>CM072884.1:92757729-95441838 GCA_037013685.1 Acridotheres tristis
TGTTTTCCTGATGCACCTAGTTGTCCTTTCTTCCCTTATCTATTTTGTTTACAAGTTTCTCCTAGCAGAAAAACAATATTATTGCACGTACAGAGTAAATGACAATTTTTCTCGAAATTTAAGCGTTATGTTATTTAGCATAAATAGTAGACTACAGTGTTTAGAATTATTACTACATAATGCTAACATGCAATTGAGGAAATACTTAAAAAAAAAAACAAACAAAAACCTATATTTAAGTTGCTATTCAACATATTTTATGTGTATCAATTTTGTCTTCAATATATATGATCCTAAGTTGATAGTAAACAATACGCAGAGGAGGGAACTAAAACATTATAAAATACATTAACCAGAATTTTGATTCTATTTGATTCAGTTTTATCATTTATAGTGAATTCTAGTGTATTTACTGTTTCTGATTTATATACCATAAGTCAGATCAGGAGTAAATTTCATTAAAACAGTTATGTGGCTAATTTATTTCTGAAATTTTAAGCAAATATTGACAATTGTATTTAGTCATCAGTCCAATAATATTCTTTTTTTTTTTTTTTTCCAGGAAGGTAGCTCTTTTTCTCTTCCTCTGCTCAGAATAGAAATCATTAAAAAGCCAACACAATTTCTGGTTTTAATTGGTGTATATTGTATTCTACAGAAGTGATGCAATTTTTCACTTTGTTTAATTACTCTATTATTACTTCATGCAATCTATAAAATAGTTTTTGTTACTTTTCTGCCATGTCTTTCATCAATCAGTTTGGTAGGTTCAGTTTTTCTGAGTGCAGAGTGTCTAAGATTAGAATTGAAGATTTTGATCTGCAGAGGATTAAAAAAAATAGATGACATTAAAGCACCTCCCTTTCATATTAAGTTCTTAATTTCAGCATGTGTATACTATAATGTCCTGAGATTCTGGTGGGTGTCTGAGTTTAAGTTCCCAAAGTAGTATGCTAAAGATCCTTAGGATCCCCTGTGTATGATGACTTTGTTAAACAGATAAGACTGACAGTGTCTTTTAAGTCCTATTCACATTTATTATATAAATATATACTTTTCCTAGGTTGCCTTAAACTTGATCATGTTGCTACATATCCAGCTTCTGTTTCAAGTGTCACAACATATTCACCTTTGCCAAATTAATTGAGCCCTATATAGCTAGTTTTAGATGACATGAGCCATTTTCCAGACTCTATTTACTGTATGGACTACAATGGTCACGACTAATAATTAGAGATTTCATATTTACCTGACATACAGCATCTACCTTACAGACATATGGTTTACATGGTTTAATATTTTACCTTTTTTATATCCTGTTGTTAAAAGATTGACGTTTTTCAATTTTAATATATTAAAGCTTAGCAAATTAGGCAATAATATACAGCAAAGGTAAATACTGATTCAATTAATGAAATTATTGTACACTATTTAAACTATGTAAGAGATTATAAACAATTTAAAAGACTCTGAAAGAGATTGATCTCCTAGGTGACCTGCACCAGAGTATACCTAGGTAATTATAGTATTTAGGACATTAAAAAAAAAGCATTGGTATATGGTATTCCTTCTTTTTCCTCTACGTGTTGCCCATTCTTGCATCTGCTGTTTGGCAGGTTGATCTCTGTTGCATTTGTAGAATATCTTGGGGAAAGAGGGTCAGGGAACGATATTAAAATTAAAGACTTAATACCAGTGAAAATATCCCAGTGGAATAAACAAGCCATTTTTATTCCATGGTAATACTATTGCCTATGCTTTTTGATACTAATGTGCTTATCAACAACAATTTCTGAACCTTATTCTGTCACCACAATCAATAAATCTCACTGTTAGTGCATCTGATAGCTTACAAAATGCTCACAGACTTTTAGTGCGACTCACACTATTTGGGATTGCTATTGTGACCAGGCTTACAGTGTAGACATTCTGTTTGTGCATCTGGTACCTTATAGTGTCAAATTGGTTACTCTGAAATATTATCTGTAAAGGTCTCCCAGGATTCAGACAGACAGATAATGTACCAACTAACACGGGGAAGCCTAGTGGCCCCAGGCCTGCTGGATTTGCAGATAACCTAGAAAGCAAAGAGATCTCCTTTCCTAAATTTTTCCATGATGGTAAACCGTCCCTTTAACACTGAGATGTGGATGCAAAATATTTCCTCTTTTAAATTTCTTCAAGAATTCAAGGATAATTTCAGATTAGAAATTCAACATAATCTTTAAGGATACTGCCCAAGGACAAAATGTAAGATGTTATGCCTTAATGGAAACATAAAATGTTTAAAAGATATAGATAATGTCAGGATGGGTGAAAATTTTATGCACCAGACAGGTGTACAATGTAAAATAAAAAGGTATAATAACAGTTCAGGTTGAGGGCACACAGTTAGAGAGAAATGGCTTTCACAGAATGAATAATAAGTTTTCACAATGATTTCACAATCCTGCTGAGCTAGAAGATGATTTAAGGATACTGAAATCTCTTAGGAGAGACTACTTACCTTGAAATCTGGCTTTTCTGAGGATCCCCTACCTAATCCTAAGTCCCATAGAATGAAAAATTTGAAAGTTGTCATACCTTTGGTTGTCCACAAAGCATTGATGGGAACTCACATCAACCTCCAAATACAGCTGTCAGGTTTATGGAGTGGAGGGAGATGAAACAGCAAACCTAAACCACAGTTTTCAATTCACTTTAACCATAGGTCAATACACAGTGTTATCTTATCATGATATTTTCTAAACCAGCATAGGATCTTATTTAAAGATGCTTTTATTATTGATGAAGATTACTGGAGAGCTAACTGTAAAACACTGCTCTAAATTAAAAAGTGTAAGTATAACAACTGCTGCATAATGACAGAGAATTAAATGTTAAAATTATGCAAATGAAATACATTTTTACCTATTTATATAAATAAGCTGTAAACCAGAATAACATCTCATTTTCTCTCTTTAAATATATGATATGAAAACACACTACTCATAACATGCATTCATTGCAAATCCTTATATCTGTATTTAAAAAAGCAACTTCCACATGCATTTTGAATTCTTTAATTTCAGCATGATAACATTCCCTTTGATGGTCTGGTACTTACAGTACTGTCTGGTGAAAAATGCAAATGATGAAATTAAATTAAATGTCTTGAGGTAGGCAAAGATCCAAATCAGGCCATTCTGCAACTGCTAAGTGACTCCTGTGGTATTCAGCTAGCTTTGTGTGTGAAATAGACTGTCTTGGTCTGGGAGATGTAAAGAGAAAACAGTTCAGACACTTTCTTTTAGAGATAATGGTGCCAGGGAAAGAAAGCCAATGAATGGCAGTAAAAACTGTACATGGATTTGCACATAAGGTTTTGTACGCTCTAAGCTGAAACACTAAAGTGACTGCTGAGGTTTTGTATGAGCACCCTTATTGAGAAGGGATTTGAGGCTTAGCAGAAATCCTGGAAGGTTATTAAGATAGAGATCGGCTGCTGCATAGAATACAGAATCCTGGAAAAAATTCACAGCATCATCTTGATTTTGTAGCATCTGGCTCACATCATAAATGCTTTGAGCACTGTCATTCTGTGAACTAAATACCTAGTGTCAGGAAAATGGCCTTGAAGAAACAAATACCATGTCTTCACTCAATGAAGAGGAGTGTGAAATAGTAATAGGAATATGTGAAATACTAAGAAAACCAATATACAAATGCATGCATCTAATTTTGACTACTTTAAATAAATTGCAGTAAACTTTGATATTACCTGAAGGTAAGGCTGATAAATCCCAGGAAGTGTATGAATAATTTTTCACTGTTGGGTATCATTAACATTTAACTTCAGCAGTGTTGGGGTATTTCTTTAAGCTCCTTATGGCCACGGGCTGATATTTTAGCTGTGTTGGTCACCTTGTTTCCAGCAGAGAAGAGAACAAGCAAAATCTGGCAAATGAATTTCCTAGCTTCTGGAAGTAGTTCAGATGCTTGTAATTTGTGAGTTTCTGGGACTAGACTGGATTAGATCACTGTTATTTAATACTGGCAGCCTATATCTGACTACTAGCTGAGGACACTGTGTTCTGACCATAGTTCTCCCTCGGGGAGAAAAGCTAGGCAAAAAAAAGGAAATACAATTTTTTTTCTCTCTTCTCTTCTCTTCTCTTCTCTTCTCTTCTCTTCTCTTCTCTTCTCTTCTCTTCTCTTCTCTTCTCTTCTCTTCTCTTCTCTTCTCTTCTCTTCTCTTCTCTTCTCTTCTCTTCTCTTCTCTTCTCTTCTCTTCTCTTCTCTTCTCTTCTCTTCTCTTCTCTTCTCTTCTCTTCTCTTCTCTTCTCTTCTCTTCTCTTCTCTTCTCTTCTCTTCTCTTCTCTTCTCTTCTCTTCTCTTCTCTTCTCTTCTCTCCTCTTCTCTCCTCTCCTCTCCTCTCCTCTCCTCTCCTCTCCTCTCCTCTCCTCTCCTCTCCTCTCCTCTCCTCTCCTCTCCTCTCCTCTCCTCTCCTCTCCTCCTTCATTTACCTGCTCAAATCAGAATACACGTGAATGTACATGAATACACGTCTATAAAGGACATGTGGTTTTCCATCTTTTAATAATTTCTCTTAAAAACCCAATAAACAACAAACAAACAAACAAAAACTCCCACCCCCCCCAAAACCCTGACCCCAAGCAAGCAAATGAAGAAAACTACAACTAAGAGATCCAGACTTCCTTTAATTGAAAATAAAGACAATCAAACATATGAAATAATTTTTTAAACTTTCTCTGATTTAATTAGGGATTAAATAACCAAAGATATTACCTTCAGATTTGGTTGAATTTATAGTTGTATTAACTATATATGCAGACTTTTTCTTCAGTTTTCAAGATGAGTAGGTTGAAGATTGTAGCACAAGTAATTCAAGTAATTGGTATCAAAATTGGCTTCCTGCATATCCTGCTTGTGGTAGCTCTATATTATTACTAATTTCTTACCTTTTCAGGGTGGGGCTCTTTTTATGTTTTTTTTTAATGTTTCCTCTTCTCCCCAGTATTCCAGAGAAACCTGTCTGTGAATCCAAATTTGCCAATGGTTTAACCCTTCCAGAACATTGTGCTTATTGACCAGGACAAAAAGACATCCACCCACATATAGCAGCTCAGGCATTGTAGTAAATTTGAGTCCCTCCCAAAAATGATCAAAAGATTTTATGGGGTTATTTCCCTACAGTTGGTAGTGTTTTAAAACGTTTTGAGTCAAAATTGGACAGAGTCTGAAAGGGAAAACCTTGAATAAGCAGTTGTATTTAGTCTGGCTGAGATAATAATCCTCACAGCAATCCTCATAGTTCTATTCATTGCATTAATAGCTAGAAAGGACCTAATAAGATGCCAGTGTTTTTGCAACTGCTGGGCAGTGCTCAACAGCATCAGGGCTGTCTCTCCAACATTCCCCCCTTTCCAATAGTCTGGGCGGGGACAAGGTTTTGGGATGGTACGTAGCCAGTACAGTTGACTCAAATTGACCAAAGGGATGTTCCATTCCATATGACATCTACTCAGTTATGAAAACTAAGAGAAAGAAGGAGGAAGAGTAGGAGCATTCATTATTTATGTTTATCTTCAGGGGAAGCCAATATACATACTGAAACCCTACTTGTTAATGGAAGTAGAAAATAAACCTATTGTTTTCCTTTGTTTCTGCATGAGAAAATTGTTTCCACTTTATTAAACTGCCTTTACTTAGACCCACAAATTTTTGTCTTATTTCTTCCATCCAGTCCTGCTGAGGAGTGACATGATAGAGCAGCTTGGTAGGCAGCTGGCATCCAGCCAGCGTCAACCCACCAGAGCAATGTTTTTTAATAAGAGTATAAATGAAAAATCATACAGACCTTTCAGCTTCTCCAGTTACTGCTGCCACTGAAGCTTCTGTCATTCTGGAGACTGCAGGAGAGGTTGGGACAGGGAGACAAAGGTGGCAGCAATCAGAAAAATTGCACTATTGCAAGGACCATGCAGAAGCACCTTCAAGACCTGTATCAAACAGTGTTGCTTCAGCTTAGGTTACATAAGGATGTTTTAAGCACTTGACAGATCTTTCCCTTCATAGTTTTGTTTTTTTGGGGTTTTTTTTCTGTATTTTTGAAAAAGGCTGTTGGAAGAAAACGTGAAATAAAAGAATGTGTATGAACTTCTACTTTTCATTGTTGGAACTCCTGAATGCTGGGGACTCCACTGTGTTTAGTATTTCATAGAAATATAATAAAAGATAGCTGCTGCCACAAAGACGTTTGTAGTCTGAACTATAAGACACAACAACCTGGGAATTTGCAAAGGTGTATGAACTCATTTTAAGGCAAGTTGTTTTGCCCACAGTGTCTGGGTGTAATGAACCATCAGCAGTATTCAGCACACACGGAGCTCAAAAATCCAGAAGGTGTTCAACATCATCACTGGCATTTCTATATTGCATTGCCTTTGACAGCAGATTGATGATGGTGGTGGAATCATTGTGGTAGAAGAATTGCTTCTCTGTTTTTTATCTGGCCCTTATCCTCAGCCTAGATTTGCATCTGATATCACCTTCATCTCCCAGGTAAATATGTACAGTCCAGTACTATGTACCTCAGGAGAGTGGGGTGGACAGGCAGGGAGATGATATATGGGAGCAGCAGGTGGACTTTCCATCCGTTCTCCTTGGCAGAGTCCAGGAATATGCTACAGTTGTCAGGTCACAGACTGAGAAAGGCGAAATGTGAGGAAGAACAGGCTTCCTTGCTTTTTGGCTGTGGACTAGCTACATTTTCTCAAGTAATTAGTCAGATAATTAATCATTGGTAATATCTCAGTGATTGGCAGGATGGTTTTGACTCAAAGTTAGATCATTCTCAGCATGAAGCCATGCTTTGGATATTTAGTTCTAGCTTGCTGACAGCTTAGTCATCTTTGTATCACACACTGAGTGCACATGTGCTCCAGTTCTGTCTTCCCATATGAGGAGTGATATTTTATATGATTTTCCTTGGTGAAAGTGTCACATTTGTTGTTTTTCAACTAAAATTTTTCTCAGACAATTTTGAATTGTTCCATACTGATGCTTTTTTCTGGCAGTGACAAATTTTCTGTGACAAATGAGCTTGGTGTTCAGCATTTTCCAATGATTATTAAATGTTGATGTTCATCCTGGATCATAGAAAAACTGAAGAAGATAAAAATGTATTTACACTACTTTTTTTTTTTTTTTTTTAATTTGGAACTGTATTTTATTTTTTGCATAAATCCATTTGTTATTTCCACAGGTTCAGCTTGCAGAGTGGTTTTGTTGCAAGTTAAAAGTATTCCTTTATAGAGGAAACAACCTGTCAATCTTTTTCTTTGTGTATCCCAAAGGTAGTCTAAGCCCTAATAGGGAAATATGTAGTTTATTCCCTCCTGGGAGGTATTTTTACACATTTCTAAGATTTCTCTGAGTCTTCTCAGTGCTGAACAGCCTCACTGTTTCAGCCTGACTGTCCTGTCAGATGCCCTGGGCCCTTTATCATCCCTGTAGCCCATAGCTGCACACACTTCAGTTTTTCCAAGTCCTTCCTCTACTGGGGAGCCCAGCATTGAATCCAGAAGTCCAGATGTGCGTCCTTGGGACTTAGCAGAGGGGAAGGATCACTTTTTTCAGTCTGCTGGGAGCACTGTGCCTGTGGTAGCCAGGAAGGCATTTGGCTGTCTTTCCCAGGAGGGAACATTTCTGGATCATGTTCAACATATCGTCCACCAGCACACACAGGTTCCTCTCAGCAGAGCTCTTTTCCAGACACCTCCAGCTTTTGCTGGAGCAAGATGTCATTCCTCAGGAGTAGGACATGGCATTTCCTTTTGCAATCATTATGGAATCACTGTTATTTTCTGTGTAAAATTCTGTGTAACTAGTGATGTTTCAGAATAATTTTTATACTAGCTAGTCTTAAGTTTTGTTTTACTCTTCACCAGGTTAAGGAGATTTTATTAACTCATAATAAAATTTACCATATTGATTATTCAATAGATTTTCAGATTGATGTATCCTAAAGAGAAATTATCAATATCTACTGATTTAACTGTAAATTTTCTTTATGGCAATATCACAACATTTTACTTAGAATGTGCAGAAAAAAATCCTTTAAACATGAAAACAAAACATTTTTTTTCCCTGTAAAAACTTCTATAAATTATACACTGTTTTTTACCCACATTTTAAGGTATTCTTCCCAGGATTATATTTATCCCTTAAAATATATGGCATGACTGTATAATTTTCAGCCTTTTTTTCATGTTATATTTAAAATAACATATATACATACCCAGCACCATTACTGTGCAGTTTACAAGCACAATATCCTGAGGCAGTATATTATCCCTTGGTTTGAACACATATTGAGCTTTTCCTTTTCTTTGTAGTTTAAGTGCAGGTGTTCTACAGTCTTCACTTCACCAAGTTTTTGTCATCCTTCCTGAAAGCTATCTAGGGCTGCTTTTTTTATTCCTCAGGGAAAGGTGGAATTACTGCCAACAGTTTTTCTTTTTTTGTCTTGACCTGGTGGCTGAGTGGCTTCTGTGATGGTGCCTGGTGCCTTTCATCCCCACTCCTGCTGTGTGAGTAATGCTGAGCCTCGGCTGCTGCACCTCTCCCCAGTCAGTTGCTTCTGTTCTTTTAGCTGAGTGAGGATAATTACTTCACTGAGACACAGTCAGCTCCCACTGAAGTCAAGGGAGCTAATAGAATCTCAAATAGCTAATAGAGGAACTGCTTTGTTTCATGTCGGGTTAAATACAATGAAGTTGGTTCAGTGTGATATCCGTTTCAAACAACAGTTCTATGACCAAACTCAGATTCCGTGACAAAATTCTTGTTTTATTCGGACTGTGTATTCCTAAGGTTGCATTTTCTGATAGTACTACAATTTGACATAAAAAATTTATTTAACTGTGTCTTAATCAGAAATTCATAATTATTTAAAAAATAATTGTGGGGAAAAAACCCTCTTTTTCTCTTATACATTTCTAGTTGAGACTGTCATAATATATTTTTAATTGATTATGAGCAAAATACACACAAACTATCACAATTTTCTTACCAAAATAAAATAAATATAGGAAAAAAATGTAAAACCCTTGTATCTTGCAATACAATAAAACCAAGAAATATTTTAAAAATGTATTTGTTTTTCCTGTACCCCATCATGCTAAACTCAGACAGAAAGACTGACAAAGATAAAGAAAAACCACAAAGGCACAGTCAACAAACAAATGTGAAGTCCATAATTTTGATATATCAATTCCCAACATGCATTCTTCCCTACTTAAAGGTAATTATGGGTTTGCATTACCATTTTCTATTTGAATTGAGATAATGGATGCAGTTAATAACATTTTTGCTCATTCCATTAATGAAATTTAATTTGTGTCTATAGACATTTAAATAGCACATATGCATGCACAAATATGTGTATATTACACATATTGTATGAACTGGTGTACTTAGGGGTATATGTAGGTATGTAAGTTTGTTTATGCACACAGATATGCATAGATTAAATCAGTAATTCCTTCACTAAAATCCACAGTATTTCAAAACTATTAGAGAAAGTAATACCAGCTAAGGAATGGATTTGTGAGATCACAATTTTCTTTTTTATACTAATCTAGTTATAATCAAAGTTCAAGCGCTCTGTTAAAATCTGTAGAAGAGAAAGAGTAAATACAGAATTATTTATTAACAATAAAATATCTTGTGTGGATCATCATCCAGAAACAAATGTAATCAGATCCTCCTACATAAACTTCATAACTTCCATTTCCCCTTGAAAGCATCACTGTGTGATGATGCTTTGCTTTCGGCACCAAGAATGATCTCATATTGCCCCAGAATCATGCCATGTAATTAGCAAGAGCTTCAAATTTTCTAATCAAAGCAAATTGGTAGCCACAGAAGTATACCACCTGTAAAAAAGGTGGAACAGCACAAAAATATTTTGTCAGTGTTAATATATCTTTGACGCTTCATTTTCTTCTTCCTTTTGCCTTAAATTCCTTAAAAAGAATTAATTTCTTTTGATCTTTAGAGGAATATTTTAATAACATTTCAAGCAAATTCTCTACTAGATATTTCTGAAAACCATTCATAACAGTGGATTTTTTGTGATGAAATTTTTTTTTTTATGTGAAAAAATCCCAGTGAACCTCCCTGCACCCCCCCCCCAACTTCTCATTTAATTCAGGTTTTTCAAACTTCTATGCTGAGCTTCTTTATGTGTTATATGACAGAATTTTTTCACGTGTAAACCTGATGGACTAACTGGCTAACACGGAAAAATGACAAATTATATTTTACCATTAAAAGCTCAGATATTTTCTAAAAAATTAAATAGTTATGGCCATAAAGTTGTGCAGGATCAAAATGTCATAAGAACAGATTATGTAAACAAATACTGCATAGAAAAATATAACTTTACTGGGAGCTGTCAGCTGGGGAAAAAATAGTAAGAAAAATTGCCTTATGAACCATGCATAGGATCACAGTGAATTCAAAGAGAATTTAGTAGATTAATGTCAATGAATAGAATCATTATATTTGATGGGATAATATTCTCATACAAACACTATGGATGAGGTTAAAGGACATTTAAGTCCAACCTTTTGTCCAGAACAGGATCAGTTAGAGCAGGTTGTGCAAGAATATGACCAGTTATATCTTTCTTTTCTCCAAGGATGCAGAGTTAACAGCCTCTGTACAACCTACTCCAGTGTTGACCACCCTTACAGTAACAGAGCTTTTTCTTGTCAAATTTCTTCTGTTTCAGTTTGTGCCCTCTTGTCCTGTCACTGGACTCCACTGAGAAGAGTCTGA
This sequence comes from Acridotheres tristis, assembly GCA_037013685.1. Lineage (NCBI taxonomy): Eukaryota > Metazoa > Chordata > Aves > Passeriformes > Sturnidae > Acridotheres > Acridotheres tristis. The sequence continues at coordinate 92,768,578 of CM072884.1, forward strand.
CTTTAGTCCTTTCCATTAGGAATTTATACATGTGCATAAAATCTCACCAAGCCTTCGCTTCTCCAGACTGAACAGCCCCATCTCTCTCATGATTCCCTCCTATGTCAGATGCTCCAGTCTCTTAATCATCGTCTTTGCTGTTTTCTGGACTCCAGGCTGTCCATCAGTCCAAGCAGTACAGATATTTCTCACCAAGGCTGAACAGAGAGGGAGAATTCACTACACGCTGTCAATGATCTGCCTAATGCAGCTCAGGAGGCCGTGGGTCACTTTTGTCATGAGGCTGCACTGCACAAAGTCTCTTTGAATTGTGAAAGTAAAAGAAGGGTTTCTGTTTCTATGTTTCTGATAGGACTCTTCTCACTTAGCAATTTTATAATATATGACTAAAGAAACTGTATCTAAATGACTGAAGTAAGTATACCTGTTGTGGTACTGCTTTTTGCCAGAGGTTGCAATATGATCTCAGGAATTCTTGTTATCTCTCAGCCTAGAGAAATGAGTTAGGCAATGTAGTTTCCTTTGACCTTTTCAGAAACACAGTATGTGACTAATACTAGGGTCAGTGCTGTCTGAACCAGGAGTGAACCAAGGAGGAGGACAAGACATAATTATCCCCTGACAGCCTTGGATCATCCCCCCTTGCCTAAATCATCCTGGAGATTTGCTGATGACTAAAGCAATTCTAAATGAGGTCTTTGAGCTTTCCTGAACTGCATTGGGCTGCCCCAGCACCTCCAAGTGCAGTGCCACTAAGAACTTGCAAATTCTCAGGGTTGTGCTGCTCAGAGGACAATTGTCAAAGCTGGTGACAGGACCTGGGCTCTATCCCCACTCCTCAAGACTCAACACTTTTTACTTGTTGAGAGATGCAAAAACATCCTGCTTGAGTATTTCACTGAACTCATGGGGGATTTTTAACAGCTATACCTTTGTATTTACTGCTTTGTGATTGCATGTATGCTTGCGTGAATTGTTTTATGTATGCTATAGTATGAATATTGTCACCTCAGACCTAGAGTTAAGTCACTGCTGTGCTTATAATAAATTCTATTAAATTATTTTGTATTAGTCAATGATTGAGCACTGCTGAATTCTGTAGAATTTAACCATGGGTCAAGTCTGTCTGGCAAGGGAAACCCCTCTGAATCTCATGACACAACAGGAGGGTCTCCCTTACTTTTTTGAACCTCTACCCTTTTGCATCCTCACCCTTTTGCATGAACTGTATGAAGCGACCTAAAGAACTCTTTTGTGACACCTGTCTAGATGTCCATATAGGTTATCATTACAGGGATGCATTAATTTCTGAAATAATCCTCAAGTGTAGGTCAGGCAATCTTATTACCCTTGTTTTACACCAGATGAATTCAGAGTAGAAGAGATTAAGCACAGAGTCAAACCCAAGGACCTAGCTTCATGAACAGGCTCAGCCTGATCTCTGTTGAGACATATGTGCTCCAGATCAATTAGAAGTGAGAAAATTAGTTTCATATCATTTTAGTATTCAATGAAGCTAATGTACTGAAAGGTGCATATCTGTAAGCACAGAGGGAGAAGCATTTAGGTTCCTATATTGATAAATAAATACTTCCACTTTACACAGCTCAAATCTGGAAAATCTGGAGCTAGCCAATAGGAAAAATTCAAGCATATATATATTCAAGCGCCTAAGTCATTCTAGAGCTTAGGGACCTGACTCAGTGCTGAAATTTTATTTTTTAAAATTTCATGATCATTGAGTATCTGTGCATTACCAAAACTACCTCAGCTTGTATTATCCTGAAAATAAGCATAAAACACATCTTTATTAACAGTTTATTGTGATTTCCCATTGAAATTGTGACTAACAAGAGATCAAATAATTTTTAGATGGACATCTCTCTGCATGAACTGGAAAATAAATATTAGAAACATGTGACTTGAAGATTACGAATATGAATAACATTATGAATATGAAGAAAATTCACTTAAGTATGCTGAAAAAAACTTATGAAATTCCAGTTCAGTCAAATATTTTCACATATATTCTTGTCTTGTAGGTGTCTTGAAACAAATGCTAATTGTAGAATGGAATTAAATTAATAATCCTGACAACATTAAAATTTAAACAAAATGTAAACAGTATAACTATATGACACCTACCAATCTAATTTTTCCTATTCTTTTCACCATGTGAAGACTAGGAACTTGGTCCAAATAGAATTACATAGACATTTAGATGGAAAAAAGTATTTGATACCATCAGGTCTAACGGTTAACCCAGCACTGCCAACACCACCACTAAACCATGTCCCTAAATGCCACGTCCATCCTTCTTTGAAATACCTCCAGTGATGGTGTCTCCACCCACTGGTTCTCTGGGTTGCCTGCTCCAATACTTGTTAACCCTTTTGATGGAGAAATTTTCCCTAACATCCAACCTAAAACCTCCCCTGATGCAACTGAAGGCCACTTCTTCTTGACTTGGCACTTTTTACTTGGGGGAAGAGTCCAGTCCCCACCTCCTGACATCTCCTTTCAGGTAGTGGTAGAGAGTAATAAGGTCCTCCCTGAGCCTTCTTTTCTCTAGACTGAACAGCTCCAGTTCTCTCAGCCACTCCTTATAAGACATTTCAGCAACATTATTGCTTTTGTCTGGATATGCTCCAGCATCTCAAAACCTGATATAACATTGTATATAGGTTGTCCCAAATGTGATATTTACATCAAAGCCTGGTAACTGTAAGTAAAAATAGCTTAGAAAAATAAAAAAGAAAATAAATAAAAATAGAAGAATAAAAGATATAAAAATAGAAGAATAAAAGAAATAAAATTAAAAGAAATAAAATAATTAAAAAATAGAAGAAAAGGAACCTGGAAGCAGTAAATTTTAGTCATTGTTAGAGCCATATCTATAACTATTTAAATTATTATCTTAATGCCTTGGAAAAATGCAGCCAGATGGTGTCTTTCATGTGCCAAGTTAAGACCAGAAGCAATATTTGACCAGTACCCTTTGAACTCATTGTTAAAAGTGAGAGTTTAGCTGTGAACCTCTGACACAGCTAGTACTACATCATAAAATTGCTGTTATATGTTTGTTGAATTTAATGTAATGTGGCACTAAACTGGCAAAAAATGACCTTGTTCAGCAGGCAGTAGATTTGATTTAATCTATGAGACAATGACAGAGAAGCAGAAACAAACATTAGAAATCCTTTTCCTCATTTTAGTCCCAGTGAAAGATGAATTTTATGTAGAATCAGAAAGTACATACTAAAGCACCTCAAGGAATGGGGGATGTCTCATCTGCTGGCTGCATTAGGACTTACCATCCCCTTTTCATGCACCATGTGTCAGCCTGAAGAGCAATATTCAGAGCCATTAGCATGATCAATAATGGCAGGGAAAGTCACTTCCTATTAACTTTCCCCTCACCATACTTAGGTTTCTTGTGCCTGTAAATAGTTTTCTTTCTACTGACAAGTTGGTTTGGCATGAATAGCTTCAGGGAATCTTAGCTTTGCCTGCAGGACTTCCTCTAAAGTTAAATGCTTTCATCTGAACACTTTCTTCTTTTTCAGTTCACTCATTGACTGCCTTTGCCTTATATATTTTTTCCTTCTGATTTCCTTGATTTTTTTTCTTTATCTCCTAAAAGTATCTAGTATTTTAAGTAAAAATTTGAGACCTTCGCTTCTGTTACACTAACATCATTTTAGCTGATACTATGAGTCATGTGAAAAAATTTCTGTAATCTAACACATTATACATACTTAAAGGCAAATAAAAATTAGTACATATCTCACTGTGATATCTGATATCACTTGACTAAAAAATTAGATTCCCTGTTCTGGGTTGGAATATATAATTCTGAGTAAGACACCTACATCGTTTATAGTTACTGTTGAAAAAACATCTTTTGAGAAAGGGTTCATCAAAAAACCCAGGGTGCAACAGAAATGTTTCAACGGCCAGTAGAAAATGTTAAACATGGTAAACAAACTGAAGCCATTCATGTGTGACATTCTTCTCAGTAACCATACATACAACAAATAGTAGACTATATATATCTCTTCTATGTTACATCAAAAACTCAAAAGCATGTGGTGAATCTAGCTGGATGTTCTTCTGAATGCAGGCAACAGCTATCATATTTTTTAAAACTTTCTTATTAACTGTTGGATTACAGAATCATGCTGCTTTTGAAAGAGCTTATTTGTCCTGAGACACACTCTCCAGAGACCATTATGGTCCAGGCCTCAGTTGGCCATACTAAATTGTATTTGGAGCTAATAAAAATAATTGGGCTTTCAGATACTGATACTTCTGATCTGTAAATAGATTCATATGCTAGAACAGATTCATTGTCTTTTGAATTTCTTATTTTCCTTAATTTCACATAATTGCAGTGTAAGATGACAAATGTAAGTGCAGATATCAGTTGAATCCCACTGTTTTGGTCTATGAATGTTTCTGCTTCCTGAATTTGATATTGAAGAATGAAAATAGAAGAGATTGAGGGAAGGGGAGGAGGGAACCAACGCATTTCTGTTAATTAATGATCTTTCATTATTTACTGGAAATTTAATTCATGTAAAGGAAACAAAGAATGATATAGACTAATGATCCTTATCTAACAATGTATTTTCCTAAGGAATCCTAAAATATCTAGAGGGAAAAGAAAAAAAAAGAAAACTGTAAGGAGTTAGCATAACATCCGAAAAGTAAAATGAAGAGAAGAGAAGAGAAGAGAAGAGAAGAGAAGAGAAGAGAAGAGAAGAGAAGAGAAGAGAAGAGAAGAGAAGAGAAGAGAAGAGAAGAGAAGAGTAACTTGTAACTTATTTTAATAAGGACTTCTACAAATAATGAATCTTACAAAATAACTATTGAATGATATCTTCATATTCTAAGCAGAGAATATGCATATTTTTAGGAACAGTATTTCAAGCTCAACAACTTTTGCATGTGTTCATATACACATGCAAACAAATATGTGTTTTTATATGTACACATGCTTTAAAAAAACAAACAAACAAAAAACATCTCTAATTATCACAAAATTATCACACTTGATTTTTGAGACATCGAATTTAATTTATTGGCAAACCTGAAGAACACTTTCATATTTCCATTGTACTGAGTAGTCTAAGTTAGATTGTATATACAATGAACAGAAAACACTGTGTGTTATTTTCCAACACAGGTAGGACAAAATAATTTCACAATTACTCTTATTTCAAGGACATGGCATTGCATTATCTCTTGCTCTGAATAACTTGTTATATAGACATTAATACTCCTGAGCTGGTTTTCACAACATATCTTTTCAAGCATCACCCTGCTGTTATGTATTAGATACTTTCCTCATTGAGATGTAAGAGGCATTGTCACAAATGTTTCAGGCATATATCAGTGTCACATGATTGCATGAGAGTCATCAGTAGTCTGCCAATATCTTTAAAATCACTGTCCTAAAAAAGCATCTCCTGGAACAAGTTTTCTTTTTCACAGAAACAAAGCATCTGTAAAGCAAAATGCCTGTTATTTCTATTTAGTGGAATTCAAAAATTATATTTATTTTATCTCTAAACACTTCTTTTTATGGAGAACCAAGATATATTTGAAAGAATTTAGAAAACTTACTGATCTCTTATATTCAAAATATTGTTTTGCACAATTGTTTGCTCAAACCTTTTGCATTTTTATAGGTATCATGCTTGTGGCTCATGTTAATTCAGAGCCTTATTCATTTCCACTGATTTTTTTAAAGTTTCTTTTTCTGTTGAGAGTAGTCATGGTTCTCTTTAGTTGTTTATTCAGTAAGAACACTTATGATTTTAGGAGCTTGATTTTATTTTTCCTGAATAAATCTTTGAGGATTTATAGCTTGGGTTGGCAGTAGAACTACAAACAATGTCTGTTATCATTGTCTTAACCACTAAAATTTAAGCATTCAGGAGGGAAAATGGAAGAAGATACTGTTTGCAATTTTTATTTTAATAGTATTACTATGAAAGCTTCTTATTCTTATTCTTATTCTTATTCTTATTCTTATTCTTATTCTTATTCTTAAAGAATTCTTGTAAGACTTCATTATCATGGACCAGATATATTTTTATATTCAACCAGACAATTTTTAGGACTGAAACCACATGGGATTCAGTTGATGAGGGATTGGATTCCCTCATTAAGTCTAATTCCTACCATCTTCAATAACAGGCAGTGAAAAAATAAGCATATATTAAGAGAAAACGTATTGTATTTACAAGCAAAATATTAATGAACACAATACAATTCTCCACACTTCATAAGAAATATAGTTACCAAAGTAAAAATTTGTGTATATTATATGCTCCATTTAAAAAAGCCTTAAAGAATAGGTTAACTTAGGGAACTCATCTGTTATTATTATTTTTATTATTATTATTATTATTATTATTGTTATAACTACAATCATTATAATAATTATCATTATCATTATTATCAGTATTATTATTATTATTGCTGCTACTAAATATACAATAGTTACAAGAAATAATTAATTTAAAATAATTCCAGGAAATCAGGAATGTGTCCTATTTGCATCTGTGATCAATTTACAATGTTTTAAAGGAAAGCAGAAAAATATTTTTTGTGTGTGTGAATCAGGTTCTCTGTGCTTAAAACAGGAAAGTAGAAGAAAATTTTCATTCTTGATTTGGCACATCCTGATTAAATGCAGTAAAATCTTTCTGTGGACTTCATTTTAGGATATTTGAACATACAAAAAATATAAAATGTTCTTAGATGCTTTACTGTCTTTTACAAAACCAAAACGAAACAAAATAAAAAACTGTGATATTCATGCAAGTACTTAACTGCTCAATAAAATTGAATGCAAGACAGAAAATCTCATAGGTAGACACTTAAATCTTTCCTGATCACAAGTACCAAAACGCAGGTGTAGAGTGGAATTACTGCTGTGTGATATGGGAATGAGAACACTAGTGACTGAATCCTCATTGTGTTTCCCAGGTTCGTCTTAGTTGATTTTATTCAGTGTTCAGTGACACCAATATAATCCAATGATCCACTTGAGTTGACTGGGTTTTTTTTCAGGTTCTGAGGAGGACCACCAGATTTATCCCATGTAGTTTACTATTCTGTTCTCCAAAGAACAGACAGTATCATAACAGGCACATGGAGAGTACAATATTAATATGAACTTCTAATAACATGAATTTTTAGCTAAGCTGAATGCCTCTTAGTCTTCACAATTTATCACAAAATACTGAGTTGTTTCAGTCATTGAGGAGTCAATTTTCATTTCTTTCACAATGACTTCAAAGATGGTTCTCATATAAGTATTTATTTTTTAAAATTCTCTGAAGTAGTGACATTTGAGCTTCTATCAGAGGTTAAAAGCACATTAAATGTAAGAAGCATTGTGTTTTATGGGTTTTTTTTTGAGTTCTAAATATATTCTAAAAATTTTACATTTATTATTATACTTTCTATGTTAAGCTGTATAATATAACAAAAAATACTTTAAAAAATAATGATTTGTGTTCTTTCTGATCATGCATTTGCTCTCCTTGTTCCATTGCCATGAAGGCCTATGTGTTCTAGAATAACGTTTAAAAAAATTTTAATATAAATATATCAGTTTTATGTTATGAACTATTTCATACTACTTCATCGTATTACTTCTGTGGCTTTACTAGTTAAATTATACTCAGTGCCATAAAATAATAAGTCTAGTTGAAACTCCCAACAATTCAGTACAAATATAACTGCAAAATCATTTAAGAAATACACTTTGGAAATTATGTAAGAAAAATATGTTATATATAAAAATTCTGGATTGTATAACCTTAAATATACTTCTTTAAACTGTAGGACATTTTCTCCAGTTTAACTAGTAACAAAGTGGAATGGAAAAAGTGTTTCCAATAATTCTGTATTTGCCTTTTAGCTCAGGTCTATGTTTTTATAACTGGGCAAATATTGAATGATTATAAATCCATCTCGTGTTCGATGAAGAGAAATCTACTCTTACCCACATTGATTTACAATTAAAATTTATGGAACAAATTGCTTTCAAGTTAGTTGCATAAGATTTCCAGACTATAAAGTCTCACCTCTATCTTATAGAATAAAATAATTTGAATTTGTTATCGTTTAGTCTACTAGACATTTTCTTGCTAGTCCATGTTCTATTATCCAGTCATCTAAAAACTATAGTGAAACCTTGGAAAATATAAAATTACATATAATCACACATTTTGCAAATTATTTTTCATTTAACTTAAAATTGGCTAGTCATGCATCAAAATATTTGTCCCTACAATACTATCTGTCTACTTCAAATTCCTTAAAAAGAATTTTTATTAGGTTAATATTTCAAATGCATTCAGAAAAAACCAAAACAAAGTAAAAATAAAAAGATGAATACTTAATAGGATGAGTTGCTTTTTTTCACTGCAAGTTAGAATCAAAGTGCAATCATCTGTGTAAAATGCCCAGTTTTTATTGGTAGCACCAAATTTTATGATACTTCTTGGACACAGAAATAATTCTGGAACTTAAAAGTCCTAACAAAAATACTCTTGGACTCAAGAAGTAGTGACAGGGAAATCTTGCAAAATTAATGATTGTGAAAAGGGTTGGAAATCTTTGGGTTTGAATTCCCCAGTCTACAGTCATCATGCAGCTTCAAAGGGGGTAGAGTGGGGAAGAAACCAAAATGAAAAACAAGCAAATAAGCAGAATGCACAGGTGTCCTTCCTCACATATGGCATACCTGAAATCATTATGTTTTGTGTTGAACAAACTGCAGCTCTGCTTTGCTGTTATGTTGACACCCCATTCATTAAGTCTGGTGTGCAATTAAGATGATGGAAAGGATTCAGTGAGGGCATGTCAGTTAATACTGAAAGACCAAGTTGTTTTTATGGAGGAGTCAATCAATAGCACAACTGGAAAATATCATTTCAGTCCCTTTTATTCAGCTTTCCCAAGAATACATGAAAGGAATCTTGAACCATATGGGTTTTGTTCTCCTTATTCTCATGTTATCCTACTAGGCCCAGTGAACTCCCAAATTAGCAAGGCCCAGAGGTGTTGAAAGACATAATGTCTAATTTCCAGGTACTCCAAAATAAATATTTTATAGTTTCATCAAATGTACGGACTGAAAGATATGACAGGCCAAGATATTAACTAGAAAGCTAAATATCCATTAAATGATACACCATTTAGAAGCATTCAAAAGTAGGAAGCAAAGTCCAAGCTCATATTTAAAATAGGGTTGACACTGAATTAAGACTGAGCTGATCAGGCCTTTGTCCAGCTGTCTAGAAAATGTCTGAGGACAGATATTAATACAGCCTATTCCAATGGGTAATAAAACTCACACTGAACATTTCCACTACCTCTTATAAACAGCTGCTCCACCAAATTATTGTCTCTGTTCCTCCACCAGGCCCTACTGATTCTGTATCCATGTTCTCCATGGTTTCTTGAAAGCACTGCGTGATGACTGTTAGGCTCTCTTCCCCAAATATTTTTCCTCCAACCCAGCTTGCCCAGCCTTTCCTTGCAGGGTCAGTTCTCTCCTGCCTTAAAGGACCTTGGTTTGGCTCAGGTGAGTTTATCCCTTTGAGCAGGATATAGCCCATTAACTCCTGTGGATGTTTAAGGATTAAGAATGCTCAAAATTAGCATTAACTGATCTTCTACCACCATTGGAAAGTTCTTCTCCTTCATGAACCCTATTTCTGGGCAAAAAGACCTGGAAAAGCTTTCTAATAAAACCTGAGGCAAGAAGACAGCAAGCACCTCAGCCTTACCTGCATCCCCTGTCACAAAGTCACCTACCTCCTTTTCATGAGGACTCAGTTCCTCATTCAGAGCACATCTTCTGTCATGTTGACCGAGGTGACATCACCCATCTTTCATGCACAATGTGAGTCAAGACCTTTCTGCGTTTCTGAGTCCCTTCACAGTCAGTGCCAGCCACAATTCTTGTGTTACATGCACTCTTCCTTACTCGTGAAACACCTATCAACCCTGGAGCTGGGCAGGAGCCTCATACACTCTGTGTGTCAGCTATAGTATTTGGATATTCACCCTTTTTACTCAAGAGTTCTTCTCCCAGTAGGAAGCAGCTGACAAAAAAAAGGTTTGCAGAAACCCTGTGGAGATCCAGAGGCAATTGCCAACAGAAATAATGTTTGGTTTTTTTTTTTGGGGGGGGAAGGAAGCAAATAAGTAATTAAATAAATAGACAAACCCCACAAACTGCAGGGGGTGGTCATGGTGAGATTAAAAAAAATCCAAAAACAAAAATACCAAAATGTTCAACCCTATGACTGAACTCTCCCAGTCCCTGTTTAAATAAAAATCTGGGAGAAAAAACACCCAAGAACAAATGTCTCACAAATTGCTACATGGAAAGTTAAGCCACTGGAAAACAAAGCAACAAAGAACAAAACAAAACATAGGAGGTTGTATTAGGTTTGTGTGCCAAGGTTCTGGTGGTGAGTAGTGGGATGACATCTATGAGAAGCTGCTAGAGGCTTCCCTTATGTCCACAGCCTGCCTAACTAGAGATCTAAAGAAACCCCATAAAAGCTGAAATAGGTAGATAAATAAAGAACTGTCCACAAGTTAAGGAAAAAAAACCAAAAAAGACCCCCATATAAACAAACAAAAATAAAACACACCTAGCAACAACAAAAACCCCACAACCAAAAACCAAACCAAACAAACAAACAAATAAAACAAAGCTGAACAAAACAAAACAAAACAAAAAACCCCAACCCAACAAGAAAATTCTATGGGAAGAAAGAAAACCTTCTAAAAACCCCCCAAAAACAAACCAAAAAAAGCCTTATAAAAACGCATCTAAATAAATAGCAAAACCCCCCAAAACAACAACAACAAAATCCTTATGCAAATTCACTAAACCGTTCACCCCCAAAAGCCAAAAAATGAAAAAAAAAAAACAGGAACAAACAAAAAAAAATAGAAGAAGGAAAAGCAAAAAAGGAAATTTAAAGAATAAGGACGTTCCCCAGAACAACCACCCATGCATATTTCACATGAACAAAGGAGTAAACATAAGAAGCTTCCCAAGTCAGAAAAGTACAAATGGTAAAATGGCCATCCAAGATATCTGTGTGTCTCTAAAATATCTTTTATCTGCTTGCTTGCAGCATTCTACACAGCAGGTAGCAGAGAAAGGTGCTGGCAGAGAATGAAATAGCAATGCTGAATCATGTTTCTTGTGCAAGTGTATGTACAGGTTTCTTATAATCCTACAAGAATTTATAGGAGAGAAGATAATAAATCTCTTAAGAAATGTCTCACCTTGTTCTACAGTAAGGGGATAAACTCTAGAAAAGTGTTTTTAACGTGTGTCTGCAAGAAATTTTATATGCCTCTATAACAATTCCAACTTCATCCAAACTTTCTCCTTTAAATAAATCCTGTTATGGATTTATCTCGCCTAATTTCATTTGGATAACTCCCTTGCCTAAACTTTTGCTTCCCATGACATTTTAGGCACTGTAGGCACTAACCTCTAGGTGTTCCTCAACTATAAAATTAGTTTCTCAGATGTTCTGTGTCATATCTACCCATGCAAATACAGACACCTCAAGGCTGGGGCTGGAGTTTGGAGGGCAGCTGGAGACAGTGCAGATTAAATTATTTTTAAAAAACAGCCTTAGATTCTTATATTTTGGCAATAGAATTATGCACAAAAGTCTATGGTGGGTCTACACCTACCTTTGAGAAAGTCAGCTCAGTGTTTCATGAGCAGGAATGGAGAGAAACTGGCCATTTTAGGGCATGACTCATTGAAATATTTTGAATATCTGCAGTATGAGATTCCACAGAGATGCCTGTTTCTTCACTGACTGTAAAGCTAACTAAAGTATAGAAATGTGCTACAGGAGTTTAAAGATAAGTGAGATTACTTTTCAAGGGAACTTCATGATCTGTAGTTGGGAGTACTTACACATATTTCTTACACCTAAAAAAACCCCAGATAAGCCCCACTTCAGTAAGTAAAAAGACAACTCCTACATGGAAACCCTGTACATTGTTTTCGTAACAATATAGTAACTGTTTTTCACAGAAGATGAGGAGACATAGATTTTTAATACATTTTTCCACTGTCTTCTGGAAAGTTCTGAAATTATAGAAGTCTCTGTGATTTTTATGCTGTTCTGTCTAGCTGATCAGAATGAAGATTTTGTCACAGGTTATGGGGGCTATGATGAACTAATTGAACCAACAGATCATTGTCAAACTCAAAAACATACAAAGCAGCTTTTGAAGTGAATTGGCTGGCTGCAACATTCTGATCTGCCTGCATTTTATCAGGGAAAAACAAAATTATGTCAAAACCTGTGGTGAATCTTCTTTAAGAAACATCATTTATTCACAGGTCACACAGACAGCAACAAATTTTTAATGCATCTGCAAATAAAAAAGGAGTACTCTGTAAGCAACACAACATAATTTGTTGTAGACTTGGAAGAGGCAATGGAAAGCCTGCGCTATATTCATGCTCTGTTTATTTGAAAGTATAAAGCAAATAAAAAGTGCAGAAACAGAGAAGCAAGACAAAATTTCTTCTTGCTTGCTTGCATCTGCAAAGTTGCTGATATTTTTGTGGCTGGCTACTCAAATTTTAATCATCAGTCAATTTAAAAAGACCATAGATGCATCTGTTTCAAAAGATTTTAATAACATTTTGGTAGTTGTTTTTACTAGTGTATGTTTAAGGCATTCGGTCCTAAAAATTCACTACCAGGATAATTTTGGCAGTTTTCTTCAAAACAGTAGATTTTAGCACTTAAATTTACAGTATTTCCAAATATTTCATATATTATATTCTTATTTGTGCTTGAACAACACTGAGAATTTTTTCTTTTTTACAAGGAATGTGAAATTCCAGACAAAATTTGAACCTCTTCCTCATACACTGCTATAATAATTTTTTACTGATAACAATCTATATCAGAAAGAGTTTTAGCTAACAAACAAACTATAAAAACAAAAGAAAACTCCAAAAGTTCTCATAACACAAAAAAACCCCAAACACCAAATTCATTAAAAAAACTCACAATCCAGTTAGATATGGCTTCTCATAAGAGTTACCCGAAGTATTCCCTCATTCAGTGATAAATACATATCTTCATTGAACCAACATAATACAACTCCCATTTTTAGCCTAAGAAATAGAAGCACATGAATAATGATCAGCTACTGATCTAATTTAGTCTCATCCAAGGGATATATCCTAGTGAAAGGGGACTTGAAGTTGTCTCAGAGAAAACAAGGGAAGAGACGTTAGGGAGCAAAAGATTCATTGATGTGAAAAAGCAAGTTAAATGATAGTAAGACAACTTTGTATTTTTCATAAATCAGCAATGACCATTTTAAATATAAAGAAAATGTTCTTATTATTTAACATGTTAAACAATACACATCAATCAAAAAATGCTACTGAACAGGAACAAAAATACAGCTAAATCTATTAGGAAAAAAGGCATATGTACAAAAAGGTGGGACCTAAGTAAAGAATTGATATCTTTAGAACCATAAGCCTAAAAATAAATTCCCTAAATGTCATGTAAAAACTTCCTTAGTTTCAAACAGAAGTTTATAAGAACATCTGAGTACTAATTAGTACTTTGTTCCCACAACGTTTGCCAGAATCATTCAACTTATCCTCCTTAACAAAGTTGATCTAACTGGTTTCAGCCAATCTAGCAGATCAATTTCTGACAAAAGCCAATGGCAGATGTCAACACTGTCAACTTGTTTAATACTGTACCCTGCTCATTTAGATCTCAGTTCAGGTTTCTTCTCTGGATGAAGATAATTAAATTCACACCTCTCATCCCGGGTGAATGACATCCACCAGACGGAGGAGCAATGGAATGCAGTCATCCTAAGGTATAAACCAACAGTCTCAAAGAGACCATTTGATAATCTTCAGGAAGACTCGTGCCAGATACATTAAATCTATTCTGCAACTCAGTATCACATACTTGCAGAGTCCAAGTCTCTTAATTCTCTGTACAGGTACAAGCAATCCCTCAGCATAAGCATTTCAAGAGCAAAATTAGGACAGCCTGCCCAAAAGGAAATGCAGATGGGACACTGCTGCATGTGCAAAACATCCTGACCTTCTAACACTGTCAAAGGAAGCATTCACAGTTCCTCATGGGGCTATTTTACTTTACACCATGTCATAAACTATTAAGCAGTTCTCTGTAATAAACGCTGAGACCACCCTCTAGGGATTTTAGTTAGTTCTTTTCCTGAGATAGTTTTGTTTTTTAATATTTTACAATTCATATTATATTGTATTAAAGAATATTTTCTGTAGAGAAATTATCCCATAAGTGTGAATTGACATCCTAGTTTTCGTCATGGATGAGTGCTTTAAAGATGAGGGTGAAGTGTTACACTCACACTTGATTATTTTTCCTTAAAAAGCTAAGATTTTCAAGTTACATGACCCTTTCATAGCACAGCTGAAGGAACATTTTTCCACAAGAAATGATGACATGCTTACAGTTTCTTTCTTCCAAGGGTTTAGTAACATCTAGTAATATTTCTAAGGTATATATGAAGATGATCAAGGGTGTTCAAACTGGTAATATATAATTGTGTATGCATAATTTATATTGTGTATAATTGATATTTTATAAACCAGCAAAGGTTTTGAACCAAGAATACATTATCTCAGCAAATAAAGTTGTCTTGAAATTCTGCTTTCCCTGAACAGGAAGGAGGTATTCCTTGTTTTGTAACAATGCTCAAAAACAAGCCTCTCTGAGAGCCACCAGGGTATTTTTCTACTGGCCAACATGTGAATTCAGTTGTCACTTACTGTTGTATATTAGATAGCTGCTTATCTTTGGAGCCTTGTGTTGGAAGTTCAGGGCAGTACATAGAACAGATTCCTAAAACGTGAGGACCAGAATCAGTATGAAAATGTTTAGTGTCTAAACTTCTTGCTGCATTTTTCAAATGCTTCCTTCTCTTAAAGAAAAATAAAATAAGAATTCTGTTGTGCTTAGTTCTGACAGCTGTTCACCGATTGAAATATCGTAGTTCATAAGGTAAGTCAAAAGAAGAGACAGCTGTCAATACAAATGCATGACAAATTCTATTTCTATTTTTACTTTAATGAAAGAAAAAATAGATCTGATATACATAATCAGAGCGATAATCGTGTATATTTATAACAAGCTATCTAAAAATAAGTCTAATTTCTAACTCCATGTCAATATCTCTTCTCCCTGCATTTAAATATAAAGGGTTATTGAAATACAGGATGTCTTTTCAGCTGAGCAGCCTTCAGGCTGATGTGATCATGTGCAAAAATTCTCTATGGGAGAGGAGATCCAATCCAGCAGGTCCAAGCGTCCACATCCTGTCTTCCCACCTGGCCTTTACACAGAGCACTGACAGAATTTATTGATGTGTCTCCCCAAAGGATTATTGTTTTCACTACTTACTTCTTTCTAAATTAAATCATTGGGATAAACCACCAGTGGGTTGTTGGGGCACTTTTTAATGTCTCACTAAATGAATATAAATTTTATTATTACTATTACTATTACTATTACTATTACTATTACTATTACTATTACTATTACTATTACTATTACTATTACTATTACTATTACTATTACTATTATTGCTGTAGTCATATAGGTTATTACCAACTTTTGGTCTCCTATGCCCAAAGTTCTACACAGATTACTGTTTCTGAGAGTTTAATTTCTGCTTTGTCCTGGTTTAGGGCAAATTCAGGAGAAAACTTCCAAGGGCTGTCCCCACAGGAGGCAAACCCAAGCTCCCCTCCTCCAACTGGTTTAGGAAGAAATTTCTTCAGAGAGAAGTGGAAAAAACCTGTTTATTCAACAGGCAAAGCACTGCCCAGCACAAAAAAATTAACGATACCAAACAAGAAAACCTCTCAGTGCTGTGAAGAGATGACAAATCCAGGAAGTCTCTCTCCTGTGGGTGTAGCTCCGCTCAGTCTGGAAAATGGCTCTGCCCAGGCCAGGCCCCGGTGGCCACAGGTGTGAGCTCCTGGTGCTCCCCCAGGTCCCCCATCCAGAGCATGTTCAAATAATTCCAGGGAAAAATGAAAAAAGAGCTTTCCGGGGAACTTCTCTGCTTCAGTGAGTCAGAAACTCACAAAAAGCAAAGGAGAGCTCTCTCAACTGTCCAGCACGGTGACACAGTCCAGGAGGACGAGACAATGGAACTCCTGTCTCTGTGTTTTGAAAACAACTGCCTCAGACATTCCACCTCTTCTCCTCCCCACCTCCACTCTCAAATCCAGCCTTAAAAGTACAAAACTTATTTCTGGGCTAAACAGACAAATGGGGATACAATTCAACATGACAAAGTCACCTTAGGACATGCTTCTTTGGTTCTTTCTTGTTCATGACTAGAAAAGTCTACTCCTTTTGGATAAGCCACACATATGATCATTATTTGTGTTTTGTTTCTTTTCCCAACTCATATCAAAACCACCTTGTAGATTAAGGCTAGGCAGATGTAGTCAAGGTCTTCTTCTCTCAGCAGTGCTTTTGAGTAATCTTCCTTCCATGACGGCTCAGAATAGGCTCAGAATAGAAAGAAAAAAGAAAGAAAGAAGAAAAACTTCTTTCAGATGGCTTTTTTTGTTATCCTTTTAGTTCCAACTAAATAGAGAAACACTCAGAAAACACAGCTTGGTTATATAAAAGATTAATTGCAAATTTCGTAGTGGTGAAGAAATAATTTTGTGCATTTTCTTTGTTTTAATGTGAATCAGTTTGAGTTTGGTTACAAATAGCTCTTATTGGGCCACCAAAATTCAGTTTGTTCACTGTATCAATTCTGAAAAGTGTTCTAAGGACCAAAGAAGGTTCTTATACATAATTGCCACCAAGAAAGACCAGGATGTCTGGCTTCTACAGACCTCATCAAAGTTCAGTAAGCACTCCTTGGCCGTAAGCATTTACAACCAGAAAAGATATGTCTGATTACTCTGTATGGTAAGGGAATGAAGACTCAATTCAGCATCCAAATCTTATTTAAAACCAAAAAATCTGTAGAGTCCAGGCAAGTTAGTCTCACTGGTAGTCCAACGAAAATACACAGGTTACTCTTTGTGGAAAACTCCAAGGAATATTTTTTTTTCTTGACCTTCACACCTGGATCAATTTGTAATAACTGGAAAAGATTGTGGAAAATGCTTTCATATGTTGTAAAGAAGTAAATTAAAATAACAAATTGGATAGAATTATTACCTCAAGGCCAGGAAGAAAGCAAACAAACAATGTTGCAAAGCAATTGACTAATCTCAGTAAAATGTTGAAATTTTCATAGCAGTGTATAAATACTAATTCTTATGTCAATAAATGATGAATGTGCACATTGTTTTTATTTCCACACTTTTACTTTATTTCCTTATAAGATTAAATTCTTGGTCTAAAATAGTTTTTTTTCAGTTTGAAGAGGGAGTAGAACAGAGCATTTAACCCCTATTGGGGACTGAGTCTACTGTCCTAAGTGACACATTCCTTTAATTTGCTAGAGCCCAAATATGATTTTTCATGCTCACCATGTAACTATCCAGCACATGTTTAAGGCAGAGAAAAGTTTGGATTTCCATTACTTAACATACCAAAAAAGACTCCAATTACATTACTTGTGGCCTACAGTAGGATCAATATATCAAAGATGTTTAATCATACTTTGCAAAATCAGTTAGAAAGAAAGAAAGAAAGAAAGAAAGAAAGAAAGAAAGAAAGAAAGAAAGAAAGAAAGAAAGAAAGAAAGAAAGAAAGAAAGAAAGAAAGAAAGAAAGAAAGAAAGAAAGAAAGAAAGAAAGAAAGAAGAGACAAAAGACAACAGAATTCAGATAATATTCAGATAATCAAGTAATTCTTGAATGATGATTTAAATTCATATGTCAGTGATTATCATGTTATTTTGGTCAACTAACTACTATTTGCCTGTTCATTGCTTATTTTTGTTATGGAGACGATTACAAGTAGGCAATCAGTTTGAAAGAAAAATCCTTCTTTTAAAATACTCTCACAATTGTGGAGAAAACCCAGCAGAGGTCCACTGACTAAAAAGATGCACAATAACTCCTAGCAGGGAAAAGCATTGCCCTTTTTTCCTTTTTTTAAAATCAGAATTCTCTAAGAATATACAACACTTGCCAGAGGGAAATTAAGGGAAGAGCATGAGGTTTATTTCAAAACTAGATATGAAGTATTTTCTGAAGAAGAATAGTAAATATGAAATGCGGTTAATATATGTTTGAATATATTCAGTGAATTAGATACTATTTGCAAAGATATGTCCTAAAGCATTTTCATGGATATATTATGAAG
Source organism: Acridotheres tristis (assembly GCA_037013685.1). NCBI lineage: Eukaryota > Metazoa > Chordata > Aves > Passeriformes > Sturnidae > Acridotheres > Acridotheres tristis. The sequence goes on from CM072884.1 coordinate 92,786,976, forward strand.
CAACTAACAAATGAAGGATTCACAGAAAATCATTAGCAAATTTGTTCAAGAGAGAATTCCCAAACAGCCACAGGTTTGAAAGCAGCAGAGGGGCAATAATTCTGCACCTTAATTGTAGCAGTGGTACAGATGTTCAGTTAAGCTCAGAGTATACTTTCAGATATGCTATTATTGCTGTTACTACCTGCATCTCACAGTTTTATAATCAGTTCATACTGGGAAAATCAATGTTATCTGTCAACACACACATTTTTCCTATAAAACCAACCAGCAATCTCTTAAGCCTTCTTTTGATAGACAATCTCTATTTTAAATCTCTATCCTACTAAAAATATTTAATTGCAACCAAAGTTTTAAATCACTCATCACACCTAATTTGTCTGCAATTCATACATATGCTGAGATATTTTTCTTTTGCTGCTTGAGGCAACATAATCTAATTATTATTGACTCAAAGCCTGTGAGATTTAAATCATTCACCTTAGCCTTTCATCTTATCTGATCATCTTTAGTCAATATTTTAGGGTTTTGTCAGCAAGTGGCAATTTATTTACTTTTCAGTGAGATAATGCTTTCTTTTTTCCCTGCCCTCTTTCTCCCTCTGTTTTGTTATCTCACTCTTCCTCATTGTTTTTCACCTCTTGTTGTGTCTCATTAGATTTATGACATCTTCTGTAGGGGCAGAGACATTAAACCCGAAGCAAGGAACTGTGTGCTTTCAAAGTTATTTTAAATGTGTTTTTACAGAGAGAAGCTCAAAGATGAACTGTCTTTCTCCCCAATAGAAACAAAATTCCTCAGCCATGCTAGATGACAATGATGAAAAATTGAAAAGAGAGGAAAGCTATTTTCAAGAAGACTTCTGGCAGGAAGACAAATCTCTTCTTGTGATTCATATCTTCAAGGAAACCACATAAATCCAGCAATGAGACATGATTCTTTCTCCAGGAGACACTAGGATATTAGCAATGCTATAGTGGCATGTAGTACATCAATTTATAGTCATTAAAGATTTCTAATGACATGGATATTTAGATTTCTCAGAGTAAAGAATGTGCTGAAGTTAATTTTATATTTAAAAGAATGTGAAAAGATTTTCCTTTTTTGCATGCGTTAAAAATACATGCCCAAGGTAACAAGATTCAAATCACACACAAAGCAATCTCTTCTGCACAGATATTGCACATAAGAAAAAAACCACCATAAATTAAACTCTTAATAAGTTATCACTTTTTTCACCAAAAGCACAAGATATCTTCAGCTATTATAAGACAGCATTTTCCTAGACTACTGAAAATTGCTACTGAGTATCCTGTTGGCTTTTCTCCTTCCTGGTATTGTTTCAGACAATCTATAAGATTGATAAGGGAAAGGACATCTATGAGAGTAGGGGGAAAAAAAGTCTATTTGAGTGCAATGAGAAGAGATGTCCTGCAGATTCTTCCAGAGTACTAATGTGGCTCCTGACCCCACATTCTGATTCTCAAATAAAGAATGCTCCTCCAGTAAGGAATAGTGATTTGTTTTTTCATCTAGGGGCATACTTTGTAGCACCTCTCCAGCTGTTACATTTGCTGTCCATCTGCATCTTTTACAGCCCCTTTTTACAGAAATCCCTCTGTTTTTGCATTCAGGTGTCAAGATGATGAATTGTTCTTGATCATTCACCTCACATAACTGAAGACTGTTAATCTGGACCTAAGAAGGTTTACACATCTTGTAAGTAGTAAGAACTAAAAATTCTGCAAACCAGTAAAGGCACTTTCTCATCGTATATTTTGTTAATATGTCTTGACAGGAGTGCAAACTCACTATTATGAAGGTATAGCGAGTAGTCAAAGACCAAATTAATTAATACTTAAAAGGAAGTTGCACAGGATTTATTATTATTCATAATGGACATGCAGCATAAATTATTTAATAGAAAACTCTATTTTTCCTTTAAAATTTATTATAACACAAGTGCTGTGAAAATTCTCACAATATACTATACTTCCTCTCTTCTTTTATGTAGTAGCATAGGATAATTCATTTTGGAAGGGAGTTTAGATAACCATAGTTCATCCAAAACAGGACCAGTTCTAGGGGCAGATCAAATCACTGGATGCTTTGTTCATCTGGGCCTTGAAAGTCTCCAAAATTATAAGATTTCAGGGAGAAGAGATGGCGAATGATGTTGGGTGGGAAGGATGGACAACACACAACTTTTTGAGAGCTGGGAAGTTCCCGTATTTTGTCATCTTTGTAGTGGTGCTTTTCACCCTTATGTGAGGGTTTGCCTAGGCAAATAATCTCTATATTAATGCATGAATTACCTGTCATTCGTTCACCATAAATCTCTCTAAAAGACAAATCCATCTTAATTATAACTTTACAGATGAGGAGCTGCTGTTTGGGGGTCCCCAAACCATCTCTTCTCCAGGCTGAACAAGCACAACTCCCTCAGCCTCTCTTCATGAGACATGTGCTGGAGCTGCTTGGTGTTTCCTACCTGACCTAAGTAAAATTTATCAACATCTTTGCATAGGTGTGCTCTGAACTGGATAGGGCATTTGAGATGCGCTCTAACCTGTGATATGTAAAAGGGAGTAATAATGTGAAAGGGGAGTTGAGTATTCCTGTTGATAACACACAGTGCTGTTTTCTTTACTGTCAGCCATGCTGCTGACCCCTCAACCCCAAGGCCCTTTTCACCAGTGCCTTCCTAGTCAGTCGCTCCTCAGTCTGTTTCATTACAAGTTAATCCACCCCTTATTCCTCCTGCAGATCTGTTATAAAGATAACAGAAGCAATAGGATACACTTCTGAGGAACTCCACTTGTAAATAGAGACTTACAAGTGTTGTAAAAGTCAATGTAAATGACATCTGTGTCTCCCTCTTTATCTGCAGACCTAGTCGTTTCACCATGGAAAGCAGTGAGATTGCTTAGGTGTGATTTAGCCTTGGTACCTGCTTGTTAACTCTTCCTAGTCACCTTCTCTTTCACGTACACAGAAATGTATCCCAAGAGTATTTTCTCAGGTACTGAAGTGAGAATGATCAGCCTGTATTTTCCCAGGCTGATCTTGTCCTTTTCTGGAGATGTGTAGAATATATGCCCACCTGCAGTCACCAGGAACATATCCTGAAAGGTATGACCTTTCAAGACACAAAAAATGTACTTTCAGTTATAGCGACCACCTTGGTCTGCAATTTCAGGCTCATCCTACTTAGTACACACATAGATGTATAGTATTCTGAAGGAAATTCATTCATCCACTTGATTGCAATTATCATTACGGATTATTTTTCCATCTCTCTGTTTTTCAGTTGGTAATTTATTATCTGCTCTGATTGAACTAAATAAAGAAGGAAAACCCAATCTGAAGCTCCATGAATGTAGAAATTATTTCTTAATAATCAAGCTAGGTAAAACCATTGCATAAAGGGATAATCATGGTAAGTGTTGAGTCTTTCATGACGTGCTCATTACATTAAAGATCAAGCAAAGATTCCATTTTCCCTTAAATTTTTAAATGAAGGCACAGTCCTGTCTTGAAGAGGGGAAATATGTGTTTTACAAGGTAACTATCTGCAGGACATAAAGAAAGACAATAAAATATCAATTAAATAAGTTATATGTAGAGATCACAAACCTGTACTAAATGTTGTAAGGATCTATGATGAAAGATAAGAAAGTAGAGAAAATCATGCTTTCCTTCTTCTCATGGGCTCAGTATAAAGAGGTTTGTATAGATGTGTATCAAATACCTGGTGCAAGCACATAGGCTTTGAATCTATTTACATAAGCTTTAAATAAAAAATGCTATAATGGCAAAAAGAACTGATGGCATATAAACCATCTTGGACTAGAAAAAAATAGATCCATCTTTTCAGTGTTTTCAGGTTCAGTGGTTCACAAACACAACTGTAAGGCTTGTAAGCTTGGCCGTGTGGATCATCTTGCCTTTTCTGTCTGTGACATTCCTTTTCTGCTCTGCATAAACCTGCCTTGTATTCCAATGGTTTGAAGAAGTTCCTGATTGTTGAAACCTCCTAAAGATCAGCGTATCACATGATTTTGAGTTTCTATATGAAAGATGGATATACTTTGCTGTGGTTATTACGCACATTCGTGAGCATAAATTTTTTTTCTTTTTCTCTTGCTGTATTTTGAAAAAAGACTGAGAAACATCTGTAATGAATTCTATCCCATATGTTACTAACTTCACGTATAAACTGACCTAAAAATAATTCCATATCTTATAAGACTCTGAGACACAAATATTAGAATATATTTAGTGTCACCTTTTTGCAACCACATATATATTTTGTCTGCATAATGAGTATGTATAATGCATATATATAATATATATATGCATTTTGATTCTTCCTTTTTCTTCTTTTTAAACTCTCTAGAAAGATGAAGAAACATATATGCTCTATTTAATTGCTGCAGAACTGAAACTTCTGAATTCTATTTGCTGTATTCTGGATTTTGGCTTCCATACTACCCAAAGGATATGGTTTCTACTAAGCTCTCCACAGGCTTTGATGAACAAAAACCAAATTGAACCAGTTTCTTTAAAGAGATGAAGGAAAAATAAACAAACAAACAAAACCAAAACTTAACAAACAAACAAAACAAAAACTTAACAACCAAAACCAAAACAAAACAAAACCACAAAATCAAATCAAAACAAAACAACAAAAAAAGGGAATAAGCTTCTACGTTGTTTCTGCCTAATTTGGCTAATGTTGTACTCATGATGTATATCAGATCTGTGTGGAGACAGCAAAATTCAATCATTCCTCAGGCAACTGGGTTGGTTTGTTGTTTCACTGATTTATCAATCCATAATACTGGAGAGAGCAGGGAAATGGGATTATAATCAAATAGCTTTGCTCCTTATAAATAAAAGTGTTAATTAGCATTTTAATTGTGGGACTTGTGCACTGTGGATGGCGTGGTATAAAGTTCTCAGCAGCACAGCACTTTTCTATTTTGAAGTGCCCAATAAGTTCACATTAAATTTAATGACTTGCTCTTCTCATTATGCTTATTAATATATGAAAAAAATGAATGAAAGATATGGAAAGCTCAAAAGTGCAAAACATATTCTTCCCTCTTGTAGAAAAACAGCAAGCTTCTCATACACATTTGACATACATACTGATAGAACACAGGAAATGTTCTGGTCTTCAGGTGAAACATGCTGTCTTCTTTCTTTGCCTGAAAGTCCCATGCTTTTCAAGAGAGGCTCTAATTCATGTCTCAGAAATCTCCTCTCAGAATTCTGACTCCAATAAAACAATCAAAATAAATTCAATGTACCTATCCCTTAAATCATGCACCTAGATACAGCATTTTGTGTGAGGATCTACACTGAGAAATGACACCAAACAGGACTCCTTAGCAGAAATCATCCAAAAGTATGGGTAGGGTTTTTTGTTTAATTACTTTTTCAATTACTATTTTTTTCCCCATCTTATAAGATCTTACAAAATGCAAAGAATATAGAAAAAAGACAGAATGTATTCTCCCAATAATGGAGGTTATATTGCTGACAGGAGGTTGGGGTCATTTGCAGTAAAGTATCTAATTATGTACAAAGTAAAACCTAAAGCTATTATTAAATAATAATATATCTAAATCCATTTGCCTTAGTTGGCTTTGGTGTGTAAGTAAGGGTCCTGCTTCCATTCATTGAGGTGGACCTGTCTCAGCCTGAGTGTTGGCACATATTTCAAGAAATGTAGCAGCACTCCCTTCCCAAAAACAGATTACAGTCAAGTGAATCTAGAAAACCTATGAATAACGAAGATAAACAAAGGTAAACGTTGTCCTACCTTGATTGCAGTGAACTTAACTGTACTGACCCCAAACTAACAGCTATGGGATAAGTTTGTGAAAGAGAGGTAATTGGAATTCATGGGGGCTCTTAGACCATTGAATGGTTCAGTAACCCTGGCATTAATTTATAAATTGCTTTTGCTTTCAAAATACCATGCACAGAAGACTATTCAAGTAGCTTAGGGAATACAGCTGCCTTCACCTCCACCTTTATTTAAAAAGATCTGACCTTGCTGCGCTGAGAACTTGCCATTAACCTCAGTAAAGATCTTTCTGAAAAGGAATAACAAGGATAAACCCCTTTTATATAACAACAAATGAGACAACAAATGTGCTAATTTTTCTCTGAAAATGAATTTGTATTAGACTGTAGCAGCTTTTTCTTTCAATTCCTTTAGGCGTTGCAATAAGAAACTAATTTCTTATTAGAATGTTAAAAGATATCTTGCAGTTACTTATATGTTACAGCCAGAAATAAAAAAGAAAACAAACATATATGGAAAAGCACTGATTCAAACAAAGAAAGGTTTGGGGCAGGTATCATCAAGGAAGTTATCAATCCATATGAGGTCAGATGCAGCATCCCTGGAAAACTTTGTTTACTTAAAAAAAAGTCTCTATCCATTACTGGAAAAAAACCCACAAAAGAACACAATTTAGTGAATAAAAGTAGAATTGAGACATAAACTACAAAGCACCTCTGCAGGTCATCTAGTAATCCTTGTTTCTCACACAGATAAATTCAGTGTTAAAACAGAGTACTCAAGGCCTTGGGGTACTCAAGGACTTACACCACAGGATTTCCATAGATACTTCTAGACGAGGACTTCCCTAGAGTTTTCTCCGACTTTAAGAAAAAAGTAATTTTCTGTATATTTTATCACTGCATTCTCCATCCTTCTGAGCTTTGGCCTAATCTCTTTAGTTTTCCTTTGCTGCCAATGTCTTTGCAGATATCCTTCTTGTGGTCTCTCACTCTATACCAAATCTAACTTCACCCCTTCACACCTGCGTAAAATATCTGTGTTCCTGTCAGACATCTCAGACTTCATCTTCTATGAATTTTTTCTTTACATCTCAACACAGTCAGGAATTCCCTGTGCAGCCTACCTTCTGCTACTCCTGCTCAACATTTACATATCAGAATGATCCCTTTCTGTGTACTTATGAGGGCGTCCAGGAAGATCAGACATTTTTCCTGTATCCTTTCACCCTGCAGAGAGCCTCTCATGGGATTTCAACAACTGGGTCTCTGAAAAATCTTCAGCTCTACTGAAATCGGGATAGTAATTCTATTTGCCCACCTCATTTCTCTCATGATATTTTCTGTCATTTCATTGTTTCTGTATCAATAAACTGTGTATAGCACAATCCAGATATTTGCCACCTTGCTTGCCCCAAAACATTTTGTACACTCAGGAAATCTCAAAATGATGATGTGATAATCATGAAACTTAACACTGGTAGTTGAAAAACAAATTCCTCCTCTTTTGGAGGGACTTGTCAATGTATCACTGACACTAGCGTGTCCTCTAGTTTGAAGTCACAAGCCTTGGATCAACTCACAGTCTTTACTGGGACAAAGATCCATGCATTCAGATAACTTTCCTGTGTAAGAAATAACCTCCACTTCCCAGTTTTTCTGCCACCTGTTTCCATCAGTGGCAGCACTTCAGTTATTTGAGTTCTATTATTTTGTCTTTTTGGAAGCTATTCCTTCCCAGCTGTCACCAGGGCACTATGACCTTTATGTAAGAGCACATCTACTGTGGAAAAAGGCCTTCTCATTTAGCCAGAAGTGACAATTTCCATCCTCTTCCTAACCACATATAGATGCTGGCCAACTCTCTTTCTATGCAATGTTCTGGACATTAATCAGCTGTAAATAAACATAAATATTCTGTATGTAATCAACCTGAAAACTTAAAATAGGAAATAAATGTGATTTGAATTATAATTTCTAGGTTTAGGCCAATAAAACAAAGAATCAAAGTCATCAAATCCACAAAAAACAAAATAATTTGAGAAGGTTTCTTGAATTATATGCACAGGATGCTATCTCATAGTACCACTTGTATACTAGTTAAGAGGTTATTTAAAATGTGAGGCCAGTAGATTGGATTTCATTTCTGAAATAACGAGATTAATATACCTGTTATATATGGAAATAGAAATGGGCTTCTGATTAGATGATAATACAGAGTAGTCATATATGAACCCTAATTGAAACAGAAATAAATAATTATATGATATATAATAAACATTGTAGAATGTTGAAGAAAAATTCTCATCCCTAAAAGTAATTATGTCATTCTTGGACATATGGCTGAAAGAACATGGTCATTTGGAGGAAAGGAAGAAGAAACTGAGAAGAAAGAAAGTTTGCTTTGTCAAAATATTTAGCTTGACGAATGTACCAATTTGGTTTGATTTTCAATCTGGTTAATTTTGTTTGGAATTAGGACACTGCTGTTATACACTGAGTCACAAATGCCTATTCACAAAGGAGCTCCTAAGCTAGAGGCCAGAAAGGGCAAAGAGAAATACTGATAGACAGGATTGGAGGATGATCTACAGAACCATCTCCATAATGAAAGATTGAGACAGTGATATAACACTCGAATTTTAATTTTAATTTCCTTTTAATTTTTTTCTTCAGGTAAGAATGTGCCTACTTGCAGGAGAACTGTAAATGGTTTCAAAATGATAATCGCCAATTAAGTGATCATAGTTATGGCTCTGTGCTAACATCTCCATAGGTTAAAAAACACCTGAGCAGTAGCTCTTCATTCTCTAGGTGCAGCACTTTTACTTAAAAGAGTGAGGAACTTTTTATTCTATGACAATATATACCCTTACCAATACTGTAGGATAATTCCTACCATTAATTGGAAAGTATGTTTTGGGGTTACTGCCTACATTTATTTTTAAATCATAATTAACTTATAAAGAAATTATATACATTTTAGTGCTGAAATTTATCTTAGCTGTCTTAGTCATAGCAGTATACACAAACAAACACACATATAAAATTGAAATTACCTTCACTGGGATGCATAGACTTATATATATATTTATGTATATATATATATATATATATACACATATTTGGTTAAAGCATGGTGTAATAATGCCAAGCTTGTGTGTTTGTTCCCCATATAGGCCATTCATCTAAGAGCTGGACTCAATGATCCTTGTAGGTCACTTCCAACTCAGAATTTTCTATGATTCTCTGATTTACCCTGACAATATAAGAACAAAAAACCAGTAAATTAAACCACACAAATCTTTGCAAATCATTTTTCAGTTTAACAGACATAATAGGAAATATTACTTATAATGTGATTTATGATGAATATCTGCACTTTTCATAGTAGATTTGTATACAGTGCATCTGCAGAATTATAAATAATTCCTCAATTTTACTCTTAATTTTGTGGAAAAACGAATTATTTGTTATTATTTTGTAATCAGAGTTATTAATTTTTCATTAATGAAATGAAAACAAATGGGGGATTGAAGTTACTAATTTTTAAAGAGGGCACATTCCCACATTTCTTTTTTCCTTCCTTCTTTAAAACATTAGATCATATCATTTCTTGCAGAAAGTATTCACAAAGATTTGTGGGAAAAAAAAGAAGTAAAATTAAATGTTTACATTTTTCATCTAAATTCACATGTTAAAAATATTTTCGTGAAAAGCTAAACCTGAATTTTTTTCCAAGAAAAAAAATTGTTCTGCTTTGATAGGAAAATTTTTCTTTGAATCATTATTAACTTCAAGTTATTTCTCATATATAGAGAAGAAAATCACATATTCCAAAACATTTTAATTTAGTTAGTTACCATTTAAGTGATTTTTTTCAAATAATCAGCAATGAAACAAAGTTACTTCAAGAAGCACTTTTGAAAGTTTAAGTAACAATTCATTCATGTTTGCTAGTCACTTAGTTGGTGACTGGCAGATTCAGCCACAAGAACTGGTTCTCAAAATAATGTAAAAGGATTTTCTATGTCACAAAATAATTCATCTGTGAAAATATAAAGAATAATATTGACATTATTTATGAACATTATTCTATATAATACTAGTATAGGCAATGGGTTTTTAAAATATCTTTTAGTAAGGGAAACCTGGAGTACCAAACTTCTTATTGATCACCCATAATTTAAATTTTAAAAAATATTGCTGTGCATATAACATAGAATGTAATGTTTTAATCTCAGCTATATATCCATAGTTGAAAATCAGAGCAAATTATTAGTAGAAAAGTTCAGTAAAAGCAGTATGAGGTATTTGTCCTCAGGAAAATAAGATTTTAATTTTATTCAATTTTATTAGACAATATTCACATGTGTTTGAAAGTGGATTCATTCCTTGCAGAAAAACAACAATGAACAGACAAGCAAGAATTTATTTCTAAAGTGTAGTAATTCTTTTTCTATCTGTTCAAACTAAATACTGCTTTCTTTTCTGTTTCAGAATCTCACTTCTAATTTTTTTCATTTTCATCAAGTTTTTTAATCACCACTGCTATTTTACTTATAGAATATTTAAACATGTTTTCTTCTTGTAAAATATTACATTCTTACATCTGAGATGTATTTCTACTGTTTTGGTTTTATTCTATTGATATATGATCACAACTTTCTATGGAGGTGAGAAGGCATTTGATCAGATCAATTAGAGCTCTATTTGATTGTGTATCTTAATTTTTAATGTACAAAACAGGGTGTGGAGCAGGTAAAAAGCAATTTGGCAATTAATTACATACTGGATGTCAAGATGAATGCATATTTAGAAATGCCAAAGAAAATCTATACCCGCCTCCTCCCCAAAAAAATCCCAAAACAAACCAACCAACCAAACAAACAAAAAACCCAAACAAAATAAAACAAAAACAAAAACAAGAAAGAAAAAACCCCAAAGAAAACAAAAAAAAAAAAAACCCAAACAAATAAAAAAATAAAAAGCCCACTACATAAATGTGTATAAATGGAAATCAGCCTTACAAGATTTATTGAGTAATTGTTTCACCTTGCTCAGCCCTGAATGGGTTTTGGTGGAGTCTGATGTTCTGCAACATAAACAGCAATAAGTCAAAAAAAGATAACTGAATGTCATTAAACATGCCATAAAACAAGAGAGCAAAATACATAGGCTTATTTAGTTTGAAGGGAGGCTTGTCTTCTAATATGCTTCAACTCCTTCAAACTGAAAGGTAATAGTCTCTTTTCTGTGTAAAGCATATTGCCTGAAAAGATGCATTCTCCTGAAGGGCGGGTTGGGCAGAAATCAGTCATCAGTGATAAAAAACCCCAACTGCTACACCTTTGTCATCAGGAATGACTGTTCCAAGCCTCCTTCAGCCCTATTTGTCAGTCTTAGAGGGTGTTCTGACTCTGGAGTCAGATCAATCTCCACCATCCCATTACCATGGTTTTACCATGCACTTACAGGGCTCTGTCCCAGCCCTAGTTCTAATCCCCAGCCCTGCTCCCGTGCTGAGTGCTACAGGGCAGAGCTCTGCTCAAGGGAAGGCATGGAGTTGCTGGTCACATGGCCACACCATCACTGAAATGGAGAAATGATACTATGGCTTTGGAAATCAGTAAATATAACATTTTTTTATGCTACTGTGCTATGTTACAAAGGAGGACGTGAGGTCTCTTTGGTAGATGGAGATCTCTGAGTTGTCAAACAGCTACCAATTTTTTACTTTCTAAAGATCACAGGCTGAGGATTAAACTATCTGAAGGTTTATTTTAACTAACATCAGAAAAAGTTAACATAACTGCCAGAAAGTTGTCAGTCCTTATTATTCTATTTAATGAAGAATCAGAAACCATTGGAAAATTTTCATAAATATCTTCTAAAGATACTTGTTCTGATATAGCATTCATTAACAATACATGTGAATGAAGATGTAAAAAATGTATCATCCTTCACTCCTGGCTTTTCAGATACCTATTATTTATTGCCCAGGGATCTCACCTCGCTGAGGCATACACATAATCTTGCATGTGCATGCAGCCAAACAGGCTTCTTTCCCATATCCTTTATTGGAAAGGAAAACAAATTGCTGTCTAGGCTATTCTTCTTGTGTCATATAATTTGTGGAATATAGATAGCCTGTAATTTCCAAATCTTTTCTTGAATACGAAGGAACACCTTCATAAATAGGGTATGGTATATAAGATTTCATATATCCTATAAATAAGTTAAATATAAAGGTAAGGTAAATAAGGCAAATGTAATGTAAATTGATATAACTGATTTGGTCTTTAGCTCAGGTTTGCCAGATACTGGATATAAAATGAATTGAAAGTCTAAACTGGAGTGAATAAGCATGGCTGCACTATTATTGGTGTTAAGCTGCAAGGCAGCCATAATAAATGTCTTGAGTTTCCACAATCAGTTCCATTATTTGCCTGACCATCAAAGATTAAATTTAAGAGAATTTTTTCCACCTCAGTTATCTTTCTGTGAAGATTGTTTCAGGTCATAAATAAGAGTATCATGTTGTACCTTAAAGCACTGTCACTTGGTAGTGATAAGCATAACCTATCTCTTGACAAGATTATAGAATAATTTCCTAAGGGAAGAATTGAAAGACCAAGTTCTTGAGGTATTTAAAACTACAATATTCTAGACCAAATTCTGAAAAATAAAGTGACTGCTAAGTGTACACCTTAATTGACAAGAAAATCAGATATCTGTCCACAAATTATCAAATTACTGATATAATTGTAGTAACTCCTTTCTAATTATACATCTGTTTTGATATTGTGGGTAGGGAAAAATGTCCCAGAAGTATTATGTAAGGTGCTCCTCTGTATTTGCAGATCTTCATTTGTGAAGAAATGGGATATTTATTTAAAAAGCTAGTGAAAAAATTTACATGTCCTCTGCATAACTGTTATATATTTTCTGAAATTAAATGGGATATATTAAATACTTGTGCTGCTGGCTTTGAAATATTTATTGTGTAATCAGATCGTACATAGGATTACTGTGCTGAAAAGCATTACCTCCAGCCTTCAACAACCAAAAATATGAAGAAAAGCAACCTAATGTATGTTAAAGAAGAGTAAGGATTTTTAAAGGGTAATTTGTTCCACAGTAACTATTTGGATAGATATTCTTCTATGAATATGAGAACAGTGTCCAACTCTGTCATTAATTATTAAAAAAATCGGATTTATAGAATATTGTGAATTGCAGTTGAATAATGCCTTTTCTAAATTAAATTTTATTGCAGGGACTATTTAATCATGGTGAGAGACTCCTTTGCTATTTAGGTCTTCTGTAGTAGCTTAATATTTAGTGTTCATTTTGTATGAATGAGATGAGATACAGAAAGTAGCATATACAACATAATGCAACAAAGACATCTGCTTTCTTGCCTGACACACTTGGAATTCTTAAGTGGAACCTTATGTCCAACACAAAAGCATTGCTCAGCCTCTTTGTTACTTATTTTTCCCAGAGGGAATATTTTATAGTCTTGTACTTTTAGAAGTAGATAGCACTCTGTATTTTCACAATATTTGGTTGATGTCTTTTAGGTGAGAGATATTTGAACAGATATAGTCCCTTTCATAATAGCTTCTGAGAAGAAGAATTCTTAAAAATTTTTTTTTATACATAATTTTTCTAAACTGCATTTATTTTTCAGAATAATTTACTTTGGAATAGTACCTATTTTTTTACAGAAAAAAAAAAACCAACATTTTTTAGGGGGAAATATCAAGGAGTAGAGGATACATTTTTGTCTTTAGTGTTGTCATTGAGTGATTACATATATCTGACTTTCACCACATTTTATAGAAATTTTCAGATCTCGTGTTTCAGCATGTATGTGCAGATAGACATTTTACCTCAGTACATGGTACAATCTGTCTGAAACTGCTAATAACAAGTGCAACATATATGCTTATTATTACTATTTACTTATCTTCTTTCATTTATTATCTGGGAGATATGCAATTTTCTCTGTTTCAGTGACCTGAGGTTTTATTTTTTTTACCCACAAACAACCTATAATTTGGAAATTGAATTATGTCAGAGAAAGTCCTATGACTGGAATTTGTTTTATTTTTCATTTGAAGATATAGATATTTTGTTGAAGCAAGAGTCTGCCTTTTTAAAAAGTGTTGAAGTTGTTTAGGTATCTCAAAATCCAATGGAGGATTTTTTTTAGTCTTATTTATAATTTGCTTTTGTGTTTTGCCTTTGAGAAAAACGTTGTTTTGAATGACAATATGTTTTATAGATGGAAAACACTGTTAGTCTCTGCAAGTTCTTATAATATTTGCATTGTAAAATGCTATATTGTGTTGAACTAATTGTTGTCCTCAGATAAGAGCCAGAACTTTAATAGTTGTTTCTTACTTCAATGTTACATAATTTTTGTGGGTTAATAATGGTAAAATTTCCGTTAATTCACCTTAAAAGGAAGCCATGAAGAGTAGAGATATAATTTACTTCAGGCAAACAACATAAGCATTTCAGGTTTTTAAAAGATATAATTAAGTATATCAGGCAGCATAGTTTGAAAGAAAAATGTGCATAAAGGTGTTTCCTGCTTCCAGCCAGGTCAGGGTTAATTTTTGCAGTAGCTGGGATAAGGTATGATTAGGACACAGAGGTTATTCCATACCACCTCACATCATGAGGGAAGGGACTCTGTCTTCCAGGGAGAAGGATTCTTCCCAACTGAGCAAGAGTGGTGGGAATGGTGGTTGGATAGTGCTGGTCCCGAGCTGGAGAGAGTGATGGGGTGGCACTAGGCCCAGGATGGAAGGAGGATTCAGCAGAGGAGGGGAGGGGAGGGAAAGGCAGAGGGCATGTGACACATAGTTTGAGAGTTTCAGTGGGAACACTAAACTGGGGAGTACCATTTCTGAACAATGACAAACTGAAAGGGACCCAGTCTATAGAAAGGTTTCCTTTAAAATGATATTTTCTTTATTTTTTTTCCCTTTAGTTCATTTATGTACAATAAAAATTTACTAAGACTGATTCTAATTGTGGCTGTCTCTCAATCATCAAAGACTGAAAAATTTTAAATAAATGTGTGACCTCAAGGAATACAAAGTGAGAACCAAGGGTAGTTTTACTAGTAGCTTTCTTGCAAAGCTGTCATTGATTGATTGTCTTTCTGTATATCTCTTGGCAAAAAATCAATGCTTTCCTTTAAGTAATGCAGTCTTTGGAGAAAGAGAATACATGTTTTGAATATTATAAGGCTCCACCTAGTTGATGGACATCACCACAAATGAAGATTTGCTTTTAAATTCCTGATCTATAAGAAGAGGATTTGTGATTGTGAAAGTAAATATAATTTTAAATTACTGTTGCTATTAAATTTGTGTTGAGTACTATATGTGTACATGCTTTTGTAAAGACATTTTTCATTGGTTTGAGAATAATTGGGATGTGATTGGTCCATGAAGCTACTTTACTCTCTTGTGAAGCCCTGAAATATTTATTGCTCTGAAGAAGACCATTGACCTCCCTGCCTAGCACTTTACTATTTGCTGATTCAGTTAGCAGTTTTAGGGCTATTGTGTGTTTTCTTTCAGCTTTTGCATGACATAAACTTTAATAGAATGATACTCTTATTTAACATTGACAAAACTTCAAAGGGATATTGATACATATGCCAAAATATGGTTAAGCAATATGTATATCAAATTTTCAGAAAAAAAGTAGTAGCTTGAGAAGACAAATTGATAGAGCAGCATGACCATACACTGCAAGTGATTAAAATTAAGAGTGATGGAATTTAGGCAAGTAAATAATTATCAACCTCCTCCTTGATTCCTAAAAACGTATTACCTGGTTGTTTTAGTACTGGAAAAATATTTAACCTGGGATGACATATATATCTGAGAGTCAATTAAAACTAAAGTAGGATATTTCAAATATATTTGTGTATTAGGGCTAGAAGATTTGAATGATGCAATTAAGGCTAAGTACTGTTAAAGAAACAGAAAAAAAGATCAAAGCTTTAACTAGTCCTGCAATGTCATAATGTGCAATTTGTTGACATCAGATCTTACTTTTGGGGCTTTATTTTCTATCCTATTATCTTGTTTCTGGAAAAATGATGTATTAAACTGCATTAACTGCATTATTTTCCCCACAAATATAATGGTAATTTGAAGACAGGAAGGCATGGCTTGAACTAAAACTGAAAATTTGTTTTTCCCTTCCAGAGGAGGACTCCTGTTGGGTATATTTTGAGTAATACTCTTTCCTTATATGGGGATCCAATTATTAGAATTTCTTGTTAGACTAATTAATATTTTAAGAATGTAATCAAAATATGAATGACTCACTACAAAAATGCAAACCACCAAAATACAAACACCCAGTTCTACCATGAATTGCTATTAATACAAACAAGTCCACAAACAATGCCGATGTTTTTCTTTGATGTTAAATTTTGATTCTTCCCACTTATTTTTACACAGATTCATCGGTGTTTTATCTACTTTACTGGAAGGGCTAAGGGGTTTTCTTTCTCAGTGTTCGGGTTTTTCAGGTCTACTTGTAAGCATTTCAACTCGATATTTGTTTGTAGAACATATTGTTCTTCCTCTGATTGATTCACAGCAATTGTGATAAAAAAGCCTTATTTTTGAGTCTATTTTTTAATAGGTATACTTATTTTTTAAAAACTAAAATATTTAGCTAAGCAATTGACTTCATTTTAGGCAATTTATATTCTTCTAAGGTTTAGATTCTTAAAGTATCTTAGAAATACCCACCATTTTTCCAGAAGTCACCAATATGACTCAAGTTTCTTTTAACAGAAGGAGACATATATTATCTTACAAAATACATGTGCTTAACGTAACTTCAGCGTAAATTCAGTCCTTTGTTGGATAATGACAAATATTGTCATTTATCGAGTGTCATGATTTAATATGTCTTTTATAGCTGTCAGAAAGCCTTTTGACTTAAATGACTGTGACAAATTCACAAAATAATTAATTTTATTATTAAATTTTAAAAATCCCTGAGAAGAGATTAAATTACATTAGGTAGCAGATACATACATAATGTTCACTCGCAATTATATAGTTTCAGATTTGGGGTTTTTTTCTGTTTAAAGTGTTCAGGGGAATTCAAAAGAAAATAGCTATCAGTTATCTCTGTCCATAGGACTGTTTGTAGCTAAACAAAACATAGAGATACAAAAGTTTATTATTCAAGATAATAATTTTGTGTAAAAGTGGTCTTAATATATTGTCCCTGGAAGAGGCATTAAGAGCTGTGAGGTTTATGAAGGCAGTCAAGATTTAACTCATTCAGTTAAGTACCAAGATGGAAACCACTGAGAAGTGTGTCTAGAATAAAATTTATTCTGATACTGACTTAAAATAAAAAAAAAGAAAATAATATGCTTTCATTTTTAGTAGCAATAATTTTAGAGCATAAGACTGAGCATCACTTCCAGTAAGGAATGCTGCTGAATCATTAAAATATATTTAGACACTACATGAAGTTTACATTACTGAAATCTCATGAACAGGTTCAGTTTCATTGTAGGTTTACAACCTCATTAATAAATATTGATAGTCATCAGAATGGATTAATTTTTTTCTATTCAGTTGTATAGACAAGTGAGACAACATTCCACTTCTTCCCTCTTTGACATTAATCTGGTTAATCTCTTCTATCTTTACACATTGGAATTCCCTTGCCTTTTAGGGATGGACTTAGATGTATCTAAACAGCTACCCTCACACAAACCTCTAAAACTCTGAAATAATGTAGCGAAGCACCCTTGCAGGGATGGATACTCTGACACAGGACATGCATCAAAATCCGGACCTTTTGGAGGGGTAATGGGACATGAAGTGGAGTACAAAATTGTAAGGAAAAAACGAGTTTGCACAAGGGCAGTGAGGCTGAGCCCATTCTTTCCAGGGCAGTGCTGTACTTTATCTGCAGCCAGCTTGATTTTCATATTACCCATCTTGCATCAACTGAAAGTAAAAGACAGTCTCAAAGATAAAAATTCCTATCTTTTAAATGTCTGGATATAAGCTAGACATTGAATAAATGGAAATCAATTTATGTCACCCTCTAGCAGCTAGTTGTGTATGATTATCTGAATGGTAGCCAGTGGCACAACATGTAATTAGATGCTTCTCATTAGTGGTATCCTCCAACGTTCAATATTGAGCCCAGTATTGTTTAATTTATTCATCAGTGACTTAGATGAAGGGCAGATGCCTCTTCAGCAAGTTCAGTGACAACGCAAAGCTGGGAGGAGTGGCCAATAGCCCAGAGTGCCGTGCAGCCCTTCAGAGGGACCAGCAGGGTGGGGAGATGGGCAGGGGAGAACTGCCTGAAATTCAGCAAAGGCAGGGTCCTGCAGCTGGGGAGGAACAACCCCCTGCGCCAGGACAGGCTGGGGCTGAGCTGTAAAGCAGCTCTGTGGAGAAGGACCTGGGGGTGCTGGTGACAGCAAGCTGTCCATGAGCCAGCAGTGTGTCCTGGGGCCGTGTGGGCTCATGGGGTCTGGGGTGCATTGCCAGCAGGTTGAGGGAGTTGATCCTGCCCCTCTGCTCAGCCCTGGTGGGGCCACATTGGGAGTGTTCTGTCCAGTTCTGGCCTCGCTGGGACAGGAGGGAAATGGATCTCCTGGAGCAGATCCAATGGAAGATGAGGAAAGGCTGGGAGAGCTGGGCCTGTTCATTCTCAAGAAGAGACAACTGAGACAGGACCTGCTCAATTATTTAAGTGTCTGAAGTGAAGGTGTCAAGAGCTAAGAGCCAGGTTCTGCTCAGTAATGCCGAGCAGTAGGACAAGAAGCAATGGGCAGAAACTGAGGCACAGGAAGCTCCACTTGGATATGAGAAAGAACTTCTTTACTGAGCATGTGAACTTGCAATGGAACAGAGTGTAAAAATAATCTGCTCACAAGGCTCACTGCCATATGTCTAAAATCTGTAGGCATAAAGAGGGGTTCCTTGACAGGATTATCTTTTCCTTTTCCAAAACTGTTCTTCAAGACAGATATGTTGGAAGAGTCAGATTCTGGACATGCTCTGATCTGTCTGTTGCATTTTGTGGGGCAGCAAAAGAAAGTTCAATATTTAAAATTATGTGAGAAAAATCCTCACATAGAATTTTTTGCACTGAACACTGAACATTTTCCTTATTAATTATTATACATGTTAGTTTAACATGTATTATGTAACAGTTAAAACATTTCAGATAGAGTGAAGGAAAACACTTTGAGGTTGTTGGAATATTACAAGAAAGGACATGAAAAATTGTCTTCAGGTATAAGTAATCACAACTTTTCAGAAATGGATCAGATTTTGTCTCAGAACTATTTATCTGCCCTCATGCTCTCTCATATTGGAAGACTGTTCCACAATATTAGTACTTTGACAGCTGGAAAATATCAGTTCCTCTCTCAACTACACTCATGATCCGTTTATAGCAACCTAGCAAGTATTTAGTTTGATACTCCTTCCCTTCTTTCTTTGTAATATCAGTTTGATGCTATATGTTTTGATGTTCCATCCCTAGATGCTTTTTCATATTGAAATCTCAGTGATGCAATAGTAATCAACCTATTTGGGGTTTTCTGATTCCTCTTTAATTATTACTGACATTTTTCTGGTTTATACCCAAATATGTTCTTTACATATTTTACTTTTACATATTGTACATATTGACCTTCTTACTCAGTTTAATCATTCTATTACTACCATTCTTAATGTCATAATTCTTTTGGTGACATTTAGATCTTCCATAGTAATAGTAACTACTACTTTGGTGTCCTAACCACCAGATTCATCTGTGATTAATTAAGAAATGTATCTTTGAGGAATATGATTTTTTTCTTTTTCTCTCTCCTCTGCTTGGTACAATTTTCTGTTGTTTTCCCATGTCTTAGCTCTGAGATAACAGTAGTTTTCTATTCTTGTCCCTCCTCTCTTGTTCCTATGGGGTGATCCTTTTGACCTAGACAAATTCTAATAATTTTGTTGATGCAGAAATCAGTAAATCTTATTGTAATTTCAAGTTAATGTTTCTGGCTTTCATCAGAAATAGAAGAGCAATAGGTTTCAGTTTGTTTGCCAGGAACAGTTACAAGCCCCTAGTTATGGAACCATCTAATTTAATAAGAGAAGTTCGTGTTCTGTCTTCATAGTTAAGATACAGTTCTGTGAAGCACAGAGGGAAAAAATACCCAAGATTTTTCATAAATATATTGTGAATTTGAGGACCCAAACTAATCCTTTTCATAAGAGAGCAGGTTTGTGAAAGGGAAATAAGGACCAACAAGGCTGGAAAGAGTTTAGCAAGTTTAATTATAACTAATATTTTAAAATTCTTAAAGTTTCTAGAATCTAGAAAAATACTTGGTTAGGGAGTTAAGTACATAGTTCTTGAAAATCTATTTAGCTCACTCTCTAATAGCTGTTTGAATATGATTAGCTGAATTGTGCTATCTCTGTTAGATAGGACTAATTTACCCCTAATTAGCTGTCTAGTATTGTTTTCCAAATCTAGTACTGTTGACCACTCAAAAAGTGTTTGAAATACAGAAAAAAATTGGTTAGTGAGTATTTTAAATAGATGATTCTTAGATTTCTACCCATTTTTCATTTTATTTAAAGGTCATAAGTGAAATGGATAAGTGTAGTATTTACCAAAACGATTACATATAGAAGTTTACCAGCACAATTAGAGTAGAAATACCTGTTTACAATTCTACAAAATTTAGGTGTTAATTGTTGTAGGTCATATGAATCGTGATTTTATAAGTATTCTCAAGAAAACAGATGTGAGAAAATTTTTAGTCACTGTTAACATCTGACCACAAAAAGTAATGAAAAAAATTCTTTAAACTTCTTTGTATCCAAAGATACCTTGGAACCAAGGTGTGAAACAAGTTTTGTACTTTAACATACCCTTTTAAGTCACTACATCTAAAAAAAAATTTCACATACTTTACTTCTCAAACTTTTTTTGTTGTTGTTTATGTCTTGACTGAAGACCATCAAAGATCTACCCATAAAAATAGCAGCCGAGGAGCTAAAGGAACACCACCACCCCACGCACACCATCAGAGAAATAATTTTTATTGTAGTAATCAAATGTCAATTTGCCATTTGTGGAAATCTTCCCAAGCAAATGCTTCACTGTTCTGCAAATTTTACTACTCACAACATGGTCTAAGCTGATTTATGTAGGACTGTAAAGATACATTCCAGAGAGAAACAGAAAAAGTATTTGTTGCCACATCAAAACCACCCTTTTTCTTTTTGGAAAGTGTTTGAAATTTTTGACACTAAAATATTAGGGGTGTTGTTCTGGATAGGAGCATCAGAGATGCTGAAAAAATCTATTCCTCTTGAGGCTGTCAGGTGCAACATAGATACTGTGAAATATCTGGAAAATAAATCTGTAGTACTATGAGATGTAAACAGCATTCGTCAATTCATTTTTCAGCGCCAACTTCTATATATCTCAGAAATTATTACACAATTTTTCATTGTTCCCTCACAGATGATAATGGAATAATAAATTCAGCTGCTGATGCTAAATACTTACACAGTGAAATCTGCCAAAATCCTGAATTAGCTGAGTTAACATCTGTTAAACTTCAGGCGTAAGATAAATTACTTAAAATATAAATAAATATAGCTCTGAATATGTTTGGAATTATTCTGTATTATATATGATTCCTTAGTTAGACAAATGTTTCTACTTAAAATTGAACTATAGTCACACAATGCTTCTGGCAGTTTTGTTTAAGATGCTCAATGATAAATTAGATACTTAAGCTTCATTCACTGCCATTTTTCTCCTGCTTGAGCTCTGTTCATTCTTTGCTTTTAAAACTTGTTGAGACCAGGTGATACTCATACATTGTCTGTCAAAAAATAAAGCTGCATTTCCTGTAATACGGGACAATTTTGCTTCTAGTGCATATATTGTGTGCTTTACTGAACTATAACAATCTTTATAGATTAAATAATTATCTGAGAAGCTGATTTATTTTTCTGCGGTTATGTCACAATGAACTAGTAATTTTCTTTGGGTTACAACTTTGTCTGTCAATAGTCACTCAATAGTGTTTCCTTTATATTAGTAATAAGGTGCAGTGTTATCAATTAATACAATTTTTATGCAATACCCTTAGCTGTGCCCTGTATACAGTGTTTTACACAACCAATCATTTGATAGGATCTTGATTTACTGAATTAGCTGTCAGCTACAGGAGTTGCAGGTAAAGCTGTCAAGTGAAGGCGTTGGTACCTCCCGTGTCAGCCAGGGTGGTTCCACCACAGCTGCTGGGAAGTGACTGCCCTCTGTGGAGATGTGGCATCTAGAGACAAGACAGCTCATTCCTGCCCAGCACCGATTGCCACAGTTTGAGTAGCACCTTGCCTTTCGTCAGGCATTCAGGAAACAAAATTCAGGTTTTTGGCAGTGTCTGATGGACAAACAGAAATGGCAACTTTTTACAACTCTTGACTTCTACCAGAGCATTGCACTCATAGAAACTGTAAAATGTTTTCTGATAACGATCATGTTTATCTTGAATATCGTTGATATAATAATAATTAAAATGATGCCCCTGAGAATTTGAGAAAATAGAGTTAATAACAGAGGTTAAAATTTCTCTGCATAGGCATATAAATTAAACTGGAACATAACAAATGTAACTATGAAAGCATTCATAACTCATAGAAAAGAGTAACTGCAAGATGGAAATATATTTAAATATACAGTAATCAAATGCAAATATTCAGCTGGGGCACATCAGTCTCCAAAGTACAGTCAGACGGTAGAAGAATGCAAAGAAAATCAGCAGGAAGCATAAAGGAACCAGCACAAAACAGATCAGTCTATCTTGCTTGAATTTTTCAGTAAAGAAAAATTAGTACAACAGGACTACAGCAATAATCAGTATAAAGTTGACAATAAATTGAATGTAACAAGGAACATGAAATATTATTGTTGTCTAAAAATAGGATTCCTAATTTTCTTTTAAAGACACAGGGTTTTTTTCCCAAAAGTTGCAAATAATTTTTTTGGCAATTTTCTATACAATTGTGACTCATGTCACTAAAGGAATTTTATAAAGACATAAAGACTATATGTACTGACAGACTTGGATTGCCTGTTGCCGCATTTGACCACAATATGCTAAATAAAAGTGGAAAGTAACCACATATGTAACATGACAGAAAGTTAAAAGTTTTGGATGAAATTAGGAGGTCTGAAAAATTTTCCAAATCCTGTGCACCATCAGTGTACATTTCCATTATTTCCAAATGAAGATAACAAATTCAGGTATCCAGATTTAAAGAAACAGTAGTAAGTCAGCTGTAGAGGTAACCTCTGTTAAAAGTTTAGAACACTTTAGAAAAACGAACCCTGTTCCCAGAACACTGTTGAAATTAATCAAAATTGTCTGACTGAAATTTTACTGAAAGGAAAAGACACACAAAGCATGGAAAATGTCAGCCCAAATAAATGTTTTTTGAATACTAGACACATATCTTTATGATTATAATATAATATAATTATTTTTGCTTTGCATAAATTGCTGTGAAGACCTCCTAATAAATGTGATTGAGCACACTGAATAGAAAACTACTGAAACAAATAAAAAATGTTAAATATATTTTATTATTTTATTTTTTTATTTTATTTTGCTTTATTTTATTTTATTTATATACATGATCTGAACTATATAAAGATACCACCATTTTTGTCAGAGATCAACTATACAGGAATGATGCTGACAAATGTGAAGTGTCTGTCACCAAAACTGAAAAATAATAAATTAAGAGGAGCATTTAGTTCTATTTTAGTTCAATGTTCTTGATTAGTGATAAGATTTATTTTAGTGTGAGTATTTTGTTCCAATTCAAAATTCCTTTTTCTTTCCTTTCTGTGTAAGAAGCAGCTTTTGTGGTCCTGATAATTATCCACTACATGAAATTATGTTTTCCCTTTGCTGGTAAAAGTCTAATTATTTCTTCTCTCCTGTTCCTTCTTTAGCCTTTCTGAGAAACTAATTTTGTAGCAAATCTGCTGAAAGTCACATTGCCTTAGAAAACATTCATTGTTATTTACATTATACAGTTTGTTTGCTTGTTGGCTACTGGGTTGTGTGGGTTTTTTGAGCTCTAGTTAAAAAACACTCACACAAAAACTTGTCTCACAGTCTTTGAATAACTTTTTTTTTTTTTTTGACAAGACAGTCTATACATTTGGCTGTTACTAATGCTCTTCCCAGTGCAATTAAATTTAGAATGACTTGGACTGACTTTTTACCTGCCCTGACTTGATCAACACTAATTTCTGTTAACACTTATGTTTAGGAAGTCATAATGACATGTGTAGTTATACAACAGAAAATGTGATATCCAGATATGTGGAAAATATGAAAAATACTTTCTGTGCAATGTACCCATAGGAAATAACATATACACAGTGTTCCTAGAAAAAATTGCGGTCAGAATTATGTGTGATTGTACTTAGAGCACAAAAACATCTCTTTAGAAGACTCTTTCCAGCTACATATAAAATTGTATCAGTATTTAATTATTCAGAATGTGATTTTCCATGCATAGTATCTCCTCAGGTTCAATTTATTAAAGTGTAGGGAAAAGTAGTTGAACTACTGCCAAGAACAAAATAAGCAAACAAATTATGTAAAAGCAGAATATATCAAACGAATCTAGCTCTGCGATGACTTGGAACAGGGGTAAGAAATTTTGCAGAGGAATGAAATACCTAACCAGTATTGATCATTTTCTCTGCTGGTGACCTCTCCCTTCAGGAGAAGTACTAAACCATGACCTCTCCCTTCAGGTATCTTTATACACTGATGAGATTCCCTATGAATCTTCTTCAGGTTAAACAGTCTCATCTACTTCAGTCTTTCTTCACAGGAGTGGTGCTCCTGTCCTTTCATCGTCCTAGTGACCCTTTATTAGAGTTTCACCTGCAGCTTCATCTCTCTCATACTGAGAAGCCCAGAACTGTAACTTTCACTATTTCTTATGTGGTTATCTGTCGCATGCAGCAATTTCTCCAGTCATGTCCAACAGTTTTGCATCTCAGCATAAACTCCAACAGGGGATATTATCTTCTGTGTGTAGTCCTATCACGTCTGGTGCCATTTCATCAATATAGTGTATCCAAAGCATCTTTATGACTCTGACAATTCATCTTCTAGATGAGTAAGTCTCAATTGATCGATAGATTTCCTCAATCAGTTGATCTGCTGTCCAGGTTCCATGAACAATTTGTCTCGATGATTTGATTTGCTTGCCTACTCAGAGATATACAGTATCCTCTGAGACTCCCTAGTACATGCACAGCATCTGTGTTATCTGGCAAATTCAACAGAGAAGTGAGGCAAAATATCTAAGCCATTCTTGAGCAGCAGCAGTATGCCAGGAAAAAAAGCACCCTAAGAGTTGTTTTAAATAGATGAATGGCAGTTTAATTTATATTTTATTCACACTATCCACATTTATAGCTAAACTTACACTCTCCCCAAGTTTTGTACAATTGCCTTATTTGTACCTAAATCTAGATCTTAATCTTGACCCAAATTCTGCCTGAAGAATAGGATTGAAACTCCTAAACAGAGGGACATATCACCATTTTTAATGCAAAATTTTCTGTCTAGTCTTTACTTGTTACTCCAAAAGGATTCTAATATACTTTAGATCTTGTATTACATTTGTACAAAAGTTCTGGTTGGAGATAACAATGTAATTAATTCATAATTTTTGCTTGAGAGTTTTCTTGATAACTTCAAGCATGCCAATTTCATACTCAAAATACAGTGCTTCACATCAGTCTCATGTCCTTTGCTTCTCTTCTACAAAAAATAACTTATATTACAGCAAATACTGTATTATTTTTCACCAGCTTTAAAATGTGCCTTTAAAACATACACTTGAATGTTTTTCTAAATGAGTAATTTCTCTCAAATGCTCTTTTTTTCCCCTCTTTTTTTTTACTAGTTATACTAGTTATACTAGTTATACTAGTCCCTACTGAATCATCATGACTTTTTTCATCCATGGATTACACAGAAAATATTGGGATTAATGTTCATTTAAGTAATTATTTCAGCGTAAGTCAAATTATCTAAACCAAGATATATTCTCATTTAACGTACAGAGCTCTGACAGCTTCATTTTTGCATGTATACAATGAAAGGAAAGAGTTACTATGCCACAACTTAAATGCAGCAGACAAAACTCTGGAAGGCTTCAGTGCATAAGCCAGTAGTCTGAATACTAGTGCAGCAACTAGTGTTTTTTGAGAGAATTCCACTGAGCATATCTCATAACCTCCAGCAACTGGTATAGAAGGCAGAACTGCAGCAGTTCTGTGCCATGACATGTCTTTTAGCCTAAATCTCAAATGACATATTCATAATTAAGCAATCAAAGTCCACTCATAAATCTGGGTAGTTAAAAATTTTCTAGTTTTTTAGATAATTTTACACAGCACCAAAAGCGTTAGAGCTGTCTTAGATTTATTTGACTTAATGATACAAGTTTGCATCAAATTTATATATTATATATTAAAATTATATATGTATGTATATTTTTATATATATATTTAATCAGTGCTTTAGTGTCTAAATTGGCTGTACACCAGACAATTCTGAAAGAGAGATTGAGTGTTAATATGCCACTGAGATTAAATAATATATATTAACTTTCTTTAGACTGCGCTTACTGACTATCAGATTTAGAGATTTTTAACTGGCTAATGCATAGCTTGAAGATCAAGTTTACAAAATCCTGAAATCTATCACATAGAGATACTTGGAATTTCAGCAACATTTACAGTGTGATTTACGTTTAGCTAATCTGGTCATTTAGAATGTCTTTATAGTTAAAAAGGACACATCTCACATAGTTAATTTCATCTGGATGTCATAACTTGAAAGACATATGAAATGTGCCTTGGAGGAATCTGTCTCCATTGACTAGCTCAGGTTACTGCTACTCTCCATGGAATAATCAGCATACCCAGGCTTCAATTCATTTTTATGAACAGATGTCTCTGCCTTTTAAGGTAGTCCAAGTTATTCAAGCAGTTGAATTGTGCTGGCACATGGGATCCCACTTCTGCCTGGTTTTGTATCAGCAGTTGTAGACAAGGCTGTGAAATTTTGAAACTTATATTTATTTAACTAAATTGTTCCATTGCTGAATGAGAGTCAACTTCTGATTAAGACAAGTTCAGATGTAGAAGAAACGTAAATATGTGTGTGTAAGGTACAGATGTAGGATCTATTTGGTTGCCCTTGTTTAGATGACCAGTAGCCTGTGAAATACCCTATAATGCAAGTTGATTGTCAGATGCCACTTGGAAATGACTTGCACTTCTCATTTTTCTCGGATCATAAACGATATCTCTGGAAGATATGCTGAGACCCTGCAGCATCTCAGGTGGTGTATAGGGCCTTGCTGCTCAAGGGCACATTGCTGTCTGTCTGCCCTGTGATGACTTTACCTGATGGAGAACCTCGAGGTTCCCTGAGGAAAATTCTCCCACATGTTCCACACGTATCTCGCCACAGCCTGCGAGTTTCACTAGCCTTGGTAACTGTTGTTTGACAGCAGTCAAAAGACTTGGACAATATTTAGTTCATATGAAGATCTCAAGAAGAAAATAAACAGCAAATTGGCATAAAATATTGTAGGAACATTACAGAAAATGCATTTTCTGACATTGTCTGCAAATAATCAAGAAAGCTCATCTATGTGATATGGCAGGACAATAGAGCAGAATGCATTATGTTACATTATTTCTTCAGAGTGGGTGCTTTTAAATCAGAAAGTTATGAAATTTTAAATATCCTAGGACTACAGAACTTCAATTTTCATTACTTTAAGAATTGGCAAAGACACCAACAAACCAAACTGAACTGAACCGTTTCAGTGATTTAAGAAAAAAGTTTAGAAAAGATTTTGTAATATGTACTCCAGATAAAAAAATGACCAAAGAAGAAGAGTTTATAAGGGCAGTCCATCTTATTCAGAGGCTGTAAACAAGAAATTAATAGAGTTGTTAAAGTAGATATATGTAAGAATAATTCAATATAATCAGACAAAATGAGAAATTAAATTAAGACTGAATGAGGAAATATTTGCTAACGCTCAGATCTTTGAGCCAGCTTCCCAACAGAAATTAAAGAAAAATGAACGTTGGAGTGTCCAAACCCAATTGGACAAAGCAGGTAAATCAGTATTAAGGTAGCCATGGTGTATCCTAGTATATTTAAATGCAAACAATTCTGTGAGCAAAGAAATTTAAGAGGCACTAATGTAGTTAGACATGTCCTTCACACCAATATCCAGGGAAGCACTGGTTCTGGCACTCCATAATAACTTCATTATTTCAATTAATAAATTTTTTTATTACTCTAATTTATAAATTCCAGATTTGAAAGAAAATCAGGAGGAAATTTTGAAGTAAAGGCTTAATTGTAAATACCTGATTTAAATTCAGTGATGAGACACAGGCGAGAAAGTAATGGGAGAACAAAGACTGTTGTTTCTCATGTCTTCTAAAATAAAAATAATTCCATATAGAAAGCATTTAAACATGAGCAAGGTATTGCATTCTACATAGGTTCTGCTTGGAAAGGATTAATAGTTGCGTTCTTCTTTAATTAAAAAGAATTATAAACTGAGAAACAATAAACAAGGGAACTACAAAAGCATGATCTGAAATTATAGATAATTGCCTGGGAAAGCAATGGAACTTCTTGTTTTATCCATGTATTTTGATGCACTAAAGAAATTCATGGACAGGAGACATAAAAAAAGAAACAAAGCTTTAGAGTTTTCAAATCTTGAACTTATATCCAGAAATGTCTTTCAGAAAAGACAGTTCTGCATAGATTTTTTTCTGCTGACTTTTTTTCTACTTCTAGACAAAAATTGAAGTCTATAGAGATACTCAGAAGCCTGTAATGTAACTTAAATCCAAGTGAGCAATCCCTTAAAATAAATCTTGTTTAATTATTCATTACCTGGGAATTAATGGGAATCTAAATTTCTGCCTATAGTATTATAATTCTTTTACAATGTTTCTATTGTTTTGACTGCTTGTTTTGGCTCTCACATCAGACATAAGTATATACAAATTATCAGGAGGAGGCGTTGAATACAGATCTTCCATTTCTAAATTAAATACTATGACAGTGTAAGTATTGGATAA
The DNA here is from genome assembly GCA_037013685.1 of Acridotheres tristis. Lineage (NCBI taxonomy): Eukaryota > Metazoa > Chordata > Aves > Passeriformes > Sturnidae > Acridotheres > Acridotheres tristis. Next base: position 92,816,073 of record CM072884.1, read on the forward strand.
AAGTTAAACAGCAACACTTTTTTCTATTTTATATATGCTGTTTAAAGAATGAAAAATTCCTCTTAATTTTTAGGTATTTATGGAAGCTTTAGTTATTTAACTAGATGAGTAGGCTTCAGCTTTCTAAATATGCTTGAGGCAAGTGGAAAAAAAAATCAAAAATTATCTGCTCCTCTATTTCTCTTTGGTGTCTCTGATTGGCTATATGGGATCCCCCCCGAGAGTACTGATGGAGCTGGCAGAAGAATTTGCTGAGCCACTTTAAGTCATTTACCAGCAGTCCTGACTAACCAGTGTCCCACCAGCTGGAAGTTGGTGGTTATGATGCCCATCTGATAAAAGTCAGAAGGAGGATCTATATAACTACAGGCTTTTCATCCTGAACTCAGTTCCAGGAAAGGCAGTGGAGCAGATCATCCTGGCTGCCATCATGTGGCACATGCAGGACAACCAAGCCAACAGGCCCAGCCACCACGGGTTTTGTAAGGCAGGTCCTGCTTAATAAATGTGATCTCCTGCTATGACAAAGTTACACACTCAGTGGATGAAGGAAAGGCTGTTGGCTACCTGCACTTTAGTAAAGCCTTTGACACTGTCTTTCTCAGCATTCTGGAGAGCAAGTGGCTTCTCATGGCTTGGATGGATGTACTGCTCCTTAGGTGAGAGAGTGGTTGGATGGCTGGGCTCAGACAGTGGAGTTACATCCAGCTGTGGGCCAGTCACAAGATGGGCTCCCCAGAGCTCAGTATCTTGGACAGCTCTATTTAATATCTTTATCTATTATCTGGGTGAGCGGTTTGAGTGCCTGCTCAGTCAGTTTGCAGATGATACCAAGAAGGGTGGCAGTGTTGCACCACTGGAGGGAAGGAAGGCTCTGCAGAAGGATCTGGACAGGCTGGATCCATGGCCACAGACCAACTGTATGAGCTCAATGAGGCCAACTGTCAGGTCCTGCACTTGGGTCACAGTCACCCCATGCCGTGCTACAGGCTAGGAAAAGAGTGTCTGGAAAGCTATTAATTAGGCTATAACTGACAATAAAGGGTAGATATTAAGTTCACATATTAATTCCTGCATCACTGAAGGCAATTTAAACAGAAATCCCAATCTCTTGTAGTCTGGCTGTGGAATATACATCCAGTTTTCTCTATGACCAGTAGCTTCATCCCATCTGTTGCTCTGCAACATGCAGATTTCTTCTGAAGTATCTTTGTGAGTATTTTATGATAACTGTCTGAAGGGAAACATGCTCAAGCAACTGAATTATGTCTTTTATATCTCCTTGATATTTTGATACAAGAGAAAATGGCCTCAAGATTCATCAGGGGAGGTTCATGTTGGATATCTGGAATAATTTCTTCACTGAAAGGGTGGTCAAACATTGGAATGAGCTATCCAGTAAGGTGGTGGAGTCACCATCCCTGCCTGGAGTGTTCTAGAAATGGCTGGACATACCACTTATTGTCATGGTCTTGTTGACATGGTGGTATCCAGTCAAAGGCTGAACTTGATGATATTGGAGATCTTTTCCAATCTTAATGATTCCATGATTCTATGATTAAAAATATAAGATACTAAAGGACTCAGTGAACTTATACTTCAGTTATCCAATTAAATAATTTTTAAAAATTAAAGTAAAATACAAATAAAACAAATTAAGTTTATATTTAAATTTTAAATATAAAGTAGAAGGTATTGAACTCAGTCAATAGCAGTCTGTCTAACTTTAAAAGCCATTCTATCTTTATAGCCCATGAAATGCCTGTTTTCAAGAACAATGATGGAAATAATGCACTCAGGTTATGGATACATGATCCTCTTCTGATTTTCTAAAAGCATAACCCCTATAACCAAAGGGTTATTATTCTTCTCTTTCTACCTGATAAATGAAATAGGATTAAAAAGATTGAAAAAGCATAAAAGAATATAAATTCTTTTCTCCTGTATTCTAATATTCTTTCTAATAGTCTTTGAAATTCTAATCTGCTTCATGCCTCTAAGACAGAGTTCGGTAGAAGAAATCACATAAAAGAAATTATAAACCGCATAAGACAGTGTCAGTATGCATTCGTGGGCTAAGACAACCCTTCAGGCATCTGGTAAAGAAAGTATGTTTTCCATCACACTTTATAAAACTCACCAAGTAATTAGGAATACTCCAAATTTCCAATAATTGCAACTGAAAGGAAATGTAGAACCAAAATCTTCACAACCCAAAACTTCTGGGTAATGGATGGAAGGTGAAAAGACACCATGGATGTTCGCAGTTTAGTTAGATGGGAAAGAATATTTCTGAGAATAAAATATGCAACAATATGAAACTTATCAAAAAGATTCATAATTGGAGTAAAGATGAGGCTGGATTAAGAAACACAAATTCCTGTATCAATTTAACTGTGCTCCAATGTAGTGAAGGCAAACTACATTCTGTGCCATATTAATTAGCAAAAGTGTACCTGGACTACTGAAGGTAGTGATTATTCAATATTGGAGAGGTCACATATAAGATACTGTTCATAGCTCTGTTCTCCCTATACAGGAGAGGTGTTAACAAACTGGAATAAGCCCAATGTAGGCCACCAAGATGCTTAGAGGAATGAAGTTCTTGCAGTATATGAGGAGAGACAGAGACAAAGAACTGGTCTTGCTCTGCTTTGAGAAGAGAAGATTAAAGGGAGATTGCTTTCTACAACAATTTAACAAAGGACTGCAAGTAAAAGAGATTCAGATGCTAATTTTATGATTCTAATTGGAAATGGTTTAAATGGAGCTATGGGTGTTTTTTATTTTTACTCTGTTTTTCAGAAGAAAAATAATGGGTTCTTAAAAATTTTAAAATATTTTTAATCAGTAAAATTTAGATAAAAATGTGAGTCCTTGCTGTTAAATGGACAACACCTAATATCCAAGTAGCTTTCGTAAGATTAGAGAGGACACTTTAAAGTTTCCTGACGGTTGTGGTGCAAATTCTTTCACTGTAGCTAACACTGATTTATACTTAAGATAGAAAAATACATGTATTTCCATAAACATATATGAAATTGATTCATGGATGAAGAAAAGTGCAATGGCTGAGCAGGCTGAGCTCTCAGGCTCACTAGTTGTTATTATTATTCATGGGAAGAAAGGGACCATTTTACTTTGCCATGGAAAGTGAACAGAGCTGGTGAATACAAACCAACTGTAGCTTTACTTTCAATATTAATGTAAAGGCTCTTCATCAGATTTGTTATTCATGGGAGAATTTCATCAGCAGAACTTCTCCAAGGAAAATTTGGTACATGGCAGAATGGCTCACAGTCTGGAAAATATTAAACAAGGACACAATACATGAATTTCATGTCAAAGAATAAAACTATGCTCCACGTTGGTTGCTTTCTGTTGCCTCCAAAATAAGTGTGCTTGCGTGTGTCTGTATATCTTTATATCTGTATATCTTTATATCTGTATATCTTTATATACATAGTTTTGTTTTGGGTCTTTTTTGGTTTCTTTCTGTGGCTTTTTTGTGTGTTTTTTGTGTGTGTGTTTGTTTTTTAGCTTTTGGGGTGAATTTTTAAGACTATCTGCTCCTTTCAGAAATTTGCTATGATTTTGGAATTGTGCACAAACCATGTTGTGGAAATCAGTTTGGTTTTTAAGCAATTTTTCTTATTGTAATTTACAAAAATAGTGGAATTTAATAAGATTTCCTTAAAATTTTCAATTGTACTGCACAGACACACACAGTCTCCATTCTCCTCCATAGCTTTTCCTTCCAAATACTCTATAAAGCAAGAAACTGTTGCTTATGAGAAATCAGGAGATATTTTTTATTTTATTGGAGAATTGGCTTGTGAGCTTGTCCTTAGGTAAAATATTTCCAACTGTTTATCCTTAGAGGTCCAAATATGAGTGAACATTCTGTATTAGAAAGGAACAACAAACATCACCCCAAACAGTGGTATATGACACTCTGCTATATACTGGGATTTTATTTTCCCTTTCATTAAGTTGGTATATATTCTCCTGAACTGCCCTTCTTTGCTCTTTCCTTTGACTTATTCCATTATTAATGAAAGTGATATTTCTCAAAGTCATTTACTAAGAAAAGTCGTTGCAGCAAAAACATTTCTTTGGCCTACTCCCTGATTATTCCCAATCTTGACAGAAATCTGACAGAGTAGTTCAGCACCAGATAAAATGGACATAGTGTGCTTCTACCATCCTACATACAAAATAAGTAGAAAAATAAATAGCTTGTCTTTAGGTGATTTTTTGAGGAAAAGAAAACCACATCAGCAAATCAAATCACAACAAAACAAAATAGAGAAAACATTCCCCCTCCTCCCTCATAGGAGATAATGTGGTTTTCAAAAGACAGAATTCTTGAAAAAAATCTTTCTTCTGCACTCTTATGTCAGTATAAGTTGAAATATGCCTAAGAATTTCTTTAAGCCACATATATTTATTTATGAATTATTGTTGGAAACTTTAAGGTTCTTAAAATTCTGAGCTAGTAGCAGTTATTTCTTTTAAGTATTTGATGTTTTAATATTTTTATTTTAAAATATTTTTAATATTAATAATATTTCTTGATTTCTAAATAAAAGTCTCAGCTCCATAAACTTGAATTAATTCATGTTGAATTCAAGTAAGCTACTCTGAAATATTAAACTTAGATTTTGGTAGATATTCAATATATCTTGATTCAGAATCAACAACTCTATTACACTAGTTTGTTTTATTTTCTTTATATCTTTAGTAGACTCTACAGTATTCTCGCTTATTTTCAATTTTTCAATATTTGCAAGTGTTTTGATTTATCATTTTTTTATATATAGTTCAAGGATAAGTTGTCTATATATTGATGAACTAAATTTTGTAAAATTATACTCGATTTCTTTCCATTAAAATTTATTTTTAAATCCAGAAAATATTCAACCTCAGTCATTCAGAACCATTTGCAAATGATCCCAGATAAAATCCCCTGGAAATCCATTTATGACAACGAATCCCAAAAACCTCCAAAATTTTGTTCTTTAGGCAATCCATGAAATCTTCATAATTTCCAATGATGTCTTAATTCTTTGAAGCGAGTTAGACAAGAAATGGGAAAATATGCAGTTCTCAGTGACAGAGGAAAACTGAAGACTTGTGCTGGTTGCAGGTATGCATGTAGATTTAGACTTAAAATTTTAACTTTCTGAATGTACATCTTGTGCACTCTGACAGTACATAGGTAAATAAGGTTGCAACTGTATACCAAAATCAACGGATATTTTCTCACATTATTTCCCATATAACTTTCCTTTCAGAATTTCCTAGCATTTCGTTTCTTCAGAATAAATCTAAGAATAGGGCTTCTTTGTGTTTCAAAAAAAAATTCTGTCCAGGCTCATTTAGCTCAGATTCTGTCTTGAGTACATCATAAACAACTTAGACCATTAAGGCAATTTTAATCCTCAAGGGAAGTACTGAAGCATAATTTTCTTGTTCTTTAGTAAGTTCTACCTAGTGAGATACAACATAAATTTCTTTTAATTACCACTTTATATGTAGCATGAATATCACAGCTGAAAACAGTTCTTAAAAATAAATTGAGATAATATATCAGCTAGACAACTTGTTTCAGAAAAATCTCATTCTGAAGTTCTCTTTTTTTTCTAATTCTTCAAAGCTAAAAATAAAAAAAGACAAATTTTCATTAGATAAGGAAGTGAATTAACCTGGGGATCCTCAAGGGTTCTTTGACATGCTATTTGGCCTCTAAGAAGTTCATTTGTTTGGAGTTTTTTAGCTGTGAGATTTTTGAGATATAGCTGTCCTAAGAAATTAGGCCCAGGTGCTGTGCTGTTGGACATGTACTGTATACCCTTATGAGCTTTAAGACATAAACAGGCTTATAGTCATGTAGAAGTGCACCAGTTTTCCTCTTGTTCCTTCTTTCACCATTACACTTTTGTAGAAAGGATGGGTGGCTGATATCTGTGGTGTTGAAAGAATACAGCATATATAATAAAATGCAGAAAAAGTGAAAGCATTAGCTCTTCTACATATTTAGACTTTGATGCAACAATCACTAAGAGATGTTAGAATCCTGGTCTTGAAGAAAGCAGTTTTAGTATTTTGATCTGAATAAATTTTAGTGAGTTTCATTACCACAAATGATTTTATAAGATAACAAAATCAGAAAATATATTATACGTATTTATTGAAGTTTCTTCAGACAATTCTTTCTTAAAAAAAACGAAAACCAACCAAACTAAACTAAATTGAAAATATTATCAAAGGGAGAACTTAATAATTTGTCCTATAGTTAATCTTGTATGGTGTAGACTGAGTTGATGAATGACATGCGTATGCAGGAATATTTTAATTTAGCAAATACAAGTTGATAAATAATTCTAAGTCCCAGTGCATGGCACTTAAACAGAAAACTCTACAAAGAAGCTCTTCCAGATGTTTCCTTTAGTTTTAATTGAGGTAGAGAAAACAAGTTTCAGCATTCCACTTAGGAATACAAAAACAACATTTCTTTATCAAGTCAGAATGACCAAAATAAACCATTCCAGAAAATATTCCTGATGCTGCTTAGAACAGCAGTCACTACTCATCTAAGTCACAAAAAATAGTCCTTGTCCTCTGTGTACAAATATATTGAGAATTTATGTGTCTGAAGGAGAGTCTAATACAATGATCTTTCATGTTCATGTTATTCGTCCCTAACTTTTCACTATAGATCTCTTTTATCATTTCCTCCTCCCCCCTGCCCAGTTCAAACAGTCATGTACCAAGACTATTTAAGCTGAATATTAAATTAAGTGACCAAATAAGAATTTAATTTATAATTCATAAGAAAGTTGTTCTGTGCTAATTTAGTTATAGTATATTTTTAGATAAATATTAGGAGGTTATTTTGCTAAGTAAGCTCTTTCTTGCTAATTTTATAGCTTGAACATATTTTTTCACATCAGCAACTTCACAAATACCCTTGAGGGAGCTTAATTTCCTTTATCTTTTTTGACAAATAGCTGCTCTTTTTTCCTCCCATATCCTGTTTATTCTCAGACAAAAGCATGAGCCTCTCTGAACAAGACAATAATATGATGTTTAAGTTGTTTAACTTCATTAGTTTTTTAACATTCATAAGTTATTCTGTGCTTTAGCCTGTTTAAGCCTAAGAATGGAGTTCTCTTTTACATGAATCTAGAGTTGGGTTAGAATATGCTCTGTAAGAATCCTTTGATGCTGCAGTTCAACCCTCATAATTAGAAAAGGATATGATGAGTAACAATAAACAGAGTATTTGTGGCAACAGAACTGGAAACTCAAAGTACCTTACTTATACATAATTCATTTCATGTTTCTATGCCATTTTTTGCATATTCTCAGCTGGCTTAATTCAGATGTTACCAGTCTAAATACTTCCTCTAATTAGATTTGGTAAGAAAAAAAGTCTTTATAAAGAATAGAATTAGCAGGGTAGGGTAGGGTAGGGTAGGGTAGGGTAGGGTAGGGTAGGGTAGGGTAGGGTAGGGTAGGGTAGGGTAGGGTAGGGTAGGAAGGAAGAAAGAAAGGAAGGAAGGAAAGGAAAAGAGGAAAGAGAAAAGGGAAAGAAGCAAAGAAAAGAGAAAAGAAGAGAAAAGAGAAGAAAGGAGAAAAAGAAAGAAAAGAAAGAGAAAGAAAGAAAGAAAGAGAAAGAAGAGTTTCATAAAGAGACAAAGATTTCTTTCGAGTTTGTGAATTAAATGACAATTAGAACATTTTTCAGGATTTTCCTTGTTGCTCTTCCCCTTTTAGGGACTCCACTGGTCTAGAAGTTTCACACTAGAATGAAGAGAATAATTAACTTCTTACCACTTTGATGCTCTCTATTGCAGAACCTCAAAATTCTCTTTAAGTAGTCTCTAGTAAGATGGTTGTTAACAGTCATCAATGTTTGTGTAGAAGTAAATATAAGATCCTGAATAAGTGAGAGATTCTTTAACAGAGAAAATGTAGAAGAGAAGCATGGAACAAAGGCTGAAGTGTTTTCAGGGAGAAGGCACATTAGTGTTGGGTGAAGGTCTGTGGCTGTAAATGTTTTTGGTAGCCTTGCAGAAGAGATGGACTGCACGTGACAGCAGACAGTGTGAGCCTGAACCCTGGCATTCTGAATGTGCAAGTGAAAATGCAAAATTAAGGTGAGTCTCTAATTATTTTTTCACTCATTACATTGAAAATGGATAATTTTTAATAATAAGGTTGTGCAGATTTTGCCAGTTTTAATTAATTCCAGTTTCAAAAGACAAAGTTCTGGACACGCATGGAAGAATTGGAAATTAGGCTTGCCTTCACTGGTTTACAGCAACAGTTTATATGTCAATGGTTAGTAGAATTAGTCCTCCCTCAGGAAGTTTAGAGTACTGTAGGACGAAGACATTGTCCAGAGTAAGTGTATGTTTGCTGTAGAGATGATTGGTACTTTCATTTTATTTAGTGGATGCTTCAGCTTTCCAGGATTAGCCCTTTACTTTGACTTTCCTCCTGTGTACTGGGAATATTCTGGAGAAACAGAAACAGAGATGGAACATCATACATGGTATCATATAATTTATATTTTCTTATACTTTAGTTAACCCCTTGCTCATGATGGCTGGATTAGTAATGGATTACTATTTTCAATATTTTCTACAGACCAGTCTGCCAAATAAATTACTCAAATATTAGCAAAAATTAGAGTGCACAGTTACTCAGCAGACAAAGGAAATTTTGTTTCAACAAATCATCTTGGCAATCAAAAAAAGAAGACTCTGCCTTTACAGAATAATTTCTACAGCTAGCAGATGCACACTTCTCTTCCAGAAAAAGAGAGAAAAAAAAAGGATATTGACCCATGTGAAGGAAAAAATTCTCTTTTCTAACTGGGGCAATGACAGTGATCTTCTGTGTTCCAGGAAAGACAAGATTAGATTATAAATGAAAATTTCTCTGTCTCTGACTTCCTTTAAGAAAAAAGTTTCTATCCCTTCAGACTGCTAAGATAAATTTGACAAACATATTCTGAACTTTCTGGGTATGTGGATTTGGATGCATCACCCAACATGCTCATCTCTTTCCAGAATGGACTTTCAAATTTCAGCTGTAATGGTAAGTTGCATTCCCATGTCTTGAAACACAAAAATCATTGCACACTGCATGAACAGAATTAAAATTAATGGATGAAAGGATAGAAATCCCACTTTGTACCTGGAGAAATAAAATCTCATCTTGAATGTGTTTTGTTTACTATTGCTGTCCTTACATACATAGTTTTAGTAGTACTTATACTATCTTAGTATACAAGATAATTCTCGCACATAGAGTGAGATGTGGCTTTCCTCTAAGGAGTTCCAAAAGCTAATTTGTATCGATTAAAAGTAATTAAAATTATAAATATGATTATGTGACAAGGAGGAACTATGACAATTTATTCAGAGAAGTGGATTTAAAAAATATTTTAAATACAGATTTTTTTTTCCTACTCTGATACTCTCTTCCAGTACCATGCTCTACATTGGAAAATCAGATATTTCCTTCCTTGAGGGGTTTTATTACAGTACAACAAGATGTAATCCAAGGAAAAAAACAGTATGACCCTTAAATGTATTGAATTCTACTCTCATCATTGTTTCTATTGCTGAGCTTTGTTTCTGTTGAACAGAGAACAGCAGTGTCCCCATTTCTAACTCTTGGCTGGGCACAGTATGTCCTGAAGTTCTTTTCATATGTGTGTGCAGGAAAAAAAGACTGTGTTATGTTCTAAGGAATGTCACCTGTTCTTTCCTGTGCACCGAATGTTTTCCCTTGATGATATACTAAAAAATCCTACTCACTTAACTTTCTACTTTCTTTCTAATGTTTTGCTTCCAGAGAAATATTTCTCTTGTAAAAAACATAAGCATAAATTTGCAAATTATACAGATTAATGAAATTAGAAAAGCAGTGAGATGTAATTGCCTTCTGAAGCCATATGAATATTGACAGAAGAAGAATCTAATTTAAAAATGCTGAGTTTCTTTAAGATCAGGAATAAAGGCCAGATAGGTTGAGGTAGGTATTAAAAAAATATTTGGGGTCTCCTTTTAAAAAAGAAAAATAATATTTTGCTGTTGGTTAGACTTAGGAGACTATGCATTCCATCATTCTGTTTCCTGTTTATAGATTATTTGAAATATCTGGCACATTTGGAATGGTCATTGTATTTTCTTTCTCAAGAGGACATGGCACTATCATTTCTTGGGCCAGAGAAGCAACCTTGCTTTAATGCCTAATAATATAAGAGAAAATTTATAGAAATGGTGGTTATGAAAATACACTTTAAAACTGAAAATATTACCTTTAGAGCTTACTCATCTGACAGTTATTACATAGTCTCAATATTTGTAACAGTAAAGACTACTCTAGGAATAAATCACAAGGCACTTACGTTATTTTTGACAATCGCCTAATCCTGCTATGCATCTTTGCCTTCAGTCACCCTGTAATATTCATTTGGCAAAACGCCAGCAACCTAATTTCTACAACCATCCATAATCTTGTTAGCATGCATTGATTTTTAAAGTGCTTGTTACCCAGCCCTCACAAAAAATTAACACCTGAAAGAAAGAATAGACCAGAGATCTTAAATTAAGCCCAGAATTCTCTTTCCATACTCTGCTAGTTTTGTCCACACGATCTTCCTCAAATGGATGTTACTGAGGGAAACAGACATGAGGTGGCTCTACCCCACAAAGAGTGGCATCTTGCTTTAACAAATGAGCCAAAACTCTTAACAGATTTTTTTTTTTTTTTTCAGATTCAGCCACTGATGTGTAGAATTCTTAGGAAAGAGCTGGTACTTTCCTTTATGGTCCAGAAAAGAGTTTAATGGTGTCAGCTTGAATGACAGACATATCCAGAATTGGAACTACTGTAAGCAGATTTAGTTACATGATTTTTAAACCTGCAATAACGTTGGTCTTATCTTCCCAAACACCTGAGGGAGATTAAAATGTTAATGATAACAGATAATGAAAACAATTATATTTTACTATCTTATATTATTATATTGGGAAAGCTACTTAGACATCCTAAATTTGAGTCCAGTCCGTATTATAGCAGTCTTTTCATTCAGAATTAATATAATGCCAGCCAAACACTATTAAGAAATAATTGACTGAAACAACAGGTCATATACTGGGGTGATGAAAGTGTAGATTCAATTCTAAGATTTAAAATAGCTGATGTGAACACAAGGCATTGATTATATATTTTTTTTGTGTGAAAGACAAGGGTAATAAAGAGGACCACAGGTTAAGAAGAAAATTTAGAGGATGTGTAATTTACTGGGGAAAACAATTTTTTTATAAGGTGGATAAAATTATACTTAGAAAAACAAATTATACTGTTTTCAGTTTTCACTTTTTTTTTAAGGAGTTAATTTACATACCCTTCATAACATTTTATCTTTGTTAGTTTTGTCTTCTTTTTTGTTTCTTTCTTTTTTCTTATATAGTGTAATCCTGGAGCCAGAGATTCTGTACTGTTGTACCAATATATCTGTAATAACACTAATTCCATATGTACTGAAAACAGATGTGGAATAAAAATGTTAAGTAATTATCATATTAAGACTGCATTACAAATCATAACATGAATAAAAGTATAGTTAAAAATTGAGAATGGGGAAAAGATATAGTTTTAATTTTAAACTTTTAAAAACTAATCTTGGAAATTCCAATTTTAAATTTGTATAAATGTATATAGAAAAAATTAATATGGAAAATTCAGTTAAAATTCTGGTTCTTCAGGCTTACCCCTCAAAATATAATCTTATTTCCTCCTTACAAATCTGCAAAAGACTTGTACTCCTCCAGATGTAAACATACACATGCATACATGCATACATGCACATCTTATTGCTGTTTTCTTAGAATATTTGCTTTGTATATTAGAGATTATGAATTTTTTTTTTTATTATAACTTTTCTGTAATTCTTCAGCTAGTATTGCAGGAGATTTTTGCTGGTCCATGAAGAATGACCCAACAAAAACACACTGATGTCCTCTTAAGTTTTGTTCATTGCATGTGAGTGGCATTTACTAGAACTTCACTTACTAATCTCCCATTTTCTGAAATACTTAGTCTATTTCTAATTATTATACGTCTTTCTCTGTTCATTGGTGGCATGCAAACACAACCTCAACTAGTCATCTGTTTTCTTTTTTTTAAAACCTCTAGAAATATCCCCAAAAAAAAAAGGTCCTGTGAACCTTGCTTTGAATGGTAATGCAGCAGCTGCCTTAGGTGTCATTCTTCCTGAGATGCTGCCTGCAAAGCTGCTGTCTTCACTGGAAAGATGACATTGTTTATTCTGGGCTGATTAGCAGTTAGAATCCATCGGGTTTTCAGGGCTAATGGCTTTAAAGAAGGATATAAATTCCTGGCTTTGTGCTATTAGGAAACGTCATTCAAATTTCTAATGTCTGCACTCACCCTTGTGGCTGCAGCATAAACATCTATCCAGGGTCTTCTGCCCTCAGGCCAGTGACCTGAGCTGCCATGAAGACAGGACATAGGTCCCACAGAAAAACATTTGAGTTCACTAAAAAGGTTTGAGTACAGCTGGTGTCAACAAGTTTACTACCAAAAAGTGGTGCCATTTTAGATGAAATTTTAAGAGAAAAAATTAGTTTTCTTCATATTACAAAGTACCTTTAACTAAAACATTATTTTTGAAAAACATATAAGGAACAATAAAGGTAATGCTTTACTTATTTTTTTTTTAATTAGCAACTGTTATTATTAGTTAAGAGCAATTTTAATGAGGATCTTTAAAATATTTAGGGAGCATATTTTCAAATGCAATGAAACTTGGGATATGTTATACCAGATCATTGCCAGCATCATTGATTTCTCCAAAACACAGGTGGGAAACAGCTCTCTGAGAAATAATAACAGCAATAATATTTTTCTTTTTTTTTTTTCCTTTTTCACACAAGTAATTACTGAGGAAATCAAATTTCTGTTTGAAACACACTACAGGAGGATATATGCAACGTACTTAGGAATTAAAATTTGGTTTGTTATTAATGGAATGTAGTTTTCACTAGAGAAACCAATTTTTTCATAAAGATTATCTCTGTAAAAAGTCAACTGTTCCCACAATCTTGTTTATGCTCAAACAGAAAGCAAAATTAATGTATAAAGCTAAGAATTCATAATTATTACTATTATTTAAATATTAAAAATCTAATAGAAAAATAATTTTTTATTCTAGATTTAATTATTACAGAAATAAAGGCAAATAGTAATACTTACAATATTTCCCTACAGAAAAGACCTCAATAGTAGTTATCATACCATTAAAACTGTAACTTACATATTTATAGTAACCTTTCCTATTCTTGAGGTTATGCTCACCTTTTCCTTGTTCTCCCAGGTCTTAAAGCCAGCAGTTTCAGCTGCTGAAGCAGGAAGCAACTCGCTTCTAGATTTCATCAGATAACATATTCTGTTGATATACATGTTTTCTTCCACACATTAAGATCAACTTAGTGTCACTTTCATGTGTTTGTTAACGTTACTTCACTGGTCTCCATATTACGTCTGATTTTTGTATATTTTTAGATACTGTTTGTTCTTTATCTTAGTTGTCACTAAACCATTTTTTTCCTTCTTTCATTTACATTTCTTTAACTGACATTTTATGAATTACTTTTTTTTTCTGTGCCAGACCTATACCCCATGTTTTATCACTCCATGTCTGTTCTCCTCTCTCAGCTTGTCAGGGCCCTTTCTGTCATACACACCAGGGCAGTATTTCTGTATATGACATCATTGTGTTAAGAGTTGTAAATATCACCCATAGATTAATGTTTATTATGTCTGTAAAACTGTTATCTTTATAAAAATAAACAAGAATAACGCAAATTAGCCATTAGGTACTTTTTCAAGTGGAGAAATTATCATCACACCTACACCAAGTTAAGCAAAACCACAGGCATATAAAGATCAGCCAGATCACACCTGACAAGACCAGTCCTGAGGACCTGCAAAGGTAGCACAGCACCATGTCCTGTCGTCAGCAGTGACAATATTCCAGGGCTCTGGGAGGTCACACAGCTGAGCTGGGCAGCACTGCAGACCTGCTGGCCTTGGGAACTCAGGGCAAGGACAAAAGTGAGGAAAGGCATCACATCTGGTCTCTGACTGCTCTGACGAGAGAACCTGCAACAAGGACATTGCTGGCAGCAAAGAATGTGACAGGGGCTTGATAACCAAAAAGATTGTGTCGCTAAGGGAACAGGGGCAAAGTGGAAAATTTTGCAAGAAACTTAGAGAACTATAAATATTGGTGATTAGTGTAATAAATGACTTTTGCTTGCATAGCAAGATCGCTGTCCTTCAATCGCTGCACAAGGCTGCACAACAAAAAAAATTAGGTATCCTTACATTTCAATTTAACTCCTTATAGGAAAAAAATAGATTTTTTTTCAGGACTTCTATGTGATGAATTTTATGCTCTGATAAACTAGCCTTTCTTAAAATAACTTCTGTGTCATTATTCTTTTTAGGAATTCTTAAGGAAATAGGTAATCTTGTTTTTTACCAAAGGAGGAAAAACTAATGAAAGAAATAACTCACCATCGGTGAAAACTAACAAATTACCAGGAATAATTGTACAGCTTTTGACTACTCCGAAATGGAAAACTGATAAAGCAAATGCACTCAGGTACCTTGACAGATGACACAGATATTGGTTACTCCATTGTTGAAAAACTGTGTGTCAGTGTCTGAGGTATTACTTCTAAGGTATGGTAACTTTATACATATAAACTTATGTTAGGTTTTAAAAAATGGTAAGAGATTTCTTAATTTTATTTTTCATCATGGTTTTATAAATTCCAAAGACTACTTTTCTAGGCAGATAATGGGCAGATTTTGCTAGCCTGTTAGATACATTTAATAATAGGATGGTCATACATTAATAATTTATTTAATTTTCATGGGGAAATGAAAGTAGCAGAGCTGTACATGGGATTATAACCAGAAGTGAGTTTGGAATGGAATTTTACATAAGAAAGGATAAACTACTGATCCTCATCCCTAAGGCAGAATTTAACACTTTTTTTGCTAGTAACAAGGCTTTTTTTCTTTTTATTCTTTCACAGGAAGAAAGGAAAATCTGTAGTGATTCAAATATTTTTCAATGGAAGTGTGAACAGATGAGCTATACCTCATCTGCAGTGGCTGCCTGATTAATGTAGGATGGGATGTTTTTAATTTTATTCTGGTGGATAGGGCTTTTGGAAGGGAGGATATTCTAATCTTTCTTGTTTGGGCAGATACATCTATAAATATCAGTGTGGATCAAAAATGGCTCAGCCTTAATGAATTAGGGAGTTACAACGAAGTTTAGGTTATTTTTAATAATTTCAGAGTTTTGGAAGAAATAGCTTTCTGTTTTGTCTTTAATTTGCTATGCATTTTCTTATATTTGTGCTGATACCTGATATTCAAGACATTATTCTTACACTTTCCATATGTAAAAGCCATGTTTTAAAGTGTATTGAGTTTTTAAGTCTAGCAGAAAGGGAAACAATATCTGAGAACCAAGTAAACCAATATTTTATGACTCAATTAATCACACTGATAAATCATTATCTCTCATTCATTCCTACCATATCATGTAGAAGACAGAAATTATGTTTGTAGAATGGAAATCAACATTTTATTTGACAAAAGATTTATACTGATTTTTATTTTTGTTTGGGTTTTCTTGTTTCATTTTGGGTTTTGTTTGTTAGTTTTGGTGAGGAATTATGGTTTTTTGTTTGTTTTTAATTTATTCTACTGAAACAGGAAAAATGGAGAAAGGTGAAATGCACATGAATTCTGAACGCAGTGGAAGACCTGTTCCTATCATCACTATGATAGCCAGTCCATAGCCGTTGAGAAAGTCTAGATCTATATGCTCATTGATCAGTACTAGAGTTTTCTAGTTTTTAAGCTTTTCAGATTTTTTTTTTTTAGCTCAATGGTGATGTAAGAATGAAATAAATTCCAGGAAATAGCAGCTCTATTCAACTTGGATTTTATTAAGTATCTACTAGATTGTTGGGCTGTATATGAAACTATTCAATTTTAATAACTTCTTTCAGAAAAAATTATCCCTTCACAGTTAAAGGCTTTTTGTTGAAGTAAGTCAGTGGACCATGCTTTTATTTTTCACCATTTAACTGGATTCTGTCAAATAAAATCTGTTAAACAATTTTTTTTTTTTTTCCAAATCCTGTGAGAAATAAACAGGTTATTTGGAAGAAAGATGAGGTCAGTATTTGGTTAGCCCCAAGGATAAATGCTTGCTCTTGCTTCAGTTAAAATAGATCAAGATATTCAATTTTTGTTACTACATTGGTTATTTTTAAAAGAGATCTAGCAAATAAAAAAATATTCTACTTTCCCAGATACTAGACTGAAGAAGTCCTTCTTTTATAATGTTAAGTCTCACTCTTACCAAGGTTTATAAAGTTTTTTCCTTGCATTAGTTTTGCTATAGGTTTATACTAATTTTTGGGTTTGTTCACCCATTTGTTGTTGATGTCTTTTCTTAAGTAAAAAGAAGACAAATGTTATAAAACCTTGTTAATAGTTTTCTAAAAGCCATTTGGTAAATCAAAAACACTATAAAAGAACAGTGCACAGTTTTTTGTGAATAGTGTAAGAAAAGTTGCTCTTCATAACTGCAAATTGCATGCAAGTGAGGGAGCCAAGTACAGATTTATTATGGTTAAATTTGGATTGCTTTTTGGAAATTGATTAATATGCAACTAAGGTAATGTATGCAACCAAAACCAAGCTATATCCCTAGGCATTTTCTTTCAAAGAGTTATCAAAAGCATTGTGAATTGGGCTGTAATATTTATGACAATAAAGATTATAGTATTGTGCTTTTTTTTTAAATAGAACATTTCATATCCCAACTAGAAAGAAAGGAATATTCACCTTCTTAAAGATACTTTAGACCCTGAAAATTATTCTGCTATTTAGCAAGCTGGTATTTTTAAGCTGTGCTTAAAAATGCAGAGCAAATATAATTAGACATATAAATGAAAATTTTCCTTTGTTAAAAATGTTGCTACAGTACTTAATTACATTACACCTTACAAAATCTTGTTTAGAGCATCCAAGCTTTCCCTTTCTGAACTTCTCCCAAAGCACTGATCTCTGTAGAGGTTTCTCAGCTTAATTATTAATCTGTCATAATTTATATTTCTCTAGTTTTTGTGCAGAAGTTAAGTTTACACTAACAACCTTCTCTTTTTTAATTGTCCTTATATATGATGGAGTATTATAAATCCCTATGAAATCAATATCTTGATAACAATGGAAGTTTTTAATATGGTTGCCACCATTTGAAGCAATACATGATCTCTACGGAGTATGTTGTGCATCCAATATGTTTTGGGGGTTTTTTTTAAGGCGTTATAGTTCTACAGTATGGCACAAATTACGTTGAAATTCTCTGCAATAACTTTATGCATATATAAAAATATGTCTATATATACATAAAGCTCACAAGGAAAGAGCTCTAAGGTAAATTTATTCTTCTGCTACTGTTAATCAGACCCTTCAGAAGGAAACATCCAATTACTGTTCAGCCAGTTCTCTTTGGGACCTATTTCTTTTGATCTTTTATAGCAGCCTCTTTCCATTCCAATGCCCATTTCCACATCCTCCCTAGATTATTTTCCACATCAAAGGATGTCTTTGTTGCCTCTGTAGATTTCTCAATTTTGATCTCTCCACAGTCATGATGGGAGAGATAAAGAAGAAAAACTAATACTAATAATAAAGTATGTCAACCTCTATTGTATGCAATATGCTGGAAGCTGCATCAACTGAAATCCTAAAATTTTGGTTTAACAAAAAATTTTGATCCCAAGAGAATTGTTAGGAGAAGAAATAAGATTACTCATTATGCATCTGTCATTTCCTCTCCATATTTAAACAAAAAGTGGTAATTGTTGTTCAATTGAGAAGTCACTGTCATGAGGAGGAAAACTAATAGATATTTTCACCTCTAATGTTTTTATAAATAAAACCAGTTCTTGCTTATTAGCTGACAAGTATGGAGTTGCTGTATTTTGTTAAGCTGATTTATTTTGATAGACTTTAATTTAGGGAACTGGAAAAATAAAAATGTCCTCTATTTTTAGAGAGAGATGTGCAAAGGAGCAAAAATAGCTATTATACTCTCATTGCATTATGTTGTGCTTTCACCCCAGCTGGCAGCCAAGCTGCCGGCTTGTTCACTCCCCTACCACCAGGATTGGGGGAAGAATTGAAAGAGTAAAAGCTGGGAAAGCTGTGGGTTGAATTCACATGCGAGACTCCTAGAATGCATGGAGGATACATCTTCAGCCAGGTTACAGCCCTACTAGAAGGAACAGGATACTGACCCTGAGGGTCACCAGGGTAAGTGACTTACCTGTGGGCTCAAGATTGAAAGCAGCCTGGACTGCAGTGACACACTGGTGGAGTTCACAGTCCTGAGGGGTACGGGTCAGACAAAGAGAAAAGTCAGGACCCCTTCCAGCTCTTCAAGGATTCCCTCAACAGGTCTGTCTGGGAAAGCGCCCTCAGGAACGAGCAGGCAGAACCAAGCTGGCAGATTTTTAAGAATGCTCAATATGGAGCAAGTGAGGTGGTGATGTCCAGGGACAAGATATTGGGCATGGAAGATAAAACACCAGCATAGTTAAGTTGGGACCTCATGGTCAAACTAAAGGGAAAAAACCAAATACATACACTGTAGAATCAGGGACAGGTATCCTGTTATTATTCCAGGTCATTCTTGAGTTTCCCTATGACTCACTTAGTCCTTAAGTTTCCTTTTCTGATATTGACTTATCAGAGTATGCAATTGCTATTCAGTCAGATTTGAAAGTCGTCTAGTATATCAAGACTTCTGTTCATAAAAATTTGATAATTTTCTTTACTCTAGGAGAAAAAGCCAAATTTAGACAGTGTAGAAAGAGTCCTTACTGATGCTCTTGGTGGTGTGGACATTGATGAAAGCAAGCCTATTGTGACATGAGGCCCTGTTCATTATGCTAGGAGTTTGAAATCTGGATGAAGCTCCAAAGTTTTACGTTCAAAAAGGACTTATGGACATGCGTGCATGAAAGTGGTGATTGCAAATACTGATCAATATTGGGGCAAATTTTAATAGGTTTAGAAGTTCCTTATTTATGGCATTTTTTATATTTGATACTTCTTTTTTATACATACATGGAGGTACAAATGTTATCCCAAATACTCTTACTGTAAAATTGAAAAATAGTTTGAAAAACACAGCTAAGTTAAAATTAGCAACAATCTTGTATGTTGGAAGAAGATGCAGGATTTACTTGTATTTTGATTTTTTTTTGCATATACAATATTAACTTAGTCATACTATTATTAAATATAATAGAGTTTTATTGAGCATTTAATTAATCAACAACTTGGAGGAAGAGAGCTGATGAAAATCCTATACTTGAGTTAGTAAACTAATGTGTGGGACTTTAAGACTGAATTCAAGGAACATATTCATGTTTTATAAAATCCTCCAAAGACAACAAAGATTTTATTAAATGTATTAAATTGTATTAAATTTGGAATAAGAGAGAACACATATTTACGTTTTAATATAAAATCATAAATTTGTACCTCTAATGTCCTCTTTCTAGTAGAGAGGACATGTTAACTCTTTGAGGAGTAGTTTCTGAAAGCATTAGTCAAAACAATGGTTACAATAAAATTCCTGACTACATGTCTTTTGAATTAAAGATGAAAGACTCTTTCTGTATTAGACTCTCTGTTTGCTTTATTGAGAATGGGATTATTTTCCACAGTTAAAATTCAGTGCATTATATTGCATATTAGTTTACAGTTCAGTGGATTAATCTAAGTAGATTTGATGCTCAGGTCCATTACAAGATTGAAATGCATGATGCCCTCTATGAAGAAAACAAGAAAGAAGTTAGGAATAAGCAAGAATTATAACAAATGTCAGCCCATAATGCACATTAAAATTCTACTGTGACATGCGCATGTGGTGTATGGTGACATTGTCACTTCTATGAGACCAAACCTTGAGGTCCTTCTCTCTCCAATGGGCAGATGTGCAATGAAAAAAATGGGACCTTGGTGGAAGTATAGGGCACCAGGAGTTACCCCTACAGACTATAAGGAATGGCAGGGAGAAGTTAAGGACAAAAAGATCTCTCTAAAAGAAAAAAAGCCAGCATTTTTCCCAGGAAAAAGAAAAGTAGTTTCACTACAAATTTTTGACACTGGTGCAGCTCATGTGTGATAAAAAGAAAAGCCTGAGAAGTGGGCACTTTTCACACCATGGCTTCCATATTCCTTGTATGTGTGAAATTCCTTCCCTGGAAATGGAAATGCTAGTGAGGAAGGCTAGTGCACATCTTTATGATGTCTTGATGAAGGATCTGGACAGGAACAGTCTATCTATTGAGACTGAATATAAATAAATCCAAAACTCCTGTTCCAAATTCTACAATTTGAAGCAAAATACTGTTTGAATACTGACTGTGGAGGCTTTCTTCTAGTAGCCCCACGGTTCATGAGAATCTGAGGCTGGAGCTTCATTTTTCTCTTAATCACTTCTGATTCCTTTCAGCTTGCACTATATTTCCATAAAGAATGGTTTCCAGTGAAACTGTACAGGTCAAAAAGTACTAATACATGTTTCTGTGGAACATTTTTGTCTCTCACGGCACCAGATAACAGAGTTTGGAAAAGAGAAAAGAGTTTTTAAGCATCCCATCACAGGATCACAGAATTATAAAATCAGCTAGTCTGGAAAAGACCTCTGAGATCATTGAGTCCAGCCCGTGACCAAGCACCTGTCTGTGCCAACTAGACCATGACATAAATGCCTCATCCAGTCTTTTCTTAAACACCCCCAGGGATGGTGACCCCCTGGACAGTCCATTCCAATGTTTAATCATTCTTTGCATGAAGAAATTCCTCCTAATATCCAACCCAAACCTCCCATGGTGCAGATTGACACTGTGTTCTCTCATCCTGTCAGTTGTTGCCTGGGAGAAGACCCCCACCTGGCTGCAGCCTCCTTTCAGGTAGTTGTAGAGTAAGGTCACCTTTGTGTCACTTTGTCATCCTTTTAAACTTGCTCCAGCACAAAAATGTCCTTCTTTAATTGATGGCCCCATAAATGGACACAGTAATTGAGATAATACAGCACATTATGTTTATTTAAATATATCAGCACGTGTTTACTTTGTATATAGTTTTTTCCACAATTTCATCAAACTTTGTAGACTTCTCACTTTTAACTGTTTAGAAATTCTTACTATATTTCTTTAGAATTAAAAATATTATTTCACTGCTTGAGTTAATTTTTTAGTAGTTAAAAGATTCTAGCCCTGGTGTATCTCCATAAACTTTTGCATTTTCTGGACTGTACATTCATGTCAGAAAGTTTAAAGCTTAGTCAATATATTTTAAAAACCAAGGGCCCCTTTTTGTTAAGACCCTTGCTTCAGGCAGATTCTGTCACCACCACCACCACACACACACACACACGCACACACACACACACACACACACACACAGCCCCTCCAAGTGAGAAATACATTTCATGATACAATTTAGGAAAGGAATTAACAAGACTTTTCTTTAGACATAATACTCTTATCAGACTTAGAGTCTGTCATTGACTGCCTCTTTCAGGAAATACTTTAGAAAAGTTCTGTGAAGACTCCTGAATTGCTCCTATTAATTTTGGTAGGGTTTGGATTGAGACCATAGAGTTCTCATTATTATTGCAAATTTGCTATTTGATGAATGAACTCTGTGGGCAGTTTACAAAAGCAACTAACATGTGTGTCACTCACTAGGTGTGGAATTGTCCAAAGGATTGCAAGAGATTGCCAAGCACTGACCACAATGAAGTCTCTCCTTTAATCTATTATGTATTAATGTTACCTATATTCTGGCACACAGATTAAAAATATTTTTTCTCTCCCTCATCAGCTTTTCTCTTATTCTCTTACTTTCTCCATTTATCATTATCTCCTCCATGAAATGAAAGAACTTATTTACCTATTTGCTATATTGTCTTTTTACTCTGTCCCCTTCCTTTATACTAATCTATTTATTTTTTGTCCTTGTTCTCTATTTCGTTTTTACTCCTGCTTTACAAACTTTTTATGAAGTTATTCCTTGTCTCTCATCAGAAACAGTAATTTTTAAGCTATAAGTTTCCAGCTTAATCATTGGAAGGCTAATGTAACTGCTGTTCTTTCACAACAAAAAGTACTGACCACTTACATAATTTGGAGGGTTTAGTCAAGATATGTAAGTGCATACACCCTTGATCTACAGAAACTAAAACTCAACATGTGAAGACATATTGCACCTTTTTATTTCAGCAATAGAGACACAAGTTTTGGATAGCAATAGAAGCCACAGGATAAGATTAAGAATTATTCTACTCTTTCTAATATCAACATTAACTGATGAACATAATTTTCAAAATTGTTCTAGCAGGATATTAAAATATATTGGCACCTTGTGTAAATCCTTTGTGCACCAAAGTCTTCTGTAAATCAGGTTGCTGCTGTTAACAAAAATCCTTATATTTACTATATAAATATCAACATTTAGGATATTAATTATCATTTAGCTTTACATTGTCATTTGTTCTGCCTGTTGCTCAATGCTGGGCAAAGTATTTAACAGCCATCCCATCACAACATATTCAAGACTGCAAATGTAATATGGGAAACAGTTGGTACAATACTTCTTAATGATGGTATTAAGAATTGTCCTTCTGCAATGGAATGCTTAAACTACAGTGAAGGCATAACATAAATGTGGAAGCATGATTATTCTCTTATTCATTCTCTTCAAGATGAACATGTTTTTAATACACTATTAAAAAAAACAAACAACAAAAAACAACCAAACAAAAACCCTACAACTTCCAAATATTTGTGATTATTCAACAGACCATGTACTATTGCTATTCGGACTCCAAGTGTTTCTCATATGTTGGAGATTGGCCAGTGGTTCAGTGAAAAGCTATCTTCTTGCTTGTCATTTTTTACATTAATTTGAGGTGTTGTCCATCTCTTCCTTCATTAAGCTGTTGGAAAATTCATATAGACTACAAAATGGTAAATAATAGTATTCTTTGCACAGTTCCTTATTTTTTAAGATAATAATTTATTTCTCTGTGCTTCTAAAAAAGCCAAAATTTTACCCTTTGGATTTTTCTTGGTATATAATAATGAGAAATTATTATTATATATTGTATAATAAATTATTATTATACTTTCAATAAACCATTACTTCCTCTTCACTTCGATTACAATGAATTTGTATAAAAAGATTGTAAATTTAAAACAGAGCTAAAATGTTGTAGTAATTAATGCTGTAGAAGCGCTAAGGACTTCCCTTTTGTAAGCAGCTTGCTTCAACTTAGAAAAATTGACAGACTGAGACAACCTAGCTGTCTAAATAAGTGCAAATGTGGAAAGGGAAAAAATAGAGACTCATACTTTCTAAATGAGGAACTGAGACAAACATGGATTCTTTCCTCCAATTTCAGACTCTAAAGAGTAGACATACATCAAAGATAATTGCCTAGACTCCTGTGGAAAACTGCTTTGACCTAAATGGCTTCAATTTCAATCTCTTTAGCTCATAATATTGCAGTGTCTCCTTTCAGGTCATAACCTTCCACCTACATACCACTGTAACTACCTTTTACCCTCATATTCTAAAGTACACTTAACCATCTTGTTTTGCAGTTCCTACCAGTAAAAGGAAATTCTACGTGACTGTTTAAAATATAAATACAGCTATAGTGCAATTTTTAAAAACTGGTTTCAAATAACATTTTATATTGTTTTCATTTTTGTCCCCCATTTTACAGACCTTGCTTCATAATTTTTATTTTGCAAACTTATACTATAGAACAAACAGAATTCAATAGATTAGCATTAGTGAAGTATCCTTAAGTGTTTCACAATAATGCTCATAGCTTCAAAAATTTGGCTCTACAAAATGTGCAACTGCTCAAGGCATGCTCATCTTGAGCTACACTATTACGAGAAATCAGAGCAACAAGACTGTGATACTGTGGAAATTATGCAGTTAGTTTAGAATAGGTTTTTAGAGGGAGTGGTTGTTGGACTAGGGAAGTTGCCAAGAAGAGTATATTCATCTACAGAGGTACCCATTTTTTGTCATTGTTTACTAGTCACAGGGAAGATTTAAGATTTTTCTTTTCTTCTCTCTTTCCCTTTTTCCTTTTTCTTTTTTTTTTTAATTTTATTTCTTAATTTTGCTTATTTGTTTGTGGTTTTGACTTTTTTATCATTGTCCTTGAAGAAAATTTTTACTGTTACAGTTGATGGATGATATCAGCTGCAGGACCCACATGTATATGTCACCTGCCCCAAGATCCTCTGTAGAATCTTCCTTTTACAGAGCGAAATAGACACTTTCTAGGGTCTGATATTTCTGATCCTAATGTAGAAACCTAAGACAGATCAGAAAAATTGTTCCAGAATGCTTATTTTTCTTCTTTTACTTTAAAGGAAATACTTGGTGACTGTTAAAAATACAAATATATGCCCTACAGACACCTGAACTTACATATAATGCATGTAGAAACATTCTTTAAATGTATATGTTCTTTCAATTGTAATGGACTTTTAGAACTTTTATGTCCTGTTCAGGACATGCAAATCACTTGCATGTTTTAACTCACAGTCTTTCTGAGAGATATAGTACTACATGTATATAGTAGCAGGACATCTGTGAAGAAGAAATTGATTTATTTAATGAGTGGTGCATGTCATAGTTTAAGTGAGGCTTTTGATAATTTAAAAAACTGGGATGGATAAGCAGTCTTATGTAAACAGGACTTAAAATTGACTGGGCTATTCCTCTCGGAGGGGCAGTGTTAAATGATTTGACTGATTGGCAGTCCTAAGTGGTGCCCAGAAATGTACTGGTGCTGAATAAGAGGGAACCATTAAAATGCCAGTGTTAACCCAGAGAGACTGATCAATCTCAGGGCTCTGCAAACAGAAACTTATTGAACTTCAGTTCAGCAAGTGGAGTTTTTACCATTTCGCTTTTCATAATCCTAGGGAATCCATACCTGGAATAGAATTTCTTCCTTCTGCCCAGGCTGATATAAGAATGATGTTGAGTGTCCAGGCTCTGTTGCTGAGGTGGTTAAGAACCTGAGCACCTGATGTTAAAGAAGAGGGTTACTTAACTCAGTGAGCGGAGGCTAGGGGGCAAGGCAAAACCTAAGAAAATCTTCTTGAAGAAATGAAGATGATGAAGTGAAATTGTTCTTGTTATTGACAAGCAAAACAGAAATGGGAAAATTTTGTGGTTTGTGTTGTTTACACTGGACATTAGGAAACAAATTCTTCACTAACAAGTGAGTGCATAAGTGCTGAAACAAGCCAGTCAAAGAGATTGTGGAGATGAGCATCATTCAAGATTTTCATGTTCTGGCTAGAAAGTGTTGGTTATAAGTACTCATCTAAAAAGTCTAGTAAAAATTGGAATTTTTTTTAGATTTTTCCCCTGGGTGACTGATCTTGAATGGCAATCATTGGTGACAGTACTCTTTCAAGTAGAAAGTAGGACTCAGATATTCTGAAGCTCCTTTTAGTGATCATTTATATGCTTCTACTATTTTAGAATTCTTTTATTTGTTGTTGCTTTTTTGCAAAACCGTTATTCATTTTAATGTAACCTTTCACCCTCAATGAAATATATAGTGTTCCTCATATGGGGAGAAAAAAAACAAGAGAGAATTACAGGTAGAATATATAAGTCCTTCACAGGTTTAAAAACTGTTCTATATATTACTCTTTAGAAGAAAAGCATTAGATCACAGGCGACAGAAAAATGTATTCTAAAAGAAGTCCAGTTTGGTTAGTCTAATACCAGAGTAACTGATCAGTTATTTAGGAATTTTTATTAAAAAATAGCGAAAATGAAAAATTACTATTTACGCTTTCAGAAATATCTAATGAAAATTAAGCCTCATCAAGTACCATTTTTGCTGTTTGTTTCTGGACAGATTATAAAGGTGTATAATAAAATGTGAAGACAAAATGCATCTAATTAGAAATACATTGTATTTTTAATATATCTATTCAATTGAGTTAATCAGTACTTTTAGATTACAAATAGTCTTGCTGATATATCTCCAAATGCAGTTGTTTGTAGTAGCCCTGCTCTTTTATCTTTCTCAATGCTTTCACTGCTACCCAGGTTATAAAATGCCTCTGCAATAAAATTTTCATGTGACACTCATTTATAAGCCAGTAAATAAAAAACAGTTATAACTTTTATGGAGTGATCCAAACTATTCCAATAAATGAGCACTCTTGAGCCAAACATATTTAGCAGAATAATCTTAATATAGTTTTTGGTGGAAAGAACATAAACAATGTTTTTAGGACAGGGAACTTGAGGCAAGGTTGACAACAACTCAGAGTAGAATTTGACGGTGTTCAAAAATGGCCATTTTCCTATGGATTCTATGTTCAGTGTTGTAGCTGACATAAAGTCCTTCAGAGAATATTTTTTTTTTAATTGAGAGGAAGAGAATTGGAAAGGTAGTTTCTACAATGTTATGTCTGATTGAGATGACAAAACTTCAAGAATATAGAAGACAGTCAGCAGAAGAAATTTAAGAGGTATTTAAATACCAGGAGAAGGCCTTAGCTGTGAGACTTGAAGGCTTCAGTCTGGTCATTTTGTAAAAGAAAGTAAGGGAAACATAACTTGGTCACAATGCACAATATATAAGCAATCACAATCCTTTTATAAGTCTTGCAGATAAAGGGTCGACATGATCCAATTCCTTGAATTTAAGGTTAGATAAAATTAAGCTTTAAATGAGATATGATTTCCTAGCAGTGAAGATAATTAAACATTGAAACCCTCACCATAGGTGGTGGTGGATAAGCGAAGAACTGGAATTTAAAATGAGATCTGATAGCTTTCAAGAAACATAATTTTGACTTTTGCAGTCATTCTGCAATATGCATACACAGAAGGTAACTTTTGATGATCATAGATTTACTTTTGACACTGATGTTTGAACATAGGTTTGCACATGAAGTGAATAGAATATTGTAATTAAATATATTGAAAAGTCATTAGGGCACCAATATTTAAATACATGCAGTGTTCTCTTCTAATCTGATCCAAGAAGAGAGTGTCTACTGCTGTTACATCTAAAATCTATTTATTAAGCTTAGTATCCTAACCTTACACGGAAAATCAAGATTTTATTTTTTGTGAGAGCTTTTTTATAAGCTGAGCCGGTTTATAAATTCCTCAAAGAATGGAAGTTCTATACAGCTAAAGTACATGATATGTGAGTTCTCTAAAAATAAAAAATATAGGTCAGTGACTAAATATGTCACTGTTGCAACACTTCTAATTCAGCCAATAGCAATTATTATTTGATGAAGTTTAGCTCATTAGAGGAAGTATGCTTCCTTTGACCTTCCATTTCTGGCTTGCATACCTGTAGAAACCCCCCTTATTATTCTTTACATTCAATGCCAAGTTCAGCTCCAGATGAACCTTTGCCTTCAAGACCTAATCCCTGCACAACTCGGCAGCATCCCAATAGTCTTCCCAGGACACCTGCCCCTCTTCCACTGCCCGTACAATTCTCTCTAGCCCTTCATTTAGCCAGCAGGTCTTGATTCAGCTATGTTGATATTTTGCCTTCCTTCTCTGATTTCTTACACCCGAGGACCTGGAGTTCATATGCTCTATGGAAAGTTCAGCCAGTATGAGAGCTCTCTTTTCAGGAACATAAGATGTTCCATTCTTCTTTATTTATCTAGAAAATGGAATCTTTCATCTGCCATGGACTTTGATCTGATGACTTGTTTGTATTGTGTATTCTGTCCCACTTTTTATCTCCTACTTTTTTTTCTAAACAATGAGCCATACAGCAAAGTGACCTCCAGAGGCTATGAAAAAACCAAGACAATTTTAAATACAAATTTTCTTGATGTTCAGCTTTCAATTATGTATATCTATTTAGTCCTTATTTGTATTGGACTGTCTTTTCAGTGTAAATCTGAACTGATTTTTCTTCGACTTTTGATTGACTAGATCACCACCAAGAATATTCATTCTTCTCAATTTGTACTTTTGACCAGAAAGATGAACGGTTTTTAATGACCCACCGTAAATTTCTAAAAGTTAAGATGTTCAGGGCATGATAAGGATCTCAATTCCTTGTGAGTGGTGGAGAGACCCAGGGGTGATGCTTTAGTTCATTCAAATGAAGGTGTCTGTTTTATTTTTTTGGTCATATTTTCACATCTGAAATGTCCTGAAGATAGCTGAAAATGGCTGAAGATGATTCTCTCAAGCTTAAAATAGGTCCACAAAGATACAGAGTTCATTGTCTTTTATGAAGATAAGAACTTTTGACAAACTTTGACATTTGCTGAATAGCACATTTTAATTTTAAGTCTCATATTGTTATTCTTTAAGTGAATTAAATCTGAAGTAATATATCTGACAGGCTGCTCAGGATTTCTGAATATTGATAAACACTAGACTTTAGCTAGATTGGTTTTTCTTCCCATAGGCTGATAGCTTTTTTACTGAAATCCTAATTCAGAGGAACAGACAGGATACTAAAAATTATATAAGCAACTTGACATTGACAGAGAACACCAGGACAAACAAATGGATATAAGCAAAGAATTAAATGTAAGGTCAGATTCATCTTATCCTTTGCAGTAAAATGTAATCATTTGAAGATGACTTCCTGAGCTAATTGCTGCTCAGGGAAATGAATCATGTTTTCCTTTAAGGGTTCATAAAAAGCATGAAGATAAAATGTGAGGCCATTTTTCAAGTAGTCAGTCTTTTGCCCAGCTCAGCCTAGATGTTGGCACTTCTGGAAACCATGAGTGAGTCATAAGGTTTTGATCATCTTTATCAAAGTTTCGGTGCATATTTAGCTTCCTGAGATTTGAATATATTTTGTAATGGTGGCTTATACTGAGTCTACTTCACATATAAACCAATACAATGGCTGGGTAAGGGGAACCTAGAAGGAAATTTACTATTTTTGTAATTAGAATTCTGTATACTTAAGTTTGACAAGTTACTGCAGGAACCTATGGGGCTAGCTTTAACATATTATTCTTAGCATAGTCAAGCCATGGTTCTCAGTTTTGCTAATTGAGGCTGTGTTTGCAATCTGTACTCCATGTTTTGTATATAGTTTTCCAAAGGAATCCAAATCAAATTAGGTGTCTCCTGCATAGATGTTGGTATTCCCTTTAATGAAACACTTTCTATTGCTGGATTAGGAAACCTCTTCTAAACATACATCAGCATTCTAAAGAACAAAGAAACTTGCTAAAAGAAAATATAAAATACAGTGTTTATTCCCAAAATTTTATTTAGAAATATTGTTTGTATATATATATATATATATATATATATATATATATATATATATATATACATGTGTGTGTGTGTGTGTGTGTGTGTGTGTGTGTGTGTGTATATAATGCATTATACCAGCATGTGTGGTCTTCAATTCTTCCATAATGTTAAAGCTATATCTCAGAAACTATAGGACACAGAATTATTTTGATCTTGATTAAAAAATTAAAATAATTTACAGATCTATATGCTCACATTTTGTCAAGAAATTTCAGTTAGCAAATCTGTTGTGACCATGATCTTGTTGAATGAAGAATATGTGTTCACTATCCAGTGAAATGGAGTTTTTGTCCAGATGTTAGTGAAATAGTATAAACAAATGTATGGGTTACAGAAAAGGGGGGCAAAGTTTAATGTTGTGTGGTTTTGTCCCCCTCTTACCAGAAGGTGAGGGGGAAGGACAATAGCTTATCTGGAATTTAATTTCCTTCTGCTGTTAAAACCAGCATGTCTAATTGGAACCCAATGTGGGTCTCAAGAGAGAGGCCGAGATAACAATTTTGATCAAAACATTTCTGCATCAGGTACTGCTTTACATCACTGGACTGATCTAATTACCTTGTGGCAGAAGGGGAAATTCTGAAAAGTCATAATATGCACAAATAAATGGAAGCCATCTCATGACGGAACTTAGTAAAGACTCTCACTTGTTTAAATATATTGTCCTATGCATTAATGTGATTTGTGCATTCCATGACCTGTATATCATAATAAACCATGAAACTGACTCACTTCTAAAATTCCCAGTTACACATATGTAGTGCCAATTATACATGAGCACCACATTAGACAATATTGGCAAAGTTTAATGAAAACGGGGTGATAAGCACTGTCAGAAACAATCACATAAACTGAGACAGGATGCAGCAGATCTAGAGGTGTAGATAGCAAGGGCTCCAGCTTTCATTCTTGAAGGAAAGATTTGTGCATTTTAAAAATGTAAGATTTTAAAAGCAGCATTGTCTTGTGTGATGGATTTGCAAACTCTGTCATTTAGGAGGGATGGAGAAAGGTTTTGCTCCCAGGTCATAGCATTCCACCACTGCTGCACCTTCTGCCTCACACTGATCTTTGCTCCACAGGACACAGAGATATAGCTCTGCAGGAATTTCTCCAGAAAGGGTCCCTTCCAAAGTGAACAGTCCTTCAGGAACAGATTTATCCAGTGTGGGTACCCCATGGACCTCCATTGCTGACAGAAATCTTGCCCTTGCAGTAGGCTTTCCAAGAGCAGCTTTATGGATGTCTCTTCTGGTGTGATCCTTCATGGACTACAGGAAAACAACCTGCTTCACCACGGTCTTCTTGGGTTTGAGGGGAATGTTTGCTGTCATGCCTAGAGCACCTCCTCCCCTCCTTCACTGATCTGAGTTTCTGCTAGGCTCTTTCTTGCATGTTTTTTCATTTTCTCGCACAGCTATCACACAGGGTTTTTTATCCTTTCTTAGATAAGTTACTGGAAATGTGCCATGAGCATTGCTAGTGGGATCAGCTTTGGCCAGTGATGGCTCTGCTTTGGAGCCAGCTGGGGTGGTCTGTGCCCCACACAGGGGTAGTTCATAGTCTGTTCTCACACAGGACAGAGCTGCAGCTTCCTGCAACCAAAACTTTGCCATATAAACCCAGTACAGGACTGAAATAAATATTTTATAATGATGAATATTAGTAGTCTATCCTGAATAAGAGGACGACGTGAAGAATAATAGAGTACTAAGAAGCAAAAGTGTTTAGAAGTTCCTCTACCTCACTGCATTCTTCACAGTCCAGTTACTCATTAAAGATAAAGAAATCTGAAAAGACTTGTGCAGTCTGGCTTAATTCTGTCACTGAGCTCATTTCTACATCTTGCTCAGGTTTGTGCACCTTGTGTTAAAGAAATCCAAGATGACTGATAAAGTTTTATTTTGCTTCCCTTGCTTAAAGTTCCCAACACTCTGTCGTTGTTCAGATGAAACCTAAGGAGTGAAAAGTTTTTATAATTTCCCATAGGTCAGGTTTTGGTATGAATTTACTAGAGAAATACATGATATCAGAAATTATCTTCAGAATTGCAGTTTCAAATATATGTATTAAAGAGCAAATGCTGTTAGTAAGTAGTAGAGTCCAGATATTCCACACTGTTGTGACATGTTAATTTTTCAAATGGTTACTAAAATAAAATGTAATACATATTTATTTAGACATTGTGTAGGTAAATATCAAAACTGTAACAGAGAAGCTGGACAAACAAGTAGTCTTGGAAAATGTGGTTAGACCTTGATGAAGAGCAAGTGAAAATTTGAAAAAGATTTCAAATTTACTGGAGAAAAAAGGAAAAAAAATTAAAGAGAGTGCTATTTATGAAATTCCTGGCTAAAGGAGTGAAGTATATAATTAAGAGACAATATGATTCAGTCAGTGATTCAGTGATGACTTGCAACTAACATTCCAAAAAAGGGAAAATTTTGCAAGGTCACCTGTATCTAAGGAGCTGCATTTTGACTGGAATCAGTGCACAGAAGGTTTACAAAATAATAAGGATAATGGATAGTTATCTTGATGGAAGAAAAAAAAAGCTTTGGCTCATTAAATCTGGAAAATTAAGGTCCAATCCAATTCTTACACGACTATTCAATCTAAGTGTATGAGACTTGGGGGAGGGTCTGGAAAAGCAGAAAAGATAAACACTAAGATGATATGTGACCTATTTAAACTACAAGTAAAAAGAATAAATGGGTATCACCTGGCCATGAATAAACAGAAAATTACATGCCTTATTTATTATCAGAGTAGTTATGGAAGTTTTCTAGTGGATGAACATTTCTTCAACTGTTGTTAAGAATCTAGGTTAGTTTATAAATTGGATATAAGGCCTTGAGCAACCTAGTCTGGTGGGAAGTGTCTCTGGTCATGGCAGAGGGCTGGAACTAGATGATCTTTAAGGTCCATTCCAATCCCTTAACCTTCCATGAGTCATTCTATATACACTCGCAATTTTTTTTAAAGTTAATATCCACTTAGGTTTCCTGAACTAATCTGGATATATCAGGCAACCCTTCTGATGCTTTTCTAAACTTCAAGGGATATTTTCTGCTACTGTAGAAGTTGCAGAATTTCAGGAGGCTTTTCTTATGGAGTAAATACTAATACAGAAAGAGAGAAAATAAATGCTACAAATCTTTTTGCTTTCCAGTATAAAGCCCCAAAGTCTAGCTTTTGGGAAGAGGAGACTTGGCAAATAGTATTTCTTCTAGTTCTCAGCAGAAGCGATCATGACCTTGGGGTAGGCATTTATCTTCACTACCTGAGCATCCTTAGCCATTGAATAGGAGATTCTGTTTATCCCCTTTTCTGTAATCATGAAGACTAAATTCCAAATAAAGCACTGCATGAGGGTATACAGGGTATATGACAAATCATGCATGAGTTTTATTGCTTGGGGACTTGATTCTTTCAATATTTGCACAGTATTTTATTCTTGGTCTTTGTTAAAGTAATCTAAATATTTACATTTTCTTTTTAATTTTAAGGAATTTGCAGCAGAACTGAAAAATGGCAGAAGAACCATTATAGAAGGCAATGAAAGATATTTCATTGTAGGTAAATAGAAATGTTATCACCACAGTAATGAAATTAAGAAAATAATCCCTTACTAGCCCTAACAACCAACTTTTAATATAACCAAACACTTGATTATACATTCACTGAGATTCTTTTGTTTGTTCAACAACTAACTTGTAATTGCATGTGGATTATAATTAAAGCTGGCAAGCTGTCTGCTGTGAAAAAAACAAATGCAGTTGCCACAGGAAGTTTTGAAAATGTGGTATGAAGAACATACCATAAAAAATAGGCATTACAATGATTATACTACTCTGTCGTATTCTGAGCCATCAGTCTTTGATTCAGCCAAGTTTTGTTATGAAGGTAATTTTTTAAAACTTTGATAATCAAAAAGTGAAGCCATTTTCTTCTTATAGGGTTTTAAAGAGCAATTCAGTAAAACGATGCTTTCTTTTTCTATACTTTGGTTGTATATCTTTTTTTCAATTTTTATTATAGCTCAACTTTAATCAGACTTACAAACTTCTGAATACTGCTACAGACACTAAAAATTCAAATACAGGAAAAGTAAGAAATTTCTGGCTTTACAAGAGGAACACTAAAGGTATTTTCATATATATAGATTTGATTTTTTTTTTTCTTTTTTGGTGTCAGAATTGTGCTTTCAAAGAAAATCCCTCAACTGCCTCCACTTGTCATAGCTGAAATCAAATTAAAAGATGCACCACTAAGTACTGTTTAATGCTCCAGTTGCTAAAGAACATTCAGCCCATGGGATCAGACCAGCACTACCACAAAATTACTCCTATGGAATGTCTGTGTCAGTCTGCAACACCACCAAAATTGCCTCAAAACACAAATTTTCTGCAGCCAGCAGGACTTTGTCACTGGTTAGCCACTCTCAGAATATCTCATTCTGAACAGGAGTGCAACGCTCTGATAGAACTTTTCCCTTTTCCTGCTTGCAGAAGAGCAGAATAGCTATTTGTTTCTTTGTCAGGATTAATACAATAATTTCAAATTTTTGTGTGAAGTAATTTCACAGAATCACAGAATCACTAGTTTGGAAGAGACCTTCAAGATCATTGAGTCCAATCCATGCCCTAACACCTCAACTGAGTGCCACATCCAGTCTTTATTTAAACACATCCAGGGATGGTGACTTCACCACCTCTCCAGGCGGACCATTCCAGTACTTTAACAGTCTTTCCATAAAAAACTTTTCTCTAATATCCAACCTATATTTCCCTTGGCACAGCTTAAGACTGTGTCCTCTGGTTCTGTCAGTTGCTGTCTGTGAAAGAGACCAACCCCACCTGACTGCAGCCACCTTTCAGGACGTTATAGACAGTGATAAGGTCACCCTTGGGTCTCCTTTTCTCCAGGCTAAACAACCCCAGCTCCCTCAGCTGTTCCTCACAGGGTTTGTGTTCCAAGCCCCTCACCAGCCTCGTTGCCTCCTCTGGATGTGCTCAAGCGTCTCAATGTCCTTCCTAAAGTGAGGGCACAGAACTGGACACAGCACTCAAGGTGTGACCTCACCGAGTACAGGGGGAGAATGACCTCCCTGCTCCTGCTGGCCACACTGTTCCTGATCCAGGCCAGGAGCCATTGGCCTTCTTGGCCACTGCTGGCTCATGTTCAGTTGGCTGCTGACCAATACCCCCAGGTCCCTTTCTGCCTGGGCACTGTCCAGCCACACCGTCCCCAGCCTATAGTGCTGCAGGGGGTTACTGTGGCCAAAATGCAGGACTTGGCTTTTGGATTTATTAAACTTCATCTTGTTTGACTCTGCCTATTCATCCAACTGTTCCAAGTCTCTCTGCAGAGCCATTCTACCTTCCAACAGATTGACACAGACTCCCAGCTTAGTGTCATCCTCAAGTGATGGAAGCAGTACAGGAAAATTCTTTTCTGATTTACATTTTAAAAAATGAATTATTTTAGATAATTTTTTCCTAAAGATTAAAGAATGTTGCTAAAATTATGATGGTTTTGTTACATTTCAATTAATGGGACCTTAGCATACTGACCCAATAATTGGGTTTTCAATTTTTTACTGTTCAGGTTCAGAATTTTGTCAGCATTTCTAAGACACAATTAGAGTTAATTGTGATCTCCCCTTCAAACCTTAGAATGTTGGAATTTCCTTTACTCTATAATACTACTCTTAGAGTTGGTGCATACAGCTTACCTTTAAAAAAAAGCAAAACACTTTTTCTTTTGAAGTGCTGGTACTGCCAATTAGCAAATTTTACCCTTGTTGATCAATAGGTAACTGATTGTAGTTCTTTCCAGAAACAGAAATAATCTTCTAAGAGGACTCATATTCATGTTCTCCACTTCCCAAGAACATATCCAAATTATCCATGTGTTGTAGTCAGAAAGTAAATTATAAGTGGTTCTGGACCACTTCTGTCTGTCAACTTTTTGTGGCCAATGTTCTGGATTTTGTTTTTTTGTAATTTTCTGATGCTATGAATGGGTAAGTTTCAGATATCAGTTTTCAACTTAGTTACTTAATATTGTTTGGGCCTGATTGTGAAATATTAATGGTATCCTAAGTGATATTTAAGAAGCCAATGTCTGTTCTAAGGTTTACTGGTTTTGGCTGGGATAGAGGAGTAACTTTTCTTTATTTAGCTTGTATGGTGTAATTTTTTTGGATTTGTCAAGAAAACAGTGTTAATAGCACAGGAATGTCTTCATTATTTAATTATTTAGTGCTTATAGGGCATCAAGGACTTTCCTGCTTCTCGTGCTGCCCCACCATTGTGCATGCTGGGGGTACACAAGGATTTCAGAGAAATCACAGTTGTTACACGTGGCACAAAATGAGGCTGGGGAAAGGAGGAGGAAGGGAGTATGTTTGGAGTGATGGCATTTTCTTTCCAAGTAATGGTTACATGTTACACGTGATGGAGCCTGGCTTTCCTGCTTTCCCATGAGAAGAGGTGAATAAATTCCTTGTTTTGTTTTGCTTGCATGCACAGTTTTTGTTGATTTGTTAAACTGGCTTTACCTCCACCCTTGAGTTTTTTCGATTTTACCCTTTGGGTTCTCTTCCCTAGCCCACTGGGCAAATGAGCAAGTGGCTGTGGGGTGCTGAGCTGCCCATCAGGACTAAACAATGTTAGGCAATTGTGTTCCTTAGTGTTCAGTAAAGGGGTTTACTGTAGAATACCCAACATGACCTTCAGTTTGTTTGGGTTTGATTTTTTTTGTTTGTGTTTTTGAGGACAGCTATCAAGAGAAGCACAAAATTGCAACTGCGGAAACAGATGGTCACATGATGAAAAGTACTTGCTGAAACATGATATAATACCGATTACATTTTAAATGTAAATCCTGATCGTGTTAAAAAGTGGTGCCAGCTGTTTCAGCCTGCAGACTGCACTTATTGGTGTACCCTGGGAATCAGCAGGTGCTGCTTGCTCTGGTAGTATCAAATTATGAACAGAAAGTTTTAAACGGACATTTCAGCTGTCTATAGCTCTGGGACTAGCAATATGTGAGAAAAAGGAATATGAAAACCTGAAGAAGGAGATATGTTACTTTTGTTATGTTTTGTTATGGTAGAAAATTTCAGTTTTACTAAATTAAAATAAGAAACTGTAGTTCAGTTCCTTTCCCATTTATCTTCTCCAAACTTTTTTACTGAACATTTATCTGTGCACATTTTTATATGTAAATATGAACCCTTTCTGCAATAATCAAATGTAAATTTCTACATATAGGTTGCTATTTTTTCTATAAAATCCACAATCACAACTGCCACTATCCTACAAATGCTGTTATGGTGGGCTGACCCTGTGTGGATACCAGGTAACCACCAAGCTGCTTTATCACTTCCCTCCACAACTGGATAAGGGAGAGAAAACGCAGTGAAAGGTCCCTGAGCTGAGATAAGGACAGGGAGAAATCACAAACTGATTACTATCAAGGGCAACCAGATTTTAATTGAATTTGCTGCCAATTGGAATCAGAGTAGCTTAAAAGCACCTTCCCCCACCCCTCCCTCCTTCTTGTGCACTACCTCCTCTCCTGCAGCAGAGCAGGAAGACAGGGAATGGATTTATGGTCATCACAGGTTGTTTCTGCCACTGCTCAGGGAGAAGAATATTTCCTCTGCTCAAACACAGGGTCTGTTCCATGGGAGACAGTTCTACATGAACTTCTGCAATATGAGTTCTTTCCACAGGCCACAGTTCACAAACTGCTGTAATGCGGGTCACACTTCCACAGGGCACAGTCCTTCCAAAACAGCCTGCTCCATCGTGGGTCCTGCAGGGGGTCACAAGTTCTACCAAGCATGGGCTTCTCTCTCCATGGGTCTGCAGCTCCCCACCTGAAGCGTGCTTCAGTGCAGGCTACCCATGGGGTCACAGCCTTCTTTCCGGCATCCATGTATCCATGTTCTCCAGTGTGGGTTTCCTGCATGGCTGCAGGTGGAACTCTGCATCCCTATGGACCTCCCTGGGCTGTGGAAGCACAGCTGCTTCACCATGGGCTGTAGGGTCATTTCAGCTACAGCATCTGGACAACTCCTTGCCCTCCTTCTCCACTGATCTTGGTGTCTGTAGAGCTGTTCATCTCACATATCATATGTTCACCTCACTCTTCTCTGAGGACCATTACTTCTGCACTGTACCTTTTGCTTTTCTCATTAAATATGAGTCCTGGTTCCAGCCAGAACAGGCTTAAATTTTGTTGTAGCCAGAAGGAAGCATGACTAGGACCTGGAGTTTGTTCTGTATCACCTCACATCACTTTCCAGAGGTGGTGAAAGAGCTCCCTTCTGGGTCAAGTAGTGTGGCACAGTGAGCAGTCAGGCCCTGTCAGGGGTTTTCTATGGGGGATAAGCAATAGGATGTGGATTCATTCACCTTTTTTCTTGTACACTCTCATTGGCATTATTGATGTTATTGTTCATTGCTTTATTTCATTGCTGTTTTCAGCAAATTGTTTTTATTACAACTAGTGATTTTTATCTTTTGTGCCTCCAATTCCTCTCTTCACCCCACTGTAGCAGGAGGGTGAGCAGGAGGCAGGATGATCGAGTGGCACATGGTTTGTGGTGTTGCAGTGGGAACATAAACTGATAAATATGTTTCTTAAACCATGACGATAATTTATTGCAGAGGTACTTCTGCCATTGGCTTGGCCTTTGACAGCAAATGATTCGTCATGGAACCAGCTGGCATTGGTTCTGTCAGACTAAGGGAAAGCTTCTGGCAGCTTCTCACAGAAGCCACTCCTGCAGAAGCACCCCTGCTACCAAAACCTGGCTGCACAACCCAAATATATTCTACCTCTCACCCACAAAAAAAAAAACCCAGTCCTTTACTTAAGACAAAAATGACTCAACAAAAACCAAAACATCAGTGTGTTAACACCATTTTTCTCATTCTGAATCCAAAATGCAGCACTGTACCAGGTATTGGGAAGAAATTAACTATCTGAGATGAAACCAGGTAAATTGTAAAAAAAAAAATCTGTACTGTCGTAGTCTGATCTAATTTTGACACATTTTAAGGTATGTTAATACATCAAGGTGTAGTAAAAACCACACAGGAGCTACTAGGGAGTATAATAGAATGTAAATAACTATATTAGGCCAAACAGAAGAAAAAACAGAAAAAAAATCCCTAAATATTCCAAAACATCCCAAAACTTCACCAAATTTTCTCCTTGAGAAAGTTATTTGTCATTGAAACTAACAATTAAAAGTTCATTCTAAGCAACTCAACAGAGTGTTGAGACTTTATTTTGTCTTTTTTAACCCTATCTTGTATAGCTCACTCCTTTTCTTAGGAACTATGAAGAATTCACTAGAATACAAGGAGAGGAATCAGACCCTGAAACTTCTGTCTTAATGAATGTTATAGAATAATAATGCACTTTTCAGTGAAAGATATAATTTTATATATGTGCCTTTTTTTGAAGAAATATGGATTTCTTAAATGTCTTATGGAATAACTATTTTTATCCAGGGAAACAAAAGAAAAATTGTATCTATGATCCTTACAAGTTGGCACTGACCATCTTTGGGATACATAGGGAAAAAAAAATCCCAGAATACAAATGCAACTCTTCCTCAGTCATTGTTTAAGTAGCTTGTCTAGTGTCATAACAATTTTGTCTTGTTCTTTATGATTTCACTGCTCTTGTCAATCATATTTAAGCACTCTACAATAGTGTCAGCTTTTATTTTTAGAACCTTCATGCCCTGAAGTAGTGTATGCTCCAAATATTGCATGCAATTCCCTGGTGACACTATTCTGAGAATCTAAAAAAACAAAATCAACCTTGGATTCATCTGGAGGTGACAAGGAGGTTGTGGTAGTACTATGTGTTTCTACTTAGATCCAAGTGTTTTCTTATTTTTCTGATTGCTCTTTCAGATACTTAAATATGAAAAAATGCATTCTTGGAGGGATGGAAGATATTTTTAAGCATAGACTAAATGTGACTAAAATAGGTCCAGTTAAAATAAAAATATTATAAACCTCAATACACTTTATGTTCCAGAAATAAAGAAACAGTGTGACATCCAAATGAAACTTTTGAAGTTGAATTAGAATTTTTCTTGCTGTAGACATAATTCATTTAACAATAGGAAAAATGCCAAACTGGAAAAATGTCGTCACTTCTATTACGAAAAATAATCAGAAATGTCACATCATTCCATCAGTGATGTGGCATCAAGACAGTATGTGCAAAT
Source organism: Acridotheres tristis (assembly GCA_037013685.1). Lineage (NCBI taxonomy): Eukaryota > Metazoa > Chordata > Aves > Passeriformes > Sturnidae > Acridotheres > Acridotheres tristis. Next base: position 92,855,893 of record CM072884.1, read on the forward strand.
ATGCTTTGTAAAGATTTGTGTGTGTGCACATTTTCATTTGTTTGAGTTATGGCAAGCATACTTGGTTTGGCCATAACTATTTTCTGTGATTTGGCCATTACCCTCAAAAATGTGTTAGCTCAACTTCATAAACAGTAAGTTTTCTGCACAATGAAAGAAAACATTTTCTCAACAGATATCATTGAGAGTCCACACTTGGAAATGTTTCATTTATCGTTCCTTTTCTTAAAATTAGCAAAAGGTTAATTAAAGTTGTAAAAGAAATGATTGCAGGAAAAGATACTGACTTATTTTCTTTAAACAAAAAACATCTGTTATTCCATAAAGTTAACAGTAACCCCACTTTTTCTTCTTCACATTGCAAACTATGGCTGTCATAGTCCCCTTTTTTTCAGAAAGAATACTGTCTTCCCTAAAGAAAACAGTGGTCACAACCTATTTGTGGTTTGGTTAGCAAGAATCTCTATTAGGAGTCAAGCCAGATCCAGCATATTTACTCTTTAAACAGGACCAAGTGGTTTAACTATAGAAAACTCTTGAAACTTGTAAGTTTTACACAATCTGATCCCAGTCTTGGGAAGCTAATGTTGTTTTACTGGTAATGATAATTCAGTTTTTTTTCCACTACACAAGTAATTTTTTTGCAAAGAAACAAAACAAAAAAATTAAAAAGAAGAAGAAAACAAACCCTGGAATATTTCTCTCTACATATTCTAGTATGAAGACCTCTGAACCATTTTTCCTTTCATTATTGTGTACTAGTTATCAAGAGAAACTCTAATTGAAACATGTATTTAAGGTATATATTTGAGCTCAAACATTTTTGTGAAGTACATGCTATGGATTGCATTAAATGCCCCTAAAAACTATTGAAAAAAGACCTAGCAATTACCATTTTCATTGACTTATGATCCTATTATGGTTTTTTTTCCTGAATTTGTAACTAAAACAATATAGTATCTAGAAAATAAAAGCAAGATATCTGAATATTTTTGCATCTTCTTATCTTCACTTTCAATTAACTTATTTTCTTTCACCTTTCAATTATGGTTATTTTGTTTATTTTCTTCTCATATTTTTTACATTATTGACTAGTTTTATCTCTGATTCTTGTGTTTCATTTTGATGGCTAGATACCTGAATGAAATTTCTGTCTAACGAGACCCTTTTCATTTTTACTGTAAATATTTTCAAATATAGCATTGAATTTTACATTATATTCTTCCCACCTCCCCCCTTGAGTGAAAACTTGAAAGAACCCATTCTTAATTTTAAAAATTTTGTTGTTTTGTTTTCTTTTAAATTATTCTCAACTTCTTGTTCTCTTGTCAGTTTTCTTCCTTCCTTCTTCCTCCTACATTGTGAGCAAATTTAGTATAAAAGCTGAAATGGAACACTATTATAAAATAATGTTACCATAGCAGCAAAAACTAGTTTCAGTTTCTCACCTACAGTAAAAATAAAAGGTGAGTTGTGCAGGATTCTTATCAACTATAGAGAAGGTTATCAGACAAAATCAATCTTTATCAATAATACATGGCTACTCATATAAAAACAAATATGCGGTGATAAAGAAACCATCCTATTATTTCCTGGAAAACTAAAAGTTGTTTGAAATAGTAAAAAAGCTACGGCAGAACTTGCAGATAAAACATTCTTATTTGTAATCTCTGATATTAGCAAAAAGATTATTGATGATTTCTTAAATTCATCATTTGTATAACAAAATTGTTGTAGCACCTTGGAGGGGTATCATATTCGTCATATGCTAATTTATCAATCAAGATATTGAAATGAGGTCTCTTTTTCTGTTCTTGACAGTTTACATCAGTGACTGGGGATATATTTGGAACAAATCAACATAACAGGTTTTGGTTTTAATATACTCTAAGAAATCTTTATTCAGCTCACAGAGTTAATTTCTAAAATCTGGGTATTAAATTCCAGCTCAGAGCTATCACCCAAAGAAAAATAAATAATGACATATTACTAGGTAAGTGCTGGTACATATTGAGTGCTGGTGAATTAAGATTGGCTTATAAATAGGTGATGAACCAACTGTGAAAAATAGTGTATATATATATATATGAGTGAATATATAGATTATCTATGCCTTCTGGAAGTTGCTACTGTGATATTGACATGAAAACCATAATATGTCTTTAGTGATCAAAGAGATCCCCTATAAAGGTGGCATTTTAATGAGTGTAAGCTTTGCAGGGAATCACTGAATTTAATCTATTTTTATCAATTGCAGAAATTTGACAGAGCAGAAATTACCGTATAGGATTCAATATGTATAGGATGTCGTCTTTCATGATCTGCAAAGGGTGAATCCAGCCCCTCATTATGAAGTTTTAAACAGGTGTGTGGTGATTGAATAAACATTACTTAGAGATGAAAGCCCGTCTGTTTTTTTGCTTTATGAAGCAGAAACAAAATCATACATTTTGTTAATAGGCCAGAAAGATTCAAGGAAAGTAGATTTAATTATTCAACACCTTCCTGTTAGAATCCTCTATAAAGGTGATGGGTTGGGCAATTATCCTCCTTGAGATTATTAGCAGAAGAATAGTCATTCAGCCCATCATTAATTTGCTTTCGAGACACCACATATTTTCATTTGCAGCCTTAACCTGTGTCATGGTTTCACCCCAGCTGGTAAACGCCATAGAGCTGCTTGCTGACTCTTCCAACAGCAGGGTCAGGGAGAGAACTGGAAGGGCAAAAGTTAGAAAAGCCATGGGCTGAGATAAAGACAGTTTCATAGGGAAAGCAAAACCCATGCACACAAGCAAAGAAAAATAAGAATTAATTCACTGCTCCCCACGTGCAGTGGGTGTACAGCCATCTCCAGGAGAGCAGGGACTCATCACATGTGATGGTTATTTGGGAGGACAAATACTGTTACTCCAAACATCCTCCACTTCCTCCTTCTTCTCCCTACTTGATATACTGAGCATGACATCCTGTGGTCTCGACAACCCTTTGGTCAGCTGGGGTCTTCTGTCCTGGCTGTCCCTCCTCCTGATTTCCCATGCACCAACAACTTCCTCCCCAGTGTAGCTGTACGAGAAGCAGAACAGGCCTTGGCTACATGTTAGTCCTGCTTAGGAATAACAAAAATATCTCTCTCTTATCAACCCTATGTCCAGCACAAATCCAAAACATAGCCTCATACCAATCACTGTGAAAAAAATTAATTCTACCACACTGAAACCAACAGAACTGCAATTATGTTTTTTACTTATCTCTGTGACTGGGCAGGGAGGAAGGACTGCTGCTACATAAGGGTTGCCAGAATTTAAGGATAACTTACAGGAAGATGTAATGAAAAACTAATTTTCCATTCATTCTATTCTACTGAATTTGGGAAGGGGTATTGTGGTATTTTTCTTTGTTTTGTTTTCTTCTTCATCTTCTACTTGGTCAAAATAGGCTATCTTAAATACGGAAATATAAGAAATGGTGGTTATAAAACTCCTCTGGAGTCAAATATTCTTGCTCATTTCAAATAACCTTATCATATAATCCCATACACATTTAAATCAATCTCCATTTTAGAACAAGAAGAGCTGTTAGTCCCTGATTCTTCTTCCATCGCCCACTCTTACTTATTTTACAGTCTTGGTTTTTCTTGGAAAAAAATGAAATCACAAAATTTGTTACTACCAACAATCTTAATCTTGCTTGCTAGGCAATATTAGTAGAGATACATAATTTTAACTACATAAAAGTAAATAGAAAACATTTTCATTGCAAGAAGGATGTGGTTACTGCGCTGCAAAGAGAGAGAAAGGACAGCAACACACACGGACCTCTTTTGGGGAAAAAAGGCCAACTTTATTGTAGGACAACCCGTATTTAAAGTGTGTTACGTGCAGCTAGGACAGGACAGTAGTTCATTGGACAATTGGGAAAAACATCCTCGGGACAGTACCTCAGGATGTATCCCATGGGAAAGACACCAGTTAATCTTTATTATGAATTCCATTCTGTTTTTCACCATGTTATCACCCTGGGAGACTTCCTCCCTAACTGAAGCTGTAGTCAGCTTGTCAGCCTGGGAATGGACCTGAGAGTCAGGAGAAATCCAGGCCTGAAAAGGATTTCCAAGCTGTGATTCCCTAGCTCTCTAAACGTGTGTGTCCACAGAAGGATAGATGAGTTATCTGTCTTAGAGATTCTTTCCTCAGGGAAGCATGTTTCTGTGATGCTCTAGAAAGATATAATTGAAAAAAAACCCTAAAAATACAAATGCAGTAACATAATGAAAATTGTAAATTCTTTATTCTTTCTAACTCGTAGGAGTCCATTAAATGTGTTACTCCCTTTGTTTCTGTTGAAGATTTACCTCAATTTTTTTTCCTGTGGTAAACATGATTTCAATTTCTATATATGGGCTTTTAACAAAAACAAACTAAAAAAATACACTGTCTGTCCATTCTCTTCTCTGCCATTTTTGCATCTATTCTCCCCTTTATCTTCAGATGCACTGACTAAATCTTTGCCCTGACTTTCTCTGTATAGAAGCTCTCTTTCATATCCTCTGTCACCTGACACCAGCTCTCTTGGGCTATCATCCATCTCAGCCTGTCTGACATTTCTTTCTGGATGGCTCACTGTCAGCTCAGTGTGTGTATGCTAGAGAGAGAAGCACCCATTACTTTTCCCATTTTTTTGTATTTATCATATGCTTGGAAATCACAGATTCTCTATTTTAAGTTCTCTACATTATATAAAAACGAATGACTATTTCTAGTTTCATTTAAGTATTAAAAAAATCTTAATAAAAGAAAAATAAAACAAAAATATTTTCTTATATGCTGACATTTTCTAATAATCAGTATACTGGTCAAAGACAGCCCTTCAGGCATTCTAAAATGAAGATGAATTTCTTTTTTCACTATCCAGCCCCATTTCATGAAATTTCTAACTCATGTCTAATTTCTGTAGGTAGCTTCTCATTATTAGCTTCAAAGTCCTTCACAGTTTCATTGTGTTTTCATGTTAGATTTGTCCTTCTTTATCATTCTACTGTTTTCTATCTAAACAATATGTGTATATATATTATTTTTTGCTTATTTTCCCAAACTGACAGTGTTTCCAGAGTATTATCCTATCCTTTCCCATTGTTATATAACAGATTAAATGTGGATGACTGGTCTTTCAACGTGCTTCCAAGAATTAGACTTGAAACTGGTTGATATTTATGGTTTCAAATTTATTCTGGTTATATGATGTTCATTTAATCCTTTTTCTTTCCCTACTTAAAGTATCTTGGATTGAATATTTCAAAATGCTGAAAAATGTGAGAGCTATTCTTATATTAATATTTTCATATTTCATTGTAATAACTAATTTATAACTACCTGGTAGTGCAATGTAGTAATACATGAAAAGGCTTCTAATAAATTTCTGTTTCAGTAAAGTCCTTTACTTCAAAGAAAAATCTAAATAGCATATTTCTAAATAATATAAATTTTTTTTAAACTAGATAGAAAAAAGCTGTAACAGATGTACTCCTTCAATCTTTGTCTTTCACCAACTTTCAAACCATTTTCTTGCAAAAAACTCTGTCTGATTAGCACCTTTAATACTGGACGGATATCACAATAATATGATTCAACACTATTAAGGTACAACATACATATTGTAAGTTTTAAATTTTTATATCACAGCTCAGATGTTCAAACTGATTTTTCTTGTACCTCAGGAAAGTTAACCATCCATCTTTTAACAAAATCTAATGATTTTGAATCTGCTATTGTTATTAAGTAGTTATAAATGCAAATTTATGACAAGAAACTTTTCATATATTTAAGGAGAATACACTTCCCAGTCTAGAGTCACTGGTTTAGTCATGCTTCTTACTTCACATTTGAATTTCTTGCAATGTTTTTTCTAGTGTTTTTACATAGAGTAGTAGTATGATAAATAAATAACATTGAATAATAGGAATTACCATATCTTTCCCAATTCAGTCACTGATAATTCCATTATTCCTTATGTTCTATAAATCCTCCAATGTTTCCTTGGAAGAAAATGGCAGGATATCCTTTATAAAATCTGATTCATCTGACACAAGGCTAAGGGTAAACCATGCTGACAAGTAAGCCCCACATAGCCACCTGCTCACTGCCTGCCACTGGGACGAGAGAATCAGAGGGGCAAAAGTGAGAAAATTCAGGGGTAGACTTAAAGACAGATTAAGAAATGAAATCTGCAAAAGCACACACTAGCAAAGCAAAACAGGGAATTCTTTCACAGCTTCCCATGAGCAGGCAGCTGTTCAGCCATCTCCAAGAAAGCTGGGCTCCATCTCACACTGTAGTCACTTGGGAAGGCAAAGGCCATCACTGAAAAGGCCTCCCTTCCCCATTCCCCCTTCATCCCCCAGCTCTATTTGTTGAGCAAGATGCCATATGGTGTGGGAAATCCCTGTGGTCAGTTGGGGTCAGCTGTCCTGGCTGCGTCCCTTCTCATCTCCTTTTGCACTTTTATTTTCCAACAGTATTTAGACTTGAACAGTACTGCTTTTTTTGTAATGTAAAAATACCTAATGCACATAATTGCAATATGCATTCAAACTAGTACTGAATATAAATATTAGCAATAGATAAAATATTCATTGCAGAGATGCAAGATGTTGTATTTTAAAACCTTTTAGAAAAGCATGTAAAAAACCACTAAAAATTGAACCAATTTCTAGCTCAACACTGTACCTAATTTCTCCATACATTTAGCTGCATAACCAGAAACAAGCAGGGACATAGTTATATGGGGAATAGTAGTCACAATTCTTGTATCTTTAGTCCTTCTCTAAATACTTTGGTAAACAGAGGTATCACTCCATCTTTCTAATAAGCCTTAAATACTGAGACGGTGCAGAAAAGGATCTGGGGCTGCTGGTCAGCAGCAGGCTCAGCAGGAGCCAGCAGGGAGCCTGGGCAGCCAAGAGGACAAACCCCATCCTGAGTGCACTAAACACAGCTGATCAAAAATTATTATTATGAGCCCACTGTATTCAGCATTGCTGTGGCTTGATTGGCTGCAGTTCTGGGCTCCACAGTGTTGAGAAGGATGTGAAGGTGCATCTAAAGAAGGGCAAAAAAGCTGGAAGGGCTGGAAGGAATGTCCCATGAGGAGCAGCTAACTGTGGGCTACTTAGTTTGGAGAAAATTAGGTTTTAGTGACTTCATTGCTCTGTAGAGCTTCCTGGGCATTTGGAGAGAGAGGCATTGAGATCAAATGACAGGACACTTGAGAACAGACCAAAGATTCATCAGAAGAGTTTTGAACTGGACATCAGGAATAATTTCTTTACTGCAAGTATGGCCAAACCCTGGAATAGGCTTCCTAGAAAGGTGGGTGATGGCCCAAGTTAGTCAGTGTTTAAGAGACATTTGCACAATTCCTTTAATAGAATGCTTTAACTTTGTCACTCTGACTTGGTCAGCCATATGGACAGGGTGATCTCTGTAGGTCCTTGCCCAGTGAAATCTTCTGTTCAACTCTCTAAAAACTCTTCATAGGATAATGTTTTTCTCCTCCGAGCATTTGCATGACTTCCTCCGACAAGTTCATGCCTTTCTTGTACTGGAAATTGCAGAACTGGACGCAGCACTCCATCTGGGATCTCACAAGAGTAGAGGGACAGGATCAATCCCCTCGAAGTGCTGGTCAGGCTGCATTTGACACAGCCCAGGATGGGGTTGGCTTTCTGGGCTGCAAGTGCACATTGCCTGCTCAGTGTCCAGGTTTTTTCTTACCAGCACCTCAAAATACTTGTTTGCAAGGCTGCTTTGTGCAGGGTACTGCAAAATACTCTGACTTGCAGAGCTTATGAAAGCTTGTATTGTCTGATACCCTAATTCTCAAAAAGAAATGTTGAACATATTTTGAATATAGATAATATAGATTTTTTAATTTTAATTTTTTGTTTGGTTTTTTTGTTTGTTTGTTTTGTTTTGTTTTTTGTTTTGTTTGTTTTGGGGGTTTTGGGGGTTTTTTTGTGTTTTTTTTTTTTTTATTTTCTTACACAAAACAAGGTATGTCAGTTGTATAGTCAGGCTGTGTCAGCTATGTCAACATAGTCTACTCAGTCACTCTCTCACACTCCTTATATAAATACGTATGTATACATGTATATGTCTTGATTTTTGGATAAATTCTGTGACATTAGAAAAAGGCTATTTCCTTTATCCAAATCCTATCTGAGGAACTCCTGCCTTTTCCCCTACTGCAAAGCTTTTATGCTCTTCCCTTTTTTCCCCTTTTATAAGGAAAGGATTTTCCAGCATGAAAAACTCACAAACAAAAAAGGTTAGCTGCTTACCTAAATAAAATATTTTTCATACATCTTGAAGTATTTCATGTAGACTTTTTTGTGTATGTTCTTCTGAACAACATATAATTTAAGTGCCTACTTTAAATATGTCTGTTTAATGTGACCATTACATTTACAAGCTTACAATAATTTCACTGTGTTAAAAAAAGCAACTTAAATGAAACATTAATTTTTATTAAAAATTCCCTAGTTCTTGTGAGTAGCTTCTCACATATTTGGCCAATTTATCGTGTTTGTATAATGTGTCATTACAACAAAAAATGTTGTTAATGATATGTAAATAATTTGCTCAAATTTATATCTTTGATTATCCATTAGGAAGTGCCAGGCTAGCCATAATCTGAAATAATGTCTTTATAGCAGTCTTTAGTGCTGTAAGCAGCTGCAATTGCATTCCTTGTCTTTGCTACCTTTTAATGCACAGTGATTTTTAGGATATATCAGATTCTCACTGCTGATCATTACTGAATCAGTTACATTTAACACCAGAAACTTACAAATTGAATGTTCATTAGTGCTCACTATCCCTTTGCACAACACATTATTTTCAGTTCTTCTGCACATTTAAAATTATTGCTTGACTTCAACCATGCAATGGGATTCCAGGAATTTGAAGATTGCAGTAGACCAAAACTACTGCAAATTTAGGAAATCAGTGAAATGCATAGTTCGTTGTCTCTGATAGTCAGAGTGGTTCACTTGCAATTCATATTATTGGTATTATCTTATTTTAAGAAATATTTGGTCAGTCAAATGCAAACCTTAATTTAAAATAAAAGTGTCAGTTTTTAAATATAAGACATCGCCCCCACTGCATTATTCCAAATATGTCTCCTTCTAAATAAGATTTTTTAAATATTATTATTAACTTTATAGATATAAGAAAATACAGTTATAGGTAGAGCAAAAGATGTTAGTGAAATTTTAAAAATAACCTTGTCCAAACACACTGGAAAAGTTAAAATTTCTTTAGAAAAAAAAAACCAAAACCCTATGAAAATTACATTTTCCAGGCAAGATGCACAGAAAACAGAAAGAAAAAGTAAGAGGAAAAATAATTCCAACTTTCTTTGGGAAAACAAATTTTTACTGAATTTGTTGATGTAGTTGCTGTCTAATCCAAGTCTTCAGAAGATGATTAATCTCATGTCCTAAATTACTGCCTCAATTTATAAAATCTAGACTATTCTTAACATAGTGTCCTAGTCCTCATGATCTTCGGTGGGTTTATTCTTTCTCACATCACATTTTTTGAAAGACATTGAGGTAGGTATTGCCTTTCACAAGTACATCTCTGAAGGGATATAAAATCACAAAATTATAGACTTCCTTTCTCTTTGATTCACTGAATAGTATAAATGTGGGTAAAATACTATACATTTAAAAGGAAGACTCTAACTTGGGTTAAGAAGAAAGTTTCATTTAATTATTTTTTTTTAGAAAGACAAAACAGCAATTTGCAAAACCTTATGTATGCTTTACCTCCCCCTATATCCCTTCACAGAGATATAGAAAAATATTAGTAGCCTTTAGTTATTAAACCTTCTGTATGCACGAAGAGTCAGTGAAGGATTTATTTCTGCAACATTTCAGCACGTATCACGTGCTGTCAGTGCTATACCTGGAGATATTTATGTATTTCTAGGAAAACCAAAACTGCCTCTTTTTTTTATTTTTTTTTTACCCTTCTTTCTAATTCAGTGAAAGAAAGTTCATATATGCAATTAATCGTGAGTAGGGACCTAAAAAGCTAATGTCTCAGAAATTGATCTGAATGAGCAGGTAAGTGAGGGACATGCAGGATCAATTTTAAGCATCAGGTCAATTTTATTAACAATTATCAAGAATTACGTGCTCTCATTCATCCTGATATCCTGGACATTTAATTAGTTATAGTGTACAGGAACACACTTCCATCACATAATCAATAAAGTATGGCATATCATATTTAGTTTAATTTCCTCAGGGGTCAATTAATTCTTTCAGTTTATATTCTTCACCCTGGAGAGTCTAAAGCCTCAATTCCTCTCCTTCATTCAGTGCAAAAAGTCCTGTTTTCAACTGCTTTTGAAATAGACTATTTAACACTTTTCTGCTTCACTAATTGATCAAAATGAATTCCTATTTTTTGTCCAATCACCGTTCTTTGGGTTTTTTTTGCCAAAAATATGATTCCACATTGTTTCAGACAATGATGGCCAGGTTGGAGTTGTGGCTGGTGTACCCAATTCCCACTTCTATATAAATATTTGATTGAAGAAATTGGGAAAGAAAAATCTTACATTATGCCAGAATAAGAAATCTTGAATTCTGAATCTTGAGGATATCCATGCTGAAGTTGTTTGCACTATGGAGATAATAAAATAGCCAAGTAGCATATAATCACTAGTCAAGATAGAAGGCTTTATGTCTTCCATGGTTAATTAAATATAAATGCAACACTATGCAACTGCTTTATGCTATGCTTCCTAGGAATTAAGTGGTATGTCCAGTAATTATGGCAGTATATTGGCAGTATAAAGTATCTGATCTCTTAATAGTGAGGTATAAAAGTTTTTCAAACTCCATTTTATAGAAGATACAAAGAAACTAAAGGTAGTCAAATGTTACATGTATCATACATTCCTTATATAGTATAGAATTAGTATAATAAAATCTTGGTATCATAATACATCTTGCAGCAAGTCTACACTAGTCAGCATTTTCTGGGTTTTTGGTTTTTTGTTTTTTTTGCTCCTTTTTTCTTTAGCATATACTTGCAGTTAAGCTGTTCCTAGTGAACAAGTATATGGATGTATATATGTATGTTTGTTTCTATAGGTAGGTGGCTTTGAGTGATTTGCAAGAAAATTGCCTCTTCAGAGATTTTCACTTATACCTTGGGCCTTTGCAGTAGAATAATAGTGTTGTAGAATAATAGAATAAGTTGGGTTGGAAGCAGCCTTTAGAGGTCCTCCTGTTCAACCTCTTACCATGGGTAGGGACACCTTCTACTAGACCAGGTTTCCCAAAGACCCATCTGACCTTGAACATTTCTGGAGATGAAGCATGCACAACTTCTCTAGTCAAATAGTTCCAGTTAATATAAGATAATATAATATCTCTTCCTTATATCTAGTCTAAACTTACTTGCTTTTAGTTAAATAAATATTATCACACCCATTACAGTCCATGCTAAAATTCTTGTGCCCGATTTTCTTACAAGCCCTTTTTCAGTATTGGTAAGTCCTCCCCATCTCCAGGCTGAGCAACCTCAGCTCTCAGACTTTCTTCACAAGAGAGGTGTTCTAGCTCTCCGACCACTTGTGCACCAGGGTAATGGAGCCTTTTGCATTAGCTGAACATTTGAAAATCTACAAAACTAGATGCACATACTCTGGAACAATACTCTGAAAGAAGAAAAACAAAACAAAATGAATAAACAAGGAAACCAAAGCCCCTTACAATTTATATTAGTTCCAGCATCTCATAATACAATTTCCTTGTTTACAAAATGGAAGAATCTGTTCTATTACTCCTCAAACTGCCAAGCAATACGTCTCAGACAAATGTGCAAGTGAAAAATGAGTGTCATATTTAAAAAATGCATCTCTGGAGAATTTTTATCTGGCTTTGCGAAATGTTGGAGTGTAAAGTCTTTCTCCTTTTGCTGTTTCACCTGTCTATGGATGTTTATATTACAAAATCTGCTTAACGCTGAAAATTAGAATTCTCCAATCTGTGTGGAGTTCTGAAAACAAATTTGGGGGGAAAAATCATATTTCCAAAAATAAGCAAGTAGTAACAAGCAACTGCAATTCAATCATAATACTTGTAAATTTTCTTGCTATTTGCTTTATTTGTCATTAGGTGACTTCTTTCTTCAGTTCCTCCTAAGGAGTTAGAATAGCTTTTAAAATGTAATTATTTTGAATGATAAACCATGTTATTATTGATTTTCTGCTTATTGGTAATTATTATAATAAAAAATATGTACAATACTTAGATAATGCAAAGGAATATGAATTATATGTTGCAGAACCAAGCTAGTATTTTCTTATTTTCAGTAAAAAAGAAATTGGTTTCAAAATTTACCAGAGCGTATTGGCCACCCAAAGGTAATCAGCAGTTTTCTGACAGAGTCATATTGTTGTAACACTAAGGAACTACTGGAAGGTAGAGTAGTTTTTGCTGTGAGAAAAATACAGACTTTGTGTTTTTCTTGTCCTCTCATCTAAAAAAAAAAACAGGCAAACGAAAAAGAATAGAGGAAGATGATTAGACAGCAGGTGGCTACAGCCTACTTCTCTTCAAATAAATGGAGCTCTGGTGAAAATATTGTGCTATCAGACAGAAATACACAATAAATGGTATCACTGCTCAAACAACCCATAGAGTAGTTTGTAGTTAAATGTATGTGGTGGTTTGATTCTAATGTGTTACCCCAAACAGTTCGAAGGTGTCAAAAACTTTAGTGGTTGTACCTCTCTGTGAAGAGAAAAATTCACAGACATAATTTCAGCAGCTTTTGAAAGTTAAAGCTAGCAACACAGCTGCAAGTACTTGGTCAGGACATTGTTGATAAAGTGGATAAATTCAGTAAATATAATTATGTCCCAAGAATAAAATGTAGAATAAGCATAGCAATCTAACCAGCTCCTGACAAATTTCTATTTTAAAATCTAATCTGTGGCCACCAGCCACCTGGATGAAGCACACATTGAATCTCATACAATATCACTGCTTGTCTTGTTCTATCAAACTGATGTTTCATGTTGAAAATTAATTAATTGAAAATAGTTTTCTTCAATGCATTTTTGCTCCATGTATTACTGATATATTTCACTTTCGAAAATATATTGAATAATATAATCAAGAGACAAAAAAAGAATTTAGCTATGACAAGAAAAATTTTGTTAAGTGGATTTACATAAGCCATATATTTATATCAAGCTGTTCTCATCAAACTTCCTATCAAGTCAGCCACACAAAAATAAAGCAACAAATTTGATGTATTTTCAATGTTACTCTTAAAATGTAATAGTTACAATTATATGCTACCTGAGTGGCATTGATACATTTCTGAAAATTTTTTCTTGACAAGTTAAACACCAGTTTCATTTTACAGCGGGTTACAGTACTTTGTGTACTTAAAGCTTTCAAGAGCTAAGGTATGACATAATATTTTTGCATTACTCTTCAACATGGTAGCAAATAGCTTCCTCCTAAGGAAGAGGAAGTTGTTTGTGAAGATCTGTGAAATATATTTATTTCTGTATTGTGAAAACAAGGACTCTCTCCATAACCCACTGCATAACAGTATGGAGAACAAAAGAGAATAAATACAGAGAGTAAGAGTTCAGGTTTTTTTTTTTTTTTTTAATTTCAATGTAAAATGCCGACTCTGGACAAGAGGAGAGCAGATTTCAGACTGCTCAGGGGGCTAGTAAGTAAATTCTCCTGGGTAAAATGTTTTTTGCAGGTGTTGGCATCCATTATTCCTGGTCAGTTTTTAAACATCACCTCCTAAGGGCGCAGCAGCAGGCAATTACTAAATGTTGCAAATCAAGCAAAGGAGGCAAAAGGCTGGCTTGACTGAACAAGGTTCTTCTTTTGAAAAGAAGATGGAAAAGGAAAATTCTTGTTCAGTGCAAGCAGGTTCTCAGACAAATGTGCAAGTGGAAGCAAGACCAGGTTATGTGGGAAGAATACAGGGATGCTACTTGCCACTGTAAGGATAAAATTCTTATGGCCAAAATTCACCTGGAACTGAAGTTGGACAGAAATGTGGGGGACTGGAAAGAGTTTTTTCAAATACATTAATGGCAAAGGCAGTGAAAAATAGCATTGTCTCATTGCAGGATGAGGATGGTCACCTCACAGAGACTGGACAAGGCAGAGGTGTGTTACACATTCTTTGCTTCTGTATTCAATGCAGATGACAGACCAAGGGGGTCTCAGTGTCCTGTGAGAATGACCAACCCCCAGCTGGCACATCTGTCTTGGAGCCAGCTGGCTTTGTCTCTGCTGGACATGGAGGAAGCTCCTGGTGGCTGCTCAGTGAAGCCACCCCTGTAACCCCCTGTACTAAAACCTGATCATATAAACCCAATATATGTACAATTCTAGATGAAAAGCAGGCTTTTTATGCTACATCCTTGAATCTGGTTCCTCAATGTGTCCTAGAGCTGTGACAAGAAAAGACTTTTCTCTTCCAATTTTCCAGTGTGTTTCCTGTTCCTTCATCATCACTTCCATTTTTCTCATATGAAGTGTGTAAACACACTATCCTGACAATCTGTCTGAGGTTCTGTAGTTCACACTGGTAGCCACCATTTAGTTCTGTTTGCCTTGTCCTACATTATATCCAATATGGCATTCTGATTCTGCACCAGCTTAGAAAAATCTTAGTTCAGCACTCTGCTATTAGGAAAAATCTGAAGGCAAGGGGTGTTAAACGATGAATAGACTCTGAAACTGTTCATTTATGTCCATTAAAGCATTACAGATTAACAATATATTTTAATGTCTCAGAGAGGGCAATTTCAGTGACACTTCAGAGTTTTTCTAAGTGGACAGGTATCCATCATCAACTATGCTAAGAAACCTGGGAAAGTTGAGACAATGAAGTGTACATAATCTTGTTTTGAGAGCCCAGTTATACAAGAAAGTTAATAATAAACTAACTAGAGGAAAATTATATGTAGGAAATCGAACTATGTGAAAGCTAAAGAAGAGATAAATATGTTTTCTTGGCCAAATATGAAGTTTTCTGGTAACCCAGAAGCTATCAACTGAGCAATAATAATTGATATTGCAGTCATAAACTAAACAGAACTTATACAGCACATTTATTCACTTTACAACTTTCAAGATAGTTCTTGTATCACTGTAACCTTATTTAAAGCCTGAATATGTTGAGCTTCAGCTTCCTGCCAACAAATCTAATTAAATATTCTATGCCTGATAAAATAATGCTTTCCAACTAACAACTTTTAAGTGCTTGAAAACTGTCATTGTACCACCTGCAAACTTTTATAAACAAGCAATTAGATCAGAATCTCTGGGTTTAGATCTCAGGGAAAAAAACTCCACCTTGTCAAGAATCCCTGTGACTGTTTTTTGCATCCTAAATTTTTGATTGCTATTTAGAATTGGAGATGTTAGAACCAAAAGGAATGATCCCATGTTGGTCATATATGGAAGCACTGAATTTTTCCTCCTATGAAGTCACATTTTTATTCCTATTAGACCAACAAATTGGGTAATAATGTCATTAGTTGCTTGTGCTTTGTTGATTTTCCAAATGGCCACAAGTCTTCTGTAAGCCACTGTTTTCAAAGATAAGGTTGCTGTACAGAGAATATAACTTATAATGCATTATTTTTTCTTGCAATTGTATTCTGAGAAATCTTGTTTCACTGTAAATAGCTTACTAAAACACTCAGACTACTACACAATAATTTTTCCCTACTGCTGAACAACCGAGTCATCAACAAAAAAATGTGTGAATTTTCTTTCATTTAGTTGTTAAGAATAATAAATGAATGGTTAAGGAAAAAGAATCAATATCTTCTAAATTGTCATGTTTTCATTTAAGTTTTGCATTTGCATTAAGATGCAAGTCATTTAGACATTTTTAATCCCCATAAATAGTGGATCATCTAAAATTCCATTCTATCTTTTGCTGAGATATGCGCCATGTGTATCAGATCAAATACTTTGGGATAATGAAAGTGAATCACATCAAAACTATTACTAGTGCAAAAGAAAAACCAAATGTAGTTTTATCAAAAATTTTACCAAAATAATTCTAAAGGATGTTTTTCAGTTCTTCCCGTAAACTATACTCGCTGAAATAATTTTTGTAGATGTTCTTTGTTTGTTCATCTTTTCATTTGTAAACTGTTCCTTCTTTTGTCCAAGATTGGTATTCTGGTGAACCAATAGCTAAGTAAGATGCACATGAAGCGTTTTTAAACAGCGCCACATCAGCTGTCTTCCAACTCTAGATGTTTCTAATGTCTTATGACTTATTGAAAACCAATTCACCTGATTCTTTAGAAGCTCTGTAATGATAATCACCTCACCAGTAAAAATGAGACAAGATGTCACATGCAATCATGGTAGACCATATAGTAAAACCTAGAGGGCTGTTTGTTTGGTCAGTTGCTTAGGTTTGTTTTGTTGTTTTGTTTTTTCTCTAGGAAGTGGGTTCATTTATTTTCCTGGAACTGAAAAGAATGTGATCTAACATAAATTGTGCCAAAAAAACCAAACCAAAACAAAAAAATGCACATATATCAAACCATAGCAGTTGATGCAGACAACCAGAGTGAATTATTTGCCTTGTAATCAGTATGTGTTCTGCTACTAACTCCCATCAAGAGAGGATTATGCTCCTTTGTACTGTAAGATTTTGATGTGTGAGACAGTTTGCTTCTCTAGAAATACATAGAAGGGGTTTTTTTTAAGCACTTTTATGGATTATTTGTTCTCCAAACTGTAAAATTCTTTATCTGGAGAGCTGTAGAAGGCCTGGGAAAAAGATGCATTTTCTTTATAATTGAATTGTTTCATAAGACCACTAATAGTAGTTATACTCAACCAGCTTTCTGTAGCTGGCACTCAATTTAGTCATTATTTGTCTAATCTAACATAGTCACTTTGACAAAAATCAGTTAATAACTATAACTAAACCCAATCTTATTTAATATACAAATATATTTGATTAATAAGGCTCATAGAGAAGCTTAGTGAAATTGTTACTAGACACATAAAGAGAAACAGAATATTCTATCTTAAACAGTTAATTAGCCACTACTCTTAAAAAGCAAAAAAATTAAAAAGAAATAAAAGAGGAATGTTCTTCTAATGTCTGTTACTTCCTTGAAAGAAGAAAAGGATATGAAATTACAAAAGAGCACAGTATTCTTGCATTTAGTGTCCTATTTTCTTGCAGGATTATGAAAAAAATTATATTTAGACATTGAGGTGAGTGGAAGATTTTTCAATGCAATTGAAGGTAATAACATGATTTAGTAGTTTTATTGCCACTGGGAAGAGAGCTCAGTGTAATGTCAAAATGAAACAGCAGTACTAGTGAAAACAAAAGCAATTATATCACATGTGATTTAGGGTCATATTCCTTTGTTATATTTCAAATCAGTTAAACTAAGCAGTCCTTGGATAGTATTTGTTCCAAACCTAAAATTCCCTAAGGTTAGTATGACAAGCCTAGAAACAAATAAATTCATAAATAAATGATAGCTTAAACAAAAACTTCAGATTTGAATAAAAGATGTATAATCGCATTATATTAATTCAAAGCTACATTTGTCCATAAGAAAAATTCTTCACATAGGCACCAAACTATAATCTTTTTAAGGTTAAGATAAACATATATCATTACTTTCTCACTTTGAAATAATGCTTCACTTACAAAATACAGGTATGATCAAATTGGAAAGTTTTGTCTTCAGCAACATTGATTCCTACTGATTTCTAAGTAATTTCCTTAAAATCGCCGTCCAAAAAATAATTTTGAAAAAATGAAAACTCAGCCTGTCCCATGAACAGACTGTCAATATCTCAGGATATCTGGAATCTGGACAGAGCCAGTACATATATGTATATATATGTATATATATGCATGTATATATATATATGTATATATATGTGTGTGTGTATATATATGTATATATATGTGTGTGTGTGTATATGTATATATGTATATATATGTATTTTCAAAGATAATCATAAGGCAACAACTTGATGATTGTCACAGTATATATGTCACAGTATATATTCATTTTTATATGAATATTTAAGAGATTAAACATTCCTAATACTCTGACCTTGTTCTCCCCATTTCCTTCTTTTTCCATGCACTGTTGAGGAACACCAGACAACCAGTTCATCTAGATCACTTAATGACATTTAATGACATGTCTAACATTTAATGACAGCTAAAGCCAGGAGATTGTCAGCTTTAATGGGTGGCAGAAGAAAAGGTATTACTTGAATATTCTGATTTTGTTCTATCAAATTACTTATTTTTCATAGACTGATTGATAAATATTGCTTACTTCCATTTCTAAACACACCATTTTTATACAAAATTACTATGACCAACAAGGCAGGAGAAGGAATGAGCAACATTGCCTTTACCCATTCCCTTTTTTTTGTTGTTTTGAATCAATTGGTTGATTGAAAAAAACGCTGGCAAAACTCCATTTTCCTCCTTTTCTTCTTTGCATTATTTTTTAAGAGCCGTGTATTGCCTCTACCAATAAATCTCAGCTGAAAGCTATATTAAGTATATGAGACTTTCCAGAGAGCAAAAGAACTTGCAGAATTAATAAAACACAGCTACTGATATGAAAAACTGTATCAATTAGTTTAATATGCATCAATACTATTGGAAGAATTTTCAGCAGAGGTGTTGATTTGGCCTTACATTAATTCGATAACAAATATTAAATTCTATAAGAAACAAAAAACCAAAAAGAAAGCATATTACCTAAATGGTTTGTGGCTATTGAATGCTTCTGCCACTTTTTAACCACGAAACTTATATCAAAAGTAATAAACTAAACAGTGTCATATAACGTGGCACTGACAAAATATATTTAAATTGCAGCTCCTAATATGCTTTTATTCCATTAAAACTGCTCTTCCCAATAACCCTTGTGCACATTTTGGGGGATAGGCTGGGAGCTACTCGCAGTAGGCAGTTTGCTGAAGCCACACTTCGCAGGGATCTGAGGGCTTAATAGCATGGCTGTGGGCCAGTCTGACAAAAGGCTGCTGTGCCAATGAATGGCCCCAGTAAATTTTTAGTTATTACTGCAACAATCTAACCTCAATAACCTTGACAAAAAAAATAATTTGTGAGGCACTTCAAAGAGCATGTGATTAAAAATCCTAACACTAAAGGGAAAGAAAGAAAAAGCATTTTTAACATTGAACAAAACATTTAAATAGACCATATTTAGAGAAGCATGAAGAATGAAATAATTGGTCTGAGTACCTATCATTTTTTGTCAAGTCCAGCAGCCCTTCATATTTGTTTTTGTAGTTGCTCAGAAGAAAGCAGTCCAATCTTTCAAGGGTTATATATATGTATATATATATACATGTGAAATTACCATGGCAATATCTTTCTTTTATAACATTCATCACAAATAGTTAAAATTCTATCTTAAAAAAGAAAGGAAACTATGAGAAAAAAGTAAGAAATATAGCTATAGAGAAACAAAGGAAAGAAAACTCACCTTAGGGTAAGTTCTATTAATTTCTTATGTTTTGAATTGGATCTTCTAGTAAAATCATATAAATAGGATGAGGAATTAGTTATGAATGCAAAAGTATAAAGATACAGAAGATTAAAAAAGAAATCCAAGAAGATGTATGGTAAGATTAAAGGCTTCTCTTGTAGAATACTCCAAGGAGAGTCCAAATAATTTGCAGATACTACAAAGATATGCCTGCATTTAGAAGGTCAGAGTATGTAGATCAACAGGGAAGTAATCTGTGCCTGTAGATGACTGTTGAACAAGATGGTTTTGAGAGAGAGCAGTGAACAACTCACTAAAAAGCTCAGGCTCTTAAAAGGCCACCAGCAAAACTAATGTGATTTTTTTTTCAGGGCCTCAACATTCTGTGAAGGATATGGGAATGGCATGATCCACAAATATTATTTAATTGAGAAATGATAATTTCTGTCTTAATTGTTGTTGTCCATAGGTGTGAGTGTTGAAGAGGAGGACAAGGGGATGTACATATTCTTTTTGCTTCACCCATAACGTTGAGGGTGAATGAATTTTTAATAATCACCTTGTTGACATATCTGAATGAACACTCTCATTCTCTACTAGAAATACTGAAAAGAAATTGGAAGATTAAAGGAAATAGCACATGTTCTGCCAGGTTTGAAAATAGGTTAAAGGTACAAAAAATAGACTGTGCAGCACTGAAATAAAAGAGAATCTGGTATTAGAGAAACTGGATTGGAAGCTGCATGTATTTTCATTAAGAAGGTTATAATCAGGATAGAGAAGACTACTTTAAAAAATTGGAATATTCTGCTTAGAGTCCAGCCTACTTTGAGGTAGAACAGACCATCCCTCTGTTCATCAAAGAACATTGAAGACTTTCATCTCTAAAACTTATGCATGTGAAAATGCTTAAGTAAAAAAGTCTGCCTCAGTTAATTTTCATCCTAATTCATGCATCTTTACAGATTTTATTATTTCAGTTCTAGCTATTCCCTTTGAATTATCAATGTTCAGAGTTTTTCCTGAAGTCATCTAGCTCTTCACCAGATGCTTGCACATACATAATATAGTATAAAATAAAGAAACCGGAGAAGGTAGTTCCACCATGAATGTTGTAGTCCCAGGTGGATAGACTATTTATTGGTCAAGACTTTCCACATACAAGAAATCTATGAGTTTCCTATTTGTCTTCAAACCAGTTCAGCCAAAAATATAACATTTAAAATTAAACAAAATTGATAGGACTCATAACTATCTTCTGGGTGGTATTCAAGGCTTTTAGTTTTATTTTTTTCTTCTTAAGAATAAAAATTTACAAACTTTACTTTGACATACCAGCCACTAGTTCTGTCCAGGCTTTATTGAAATGGCTAATGCTTGTTCTGTTGCTTCTTTATTATGTCCTGTTTTGTTATGTTGAACCATGAATAGTTAAATAAATAACTATGTTTTGTACTTTAACTCACATGATATGCTGAAAACAAACAAGTAAGTGGTTAGTTGAAATTTCATTCCGATCAAGATGCAAATATGTGGATGATTTCTGAAGAAAAGGCTTCTTGCTCATCTTTTTATCTTGACTTAAGATAAGAAATGGATTATTCGTTATTCTCTTGATCCAGTTGTTTTTGCAAGTGCCACCTGACCGGCAATGCTCTGCTACTGGAATTTCATTTAGGGTTATTCTGCTTATTTCTGTATTTAACTAAATGCCTCTACTTGAACCTAGAGCTTGTCTTATGCTCAAACAGAACTTTCGTGAGTCAAATGAAAGAAAACGAAAAGATGCATTCCTTTTTATAGTTGAATATACGCAGAAAGTTTTTAGATACTAAAAGAGAAATGGCTTACAAAGAAGTTGTTTACAGATACAGTCATTTGAAAGCAGAACTGAAAAAACAAGGCTTGAATAATTTTCAAGAACAAGCAGCAGACAAAATTCCTATCTAAAAGCTCTGATATAATCAAGCAATACAGATTGCAAGACTGCATGAACACCTGACAGTGGGCATTAAAAGACAAAGTATTAAATTGCTGGAACCTCAAGAAGCCTGTGTCATCTTCTTACATGATGGATTGGTAACTATTTTAAAAGCTGAATATGCCAGAATCTGTGTGAAACCTTTTGGAATATTTTCCCATCAAATTGCAAGATTTCAAACTAGTCCAGACATGCAGCTTAAAACAGTATATTCCTTAACTGATAATTGGAACAGCTGTAAAAACCAGAGTGTGCAAGATTTGAGCTGAGAAGGGCTAGCTGTGCAAAAGACAGAAACAGAAAAGATTAAAACAGACCCTGACAGATGGGACTCTTTTTTTATACAATGAATCATAAGCAAACAAGGAGGAGCTTGCAGAAATGATTGGAAGAAATAGTATGACAATATCTATCCAAAGAAGGTGTAATCTTTTAGTATTCAAGGAGTCAAACAACTGCAAAAAGAGCAAAAACGGAACCAATATTTAAAAATGGGGGGAAAAAGCGTTTAATGGATAGAATTTCTTGAAGTGATTATTGAACATATTTTCTTTCGGGGTGATATGAATTGTTGTCATTTTGAAAGAATTGCATAACAATCAAAATGGAATCAGAGAGTAAAGTAACCAAACAGAACCTGCTGCTGTGTTGGCAATAACAGTCGTGCTCTCATTTCAGCTCACACTGTCAGGTAACACAGCAAGCTTCAGGACTCAAGTGTTATATGCCTGGTTCTTATCTACTGTACAGGGAGGATTTATCTGCTGTGAAATACTGCATTACACGTTTTTAAATGATGATCAGAGTTAAATTTTTAAGTAAGGGCAGAAAAAAAATTGTCACATTTCAGGATTAACAGTCATGTTTATGGCACATCAAAATAAAACTGGTTTTGATCTACAATAAAGATTTGCACTTGAGAATTCACCAATAAAGATTTGCACTTGAGAATTCACACATTGCCTTTTCACTGGCAGGTTCATGTGGCATTTTTCAAGATCTCTTTGAGCTTGTGTCTATTAAAGATATCTTTGTTTTCTGTCTCTGTGTCTAAATAAAGAATAAAATTTAAATTTGATCATTGGCCTTTTGCAGTTCTTGTTTTTGTTCTGTTTTAAAGCAATGGAGATTAATAGCGTACCTATTTTTATTTATTTTCTGTATTATTTAAGCTACTTTTCATTAGTGTTCTTTCTTATCACATCTCATTTCATTGCAAAACTCAGTTTCAAATAACAAATAATTAATTTTAAGTGCTTCCCATACATATTATTATCAATAATGTTCAGAGTCCATGAATATTTAAGAACATAAATGTATTTTTATATTAATTTAATAGTCCTCTCTGTTTACAGGAAGGGCTCAAAAATAATAAAATCCCAAAAGCAGCATTGAGTATGTAGAGAAGAATGACTTATTCAATCGAAGCTACATCTTATTTCCTCCATTTAAAGGGGTGGGTGTGTGTGTGTGTGTGTGCGTGTTTGTGTTTTCTGGAAATACTACTGAAAAAAGGATATGATTTTTAATCTAAAATTTTTTGCAAAGTTTGTGCAGCTGTGCTATAATTACTTGAAATAAGTTTAATGCAAGTAAAGATGGAGGTGTGAAAGAATTACAAGAATTTGCTTGTATAGTTAAAATTTTCTGATTATAGGAAATAAAATTGATTTTATATAATATGGTACTTGCTGAGAATATTAATCCTGATTCATACAGAAAATCTGATGCAATGAAAGTACAACACTTTATAAAATAATATGTGATTCCAAAGGCTTATATCCTCTGCTATTAAGCTTCATACTTAAAAATTGTTATGACACATTTGTATTACATCTTCAGCAGTCTGAGCTGTTTTACTTTCCAATCTTAATTTTCCTTGTCTTCTATTGTTGGACTGCAGATTCAACCTCTACAACAATCT
Organism: Acridotheres tristis; assembly: GCA_037013685.1. Classification (NCBI taxonomy): domain Eukaryota; kingdom Metazoa; phylum Chordata; class Aves; order Passeriformes; family Sturnidae; genus Acridotheres; species Acridotheres tristis. Next base: position 92,879,406 of record CM072884.1, read on the forward strand.
CTGAATAAGCATTGTCAAAAAAAAGTATGTGATTTTTTGACTAATAATAGTTTTTATTAGATTTTTCTTTGTATCTACTGGAAAAGAAACTCATCAAATATAAATTCTTTCTTTCATGGGAGATAGAGCATTCTATGAAACTTTAATAAAATTTGCCTGAAGAATGTTACTGCTAAACATAATATAAAACAGAGCTGTATTTTAGCTTGGTGTTTTTATGCACTTTATTGCAAAGAAAATGTGAGGTTGTTATCAAGACTTAAAGGAAGTATGTACTATCTCATTAGTAGGTTTGAATAGTGTAAAAAATAATCTTCAGTATACTATTCATACATATCATGTTGATATGGCCTACAGTAGTGAGAAAACATAAACACATGAACATATAAACATAAACATGAACATATAAACATAAATACGAACACAAAAAAAGATGGAACTTATCCAGAGATTCCTGGACTTAAAAATCCCAATGTTCTAAATACAAACAGTAATTAGAAAAAATTTTTCCTTAACTTATCACTAAAAAATATTTTTTACAATGTCATCTTCACTGTCTTTCATATGAAAATTTGTTTTGTTAGTAAATCTGTTTAATTCCATTTTTTTCCAAACTCTTAATTACCATTTGGACTATAATAAGAATAGAAAAGCAAGTTTAATAAATCGTCCTTTTTTCCTGAGGAGAGACAATCAGTCAGAATGTAAATTGAGTACTACAATTTACACCAAAATGTGATTAGTTGAAGAGAAATTCTTCAACCAGAGTTGGTATTAATGAAGTTTTCTTGTAGCAAAAACCTCATCTTCATCAGATTTCCATCACTTATGTACCTCTCAAAGAAAACAAAAACCACAGGACACAGATATAGGATTAAACACTATATCATGGGGCATTACTGCGCTATCATGACACCATAAAGTGTTTTTTTCAACTTTGAACTGAGCCTGAAATAGCTTAGTTAGCCAGTTAGCTATAAAAATTGACTCATACTTAAAATATATTTCACTTGAAAGTGAAACATTATGAGGCATTACAGTTTCCAGTGAAAGAATGCTTATAATGGGACATTTATTTTTATCTAGAGCAGTCTTGTCACTTGCCAGTGGGATATGACACTTCACAGCATTAAGGTAGGATACTAAGAGCTAATAGACATTTCCTAAAAATACAGCTAAACAGCATGATTAGACTTAATTGCAAGTGCAAATGGGAAGATATACATATGGTACTGTCATTCAGAGTTGTTATTATTATCAGTGTTTAATGACACTTTTAAATAAGTTCAGGTGGAATTGTGCTTTAAACAGAGGTAAGATTCATTAAAACATGGCATTGTAAGATTTTTCCAAACATCACTAGGAATGCTGTTGCACATGTTAAAATGTAAATGCAAATATTTGCTGAGAAAAAGGAAGAACTTTAAACATGAAAAATATTTTAATTAAATTGTAAATAACTTTCTCTGAACAAGACCTATTATGAAAACTCTAAGACAGAAGATGAAGTAGATGTTACTCTTTACCTTGACTAAGCACTACATCTAGTCTTCAAAATTGTAAAAAGAGGCATTAGGCTGTGGAATTTATGAACACAGACTTGGTTACTGTGCAGGGATTTCCTGAAAGTGTAGCTAATTGAACAATTAGGTCTGAATATTTCCTCAAACAGATATAAATTGTTTGTCCATAAAACCTAATTTCTTTAAGAATTTCTCATCAACATTAAGTAATTGTGTCATGACCAAGTAGTTGAAATATGATATTAATCTTGAGTACCACATTCATATGTCATTTTATATAAAATATCAGCTTGATTATAAATTAGTATCTACCAGAAACCACTCAGTCTGCAGTTGAAAGGTGCAGCCAGACAGTTTCTAAGTAACAATTTTCTAAATCAGCCATAGACTTCCAGCATACGTGTAGAACAAAAAGTAAACACTTGAGTTAGGTAACACTTTAGTGCCTTCTAATATTAGCAATTCAGCTCTACTAAAATAAGATTATAAAACTCTTCTTTCTTTTTCCCAAAATTTAGGATGTACTAGAGAACAAAATATTGAGGAGATAAAACAATATTTTTTTATTATTGTTTTTCAACACAAGGATTTTCTCTGCTAGCCAGAGATTTCATAAACTTTTCACTTTATCAGCACTGTTGTTGACAAGAGTGTGGACTACTGTGCCAACTTTTGTATCAGTATAAAGCTTACGAAACAGTCAGTTAAGTTGTTGTTTAGAATTTGAAGTTATTGCAACATTTTTAGTAATACAAAAAACATTTGAAATCAATTTTTCATAAAGACTGAAGAAATTTCAGATTCTTCCAGTTCTCCTTCTTGGTGGTGATATTACTTGATTAATTCTTTGTCTAAGAACTACATTCTATTTATATGCTTGAAGGTTTCAAGCTTAGAAAGATAGGGGACACGGAGATGGGGTGGCAGAAAAGACAAAATATTTGCACATAACTTTTTTCATGTGAATTAGAAACAAATTCCACATAAATTTATATCTGGTACATTATAATTCAAGCAGTATTTTATGCATTATAAGGTAGAGAAAAGGAACAGTATGAAATAAAATTCTTTAATTGTTTCTTAATTTTACAGAATTTTTTTCCTCCTTTGCTTTTTAAGGGTATTTTCAGAGTGCAAACTGGAACAATAATTTGAAGCAGTTATGAATTTCAATATCATTACAGAAACACAATAGGGATAGATTAACTATACATGTCTTCTCTGTAGCAGATTCAAGTAAAGCCAAATTCAAAATATTCTTTAAAATGTTGCAAGAGTCGAAGCCTTTTCAAGATGGATAATGCAGAACAAAAAGAAAAGTGACAGTATATTGCCTTTCCAGAATTATCTATAGAGGCTGTTTTAATGCTATAGCAAAACTGAATTAATGTCTTATATACCAAATAATGTAAGCTTATAATGCAGTGATGTCTTTTTAAACAACATCATAAAATAAATAGCAGACTTTTTTACTGTTTTCAAAACTTTGTGCATATTTTGTCTAAGACTGCTATTATAAACAAATTACTGCTACTGAAATAGATATTGGGATATTCAAAGATTTCTCTGCAGGCAGAGTAAAAAGATTTGGTGCACCTGCGGTTTAAACTAAATCACTCAGTGGTCTGTCTTCACAGTGATTGTTTTCGCAAAAGAATTGAAGGGATAAATTAATATGAATGAAAACTGTTCTCAAATATCAAGCATAATTTTCTACATTGTTGTGGTTAGATGTCTTTGAAGGTACTACTGTAATAGGGATGTACCCACAGAGAGACAAAGTAGAATGTGATATTCTACTACAAATTACTCAGGGAAAAAATTGCTAACATAGATATTAATTTAAAAACAGGAAAGCACAAAGAGTAAAACAACAGCATATATTTTTTTCTTTTGGATATTATTTTTTTGTAAATGTCCCATAAACTGGCACTTAAAAAATGTGTAGTTTTAAGGCCAAAATTTTGAGATTCTTAAGGATGTTGAGAATTGGTAAAGATTTAAGGCCTAATAAAAAATATTTACACAGTGAGAAATATTGAATTATGTAAATTAAAACTTGATAGGTATTTTATATCACTGTATACTTAGAGTTCTTTTAAAATCTTGATGGTCCCGGACTATGTTTGCTGGAGGTATAACCAATGGATTCATACATGCTGGGCAGTGCCACCCAAGTTACTGATCAGAAAGGAGACCTGTTTTAAACTGGAAGTCAACGACTCTGACCAGTCAGATGTAGTGTACCATAGGTGCTTTCTCCACATAATGCCCAACCTCCCTCCACACAGTCCCTACCCCAAGTCATTCTGCAAAGAAAAATACATAATAAATATAAAAACAAGGTTTTGACATGGTCTTCCCTTAAATAAATTTATGATCCTCTGATATTCCCTCTCCATTTTTTGAACAGCTGTACAACTAATGGTCTGGTATTTGAAAACTTCCGTGTGACAGCCTAGGGTTTGGTTATCTGCAATCTAATACTGAGCATTTAAGTTCTTGGGCTTTTTCTCAAATTTAGCTAAGAACTAAAATAATATATAGATGGTTGTTTTGGGTTTTGTTTTGTTTGGTTTTGGGTTTAGCTTTTTCTTCATTTTGTCTTTCCTCTCAAGTACATAAAATGAAACCTGTAGGAAACTCGTGAAGTGAAAAAGCAAAATACATTTCTTTCATTGCAAAGAATAGGCTAGGAAACTGTAGACAGTGAGATAACTCAAAAAGTGATAAAATCAGGAAACAGAAAGATCAACCTTTTTATCAGACTGAGATGGTGCCTCTCAGTTTGCTGAGGGTCCCTCAATGCTGCCAGCTCTATGCACTTCAGACACAGAGTAGGTGTTTTAGTGACACTCCATCTTACCCTTTTGAGTGAAGATCAGCTGACTTGTTGGTTTTATGGAATTCTTGGAAAATAACCATGTTCATGTGGAATCCTCTTTGTGTGAAATACTGAGCAGTAATGAGAAGATGATTTAAGATAGCCAAGTAAGTAAAGGCTCAGGAAGTGTAATACCAATATATAATATTATTTCTGGTTGTGTCGATATTGACAGGTCTGCTGTACATTAGTGAGACTCAAAACCTCTGCAGTGCTAAATCCAGTGACTAAGGATTGTTTCTACCATATGTCATTCTGGGTCTCAGATTTCCATCCAAACTTGATATCATTTGTAAATAACCATTTTAGCGTGGTATTAGCAGTGGTAACAATTTCTGTAGTGGTCATGACTGTTAATCTCCTAAAATAAGTCCTAAAATAAAGACTGCACTATGTTTTGGCAAGCATTCTGATACAGAATTTATTTGAAAGCCAAAGTCAGTGATATGGATTAAGACACAATATACGTCAAACTGCCTTTAGCTTCCAGCTTTGGGTTATTTGAGGTTTCTTTTCTGTGTAGCTTTGGGGAGGAGTAGGAGGATGCTGTTGTATTGTTAGTTTCAACATTACCTCGGACCTATTGGTCAACAAATTAGCTTTTTTGTGTATGCTGTAACTATTTGGGTAAGAAGTTCAGCTGAATATAAAGGATTTGATTTGTTCTATTTCTTTGTTTATTGGCTAATAAGCCTTCACTGCACTTGCTAATGTATTGTTTGGACACAGGCATTTCTTACTTATGCTACATTATGAATCCTTCACTTTGGATGAACCTTTCACATTCAGAGAGTGCTGATGTGCCTTGACTTCCACAGAGGCAAGGGCACAGTGGAGTGCTGCCTTGCCAGACTGCACAGCTGCACTGGTAGCTACTGCCAACTCCGCAGTAACTTCAGTGTAAATAAAGCAGTCTCTGAGCAGTTTGAATTTGTTTCTCAACGTGACATTAGCTCAGTAGTGGAGAGGCATCTGAGCAGTTGTCAGCCCTGGAAGGCACACCTGTTTTTTCAATCTTTGACACTTTTTCTGTTTTCTGCATTATATTTAGAGTTGTGAGGTTCAGAGCCTCTTGGATTCATGTATTTCTCATGGATCATTTATAATATATGCTAGATTTTTGCCATCTGTAAAACTTCCCCTCTCATTTAAAGCATGATATACATGATTTCGAAACTTCAGTAAGTCCTGTTTAGTTTTGGTTTACATCAGGATTAGATTCAGAGTGGCAGCTCTAAAGCTAGATTTCTTCTTTCTATTTCTGTTCCTATTTACCGTGATTTCTCTTAATAAATTAAAAGCTCTGTTAATGAATTTATTACATATTTCATTGCAGATTATATCAAACTATATTTTTCTTCTCTGCACTTTTTCCATGTGATTGTAAAGAAATTAGTGTATCTCTGTTATTTATTTCTAAATCTGGCTTTACAATGTAATGAAATTGAGACATGAGAATATTGTATATGTATACACCTCTTTGTTTAAAGTGGAAATCTGTGTATTATTATATACACAGTGAGAAAATACACAAAAATCTTGCTCTTTGTGTCATGCCATTCAAATGGCAGAGGAAAAATAACCATTTAATTTCATTTCTGATGGAAAATATTAAAGAAATTTAATAACTCAATGAAGTTAAGACAAAGTAAGTTTGCTACATGTCAAAATATAGAAAATATAAAGCCACAGAAATGACAGCTTAATCTGCAAGAGATACAAAAAGGAAAAAACAGGTAATATATCAAGGAATCTAATCAATACTGTATAAATCCATGACAGAGGTATTAGTTGGTGTAGACAGAGCTGGAAATACAGAGGAGCTTTAAAGAATTGATAAAAGGATGCAGTGAGCAACTGTGAAGCCTAATCAACTGTGAGACCTAAGGCAAATTAAAAATTTGCATGAGAAGGCATTATTATAATCTCTAAAAGTAAAGAAACAACATAACATGTCAGCCTACTGTCTGGACATGCTTGCTAGACTGCACTCAAGCTGTACCAGTCTTATGTGAAGATTTTGATGTATCAAAAGTGTAGCTTTGATATATTTAGCTGTTGGGGAGTCTCAGCAGAAAGGTTTCTCGCAGGTATGAGAATGTATGTTTTTGCAGGGAGGCATGTGTGTGTTCATGTAAGGCAATGGAGTTTTCAAAGACTACTACCCAAAACAAAACCAGTCTAGGTTATTCATTATCAAGACAATGATGTAAAGAATTGGGGATTTTGCTGATTATTTTCAAACTGATAGGGACTAACTTTAGCAATGTCTGGGGGTGACTTTATGATGATTGCATCCCCAGTCATCTATTCTGTTTGTGCTAGATATTAGGATATTAAACTGAAATGAGGTGTATTGGAGAAAGTTCCTTTCTAAGACTTCCTCTCCCCAGTCACATTTTCTGAGCCATATTAACTAAATATTCCTTCCTCCTTCATGCTCTAAGCAGCAAATAAGTCATACTGGTCTTTATTTGTATGATATTGTTCTCTTAAACACCAATGATTAAGAGTTGTTACTAACAATATTATGTGTTGTTAATAAGGCATAGACAGAAAAAAATTAAAGATTTTATTGAGTTTTTTTGAGGGTATGACAGGGATGGGCCATGCTACCTTCAATGTAACATCCACCATATGTAATGATATGAGGTATTACATGCAAAAAAAGTCATAGAAAGAGCAGAAACGTAGGAGAATGAAATGGAGCAAAAATAATTATAGAACTTTAGTTAGATTGCCTACTTGATGTTTTAGAACATGGATAAATGTCCTGACCCTTTGGGAGCAAAGTAAACAGCACTATATAAATCATAGCCATTAAGCTGTTTAAAATTATAAGTGGTTTTGCAGTTCTCCTTTGTACTGTTTGAAACTAAAGGAATTCTTGGTTAGTTTGGTTGGGGTTTTTCATTTTTTTTATTGGTATGTGAAGGCATAAGACATTCTTTCTCACTTGGAATGATATTTCAAACAAGAAAAAGTAAATTTTCTGGCTTCATTATTTTTTCAGTGTAAATTAAGCTTTTAATTGTAATAAAATGCACCCTATTTCTCCCCAAAATCCTGTTAATCTTTCATTTTAATGCTATAATCCTGTCTAAACTCTGGCTAGCTTCAGCATAAAATTTTGCTTTTCCATTTTTCCTCTCTTCACTAGTGATAGAATCAGAGAATAACTTTTGAAAGGAAGTTATCATGCACCAACTAATGTTAAAGGAAGGTATTCATGGGGAAGAGAGTTCTATCTCCTTACAGCAGTTTCAATATTGACTCTGACAGGCTTTCTATTTTAACGATGGTGGGTTTTTTCTGTGGGATTTTTTTGTGGCTTTTTTTTTTGTTTGTTTGGTTTTGGGTTTTTGGGTTTTTTGGTTTGTTTTGTTTTTTCCCATGAAATATCTTGGTGTAGAAGAGTCTGTGAGTGGTAACATCTTATTCTTATACCAGAAAACAGTGATACTCAATTTTACGGGCTCATTTTTCTTCTATCCATTCTTGGCACACAGGTCATTATCCCCAAAATAGTTGTATCTTAATGAGCAATATTCCTCCGAGGTTCCTTACAGATTTTAGCCATTGACATAATGTAAACTATTTGCAGAGAATATGTTAATAATGTGTTACTATAGAATCTGTACCAATCTGGGAGTCTGTAGCCAATAGTATTTTTAAATTCTCTTAAATATATCACTTCAATTGTTTTCACTCTATGGTGGTCAGAAATGAAAAAAGGATTTTCCAAATATCCCAGCTCCCTTCTTTGAATCCAATTTTTACCCTGTAGTTTCCATTTCATGAAGGTTAAAAAGGCTTACCATGTAGCAAGAAACTCAAATTAAAAAAAATCAAAAGAAAGTTCAGGCCATGTCTAAGTATTTTGCAAAATAAGCTGAGTAAATCAACATTGATTTTACCAACCTGGTCAGATAGATAATTCTATAAAGAGACAATATATCTTGATGGTAAGATTCCTATTGTATTGATTCCTAAATTAATGACCTTGCTGTTCCATAAAATTTTATTGGATTCAGGAATTAAATATAGGGCTACCAGTGTCAGCATTTATTACTAATAAGTGAAAAACGTAATATCAAATGAATGTTCAGCAATCTTTCTGCTGGAATTTAATGAAGGTGAGACGGAAGATACAAGTAAATTATTTGATGCTTGCTGAGATTTAAAAAAATAAGAATGGAGAGAAATACTAACATCTCAGCAATCATAAGTCTGTCTCTAAGTATTTGCAGATCTGAGACTTGAAATCATAGTTTGAACCTCAAATATATTAGTCTCAGTCTTCCCCTGGAGTTCAAACAATAGTTTCTTATTTCAAAATAACATGAAGTGAGACTAAAATTTACATTTTTCCCATTAGAATATTAGTCCAAGAAATGAGAAACCTTGCAAAGCTACCTCTCTGTAAGTACAAGATGATGAAATTGCTCCCTTAATGTAAAACTTATCTTTGCTTTGACACAAATCATCCTTGGAGATAGAACATGTATCAGACTAAGAAAGGCACACCAGGCAAATCTCTGGAGTCTGGCAGGAGCACACCAATTATGTAGACACATCTGTGACTGACTACATGTGGCAGTCACAACACCACCACTATGCCAGGATCTATGGCCATGCTCAGTTTATCCATGCAGTGTATACATTGATTTAAATCAACACCTCACAGGGGAAAATAGAGATATTTCCTTTCTGGGGGTCTAACTAACAACACAGAAAGAACTAAAGTTCCCAAAATAACTAACATTCAATGAAATTAATTTTTGTTATAAAGTGAATATTTTTCTAAAGCTCAAATATTTAAGGAAAAATGTGAACACTTTTTCTTAGGAATCAATAGCTAAATTCCAATATTATATACTAGTTTTCCGCAGTACTTTTTACTTTCACTCATATTTAAAATGCTTGTGTATATCAATTAGGACTCACAAATCTGCAGTCATCAAAACAAAATATTAGCAAGAACCAGCTATTCACTTTCTGAATACTATTGATTAGATTTCTTCCTCCTCATTTTATTAATTTATTTATCCCTCATCAGGTAGCCATGATAAGTTTAAAAGGTACTACATAAATGTAGTAGTTCTTAAAACTGAGTGACTAGTGTTTGCAAACTACAAGCCTTGCCCTTGTAAACTACAATACTTTTTTACTGGAAGAATGGAATGAGTGGAAGACATAAGTATGTAGTTTTTCAACATTCAAATTCTAATCTGAGACTAGAAAAACCTGCGTTCAACCATGGGTGAAGAAATGGTAATATAATGCATAATAGCAAGTATAGGTATGTTTGATAGGCATTGCTGAGATGTATATGCAGAGTGATCTGAAAACTGAGATTCCCTGGATGACCTATTGTGCAAAAAAACAAAGTTGTTGCTTTTTTTATTTGTTTTTTTTTCCCCACGTGAAATGTTTACAGTTTTCTGCTTCTTAGAGCATAAATATTAATAAATGCTGAGAGAGGGACAGGAAACTCTTATTTAGAAATGGATGCTTTGTTTCCATTTTTGTCTAAATTTTAATTTTTTTTCTTTCACAACAAAAATATTAACATATATAAAAATCAATTGCTAGCCTTTCTTTTTAGAGTGTTCAGATTCTCATATTTATTTGACAAATCCAAGGCTCTAACAAAACTGCCATTAGAGTCTAATAATTCTTTACTAAGAGAACAGGATAATTCATCAGAAGCACATTTCCTGGAAAAAAAGCATAAAAGAAACCCCATTTTCCGTTCAAAATGTCCCAAAATATCTTTTCTTAATAGTGTGTCTTCTTATTTCACATTAAAAAATCAAGTCAGAAGCAAAAAATTAAATATGGAGTTTGCTGGGGGAGTAGTCCTTAGCAAAAAATAGTCTTCAAGGCGCAGTTCATCAAGATTTTACAGGGAATACCTATTCAGCTGATTGTTTCAAACCATTTCACAGAAGCTCTTTCTCTAAGAGGCTAATTGTTTGCAGTGGAATTGTCTCAGTTAACTACTTCTTGTGTCTTTCCACTGCTATTTTAACAGTGTGATAAATTTAATAGAAATTGTGAATGCTAGGAACCTGACAACACGAAACTGCTTAATAACTTCCTCTAGATATATTTTTAAATGGTTATGTAGCTTCAATGACTTAGAAACATTCTCATTAGGACAAAAATAAAAGGAAAAAAACATGAGTTCTCAGTCACTAAAAATTATTAGTCTTCTTCACAGTTCATAAAACATCTCCATCCAGTCGCTAATACTAGTTATTTAATGTATTAATTATTCATCTGTGTTTACCATTAGTTTTAATTCTTACTATAAATGAGAGTTACAGTGCAGGAAATGAGGGGTGAATGGGCGACGGGAAGAGAGCTTAGCTGTCATTCTTAGCACTATTAAATAATCGCAGGATATGAAATATTTCAAGAAATGAAAGGAAATTATTCCCACTCGTCTTTTCTTTATTCCAGAAATTCTCTATCATAAAGGAAGTTACAGTCAAATATGAAGACATACCAAACAAATAAAACCACAAATAAATAGAAATCCCAAATAAGAGAGCAAATAAAATAAACCAAAACAACAAAACAAAGTTTAAAACCGGGTGAATAAACAAACAACAGATGTAAATTGAAACAAGTTACAGCTCTGGTATTCTCCCTCTTCCTAAAAGCAAAATGACCAAAACCTCAAAAATAACAAACCTACAAAAAAAAAAAAAAAAAAAAAGTCAATCCATCTTTCAAAACTTAAGATGTCCTAATTTTTGTTATAGATTAGGAAGAACTACCTGCTATGGGAGAGTTTGTAATATCATTTTCATGTGGGTTTTTATTCTGGTTCGCAGGCAGCCCTGATTGCTGAATGATCAGTTTCCTTGATGAGAAGAGACAACAGCAGTACTGGGAAAAATTAGTCTCCGTTGCTATCTCTTTAAACTCATCCAAGATGATCACAGAACAGGCCAAAGTCTGCCCTCCTATTCTTATTTTTTTCCTTTTTTTGCCTGCTCTCCGGATTCCAAACTCCATCATTTCATGCTCATCATAGCAAAGTTGCATCCAGCCTTTCCATCCTCACCAAGTGCATTGTGGTGTGTAAGTATCAGCTACTGGGTCCAGCAGAGCAATTCCCTCCTCAGCTCTGCAGTCTCCTGTGCCAAGATGTTGACATCAATGAACTCTAGAAATTTTCTGCCTTATTTGTGTCATGCTGTGCTGTTCTTCCAACAGATATGGGACCAAACCCTGTAGGCATGAGGTTTCTTCCAGTTATTGAAGAAGGCCTCACCAACTTCATTTTCCTCACTGGTGAGTCTGTAGCAAACACTCAACCCAATATTGCCCATGTTGTTCTGCCTATTAATCCCGACCAAGCTCTTAGCTTGCTCATCATCCATCCTAAGGCAGAGCTCCACACTTTCTCACTGTTCTCCCACAGTAAGGATAAAACCCACTCCTTGCCATCCCAGCCCATCCTTCACAAAGAGACTGCATCCATTCATGGCAGCATGCTGCTCATGGCAACTGTGCCACCAGAGTTGCATGATCTTTGTCCACACAGATCTCTAATTCTTCCTGTTTACAAAGGTAATCCTGTAAGTTTGAGAAGGAAAGACTTCTATTCCCAAATGATAATTTTTTTAAAAGCACTTTCCTCATCATTCTCTTCCTTATGAGAATGTAGAAGATATAGACTCAAATTCTTGCTTTTTGTAATTTGGGACAAGCTAACAAATTAATTCATATATCATTTTAAGATGTTTAATATTTTTTATATTTGCTAACAAAGGCTGTAATCTGTGTGGACTGCCCCATGTGGTGCTCCAGTCCAGAAGCCAGATACCACATTTCAAATTGTTTGATCACCAGCTCCTTATGCAACAATAAAACTTTTACATTCAAAACAGTCCTCCTCTTCGCCATGCTGCTATCTAAAACCATGGAAGGAAAACCTCTTTGTGTCATTATTAAAGAGTGCACAAAAGTTGTCAAAAGAACAGGACTTGGATACCTTGGAACATATGAGAACTGTCTAAGAATAGAGTCCCCAGAGTAAACACAAGTAAAATCTGGTTCTTAGTGCTACATTCAGGTCCAGCAGGTCAGCCTCAAGATTTTTTATTTGGTAGCATCATCTGTTTTACTCCTCACAGAATTCAGAAATGTTCCACTGCCCCTGGAGAGTTGTTACTGGTGCTCAAAGAGCTACTTTACTGAAGCTCGAGGTTGGAAATCAGTTGTGTGATTTTTTGCACTACTGTTTATGGTACATATTATAGATGAAGACAGCACTTTAAAAAGTTGCCACAAGAATCTTTCAATAACCAAAACTTCTAAATAGATAAAATATTATTCTACCATAATCTACATGGAATGGGCAATGATAATTGCTATTAGCTCTCAGCCTTATGTTTTTTGTACTAATAGAAATTTTGTTCTAACTCACAACACAGAATTATGTCTCATTCCAGTCAGAGACTCAGATATCCCCTTTTACAAACCATTTTTGTTTCTTTCTGGAGGAGTCAGAGCTTTTTCAGAACCTGTCGAAATCTCTAGTGCTCACTTCCAGTCAAGGTACCCAAAATATTTCTTCAGCTTTCTTAATTTTTGTGAAAGTTTCTCTCTTGGGTGATGCTTAAAGAAGAAATATAAGATGACAAGTGCTAGTTGTATCACTTAGTGTGACATGCACTGATATGAGGACACAGGGCAAAGGATTCTGCATAGATCAGATGCAGGTTTCTGAACACACCAAAATAAAATCTTAACAGTTGCTTTACACTGGCTCATGTTTCCAAATATGTTTTTCCCACTAGGAAAACAGCTAGAAGATATTTTTAGAATAAAATTTAGCAATAGTCCTGACATTTCTGGGTTTTCTATATAGCATGTGCACGAAGACAATCTCTAGAGTGCTAATTCACACAAACAGATTTGTTCATTGTTGTGGTGTTCTGATAGCATCTTTGATAGACTCTGACAACTTCCTGCATCCCTTTTGTTCTCCCCACACCATCTTCTTTAACTTCCATTATCTGAAAATTAAACCACGTGCACATTTTTTTAATCTTGTTTGCAAATGCAGGTGTTAAAAATTATTTTAATACATTTCATATTGTTTTCAGTAGGCCTCTGAATGGACAAGCATGTATTTTCCTGGCTCCCTTTTCTTTCTCCATTCCTCTTCCCCATCCTGATCAACAGTTTTTTTAAGATGGACTTTAAGCTTGTAGAATTGTTTCCATTTCTTTTATAAAAGTCAGGGAGGTTCAGTAGAGGTTAGTGCAAGATTCTAATTCACATATCTGTGCACAGTTGTCCATTTCTCTGTCAGTACCATGAAGTTTACAAGCAGATATCTTCAGAGAGTAATATGGGGAGAAATGTTACAAAGGGTTTATGCTTTTTATTTATGAACCCTAAACTCCTTATGATTTTCTTTTTCTTGATAAAGAGGTGATAAGTAAAATATTACTGTGAAGATGTTTTTGATTTATAGTTCATATTTCTGACTAGCTTTAATATAGATAGCTATAACCTAAAAGCTAGAGGGTGTCTCCTGAGGGAAAACATGCATGCTGGCAGCTGAATACAGCTAGGTTTGCATTTAAAAATATAAGGTTCTGGATTACCAAAGCCTGTTTTAAGTCCACAGAACTTAAAATATTTAAACAATAATCTTAAGTTTCTTTTTCACACCAAACAAATTTGAAGTTATCACTATTAAAAGTGCAGAAACAGCACTTGAAATACACAATTACTGCTTTCCCATCCATAAACAGTGTATTTCTAGCAAAATTATCAAAGCTGTATGGTCTGTTGGTCTCATAAGGGCTCTTGGGCAGCTTGTGGAACCAGCTCAACTGAGAATACGTGGTTCTGCTTCTGGCATGACTAATGCAGTTGGGAAATATGCCAGGCATCAGGCTCTTGAGGGAGGAGGGAAGAAGAAGAGAACGCTAAAAGAGCCTGGAGGGGAAGATCCAAGCAAATGAGCCAGCAGGCTTCACCGGAACACCATTTGACATTTGCAGGGCTGTAATGTTAGAAGCCTGCAGCAATACTGAAGCCCTGCTGCTCCAAGGGGCAAATCTACAGAAAAGCAAGCAGTGAACCCCATGGGAACAGGGTTGAAACATGGATGTGAAAATGAGCAAGCGTAACACATCAATCCTTGTGTTGCACAATAATATAAAGCAGTACAGGAATGGAAGCAAGAGTGAGGGATATTTGTTTATCTTGTAAAAAAAATATAAGGGATTTCATCTTACAGAAAATGCAGGTAGCCTTTTGTGAAGGGAAACAAAATGAAAAAAAAATCTTAGCCAGATAATTTCCCAGTGAATTTCCTTCTGAAGCATCAATTAATGCAGAGGAACAACTGCCAGCAGTTGTTGCGTTAAGTCTGGATCCTTTAATTTAAAATAAGCTGGCAAAATAAGGTCACTGAGGTTGTTAGGAAAGATGCCATGCAATATCTCTGCCTAAGCTACCTTGGTGCATATCAAACATAATTCTCCTTTTCAATGAAATGATAATTTTATAGCAAGCTTCTGGCCTCAATGTCAAAGGGGTTAGGTTGGTGATTGTCTAATATGAACCATAGTTGTTTGTTTTGTCACTCTTTTTTTCTTCCCTCTTCTGTATCTGCTCCTGAAATGCCTCCTACCTTGGGAAAATAGATCTTTATTTATAGTGCTGAAAAGATATTAAAGCTGCTAAACTAAGTGAGTTCTTTAAGGTTCATGGCCAAAAAGGCTGACAAAGCTCTAACCGTTTTCTTCCCCTGGAGGGAAGAAAAAAAATAAACACAAAAAAAAAAGGAAAAAACCCACCCCAAACCTGTATCTTTTGTTCTAGAAGATGATAAAAACTGCAGTACTGATCACTGACAGCAATTTGTCTCCAGTGTACTGCATGAGAAATTAATTATATGATCTTGTGACAACTGGCTTTCTACGTGGCTGGGAGGTAGCAATAAAGGCTGTAGGATTTCAGAGTTTAAGAGTTGCTCAGCTGCAATGCAGGTAATTTGAATGAATTATTCTGCTTTCAATATGCAGTGTGTAGGCATAGTCCTTCCTCTGAGCTGGTCAAGGTTGCAGTGTCACGTAGAGTATCATTTTATAGTCCAAATCTGTTACAGGGCACACTGGCTGAAAGCAATTTGCATTTTACAGATTTTTAGGAGCTTTACATAGATTGTGATCAGCAGAATACTCCGCTCCTCTGTTAGCAAGGTATTTCCACATCCTATACAACAGGTACAACCCTCTGTTCAGCCAGTTCATGCTGTCTCTTAGCCAGACATGGCTGGCTAGGATTTGCATGTACTCTGCATATGCACAGCAGTAGGTGTCATATGTACACCTGAGGAATTGTTTATGTTGTGTGCACAAGATGTTCTTGTGCACAAGATGTGCGTTTTTCCATGCTTTATTTTTGTATTTTCATATTATGGGACAGTAAGACTCCAGTTGCATCACTTTGTGAAAATAAAGCTATAAATAAACTGTCATTTCACATTCTTCACAGAAAATCCATGTCATTATAGGTTATTTCAGTATGTTCCAATTTACAAGTATTAAAGACAATGATAAGAAAATTAAATCACAATATATAAATGTCTAACTTATTACCATATTCCTAGAAAATTGGAAACAAAAAGTTGGATGTGTTTAAAACTGCAATTTACTATGGGAAAAATATTTGATATCAATTTTGCCACATTTCTGCTAAAGAAGATCATTCTGTGTAACCAGTGCTAGTACATAAAAAAGCATTATGATTATTATTCTCTTTGTGAAATATGTATCTTTTTTTGCTGTCTTTAACCGAAGATTTTCATTAAGCTCATAGTTATACCAATGCTATGCAAGGAAATGGGGACAAAGAAAATAGTTTGTAACTTCTTTTATTGTTAACATTTCAAAATCATCCTGAAAGCTGACCTTCAATAAAAGGAACGGCTCTGTATTAATTTATCTTATTTCTACAAAGAGTAGGGTCTCCCCTAAATCATGTCTTTTGAATTTTTCATATAAATACACCTTGCCTAACACTCTGTTTTGCTTTGTTAATCAATGAACTGAAGTTAGTATGAGGAATTTCCTGCCTAATTCTGAATGTTCTTGTTTAAAATATTGTTGTTAACAGGCACTGAGTAGAAACTACTTTACAAGGCTTATAAATTGGAGAAATATGCTTTTCTTCTTAAATCTATGCCTGGAAGCCTCATTTTTTTAATATCAGTACAAACTATTATTTGGTCAGGTATAACAGTGGGTGATGTGAGATGTCACACACAGTTCCATCAGTCATGTCAAGAGACAGGTTTGTCACATAACTGAATGAAACAGCAAGATAGAAAAAAATTGCAGAAAAGAAAGTGATGAATGTTGATCTGCTGTGGAAGGGCACCTCAGGCTATAACAAAAATAGACTTTGTTTTGTGCCACTGGCAATGAATACTGCAGTGTTCATTGTTTGTGGAAAAGGATTTTGCTGATGATGAAACCAAACTGAACACTAAGATCTCTCTGCAGAACCTTGAAGGCACTTTAGGCAACTTTGCTAGAGCAGGTCACAAAAAAGGAGGACAAAAAAGTTCAAAAAAGGAGGACAAAATGTATCTATGAGAAGAATCCAGCAAAGAAGCAGTCTTTCAGTTGCTGTGTTTTTCTCAGCATGGTCACTAGCTTAACCTTGACCAAATATAACACAGATCAAAACACCAGAAAATGTTGTCTTTAATGTTATTACTACACCAACTTATATTCCAGCTTAAGGTATATCTGCATAATATAGGGGTGCTCCTTCCCATTGACTCTTGTTCAGAACAGTTCACCACATGCACAGCAGTGATAGCAATGGTGTAATGACATTTTTGTGTTGTGTTTTTTCTTGTTCTTAATTACTCTGCAAGAGTTAGACTTGGAATATACTCTTTAACCTATCTCCAATGGTAATTAATATAGAATGGGTGGAGAAAACAATAACCTTTCCACAAATATCAATAAGTAGCAGCTAATATATTTGATTAGGTTTTGTCTAATGACAATGGATCAGTCAAATATGTGCCTTCTAGTTTTTTTCAACTATAACACCATAAATCTGGGTATTCTTATATCCACATAAACATCCATTTCCTTTTAAAAACTCAGTACAATCTTGGCTTCCACAGCCACATATCACAGTGTCTAATCCAGCATGTTTTTTGCCAGTGTATTTTGCTTTAGTTTTTTTATTACTTACAGGTTTTCAGAACAAAAAATATGCATATAACCAAGTAGTAAATCTTTGATCTGCATGAAAAATCTACCAAATTTTCGGTCTTGTTTTGGTAAGTCTTTTCAGTGTGGAACCTTATATATGATACTGTTGGTGTTAGAACATTAATTGAAACCAAATAGTGGTATCACATATATGATATCTACTTGTCTGTTACAAGGGGAATACAGAACAACTCAAAAATTGTGCCTTTTTAGAATCAGATTCATACTTGTAACATTGCTGGAGCAGATAAATATATCCCCCACACTGAATATTACTGCCCTTCAGTTAGAATTTAAGGCTTCCTAAGGTCTTAGACTACTAAGGTCTCACTACAGGTGGTCTGCAAAAATCCAATTTACTTTCTAAGAAAGGGGTAATGGTGCTAAAATACTGAAATACAGTTTTTAATCATGTGTTACCTCATCAAATAAGTTTTTGGTGATTTTAGTGTGGGCTTTTTTTGGTTGGTTTGGTTTGATTTGGTGGTTTAATTTTGTTGGTTTGGTTTGTTTTTTGCTTTTGTGGGTTGTTTGTGGGTTTTTTTAGCATGGAATTAAAGATTATGCATTTCCTTGGACACTGAACAAGAAAATAAGAAAGTGCCGAAGGCTGCAAGTCTCATATAGCATTCAATAGTTTGGCAGGAAAAGTCAGGGTCTGTTGTGGTCTCATCCTTACTGCTATTAGAAAAGACCATAGCAAATTATCTTCAAACCTTCCTTGTAGTTGATTTACTCCAGAAGGCATATCAAAAGTCAATTAAATGCAAGTCTGTGCTAGTGCTCCAGTTCAGATCAGGAGGGAGCTTTTGAAGCATATATTCCACTGATGCCTTTGAATCTGTTATGTGTGATTGCAGAATAGCTCTGGGTACAAGCATCATGATTATTGAAGAGTTAACCAGGAAGAGTTGAACCAGGAAACTAAGATACTTGCTGTGTGATAATACACACATTGATTATTTGTTGCAATAAAAAGTGGTAAAGAGGGTGCTAAAGTAGCTTTCATATAAATAATTTTTTAATCTTTTTTTTTCCCCATTAGAGAAACAGCTGACAGAACAATGCATTTGCAAGAATCTAGATGGAGTACCTTTTGTCATTTCCTGGAATAGGTGTCATGATTTGCTCTCTTGAAAGTATTTTTACTTACCTTAATAACATTGATTTAAAAAGGAAAGAAAACAAAAGTGTCCTAAATGATTGTTCTTGTGGATATGCAGGGATTTATTCTGCCATATCCATGTACTTGCAGATATGGAAGAAGAACAAAATATAGAAATAAGCAAGCTTTTGTGTGGTGGTTCATTAGTAAACACAGCTGAGCCCAGCTGACCCACCTAATTCCTTCACATTCCCACCATGTCTAAGAGAAAGCAGAGCAAACTGACCAGCTATATAGAATGCTAAGTTTTAGCCTCTCTCTTGAATTTACTAAGTAGAATACATTTGTCAGGTAAAACCTTAGATTTTCTAATTGCATGATAAAACTGACGTATTTTTAATTCACATCTATATCATCAGAAGTGATTGCCCTTGGGACACTGAGGGCACCTCCCCAGATCTCCCAAGTCCAGGGATTTAGCTGTCTGAGTTTGAGGGCAGCTCTGATGATTGTAACTGTGCAGCCTTGAGCCAGAAAGCTGTGGGGAAAAACACCAAACCAACTGTGAGAAGCAGCTCTAAAAGGAGCCCTGTGAGGGCCCTCATGGTTTTGGTTGGTACCCTAAAGCTCAGACACACATTTTGAGTACAAGGGTGCCCACTCTTGGCAGCATCTTGCTGGGATTGACCTGAGCCCTGATGCTGATCCCACAGAAGGGAGTTTCCTCCACACCAGACATCTCTGACATCAACAAAACCTTCCTGAGTTTTCTCATGTGTTAGGCACAACAACATGTATGCCAGTATAAAACACAATGACACAAATCACAGAAACAGAAAGTATGTAAAGGAAGGAAAAAGTGTTCTCTGCCCTCCTGTGGAGATTCCCACAGGCTGGAATGCACTACAGGTGTCATTGCACAAACCTTACAAGGAGTGATGTTCTCGAGGACATTTAAAAAGCATGTATAAACTGACAACCTGCATAGTTCCTCTCTTCCTTTAAAAAGGAATGTTTTTATTTTCAATTTCAATCTACTATGTTAAAGTTTGCTTTAATATTTTTTAGCAATAAGAGCCAATAAAGAATATTTCTTTATTTATTAAATTCTCATTGTGAAACTTTAGAAACTAAACTACACATTTTCTCTTATATTAACAAATTACAATGGCAACTACAGACTGTTGTAGTGGTAAGGATACTCTAACATGGAGAATATTAACTTTTGATGAAACAAGTGTATGAAAATTGTTATTGCTGATCTTTTAGCTATGATTCAGGGTTAATGTTTAGGTCTTCCACAACACTTTTTCAATATTTAAAAAGCATTCCATTTATTATTTCGCAAAAATAAAAAAAATGTTGGTTTATATCTTGACATTTTCCTGCACTCTTGATTTATATTTTGGTTTTTTGTCTAATAAGAACAAGACTGAACTGAATAGAATTGGGTTTTATGGCATCTCTTAATAATATACATATTAACATCCTTAATATAATAGTTTCCATCAATCTCAAGGGAAAAAAAGTGATCCATTAAAGATGCTAGGGTCACGATTTTAACTTGGTAGTTTTCCTATAATTCAAAACATGGAACATGAAACAATGATCCATAGACAATAGCTAAATAAATTGTTGCTTATTCCAAGCTCCATAATATTTAGAATACTTTCAGGGGATCTGCAAATTAAACTAATACCTTACAACACAACGAATCACCAATTCACTTTTGCTATGACATTCATATAATTTTTTTCTCATCTTCAGTGGTTCGTAAGCACAGTCACAACAGGAATGCTCATTAGTTTCCTTCTTACCTCTAAAGGGAATTGAACACATACAATATTGGAAATACAAATTCATGTGCAGAAATACTGCAGACTCCAATTCATCTTCTTTGTACTGTATTTCTTTCCTTAATGGTTTCATGTCAAGTTGATGTCTTTTATCCATATGAACAATTACAAAGCAATTTTAGGAAAATGAAGGAAAATCAAGCACTGTCATATTTACTCATTGTATGATTCATCATATGACTAGTCTATTATATTTTCTATTATGTAAAATCATTTTTATTTGCAAGGTATTTCTAAATGGTGAAAGAAAGGGTTTCTCCCTGCTCTCTCCAGTGTTCAGTAGTATTATTTGTTTAGACAAGGGTAGAAGCAAGGCTATGGAGTGCTGTGAAAGATCAAATTAAATGTTCAAATAAATTTTGGAATCTACTTCTATCCTAACATGAACATTGGCTGCTCTAGGTAACATCTCCCCTGGACTTAACAAAGGGGATAGTGTTGGTCCAAAGAGGTGCCAGTGTAATAAATTTTGGTAAATTACACTATTCAAATATAACATGTGCAGTTAGTTGCATGTAAAAGCATCTGAAGTAATGCAAAAAAAACCAAAATTAACTTCTTATTTAGCTCCAATATTTATACTACTAAATTGAATGCATAACCCAGTTAGAAAACAAGTTGGAAAAAAGGGGCAAATAGTGAAAAACCAACCACAGTGTGAATATTTGATCTACTCCACATCACTGAACACAATGCAGAAAAACTTTCTTACATGTTTACAAAAGCCTTTGTAAAAATGCAAAGGTGTGCTTGTTTGTGTCAGATTAGAAATTCTTTCAATAATATAACACTCTCTTCACTGGTACATGAATTTGATATTTGAGTTTATTTTTATGCTACAAAAAAATATTTTCAATATTTAGAAAAAAACACTTGATTCTTCAAAAAATATTTTGTTTTCCCAATGAAGCATGAAATTTGTCAGTCATAAAAAATAGAGTTCATGTTTGCAATAACCGCTCTATGTTAATCACGTTACCTTGGAAAATGTACTAATATATTTGCTAATAACTTGTGTGATCTTCCTGAAACCAGATATTTCCATGAATGCTCAGGAATACTTATTTTGTCCTTATGTGTTGGACACACAGAGGCAGGACAGCTGATCCCAGCTGAACAAAGGGATATTCCACACCATATGGCCTCATGCTTGGCCTATAGATCTGGGCAAAGAAGGAGGAAGCAGAGGTGTTTGGAGTGATGCCATTTGTCTTCCCAAGTTACCATTATGTGCCATGGGTCCCTGCTCTCCAGGAGATGCCTGAGCAAACACCTGCCTGCCCATGGGGAGCCATGAATTAATTCCTTGTTTTTCTTTCCTTCTGTGCGTGGCTTTTGTTTCACCTCTAAACTGTCTTTATCTCAAACCATGAGTTTTCTCACTTCTACTCTTGCAATTCTTTCCCCCTTTCTGCCAATGGGTTGTGGCAGGGCGTGAAGGAGCAGCTGTGTGGGGATGAGTTGCTGCTTGGGGTTAAACCATGATGCACCATAAGTAATTCTCAAAATTAGCCTAGAACCTTTGACCTTAGCATGAAATAAGTTCATACTTCCAAAAAGAAGATAAGATATAAGAATGTAAAACTTTTCTTATGGATTTGAGGGAATGAGAAATAAGAATAAAGCCCTGTGCTTCTGTATTCAGAAGGCTCGTTCTCAATTTGGGGAAATATTTGTTCAGTCCCAAAACTGCTATATGGGATTTTTTTTCACAGGCACTTCTGGGTATTGCTGCATTCAGACTTAATCCCACCAAGATTTCAAATCAAATAAAAAGGGGAAAAAAGCCAGAAAGTATTGAAGTAGATATTGAAACACAATTCCTTTTAATAATGCTCAGTTTTCTGTAGCTGGTTCTTCAGAGAAGACACCTATGCACAGTTCAATGAAACTCGCTGCAGTCCAGAAAACACCTAGTTCTGGCTTCTCCTGTGCTATTAGTTATAGTCATCCCTGCTGATTCATCACATGGTTAAGTTGTGTGATTGCTATACAAGCTTAATTTGGTTTTCCACAAATAGTATATTTTCTCTTTAATTTGCTATTCATGCTATTCTTAAATGTGTTTTCTTCAAGATAGTTTGCTTGTATCTCATGGAGAATATATTTTCTTAGTTGTTCCAAGGTCATATGTGTATCACAAATTAGGATATATTTGTCCACAGATGCAGATAACATCCTTTTAAACTATCGTCTTCTACAGGTTCTCTTCTAAATGTAATTCAAAATAGTTCCAATGTATATTTGTTATGAATCAAATAGGCTTCCAACACTTCCCAGGCTTTTTGATATTTAATTTACCTTGCACTGCTACAAGAGTAGGTAGATAGAAATAAACATGTAGGTATAACTAGGTAAATAATAGTAACATGTTCAAGACAAAAAAATATATGCATATATGCACTCTGTGAATATTTGTAATACCTTCCTAACTACTCATAAATACCATCTTCATATCTAGTATGGTAACATAAGTGGCAGCTACTAGAATTTTTAACTTGAATTTATTTGACTCTCTTTAGCCTGCAATATGATGATATATGTGGTCAGGATCATTAGATAAACCTTGAGTTGCAAGGGACATGCAGAACCAGGAATTCATCAACATAGAAGAAACAGGCAGGCTGTATTTTCTGCAAATGAGGCTTCTAAAGGCAGAGCAAACAAGAATAAATGAGTGTAGGAAAGTGAATCCAGAGCAGGAACCAGACTCAGGGATGAGAAAGCATGTGTCAAGACAGGAATGAGATGAATGATTGCAACTGCACCCTAAACAGAAGCTGAGCAGCCAAGGATAGAATTGTCTCAAAAAGGCAGTAATAAAACCACTGGCCAGTTCTGAAGGCAGGCTGTGGCTACATAGGGACTGACAGCTTCAGGGAGTTGGGTGCAGATGCATCACCCAGCTGAGGATGCAGGAAGATCACAATTTCCATGTTCTCTGTTTTTTCAATCTAAACCTTCCCCATACATCCCAAATGCTACCCACAGAAGTTGAGGTTTCCTTCCTTTTTTTGATGTGTTTTAAAAGTATAAGCACTGAGAAAAGCTTTCTCATATGTGCAGCATTTATACAGCTTTTGTCTTTTCTACTGAACAGAAACGGGAAGTATTTTATTTTATTTTTATTTGAGTTCCTATCTGTCCATGAGATTGTTTGAAAAAAGCCAACAAGATTTTAGAAGAATATAAAATTAATTAAAGCATGGAATGAAGAGAAACAAAAGACTAAGGTTACAAATGCCTTTTTTCCATATAATTTAGAGGCTGAAGAGCAAAGTTAAGCATGAAGAAACTATCCCTTATATCACAGAAATATTGATGATTATGTAAAAAGTGGTCAGATTGAGCATGCTTGCTTTAAGGTGTCAAAATGCAGTGTGTCCCTTTTGACCATGTGCTGTCCAACACAGTCTGAAAATAATTTTGATATGCATCCTGAACAGTAAGAAAACTTGCACTGCTCTGAAGTTTTACAGAAATTTTTTACTCCTGTCAAAAAATATCTTATTTGGAAGTGATCCAGTGTTTAAGCAACTAAGATTTTTGTTAATATTTGATGGCAAATAAATAGCTATGAAAAGCACCGTAAGTGAACAAATATATATAGAAAAGAACAACCCTTATGTATGTGTTTGTATGTGTGTGTAAAATTTGTACAGTAGGAAAACAACATCTTCAAACCAATGAAGCAGGGAATTTTTCATTTTTACAAAAGTCCTTTATGACAGTATATGTACAGCTTAGAATTTATTTGAAGCATTTCTATAAAATCTGAAAATACCTTCCAACACAGATTGGTCAAGTCATCAAGTAGATGCAAACTAAACAAAAAAAAAAAAAAAAAAAAAAAAAAAAAAAGAAGCAATATTTAAAACATTTAAAATTAATAAAACTACTTACGTAGGTTCCAAATTATTTATCTTTGATAATTTTCCTTATATAAATACTGACAAGATATATGATCTCTATACAGTAGTGGACCCAGCTAGAAGATTACTGCACATTGAGGAGGTAGTACTCCAATAACAAGCTGAGATAAGTGCCATCATGTCCTCTTCTTGGCACTTTTCATTTGGTTTTCAGGACCGTGCCACACTGGGATGAGCTGAGCCACAAAATCATAATAAAAGATCTTGGAGATACCACCCACTACCAGTGATGACAACCTGTCCTTGGTCTTATCTTGAAGGAAATTAATATGAATTCCTTGTATGTAACGATACTTTTAAGGAAAAGCGCACCTTTAAAATTTGGCAATACAGGGGAGCCAAGGAAGGTTGTGTCTAGAGCATGATGTGGTCTGATTGGAGATGTATCCAGTTTTGTACCATTTTGCCATTTCCATCCTCAGAAAGGATTAAAGATTTGTAGAATTCAAGAAATAATGTACCTCTTTGTGTGCAACATGCATGAACTAAAGGTCCATTATTTGAGCAGTCCTAGTAGCAAGATATCTATCCAGAATGCCAGATAATTCCCAAAACGTAGCTCTATCAACCAGCCGATTTTTTTTTTCATTTTTCCTTTAAGAAATGCATTTGTCACACACACACATCTGTTCATTATGTTTTTTGAGGTTCTGGCTTGTTATGATCCTTATAAGAAAGGCATTGAGAGACTGTATCAGTACAAGACATGGACCTCTTCAAGTGGATCCAGAGGAGGGACACACCAATTGTCAGAGGGATAGAATGCCTCTCCTCTGAGAACAGGCTGAGAGAGTTAGGGCTCTTTGGTCTGAAGATCAGGAGACCGGGGAGAGACCTCATCATAGCCTTACAATAATTAAAGGGGACCTAAAAGAAAGAGGGGGACAGATTTTTTAGTATGGATTTTTGCAACAGGAAAAGAGGAAATTATTTTAAACTAAAGGAGGGTAGATTCAGAGAGTAGATATAAGGAAGAAAATTTTTATAATGAGTATGGAAATATACTGGTTAGCTGGAGAAATGGTATATGCCCCATCCCTGGAAACATTCAAAGTCAGTTTGTATCCTCATCCAGGTGTAGTAGATTTCCCTGTTCACAAAAAGGGAGGTTGGACTGGAAGACCCTTAATAGTCCCTTTCAACTCAAACCATGCTATGATTCCACAAAAGGTCACTTACTAAAGCTAACATTGTAAAGGAAGAGGATAATGTTGGCAATAATTCATCCCTTCAGATTCTGGGAACCCCAAAATCAGCAGCATTGAAGTCAAGGTGCAACACACCTGTGATAACATTACTTGACATTTTGGTCATTTGAGCTGTTACAAGGTTTCTTAAAATGGTCCACTTTACTCATTATTTTAACTGTCCAATAGAAAGGATGTTCACTGAGAACTTGTTCCTGCACTATTAGATAAAGGCAAAGACACACAGGTGGCTTGGTATCCAACATCAAGCAGAACCTGCCTGCAGGCTTCTCTATTCCAAGGAGATAGTAAATTGTGTTGTGCATTGAGGGATGTGAGCTGCCCAGCACTCTCCTGTGCCTGCTCAGGTTACCTGTTATGTGTACTACTATCTCCTCCATGAACAGCTGGCATCCCACGAGTACATCCATTCATACTGCAGGAAACTAAGAGAGCTTTTCAACATTCAACTCCATTCAACTATCCTTTTCCACCTCAATGCTCATTAAATTGTTAATTCAAAATTGAAATGTCCTAAAGCACAACATTGGAAAGCAGTAAGAGAGGGGATGGCAAGTGAGGGGTCAAGGGAGGAGACCTCATGACAGTCTTATTCTGTGTATTTTACATTTTCCACATCCTCATATAGGTCAAATATTTTAATGTAAAACTGAAGTTTGGTGAAACAAAAATACTATTTTTGTACTAACTTTGCTGAGAATATAGTTTGTACTGTCTTCGTATGAAGATATTGTTCAGCAATCTTAACATTTTGTTTTTTAGAACTAGAACATGAACTTAGAAAAATAATTATTCATATTCATGCTTGAAAATTACAAATACCGTTTTGAAGCACTGAATTTGCATAAAATGTTTTCTTTCAAGTGCTTAATTCTTAAAGCAATTTCACGTAACATGTAAACCATTACTGAAGTAAAATTACATTTCAAAGGGGTACACAGTGATCTTGCTACTCAGCTGTCACTGGCATTAATAAGAGTCACACAGCACTACTTGGAAAGTTTGTTGCCATGTGTCTCATTTAATCACATCAAAGAGGGAACATCCCATACCAGCTTTTTTTTTATTAAAAGTGCATTTTATACTTAATTTAAAAACTCCATTTAAATATTTTATACTTATCTATCAATTACTGTGCAGAGACCCTCCCTCAAGCAATTATTTTCTATGAAATTTCATATTTATTCTTATTAGCTATACCATTACACTGAGTGGAAAGCCCTAGGTAAAATTCTAATATCACTTGTGACTGAAGAGGTAACTGTAGCTATTTTATGATTTACTAGTTTTCTAGTAATAGCCATCTGCAGTCAATTTAATTGCTTTTTGGAATTTGTTTGCTCAAGCAAAGTTTATTATTTTTATATCATTATGGTAAATAGGAAATAAATATTAACCATCTAGATTCTGTGAACAGTCAGGAAACTTGATATATATAAGAGTGAGCTGATTGCAAAGTGAAGAGGATGGTGTTTGGGTAGGCCTTTGGCCCATGTATTTTTCTGACTTTCCTCACTTATAAACACATCAGGAAAACTGTGGATCTGAGTCTATTAATGGAAATGTAAAATCCCATTACTTCAAGTACTTAAAGACACTGGAGATGGGTAGGAAATATATTTCATTAAAAAACTCAGAAGAAAAACAATGCCACAAATATCTATCTTTCTTTCACCTTGCATTTTGCTTACTATTTTTGATAAATAAAAGCCAACAAAAAATCTGCAGTAAATCAGTGGACAAAGAGAAACATAACTTTTCTTAGGGAAAACCATATTCATCAGTTGAATATTTCTGTAACCATTCTCTAGTGACTCACAATTACTGTATCCTCTTAGAAAGCTATTTTAAACTAGTTACTTCCTCAGTATTGGCTAAACAAGTGTTATTCTCAGTTTCTAGCACAATAGAATATTTGCCCTTAATCACTAGGTTAAATAATGTCTTGATATACAGCAGTACAGATACATAGGCTTTATGCAATTTCCTAGATTTTGACAACTGCCCCTATACTTTCTTACTCTTATTTGACATTTCTAAACAATATTTTCAAAACGAGCTTTGACAAAACTAGCATTTTGAATGATTGGCCGGTAGAAAAAGGATTACTCCTTCAGAGACTTAAAATACATATATCTCTCTGCTTAGAAAAGGCCTCAAATTGCTTTTGAGATGGATACAGCTGCTGAATGAAAAGTATTTCAACAGCAGTTCAGACAGTACTTATTGAATAAAACATATTCCTTTAAAATAAATAAATATAATACTTACATCAATTCAGAGAAGGAAAGGCTGAATGTTGTAAATAATTGTGTTATTTAGTTTGGTGTTAGCTCAGATATCAATGATGGTAACTATAGATGTATGCCCTTGTTGACTGGGTACTTCAATTAATTTTTTTTTGTCTGTAAGGACTTTTTCAACAACAAAAAAAAGCTGTATCATATGGTATTAAATCATGTACCAGTATCTCCTGTCCCTGGTTGTCAACAATTTGTCCAACAAGGCATTTAGTATATTGCAGTTGTACACATACTTTAATACATTTGAATATTTTCAGTAAATTTTAGTTCTATTTCATCAAAATGTTTATATTCTGAGGGGCTTTGAATCAGTATTTCCCTACAAGATCACGTGAACCACCAGCTGACACCACCTAGATGATAATTTTATCACTTGTCAAGGAGGAGATGGTTTCTAGAAAGATATGTAAATTAATTATTACATACATGAATACATACATGGGAAAAAATGCAGAGTTGAGACTGTGGAAATAATTCCTTAATTTAACCACAGTATAGTTTTTTCTTTTTTTTTTTTTCAATCATATAACCCACACACCACATCAGTAAACATACTACTCTTGGAAATCAATCCTCAGAAATTCTGCATCAGAGGAAAAGACACAAGCAATAAAACGTATATCTGGAGAAGGGTCTCCATACAAATGGCTACAAGGGTTTCTCGTATGAATGTTAAATTTTAACATTAACTTTTTTTATAATTAGAATTTACACATATTAAAAAATCTTCATTAAATTACAAATAAACAAAAAATAATTAGGGCATGACCACATTTGCTTTGCCATAGGTTTGTATGAGCCCCACTGCTTCAGTGGCAGAACTATTCATTTCTAAATACACAGAATATCTCTCACTATGAAATATGTCTTAAACATTTTAATATTCTGATTAAATAATATTAATAATTTAATTAAATAATTTAATAAAGAAGATGCTGTAAAGATAAATCTTAAAGCAAAGTTTAAATACACAGTAGAAGCAAAGAAATAATTTCCATCTTCAGTCTTGAAATTCCTAAAGAGAAAAGTTAATTGTATTTTTTAACCATCATTACCATTGAGTCATGAAATGAAAATGTTTGGAGATGCTTAGCATTCATTAGATTTCTGTCCAGAAAACTTTTAGTTAATACAGCCTTACATTATCAGAATATTTCAATAATATTCACACTCACAATGTGAGTCATTCTTATAATTTATAATACTTAGAAAAACCTGAAAGATGCGTGGCAAATCTATTGTGGATTCAGGTTTAGAACAAAGTCCCTACCTCTCAGAACTGCATTACTGGGAGCTCTTAGGCAACCAGGTACTCTTTGTAAAACATGTCAGAGATAACTCTAAAAATATTGCTGGTCAGAGGGGATTATATAGCAAACAAGAGATTCATTTTCTTTAAATGCTTTCTGCAAAGGAAATACTAATCCTATTTTATCGTTCTTTAGCCCCATTGTTAAAATTTTCAGTCAGAAGCCTACCAGAATCTTCAACCTGTGGAAAGTAGAATCGTAATGTATTTATAATCTCATAAAAAGTAACCCACCAACTGCCAAGATTAGTGAAATTCAAAAGACAATGTTAAGAAACTATGATCAGTTTAAAATAAGGAAGACATTGGTTAGGTGTCTAGAATTTGATTCCTTACAGTAGCTGCTTAGCTACTATCCAGATACCCAGAGAATCACAGGATAATGAGTTGACCCATCTGGTTCCTTGAAAATGTAGGTCAGGTGTTCGCTGCCTGAAGAAATTACCTGCAAGGTGACTCAAGTTGCATGGAGCATTAGCTCATCCACTGGCTGCTCATATATCACTGTCATATCCTGGAAAGAATGTGGCAAAACACAGTAAAAGTGAGGAAAGTAATTACAGAGGAGGACAAAAAGAAGACATCTATTTTAATTAAGCTAGAAAGAAGTGTACTGGTTGTGTACGTATTTTTCAGGGAAGTGGATTTGATATAAAAGAAGTCTTTTAGTGTACAAATCCTATCAGTGTCCACAAGTTTATAAACTAAACTGTACTGCAAAAATACATGTACCACAATGTGATAGAAGGACATGTTCATTGGGCTAATACTATAATAAGAAAGCAATAAGAATTATCCTGTTGTTACAAGAATTTTGTTCTAACTTTGTAATAAAATTGTAAGTCTATTAAAATCTATGGTTTAAAAACCCATCTGATATTAGAGAAGAATGGATACTTCATCAAGTAATGATATTCTTAATAATCTTGTTAGAATATGTGCTTATATTTTTGTAGTCTTCGTCTGTCAATTATTTATGTGCAAATGAATCGTGTCTGACATCCCACTCCATTCAAATTATAGTAAATCAGAAAATCTGGAGTCCTGATTTGAGTGAATAAAGGTATTAAAACTATTATGGGCTCAAAGGATTTTAAGCTCTACCATATTGCTTTATAATTTTCAGAATTAAAGATTATTCGTCTGAAAAGTGACAAAAGATGGAGCTGAACAAATGGTCTTTGATAAGTTACAATTAATTTCCTTACACCTGGCCTTGAAAAGCTTTTTTTATGTAATCTTTTTCCCAAAAAATATTACATTAAGTTTCAAGTAAGATTGTTTGTAAAGATTTATAGAATGCCAGAATGAAGAGTTCAAAGAAAGACTGTAAACAACATGGAAAAAAATACAGAATATAGACTCATAGAATGGGTGGGAAGGAATCTTTAAAGATACCAGTTTATCCCCAGTCAGCCACCCAAGCACCACACAGCTGCTCATTCACTCCCTCTCCAGTGGGACTGGGGAGAAGACAAGAAGGGTAAAAGCAAATAAATTTCTGATTTCCCAAAAACAAACACAAAAGATACCATTATATACTACACTGCTTTGCAGTCAAACATGAACTGTTCAATTTAATTTCAATTTGAGGATACTGAAGATACTGATACTGTATCAAGTCCATCACAAGCATCAATTATTTTTCTAATCTTCCATGGCCTGACAACAAATGCATCCATGACATTTGTATCCTGAGTATAAATACCATGGGCTTAGAAATCTTACTGGCTGATCTACATTATGGGCATCATTATATATAAATATATATATATATATGTGTGTGTGTATGTGTGAGAGAGGTCTTTGCACTAAATCTTAGTTTCCTGTTCTGCTTGTTTCATACAGATGTCAGTAGAAAAATATGTATTTTACTCATTTTTAGAAAAAGCACCTGCAAAGCAGGAACATTAAAGCTGTAATTTAGAATATATAGAAGTGGAAGTTTAAGACTGCCTGAATGACATAAATTTATCCTACTTTTGTAGGGTTCTGTACAGCTTTATTTGAAAAGGGAAATTGGTCATATAGGACAGAGCAGGTACTTCTTACTTTTAAGAGAAGAGAGAATGAAAGTATTATTTGAATAGTGGAAACTACAATACCAACTAAAATGAATGAAAATTACCTATAGCAATTACATTCTATTTTTGTTTTCTTAAATTAATTTCACAACAAATTGATCCTAACTAAAATATTTTGATTCAGGAATAATGTCATAGAAATCTATTCTAAAAATTATATAAAATCAGACTACCTGAGGGTAGAACATGCTCAAAGCATAGACTTCTCTTCAAGAAACTAAGAGAATAAATTTACCTTATATTATCTTCATGTCATTGTGTCAGGAAGAAAAAAAAAGCAATAAAAATATGATTTTTAGGAAGTTCTAGATTAAATTTAGTAATTTCAGCCTCCACCTAAAAAACAGTCTATTTTATATAAACCTGAAGTTTTCATTGTAAGTTCCTAATTTTTCTCATGTCTTTAGGCAGAAATATTAGCTAAGTACTTGTGTAAATATTTGACTATATTTTATGTTCTTTAATTTATCTGATTTATTACATATAAAACAAATGGATTTATTTAGGCCACAGCCCTTCTTTGAAGTAAGAACCATTACATGAAAACAAGGGGCTCACTTTAATGTACATAAATATTTTCCTGAAGTGAAAACAGAAAGAAAAAATATTTTTTTTTTATTTTATTTTATTTTCTTTCCTCACAGATGACATGCTTTTTGCTTCAACAAGGAATTAACTTCATGGACAAAACTACTACACAATTACTCAGTGTTTTCAGAAGTTATTAATGGTATTGAACCAATTCCTTCTAACTAGAGGGAAGGTGTCACCTACCATCTCTCCAATTCATTGCAGCAAGAGAGCCTCTTATGACTTTGATTAGAAGAGAAATATTAAGACAAGTAATAGGATAAAAGCCTTTTAAGTTTTCCAATCCCATTCTTTCTATACTGTGGTTAAAATAGTTAGGCCCTCTATTTCTCATGGATATTAGGTAAAGTGGAGGATGTGCTAATTGTTCTAGCAAGTGATTTCAAACTTTAAAATTCTTTACATGTCTTTAAAATTCTTTAAATGTCTTTAAAATTCTAAGAAGCACAAGTGTTTTTTAAGGCAGACTCCACAATCCAGAAACATAAAAATTGTGTTGCAAAGAAAAGCAATTTGCACAAGAGACAATCTGAACTACTTTCAAGGTTAGGAAAATGTAGCCATGTTAAACATGCTGTTTATAGCTGATTTGGACTTATTTACTGTGGTTCACACAGCAGAACTTTTAGTAAACAGAAAAGTAAAAAGAAATGAGGTCGAACACTAAACAGGTAAGAACAAATTGCTTAAGAAAATTTTGAAGAAGGCTGCTGTTTTGAAAGTGCTTTCATAATTACCCACAAAAGGGGGGGAGTTAGACCTATGCATGTCAGAAGGTTAATTTCAAGAACACTTGGATTTCAAAGCAAAGCTATGAAGAAAAGGTTATGTGATATAAATTGTTTTGTAGGTTGGACTTAAGACTTGAAAAACAATATTTGGAAATATTGTTCAATCTGGTTACTGTTATCTTTGATCATCATATCTTTGATTATATTTTCCATAGTGATAGGCAATGTAGGAGATTTCATATGCTTGTAGGAAAGGAAACAGCAGTTTTTATTAAAAAGGAAGAAAGAAGAATACAAATAATTATAAATGGGTTATTGTAACTTTATTCTTTGCTTAGATTCTGAGAAATTGTATTTTAAATATATATTTTAAATGCCTAGAATGGATGTAATCAGATCCTAGTATAGATTTTTTGTGAATATATTTAGTAAAACAAAAGTATCGGCTCTTTTAAAAGAATAAAAAATATGTGCATAATATGAGTAGTAAATATCGACAACAGTCCTCATGCTAGACCTGCTCATGATTTATATTTTAAACTTAGAAACATAGCTGTTAATAAATCTATAATACTTATAAAGGGAATATTTTTTTCTTAGGTGCCATCACAAGATAGAAATCAGTATGTAGAAATGTACACTGAAGGATATCTATATGGGTAGCAATAATCTCATCTTTACAATCAGGCACATAAAGTCTGTTAAAGTATATTATGATTTTACAGAAGAAGGAAAGGAATGTCATATAGAATCTCTGAAACAAAAGTTTTTATATTCTTGCATTCCTATACAACTTTTGGTTACCATAGAAAATTATGCTAGGTGGTATTTAACATAACTCAATATGGATATGCTTACACAAAAGTGGAAGTTACCTGGACATAGTGATGAAATTGACCTCAATTTTAGGGCCGATTCAGTTCAAAACATTTATCAATAATCTGGATGCAGGAGCTGAATGCATTTAAACCTGCTGATGACATCAAACTGGGATATACTGATGACTCTGTTGAGGGACAAGAAGCCTTAAATTGGGATTGAAATAGTTTGGAGGACTGGGGAACCATCAATGATCTGAAACTTAAGAAGTCCAAATGATGGATTCTGCAGCTAGAATAGAGTAACACCAGGCATAAGTATATATAGGAACAGTAGTGGCTGGAGAGAAGCCCTGCAGGAAGGGATTTGTGGTTGCTGGTCAACAGCAGGCTCAGCTGGGGTCAGCAGGGTGCCCTGGGTAGCCAACAGGGCAAACCACATCCTGGGGAGCATCAAACACAGCACCATCCGCAGCTCAAAAGAGGTGATTATCCCACTGCATTCAGCATTTAATAAGGATGTGAACCAGAGAAAAACAGAGAAAAACAATAAAGCTGGTGAAAAGACTGGAAGGGATGCTCCTATGAGGAGCAGATAAGAACTTTTCATTTGTCTAGTTTGGAGAAAAGGAGACTGAAGGGCAACTTAATTGCTCTCTTCAACTTCCTGCAGAGGAAAAGTGGAGAAAGAGAGAGGTACTGATTTCTTCTCCCTGGAATGCTCTGACAGGAATTGTTCAAAGCTGCACTAGAGAAGGTTTAGATTGGACATTAGAAGCCATTTTTTTACAGAGAGAGTGGTCAAACCCCGAGCCTATCAGTGTTTAAGAGGCCCTTAGAATATATGTCTTTAACAACAAAGACATGTCTTTAACAACATGCTTTAATTTTTGCCTTATGGTTTTGTATAGACCTTTGCAGTTTGACACAACTGTAGTCTTGATGACTATCATGCAAATTCACTTATATAGCTCCTCTATCAGAGAATCAGATCACTTTTGTAGCAAATCACCTTGGTCCACAAGCAGGGACATACATGCATTCCCATCTCATGTGAGCCTGTCTTTTTATAGGCTTGAACAGATCTTAGTTTAACTTCTCCACACTCACTGCAGTATTGTCTTAGTGCTTTCATACACACACAATATTAGTATTTGTTAATAACTATACCTATATTACATGAAAATATATCTACATTTTAAGTGTAAATATGTCATCCATTTATTTACTATTAGTAAAAATACACAGAAGAGAAAGGATGAATAGAAGAATATTTGCATTATTCAAAGCAAGTAGCATCTTTGGCAATGTCTCTCAGACTGGATAAATAGAAATATTTGTATAGAGTAAAGCAGTTAGGAGGGAAAACCTAATGTCAATATTAATTTAAGAATTTTTTTTTTTTTTTTACTTGAGGTAAAGTACAGTCTAGTATATACACTGAATGTCCATTTGTAGCTGAAGTGTTTCTGAATTGAACCTTCCAGTGTACCTAAATGTATACATTTAATTCCCTCTGGCACTACTGACCAAAGCACAATAACTGAAGACAAAAGAGAGGTTCAAGTAAAAGACACAGCATTGATGCCACCTAAAATTGTATTTAACAGTCATTTTAATCTGCATTCCTTATCTTTGTAAAGAAATCCTAGCCACAGTTTACATAAATCTCACCCTAAGTTTATAATGCACCAGGCTGATAACTTCATAATGCTTCCAATGTAATCGCTCTCTTTTCATCATTCTTTTCTAATCAGGTTTTACAATTTGTAGCTGTTTTTTGCTGGCTGAGTTTTAGCTGGGTTTTCCCCCACCCCATTACTTGCATGACAGAAAGTCAACAAAGCCAATATCTATACTGCAATACCAGCTAAATGATAAGATGAATCCTTCATTGACTTACATAGTATTAGTTTTT
The DNA here is from genome assembly GCA_037013685.1 of Acridotheres tristis. Lineage (NCBI taxonomy): Eukaryota > Metazoa > Chordata > Aves > Passeriformes > Sturnidae > Acridotheres > Acridotheres tristis. Next base: position 92,914,945 of record CM072884.1, read on the forward strand.
ATGAATCACTACAATAACCAGTTTATAAAACCAATGCCCATACCTATTAGAGATTGCATTTATATACAGGGTTTTTTACCAAAATAAGTCAATATTTTTACTTTACCTTTAGTCTTTTCCAGAAAAAATCTCCATATGCTACCAGCATGAGTAAAATATGAGAAATTTGAAAGTTCTATAGACATGTTATATTAAAAGTAGAAAATGCTTTACATTTAGTCAAACAGACATGGTACTCATATTGCCCTTGAGAACTTAGAAATACAAATATATAAACCTCAAAAAAACCCTTTCCAAAATATGCAAAATAACCCTTTCCGGCAAACATGAGGAGGATATTTCAATTTCTTTTTTAAAAGGTGAATAAGCTCCTCGTTCAACACCTAGATCTAGTTGTGTATAGATTATTTAGGTATCATTATACTTGATGCACTAGAAAAGAGTAGATGGTTTCTGAAGAGCTGTTCAGGACACCCTGAAATACATATCTACATTTTGTATGTTATGGCTCTACTTGTAGATACCTAAATTTAGGTATTAGACTAAATTAATGTAATATTCGTTGGTATAATACTTACTTTTAAGTCATGAATCAGATTTTGATTTTCCATGCCACATTCTCTTTGGAGGATGACTCTTACACTGATATAACAACATTTAATTCAATCTCAATGAATTCAGTTTCAGAGGGTCATATCCCACTAGATATGAATAATTTTTTAAAGGATCTTATCTAATTCCTGGAAATTTAAATATGCTACTTTTTGGTTTTTAATCAAGTCAGTAAAAGTCGTATTAAAGAGAGGATCTAGGACTGGGGAAATCTAAGATAATGTTTAGAATTAAATGTAGAGAATAATTGAATGTTTCCTGTTAAACTTATTCCTAAATGTAAGCTGATCATAGTGGTGCTGCAGTACTCTTGATTTAGTAGCCTATGAATTACATCCTCAGCTGTATTTTTTTCCTGGGATTGGTAACACTCTGTTCATTTGCCATATTCTAAGGAGAAAGAAAAAATAAATCTGACAAACACTGTAAATAATTATGGAATATGTAGCAAAAATAGCTACAACATACAGGTGTCACACTTGAATGAAGAATGCTGCCAAATCATTCCATGATTTTATGACTACATGACTGCTTTGGTCACAACTGGATGTCCTATAATGAAGCAAGCACAGATTAAGTTGTTTTCCTCCCAGTAACCTTCACTCTTTCCCTAAATTTTTTCTCTCATTCATTTTCATTTGAGTTCATTTGTCTCTTTCTTCCAGAGTTTTTCCTTCCCTACAAACCTATCATCTCATATTCTTTATATATGTACTTACATAAACATATTATATTTTGTTTCATATAGACATTTGCATACAGATAACTATAACCCTGAACTCCTTCCATCATTTTCTTCTCCTTTCATAACTTGTAACACCAAGGGTAGGAGGAGAGGACACAGCTATTCAGCATTGTAGAATCAGTACTCTTCCCTATTCCATGGTACAGGAAAGGTCCCAAAGAGTGGAGATCATCCTAAGTTTGCCTTATTTTGACTCTATGATGAATACTGCCAGATCTAGGGGAAATATGTAAAAACCAGGACACAACTAGATAATTCTTATGCTGATAGTTTTGAGGGGTTTTTTCCTGATTTGTTTTCCGCAATTACAGTTCAAGTGAAAAGATTACTTCTTGAAACACATTTGGCTGCATGTTTCTGGAGCCAACAAGACATAAAAACATGATTATTTACCTTTTTAATATGAATAATCAGTTTGACAGTCTGCACTTGTCAATGAGCAAGCAAGTCCCTTTCCCGAGCCTATTAAATGCTCTGGTTGGTTTTTATCCTACATTAGAAAAAAAGTCTGTATAAAGCTGTTGTGCATAGAAAATGTCATCAGGTGACAGTGGCACCGTTTAAAGTACATTAGCATAGAAGACAGAAAAACCTATTCATGTATGAAGGAACAATTAGAATGTGAGAACTACTACTATTTCTGAATCAAACTGAAAAACATGAATATTTAAGGCAAGAAAGCTGCTGAGAAGAGGATAAAGGTTTCACAGGAAGCTAACGTCACTGTATTACTAATTACTTAGTTTCTTTAAAAAGTGCTCTGAAAGAGAAGGTAATATCAGGTATACTGATAAAACTTGTAGTTTTATTAGAATGAATGCTTTTAAATTATATGTAAAAAAACTGCATCTGAATAAACCGCATCTTAATTCATCTGCTTGCATTTGCATTCATAGTACTGAGTTTCTGTTTGCTTTTTTCCCCTTTACACTGATGTGAATCTGTATAAAATTAGCCATGTCTGAAACAATTTCTAGGAGATAATTTTGTACTTGAGGAGTGAATGGCAAATATTCTTGCATTTTTTTCTGTAGCTAAACAGCATGTTCAGCATACAATTGTACCAGTCTTCATTTGATGGCATCTACAGTAAAAGCAAATATAGGTGGGTTTGCCTATACTTTCTATTAGACAGATATCTAGAAATTTTATAACAGTGATAAAAATTTTAAAATTGCTTTGGTCCATTTTTGGTCCAGATCAATCAAACCCTGCAGAGATGTATGGGAATAGTACTTTATTTTAATATCACTAAGGTTTCAGCTGTAAAAAATTATAAAAGGAAAAAAGGAATAAAAAAGAAAAGAACTCCACAAAAAAAGAAACAGTTCTTTTACTCTCAAATTTGGACATTTCATCCTACTCAAAGATAAAATTATCTTTAAAACCAGCAAAAATAGTGCATAATTAATCAGTTTAGCATTATATCATAAAAAAAATCTCTGTATTAGGAATTAATTTCTCTCATACTAATATTGCATGGTACAAAGCATTAGATAACATCTACCAATGTGATAAAAACTTTTCTACATAACTACATTTTTGTTTCTTCAGCATATAAGCATAAATTCAGATGAGGTCTGACTCTTAACAGATGTGTATTAAGTGCTAGCTTTCTAAATAGTAGCAACTCGGAGAAATAGAAGAAAAATGATTAATTACATATTAAAATTTCAACTTGTTTAGAATTATTTTTTTTTAATTTGGTGCTTAGCAATGACAATAACAAGTAATTGAGCTCTAAATACCTTTCTTTGTTGTAATTTAAAAGGCAGCATAACAGACACTCCACAAACCTGTTATTGAGCTATGCAAGTGCTTCAAATAATAATCGTCCTGCCTATCCTCCTTTTCTTGTCACTTTCTGGCTTCTAAGTAATTAACAGGAGGAAAGGATAAATGTTAATTAATTAATTAATCTCTAAGAGAATTTTCAATATATGACTAGAACTATTAGAAAAATATGAGGGTTTTCTGAGCAAGCTACAGCATCATAAAGAAGAGAACCAAAGTAATGGCCGAAGAGACCCTTAAATATAGGAGTCTTAAGCTAGAGCATCACAAATTTGAGTCATTAACTCCTTCTGTATTTAAGAACCGATTTCTACCAGTTACTGGGTATTTAAAATAGTGTATATAGAAATTAGAAGGATATTTCAGAATCCTGATGATGTTATAAACCCTTACGTTTTGTGTTGTGATGTGTGGTATTTTATAAAGCTCTCAATTATTCAGAAGGAGCCACGCTAGCTGAGACTACTTTCCTACCTGATACATGCAAACTGCTCTAGCTTACATCTCTTAGTTCTGATTGGCCTACAATCAATCCAGATTTCAAATTTCTGTCTTTCTCCTCTGCCTCTAAGCTCTGTGCTTAGAAAAGTTAAGATGTATTCTTCAGCATTGAAAATGTACTTCAGAAAGATTAGAACTGAATTAGAACTTAACCTCATTTGGTGGCATGTAAAATTATTAGGATACATTAAAAAAGTTTATAAGTACTTGAGTTTGAAAGTGGGCTCAGGCAATATGAAGTGATTTAAAATTACTGTAGCACTTTTCTTAATTTGGGAGATTTGTAGTTTCCCAACTCAAAATTTGTGGGCTGTTTTTAATTGATAATGAACTATAAATGTAATTTTAAATGTTTTATCACCTAGACTGGATGAAGATCAAATGTCAGGAGTCTAAAGGAACTAGTGTACTAATGAGAGTGTTTCAATGGGCTATTAAACTGATACCTTTTATGACTTTTTCTACCATGATTTATGTGGTCAGATCCTTGATCTCACATTGATTTTTGCTCTTCTGACCCTTTAACAACATGGAAATGGCAAAAAATCGAACAGTGAATTATGAGGATTCTTTTTTTTTTATAAGAATTTACTTCCCCCACAATTATCAGGAACTCTTTTTGCTTGTTGTTTTGAAACTACCTGTCACAGTACATTTCAAAGAGTGAAATAAAGAAGAAAGACAAGAAGCCAAAGTTTCATGATCTCCTAAAACTGCCAGTGTTTCTGAAAAAGGACATCAGAAATATGTTTCGCTTTCCATTCACATAATTTCCCTTTTTATTTCCACCAAAAGTCAAAAACCAAAATTGTTGTGCAGATAGACATACACAACCGTCTTGAAATGTTTCAGAGATGACTTGAAGAAAGTGGGCAAATATATAGGTTGTAGAATCTTTTTTCCTAATTTTCTCTTGTTGGGCTTTTATTAATACTATTTCTCTGCATCTTTTATTTTGTTTTCTGTTGCTTGGTCTGTGTTTTTCTTTAATGAGGATCCTATTTGAAGTTACTTCTGGAAATCCCTAGGGACCTCTACAGTCAGCAATTTCTACTAGCTGTTTCCTTAGGATATCTTGATTAGAAAGGAACAGCAGTAGTCTGTAACAGACAGCTGAGAGAGGAACATCAGGCTGCTCTTCATCTGTTTAGAGAAGGAATGTTTTAGCTGATATTCAGGAGAGCAGGTAACACAGACATCAGCAATCACCAGAGCAGAGAATTGAAAAGGGTCTAGAAGTTCTGCTCTAGATAGTTTGGGACTCTGTGACTGAAGTGGTGATGGACTGTGGCCATTTCCCCATTCTTTGGCAGCTGTAGAAAGTACTCATTTCAAGCTGGAGTCCTTGAGTAGGAAGGAGCTGCAGAGGGTGGATGCTTTCACCCAGGCTTGGGGCTGCAGGGGTGCCTGGTGCCCCTCCTGCTCTGGGATGGCAGCAGGAGGTACAGGGGAAGGAGAGCAGATTGCATGGCACCAGGATGCTGAACAGGAGAGGGACAGTTTTCACAGACATTACATTTTGTAGAGGAGAAAACTTTTGATCACACAATCCAAGGATGAAAGAAAAGCTTAAAGGCAGAACAAGACTCCAAAGATGTGAGAAACTGGAAGCTTGTGGTGACAAGAAAAAACTTCACCAACACAGCATCAGCAACGGCCTAATTGTTAAGGAAGGTGAAGAAGTGCAGTTGAGACAGGCTTCCAAGCCAGCTGGGCACGGAATAACCATTAGCATTGAAAGGAAGCAGTGGGTGACAACAGTTGGTGTTTCCCTTCTGCTTCCCTTCACTTGTGGTATGTCGAGGGAGACTATGCAGGAAGATTTATTACTTGCAGAAAGGCCAATTCTGTTGCTGCAATCTTCCTGGCCTTTGGAGCTAAATCTTGCTGTATATCCACAGGTGAATAGGAAAAACTTGGTTATCAACTGGCTGTTGCTGGTGCTACAAGCAGGACTTTGGTGATTTTACGGTGCTCTGTAAAAAAGACTGCTAACAAGATATACATCTTTGTTAAAAAAAGAACATTAAAGAAAGCGACCGAAATCAGAACTACCAGCCAGTGAGAATTCTGTTTCATTTCACTAAGAAAGAATTTTCTTGAGATACATTCTGTACATTCGAATATAGTTAGATACAAATTTTTAATACCTTATTAGATTATCAAATGAAATGTCATATAAATATGATTCTGTCTGCATTGACTTTTTTTAGTACCAATATTTGCTGGCAAAAAATTGTGCTACAAATAAACTTTCTAAGGATGACCAGTAGTCTCTGGCTAGGAAAAGGACTCGTTGCCCTTATTCTCACACAATCTCAAAAATTCTGGGTAGCAGCAAAGTCCCAGCTATGAACTGAGCAGACAAGGAAGTTGAAGAGCTTTCCCAGCTTCCCCTCTTCCCTTCTACTAAATGAATGATTCATGCCTGCCTTAAGAATTAAGAAAATTCTTTTGCTAGAGAAAATAGCAAACTCTAATACAGACTAGAGAAAACAACGTTATCAGAATCAGCAGTTATTCCTGAATTTAAAGGACTGCAACAAGAATTCTGAATTTGTGGTCCTTATTCAAACTCTGTATTGACTACTGCTAAATTGTACTCATATAAAGATCATTTGTATTTAAATTTGTTGCTTCCAGATATCTTAGTGTTTCCATTATAGTATGAAACATGTAAGAAGTAGAAAGTAAAGCCAGAATTAATTTAAAAAACAGACAGAAAAGAAAGGTTTTTTGAGGAAGAAAAGTGACTGATGAGACAGTGATATGAAGAAAAGAAATTCAAACCACAATCTTAGATTACACAGTACAGTTTAATTTGACTATATAGACATATCTGCTTCCTTATTAAATCATCAAAAGTATTTCTGATAACATTTATACTTTGCTGTCTCTGCAGATAATAATGAAAACTAAATAACAAAACAAATTATCCAAGGATTCAAATGTTTTGTTTACTGTGGAAGAGATATTAGGGTATCTGAGCATAGTATGAAAGTCTGTATTGAAATTCAGAATTATTATAAAAATAGTTTCATGATGACCTTTGCCTACAGTATAATTATGTATATGCAATACTTTAAGACAGTACATCTTGATTTTAATTTGCCCTCCTCCAAAGCTCTTTTGGTTTCTGCTTACAGGGAAAAAAAATATAAATCTGCAATCCATCATGTACCCTATCTAGTACATTTTAGTTCTTATGACTCAGTAAATGTCTGAAATAAAATACAGATTTCTAATTATATTTTAAAAAATTAAGAGCAAGACAGAGTAAAAATAAAGTTAAAACTAAAAAATAATTTAAAAACCACCAAAAACCCCCACCCATAATTAAGCAGAAATTAAAAACAGCTAAACAAACTTGCAAAACTCAGCTGTAAACTAAAGTTAGCGTTAAACATGTTAAGAGTGACCTGCAGAAATTGAGTTTGTCAGCAGATAAAGAAGTCAAAACTGTTAAAAATATAACTAGGTGTTATTTCATACAGAAGTTTAAAAATCCCATATAATTCTGAAAACTGGTTGAATCCAGGTAAAAATACATTAAAGGTTATGTTTCTTCTTAAAGAAATACGTTTGCATATTAGGAAAAAATATCTCAATACTGCAAGTCTCTTTCGGAAAACCTTGATAGTCACTTTATGATTCCTTATTTTCAATTTAAAATGGAGTTAGGAATGTAAACTATTCATACATTGGTCCCCATCTTAGGCAAAAAAAAAAAAAAATTGTTTTGGATATAATTCACATTCAATGAACTTTTTATCCTCACATCAAAAATTTTTATAGAGACTCAGATAGATGAATTATTTGACTATAGTCCATAATTGAACTTAACATAGAGCTAGTAAATGGTATTTTATTAAAATAAAAAAATATATATATATGAGAGATATTAATTTTAAAATATTCCTTTAAAAGTAATTTCCTGTTTCTTGCAGTGGCCAAGGCTCAAAGCCTGCTTTATTGTTGTTGATCCACCACGATCTGATCTTTTAAAGAGAGGTTTTATTTTTGTCACTACAAAATGCACTACTATTATTTTCCAAAGTGTAATTTCTGTTATAAAAGCACTAGTGCTTACTTGAATAAGATCAAGAAGTGGCTGAAACGTGTCCATTGGCATTCCCATTGGGAAAAGATCTCTTCTCTGCCCTCTCCCAACTTCCTACCAAGTACAACAGACCACAACCTTCTGTGCTAGATGGGCACAGCCACTCTCTTGCCCTCATTGCCCAGATATATTGCTGCCAGTGACTGCTACTGAGAGCTTCATTTCCACAAAATCCCCCTCAGGGGTGTTGGCCAAATTCATCTTCAGTTCATCTGTATGATCTTGGAGCAGTAAATAAATGGAAAAATCTAGGCTTAGGGGAAAATGGGGAAATATATAAAAATTATACCGTTTATTTAAGGATGATATGAATTTACTGTCTCATGCAATCAAAAACATACAAATTGTGAGCAATAACTTTCTTTAAACTCAGGTCTTCAGATTTCTTTGGTGATTAGATCTTTTAATGGCTTTTATGAGTTGCTTTTTACACTCTCACAGTGCAATTAGTTTAGTTAATTATAAAATGGAGAGGCCTTTATTATAATTTTATTTAGTTGCTCTATGACTCCCTCTTAACAAAAAATACAGTATAGTCAATTGATTCATCATATGAAGTATCAGCAAAGACAGTTTCATACATATGTAGTATGTCACATAGTATAGTAGTTGTTCTTATTCAATAAAATCAGAGGAGTATCTATTTATTCAGACTAAAAAGTTTAACACATAAACAATTTAAATATTAATGAATATTGGTTTCACTAAGTCAATAAATTTCCTGCAAATACCCTCATTTGTAATGGTTGAATTTAGATTATTTCCTGTCTGCTTCCGGAGCAATTACTGACTTTGACTTCATGTCTTATAATACATATGATATCATTTTACTCTTCTGATGATCTGAGCAGCCTTTTACAATCCTTCTTTTGTTCTTGCATAGCATCTTGTTGCTCAAAGACATAAAATTCCTGTTCCAGTTGGATGTCTAAAGTGTTTTACATGACATTTACATTTAATGAAATGTTGTATTACATGACTTACAAGCAAAGAGCATTAGGAAATACAAATTAAAATCTTAACTCCCAACAACAGACAACAGCTATATAACTACTTAGTACAACATGCAAAATGGCACTTCTGCCCTGGGCATTCAGCAGAAGTAGAATTGAAGTTAGAAAATTAAAGAGAAGTTCCAAAAAACTCCATCTTGCTTCAATGACTTTAGTCCTTGAGAACCAAAAAAAATCCCTGATGATTAAAGGTTTCCATCATGTATATTTACAACCCCTAAAATGTTGCCTGAGAATCTAAGTTATACCTAAACCTCTTTGTTTATTCTCTCTCTCTAGCTAGAAGACTCTTGCATACTTAAGGTTTGAGCTTTTTTTTCTTCCATCAAAGTGTTTTTTTCAGAATATATTTTTGATGACTTTACACTGAAAATTTCCATGTCTAGATAAGTCTAATATAAAAGTAATTTTCTGTTTCCTGGGTTATGCTGGAAAGAAAATTGAGGTAATACAAGTAATCAAACCACAACAGTGTCCATGTCTGCATTATATTTTATACTTTCTAACCATTTTTTAATTTTTCCAAATCCAGCTCTGCCTTAATCCAAAATCTGTTGATTGTAATAGCTTATGACAGTTTCCAAATTTAAAGTTTCAGAAGTTCAAATGTGTTATAAACTTAGGCACAGAACAGTTAATATGGATATATATCTTTTGGATGAACAAATGTTTGACTTAGAGCCCAGCACAGGACTGCTTATGAAATATTATGGAGATGTGTCTTCAAATATAAAAAATTGTGGCAGACAGTGCTGTGGACAGAGTGGGAGCTTCAGACAAAGTTCATTAAAGAGGTCCTCCCATTGAGTCCCAAGGTGCAGAAATAACTCCCAAGTTCACCAAACCACTTCTCAAAGGGGAGCTGGATCCAGTCTTGGACTCAGACTTTTGTAACAGTTTATGTCTAAAGGTTATATAGGCGTAGTTGAACCTTTACACAAATTTGTCCTGGAGGATTAAGAATGGTAAACCATATACATATGTGTGTGTATGTGTGTGTGTACACACATGATTTATTACAATATATTTACTACACAGTATAGGAGCTATAGCAACTATGATAATATAGTTCTCTATGAAGTAATATTGAAACAATTATACTAAAGCAATTGTATTAGAGCTAGCAAAACCAATTATTAATTAGTAATTAATGTTACCCATACCAACTGTGGGCAAATGTCTTTCACTCAGCCTCAAGGAGTAACCCTGAGGAGTGTCCCCACTCAAGGGAAGAATCTCCACATGGACACTCCAGGAGGGATATTAGTAGACCCTGTTAAAATTTGGAACTGAGTTTTTGTAGTATAAAATAATTAACTGCCAGTCATATATCTCCAGGCCAGCTGTGTCAACTCAGCAGCTTTAGGTAAATTATCAGAAGTGTAACTTTTTTGTTGGTTTATCCAGGTATTTTATCAGGTCTACTGCTTCTTCACCTTATTATGAGGATGTTTAACTTAGGGATTGATGAGTCAGACTGTTTTCAGCAATATTCAACACCAAAAGCTACCTGACACACCTCTTTATTTACCACTGATAACTTTGCAAATAGGACATTGTCCAAGTGGTTTTACCTCATTACAGACAGAGCACTCTGTTACAGGGGATTCAAAAACAGAGCCTTTGGAAAAGCAGTATTTCATACACATAACTCTAAAATGACATATCCAGTAGTTTGCTGTCAAATAGGAACAGCATGTAAGATCTATACTTTTTCTTCTTTAAACACTAAATTTTTATCTCACCCTTGGATATAATTTCTAAATTAAAATAAATAAATAAATACAATTTTGGAGATAATTGTATGTTTGCCTACCACTAGAGGCATCTTCACTGAACTGTAAGTTTACTTTTTTCTAGGATTGTTATTTGAATTCTGCTCATCTGAGTCTCAATTATTTTTTCTTTAATTACTATACTTTGTAAAGTACATTCTTGTGAGACTTTCCAGTTAAACTAAGCAGGGACTTGAGTAGTTATGAATGACATAATAACAAATTGACAAAAAAATTACAAGAATGACAAAAGAGAAACACCTATTTAAATTTCCATGATGACACACATCTTGAAATATGATAAACAAACATCCAGGACCATCTTCTCTGTGAAAACTAAAGCACAAATACAATCAACATATTTTGTGCTATCAAGATCTCCATATCGCAACATAAATTAATGATATTTTCATTTTTACCTCAAATTAATTTCGGTTACAATCTCAAAAATTGGTTTTTGTTGTTTTGTTTTGTTTTAATAGGTTTCCTTTCAGATTAAAAAATATATAATGTGGAGGAAAAACCTCAAACATCTCTACAGATCATAGGTGTGAGTTTCAAGAAATAAAAATAAACTTTTTTATTGTTTTTTTCATAGGCTTTGGATAATCCATAATACAAATAAAAGCCTGTTGGAGATGAGCTTACCATACTTTCTCTTTCAGTTTTTGTGCTCAGAGGAACGCATACCTGAATCAGTTCTGCTCTTAGAGGCTTCCCCTACTGAGTTCTGAGGGCATATCTGACAGATGTTCTTGCTCTCACAGAAGGGGGGCTGCTTCTGTGTAACTACTTGTTCTTCGACCTGGTTTTAGCACTAAGATTCTGCTTCAATGGAGGGATCAGCCCACTCCATCTCACATCTGCCTTTGTGGTAACTGTGACTATGCTGCACTCTCAAAAGAGTGTCTTACGTTATGCAGTACTCCATGACACAATATATAATTTCATCATGGCACGGATTGCCACAGGATGTCACGAACATTAATAATTTCAATTGGTTTCATAAGCTGTCAGGCAAATTCGTGGAAAAACAAACTGAGAGCTATCAAGTGCAAAGATGAAGACTATGGACGAGAAAGTCTCTTGAGCCATGGGTGACTAACTAGGCAGAGAGGGTAGCTTCTCTATATGCTCCTTGTGTTTTTAATTACACTTTTCCCCAGGATATACTGTTGGCTGTGGTTCTATTGAAGATATTGAGCTAGATAGACATTCATTCTTATCCAAATATCATTCTGATGTTGTTTAGCTTCCAGCATCTGATAGGGTTGATTTTTTGGTAATGGAAATATTATTTACAGTCATCCTTGTATAATACTGCTTAAATGCAGGTTTGTTTTTTTTTTTTTAATTTTGTTTCATTTTTACACTTTAAACCAAACAAAGATCTCCAAAATCATTAATCCGGTTAATTTCATTATACTTCAATAAAATACTAGATTACAGTTTTCACTGATATGTTTTGTTCATCTCTAGATTCAACTCTGCTTCCACTGGAGAGAAGGGGAAAAAAAGGGAAAAGTAAGTTGATAAGGTAAGAAGTCAGATATTTTTTTTTTATATGTTTGAATATACACTGGAGAATGGAATAGAATAGAATAGAATAGGATAGAATAGAATAGAATAGAATAGAATAGAATAGAATAGAATAGAATAGAATAGAATACTGAAATATATAATCTAGCCAAACTTGATTTTAAAAAAATTAAATAAAAAGAAAAGATTGTGTATTTACCTGGTCATACAGTAAATATTATAGTGCCCTGCAATTGAGCAGATCCCTTCTTATTCACCTTCTAAAGTTCTAAAAAGGTGGCCCAAAAAAGCTAGGGTCTCTTTTGTGCTGCCCTCAATAACATGACAACATATCAAGCCATGCTGACAAGAGTGGAACAGGGTCCAAAGAAGAATTAATTCTCCTGTGGCAAAGACTGCATGCAGACTCACTTTCTGGGATGTGAAGATTGACTACTAACTTTCTTATCACTGTCTACATGCTTAGCTTCTTCTTTTATCAGAACTGACATTGTAGTGAATAGCTGTCATCTTGCAATAGCTGCTGGCTGATGTTATCCTAAAACTCACCTGGGGTATGTGTGGGGTTGTAAGAGCCTGAAAGCACTCCTGGGTCTCCTAATTACAGGTACTATCCAGTAGAAATATTATGTTCCACACATCCAGATTGTAAGTCACTTCAGTAGCAAGAGAGTGTTTTCTGTTCACTTCCATCATGAATCAGATGAGCAGTTTCCAGGTGTGCTGATATGGCACGAAAAGCTTCAGTATTCTTTTTGAGTGTCGCATACAAATAACTAAAAATTTCCATGTATCAAGCAGGTTGAGCCTCTACCCATTTTTTAATTTACATCTAGGATATAGCTCCATATGTATGAAAATAAGGTCTTAGTTACAAAATTGTTACTCATTCTGCCTCTGACACGTTTTATTTGAACTACGCATATAAACGTGCAGTTTGTCCCAAACAATTAAATATTACCTGTTCGTATATAAGCAGGATGGTACTTAGTGGCCTTATTATGAAGCAATCCTTTTGTGTTATAGCTAAATGACCAAAAAAGTGATGATTATAGATTGTTATAATAGAAGATGCCTCTGGATATAATAATTTTATTTGTTCTGCTTTTGTAACCAGGTGTGCTTTTAACCAATCAGTAAATTAATAATGACATCTTGTCAGGGCAAGCTGGTAATAATTAAAAGTGCACAGTTAGAAATGCATAGCCGCATTATATGCATTTGGGGAAATAAGATAAAAGAAAATGTCACAAATTTCTTGTCTGTAAAAGCTTTAACAACTTAAGGCTCCCTGTTAATAGAATAATTTCCTTCATGGAATAGTTGAAAAATTACTTTGAAGCACTTCCAGATCAGAATGATGAGTGTAATCATGGAATAAATTTAGTTTCTGTCTGCTATATTCTAGCATTTCTGTCTGCTATATTCTAGCAAAGACTTTTGTTCTGAAATGGAGCTGTAACTATTGGTAAAAGTATTCTGTGCTGGTGAGGGAGTAGGCTCACAGTAGACCAGTGCAGGGTCTTTGCCAGATCGCACAGAGAGTGGTCCAAGGTGCTCTAAATTGCAGGTTGTATTAATTGTATACACATTCTTAAGATAGTGTTTCTTAGGTTTCTCTAAGTAAGAGCAGCATTGGAGCAGACACGACCTGTCCAAGACCACCAACTTCTTGAATAGAATGCCTTTCACAGGTCCCTGAGTAGAGGGTGGGAAAACTGGAGGGTTGCATTTCAGTGGAATTGACAATACTGACTTTACAAGGAGAAAGAAACTGTAGTGACATCAGGATACTATCTTTTATAAGTGCACTTCCACTCAAATATTTTCTTTCAGACTTGTTGGAAAAGAGAGAGTCAAATGAGATGGTAAAGTTCTATTTAGTTTAATCATCCATTGTATAAAAAAATGAAAAGAATTTAATGCATTATAAATATTGATGTTGGACTGCTTACTTTAATTATGAAAACAAGATGAAGAATATAAACTCACTGTGTAAAACATCAGTCTTGATCTTCCTTTTTTGAATGTTCATCCCACTGTTAATGTGGGATGTGTGCTTTAAAGTACTCTGCTATTTTATGAAGTGAGAATTGAAAAGTGATAAAAAAAGGGCTGAGGAAATAGCTATGGTTATTTAGTTTCCTACTATAGATTCTGAATTTTTGAAACATGAGATTCCCAAACCAAAGACAAAACATTCCTCTACTCCCAAATGCATAAAGACTTATTGAAAATCTTTGAAACTGATGAAAAGATCTTATTTAACTCAACAGTATCTGGTTTAGGCCATCAGAAATTTATCTGACTTGAAGACCAGTTTTAGACCCCAAACATCATAAACAGGTTAAAACAAGGTGCAATTATTCCAGCTCACTTGTGGAAGAAGGAAGTGAAGAATGAACTGTGCTTGCACTAGATATTGTACCATAATCACTTTCCTCTAAAAAATAGTATTTCCAGCTCTAGCTTCCTCTTCAGTTAAACCAATATCTGTACTGACATTTCAAGGGGCTATCACATCTACTACACCTAAAAGACTGTAGTGGGTTGACCCTAGCTGAATGCCAGATACCCACCAAAGCCATTTCATCACTCCTTCCACAAATGGAAAAGGGAGCCAAAATAAAATGAAAGGTTCATTAGTCAAGATAAGGACTGAGAGATCACTCACCAATTATCATCATTGGCCAAAGAGGTTCAGCTTGTGGACATTAATTGAATTTATTAACGATTGGAATCAGAGCAGGATAATTAAAAGTAAAATACATCTTAAAAACATTCCCTAATTCCAGAGGTTACCTCCTCCCCCCAGCAGCCCAGGGAGACAGAGAATGGAAGTTATAGTGAATTCTTCATATGTTGTTCCTCCCACTGCATAGGGAGAAGGTCTTTCCCCTGCTCCAGAACGGAGTAGCTCCCACAGGAGACAGGTTTCCATTAACTTTTCCAATGTGGGTCACTCTTCCACTAGGTGCAGACCTTCAAGGACAGCCAACATGGATTCCCCCAGGATCACAAGTCCTACCAGGAAATCTGCTTCAGTTTGGGCTCCTCTCTCCACGAGTCCATAAATTCCTGCATGGAGCCTGTTTATAGCCTCAGCTCGGGCGCCAGTCTCCTCCATGGGCTGCGGGGGCACAGCTGCCCCACCATGAGCTTCACCACGGGCTGCAGAGGAATCCCAGTGATGCCTTAAGTTAATGTCCACACTTCAGTATCAAATTCTTCCCTTATTGTTTAAAAATATCCGTACTTGTAGAAACTAATAAAATATGCACTGTTCTGGGGAAGGATTGAAATGTATATGAGATGACAACATTACACCTCAACTGTATTGAGAGAAATTACTTTAATACTGAAATTGAAAATTATATCAGGTGTGTGTATCTACTCTAAGAAAACTTTGTAAGGTATGGCTGACCATCTTTGCTACGTTCTAAGCTCAATCTTGCTTCAGGTTGTTCCTGGCAAAATAACCCAGTTTCTACCAAACAGATATTTGGTTTTATCCTGAAACAGCAGAACCTTTCTACATGGCAAAAAAAAATGTAGGGCAGATAAAATTTAGTCTGGTTTATACAATAAACTACCCCTCTGACAGTCATAAAAGCTGAGAGTGAGTTCCTGCTCCAGTTATACTTTTAGACACAAAATGACTCATGCAGTTCCTTTCTTGCTTGCTTTCTTAAATATCTAAACAGCTTTCAAATTCCAGAAAATATTCGTAAGAATAGGAAGATATAGCTTTTTAATATTTAGGACCTAAAATATTCTGTTTGGGAAGGTATGAAAAGGTTTTTATAATTCCAGACATTAATCCCTGGAAAGGTTTCATCTAGACACCTAACATGACATTCACTTAACTATATTTGAATCCTCTCTAATTATGTAGAGCCTCTAATAGATGATAGGCAGATGACATGCAACATTTCAGGACACAATGAGACTGTAATGAGAGTCATCTTCAGCAGTTCCTTGTTCCACAGGGATATATGGGATATTCTTTACTTAATTAGACAAGACTCTGGATGGGGGGGATATGTCTCTAATATACGATTATTCTGTCCCTGTTTGTGGATTGTCTGGGATAAGGAATCAAAAGCATAGCCCCCATTAGAAAATCTCTTTGCACAATAAAATGGAGATTTTCTATTCCTCTAGAAATAACAGGAAACCATTTAAGCTGTCTTGTTAAAGCATTGAAACAAAATACAGCCAAGGATCTGGCATGTATTCCGTTGAGTTTTCCTGAAATTCTTGTTAGCCACTTCAAGTTTCTTTCTAATGTTATCTGTGTTTGAATCTAAAATTTAGTTTCAGTAAAAAGCACAAGCATGAAAAGAATAAACTTTGTTTCAAACTGCTGTCAAACCCTCTATGTAGCTAAAGATGTCATATTTCCTAGATAGTTTTCTCAAACATATCAAGAGCCATTCCTTCTGGGAGAAAAAGCAGAAATGATAATTCTTTTCTCCCTCTGGTATTTGTCTTCTGTCTTTCTTTGCTCCCATGACTGACTCTGTACATGCATTCTAATAATGTAATTTAGAGTAATTCATATTAATCTAATGAAAATACTATATTTAAATAACACTAGTTATTTGAGTCTGTTCCAGGTGTACTGTGAATTAAAAAGGTCACAGAAAGCTTAGTCTCTTCCTGCCAAAAAAAGCTACAAAACCACTGCAAAGCCCCTCCAAAAATTTTTATTCATTCAATCCTAACAAGTTAGGTTTTTTATTATTATTTGGTTTGTGGCTTTCCTTTTTTATAATATATTTTTGAAATAATGGAAAACTGCAGCAAATGGAACAGAGAACGGAATCAGAGAAAAAATGTTCTTAGCATGTCTATAATAATTTCATTAAATACAAGCAGTATTCATCTGTCATTTGCATTAAATATAAATACATATTAAAAATATAAATACATCTATATATGTATTCCCCTGCAAACTTGAAGTGCGTATTAGATAAAGCAAAGAGCATGCACTGAATATCTACAACACAGAATAAGATGCTGACAGGCTCTCTGAGTAAATATTAAAAAATCTGCCAAGACATTTTCACCTTCCATCTGCTCAAAGAAAATCTCTATACACATACGTAGTCCCACTGGAGATGCATTATCAAAATCTTGTCTAAGGAGAGAATGAACTTTTCCATGCGATTTTTTTTTATCCACAGAAAAGCATAGAAAGAATACACAAAAGGACAAGAGTGCTTTGTTTATATATTTTTGTTTGAAGATTCTGTCTACACATATTGTTTAATCAAAGCCTTCTGCACAAGCCTTTACTTGACAGTTCCTAAGGAATGATAGAGACAGCATAAATATAAAAACACATTGTTATTTTAATCACCATAGAATAAAGTATCACACATCAACTCATGCTCAAAATCAAGTCCAGCTTCTCATGCCAGTTTAACAAAATTACAGATTAAAACACTGAGTGTTGCTCTGCAGAATGGATCACAGGGCTCCTCTGTTACATGATTTTGCTATTGTATTTCTAGTACATTCACATCTACTGTCTCTATAAAACATTTTTTCTGTTTCATATCTGTTGGGCGGGCCTGGATTCCACAAACAGTTCTCCCGGCCTGCTTTCTATTTTGCAACTTCACTTCTTCAGACCTCCAGACAGAAATCTCCTACAAGACTACACAGATTGACACTTTCTTTTCTTCATTGACGAAAGAGAATATATTATTCTTTAGTTTTCCTTAAATTCAGAGTCCTTTTCTTTGATTGAAGAATAGGTAGAAGTTAAATTGCTACCTATAAAGATTTCTTAGATGCTAAAAGTGCAGAATATGAGTTTAAAAACCAGCTGTGCTCAGTAAGAAGTACCAATTTTGTTACTGTTAGGTCCCTCTAAAAGAATTAAACATATTATAATACTCATTTGATTGATCTGTCAATCCAAAATTTCCCAGTTGTGAATCTATACAGTTCCATGACTTTTTTGAAGCTAACATCTAGTAAAAGGAAACATCTCTCAAAAACAAAACATTGCATTTTTTTGTCCTTCCTATTTTACATATTCTCTTTACCGGTGACAATAACTCTTCCCTCTGTCAATGCAGCATCAAACACCAGTATAGTGAAAATGCTTAATAGCTACTTTTTTTTTTCATTATTCTGGGAATAATTTTTTTTCAGGATTGCATGCACCAAATCATTTATGCTGCATGTAATTTTTCACTCTTATATGTATATATCTGAAGTAGAAAGAGAAAAATATAAGCAATACATCCCAAGATATAAGAGTTTCTGAAAATAGGAAGTCATTAAGGTGAAATTGATATTTGTGTCAGAATCCCCAAAAATTCCCAAAAACCTTGATAAGAAGTGTGAATTACCTTGCTGAACAACACTTTTAAGTACAGTGAAGAAGTAGCACCTTCTTGTATTTATGTTCTGTTCTATAACACCTACTTTCAGTTAAAAACAGTTGAGGTGAAAAAGATGTGCTTCAGATTAGAGATGTACATTACATATCACTAGTTCTTTTTCCCTTGTTTATATGTTATATAGGCATGAGAAGACTTTTCTGACTTGATTCTTCAGCATCATATAATGTAAAGTGAGTTCCTCTCATATATTCTTATTCTGCTCTTGTCTGGCCAGAATTTCTTCTGTGCAATAACCTTTTTCTCATTCAGCGGGTCCATCTTGGAGTCAGCTGGTTCTATCAGACATGGAGCAAGTTTCTGGCAGCTTCTCAGACGAGCCACCCTTCTAGCTTTCTCTGATACCAAAACCCAGTACACAGCCCCAGAGCTGGATGCAGCACCCCAAGTGGGGTCTCACCTGAACGGAGCAGTGAGGCAGAATCACCTTCCTTGACCTCCTGGCCACAATTCTTTTGATGCAGCCCAGGATGTGGTTGGCTTTCCGGGCTGCAAGTGCACATTGACTAATTGTGTTGAACTTCTTGTCAACCAAATCAACATATTTTTCTTTTTCTGTGAAAATTTTGCCGAATATTAAGTTTGGCATTTTTACAGAGTAAACAGGAAAGGGAAGCTGGCAACTGCATATTGCAAAAATTGTCACACCACCCGAGACCCTATCCTGTCTTAGACATAGACACTGAAGGGTAGAATTTTCTCAAAATGCTGCCTAATTTCATGGACTACTTTTACCATTTTAATAGAGTTGTACTTAAATATTCTGACATCACAATGGCTGCTTAAGCAAGTTTGTAACATGTTCCTCCCACCCTTCTACTTTCTCTGTGGGCATCTGTCCTAGGGTGATGTTATGGTGTTTGTATCTCCAAATCGTGTGTTCTGATTATGTTTGGTATTATGTCCTGTGCTTACAGGACTGACTCTGAAAGTGAAGCTTTGTTTTGTCTTGTTATCAGCCGGCTCACCTCCCCCATGGTCTATGTTTAGGAGAGGTTTTGTCTCTGCTTGCTTGCTTGCCTGCTTGCTTGCCTGCTTGCTTGCTTGCTTGCTTGCTTGCTTGCTTGCTTGCCTGCTTGCTTGCTTCTGCCTCTTTTTCTTTCCTTCGCTTTGCCCTTGCTTTTTGCTTGTTAGTTAGTTCAGCTAGGCAGTCCAACTTTTTTCCCTGGACTGTTTTCTTTTCCACCCCGTCCCCTCCCTCTCCTGGATACCATCTGGACCTGTTCTGGACGGGGACCTGGGAAACCCCAAGAAACACCGGGAGCCTACACTCTGTCACCTGCAGCAGCCATTCCCCAGCGCCGGAGACTGATAACTGGGAGACCACTCGCCGGAGAGACTGAGATTGCCATCCCTTCAGAACGGTGAAAGAGTTTTTTTGTCAGCTGGTGTTGTTGTTTCCCTGTGCTGGGGAGTGTTTTGCTTGTTAAATAAACAGGTCTTTTTTTTTTCCCACTCTTCTCTGAGGAAATTCTTCCCGAACCCGTTGGTGGGGGGGGGGAGGAGTCGTGGGGTTTGCTGTGTGGGGGCTCCTTCCGGAGGTTTCTCCCCAAATTCGCCCTAAACCAGGACAAATACTCTTGGCGCCCATCTCGGGGCTTGAGAAAGTGGGAAAAAAAACCCTGTTCTAATAATAATTTGGTTCAAATTATTTTGTGTTGTATAGAGCAGTCATTGGCTATGTTTTTGGAATTCATGTCTTTTGGGGTGGAGGCCTGCATGGGTTTCTGGTCCCTAGGGTTTTTTGAGATCTTAATACCTCTGTGGTCCCTAGGTTTATTTTCTTATCCAGAAATAGCTCCAGTATTGTCCCTAATACGTAGTTTCTGTAGCAGAGGGGCATTGACCAGAATATCCATCGGGCTGGGCTTGGTTTTAATGGCCTGCAGGAGATTTATGAAAGTGCTGGAGTCTGTCCCAGGAATGTATGGTTCTTGGTTATGGCTGTGCACTCAGTTTGTTAGAGGAGAAGCAGGGGATGAGGCTTTTCAGCCTTTGTTTTCCTTCTTCTCCTCTGAATTTGTTACATCCTTATTAGAGAATGTTCAGTTCCCCCTGAATGTTAAAGAGACCATCTTTCTGGTGTTTAATATCGTAAGCTTTGTCTATACAGTTTGCAGTTTCTCTAGAATGAGAGCTGAGATTTCTAGAGGGACAGATGAGACCCCTGACCCCAGGGTAGAGCCAGGCGTGAGAAATCCCGAGTGGTGTGGGAAATGGGAGGATATGGGCCAGATCTTAAAGGAATTTTCTGACCCTACATCCTGGGATTTTCCATGTGACCAAATTCAGAACCCAGCTGAGGTGGCAAAGTACCTGAAAGAGAAGTGCCAGGATAATTCTAAGGAGAAGAAGATCATTGCAGTGAGCTGGGCCCTGGCATATGCTTATCGTACCCTGCTAGATACTGTAGGGCAGCAGACAGAGGAAGGGGGACAAGCAGATAAATCAGCCACTATCCCAGTCACTCAGGCTGCAGCCAACACCCCAGGCTCAAGGCCAGCAGCTAAAGCAGTCAGTAAGCCTCAACCAATGGCTGTTGCTACCAGCACGAGAAGTGGAAAGTGCACAGACAAGACCGATCGACCAGTGGATGACGATGGTGATGATGATGCAGGAGAAGGACCCTCAACGCCTCCTGACATAAAACCAGAAGTTAAAGCAACTGGTACAAGATCAGAGGCCAATATTGAGTCCTTTTCCCTAAAGGACCTCCGTGGCCTAAGAAAGGATTACACCCGACGACCTGATGAGTCTATAATTAGTTGGCTGGTCCGTCTTTGGGATGCTGCAGGCGAGGCTACAATTCTGGACGGCACTGAAGCCAGGCATTTGGGATCCCTGTCACATGATCCTGTCATCGACCAAGGAATGATGAGGGGGCCTAACCCTCAAAGCCTCTGGGCACGGGTCCTGGACAGTGTAGCACAAAGATACCTGTGTGCAGACGATCTTTATATGCAGCAGACCCAGTGGAAGACGATAGAACAAGGGATCCAACGCCTGAGAGAAATGGCAGTGGCAGAGATTATCTTCTCAGATGACATAACAACTAGGAATCCGGACTTGGTACTGTGTACATCTGTGATGTGGCGAAAACTTGTACGGCTTGGGCCCCATGAATACGCTTCTGCTTTAGCAATAATGAAGCGGGATGAGAGGGATGAGACTGTGCTTGATATGGCGAAGAAGCTCCGAGCATATGCAGATGCCGTGCATGGCCCAACACATGCCAGAATTGCAGCTGTGGAAACACGTCTGCAGAAATTAGAAGACAAGATAGAGGAGAATCATAAAAGACTCAGGGAGGAGATCAAAGAGGACCTTCTCCAAATCTCAGCAGTACAAATTAGAGGCCCTGGTATCCAACGTAGACGTTCCCCTGATGGGGAGAGGAGGTACACCCCACGAGCTGAGCTGTGGTTCTTCCTACGTGATTGCGGAGAAAACATGAGGAGATGGGATGGAAAATCTACTGCTGCTCTGGCACAACGGGTGCGTGAATTGAAGGAAGGCAAGAGTCAAAGAGGAAGTTCCACCAAAAGGAGAGCAGCTCCAGTTGCCCGTAGCCAAGCTGCCAAGTATGATGATGATGATGGTATGTCCGATCCCCTTGAAGGAACCTCTAAGACATATGCCCAAGGAAAGAAGGATAAACAGGCTTAGAGGGGCCCTGCCTCTAGCCAGGGAGAGGCGAGGGAAAATCGTGTTTTCTGGACTGTGTGGATTCGTTGGCCTGGCACATCGGAACCACAAAAGTATAAAGCTTTGGTTGATACTGGTGCACAATGCACATTAGTCCCATCAAGATATGTGGGGGCAGAATCTGTCTCTATTGCTGGTGTGACAGGTGGATCACAGGACTTTACCTTGGTGGAAGCTGATGTGAGCTTGACTGGACATGAATGGAAAAAACATCCTATTGTGACTGGCCCAGAGGCCCCATGCATTTTGGGCATAGATTACCTCCGAAGGGGGTATTTTAAAGACCCAAAAGGATTCAGGTGGGCATTTGGGATAGCAGCTGTGGTGACAGAGGGCATCCAGCAATTGAACACCTTGCCTGGACTGTCTGAGAATCCAACTACAGTAGGACTTCTGAAGGGAGAAGAGCAAAAGGTACCAATTGCCACTTCCACAGTGCATCGCCGACAATACAGAACAACTCGAGATGCTGTGGTTCCCATCCATAAGATGATTCGAGAGCTGGAGAGCCAAGGGGTGGTCAGCAAAACCCACTCACCCTTTAACAGCCCCATCTGGCCTGTGCGTAAATCTGAAGGAGAATGGAGACTGACAGTGGACTATCGTGCATTGAATGAGGTGACTCCACCGCTGAGCGCTGCTGTGCCGGACATGCTGGAACTGCAGTACGAGCTGGAGTCCAAGGCAGCCAAGTGGTACGCCACTATCGATATCGCCAATGCATTTTTCTCCATTCCTCTGGCAGCAGAATGCAGGCCTCAGTTTGCTTTCACATGGAGGGGAGTGCAGTACACCTGGAATCGACTGCCCCAGGGGTGGAAGCACAGTCCTACCATCTGCCATGGACTGATCCAGACTACACTAGAAAAGGGTGAGGCTCCAGAACATTTACAATATATTGATGATATCATTGTGTGGGGGAACACAGCAGCAGAAGTGTTTGAGAAAGGAGAGAGAATCATCCGAATCCTCCTGGAAGCCGGCTTCGCCATCAAGAAGAGTAAAGTTAAGGGACCCGCTCGAGAGATCCAGTTCCTGGGAGTGAAGTGGCAAGATGGACGGCGTCAGATTCCTACTGATGTCATCAACAAAATCACAGCTATGTCCCCACCAACCAACAAGAAGGAAACACAAGCTTTCTTAGGCGCCATAGGTTTTTGGAGGATGCACATTCCTGAGTACAGTCAGATCGTGAGCCCTCTTTACCTGGTTACCCGCAAGAAGAATGATTTCCATTGGGGCCCTGAGCAGCAGCAAGCTTTTACCCAGATAAAGCAAGAAATTGCTCATGCAGTAGCCCTTGGCCCAGTCAGGACGGGACCAGATGTGAAGAACGTGCTCTACTCTGCAGCCGGGAACCATGGTCTGTCCTGGAGCCTGTGGCAGAAGGTGCCCGGTGAGACTCGAGGCCGACCATTAGGATTTTGGAGTCGGAGCTACAGAGGGTCTGAAGCTAACTACACCCCAACAGAGAAGGAAATCTTGGCCGCCTACGAAGGGGTCCAAGCAGCCTCAGAGGTGGTTGGCACAGAAGCACAACTCCTTCTGGCACCCCGACTACCGGTGCTGGGGTGGATGTTCAGAGGAAAAGTTCCCTCCACCCACCATGCCACCAGTGCTACATGGAGCAAGTGGATTGCCCTCATTACACAGCGCGCCCGGATTGGAAAACTGAATCGCCCTGGGATTTTGGAAGTAATTACAAATTGGCCCGAAGGTGAAAGTTTTGGTGTCACAGATGAGGAACAAGAACCAGTGACACGGGCTGAAGAAGCTCCACCGTATAACCAACTGCCAGCAGAGGAAACACGCTATGCTCTATTCACTGACGGTTCCTGTCGCATTGTGGGGATGAACCGGAAGTGGAAAGCAGCCGTATGGAGCCCCACACGACGGGTAGCAGAGGCCACTGAAGGAGAGGGTGGGTCCAGTCAACTTGCTGAACTCAAAGCGGTTCAACTGGCCCTAGACATTGCAGAGAGAGAAAAGTGGCCAAAGCTTTACCTTTATACCGATTCATGGATGGTAGCCAATGCTCTGTGGGGATGGTTGGAGAGATGGAAAAAGGCTGACTGGCAGCGTAGAGGAAAACCAATTTGGGCTGCCAATGAATGGAAAGACATTGCCACCAGGATAGAGAAGCTGCCTGTGAAAGTCCGTCACATAGATGCCCATGTCCCCAAGAGTCGGGCTAATGAGGAACACCGACACAATGAGCAGGTAGATCAGGCTGCACAGATAGAGGTGTCGAAGATAGATTTAGACTGGCAGCACAAGGGAGAGTTGTTCCTGGCTCGATGGGCCCATGATGCCTCAGGTCATCAGGGAAGAGATGCCACATATAAGTGGGCACGAGACCGAGGGGTGGATCTAACCATGGACAGTATTTCTCAAGTTATCCATGACTGTGAGACGTGCGCTGCCATCAAGCAAGCCAAGCGGGTGAAGCCCCTCTGGTATGGGGGGCGATGGTCCAAGTACAAGTATGGAGAGGCCTGGCAGATTGATTACATCACACTGCCTCAAACCCGCCAGGGCAAGCGCTATGTACTGACCATGGTGGAAGCCACCACTGGGTGGTTAGAGACCTACCCTGTGTCTCATGCCACAGCCCGTAACACCATCCTGGGCCTGGAAAAACAAGTTCTTTGGAGGCATGGTACCCCTGAGAGAATTGAGTCAGACAATGGGACTCATTTCAAGAACAGCCTTATAAACACCTGGGCTAGGGAACATGGCATTGAGTGGGTGTACCATATCCCCTACCATGCACCAGCTGCAGGGAAAGTGGAAAGGTGCAATGGACTGTTAAAAACCACCTTGAGAGCATTGGGTGGGGGATCTTTCAAGAACTGGGAGCAGCATTTAGCAAAGGCCACTTGGTTAGTTAACACTCGAGGTTCCACCAACCGAGCAGGCCCTGCCCAGTCTGAGTCCCTGAATATAGTAGATGGAGACAAAGTCCCAGTGGCACACATGAGAGGTTTGTTAGGGAAGGCAGTTTGGATCAATTCTGCCTCGAGTACAGACAAACCCATTCGTGGGATTGTCTTCGCTCAGGGACCAGGTTGTACATGGTGGATAATGCAGAGAGATGGAACAACACGATGTGTACCTCAGGGAGATCTGACTGTGGGGTGAGGCAGCATGAGAGAGAAGGAATGTGTAGGTGTCAAAGGTTTGAGCAAGAAAGATGGAAATTTCTACTTGCTGAAGTTTTTACATGCTGTTTAGTATGTTCACGATATGGAGATAAGGGGTGGAATGTCCTAGGGTGATGTTATGGTGTTTGTATCTCCAAATCGTGTGTTCTGATTATGTTTGGTATTATGTCCTGTGCTTACAGGACTGACTCTGAAAGTGAAGCTTTGTTTTGTCTTGTTATCAGCCGGCTCACCTCCCCCATGGTCTATGTTTAGGAGAGGTTTTGTCTCTGCTTGCTTGCTTGCCTGCTTGCTTGCCTGCTTGCTTGCTTGCTTGCTTGCTTGCTTGCTTGCTTGCCTGCTTGCTTGCTTCTGCCTCTTTTTCTTTCCTTCGCTTTGCCCTTGCTTTTTGCTTGTTAGTTAGTTCAGCTAGGCAGTCCAACTTTTTTCCCTGGACTGTTTTCTTTTCCACCCCGTCCCCTCCCTCTCCTGGATACCATCTGGACCTGTTCTGGACGGGGACCTGGGAAACCCCAAGAAACACCGGGAGCCTACACTCTGTCACCTGCAGCAGCCATTCCCCAGCGCCGGAGACTGATAACTGGGAGACCACTCGCCGGAGAGACTGAGATTGCCATCCCTTCAGAACGGTGAAAGAGTTTTTTTGTCAGCTGGTGTTGTTGTTTCCCTGTGCTGGGGAGTGTTTTGCTTGTTAAATAAACAGGTCTT
The DNA here is from genome assembly GCA_037013685.1 of Acridotheres tristis. NCBI lineage: Eukaryota > Metazoa > Chordata > Aves > Passeriformes > Sturnidae > Acridotheres > Acridotheres tristis. Next base: position 92,941,040 of record CM072884.1, read on the forward strand.
TTTTTTTTTCCCACTCTTCTCTGAGGAAATTCTTCCCGAACCCGTTGGTGGGGGGGGGAGGAGTCGTGGGGTTTGCTGTGTGGGGGCTCCTTCCGGAGGTTTCTCCCCAAATTCGCCCTAAACCAGGACAGCATCTAAGGCTGAAGCCACAAAATTGTCGTTCTACCTTCTCAAAATTCTTGCTGGTATCTATTCTTTCCATACATTGCCCCTCGGGAAGAACAAATGATGTAATTGGATTGCTTTTTTTCTTCAAGTTTCAGTCTAAGTGTTAATTCAGAGAAGTAATTCAAAGGAAATGATCTATAAACTCTTTCCTCATCTGAATGAAGACTTCCAGTTTCATGGAACATGGCTTTTTCAAATACCCCGATATTTTTAGGACTTTATCATGCCACGATTAATAATTAAAAAGGAAAATATTTCTAATTTGTTACTGTATTAGGTACAATGAAATGATGTTCAAAGAGGCAATTTTCCATATCCACAATCTCATTTCTTTCTCGTTACTCTTAGAGAACATATAAGAACATTCCAGTGTACTGAAATGAGATATCCTATTAGATCTTAATCCAAGCTAAGTATAATTCTACATTTAGTCTTCAGATTTTTTGATCATCATAAAATTCTAGATCAAAAATGCATAAAATTTAATGATATTTAGCTACCCAGAAAAAGAATTATTAAGATGGGAAAAAAAAGAGACTGCATTTTGGAGAAGTCATTATTCTCACTATACAAGTGAAAAAGACCTAGGATCAGAGCAATAAAAGACAATGCTTAATTCTTTTTTGCTGGACAATTCCAAGAGTCTTTTTGTGAACATAAATCCCCAGAAGATTTTTTTTTTTCCCCAGAGGAGAAAACTTATAGCTACAAGTATGCAATATCTGAATTTAACATCACTGCTTTAACATTCCGGAGAGAAGAGAGACCCGGGGGGGGTGACCTAAAAAGCGATTACTCCTTTTGGTTGAATCCATTTAGGGTATCTGTGACATCCATTTTTAAAAATATTCAGAATATGACCTGATCTTCTAAAACGAACAGAGAGAAAAAAAATCTGTCTTGAAACATTTCATGGGGTATGTCACGAACAAGGTGTTTTTATTGCAACCATTTTGCAAATATCTAAAGAAATCCTCTTACTCCTCATCTCAAATGACATATGCATAATACAATGCTATCAAATTTGGGTTAGGTTGGTTTTTTTTGTTGGTTTGTGTTTATTTTTTTTTGTTGTTGTTGGTGGTGGTGTGGTTTTTTGTTTGGGCTTTTTTGTTTGGTTTTTTTTGTTTGTTTGGGGGTTTTTTGGGGGGTGGGGGGGGGCGGGGAGGTTTGTGTGTATTGAAGCAGGAAAAAAAGCATGCCAGAATTGCACCCGGGGGTGTAAAATTAATGTGTAAGAAGATTTTGCAGTACCTAAAAAATGCTTGGTTTTCCTCAGCATACGTTCAGGATAATATTTAAATGTTCAATTAATTTGAATCCAGCCTACAGTCTTACTTTTCAAACTGCATGTTGTTTGATCATGTAGAATTTTGGCTTGTAAGACAACTTTTAGGCCATCTAAGCTGACAGAAGCTTATCTTTGAAGTCTAAATGCAGCTGAACAAAACAGAATCTGAATCACTAGACAGTTTGGTAAAAAAAAGAAAAAAAGTAATATAACTATTTAGATGCTGTTTAAGTAAAACTAATCTGGCTTTAATTACTGAATTGTTGATATTTATCTGCAGAGAATATGCTAAAGATACTAAGCAGAATTACAGAAAGTTATCCTCATATTAAGGAATGAAATACCCCTCTTGGGGTCAGAATACTGAAACATTAATCTAGAAAGAATCAAGAATATAAACTCTCAGTAAGGGACTTAGACAAAAAGCAGAGCAAGCACTATATTTAAGAAGTGCAGGTGTTCCCTCTTAGTTATTAGTTAAATTTCATTTGCTTATCTTCATTTTGATTTATTCATGTATCTTTAAATGCAGGAGTTTGAAAAAGCTGCCTGGGACTAGTTAGTCCATCCACATATCTATTATTTGATTGCAAATTAGTCACTAGCTGACATAATATTACTTTTGTATATTCTTTCTTTTCCTGCCTTCCTCAAATTGTCTATGCAAAGTTAATTTCAAGAGAAGTAGAGGAGGAGGTACTCATTGGCCTTCGAGTTCTTTTCCAACCTTAACAATCCTATGGCAGCTCTCTTCCCTCTCTCCTGTCCCCTCCTCCTCCCTTCTCATCATATATCAGGGGTTTTTTTTGATGGCTTAGTACTGTTTTGGTAGAAGATGACACTATTGTTGTGTATTAGATTTGCTAAGATCATCCTATAGTGTAAAAATCTACAGGAAATTAAATGTCCAGTTTCTAAAGTCGGAAAAGCTCATTTGGTTTCATTTGTAAGGTAACAGACTAAGTTCACAGCTCTATAGTTACATGGAAAATCCAGTGAGAGCATCAGGATCCCCAGTTTAAAACTAGGGTCCTGAGAATTGCACTCTTCATATTATACGGCAATATGAGTCAAAGAATCACTTTAAAGAGTTTCAACATAACAGTTGCTCTTGGTCTGAAATTGTCAGTCTTCAAAGCAAGGGCCAACTCAGAGGAGAGCACGGGTAGTAGTGAGAATATCTGACATAGTGTCACTGAGACAGATAGAGCTCTTACCTGGTACAGGCTATATTTCTAGTGTCCGCTCTTTATTATACAGTAGACTGATTTTTCAGTAATTTTTTTTGTGTAATGCATTCATGTCCTCTTACTGACCTCCCTCTACTAAATCCATGTCTTTTTCTGCTGGAGGTCCAGCCCTGGTCCCAGCACTCCAGCCTTGTCTTCACAGGGCTGAACAAAGCAGGAGCTCCTCTTTGAGCTGCTGGCCACACTCTGCCTAATGCAGCCCTGGAGGCTGTTGGCAGCTTTTGCTGCAAGGACTCATTGCTGATTGATGGGAAGGTTGGTGCTCACCAGGAACCCCAGGTCCCTTCTCTGCATCTCTTTCCAGACACCTCTGCTCCACCCCTAACTGGCATTGGTGCATGAGGTTGTTACTTAATGGAGCAGAAAGTAATAGAATGTAGCAATAGCAGAATAAATTCTCATTACATAACGCATATATCATATACCATGATTGTGTGGAGTGTTATTTAATGGCTTTATTTGTGTGTGAAAGGGAGAGCAGCATATCTACTGACAGATAAAAGATATTACTAAATTTATACCTAAAGAGGTGCAAAAAGACATGAAAATTATGAAAATTCACCCATAAAGGTTGAGTAGACAAAGTTAGAGAGCAACTACATTTAAGAAAATATAAAGAGTAGTCCTAAAATAAAAAAAAAAAAAAAAAAGGAAAAAAAGAAATTGAATTTACTAACACCAAAATACTGCCCCATTCTGAACAGATGAGTTTTCCATTCTCTCTGAAGAACAGGTTATTATCTTGATAATACTGAAATAAATGAGGTGGGAAACAACAGAATTCATATTAATACAGTCAACAGAGAGTTCAACTGCATCCTAGGGCATTATCAATGACAGGGCTGAAGTGAAGATTAATAGAGCTAAAATCACTGGTAGAAAATGTAATCATCCCACCATCCTCTATAAAAATATATATTTAAATATAATCAGAGAATTTGACATTTTTACAAATTGATCTACAAATCTAAACAGCAATTAAAAGTAAAAAGACTTTGGAAAATTGAATACATAAGTCATAGGTAGAGAAAAAAATAAATTCTTAACCAGGCATTCTGTTTTTCTGTGATTCCTCAATCTGGCAGTTATGAAAAGATTTAAATATTTCAGAACAGAATTCAGGAGATAATCTTGCATGAGCTATAATCTCCTGTTTTCAATCTAGTAAAAGCAAATGGACCCAAATCCAGTGAAATGCTTGAAATATTTTCCATGATGCTATTTAAAGTGTCAACTAATAGAAGTTCAGAGATTATGTTTAAGAATTTCTATCATAATGTGTGAACAGTATTTTCTGTTGCCTTGCACTTTAAACCTATCCTAGTAGAGGGCACTGATGTTATACACTATAGAATGTATTCAAACAGAATGGTGAAAGAGGTCAGATTTGATGCCAGATGTCTAATCTATCTCAATTATCTAATTTTAAACTCTCTTGGCACCAGGCAAGGGAAAATAAATTTTCTATTTACCATTAATTTTCCCACTGAGCATAGCCTGTTGATAAAGAAAGCAAACACAAAAACAGTCTAAATGGATAATAAACTGGCACCATTGATCTAGTTTTGAAGGTTAATTAATCATACACTTGCCTTCAAGAAAGTGTTATATTACAATGAACCTTATTTCTTACTGACTTTATCAGCTGGGTATTTCCACCCTCAGCACCCACAGACAAAGCAAAGATTTGACTTTCAAAAGCTCCTTAGAAGCTCAGGTTAACAGTATGCAAAATATCTACAGTTCAGTTCAAATATTTATCATTGTGTATCCTGTATTATTTATAATACTGACCAGAGTAGCTGGAGCAAACTGGAACATTCTTTCCACAGTGTAGTGCACTGGAAGGGAGTTGAAGGTCTGATATAGAGCAATAATTTCAGTGGCAATAAATCAGTGAAATAAGAATTAATAATTTCTATCCATTATGCTACCCCAGAAATTTATTCTGAAGTCACAAACAAGAGAAAGCTCACAGTGTATTTACTCAAATTACTTCTAAACCTGTATTGCATTCTGTTATCTCTAAAAAAATGTATTTACTAGTTAATGCAGAATGATGTATATTATTTCCTCATATAAGTGATGATAAAGATGACATTTTTCTTGATAGCTCAAGTGTACTTATAGTCTGTGCCACAGTCAGATAAAAAAGACAGGAAAATATTTTGAAACTTATTCTATTAAAAGACACCTAAGACCTGGACTTAATTTAGAGATGTTAGAGTGGCATGCATCCTACAACTAATACAAACATGCTGCAGTTTGCACTTCTCAGATCTTGTTCAGATCAGTTGAAAACATGCCATATTTCACTAAATCCTTCTTGATCAGGACTCTAAACCCCATATTTTTTTAATATCAACTTGAAAACCCATTTCTTCACCCTTCCTTCATTCTTGATTTTATTTTCCCTATGTGTGTAGCATACGGACATGGTTTAAAAAAAATCTTTATAACACAAAATCTTTTAATACTTTTTTCAATGTTACTCCACCAAAATGACTTGAGAGGATCATATGAACTAGTCTTTTACAGTCACATGCCTATAAATGCGCCCAGTGAGTTGCTTTGAGTTATACTTACCACATGTTACCTTTGACCCCCCTCTAGGAGAGTGCAGCCGATGTTTTTATTTACATGAAAAGACTTAATCATCCCTTTTGTTTTTTAACCATATCCTTCCCGGAAAAATCTCTTGAAAATTGCCGTTTCTGTAAATTCCATTTCACCTCAGCACCTTCTAATCCTTTCAGTATGATTTAGATGTATGGTGCATCACCAATTGACCTAGAACATTCCTGCTTCTTCTACTGCATGACAATGATTGCTGACCCTAGTAAATGGTGTTTATTCAGCTTGCAACCTCTTTCAGATTTAATAGGTAATCCTTCATCCAAAAGTAAACAGCCCTTAAATGGCCCCAGATAGATCTGCAAAGTGTTTGTTGTCAGCATTGCTGCATTCCATTTCATTTACGACCTTTTACAGTGAAAAACTGACTTCATACTCTTCTAAATTCTTGGGTAATAATGGAAGGAGAAACCAGATATAAGATCTTGTATAAAGTGCATTTAAAAGTAAGAAATTAAAGGAAATTTAACATTTATTTTTCCTGCCAAGGTACATTTAAATAAAGACAAAAAAGTTGAGCAAACATCTGTGTAAAACTCATTTGTTTCTGATCAAACCTGGCATATGTCCAGAGAGACTTCTTTCTCATGTTAGAAATATGTTTACACATTCAATAATAACCTAGGTCTCTAAAATAGTAAAATAAATAATTATATGTGTATTTGCTACTTAATTAACACCACATAGACTAATCTTCTCATCATCTTTACAAATCAGATATAGTTCTGCTATCTTTATTCTTGCCAATTGACTGCAAGTAGGATGACATTTTTTCTCTTTTTTTACTCATCTCTACTCCTTTCTGATTTGAAGATGGTTATAGCAAAGGGAAATATTTGAAACATCCTTCTATTGTATTCTGATTAATTTTTCAATATTAGTGATAATCTTCAAACATACATTTTTTAAAAGTATAGGAAATTACAATAAAGCAAGAATTTTATTTTAATGCAGTATTTAATTAAAGTGAATATTAATTCATCAAATTTTGTATTGTTTCATCAGCTGACGTGAAAGTCACATAGAAGATCAATCACTGATTCCTTCATATTTATCTAATATAGATATGACGAAGAGATAGAGTAAATATTTTGTCATGATGTATGACTTGATCTTACTAAGGTATAACACAGAGCATAAGTCTGTGTCCTTGCATTTAAATATAACACAGGAACAAAATGCTGAACAATGCCTGAATCTGATATTCATGGTTCTAAGCCATGTGCCATTTATGAGTTCCAGAGGAACTCATTATCATGAATAACCCATTGTTTTTCTAGCCTAGATATTAATTTTTAAAATGCACTTATTTTTAACTTTTTAATGAATTTTTTTTAATGTACCAAACAGTAAGGTGCTTCAATTCTGCTGTCTGAATTACAGGTTGTTGGTGAAGACTATTTTCTTGAAGTGTAACATTGTTGCTCAAAATCATAACTACTCACCTGGGTTGAAAAACCTGCATGATTTGTGAGGAATAAATTCACTTGGGCATAGCACATGTTCAACTGCAGCATGCAGTGGAGCCTGGAACAACCCCAGGCAGGTCCCAAGGGCACTCTGGAAACACATGAGGGGTGGAAGGAAGGGAAAGCTGGAGCTCACGACTCACAGCTATCCTGGGAGCACATGCCTGACTCCACCACCCTGCAGTGCTTCTGCCACCACAGCCCTGTGGTGGATATCTCCCACTGCTCTTCCTTCTGCTTCTCCTCTCTGGCATGGACTTCCTAGGCAGGCTGGGCTGCATGTACCTTCTTGCTGGGCTGTTGTTATGCTGCTGCTCATTTATATTTATCACTCGTCTAGTCCTTATTTCTTTGTAACTCTTGAAGCAGTCCTTTCAGAGTTGTCAAGATCATTCCTTTATTGATCGACTGGCAAGTAGTGATTTTTTTTTCCCAACTTGTGTCCATATTTTTAAGGCTTTCACTATTATCTCACACTTAAATTGTGATTATAACAAGACATAATACCAAATTCCAGTTCACACAGGGCACCATTCTAGTAACTTGACTGACCAAGACTAAAGCAGCATACAATTAGCATTCAGCAAAGTTAGCACAACTTTAACCACTGGTCTGCTACTAACAATGGCAATACCTGTTTTCTTGGCCACCATGATGACACACTAGACACAGTGACCTTCCGTCCACTAATGAAGAACCATGTAGAAATGCTAGCTAACTATCAGTAGGGTTCTGCATTAGCATTGGGCTGCTACATCGTTCAGATGGCTGAGGCTAGAAATCCCTGCACTGCATATCATTGTGCAATAGTTAATTTTGTCTTAAGGTATATAGAATATCAGATATCTCCTTACAGATACTGAAATAAATGCCTTCCTTGAATTAAATAGCTGTAACTTCTAATTGTGTGACAAAACCATCAACTCCCTTTAGTGAAAGAATGAGAGCTATAGTTTCTGTGGGTAGCTCTGGAATGTAATTATATCATTCATTGTACAGCTTAATTTTGGATGCTAGAAAAACCATAAATACACATAAGATCGGGACTCACCTCTATATCCACTGTGAATGAGCACACATTATACTTTTTAAAATTAATGAACCCAGTAATACAAATGTGAATATGCTTACATATATGTTTAAAAAGATAATATTCAATTATTTTTAATTAAAAGGGACAAGAAACTTATTAATTGGAGAAAAATTATCAATTATATTCTCCAGTATGGACAATTCCAAAAGGCAATTTAAATGCCTTCCTGCATATTGGCTTCTATCACTTGAGATTTTCACAGGCAGTAAAAGCCAAAAGAAAAATAAACAAGTAACCTTTTTATGACTATTCATATTTACACTGACTTGTTCTGTTTCTAGTCTTAGGGAAAATTGGTCATATATACAAAAAAAGGATACAGTACATTGAAATTATACCTAACTCAGGAGTTTTCAGAGTTTGCACAATGATGATTATGTTGTGTGTGTAAAGCTGTATCCAAAAGCTTTATTCAAACCTTTATCATAGAGTTTATAAATGAATGTGACAATGATTATTGGTTTGGAACACTTGCTTTCTTATCTCTCCCTGACATGGTATAAATTATACACTGTGAAATACTTGTTAAATCACCTTCAAGGTATAATGATAAGATGAGATTTATCAACATGACACTAAACTAATTTCAAATTGATTTATGGGAGTTCAGTACATTATGAAAGGTTTGTACTATATAACCACTTTATCAAGGCAAGCAATGAAGCTTATTTTCTAGCTTTTACACCAGATCTCTTTGGTTTTGCTGTCTTGTTTTTACAGAAACTGTTCATGTGATCAAAAGTTAAGACTTACCTCATATACACCTGATACTTTATGCACAGAATATGTAGCTTTACTGAGAGGTTTAGCTCACCCTTCATTTTACCTGCTTGGTAGAACTGGCCACAATGGAGTCACCAAAGTCCAATCCAGAATGCAGCTAAATATACCTATTTGAAAAAAAGAAAAAAACCAAATGAACAAAAAAAAAGCTACTGATGGAAAAATTTCTTCACTGTTAAAGCTTTCCACCTGCTTTGCTGTGCCTAACCCATCACCTCAGCTATGGACATCCTTTTCCTTCTAAAACATATTCAGAAGAGATGAGTAGAATTAATATACCATTGTTCCTGAAATTTAAATTTGAATATTACAAAATCTTTGTGGATTGGCCTCCAGAGTTTTAGGACCTAGTCTGCAGACTTGAGTGGGGATATGAAGATGTAATGTAGTGAAGGTGTAGATCTTTAATAAGCTTTCACACCTAATGCTCTTAATTAATTGAACATTCTTCTACTTTAGGAATATTTATACACATTATAACATTTTACATATAACATTCTTCTGCTATATTTGCTGTCAGCATTCATTATGGAGCTAGAGTAACGGCCAAGTAAAATATCAAGTAAATTTAATTTGAGATACTTTAAGGAAAGAAGTATTTATTGGCATGGTGCTTTTTTTGGGGGGTTTTTTTTGGTGGTTTTTTGTTGTTGTTGTTTTGTTTTTTTAATTTCAACATTCAACAGACTGGTTAATTAATTAGTATCAAGCACACTGATGACTAACAACAGCTTGTATACATGAAGTACTAATTAAACTGAAAACAAATTGCTAGTCTAGCTCATTGAAACGGTTGTGACACAATTCAAGCTATATCCATAGAATATTGGCACTTAATATATGATATAATTTTTATTAAGGGCTAATATTTGTCCCAATTAATTATGCTGTCATTAGTTATGTATAGCATCAGCCACCCGCTTTTTCCTCTTTGCCTGTTAAATTGCTATATCATTTTCTTTTATCCTTTATCTACTGAAAAATAAAAGATTGATCTAGAATATCCATTTATGAATGTTTGAACTATTATATGTACAGTATATCTCACCTAGAAAAGTACCTTTTGACTTCTGTGAATACTAAGACAGTATTTTTATTTGTTTAGAAATTGTGATTCATCTCAAGGCTTTATAACTTGTTATGAGCGAGGAATGAATTTAAGTGTCACTGTCATACTCGGGCAGTACAACTACAAGAATCTAAAGACATTAAGATGGCCAAGTCAAAATGCTTACTTTGGATTAGTCTGTCTAGCTTCCTCATCCCCCTGACTCCAGTGACTAGAGCCTATTGCAGGCTAGATGTCAAGTGCAGTTGTAGAAAACAGAATTTAAGTGTCCAGCTGTAGAGCTGAAGACTTCCTTTTCTGATAAACCTCTAAAGGCTTGAGGACCTGAAGTAATAAATGCTTAGAAAAGTTCACTGTCTGTTTCCTACTTTAAAAACATTGAGAATTCACATATTAAACACCTTATATCATTCATTGTTAAAGGCTGTGCAAACACTGTGAAACTCTAATATCCAGGAGGGCATCAACAGTCCTGAATGTTCTTGCCCAGACCCTCAGAACTCTCCTCACCCTGCCCAAGGCCCAGGACTTCACATCAACCCCCAGGGACCACTAGGTCCTGCCCCAGAAATGCCACACTTCCCAATAGCCATGCCTTTCTGTATATTGATTTAATCTGTACATATTTTTTTCCTTACTATAAGGTGTGGTGATAGACAATATTTTCATGTCTAACCCATTCATGGAGCCCTACTAGAACCTCAAATGCCCAGCATCCAACAGGTCTCAGAAGACAAATGCTACTTTCTTTATTTGACAAAGACATATCCTTCCGGGCAGAGGTAAAAAAAAAAGAAAAAATACAACTACTCTGTGATGACAGGTTATATCAAATGTGCTAGTACAGAGAACTTCAAAATTATATAGACCTTGGTTTTATTTGTTCCTGAAAGAAAAAGAATTGATTCCTGGTACTCCTTTCTTTTAGAGATATTTACTAAAAGAATATCTTGCACTAAAGTAAAATTTATTTCAAGTTGAAGTTGCATTAAAAATTTAACATTCATGTGTTTTTTATACTTGGACATTATCATAAAATCTGCTGCTGCATAAGCATAAAGTGTATCACTTATTGTGTTAAATTCACTAAAGAATTCATTATTAAAATAAATTTAAAATATTGCTTACTCAATGTTTTGTAACTATATAATAAGGATGAAAATATCAAATTAAGACATACATATACATGCATATAGCCACAACTCAGTTATGTTCTCAAACTGCAAGAATAATAAAGACATTTTCTCATAATGCAGTTGAACTGAATTTGGTCATATATTTTAGAACCCAAGATTTAGATAAAAATAACGTATAATATTATGACAGAAATTAGCATAAGAATTCATTAATGACAAAACATTGCAAAAATACGGATATAAATTATGTGGTTTTTTAATAAATAAGCGTTATAACTCTCCTTCTCTATTTTCACACATCCAGGACAGGAAAAGTGCCACGATGCCATTTAAAAGATAGTTAGTAAATTATATTAGAATTATTCCTTGGTTTATAGACCTCATTGAAGAGAAGTTGTGCAACAAGAATTCTGCATAATATTTTAATACTTTATATATATGCAGAGTATAATTTATATAATTCAAATTTAAACATCTGCCGCCTTTAAGTAACACAATCTACAAATTACACCAGTCTTTTAGTCTTCAGAACTGATTTTAAATCACAGTCTGTAATGAAGGTGATATAAATGGAGATAAAAACCATTACCTATGCATATCTTACATAACACAATAGTACTGACACAAATGAAGAACTCAGTGGAGAAAAGACCAGCCTTTGAGAAATCCATAAAATTACCAGTATAAGTACAGTTGAAAATAAAGAAATGGCCAATGTTTTAAAAGAACATTGTGACAGAGATATAAATAGGGTAGAAGCAGTAGTTGAAAAAAATCAGTATGGTAAATAAGACATTCCTGTTTCCAATAAATGAAGTGTTTATAAATATAGTATCATATATTCATACATTTACAGCCAATAAAATAAAACACAGTGAATTCTACTGTGCATAAAAACTAAAACTGAAGATGGAAATAACCCAGGAAACATTTCATCTTTCTGTTTTACTTTTTTAGAAAGCCTTCTAAATTAATGCCTTTTTAAAAGCTTAGTATTACCTTTCTTTATTGCTTTAATTAGTAGTTATTACAGACCTATTCATGTTAGTACAACATATTATGATACAAATCACATGCATGAAAATGGCAGATTTTGAAATGCAAATTTGAATGCAAAGTCTATTAGTGGTTTCATATCTATATATTAATGGAATCAATGTATTGTACAAACACATACAAAGCCTAACACAGAAAATGTTGCTTAATATTTTGTCTTCAAGTAGCATGTATTTTGTTTTCTTCAAGGAAGTACTTTGCTCAAATATCATTCCATAAATAAAATATATTACTACACAAACTGTGTTCCTCCAGCTGAGAAACAAAACCCAGAACACAATTTGACAAAAATATTTACTACCAGGAAACAATTAGCAGCAAAACTAGCCAGCAACTTGAAGTACTGATAAAAGCAGTTTATCTCATCAGTGCATTCCTTGATGAAGGGTTATCATCACTCACCCCCAAAACAGAGCACCAGTTTGACCATGGTCAAACACCAGTGTCAGTCTCTTGTTAATCTGAAGTCTTCCTCTCCTTGACAATGGGCTCAAAAAGCTGACACCAAAGATGATAGCAAGCATCAGCAGTTTATTAAAGGCTTCTGCCTTTTCTCTGTTGTAATCCCATGAGGAGCAAAACACAATACAAACTCCTTCCTCTCACAGCAGAACCTGATAGCTCCAACAGCAGCAACACCTGTCTCCTCCCAGTTCTTTGCACCTTTTTTCTCACATGCACTTGTGTGCCCTTTTACTCTTTTGTGATTGGTCAATACACATCAGCATTCTGTGCTTCTTCTCTTTGAATCATGTTCATCTGTCTAATACAGCTGCAGCCCCATTCCCTATGTCCCATAATCTTTTCTCCTATAAAGGATAACTTGGTTAACTTGGTAATAAAGGTTAGAGAAGTTATTTCAAGAAATTAATCTATATAAAATATGCATTTTTCTGAATATGTACAGGTATACAAGAGTTTTACATTGCTTGAATATTCTCTGGAATATGGAAAAGAGATATTAGGTTATATGAGATTTTCAGTTTGTCTGGATTGAGAGTCAGTCTATACCCTTGCATTGAAAAGAAAATGATAGACCTTTGAGATATTGCTCATCGTTTTGGTTGAGTACAGTTCTTACCTGCATGAGTTTAAATTATTTACGTTCCTATCATATTGGTGGAATCACACTACAGCTTTATTCTCTTGTCCTGAAAATTGACAATTTATAACCCCTCTCTTAATGAGTAAATTATTCATGCCTCACCCTGAAAATTGCTCTATCATATGTCACATTAAGCATTTAAAATTATTGATTTTCCTTTTAATAATAGTTCCATTTATAAAACTTTCTTTACATGCACTCAAGAAATACACTTAGTCCTTGTCCTAATGTTGGCTAGCACAGGGTTAACTTTTGCCATAGCCAGGAGGGGACATGGTCATTGCCAGGGGCAGAGGGAAGGAAGTCTTTTCCAGGTTGAGGTAGCAGGACAACGGTCAGTTAATGATGAACATTTGCATGTGAATCATTCATCTGTCTTACAGATCTTTGCTATTAATATTGTTGCTGTTATTGTTCATTTTCTTTTCTCATTGCTGTTTCCTGGAAATTGTTCTCAATTCAACCTGTGATCTTTACCTTTTGTCCCTCCAACTCTCCTTTCCATCCCTCTACACAGGAAGAGGGAGAGGCGGAGTGAATAAAGAGCACATGTTTTGGAGTGGTTTCTGTGGGAATATTAAATTGAAGAATATGATTCTAACATGAGAATCAGAAAAAAAAAAAAAAAGGGTTTTTTTTTTGTGGGGGGGTTTTTTGTGGGGTAATTTGAAAAAAAAAGGGGGGGAAAAATAGAAAAGGGGAAGAAGAGAATTATTTTTTGTTTGTAGTGGGTGGTGTGTGGGGGGGGGAAAAAAAGAAAGAAAAAAAAAGGTGGGGGGGGGGTGGTGCGAAGAGGTTTTGTTCAGCTCATCTGGTCTGTTTTCCTGCACTTGCCTTATGATCTCCAAAGTTTCTTACTTTCTTTGTAATGACTTTTCAATGGAATTGTCATTTCAATTATGAATTCATGAGACACGAAGCAAAGATGTGCTCCCTGGTTACCTGAGATGACTCCTGCCAAGGCACCAATGTCCTTTTTAAAGAGTCAAGAAGTGTGGCAGTAAATAAAGCATGTCTTTACAGAAAGAAAACAGAGAAAGTAGGCAGAGGATCTTGAAGCAATATCTAAAAAAAAGAAGAGAAAGAAAGGAAGAGTCTCTTTTTCTTTACAGTTAGCTTATGTCTTTCATTGCATCTTGACCATTCTATGTGTATATAGCGGTCTCTTTCTTGCAAATGATACTAGATTTCTAACAGAAATTTTTTATTATAACATAAACCATTGATGTAGTACTATACAGATAGCACCATATATCTTCTGCATTTGCATATGTACAATTTCTGTTTTGATAACAAGGAAGACAGAGCTATTAAAGCTGTAAAAAAGCTGCAGAAAAAACAAGAGCAAAGAAAGGTGCTGCTTTTTGAGTCAGTGCAAGCATAAGGATTAGGATGAAATAAATGTAGAAAACATCATAAATTTTGTTTTCCCAGAATGGATCCTATGCAGATCAGAGGTACAAACTGGACGTCTCAGATTAGCTCCCATTCTGCGTGGTGTGTCTCCCTTTCCACTCTAACAGTGACCTCTCTGAAAAAAGGCAGCCTATGGTGTATAACCTTGCCAAGAGTAGACCCTAGCAAGTTAGAATAAGGCAGAGGATTGAAAAGTGCTTGATTTTCAGAGACTAATGTGCAGCTCTAGGCGAGCAATAGGTAGTTGGTTAGTTTGCATTATCCCAGGTATTTTCTTATACTTTTATCTCATTTGGTAATTAATAACTAGTAGCAGAGTTTAAAATGTCTAGATCTAGTCTAGATCTTATAAACTTCACTGATATATTAATAAAAACCTCTTTAATGAAAACATGTATTCTAATTTTTAAACAATATTTTATATAATTTTTTTGAATGTGATAATCTTTTATTGCACAAGCTCTAGCTGAAATTAATCCAAACCTTTTCTTTATTGCATTCAATGATCTATACTGGATGTAGTCCAATTCAAGCATATTTGAAGGATTAAAATAAAAATTGGTTTGTGGATTTAAACGTCTGTGAATTATGACAAAGCTTAAAGAGATTCTCTGACCATACCGGAAGCCAATACCTAAGTGCTGAGCATGCCTTGAGGTTCAAAATGAACCACCACTGGCTGACTGATTTTAAGGATTAAGTAAAACTTGACGTACAGAAGTCCTCTATAAAATACCCTGAAAGACCAAGATTAAGATTTGAGATGTCTAACATGACACTAGAACGTGTCTGTATCTCTAAGCAAGTGGTTTTCAGTCTTTTTGTTATAATCAAAGCTAAAAAATTGGCGCTGTCGCAATCTTTCAGAAGTACCTGACTGTTCTGAGATTGGCACTTTAAGATCAGACCAGCTGAATCCCAGAAATATCTGCTTCTTTCCACTAGCATTGCAAATACCACATAATCATCAGACTTAAAAGACTAAGTGGACTGCCAGCCTTTATACTTATGAATTGCCACAGTTTTCTACTCCTTTTACTAACAAGAAAAAATATGAACTCTTAGCTTGTAAATTCTGAATATGCAAATAGGAACATTGAAATAAACTTTTACTCTTGAAAAAAGGTTTCCCTGTAAGGCTGTAGACCATTTGGCCCTGGAGATTTTTAGAGCTCACCCACATGAAATCTTCAGCAGCTTGAGCTGAGCTTTGACATTTACACTGATTTGAGCAGGAGGTCAGATTAGATGACCTTCAAAGATCACTCCAACCAAAGACTTTCTGTGGTTCTTAGTATAATAATGTCAGCTCCAGTTAAAAGAACCCAAGGGTATTTGATTAATGCAGAACAAAAAGGTTGAAATAGAAGATGTGAATTTTGCTGCATAAATATTTTTTATAAAGCAGAATATTTATGTATGTTTCAGCTTCTTTAATGTATGAAATATTCTACTCTTAGTGAAACCAGAAACTGATAAACCCATGATTTTAAGTGCAGAATGTGGCATAGAATGAAATTAGATTTATGCTAATTAAGTCAATTGTGTTCAAAGGCTTTCTACAGTGTGTTGTATGTAATTTGAAAAGGAAACTTTTGGCCTTTGTTCTTTTTTGTGATCCCTCATAAAAAAAGGAAAGGATTTTCATATAGGTTTTTATTCTTTTGGTGGGTGAAGAAGGGGAAGGATTTGGTTGAAGATTGTAAGATTGGTGAAATTTCCATATTTGACAATATAGTATTAAAATTCCTAGATATTTTATATTAAAACCTATTTTATTCCCAATCTCTAAAAGAACATTTGCCAGTTAATATTTAATGTTCTTTCATACTTCTGAAACATCAGGAATATAATTATAATAAAAAATTCTAATTATTTTGAAAGAGACAAGACAGAAGTGTATAACACATTTTTTCCTCTGTCTTCAACATGCATGACAGATCAAAAGGGTCTCAGTGCCCTGAGCTGGAGGACCATGACTGCAAGAATGATAAACTTTCAACTGACCCTGAAATTGTGGGGGATCTGTTGCTCCAGATGGATCCCAACAATTCTATGGGGCCTGATGGGATTCATCCATGAACCCTCAAAGAGCTGGTTGATGCCATCACAAAACCTCTCTTCATGATTTTTGAGCCATCTGGGGAATCCAGAGTTGTCCCAGCTGTCTGGAAGCTCGGAAATGTCCCAGTTTTCAAGAAGGACAAGAAGGAGGACTCTGGAAATTACACTGGCTAAGCCTGTCAGTCTCATTTCAGTGCCTGATAAAATCAGAGAGAAGGTTATTCTGGAAGGCATTGCAAAACACATGAAAAACAATGCAGTCGTTGGTCAGAGCCAGCATGGATTCATGATACGACAGTCCTGCTTATCAAACCTAATTTACTTTTATGACAGAGTGCCACAATAAAAGAGTTGAAGAGTGTCCAAGGAGGGCAACAAAGATGGTGAGGAACCTTGAGGAGAAGCCATATGAGGAGGGGCTGAAATCACTTGGTCTGTTCAGCCCGGAGAAGGGGAGACTGAGGGGTGACCTCACTGCAGTTACAACTTCCTCATGAGGGGAAGAGGAGGAGCAGGCACTGATCTCTGCTCTCCGGTGATCAGTGACAGGACTCGAGAGAATGGCCTGAAGTTGTGTCAGGGGAGGTTTAAGTTGGATATTAGACAAAGGTTCTTCTCCCAGAGGGTGATTGGGCACTGGAACAGGTTCGCCAGAGAAGTGGTAACAGCATCAAGCCTGACAGAGTTCAAGAAACGTTTGGACAATACTCTGGGGCACATATGTGTGGGATGGTGCTGTGCAGAGCTAGGAGCTGGACTTTATGATCCTTGAGAATCCCTTCCAAATAAGCATATTTTGAGTTTCTGTGAAAGAGATTGTAGATCTTAAATCTGTCAATTTTCGCTTACATTTCCAAAATATTGACATCTTGCTTCTGAATTTTTTATAATAAAGTTCCATTTTTTGAATGGATGATATTAAATATTATAATCTAGTTTAAGCCAGTAGCAAACAATGATGAGAAGCCACATCCTGATTAAATATTGTAATGTCTTTAGAGATAGATACTCCTATCTCTTCAATCACTTCTTGTTATGAAATATTCAAAAATGGAAATCTAGGACTTGATTTAGCCTATCAAAGTACAGGTATTTAGTATCATCCAGGGAAAATGGCTGAGAGAAGGTGGAAAATGTAGAATTTTAATTTGTAAATTTGCCACTGGTAAGCCTGTGCTGGAAAGCTTCAGTGAAGCAGAAAGCAACAGAAATTGTGGAGACCCTTTGACTATTGGCTGACTCTGAATTTGACTGAAAATTTGAATTTATTTGTATCCAAATATTTTTTCCGATTCCATTTCTGAAAGAGAATGGGGGAGCATGATGGGGTGGTGGGGAAGAAGCTTTATATACATATATATTTCCCCTTTGATAACCACAATCTATGTCTGAATCCAATAGGTAGGACTTGGGCACTTCTAATGAGTAGCATATTGCAAACAAATTCAACACAACAGAATTTCTAAGTAGACAATCCTATTCAATAAGGTAATGCTGCTCTGGCTCTTAATGAGCATACACAGGTGATTACCAAATAATGTTAGAAATTCTTGCCATATGGAAAGTTATCTCCAGTGTTTACAATGACTTCACCCAGCTGTCACTACAAAGTGACCAGCAGTAGAATTACCCTGTTCTCAATCTGTTGGGGAACATCAAAGGCAAGATACTATCAACAGTGATTATTGTTTTTCAATATTACATCTGATACAGATAAAAAACTGTTGCAGACAGTCACTTTTAAAGTCTTATACTACTGCACCGTGAACTGTCCATTTCTGTAATTGATCATTAATTTTAAAAGAAAAAGGAGAATACAGAAGACACACTATTGACTGTATATTACATAAAACTCTGCATATACACAAAGATGATCTATCTAAAATCTCAGTGGCAGCATATTTTGTCCTTATGTAGCACTTTTCATGCATAGGTCCAAGAAGAGAGCTCTTTTGTCATGAGAGAATTAATGAAATGCATTGAATCAGGGGTATTTTGCTGCCACAACCAGGGGTATATATTTTCAGTATGTGAAAATTTCCCTCCAGGACAATCCATGTGTTTAATCCCTGGTTTCAGAGACACTTAAAGGTTGCATGTCTTCATTGGTAAAATTTAGTTTTGAGGTAAGATCACAGTGGTTCCACATTAGGGTGAAAGAGGTCACAGGGAGGGTGGTAGTGCTGCAGTAGTCTGGGAACAGTGAGTAGGAGTTCTCTGGAGGCAAATGCAGGTACAGTTAAAAAGGAGCCAGTGGCAATTTTGCAGGTGTTAACATATTAGGGATAGTGCACCTTAAGCAGTGCACTGAAAAAATTAGGATGAGTTGATGTAGCTTCATGACCCACGGAAACTCTTAGCAGAGTGAGTTTCTCTCTCTCAGTCTTGCTCTCTTCTTTTATATTTGTGTCTTATCTGACAATCTGTCTACACTATAGCTTGCTACTGTGACCTCCTGCTTACTTTGCCTGCTGCTGTGAGCTGCTTTGAAACTTGCTCTGGAAGCCATATTTATAATAATAGAAGGTATTGCTGTAATGGAAAAATCACAAGAAGTCAGGAGAAAGGGTGATTTGAAAAAAGAAGCTATAAGAAAAAATCAGGAAATCAAGAAAATACAGAGACTATGGAACTGCTAAACAAATTTGGACACGTTTATTAAATCTTCTTTGCTCTATCATTAGATCAGAGTATGGGACAGTAGAATACTGGCAGCATATTTTCTGAGAGCTATCTGTTACTGGAAAAACCGTGCATGCTCTGTGAAGGTCTGCAGGTGGAAAACTGAGCGCTGGCCTGAGATTTGGCTATTTGAACTGCCATGAGTGTCTGGGCAGAACATGCAAAATTGTTGGACTTGACAAATAATAGAGTAAGTACATAACAAAATAATAGATAATGCTAGAAGGAATGAATAGATTTCACAGATGGTTAAAGAAAATAATGTGAAAGATAGACAACTTCATAGATATTTGAAGAAGAGGTTTAAGGCTGTTTTAGAGAGCAGTGTTTTGCAGAGGCAGTGGTGCCTAAGTTACCGTATCAGCAAAACAATGCATGAAGAAATCATTGCTTCTCATTTTGTAGCCATAAAAACCTCTTTTTCACAAGCAGGGTGAAAAACTGTCATGTGAAAGATATGAAATTTCTATTGGTTCTTTTACTGTAGATGGATAGACAAATAAAAATTTAAAGACTATTAGGATGAAGTTCAAGAAATTATATATAAAAAAGTTCTTTAGAATCCTATCTTCTTCCCCAAGCAGAAATGTTTCAAAACAAGAGTTCTTTCTTTCTTTCTTTCTTTCTTTCTTTCTTTCTCCCTTTCTTTCTCCCTTTCTTTCTTTCTCCCTTTCTTTCTTTCTCCCTTTCTTTCTTTCTTCCTTTCTTTCTTTCTTTCTTTCTTTCTTTCTTTCTTTCTTTCTTTCTTTCTTTCTTTCTTTCTTTCTTTCTTTCTTTCTTTCTTTCTTTCTTTCTTTCTTTTTTTTTTTTTTTTTTTTTTTTTTTTTTTTTTTTTTTTTTTTTTCCTTTCCTTTCCTCTGCCTCTTCCTTTTATATTATTTTCTTTTTTTTTCCAAGTTGAAGGCAAGGGTCCTTTTTTCCCAGGGTGTGGTTTTTCTTTTCTCAAAAAGTAAAAATAACTTATCAGTAGTTATTTCACAGACCTGGAAATGTTCCAAATATCGTCATGCAACACAAACTACATAAACTAGAATGTTTCTAACATAAAAGGAATTAAACTTTATAATAAAATAATAAATTAAGAATCCATAAGAATCCCTAAATATCCACAAGTATTTTAATAAAGTAATCCTGAAAATCATATTTCTACAGAAGATTTAAAGGAAAGCAATTGTGGTATTATAAAATTTTCCCTATTTTCAGAGAAAATTATATAATAATTTATAATTAATTATAATATATAAAAATAAATTTAATTTAAATAAATAATTGTAAATAAATAATTTTAAAATAATTTAACTAAAATAAAATATTATTTTGATTGAAAAATTGTTGTTGGCATTTTATTCCGAGAAAAGAGAAAGTTAAAATGCTTGAAAGATATGAGAGATGCAATATTTCTCATCTATATTGTTTTGTCCCTGCCCTCCATAACAAGCAAATGAGAAAAGGAAAGAGAAAATGAAAGAGAAAACAATAATACTATCTTTACTATTGATGCATGAAAATAGTGGACGATATATTCAGCCAAAAAATTATACAAATTTTAGTGATATATTTATGAAACTTCTTTCATCCTAATGCATTTTCAATTGACAAAATTTTCACTACCATTGGTAATGCAGCAAAAAATAAAATCTAGGGTAAAAAAGCTTTCTTGTTGTTTCTGAATTGCCTTTTACTTCACCAATCCTTTCTTGTAAAGACACACCTCTCTCGTGATCATAATTTTGAATGCATAAGAAATTAATTTCCATCATAGGCTATAAAATGTCTATGTCGTTTTTCAGGCTGATCTTCAAAATTGAGTTATTAACTGGAAAGAGATCAATAATTTCAGGTCACTGTCTTTTGAAAATTTTTCTCAGGTGACTGATGATCCATAGGAGAGAGAAGAACCTGTTCTATCATAGATGTAAAAGGTTAATGCTATCCTTAAAACCTCAATTCAGTTAATTTAAGACAAATATTATTTTCTAAAGGTTAGGGAAAAATGCATGTTTTAAAGAAGGACTTTTAGTTTATCACAGAATACCACAGACATGAACAATAAACTTTAAACTGGTAAAAATATTTTTGTTTTGCAATAGAGAACATAAGATGTATTACACTGCTGGTAAAATTTTATTTCAAATTTTTTCTGTCCATGTATTGCTCTTCTTCACAGAAACAAATCCTCTGAAGGATTTTGTCAATTGAAAGATAAGTCAGGTTGCCTAAGCTCTATCCTAATAAAATGACAAAAACCCTTGATGTTGCTGTTTCTACTTCCTCTTGCTACCATTGCATTCATGCTTTGCCTACATGTAAGAATTATAGACATTATGTAAGATTCCACTCCCTTTATTTCTCTTGTGCAAGGATATTCTGGAAGCTAAGAATGCTCTGAAGAAACTGGTCCTGACCTACTTGTAGCATCGGATTTTCATATTTCCTCTGGTTTCAATAAGGTTGAAGAACTTTGGATCAGGTTTTTCTTTATGGTCTTTTTCTAGTCAACTAATCTTAAATCTCTTCTTCTTCTTCCTTGTTGGATAAATTGTTGAGCTATAAGTGAAACTGAATCTGGGGATGAACAACTGGAGTGTGTCACCATGACAGAGGATATTTATCACTTGTGTGTTTGCAGAGTTGTGAATTTTGATGATGATATTTCTGCACCTTGAACTTCGGAGAACTGCTGCCTTGTTCTTGTATCACCTCAGGCATCACCTGAGTGGATTCAAACCTATTATAATCCTGCTATCATAAAAGAGAATAAAATAAAATAAAATTAGATTGTTAAATTACTTTGAAAGAGGACGCTTGGGAATATTTTATATTAATATATTTCTATAGAAGAAGAATATATTAAAGAACATCCCTTGGAGGAAGAGCCTTTTAAAATTCATCTGCTTTCATTATTACAGAAGAGAGGGTCTGTATACTTCTGCAGAATAAACAGCAGTTCTATTTCCATGGTAAATTATATCATCATGTGCTGGTTACACCTGACTGAGAAGACTCAGAGAGGTTTGTCTCTATGAGAACTTCCTCTGTCAGTCCCATCAGTTGATGGGACCACTTGAAGGCTGGTTTGGTTATTGACAGCCTGAGAAGCCAATTAGAGAAAGTTAGTTCACTCCGTGAAAACACATTTTGAAGGAGGTAACCCGGAAAAACCTCTCTCTTCCAGTAGCAGTGCAGGTAGCAGGGCCCGGGCCTGGCTCCACTGCAGGCCTGTGGGACTGACAGGGGGGCAGGGCCGGGCCCCTGTCTGGGGACTGGCATGGCCCGGCAGGGAGGAGGGGTGGCCATGGGCAGTGAGTGCTGCTGCTGAGCCCAGGGAGGCTGATTGAGATCCCAGCCCTTCTCCCTCCTTCCCCTTTCCAGCACGGCCTGAGTCTCCTGAGATCCTGGCACAGCTGCAGCATTGCAGCCTTGCATTCCCCGTGTGAAATCTCAACTCTTTCAATGCTCAGATAAGACTTGCAGACTTTTCAGTTCTCCCCGGAGTGAGAATGGAAAAATAAAAGAGCTAAATTTCTTTAGATGGAAGGAGAATGAGGAGATGTTGTGAAGATGGCTGAAAATCCTTTTGTAAAGTTGTAGGGATGAACTGATGTCGCACTGAAAATTCCTATAAACCGAGCAGAAAAGCCATGGGGGATTGGAGTGTTCCATTTGATAGATCATTTGACCAAAAGCACCTGTGTTGGGAATCTTTGCCCTGAGGAAAGAAGGGGACCTCGGTTTTCTGAGGATGAAGCATGAACAGAGAGAAAAGAGATGAAGAGAACTTTTGCTTCAGAAAAATCCATTCTTAAAAGTAATACCCCATTAGTTTGACATGGCCCACAAGCACAGCACTGGGAAGGCTGTAAAGTTGGGAAGAGTGCTACACGATTGCAGGTTCCCGGGCAGCTGCTATTCATAAATGTGAAGTCAAAGGAAAACTGTTTCCTTCTCCTCTTGGGAAAGGAATCCCTATATCCAAACAAGAGGAAGCTTCTCTCTCTGAACTGAATGGGATTATTTAAGTGGGGAACTGACTGAAGTGTCTTTGTATGTTGTTGTTAAGAAGGACTGGGAAGAGGGAGGAGGGAGTGGTCTGAAGATCTGATTCTGAATTTACTGTCTTCTTTTTCTTTTTGTAGTTAATAAATTTTCTTTTTATACCCTTTTAAGTTTTAGATTTGCCTTGCTTTTGCTTCTGGTTCTGTCTCACAACAAAAAATTAATATATTTAAATTGGCAAATCAAAACTATGACATCATTGGTGTGTTGGCTGGGAAATTCAAATTAAACCAAGACACATCATAAGGAAGTAACCATGGCTCTTAGTGTTTTGAGTGCTACAGAGGTGATTTTGAGGGCTAGTTTAGGGCTAGCCTCCTCAGGAGCTTTTTGGCATGTACAGACTCCATAACACTTTGCATAGATTGATTCTGTGTTTCACAGGATATTTTTGTGAATCCTGTGAATAATACGCTCATTGTAAAAATGAATCATCTTTTTAAAGGTTAAGATTTCACTAATGTTGAATACACATAACATTTTATTTTAAGGGAATGTTGATTTCTGATTTTATATGCATTATGTATATGTAGATATGTTTATGCATATGCATTTGTTTAAATGTATTAATGAG
This sequence comes from Acridotheres tristis, assembly GCA_037013685.1. Taxonomy (NCBI): domain Eukaryota; kingdom Metazoa; phylum Chordata; class Aves; order Passeriformes; family Sturnidae; genus Acridotheres; species Acridotheres tristis. The sequence goes on from CM072884.1 coordinate 92,964,886, forward strand.
CTGTACAAACAACACAGATATTTTTAAGAGAAGGTGTAACAATTTTCTGTAAAGCCCACCCAATTTCATTCATTTGCCAAGAATTTAATTTGGTTGTGCAGTAATAAATAATGTTCCACCTCATCTTTTGAAATACATCTACTCACATCCATCCACTTCAGTTACCTTTCACACATTTTGAAGAAGAAACGTTAAGTTCTTTGTTGACATTTGGATTCATTTCTCTTATGGCCAACTACTCGCATAGATCGAAAATTTAAGCTGGATGTCCTTTCTCAAGAACATCTGATGCTTACTTCTTGTTACAAAGACAGTTCAGTGATGTAAAATGACAACTGCCCATGCAGAGAGGCCAAAAGAAATATACTGAAAACTTGAGAGCATGTTTAAAGATAATGTTAAAACTAGTTCAAGGCTAATTACAAGAAATAAAAGATCAGGTTTTATTTCTACTTATTTTTACATATTCATATTTGTCTGTTTCAGAAAATACACTTATAGCTTCCCTCATTCTCACTGGAGTGTGCAGTACATTTCAAGACAAAGTCTATGCAAAATCAAATATTATTTTACAAAAAAAATAAATATATATATGCACAAATGTATGCATAAAGACATAGGTAGCCCTAGAAATGAAATTTAAACAGAAAAAGCAGACGAATGCATTATAAAATTGTTAACAGTGCACAGATGGAAATATTGATCAAAATATTAAAGTCTGAAGTCTAGGAGAGTTCTCAATTCACTCTTACAGAATGACAAATAAGATTTTCTTATGTGGAGCAGATTGCAATGATCAGCAAAACTGAGTTTGAAGGAGACCATCTGTGGCATTTTAGCCAAGTGAGATTGTATTGCAATAGCTAATAACAGGCTACTAACAAAATTTGCGAGGCCTCAGGAGTGAAACTTGTCAGGCTTGGTTTGCTTGAACTTTCCTTGATGTTTCTGGAGCTTTGATCTCATTTGGTTTACCTTTGACAGATTTTTCGATTTTTCTTTTTAAAGATTGGGTAGCTATGACTACCATTTGTTTTATTTTCCATTATATTTATATAGAAAAAATTGTAGCAGTAACAAGAGGTAGTTATTTTGTGCCAATTAAGTATTTATGCATATGATAATGATACAGTGTAGTGGGAAACAGGCCTAGCTTGACAGTAGAGAATTTGAAAAATGTAGAAACTGGATACAGCATAGAAAAGTACAACAGAGGGTGATAAGGAACACAGGCTGACACTGGAGTTGTTTTGTTAAAGAAATGCAGATCTAGAAGATTGACAAAACATGTTAGAAATTAAGAAAGACAATAAAGAATAAGTGTTTAACATTAAACGAACCATATAGTAAATTCAAACATTCAGTGACATTAAAAATCATTGAAGAGAGAGTACATTGTACAACTTTGTTTGAAAAAAAAATGCAGTAAAAACAAAGGAGAAATGAGGAAACAAAAAAAATAAACAGAGAGAAGAAGAAATATATCTCCATTTCTCTCTTTGTAGGCAAGTGAAGGACCTGCAGCACAGAGGACTTGCTTCAACCATTATCTATACCCAGCCCTGGTTCCCTGTGCCCTTGCTTGCTTGAGGAACATGGGTGCTCACAATCTCAGAGTACAAAGGAGTATTGAAAAAGGGAACCATTACATATAATGATTTTAACTGCATTATCATTATTATTATTGCTAGAATTGTTATGGCTGTGTTTTGTTTTTCTCCAATAAAATTATACTCCAGATTGAAATCCGAACTAACAAAATTTCTTTGATTAAGATTTACATCATGCTAAAAAGTCAGACATTTGGGGTTATATATAACCTGTATTTTCTTTTTGCTCATAATACTTTCTGCATAATGGAACTGGAATTCCAGTGGCATATATTGTTATTTTACATTTAACTTGCTGAAAGACTACATTTTGTGCAAAGTCAATAGATTATACTAGGAGCAACCTGATGGGAGTTGCAGCAAACTTTCAGTAGATGAACTGGCATTACCAATGCTTTTCACCTATGATGACATGAATCAGACTTTTTCATAGAGAAAAAAACAAGAGAATTTTTTTGAATAGGTATGTCTGCTTTAACGCTTTCAGTCAAGCATACAAACTTTATCATGTCAGCTTATAGTTACTTACAGTTATAGTGCTTTATAATAAAATAAAGGCTGATAATAATCAAAATACATAATTAAAACCCTCATTATGTTGTCAAAAATCCTTAAAAATTATGTGCCAGTCACTGCATTGGAGAATGCTTTAGTTAAGGAAAGAGTTGTTGTAGTAATTGTTTCCTTCACTGAGTGTTCCTCAAAATATTATTGAGGTGATCAGCAAGACTTCCTTTATTATAAACAAGTTTTAGTTGTATTCTTAATAAAGATTCATTCTAAGCAGAAACACATGATGCCAATTTATATTTAGTGTGTGTCCTGGTTCTGTCCAAGACAGGGTTAATTTTTGGCATAGCAGGGAGAGGGCATAGTTAGGACACAGACATTATTCAATACCACCTAATGCTATGGGGCAGGGAGAACAGAGTTTCTTCTGAGAAGGAGGGGTTCCTTTTGGTTGAATGAGTAGGCAGAGGGAGTCTGTTTTCTGGGGACGTTTCACGTGAATTGGTTCTTTTGTACCCTCTGTCATTAGTGTTGGTGCTGTTACTGTTTGTTTCCTTATCATATTGCTGTTTCCAGTAAATTGTTATCTAAACCTGTGATCTTTGCCTTTTGTACCTTTAATTCCCCTTTCCAGTGGACTCAAAGGGAGGTGGGAAAGAGGAGCAGTGCATGGTTTTAGTGGAAGTACTAAACTGGAGAATATTATTCTTAAATCATAACAGTGTGAAGACCAGCAACTGTCCCCTCTAGAATGCCAAAGGCTATTTAGAGGTTCTCTGCTGCATTTCTCAGTTGCAGCTAGATGCCTCCATAACTTCAACAGCAAAAGATACCAATGTCCATGCTACTACATCATTCCTAAGTGTCTGAATTCCAGAGTGCCATACAGAGACAAGTAAGTCTTCCATTTCCATTTCCAAAGTTGTTTTCATTTTGTTATATTTTAAATTAAATGTTATAGCACTATTTGGATGAGAAGTATGGATGTGAGTCACAAAGTAATCACATAATTATTTGAAGTGGTACTTCTTATTAAAATAATTGTATCAATTTGTTGGTCAAACCCTTAGCTCTGGATCAACATATTGGATCAAACTCCTAATACTCAGCAACTTCTGTTCTGGTACTTTAGGCCAGTCAATTCAATTAAAATACTCCCACTATATATGATTAAAAGTCCTCTGCAGACACTGAATGTGCTTACTGCCTGGAGCTGACATTTTAAAATATGGTATGGCTATTGTTTTGTTTGCTTATTCCATTTATTGATGTGATACATATTTTCGCTCTAGAGTACCTTAAAACTTACATACTCACATAAAAGAGGTGATTTTCTGTTCTCCACCAGAGGGGACCCTCCATAGACAGAATTTACACAATGTTGTATGAAAAATCCATCTGGGGCTGTTTGAATCTGCATGAAAGTGGGATCTCCAGCATCTGAAAGGATGGTGACAATTACTTGTTACCTATATTCTTCTCTTTACTCCATCTTGGTTAAACAACTATTTTATTATGCCTTTTGTTGTCTGGCCTTTTCATGCTCAGAGACAAAAAGAAGTCTACATCATCTCTCTCTGCCCTCACATCAGTAATGGACATCTTGTTCATTGAATTTTAAGCTATTTGTGTTTACTTACCAAAATAGAAGACATTGGCAAAGTGACCTTATCACATACCAAGACCTCTCTGTTTAATTTTTAAATTTTCTGTTATCTTTGTGCGTGTATACAATACAACTAGATGACATCCATAATATTGTCACCATGTGCCATCTTAAGTATAGAAAGTAAGACAGCATTGTAATAAACATTTTACATTCTTTCAGCTCAGAAACTTGACCAGTCATTTTTGAACTTTAATAGGACCTTTTTCTGGTAAAGTACAAGAAAGATAACTCTATATGCATCAAATGAGTGGATTATGACTCTTCAAAAGTTAAAGTTCATCTCTGCAATTAAATCAACTCTGACAAAAACAGCAGCTTTGGGAAAAGGTCATGCATGAGTGCTGAGAGGCTGCAATTCAAAGCATTTGAGATAAACAGCAAATGAACTGACTAAGGGCTTGTAAACCTAGTCCTTCCTGTATATCTGCTGACAATGTCAGCAGATATGGCAAGGAATTTTTAAAATAAATTTGGAAAAAGAGCTGAATTACATGGGATATTATTTGCATTGCAGACATTTAGTGGAACTCTTGTTTGTCAATGACAGAAGTTCTATTATTCTTTCTACTTTAAAAAAATGTTTCTAAATGTAAATGAAGCTGGAAATGGATCTTAATATATTCAGTAGCACAAAGAACAGGTTTTACAGAAGACAGCAACTTAAATGAGAAAAGATGAAATGTAAGATTTCATTTTAAATCGATGTGCAAACTAAAAATGAGGGACATAGTTGGGGCATTTAAAAACCGGGTATTTTAATTCAAACTACAATAATGTGGTCTTCAACAATACAGGATCAATTTTAATTTTTTTTTTAATGGAATTAATTTTCATTTTATAATTCTAGTTTTCATGACTCATTGAAGCACTTGCAGAAGAATTTCAGAGGAAAACAAACAAACATATTTCTCAGCTTTCAGAAATGAAGAATTCTTCAAAAGATTTATGTGGTCAGGGAAATTGGTAACAGCGTGCACACGAACTAATAGCAAAGGGTTCTAGGTTCACTAGCGTGCAAAACTGCTAGAGAACATACAGCCTCATTTCATCCAGTGTTTTGCAGGAGATAAACCATTAAACAGGAGTATACCTATAATATAAATAATGGAGAAGAAATTTAACACACTGATATACAGTGTGTTAAATAAAGTGTTTGTGTTAAACAAACAAACAAGCATTTTCATAAATATGAATTCAGCATCCTGTAAAAAACCCTCTTGTTCAATTTTAGAACGAATCTGCACCAATATAGTTTTAAAGGAAATCAGCAGCACCTGAGGTAAATGTTGTTTGGTTTTTCCCTTGCCACATTTATATCACCTAAATATTTCCTGAAAAGTTAAACTTGATTATGCGGAATGGTATGGATTTTTTGCCACTGTGCCCAACAGAGAAAAGATATTTTTTGCTATGAGTTCAGTGGCTCTGCTGGAATACATTATTGGACTAACATTTCATTACCTGTCAGCTGACTCAGCATTTCAGTTTTTATAGCACTTTTTCATTACCATTTATTTAGTCTTTGAATAACGTGTCTCAATGAAACATGCTCAAACAAACTGTCAATATTTTATAGAGATTTATTTTGCCCTCAGAGTACAATGCTCTGTGATAGACTTGTTCTTCTTGTACTTCCTGCGGTTTGTAGCTAAAAATATACTATTAAAATTACTATTAGATATTGTTAATGTTGTCTAATATTATTGTCTTCTCTCAGCCAGTTATATGGTTAAAGAGAAGATAGGTGGCCAGTCTAGCCCTGATCAGAATCTGTTTTAATATAATTTAAGAAAAAAATCTCAGGGGTAAAAATAAGAGAAGTATTAGACGAAGAAGAGAAATGCGTGTCCTTTCTCTCTCTCTCTCTCTCTCTCTCTCTCCTCCCCGACACCTGTCATTAAGTGTAATAAAGAATTGGGCTTGTTAAGCATAAATGGGGACTAGGGATGTGTTGTACAACTTACTGTACTTTCGCTCCTTTCTTTTGACCATTTTTCTTGATTTTTTTAACAGGGTATTTCTTTCTAAATACCCAAAGATGAAAACTTAAGCAACTATTACCTTCCTTTGACTAGAACGTCTGAATGGCCAGTATTAATTATACCAAATAAACAAATTTGTGACAGATCTTGGGGAAAGTGATGCTGAGGTTATTCTTTCTGTAATTTTCCATTTGATTTGGTATTTTCAGGACTTAATTTTTCTAATTAAAAAGAAAAGCAATAAAAAAATCCAATAACATTTTCAGTATAAAATAAATAAAACTAAAAAAAAACTTCATTAACTAATGAATATTAAAGTAAACCCAATTGTACAATTTTTAATGTAGTTTTATAATTATATTCTGATAAGAGTTGTATTTCTTACGATTTCTGAATCTTTCCAGCATGAGATATTTTATTTCCAGCATAAGCTTGAAAACAACAGCTATTGATGTCATTTACCTTGAAATTAGAATCAGATTGCTTCTAGATTCATCTTTACAACCACTCCAACAGAATCAAGGTCTTCTTGTGAAGCAAAGAAGGAACAGTATATCACAGAATTGGAGAACGGCTTGGATTGGAAGAGACCTTAAAGATCATCTAGTTCCAAGGCTCCTGAATGCATTTCTTCTGTATTCCAGTCCACCAACTAAGGCAGTTTATCAGACTGGAAAAAGCCAAAATTAGGACTCTGACAGAAAACAGACATCTGTTTACAGTTTACCTTTGCTAATAAGTAAAAGGCCAAGTGCTTAGCTATGAAATTGAAAGGTGTAATTATATGAACTTTGTCTCACAGCCGTGTTGGAAACTGTGCTCTGTCAGACAGGACACATGGTTTGCCAAACCATATGGAAGAGGAAATCACAGGGCAGGTGACTATAACTGGTAACCATTTCTTGCACTTGCACAAAAAAAACAAACTGTTTTTTTTTATAAACTTATATGCCTTAAATATTCATTATTGATGCTTCTAGTTGGAAGCACTTAGAAACATTCACCACAGGCTTTAATGTGTGTACATAATTTGCCATGTAACAGGCTGCAGGAACAAACTAGTTCTATAGAAATGTATTAAATGCAACAACTTTATAATAGCATAATTTTATGAAATTATCTGGACACATTGGGGATTGTATCCATTTGAGTTAGACTGGGGACAGAATCTTCCAACAAACTTTTTATCACTGATGAAGTGAGTTTGAAATAACTTTATCTAGCGACAAATAGTGCAAATGTAGATATGCTTAGAGGAGAATGGGAAAATAAGATTGTCAGAAACTATTTCCAAGGAAAGTTTTTCTAGCATAGAGAGTTGAAAGCCATTTTATGTGCCAGATAGCAAAGGAAAAGCTGCTGTATAAAGAACTAAATTAAGGTTTCTTGATAAAGTAATTCTAAACTTGCCTACAGATGCATGATAATTACACTGTAATGTCTATGCTGTATTGTCCCTATTTCATATTTGCTCCCTAATTATTTATTTTGGCAGAGGTAAGAGCTTAAACAAGAGGAAGCAATGGTCTGTAAAATTACAGAATGTAGTTTTATTAATTTTAAGTAATAATGAACATAATTTACCAGAAATATTTGAGTGAAATCCTCAAATTAAGGTGCCATCTGCAAGACATAGCTTGTGCCTTATATTAAATAGTATTCATGGACAATCATTGTGTTATGGGCCTTCTCAATAACATTACCTGTGAGTCTTTGACTAAGTCCTAGTCAGAAGATACAGCAATATGATTTTGTTTACTTACATCTAGTCTGTCCAGAGCTATCCCTTAACCTAAATTTCAGCCTACAGAATGCTGTGGAGAAGTTAATACATAAATGAAGTAGCTCTCTTGTACACTGTAGTGTAAAGACAAAAACAATTTCAATCCTCAAAACTACCAATAAACCACGTCAAAAGTACTGTGAAACACAGGATTTAAACTTGTAGTTAGCAACTTCATGATTATGAAAGCTCTGTAATGGCTGTATTTTGTAATACAGTGAGTAAGGTGGATTAGTTCTGGTTTTCTTTCTTGATTTTTGATGGAGAAAAACAAGATGTGTAACAATTACTGTGAGTGATGGTGCAAAGTGACACAGAGTCCCCAGGCAGATAGATGCACTATCTTCTTTTCTTTTTCTCTGCCTTTCCCCTCCTCACTTCTGTCCTTACATAAAGGAAGTATTTCCATTCTCATTCGGAAACTAGATGAAAAGGAGGAAAGATGAGGAAATTGATGAAAAAATGGGTGTTGGAAAACTCATTTCCTTTGAAAATCAATACAACTTAGGCTCACTAGAGCTGTTCTAAAAACCTGTATCCATATCTCTTAGGATCAACATTATCTAGAATAAAGTATTCAAATTCTATTTAAAGCACTCTAGATTTATGTGCCCAAGACCCCTGTTTGCTGAAGAAAAAAAAAAAAAACAAAATAAAAAAGTAAAAAAGAAAAAAAGTAACTTTCATTGCAGCAGTATATTCAGCAACATCACAATGTAAGAGAAAAACAAGGCAGCATTGTTAGTTATCACTTTCATAAGAATTAAACCCTGGAGTACTGATACTCACAGATCATTTATAACATAAATCCTTTTTCTTAGCAGACAAAATGTGTATCAAACCAGTAAACATGGTTATTTTTTATATTATCAGTCAATAACATGGAGCAAATGTCTTGAGAATATAAAATCCTCTCATCCAGAATTGCAAACATATTTCTATAGATTGGATTATCAGGCTAAATAACTAAACACTCACTCTTAAAGGATTTGACTGATAATTCCTTTCATTCCGGAGACTCTTCTAAAAATCGTCTATTGCTGCATACAATTGGATATTGCAAGAGACATGGCTAATGAGGCTGAAATAATCTGAGGATGTTGAGATGACTTTTATTTGCCTGGGTATGTTAGTTTCTGCACTGAATCCAGTTACTAAAATCAGACCTTCACATCCTCTAATACTACCAGTGTTACTATGTTTTAGCTACTATTGGCTACTATGACATAATGTTTAGCTAATGACACTTGGGGTAATTAGACACATAATTTGTCTTTCATGAGATGCTATTTTCATAGAAACATAAATGTTATCCTTTACACTTATCAGTAAATAAATGGCAGCCATTCAGTCACATGACTAGTTGGCAAAGATTCTGTGTTGTAGAGCTAGAAATAGCAAACGTTTTTCCTCTCTCCATTCAGAGCATTACATAGTCAAATTAGTGGCTAAATAACACTGGTTTTCCTTTCTGTAAGTGGCCTTGGAACGCAGAGCCTGTAATTTAGTAACAGCTGCAAGAAATTAGCTGAAAACAATCTACTACAACATAGACAATTCATGCTATAAAACAAACAAATACAAGTAATTCACACAATCAGAAACCTCATCCCCTAAGTTCATCCAAACTGATTTTTCAGATGGTTTTGATGTTGTTCCCCTGGGTGATGAAAAGTGTGAAGCCTGAGGGGGGGGGGGGGCGAGAGGGGTCGGGATGGGGCTAACTTAAGAAAGTGTTCTTTCAATTATATATACAATTATAATTATACTGTTCTTTGGTGCCAGCACTGTATCAAATTATTTCAGGTCAAAAATGCCAAGTAATAAATAAAGTTTTTATTCCTCTCTGATCTTGCTGGTCTTTCAGGTTAATTTTGTCTGGAGAGTTTATGGAGGTATAATCTTGTTGAGGGATGTTCTTCACTGTACAGTTTTAAAGAAAATTTGAAGCCAATGGATTTAATCAAAATTGTTCCCACAGTTAAATGGTAAAAAACTTCTTTGACCAAAAGGAGCAGATTTGTATAAATATATTTATTTGGTTCAAAATTTTCCACATCAGTACTTTTAATTAGATCGTTACTTAAAAAAAATAGAAAAATGAATTATATCTTAAATTCTTCTGTTTCCAGGATTCATTCATTTTATGATTTGAATTTATTTTTTTCTTCGGGATTTTTTTTGGTAGGATTTTTTATTGTTTTTTTGTTTGGTTTTTGGTGCTTTAAGAGGAAGAACTGAAAAATTTTCCTAATAAATTATTAAATTAAAGCAAAGAGGAAGCAATGCTGAAAATTCTAAAGAAAATATTTGAGGTTATTTTTTTACAATTGTTTTTCAAGTTATATAACTGCATCAAAGACTATGGATTTGCCTAATCTTACCGATGTTCCATTTACAATTACTATATCTAAAAAAAGAATAATCATTCCCTTTCAAAAATAAAACAGAAGCAATAGTGAATAGTGAATAGTGAAACTATTTCAGTTTCAATTAAATTTCTAGCAACAACTAATTCCAGTCTAAAGATGAGAAATTTCAGTCCAATATGAAGAAAGAACAATTTAAAGATAGTTGGATAAATTTCTGATTTCTACACCTGACATGTGTTTCACCCTGTGGTTTATTTGGATTTTTTAAAAATTAGTCTATCTTGGATTTTCCATAAAAATAAATACTGACATTCTAACCTGTGTCCAAGGTGGAACTGATAAAAAAGGCAGTTGTCTAAACACACATTAGCAGTTTCTTGAACAAAGAAAGTAGATTCTGTCTTTCACTGCAGTAGTTTCTTGTGGTGGAAGACTTACAAACCATGTACAAAATTTGTAATTCTGTTTTATAACTCATGTCAAATCTAAATATGTATGTATGAAAATGTGAGACTTATCTAAACTCCCATCATACTCAAGGGACTTCAAGTCTGTATATACTCTGGACTCTAGAGAATTATGAAGAAGAAAAAGATATTCTGACCAGAGTAAATCTCTATGGAGGCTTTCTGTTCAGCTGCCCATGTACAAGAATCTAAAGCCATGTGAAGTATGTGACGTGGAGAAAAATGGAGGCAAGGCAGAGTGCCCAGGAGCATCTCAGATGGGTCTAAATAGGTGTGAGCACGTGAATCAGGTACAAAATTCCCACCTCTTCAACCATCAAATATCAACATTGTAATAGCATGGCTATTCCTTCCATAAGAATGTCTCAGAGAGAGATCCCAGTTTTCCGTCAAGTGTAAGCAAAGGAAATGGGTAGAAATTCTTGAATGTTATTTTTCTGTTTCATTGTTGCCTTAATGTGCTGTCTTGTTTTACCTCATTCTTTATCGTGGCATGGAATTTTAATTGTACTCTCATTAATTCGAAGGCATAAATGCCTCAAGAAAAATGTACATGGCATAATGCCCAGAGTGTAAATACTCTGTTTCTGGACAGGCTTGTATGTATCCAGGAATGGAAGCAAAAGGGGAAAAAAAGTGTTCAGTGTTGTTTCTAACATAATATCTGACTGTTTTCTTTGGATGTGAGGGGTAACTAAATGTTTTATATTCTGGCAAAATAATCTGGTCTAATTGCAGATTAGAGTGGGATTTCACAAAGTATTGTATGCCTCCTTGTGCTACAAAGTGAGCTAGAAAACTTAAGCATCTATTTTGTGTAGCATAATGATCAAATTTATTATTATGAAGAGAAGAAATAAACCCGCTTATTCCTATCCAACTCCTGACCATCTGGTAGTTTTTATGTCTCATCCAGAGGAGCATGACCCACAGTTTTTGGAAACATAATCATAAACACATGTCTCTCTTTGATTAGAGTGTATTTTGGTTTCATTGATGGCAGCTTGTTTATTGAATGTACCAATGAAATCTTATTTTCCAAGAGACTTTTACCACTGAGGTTGGTGTTGCTTGAGTGGATGACCTTCAGCAGCAGAAATCCATCTGACATATATTTACTAAATTAAGTAGATGAAATAAATTGTTGAAGTAAAGGAAGATCAGTACAAAATCCAGTGGAGGATCATTTTTTAACAATTTGGTACTTTCTTGGGCTTTTTATAAGTTTTTAGATGACAAAGGCACTGTTTAGTTCATAATTTTACCAGTCAAAATCTGAAGGTCAAGCTGTTGTAATTGCATATTTTAACGAACTCAATTCCTTTGGCTATTATGGTATGATGGATATAAAATAATTTTATGTGATTAAAGGCTTGATTTTTATATTGATAAGTGTTTAAGTGTTTGTAATAATGGCTTAATCTTATATTCATGGATGTTTTAAATGGCCAAGATGAGATTTCTCTTCATCATTGCTGCAGTATTTAATTTAAAAAGGAAGACTACATATAAGTTTTAAAAACACAGTCAAAAAATTAATCAGTTTTAATCAGATTACTTTCATTGTCTATATAATTTTAATATTTCTGAAGAATTAATGAAATGTTTGCTATAGTGTCCATCTACCTTGGGTTAATTTTCCTATTATTTAAAAACACTAAAAAGAATTTATATTAAGCTTACTAGGAATGCCCAATTTCCTTTGCTTTCTTCCAACTCTATTTTTCCCACAGCATTCCAATTTTTCATAATATCTTAAAAATTGCTTTCTACACATGAATACTTCTTTATATATATGTAGAACTGTTAGATCGCTCTTACTATACCTTCTGTTGCAACAGATACTAATACTCAGCAGTAAGTGGGTTTATCACCAGCAATCCTGAGCTTGTTCTCCTGTTGTTTCTTTAAACAAATCCGGATCCGATGTGGATTACGTAGGTCCTTATTGAATACAATCAGACCCATTGTAGAGTAAAAAACTGCACTACTTGTGCATCTGCTCTCATTATAATTCTAAATTAGCCATAATCAGAAATTAAACCCAGCCAGGACCAGCCTCTCTGATCTCTAAGGGCCAGCTGGAACGCAAGGGGGGTTATTTTCTGCTAAATTCCTATACTGTTAATGCAACAACAATTGATTTCTGTATTTTTTTTCTTACTTTCTTCATATTATAACAAAAAGTGAACATCACCTTTTTATTTACTTTCTTCAAACCATTCAAAATTTTATGGACCTCCGTTTTACCTTCCACAGATTTTAAACTCAGAAATACTTTTTACAGAGTGCCACTTATCAGGTAAGTAATTTCATGCTGCTGATCATCCTTTTCATCCTTCTCAGAATTTCATCTGAGCCTGCTTTTTTTTTTTTGTTTGTTTGTTTGTTTTTTCTGAGATGGCTAATTAGCACATTTTATTCAGTATGGAGTATACCATCCATTTTTTACTATTTTTTTCCTTTGATTTTTTCATTCTATACTCCTTCACTCTTGTTTTTGACAAGATATTTGCCTATTTAGAATTATTTTAAGGTGAGTATTGAGAGTAGTAATCCCTAATTCAAAGACCACCATTTTGTCTCTTCAGTTAGGGTGATAGTTACATGTGTTTCATATTGAATTTATGAGAATTGAATTATCTTTGATATTTTTTATCATTGAATACAATGAGTTCCTTATGCAATATTTGCATTCACCCTATTTTTCACTTTGAAAACTGTTTCTCAACTGTAATATTTGGCAGTCATTATTCACTCTCTTATACAAATACAGTGAATTTCATGGTTTACTGCGTAGACGCTTCTGGGACCCCTAGGGTTGGCTCTTTACAATGAAGAAGAAAAACGTCATTTCTATTCTTTTTTTTTTTTTCTTTATTTTGCTGTCTTTGTTATCTCTAAGCATATATAATCATCCATGGAAAAATTTTCCTTGGTTTTCTTGTCTTTATGAACCTTTCTGAAGTATTATGTTTTTGTTATTTTCTCTTTTCCATATTTAGTTCTGTTTCCATTTTATATTTTTCCTTTTCTATAGCTCTCTCTTGCTGAGTTTTATTTTACTTTCCAGCCCAGTTTTTATTCTTTCTGAATATTTCCTATGCCTCTTTTAACTTTTTCCAGCCTGTAGGATGTTTCTTTAAAAAATACTTTCTTTCATGTTTAAAGAGATAGATCTCTTTTTCATTATTTTCCACATTATCTATTTTTATTTTAATTTTTTCCTCATACATTTGATAGATAATATTTTTATTTGTTTCTTTTTGAAATCCATGCATATTTGAATCCTATAATCATAAAATATCACAAGATGGAAAGGATCCTAAGTTCAAATACATATACATGTGGATTCATGAAATCTGTAAAACCTTCTTTTCTTCTTCTATGTGTTATGACCAAATGCCTTCTGCTTCATATTCCATAATTTTCATTGGAATGTTTGTCTTTATGTGTGTGAAATAAATTGAAAAAAAAAATCTTTTTAGGACTCCTATTGAACAAAATATATATTTGTACCTTAGAAATTACTATAAGTTTATTCCTGATTAATGTCCTATATATTGAAATCCTCATAGGAATTCTATATGTTTTCCTTATAAGATCTACTCATTAAGCTCTTCTCCCTGCTGCAAACAGAAGTGAATACGACCAGCAATCTGGAAATGCCTTTCTTTCAATGAAATTTGCATTGTGCCATTAATTTTTGAATTTAGGTACTAAGTTTTCTTTCTATAGTCTATCAATCTGAATATTTCATTTATATCCCTTTACTCTATGACCTGTGTAAGTTTTCCACAATTTTTCAATGGATATTCCACATACATTGATACATACTGAACCAGAAATTCACACAAGAGGAGACCCTGAAAATTCAGTTTCTAGATTTGAGATGTGCTAGTTTTCCCAAAATCAACTATATTTTAATAGTGATGGTAATTGGAATACAATCCCTCTGTCTTTACCTAGAACTATGAATTTTCCACCTTATTTTCTATTCTGGGTAGGGGCAGTGAAAGAACAGCAGGGTGGCCATCAGGCAGTTGGCCAAGATCAACACACCACAGCAGTTATGGTTTGATTATGGAGATTATTGAAGACAAGAGGAAAAAATAAGGACAAGAAATCACCTTTTTTGGGACCACCAGAGATTTTATTCCTTAATTTACCCAGCAAAAGAGTATACTTTCTTACAGTAATTCTTCATTACTTCCTTAAACTAGTTGAATTTTACTTTCATTTGACAATGTTACCACAGTGAAATAAAAGAATCCTGAATTGAAATATCAAAAAGAACATGGAAAAACCCAGTTTAATAATATGAATTTGAATCGTGGAATTTTACTTCAGATCTGATTTTGTGCTGTGAAACTGGATCTGAAGCTTTGAGTTTCTAATTTCACGCACACAACACAAAACTCATCTGGACTTCTTCACCTTCAAAATGTCATGAATCATGTTAAATTGCATTTTAAAATATCATAACATCTATTTCTGACATATTTGTTATGTTTACCTCTATTGTTTCTACATTACAATAATAATTTTTCATTCTTCTGTTGCCGATGTCAGTTTTGAGCTGATTTGCTGTAAGAAATTTACTATAAAATATTCGTACACTAAACATTTTCCTACAAACTATGATTCAGATACTTGTTTGGGGCAAAAGATGAAGCAATCACATTCAGTGACTACTGTTAATTTAGACTCAATGAAACCTTATGGTTCAAGAATATTCTTCACCAAGTCAGTACCAAAGTCCTCTACAAAGCAGAGAAGGATCATTCAATCTTGTTTTACTGGTATTACTTCTTGTGCCCTTTTATCAAAAGATTAGAGGGAGCTGCACATGCACATTCATTTGCATATGTATCCCAGGTTTCCTTACACATTCATCTCCTTTTGCAGAAAATTTTCTTTCTTTTCAGTTTAGAATTACTGATTTTTCCCCCCTTTCTTTTTTTTCATTTTTAAGACATTATCTTTGATAAATGGTCTGATTTGACTGTATATTTGCATGGCTAGTCTTACCTTGCATATTATATATGTGTTAATTCTTGGGAATATAATGCATAACTAGGATAAGCCTCTTTGTTTTCCTTTTTGTTTTTCTTTCTGTTCATTTATTTAGTGTTCTATACAATTTCTCACTATAAGATGGGATGCAATGGATTTAGAAGAATACATTAAAATCATAATTTATTCACTAAATGTATTATGAAATATGATGACTACTATTTCTATGACCCTTTCACATCTTTTTCATGTATTTTCTTACCTCAAATTACATCCTTCCTTAGATCACTCAAGCTCTATAAAATATTATTTGTCTGAATATCAAATACACCAGGAGACTGAAATAGATAACGAAGCACTTGAAAGTTAATTAGATGTCCCACATAGAAGAAAAATAATAGTATTCAGAGATGATAAATAACATTCATTAGCATCTTGTAGTCCAAAACTTTGACTATCATGAAAATAATGCAGAGCCCATGAATTCACATCTATTGTTAATCTCAACTTCCTTAGATGGCAAAAACACTAAATTTCATTATATCTCTAAATTTCATTTTCTGCTTCATATGTCAGGCTTTAAAGTCCATTATTAACTCCTTCTGTTTATGTCTAATCAAAGCAGGTCAGTACTTACTGAGGCATTATTGTGAGTAAATACCCATCTCTCCTAAGTGCTCTTCTGGTGGTGTCTAACCCTCAGAATATAATTTCTCTTGGCTTCTGAACTGAAAGAACATGAATAATCAAACAGCTGGCTCTTGCTGAAATGAAAGATCTGCACAAGCTATGCTGTAATGTCACGTTGTGCTGCTGCCCTTGTGCTGTGAAGTTATCCACAGCTTTATGCATGTCTAGAACACTGTAAGGGGAATGAGAGCAAAACAACTGACCTTTCTGTTTAAAACACAAGTAAAGAATTACTGATTTGTATTCCTCTGATTCAATTTAAGCCTGGGGATTCATTTGCCATTAGTTGTTTCTAAATGTTATTATTGTACAGAAGGAAAGAAGAAAACCCAACAAGCAAAACAAATTAAGTAAAAGCATGATTTTTCAAAGTGCCAAGTATGGTTCTTGCCTGCTCTCATTGCATAAAACAGTAAAAGATAAAAAATGCTGAGACTTGAATGAATAGAAGTAATCTAAATTAACAGTTCTGAAAATTGGTTTCTAGCTCTATTCATGAGAAAAAAAATAAAGTGATTGGTAGATTTACAAAATTTTATTAATGCAATACAAATTTTTTTACTTGACAGTTGAATGAGTGGCTTTGGAGAATGTGTTTTGACTATAAACTACCTATACATTATTCAAAAAGTGAGCTCAGATGTGAGCTGATGATTCTACAGGAGGCACAGGGTTGAATGATGCTGCAGCACATATTCATATTCGGTACATGCACACAGCAGAAAAGAGTATCTAATAAAAATCATTTTAAAGCATTTTTTAACAGAAATTTTGCTGCTTAGTAGATACAACAGACAACAGGCAAAATCTAGGAATTACAACTGAGTGTAAATCTGGGCTAGTATATCGGAAATGCAGTTAAAATAAGCCTAATTTTTTTTAAAAGAGCAAGCAAAACAAACAAAAAACTTGATGGATCTCATTTACAGCATAAGATGGTGAAATCAGTTTCACTGTTAGATTACTTACGTTATGCATCTCATAGCTAGCTAAGTTGTTACTAAAACTAGAATTGACTGGGCAACAACATTAAATTATGGATTTAAAAAAAAATTTATACTGCAGTCTGAATTTACTTTTATTCCTCATGTAATATTTTCAATGCCATTAAAAAAACCCCAAACCTTTGACAAAACAAAATCAGGTTTTTATAACATAATTACTAAAATATTTGTAAATTAATTTAAAATATTTGCAGAAATAATTTTTAAAATTCCTGACCTTTTTTAGCTTTTGAAAAACCAATAAGGTCACTTTCATCAACTTTTCTCTTAAAAAGGTTTGCCTCTAATTATTTTTATTTTAATGAAAACTCTGGCCATCTCCAGATAACACAGACTTTTTTGTGGCAAATCAGACAAAAACTCCCATTTACAAAAGCAGAGTATCCATTCCGTGTAAACCTTTTAAAAGAAAATCTTTTCATATAAACTATATACATTTGAAACACCCAATCACTTCTGTTGAAGTCACACATTTTTCCTCTTCTGACTTGTATCTAACAAGGTGACAAAATTTGAAAAATAACACATTGTGGAAGAACATTTAGAGCCCTAAAGTAGGTTACTTTTATGCGCAGCATCACCAGAGCTATATCTTGTCTCCAGACCATCATAGGTCAATTCAACAACAGACAAGCTGAATTTTAAGGGCAACTTTTAGGTTATTGTTTACACAGCATTGATATAATCCAGCTGAAATAAACATAATATATTCAAAACTAGAGAGCACCAACTTGTATGAAATTATTAAAAAAAAAAAAAAGTAAACCAACATTTTCTAGTTTAAAATATAATAAACCTTAAGACTCATTCTGTTTTAAATATATTTTTTTCCTAGTAAAATTATCGTATATTTCCAGCCCCAAATATTGGCAGTTAGTCAAATGGCTATTTTGTGTCATGGTGCCTCATTCATTGGCCTTAAATCCATAAAGAAACTATAAATGGAACAGCATTTAAAACACTTCAGTTACTCAGAGGTGAATTTTCAGTGTCCCTCTGAGATGGAACAGTAAATTTGACTCATTAAGTTAATTATGTGTATATGTAAAGCATTTTCCAATATGATTTGTAAAATCTACACAAGGTCATAACAGGCCTTTTTGTTTAGGCATTAAGTTTAAAACCCCCAATGCTTAAAAAAACCCCAAAACACTGTACCATATAAACATTCCTATATTATATAATATATATTCACATGCAATTTATTCACATTTTGCATTTCCATAATAACCCCAAGCATGCTATTCACCCATGAAGTTTATATATAGCAATTCCATCTAGTGCATATTTTACTTTAGTAATAAAAAGCCTGTTTATGTCTTCATCATAACTTCTAAAGCCAATTACGACTACATCTCCTGAAAATTTACTCTAGTATAGTAGTTAATCTGTTTCAGGTTCTAGCTCAAGAACAAATCAGGTTTCAACAATGCAGTTACAAAAAGAACTCAGCAGCTTTCTTATCTCAAACAAGATTATTTCTTTGAATACTTTACCAGTATAGTAAGTGCACATGCAATGACCATAAGGCAGAATTTAGTAATTAATAAAGATGACTATTTGCTATGTTACTGCAGCCTTTTTGCAGGAATTTTTCATACTCAATAATCTCATCATACTCTAACAGGATGGGATGCAGCTCTACTAATAAAGCTGAAAATCAGGTGTGAAGTAAGATTTTAGCATAAGGGGGTAAAACTTTTTAGTTTTAAGTCTCAGGAGTCCAGTAAAGGGAGGAACAGTTAGAGTATCTGACAAGATATCAGATCTTGCTACACACAGACTGTTTCTGGGTAGCTTGGCTGGAATCTCTTGCATTATCCTGTTTATAACATAACCTATTCTGAATGATGACAAAAAAGACAAAACATCTTGTTTTTCCTTTTGTCTTTGTAGTTTGAAATTCTACTCTTTCTGGAAAAAAATAAAAGTAAAAATATATGTGTGGGGAAGAATTATTTGCATATAGACAGGAAAATTATGCATAAAATTCAGCCTGATATCAGCCTGAGAAGTTTTGCTTAACCTGGAAAGCCATTAAGTGACCCCATTAAACACAATGTAGAAATATCAGCAATGGACAGTGGAAAGTGATGCAAATTTTGCAGTAAGCTAAAGACCATTTTTAATTTAAGACTGATTGTTTCAGGCTCTATTCAAAGGCTTAGGAGCTCCATGTCATAACCTGAAATTTTAGCAGAAGTGCACAACAGTATGTTCTAGTGTAAAAGGAGTTTGTGTGCTATGAGTGGTGATAAAACACTGACTTTTGGGAGAACTCATTCAAGGTATCATGCAGAAAGATGAGAGTTGAAGATGACTGTTTTCATGATGAACTCAGTGATATAAATTCCCAAGATACACTGATGCTCCTAAATTGAAAAGAAATTAAACAAAAACCAAACAAACAAAAAAGTAAACAACAATAAAAATCCCACACCCAAACTGAGCAAAGCAAGCAATCTGAAAGGATCAGAAATACTCAGATGACGCTGAAACAAATCGATAACTGATATAACTTACTATTCTCTCTATCTAGCAATTCCATCTAGAATTTATCTTTATATTCCCTCTGGTCTCAAAAGGTGCTGTGCCCCTAAAATGCCTAATCTCTCTTTTGTGTGCATGTGGATAAGGTTGTTACAGATTAAGTGTCTGGAAGAATCCCATGATGTGTTATTGCCAACCAGACTGGTGTTTTCAGGGTATGACACTGATCTGTTTCTTTGAGGCAATGTCAATTCATAATATGACTTTTTTCTTTTTTTTTTTTCTTCACAGAAAAGAAGAAATTTAAAAAATATATATATTGATCAGAATTATATTTAAATAATTGACATCCTTAATTCTTTTTTGTCATCCACTGTGCCCACACTCAATTTTTTGCCAAACAAATAAATTCATCAACTTCTCTCATGAAAATTTTCTGCTCTATCTGTCTGCCTTTGCCATTTTGAATTTGATTCTCAGCACTTGACCTAGGGCATCTCCAACAATGGCTTTAAAAATTATTCTGAAATAGTTCCTGGAAAGGACATGTTGTAACTGACTAAATCAATGCAAAATGGCTGATCAGTAATTAAATCACTGCACCTGTGACTTTTCTCACTAGACAGTGTAAAGTATTGGTTACAGTAAATGAGCCTGCAGATTACACTGTAGGTTTGGCAGCAAAACAATTTTCTGAGGGTTTTTTTGTTTTTTGCTTTTGAGGTTTTTTTTGCAGTGCTGGGGAAGAGGAGAATTAAAGATAGTTGTGTCTAAAATTATTCAAATGTATTATAGAAGGGATTCTGGCCCACATATTACCACTGAAAAGGCAGTGGATAGTTTATGAAATTTTGAACAATGCTGCAACACGTCAAACCCTTTCGCAATTATGTATAGGATAATTTCATTTTCTACCTCCAGTTATATAGTACTGGCTTATGAGAGCTCATGCAATCTGTGACAGGCAACAGGACCACTTTTAGGTTCTAAAAGATAGATTCCTGTGTAAGCTAGTTCAAAGCTGGCCTAGCATACTGTTCTGCAATACAACTGGGATAGTAACGATTCTCTGCAGCAATCTTTTGTTAGCTGCTCTATGATGAAATTATGCTCAAATTGTAAAAATAACAGTGTGGCAGTGTCTATAAAAACAAGCTTCTCTCATCTCCATATCACTCAAACCAGTTGCTTCCCACTGCATTTAATCACAAGTTAGGATCTCTCATGAACATCAGTCTCATACTATTTCAGAAACACTCTTCTGCATGTGGGTTGGCATAAAATGCAGGTTTCCAGATGCAGAGCCATTTCATTAGGAAATGCTTTTCTAGAAATATCATTGCTCTGTACAAATTTCTGAGAAGGGGGGGTGGAGAAGGACATTCTGAACTCTTCTATTTGAGACTAAGGACTCATGGCAGTGGCTCAAAAATGCTTTGGAGGAGGTTCAGAGTTGGCATTATAAAGCATTTCTTTACTCAGAGTGTGGTCAAATACTGGTTACAGACTTCTTAGGGTCGATGTCTCAAAACTATCAGTGTCTGAGGCATATGAGTATGGCCCTGAACAACATAATTTAACTAAGGGTCAGCCCCAAATTAGTCAAGCAGCTGGACTAGATGATCATTAGAACATCACTTCTAACTGAAATATTCTATTCTATTCTATTCTATTCTATTCTATTCTATTCTATTCTATTCTATTCTATTCTATTCTATTCTATTCTATTCTATTCTATCCTAAATAAAATGCATCCTAACAATGATCAAGTCAAAGCAATTGAGTGGGCAACTTAAGTCAGAAACAAACCGGAGATGGAAATGGAGTAAATATTCTATTTCTTAAATAAGAATTGCCAATGAGCAATATCGATGTGGAGACGTTGCACAGCTATGCCATTTTAATGGAGATCATAAGTCACATGTAGGAGCAGATTTTGTCCCTACATAACAAGAGCTATGAACTGAAATGGATAAAAGCCACCTTACACGTTTGGTTCAGATGAAAGGTGATTCCATTTGCCTTGTCAAAATTTCTGGTGATATTATGCACATTAAAATTTGCTTTACATGTATGCACAAGATTATGTCTCCTTTCTAAATTCCTTTTCCTGCCTTACTTCAAGTCTCCTTCCTTTTATTTGGTCATAATTTTTCTCCAAAACACCATCATCTTCTCATCTAAAGATTTCAAAAAAGATTTCCTCTTTGTTTTCATTTTAACAGAATCACAGAATAGACTAGGTTGGAAAGGACGACCTTTGAGATGACTGAGTCCAACCTGTGACCTAACATTACCTTATCAGTTAAACCATGACAATTTTTCATGTCTTCTGTCCCATTTATGACAAGACCATCATCTTGAATAATAAATCCCTATGCCCTCCTTCAGAAAAAGTGAATTTCTACCTCCTCAGTGACAATTTTAACTTGAAGAATGAATGTGCTCATAGCAGGATAGTCTCTTCCCTTAGAAGATTTGTAGAGGTAAGTGGTACAAAACGCCAGCAGGAAATTTGCCCAATGAGTGTGTGAGGATCAACTTCTGTCTGATGAAATTTAAGAAACATGTTGACTTTTTGAATACTAACATATGTTCAGAAACCAAACAAGAAGGAAATATTTTCCTTGACCACAAGTATTACTACATGTATTGTTATAGCTTATGATGACAAATGTTAGTTTCCAGAGACAGTCTTTTGTCCAAAGTATTAGCAAATAAATGTCAGAAGAGCTGTGAGTCTGTTGCAATTTTTCACTTGAAGATGAAAAGTTGACTTGACTGGTCAGGCTTAATTACCTCTGAAACAAGGTGTCATGAACAGTGAAATAGGCACTTTTGTCATCCAGAAGAAAAAGGTCTATTCTTTTTCTTTTCTGGCTAAATCTCAAATGCAGACAGAAGAAAATCTGTCTGGTTTCTTGCTACCATACATTTGCCCATGATGTTACTAAATATTTGGCACCTGAGTACCACTACAAGGCCACAAATTTTGCAAACGTTTGTTTCTAAGGAGTGAAACACAGAACTTAGTGCTTACTGGTTTACTTTCAGTGAAAATTATGAAGGTGTAGGATTTTGATTTTTCCCATTGGCTCTAAAGTGTGCCATTTGAATAGAAAAGACTGTGGGGAAGAGTAAAAATAAAAGAATCAGAAAGTAAATCTGCATGAATAAGCTAAATACTATCTCAAGTTGTGATGTCTCTGTAGACTCTTCCGTTAATAGACATCTAGTTTAGTTTTAAATGCGTTGAGTTCCATGGATAAGAAAAATATTACTTACGAGTAATAAAGAGGCTTGCATGTGCTTATCACACAAATATATAAGTACTCAGCTCACCCACATCAACCAGGGCTTTCCCCCCCGCCTTTACTGAGAAGACATTCCATATTCTTCAAAGATAAAGTTGCAAATTAATGGATAAAAATGTATTTTTTTTAAACATATACCTTAAATTCAAGTGAAAATATGTAGTATTTGCATAGATACTCTTCTATAACCCTCCAGTACACTCTGCTATATACACCTGTTCAGTGTATATCAGTATACTGAAAACATTAACTCCAATACGTTTGTGCTTCTTTGTGTCTGGCTTTGTGGTAATGACATTGGCTTCTGCAGCAGTTGCGAAATTTTAATGTAAGTTATATCTTCTTGCAAGATATTAATGTAGCCCATGCAGCTAAAGAGTCATTATACTGCTTATTATTATGTGCATGCTAATGTTGTTTTCTATCAAGTTATAGTTGCTTTTTATTAAACAGAGAAAGGTCACTCTAAAGGTTATCCCATCTTTGTTGTGACATTTTTGTTGTTGTGTTTAAGCTGCAGTGCAAGTTTCCCTGATGTCCTGAGAGACTGTAAAATATATTGTTATATTTTCATCTATTAATTGCTCCTTCAAGTGACCTGGTTGTAGAGAAAATATCTCAGGTTTTATTACATATACAGACAGATTTGTTTCTCTGCATACTGGAGAGAACTGCAAACACGGGATGAATAAAGAAGAAGAAAACTGACGAAGACAAACAACAAAAAAACCCCAAACAAAGGCGCAGGTTGTCACAGGCAACCTTGGGACTATAAATAGCTCACAACTGCTCGGCTAGAGAAAGGCAGCCTTGGGACCTGAGCAAGAAACAAGGAACAAGGTTCTGATGAACATGAAAAATACAAAGCAGATTAAGATGTGACATGGCTTTGAAAGGGTATGCATAAACGTGTGCACAATTTTAACTGTTTTAACTGATTTTAACGGTTGTTATTATTGACAATGCATATTTTGCTTTCTTTTTTTCCATAACAATATTATGAATACAAAACTAAGAGATCTGAGTTTATTGACTATTATGCAAATTATGATGCAGCAAAAATTGAATAAGAAGGGATATGGAAATTATTAACTGAGATGAAGCACCTAGGCATGTAGGGCACATAATCACTAGAAGTTTTTTCATATATAAAGGGACAAGCATAATTCCTAATACTGAGCAAAAAAAAAAAAGCAATTAGACAGATAAAATGCAATTGTTTTTGTAACTTCGTTGACCAAAGTTTCTTGTCACAAGAGGTAACACTATATACCAAATTTACCTGTTGCTATTCTTGCTCTGATTTTTGTTTTGGAATAATAACTTTGAAACTGAAGCAAAATCCAAACGGGAAAGAAAATCTTCAGCCTAAAACAGAAGGGGAGAAAATCAGATTTACTTTACACAGACTCTGGCTAGATGACTTAGTATATGTTTTTACAGTACCTGAAGCAAAAGACTACAATCCTCATTAGAATGCCTGAGTGCCTGCTTTGTTCTCAAATTTGCTTTGCAAGCATATCATAGTAATTATACCAAATACAACACAAACACATCTATTTCTAGTGATAGTTTTTCTTGTTACTAAAATGTTCTTCTATTAAATGAAGCATTTCTCCTACAGACAAAAATGTATGTTAAAGGTCATTTCCACTGCAAGAAGTGCAGATTTCTACATAGCATTTTAGTAACATTCTTTCATTGACCAGATTCCCTCAAGCAATGAGCAAGGCACGAATAGCACTTTTTTTTTTCTGCTTTTGCCTTCAGTTTAGAGTCTGCAGACTTTTGATGCTCACTGGATGTAGCCCTCAGGATTCTTTGTTTGCTTTAAAAACACTGATGGAAAGGGAAGTAGTTTGATATCCTTTTCTTCATGACTTAATGATTTCTGTTTCATCCTTAGGTCATTGTTAGAAAGAAGAGTTCTGTAACGTTACAGTCATTGTTTACTTCTTACTTATTCGATGCATTTAATTTACTTTAGTCTGCAAAGTACAGAACAAAGTCTGCCTTCCTCCACTCTCACTTCACTGAGTCTCACTTCTATTACTTCTGAATCAGGAGTTTTGCTGATCATCTATGAATGTGTACTGGTTCAAGAAAGGACTTCATCCCTCCTATCTCCTCAATTGCAACCAATCAGCTCGTTAACCTCACAGAAAAACTGACACTGACTTCAAAGACCTTTATTCAAAGGGCTTAGTTTTCATATTTTATATATGCTTTACATTCAAGTTAACACACTTCACTTCCATTTGACTACTTCTTTGCTTTTCTGAAAAACACAGACAAGATATTATATCTTTCTGCAATCTGCTGTGGGACAATGTCATTTTTTAAAATTTCCTTGAGTATGTATATAAACAAGATTTAGTAGAATAGCAAGACGGATCTTTAATTACTTGTTTAATTATTTATTAGATTACTATTTTAGCAGTCTCTTAATTCAAAAAATTGTCCCTTTATGAGAAATTCATAACTGTACAAGTGCATTACTATTTCACAATCAACTATGGGATTCTGAAAAGTCACATTGGGACTGCATGTGCATCATGTATGCTACACAGCCCAAGTAAAGAATGGGTGCTGAAAATACCAGTTATCATCAACAGCTCTAGAGCCAGAGTCAAATAATCATCTCTTCAGCTTCCAGATAATAAGAAATCTGATCAAAATTGGTGGAGTGAAGGGCATGGACCTCATGGTACATGTGAAAAATCTAGTACTGCATAGGGAAAAAGACCTCAGTATTTCAGGTTTCTCTGTGTGTATTATCATGGTCCAGTCCTGCCCAAACCAATTTAGTATTCAAGCTGCTGATGTGTTGCAACTGCCTGTTTTCTAAAAGAAACATTAGAAGTATGAAATATACAGTACTGCTGTCTAATATTATGCCTGGAGTAGCAGTAGTTCCCAAATGGTGGCAGTGGAGGATTTTTTCTGGTAACTTGTGACTCCCTGGAATACAACTGCAGTTGCATCTGCTTCTACCTACCATGAAAACCACCCTTTCAGGTGTCTCTGGGCTATTAAGCTTATGTAAGTATCTTGTTATGCACATGTATCCCAGAACATAGAATGTCTGCCAGTCTATAATTTATGTATTTGCATGAATTCTTGTAGGGACACATATTGAGAAAGGAAGAAAATTGCAGCCTGAAAAATATTCCAGGCTGGAGCTTCTCAGCTCTGTTCCCAGCTGATAAGCTGGTCCAGCTGTAGGCTAGGGAGAATTTCTCTCAGGGTGATATCTTGGTCAAAATAAAAAGGAATTAATAACAAGATAGAACACCTGATGTGGTGTGTGACCAGGCCCTGGGAATGGGGTGTCTTCTCTCTGAACCAATCAT
This sequence comes from Acridotheres tristis, assembly GCA_037013685.1. Lineage (NCBI taxonomy): Eukaryota > Metazoa > Chordata > Aves > Passeriformes > Sturnidae > Acridotheres > Acridotheres tristis. The sequence continues at coordinate 92,991,146 of CM072884.1, forward strand.
CTTTTCTCTACTCTTGGAATTGTGAGTCATGCTATAAAACCAAGTGTGTTTCTGAATAAACTTGTCTCTTTCTTTCTGTCATAAAAGACAACCATGTAGCTGTGCATTTCCGCCACACTTAAAGGGTTAAAACCCCTTTCCACGGCTACAAATTCTGATGCTCATAAACCTATATCTGCATGAAGAGCTAATTTATACAGGTTATTGTCTTCACTGAAGTGTCTATAATAGAAAATAAGTTCTTTTAGAAGAGATTTTAAATAATTTCTGAATTCCATCACTAACAAAAATCTCCATGTACCCAGATTCTTTAAAACCCGTTATTATCGTCTATTTTTGTTTCAGATTTGGAAGAATAGCTAGTCATTACTGTGAACTGTATGATTTTTTTCTTCCTACATATTTCAGATTAGATAAAGTAATATGGCTAGAGAAATGTTCTTGTAAAATTAGTTTGTTCTGATGGAATGGCTAGCTATAGCCAGTGTTTGCATTCTAGTCACAGATAGTTTAGCTCTTGTTTAAGTGACTTTGTTTTAATCACTTATATGTCTTTTCTTAAATTTTTTTTCACCTTTCCCCCCTTCTTTTCCCCCCAAGTTATGAATATTCCTACCCCCAAAAAATCCCCCCTAAATCAATGGACATAACAAATTTTAAAGTGTGGGAGTAGGTCATATTAGTAACATCTCTGTGTAGTACACGCCACACGGGATGCCAACAAATAAGGAAGAACTTTTTTATGAAAATTCAAATCTTTAGTTAAAATTAAGTAATCAGGATATAATAACATAAATAGCCTTTACACCACAAAGAGCAGGCTTCTACTATTTGTAGGTTTTCAGAGGTGGGGATGGGTGGTAACAAAAAAATAAAATAGATCAAGTCAAATCTTGAAAAAACTCAAAATTTTTGTATTATATAAATATAGAGCATAAAAAATAAAATAAAAATAGAGCATAGTCTGTTCTATTCCTTTTTCTACTGGGCAACTTTCCACAGAATATGCATCATTGAAAGACAGAACAAAGCTGATGTAGACAACCTAGACTCCTGTCCTATTCTCAGTACTGGGAATATGTTGAGGAAGAACACTGGCAATGAAGAGACCAGCAGTGTTCCAGTTTGCAAACAGCCAAGAATTAGAGACACCAACAGGTGGCATTTTTGGGCACCATCCACCTGGACTCAGATCCTGTACTACATTTTCAAACTGGCACAGCATCACTCTGAGTATTAATGTATTGGCTCCGAGTTGCAGAGCTGGCCAAGTCTTTGGTGCCAAGACATTTATACTCGTTGTGAACAGGAAATTAAGCTACATAGAAGACTTTTATCCAAAGAGGATAACCTGTTTTGTCCTCCCCCCCCACCCCCCGGTTATTCTAAATATCACAAATAAATACAAGCATGTAGATATGAATGCTGTCAAAAAAGATGAGCAAGAAAGCTTTTAAGAAACTATGAAAATAAGAAATGGAAATATAGATACAGTTTAATCCAATCTGATGGAGCATAGTAAAATCCAGAACTTTAACAAATTCATAGAGGGAGTTTCATGAGACAATCATTGAAAATAACATACTCTCTGTGCCAACCAAATTCATTTTCTCACCTTTTCAAATTAGACTCTCAGCAACCTCAGGAGAAGATCATTCCTGTAAGTAGACCTCCTACACTACAGCAGACAATATCATTGGTTTCGCTCTTGTGTCAGGATCCAATACTCGCCGACCAGGCTCTTTCAGATACTCTGCACAAAGTTTTAATACCAAATTTACTTATTTGAAGATATTGGACGTTACATGGGACTTAGATTTAACAGGGTATGCAGCAGCATACTGAGGCTCTAACACAAGCACAGTATAGCACCTGCAACATTCACCTGGATCACATTACAAACCTAACTCCCATCATCAAGCCCTATGCATGTGCTGTGACAGTGCTGAGTACCCTCAGTCACTGGAAAGAGTATGTGGGAGCTCAAGTCTGTCGCTGTTTTCAAAGTTTATCCTGTTGGATGCTCATCTTTTATATCTGTGTTGGGCTGAGCCACAAATACACTTTCTCCCATGCTGGTCTGGCTGACTCAGAAAGACATTAAAACCATTAAGGTCATTTACACAGTGAGTTGACCAGATCAAACATTTGACTAAAACAAAGGTGACCATCTGTTCATTTTTGTTTTAAGTTCAGCTTTCCTTAAAACAGGTCTTGCCACTCCCTGTACTTTCCCCTCTATCATAAGCACATTGTCTGTGATCATCTTCTCTGATCTTCTTTCATTACAGGATTTAGGTGATTGGTTACACCATAATATTTCTTCATGACAGCTAAAGGAAATTTCTGTTGATAAAACAGCATGTTTTTGATGGTGTGTGTGGCTGGATGGTATATGTCAGAATATATGGCAATTTCATTAGGTTAGTCAAAAATAAGAAGTCTTCCTCGCCTATATTGTAATTTTAGGGCAAAACATAGATAAACAGAAAAAATGAACAAATAAATTTTGGTCTTAATCCCAGTATAGTCAAACAAATTGGAAGTCATTTTGTTACCAGGAAATATTAGGTATGCCGACAAATGCATCCAGCAGTACCTGGGATGTCAGAGAAGTTTCCAATGAGTATTCACAAAACACACCTGTCCTAGGGTACAATGCAAAAATGTGTATTCTATCACCATCTGTTGAAATGTGGGAGGGGTGGTGATCCTTATCTCTGTGGGAGATATCCTCTGCTGATGTGCCATCTGATAAGATCAGGGGGATGATCATCGTTATCTATTCACAACCCATCCTTCCTCCAGGAGATATATTCCGTTAATGGGCCATTAAGTCCTATTGTGTGACTGATAAGATTACATCATCCCATTGGGAGATGCCCCAGCCAGGGGCAGGAGCCAAGCCTTTCCTACCTAGATAAAAAACTGAGGTTTGGGACACGAAGGCAGACCTTTCCACTGGATCCCAGAGGAAAGTCGGATCATTTCCACATCATCGCTGGATCTTCGGAGGAAAACTGCACCTTCTACAGGAGCACTGCTTCAACTGAATCACATCTGTCATTCAGGAGGATGCAGCCACCATTTAATGGGACTGCTACCAACACCCTGACTCACGGGGTGTCAGGCTGTATTCTGACTCTGTCGGTGGTTTTTCTTTTGTATTATTGCATGTATTTTATTTTTTCTCTTTTTTCCTGTTGAACTGTATTACTGACTTAGAGTCTCTCACTAGTTTTGCTTTCAAACCAATACAACGCCCAAATCAAAGAAAAAGAAAGGTGAAAAGACTTATTACGAAGTAAGTGTATTTTTTAATGCATCTAACAGATGGATAATTCCAAATGGGGTGGTAAATCCGTGAGTACAGGATATTTTATAATCTGTGTTAGTCTCATTACACTTTTCCTGGTCTCACAATGTTTAACACAGCAGGCTCTCATTTTACCTACATGAGTCAAGAGGAAAGCTGCCACCACAAGCGGTTGGTAGTGGTGGCATAGCATGCCTGTGGCCCTCTGATGGTGTACAGCTACAGGTATATTTTGGTGTGTAGTGGGATGTCAGGGAGCATTCCTGAATCCTGATAACCCTAAGATATCTTCCATGTTGTCACAGTTGCCCAGAAAAATGTTTCAATGTTAAAAGTCAGTTAAAAAGAAATGGTCTAAGAATTTACTCCAGACTACAGTCTCTAGCTATGACTTTCTGGTTTGATTAATAGAAATAACCTCCTCTAGGTGACCTCCTAATTAACATTAAAAGGCCAAACAATCTTATCTAGAGTGATTTTGCATTAACAAAACTTTGCTCAAAACGTATAGAAAACACAGACAATAATTAAGTCTGCATTTATTGTCTCCCTTTATTGCTTCCATTTGACTTTCCTTCAGTTTTCAGTTACTATTGCTATTCTGTTGTAATATAAAATACTATGAAGAAGCTTATTTGTGCATTTCTTTTCATATTTTCCTTAAAAGGTGTAATCCAATACATAATAAATACATGTGGAGGTAAATTAATCTCACACTGTTTCAGATCATAGCAGAATAATTTTTATTATAAACCAAAATTGTAAGGCACAGAAAATCAGTCCTAGAGATCTTAGCATGTGCCCAGATTGCAGGTTTTAGGTGGAGCCAACAAATTTATAATTGTCTCCTTCTTTTTTTTTTCCAATAATATATAAAATATTTATAAGTTTTCTTGTCTTACAAAACTGCGTCTAATATATTCAGTTCTGGCAGAAAAAGAGAAATATTTAATAAAATATATTTAGGGGTTTTGATATTTTCTATATATTTTATATAAATATATATATATAGTTTAAATATATATTTTTAGTTATAAGAAACCCACCAAGCTTTAAGTTTTTGCATCTCTGAAAGTTAGAGGTAATCAAATCTGTTTAGTGCAAGAAAAAATATTCGCTTGGGTGTTTATATTATATTTTATATTTTATAATTTATATTTTATTTTTTATTTTTTATTTTTTATTTTTTATTTTTTATTTTTTATTTTTTATTTTTTATTTTTTATTTTTATATATTTTATATTTTATATTTTATATTTTATATTTTATATTTTATATTTTATATTTTATTTTATCCAGTAATTTCTTTACCATAAGAAAATACAACCTAGTTTTCCTTCTAAAATTTAGTGTTGACTCATCAGTTTGTATCCAGATTTCTTGGAAATACTTGGTAATATAGTCTATGATATGACAAGTTATTTATGGCACATAATTTGCTTACTTTGCTTACATTTAATGCATTATACAAGCAGCAAGATCAATACCAACACAGAGGGTCAGGAACAATTTTTTCTGCAAGTAAATATGTTTATATGCATCATGAAATTTCTTTTCCTAATATGAATATTATACACACACGCAAGCAAAAAAAACCCAAACCCTTCATAGAGAAAATATTTAATAATAATTATATAGCTTGAAATATATGCAGCCAAACTATCTTAGTGCAGAAAGGTGTTAACTCTAAAAGCATTAGTTTCTTTTGCACAAAGTGTGACAGATTATATTAAATTCCTTAATATTCATGATATATGTTGATGCTAGTTGTTATCCTTTAGTTGTGCATTAGTAATATCCTGTGGTATTGGACCATATTTTACTATCCACTTCCTTGTTCCCTATGTTTCTGTTAATTGAAAGGACGAGGAAGCTCAAATGGACTCTGTGGACAAAAAGGGATGAAAAGGGAGACTGTCCCTTCCCCAAGGGAGCTGTCAGGGGCACAGCTATCGAGGCTGAGACACGTTGGTGCAGGTAGGGCTGGCAGTGGAGGCAGGGGGGGCATTGAGGGGGAAGAAATTACTGCCCCCCTAGGAGCAGCTGTGCATAGGGCATTTTTCATTCTGATTATTTTCTGGTTTTCTTGGCCTAAGTGCCTTAAGATTTTTCTACAGAAAGAGTCATGCTTCTCATTCTTATCCCAATAAAATTTGTCTGTCCTTATTTTAAAATTCTTTTGATGTCCTATGGGGAGATGCCCCAGCACAGCCACCTCAAAGCTCTAAGAATCTCAGGATCCCATCACAAGCCCAAGCTACAAGATGTAGAAGGATAAATAACATCTGTATTACTGCAGTCTGGAGGACTGTGGTATGACTACCTGCAGGCAGCAGTCCTGATGCATTTGAGTCCCATCACAGTGATCTATAATTCTATTAATTTATTTCCATGATATATACATTTTGGCACTATCACGGTTAGTCATCTATCTTGCCTATTTGCCACTTCACTCTACAATGGCAGAACAAAATAAATTTTTTCTTAGTGCATCCAACTTTTTTTATTTTTTTTAAATAAGTACACTAAAATGTGATAAAACTTTTCTGTTTTTTCATGACATAATATAATTGACCTCCCTAAAACACATCATCCTTTTTCTGTTAACTTGTGAAATGAAGTTTTAGGCTGTTCTGAGTAGTATCACAAACTTCATCTATAATTACAAAGAAAATGCCCATTTTGGCAGGTGAATCTGTTCTAGTTAAAGAAATATTTGGACATATTCAAACAAGGAAAAACAATGTTTAACTGTTGATTTCTGTGCTTTCATTTTTATTTGCGGTGCTGCAAGGATGCTTACCCTGCTCTAATAAAAATGTATACTCTTTGAACTCCCATAGTCAGAGCTGTTTTTGTTCTTGAAACTCACATGTACCATGGAGAAAGTTCTGCAACTAAAATGCTATAATTTTTAAGCCATAGAATGGTTTATTATACAAACTATACAATATTATTTTCATGAAGCTTCAATCCAGAGCAATCTGAATTAAACTATATGCTAAGGAAAAGTAAAACATTATTTCCTAAATTTTTTTAACTATTCCATTGCTTGAACTCCAAGACAAGATAAACACAGAGGTCAGAAAGGAAGAGCTTGGTTTTACTTGAACTAAATTTAATCTAGAGCATCATGTTCTTGTTATTTTGTTGGCCAATTTACAGCTAAAAGTATGACTAAGAATAACCAACACCAACCCCTGAAACCTCTCAACCCCCTCCCCCTCAACTCAAAATTATTAACTAGGGAAACTCATATGCCATCTGAAATGCACAAAAAATAAGAGCAATAAAAGAAAAAATCAGTTATATAGAATTTTAATGAGGTTTTGTTTTCTTGTTTTAGAACTTTGCCCCACTGCCTCATTAAAGTTAACATTTCCCAGCTAAGGAATATCTACTTGGCTTTTTTTTTTTTTAATAAAGCTGACTCTGAGGTACTGAAGAATCCCTGCACTTTCCCAAGGACATTCTGTTTCTCATTGTTTGGTTTTCCTCCAAAAAATATTGATCTATTTCCAGTATTTGTACCTGAAGGTTTCTGCCTAACCATTGTCATAAGCTGTCAATTTACAGAGCTCTGTGCCTTTTGGCAAGTATCAGGAGCCACTTCAAGAGGCTAAAGGTAATGGGGAAACAGTCTGACCTCAAGTTTATTTGTGCTTGGTGTAACTTATAAACATCAGACTCTTCAACTCTTCCCATTTTTGTTTGAATATTAGTTTCAGCTATGTGAATGCTTTGTCTTGAGAAGAATTTGTCTGAGAATTTCTTAGGAAGATAAGCATATACATAATTTGTTTTGGTTTTTTTCTTTTATGTATTTTCATTAATGCCTTAAGTTATATATCATATTTACTTATTAGAAATGGGAAATCAGCTTTTGCATTAAAGAAAGTTATTTATGGATTTTTTTGTTCTGCACTTGAATTTTTAGTGTAAGATGGAGACCGAGCTTAAAGATTTTCACTAAATTAATGTAGTAGAGTGTATGTGACAAACTCCAGTGTATGGAATAGACATCATTAACTCTCATTGTAAAATAATTTTTTAAAAGAAAAAAAAGGTATTTTACTTATCTGACATGAAAAAAGGAAATGTTCAGCCTCATTGAATATTTTAGTATATGGTGGGGAAAAGATAACAAAGAAAATAATATTTTTATGATCACGTATAAAATGAAACTTTGTTATTGATTGTTTCACATTAAATTATTCTCATGATTTACAGCGAGAAATGAAAATGTGAAAAAAGAATAAATTATTCTCTTGTCATTAATGACTGATGCTATAATGGAATATGCCATTTTTTACATTTATGGGGAATTACTTCCAAAAACGAAGATTTTTTGTGGGTCTTATATGATGTATAACCTAGCTGCAGCTATATACCTCAAAAGACAGTTTGTAGAATGTATAATACATTTTCCAGATTTAATTTGAATTTATATCAGCAGCTAACTTTTATTCATTTGCTATGAATTCAATGGAGATTAACATAATTTCAGTGAAGTTATGAAGTAATGAGAGGCTATTTTTCACAAGCACTAGGGGTTGGGGGTTTTTGGCTTTGACAGACTTGCACCTTGTACTATTAAAACTTTTATACTTTATGTGTGGTGGAAATATTTCACCACAAAAAAAATTTCCAGGACATAAGCAAGACTTGGTTGCTCATTCTTTTACACCACAGTGGATCCAAATCCTTCAGCTTGGGCAAGATAACATGTTTCAGTTTATATTAAGCCATTTAGGGCATAAGCATGCGTTTCTAAGACCTCGGGGTGAAATCTTTTACTTATTATAGAAACATGAAGAGAGGAGACAAGACATACACATCACTAGATTTAATTATTATAATTCATTGCAGACTTGTACCAATTGATATCCTGTGAATATATTATCATAAATATGTATCAAATTTAAGTAAGCCAAGGGTAGTTTTACTAATTTCGAAATGGACACTGAGAAAAAAGTCCTGGGAAACAAATTTTCTAGGTTTTAGACCAATACATTCGCAAGTTTCAGCTAACATGTGAATTTACATTCAAGTGGAAATCTGTATGCCAAGTAATTATTTGTTTTTGAGAGATGGTCCTTGGAGAAGGCCAATGCAGCAATTTGGTTTCCCTTCAAAAGGTAAAAAAGAAGAGAGAAAATCAGAGGAAAGAGCTGAAAATTCTTTCTCATAGATTAAGAGATTGCTGAAATCTGTAAAAAACAAACATATGTGTCTTGGATGCTATTGAAGGATGTCCCTACCTAAGAAATTCCTAGAAGATGATTGTGTGGGGGTTTGCTGCCATTCAGAATACTACAGAGTTTAATGAAATGGAACATGAAAGCATTAGCTTATTCTGAAGGACAGAATAAGCAAGAAGTAAGCTGTCATAAATGAAATCTTCCTTTATTTCTAAACTGACTTAATATCTTTGAGAGATGTAATTTCAAACATCTAGTTCAATTCATTTTCTGTAAAAAACTGTTTTCTTGGAGAGGAGGGTTAAAACCTATCGGATGTTTTTTAGGAGTTTAGCTCATTAAGAATTTCTGTTAGTTTATTTCAAAGCACTGGGAAACTTATATTTAAGAATAAATTAAAAGAATCACCTCCAATTTCTTCTATTGATTGCCCAGGGATTTAGTAAAGAAACTAACTTAGATAAGGCCTTTACAGTTTTAGTTACTGAATTATGATGATCTCTTTTATTTACAGGTGTTTAAAATAATTCTTCAGAAAGCATTTCCAAGGCACTTGGATAAATGGAAAGTTATTCACAAGAATGCAGAAATATGTCTGAAATAAGGTATGGAGTTCAGAAAATTAGTGAGTTTAGATTGATTATTTCCAGGCTTTTTCATTGTGCATTTTGCTAGCTATGACTTTAATACTTGCGAAATAGCTGTTATTAAGATTTGGATCAGAGAACATTTGGTTTCGGTGTCACTTCATAAAACTTCAGCCATGTTTCCAGTCAGACTATCTATTTCTAGTGTTGATTTGTATTCTGTTTCTTATAAAGGAACAAAATATTGCAAACATAAAATGAGCAAGTAGAAATTTAAATCCTTTTATATGTAAACAAATGAGATTTGAAACAGCAGAAATGCACTTGTTTCTGTTTTCTTGCAGGACCTATCAGAACAAGATTTTATGTAGCTATGGTGGACTCTCCACACATTAAAAATAGTGCAAAAACTCCCTGTTTTTTGACCAGCACTTCAGCTCTTTACTCTCCAAGAAAAATTCTAAAAAAGAACAATTTGAAAGTTCAAAAAGTACTTAATGCATCTAGCAGCAACTGAAATTCCTTCTTTTCTGCCTGAAAGGTATATATAATTTCGGATTTTTTTTTTTTTTTTTTAACGGAAAGAGTGATACAGTACTGTAATGGTCTGCTCAGGGAGGTGGTGGAGTCACCATCTCTGGATGTGTTTAAAAAAAGTCAGGACGTGGCACTTAGTGCCATGGTTTAGTTGAGGCGTTAGGGCATGGGTTGGACTCGATCTTCAAGGTCTCTTCCAACCTAGTGTTTCTGTGATTCTGTGATAGTTGTTGTCCCAGAAGAGATGTGAATCTACTTGCTGCTTAAATATGACCCTTTTTCATCTAACTTTCATCTTCAGGATGTGAAAGATTAGAAATTAAAGTTGTTTGGTGTAGATAAGTCTAGATGATGCGGTAACAAACATAAGAAGTAAAAACTTTCACAGAAACGTGAAATAGATGTCTCACTGGTGTACATGCTAAAGAAAATTCCTCTGATTGCTTAATGTCCTTGCAAATGAGTTGCTAGCTATATCATAACAAAGGAATCTATTTTTCTTCTGCTGTGTGCCTTTATGAAGGATTTGATAGGGTGGATAGCCTTGCCTCCATCCAAATCATCTGGATTCCCTTGGTGTGAGTCCACACTGGAAAAAATCAACATCTTTCAAAATATTTGTATGACATCAGTTTTGGAGGTTACACTTTTAAGCTACTGACATGGACCATTTGTAGTCATCTCAGATTGTTGAAAATATGAAGCTAATAAAAAAATGGCATGCAAAATAGTGTAATTAGTGTAGTTTGAACAGTACTTCTGTTGAGCCTTTAGTAGCTGGGAAGACTGATTTAACAGAAAGAACACTGGATTATGATTATGATTATGATTATGATTATATGTTCTTTGCCCTTCTCCTGTTTCCTAGATCATAGAAGCCTAGATCTTTTTTTCTGAAGGAAGAGATATAAGTACAAATATAAGTGTATAAGCCCTTGCATTATAAATGCAAACCACACCATCAGCAATATTTAACTGATATTTCTTCTTCCCATCTAAATGTGCATGTACTGAAGGGACAGTTGTGTTCTACAATGCAGCAGAGAGGCAACATTCTTCAATTCATTGGTAATCACACTACAATTAACAACATTCTCACGTCTCATATTCTGTGAGTCTGTCTACATTTAGTTGGAAAGAAGTGCTCTTGTAAAAATTTTCTTTAATTCTTCTGGTGAGAGTTCTGAGTTAATGCTGCCTAATGCAATCCACGTTACCCATTTTAGGACTAACAACTCCAAGCATCGAAGTGAAGTTGTATTACCACCATAATTTCTGTACTTATAATTGATTATTCTTGTTGGCTCACAATGATTCACCTGTTATACTGAGATATCTGGAGAAAATTAAAATGCATATGGTATTATTTTATCAAGACATGGCATTCAAACTATTAGCAAACTATTGGTTTCAGAGAATCTGAAAACATACATATCAAAGAAAAGTAAATTCAACAAATAAGTGCCAACAAGTAAAAGTTTTATGCCTGGGGCAAAAGCTGGGTGTATAATGTGGAAACTGAAAACTGTCACTAGAGACAAATCCGAAAGACAGGGCAGATGATTACTGCATCATAATTGTGGACAAATACCTACAATATTTAATCTCTTGTTCATCTTGATTTTGATTTTCTATCATACCCTGAGGCTTATTTATTTCAGCAGCAGGTCTTCTGATCTGACAGGGCTTTTTGTCAACTGACAAAAAAAAGTTAGATAATGAAATCACATCCTACATAATTTTATTTCTGCAAATTTCAACCTTTCCATCTCCCACTTTGTTTTGCCACTTTGTCTTAGCATCATTATATTTCTTCCTTATTTGTCTTATTTTCCTTCTTTTCTAATGCATCTTACATTACCAATTCTTTCCACTAATCCACACAGAGTTTTCATACTCAGTTCCCACCCTGTCTCTTTTCATTAGAAATGAATGAATTCAACCCAGGACACCAGGTGTACAGGATAAACAAAAGTCTATGTTTTCGTAATTTAACTGCTGAAATAAAATTTTAGGTACTACCTAAATAATAATAAATAACCTATAATACTACTTGTTATTAACGATTCTTCTGAGTTCCTATTAAAAGATCAAATTGTCATTCTTTATATTGTAGTTATCTTTAAAAACCTGAACAATTTTTAGCATTAGGAATCAGTCCTAAGTTGAACTGTACAACGTGCACTTTAAGTTTTTCAATGGGTTTGAGTGGCCAGGTTTTGGTAGCGGGGTGGATACAGAGCTGGTTTCTGTGAGAAGCTGCCAGAAGCTTCCCCCATGTCTGGCAGAGCCAATGGCAGCTGGCTCTAATACAGATGTGCTGCCAGCCAAGGCCAAGCCAATCAGAGAGAGTAGCTGGGCCTCTGTGTTAACACGTGTAAGAAAGCAAAAAAGTTATTGTGCAGATGTAATTTTGCCCAAAGGAGAGGGGAGTGAGAAGATGTGAGAGGAACAGCTCTGCAGACACCAAGGTCAGTGGAAAAGGAGGCACAGGAGGTGCTCCAGGTGTTGGAGCTGAGATTCCTCTGCAGCCCGTGTTGAGGCAGCTGTGCCCCCATAGCACATGGAGAACCACACAGGTGCACAGATGCACCTGAAGCCGATGGAGGACACCTGCATGCTGGAGGAGGATGTGAACATACAAGAAACCTGTGCTGGAAGAGGCTACTGGCAGGCGCCTGCAGACCAGTGGAGAGAGGAGCCTATGCTGAGCAGATTTGTTGTCAGGGCTTCTCCCTGAAGAAGTTTGCTCATTTTGGAGCAGGCTGTGTTTGAAGAACTGAATCCTGTGAAAAGAAATGACCCATGTTGGAGCAGGTTTGTGGGGAACTGTCTCCCTTGGACTGGATTCATATTGGAGAAATTAATGGAGTATTGTATTCCATGGGAAGTACCCCATGCTGGAGCAGAGGAAGGATTTTTCTTCCTGAGCACAAGTAGGAATAATGTGTGATGAACTGACCATAAACCCCATTCTCTGTCTCTCTGCACCACTGTGGGGGAAGAAGACAGAGACTCAGAAGGAGAGAGAGATGGGCAAAAGGTAAGATTTTAGATTTATTTTACTTCTCGTTATCCTGCTCTAATTTTGTTGGTGATAAGTTTAGTTGATTTCCTTAACTTCAGTCCGTTTTGTACATGTTATTATTTGATGCGTGATCTCTCCCAGTCCTTAACTCAGGAACCCTTTGTAATTCTTTCTCTCCCCTGTTCAGTTGTGGAGGGGAATGATATGGAGGGGCTTTGGTGGGTGTCTGGCATTCATCCAGGTTCAACCCACTACACTGTTCTATGACATTCATCTTATTACAATAATGCAGCCTGACATTGTGTAAAATAGATGGTTGGTACATTTGAAAAAAAAATGTCAATTTCAACAGAAAAAAAATGTATTGTTAATAATTGCTTAACAGATGTTCAAGGTAGCCTGACACAATTTTACTATTCTTCAGGAAACCAAGACATGAGACTTAATAAAATCTCAATATTCAAAACTGCAGAAGAAATTTCAGTACCTTTTAAGAGATTGATGATGAAGCTTGTGTAAATAATTAATGTTTCAGTATAGAACTGAACAGGGTGAATGAGACTTTGCATGAAGTATGTATATCTGACAAGCAAGAGATCATCAGGATGGTTACCAGAATTGAAATAGAGGACATTGATGCTCTCCTATGCTCAATATTATTGAGAATACAAGTGAGGAAAACAGATGGGTACAGTATAAGATCTTCTGGGACACAAGAAAAGAAACTGGCTGAATGTGAAAGAAGCTGTGAAAATGATTAATTGCTGAAGTAGGTGTTGGGTGGGGGGAAGGAAAGACAGGTTATGAGTCTGTAGTAAGGGCTGATTTATACTGATTACAGACTAAGGATTATTCTTCCCTAAATTACTTTTTAATTTTCTTTCCTTAGTTAGGTAATTGCAATTTTTACAAAAACAGTTATGAAATAATTTACTCAGATTTCTTATTTTAATTTTTTTGTCACATTTATACACAGATACAAATAAAAACAAATCCTACCACTTATAAGTGTGGCTTCCAACTGTCTTTAAACATTTACTTTGTCAAACACAAAAGAATATACTGACTTTCATGTTAACTTCTTTGGCAATAATAAATGTTCCTAAGGTGGTGGCCCTGACATCAGAAAAGTGAAGTGGGTCATCATCACCTCTCTTAGCTACACTTTAGCTATCATTGTCTTTTACCTGTCTTATTGCTAATTCCAGGACTTTCACTTCTAACGTTTTAAGGTGTTTAATTGTTGCCATGATACTTCAACATATCTGAAATTAACTGAGCATCCTAGTGTGGAAACTATATATGGTCTGGTCATCACAAAGAAAAAGGCAGAGATCTGATAATTTTTGGTGTCAGTTTGATGTCCTTTCTCCTTGGCTTTCAGTAAGTTGTAATTGATATTATCAGCTATAAGAACATAGTGTGACAAAGCATTTTCTTTATGAATTTAGTCATTGCATATACTCTAAATGGTGACAATACTTTGTCCATCTGAACTTCTAAGTGACTGTAACTTTTCCTAAAAGCTAGAATAAAATGTAAAATTTTCATAACATTGAGAAGGTTTGTCATAATTCAGATTTCATCCTAGGTCCACAAGGAGGTATTGTATAGTCAGTACCACAAAGGATGTGAAAGAAGGAAGAACGTGGGAGAACCACAAAATAAACTGTAAACCACAAAAATTAAGAAAGAACCGCTTATGATGGGAAAAAACCATAATTTTGAGTTCTATATTTAATATTGATGTAAAAAAATTATATACAATGCATACATTGGGATATGGAAGAATTAAGTATGTTTTTCTTTCATCTTGGTTAAAAAGAAGAGCTTTAACTGCTTGACCAGAAAAATGAACATATTAATGGCAAATGGTGCAACAATAGAAAGACTTATTGAGTAGCTGCTCTAAAGCGTCAGACTTTATAAGATATTGCTTTATTTTATCATGCTGTAATATTTAGTGGTGCCTACCACATACTTTACTAATGTGGCTTGTCTTGTTTAGCAAACCTGTATGGCCATATTTAGATTGTGGAACTCATATGTAGTAACTCAGGTTCTCAGAGGGAAAAGAGCAATTTTCCAGACATGGTCCTGGTAAAATTTACTTTTTCTTTATTTAAATGGTTATATAAATATGCAGCAGAATTGCTTGTTTCTAAATTAGGAAATAAAGCAGAAAATAATTTTCCTTTGCCTACTGAAAAAGGAGAAAACAAAAATTCTGATGAATTTTTTGTTTAGCATAGAAATTTTAAAAAACACCTGCATTATTTTATTAAGGATAATTAATTTGAATACTACACTCCTTTTATTGTTAAATGTTTTTATGGTAGAAAACAAAAAAATTACCCATTTAATAATGAATGTATTTCTCGGTGGCTTAGTATGATTATTTACTGGTGCAATAAATCATGTTATATAAGGATTATGACAAGTTCCATTTGTTCTTTAAGGCAACTAAACTTGACTTTCAGTATTTATCCTATGTTCTGAATAGATTCACTATGACTATTCACCTACTCACTGTGAAGATTTTCAGATCCTTGTGGTATTCTAACATAGCACCTTCTAAAAAGAGGGTTATAATGGTAAGATAATATTTTCATTTTTATATATAAATAGTTGAAATATAAATTGATGAAATTGACTGAATTTATTGATAAATGTGAAAAATCTGTCCAAATATATATTTTTAGTAGGTTGATATCATAGCTGCCATTAAGACGTAAGTACATAAGAACAGCCAGGTCTGAAAAAAAATCAGTGAGAAACTTAAATCCTAGACTTTTATCTCTTCAATATAAGGCATTTTCCAAAGAATTTAAACACTAGAGATATTTCGCTGTTTTTATTCACTGGTGGTTTTTAACTGAAAATCATTCAAGTAACACCTTGTAGACAAATGAGATGTAGAAGAAATATTGGAACAATCTTGGGGATCTTGGAGAATGAGTAAAGGTTGTGGTAAGTTTTAACATACTAAGTATGTGAAAAATTAACAGCTGTGGATTGTGCCAGATGTGAGATTCATGTGACTCCTACATATTTGGAGGAAGAGGGAAGAAAAATATCTGTATTTGAAACATTGCAATAGAAACGACCTCTTTAGCAGAGACAGAAGTATGATGTACAACTGAGAGGCACACTTTCTAGATCCTAATATTCATGGCCTAAGGTAAACTAAATGAAAGGTAGAACAAGGTAGAAAAATGTGGGGAAATGGTAGTAGGAATCATCTTTTAAATAGGTAGAATGTAATGAGAAAAGAAGGTTTTGTAGCAGCTGTTATGGATAAGTCTTTTGGGCTACAACACCAGAAATCCTGCAAGTGTGCAATGTTCTAGTATTCATATAATTTCTAATAGCCATGTGTGGCCTCAACATAGGAAGTCTAAAGGACGTCTGGTGCATTAAGATGGACCTGAGCTTGCATCCATCCCATTTTCCATCCTTTAATTTTAAAAATAATATCCAGCAAAATAAGATCTCTTTTCCCCCTTTTCATAGTTGTGTTTCAGTTTAAAATACAGAAGCATTAAAACCAATTTAATTTAAAAACAAATTCATTTAAAAACAACTTAAACATAATTTAATTATTTTCCATACAAATCTTGTATATTTTTAATCAAAAAAGGGTTTTAAAAAGATTAATGCAAGTAATTTGAATTAAAGATTATGACAAGTGAGTCTGCCCCAAGTGTCAAATTCCATAATGTTGACTATTTCTCTAGTCAATTATACGTTATTAGCATATAAACATATGACTATATGTTAATAATACTAGTGATTTTGTAACATTTGGTTGAATTCTGATTTAAAGGTTAATATTTGCAGGGGAGTTCCTTACATTCATATCAATATCACAATATTCCACATCAATGTCATAGAAAGTGTGGGTAATACTGAAAAAATGAGGATGATTCTTATTTAGAAGTCCATAAAAACTTCTAAACCCAATATTTCAAGACATGTCAATAGATGTATTCACTATCTACTGTTGTAATAGTAGCCTAATTAAAGGCAAAAGATTTTGCTTTCATTTCTGTCCTAGCTTCCTACCAGATACAACGAATGGTTTTGTTAGAAAATGAGAGCAAGCTTTATTTATATCTGTCTCACAAAACCACAAGACTGTACTACAGCCTATTCAAGGTGAGCCTGTGGGAAATGAAAATACCAGGGACCTTTTCAGGGGCATAGCAAAAAATTTAAAAAAATAAAAACAGGCAAAAAACCAGATTCAAGTGATATCTTTAATAATACATTTTAGCTTGTTATTTTAAACAGGCAATTTGCACATCCCTAAGAATGGAAACTCTGAAGAATTTGTTTTTATTAAAAAGACTAGCACTTCAATAATGAAAATCTTTACATAAAATGAAGTTCTGATCCTGATATTATCTCTGTGATATGAAGAAATAGTCTCTGCTCGCTGTGTTTCCAAACTTTCAGTCTTGTCAGAATAATTAATGTAGATTTGGTCCTTTTGTTTATTTGGGTCTTTTTTTAATTAGTGAGTCAGGTCTCAAAAGACATATTTATCCCACCTTTTAAACAAATGCTTAGTTTTGCATATGATATCTCTGCAATTAACTTGTTATTCATTTCTGCGCTATTTGACAGCAGCACTTACATGTGCTCTGTAGCTGACAAAACTGTAGATGATACCTCTGGAATAACAGGACATCATTAGTGTTTCTGCCATGAGGGTGAAAGAAAAGGGGAGAGATGCAATTAATTCCATGGGACACTACAAACTCTCTTCACAGCAGCTGTAACAGGTTAGCTGGCCTGCTGCCAGACTCATGGAGATGATGGGTGAAAGTAGCTGGTGTTAAAGACAGCCACACAATAATGTAGCTTTAGGCTGTTTTCTACATACTTTCCTACTCTAGCCCACCTTCCTTACTTAAAGCATCTGATACCATCTATGTGAAAAAATGTTTTCTATTGAAGTTACAATGCTCTCTTTTCTGATTAATTTATTCAGTAGATCAGTTTATACATTTCTCTTAGAGATTTTCTTTTGAATCAGACTTTGATCTGGACTTCTCTAACAGAAATCAGGGAAGCAGTCAGTCACTAAAAAGTATTTTGGATTCTAGAGATTAATAATTTTGCAATGTAAAGTTTTATTGGTATCTGGTTTTTAAAAATAATTAATGATCAGTAGGAAATATTGGATTGGTTGGTGTTCTAGGATTATTAGGAAGTAAAAGAAGGGGAAAATGTGCTCTATTATCAATGATAATTGCTATTAATAGTTCTTTAGAAGACAAAAAAAGGCTAGGTTATAGAAAGAGATGCATTTATATATGAAGTTATTTCTTCAGTACTGATAAAAATTTCCCAATTAATATTTCCAGAGTAAAAAATTCTCCTGTCTTCTGATCTCTCTCAAGCCTAAACATACACATGCTAAAGTACATATCCATGAAACACACACCTACACTTTATTTTGGTGTACTTCTCAGCATGTTATGCAGGCTTGAATGCTACTTGTCCCCACTGACTTGCACTGAATCCTTCTAGTGCTTTACACCAGTAGTCAGTGTTGGTAGGATGTTAAATGCTGTGCATTTTCCCATTCCCAAAGGAAAGAAAAATATGGAAGATGGAAATCAATTAAAGTGTTCAGGAGCAGGACTTGGTAGGCCTTCTTTCTTTAATATTTCATAAGTAAACACATTTCCTAGTAAAAAAAAATAAAAATAAAAGCATTCTGTAGGGTAGGGTCAAGGATTTCAAACTGGTTATGAACATCAACCTAGCATTTTCAAAAATGCAGTAGACCTCCAGCTGGTAAAGAAAACTGATACTGAGTCATTTGCTTAAGATTTCAAAATTATTTATGAGGTTCAGTGAGAATTACACCTGTTCAATTCTTCCGGTTTTTATTTTCTTGGGTTTTTTCAAGGCCAGGAAAAAAGAGCACAATATGAAATATCTCCTGAAATAAGAAAATGATACAAAAATTGTCTATATTTTTGAAAATTTATATATATAATTTTTATTTTATTTTTTGTGGGTGAGGGAAACCTTTAAGATA
The DNA here is from genome assembly GCA_037013685.1 of Acridotheres tristis. NCBI lineage: Eukaryota > Metazoa > Chordata > Aves > Passeriformes > Sturnidae > Acridotheres > Acridotheres tristis. The sequence goes on from CM072884.1 coordinate 93,009,870, forward strand.
CAGGTGCACTGCAATGGACCTAGTTAAAAAAAAAAAAAGAAGCAAGATTTAAAATAAAGTAAACTGTGTGAGCATAAAACTGTCATTTAATTTTCTTGTCTTTGGTTAAATAGGTAATGTGGAAGCCCATGTACTTCAAAAGTAATGCTACCATTACTTGATTATCTTTTTCTGTAGATTTTGGGGCACAGTGTTCTGTACTCAATAGAAAACTGAGATTTTGTATAAAGACATGCAACACTCATACAGATGCATAAGTGAGGTTTTCTGAAATTATATATTTAAATTTAAAAAACCCAAAGCTTACTTAGTGGGAATATAAAACCATAAGAATGAGATAGACCAAAGTTTCATCATTCTCTCTCTTAAAATAGCATATTAAATTGCTCTGGATAGATATTTCCCCCCCAATTACCAACCTTGACTGCCCAAGCAATTTAATCATATATTCAATTCTCAGAAAGTTTTAGAACTAAAATTAGGTTGAGTCACTATTCTAAAAATCATATTCTTCCTTTAATAAAATCAATAGACTTGATTTTATCACATTAAAAGAAAAAATATGCCATTGTATCACCCATTTTAGATAAAATTCATCTAGATATTTAGATAGTTTTTAGATAAATATATATATGCTCATGATACATATTGAAATCTGAATTTCGAATCTTAATTCTGAAAAACTAGTGCTAACTTTGCAGATCCATTCCACAACATACTAAAGATGTGCCAAAGTGTGCAAAGTAACCCCCAATTGACTAGCATGATCTGTAAAAATATTTTATTGATAGAGTTCATAAACTTAAGCCTATTGCCTGGGAAAGTGTCAAGAAAACCAGTAGCAGAGAGTTTATTTACTATGAGATCAGTCTATATTTTCTTTACAACCCTCAGTAGCAGTGTATTCACAAGTTAATATTAGAGGGTAAGCAAATGTATTTGGGAAATAATCAGTGATTAAAGACTATATAATTTCAGGAGCTTTCTCATCTGCAACTAATGCTTTTGGAAGAGGGCAAAAGGCAAAGCCTGCTTATTCACTGCAACCCCGAGTGTGAGGGAGGTGTGCTGAAAACTTGCTGTCCAACAAACATAATAATATTCACAGAGAGGCAGATGCATGAATCTGCTCGCTTTCTATTTTCCCCTCCAATTTGCATGCCCTAGAATGTTGTTATGAAGTACAGCATTCATATCAGTTCTGGGACATAACCAGCTTTATTTGACTATAATTCAAAGGGGTTTTAGACATCTATGTAAATATTATAGACATGAACCCTTGATGTTGGCAGGTATGTACAACTTTATGAAATTTTGCCCTCCTGAGAACTTATCAGCTAAGAGGTGCCTTAGGTAGCAACAAAAATCTTTCTGATGTTAGGTTGATACATGACCCAGATAATTCTTCTTCTCTGAAGGAGAGTTTGAGAGAATCTGCACAAAATAGTTATTCAGTATAACAATTTCCATGTAACTCTTCTAAGTCTACAGCTGCATGCTTTCAAATAGTTCTTTATACATATAAAAATAGTATCTAATTCCAGTTTTTAAGTTCATTGTGACGTTTCTGTGTAATATTTGAGTCTTCCTCTGCTTTAATAATATCACCTAAACTTATGCCATGAAGAAAATTAAATTCTTGTGGTTAATCTTAAATCAGTGAGAAAATATTAAGCGAGATGTGTCCCAAAATAGATACATGAAAACCTCCAGTAGATATTTTCTCCTAGTCTGGTACTGTTCCAAAAGAAATCACAGTCATTTCCAGTTCCTCAATTTTGATAGTGTTATATATTCTGGTGCCAATACCCATATCCACAGACTTCACTTAAAATTTCCCATGAAGAGATTAAATATTTGACTAATACTGTTCATTCTTTTCTACAAAATTAATTAACTTTTAAAATTTAGCATGAACTTTCTCTTTGAACCCATGCAGAATTTTATGGGGTTTGGAGGTTTTTTGCCCACTTACCTTTGCCTGCGTCATATTCTTTCAAAATTAGTTTCAGAGTACCTTGGAACATTTCATATGGACTAATAGACCTTTGTTTATACGACTCCTTCTCATATGCACTCACCCTTCTTTGCTCATACATTTTTCAAGACCTATGCAAGTTCTCAGTTAACATATGTCTGTCCTTAGAATACAATATGTTTTTTTTGCAGAATAGTGATGTAACAAGCTGGCAGTAGGAGGGAATAACTTCAACAGAATTAAGTATACTACACCACATTGGTGGTACAGTGCATATAGTGTGTAAATACTTCTGGACCTAGTCAATGATTGAGAATGTTTTGGGGTGAAAATTTGGTATTTAGATTTTTAATTCATGTCCAGGTTCAATTTAGGTGTTACTGCATTACTGAAATCGGATATCTCATACTAGTTGTTCTTACATCATTACTCATTTTTCATTGATAATGAGAAAATGATGATTTTTATTTGGTTAAATTTTATTTTTAAAAATGAAATATGTAGCCCGTTGGTGATACATAAAAAACCTCCTGAAAAATTAGTCTGTGTTATCTTGTTCATTCTTACCTTCAAAGAAAAGTATGTTGTTAACATAAAAACAGCAACACATTGTCATGTTTTCCCATCTGGAAATTAAGCACCTCAGAACCACTCACTCAACACCTTTACTCTCCCTCACTCTGCTGGAATGAGGAGGGGAATCAAAAGTAAAAATTGTAGTTTGAAATAAGAACAGCTTATTAATTAAAAAAACACTAATATACAATAAAATAGGGAAATAATAATAACAACAATAACAATAAATGGAAATTTAAAAGCTAACAAGTGATTCAGAACACAGTTGCTTACCACCTGCTGACCTATCCCAGACCCTGTTCCTGAACCCAGATGGGCCTCCCCTCTGGATAGCTCCTCCAGTTTATATACTGGGTAAGATGCTTTATGGTTGTAGAATATCTCTTTGGCCAGCTAGATTACTTGTTCCAGCTATGCTTGCTCCCATTTTTCCTTTGTGTGCTTCCTAACTGGCAGAACATGAGGCACATACACAAAACCAAAACACAAAACAAAATCAAAACCCCACCAAACAAAAAAGTCGTTGACTGAGGATAAACCAAACCTAGCAAAAACCCAATACATCATTGTGTTATCAGCATTATTGCCATTATGAATCCAAAACACAGCAATGACAATAAATTTAATTTATCCTATCTGAAATCAGGTCACACATATACTCAAAAAAACCCTTTACTTTGTCTGCTTACAAAACCATCTTGGTAGCTTGCTACGGTAAACATCTGGAGATATGTTTACCTAGATATGACCTGTTGCATGATGTTTTATCAGATCTTTGCCTGCTCTCAAACAGAACTTGTTACAAAGCCTGACAGGTATGAAATTATACATTTTTGTCATGTGAGTGATAGCTTTGGAAGAGTTTCAGTTTGAAAACACCACCTGCTCATGAAGACATAATTCAGATTTCTTGCAAATGTATAAATCCACTGATGTAGCTGTGAGATGTATCTTGTTATCTTGTTGTGACTGTCACATCATTCACTTTTTAAATGTCAAACCTGTCATGTTTCTTGATTGAAGTACTCTTAATGTAAAATACCTGAATTTTTTTTTCTGTTGTTCAATCAAGACAAGGCCATGCCACCGAATCTCTGTCTTTTTAAAATATCACCTAGAGAAAACAGTAACAGGTACATCTTGTACCATGATCTCCATATATTGTCTCTGTTTATAGTTGTATCCCTCAGAGGAGTCACATTCCTACTATGTATTTTAAATCTGCCTACATGTGGTAGAAATGACACAACACAGTGGTTTTTCAAGTAGCTACAAAACAGCTTGAATTGAGGACATTTTACTCAAGATACAGAAAAGCATACTGCATGTTAATTTGTGCTGGAGTTCTACCAATATTTTTTACATTTCAACACAATTCAAATAGGAATGCATAAAAAATTGAAAGTAAAAGTATGGGGGGTCCGCCTTCACTTTTTGACTTTCTAAGGAAGATATTATGGGATCCCTGTTGGGTTGCCAACCTGCAAAAGAAAAAAAAATAAAAAAAATTAAAAAATAAGGCAAAATTTACTGAAGTACTACAGAGACCACATGACAGGTAAAGACAAGCACTATAGAAGAGCGTGGTAATTTCTGGGGGAAATTAAAGGTAGAAAATTATCAGAGGAAATCTATGGGTTCAAGGCAGTTATGAAGGGCCAAGTAGGTGATTAGAGGGATGGAGTGCCTCTACTACAAGGAAAGTCTGAGAGAATTGGGCTGTTCAGACTGGAGAAGGCTCCAAGGTGACTTTGTTGTAGACTTTCAGTATCAAAAGGGGCCTACAGAAAAGCTGAAGAGTGGCTTTTTACTAGGTTGTGCAGTAATAGGACAAGGTGTGATGGCTTTAAATTGAAAGAGGAGAAGTTCAGATTAAATATTAGGAAGAAATTCTCCATTGTGAGGGTGGTAAGGCTCTGAAAGAGGTTGTCCAGAGAAGCTGTGGATGCCCCATCCCTGGAAGTGTTAAAGACCAGGGTGGATCAGGTCTTAAGCAATCTGATCTAGCAGAAGGTATCCCTCCCATTGCAGAGGGATTGGAACTAGATAATCTTTAAGGCCTCTTTCAACAAAAAACATGCTCTGATTCTGTGATTCGATGATGGTGATGGTGATGTCTCTGAGACAGGTATTAAATGAGGGCTAAGTGAGAGTTACAGCAGTTAGGGGTCTGATGTTCACATTAACATTTATTAATTCCTTCTTTTATCAGACAATTTGTATATTTTTCTTGCTGAAATTATTGAAAGAATAGAATAAATATAATTTTAACAAGTACCTTTTTTTCTTTTTTCCTTTTCTTTATTCTAAGGAATATTTTAAGCTCCAGTAACTCCAAGGCTGGGATTTCAGCATGCCCAGGGAGCCAGGGTCCCTGCCTAGGCTGGGAGGTGTTTGCAGGTCCATTCAGCAGAAAAGCTGAGCATGTATCCCAAGGACACACACACAGACACATATGTACACCCAGAGACACATGGGTCTGACTGCACACACTGCCTCAGACAAGGCACTGCTGCCAGCAGCACCCAGATGTAGTGCTCACACCAACCCAAGTGCAGACAGCCAACTGTGTCTTGGGTAAGATTGAAGGTTACAAGTGCATGTAAGTGCCTGTGCATACACACACACACATCTGATACTCTCCAATCACAAGCACACGCACATTCCTGGATCACTTGAGTACTGCTATTGCACCCCTGTCCACCTGATACCTGTTCATGGATTCTGGAACCCCCTACCTGCCCCACAGGTCCCTGATTCACATGCTCAGCCCTGCTGTCTGACTGATGCCCCTGCCTAGTACCAAGGTTAGGGGAGATACTTGTCTCCAATCACAGCAGCCAGAACCAGGCACCTGGCAGTCAGCCCCTCACTCACCTCACTCACCTGGCCCACCTGTGGTTGATTTTCCTAAAACACACCATGTAAGAATGCAGCTGAGGCCAAGTCCCCCACCTGGTTCCAGCTGGTGTCTCTGAGACTCCACTGGCTCCAGCTGCTGGCATCACCATCCCAGGAATCCTGTACATCCATCTCACGGCAGAGTCTGCTCCCAGTCCATGCCCACAGCAACCAGCTTCTCATAGAGTCACAGAATGGGTAAGTGTGGAAAACACCACTGGAGCTCATCTGGTCCAACCTCCCTGCTGCAGCAGGGTCTCCTAGAGCACATTGCTCAGGACTGTGTCCAGACAGCTTTTTGATATCTCCAAAGAAGGAAACTTTACAACCTCTCTGGGCAGCCTGTTCCAGTGCTCGTCGTCTGCACAGTAAAGTTCTTTAGCATCTTCAGGTGAAATTTCCTGTGTTCCAGTTTCTCTGCATTGCCTCTCATCCTATTGCTTAGCACCAATGAGATGACCCTGGCTCCATCCTCTTGACACCCTCCCTTCAGATATTTACATACATGCATAAAATCCCCCATACCCTCTGGTTCCTACACTCATACAGGATAACAGATGATGTGGCACAGGGAGATCTACCACAGGATTTAAGGAGAACAAAGCTGCAGTGCTGGGAGATAAACCTGCTGATGAGCCATGGCCTGCACTCAGCTGGACCCTTCTATACACAGCCTTGTCTGTCCCTTGTCCTGTTTCTCTTTCCCACCTCATTCCCCCACATGCTCCCTCCTAAGTCATGCGTGGTCTCACTGACACAGCCCTTGAATATCACAGATCTCCATGTGCTTGTTTCCTTCTTATGACTGAAAAAGCCCCAGCTGTTCCTCTCCAAAGATGTGCCTAGAGTTTCTTAATGGGCCTTTGGCTTGTGACTGAACACTTTTTGTCCTTTGTCCTTTGTCTCTTGTCTGTTGGCTTTGTGTCTCTGTGTCTTCTTATTTACCACTTCCACTTTAATTTATTATCCCCTTTGCACTGAAGAGGTCCTTGATGGGATCACTTCCATGAAGCAGATGCTGTCACATTCCACATATGCTTACAGTCTGCCCTGCTAAATTTCTTTTCTTTCATTAATAATGAAAGATAGAGATATCCTTTCAAGTATTGTTCAGAAAAAAGAATTAACATTTAATAATAATAGCAACAATAAAAAAAATGACGAAACACAGGAAATTGAAGAAAAATGTAATTCAGAACTTCTGGAGGAGCCACTAGTGAAACCCTGTCTCTTACAAAGCTGCTGACAGCTCTGCCGTTGATTTTATTAGTGCTAAGACTTCAAACAGTGTCTTTTGCATGTTGTGTTAATTAAATGCTTCTGGGCTTGGAGAAAACAGAAGAAAAATGTAATATAAACAGTTATGCCTTGATGGGATGGCAGGTTGTTTCAGTCCACTTCAAATCTTTATATTCTTTCCTCACACTTTGTGACGTTTGAAGTATTCATGCATGTTCAAACAGTATTGCACTTTGTAATGATTAATTTGGCTTTATTTCTGAACCATTTAAAGAAAAGTTTTCATTTGCATATATCTACTGATTTGGTTACACAGATGTTCTATCAGAAGATTAATTGAAAAGATTAATGTGGAAGAGTAATTTTTCTTTTTCTTTTTCTTTTTCTTTTTCTTTTTCTTTTTCTTTTTCTTTTTCTTTTTCTTTTTCTTTTTCTTTTTCTTTTTCTTTTTCTTTTTCTTTTTCTTTTTCTTTTTCTTTTTCTTCCTATGTGGGGAGACCTAGAAGGCAAATCAGAGAATGCCATCCTGCAGTCTCTCTGCCTCGGGAGCTACACTGCATCTACCCTGGAGGCTGGTCTCAGTGTTTTTTAATGTTGAAGAAACCAGCCTTCATTGGGTGGGTAGATATCAGGGTGTCCTATGCTCCTACACCTCTGCTGAGCAAAAAGAGGCCAATGGTATCACTTTCACACAAGGTAAAGATATTGCTGTTCAGCCACAGGAAATATAGGAGAAAGCAGTGTTGCTATCAAAGGAGACCCTTATTATTTAGGTGATTATTATAACATGTCCTAAGGATTCCCTGCTGCATTTGTCATTAAAGATAATTATAGACAGTGCTGCTGTCTTTGGATTTTGGCCCACATAGAATTCTTTTGTTTTTGTCACCATTTCTGAGTGAGGCTGTAATTTATGCTTTGTCATTGTTAGACTGGGGGTTACTTTCCCACTGCATTACATCTTTTGTGTTCAGTTCTTCAATATGAAGAAGTTAGAAGAGAAAGGATGCTCAGATCTTGACTCCCATGGTGCAATTTACTTGGTCAGAAATAGATAAAAGAAGTGAATCTTTTTTTCTAAATGCATAATTAATCAGTAGTTTCTATTGCTAGAAGGTTGCAGTGAGGCAAGGAAATTAGTAGGATTTAAAGATATTTAGACTTTTTTCAAAACTTTATAAAGGTTTTTAAGAAATTTTAAGCTGTTCTTTAAAGCACAAACCAGACATTTCTGGTAAAAGAGGAAACTCCTTATGAGGCTAAATTAAATCTTACCTTCCTCTAAAAGAGCTTTCTAAACTTGATATAGTTCATATCATACTGATTACAGCTGAAACAATTCTATTCTTTTAAGATATGGCTTTAGACAGACACCTAGTCAAATATAGCATTTTCTTAGTTCTTAAGAAAGTCTTCCAAAAAATACATTTAAGACTAAATCAGTGGAGGGTGAATGTAAGCACTATTTAAATTTCAAAGAATTTTATAATAAAGGATATCATCCTCTTATGTTATAAAATACCTTTAATTCAGATACCAGTGGCATTACTGAAGTTGCAGTGTTTCCAATTAAATTCTAGCCCAAGCTTTTAAAATTAAAACTGTAAAAAGAAATTAAATTGCACAAAGGAGTAGTTCTGTCTTTGTTTTTATGAAAAGGCAAGTCACAGTGGATACTGGTATTCAACACAGAGAGGTCCTCAATTTTCCATTTTTGAAGACGTGTTGAGATGGAATAGAGGATATATTTTCCTCTGATATGAGTTTTGCTGTGGAATCTGCAGTTTGTTCTTGCCTTGGCAAGCTAATTCTGTGAAGGTGGAAGTCAGGTATATTTGAATATGTGCAGTCCAGAATGAATGAGGAGTCTGTGGCTTATGTTCTAATATTTTATTTACTTTTTGTCCACAGTACTGTGATCCCTTCTTCTCTGCCTTCAGTGGACAGAATAAATCCTCTTTGAGTGAGAGATGAATAAGCAGGGATGAAGTGAAAGTATGAAGTACGCAAAAATACAAAAATATTTTTCTTGTACTGCTAAATGCACAGTACAGTTAGCTCAGTGATGAAAATAATACTGAGTACTACTTAGGAAATTTTATTTAGCATTTCATTCTCCTTCATTAAAAGCAATAGAAACACATAAAATAGATACAGAACTCTGAAAAATAAACAGAATTGTGATGTTATGATTTAAAATAACATACAAAATATCATACAAAATTATATTGTATACAATACACTAAAATTCTATTATCCACTGATTATTATATATTTTATGTTAGCAATCACATATATGTTACATAATTTATATGCTGTGTTGTATCTCCTACATATAGTTCTGTTACTCCTCTTCCTACATAAAACACAGTGACAGCAAAGATTATTCTGACTACATGAAATTAACAGTTCTCCAACAAAGAGAATATCACAGAATCATCTGAGTTGAAAGGGACACAGAAGCACAACCAAGTCCAGCTCTTAAGAGAATTGCCCATAAGAGGAACAAACTCACAATATTATTAATACCGTGCTCTGACTAACAGATAATCGCAGTCATAAACTCTTCATTTTCCTTGTTTACTTTTGAATTACTTAATATTTGTTGCATCCATGCAAAATCAGAGATAGTAGTATTATAGTGACAATAGTGAAGGTTGAGAGACCTTGAATTCAGTGAAGCTAAAAGAGTGAAGCTAAACAGTATTTCTCAATTGTGTTGTCTCGTCCTCTTGTGCCCCAGTTGCAGAAAGTAGGTCCTTACTGAAACTCTATCACACATTAGGGTCACAAGAAAGTAAATACCTGGCTAAAAAAAAAAAAAACAACAGCGTTTGAAAGATCTTCTTTTAAAAACAGAATATTAGAGTGACACACAAGGTGACAAAATATTTTTAAAAATGAAACAAACCTATGGCCCAATTTCACTGGATACTTTTTTTTGTCTTTTTTTTTCTCAGATTCTTCTGCTCCAAACATCTGCTCCCCTTAACTGGTGTTGCCAGCCTTTGCAGCCTTAGCATAATGAGGCTGTTGCTTACAATTTTAATATGATGTCATTTTATTCTGCTCAGAGCAGATCTAATTAATGGCTAATTAAGAATCCATCCAAGGTCACTGGTGTCAATAAAGCTGAACAAATATTAGGAAGGATAAGAATTTGGGGAATCAATCTGTCCAAGTACTAATCCTGGTGTAAGGCTCCGAACTCTCTGTGTATATCTTAAGGAAGGTGCCAACTTCATTTTTAACACACAGCTTCAGTAATTTCCTGTTGACTGATTGCTTGCCTTTTGGATTAAAACAGTAGCACAAAAACTGCAGGAATTAGAGGAGACTCCAGCATCTGGTATACAAAATTAGCTATCTCTTTTCAGTATAATTTATTTTGTAGTAGAGCATACCTTAGCAACAAAGATATCTGCAAAAGTTTCCCATTGTAGGGATCATCCTTGACTCACTGGATTATAAAGTGATAAAATGGCATTTGTTTCTTTGTCACTTCCATTAATTCAGACTGAAAATTTGCTGCCTCTGCCAGGAGCTGCAGGAAGCAAGGAAAGCTTACTATTTGAAATGTAAATTGATCTCTTTTGACAGGCAAGGAAAGATTGAGTTGGAGGTATAGGAAATGTATGTAGCTTTTTATTACTGCTTATAAGTATTTGTTCACACTTGCTCTTGAAGGTATAAAAATTATGCAAAGTTTAACTGCTTATTCCCATGCATAATATAAATCCTAAAAAAATATTGTAGAAAGGAGGACTAGTACCTTATTTGGAAAAGTGTTTATTACACTTCTGGAGTCACACTAGGAAAACCTGTATATCATACTTCTTTGAGTTACTAAACAAATTTCCTACTGGGAAGGAGTGTGTATAGATATTCTAAATCAGGGACAGTTTCTGTATTCTGCTCTGAAGCACTGGGTTTCAGCTGGCACATGAATGCAAATCAGTAAGTGATCTAGTTATCCTCTTGCAGAGTGGTAACTTCCCAGTAGTTTGACCTTTCCTTAATTTCTTTTCATCAAAAGAAAATTTTGAAGGGAATTCCTTTATCCTGGAAAAGGGTAGATACACTTAAAAAAATTTGAATAATTGTACTTACTCTGACACAAAAGAAGGAAAAATTGAGGTCACTTACTTTTCGTACAAAACCTGTGGAATTCACCGTGAGTTCACATGGAATATTTGGCTCCTGTATAAATAAAATACATAACCCTTAATTTCTTTTGGATTCTAATACTAGAGTCTCATTTTTATTTTTTTTTACATAGAGGGGATTTGAACAAAATACTGTTTTGATCGTAAGCCATTTTATTGTTGAGGAAAACAGTGAATTCCATGAGAGAATGAGAAAGACACTGACTGAGAGTTTAAGAGTCAGGATTAAAGGAAGGGCAGAATTAGGTGAGATTATACTGGGGGTCTGCTACAGGCCCCACAGCCCAGGAAACTGATCAGATGAGGCTCCCTGTAGAAAGATAGCAGTAGCCTCACCTTTCTAAGTCCTGTTGCTCATGTGGGACTTCAACTACCCGAATATCTGTTGGAGGGATAACATAGCAGGACACAAGCAATCCAGGTGTTTCCAGGAACATGTTGATGGTAACTTGCTTCGTCAAGAGATAAAGGAGCCAGTGAGGAGAGGTGCCCTACTGGACCTTGTTCTCATCATCAAGGTCATGAGTAATGGTGGGGAATATGAAGATGAAGGGCAACCTTGATTGCAGGGACCATGAAATGATGGAGTTCAAGCATCGCTGGGCAGCAAGGAGGGCACAGAGCAAGCTCACTAACCTGGACTTCAGGAGAACAGATTTTCCCCTTTAGAGATCTGCTTCATAGTTCCTTGGCATAAAGCCATGAAGGGAAGCTGATTAATATACAAAGATTAGGAGCAATACATTGCAACAAAGAGGAAGTCAGGTGAAAATGCCAGGAAGCCTTCATCGATCAACAGGGAGATCCCAGACAATGCTGTACATCTATATCATCTGGGCTACAACCTCTCAGTGATGGCTAGCCCTGCTAGTGCATTAGCTGCATTAGCAAGAGCATGGGTCAAAAGAAGTGATTATTTACCTCTACTTAACACTTCTTAGATGTTTTCGATGCTGTATTTACATTTGGACCCTAGATTGAAAGAGAAAGATTGACAGACTGGAGACCTTTGCAGGGGGTAAACATGAAGTAAAGGAAAGTGGAGTATGTAAGAGTTGTGAAAAAGTACAATCAAGTGACAGTGTTAAGGTAACAGATGGAAAACATGTAACAGACGTGTTTCCTCTGAGATAATACACAGGTAAAGCTGCAGGAAACCATAAGGATCAGGTCTGCTTATTCTGTCTTGAAGCAGCAAGGCGCAGTTACTAGTTAATGTTGCAATCTCATATAAGCAATCTAAAGACAATTTGATCTATGCTATCAGCTTCGGAAAATCAAAAGTTTATATGCATATAATAATGTTTTATTTACTATTATCAGTATGTTGCATAATAAATAATATTTTAAATTATTATGACTTATCTAATATTTATTATATTCTTGATCTTGTTGAGAAATACCATTACAATGAGATTTTCCCAAAACAGGCTTCTGTTTTTGTTTTGCACTCTTCAAGATATGGTTCTCTGATATTATTTCTGTATATGTCTCCTTTACTTTAGCATCCAGGAAGATTTAATTCCTTGACAGCAAATTCAAATTTCTCAAATGTTTCTCAACATTTCTTTTTTAAGATACTTTATCTTGCTATCCCAGGATTGGCTTTCAGATATCCCCAGAGTATTCCAGTGTCTTCTTCAATGATCGGACCTTGCATGCATTCTTGTTTGGTCATTGAAAATTCATTCTACAGAGAACTGATTCACTAGACGTGTTTGTGTGTGTATGTACATTGATATGCATGCATGTATAATGGATTAAAATTTTGGAAGTACTTTTCAATTCTCTGCATCCATCCATGGCAGCAATACTGTTTTGAGAACAAACTTATTTTCCTAAATTGTATTGATTCTGTTTAGGATGCAAGAGTGCAGTGAGAGACTGAAAAAAACATAAATTTTTTTCGAGTGGAGAAGAGAAGGAAATTTTACTGTTGTTTTTGTTTTCGTAATAGTTCTAAAATTCTAAAAAATACACTGCCAGATTTGACCCAAAGGTGCACAGGAAAGGACAGATGATAATAGACACAACTTCCACAAAGTATTTTGATTTGATTTAAGAAGAAAATTCTTCAAGGTAGGAGTAGATAAAGACAGGAGTTTCCCAGAGATAGCAACAGTCGAACCTAACTTAGTACAGTAATACAGTAAAGACTGGATATGAGGATATATAGGTTTAGTAGATGGGGTAATATTCTAAAATATCAAAAGTAAAGCAATCCCTGAATACACAAAAAAATTACCAAATACAGAACAAATATATGTTCGTCGTGTGAAAAATCAGATGACAGAATTCATTTCCATGGGAAGCTTTAAGTCAAGAGTTTAGAATTCAGAAGGATTCTTAATAAGGTGAAGCAAAAATCCTGTTTAAGTCGAATGGAAAATAACAGACTTCGTAACACAAAGGTTTGAATCAAATTCTGTCAGTGATGAAATAAGACCTATCAAGGGAAGACTGTCTTTCCTTTTTATTATTCCCCACACACACTCCACCCTAAACTGACTTTAGTTAAAAGGAAAAGGAGTGAATAATGAATAAAGAAAGACAGCACATTCATTTCAGGGTAATATCTGCAGTGGGCTGCTAGTACTCCTCAAGAATATGAGGAGTGTTTCTTGTGCTAAATCTTCCATCTCTGCTACTGAGCCACATGCTTTGTCACAGAATGAATGGCTGCCACATTATCTGATGGCCTTGAATTGTTCTCAGAGAAGACAAAGAATATTTAAAGTTCGGCAAGTCACAACAGTTCAAGCAGTGCTTCAGCATGAAGGGAGAAACACAAATTATATCAATTCAGCCTGGAAAGTGTGCATGTGTGTTAGCTGCACAATAGTGAAGATTTCACTAACAAAAACATACTACTAAAAATGCTTTGAACAGCATGCTTCTATCAACAAAGATCAGAGATGTTCAGGCTCAAGATAAAACTAATTAAGCGGTACATTCTGTTACAATTTGAAATAAAATAAATCAATCAGTTATATAATATTATTCACATAATTTTGTAGCAGAATGCAAACCTTACACAAAGAATGCTCTCCAACATCTGCAACGTGTGAAGGATGAAGAATATTACTAAAATAATCTTGCAGGTAGAAAAGCTGTTATTCTAGATTTCCAGACAAGGAGCTGAGTAAGAGGGTAAATTCACTCAGGTCTGTGCATCACTAACTTCCTCAAGTTCAGTCTCAGAGGATGCATAAATCTGTCACAGAATAGAAGTGAATCTCAACCAAGCAGATTAAGTGACTTGATTTTGTAACAGAGGGAGGACTACAGCATATTTCTTTTTCAGTCTAAATGTTATCAGAAGATTATTTTATTATAAAATAATATTACACCTCTTCAGGAGTTACACTTTTTGTCACCTCTGTTCCAGAGACAGAAGGTCAAATTTTGAAGTGTAAATCAGCACACCTGAACTGATTTAAAAAATATAGTGCTCTATACAGCTGAACACATCCAGTGTTGTCCTTATAATTTAAACATTACAATGTTTATGCTTTCAGGTCATAAGCAAACTATCATTTCTGATGAACAATGCAGTCTTCTTTTGAGATTCTATAGACAGAAATAGCCCAACATTTATTAACAGAAGACATAGCTAGCATGAAATATTTTTAGTCTTCCTTTCCTTCCAAGACGATGGTCCTTGTAATCTGTCCTAAGCCAAGGAAACCCATACATCTTGTACCTACACATAATAATGATTTATATCTCCCTGATATTTTGATGCTTCTAAAAGTAGCTGTATGTCCTTGGTCACACACAAACAGTTTTTGTCCCAGCTCCTTAATTTTCTGCTTGTTTTATAAGGATTCAGAGTAATGAACTGAATCTCTTCTTTGCAAACTGTGCTAAGTGGTGATCTAGCAAGCACATATTCAAGTTTTCTATGTCTTTTGTGTAATGAAATTTTGTTTCAGAATTATGGTAAGAATAGCTGTGTTTCTTTGTGTAATTCTGTTGCAAATAGTTCATCCATTCCTCATATCTGATAAAAGCCAGATTTTTGAATCAACAAAGATACTAAAGTGACAATGTTGTTTAACTCAGTGATTGATTATATTGGATTTTTACTTTCCATGCAAAATTGTGTCATCCAATTGCCTTGCTAGTTTTCTTCAAAAGTAAAAATCTGCTTTATACTTTTCTAGCAGCCTCTGCAGCTGCTATTATTCGTCATCATTTTAAACCCCTGCCTAGACTCTGAAGTTCATCACAGGTACTGGCACCAGAACCTGATCACCAGCTGATTGACGTGGAAAAGGGGAACACAGGACTTACAAATGTTTCAAGAAGTTATTATATAATACATGCCTAGCTGAAACCGGGAGAAGTTCTGCCTTCTGTTATTGAGTCTCTACACATGAATTGTAGAATCTGCTAGTGTAGTCTCAGTTCTTTCTGCTTCCTTTCCCAATTACACATCAGCTGTGTGAGACTGCTCATTTTCTTCTGGGGAGAATTGCAGAAGGTATGCTCATAGTACACTGCAGCAATGTGGAAAAGATTCTATTAATCTCCATATGAAAAACAGGAACAGTCAGATAGTTCTTTTTGCTTGGAATTTATATGCTGACTGTTGAATCTGCTCATTACTGAGCCTGCTTTTTCAGAAGTTTGTCTGAGGTAAATGGGACAAAAAAATATATTTCAAGAAGTTGAGCAATAGCTCAGGATTAACATAATGAATATTTTTTTTTCACAAATTTGAGTAATAGCTCAGGATTAACATAATGAATAATTTTTTTTCACTAGTTTTAGGATGAAAAAATGAATATTTTCATACTCCTCGGTATATTTTCTATATTTGTTTTCTTTTCTTCCTTTTTTATCCATACTCCAAGAGATAGTAAGGTCTTGTCGTATAGCTGAGATATCTATTTCTTTGTCTAATTAAATATTTTAATTCTCTGTCATTTTCTTTACATATATTTCTTAATGATGGCTTCAAAACTTCTTTGGAATGCTAAGATTTTCCCTTAAAAAATAAATTGAACAAACCACCTTCAGTCCCTTTGAAGGCTTATATCAACACATATGTGTGTACTTTCATATGTATATCTATTGATGAATATACTGCTGGACAAATTTAATCTCAAATTTTAGGTATCACTGAGCTATTGAAAAATGCTGCTCAACTGCTGCCTACCCTGTTAAGCAAATAAATCTCATGTTTCTAAGTTCCTTGAAGTGAGCATACAGAAAAATTAAAGCCCTATGGAAATTACCATTATTATTCATAGGATGTCTTTCATCTTCCTCTTTGCTCCAAACCAAAGAGCAGAAAAGGTCTGCCTTTGTTATGAACTAAGCAACATCTCAGTTGCATTTCTGTTCATGAAACTCAACTGAGTTTCATAAACATGAAACCCTAAGCAGCACATCTTAGGATGAAAAATGTTTGTTTCCTAGGTTTTCAAGTTCAGGGACCTATGGTCATATTTTTTCTTCACGAGGTGCCTTAAATATCTTAAATTGTGTAATGCTCAGGGTTTTCCATGCGTAGCTTTGTACTCTGTCTTTCCTCCAAGCTTTGTCACCTTTCACACAAGTTGGTGTAGATTTCCAAAGTCTCTGTAACTTTCCTTTTTTCTCATGCTGTTGACAGTGTGCTAATATTGCTATTGACCTGATCTGCAAACCCTGATGTTGTTATGTCAGTTTGCCATTAGTGAGAAGATTGCCACAGGCTTGAGTATTGTGTCAACTTCCTCTTGACTTTTTCTTATCCCTTGTTTTGCAGTTTTATCAAAAAATATGCAGGAACAACATTTATTAATCGTTCAGCATGACAGAACCACATGAACTTTAACAACTTTAATTTTTAGGTCATATCAAAGCACAGGTACAGGCTGGGAGGAGACTGGATCAAGACTAACCCTGAGGACAAGCTAAGTATGATTGGCAATGTGTGCTTGCAGGGCAAAAAAGCCAACCACACCCTGGGTTGCATCAAAAGAGGTGTGGTCAGAAAGTAAAGGGAGGTGATTTTGCCCCTCTTCCCTGCTCTTGTGGCTCCCATCTGGAGTTCTGTGACCATCTCTGGGGTGACCATGAAATATGTGGATCTGTTGGATTGAGTCTAGATAAGGACCATGAAAGTGATCCGAGGGCTGGAGGCCCTCTCCCATGAGGAGCAGCTGAGAAAGCTGAGTTTATTCAGCCTGGGGAACACAAGGCTCCAAGGAGACTCTATATTAGCCTTGAAGTAAAGGAAACCTAAAAAAAGACTGGAGAAGGACATTTCACAAGTGAAAGGACGAGTGATAAGACAAGGGGAGTGCCTAAAACTGAAGGAGGTTAGGTTTAGATTAGATATTAGGAAGAAATTCTTTACTGTGACATTGGTGAGACACTGTAACAGGTTACCCAGAAATGTTGGGGATTCCCCATCACTGGAAGTGTTCAAGACTGGGCTTGATGAGGCTCTGAGTAACCTGGACTAATGGAAGGTGTCCTTACCCACAGCAGGGGGGTTGGAGACAGATGTTTTTAAGCTCCCTTCCAACCTTAGCCATTCTACAAAAACCTTGCCCCTTCAAACCTCTGTCATACCATCCTCCAATCATTACTAATGATTAGAAAAAAATCATGAGGGACTTTAGGCAGATCCTGAAAAAGCTTTATGGGCAACTGTTTGCTGTAGTGTGGAGTGGTCCAACAGGGAGGATTGCCTGTTGTTTCCCTTCTTCACTGGCCACTGAGATGAACTTTATTCTCCCCTTTGAATTTTGTCTATTCTTTTATGTCATTTTTTTCTATCTCTCTCTTTACCCAATTTGTATTTTTATTTCCTCCCTAAAGTAATACTTACCTTTCCCATCAATTTATGCCATAATCTATGAATCCAATTCAGGAATAATTGTGCACAAAAGCCTCTCTCAATATTTTCTGTACAAAAGCTTGTAAAGACACTTCCATACCAAACCCTATTTGAGATCTCTTTAGACTACTAATTCCCTTATATACTTCAAAGAGCATCTTGAGCACTTAATTTGGGACTGAGAACTCAATCAACCACAGCACGCACAGGTCAACTTAACATTTATAAGTTTTTAGACATCTTGCATAAGCTTATTACAGAAAAAAAATTACTGGACCTCAACCTTTATCATGTTTTAAGTGTTACTTCATTACTTTTCATTGAAGATTAAATTATTCTACAAAATATATAATTCAAGAAAATATGCAATTATTTCAGGCTTTTAAAAAATTGTTTCTACCTGCTCGAAATGAATGCCTCATGATAGCACATGAAGAACAGTGTTTTGTTTTCTTTTTTTCAGAAGAAAAAAAGCTTATGCAAGAAAAAAATGAGATGTCGACTTGTGTAACAGTGGTAGCATTTGCTATTTTGTACCTTCACAGATGAAAAAATGGAGAAAGATAACTGATATGGCTTTAAAATTCTGTTTAAAGCAGTGAAATTAAGGTAGGGCAAAGCAGGATCTGTAGTATCAATGAATTACAAAGCACTTTTGTGCCTCTAGTTGCCACTTCTGAGAAAACAACAAAATTAATATAGGAAATCCATCTAATTTTGAGCTGTGAAAAAGGAAAGAAAAATCTATTTAAAAAAACTAACCAAAAAAAAAAAAACCAAAAAAACAACTTTATACTCTTCTTTTCTCAATTAAAAACTGATTTTGTTAGGTGCTAACTGCTTGTCTGGTATCGAGTTTTAAAATTATTATTTTTAATTTTATGTGCATAGGATTATTTATTTTTAAAAACAATGAACAGTTTAGTTGCACTCCCTTGTCAAGGATTGTCGAACCACACGGTTTAAAAGAGAGACTGAAGAAAGTACAAATAAAAAAATAATGAGGAAGAGATAATTGTCTGAGAAGTAAGCTCAAGAAATAAAATAAATGAAAATATTTGAAACATAGACAAAAGGAAGCAATAGAGATTTGTCCTAGTCTTATGTTCCTCCCTGGCATTTTTGTGACCCTTCTCGAGGTAGGATTTTGGATTACACAAGCCTATGAAAACACCCTGATGATATTTTTATGCTCCTTTCCTGCATGTTGCCATGCTTAGTGGATTGAGAAGATAATAAAGAAACATTCCTTTTGTGGTTTCAATCCTTTCATAGAAACTGACAGAATGTGTAGCTTCATATTCTGAACTATTTCAGTGGTATCACTTACTGTAACTATAACTAAAAGCTGGAGTGAGAGTGCCTGTTAGAGAACAATACAAATCATCCTAAAATGGAACAATTTATGTAATCTTAGATGCTCCCAGAGGTGTCTGCTTCTTTCTGTCAGTAATGGGAGAAGCTATATCAAATTCAGCCTTATTTTAGACATCTGAAGCCACGGAAAATATAACAAAAACCACAAAATTATTTAGTTTGGAACAGATCTCTAAGATCACCCAGTATAACTGCTAGCTCAACACTAACAAGTTCACCAATAAACTCTAAATGCCCCAGCTGCAAATGTTTTAAATGCCTTTAAGAGATGGTGATGAATTCACTATTTCCCTGGACAGTTTGATCTAATGTTTGATAATTCTTTCAGTGAAGAAACTTTTCCTAATATCCAATTTCAACATCACCTGGTGCAACCTGAGGATGTTGCTCATGCCATCTCAGTTCATACCTGGGAGAAGAGGCCAATCTCGACCATTGCACAGAGCAATGATGTCTTCCCTGAGCCTTCTTTTGTCCAGGCAAAACCATACTACCTCCCTCACCCTCTCTTCATTAGACTTCTGCTCCAGACCCTTCACCAGCTCCACTGCCCTTTTCTGGACATTCTACAGCACTTCAGTGTCTTTCTTGTACTGGGGGGCCCAAAACTGAGCACAGATTTGAAGGTGTGGCTTCACCAGTGCTGAGTACCAGTACCAGTGCCCTGGTCAGCTGGCCACACTATTGCAGATACAAGCCAGAATGCCTCTGGGCACAGACTGGCTCATGTTCTATTGGCTGTTGACCAGCGGCTCCAGGTCCGTTTTCAATTGGGCCATTTTCCAGCCACTCTTCCCCCTGCTTGGAGCACTGCTGGAGTTATTGTGACCCAAGTGCATTACCTGGCCCTTGACTTTGTAGAACCTCATATCACTGGCCTCAGCCCATCAATCCTGCCTGTCCAGATCCCTCTGCAGACTTTTCTACCCTCCAGCAGATCAACACTCCCACCTAACTTTGTGTAATCTGACTGAGGGGACACTTGATCCCCCTGATTCTCGCTGAGGGGGTACCAGATCCTGTCAACAACATCACTGATGAAGGGACAGGTACATCAAACAAGTCCATTACAGTAGAATAGCTACTTTGCTTGAAGCAGTCCAAAATGGAAATATTTTATACCAGAATCTCACAGAATGAGCAAGGCTGGAAGGCATCCCTAGGACTGATAAACCCAAGCTCCTACTCAGAGCAGGGGTCAGCAAGAGCACATTGCTCAGGACCTCATTCAGTTTTGTTCCAAACATCTCCAGAATGGAGACTCCACAATTTCATTGGAAAACCTGCTCCTGTGTTTGACTACTTTCACAATAAAAGAAGGACTTTTTAATGTCCAACTAGAATTTCCTTCATTTCAATTTATGCTTATTGCTTCTCATCCTGTCACTGGGCACTAAGAAAAGTTTATCTGTTTGAAATAATATAAGGGTAATGAATTTAATAGATATTTACATGACACTGCAGACTTGGTCAGAGATATCTATGTAGTTCTTTCAAGAAATATATGAAGAAATTGTTTAAATAAGGAGCTGTCAAATGCCTAGTCAGCTTTCTTTCAACTTTGCTAAAATGAACTTTCTCTTCTCTTTGTTTTGGTATACACATTGATCTTCATGCAAACCACTGTAAGAAACAGAAATAATTTTCTTGGGAATTTTATGCTGGAAAATAATATTAATGCTTTAGATGCAGTACTGAGGTAGGAAAAAAAGGTTTTTGGTATCCAAGTTACAAGAAGTGTTTTTTATAAAAACTTAGAAACATAAATTTTTCAACAGTCAAAAAGGAGCAATCAAGAATGGTGCACTTCATGCTTTAAAGTACAAAAATAATACTTTACAAGTTAAAAACTTTCTGCTAATAATGAATTGAAGTCAGAAAGCACACTATTATTTATTTTCCTTTTATTTATGCTATTATTTACAGAAGACTTTCTGAAAATCTGCTCATATAATTTATCTTTGTATTTGATTATAGGAACAGTTCTAAAATTTAAAATAGACAATAGGAAGTGTTATTTTTGGTTTTTTTAATATACATATTTACTCACATAGGTTTGCCTTTTATCGACTATGCTTTCATAGTTAATCTGTTCTTAGGAATGATGTATTTGTTTCAATGATGCATGGCCATTTGTGCAAAATGAAACAAGTAGAATTTAGACTCTAGTGTATTTGTACATAATGTTCTGTGATCTAGTATACTGCCATGTCTGAAATCTCCAGCTATCATTTAAGTCTAAAAAAAGAAATTGAAAGGATAACTCATCTTGAAAAAAGGGAAGAAAAATGGGGAGAATATTCTCTCAAATCTCAGGAACAGCTTTAGTGAAGTGTCTCCTCATTTCTTTCCTAGCAAATGAATAAGAAATTATCTCTGTTTGTACATGCATTAAATATTAGTGTGTAATTTCTACTATATATCAAGGAAAGAGGGAACCAGTGGGTGAAGTGTCTAAGTCAATATTGATCATATTTGAGATGTTTTGGCAGCCTAGTGAAGGTACCACAGACTGGAAAAGGGAAAATGTAATCCACATTTTTTAAAAAGAGTAAAACGGAAGACTTAGGGAACTACAGGCCAATCAGTCTCACCTAGTGCATGGCAGGATGATGGAGAAGATTCTCTGGATGTATGCTAAGGCACGTGGTAAAATAAGGAGGTGATGGGTGGCAGGCATCATGGCATCACTAAAGGCCTTCTACAATGCAGTTACAGCATTGGTGAATAGGGGAAGATAACTGACACATCCTGCCTGGATTTTTGCAGAGCATTTGACACTGTCCCACATCATGTTCTTGTATCTGTACTGGACAGAGATGGATTTGATGGATGGAACACTCAGTGGACAAGGAAATGGCTGGATGGTCACAGTCAATGAGTTGTGATCAATGGCTTGACATCCAAGTAGAGACCTGTGATAAGTGGTGCTCCTCCTGAGTCAGCATTGGGACTAGCACTGTTTAACACCTTAGAGACATGCAGAGTGGGATCATCTGCACCCTCGACAGGTCTGCTGGGAACATGCATTTGTGTGGTAGGGTTCACGCAGTGGTGAGAAGAGATGGAATCCAGAAGGACTTTGACCGACTTGAGGGGTGGACCCATGTGAACCTCATGAAGTTCAACAAGGCCAAGTGCAAGGTCTTTTACATGCATTAGGGCAATCCCAAGTGAAAATTCAGGTTGGAGAGAGAATGGGCTGAGAGCAGCACTGAGGAGAGTGACCTGGGGCTCTTGGTGGATAAGAAACTTGACACAATTAGACAACGTAAACTCTCAGCCAAGAACACAAACTATATCCTGGAATACATCAATAGAAGCATGGCCCACAAGTGAGGAAGGTGATTCTCCCCCATTACTACATTCTCATAAGACTCCACCTAGAGGACTGCAGCTGAATATTTGGCCTTCTGTATAAGAAAGACAAAGACCTATTGGAGTGAGTCCAGAGGAAGGCCACAAACATGATAAGGATGGAGCATGTCTTCTATGACAGAGTTGGGGTTGTTTGACTTGGAGAAGAAAAAACTACAGTGAGAACATGTAGCACTTTCCAATACCTGAAAGGGGCTACAAGAGCTGGAGAGGGATTTTTTACAAGGGCATGTAGTGATAGGACAAGGAGTAATGGCTTTAAACTGGAAGAAGGTAGGCTTGGATCAGATCTAAGCATACAATTCTTTACTGTGGGGTTGGGGAGACGGTGGAACAAGTCACCCACAGAAGTTGCGGATGCCTCATCCCTGGCAGTGTTCAAGGCCAGGCTGTACAGGGCTGTCAAACTGGTCTAGTAGATGTTACCCCTCCTTATGAAGGGGAGGATTCTAACTACGTGATGTTTAAGGTCCCTTCCAACCAAAGTTCTTCTATAATTCTATGATTCTATTATTTCTTAGCAGTCTTCAACAATTTGTGTTATTTGCTTTGTTCTTACATTGAAAACGATAATTTTGACTAATGATATTTTATTAGAATGAATTATTCTGGCTGTGAAAATTCATTATTATTAAATGAAGTAGCAGAAATAGGTTAGATATTTAGTATTTTCAGTCATAGCGTAAAAATTACCTAGTTAGTAATATCAGCAAGTAATAAAGCATTTACTTTAGTTAGTAAATCAGTAAGCAATAAAGCATATAATTGCCCCAATTTAGCAGCTATCTAATTTGAACTGTTCCTATGAAGGATGCTACTGAAAAAAATTATTCTTCTAGAGGATCTTGTAAAAAAACCCTGACACACTTCAAAAACCATTGCAGACTTTTGAAGAGGGAGAGGAACAAATGATGATATATGTATATTAAAAAAACCCAAACCTCATACAGTTGATCAAGGCTTTTTTTTTTTTTTTTATTTTTAAAAGAAATGTTATTTAACAGTGTAAAAATAATTTTATTTCACATTAACGACCTTTCTTTAAGTATATATTTAGGACCAAAACTGCAAAGTTACAAGAAGGTAATAAGATCCTTAAGGCAGATAAATACCTACAAGCATAATCCCCAGCTTTAGTAAAGAAGTCTCTTCATGTAGCAGTCCTTTCTTTTTCAGTGGTATAACTATGTAGCTTCCATCCTTGGATTCTTCTTTGCCATTAGCAACAGCGATGCACTGGCAGATGGATGGCTTTCCAAAAGTCACACAGAATTGTGTGTGACTAGAAGTCACACTAGAAATCACTTCTACGATGGTGAAGTCCAAGTCATTTCCCAGAGGAGAAGCAGTTTATTGTGTTTGTGCAGCCAGCTTTTGGGAATGGGGTGTCTACAGAGGTGTCTACTGTGAGAAGCTGATGAAAACTTCCCCTATGTGCAACAGTCAATAACAGAATTCAAACAAACTTGCCTTAAAAAGGTAAGTAACTAACTTTTGTGTTGTAGTCTTTGCCTACTAAAATTACTGATGTTGAAGTATATGCATTGACATGCATGTTCTGTATATTAAAGGTTAGAGTCTCGATCCACTTATTTTTATTAGATTCTGAGTAGACTGTACTGTAAGCTAAATTGTGAGCGATGAGCTGAGATCATCTTTTCAGGCTGTTAATTCTGAGATGGCCTGTGTAAAGTAAATCCAAAATGACAAGTAAAACCAAAAGAGGACAATTAAGCCTGTAGATTGATCATTGATGTCTTCCTAACTGATGGAGCAGAGATCCCAACTTCTCACAAAAACCTCATCATACTGTCAAGCTTTTGCATGTGAAAATGTCTCAATACTGAATTATTTCACTACCGTGATGTTTTATTTCTCACTTCTTTGTCTCGTTCTCTCTTCTCTCTCCACTCCCACCATTATTAAGAAAAAAGTGTTAAGATAATTTATTATCTAATAAATTAAAATTTTTATTGACCCAATTATGTTTGCAATCTGGACAAAATATAGAGATTAATCTAGACTTAATGGTTAATGATTTAATGCTCTTGTGATATTTATGGTACTTTTTCATATACATTGGAAGTTTTTGCAATCAGCAGTCATGTTTTTCTGTTTGCTGTGAAGGTTCTGTAGTGAAACTGTCAGAACTGTGTCATTTCTTTCATTTAGTTACCCACAGAAATATGTTAGATGAAAAGATATATGAAATCATACCTGTTTTTTCATTTCAAAGGTTCCAGGAAATAGGCTTTCTACTTTTCTAACTGGTATGTAAAACAGTTGTTAAAACAGCAAGCAGGAGACAACTGATGT
Organism: Acridotheres tristis; assembly: GCA_037013685.1. Taxonomy (NCBI): domain Eukaryota; kingdom Metazoa; phylum Chordata; class Aves; order Passeriformes; family Sturnidae; genus Acridotheres; species Acridotheres tristis. Next base: position 93,034,639 of record CM072884.1, read on the forward strand.
TTTCTCTTTTTGTACTTTAATGGGTTGACCATTCTGGAGCTATGCAAGGATGTGGTACTTTTTTTGAGAACACTTGTTCAACATTTTTCAGTAGTAGGTTCATTTTTTTCAGTTTATCCTGGCATAATAGTTACATATTTCTGCTTGGATTCAGGCTCTATTATATGGTGTCATCTGCCTGCTCAATCGCTATATTTTGTTGAACATCAGCCAATCTTGAAATTATTTTGAAAATTGGTTCAGATATAAAAAGTAATGAAGGACAGCTAAGAAAAGATATTGTATAAGTAATATAAAACCTGGAGTTGTTATTCAGAAAATCTCAGTGATTTGGAGTGATTGTGGAAACTGTATAGGTATTCCTCTCTTTTATGAAAATCAAAATCACTGTTAATGTGTGAATTAATGTGCCAGATGGTATTTAATGCTTCTGGGACGATTTAATATATGAAGTTTTTGTAGGAGATTCCTGACTGGAATTTAAAAATATGGTATTCAATGTTTGTACTTTATTTTTTTGACTGGAATGGTATGGGATTATAATTGGTATGAGTGTAGTTGGCTCTAAGTCATGCTAGGATTTGCCTTATTAAACATATAGTCTTTTAGCACCCATTTTATATTGTACTTTGTATACTTTTTTTTTACTTTTTTGATGTCTAGTGCTTGGAAAGTCCCTTATTTTCTAAATACCAGATGTCTTCATTCTGTGGTTAATCCATCTTAAAGACTTTTTGATGTCATGGGACTTGGATGATTGTTGTCTTAAGGGATGGAGTGAGAAAATTCCTCATTAGGGGAGTTGGAAAATCATTACAGTATTTTGTTCAACACCAAATGCCAATACCAATGGAAAATGGGACTCTGGGTGCTGTAACATTAGGTGATCTTCATCAGCTCTTGGGCTGCATGTCAGTTTCATATAAAAGTTTAACACTGTTACCTTTTCCAAAGTATTTCAAAATAAACATATATGTTTTCTCACACTCTTTATACTTAAATATTTATATTCTACTTCTGATATAGAGAAAATGCACGAAAAAATGTGGAAAGCATGTCAATAATATATGCCTTTAGTACATGTAAATTTCACTCAGAGTAATAAAATATTTCTTTTTGATTTATGAATATTTTATATCTAGTACTTGAAGTAACAAGCTCTTCTTTCTACTTTTGGTTGAACTATAATATTACAGACTGAGTTGCTTTTGAGAAGAATTTTTGCTAATATATTTGAAATAAAATTAATTACTTTTATAAATTTAAAAATATATATTTAACTGTAGCCCAGAATGATTAATTATATAGTCAGATTGGTTTAGCAGTTGTTCCAGCTTTTTATTAAATTTTGAAGATGAAGATTTTTAAAGATTTTTTTCTATAAGTTTTTGTGGATTTCTTTGAGCTTTTAAATCCCAGATATAGTTTCAAAATCTTTTGTTTCTATTCAGAAATCTACCAGTTACATTAAAATTTAAAAATCCAAACCTTATACATTCAGTACTATAAAATATTTTAGATTCAAGATTTACAGACTTTTAAGAATGAGAAAACTCAAATAGCAATTTTAGCCATTTCCTACTCTTATTTAATAAAATTAGATTTTGTCTTTTACAAGAATAAAACATTGATGACTGTTTACTCTCCATATTGACCCTCCAGCTGTTTGCCAAAATGAGAGTTTTCAATTCTTTGGTGAAGAAATAGCAGCTAAAGTAGACAGGAGAGGAAATAAAAGAATCAATTATATCTAATCATGCCTTTAATAAGATCCTGATCCAGCAATGAGAATAATGTGAAGAGATTCCTGACTCCACATGCCTGGAGTGTTTCTGTATAAATGAAGATTTCGGGCCTTGTAATTTTCTAAGCTGGACTGTAATTCAATCTCAGTTTCATTTGTGCACAGATGGTTCCTACTCAGCGTTAAGAGATGTCTAAGATTTTAGAGGCTGAATAAATATGATTAGGAGCAGTAATAAACACATGATGTGTTGCAGATTAAATTGCTGTGATAAAGTAAAATCTCTACAGATTCTTTATTCTTGATTTTTAAGAGGTTTCTCACAGTGGTGGCAGCTAACTGTAGTGAAAAGATCTCTGGGACAGGCATTTTTACCTTTATTAAATTATATAGAACTCACCATATTACAATTCAGATCTGAAATTGGGACCCAGAGATGCCAATGTAGTATAACGAAATAGAAATAGTACCTCTAAGGTTTCATTTATGTTTTTTCTATTTAAACATTTTTCATTGATAATAATTTGTCATGGGCTGGATTGTCTTAGTTAGGAACAGTAAATAATATGTAACATTTAATCACTTTATATTTTTATAGATGCTAGTAAGAGCAGCGTTAAAAGTATGATTTCAGACATTTACAGTTTAAGTTAATCTACTTGAGTGTAGCCAAATAATGCTCTTGTCTTTTTTTCATTCTTCAGACATTTGATCACTTTAATACTATTATTATTATCATTATTATTATCATTATTATTATCATCATCAACAACATCATCATCATCATCATCATCATCATCATAATTATTATTATTATTATTATTATTATTATTATTATTATTATTATTATTAAATAACTGAGGATGTAAACTACTGACTAATAAAGCTCTGTTTAATCTTTGTTCTTCAGTTCAATTGGAAATACTAGAAAAATATCAGACAGCATGCATCCTACTTTTAAACTGGAGGGTGTTTTACTAATAGCCTAAAGTTGATTGAGAATTGATTTACGATGACCAAGACTAAGTAAATGCAGCAGAATGTTCAGACACAAAATACGTGGGAATAGAAGAGATTTAATAAATCAAGGCTAAAGCCAAAAAACTAGAAGCTAGAAGAGAGGGGAATACATGTACAACAGTTAGAACTGCCAGCTGCTTCTTAGAGTCTCTTTGAAGACATTTTCTGATTATATTTATATTACTTTTACTTATGAAAGTGAAGAGAGCTTTTTGGCCTCTGGCAGTTTTTCTGGATTAAAATTGAAAAGTTTTAAACAACCTGTTACAATGTCTGTATGCAACTAATGGTTATAGTTGCCACACTTTTGGAAAGTATTTTATTAAGAATTGATTGGAGTTTCTATAGAATAATAACATCAGAAGAGAAAGACTCCCGTGTTTTGGATTAATGTCACAGTACGTAACTACCATTGACTAGTCAGTGTTTTTTCTATATCTAAAATCATAAGTCATGGCTCATATGTGTAAGAGAAGAATGACTGCAGAGTAGCAAGTACCATTAATTCTAGCCAGACACAGATTTTGTCTTGACTAGCCATTTGGGCAGACAGTTAAGTGACCAGTATGAACAGCAAATTATTTGCTTAGCAATTGCCAAGCCAGGCCTCTAATTTATTTTCCCTGAATGCACCTTGTTAGTAAAGAATATCATGTTTTACATTGCTTAGGAACTCATAACTCTCAGTAGAACAGGTAAAATATAAACAACAGTATACATAAAATCATCCAGTTGCTCATTCTCAAATGCTAAAAGAACCATCTACAAGGATAAAGGAATAAATTTTAGTTTTCTTGTGCAGTCACTGTGTATCTTCCCTGAGAGCAGATTAGGAACGCTTCGCCAACTCCCTGAAAACCTATTTGCGTAAATCATATCTAAATGTAACATTGTGATACAATTCAGACACTGCCTGAGAACAGAGGAACTCCAAATATCTTCAAGGCTGCAGTTTGAAGTGTGAGGATAACAGTGGGAATACAAAATCCATAATTACGTAGGGAACAGAACAGCCACCTCAAGCAATTAGGTTTGGTTTGATTCTTGAGTCGCCTTTCATGTTGTCATGTATTTCAGTTTTGAACATTAATTCCATACATTCCTGGAGCTGTTTTCTGTACCCTTCCTCCATCTATCCAGTATGAATTCCCAGCGCTTGCCAAACACATCCATAAATCGTGTCATACAATATGCAGCCGGTAGCTGCTTTTTTTGTGACAGAATTTCTGCTCCATTTGACATAATTAATCATATTGATCTGTGCTGAACAGGCAGACAATTTAGATGACTAGCAGAAAAATGGTGAAGTCAAGATATTTAAAAGCACCTCATTGAAGACTGTTGGCAAACTTTATACCTTTTTGATTTTTCTTTGAAGCCCACCATCCAATTCAGACGGAAAATCTGATTTATTTTAACATATGTAATCTGAACAAAGAGTCTAGATTAGCTGACTTGCACTAAAATTAATGAGGATTTCTCTTTCATGTTCAGCATTTTTCTTAACATTTCTGTAGCCCAAGGAACTTGTCCTATTCCAAACAATTCCCAGGGATGATTTGAAGGGTAGTACAGGCCAGCAGCTGGTCACAGTCAGCAGTATAGATGAGACCATGCTATGATGTAAGAAGCAAGTTTAGCCTTGCAGATGTGAGCCATAATGTGGCAGTTGGACTGAAGATCAGAGAACAGTTCAGGCTGATTTTATTTAAAAGTGTGAGTTTAGACAAGCTGATTAATAGCTAAGTGTTTAGGTCAGCACTTCACTATCTACACTCCTATTCAGATTTGGAAGATTAAAAATCTTTGGAATCTAGCCATCAGGTTAAGTCTTCTGAAAAATTAACACAGTGACTTTACCGCTTGTGAATGTCTTTGCTCCCTTCCTATATAGCTACCAGCCTGCTCATGTTGAAGTATTTAATCTATTAATTTCTTTATAAATTGAACATAATACATTAATGTATGTATAGAAATCAACATTTTAATAAGTTCTTTTTTTCAGCATAACTATCTGACAGTAAGTACCATAGAAATAAACTCTTGTTCTGTTCATGATATTTCCTGTTGAGCTGAGAATTACATCTCAATATTTCCCGTGTGAAAATTTATCTTTACAAATATAGATTCCAATGTCTAAATACCGTCTAGTGAAAGAGTGATGGTCTTGAGGGGACTCAGTAGTGGCTACTAGTGGCTCTGGAACACAGAACTCACTTCAGTTGTCAGATTTCTCCAATTCAGAGGAGAAAGTGGACATTTTGGGATAATTGAGGTGACGATACACTAAAAGCAGTATCATATCAGTGCAGTATTCCACGCAGTCTGAAAAATTTTACAAATCCATTATTTTAATCCTCAGTTGACACCAGATGTAATCTTATTTCCAAAACCTGTATTTAATTGAGAATAAAGCAGAAGTTGTTTTCCTTGCCTGCATCACTGCTCATCTATATACTAGGGATGAATGTTCTTCTTCAAGTGTTTTTTTCCCATTTCTACCTCTAATGCAAGCTGCATTAGCAGCAATTCATTACCCAAAAAATATATTGCTCACACTTCCAAAAAACTTCTACACTCCCCCAAATCTAAGATTATAGTTTAAACCCTGCAGAATGCTGCACCCTTGCTCAAAAGCTTTCAGCTTAAAGTCTTGCTCTTAGAATCTGCTATTGCCAAAATCTAATTCCCGAATCCTGCCTTAGTCCTGGGTTTAACACCATACTAAAGGAAATTATAAACTTTTAATTGTGGCAAGAAAAATTGTCACTATATTATTGGAGATCTACCTAGCATTTTGATTACAATTCTATCCAAACAATGCATCACTTTTACTGAACGGTTGTTGTATGGCAAGTATATGGCAGAAGATTTGTTCATTCCTATACTTTATTTTAAAATTCTTTTAAAAACAAACAGAAAAAAACCAAACCAAAACAAAACAGCCTGAAAAAACCTAATCTTTACTGTAAGGACTTAGTATTGCTATCAAGAAGCCAAAGGATTCAGCCATGACAAATTTGAAGAAAGAATGGAACATCAAATCTGAGAGTACCTATCATTTGAAAACTGTTAGAGATCATTTGAAGATGTTAATTAGAGACTTACAGCCATGTGGGCAAACTTACAGTCAGTTCTTCTTAGAGCCTTCAATAACTTTGTAACTCTGACATTTGATAATGATAACTAAAAGTTCCTGTACCACGACAGGAAATTAATGTCTACAAGAAAGAAAAATTCACTTCTAGGAACCCTCAGTTTATGCAGATTGAAGGCATACATCTCTACAGCAAGAGACAGGCACATGTCTCTCTATGTCTATTGATAGCTCATCAGTCCTCTAATTTCTGTCTGTCTTTCTGTAGTATTTAACATTAATTATATGAAATATGGATCTTTGTTCAAAGTATAATGATAACTTACTAAAAATGAACAAATAAATTTCTAAATGAATTATCTTCCAATGTATAATGCACCTTAAGCCTTGAGCTCTTATTTGTCCTTAATTTACCCCTCCATAACATACAGATGCTTGTTTACAGATTGCATATAATGCAGTGAATTGAATTTTTATTAGATATTACTTGAAAGAGATATAGAAAAGAATGGATATTATTATTTATAAATCCCTAGCTGGCAAATTCCAGTCAAGTATGTACGGTTTTTAAGTATCTCATAGGATTTGTGGGGTTAGTGAGCAATTTCAGATGAGCTAATTCTCCTACAGTGAGTTTTAAACTCCCTACAGTTTTCTTTTTAGGTATATGCAGATTTTGCTTTCATTCTTCTGTGTTATTATTCACACTACCTATTATTTTGATGATTATTCAATTTTTCCTATGTGAGTCATTTGCTTTGAGGAATGTCCAAGTTTTGACAGACATTTTTCCACCAATCTTAAGGGAAATGTGACAGACAATTGGAGCATGAAAACAGGCACATTGGTGTTGTGGAGAGAAATTGTTACACTAATCTTACACCCACTGGGCATTTCAAAACTGTAGGTTTAATGAAATAGAAGCAACAGATCTTGGTAACATTCTCTGGAAAAAAGATGACAGCTCATAAACTTGCATGTTTCTCGCATGAAGTACACTGGCCTCTTTTGTAATCCAACAGAAACCAGTTTTGATCCTAGTTTTTGTTAATGGGGAAAGATTATGGTATTTTGTTCAGAAGTGTGATGGAGTTTTAAGGTGTTACCAATCTCTTCTTCCATTTCTATAGCCATTTATTGCAAGTCCTTGGCTGGGGGTCAATGACATGGAAAACTGAGTTAGTAGGACAAAACAGACCATGTAAGCACCCCTAGTCTTCTTTAGTATTAACTGAGTAAATTCAATTTACAATTGTAAAATTGTTATGGAATTAACTAATTTTTTAATCTGTTCTGTTTTCTTTGATATAAATCTTTCTTACACATCAGCCTGCATATAGATACATGACAAGAGCAGGTAAATATGATGCAATACTGTGTTCTAGAAAGTCTCCTTTTGCCCTTATTATGACTCAATCATATAGCACCATATTACAAAATCTTTTCAGGAAGTTTTTCTCACTAAGATATCTTCCATTGTACCCAGTCACATAGCCACAGCCTAAGGAATTTTAAGACCAAGGAAGTATATCTTTAAAAAGTTCCATGTAATAATAAGATTGTATATATATGTCACTAGAACTGTATGGATTTAATCAAAAGAACTTTTGTACACGTCTTTCTAGTGAGAGAAGTATTATAATATGAGCAAAAAGGGTCAGTGACCAGGATTTTCACCCATGAAAAAATTGCAGTAGCTTGATACTTTGTTTCAAATTTGCACAAAAATAATGAATATACAGTGTTCTTAAGCAAACAAAATCTTGAAAGAAATGTAAATAAAGTTATGATTTTGACATTTCATATCAGATTTTAAAATGTGAACACCATTATAGTAAAATTTCTGGTTAAGTAACGATGTTATTCCTTAGCTGCATCCAAACAATCTGCCTCACAACTCTCTCTGGAATTACAGCTCTTAGCTGCCCTTCTTCTCTGGTGCTAATCTTGGACCTACAATTCAAATATATTGGCTCAATGTACTGATGACATATGGTTGCAAGATCAATATTCAGGTTTTCCTAGTCCAGAGGACAGATGTGTGTGTCTGGCCAGTCTTAAGAAGAACTAAAACACGCCAACAGATGTGAAGTCTTCACTTGCTATCTCAAGATATGTTTATGAAAATTTTTATCAATTCTGCTACACAATTGACTACAATTAGAAGTTGACTACAGCTTAGAAAATATCATACTACTTGGTAAATTCTGAATTTTTTTCCTACCATAATAAACAAAATATTATTTTTATTATGAATATGAAAGACATAGCATTTAAAAAATAATTTTTATTATTATTATGAAAGTATTTTTATCTTTCATGAGCATTTAATTTATATGATCTAAAGCATAGAAGAGAGAAGGCACTGAGAAGCATTGTTTTGGGGTTTTGATACTGAATCTATTTTAGATCTTTCCTTACATTTTTGTTTATAAGGATTCTATTTATAAGTGCTCTGCTTGCTATTTTGGCAACACCTGACACATATCACAAGATGTTTTATTTCATGGTTTTCTCTGATGTAACAGGAACAGAAGGGATCAAAGAGTAAGTTCTCATTATTAATGGATCAAATGGGTTCTTTTCCCTTCAGGGATGGTTCTTTAAGTTCCAAATATTTATCTGTTGCCATCTTGCACTGGACATTTATTTTATGTGCTGACCTATTTGTGTGGTATTTTCATGTAAATTAGCACAACTAGAATGGTTCTCCATAGGATAGAGGAAGAAATACCCCATGTCAAAGAAGTGTTAACATCTAGTTCATTTCAGAGCCCAGGATGACTGCCAGAAGTTCATTGGTCTTCATGTGCTGATATTGAAACAACGAATGAGAAGAGAGGTAGGGATGCCTAGAATTAGATTGTAAAAAGGCACTCACGAGACAGTCTCCCTAATTCATCATTTTAAAACCATTCTTTATGTTTGGGCACATGCCTGTAAGGCAAAGTATTAGTTGCAAGGACCTCAGAAAGATCAGAGCTGTAAAAGGTAATGCATCACCCAATTAAAAAAAAAAAGGATAAAGTTCAGAATATAATTATGCTTTTACACTTACGGCAGAAATTCAGCCACAGAATCTTCATTTGAATATGAAATAAGACTTCACAATTTAAATTTGTAAATCAGTGGATAATTTTATACATTATGGGTAGAAAGCTACACAATGTAAGTTATCATGAGATTGAACTGCAAGGAAATCGTATTGTGGAACAGTTTGATATTCCTTTGACACTTATTACCATCTTTTAAACATTTTGGATTTAAGAACCAAATATTTAGGTGAGTAAATCTTTCCAATTACTACAACAAAATTATACTCCATTGTCTCAGAAAGTACTTTGGCAGGGTACAAATAAAATAAAATATAGCACTTTTGAACTAACACTACTTTTTGTACAAACTTTAATTTAATTTTCTTAACACTAATCCATGACACTGAAAAAGAATTTGAGAGTTGCTACAAGGACAAATTAATCTTTTAGTGGATGGACTTAAGTTTTTGTTCCAAATGAAATTTCTCTTCAGAAATTTAACAGAGTTGGCATACACTGGATTTTAAATACTTTTATTTTCTTTGATTTTATTAACTGTTATAAGGAAAATAATTTACACAGAACTTATTGTCTACAGAGTTAAATACACATTTTAAATTAAAATTTTTTCTGACTTTTGGAGTTCCTACAATCTATGAAGGCAATCTGCTCTAATGCTTGATTACCCTTATAATAAAAAGGGGTTTTTTTTCTGTTATACTCAGCCTGGACCACTCTTGTTTCAACTTTAACCTGTTGACAGGTACTCTCTCATCTTGCATCACTGTGAGGAGCTTATATCCCTTGGATATATCTCTTGGATGACCCTTCAAAGAGGCTGGGGAGGTGTTAGGCCCCCCAAAGCCATGCCTTCTCCAGGCTGACCCAGCTCAGCTTCCTTACTGGGAAATGCAACTCTCAGTACACCCTGGGGGCTGTTGGACACCTTTGCTTCTAGCTCATATATGGAATCATGTCCACTAAGCTGCCCACCACCACCACAGGGTCTTTCCCAGAAAGTTGCTCCTCAGTTCCTCTTCTGGTGCAGAGGCCCCTCTCTCCCAGGCACAGAACTTTTGTTTTCCCTTTTAAATAGTTGAATAAAACTGGTTTATTCTTTCCTTTCTTCTTTTTAGGAGAAATTATAATCTTGGGTAAATTTCTTCTTTCTTAGAGGAAATTAGGAGAGGCTAAGGAGACCGCAGACAACAGCCATCAAACTAAAATATGCACGTCTTTTGAAGCTATTATTTACAAAATATTTGCATCCAATCAAACATATTTAAGTTATTTAGGTGAAGCTATTTCACTCCAGAGACATCTTATAGAACATGAATGAAAAAGTTGTTGCTACTTCTCTGAATAATACCTGTGAATTTCAGCTGCCAGATTACAATAACTGTTGGCTGGAGAGAAGTGGAAAGTTACACTGCTTCATTTTCAGGTCATGCACGTCCTGTTTCCATTAACAGAAACAAAAATGAAAGCAATAAGAAAGAGTACAGCCCCATCCTCTTCTTTGTCCTGTGGGCAGAACACTTATGTCTTCCATATGGTGGAATTAAGTAGGGAGAGTACCTGCAATGATAGATCAAGGAAGGGGTAAACTTTTATTAAAACATCAAAGTCTGTCACCTTAGAAGAAATAAGGAATTTTAATAATATTTCAAAATTATTTGATAAATATTTGTAAAGCTTCAGCTCTCTGCTGCAACGTTTTTGAGTTTTTTTTTTTAAATATGGAGCAGAGTAATGGCACACCCTGAGTTGGAAGCAACCTACAAGTATCATTGAAACCCAACTTCTGACCCTTCACAGGACAACCTCAGAAATGACAGCATGTCTCTGAAAGCATTGTCCAAACACACCTTGAACTCTGTGTGTCTTGGTATTGTGTCCAGTACTCTGGGGAGCCCATTCCAGTTGGCTGAGCCAACTGGGTAAAGGCCTTTTTCTTAATATCTAACCTAAATTTCCCCTGACACAATTCAGGCTATGCAGTCATGTCCGATCACTGATCACCACAGAGAAGAGATCAGTGCCTGTTCCTGTGCTTCCCCTCACAAGAAGCTGTAACTGCAGTGAGGCTTCCCCTCAGTCTCCTCCAGGCTGAACAGACCAAAGCACCTCAGCCACTCTTCACATGGCTTCCCCTCAAGGCTCTTAGTTGCCCTCCTTCTGACACTCTCTAATAGTTCAATATCCTTCTTACTTTGCAGCACCCAGAGCTGCCCCCAGCACTGGAGGTGAGGCTGTCCCAGCCCAGAGCAGAGCAGGACAATCCCTCCCTTGCCCGGGTGGCCATGCTGTGCCTGATGCCCCCAGGACAGGGTTGGCCCTCCTGGCTGCCAGGGCTCTGCTGGCTCATGTTCAACTTGCCATTGACCAGGACCCCCAGGTCCCTTTCCTGGCACTACTTTCCAGCCTCTCATTCCCCAGTCTGTACATCCAGGGTTGCTCCACCTCAGGTGCAGAACACAGTACCTGTCTTTGTTAAGCTTTTATGGTTGGCACACAGCAAACATCTTACAGCTGCTGATTGCCCAGCCCTCTAATACAGCAATCATAAAGGAAAACTGCCCAGCTTCTTCAGATACTACACCTTCATATCATTTTCTATTTGAATTTTTTCTCATAGGTCTAACAAAAGTCACAACCCATAAGAAGAAGTCTTCAGACACTTATTAGAAGACATTGTGGGGAGCTAAGAGGATAGACAGAAATGTTTGGAATACTCCCTGTATTAAGTTTTTGTTAATCCATTTTTAGGTGGGAGATGTCAAGCTACTTTTCTAGTCCAACCAAATTAGTTTTTATAGACAAATTGGAGTGCCCACATATAAATTTTGAGCAATTAACAAAAAGTTTGTATTATTTCTATTTTCTTAAAGATAATTGCTAAAAATGATTTTTTTTTGTTTCAATTTTAGAATATAAGAAGAAATAGGAAATAACCTGGTGTTTCCTATTAAAATTAGAGGGTTTGTTTTATTTTATTTCAGAGGAAAATAATTCTTCGGTTAGACCAGTATCCAAAATGACTGATTTTAAAATACAAATTTCATTTGTTTTGAAATGGAACTCTGTGTTTCATTTGATAATAAAGGGTAATTTTGTATACCAATTCCTTTGAGATTAAAGAGATATTATATCATGTTTGCTAAACTAGATTTTAGACAAATAGAATCCACAGATTACAAACAGCTAATAATCACTGTTTATATTGCTCAAAAGTAGCACTGAAAACTAAGGTCAATTGTATTATATTTTCTGGCACTTAAGAGGCATGTATTTTGTTGAAAAATCTGGTCTATAGCCATCTCAGACAGATTTTCAAGGCTGTACTCGATTAATCCATTATTAGTTCTACAACAAATAGTTAAAATAAATTGTATGTAAGCAGATGTGTTAGTATGCATCTTTATGTGGATTTATTGTAACATTATTTTCAACCTTATATTCCGAACACTTTAATTCCCTCAGCATAAATGGAATATTGAAAACATTCATTACATTATCAATTTACCAGCAGGGAATTTACAATGAAGTGATTGTATAATTGCTTTAATTGATCCTTTTGAAGCAATATTGTGTGCATCATAATTTATATGTTGTAGTGAGTTTTAGTACCACACTCTGATATCAGATTACTCATGATTATTACTAGGAGGAGTTTGGATTAGTCATTATTTTAACTTTGTCATTGAAATCTCTCTTTTGTAGCAATGAAATCAAGACATAAACTTCTATGCCTCATTTAAATTACTTTTTTCCCTGCCATTCGGCCTCCTGCCTAAAGTAGGAAAACATGTTAAAAATGGTCTCTCTCCTCCTCATCCTCCCTGGGAAAAAACAAAACAAAACAACAACAACAACAACAACAACAACAACAACAACAAAAAAAACAAACACAAAAAAAACCCCCAAACAAACAAAAAAAACAACCAAACAAAACAAAACAACGAAACAAAAAACCACAGAAACAAACTTTTTCATAGAATACTTGGTAGTAAGGGTCCTTAAAGAAAGAGTCAGGGACTTTCTTTTGCAGGGACACTCATGGGCCTATAGAACAACCCCTCAATCATGTTGCTCAGGGATGCATCCAGCCTGGCCTGGAACATTTCCAAGGATGAGGCTTCTTTGGGCAATTTGCTCCGGTGCCTTCTTGTCCTCTCAGTAAAGAATTACTTCCTAACACCTATTCTAAGTGCTCTTGTTCTATTGTACATTTTCATATGATGCCAGTCAGCTAAGGCATGGTGGTTGTGCTCCTTTTGTTTATTTCCAGGTTAGAACTTCTAATATTTTTTCAACTATAAAGCTGCCTTTCCACTGACTTGTTTTCCAACACCTATTTTATTCTATTGGAGTAGCCCCTTGCTGATTTTGTGGGATTGTATCTGTCTCAGGATCAATCCTAAAGCCTCCTAAGAAGCAGCAGCAGCATTAATGCTACTTGGTTGTTCTTTCTCTTACTAAGGAGGAAACTCAATTACTAGGGAGTTACAAGCTCAAGTTACAAGTTACAAAGTCAGGGAATAGTTTTTCCTGAAAGATTCATCATCTCTTTTGAATTACAGTAGGATTTCAGAAAAGAGAACAAAATATCTTGGCATCTATTAGAGATTAGCAGATGATCCCTAAAAGAAAAGTTAACAAGTCTCATTACTACAGAAAAAAAATCATAGAAAGCAGGTATATATTAATATATTAAACATGAACCTATTAATAATATTGATGTTTGACTGAGGGTAGTTTAAAGAAAAAGCTACATTTGTTCTGTGAGTAAGAAAGTAACAAATTTTTAAATCTCGTCTTTTGCATATGACTGAAGGAAGCCCATTTGGCTTTGGTATAATTCAGGTATAATTTATATTTCATTATTAGACAGCTAGATATCTTCTGGAATCAAATCTTTAACTTATATGTAGAATAAATTTAACTGATATTCAGAATAATACCAGCTCTTTCCAACTTTCCTGAAAAATACCTATTGTTTTCAGTTTTTCTGTCTGATTCCCTCTGATACTTTTCTTAATGTACTTGGTTATGAGAGAGAGAGACTGCATTTGGATTTTCTTACTCTGAAGGCAGCTTAAAAACCTCCAAACATATTCTCTGCTGCTTTTTCAACACCACTCAGCAGCAGAATTCATCATTTCAGGAAGACAGTGTTCTAATCTGATTCTGATTTAGTGCAGACTGTACTAAACTGTAGTCTGACTATTAAATGAAGCATTACATCATACGCAGAGGATTTGATATTTTCTATTTTCCTATTACTCTTGTTTAGATAGTCAGTCATCACAGTTTCACTGTAGCTGCCTGGTAATTTTGTTTTGATTTCTTTTTTTAATTTGAAGACTTACACAGGCCTTTTGATACAGTTATTTTTTACTCAGCAGGAGGAAAGTATATGGACTTTCTGAATTCTCCAAAGAATCACTTCATCAGAGAAGGAATAATAAGGTTTCTTAAGGACTGCTTGACTTTTCACTAAGCTATGAGCCTCCTTCTTGTTCTTTGTCACAGTTAGGACCTCAAGCTCACCCATGCATCCATTTAAACAAGGTTTCAGTGTAGAAACTAACTTAATTTTGCAAAATAATAGTCACAGTTCCAAGGTCTAATTCCTCATTCAAAATAAATCAGTGATATGGCCTGGGAATGTCACAAACAGACATATTTCAGACCCTGCTGATTTTAATTTAAATGGTAAACCAGAGATGAATCTTTCACAATAAAGAAAATTATTTAAAACATAAGTTCTGTGTATCAGTTTCCTGTTTAATTACAGTTTCTTCTCTGTTTCATTCAAAGTATGGGACCAAAAAAATATGATATTGCATAATATTTTTTTCAGACACAGAAGAATCATTGATGACATCTCTGGTTTCTAATGAGCAGGCATTTTAACTGAATATTCTTCCATTAATTGCTTTTCAGCAAACTTAAGGCCCTTCATTAAATGTGCAATTCTGCCTCCCAGGAGCTGGTCTTTCATCCAGCTTTTCAGTTATACTTGACAGCTGTGCCCTTCTTCATCAAGATTACAGCTTTCTCTCATTTCTTTTTGGTATTATAAATTCTATTTGATATTTTGTAAAGCTGAATCATATTCATTCCCACAACCATTTTTTTATTTACACATGCATGAATTGTGTGGATAAAATATGATGTAATAATGTCGATGCTTTAGCCTATGTACCAGCCAGAAACCTAAATCATACTCTAATTCAGTTTTTCTCAAAGAGTTTCTAGTGTTTAATGCTCTCTTTGTTGTTCTTTTAATGACAGGTTTATCTAAGCACAGTGAGCTTTCACAGACTGCAACAAAGTACTTCATAATATAACAAAGCATCAAGAAGCAATTACTTCACTACAATTACTTTGCAACAATTTTCTGTCCATGCTTAATAAACACTAGTTAATGAATAAAATTATTATTGATTGATAATGTAAATTGATATTGAAAAGATGATGCTTTCAAGAAGATTTGTTGAAAAAGATTTCAGCATACTAACATGTATTTTAAAATTAAGTTTTCAGTGCAGGCTTGTGAGATCCTCTATAGATGTGGTTTAAGTTGTCTTTAAGGGTTTTTATACAATATTCTTTATATATTGCAAATGCAGCTATAGTGAATGGGACTATACAGAATGGCTCTGCCAAATGGGACTTCTGGCAGTCTAATGCAGAGGCTGAATAGTATTTTAGATATACAGTAGATCATAGGGCACTTTGGTGACATTCAAAGGAGTTGTTCCAGTGGATTCCCAAAAGTCATAAATTCAAAAAGTTGAAGAAATCTTCCCTTCATCCCTTGTTTTCTTTGGATTACAGATGAAAGCTGTTATTTTTCTGGGACAGAAAAGAGAAATGGCTTTCAAGACATTGGAGAGAATGCTTGAGGGATATAGATGTTACAAGAGTATGGATTCTGTACTCCTCGCTCGGAATAAAAAGACCTCTGGGCTTCATTAAAACAAAACAAACAGACCAAAGAGTGTATTTGAGAAAAGATAAAATAAAGAAAAAAAATATATTCTGAAACAGTAAGTTTCACTGTGAGCTGTGGTTGTTAGAACTTCAAGACAAACAATTAGGCTATATACTAACTTCATTCTATACAGCTCTTTTAATGACACATGACTAAGTACATGTAGTTGACCTTAAAAATTCTGCTTCCTTGTTTCTACAGTCCCTTCTGTCAATGTACGTAAACAAGCTTTGAAATCTTTCTTCTTTGAGGATTCCACCATGTTTAATCCCAGGAATAATAACAGCTGCACCTAAAAATAAAAGTAATACCATAATTGTCAAAAAATCAGCAAAAAAAGCTGTAGAGATCACTGAAACAACAACAACAAAAATATCATTACACTGCACCACATTTGTAAACAGCAAGACAGCTGCATCTTTTAAAAATGTTCTATAGCATTGTGAAAAATCTTGTTTTGATACTTCACTGAATATAAAAAGAAAATAAATTCATTTTTAAAAAGTGTAGAAAACATTGGCATTGCATACAATTATTACTCTTCTGTATAGAGGATTCAGACTGAATCTCTTGGACTTCAGGATAAACCAAAAACATCCTTCCCTGTTTGGACAGATTCACAGAATTCTCACATTGTGGAAATATTTCTTAACTTCCTGGACAATATGAAGGATTAATCTGGCACAGAATATTGAACAAAGCAGATTAATGACACAGTACAGTGTGGTTGTCTCTCTAATATATATACACAGCTGGAGTATTTGATCTTACACTTGCTCTACAGCATTGCATAAATCATTATAATTCACTATTAGTGAAGACTCACTAAAGGAATCAGACTCAGATCCAATGATCTCAAGGAAAGAATATTTAAGGGTCAATGATTAGCACCAGTGTTAACAATTGCCATTAGTTGCTTCCTTGATGGAACAACTACATTCCACAGTTCAAAAACCCACCTTTTAAAAAACAAAACCTAAAATTTATAAAATATGAAATAATTATCTAATATTAACAAATTAATATTGCCATTAATCTATTTAAAACAGAACTCAGTTATCTTTCATGCTAATATAAGAATTTTTGTTTGTTTCTTTTAAAACAAAAATACTGATCTTTTAATTAATCACAGAGGATATCACTTCAGAACTCAGAAATCTCAGTCTCAAATCAAACTGCAATGTTCATTCATTTTGTTCTGCTAATACGACCTACTTGCAAAGGATTGTTCTGTACTGAAAATTTGGGAAAATATCTGACTCCTAGAATTATACAGAATATTATTTTTATTTGTTTACATATATTTTAAATGGCTCAAATTAATGACTGCTGATTTGTTCTGTGCTGAGAAACTGCTCTTCCTGTTTCATCCTGTACTTGTTATGGATCTTTTTTATATCTAACACACAACTCCCTGGATAATTTCCCTAAATATAATAGGCAAAAATCTCATCAGGGATAAAAGCAAAGAGCAGTTTCACTGAAGTTAGAAGACTGCTTAGTTTCCTAATCACTGACAGTAGCATATATTACTCTCATTTGATAATGCAGCTGTTAGGACCGTCTTCCTATCTAAATCAATGAAATTTCATTCTGTACTCTTTTGCTATTCACCTTCAAATCTCTTCTGATCTCACTGAGTTAGAATAGGGAGCCAGCTCACATAGTAGCCACTTCTGTAACAAAACACAGAGGATAAGAAACATTCTGCATACTTACAAGTCAAGAAGCTTATATGGAAAGAATACAGACCATATTTCATGAATATGTTTTTGAAAAACTTTAGGAAGCAGTTGACTTTCTTGATAAATATGTACACCATAATAATATCTGAATTTTACAGAGTAAGGCAGTAGTTAATTTTAAAGTTATGTATTTTCATTTTCTGTACGTCTGATACAGAATAAATAACAGTACCAGATATGGGAAAAATTAAATATAGCTTTCAATTTATCTTCTGCATTTTCTTCACCCACCCTGTATTTCTCACAGCAACATAAATCTACTTTTCTCTTTTTTTTCCTCTTTTTTATCTTTATCCTTAGTTTACTAGTTTGAAAGTTGGAAGCTAAAGGATAAAAAAAAAGGGATGTAATTCAAATTATACCCATTTTGGCTAATAAGATTTACTTTTCTTTCTTCTTATTTCTCTCAGTTTATTCCTAGGAACAATGATGTAGGAATAGGAAATAGGAAATAGACAAACCTACTTCAAGTCACCTCATTTCATAAAAAGCTATTATTTGGCTGAGCTTCACTATACATTTTAGATTCTTTAAATGTAGAACACTTTGATTACAGAATATTTAGTTTGAATTTTAACAGTTTTTGACCCTATTCCTTATTTGACAAATTATATTGGGCTTCTTTTTTAGTATGAATTGGAGGCAGTTCTCTAATGAAAATAATTATTTTTTTCTGTTGTCTATACTAATTTCTATACTGTTATTGGATTTTCTTTTCTTCTTCTTTTTAGGTTTGCAATAAGGTATAACAAAGGTATAAGTAAAAATTATGAGCTCTTTTGCTTTCATATAAAAATTAAATTCTAAAAGAGAAATCAGGAACATGTAACAAAATATGCTGACTAAATCTTCACAATCCAATCATATGTCTTTAAGAGAGAGCCTAGGCTCAGTCTGAGACAGATTTCAATTTATTAGTTTATCAAATTTCCTATTTTAAGCAACTTCAATTATACTATCCAATATATTTTGTCAAAAAGATTAGTTGTGATTTTTTTATTGCTTCCTTTAGTAAAAAAAACCCTAGTGATTTAGTTTTCCATAATTCATATTCCTATTTTTCCATATTAGTCTTTAAAATATATTTAGCCGAAATATGTTATGTGGGATCCATCTCACCAACTATTGTCCTCTACAACTTAAAGGACCACTTTCCATTTTCTTTACAGTTAGAGAAGATATATCTTATTTGGAACGACTAAAGTCCTTCATAATTAATTGAACAAGAAAAATGTCTATTTTTTCTGAATCCTTAATATTACAGTCTCACTTTCAAAAATATGGTGGCTACATGTCATGATTTTACACTGCTCAAAGTAGAAATCTTAACCTTATTTGCCAGATTGTTATGCAAAAACACTGCTATTCCTCTCTCCTATATCTTTGCCAGTATATCTCTGGTAATGTTATCACCAGCTCCAATATATCCTGATTTCACAAACATAACAATTTAATCTAAATCCTCATAAGAAGTTGTATTGGTTTGAAAGCAAAACCAGTGAGAGACTCCAAGTCAGTAATACAATTTAATAGGAAAAAAAAAAAAAAAAGAAAAAATAAAATACATGCAATAATACAAAAGAAAAACCACTGACAGAGTCAGAATATAACCTGACGCCCTGTCAGGCAGGGTGTTGGTAGCAGTCCCATTAAATGGTGGCTGCAGGCCTCCTGGATGACAGATGTGATTCAGTTGAAGCAGTGCTCCTGTAGAAGGTGCAGTTTTCCTCCGAAGATCCAGCGATGATGTGGAAAAGATCCGACTTTCCTCTGGGATCCAGTGGAAAGGTCTGCCTTCGCGTCCCAAACCCCAGTTTTTTATCTAGGTAGGAAAGGCTTGGCTCCTGCCCCTGGCTGGGGCATCTCCCAATGGGATGATGTAATCTTATCAGTCACACAATAGGACTGAATGGCCCATTAACGGAATATATCTCCTGGAGGAAGGATGGGTTGTGAAAAGATAACGATGATCATCCCCCTGATTTTATCAGATGGCACTTCAGCAGAGGATATCTCCCACAGAGATAAGGATCACCACCCCTCCCACATTTCAACAGATGGTGATAGAATACACATTTTTGCATTGTACCCCAGGACAGAAGCTGTGCAAAGGTCTTCCGTGCTGAGTTTGTTGGAGGCATAGAATTGCATGCACGAAGTATGCAGATCACAGGATAGGAATCTCAAAAACAGCACAGCAACCAAAGTAAAAGATCAAGACTGGGCAAATTACAAAAAAAAAAAAGTACCTGTAAGATAGAAAGACTGTGAAAGAAGAGAATTCTCCTTATAATACTTACACATCAGTCACTGTAGTGATTTACAGTTTATCAGGAGCAAAGATATCTCATTACATACATTGCTTTTCCATATGAGAATTGTAACAAAAAATTGATTTAATTTTATAATTTGAGCATACTAATAACTATACTACTAATACTAGATATCTTTCAAGCTGACATGTTATCATTTCTACCTCTCTCTATTGGTATTAGATTGCCTGTTAAGAAAATACTAAGAATTAGCCATTTTATGAAGCAACTCAGAAACTTTGAGATCAAGAGTTTTTTTTTTGCACAATCCTTCCAAAGTAACTTTTTCCTAAAAGTTATTTCTTGTAGTATTATTGGAATTAAGTACCATTAAATTTGAAATATCCAAACCTATAAATAGTTAAGGCATTAATCATCAAGAAAGATGCAAAAGATGAATCTAAAATTTCTGAAAAGACAATAACCCCTTAGCTACTATTTCTCTGTAACTAATTAAATATTTACATATTTTCAGATACTTTGTGTGTAATAACCAGACTCCATAGTTCACTACTGTAAGACTGTTTATTTAATCTAAAGTTATTTCACATCATTACAGTCAAATTTTACTTGGGGAATCAGATTTTTTTATTATAAAAAGTGTGGATTCTATTAACTGAGATGACAGTACCTTCATAAGCCATTTTATCTGAAAAATTCTTGGACAGATCTAAAGGAGTTCAAATGTAAAACCCCTAGCAATGCATAAAGGAGTTCAAAATGTAGTTTCTAGCAATGTTTAAGTTCTTAGAGTTTTGCTGTTATTATTATTATTAGTTTTTGATACAGTTTTGAGGGTATCTTTATTCCTTACCTAGTTGAATTATCTTCCAATGTTTCCAAGAATAGTTGAGGTTATAAGAGACCCCTGAAGAGTATCTTGTCCAATCATCTTCGTGGCATAGAAAAATTTTCTTTGTTGTTGAGTGTCATACTCTTTGGAGACTCAATGAATCTAACCCAACTGACTGGTTGCTATGCAAATGGAATATGTATGAATGATGTGGCTAAGATAAACACAGAAGAAAAAAAGACTAAAATGTAGAAAAGCAATCTAAATATGAAACTCCACTATATTAGATAAGCACCTTTATAAATATAGAATCACAGAATATCAATGTCATTAATGAAGATATTAAATAATACTGGTCCTGTGGGACTCCTGAGGGACAACACTCGCCAATGACATCCATTGGGACAATGAGCTATTGACCACTATCCTCTGGATGTGATTGTACAACCAATTCCTAACCCACGAGACAATCCACCCATGAAATCCCTTTTTCTCCAATTTTGAGAGAAGCATATTGTCGGAACTGTGTCAAAGACCTTACAGAAATCCAGATAAATGGCATCTGTAGCCCATCACTTTTCCACTTGAAATAGGCACTCCATTGTAGAAGGGCATTAGGTTGGTGGGACAGACCTTGCCCCATGCTGGCTGTCTCAAATCACCTCCCTGTCCTACATGTGTGTTAGCACAGCTTCTAGGGTTTTCTGTTCCTTCTCAGGCACAGAGGTGAGTCTGACAGGTTTTTCGTTCCCAGGGTTCTCCTTTCTTCCCTTTTATAGATAGGATAATGTTAATCCTCTGGTTATTGGGAACTTGGGCTGAATACCTCGACCTTTCAAATAGCATGGAGAATGGCTTGGCAAATATATCAGAGGGGTAGGTTTTCTCTGACCTTTCTCTTCTGCCAGACATACCTACAGAAGCCCTTGTTATTCTTTACATCCCTTGCCAAGTTTAGCTCCAGCTTCTCCTTAGTCTTACTTCATTCCTTGAGAACACCTTGGGAACTACAGAGAGGTAAACCTCACCTCTGCCTGGGAAGATGATGGAGCAGGTCCTCCTAGAAGATATGTTAAGACACATAAAAGACAAGGAGGTGTTCTGAAGCAGTCAGCAAGTTTTTTTCTGACCAATCTGTTGGCCTTCCATGATGGAATGACTGCAATAGTTGCCAAGGTAAGACTGATTGATGTCACCTAACTCGATTTCTGTAAGGCTTTCAATAGTCTCACACTGCATCCTTATCTCCAAATTGGAGAGACATCGATTTGAAGTGTGGGCAAGCTGTTGAAGAAGGAATGGGCTGGCTGGATGCAGCTAGAGAGTGGTGGTCAGTGACTCTGTGTCCAGGTGGAGACTGGTAAAAGGTGGTGTTCCTCAGGGCTTTGTCTTGGGACTCTGCTCTTGAATTTATCAATGACATAGAGAAGTCAAGAGACACCTCAGTAAGTCTGCAGATCACATGGAGCTGTGTGGTGCAGTTGACACAACAGAAGAAGGGGATGCCATTGAGAGCTCCAGAGAAATATGGACAAGCTTGAGATGTGTGTTCACATGAACTGCTGAGTTTTTTGCTTTTCCTTGTTTGATTGTCTATTTTTCTTAAAACCATATGCTAATTTTAATAAATCTAAATAATAAAAAAGTAAACATACTGTACAAATGATGTTTTGGCTAATCATTGGCTCAAGTGCCTTATTTTACATATTTTAATTTATTTAAATTTTAATGCCAGCTGTAATTGTCATAATTAGATTGAATTTTGAAATGTCACGACCTCCACAGTCAATTTTCAATACTCTTACTCCATAGATCAATTCACAAGAAGCACAGAGGGCACCACAAGGAAAACCTTGGTTTGCTTCAAAAGAAGCCAATTAACAAATCTCATTTAGTGTTAATTGCAACAGCAGTTCGCATCACAGTTTAATCAACACCTTGCTAAAGCAAACTAGGAGAAAGCAAAAGACGGACATTGATTTCATGCACAGCCAGAACTATATTGACACATTTCAAACACTGAACATCGTGCAGATGGGAAGTCATTCCCAACAGACTGGAGTGGTTACTGTACATACAAATTTTTCAACAAAACTCAGAAGCTTTAGCCTTAATGAAATAAAGATAAAATACAAAATAAATAAATACATATGTATATTTATTGAAAATCAAATACATATTTGATATGTTCTCTCAACATACTAAGGAACAAATTTGTATCTTGTACTGAATTCCTTCCAATGGCACATTTTACAACCTATTCCACTGTTTTAGCTATAAATCTTGACCTTATGTACCAGTTCATTCTGTCTCTCAAAGTAAAGTCAGGTGATCACATATTTCTGCATGTTAATATTGGCCTCTACAACTTGTAAACATGAAAAAAGCTAAGCAAAAGGTTAATGATATATGAGTGAATCTATGTTTAAAAAATGCTGTTAGCTTGCAACTGTGGCTGCCATTCAGACTAAGAAGGCTGCAGTTGACAAAATATCTGAGTTGTTCCAAAGCAGAAGTTTTCACGTTTCACAAATGCATTAATGATTCTATTATGCTCTGAAAGACTGCTTTGTATGTTGGGTTTTAAGCTGAAATACTACGTTTTTATTTTTGTGCCCTTATAGGTTGTAAATAGACATTGATGGTAAAACATATATGTGACAACAACGACATGTACTAACAATCTGTAATGAAAGCTGATACAACTTTTCCATCTCTTTAAATGCCTTCCTTTAGAAGAAAAAGGTGATGTTTTTCAAATAGCACCTGCATTAAAACATTAAATTCTTTAACAGTGTATGTTTAACTGAATTTAATTTCCTGTCTCTCTGAAGTGTGTGAGTCTTTGTGACCATTGGAAAAGTCAAGAAAATTGAGAAAGACCGGATATAATTTGTATATATAAACATCCCTTTCAAAAGTTTTCAAGCAGAACAGCTACATTCTATCCCATTCTACATTCCATCCCATTCTCCCTTCAATCCAATCCCATTTTAATTCTGATTGGACTTTAAAGAAGAAAATGCAAAATTTTCCATTAAAATTAATTTCAGGATGGAAAAACTCAAGATGTACAGAAATGAAAATGTTGATATAACATTTATAGTTTTGAGATATTTCCATGAGTTAAATCAAGATACAAAATGCAGGAGAAATCAAACCTAAAATCTAGTTTACCAATGGTATTCACAACTGAGACAGAACATATTTAAAATCCTTGAAATTGGTAAAATGTTATTTTATACCTGGGTTTGGAAGAGTTAGAGACACAGCTAGAGAGTGGTTTTTTAACTTCCCCTCCAATATGCTCTTTCTTAAAATTACCCAGCTTTTCCTAAAATATACAGTACAAAAGAATTTTTCCATAGTTCAATGGCAATTTTTGAACATTTAAATTTTGTGAACTATCTGCAATTTTTATTATTTGAATAATATCTGAGGGTAGGGGCTTTGTTTGTTTTTCTGTTTGTTTGTTTTTTGGTTTGGTTTTGTTTCCTTCACATTCTGGATATTTTAAATGCTTCTTCTTAGAGCATTTGTTCTTCTTAAATAACATTTGTTATTTTAGATCACTTAGTGAAAACCAAAAGATTAATATAGTATCCTGTGGAAGAATAATGTACCATAGGAGGCAAATAAGTCTAGTTAGCATGATATGGATCAGAATGATGTGACAGACTAATCAAAAGTTGCATTTGGTTAAAAGAGCTAGTCATATGAGTACATAAATGTGACCCCAGTCTTTGCATTCAGTTTTAGATTCAATCCCACACAGCCCTGCTTTTCTGCTTCTGAGAAATCTGAAACTACTGCAACATGCCTTTGCCTGCTTAATCTGCCCAGTTCAGCAACCCCTTATTTCATACAGGGAATCTTTATGATTATAAGGTGTTCCCATCCTTCTTTTATTCTGCTACACAAAGAAAATGGTGCCAGTATTTGTACTGAGGACCCCCTGGTGAGCCTCTCTAGGGAATACCTTTGCCTTTCAGAACCTGAAACCAACAAAATGCGAATACCTGAAACACTCTTTAGTGGTAGCCTTTTCCTTTCTCTCTCTACCATCATTACCTACCAGGTGTTGGGTTAGTTTACTTTGCTCTTGGGGCTTTTTTTCAGCTATGCACTATACATAAAACCTTATGTACAACTAAACATATAGCATTTCTTTCTAGATCAAATCCATGGCTAGTTCATTCAAGTTCATTTCACTCTTCATGTCTGTGTATTTCTTAGTCATTTTATTACATATTGAAGCCAGTTGCGATATCTTGTAGGATAAAGAGAATTTATCTCCCTTTTCTCTTTTGGTAACCATAGCTGCATCCCCAAAACCTTAGTACCACAAACAGCACACAATAGCAGGCCAGCTTGCCCTTGTGATCATGATGTATCTACTTCTAGGTGGAATAGCACCTAGAAAATAGTGAAAATCTAGAGAATAAAAATGTGAAATAATTAATTCTTTTTTTTTTTGTGAATAGGTACTAAATTCCTTTGCAAACTTTGAAAACAAAAACAAAAACAAACAAAAAAAGGAGGTAACATTTGGCCAGTTTCCTCTTCTTCCTTGCCAATGTGAAATCTTTAAATGGATCTATGTTTGGACAGATCTGTGGAATTTACTTGTACAATTGTCTCCAGAAAGATTATGCAAAACAGGATTTCAGAGACTTAGCAATAGCTTGTGCTGATCAGCAGAATTATTTCCTGACTTTGTGGAAAGTAACGTGGCATCTCAGCACTTTTAAAGAAATGCTGAAGACCATATTTTGTTTATCAAACTGCATAATTAACAACTGCGTAATTAACAATTTGTGTCCATTGGTGCATCACTGTGAAGGAAACTTCAAATTACACGGACATGCCACTGTGAATTGATATAAAAAGACTGCAATGAAAATGTTTGTGGATTCTTTTAATAGATATAGTCTAGAATAGGGATACAGGTAACTTAGAAAATATTAGCACAGTGTGGTAGCTAAAGTACTTTCTGGTCATCTGATATGTAAAACTACCAGGTTCATAAATTTTATCACAACAAAAACATTACCTTGAAGAAATTTTCCAACAGATCAGATAAGTTGATATTTGAAAGATGAAACTGATATCTTGATTTTAATACAGCTCAGTCATGTTTTATAGTAGATCATCCAGTAATATGAAAAACTAACAAAGTGTTTATCTTGTAGCCCAAAGGGAAAATGATGTAGAGATTCAAACAGAGAAGTCAACAAAGCTTGAGGCTCTTAATTGAAATTTGGAAATAACTTGGATCAATTTATATATTTTTTTCATAGAACACAACTTGTAGAAGCAGAGATAATTGCATTTATCAAAAGCTTGAGCTCTAATGATGCTTATACCAAAATAATTTAAATCTAAGTCTTTTTCTGCATTCAAGATAAATAGTTATTCTTTAAATATTGTTTATATTGTTTAAAGTACATTTATTCCATGGGGCAATGGAGATCCAAGCCACTACTACCTTCCAGCTCTATGCGACACTTGTCTTGAAATGAAGTTTGTAGCTCATGGATCCATTGCCCAGTTTTCTGGTCCCTGTGATATTTTTTGGGATCCTTTTTAGGTCTTTTCCTTATTGTCCCTATGCACATATTCTTCTGAAGCTGGCATTTTGTTCTAATTTTTCATTTTTGCAGACGAGTTGTCCTGTGTCTTGCAGCCCCATACAAAGCCCAAAGTCTGCTCTGTGATCCTGTCAATTCTTTTGGGATGGCCTTGGGTAGAAAGAGCCTCTCAGGTTGGCTCTCAGGGTTTGGCTCTGCTGGCTCTGCTCTGCACATGACAGGATTTATACTGAGGAACCCCTGTTGGGCCTCTCTAGGGAACAACTTTGCCTGAAACCAACAAAATTTGAGTACTTGGCAGTCTTTAGTGGTGGCCTTTTCCTTTTTCTCTCTACCACCACTACCTGCTGGGTGTTGGATTTGGTTTGCTCCTGGGGTTTTTTTCAGCTAAGAGCTATACATAAAATCTTATGTACAACTAAGGGTGATTGTATAACTGAACAAAACCCATCAATTTAATAATTTTTTAAAACTACTTCAATAGAAAATAATTTGATAGGATTTGACAGCAATTTATAAGGTTGACAGAAAATGTATTACTAAGTCAATGAAGTGCCAAATTATTGAAAAAAGAGAAAAATAATAGTCCATTTATGTTATTAATATTTTTTCAGTTGAAGGTAATGTGATAGCATATGAAAACAGAAGAGTCCTGATGATTCTTAATCTATGCAAAATATATACACTTGAGTTCAATGTATCACAGTATATTTTGTCTGTTATAGCACTAAACAAAGGACCAGCTTCTACACTCACTGTGCTCCACATGTTGAGTAATCACTGGAAATTGCCAGGTTTTTTTTCCCACTTCTCTCCAAGGAAATATTTTTCCCAAAACCAACTGAAGGAGAGACTGCTTAAATCTGTTTCCCAGAGGGACCCCATTCAGAGGTTTCCTCCCAAATTTGCCCTAAACCAGGACACTGCTCTCTGTAGGAACTGAGAAACATTCAGATTCAAAGATATTTTGAAGTATTAAAATATTCTTGTGTTTGTCCTAAGTAATCCCATGAAGATGCAGGTACAGGCATAATGACACAATTATAACTCAGTATCTAGACCAAAGCTGAAAACTACTCTGAAGCAAAATGTGTTATTATCTCTGTGTGGTGTTCTACATATCTTATTTTTTTCCTGAAAAATAAGTACAACTGAGTTGCATGATATGCTGAAAAGCCATTAAAGGTTATTACCATGGTAAAAAGTACAGTTATAGAAATTCAGGACTTTTACTCAATAAGGGTCTGTTACACCTAAGTTATGTGGAATTTTGAGGTTTTTGTTTAAAATCCCACAGTAAATAATACATATACTAAAACCCTTTACCCAATTCCTTAATTTATTAATTTAAACCACATTGTTTCACTTCAAAATTCTGATTGCTCCTGTAGAATTCAATTGAGCTTCAAGAAGCCCAAATGCAATTTTTTAGTACATTAGAAGTTATGCTATATACAATATGAAGAGTGGGAAAACTAGCACAATTCCTCCAATAAGAAATTTAGATGGACATCTCAGTCTTTTTTTTTTTTTTTTTTAATCAACTGAAGGAAATAAGTAATTTTAGGGTATGAGTCAATTCTTTCTCAGTTAAAAATCAAGTTCATTAGGCCTGACAAACTACATCTCAAAATGTCGGTTACCTTCCATTCACAATTAAGTAATTTAAGATGAGAAGTTACACTATAGACAACTAAATCCAAGTTCTATCATTAAGTAAAATGGCCTCCACAAAAGTGTACTTCTGCTTAAGGCACATGCTGAATACATTGTCTGAGTTCTGGACTCAAAATATTTGTGGTTCTTTTGTTGTTTTTTTAAAATTAAGATAAAGGTAGATAAATTGTGTCCCACTTGTTTGGGAGTAGGTCAGTAGGGAAAAGTGATTCAATTTCCTTTACAGCTTTTGGTCATACCCATTTTGTTCCTGCTCACTGGGTGATAGAGTAGTCAATTTATTCAGGTGCTAAGCATACTTTAGGCAAAAAAGAAAAACAGCTATAAGAAATATGATGCTGTAGTTTAAGTGGACGTCCTTTTAGCAGGCAGATGCTTAGCCAAATGTTCTAATAAATTTTTAACATTAAAGAGTCAGCTTTATTTGGCTGCTCTGTAAAAGTAGAACTAGACTGTGCCAAAATCCAGGTGTGAAAAATAGACATTTAAAATATATATATTTATTCTTTTAGGAAGGCACATACATGTGTGAAAAAGAGTTATTCAACTCTGTTGAACTTAGGCTATACTAAACCTATCCTAAACAAGTTTTTAGAAAGACTTGATAAACATACTATCAAATATTCCCAGAGACTACAGGATTAATCAAGTAAAAAATAAACTAAACAAATTTTAGAATTGGCACCAAAAAGTTGCTCCCATATCTGATTCTTGGCACTAGTCAGATGAACATAGTAGAAGTACATTGTTGACTTGTTGACATTGTTAACTACCTGTTATGTAATCCAAAAAGATAATTAAGGAAGTGAAGATTTAAGCTAGAGGACTGCATTAGAAAGTGATGATGACTTTCTCAGATTTTTGGTCTGATAGGTCAGATATACATAATCAATATTCTATTTATGAATAGAAACCCAAGTAGATTTTTCAAGGTAGACAGCTTTAGATAGACTGAAGGAAAAGGGAAAAAATCTAAGAAATGTTGATCTTCAAACACAAAGAAAAGAATTTTACTTATGTCATTTATTTAAATAGCCAGTTGCAAGAATATGGGAATACTGATAAAATATTATGGAGTATATGTGAAATAAATTACTACCTTTGAAGTAAAATGGTGCTTATGAGAAGCAAACCATTCTGACTTGTTAGGAAGTACCTTTATGTGAATATGTAGACTGCACATCCCACATATCTAGTTTCTTTTTTAATAGAATTTTAAAAATGCTAAAGGATTGCTAAAATAGTTTTTCAATATGTCTGTACGATGATATGGAACAGGATTCATAGACAGTAGAGTTCTCAAAAATCCAAACCAGCCAGCTTCTGAGGTGTGGTGCATATCATATACAGACTAACCAGCTCTGCCTGAGAAGCACTAATTCAACTAAACAGCAGATGGGTTTGTACAGTCAGTGGGTTCCACTTTTTCCTAGAAACAGTGGACATGAATGTGGATCATGGTTAGTTACTCTACATTTTCAAAGTGAGCATATCAAAGCTCAGACAGGGAGACAGATAACCAATAATCCTTGCTTTTATGACTCCATCACAGAAAGAAATGAGTATGATATCGCTTGAATTAATATCTTAGTTACTGGGGCACTCTGCAAGTTAGTTTTGTGACCATTCACTCTCAGAATGAGAACATAAAACTCAAGCTTTCAAAACCCAGAGCACGACATAAGACTACTACATAAAGATTTTCTATAAGGCCATAACAGCAAGCAGGTGATGTTATTTATGGTCAGAGTTACTAAGTCTTGAAATAGTTTAGGCAGTACTGTCAGTTTTGGGATACAAAGTGAGAAGCAAGCCTATCTATCCAGGATATCTTATTATATCTATGTTTGATGGAAAATTTGGGAGTTGGCACAAGTATAGACCAGTAAGTGAAGAAATATGAGTGGTCTGGATTTTTGTCAGAAATAAAAGGTCTTTTTAGGAGAGATTTATGCAGAATGCATCTAAACTCTTTTAAAGAAATGTTTAGTTAAAAAAAAAAAAAGACTGTAGAGAATTACCAGTGCTGTAATTCTGTTTTAGGTTCCCAGGATTACCAGTACAAAAACTATTGACTGAAAATACATCCTGCATTGTAACCAGAGAGTTTAACACTTTTCAGTAGTATTGACCCTGTCATATAATAAAAATTTCAAAGGTCTGTGTGATTGCAGTTACATGTCTGATCATATTCACCAAAGGTGTCAGACTTCAAGCTTATTAGATACTTTAACTAATAGTGAACAGGGAAAGTCACACACATGTAAAAAAGTACTTTAAGAAAATCAATGGCATTAGAAAACCTATTTATAAAAAAAATAAAAAATTCATCAAGATATTTTTCAGTCAAAACATGCAGAGAGCTGTGCAAGACAAAAGAATTAATTACATATGCTAATTTTTACATTTATTGGTCCCTGTCCACTGTGGCAGGATTGGAAGTGGGGACAGGGAAGAGCAGAGCTTCTAAACACACATGCAATCTTAATCCAATTACCCTACTGCAAAAGTGGCATCTGTCTGTCCCTTATGGCTATGTGCCATACATCCCTCCTACTCGAGTTCTTACATTTTGCCAGATTTTGCTTTGAAATCAACTTTGGTGTTACACAAGCTGCATCCATTTCTGCTTTTCTTAACTCTTCATTTTGTGCTTAGACCTGGAAAACTTTCAGTTTAATGGGGTGAAAAAAATCTTCCAGATCCTTGACACTGGCAAGATTTAGAAGTAAATAGCACAGATTCAAAGGTAGGCAAGAACAGCATGGAAAAGTTTCATGAAATTTATTCCAAGAGAATCAAATCCTGGTAGATATCCTTATGTCTCATCTTGTCCTTACTCCAAACATTTCACAGAAATAAAATGAGAAATATACCGTGATACACTTTGAGGAGAAAAAGGTCCATTTTATGAAATATTGCTGTAAACTTACAGATTAAATCTTGACCTACTGCTGCTTTCCTCTCTGAAGAAATGACAGCCTAAAGTAAGTAGTTGTTGAAGTATGTTTTTCCCATTTCTCTCTTCTATTCCCCATTGCAATTCCCATTTTTACGGTTCTTCAAAATAAGCACAGCATGTCATCCCTTCATAGATTAGAAGAGACATCCTGCATCTTTACTACTGTTTTGCTTTACAAGTTCTAACTCTTATGTTCTCTTATTCTCTTTGCCTATAAACAGCAAATAAGAGCCCTAGAAGCTGTTATCAGTGAGGAAGGTTATCAATATTATCAGTGAGATTTCATTGCACTGGTGATTCTGATGACTTAACGGCTAATCTCTAATTGAAAACTGCCATAGGAGATTCTGAATGTATTTCAGCAACATAAAATCTTTCACTGTTTTCATCCATGTATTTTTTAAGAGAGAATACCAAAATACAATATTTTAAGAGGATTTTTAGTGGATCTTCATTTAAAACACAGATAGACGATATCTAAGTTTTTTCAAATGTTTCTAAAATATGAAAAAAACTAAAGAAGTCATCTAACATACATGATTTTTTTGCAATTTAAGTATTTATTATGAATGAGATAAATTAATAAGAAATTTATAAAATAATAAATGACCTCTTAAACTGAGTTCAAAGAAAGTAAACTAGATTACTAGCATTTGATAACGGAACACTAGTGTTTCTAAGGTACATTTTATGTCTTCAGTACTAAGTATTAGAAATATTAGTTAATATTATTAATATTTAGTATAATTTATATATAGTATAAATATGAATAACCCAATAGATAATAAATCTGTACATTTTAACTATATTACAGCTCCAATATAGAACAAGTAAAATTTTATACACAGGTATTGCCTGATAAATAAAAATCTGTACTGTATATATATTTTTTTTTTTAGGAAGGTGCATTTGCTTTTCTTAAGGTAATGGTAATTTACCACTCTCTAATGTGGAAAATTTTACAAGATAAGATTTAGAAATTTAGAAAGAGATTAAAAAAAAACCTCCTCAGTTCCTTTTTTTAAAAAAAAATTTAATAATTAACCTTTCCATAGTGAAATAACCTCATCATACCTTCATTTAACTATGGAATTAGAAGGATGGAAAGGATAGGATAGATAAGGGAGAATACTTTTGTGGTAAAAATGTATTAGTGGCATAGCTAATCAAAGACAGAACATACAAACATTGTTTTAGGGCTCTTGCCTGTCAGTTTTATGAGACTGAAGAATTTAAGGAAAATGATAACCACAACTCAGATGGCAAAGAGGCTTATGAGGATGTGATTAGCAGAAAAAAATGAATAGAGGAACAATAAGAAGAAAGGCGGCAACATGGGCAAGAAAGATTCAGGTTTCAGAAAATTACAGAGGAATTAACAAAAACAAACAAAATCCTTTTAAATCAGGATATCTTATGATGAAACTAAAAAGTATTTGAAAGTGAATGTAGGTACTATGAAATACTGATACAAGATTTAAAAATGGAGCACAAATAGAATAAGATATCAGTATATTAGGAAGAAGCAAGATTTAAGGAAGGCAAGCTAGAGATATGGTAATGCTATGCAAAGGATATGATGACATCTTTCTGTGCTACAAGAGATCAAAAAGAGCTAGTGGAGTTTTCACCCAGCATCTATAGGAGACTTTGGCATACACATTTAAAATTCAGTTTTAAACCTGAAATGAGAGTTCTGAAACCGTAACCATGCGGATTCCTTGTGTGTTACAAGGAAAAGGATAAATTCTATGTAACTTATAGTTTATGAAATAGAATTATATATTTTTAAAATCAAAGCTCTTCATTCATATTTTTTTATTATTCCGTCAGTTATACTTTTACTATTGTCCTATTCAGTTGTTCAAGGCTTTAACTTTTCCCCAATATGGTTTTATAGCCCTTTCCTCTACCACATTACACACATTTGCAAGGCAAAGACCTACATTTTCTTCAGATAGGAAAAAAGAAAATTCACAAGTCCACTCTTCCAGCATAGATCCAGAAGCTCCAGCTGAGAGAGTATTCTCAGCATAAGTGTTCTCCCTCTCCTCAGCCACTGGGACTGGGTTATGGTATATTCAGGATTGCAATAGTCTCTGTCATCTCAGGGTAACTGGTACTGCAATTGCTGCCATTTTAGCACCTTCTTAGCTTCTGGAGCCTTTTGGGACATACACTCTCGCAATTTCTGCTTGGTTCAAATTACTTGATCTATACTACAACCAGAAACTTGGTTTTAAACAGTCAATGCACCAGTAATGGCAGCACCTGGTCTTCTACCCAAGTCTTTTTTTTGTCAGTATCTTAAAGAATGAAGGAGGGGAGAAGCTTTATATAGTCTCACCAGGGAGATTGAGGTTAACATACCACAGCTTCTGTACACCCAGGGTATTCACAAGAGGGTGATCAGCCAAGACAGAAGGCACTAGAACATACTTGCAAGAAGGTAACGGGGTAAATAGTAGATTGGAGACCAAAATGTTCTCAGACTTCAAAGATGCATTGCAAATATATCCAGGGTACAAAATTCAACTCTGGTCCTGATGGGAGTACATGAGATATTTTACTTTTTAGCCAGAAGTTCAGTAGTTTCATTTTTCTTCTTAAAAGAAAGTGAATAACAATAAAAAATAAGCCAAAAACCCATGTCCAAAATCCCTCTCAAAACCCCCAAACAAACCAAAGAGAAAACATAAATCCACGGAATCACCATGATTAATTTTTACTGTCTATGGAAAAGCAATAGGATTTTTTCAAACACTTTTTTTACCATAAGATTTGAATTTTTTTTTGTAGAAATGTTGTGTACTAAATGTTAGAATAATAGAAATATTCTGTTTGCTGATTTTGTGAACAAGCTTGACACTAAATACCAGCAGTGAAGATTATGTGTTCAGACACCAGTCCATCCTCACCTGGGATAGACTGCTAACTTGTTTATCATAGATCATCACCTTCAGGCTGCAATAGATTATTGTTTGAAGTTGAGTTTAGTCTGTGCAGATAGGAGAGCTAAGGGAGAATACTTTTATGGTAAAAATGTATTAGTGGCATAGCCAGTCAAAGACAGAACATACAAACATTGTTTTAAGGCTCTTGCCTGTCAATTTTATGAGGCTGAATTACTTATCTTCGTTTATATGACCTAGATTATATTTTGTATTTCAACACTAACCCAATTTTTTGCATTTCAGCTACCATAATATGAGCGTTTCCAGCTGGGCTCTGTCAGCCTCTGTTCCACCATAAATCATATCTGCCTTCTCATTCAAAGATGCTAACTGATGAGGCAGAAATAACCCAATCTCAGCTGGCTTTGTGGCCTACTTACATCACAGCCACAGCAGGAATGCAGATTGCCTCTCCGATCTTTTGGATAAAGCCATAAAAAAAGTTATATCCTATTTGGGAACTCCTCCAACTCCTCTGACTATTCTTTCCACTGTGTACAGAAAAAGTGCTTACTCTGCAAATGGGCAACAAGGTCTTAGTAATACTGGAAATTGAAAAAAAGAAATTGGTCCATTGCCATAGTAATGAAGGACTAATATACAGGTTAAAAAGATTTCACTTTTCAATGGAACTGCTTGTTATTTAGGCTAATATTGAAAAACAAATTAGCAGTTCCATAGTTAAACCTAACGTCTCAATATCATGCTTTAAAATTTTAGCAGGATTTAGGGTTTAGGTTTTAACTATAAAGGACTGAAATGAAGGGATGAAAACATAAAATCACTGCATACATGACCTGTGGACAACTGATCAGTACAATACCTGTGTTTTATAATCCCCTCTCTCTGGTAATGAAGCTAAAGCAAAAGCATGGAGGTTTCTTCCTACTTCTAAGCTTCAAGTTTGTATACATCTTGCCCTTAGTCTCTTACATTTTGAGCTAGTAAATGTTACTACATTTCCTACAATCATTCATTTCTCTTTCTTAGTATGTTTTTAGAGAGTAAGTATGTAAAGAGATTTGGTTTTGTTTGTTTTTTGTTTGTGTGGAGAAAAAAAGTACTTTTAATGTAAAATTAAGGATTGGTTATATGTAAAGATGCACATGAATACTAACAGTTATATACACAGACATATATAAAATGCATAGTACACTAGTCATATATATGATGATGAGGTTATACATACAAAATATGTATATATGATTTTTAAACTACGAAAATTCTTTACATCTTACTGTTTATTCTTGGAGAAGAACAGACTCCTGAAACATCCTTTTGTAGATACTTCCTGATATGACTTATTATCATGTATATACAGATTCATAACCCAAAGACTGCGATTTTATAGGGAAGTAAAAAAACCAAAAGCAATGCTGATGAAGTAGTAGGACTTAGATTCCTTACTAAGATTTGATATAAAATTAATATTTTTTCTGAATTTTTATTTTCCCTTAGTAACTTAAAACTCAACTGATTGAGGGTTGATCATCAACTCAAGCGGCTGATCATCACAAAGATAATTAGCAAAAGAAAATCTTCTGTCTACTATGACTAGAAGATGACTGTTTGGTGTGATTATGGAAAAGAAACAAATGCTTATCAGATATGCAAGTCAAAAATTATTCTCAGTAGAGATGGTCGAAAACAACTATTATTCCATGAGGATTTAGAAGACCTCATCTGGAACATTATGTGATTGTTTCTGATAGGAAGATTAATGAAGACTTAAACAAATGGGGAGAAAGGCTACTTCCATGGTCAAAAACATGGAGAGCTTTTTGTATAAGGGGAGGTGTTAAAAATTGGCTTTTTCAGTACAGGAAAATGAAAACTCCAATAGTATATGACTGTTCAGTATTAGAAAAGTATTTGGAATAATATTACAGAGGCAAAAATCTGTTTGAAGTAGAAGACAATGCTGACACAAGATCAAGTGCCATAAATTACCCATTAATACTTTTTCTTTCCCCTTAATGAAAACCATTCTTATTTCCTGGTTTATACTTGATTTATTTAGCTAGTTTTACCACTTTGAGTTCCTCTTAAGCATTCCTGAAAGGAAGAAGCAGGACTTTTGCTTCCAGTCATGCATGATGATTTGAGGAGGGAAATTCTGCCAAGTATGAATTTTAAATAGAAATTATATGGAATTGTTTGTCATGCTCTTTTCAGAATGCTTAAATTAGTATGTTGGAAGCTAGTTTGTTAAACTAGGCCACATCTAAATCTCATAATTCTTGTTTGTATTTTGTAGAGCTTCCCTTGATACCTGCATAAGGGCTAAGCCTAAATTTTTGCATACCATTTAGTTGTTCTTTTTCAAGTGAAATTCTGAGCTTATCAGTCAAACTGAAAACGTTGCAGACGATATGCCAGGTGTATCTCATTGAAAATACAGTCGTTGTAGAGTGTGCCCTGATTTCTCAGTGTAAATTTTCTACTGATTGCTTTTCAATTTTTTTTTAATCCATAATTCCCAAAAGCAATGTGAAAAATATCACATTGTCTATTTTAATGAATGGAAGTATTTATAGAAAGCCTAGCCAGGAAGTTATATATCATATTTAAATACAAAAGAAAAGAGAATGTGTCCAGTGGTGAAATTTCTTATTCTCTATGAAGTTTCATTTGTGTTTTATTTTGTTTTGGAGGACTACCTGAGATCAGGACATAAATATGATTTTAGGTTGTAACACTGTTTATCATTCCCATCTTTAGTAAGCTCCAGTAATGCAATTACACATCTTACTGGGTCTGACTGGGTGGAGCTGATTGCCTTCATGGGCACATGCACAGTCCTGTGTGGATGTGTGGCTAGAACAAGGTACCAGTATTTTGGCTGTTAGTGAATCCTGCTTTTACAGCATCATGGCTTTGCCTCCACCTTTGTCCTACCCAGCAGGCAATGAGGCTGGGGGTGCACTAGAAATTGGGAGGAGACTCAGCAGGACAGCTGACCCTAACTGAGCAAGAGGATATTCCTTACCACATGATGTCTTCCTTAGCAATACAAGGGAAAGGGGAGAAAAATGAGATATTTGTTATGGTATTTGTCTTCACAAATAACCATTTCATGTGCTGAGGTCCTGCTCTCCAGAGTTGGCTAATCACCTGTCTGCTGATGGGAAATAGTGAATCAATTGCATTTTGCTTTGCTTCTGTGCAGTTTTAGCTTATTTAACTACTTTATCTCTATCCATAAGATTTCTCAGATGTTTTCTACCATCTCCTCATCCCATGGAAGAGGGAAGTAAGCTGGTAGAGGGTCTGTGTTGACGTATGACCATGGCCAGCTACCCTTTTTAAGACAGTAAGACAAATTTCATCTTAAACGGCTAAGATAGGGTTACAAAAATACACTGGGAAATGAAAAGAAGTGGAGTGCAAACTACTGAGAGTACCTATAAAAGACAAGAAGAAAAATTTCTTTAAACCCTTCCTTCTTTTTCAGAAAATGAATATGTAGAAAATGCAGATGATTCCATTTGCTACCAAAATGTTGTTTTAATTTTAATTGTTTTCTTCTATATTAGTGTCTTAAATATGATTTGTTGCCTATTTGCACTGTAGAAAGAAATAACTATACTTCTGATAATTTTACTACAGGCTGTATTTTATTTCAAGGGGGGAAAAAGAGGAAATAATTGACCTAATGTAGTACAAGATCTTACAGCAATGATAAGGAGAGTAGAGAGAGACTTTTGTGAGTCAGAATATTGTTCCATAAAGTCAAGCAAATAAAAAAATTAACATGAATATATGGGATTATATCTGAGATTTAACCATAAAATCATACCTATTTAAATGTTACTATTTGACTATTTTAAAATAAACAAACATAAGACAAACAAGGCACACAGAAAACCACAGACTACCCACAATAATATAGAACTGTTTCTAGGAAGACTCTAATGATAGTCACGGTAGCAGATTATTCTGTACATCCAATGGATTTTTCCATTAAATTTATTTTTTCAACTTACTACAGCTTAGAGCTTAAAGCATTTCCTTTTCTAGGATACACAGATGCACGAATCAGACCCATTTTGTTATCATTCACATCTGTGATATGAAGAACATAATGGAAGATTATTTATGTTGGAAGCAAACGTTACTATACCTAACAAATGACACAGCACTATTTTTTTCTTTTTTTTTATTTATAAAGAATGCTGTAATATGAATGAGCTAATGGACAAAAATGAAACTACATAGCTTAAATAATTTAGCTAGTCTGGGTGGTTTTGTGTGGAATGAATTCAGGAGCAATTTTATGATTAGGTCTGCTCTCTTCTGTAGAAAGATCACATTCTGCAGAATGTGTATGCTGGTTTATACTTCAACCATAACTATAAAATCACCCTTCAACACTGTTTAGTGGGTTTTTTTGGCTTGTTAGTGGCTTGGGTTGGGTTCTTTTATTGTTTTAGTTTCATTTTAATTAGAGTAGACTTGCTAATATCTGGGGCCTTTTTTACTTATTGGGTGTATCTTCTCTTGTTCTTGTCTGTAGTTGAGCACTCAATTTTCATGTGACACAGGGGTAAATCATATCAAACCTGAAAATGGTTAGTTTAAGTAAGCAGAAACACATTAATATTTGTGGAACTGTGACACATGCATTGTTGGAAAGTTAAATTTACATAAAATGTTTATTCAATTTTACATATCTGTGCAAGTTTTTATCTCATAAATGTAGAGTTCTTTCTCTACTTTCCTTTTCCTGTTAGCCTCCATCCTTCAAAAGACTAGATCGCTATGGAGATGAAGAACAAACTACTTTGTTAGTTTTTATCACAGTGTATCCAAGTTCTCTGTTTCTAGCTTTTCTAAATGAGAAATTACTACACATGTCCTCAAGTATTATATGAGGTGTGCATGCAACTGTCTTCTAATCTATTTCAGTCAAAAAGAAATGGGATAGCTTAAATAATTTAGACAGTAGCTACCCTGACTGATTCCAACCGAAATGAATTCAAGAGTGATTGCATTAGTAACCCAACCATAAAATCCATGAAAGTGCTAATCTGCAACTCAGGGCTACACATACAGCACTAGTTTTTTCTCTGGTATGCCTAGAACAAGAAGTAGCCGTGTTAAGTGGTGCACAACTGGTTCTACTCTTCCAACCCAATTTCTGAATAAACAAAATTAAAAGATAAATAAGATAATAAAATAATAAATAAATCAAAAATACTCTCATATAGACCAAATTATCTCAACTGGCTTTGTTCAAAGGCATAAGTCTGACTTGTTTCTGTGATCATTGACTTTCGTCCATTTCCCAGAAAACACGGGAAATTGTGATCTTTCAGTAACATGATGCTAGGGAAAGTTCATTTCAAGGTGAAAAACTCCTCTAGGTGGAATGCTGTCTTTTGTGTTCATTTGTGATCTGCAGGTGCTTGACAGGAAATGAGCATGGATGAGGCAGGACTACTGCTCTTTGAAAAATGTCTCAGAGCATTACTGAGGAGAATTTTAAAAACAGGGATCATGCAGTATAGTACTCAGCTCACCATATCTGTTACTGTCTATCAAGCTCAAGAACAAAACATTATTTTCATTTCTTCTTCTCTCTGCTCTCATGACAGCTTTAAACTTACTGCAACATTAGAGTGGAGACTGAGAACTTCGCAAGAACTTACAGTGAGCCAAGAAATAAAACAATTATTATATTTTATCTGCAAAGATGTTAACAAAAAATAAACTATGACAACATTCTTGTTTCCATCTGTTCAGTTATTTTCTTGAAAAGTTCTATTAAATTTTTTATATTGTTACTGTTTAATGTTGACATTGATTTCTGAAGAATTTAATATGTTTGAGAGAAAAACCTGTTCTAAGTAATAGTCCAAAAATACTGAGAACCAATCAAAAAACTATTTGTAACTACAGTGCAATTAAATTTCAAGTATAATTTTTCTGTTGATTTCTAGAGTCAGTGATAGTGTAGTTAATAAAATTAAAATGAGAAGTTGGGAAACTGTATGGCTATCTAGAAAATGTTTAATAATACTAGATGTTTTATAATAATAATAATTTAGACATTCAAGGAAAGGTGACAAATTCTGAAACTATCACCACTAGAGTTTGTTTTATTTAGTTTTGTTTAGTTTAATATTAAATACTACATGCAGAAACCTTACAGAGAGAAAACTAATATTGAATGAAAGATTTCTAGTTTGCTGAAACTTTTTTTATCAGCAGAAGTGACTGAAAAGTATTCTCTCAGCCACAGAAAAGAAAATGCCAAAATTTCTTCCTTTCTTCCTTTCACATTTTTTAATCCTCACTAGCTCTGCAACTAAACCTATTTTTTATAAATGTTCTAGACTGGGATCTACAGAAAAAGAAACAGAGGTTCTGTCAACATACACATTGATATATTAAGTGGACTATGTATCTGTATATATAGATGTATATATATATATATATATATATATATATAGATGTATATATATATATATAGGACGTGAAAAAAATAGTTATGGAACAAGATAAATGCTATAGAACTACATTTAGTAAGTACACAATTCTTTCAAGTAACATCACTTTGCCTATAAATCTCTCCTTTAATGAGGTATTGCTTTTGTGAGTCATTCTTTTGTACTAACAGAACAAAACCCAGCAGCATTCATATTTTCATATTAAGAGACTTAAATGGAAAAATCAAGTCAGTCCACAAGAGCAGTCTTTCAAAATATTAAAACAGCACCCCAAGACCACACACAGGAGGTTGATGTTTTAAGTATGATGTTCAAAGTAATACTTTTAACACAAAAATTCATGGTCTTACAGAAATAAATTGTGAGAAACATTGACACAACATCGACTTGTTGAGGTGATATAGTTTGACCTTCCTTAGTTAAATATCACTGTCCTCATATTTCCTTTTGCTTCTTTCTTCACATTTTGGAGACAAAATAGGCAGGTTAGTATGATATGCTGGAAGAAGTAAGTGCTTTGAGTTATTAAACACCAACAAAGGAGATGCTGATGGAAAAATTGCATCATTTAGTTCTGCCATTTTGTTATCACTGTGATGTAGAATTAGCAAAGCAAATAAATATAAAAGCAAAGAAACTATTTTAATAATTCTCATCATAACTCCAAAAGCATTAAATACAATTTTTCCATTTCTTAGTATGAAAATAACACAGATTTAAAAAAAAAAAGTGTTATTATATAACATTAAGATAGTTGCAAGATAAAAATGCAACTCCTTCAGAAAAAATAAGTAACAAAAGCAACATGCTGAAAATTATTCAAACTCATTGGTAGCTCCTTAGCATTCATATAAAGTACAATGAAATTATAAAACTGGTGACACATGTAGCTATTCTCTGTAGCTTTGGGTAGAAGGTATATTCTCTTGAGAGCAAATTGCTGGGATGGTTACTTGCAAATTGCAATTGACAACGTTCCCTGTTAATAAATAAAATTTCTGCTGGGAGGCTATTATAATCTTACAAGAATAAAAAATAGTTCTCCCAAAGCCTATTGTACGTGTCTTTGGCTCCTCTGGTTAAATGAAAGTCTGTTCTTTTGAAGACTTTTGATGAGAAGATGCTGAGGAGGAAGGATTGTGACATTTACAGAGTCTCTTATGGAAATAGCCAAGATAATTATTTTTTGAGTATAGAAAAAAAGTGCTATGAATTCTAGTGTTACCTCATAATAACAATAGAAAAAATACAGATATTTGCAAAGCAGTGATTTAAAGAAATAAGATTGGAGAATAGCTTTGTAAAATATGTTTACAAGTCTTTTACAAGAAGAGCAGTGGAGCACATGGTATCTACTTGGATTGTACAAATGTTTTGTTCATTAATTAAGAATCTGAAAATAATATTCAACAACTAAAATATTAGGTGTTTCCTTTGTTGTTTTTTTTTTTTTTTCTTAAGCTGATAAAGCAGAATGATTAATGGAATTTAATCATTATGGCTTCACAGAGATTAAAAAAATTCTACTTCAGAGATAATGCAGAGATACAAGATTTGGAGGGTCTGTTCAAACTACTTTACATTTAATAAATGCCCTAAATTACTCTCTACAGAAAGTAGATATTGCTCACAACTATAATGGAAGAAGCATGGTGAACCAAACCTTGAGTATCCAGTTAACCTTTTAAAACAATGAACTGCTTTACCCTTCTCCCAAGGAAAATTCTCATTCACTGATGGGAAACCTGAAAAATAAAGGGTGTTTTATATGAGTTAAACAGTGAAGCTACAGCACACACTAATTTCACTTTGAGGCTGACTTTTGGGCTGTTGAAAACAGTGGGATGTGTTAAATGTGATTAAATGTGTCACCTTGAGTTCCACAAGAAAAACAGATCTTAATGTATATCAAGGTTCAGTGTCTAAAGCAGCATTATACTCACTAAGATTTGGTTTCTCATAACAAACCTGCAAAGCCTCAAATCTAGGTATGCCTTTAATTGTCAGATTTCTTAATAATCACGAAGCATACTGTATTGAGGCACGTGAGAATTTTATTATTCCCTATGCAAATATCAGTACTGACAAAATAAAGAAAAAAAATCCAGCTTTTTCTCCCTAGTTGGATTTCACCTAAACATAAAATACTCTTGCAAAGAGATTATAAATTTTGCTTCAGCATGAACTAGAGAGTGGTAATCAATAAACAAAGCCTGAGATTAAACTGCATTAAACAGAAGATGCTTTTACAAGTAGAGAACCCCAAATATGTTTCAGTGAGTTTGTGCAGGTGCTAATTTTTGGTTTGTTATGTTTGGGGTTTGTTACCAGGTCTTGGAATAGGGGGATGATTGCTTTGAAACCCCCGGAGAGAACCAGATGACAGAGTTCCAGAAAAGCTAAGAACCTTTCTAAACAAACACACTCCCTGCAGAGAGAATCAGAGCTGTTGATCTTCTTAGCAAAAACACTACCTAAATGTAGCCACAGTTAATTATATCCTGTTGACAAGAGGCACCTAAAGCACCATGCATTTTATCATCATGCAATAGCATACAAATGACAAGTTTTGACAAGTATCTATTTGTTGTTTTCAGAATTTGCATTGAATATGACAAGTGTACTTTAACCATTATGCCTCAGTGCTATTTAGTAAATTATCCTTTACTTCTGAAGTTAATTTTAGACCAGGTAAACATGCTCAGATCTGCAGCTTGTGTGATATCAATAAAGCTTTCAGGTCTTAGGCAGAACATTAACACAGCGGTTGTGCCCAAAGCTATAAAACACTTGATTAATGCTTTTACATCCACAAGAATAATAGAAATGGAAGACATTTGCTTCATGCTATAAATTAATTCATTTCAGAAGAACTATATCATTGCCCTTTCATTTAGATATCGTAGCTGTCTCCATTAGTTCTGAATGCTTTTTTTTTTCCCATTTGAAGCGTTTATGGTCTTAGGTGCTCTCAGAGTTTGGTATGAATTTTTAAAATTTTTTTTTATCATTGGACAAATATGATTTCTAGCTCAATGATCTACTTTCTAAGGAAAAAAAAAAAAAGGAGTTTAAACCCAAATCCCTCTTTTCTGAACCAAAACCTATTTTAATAGTCCTTAAAATATGGGTCTGTGAAGAGAAATACCATGAAGCAGTGTATTTAATACTGAGAGTCAAAAAAAATCAGGAAAGGTAAGCCCAGGTAATTTAACCTTTTGGCCTAAATAATAAAGAGGAATTCTTTCAGAAGAGGAACAGAGCAGGTTAACAGTGGAAACAAGCACACAGGTTCAAGAAGACTTCATGGACAAGGTGAAGTTAACCTCCAGAACATTGTGGTAAATCCAGCACATTATTTTCATGTTCCTTCTGGATATGGAAGTTAAGATCTGAAATATAGAGAGAAATTGTCCTTAAGAATGCAAAAATTATTTCTGCAACAGAAGACAAAGAAAAAGACAAAAAAGCTTTGTCAGACAGTTCTAAGCATCTTGGGGTTTTGATCCCAAAATATGTTTTGGAATTTTTTATTAAAAATCCCATTGTCAGAAGGACTTCTAAGATTTACTGTCAATATTACCTTTCATGTGGGTTCTTTTCTTTTTTTCCCCTCTGTATTCTGATGAAAACAGAAACTGATATTGGTGACAGATGACTAAAGGAATAATATTCATGATCAAAGGACCATTTTGAGACTAGAAAACTCAGGCTCATTTATTTATTTTTAAGACAGATATTCAGAAAAGCAGAGGAAGAGGGGAAAATGATAAAGACAAAAGAAATAAAGTATTGCACTTTACTATATTGAATATAAGAAAAACAAAATAAAGCAAGTAGTCAAAGTTGAGGAAGGTAGCATGCTTTAGTAATTATTAACACACTTTCTTTACAGAATG
Source organism: Acridotheres tristis (assembly GCA_037013685.1). NCBI lineage: Eukaryota > Metazoa > Chordata > Aves > Passeriformes > Sturnidae > Acridotheres > Acridotheres tristis. The sequence goes on from CM072884.1 coordinate 93,078,923, forward strand.
ATGTTCAGCCCCTCATGAGGGCTTGAATTTTCTTGAGTAGTAGTGTTGGTATCAAAGTGAGATGGGAAAGGACCAAAAGATAGTCAGGTAAGCTAATTTGCATTTCATGAACATATTTTTGTTTTATAGTCTCATATACCTCTTACACTAGTATGTGTTTTAATAAAACAGCTTCTACTGTGTCCCCTCTTTCAACCAGAAGCCCTCTAAAGCACTAAAGTCCTCTCATCCCCTAAGGAACATTGAAATTGATAGATTAGACTGATTTACTATGCAGCTGGTGATTTTTAGCATTGTGATATTATTGTGAAGTAAGATAAAATCAAAATCTAAACCTAAACCAGAAAAAAAAACATTATGGACAATTGTATGCAAAAAAAATTCCAAATGGATACACCATGATAAAAGTCATCTAGAAACAACTGAAGCACAGAAGTCAGAGGAGGAGATCTCCCTGTTTCCTGTTGTTGCTAGCCTGAACAATTATCTCTGGAAGGAAAACTTGCTGTACACTTATGTAGCAGCAACTTATAGGTAAAAATCAGTACTTTTTAGAGTTTACACTCTCCACTAACACAGCTCAAACAAGAAAGACTGTCCTCCACTGTCAAGCATTGCCCTCGAGATTCCAACCTTACTTGCTGTAAAGCAGCAGGTGATTCTCCTTTATGTCCTTCTAAAAAATAATCGTAAATGAAAGGTCAATAAGATGGATATCTGTCAACTTATATAAGTTGACAGGCACATACAAGTCTACACTTCCAAAAATAAAATCAGCTTCCCCAGCCATAAGTATTCAACTTGTTCATGTTTTATCATAGAAATATATTTAATATGTTAATATATTTAAACTAAATTTACCCGTTTTTAGTAGAATGTGGTTTTAGTTCTGGTCAGGACTTAAATTATTTTTTAAAAAAAATCTAGTTTCAGTATTTCTGATGGGCATCAAAACCAAAAATGCGAAAAATTTTGTTTATTGCAGGTTCTCTAGTTAGAGCTAGAGCTGAATCAAGGTTCAGATAAGTTTCAGATAATAATATATATTTCAATAACAGAACTGAAATACTAAGGCATTTATCATCCTCCAATCACACTGATCTCAGGTGAAAGAAGTGTATCTAGTCTTTTAAAGAGCGTATTTTAAGGATCTGTTTTCTTATGTTATAAACAAACAAGTTTTGGGGGTTTGTGGCTTTTTTGTGCTGTTTCTGCTAAAGATGCAATTGAAACGTTGTTCAGTTCAGTGCGTTAGAAACCAGCGCCTCCAAGTGCTTGTGGGCAATTCTTCTACAGTGGTAATTATGCTGCTCCTACAGCAGCTGAATCTGATAAAGAGGTCTTGCACTCCAGTGTTGGCTTTGGCTATTTTCCCATGTGCTTTTCTTTCTCTCTTTTTAATAATACAGTTGTGGTTTAGAAAGATGTAAGCAAACAAGGCTAAAGGATGCAGCAAAGTACCCATGTTGCAGTAGCAATAGGCATGTTAGCATACAGTGGTGGTTTGCTAAGTATTTCCACTCTTGTTCAGTAGAGCAGGATCCAACAGAAACAGTACAGGCAGCAGATTTTAAAGTCAATATTTTAAAACCTTTACCTTGTTTTCGCTTGCCCAGTAACTGTTTCCAAGGAAACAGAAGGAGAAGCCGGAACCAGTAGTGAAGCAGCAATAAAAGCAAGCTCACCAGCCTTTCATTGCTGGCTTCTTTCCTGTTTTTCCACCTCCTGAACCCACATTTAACAAGGCCCCTGATAGTTTAGAATAACATAAAAAATGAATATAGTTTATTCAACATCTATTTGCATATAAACAAAAAGGAGTTGGCAATAGAGTTGGTTTTCAAGATGGAGGATTTTAACCGGCCATGGACTGGGGAATGGAGTTTGAAATAGGAGAACATATGGACCCAAGAGATAATATTTTGGTGTGTAAGTCAGAGAAAATTATAGCAAAACAGTATTAAGGACTCTTCCATGAAGTACAAAACAGAGTAATTGGAAGAGAATTGCAGACTTAATTATTTATTACTTTTCAAGTGTTGTTTACTTTCCAGATGTCTCCAGGCTAACCAGGGGGATGTTATTTCATTTCCTCACCTGTGGTGCACACACTATCTAAGATGAAATATAGGGATTTATCAAAACTTGACTAGTTCAGAGTCTGCTGAATTTTCAAACAAAATTCAAGTTTAGGAATTATGTTGCAGACTGAGCTGCTTGGTGTGCACAGGGCAAGGTCAACAGTTGCTTCTACGGAACTTGTGCTTCCAGAACACACATGGAATATCAGAAAAACTGTTTAGACATTTTACTGAACAAATGAGGATTTTTTTTCAGATTTTTTTAAGGACAATTAGTTTTATACAGAACAGCTATTTGTTATTCCTCTTGCTACTTTTGGCTAAGGAAATTTATCTTGCCTTATATGTTACACTGCACTGTACAAAGTTAAACAAGAGATAAAACAAAGTAGGTAAGAATTAAAATATTTCTAGTTTGGAGGGTTTCATGGTAGTCAGTGTAGTTATATATGACTACTAAATTACATATATATATTCCAATGAATATAGAAACAGGAACTTTACGCTTCACCTAAATACAGAGATGCTTATTTGCTACCAATCTGGGCTTCATATTATCATCTTCAGTGATTACTACCGAGTCAGATTTGCTCCTGACTTCTGAAAGCTGAATTCTGCTTGACATAAGACAGTTACAAAGATGGAATTACTCTTTCCCTCACACACAAAACGGAATGCAAGACAACAATGTGGTCTTATTCTATCAATGTCAGAAATAGATGATAGATAGATATAGATAGATAGATAGATAGATAGATACCCAAGCAGAAAGAGGGCTTAAAAATATTGTGTGAAACCCCACATAGCAATATTGCATCTATCATAGTCAGATGCAGCATAAAAATCCCTGGAGCCTCATGAATATTTCAGTCTTGTTACACCAGAACTGTTGCTTTCCCAAGTATCCTTTCTTGGGATGTATTGATTTGCAAGTAGATAATAAGCTGGATTCACACAACTGAGTTTCTAATTTATGTATCCCATCCTCTGTTTTTTCCATTTATGATTATGTGAATCAGCTGTGCTTCTTCTACCTTTGTTGTGCTTTAAGAATTTCAAAATATTGGACAATTAGTCTTTTAAACTCTAGTTTCAATTCACTAGTTCTGTCATAGGGGCTGGTTTGTAATGGATTCTGGAACACTTCAGCAGTTTATCCAGATGAAAGACTTTTTCAGATTTAGTTTTATTATATATCATATGGCTTCATGTCAAGTCCAAAAAACATCAATCAGTTCATAGGAACAGTAACAAGGACACTGGGCTAAACGCCTTATCATAACAAGCTTCTGTGTCCTGCTCCTAAGCTGGAAGATTCTTATGGAGGAGGGTAAAATACAAACTGCATCTTAGAAAGGTGATAATTTATACTTATGTGGGTAGAGATACTGGCAATATTTTATTTACTTTCACCCAACTGGTTTGCATCTTCCTTGACAATGTTCAAGAATTTTGTATTTTACATGAACTGGAAGCCCAAATACTTCTATAAATTCACTAGTATTTATCAGACTATGTTAACCTAGAGAAGTGTATTGAATTTAAGTTACCAGGTACTGGTAGTATGTGCCCACAGCCTGGTCTCTGAGTAAAGGCCAGGACTGCCCCATGCTGGACACAGATGCTTCCAGATGGCTTGCAGGATACAGCTGAGCACTTCAGCGAAACTGGTGGCACCTCTGAGAAAATACATTTAAATAATGTCATCAGAATGAACAAATAGAGTGAGAAACAACAGAAGAAACACCAAAGCTGTAGTAGGAGAAGGTGCTTCAGGCACTGGAGAAGACCCTGAAGAAATTACAGTGGAGCAGGTTGTCCCCCCAAAACTCATGGGGGACCATGACAAAGCAGATACCTACACTGCAGTCCACAGAGAATGACACAGCAGGGCAGATGGGTGGATATTCTTGAAGGAACTGTGGCCCATGGAAAAATAATGCCAGAGGAGGGGAAAAATGTGAGGTAATATTCTGGTTTTGCCTGGGGTAGATTTAATTTTATTCGCAGTAGCTAGTATGGGGCTGGGCTTGGAATTTGCCCTGAAAACAGTGTTGATAATACTGAAATACTTTTGTTATTGCTGAGTCATTTTTTCACAGCATCAGGGCCTTTTCAGCCTCTCACTCCCCCCACCAGCAAGGAGACTGAGAATGCAAAAAAATTGAGAGGTAATATAGCTGGGACAGTTGACCCAAACTGACCCCTGGAATATCCCACGTCATATTGCATCATGTTCAGCATATAAAGCTGGAGGAAGGAGAAAAAGGAGGAGTATAGATGGATGTTCAGAATGATGGTGTTTTATTCCCAAATCATTGTTAGACACAATGGAGCCAGGCTTTACTGAAGATGGCTAAAAACCTGACTGGTGATGGCAAGTGGGAAACGAATTTCTTGTTTTGCTTAGCTTTCGTGCACAGCTTTTGCTTTTCATACTAAATTGTCCTTATTTCAACCCACTAGTTTTCTACTTTTATGTTTCTGATTCTCTCTCCCATCCCACCAGCTGGAAGACTGAGAAAGTGGCTCTGTGTGTATTAGTTGTGGTCTGAGTTTAAACCATGACATCTAAAAAGGAACAGAATAAAACTACTCTAGGTTGACTGTAGTCCCCCAGGTCCCCCTGCACCTCTGGGTAGAGGCAGAGTCATGCAGAATAAAGAGAAGTTGATCCTGGGAGAGGTGGGAGGATATTTGGAAAGCTGTTATTTTAATGTTCATCTTTGTTTCTCAGGACCCCAATCTATTAGTCAGTGCTAAATTAAATTATTTTTCTTCAAGTCAAATATGGTTTGCCTGCAATAATAATTTGTAAGTTATCTCCCTATTTTTATCTCAACATATTAGTTTTCACATCTTACTTTCTCCCCTTTTACAACCAAGGAGGGAGAGCGAGCAATCATCTGAATGAGTGTTTGACTGTTGGCCTAAACTAAACCATCACAGGGGAAGTAAACACAGCAATGATACTAATAAAAAAAGGAAGATAATATTTGAAAAATATCAATTTTACAATGGTGATTTAGACTCTACCTACAAAGATATGAACTCAAAATATCAGTTAATCTGCTTTCACTGACATATCCCCACTCAATTTTAGAACACTCACACAAAGAACTTTACAAAATTCTGAATAATTGTACCTCAAAAGTGGAAAACAGAACAGAAAAAGAAAATATTGGATGATCAGGGTTTCAACAGTCCATACAAAATAAACTAGTATAAGTTAGCGTCACAGAGTTCGTTTCTGATTCCAGTGGAAAGTTACCCACCACACAATGTGGTTGTCAGGGACTAGAAAAACTGCGAATACTGTTAATATCTGCTGAAATTCCTCCTGTTTTTTCAGTTGCAGTTGGTACAAAATCCACATAATTTGCAGTCCAATCAGCTTTACATATCTAGTTTTGTTAGTTCATATATTCAATATATTTTGTATATATATGTGTGTGTATATATGTATATACGTGTGTGTATATATACTACATATATACACATATACAAAAAACGTTCTTTAAATATTTATTACTGTTAAATACCCATGTGAATTAAAATTAGATTGAGTTCAGTGTTATTTAGTTATAATTATCTTTAGAACTAAACTATGTTTAGGAGATAATGTTAGTTTAAACTCTAAAATATCTTTGATTAAATTACCTAAAATTCATTATTCTTATGTCTTAACTTATTGATATCCTGTCCTTCAGATGAAAGCAAGTGTGTGAAGACTCCAGTGTTTATACATTTTAAGCAAACCTGGTTTGACACGATTTCCTGCCCTTTTTTTTCCTCTTCAGTAATTTCATTTCTATGTATTTCCATGGAATAAGTATATTCTGTGAAAGGTAAGAGACCTTCAGGCATCCCCAAAGCAGGTAGCGTGAGGACTCAAAGAGAACCTTGAACTGTCTCAAACACTGTCCAAGAAGCAAGCACCCATAACAGGATTTTAAGATAAGCAGAGATGGCAAGCAGGAAGGTGTTAATTCCAGACCTAAACTGATGTGAATGTTTGTAATTAGCAAACTGGGTAAGATTCCACTGTGCAGACTTGGAAAAGCACTGGTGCAACAACAGGCAGATTCCAGGTCTTGTGAGGCAGATCTGGGTACCCCATCTGCACAAAATTCCCCACCACAGCAAATTTTGATGAAGGAAGCAGCTGCTTATACACATGCCATTCCAAGTTATGGGAATGGCACCTCTGCCTCACGGATGTCCAGGACTTGGACTGTGTAAAAATGGTACTTCCTGAAGAACATTTGGGAGCCCCCACCACTGAACAGATCAGGGAGATGGACTAGCAGGATGTCGCAAGAATCCATGTGTATCTTTGTTTAATATCTGTTTTTTCCCTCTCTCTTTTACTCTCTTTCTCTTCCTCCCCCCTGAGCTCCTCCTTTCTATGCATCTCTCTCTCTTTCTCTCTCTCTCTCGTCCCCCACTTATAATTGCTGTTAAAAATAAAATCTGTACTATTGACTTTGGCATGTGGTCTCATTTGCACCTCAGTTTGGGTAGAGGCATCCCTTAATAAGTAGATTCTAACAGGCAGATCTATATTCATTTTATAGTTCTCTTGATAAAAATCAGGGCTTACTTGTTTTTTCTCTTACCAGAGTATATACCTCAAGACTTTATTGATTGGAATCAATTGACATTGCAGTCCTGAGCCTCTTTGGCTTGGCATTGTTTTCTGTGAAGGAAATCAGCCATTCTGCAGTAATCAAAGATTTAGAACTGTAATTAACAACACTGAGTATTTCAAATTGTTAAAGACCCTCTTAGCATAGGAGTTTACTGTCACACATTACATAAGCTACTCCTTTACTCTTATAAAAAGTCATCAAAAAGTGAATATGATTTCAGAGCCATTAGAAGAAGTCATACAAATGTCTTCCTACAGAGATTAATCAAGTTACAAGAAAATACTCCAGTCAGACAATCTGAATACCTATAGGACAGGAAAGATTGAAGTCTGTTGTAGCTGTGGTAGCAGCTACAGCAATATCTAGCAATGAGCAGCCTTTATGATGTAAGTATAAGTTGCCTAAGTAATAGGGAACCACAGTTTAGTAGTACCTGCTTAAACATATGATTTTTTTTTTAGTTGTTTTTGTTGTTGGAATTTTTTTATAGTTTGAAAGTTATACTAAGGACTGTTAGATAATTTGCAAGTAATTCTGGAACACATTTCTCACTTCATCTTACAGTACTTCAGTTTTCTACAGAGGATGTTCACTTCAAACAAATTAGGTAGAAAATTATCATACCTGAAATTTACTATTAGAAATTATTTTCCTCTTTTTTGCAAATTACAAGGAATATTATTTACATTGCTCAGAGTTTAACACTACAGTGGGAAAATGTATTCTCCCAATTCTCCCAGTGTTTCTGAATCATGTAAGCTGTGAACAGTTAGGACTTGGGGAAAAAGGAGAACTTAGTGACCCACAGAGTGATCGCTGTCCTCTTGATTCTTCAGAGGAAGCATCACCTGAGTATGGAGCATATGCTGTGTTTGTAGAGAAAGTTTTCCACTCATCAACCCTCTTGCCACTTGGGATGTTAGAGATTATCTTAGACACTTAATGTTGAGTTGTCACCAGACACATGTGGACACCACTTTTAAGTAAGACTAGATATCTACTTAGGAGCAACTGAGTTGAGACCCTTTGAAAACTGCAAGTTAGAATGCGAAAACCCTATTTGGTGTTCCTTGGTGTTCTTCAGACTTTGAGCAATGTCCCAGTTATAATGTTCACGAGGACCACTTGCCAAAAAATTAAGGAATTCCTTGACTCTACATCTTCTTCAAAAAGAAGGCACTTTACATTTTGTCTTCTGCCAGTGCTTTTACAGGTTGATTCAATCTCAGATTCAGTTGTTTGCAATAGAAAACTGGAATTCAGCTCAATAATAAAGACACAGGTAAGGTAATGTCTAAGCTTATATTAATATCATCATGGACTAGCTGGAGAAAATCACAGATCTAGCGAAAAACTAAAAAACCTCAAAAGCATCTCAGATTAAAAGGTCTCTGAATTCCTTGGGCTCAGAACCTGGATTGCTGTATCCTTGGTCTGGAAATGTAGACTGCTACTGCTCATGTGGACATACCTGGGGACATCCATGCCAGGGCACTGCAAGGGCCTGCTGCCCTCCAGGGCAGTCACTAATGGCAGCTGCAGTGTGTCCTACTCCAGGACACCTATCCCACAGCATCTAGCAAGGGAACCAGGCTGAAACTGGGTTGGGGGCATTGACCACGGCACAGACCTCCAGTCTGGAGGTCAGTGATTTCTGGACAGGACAGTGGTGACAGTGCCAAGGTTCAGACAAGAACCATTTCTGGGGACTGGAACCAGGCAAGGGTCCACAGGACCCATGACCAGAGCTAAGTATGTAGTGATAGTAGAGCTCATATGGGGATTAAGCACAACAGACTCAACTTAAAAGCCTGACCAAATTCAAAGTAGTGAGACACACTGGGAGTTCTTCAAGGGAGTGGCCACTGATGTGTCTGCCATTTCTTTCTTCAAAATGGCTTTTATCAACTGTCTGTATTTGGGATTAAATGATATCCCAGAAAACTGGGGTACATTCTGTTGTTCAGCTAACATGCAGACGGGAATGCAAAAGTCATAAGAGCAAGGAAGTGCAGGGTTACAAAATTCTAAATCTTACCTAAGAATGGAATTATGTGATTCTGATTTAAATATATTTTATGTATTTTACATTTTAAAAATGCTAAGCTTTTATCTACAATAGATGGAAACATTTAATATTCTCACCAAGCCAGATAGAAAATACAGAGACAAAATATGCACTCAGACAAACATGCATATATAACATTTTTGGTTGCCTAGGATTTGGGCTTCTTTCCATTTACCACAGACAAGATTAGGCATTTATCTGAGTTGACATGGATTTTATTGCTGGGGCAAATGAATATATTTTGAATGATGTTACACCTTACTTTATCTCTACTACCATACTGAAAGCAAAGAGGAAAAAAACAAGTAGTATATGTTCATGTTTACCTGTAAGTATTTGCCTGAAAATGTTTAAAATAGCAATCAATGAGAGATAACAAGAATCTTTTTGTATTTTGACCAAAGCGTGTCTTCCTTTTGTTTTTTTTTCCAACTTCGTGAGCAATCTTCTTTTGATTTGGGAGTAATGCAATGTGACAAGATAGCCACCAGCCATGTCAAGCTAAGCTAGCAGTTTCAAATGATAAAGTATTTTGCAAAATATGTTTAAAAATGCATGGAAAGGTTCTGACAAAATGTGCCACTTTTACTGCTTGCAATGAAACTACAGTGATGAGAGCTGGCCTTGTATTCCCATATGACACAAAGCCATATTCCTTGTTTTTCCATTTCGTGCACCTATGTATAAAACATGAATGTCTTGGAATGTCTTGTTCCCCGGCCATCAATAAGTACAAGATTGTCATTTCAAGATTTTATCTTTAAGATCTTCATAATTTATGAACTTAACTTTTTTTACAATTTGGTAATTGGTGTGGATCCCATCTGCTGCTGTGGTCACAGATGGCCTTGGCAGTGGCAGGTGCATGGAAGAACAATGCGTCATTGTTGAAGACAGAACTGCAGGTGCCCAGCATAGACACAGACACTTTTCTTCTTGATATATCAGGCTCAGTAAGTCCTTTTGCTGTTGAGAGACAGCGATTAAGGTTCTCTTAATAACCGCTTATATTCCCCAAGTACTGCAACTGTTAGTACAGGTGAAGTGTCACTACATTCCAACACTGAAGTTCTCTATTCTGAGTCAGTCTAAGAACACTATGTGATCAGAACATCACAAAGGTGATAATAACCATCTTTTCCATTAGTTCTACTTAATGGAGCTTGTGCTTAGTTAAGGATTTTAGTCTGAAAGCTATGAAGTAGTCTCAGATTTATATATATTATATTCAGTATCTGCTTGGAATGAGAGTTACCTGAATATGTCCATAAGACCAAAAGTCCTCTAGCTTGTCTACTGTTGACAGCAATGTAATAAAATTGATGTTGATATCTAAGAAAAGAATTGGCTTAAAGAAAAAACAACAAAAAACCAACACAGTTCAAAATTTGGTGTTGGTGTATTTTTTCTTGATTGAAAACTCACATTAGGTACTAAAATTCTATTCTTTCTTGAAACAGGCCTCTTCTAATGAAAATATTTCACAGTTTATTATTAAGTTAAAAACAAGCAAACAAATACACAAACTAGAATGATTTGACTGATCAGAGTGTAACTCACTTCTTTGTCAAACTACAACGGTTTAATGCAAATACATATCTGATACATATCTAAGAAAAAAATTACACTTTACACATTAAGGAAAAAGTTATTTTGTTTTGCAAAATTAACAATTATCCCCAAATATTTTTCTGGTGGGTAAGACAGCATTTCTTCACTACTCTGTGAGAGGGTTTATTTTCCATTTAGACAGTTAAAATTTCATTAGGCAAAATCTTGTGCAACCAAATCAGTCACACTCTGATGTCAGTTTGATGGCAAATCCTTTTCTTCCCTGGCAAACCATCACATTGCTCACAGCAGTGAATTTAGTCAACTCTGCAAATTATTCTTCAGAGAACATCCCTTAGCCAACTAAAATGAAGTGGGTTTGGGAATCAGAGGAAGGAAAAAATAAATGTAAAAAATATTATAATAGTTGAAAATCAAAGACTTTGACTGAAAAAATTGCAGGAAAACAGAAGTGTTCGTCTGTTACCACTGGCAGTGCTTCCTGCAAAATTCCTCATTCTGTGATATTAAAACAATATCCACATGAAATTAAATTATCAGAAATTTCAGAAAGAAAGATGCTCACAAACCATTCTCTGTGCAGATGCAGTATTGTGGACTGATTCTCCAAATCAATGCCCATCTAAAAAGTATCAGTAAAATAAGATTAAAAGAAAAAAAAAAAGAAACCAGACTACAAAGTTTGTTGTGTCCTTTTTTGCTTTGAAATATTCAGTCTATCAGCATATAAAAAAAACTGTATTAGCTTGATACTTATAATCTTATTACTTATTACTAAATTATTATTACTAATGTATGAAAAAGAGATATTTTTTGTCTCTATGTGAGTCTGTGTTGGGGAGATTACCTTTAGGCCTCAGTTTGTGAGAATCTGAGAATCATGGCTGATGATTTACGGATTAAGTAACAAGGTAGCCCCCTTATTGAGCTCAGAGATAAAGAGGAGGTGTGTGTTTTCAGGCAAGAAGACTCAGTGGGAAAATTAAAATGCAAAAGGAATTTAAGGTTGTTTTGCCTACTTCAAACAGTAAATAAAATAGACAATTCGAAATGTGTCTAAATAAAATTATTTTTCTTTTTCTGCACAAGCTCATTATTAAGTACCTTACTTTCTCAACAGCTCCCTGTAAAGAGAATATTATACACATGTAGAAAGAGTAACATTGCATAGCTGCAAGTACTGCAGAATGTGTCCCCTAAGACATTTTACTAAGAAAATGGCAATGTTTTCATGAAAAATAAGCCTTAATTTAAAAAAAAAATTAATTTAATAACTGTTTTGCATACATCTACATTGTGTAAGAGTCTGAATTTGATTACTTTATTCCAACATCCTCACAGATGAAGTCATACAGCATTATGAGAATAAGCTACAAATAAAAATTCACAGGCATGCTGAAGCTCATTTGATTCAGAAAATGTCGTCAGAAAAATCTGAGGTGTCAAGCAGAGAGATTAAAACCTCAAAATTTTAATAGTGATTTCAGCAGGGGGGAAAAAAAAGAAGAAAAATTAAACCTTAATTGATTGTTCAGAAACATCAACCTGAATGTAGGTAGAAACACTCAATAATTATGAGACCTTGAAAAAACAAGTGTTCATTAATTCTGTTGAAAATGCTACACTGAGAATATGCTATGCACATTATCTGAAAATTTGAATCAAACATAGCTAATGCTTTTACAATTAATCCTTAATCCAAAGTATTGGGACAGAGGGACATGGAGATGGATTTGTTACTTAAACTTTGTATGAATGTACTCTAACCTGAAAGTGGAAATAATTGACTAATCTGTCAAGAAAATCTATTTAAAACCCAACTGTGACATTTAGCTGCTCTTTCAGTGGTAAGTGGAAACACACTCTTGTTGATGTAAGACCTGTAGCACTATTGCACACCTACAAATTCTACATAATTTGAGCCAAAGTCTGTATGGGGATTATTCTGAATTGCTGCATCACTTTTCAGAAGTAACAATTGGTTGGCTATTGAAAGGTCAAAAAATTTTAATATGAAATTCAAAACTCTATTCAGAAGAAAGCCAGGACATACTTATAACTCTGAAGATTTCTGGTTAAATTTTCTCTTTCAGTCCAATTGCTTTTCAAGGGAAGCTTGGCATGTTGGAAAGCATCAGTCAGAAAGGGATGTTATTATTTAGTGCTACATTTAGACTCTCAGACTCTCCCACTTGAGTAATAAACCATTTGAGTGTGGAAAGTGTTGTTTGGAAAAAGAAATGCTAATTATTTTAAAAAGCAGAAAACATATCAGAGACATGCAAAATAATTCCTTATATGTAAAGCTCAAGTTGAATGCAGTTGAAGTGAAATTAAAATTCAAGTTTCAAGTTGTAATTTGGTTATGGGGCTAAGTCTGTAACTTTTTCTCTGAAAAACGTCACTACCTTTGGGTAGAGAATAGCAACAGAGACAGTGTCTAGGACATGGGAAAACTCGGGGGGAGATGGAAGTCTTAATTTGTATATAAGGTAGAATTAACTTAGAATTAAATTCTTAAGAATACTTGGGTACTTCAACATAATGAAATTATTTAATTGCATTTAATTGGAAATACCCAGTGCAAAGGCAACAAACCAATAATCCAGAGATTTTCTGGAGCCTGATGAAATAATAATAATAATAATAATAATGATAATAATATTTATAATATTTTCTCCCAGATAATTTCTTTCCTTAGGAGAAGTAAATGCTTGTAAAATCAAGTATTATATCTCTAGTTCTCATGTATATGATCTCATCTGAAAAGTAAAAGAGAGAATATCCTACTAAAATGACAGCCAACAGCAATCTGCACTGTTCTAGAAACAGAATCTGTTTCTGGTGAGTGGCTGGGAGGACAGTGCCTGGGCTGATCAATCTGTTTGTAACAGTGACAATCAGGTTTCCAAAGTCATTTTTTGCATATTAATAGTGATTTTCCTGCATATATAGAGAGTGGAATATTTTGGATTATTTTGGATTTTGATCTCTCTTAATCTATCTCTGTATTTTGAATTATGACCCTTCTCTTGCTCCACAAGTTTTAACAAGTGAAAAATAATGAAATTATTTAATTGCATTTAATTGGAAATAACAGAAAGTTTAAATACAAAAAAGGAATATCATGGATTATAGTGTCTATTCATTTTAGAAATAAAAAAAAATCTCAATTATTTCCTAAGAGTAAGACTCAAAACACACAGCCTGTTATTTAAATATAGACAAAAACTGTCTGGGTAGCTGAAGGCATAACAATAACCCCCAAAACCAAGCAATAATATGTATAGATAAGAGTATTTTCAGTAGTCACTGCAGAAGCTATAAATCATGTATTTCATCAACAGTATTCTTGACTCAGCATGCAAAAAAAAGCTTATGAAAACACCAGTCTGCTCTAACTTCTGCACTAACTTCATGTTTTGACTTACAGGAAAATTACCTAACTTTAGGTTGCATATCAACAAGCTGCTGAACTTACATGTGTCAAAAAAACTACATAAGAAAAAGTTAGACTTTTTAGTGCAAAACATGACATGTATATGGATAACCTCACCAACCTACTTTATCTCCAGAGTAGATTTTAGGACAAAACACTTCATGACTAAAGCCAACAGAAGGAGTTGAGAAAACCAGAGGTAAACCTGCAGTATTTTTCTTTGAGACTGCCTGTGTTTGCACAGTGAAGGAGGCTGGGGCATAGTCTCAGGCACTGGCAATTAGCCCTAATGTCAATTTATCAGAAAGTTTCTTGCTGTCTGTCTCCATTCAACAGCTCTCTCCCACACAATACAGGCTGAAGACAGCACATACCAGAGGTTACTCCCCTGTATAGATAAGGCCTCCCTGTTCTGTGACAGGATATTAACCCAAAGGATGTTCAGGTTGCCCTTTTGCCCATCACATAAGGAGTCTTGGTGTTGAAGAATGGCACAACCTGAAAAACCATTCTTAGTTCAGCACTGGAAACATCTTTCTGTTCGGTTTTGAGGGTTTTCTGGAACAAGTTTACAAAACAAAAGCTAACCAACAAAACACAACCCTCAAATTATCAAAATATAGTTATTAAGTAAGTCTAATTTGAAACTAATCTAATTAAGGATTTGACTTCTGTTTCAGCTGGTGAGTAGTTTTCACTTCAGAATACAGGGCAAGATTCAGTTACCTTACACATAGACATTCAATTTCATTTCAGAAGAGCTTGGGTCTCCCACAGGTGCTAAATCTTTTATTCATGCTCCATGCGAGCACTTTGGATATTCAAGGTCTCCCAAGTGATTCTGGAGCCTATGTGGAAGCAATCAAATAAAGTCTGATTGCCCAGATATTTATGCAGCAGCATTTCTCAAAATAATGTGTTGCACACAATCAATCTTCACTTGCCTTCTCTCTACATCAGGTGCAATACAAGGTATTATACCTCCTCTTCACTGTTTTCTGCTTAAATATTCTCATATGTGCTGTGCTGTTAGGTCATATCTTCAGGTTACAAGAATAGTTCACCTGCCCTGAGCTGCCTCACCCATAGGCCTCAGAGATATCCACTTGTAAATTATGTAAATTATTCAACAGCAACTACTATCCACTTTTATCTCACACCGAAAAGGATATGACTAAATGAAGAATTAAACTTTTGGGCTGCCATTCTTTCCTGTTGTTGACAATAGTTCACCTTATTCTGCCTTGCTAGAAAAAATTTTCATCTCCTTAACACCTGTCTCCACTTCCATCTCTTTGAATATGAGCGGGAAGAGATGGATCACTCACATTTTCTCTTCCAATGCCCACTGATTTTCTTCTTAGATTCCTGGGATCAATTCCTAGACCCCTCATTGCTCCACAGCTGACACATAGAGGTGCTGACTGCAATCTGACCTCAGCAATACCTATGCTCAGGGACACAGTACAGACAGGAAGGAAATAGACTTTTCTTGGACATGCTGCTTCCATATCAGCAGCAACAGGGAGTTGACAACCTCTGCATGAAATATTTCTTTGGGCACCTGAATCACAGGAAAAAAGTGGCATACACTTTGTTTTCAGAGAGAATCAAGAGTAATTTTCACTGTCTTCATCTGCATGGTACTGTGAGCAAAGGACTCAAGTCCTTTGGAGCAAAGGAGCAAGTTATCCCCAGGATAATTATAATCCCAGGAACATAAAGAGCCATTCAATGCCAGAAGTCAGTGAAGGCACTGGACAAAGCAAAACTGTTTCTCATCTTAACCCTAAACCGTCTGAAATCAGGTATACAACACAGAGCTCACCACTGGGCATCAGTGAGCTGAGGTGAAGACTTACAGAATCCAGGTGAAACCAGGTGAAGCCTCAGCATTGTTTTTCCACAAAAATCTCCTTCCTTATCTATGTCACTCTGTATAAGTAGGCAATATGTGAGCACCATTGAAATCTGTCAGAAAAGAAACCATCAATTGTGTCCCATTACATTAGTTTTCAAGTCAGGAGTGAGGGATATCACCCTAGACACTAACACAGCTGACCTAGATAGAAGAAACAAAATATATATTTCAATGCATTTTTGCTTTGGAAGTTTCAGGTGTGAAAAATTTAAGAGAATTAATTAATTAAATTAATTTAAGAGAAGTAATTAATTAAATTACATTTACACAGACGAAGACAGGACATGTATTCAGAACATTCAGAAGTTAACCACAGACTTTTCTTTAATACTGGAAAAACTAATTCCTGGTTTTAACGGGAAAAATTAAAACAAAGTGTCCATAAGTTTTTACACTTTTTACGAAATCTAAGACACTTGAAAATACATGCCAAAACATATAAATAAAGGTGGAAGGGTTTTGTGCCTTTTTTAGAGGGAAGTATATTCATTATATCTGTTTATAATATTGGTAACTTCCTGAATTAACCAATGGCTCATAGTGTTTCTCTCTTACTTCTTAAACTGGCTGCATTGCTGAGAGTTGTATTCAAATGGGAAAGAGAAAGGAACACATATTTCTATCTCCATTTCTTGTTTTCTTCCAGAAAGACTCAAACTCTCAATTTCTGTGAGAATACAGACTTCTAATCAAAAGTCAGAAGGAGTGTCAAATGTGGAAGCAATCAAGAACATACATTAACATCAAAATAAAATTTCTTCTTTTTAGTTCATATTAGTTAAAAAATTGATCTGTACATAAGCAGTTAGCAACCAAGCAAATGAAGCTTATTGACCATGTTTTTAATTAAGAATAGATTGTGAATAATTCTTCCCATGGTTTCTAGATGAAAAGAAGAAATTTATTAGTACACTACAGCAAATGACTTCTGCCGATTGAAGTTTAGCTGTTGCGTTCCTTTATTGTGCATGGTCAAAGAAGAAGTTCATTAAAATACGCCAGAATTCCTGACAGATTTTTGTATTTTTCTCTCTTAATTCTGCTACCTCTTCCCACCAAAAAAAATAGTATTATTTTATCTTCTTTACCTGTATTAAGTATATCATCCTATCTCCCCAATAAAACTAACATAAAGTCTAAGTCCCACTGAGATGCTATCTAAACTGTTAAATTAGGGCTTAAATGGCACTGATTTCCTGCTCTTATGCAGTCCCTCTGCACAGAGGGAGGGAAATCAAAGACTATTTTACTCTCTAAGATTAGAATTTTATCCTGCTAATTAATTATTTTGAGATTTAGAGACTTTTACTGTTGGCCACTGATCATCCAGCTGTGCAGTTTGCTTCTATGCATTTGTTCTCTTAACTGATGTTTGTGCAAATAAAATAGTCTTAACCAACAACTTAAAATACAGCAATATGTTGTATGTATACTATGTATACCTTATGTAGATCCTATGCAGTCTTCTGTTGTGTTCTAATGTTTTATATTGGTGTTGAAAATTATGCAATGGTCAAGGGAATGATAAATTAGTCAAGATGTCAGTCCACAAGGCACAAACACACAAAAGATCCCAGTTTAGAACTCTGTGGGGTTCTTTCAATGCTGTGTTGATTATAATTCAGATGTAAAAATTCTGTAAAATATCTAAATTTACATCACTGATGTTAGTTTTTCAGCAGATAAAGAGAAAAGCAAAGATATTGCTTGGCTATAAACACTTGCAAACTTCTTGAAAGTAGGGTGATTTATTTCAGTACATGATAACTTATTGCTGTCTTTGCACTGCACTGCTGTAGACACTGAAAAACCATCCACTATACTGTGGTGCACTCAAAACCAAAATGGATATAGTTTCTTGTCAGCCAGGTTAGAGGAGCTAAAGAAGAGGCAGCCATATTTTCTTCCTTAGGGCACTAATGGGTATTCCTTTTATCTTTATATAATTTTTTTAAGATCTCAAAGATCTTTGTGTTCAAAGGCATTAAGAGATGAGATAAGGAGAGAAGAAATAGCTTAGTGGTCCATTGTGATTATACATCCTGGAAGGGGAATTATGCATTTCTAAGCTTCCTTTCTTTACTTAGTATACTTTTGAAGAAAAAAACTTAGACATTCTTTCAAAGAAAGAGAGTGATAAAATATTAATTCTTCAACACATAACATCTGAATTTAAAGTTTTAGATAAGCCCTATTTTTAAAGGTCACATTATTACTGACATTGTTGCTTCTTCACCTTCTCCTGACTTTTCACTAAGACACATTAATTTTAGGCTGGAAGCCTTGCTAAAAAGCTACCTGTAGGGCTGTTTAATTGCCCCAGTTTAAGGTGAAGAGTCAAAGTAGGAAGAGTGGAAAGTATAACCAAGTTGTTATTAATTTGTTTTCCTTAAAAGGCTGTTGTGGTGCTTGAACAAACTGCTAAATATCTACATTGCACATCTCAAACAGTCATTAAAATATAAATGGCATTTTTATGACTCATGATTTAGAGGAAACCTGGGAATCATGTTCATGCTTGAGTGGCTGGACTTACTAACGTATTTCTTTCTTCATGGTGCTCATAAAATATAGGCAAGCCCATGGATTTCAAGGAGTCTAAATAGAGATCTTTGCTGTGTTCCGTATTTCACCCTGTTCTGTCTGCCAACCAGCTGGTGAGCAGTGGGACTATTTGAGCTATCAACTTCTTCCCTCGTTTCATTTAATTTCATTTCAGTTCAGCCTATCCTTTCAACAAATTTCAACAATAATGAAAGGGAATAATGAATATATTTTCCCACAGATTCATGTTTTGTTTCAGCATAAGAACGAAACGTAATAGAGAGTTTTGAAGTCACAAAGGCAGAACAAATTCTGACCTAATTTCTTCCATACTGTATTTCCACTGAAATTTTTCTTTCTGTTAATTAATGAAATGTGGCCATAAGAAACTAATTTCAGAATACTCAACACAGCTCTGACTGAGAAAACCCAGTTTCTAAGCTACTTTCTACCTGACCTTTCTACCTCTTCCTGTTTCAAGGTAAAGGTTTAATTCCTAGATTTTTTGCTTTACATAAGTTATAAGTAGTTAAATCTAACTATTTGCTTTACCTGTTGCTGTGTATTTTCTGAAAGTTGAAACAAAGGAAAAAAATCTCTTCAGGCAAATAAACAGAAAATTTTCAGATCAGTTAGATTTTATCAGGGTGAAAATATCATTAATCATATAGTTCCAATTATGGAAAGGAAGTGCCTCTAACTTTTGAACCTGGTTGTAATTTAAAATTTTACTGTACTGCAGTAGTTACTGGAAGGGAACTTTAGATTTGTGTCACAGATTTTTTCCTTGTGTGTCGTTTCTATCTGAAATTGTCTGGCTTCATATTGTAACCATTGGGATTTCTCACATTAGAGATTCTTCTATTATTTGAATTCTCTTTTCTGAAACAGTTATAATCTATGACCATGGCAACACATAACCTTAATCTGCTGCCTTTTGTCAGTTCTCAGAAAGAATATCAACTTGTTTAGCTCTATCACTAAAGCTAATAGATGCAAATGATGTAGAGTATGACAAACAGTATTTGCAGTACATCCATACTGACAAACAAGCACATCTCAGAAGGAAACTTTTTTAGCTTTCTGTGCTTAATTGTTCAGCTGAAAAATGCAGAAAATAATTTCTGTTATCATGCCATTCTCTTTATTTTGTTCTTATCTTTTACACCAAGAGCTAAAAAAATCCATTAGCATGTCTTAAGAGGAGTAATTTTTTTACATAATAATAGCGAGATCACTTTTGTCTGTACAAATGCAAACTAGAATGGTGCAGAAATATCACCAAAGGGAAGGTCTTTTTCGCCTTTACTGGTTTGCATGTGTCAGTGACATTATATGCGTGCTATCATTTTACTTCTATAATCGAATGAAAGAATTGGTGATAATTAAAAAAAAATAAATTAAAGCTTCCTTAAAAAAGAAATGATGAAAAAATATGCATGGAAAGTGTTTTTGGGAAGATGAACCCATCATTAGAAAGATTGCCTGTCTATAGTAAAGGCAAAATTTATAAGCAATCAGAGGCTTCCTGAAATAAGGTGAATTTATGCAATTCCTATTGACACTTTCCTATAGATAAAGATTCGTTGGAGAGAGACCACAAATGAAGTTTCGCTTCATGTACTTCCTGGGAGAAGATACAATATTTCAAAGAAAACCTCTTCCAGTCTCTTCTGTCATAGCAGCTTTACTTGTCTTTGGAGTACTTAAGTGGTTCTTAAGAGCCAAACATATTCTTTAATATAAGGCAGAGGTCATATGAGGTATAACAAATATGCTCTTTTTTGTTCTCTAGTACCTACTCAAAATGTGGAAAATTTTGCAAGGCACTGTAGCATGCACCTTTGCCAGCTTCCAGAATATAGAATGAGAGTTGTCAGGATACTGACATCTGGCTGTCAGTCCCTACTTAAAGACTACTTGCAAATCTATACAGAGTTACTTCCAGATAGCCTAAAGTTAAGATATACTCTGGACTGGGAAATGCAGTATTGAATCTCATGATGCTGAATTACATACTAAACTTTTCCCCCTTGTGTCTGTCCACTGCCTGAAAACAGAAAGCTTTTGCTTTCAACTTTATGGATCTTATTTTTCATGTCCTTTGGTTTTATTGCAAGTATTTTAGGTTCAATATTTATTGCCAGAAAGAATTGAAAGAAACATATTGGACAAAAAATTTTAAATTTTACCAGACAAAAAGAAAGGGATATAAGTCATCCTACATAAATTTTCTTCTCAGCCTTATGATTTTACAATAAACTAAAGAAGTTACTATCAAGTAGAATAAATACTTGAATTCCTTCTCTGTACTAAAAGTATGTTCTTTTCTGTCCCTTATCACTAAAAAAAAAAAAAAAACCAAACAAAACCAAAAAAAAAAAACAACCAAACAAACAAGCAAACAAACAAACAAACAAAACATCAAAATTAAGGCGAGACCAATACCTATTTTATGCCATGCAGGTATCTCATCATAGCAGACCAAAATGCAGCTTTAGGGGCATGACCACTTTCTGCTCTCTGTAAACTGGTTTGGCACCACAATGAGAAAACAGAGCTAGGAAATTACACATCCAGATGCATACTGTAATGTTCATAATACCCCTGGTACTATATTTTGGCTTGCATTTTAAGCATTTTGTGATGCTATTCAGTACCTCCAAACATTCAGATTTGAAATATCTAATATAAAACATTATTTTATGTAGATGTTGTGATATGGTTTATGGAGTTAATAAGATTTTATTGGCAACTGGATTTATTATAGATCTAAGTCCTTATGTGTGGTATATTCAGGCCATGCTGTCTTTCCCTCCTCTCTATCAAATCTATAAATAACAAAGGGAATGATTACTATTCAAGCTTGAAAAATGTTTTTCCAAAATTCTGCCTTGGAATTTCAGCCAGATGTGTTAAGTAGGTGGGACAAAGGGCAAAAACATTACTCACCTTCAGGAGCTATATTCATAATAAAATCTGAAAGAGCAGCCACTGGAGAATAATACCAATTCAATTTCTTTCTAGGGGTGTAAACACCCATGTGTTGAAAAACTTGCATTGAAATAGAACTATTAAGATTATTAAGCTGCATCTTTATGATTTTTTTAATCTTAATGTCTTTCAGTTCATCTTGATTTAGTTATGTTTGCAGATGAATCTCCTCATGCAGTGTTATTGTTTTCAATTTAAAGAAAATAATTTCTTTAACAACATGATTGAAAAGATAGAAAATTCATTGAATCTGTTATAGGTTATTGCTGGTCAGTGTCTTTGTTCACTTGGATTTTTCTTTTCTAATTAGCAACTTTAAAAAAATGCAAATGTTTTCAGGAGGTTTTATCATGTTTAAAAATAGCACAGTGCAGACATAAAAGAACAAAGCAGCCTCACTTTCACAGACACAGTTTAGGATGTAATCAAACAGCAAGCTCTAAAGGAACACCTGCACTGAAACCTTGCCCACCTCCTCCTACTTATTCTTCACTGGCAGCAGGCCTGATCTGGCCTGCCAGCTCCCATCCGCAAGCAAGGACAGCTGCGAGAGAGAAAGAAAGCTCATCTTCATCAAAACACTCTTTGAAGCTCTTCTGAGGATAAACATTCTTCATTTATTAACAGCTTAATGCTTTGATAAAAGCTCACTTTGTTAAGTAGTTTGCCTTTCAAGAGCTGCCCACGTAGATATTTGCATGACGCTCATAAGGACTTTAGGACAACATGGGATTGCCGGAAATATTGTCGAAGGCATAGAAATAAAAACAGAGACCATATTCCTTACTAGAAAAAGAGAGGAAAAATCAAAGGAAACTTATGTTCAGCAGGCTTTACCATTTTCTGATTTATCATAGTCCTGCATGAAAGTGCCATTATGTATAATGCTAAAAAGCTGTCTGCTTGATTTTGAAAAAATAAATGCAGAAGAAAGTTTAACAGAGTGTATGCAGTTATACCTATAAGAAAGCAAAAATACAATTAGGATTTCAAACCCAACACTACTTATCATAATGGTCACTTGCACATACTGGGATAAAATAAGCAAAACAAAAATTACTTCCTTGTCATAAGTCACGTAGCTGGTTTAAGCACTAAGTTCTCCCAGCTACAGCAACGAGTGACTAAAATTTCAGCACAATATGAATTCACAAATAACAACATCTTATATATTTTATAAATAACGTACCTTTCCACAGTTGCTGCTGCCTTCTTATCAGAGTGAAGCTGGAAGGCTGAAACACCCCAAAGTGACTTTGCAATTGACAGTCCAGTTAGACTATTCAACTGCATGAACTAGATCTCTTACTTTATCTTGTTAGATTATTATTCCTTTCTATTTCAAGATGGATAACTGACCAAAGTAAGATGAGAAAGCGAAATATATGGCCTACCATTGAAAAAAACTTGAAAGGACTAAGCACTGAGGAATTTAATTGAAGGCCCATTATAAGAAGAAATACATTAAAAAATCTATTGAAGTATTTTGCTACAAGTCCCTAGGAAGTCAGTGAAATTAGGGCCACAAAGATGACTAACACTGGAGCATCTTTCACATGCTTCAATGCTTCTTTTTTTTCTATTGAGTAAAATTAGATTAATAGGTAAGAGACAATAAAATAAAAATTTTCCCCTCTTCCTCCCCTACCTGAACCTCCCAAACATATTCAAGCTTTGTATATATGTAAAAATATGATCTACTTGGAAAAGTTGCACCAAATTTACTTAGTTCTATAGATAGTAAATATGGTTAAGGTCTGAGATGTTAATCTTCCTCATAACAGGTATAATCACTTGAGTTGTAATAAACATGAATGGAAAGATTTCTTTACTCTTTCAGTACAAAATACAAATAATAATGAAACATCTCAAAACTAAAAAAAAAAAAAAAAAGGTTTGTTTTATCATCTAAAAGATACTCTCCCTGGGAAAATATTTTAGTGTCTTTTCACTCCCAGAAGGAAACATCATAGTTAATTTATAGCTTTCACTCTCAAAATAAGAAATTCTGTTCATTCAGCATTTACATAGCTTTTTGGTCAGCTACAGATGGAGTCAGCTCTATCACTAATTTAGCACACTAGTCATATTTGGTTAATGTTAGTTTTGGCATGCATCCAGAGTGTTTCATACATCTGGGAAGAAAAACTAAAGCTACTGAAGTAATTTATATGGTTCTTCCAGTGTGAAGAAATAGCTTGATAATGTCCCAGTCTTAATGCATTTTTTCCTAGAACTAGTCAACATTTCTCACTAAAACAATAATTTAACATTCTTTAAAATCATTTGCCTTGTTTTTGTCATGTTTTATTTGTATTACAAGAAGCTATGCAATTCAAAATTAGCAATTCTGCTGTCAGTTGCTTTGGCGATGAGCTGGAGCTATTCAGTTGTGAGGGTCAACAATTACACTGTTAGCTAGAACCATGTTCAAGGAATGCACATACACACAATAACAGTAAGGGAATGTGTTCCCTCTGTGTTTCAGTAATGAACATTTAATGGAAGAGCACTGCACTGTATGTGTTTTCTTTTTAGTAGGCAACAGAGTAAGTCAAATGGAAAACATCAAAGAGAAAAAGATGCTCAAGCATTTCAGAGCTTTCCTCTGGCTTCTCAAAGTTTTCCAGAGGAATCTGGAAGTCTGGAGATAGTCTGAAGGGTTGGAGGGTTGGAGTCCATTAATCTCTTATTTTGCCAAGTATTTCAAAGTGTAAGGTGTATTTTCTATGATAGAGCAGTAAACTGTAACAAGTTTGAGGCACTAGCAGTACCTTTTAAGCAATAAAATATAAAATCATTATGATAATTACAATGATTATTATCTCTTACTCTTTTTTTTTTTTTTTTAACTGAATGACAGAATACAATATTGGTAAATTTTGTGCTGGTACAGCTCAGGATTACAAGGCAATGCAAGAAGAGGAAATGAAGCAATATTAAAAAAGAACCCACAGAAACATGTAAATTCAGGGCAGGGAAGCAAAGAATATGTCCTTCAAATGAGGGTCTGTAGTGATTTTTTCACTTCATGGGACTAATAGTTAAATATCTAGAAAATATTTTCTAACTTCTGTCATACTTACCAGGCATATGAAGAATAGTTTGAAGCAAGACCTGCAGATACATGTATACACATGCTGATGATCTCTTTTGAGCCTTACTGACTTAAAAGAGACGTTCTCTTTGAGTAAGGTTTCCTGCTAGTGATTGCTGTGAAATAATTTTGATTTTTAAGATGCAGAAAAGATACCAAAAAAATTAAAAATTACTGATGGATAACGAAAAAAGAATTATTCATGAAGCACCTAGAGAAAATGTGCAGTACTCAGTTGCATCAAATTTTCTTTTGACACATAACCTGAATCTATAGGCTAAGAATATTGCTTGAGTTACCAACACAACAACATGAACTACTTTAAGTGAATTTTTAAAAAATTTTTTCCTGAATATAAAATTTTCCAAACCAAGAAGTGTTATGGGAAAGAGCTTACTTTCTTTCATTTAATTTCTTATTCCTAGAGTAGGTTTGTTTAGTTCAAATTCAATAGAAACCTGCTTATTTTGTAACTGATCAACAATTTTACTGAAAATGTATCAAATATTGCATAAACAGACACACAGGAGATGGATTTAGTTTCTGAAACTGCTTCTGCAAAGCCAGCTTTAGTTCAGGAACAGTTGATTTCAATCGACTTGCACCTCTTTTTACATACTACTTTCATCAGTAGTCATCTACTTTCATCCACTTTTCTCTGTATTTCCCACACTTGCTCCTCTCTGATGCATCTTAATCCCTCTTTTTCCTTCTTTTTGACTTTTCCTCTAAGCACTCCACAATGTTACACAAATGACCACAATACCCTTAAACTGTTCTATAATAACATTTGCAGAATTACCAAGTATTTTTCCCCTGCAACCATAATATGCCCTATCTCCCTTATTTCAGTAGCACTGTTCAGATTGCAAGGCTTTCTGGAGACAGTGAGTTTTCTCAGTGTGTTTTGTACCAAGGCAAGAAGCTGCTCAGTCTTTGACAGACTAAGGAGCCTCTGATTTGGGTGCCACAGGCCCTCACCAGATTACTAGGTCTCCTCTGCCTATCACTGCTCTTTTGGTTTCTCTGTGTGCTGTGACTAGCCCTTGGTGTAATCTTGCAGTATGACAGAAGAACCTGATTATAAGACATCAGCCTGAGGTGGAGGATTGTCAACACTAGAAAATGCCTATAACCCTGATGCATGAAAGAACAGTTGTCAAACATGTTGTCAGGAATGTGGTATCAACCCAGAAAAAAATGCATGATCAAAGACCTTGAAGTGTGTATTTTCACGACATATTCTACCAAGTTAAGCTACAGTAAAGATCACACTCTCTCAGCAATAAATTTCTTAAAGGGCAAGAACTGTAAAAGATAAGTCACATTCTATTAAGGGGAGCTGTGGGAAGTTCTTTGAAAAAGGATGCTCAAGGACAGAATTAAGCCAAATGAGGCAAATATTTTATCTGGGAACCATTTATTGGTAACGAAATGTGTGTTGCCTACTAAAGAATAGGAAAGGCAGAAAATGAGGAAGGAAAATGAAAAAGAATGAGAAGGGAGACAGAGGTGAGACAGAGAGAAAAAGCAGACATTACCACCAGAAGGTTGGGGAGTGCCATGGAAATCCAGCTGGCAAGGATGTGTGCACACTGAGTGCTGGGGAACCTGCACAACTCTCAGAGGCACGGCTGCACAGGCACAGCTCCTGTTTTCATCCCCCTGTACTTGGCACTGGTGAGTGCCAAGACACCTTGAATCCTGTGCTCAGTTTTGAGCTCCTTACTACAACAAAGACATAGAGGTGCTAGAACATGTCCAGAGAAGAGCAATGGAGCTGGTAAAGGGTCTGGAACTGCGGGAGGATGGATTGTAAGGATAGTGCTAAAGGCAATCTACCCTGATGCATTACAGCTGTACTAATTACCAAGGAGTGGAAACAGCCTTGCCTGTCCAATGAGGATGGGTGTTTTAAAAGAGTGGGTTAGCTG
Source organism: Acridotheres tristis (assembly GCA_037013685.1). Taxonomy (NCBI): domain Eukaryota; kingdom Metazoa; phylum Chordata; class Aves; order Passeriformes; family Sturnidae; genus Acridotheres; species Acridotheres tristis. Next base: position 93,105,225 of record CM072884.1, read on the forward strand.
GTCAAGAGGAGTCTGCTGCAGTTGGAGTCTACTGGCTGTGCTGTGAGGAGGAAGAGTTATGAGGTCATGTAAGGGGCAGGAAGAAGGCAGCTAGTCATGCAGAAGAAGAGAGCAGGTGTCAATGGTGTGTGTAGCTGCCTGTGAGAAGTCCCCAGAGAGTTATTTGTAAGAAAATAAGGGACTGATACTGGTGTCAGTTGTGCCTCTGCTGCCATCAAATAACTGATGGAGCAGGAATCACTTATCCTAGAGAAAAAGAAGCTGGAGAGACCTTATCACACTTCCTGAATGGAGGTTCTAGTGAGGTATGTGTCAGTCTCTTCCAGTGAAAAAGTAACACTTTAAGAAGAAATAGCCTCAAGTTGCAGACCAGGCAGTTCAGATTAGATATTAGGAACTTTTTCTATTTCATGGACTGGATTGTAAAATATTGGAACAGACTGCTCAGGAAAGTGGTGGAGTCATCAGCCCTGGAAATACCCTAAAAGCATAGGGTACCTGAGGACATGTTTTAATGAACATGCTGGTAGTGTGTGGTTGATGCTTAGACTTGATCATGTGAGAGGTCTTTTCCAGTCTTAACAAATCTGAGTCTATGAAAACTGAATCTTTGAAGTTTGGATTTCCTTTATGCACACTCCCATTATGTGCGTGGCACAGTGTAATTTTCCAAAAGCAGAGAAGTTTTAATCAAAAAGAAGAGCTGCCAAGTAGACTGCATAAAAATGTACGTTCGAAATGTAAATATTGAACTATTTAAAATTTCATTCATCATATTTATTATTGCCTTAAACTAGAAGTCAAAGTCTGTCATGTTTGCATTAAATGAATTTTTAACTTAAAAGTTTTATTTTTTGTTATTTTTTAGCTAAGTTTCTTTTAGAAACTTTCTTAAATAACTGAAATTACAATTGCCAAAAAATCCCTTATGAATGTCGGAAAAATCTCTATACGTTTTGTTATCTATGAGAAATACTCTTAAAATTCAAGTTAAACTAGAATTTGAATAAACAGAGTAAGCGTGAGAGTGAAAATAAAGAGATCAACATATAATGATTACAGTAGTACTTAGGTTCTGTTCTTACTTCAGTAAAGTATTGCAAAGACCTTTCCATTCATTTTCTTTCATACGAAATTTTATGGCTAGCATTTAAAATGAAATTAGATTGTGGCACATAGACTGTTTAGTTTTGATATCAAGAAAAAAAGCCCAAATTCATCCCTTTTCCTTTTGCTATTTGCTTCTGTATATGAGGCAATGGGGAGAACTGATTAGACCAGACAAAAAAATAAAATAGTGATAAAAAATGTTCATTTGTAATTTGTTTAAGAGTATTCTTTTTCACTATACTTCTTTGATGTGCAAGATAGAATAGTTTGTGACCTTCATTCACATTTGACAGAGTATGTACATGTTAATTGAAGAGCAAAGAAAAAAAATAATCACAGCATGACAACCAACAAATTTTATTAATATATTTCTTATATGATCTTGGAAATACCTTGAAAATCACTGTGATATGTACTTGAGTCAAAATAGTTCTGTTCTAAGTTTTTTCAGGCTTTCGGATGCCCCGAGTCACTCTTGTTGCTCTAGGAATTACTTCATATTCTTCTGTAACATGAATGTTCTTTTTTTCTAACAAATTGGGGCACCTAAAAATGTTATGTCAGGAAACCACAAAAATTCAACTTCCATTTTTTAAATGTCCATCTAATAAAATATTTGTGGAAAGCTGTTGAATTAGTGAGATTTGCACTGTTTCTCTATCATTCAATATGTGAAATTCAGATCAAAAATTGACAGTAACCTCTGTTACTTTGGAGAGTGTTTGTATAGTGAAGTAGAAATATGAAACAGTTAAAAAATATTTAAAACCTATTTCCTTCACAGACATGCCTTGTAGAGTCCTAATAATTGTTTGAAAAGTCAAATAAAATTAAATTTTATTACAATTGAAGAAAAAAATGACAACATATTCTTTACAGTGTTAAGAATTTATGAATATAAAAATAATAAAATACGGATTTTGATAATGTCACCACATTTGACTTATCTTGCATGAAAAGGTCAGAGTCAGAGTAATTTGTAAGATTCAAATGAAGTTTCAAGACATATAGGGCAGAAAATTCAGTAGTTTTTTGGTTATATTAAAAGGTTACTCATTCATAGGCAGAAAATGTATCTTTAACTTTGACACGTTGAGTGCACTTTCACAAGAGGTGTTCGTAACTGAAGTTGCTCTTTTAACTGGTAAATTTTCTGGATATAAAGCATAGATGAATGATATAAATGGGATTTTAAAACAGTTACAATATTAAATTTTTTTTAAAACAGAACAAAGCAAACCAAACACACACACAAAAGAAAATCCCCAAAACAAAAACCACCACTGAACCTAAAGTAAACCCAGGATTTTTTGTGCCTTATAGTCAAAAAGTGAAGATTTGCTCTGCAATCCTCTACAATTCTTCTTTACAAGCCACTGCCTGGATTTACATTTCCAAGAAAAGGTGCTGATATCCAAGAAGTGATATCCCTGGAAAGAGAATGGAGGTGAATGAGATGCTGCAGTCAATAGGGATAGGATTCAGCTCTGCAGATACAAAATGTCACCTGCATTGGCCCAGGATGGGCAGATATGGCATGGGACATGAGAAGTACCATCTGAAACATTCCAGTTGCTCCTCTAGCAGAGTTTGGGTGCAAGTTTGGTAGTACTGATTTTATTTCTACTGACATCTAGAAGATCCTAGGCAGTCAACATTCATATACATTGCTGGCACTGAATTTCAATATGAAAAAATGTAACTGAATAGCACCATTCCAATTACTCCGTATGGGGGAAGTGCAGAAGGAACTAAGCAATAACAAAGATTCTTGGTGTAGGGTAACTTTTTGGGGTTTTTTTGTTTGTTTCTGGTTTAATTTTTAGGAAAGAAACATCATGACCGTATCAAATCAAAAATGTATAGTACACATACCTTAAACCCAAAATTTAGCTGACTCAAAGATCCTATTGAAAAGCTTGTTACTCTACAAAATTTTATCAAGAATGTTTGAAAACCTTGAAATCTTTCTTCCTAAAAGTGTGATATTTGTTTTAAGGACAGTGTTTCTGTATTCCTCCAATGCCTGTTCTAATAACTATTGCCCTGGATATTGGGACATAGAAGACACTTGCTAAAAACCTCAAATAAAATCCTGCAATATGGCTGGTGAGATATTTCACTTGTATGTATTCATGGCATGATTTTAGAACAGAAGATCTGCTGCCCTGTATCAAGAGCTTGATCTAGTTTAGTTTCTGATACTAAGGTGTATAATTGCTTAAAAGCAAGATGTAAAAATTATTGCATAACTGTCTTTTCCTTGTCTAGACTTGAACCTTGAAAGGAACAATTATTCAGGGCTTTGAAACATGAGGTTTTTGTAGTACTTACACACGTTGTCTTTGTTTATTTCTGCAGTCATAGATTTCCTTGATATTTTTATAATACCTTTAAAATCCGATTAAATCCTCAGTCATGTCAAATTCCAGTTGGAATGAGTTTAATAATGTCGTTATATCAATGAAACGTATTTATTTCTACTTTGAATTTCCTATTTTGAAGCATCTCTTACTATTGTGTATGGGATAAAAAAGGTTTTCATACATATTCTCCATCTTATATATCTCACTTTCAGTGTAATCAATTTCACAAACTATTTTCCATCTTTTCTACAGCTAAAATATCAATAAGTAGAAAGAGCTGAAGAGTGAAAGAGCAGAACGTGGAAAAGAAAGCAACCAGTTGCTCTTGGGCTATTTCATAAGGAAATCATAAATCAATAAAACTATAAGCTTTCACTCAACCAAGGCTGTCCCAGCCATCGACCAAGTGCCCTGCAGCCACTCTCACTTTCTCCCACGGCTCTCCTAGTGGTGGGGGAAGGAGAAGGGGACAATGAGCAAAACTTGTGGGTTGAAATAAGAACAGTTTAATACTTGAAACAAAATAAAATATATCCTTACTACTACTACCACCAATAATAATAATTTCAATGGAGAGAGACAAGGCGGAAGAGACAGAGAGAGAGGATGAAAACCCCAGAAAAGGGAGTGATGCTCAACACCAGCTGAAGGACACCCAGTCTGTTGTGGAGCAGCAGTCAGCTCCTCCCAGCCAACACACACACATATATGGTTCGTATACTGGGCATGACATTCTTTGACTATCTTTGAGCTATCTCACCTGTGGACTCTCCTGGCTCCTTGTGCAGCTCTTCACTGACAGAGCCTGGGAAACTGAAAGGTCCTTGACTTAGGGTAAGCACTGCTTAGCAACAGCCAAAATATCAGTGTGTTGTCAACATTATTCTCATGATAAAGCTAAAAAAACCTAGCACTTTGCCAGCTACTAGGGAGAAAATTATCCCAGATAAAACCAGGTTTTTTTCTAAGAGAAATAGCTGAGGAAAGCAGTTGCCTTTCATCTGCCCTGAAATTTCAAAGTCGCTTAGAAAGTACTAACTCATGGGATACAGTGCACAATAATAGAGAGCAGTAGGATGCAATGTGGAACCTTCACAGCCCATGGTCTCTTCTTCCTCCTAATCACCCTGTTCAAGGTAACAGTGGCTAGCAGTCAGAATCACACCCAGAGTCCTTCACTGACAGTACCTGAAGTTACCATAATAAGTCCAATAAAAGTTGCAGAGAAAAGTTGTCCTACCCTCTATTCCTCTAATAGTGCTGTGATAGGGCTAGACATTGAAGGAGAAAACTTCACTCTTTTTCAGTTTCCCCTCACTTCTAAGTTTTTTATCTCTGTCCCACTTCATGTAAGTCCTGGAAAATTCATAAGGAAAAAATAATGAAAAAGCGTTTATCAGTCATAAAAATCTGCAGTATATTTAGTACTACATTTGATTTATACTACAGTCAAAGTCATACTCTTTTCTTTATGTTTGTTGTTTTACTTTTTTTTTCTCTTATTAGAAAAAGAATTTTACTTTAATTGTTGAATTATTTTAATTAATTGTGCCATCCCACCCTAAAAGGGAAAGGGACCACACAAGTGCATAGACTCTTGTAGTTGATAAGGAACAGAAACCGAACAGAGGGTCTGCAAAAACTAATAGAGATTTATTGCTAAATTAAACACTTGATATGGAAATTGAGATAAATATTCCCTTTTCTTATAGTATAAGCACATGGCAATGGGTTTTGAAGAAGGGTGTCTTGGTTTAGTTCTATATTTTCCAGCCAGTGTACCAATACATGTGAGAGTTTGCTAATTTTAATATACTTATTTTTTTGTTGTTGTTGTGGATAGAATTAGGAGCAACAGCAAGGCAAACCTAAAACTTGAAAGGGTATAAAGGAAAAAAAAACATTATTAACAACATAAAGAAATAATAAATTCAGGGTAAGATCTTCAAACCACTCCTTCCTCCCCCCTCCCACACTTTCTTAACAACAACATAAAGAAACATTTTAGTCAGTTTTTAACTTAAATAATCTTTCTCAGTTCACTTCAGGGAGAGGAGTTTTTTCTTGTTCGATTATAGAGATTTTCTTCCTAAGAAAAAACACACAGTTCTCTCTTGACTACTTTTCACAAATAAAACCCGCCTGGAAATTTTGCAATTATGAAACTCCTCCCAACTTCACAGCCTTCCAGAGCTGTGCTTGTAAGCCATGTTAAACTTATAAAGTATTACTTTTAAAGATGAACTGTTTAAAAGCAAAAATTTTCTTCATTTCTCTTTTCTCTGTTCATACTTCATTGCCAGGAACAAAAATCCCCTTTTTACCCTCAGGGCAAAAAAGTCTTTCAAACACTTCAACCCTTCCCCATGTCTTTTTCACAGTTTTAAAAATTTTTAGTGTTGTACAGCCCACTCTTATAGCTTACAAAAAAAATTTTAGCCAACTTTCACAGCATCTCCTTATTCTTTTTCCATCTAATAACTTAGCTTTTGCTTCACTTACTTTAGTGTATCCTCTCTAGTTTTTTCCTTCTCACTTAAAGAAAGCTTAGAAGTCTGCAAGTCTTGTCTGAGTATTAGAAAATTAATATTTCACACAGAAGTTGCAAGGGCTAGACTAGGCCATACTAATACTGTGTTAAAGTCTCAAGCTGCCCAAGCCTCGTTGGCGCGGAGGAGGCCAAATGAAAACTGCAGAGTCCAGCCAGGGGAAAAAAAAACACCAAAACCCAGTAACAAGCCTCTAGCTTCATGGTTGCCCTCCGGCACGAACCTCACGCAGCTGCAACTGAGTGCCAAAGTCCTCTTTCTACCTCACCCAGCAAGCAAAAGCGTAAAAGAACTCTGTGGAAACAGAGCCCGGCTGCCTCCCCCCAGGCTGCGTGGGAGGCCTGGCGGGCTCGGCCACTCCACGACTGCTCTGAGCTGGCGGCAGGGTAAGGCCCCACGGAGCCACAGCTACGTTGGGGAAAAAAATAAATTTTAAGAACAGGTCTCTCCTCCCCCTGGCCATCAGAGCCGTTAATTAAACACGAAGCCCAGTGAGCCCATCCCTTGCCCGGCCTGGGCAGGGTCCCGGTCAGGTCAGTGTTACCTTGCAAAAAGCCATAAATAAAGGAAAGCTTTCCCGAAGTTTACTTGCTTCAAAAATATAAGTTCACAGAGTGAACTAGCTTTTCCAATTAGTTTCTCAGGCTGTCAGCAACCAAACCAGCCTCTAATTAGTCTCATCAATTCACAAAAAAGTTTCTCAAAAAATAAACCTTCCATGTATCCCCTCTCCCTAAGTGTCTTCAATACATAACCAGCACAAAGGGATGGGGTGAAAAACAGGAGAGAGATTAGAGAGAAGGAGGAAGAAAGGGAAGATCATCAGTCCTGGCTCCAACATTGATCCAGATGATGTTGGAGTTCGAGGTCCTGGGATGTAGGCCCAGGCTTCATGGGGGTGTCCACGAGATAAATTTCTCATTATGCAAATTGGTTTCCATGCACAATTCATGCTTCTAGACCTTTTGTGAAATGGGTCAGAGGCTTCAGGGGTTATGATCCACCCTCTACTTGTTTGCCCTTTTGGTAGACAGAATATGGCGACTTTTTGACTCATTCCTGTGCTTGCATTGTATTGTGTTGTGCTTGTCTCAGGAGCCAGACAAAGGATGTTTGTGCTTTCCTACCTCTGCACTGCCTCCTTCTCCAGCCACATCCTGTTCATTGTCTCAGTGGGTTCTTGCCTACAATCCTGGTTGGCTCCACAGCTACCTGGCAGTCTGTGTTTGAGGCATACATATTTTCCTCTTACCTTGTAGGCATCTATGTTGCTCACTGATAATGGAATAGGTAAGGTTTACTGATGTTCAACAGAAACGATGGAACTCACCAATCAGAGCATTGGAATCAAAACTCTTTTCCATCATGCAGTCTAGCTATCACTAGTATAAAGATCTTCAAATTAGTCATTCATTTACCGAATTCTGTCCAAAAAATGCACAAAATGCCATTCTTCATGTCAAAACTAAGTCACACAAGCATAGTCCCACTAATAAAAATAACCTTTTCCACTAGGGTCAAGAATGTGGAAAAGTAAATTAATAAGAAAATTCAAGTTGTGGAGGGCACAAATTATGCTTAATATCAAATATTTTAGGAATAAGAATTTATAAATAACTGAATGACTTATAGCCATGCAAAGGTTAATGTAACTGGAAATGTTAAGCAGGACATTAAAAAATGGAAAAGAGAGGGTATTTTTACAGCATTAATTTCCTGAAGCTGGGACAGAATGGACTGTGTCAAAAAGCATAACATAGTTTTCCTCATCCTGTTACGATGGAAATCAAACAGAGTTTCATCTTCCTCATCCTTACATAAATCAGAAAAACTGTCTGGAGTCAATGCAATTTCTCTGGGGTAGAACTAGGAATGCGATAAATATTATCTAGATGTTAATGGTTCAGATAAACTGGTATAGTGGAGTGAAAAGATATTCAAGGAAAGTAAGAAACATTAATTTTGAATTGTAGGTACTTGCATACAAAAATGATGGATCTCAAATTAAATTTGAAAGCATTTTCTTATTCTATTTCCTTGCCCCTTCTCTCATTATTCCCTGGTCTTGTCTTTCTCACTAGATTATTTCTCCTTGATAGAGATCTACATCCACAGATCACAATTTCTACTCTATACCACACAGACCACTGATGGCCTCTTTCCCTTCCCCACCACGTGGGCCCTGGGCAACAGGGAGCTCCTTCCACCACTGGATGTGCCTGGCCCACCTGGGGTTACAGCATCTTTTTATAATGTCTCCACTACAGACTCTGGTAGCTGCACTGTCAACATCCAGGGACATGTTTCTGTCCCCCACAAATGACTGGTTTTTAAAAATATTTTTGACTTTATATAAATATTTCGGACTTATGGCCTAAGCCTGAAAAGGCTTTTCTAGTCATGTAGCCTCAGGACAATATTTTTTACTTTCTCTGTATCTAAAGCCAAAGAGCAGTTGTCAACTGGCTTTTTGTCATCCTCCCATTTTCCTTCTCAAATTTATTACCTCAAAGTGTGAGGTTATGTATCGCACATTTTTTCTAACGTGTCTTTGTTTTCCAGATCATCTATATTAATCTAGTCATTTAGAGTTGGTCAGATGTAGTCAAGGTCTTCTTTGTCAGAGAAGTGCTTTAGGGTAAGCTTCACCCCATGACTCTGTGACATTTTAATTGGACCTTATGTCCAGAGATGAATTTGTTTTTGAAACCTACTGAAAAAAGGAGTACAAAAATGCATGCCTTTTGCTATTTATACATATAATTTACCCAGAATACTTCTTCATAATATTTTCTCTACTCCATTCTTCAAAAAATATTTAAAACCAGGAATTTCTATTCTTTGTGTCATCTGTTAAGAATTCTCTCAAGTATTTTTAGCTTGAATTACTTGGGGTTTGTGTGAATAAATATTTACGGAAAAGTGGTGCAATATTAAATGTGGATAAACTTCCTCTAAAATTTAGTTTCTATACTTCACTTTCTGTATTTGCTTTAAATGAATCTCCCATCTTATTCTCACAAACATCCCGTCCGTCCGCCCCCCCCACCCATTTTTGCAAATAAAAGAATCACATTTTTGTTAGGACTTATGGCACCCACTGATCATGCAGTATGAGCAGTGAAAATACTCTGCTTCCTACTACTCATTAATAAGTCTTTAAAATCCTATGGTTAATTTGAAAATCATAGGTGTAAGTATGATGATATTATAAACCACAGCCGGCATTTTAAAAAGATGTGCTATTTGTCAAGTTTTGTCCATTGTGAAGTGTGCACTTTGTGTGCAGTGAAAGTTTATTTGCTACAATTATTTATTGAAATTAAAAGATTTTGTGGCGTTATAACTATATAGCTATATAGATATCGATATGATATATTGATTAAATAAAAGGGGCTAATTTTTCATATATGTGTGTGTGTGTGTGCATATAAATATATATTTGAAATTAAATTATAATCAAACTGGTGAATTAAAAATAGCCAGCAAGCAAATGCTCTGAGAAGAACAGCAAGGCAAAATAAAAACAAGTGCAATTTTATTGCAGAAAAATGTCTAAATTCTACATCATGCTTGTCCTGTCTGTTCTGTATTATTTCATCCTGAACAGAGAAGAAATAGTAGCAGAAGCTACTCTAGTCAATCTCAAATATAATTATGCCATGGCTTTCTGTACTTAGAGTGAATAAGTGCTCCAGAGTACATTCATAAATACTGATGGTGCTATACTAAGGAAGGAAGGGGAAGCAACTGTCAAGAACATGACTTGTTTTCTACAAGCAAATCTTAATAACTTAAAATAGACATCAAAGACTCAGTTAATGCAGAGGTGCCAGCAAGTGGCCTGGTATAACTAGAATAAAATATGCAGTTAGGTAAATCACTACAGCAAGCACTGATATTTGAAGTCACAGAGAGAATGTGTCTAACAAATGACAGGTAGGACCATACATATATGTTTTGTCTCACTTATTTCACTGATCTGATTTCAGCAAAGGATTTCCAGCACCACTCTCAAGTCATGGCAGTGTGACTAGATGATAAGATGGCAAATTCTCCAATGGGAGCTCTTAAAGAGCAGTGATGTGATCTATATGATAAGGTTAGCTTCTGAAGAGATCAAAAATATGTTAACACCATGAGAGCTGAGGAAATCTGTCCTGGAGGAGAGTTTTAGAGTGCCAGCAATACTGGTGCTCTCAAATTTTTATAAACAGGGATGTTCAGACTCATCTAATAAACTTTTTAGTATATTGCCACCTGTGTTCTTTCGAGTTCACTATATATAATATATCATTGCTTGGGTTCTTCTGTCAAAATTATTGCCAACTTAAATGCAGATCTCCTTCAAAAGGACTTTTGCCATTAGAGGGAGCTGAAAGAAGACTTTGTTTTACCCCTAATATTAAAAGGAAGAATAATGGACAAACAATACAGACAGTGGTGAATTGTAACTTTTCATTTTATTCAGAATTATTACATGTGAACTTTTTAAGAGGTATGCAGTGAAATTGCTAGGCAACTGAATGCAAGAAAATTAAAATATATGCTATTATGTGGAGACTTTCTGAAAGTGCCAGAAGGTAACTTCTGCCACTGAAACAATGCAGAAATATTCATCAGTAATCTTTCTGGCTGAATAATTTGTTCATCAGTTTAGAGGAATTGAATGCTTTAAATATTACATCTGATTGGGTCACATGTTCCTTTGTATGTCCAAGCTCCTTAGGTGGCCTCAAATCTGATCTTCCTCAATGAAAAGGTCTTTGTTCCCCCAGTCACTCTCTTAAGGTTAAAATACTTAAGAGAACACAGATTGCCAGGGAAAATAGGCAAAAAGTCTTCCCCATGCTTCTTTTCACTAGTTCTCTTGTCTTAATTATTATGAAGAATTCATCTTCCTCTACTGAGAAATATATTTGCAGAAACCCATCTTATAAATCACATTTTTTGCCAAATTCCACTCCAACTTATTCTTAGCTTTGCTGATGCCATCCCTACATAATTACAGAGTCTCAATATTTTTCTTAGAATGCATATCTCTATGCTTCCCTTGCCTGTGCATTTCCTTCTTATACTTTAATTTGTCCAGGACGTCAACCATGCTGACCTGCTGCCTTCCCTACCTGATTTCTTACACGGGGTAATCAAAGAGTTCCCGAGGTCTTACTTAAAATGCCTGCAAGCTTTGTTCTGCTTTTTTATCCTTGAGGGCAGATTACCAGGGAGGTTCCAGCCAGGTATATTACATATTCAACAGTGTGTCTTGGTGAAGAAAAGACAGGCAGCTGTCCACACAGAACGAATGCTGGGGCATGATAATTAGATCAGTAGTAAGTGACATTCAGTGTGTGTGTAGTTCTGTATTTGTTGATGAATCAGTGAAGATGCCCTTCTAAAATGTGGACATTGTCTCTTCACTAATTCCTTCAAACTCTGAAGGTCATCAATTACAGTTTTTAACACCAATCCCTTTTGATCATGCTGTGTAGCAGTATGGTTGTCACTAAGAACATTTCAACATATTCTGACTTTGAATTCAGGTGTGTACTACGGGAGATAATGGATTATATGGTGAACATCTAAAGGCATGTTATATCTGGTAAGTCTTTAAAACATATTCGAAGAGCACTGATCTACACAAGTGCTTTATCTTCACTATATTTAATAGGTATATAGCTAGTAGATAATGGGAATCTAACAGTACTTATCTCTGTATTAAACCTGTTAAGGCTCTGTGATAAAAGACTGGAACTCTTCTCCTTATACGAGACCAATGGGTATCTTGTTCAACAGTCTTTCTTGTGAGTTTTACAGTGTTGAATTATTTTTTACTTAATCGTATAAGGTACAAAGATGAAATGCTACATTTAGTAACTTTACTACACACAAACCTTAATCCATTTCACTCTGATGGCAGTGCTGCAAGGAAAGGATATTTTCTTTATTTTTGTAATTTCTAATGTACCATGATACAGCATTCAGATACAAAATTAAGAGAGAAATTGAATGAGGTTTCTTCATTTTCTAATTGTCATTTTCTTCATATAAGTTTTTTTTTCCTTTTGTGACTGTTCTTTTGTGTTTAGAATATTCTATGTATTTTGCATTTTTCTTGCTCAACATTATTGTTGAATGGAAGAAGGGCAGCTAAAGGGATTTCTGAACGGCGTGTGACAGCAAATTCTAGCTTTAAAAGACTTGCTTAGGGTCTAAAAATTTCCAAAGGCTCCTCAGTGTAAGAGATCCTCCAGGACTGCAGAGTAGATATTCAGTTTGCTCACATCTTACTGGTGAAATATCTTCTACGTGGAAGTGGAAGATATGGGTAATATTCATCTTTAGATGATTAAGAACAAGGACTTGAGCTTCCTATGAATTTGTTTGAAAACAAAGTAAAAAAAGAAACAAAACACTAACATAATAATACATATGCTAATAATAGTGTTTATAAAAATAATAATTTCAGTTACAAAGGCAGAGAGAGTAACAGAACCCAAGAAGAACAAGTGATGCATAGTACAACTGGTTACCCACCAACCAGTTCCCAGATCTTTCCCAAGCAGCAGTCAGCTCCTCCTGTCCAACTCCCCCAGTTTATATGGTGAGCATGACATCCTATGGTATTGAATATCCCTTTGGCCTGTTCATTTCCCCTGTACTGACCATGGTCTCTCCCACCTTTATGTGCCACTCCTCACTGGCAGAGTATGGCAAACTGAAAAATCATTGGTTTAGAACAAGCACTCTCTAGGAACAGACGAAATACAAGCTTCTCATATTATTCTCATACTAAATACAAAAAAGCATAATACTGTACCAGCTACTAAGGAGAAAATTAATTCTATCCCAGCTGAAATCAGGATATGAAATTTCTCTGACCTGGGTGTGTTGCACTCAGCTGTGTTGATTTTCCAGCTCCTCAAGAGCGGACACAGGTCATTCAAAGTCCACTTCTCTGGCTACTTTTTCATGAGTGTAGTCTCTAAATAACAATGTCTAAGACATTATATATCTTGCAAAGGTGGTATTTTGTAGACTACACAGAATACACACAGAAAAATATTTACTTTTCCCTGAGAAGTTTAACTTTTCAGGGAAGTGGCAACATATTAAACAATAGCCTAGACTGATGTTATTATCATTATTATTTTATCTAGAAGAACCATTATCTGTAATTTCACAAAGGAATTTGGATTAAGAAGGTAAACAAGAAGAATTTGGAGCTGAATATGTTTGAAGTGTTTCTCCAAGCCATACTTGACCTTTTCCTGTTTACTGATGTGAAAAGGATGAAGATTTCTGTTATTAGAATCGATTTCAGTGCATATCTCAAATATTAACTGTCCTTGATATATTCTTTTGGTTCAGGAATTTCCAGCCTGTGTCGCCCTATTTTCTTTTAATAACTTATTCAATAAATGTGAGGTTAGACAAATACCATATCTGAACTTTCTAGTAAACTTCAAATTCTACTTCAGCTTTTATCAGCCAGCATAAATGGAAGGTTGAAGTGGGCTTCTACATATCATTACACTAATGAGCTGTATTTTTCTTTGAAACACAGGAAAAATAATTGTATTCTAAGAAACAGTTACCTAAATCTCAAGTGGAAGAAGAAAATACATGAGTAGGTGTTACTCTATTTTGGATAACACACAGTGTTTTCAAGACAGGGTTTATCTTCTATTCATGCATATATGCATGCTTGTTTTTCTCTCTAGGAATGTACAAGAATCTGTTAAAAGTAATTCCATTCTGTTTTTAAATATGTCTAAAATAAAAACCATATAACTTTATATACATGAACATGTATATCTGTATTCTGGTATAAACACAGCTGCCCTTAACTTTACACATGGGTATATATCTTATATGCAAATGCATTTGATATATGTACATTATATTCATAGGTGCCATTACAGAAAACGGAATGAGTTCCTTAGAAACTCATGCTTCTCTCTGGGCAGTGGTATTGTCCTAGAATGCCCTTGAAAATAGATCAAAGGATTTTCCATGTAAGACATGAAGTAAGAGATAAAAGGATATTCGAAAGAAAATCCAAACCCTTCCGAGGGGAGGGGGAAATAGTACTCCAAGCATTTGAAACAAAAACTGATTCTGAATAAAATATGGATGAAATCTATGCATTTGGATCTTTCAAAATAACATAAATAGCTTAAACTTTATTCTGACCTGATAAGGATCAGATTGGGAAATTCAGCCTGAATGCTACTCTTAATGCTAGAATCTCATTACTAATTTGTTTTGTTTCACCAAAATGCTCAGAGAAAAAACATCGGGAAGAATAAATACTTTGGAATCAGCCACTTCACATCTGTGGCTATACTCATACAGAAGGTATGAGATTTAACAACATAAACAACAGCAGAAGTTATTTCAGATAAAAAGATAGTGTTCCAAGGCTAAGAGCAAGTATGATGCGTAGGAGCAAAACTTTACCTGAGGAACATACCTGGAAAGAAATGAAGCTTTTCTCAGCCTAGATTCACTAAAGAGGTCAGGCCTACACAGATGAAAACAGAAAGAGAAGCATTGTATGCCCTTTCATTTCTCAATATGTCTTTGGTCTCAGAGGCAGCTCCAAATGAAATTGAAAAAGAGAAACCACAGGCCTTTGGGTGCAGTTTTATCAAGGAATAAAGAAAACAAGCATAAAAGCACCTTCAGAATTCAAGCAAGAACTTTTTGAATATCTTTAACTGCTAATAACTGTTGTTATTTTAGATCATGTAAATATTTTAGTACTAAGTGAAAAAAATTAAAATTTTTCTTTGACTCAGTAGTCCAGCACCATTGTAATTAACTGCTTTGTATTTATAGATGTGCCCATCACCTTTAATTTAATTACAAAGAAGAAGCAATAACAAAATACATCCATATTACAAAGCCATGACATCAGCAGTACTCATACTTCATGCTTCAAGGTAATTACTTTCTGATTGTGTGGAGAACATTGACTAGTACAGTATGGTGTGAAATAGCTGTTCTATGACTATCTTATTTCAGCCTGCATAGCAACTATATTTCACAAAGAGCAACACCAGAAAGTTAGTCTACCCTCGCTTGTCTGTCAATTAATTTTTAAATAATTAATGAACAAGATTAGAAAAATAAGATTAGAAATAAGATTAAAAAGAAAACTGAAAGGTGAATGAAAGATAAAAATGAAAGGGGTAAGACAATACATATTTTCTCTCCCAAGCAACTATAAAACTGTAAACAGAGATATAAGTGCAGAACAGTGTTTATCTTATTGAGAGTTCCTAGCAAAAGCTTTCATTAAAGCTGAGTGTGCATTATGAATTTTATTGCAAAATTTTAAGGCTAATGTTGTAGTAATCCCCAAATTAAGCACTACCAAACCAGAAAAGTCTCCAAATTACAGTTCAGTTTAGATCAGAGTGGTAAGGGTTAATTTTCTCTGTTATTTTCTGTCTTTGCTCTCTTTCTAATAATATGGTCTAAAGATAGTAAACAAATTTTTTAACATAGACATTAAAGTTTGCAGTGTTGCTTAATTTTTAAAATATACTTGGAATTATTTTTTCTCCCTTTTCAGTACATTAAAAAATTTGTGTTAAGATTCTTTTTAGTAACTACAAAGAGGTAGAACATAATACCTAAAATAAAATGCTCCTGACTTGATAGTGGTTTCTTCCTTATCAAATAATAGGTAGAGAGGAGAATGCCTTTGTGCTTTTCCAGGAGCTCTTTGGAATGGTCACTGAGAACTCAGTGGAAAGAGTTAACCCTCATGTAAATCACTACTGTAGCAATGATGAAATGTTCTTAGCTGCTGAAATACAAAAAGAGCCAACCGCAACTCTTTTTTTTGTTGTTGTTTTGTTTTAATTTGGATGTTTTCCTAAACAGAAGGTTGATGGCCTCAATCTGCCACATGAGGAATCAGAGGAAACTATCTAATATAAAGGGAATTATCTGATGATAATTTAATTCCAGTTTCCTATCCCTCTGTACTTCAGAGAAATACATGTATATCTTACCTAATTAGTGATTCTGATCCTGACTGTTTAACATTTTGCTGCTTTGTATATGTTCTTCTGTGACATAAGTTTTCCCTAATGAGATACCCCACAAAGTAATGTCAGGTTATAATGAGATTCATTCTCTGGTGTTAGACATTGAATCAGCTTTCCAATATTTTAAACATGTTTTTTCATTCTCCTGCTGAGGAAGAATATCTATTTCATATCTATTTACTTCAGACCCGATCTTCAAAAGATGGAGTTTTAGCAGTATTTCTGTCACCCTCTGTATGAATTAGAAGATAACAAACTTGACCTTTAGTGGATTTCAGGGCTCAGAGGAAGATTTCTGTAGAATAGTTAGGAGTCAGAAAAATATCAGATATCTGAAAGAGAGCTGTAGCAAAATGTGAAAAGAAAAAGTACAAGTTTATAATAGAATGACAGCAAGTGGATTATTAATTATATCAAAGCTCTCTTTCTTTCTACTTTTTCTTCATGTATCTCTAGAGCTGTATAAAAATTAAGGTTTTTTAAACAATACCTTGACCATTAATGCTTCTTGGTATTCTCATGGTTTATCATTTTACCTCCACAGATCAAAATTGTGTGGGCCCATTTTTTTGTGAGGAATTACTTTCAAATTATTTTTTTACATCTTAAATTTGTGCATATTCCTTTGCAAAATTCATCTGCACCAGAGGAAAAAAGATAATTTTCTAGAATATTTGAAACTTTAAACAGAGATTTCTATTAAATAGACTATTTTTTTTTTGTGAGATAAGAACAGGAGACAAACTAATGCTGAATTTGAGTAAATTTTAATTCATTAGGTATATTTCAGCATTAGAAACGTGCGAATAATAAAAATTTCTATATATGCATGATTTGAAAGTAAAATGTTCTATTCAGAGCAGATTGGTCAATGATTTATTTAATAATACTAAGTAATATTTTTTGTCATGTGAAAAGAGGAGATTTCCTTAACCCTCAGTGTGGAAGATTTCCTCAAACCTCAGTGTTTGATTTGTCTGTCAGTGTCCCAGGAAAGCAGAAATCCCGGTTCCAAACCAGCCTGTCAGAGTTCCATTGGGGGAACCCTCACTGAGCAGTCCTGCTGTGTCAGAGGATGCTTTGACTGATTTGTTCAGGGGCAGGAAACACCAACAGCATAAGCGAGGCCTTTCAGCAGCTCCTCCCACTTTATGAGCCTTCAGCAGGCCTTCCACTTTATTTGAGTATAAATGATTATATGGAAACTTGACAGCACCCATGAGGGACTCACACTAGCAATTTACAGAATGACTCTGTTATTATAAAATTGTGACACAGGATATCTCTTTGTTCAGACATACATTTAGTCAATGTTCCATCACAAAGCAGACTTGTTTCCTTCATGAGCCTGATTAGATTTTTTAGCAGGCAAACAAAATCTCTGACATAATAATGTTGTATTCTTGAGCAACTTGCTGTAACTCCCTTAACAGAGTGCCTGGTGGCACCGTACAATGCCAGATGCTCGTTACATTCCTACAGTCATTGCAATGGCAAGCACAGAGTTTGTTAACAGCAAGTACTGAAAGCATTTCTAGTAGGAAGGAGTGATTCTGCTTGAGAGGCATGAAAAGCAGTTTTGTGCAAGGAAAGAACAGAAGTTGGACTGGAATCCCTATCAGATCCATGGGAATGCAGTGCTCTCAATGAAATAGAGTGGTTTCTACCAAATTGTTCAGTACTATTTGGTAGGGTCAATTCATGAAATCTAGCAGCAGTGTGACATATTGACAGGTTGTGCCCTCTAGAGAGAGCATATGAAAAGTATGTAGAGAAAACACACTTCAGAATGAAAACAGAGAATCTCAGAAGAATGCTTCAATGGATTATTTGTACGCTTTAATGCATGGTTAAGATTGTGGCTGAATAATGATCTTTACAAATGTATCCATAAAGAGAAGCTGAATATAGCTGAGTTTGTGAATAGGAAAAAACCCTTGGCACTACTGTAATATGGGTGGTCCACTCAAAATAAGGAAGAAAATTATTAGTACTCATTTCACTTTCATAAGAGCAAAATCAATCCTCTCACATATTCTCAGAGTCCAATGTCACACACAGTTTTTCAGCTGATTTTTTATGTTAACTTAGCACCTTGAGAAATTACTGTTGTGTTAGGAGATTGAGTAAAATGAAGTTTAGCCTTTTGCTTTACTGTACAATATCTTACACGGGCCGCCGAACTCAAACAAAGGAAAATTATTTTCATTTATATTACCAGACTTTGTGAAACTCTGAACATCTTTAAAAAAATCCTAACATTTTTATAGTCTTTAGAAAATGGCTTAGATCACCTCTTGATATTTCTACTTTCTCGCAGTTCTGAAAGCTTTCTCAGTGTTGTTAAAAGTAACTTAATAGCTCAGAGCAGAGCAATTCAAATGAGAGAGAACACAGTTCACATTGCGTAAGGTTAAATGCAGTCTCCATATAAAAGATAATTGGTTATCTCCTATAGAAAGTTTATAATATCTCATACAGTGCATTCTAAAAGAAATATAAATTCTTGACAGGCGAAAAACTGAACCAAGGTCTGAATACTTGGGTAACTCTTTGTCTGTTCTTATGATCTCTAACATAAGGGATAGACAATTTTATCCCTTTTGGAATGCGTTGATTAGCTGTTTGGCTTTTTTCCCTTTTTTTTTTTTTTTCCTCCAAGGGACTGACAAAAGAAAATAATTTATTTGTTTCCATGTAGGAAATTTATTTTTATTCACAGAACCAGTTAAGACAAATTTATATTAAACCTTTCAATTTGGGCTAATATGAGACATCAACAGGGGACATACTTAGGTTGGTTTCCTATATTAGTAGGAATTCCTGTACTCTTAAATAGAATTGAAGACCAACCTGAGAATAAATCCTAATGTGGAGAGATAGAGAATTTATTTTAGATAAGCTTGGGATTTATATCTTTTGTTGTTGACCTATATTATATAGCTTGTACTGTCTCTTTAAAAGATACTCAGTGGCTCATAAATTTCCTTCAGGGAATCTTTGCCCTCACCTTCTTCAAAGACATATCAATCTGTGCAGAATAGTAAATCCCTTTGGTGAAATAACTTGTTAAATTTTATGCTTTAGCATCAAATGACAAAAGTTCTAATGACCCAATCACCTTCTGAATATATGGCATCCTATTTTAGCAGGTTATATTGATTCATTTCACATAAAACACTTACAAAATCTGGTTCTTCTTAGATCATTTAAAAATTACAATAAAATCAAAAAGGAAACAATTCAGAGCAGGATTTCCTGGGATGTAACCTGGATAATGTAGGTGTAATTTCAGTCTGGTTTCAACTGGAGACACATTCACATTGGCTATTCACATTGGTCTATTTTTTTTTCCTTTTCACTACATTCTGCAAAAGAGCTTCTTTTTAATTTCTTCCTGTTGCCAATAAATTGGAAATTTCCAATAAAATATTTGCACTTAAGGAATAATAACTGAAGATCTACTCATACTGATAATCAGTGCCTAGAGCTGTTTTCATGGAGGGTTTTCTTTTCAAAGAATGGGTATAATTAGCTCAATATATATAAGAATTTTTTATTAAGATGTTAAAGGAGAACAGACATTTCACAGTTTCTAAAGAGTAAAATTAAAAACAACAACAAAAGAAATAATGACTGTAATATTACCTTTACTAGATGGCCAAGTAATATTTACTCCTTTATTTGTATGATTCTTCTTCACTTTCATGAGAAAGCTATGAGTGTAAGAGCCAAAGAATCATCACTCCACAGCTTTGTGGTCCCATCTAACTTCTTTTCTTTTTTTTTTTTTTGAGCATAGCAGTTTGACCAAGGGAATGTAATATGATCCCAATAGCATAAATGAAAGTTGTTCCATTTCTCTTAAAAGGAAGGGATGTGACTTTAGAAGAAATTTAGTTAGTGATGCTTTTGGTTTGATCCTGCAAAAAGATGACCCAGGCTGGTGTTCCAAACTAAGAAATCATATTAAGAATTAGGATTCCAGGTAGAAAAATGCCTCCCAAAATGCTTCTAAAAACAGTCTTACAGCAAAGGGATAAACTGTAGCACATTGTTTCATTTGCAGTTGGCTGTCATGTCCAGATGCCTGGTCTGATTAGAGAAAACCAATGTTTATCTAGATGGAAAAAGGTGTTCTTGCTATGCAGTCAGTCCATGACAAACCACCTAAGCCATTGTTGCCTCTTTCCTCCATAGGAAAACTACAGTCCACCTTTCCTTTTTTATCAACATTCTCTAAAAGGAACGTATTGTCCTCAATAGGACACAATCAGGTGAGATTTGCTGGAGCAGTTTCAGAAATAAATTTAGTCCTCAAAATGTCCTGACGTGATGTTCTTGACACAGAATTGGAAATAAGACCTGAGGGGAAAAGATGAAATGTCCCCTCTGAAATAAAGCTAGGTAGTTATTTGGTGCACTTACATGCAGGCATGCTTACCACTCACAAATGAAAAAGCCCTTTGGAATTAAATCTTCACACAAGCAGTAGAATTAAATCTTCACATGAGCAATGGAATAACTAAATGACTAAATAAACAAATAGAAGTATACAGCTTTGGTGACTTTTCTGTATAGTAGACACTGTGTAGCTTTTTTTTATTCACTCAGAGACCTAGTGGAGAGGAGGCAGGCCACTGTAAATTTGTATCCTATTATATAAATCTCCTGGTTTAAGAAATTAAGTCAAATTCATTACATTTTTCATAGATGGAATTTATTAAACAAAAACTACTGCTATTTCAACACTTAAAAAAATTACACATGGAGTATTTCAAAATGGAATACATGTGCTCACCAGCCCACAACCTTGAGGTACTTAAAACTGGATACTCTGGAGTTCACTCTTGTATTCATCATCAATGAAGCAAATCTAGTAGATGTCATATTTCATGAGTAAATATAGGGAGAAGAAAAATATTCATTTTTTTTTAATATATTTCTTGCAATGCAACACATTCAGTGATCTTATTCTTAAGGAAAAGATTTCATAAATAAGAAAGGGAAGAACCAAGGTCAGCTAGAAATTTGGCTGATCTTTAATTTAAGAGGGAGGGGATTTTATCAAATCTTTACATAATTTTACATTGGCTGACAAGAGGAATTTGTCATGAGGCTTCTTGGTTGTATCAATTTAGTAGTATGCATTACTTACAAAATAATGGAAACAGAAATTATGTCGATCATCATTTCTTTCTGTGTAACTGTCTATGGTGACAAGAATCAAGTCAAGATATATGTTAATTCTCATTCCTTTTCATGTACATACATTCTTTTTCATGTACATGCATCCTTTTTTTACAGGATGTCAAACATAGATTTTATTTTCCACCATTCAGTGCTATAAATGTTCTATGAACCACTATTGAAAACTAGCAAAGTATTATTAAGTTAATATCAGATAAAGAGATTTGACACAATTGATCCTGCAGTTCTATTAGCCCTACTCTAATGTTATAGTATCGCATTTAATCTCCATCCTTCCTTCTCCAAATCAAACAACCTAAACCCTTCCATCATTTCACTGAATAAAATCCATTACTCCATCCATAAATTTTATTTATTATCTATATTTTTCCTAGTTCTGAAATACCACTTTAAAATGTTATTAGCAGTATTTAATGTATGGATGAATTACTGAAATAATAATGAAACTGTAACATTTTCTATATTACAGTGTGGCATTTGTCTCTTTTTTAACACTGTCAACATCCTGTTCATGCTTTCAATCAATGTTTTTTGCTCAATAGAGTTTTTCAATGGCTTATTGTGGTGCCTCCATTTTCTCTCTGAGGGATACAATCCCATCATTATGTCCAAATGATTTAACTTGTTAGTGCCAATGTGCAAAGATTGCTGGCTCCTGTTATTGTAAGTGACCTCTTTCAGTGCAGAGCAATTAATTTATTTGTAAAGCATATTTTATTCAATTTTACCATGTTTTTTGAATGGTGGCTCTATACTCCAAAAACATTTGCAACATTGATGCTTAGCTGTTCTAGTATCTCAATTTAGAATTGAAAAAAATCTTAACTATTCGTATTAGTTGATATTCAGATTTTCTTTAACATAGAATTACAGTCTTAGAGATGCAATTGTAATTCTGCTCTAATTTATTTTTCTCGCCAGGCCAAAGAACAAAATTGAGCCAAACAACTGCTGAATGAATAAAAGTACATATAAGAACACACATCTTTTTAATTCTGATATGAATATTTATGCATAATAGATAAGCATAGACAATTAGTAATTGATTAATTTCTCTACATACAAATGAAAGTGAGACAATCCATTGATTAAGGCAGTAACAGGAAATATGTACATCTTTTTTGACTGTCCTCCTTTACCACTGATGAAGTGTAAAGTATTTTAGGTTCTCTCTAGCTTACAAAACTCTCATCTGTATTTTAAAAATAAACATTAAAGAATAATTTAGAACCTTTCTAGTTTATGTCAGGGGATTAAAATTTATATTTGTCTGATGTATTAACTTGAGAAAACAGGTGACTAAAATTGTAATAATTTTAAGATTGTCCAACTACTTTTTATGCTTTTGTGCAGCTCCTACTTAAATGCATTAAGGTGTGTTCAGTTCACCTACAATCACGAATAAAAGTAAAGTAGTAGTTCCTAAGGAATGCTTTTAAAAGTAGATGATAAATAACTTTTCTTTTCAAATTCAAAACAGGTAGAGAAAATAATAAGCACTTATGATATCAAAATAACTTGCATGAAAGTCTGTTTTTCACTAAGTATCATGTATCTATTCAGTCACATCTTTGCAGTATTTCAAAAAGCTGTACCTAAAGTTAAATTTATAGCATATTTGTTAATGTTAACATAGTAATTAAGAAAACAGTTTTATTTTCTTGATAACAGCTTGATTGCTTTGATTAAATTAGGGTATCTTGCCCTAATTAAGCTGTATTTGAAGTGTAAAGCTAGCCAAAAGCTTTTTTAAATAGCTGTAGGAATAGAGAATCCCATTTAGACAAAGATTCTGCTATATGCTAAACAAAGAATTTCAATGGATTAGTTTTGATTCATGCTTTAGTTTTATGTGAGAAAAAAAGAAATCCTGTTTAAATGTATCAGTGCTTATTTAAGAATGTATTGTATTTTATTAAAGTAAATTTGTATCTTTAAAAGATTCTTGATTGCAATTACGTTTGATTAAATATTCAGACACAAAACCACAAAATCATCAAGTTTGCAAGAGATCTTCAAGATCAGCTAGTCCAACCATCAATTCAGCACCACCATAATCACCCCTAAACTATATCCCTGTGTGCCACATCTGGACATCTCTTGAACACTTCCAGTGACTCCATCACCTCCCAGGGCAATTTATTGCAATGCCATACCATTGCAATACCATTTTTTTCAGCGATTTTTTTTTCTTTCTTTCTTTTTTTTTTTTTTTTAATATCTAATCTAAACCTTTCCTGGTGCAACTTAAGGCCATTTACTCCCATTCTTTAGCTTTAGACATGGCTGAAGAGACCAACTCTCATTACCTACCTGCTTTCAGGTAGTTGTAGAGAGCATGAGACCTCCTCTGGGCCTCTTTTCCACACTAGACAACCCCAGCTCCCTCAATCCCTCCTCATAAGGCATTCTTTCTAGACCCTTCGCCAGTTCTGTTGCCTTTCTCTGTACATGCTCCAGAATCATCATGTCTTTGTTGCGAGGGACCCAAAACTGAACACACATTTCAGTGTGGCCCCACTGATGCTAAAGTGAGAGGAATAATCTCTTCCCTGGTCCTGCTGGCCACATTATTCTTGATACAGGCCAGGATGCCATTGGCCTTCGTGGCCACCTGGGAGCACTGCTTGCTCTTGTTCAGCAGTCAATAAGCATCCCCAAGTCCCTTTCAGCTGAGCAGCTCTCAAGCCACTTTTCTACAAGCCTGCAGCACTGCCTGGGGTTGCTGTGACCTGTGAAGGACCCAGCGCTTCACCTTGAACCTCATGCAGCTGATCCCAGCTCATTGATCCATTGTCCAGATCCCTCTGAAGAGCCTTGCTGTTATCCAGCAGATCAACACTCATGGGAGTGAGTTTTTGGTGACACCAAAGCTGGTGTCACCTGCAGACTTATTGGGATCTTTCTGTTGGACTTTTTTCCAATGATTTGAACTTGCTAATTTAAATCTTTAATAAAAGTGTTTAGCAGGACCAGCCCCAGTACTGACCCTTGTGGAACACTACCAGTGACTGGCTGCTTACTGGATTCAGTTCCATGCCCCACCACTCTCTGGGCTCAGCCAGCCAGCCAGGTTTTCATGCAGCAAATGTTACACCCATCTAAGCATGAGCAGCCACTTTTTCCATTGAGACTTTCCCCTCATGTCATACTAACAATAAAAGTTACCATCTCTCATAGCTTTAAATCTCTACCTGTTCTTAACTGCATCAGCATATGGAACGCTGAGAAAAAATTTGCCTTACAATGCCTCTTTCCATTCTCTTGCTGGAAAAATTGTCCAAAACCAGCCTCCAAAATTTACTTTTCTTTGAAACTCAGAAACAAAACCCTAAATACTTGTTATATTTTAATTTTTCTCTTTATATGAGCAAGATTGAAAGTCCAAGTTTCAAAGCAATGATATTTCTCTCAGTCCAGCCAAGGTGTCTCATTGTTGCCCTGGTGTTCTTGCCTTCTGATGTTGACAGATTTCTGTTACACTTTCTCATATTCTTTCTGGTGAACAGTGGATGTTTTGCATTCCTCTTTGGAGGAAGAGAACATTGAGGGACAGGTGATGGAACCAGTGGAATCAAGAGGTCTCATCATCACTGTCCAATACATGCTCATTGTTGGGATTCTATAAATAAACATGTAATGTAAATAAAGAGGTCTTTGCTGCTCTACCTGTTTGGAGTCAAGTGTGAGTCTTTCTCTCTCTCTGTGTGTGAGTCACAACGACCACATCTCATAATCCTTTTCAATTTTTTTTTTTTTCAATTTATGCTAAAAAATAAAAATTAAAATATTCATGCTGTATGTTTCCTGAATTTGATCCGTTTCTGGCCATTGTCTGTGCAGAATCTATAAGGCCCTAATTACCTACAGACAAATTCGAACTTTTTCCATCTGATTAATCATGTCCAGCCACCTTATGTCACTCCAAGATGTAAATGACACTGGCAATTATCACAAAATTAACACAAGACAACACATCTTTTGAGACAAATTGTCCCAGTTTTTATATAGTGCCCAAATTACATGTGTAGTTGGTTGTGGTTCCAGTACAACCTTCAGTCTTCAGCGCCATCTGTGCTGTGACTTACCAGTCTGGTTTGTGCTTTTAGCCTGTCAGTCTAAGAGGAGAGGTAGTGCATAAAGAATGGTCTAAGGCCTTAGACAAAATTAACTTGCTGAGTATCAAAGCCTGGAAAGCTAGTGAAGGCTGTGCTTGCACATTCAACTTTCAAGATAGAAGTATTTTCTTTGCAGAAATACTAATAATTACACAGAATTTTCATTAACAGCTGCTGTCTCTGTGAGATTCTTGATCAGAGACTGGACGGTGGAAAAGTAACAGAAGTATCCAGATTTCAGGGCTACGTTGTCAGACTTGATGTATTTACCATTATGGCAAGTCTGGAACAGGACTGCTATTTCTTTAATGCAGCTAGGAATGACATTGTCATACATACTAAAGTAAGATATTTTCCCTCAAAATGACATTGTATGAATACAATATTGGAAAATGTCCATATTTTAACAGCAATACTGTTTAATGGCACTATGGATGAGCAAAAGACCACATGGCAGATGGCAAAATGGACAGAACAAATACACCAGGTATTGAAATTGTCTCTGAAGGTAGCAAAACAATAACTAGTTATTTGAGATATTTAAAGGTACACAAGCTGAGGATGGTCTTGTCAGGTAGGAAACAATTTGGCTTTTGGTAGAGAGGCAAGATAAAAGTGCTAACAGATCAATTTCATTTTTTAGTTTTATGATTGGATATGAGTATTTTTCAAGACACTGACAAATATACAAATTGAAAAATACATTAAAAAACCCGAAAAACACCTTGAAGAAAGCAAAGCCCTAATTTCAGCAGTGTTGTGTTAAGTGTACATGTATTTAGCAGAAAATATACCCCCTTGAATTCGAGCTGATTCTTTAAGATAAGGGAGGCTGGGTGTGGCTGAGGTTACTTTTTGATTATAGCCAATTCAGCACAACAAGTCTGGCTGAGTTCAAATCAACCCAGTACTGTATTCAATGAGGTCTTACGTGATTCACAAACAGTAGACTTCATTGAAGCAGCAGAAAAGCAGGTTCAGGATTGCCCATGATAAATGCACGAACTGCAGAATGTTAGTATGTATTAGTATGTGCTGTGACAGAAACTATAATAAGAGTGATCTAGTAACAAGATAGATAGATAGATAGATAGATAGATGTGTGTATATAAATATATAAATATAAATATAAATATATAAAATATAAATATGTGAATATATGAATATATAATTATTCCCAAGTATGTTCCAACACAGTTGGAAGTGCAAATCTCAACTAAAGGAAAAACTTCAGGAAAAGAGAAGAGACAGTCTGTTCACAGAGCACAGAGGTGTTTTCCAACTTTTTCTGAAGCCTGTGCTTTATGCTATAAATATTGGCAGGTCCAAGGAGAGGGAACAATCACTTGTTGATGGGGCTTGGTAACTTTGGTCATACCTGCATAGAGGTCCCATGTTCTCCTTCATTTGTATCCCAGTGGGTGTGTAATTTAATATGTTAATGGGGCTTAATGAGAGTCTCAGTCAGAATTTATAGTCAAAAAAGAGGTAAAATAAACACTTTGGTCCTTCTCCTAGTACTGAGAAGGAAGTAGAAACTCTCTGTCCTTCATCAGTGGGTCTTTGTACACATCCTTACCTCCTTAATGAAGCAGGTTTATAATAAGACTTGTTTCTCAGGGTGAAGGCAATGGGACTGTTGGTGGTACAGAGGCTCAGTGTTCTTCTGGCCCTCATTGGAAAATTAGGCTGTGAGACCTGTGCTTGTCTTCAGACATTATTCTGCTGTTAGGTCTTGCTTGAGCCAAGTGCAAGATAAGCAACAGACCCGTTTCACATTTTTCTTGGCCAGTCCCATAAATACTTCACTGCCTTAAAACAACACTGTACAATTCTGACCATTTAGCAGCAGGGGTAATACTTTGAAAAGGTAGAACCAAACAGAAACACATCTGGTGTTTTTCTTGAGATGGCTTTTTAGATGCAGTAAAGTCACTATTGGAGAAAAACCCAACGATTCATCTACCTAATGTGAACATTTAAGATAAGAGATACTGCTTTTTAAAAGTCTTTCTTCAGAGAGTCAAATAACTGAGTTACATTGTATGTGTCTGAAATAAGATGGGAGATGAAACTTTCCAACAATAAATATGAGACATTTGTATATGAAGACAGATATAAGCCAGTTTATGATAATTGATAAATGTTGTCGCTTCCACTACTTTTTTACAAGTACAATTCTTGTGTTTCTGCTTTAAATGTCACTGAACATAAGTCTGGTTCGTACAAGGATGAGAGAAAAGATTGGACTGGAATTTTCCTTGTCATCACAAGATCGAAACCTACCAATTCAGGCTCCCAGTTGTTTTAGTTTCCATAAGTACAAATGGTGGAGTCACATCTTGCATTTTGTCTAGTGGCTAGAGATTGAGGAGTAGGAAGATTTTTCTTAAATTTTCACTTACTGAGAATTATGTGCAAAGCAGGTATTTCTTTTGTGAATTCTACAGTCTAGAGATTTTTATCCAAAGGTGTGCTTTTCCTCCTCTGCTAAGCATGACCTTTCAGAAACAAACTCCACAAGGAAGAGAAGCATTTCTTCAGACATACTGCTGTCACTGGTCTCCTATGAGGTTATATCTGTTATTTATTGATGTGGTTTCACTCCATGTGTAAAAGCTGTGCAAACCTCACAAAATTCAAAAACAATCCCATAAAAGATACATTTTCTCTACACAGAACAGAGGTCCATTTTTGAGCTACCTGGATCTCTTTCCAGAGAACTGGTCTGTTTTTCAGATAGGAAGCCTCTAAGATCATTGCCTTGCTGGAATTGGAGTTTAAAACTTCATAATGTAATATCAAAATGCAGTGGTATAAATGTGGTTTTATACTGTCCTTTTATTCACAAGCCCCTTCACACTAAATAACTAAACAGCAAAATGAAAGTATTTTTTACTTTCTTCCATAAGATTCTGTGAAATTGAGCTTTGTTTTAGATAATACAGATATGTAAGTACTGTTCCCAGTTTTACACAGCTGCTTTTCAAAATCCTCAAAATAATAAAAATTTTCTTATCAGCTTCTCGATCTGGAATAAGAAAGGAAAAATATTGGGGGGTTTTCAGTATTTTTCAGCATTTAAATTCTTGACACATCTTACCATGCAATGGAAATTGAAGAATAATTCCACCATCCCCATGCTTTTGAAATAAAATGTACTTATTCAAGATTTGATCCTGTGTTTTTGGAGAGCATTTATCTTATCTGAATCTAAAGAGGTTAGATTTGCTGTGAAGACTGAATATTCATCTATTTCATGGATCGTTGAAAACCAATTAAGTTGATTATTCAGATTATTTTAGAATACTTTACACATTTTTTTTTCCCTAATAATTAATTCACTAAAAAGTTGTAAATAGCTTTCATCAAGAAAGGGTCATGTGGCATTATTTGAAGGGTAAAACTCAAAAAAGTTGCCATAAAGATTATTTTTTTAAAAACCAAATGAGATTCTGTATAATTTTTAAAGTACATTTCATTAAAAAATATGAAGATCTAGGGACGAAAGAGTTGTTTGTCATGAACAGATAGAAAAAAATTATATTGGAGAACATGCAGCAAAAAATAATATTGTTAGCAGATAGATGATTTTTTTCCCCTGAATATCACCATCAAAACAATCTGTTGGGTTTTTTTAGAAAAAAACATGTACAGATGGAAGAAGTCACATGGAACATTTATTTTCTAAGCTCTCACTCAAAAAATAACAAGGCTGTACAACGAAAATAAGTCACTAAAATTCCAAAATAGTAGTGAGAGTATAAAAGGGCTAATGAGGAATAGACAACTACATGAAATTCAAGGACACAAAATTATTCCTAAGAAAACCACATACTATCCTGTGCATTTCACTGAATATGAGAGCGCTACCATCTACTACCACTTAACTGCAATAGAGCAAAACCAGCAGAATAAAATCAAGGGTAACTTTCTGAAGTTGGAGAGAACATGCCTTGACACCACCCACCACAATGCAGGGCATGTGAGGGGCTTTCGGGTCTAAATGGGTCTTATTTGGGTCTAAAGTCAACTCTTCTTCCTTATCTGTGCTTGATCCTCAAGTACCTCCCCCTGCTCTTTCCAGACTCCAGTCCTCACTCAGAGCTGTAATGAAGGCTATTTCACTTTCTGCTTTAACCTCTCAGTGTGCTCAGTCATTTGTGGAAACATCATCACTAACAGGTCCATGAAGCCTGTTGATCATCTCCCATGGTAGATTCTCAGCAGAAGGTTTGCTTCTAAGCAATTTCTAAATATCAGCCTTCTGCACATCTTGACATGCAGTCAGAAATAGCCGACACAAATAGGTATAGTGATCGCCTGTTTTTCTCATACAATTTCTCTGTTATTCTAGAAGACATCATCCACACTGATACCATATTGAACCTATCTGATTTTCATCCCAAGGAAGGGGACTGTGGAACTTTTACAGCAAACTCTTTTCAAGGTTTTTATGTACATTTGTTCAAGGATAGCTCTTGAGCATGGAGCATGATGTGCTAAAAAGACGTACTAAAATAAATGCACATTCTTGTCTTAAAATCCAAGGGAACACATCCAAGGAGTGAAACAGGTAGTGTTTATGTGACATGGTCCCATATCTACACAGGATTGAAGAACTGGGACTGGTATCTTTTAAGTATTTGAAGGAACTAACTCTCTTCTTTTCTTGCTTGTAGCAGACCTCCTTGCTTCCTCCCTCTATTCCTTGCTCAGTTTAATCTTTAAAATGTCCCTTTTTTGTCTGGTCTGAGACTTCTCATTTTCTCCCTCTCTGTTGTCCATGCTTATCTTGGAGAAGAATTAGGATCTCTTGATTTAAAAGAAAGCAAATATATTTTCTTATGGCAGCATTTTGTCTTCCATAGTTCCAGCAGAATTTAGTTAAACCTGTTGCATTTCTATAAAGTCCTTTAACTCAATCAATATGAGCTATTTGACAGAGCAAAAATGCATTCTAGAAGATAACCCACCAGAAGCTGACAGTTCGTATGTTGGGGCAAGGCTTTTTCTCACAAAAGAAGTCAAGTGACTATATTTTCTCTTACAAGCTGTCATATTTAGGATGCATTGTGCTATCTGACTCCAGATCTTGATTTCCAGGACCAGTAGCAGCACAGATAAGGGGCATTATGTTATGAAGTTTTTCCATTCTCTCAATGTAGTTGCCTGGAATTCAGCAAGAATGCATGGAAGGTCAGTTGCAAGTGAAAACAGAAAAATCTGGCTAGATTATATGTGTCCAAAAATGTCTCAGCAGAGACTCACTGAACTGCAACAAAAAACACCCTGAGGCTCTGTCTCGTTGAACATAATCTATTCTAGGATTACAGGAACTCTTTTTGTATCAGTCATTAAGAGATGAAGGTCTGCAGGAGCCAGGACACTAATATAGAAATTAAGACTAGGAGTGAGGGACAAAAAGGGTCACTAATCTATCTAGTTAGAAAAAACAGAATTAGAAAAAGGGGCTAGATTTGGCAAAGTTAATAGGATAGAAATGCAACAGGAAAGAATGGGAGAGTGAGGTCATGAAGATAATGTGGTGAAATCTGAGATGTAATTTTCTGGCTTGATAGCTTCTGTATCAATTCTGGGGAACTTTTCCTCATCCAAGGTCAAAACGTGTTCTTTAGGATTACCTTTTTATTTTTTAAATATCATTATATTCTTGATTCATGTCATCCAATTCTTTTCCCTTTATCTGCACAAAGATCATCAACTTTGTGAGTTGTTTACACTTTTGTACTTCTTGACATTTTTTTTGCTATATTTAAGCTATTTTTCATAATTTAATTAATGTGATTTTGTTTGTGATCTTGAATCCTAAATAATTTCATAAAGAAATTGACTCCCAAATTCATCTTAAATTGAGCAAATCATCTTCCAAATCCATTTTAAAATAAGCTATATAAATTGTTATAATTAAACTTTTATCCATGGCTATTCTGAAGTTTTATTTCAAGACATTATATAGGGGAAAGTAGTATCTCTCATCAAGCTGAGCAAGAAACTAGCATTCAGCTTAATTGTAAAGCCTTAAATATACCTTTCAACTTTCATTTCTGAAATTTCTCACGTACCTTTAAAGGTTTCTGAGACACAAGAAATAACTTAAAAAAACCCCATTTCTTTCTTCAAAGAATTTGTTTAAAATAACATGGATCGATTATTGTCTCAGAGAATTTTTTAAATATTTATGACAACTTTATTTTTCTTCTGTCACTAAAATATAAATAATGGTTCATTAGGAGATACTGTGGTTTACTTGAAGGCATGTGGATAGTAATCAGGTACAGTGTCTTTTGCTACTGTTCTCTTTTTGGTTCAAACCTGTACAAAGTAACCTCAAGCAACATATTGGCCTCACAATTAAACAACCTTATGCCTTATGCTGGTTGTGTGTGTTAAATAACAACTTTATACTTAGAAGAGAGCACTTTTAACTAATATGAATCACTTTCCTTGCTATCAGTATAATTTTACCATCAGGGATCAATTAATTCTCCTGTATGAAGGATTGTGGTTACAACCTCAAAGCTGTGCTCAGGTGCCCCTCAAGGGATGCCCAGCCCTTTAACTACCAGCACAGCAGGGACATGTATGATGCAAAATCTCAGAGAACCAAACAAATCTTGAGTCCCAAGCTGACCACAAGCTGTTCGGGTGTTGGGGGATTCCTCAGCTTTCCTATGAAACCCAGTTTCTCCAAAACCTGTCTGGTATGGAAGTAAAAGCTCAGTACAGTATCAGTATGAATTTGTTAGCGCCATTTGTTGTCAGAGCTGGGCATCTTTTACACCTTTTATTTAGCAAAATTAATATGAATATTAGGGTTTGTAGATATATTTGTGTTACAGTGGAAAAGGAAGGAAGGAAGGGAAGGAAGGGAAGAAAAGGAAGGCAGGGAAGAAGGAAGGAAGGGAAGAAAAGGAAGGAAGGGAGGAAGGAAGGAAGGGAGGGAGGGAGGAAGAGAGGGAAGGAGGAAGGAAAATATTTTTGTAGATGTATTTAACCTGTGATCCTCCAGGTAGAGAAAGGAATTTAAGCTTTTGACAATTCATAGAGACTCAAGTATTCTGTTTAGATGTGCAAAACAGTACATGAAACTTTGCTTGTCTACCAGCTTTCGATAAACTGAGAGTGGTGTTTCTTTATGCCAGTTGGCTACCTAGCCATTATTGCTCTAATGCAAATACTTCAAATGGGAGGCATTATACACACTTATGGGCTGCCTGAAAAAGCAGCTTTTTATGAAGGTTTTTTTCAGGCATTTTTTCATGTTTCTTAACACAGATTGAGATTAGATAAAGAAAATATACTATATTCTTTCTTTTCACCTCAGAGGAAAGACCACACTCTTGCTACAATGTTTATCTTAGAGCTTTTTCTTTAATGTATTTTTTCCCACTGTTTACTGGTTTTAGGTACATAATGCTTTGCATTTTCATGATAGAAGTTTGCTAAATTACATACCACAAGTGTTTTTTATCCATTAAGATTTCTTTCCAAAGCTATTTTGTTATTGTGGGTTTTTTCTTTTCTCTTTCTTCTGTTTATATCCAGGCGTGTTCCAAATCTGTTAAGCAAATTGGGTTTTTTTGGTTTTTTGTTTTTTTTTTTATTCTTGCAAAATGCATTGTATGATAGCCTAAAGTTAATCTAATTTCCTAAAAAAAGTTATTTTTAAAATGAGTCGAGTTTAATTACTATTCTCAAATCTTCTTCTGTTATTTTTAATGCTTGTTCTTTTCTTTCTTTCCTTTCTAGTGTCTTTAGTATGTCCTTTTTGAATAGGGACACTTAGGATACACTACGTTATTGAGTTTTTTCCAAAGTTTTACAGAAATACTAAGGCCAAGGTCTATAAATCCAGGTAAATACCACCACCATTTTCAGACTCCTGGTCTCTATGTATGCTTTATAATCTAGTTTCTGGGTTTGCATGGAATTTCTGTAATGCAGCTAGGAAGACTACAAAGGCACCAACCAAGATCCCAATATAGGGAACCAGTACAAGGACTCTAGGACATAACATAGAATGTTTTCAATTTAGATCAGTTTATGCATACTTTAAAGAAATGGAGAACCATCCTCCATTGTTCTATTTCTATAAAGAAGGAAGGTTCATCATGTTCTTATTATGAAAAAAATTCCTTGTGCATGGTATTTACTGATCAGATATATATGGAATTCAGAAGTTCAACTTTTATCTCAGAAACTCATCTTAGAATTTTGGTTATGAAAACAGTAGGATTCTCTGCCATTTCTTCTTCCTCCTGTGTGCCCACTTTTTATTCATAAGCTGTAGTTGGGTTATAATACCTTTATATCGATTTTAAAATAGGTACTTCGTTAGAAAGATAGATAGATCAGATTTTATATATAAGCACATTGTATGTTTGTACTTGCTCTCTAGACATACAACAGAAGTCATAAAACCAAGCAAAGAAAAAAACCAAAAATATCTCCAAACAACAACAAAACTCCAAATCCACACTACAGTGGAAGATTTAGAAAATACTTTTCTACTGCTTTGATCTATCAATTAATATTTTGTACAATTAATTGTACTTCTGACACAGACTTCAGCATTTAATAGTGTATTTCTTGCAGTTTCTGATATAACTGGAAATAAAAAAATTAATGCCGATCATTTAAGTTCCTGTTTCTTTCTTTTTTTGTTGTTGTGGTTTCTTTTCTCAGATGAGCTCTGTTTAATATCTGCCTGAATAAGCCTGACTGATGTGGTTTTACTTACAGTTCTAAAATTACATTGGCCTAAAGTGGACAAGGAATTTAAGTGGTTAGAATAAATACTGCACACTTTACAATGTGTGTTGTGGCAAGCAAACAATTTAAGTGCTAACATAACTCAGCTTCTAGTTCAAGATTTGTTTTTCTCTCTTGTCAGGAAATACTAATGAAGGAGCAGTAGAAAAAAATCTTTGCCTAGGAATTTGTAGTGCAGACAAGACAATGCACAGAACTCCCCTCTATCTGAACCAAGTAATTTATTACTATGGTGCCAAGAAGGGCTAGAGAAATCACACTGGCTGGGGATGGTTTCCATTATTTATTCTTTCTATCAGACGTCTTCTATTAGATTTAATAGAATCTTCTCCAAGAGCAATTTACCAACCAGAAAATTGTGTAACCACTTAGTAAATGTTGCTCTTCCTCAGTTAATTCAATTTGTAACCTTCTTTATACATTATTTTAAAGATCTTAATCACATTTGCATGAATCCTAGAAGGATGAATAAGAAAAATTGAAAACTTTTTCTTTATTCCTTTCATTGAAGCCAAATCACTAGCAAGATATCACTCCGTGTAAAAACTACCATTTAACACTGGGTTTTTTTTATTCAATGATTAATGTTGCTCTATATTTTCCCAGCTGGCTTTTACACCAACATACAGAATCTGTAATTTTGGCACTACCCCACATGTCAAAATGTCCCCATACAACAAAGAACCCCCCACCCTGCCACAGGGGTTCATGATGAAATGGGGTTGGCTATTTCAGAGCCTGCCCATGGCTCGTTTCACTCACAATCTCTCAAGTGGCAACCATGCTGTCAGAAGCATCTTGAAAACTGTTTTTCTACATGTCTCTTACTAAAAAGACGTTTTCAAATAACAAGGGGAAATGCATTTAAAGAAACACTGACCATATTAATGTACATACCTCAAGGGAGGGCTGTCACGCAGTGTCCTTAGCTGTCTCCCTAGTGTCAGGCATGGTGATCCTTCTCTCAGCCCCCTGGGGAGTCAGTGGTCTAAGATGGGGTATGGTAAAGACTGAAGGACTGTCTTTGCCAGTTTGCAAGCCAGAATTAATTTAATCCTATTTTCCTTATTCTATGAAGGAAGAGCAGAAGACTGACACTAAGAAGGTAAAGTCCTAATGGTCCTAATCAGCCTCTTGTCTTGCTGTAAAATGCCGAGCATGTGTTATAGTATGTACAGCTATACCAATTATTAAATTGAATTGAAAATGTAGGAAAAATTAACTTCCTCAACCTCTCTATTTGTTTGTCAATTTTATATCTTTGATTGGCTTAAAAGGATTAATGAAGCATTTGATTACAGGAGTTTATGACTCAGCAGCTTTATAAAGCTGGAAGAAATAAATAATTAGCTTGAGGAGCAGGTAATTCTAAATGCAGGAGCAAGATGTCCGTGTAACCTCATCATTATTTGGCACTCATGACTGTTGCAAGGAACTTGCTAACTTGCCAGCAGGCTTGAAGCCCTCTCTTTTGTTGTTTGTAAGTGTGAAGGGACAAGAGAATATATCTGGACTGGAAATAATTTCAGAAAGTTCCATTATACACATTGTCCTCTGCACGCTGGTGGTCTGCCCAAAGAATCTAGTTAATCCAGTTCAGAGCTGGATTAATTCTAAACATTGAATACAATGCTCCTCTGTAACTAAAAGGCTCATTTTTGATCCAACAGAGTCAAGGAAAATGCTCCATGGCAATGGAGATGCTTATTATGGGGAAATGTTCCTGCCTTGTTGGTTGGGAAATCAAACCTTGTACAATAAGGCCATGTACTTCTTAAATTATAAATTTTCATTACACAAATTTGATCTCATAATTTCTATTGCTGGGTTTTTTAAATTGGTAAATACATGTACAGTGGCACTGTATGCATCAATATAATTTTTAAAGGCAAGGTTTTGTGTTTTCAAATGTCCTCTACATATTTTGACTGTACACAGAGAGGATGAAATTATCTTGAAAAAGATGAGCAGCTATAATATGATTTCACTTGTTCTCAGTAATACTTTCATAAGCACTGTAATAACACTTGTCAGTATAACTAGGTTTTGTCAAGTACTACCATAAATTTTAAGTCTAATACATTCTTAGATTTTTTTTGTTTTGTTTTTGTTTGTTTGGATGGTTGCAGTGTTTTTTGTATGTGTTTTATTTATCAAGAATTATCAAATATTATGTCTAAATTAAGGGGAAACCAATGAAGGCTTTATAGAAATTTGCTTATCTGAGCTGCCATATATAAATAGATTTTTCTTTTTTTTTTTTTTTTAGCTACCAAAAATGCTAATAAAAACAAAGCTGTACTTTTACTAAAGTGGTTTTGCAATTACAAAAAATAGTCTGGGAAATTAGAATGTAGCAGCATTTTGGGGTTGTTTGTCTGGAATTGAGGCATCTAGAAATATTAAGTAGCGCTTTTCATTTAGGCAAAGGGCAAGGACTAATTTGCATTCTTCTATGGCTCTTCCTATGAGTAGATCAACAAAGCAGTGTTGGCTTCAGTCCTGAGGATTCTGGCTGATGGCCTCACTTCCCTGGCTGCATGGAGTGTGACTCATGCATTTGCAAAGTGTATGAGGGATAAAGGGATTCATCCTGCACCCATTGACTTCAGTGGGACAGTATCAAACACAAAGACCCATTGAAACTCAATGGGACTTAGAATCCTAAGTAGGGCTGTACAAGAAACTGATTCTTTGGTTGTGCCACTGAATTTTTAAACTAGGAATAAAAGAGGAAAAGTGGGATGATCAGAAACATGTCTGTGCTAATTTTCACAGAAATATCAGAGATTAAACAAAGCATTTCATTTTCCCTGAATGCAATTCTCATTGTATAAGGGGAAGGAAAACCATTATTTTTTTTAGTAATTGAAAAAGTTTCAAGCAGAAAAAAATATGTTAAGAAAGATAAACATTTCACTTTGAACACGTCAATATGAAACCCTCAATTATTTTTTTTACTGAATCTGTTGATGAATTGTTTCAGTCTCTCCGGATTTCGTATCTTGAAAATAAATAGTTTACAGAAGAATGTATTAAGAACTCTTCATATTAATTACGTTATCAAACTGAGATATAGAAATTTGTTTCCTTAGTGAAGATAACTTGATTTGAGGTGAGGGTTTGTCCTTCTTTCACTGTAGATTCTTCCCTTAGAAGTTCCTATTCTTATCACTAACTGACTTCCAAAGATGTTATTGAATTGCCACACCTTTTTAAAAAGAAGCATGCACTGACTTTTGTCTTAACTAATGTCCCAGGCTGGTAGCTGTGTTCATTCAGGATCTCTCTCAGATAAAATGGATCAGTCTATGCAACAAACAAGGTGGAAGAATCCAGGAGAAGAGAGGATCATTGAAGACACAGTGACATACTCTAGCTGGATTTTCAACAGCACGTTTTTTGTCAGTCAGAGCCATTGAACAGACATTTCAAAGATGTTTAGTTCAAAATTCTCGTGGATTATTTGGGATGTACCTATGGGCATCCACAATCTGGTGCAGAGTCTGCTTAGGTTTGTATTTTAAATACCTTTAACATTGGTCTCTAGTAGAGTATCTTTTCCTAGCTTAGAATTCTCTCACTCCCACTATTCTTGTCTAGGAAAACATCAGGGCTTGTAACTGTTCACTGGACTGGATGGGTTACCTCTGCCACTTTTTACTTGGTGACTTCACTCATACATTATTGCCCCTTTGAAAGATGTAAGAACAGAGAGTTGATATCTGGATGCCTAGGACCTTACCACAGTCTTCTTGCAAAATTAAAATCAGTCAACTACGAAGTCAAAACTCTAAAAGACAAAACACTGTCTGTCATTTATTATCTAGATTTAGGTTAGACATTTGACAAGGCATTTCCCAAGGGATATAAAAAAGATGCTGCCAAGTTTATGAACTGACTCGGACATTCTTATAGAGAGTGTGTCTTTTCAATCTAAGGCTCTGATAAATAGCTCTGACTTCGGAATGTATCAGATGAAGAGATACAGTGTTAAGGGACCTGTGGTATATTACTGGTTTTAGCAAATCTTTAATAAAAACAAGCATTTCATACATTATTTAAGTCCTTCTTATAACCAATTTCCAAACAGTGTAAGAACAATTACCAAAAAGAAAAAAAACTTTTATACTGTAATCTTCATATGAAATTTTAAAAAGTTAAACACCACTTACTTTGCATTAATTTCTACATAATTGCAAATTAACTACTCACATAATAAAGCAATCTGCTCCAAGTTCTCACTCTGATTTTTGAAGTGCTTATAAAACTAAATTGCTCAAACCCAGGAAAGAAATTAATAAATGTGAGATGCTAATTAGATGAAGGCACAGAATTAAAGGAGAAGCAATGGGACACAGAAATTAAACAAGAATAAATAAATATTTCAGTTAAGAATCAAAAATAACAGATGATAAAAAAAGAGAAATCAAATAGCAATGAACGAATAATATATAAAGTTATTGTCCCCAAGTTACTTTAAAATATAAGATCTCACATATTTTAAGGTATGTTACTGAGATAGCACTATGACTTACAATTTACTATAAGATGTTGGAAATACTGGGGGTGTTCTGATCTGCTAGGTGGCTCCATATTATCATAGACATCAGGGATGAGCCGAGCTTTCGGAGCATAAATTTGCAGGTAAAATGGCTCTGTAAAGGTTATATGCAAAGGCATATCCAATACTATCAGTGAAGCCTAAAAGAGCTCCTCAGGTGACCAGTGAGCTTATTTAGGACGAATATTCTGGTTCTGTAAATTCAGCTATGTTCTAGACAATAGCCTAGACATGCATTCTGCAGTGGACTGTGGAGCCAAAAATTACAAGCATCTACATTTAAGTATCTGAATCTCAAGAAAAATTTCCCTCCCTTTTGCCACTTGTTCTCAAAGGATGTTTCTAGAACATACAACGCTGTTACAACAAGCCTTACACAGAAATACCTAATTGGATTCTCTTTCCTAAATATTACTGCTTAATGCCCCTTGATACTTAATATGCCTCTATTCCCAGTAGGCTGAAGTATGTAGGACAAGATATATTGGAAACCTTCACACTTCCAGAATGAACATGCCACGTGGTTGGAAAATACACTGTCTTTTTCCTGAAATCCCTTTTAGTGAGAGAAAAGGAAGTACAGCTGTTTGCCTGATCCAGAGATGCACATAACTCAGCTCTCAAGGGCTCTTTACTGGGATATGAAGGAGGCACATTCTGCTCCAGTGATGATTTTCACCATGTTTGAATCCAAGACATCCCTGTCATGTATAAACTACCCAGCTGATGCTGTTTCCATTTTCTCCTCTAAAATTCACTTTCCTTCCCTCATGAAGGCTTCTTTTTTTCTTCACCTTATCCTTATTCCAGCCAGAGAATTATGATTGACAATAGTCACACAGCAATCAAGAAGCATAGCCTTGTTTCAGAGTGAAAAATTATAAATTAAGAGAAACACATTTGTGGAAATGGGGACATGAAAGAGAATAAATCAGTGTAAGACAAGCACAAAATATTTTGCCAGAAAAGTATGTTTTCAACTAGTTTTGGTTTGACAAAAATACATTCAAAAAGTCACAGCTCCATCCATTCCAAGACTTAATTCCCTGAAATTATAAAAAGAAGTTCTTTACAACGGTTTGCTATCATCCTTGCCTACAGTGAATCTGAATGCTCATCTCGGCCACACAGCATGTCTATGCATGTTGGTTGGGAGTTTTATTGAAAAGATGAAACATTGACTCTCAGATGATGAACTCATTCTACCACCTGTCTGCTGGGGGATAAACAATATTGCAGAGAAATTAATGTTTCTGCACGTATGCCTAGCCAAATGCAGTGGGAAGGGCCTGCTGGAGCGGAAACAGGTTGGAAAGATTGGCATTCCTTTCCATAAAATGCTCATTAAATGCCTGATCATCATGGAAAAAAGTGCATGTATGAATCAGGACAAAGTGGGCGGCCTGGTTTTGGACATATTTTGGAGATTCATGACAGACAGATCCTTAAAATAAATGGCAGTATGAAAAATTAATGTCTGCCAAATAGATTTAAAATTATTAATACATTAGAAGAAGTTGCATGTTTTCAACTGCTTATTTCTCACCAATATGTTTTTATACATAGTTTAGAAACAAGAATGACTCATAATATGGTTTATTATTAAATTAAAAACAAGCTACAGTGTTAAATGTTTACTATGAAGATATATATTTAACGGGAGAAAAAGCAACTAAAAATACAGTATTTTGGTGTTGTGTATGTATGCTACATGTCACTAAAACAATGTTGTATGAACATTTAGTGTATTTTGGTTCTTCTTTGGAAAAAATATATTAAAATAATTTTTATTTACCTAGGAGTAGTAGTAAAACCTTATTGAATGCTCGTTCTAAAAGAGAAAAAGTGTAAATTACAAGATATATTTTTAATATTTATTAGATCTTTCTTTTTTCAATCCAAAATATGTTTACAATTGCTACATGTTGATTTCAAAATAGCAAACCAAAAAATAAAACTATGAAATCCTGTACTTTGAAACTGATCGGAAACTGTTGGAATAACACTTGGAAAAAAAATCATTCAGTCTGGAATGGGATGAGGGATAAGATGAGGGGTCAAGTGTTTATCCATTTAATTCTGAACACTTTTAAAAATTTCAATTTTTTGCAGTCCCAAATATACCTTTTTATAGAAAGCAATAACTTGTGTGATTTGTATCTTTATTCAGCAGAAGGTACTTTATTTGTTTCAGTGACCTTTTTTCTGTTTTATTTACCCTGAGTAGAAGTAGTGGAGTTTATATTACATAATGTTAGTAGATTGTAACGTAAACGAGCACAATTTCTCAGCAGAAATCCAACACAAGTCTGGATTATTTTTGCAGGAGAACATTAATACTTTAATACAGACATCTCCAGAGAGGTAGGTATTCATCGTCATGTAAGGACAAATTGTGAGAAACTGCAGTGACATATAAAATGGTAAATGTAATTATGGGCAAGGGAAATGACAAAGCAAGACATCCTACTGATGAGATCTATTGTTAATCTTTGAGTTCCCAAGGGAATGGGACTAAAGTCTCATTGATCAAGCCATATGATATTCAATTTAACAATATGTTAGTAAATACAGTATGAGAAATGTTGCAGGATGGATTCCCTAGGGGATTTAACAAGATTGTGTTTGGTTTTAGATTTCGATGCTTCGTAAATGGAACAGTCATTACAAAGTATTTGTTTAACAGAATAACAGAACTTTTCTGCTGAAAATCTATGAGACTCCTTTTCTTTTTAAAATTGTTCTTCCTCATGCAAAAGACAGAAACAGAAATTAAAAGTTTGACAGTTCCAGCGAGAATGCTCCTTATCTTTGTGTTTCTTTTTTTTTTAATATAATTTTTTTCATATGAAAAGCAGATGGAGAAACAACCAGAATATTTTTACTTTCTTCAATAGCTGAAACATTGAAATTCCTTACTACATTTCTTTTGATTTGAAGAATACAATAAGAAGCAAAAGAGGAAAACACTTCTATTTTTTAATTTATTCATGATATTTAATAGCATTTTGTTTGGCTGGATAGCTGAAGGATAATCTCTGAAAGTATATTAAAATTCTGGGGCTATTGCTATGTAGTTCCACAGAAGCAAGGTCCATGTCCAGTCTATTTAAATTCAAACCTTTAATTTAGATTATACAGAGTGTCTTGTATTAC
The DNA here is from genome assembly GCA_037013685.1 of Acridotheres tristis. Classification (NCBI taxonomy): domain Eukaryota; kingdom Metazoa; phylum Chordata; class Aves; order Passeriformes; family Sturnidae; genus Acridotheres; species Acridotheres tristis. The sequence continues at coordinate 93,147,159 of CM072884.1, forward strand.
TGTAAAACAAAGATACAAATTACATTTTCAAATCATGGAATTAATATTTTTAATGTCAGACAACATATCAGAGAATAACAATATCATGAAAAGAAAAGATTTCTGAGATAAATTCATCGACGAGTCTATACTGTTTCTAAAATTCATCAAATGATTCAGTTACAGACTGTAAAATCGGTATACTCCAAAAGTGCTACTTGCTTTTTACATATTTTAAGTTTTCAGCAATACTTACAAGTTGAAGATTAGAGATCTGCTTGAGACTGTTCAGCCATTATTTTCAGGAAAGTAAATCAACATCACTTGGAGATAATGTAATTCTGACATTAAAAGGGTGGCTTAAGATCACGTTTAGAGAAAGTTAAGGAGCTAAGAGGCATGGAGATGAAAAAGGAAATAAGTTTCACGTTATCTAAAATGACTGCTTCCCATCTATGGGTAAATTATGACAGGTTGTGAAGACTATTTTGTCTTGGTCAAATATCAGGGATGATGGGTCATAGGATGAATTACATTCAATTGAAAGAATGAGGGTCTTGTTACTGTTCTTATTTTACCATCACAACTGATCTGCCCAGCTGTTGTTGTCAGGGCATTGCAACAATTTTGCAAATTCCAAAATGTAACACAGTCTGAGACCAAAACTTGTAGTCCATGGTATGGCTTAATTTGAATTATTTGAGGGGAAGAAAATAAATAGAATTCAGTATATACAGAAAACCTTTCATTTGTTTGTTTCACAATTATCATAACTTTATTTAAGTCCTTTAATAAGGATAGTGGGCTCTTTGGGGATTAAAAAATTATACAGTTTAATAACAAGGTTAGATTGCATGGCTTTGCTTCATTACTAGACTTATCTTAAGATGCAAGTCTTAATGGTGCAAGAAAACTCAGTTCTTTCCTAGAAATTACAGCTAATAGATCTCGGACTTGTAGGAGACTCTAGTAGTCACATAAGAAACTGTCACTGCAAATTCTTAAGGAAAAAGCACAGGATAAAATTTGAGAACTATAGACCAAGGCACTGCTTTCCCAAATTCTATCTGCCGATGAACCTGGCCTTAGTGAAAATCAGCAGCAGGGTAACATAGTGTAGAATTTATTTGTTCAGGTAATTGATAAACTCGTTGAGAGAAAAATGGTCATCGATTTCCTTCAGAGACTCTAAAACAAGCTTTGGAGAGGAAAGAGAGAGATCCTTTATAAGTAGTGGAGCAAATCCTGAAAAATTCTGTAATACATGACTAAGAAAGGTGATGGACACAAATCAAGGGAAATACACTGAAATTCATGGGTTTTTTCGTTCTTATTGCTTTTTTGTTGGTTTTTTTTTTCTTCCCAGCCATGAGGTGGTGTCTGTCTCAAAGCACAGTGTAGAAATGCCATTATTTAGCACCTACAAGTGAAGTAGCTTGATCTCCTTCCTTCTAGGGAGATGAAATAAAAGTCTGTGTGAAGAAAATAGAAAGAGATTTCTACAGCAACAAAGAAAATTTTCTATCTGCTTTTCATGCTTATTCTTCTCTGCATTGTACTATAAAGCATATGACCCTGAAGGCAAGTCAGGCAGTTTTCTTCTTTCTCCTTTCAAAAGTTTAAGAAATCCTGAAGAGCTGATATTTTCAAAAGATCTGGTAGGTATCAAATGGGAATTAATTATAATTTGTTTCCAAAGAAAAACTTATCAGAAGGGTGGAAAAGAGGAAATTTTAACATGAAGCTTTGTTTTTTTCTTTAAAGAATGAAGGTGCCGGATTAACATAGCCAAGTTAACTTCATCCTTTCTATGATCCTGTGATTATGTGGAGCCTGCAGGAGCAGTCTTAGCAGAGTCAAGTAGAATATATTTGTCCCTAAAAAGCAGACTAAGAGTATTTTATCAGGAAAGACACTGCTTTGAGGTAGGACTGTAAGTCCTGAGGACTGTAAGACTTGAAACTCGGATGCAGAGGACTGGAGAACAAACAGAGCAATTATTTCCATTCAGATACAAATATTTATCTCCTTCTACCCTCAAAGCAGGTTGCTTGGAGAATGAATGGTTATTTAGCAGATATCTATAGCTTGATATGATAAAAGCCATGATCTTTTTTTGTTTCCAGCTGTGATCCTATATTTTGCTGGAAACCTAATTTGAAGCCAAAGACCAAGGCAATTGAAGGGCTTGGAGAAGCCATTATATGTTTTACTCCTGAAATAAACTGATTTTAAAGAGTGAAAATTCACTGAAAAGTTGCTGAAATAGCACTGAAATACCAACTTGGGAAACAATATACTTAAGAAAAAAACCAAAAAACAACAAAACAGAAACTAATCAGATAACAAGTCTCCATTACTATATCATGCGAGGTGTCAGTTAAAAGATAGCATAATAGCCATGTAACAGTGAAAAAAATACCCCAAACCTACTGCTAAATGAAGAGAAGAAATATGTGGCAAAGTTCTTATATGTCTGGTTGGACTGATTTTGTATGATGAAAGACGTGGAAGAAGAAAAAGCTCCTTGTTAACAGCTACTCACATTGTCAATTGAGCTTCATATTGTTTTATAAATTAATATATGGCAATGAGCTACACATTCCTTCAAAAATATCTTGCTAAAATTGTCTCTCACTGGTGAAATAGAAGGAAAAACTTCTCTGAGAATTGCAGTACTATGGGAAGTTTGGAATTTTCTATTATTTGCTTCTATTGTTTCAAAGCACAAAATATAAGCAATTCTATTATTCATTAAAAGTAAGTCAATTAAAAAGTAAAACAAGGAAAATTATATCTAGTAAATACATGGAAGAATCATTGTGACGAATCCTCATCTGCCATAAATAGACAAAGCTCCACTTAATTCACTGGAGTGATTCATTCTATTTCAATATTGCAACTAGAAAAGTCCCTGTGCCCTTGCACAAACTTGGTGCTCCTTCTGTTCTACCTCTATATTAACTGTTACTGTGGCATAAGTGTCCATATCAAATTAAACCCACCTTTCAACTCTTCTGTCATGTAATAGGCAAAAATGAAAATGTTCTCTAGGTAATGATCACAATATGACTAGTATGTACAAAATAAGTTCTTGTTTTGTTGACTGTGATTTATTACAGTTTTAAATATTTTTTAAAAAATTGTTTTACTCACTTTGTCACTTTGAAGACAAGAAACATTTAACCCTCACATTAATACCATGTCATATGTAATTTTTCTTCATTTGTCCATTTATAAATTAATTTTAAATTACAATTTGATGAGATACACAAACTATATTTATTTTCTTTATTCTGAGTTGTATTGAAGCTATTAAGAATGCACTTGTCTGTAAGTCATGGTATAATGTGGGTTTGTTGATATCGTTATCAGTGTGGTTCTGTTTCCTTGGTACATCATTTTACTGGTTTATTAATGTTGCTTAATTATTTGGGTCAAATGAGCATGATTTACATATGATCCACAGGGTAAATTGAGCAAATTTTAGTTCACTTATTTTGGTCTTCATTATGTTGTTTTATGTCTTTATGCTGTCTCATGTTGTTTCAAAAGAACAGAGCTCTGATTTTAAAAAGTATAAAAAATCAAGGTCACACTGATTTTATATTTTTCAAAGATAACCAAGTTTTATTGGTTTATTTCTGAAAAAAATATACTGAAAATTTCAATATGAATACAATTCAATGGAAAATTTCTAGTGTATTAAAAGTTCAATCATTTTATCATTCCCCCTTCCCTCATAGTAAATTCTTACAAACTGCATGTTATTTATGTGTGAAAAGAACCTAAGTGGCAAAATATACACACTGACAGAAGCAGACTTATATTAAAATTTAAAGTTACATTCAATTTGCATTTTGTCTAACTTTTATAACTTCCCTGACATGTTAATCACCCTATTTTACTACAACTTAGAAAAAGTGAGAATTATGAAAATATACCCAACAAAGATTTCTTGTATAAATAGGAAAACTTTCTTACAGAAATATGAAATCTTTGAAAAATTGCAAAAAAACCCCAAACAAAACAAAAAAAAACCAACCAAACAAACAAACAAAAAAACCAAACAAAAAAAACCACCAAAAACCCCAAAACACCCAAACTAAAAACTTCAAACAGAAGTTTTGTTAATACTGGAATATATTACTCTTTTATGTCAGGGAAGAAGTCTAAAGAAGTCTAAAAATCTCTTTGAAAAGTAAGATTTTACCTGAGGCTTAATTTCCTTTTCTGAATGTAGTATTTCTATAGAACTTTATCTAGTAAAGTGCTTTCCAAATTGGGTGTTATTTTCTAATAAACTATGTTGTTCCCAATGGTCAGTGACAAATTATTACTCCAGTTATTACATGACTTAGAGACTTCATATATGAGTACTACTTCTAGTGAATTCTTATTATTTTTAACAAATTTTCTTACTAGTTTTATTAAAAACTTAAATGACAACTCAGGTGTATTTTAGACAGATACAACCAAATCCTCCAAATTAATGATAAAGACTTCTTAACTGTAAATTTCTTGCTAGGAATAAGCTAAAGTTGGAATGAATTATGAGTATGACACCAGGAATTGGTTTTAGCTTTTAACAGAGACGAAAAACACAAAAATACCCTCCATTAACTAATGCAAAAGCACCTGCTACACATTCGTCTTGTTTTTAAGAAAGCATGAGTATAGGTTTTGATTCTCATTGTGGAGTTCAGTGGAAATATTGCTATTGATTTTAGAGGGAAGATATTTAGACCAATATGCACATCTGTGATTATAGAACTAGGGAAATTAGAGCTTTCCAGAAGAACACAATATGGTTTTCAAAGTTGCAAACAAGTACATAGCTCTTCCAAGCTTTATGTCTAAAAGTTATTTGCTCATTTGACCTCATATGAGGAAACATAGTGACTGAGTAAACAAAGGGAAACGTTTTCTACAACATTTAATTGCCTTCAAGAGTTAATTTTGGTGGGAATGCTTGCAGTATTTCCAAGTAAATTATATCTAATTATGAAGAACATACTTAAATGTAATATAAAAAGAAGGGGGTCATAATGAAGGTCAGGTATTTTAAAAGTAGTTCAGTTTAAAGAATTATAGATTTTATCCTCTTAGGGAGCAAATGGAAGAAATTCCTCTATATATATAACTATATATGTATATGTATATATAACTATACACTGTGGCTAAGACAACCCTTGACAGACCAACACAGGCATGTGACATACAGCACTGGGTCAAGGAGCACCTTAGGACCTATTTAATAAGCATCCTACAGTACTGGTGGCAAGACAATGAACAAACCAGGACACTCCAAGTCGTGTCTATTATGTCCAGACTGCCTCTGGATGTGTCTTTGGATTTTCATCCATGATTGATCTGGGTAACCCAAGGCTAGATTAAAATGCATACCTGTATGTGTATGCACAGAGGAAAAAGAAGAAGGGGAGAGCAAATAAATACTAGATACATAGCATGGCATAATGGGTGAAAAAAAAATTAAAAGAAATGCAGATTTTATTATTCACAACGTATATGCTGGAATACCTGACTTTCAGTAGTACTTGATATAGAAGGTATTTTAATATTCTACAACTTAGAAAAAGAATGAGACTGATGATAGCACGTTAAAGTATTCTATATGTTTGGAAGAACAGCTCTGAGCAGAACATAGTACTTTATTTTCTAGAGAAAAAAAATTTCCTTTTACATCTTCTGGTTACAGCCACTCACCTTTTCAGTAGAAAACTGTGCACTTGTGGACTCATCAACCTCACCTATATGCCACTAAAGCCCTCATGTTTCCAGAAGAAATAAGAAAAAATCAAAACCATATGTATGTGCATGCATTTTTCACCAAATTATTACATTCTCATCTTTTCACAATATTTGTGCTTCACCAGCCTCTGCTGACTATTAATGTTATAGTTATCACATGCATATCATATAGATTTAGAGGTTACACACCTCTATGTAACATTTGTACAACAGATGCACCTAAATGTAAGAGAAAGAATACAGGAATATTTTCAGGTTTATCTGCTGCTATTCTATTTATTTCTAGTTTTCTGTTCTTTTTGTATATATTATTTTCTAATAGCTATCTCCATCATGATGTCTCATTTGCTATTTTATTATTCTGTTTTGTGATACATGACTATTATTGTATCCCTGTAAATGTAAATCCTATTTCATCTATTCTGAGTTTTTATGTCATAGTCCTTTTCTACCTTTACCCCCTGTACCAACAGCAGTTTCTTTTCCATTGTGAAGTCTCAGCACAAATACTGAGCTCACAGAATGCTGCTTCTGAAATACTTGATATAGGCAGCCTCTGACCTTATCTTCTATTTTCGATTTCCCCCCCAAAAGTTCTCATAGCCATTTCAATTACTCTTGGTGTAACAGACTACTAGAAAATGGATTCACTGAGTATGCAAATCATGAAGACCAGGCACACTCAGATTGGTCTTCTAGATGAAGTCTGTGCACTAACTGATCACACTTTCTGCTTGGTGCCAAGGAAAACCACTATGAACATAAATTTACTTAAAAATATCTGGACAGAGCAATTCTTGTCCTGCTCTGCATGCACTTATATCTTAGAGCCTCTATCCTTTAAAGATTCAACTCCCTGTTCCAATCAGAGCTGGCCATGAATGTGATTTTTTAACCTTCTGCAAGTATATAATTTTGTTTACAGTTATGTGAAAAAGAATATTGGACGTCTTCATTAGTCACTTGATTTCCATTACTGACAAATAATTCTTCACCTAAACATCAAATCAATCTTTCCCTCTGAGTTTCTACGTCAGCTCTTTCTCTGAATTTACCAGTTCTAGACCATAGTTCTTCACATTTTCTGCATCTCTTTCTCTGAGCCCAGTGCCATGTCTATTTTGCTAGGTTTCTCTTCTCCCTAAGATTTAGTATCCTTTCACATTTTTCTGCTCTTCCTTTTCTGCTAAACAGCGGAATAACTCCAGAGTGGCAAAACTCCCCTGACACTCTCCATTGCCTATCCCATTAGTCTTTAATTTGTGCTAGGTGTTTGTAGGGTACATCTGTTTAATTTTGTCAATGGATTTAAATTTAGTTTATATAAATAACATTTTCAGCCCTTGTATTCCTAAAATCTTGCATGGATAGATGTGCTAAAATGAAATATAATACATTTCTCTTAATCAAGATAATCTGATGCTCTGCCTTCCTCATTCACAACTGAATTAAAAACTCAATATAACTGTATTACTACTGGTTAATATTCTTTTTTTTTTCTACAAAGCATCAGTTGAACTTGCTTTTTAATTCATAAAATTTTACCAAGAGTATAGGACATCGTAACTCTGTGTACCCAGTTTTACTTTATGTACCCAGTTTTACTTTGATTCTTTAGACTGATGAGTGATTTTCTATAAATATTTTCTTCTGAAGCTTCAAATGTATAGGAAGTTCTGAGAGCCTTTAAAAGTTTAATTATTCAGTAGATTATTCGTTAGCTTAACAATTTTTTTTTGATACCTTAAAAAATTCCATATTCAAAAATTTTTATTTTAATCAATATTAATCTCTATCTAAATCATCAAGGAGAATCTAAGTAAAAAATTATTATTATTATTATACATTTAATTTGTACTCCTGAAGTCCATTAAAACCTATCTCTAGACTTCTGGCTACCACATGTGATGTGGATTAGACTCAGTATTAGGTGCAAATTTCATTTTCTCTGAGGTGCCTTCAATAGATTTGTCCCCCATAAATGTGTAAACATTTTGGATTGAGGTTCTTTTGTATGTTTCAGTTCTTTGTTCAAAGAATCTTTTCCTATTTAACTTATGGAATTAAAGAGATATATTCCTGCATGTCTTTGAATTGAGAAAACCTCAAAATTTAGGTGTTGCAGTACATGATGAGATATGAGTTCTCTCAACTGATGTGATAACAGAACTATCACGGAAGTATGGAAAGGATGTTGTGTCCCTTTCCTAGTTAGCACAGGGTCTTTTAACTGTAACAGCCAAGGCTAAAATAATAAAAAGCCTAGCTTTGATATCAAATTTGTTATTGTGTCTGGTACAAAATAGAAATCAGAAACATACCTCTCTTTTTTGCAGAGTGGAGTGACAAACCTACTATCTATGGCTACAATATTTATTTAGAAGGTATAAGCAGGGAAGAATGATGCAATCACACTAATTCATCCCCCCATATTTTGTAATGAAATTAATTGTCAAAGTCAGTATAACTTTTCAAAATAAATTATGTTAGTCAGTGTCTAGATTTCACAGTGCAAAAGGATTAAAATCAAATGAGGTGTTCAAAAGTTGAATCCCCTTTAAAATTGGGAAGTTGATTTGTTTGTTTTGGGTTCTTTATTTATTTTTTTAATATTGTTGGATATGTTCACTTTGAACATCTTCAAGTGTTTGGTATTTTAGGTCAGTGTTAGGAAAATATACCATAGTACCAGGGGTGCATATTATCCCACTAAAACATTTTTTCAATGATTTCATGTTTTTAAGTGGACAAAAGTAAATTTCATTGCATTGCTGAACCCTTAAACCACCAATAGCAGAATTGGTTTTAGTGTCAAGTGCATGTTTGCTTTATTTAAAAGAGAAAATAAATATCCTTTCATCAATATAATCTAAAAAGTTCATAGTAGGACCTGCCCTTTCCCTTTTCCATAGTTGTGAGCAGAATTAAAAAATGAGCAAGTGTTTTGTAAATGGTTTTAGAACTTGGCAGTTTAATGTGCAAAATTTCGGGACTGAAATCAAAGGCACTGCACAGTAAACTGAACTTAGACAATAGGATCAATTAGCTTTGATGCAGTGGGAAAAAACTCATTTTTATGCCAGAGGCCATACTGATAAATTGCTATTAAATAGAAGAGGGACCAGGGCTGATACCTGGGCTGTGGGGAAGTGTCACACAATGCTTTGCATCCACAAGTGTCAGTGGTTTGCTTGGAGGCATGGGGTGCATTGCTAGATCATACCTTTCAGAATATGCCTGCAAAAGGAATCCATCTCATCTGCTCCAAGATTGCTTGCAATGCACAACAAAGTTTAGTTTGTGATGAAAGTTTAATAAATGGGGATTGGCATATTTCCTTTAACAGTACATTCCTGAACCAAACAAAAATACTAATGTAAACACAGCTTGGCAGTCTAGCGTTGTGTCTTTATCCTGTGCATTTTTTTAACTTTTATTCTCATTATTATGGATTTTTTCTGGTTATTTTCTGGTTTCTGGTTTACACTTTTTCCCGGGTTCAGTTGATCCAGCCTCAAACCACTTCCCAGCTCCTCCTCATGCGTCCTTGGTTAATGGTCACAATTCTTCTGCAGCTCCTGCCATCCTCTTGACTTGCCTTTGTCCATTCTGCATAACTTGTTTACTCACATTTCTGTAACCTCATTTTTTACAGATGAATGGGATTTTTTTCTTTTTTCTGAGGAACAACTGAGGTCTACATTCTGCAACAGAATTTTTGCAGGTGGGAAGTTATTTTCACCAAGTGAGTTTAGTTAGACAAGTTATCTTCTCATCTTTCCCTCAGTTGCATTTGTGTTGGCGCTTCAAAGCAAAATCTTGTGCAAATCTATGAAAAAAAAGGATTTTAAAAGGCCCAGATACAAATTACCTGTTAAATGCATTAATATTTTTTGGTATTCTACGAATTGTAAATAATTGAAAATATCTTTCATAATCTGACACTGAAAACTGAAAACAAGCAGGAAGCATATAATAAGCATATATATATATCATAAATAGATCTTCATATATAGATGGATGTAGAAGTACATCCCAAATATCTAAATTTGTAGACTTTTAGACTCAAATGTTAGCAGAAGTTCCTATAAAGTTTATATATTTTCACATCAATCATCATATTTCCTATTTAAACAATTGAGATGGTATATCTACCAAAAACATTCTTTCCCCAAATTATATATCCTACAAAATTATATTACTATCATACTTTCTTAATATTTCAAGGCTTGCAATGCAGAAAGTTCTCTGAAAACCACTGCTAAATTTCTAATCACTTACAGTCAGAGTTGCAGACTAGGACAATTGTAAAAAGCTGTATGCTGAAATGTACAGTCTCTCAAATAACTTTACTCTCTCTTTCAGGCAGTCATTGAGATAACTGAAGAGTATTAATTTTTCCATTGTTAATTACTCTATTTTTAAGGAAAGCGAGATAACAGTATAATTCTACAAGTTCAGAGTGCATAAACTCCATAACTATAAAAAAACCCATAAAACCAAGTAATTCCAGGTGACTAATAAAGCTGAGATCAGATCTTGAATTAAAAATGGAGAACTATAGCCAGTTTAGTGCACAAATGTACACATCTGTGCAACAGTAAGATGTGTTTACCTATTCGTCCAGCATTACCTGTGCTCTCCAAATTATTCATTACGTGCCAGATTCACAAGGAGTTTTGGAAATTGCTGAAGTGCTTCTATATCACAGTGATCTTACTAACAGGAATTATCTTCATTTATGTTTCGTGGTTGGTGTTATTTTTCACGTGGTACTTAATGAATAGACTTCTCTGTTTCTGATCGGTCACCTGTTAATAAACTACTGAGTGCCAAGGAAGTTTGAAAACAAACATATCTCCTCAGGGTCGTGGTAACTTGCCAGTGACTGCACTGACCTCTGCAGAGCAGGTTTACAACCTATGGTAGTCCCTAGTTACATGGCAGCCTTCTATAAGAAGAAACAGTTATTCACAAGAAAACCGTACATTACACGTAAGAGCTGGATGGAGGTTTGGCAGCAGGAGCTGGAGGACCAGTTTCCTAGCAGAAACCTGGTCTCAGCTGTCCAAATTTCTGACTACTTATGTCTTCATTTTTATTTAGCTGTGTGCTGCAGGTCTGAGAGCTCCTAGCAGTTGTTACATGTGTCCTTAGTATACATCACCTTCCATTCTAAAAACTCAGCAAAAAAAATAAGTGACTTCAAACTTACTATGTATTGAAGCAGCAATTTATGGAGGTGTTGCAAATGGAATTCCACTTTATACCTTTGTGCATATACACATGATGATTTATTCTCATGGCTTCCCCAGAAATCTCTATCGTGTCTGATTTGGAGGCATAGTAAAACATCTGCAGTCAGATGAGAGCATTAATGCAATGCTGGGTATTACTTCTTTCACACATACTGAAGCTTTACTTTTGATAATTAATTTTTTATTTGATTAATTTTTAATCACATCCTTACTGATTTTCTGCTATATTGATGGTGCAGAATTTACAGTCTGGGGAGCAGCATAGATATTTTTTAATGAACCCATTATAATGGGTGAAAAAGAGACTTTCAATCCTCACGAATCAACTCAGCAATTGATTGTTGCCCATCTCCAGCAACTCCCTCATGGACCACTGTTCCTTGTGTGCCTCCATTGCTTTTTTCCCAGTCAGCTGAAAACTGAGTAAGATGCTTGACTGGCCCTTCCCTGAGTACTGGGGTAAGTTAGCTGCACATCCGTCTTCATGTCTTAACTCTTTCTGATTGTCCTTCATCCAGAAGAGAAAAAAATGCGTCATAAGTAAACTGTTCATATTTCTTCTTTCTCAGACTCAGTTCCAACTTAGAAGGGCCTCTAACATATCAGTTGTTGGTGATTTTTGGGGGCTCAAAGGCCAGTGCTTAGTGGGAAAAAATATAGTCTTAGGACATTTTCTCTACAGACCCCCACCTAGGAAAATGAAGAAAAATGTAGATATGAAACATAACCCCTCTGTTTGTCCTATATGCAGGGTGGTTATCCAGGCAGGACCTGCACCTGGCTTGTATTGTCATTCTTCCCTGTTTTTTGAGTCTGGCACTTTATCTTATGTCATTCCCTGAGAAATGTGCACATTTCACTTTGCTGTGTTATCTACAATGGTGGCACTGCCTTCTGGCTAAAGTAGGGCATCTTGGGATCTAATTTTATACTCCTCAGTACCCAGATGAGCACTGTAGATTATGTTCTGCATATCAAAATCCATATGGTATTCCATTACGACACAACATCTCTGTTCAAAATTCCATTATAGTCTCATTTTCTGCAATGATTTAATTTGACTAGTCCCTGTAAAAATGTGTCCTTTGAGATAATTTTCATTTTTCTGTTGGCCCTTCACACAGAAGAAATCCATCACATTACTTTAAGGTCATTTCATATCATACAGTATCATATTTCTTCCTGTCAAATTCATTTAGAAACAATTTGCATTTGACTCCTATTTATTTAAAAACACTCTTCCTGCAGTTTCTTTGTTGTTGCTGGTAGGTATTTTGAAAGCTGAAACCCCATTAAAAATACTTTTGCAATATCATCTTAATTTCCTGAAATCCTCAAATTCCAGTCTAGTTTCTGAAGTGAGATGTCCATTAACTAAAGTGTACAAACACTCATGCAGCTCAATCTGCAAATTGTTGCCTATACAAAATAACCACCAGTGCAGGATACTAGTGCATTTTCTCTGAATTTTACCTTGGGTCTTGCTCACCTTTGACATTATGTGATGAAATTTTGATGCATGAAAATGCTAATTGTTTTGACTTACCTAAGTATGTGAAACAAGTCCCCACCAAGTGGAAGGCAGTACACTATGAATTATTGTCATATAAGGCTGACTGTGCTAGTCCCCTGTTAGTTTGCATTGATGGTAGAATCAGGAAACATTATAGCTTAGAAAATTTTTTATGTTCTGGTGGAACAATGTAATTAGCTGTATCTAAACAAGAATGACGAACAACATAGGGTTAGAGAAACCTTGCTGTGGAACAGAATGACATACTAACTTAATTTACCTTTGATTAAAGATCAATGTAGAAAGGAAACAAATGCCAACAGTGAATAATAACAATAATAAAAGCTGCAGAGTAACAGGAGAGCTGGCAGCAAGCTGGCACTTCCCACTAAGACATACACTGTGTCAAAGCAAAGCTGTTAGGCTGGCGCAAAATGCAGTCACGGAGATCGATGCATTTCAAGGATGAGGAATAATGTCATGTAAATACCCCCTCAGTAGAACTTCTTAAACATTAAAAGCAGCAAGGAAAATGTCAGATGAAAATGCTCTCTCACAGTCATACAGAACAGAACATGAAGCCAAACTTAAATGTTGTGGCAGAAAAAAGTCACACACGAAAACATCAGTATCTCTTAGAAAGTATCTGATGTAAACAGAAATAAAAGATATGACAGGACATAGAATGAGTGCGGGCTTTGAGTTAGGTACAGCAAAAAGCAAGATATCAGATATCAAAATCTTGAAAAAAAAGTGGTCTCTAGAAATGCAGTGTTTTAAAAATAAAACACAGATAAAGCTCTCTTCTGTTTTTGTGCTGCATCTTTGTCTTTTGGAGAGAAATACAACTGTGCTGTGTAGTCTAAGTCAAAGCCAATATATGTCAGTCCTTTGTCTAGCTTTTCCCTTTTATTTAAACTTGGAGCCCTTGGAATGGGACTACTCTGAATCACTCAGATAACTAGAAGCTCTGATAAAAGGCACTAGAGGAAGAACATTTTATGCTTTCAGCAACTGAGGATTTTTTATGTAGAAGAGAAAACAAAAAGAGGTCATCTATTTCATTCCTCATTTATGTATGTGGATATTCCAGAAAGTACTGTCTGAAAAGGATTTGTTATTTCATGTAGAGAAGGGGGGAAATTTAAGTTAGGAAAAAGTAGGTATTGCAAAAATTTGTAAACTTTCCACTGATAACAATGGAATGTACCTTATTTATTAGATGTTTTGTTTTACATTTGAATTGTTGAGATATTACTGCATAATCTCTTTAATTACTGCTGTGTCTTAGGAGAGCTGCAGTTCACTTGGTTTATGACAAAACTCCTTCTCTGGTTTGGACTTCGTGACTGAATTGTGTCTAACTCATCCCTGAGTGATCTGACTTTTTTACATGGGTAAAAATTTAATTAAATAATTTGGGTAGGCTACAAAAGACTAAGAAAGCATAACTTCCTTATAACATAACTTAACTTTTAGAAGACACAGTGAGGACCTTAGTCCCCATTGTGGGACACCAAAAAAATATCTTGAATCAAACTTTCATCTGAAAGTAAAATATTATTTATTATGCTACAGTTCAAACAAGATGTTTAGACATTTCCAAACCACTTCTTTATTTTTCCTTTAATTTAATAAAAGATTACTATCTTAATTTTAAAACTAATTTAATGTGTTGTGAAGCTTTTAAAATATTGTGATATTAAATTTATAATATCATAATTTCTAGTGGGATAAAAATTCCAGTTTTTACCAGCTGCTAATGGCCTCTGGAGAGATTCAGGCTGATGAGGTTTGTGATGCCAAACAGCTGTAGATGAAAATATGTGAAACAGTTGACAATAATTAAATAATTCAAATGTAAAAACACAAATCTGAGACAAGCACATAATTGTAATGGTATTATTTCATATGATTTTTATGTGATATTAGATACCATTAAATTTTAATCCTCTTAGCAAAGCCAAAATAGGAACATACTAATCTGCATATTTATATTTCAGACAGTAAAGGAATAAAATAACACAGTATTAAGTTAGCATTAACAAAGTTCTGAAGCTGTTCTCGTTTTTAAATGTGAAACAGATTAGCTGAAAATAATCTAATTTATTGAGTTCACCCAGAAATTTAAGGGGAACAATTCACAGAAATGACACAATTGTAACCCCTTTTTGTGTGTATGAATTATCTCAGAGCAAGATATGAGATTTCGAAATGTACCTGTAATTAAACATATTTGCTGAAAAACTCTAAATCTGCTGTTTATTTGCAAAAGCTTTATGTACAAGTTCAATGTTCAAAATTCAAGCTGCTTGATTAGGTCAGTAGGTACATATTTCTATCTCAGAAGCTTGATTCTTCATATCAAAATTTCAATATGAATAATTCAGACTTTGATTTTTGCAAACACCCTTAACTAATATGCCCAAAGTTCAGCAAATATTATTGTTAGTACCTCTATTCAGCAGAAGTTACAGAAAGAAAACAATACCCAGTTCAAATTACTAAAGTGTCTACATACCTTTCCAGTGAAAGGAAACCTGGTTGATAAACAGAATCTGATATAATAAAAGAACAAATTATTTACTTACTCAGCTTTTGATGGAAGAGTGATATTAACATCCTTGCAATATATGTAAATACCTTAAATGCATACGAGTAATGAATATGTTGCTATTTTTACATATTTTTTTTCTAACAAAACTCACTGTTTATCTAAATTTAAAACTGGAAAGTTAAGTATATCGACTTGTGGAGCTTGACATATTAGATGTATCTGCATTATTTTGATCCCTAATTTGGAAAATAATTTTTTTGCGTTTTTCAGCTGCTAAGCTATACACTAATATGGGAAACTGCTTACCCAAGCTTTTTTTTCAGTGCTTCAGAAAAATGCTAACAAAATAATTAAACCATTATGTCAATGGGAATTGCAGTGTATGCAGGTAATAAATATATGGAGTTATTTTCTTATATCTTCATTGTCTGAGTGGCTTTCCTTTTACTGGCAGGCTTATAGAATTACAAAAGCCATGAAAACTCAATGCTAACTTAAAAGTGCAACCTCTATTACTTTAATATTTTTATACTGAGTATCAAGGCATTGTTTACAGTAGGTAATGAAATGAGGATGGGGCAGAAAACACACCTCTGAAAGACTCTACACAAAAGCATGAACACGTAGTTATTTGCACAAAGCATTAGAAAATACCGTGATATTTTATTATTAAAAATGCTGCTGAAAAGTTTATACATATGTGTCCAGCCATATATATCTTCTATCATTACTTAAGGCAAAAAAAACCCAAAAAATTGCAAAACAATAACAGAAGAAACCATTGAACCCTGTGTGCCTCTTAAGGACAAGAATATAAGCCTGGGAAAGTACTTTTGTTTTTCTTTTACAGTTTCAAAGTATATTTTGATATCATTATTATAGAATTCTATGAAGACCCTATAAATCTGTTCCCTCTATAAATCATACATCAGTCCAGATGTATCAAATTATTAAATCATCTTGATTGTAATTACTTTTAAAAGCTAAAATCATTCACTTACAGGAACTTTTTTTACCCAAATGTCACAAGCCTGACACAGTACTGTACATATTGCTAGCAGAAGACAATTGGAAGTACTAAACAAATACTGTAATTCACATTACAAACATACCCAACTGATTATGATGCCAAGCATCATTACCTTTTTTTTAAACTTTTTTTTAAACTTTTTTTTTTTCTTTTTTTTTTAAACCTTTTTTTAAGAGTTATGAACTGCTGCATCTCAGCTGAGGCATTACATAGCTGGTGGAAATGGCCTGGTATAGAGTCAGCATTAATATATTACGTGATGGATCAGTGAAAAAAACAAAACAATTTTCCATTTTCTATTGGTTATACTTTGGGGTTGCTGCTTCATCACATTCCAACCTGAGCTCCCAGATCAGATTTATAGCACATTTACTGCAGATAAAGGATTTTATCAGCCACATGTTGCATTGTTATCATGTCATCAACTTTTTATTTCTTTCCTTCAGAATTTGCTTTACTGCCTGCTACAACAAAGAGTTGTGCAGAGGAATCGACCTCAGTGAACCACCTTGTCTTTGATTTTATTTATAGGGGTGACTATTTCAAGGTATTTTATTAGAAAACAAAAGTGTAGAAAACAAGAAGAGGTACAAGGCATCTTGTGTTAATCGTTATGGGATATATGATATCGATGCAGTTTAGTTGTGAATTAATAATAGAAAATACATCTGGGAGAGTCACGTTCAAGTGCAGACCAATTTGTTCAAAGATCTTTGGTTACTATCTCTCAATGATGGAGTAACTTTCAAAGACAAAATATAAAGCAATCTTCATCTGCAAAAACTATTTTCTAGCTTTTCACATTCAAATCAGTTTGAATCAAACTGCAAAGCTACTTTGATAGCTCTGCTTGGCCCCGGTTTTTCTAGTGAAGGAAAGGCAGAAGCTAATACCCAGCTAATAATTTTGCCTTTCCTGAGAGTGATACTCTCTGGGATTTTCAGTTTTGTTCAAATGCAGAATAGCTGAGAATTTCTCTGCTTCTCTCTCCATTATGTTCACTGACTGTGGGACTGCTGTGCAATGAATCAGCAAATGAGAATTTTCTGACAGGTACACTCTCAAGCGCAAAACAAGATACTGGGCTGAGAAGTTCTTTACACACTCATCACTCTGAACAGTTTGAAAAACAGCCAGCCAAACAAACCTGCATTTCCCAACTTTCAATTTGTAGTTTTATTTTGTTTAGCAATGCTGAGGAGGTGCTTTCTCAGCTGAGATTCCACTGCAACTGCTGGTGAATATAGAGCTAATTTTCCTTGAAGAAGGCTGACCAAAACACAGGCTTTCATTGCTTTTGTCAGGGCACAAAACTCTTCTTAATGTATTACAATAACCAAGAACTACAAACTGGACTCCAAATATGTATTATTGGATGTTTCTTGGTTCAGTTCAACAAGCTTAAAATAGTAATTCTTTTCTTTTGTATTTTTTCTCTTTGTTTTCCAATCCATTGCTGTGTTGGAATTTAACAAAGGCTAACACAAAATTAAATTATAGAAAAAATGTTTCCGAAAAGAATGACAATCTCCTATGAATACTTTAACATGCACTAGTGTAACCTGTAAGAGAAAATACGCAGGTCACACAGACAACTGTATCCTCTGCATGACCCCATGGCCTCATATAAATGAAACATGTTAGAAAAAACTCATGGTTTTTGTTAACCACTAGTAATTAAGAAGAAATTCCTCCTTTTGTCTTGGAGGAAACAGAGGTCATATGACTAATGTATATACACATAGGTCACAATCGAATGCACAATCTTTCTAAAAGCTCTTTTCAAACTGAAAACATCAATAAAAGCTGCTTCTTTTTTGTTTTAAACTCACAGCTATGTACATTTTTACAAAGTTTCTTTAAATATAGTTCAGGCTGGCAAGTCATCTCTGCACAGAACTATACGTATTTTACTGCATAGTCAGTCCTCCTCTTTTTTTTTTTTCATTTTTGTTTTTAATAATAAAATTCTATTTTCCCCATCTGAATTACAGCTTCATATGCTGGGTAAAAGCCCATGGTGATGTCTTTGTTTTATCAGTGGCCATTCATGGTATGGCACATAAAGAATCTTTTTTATAATTTTATTTATTAAAAAAACCAAAACAAAACACCTGTACAGTCACTGGCTCTGTGTTCCAGAAGACTCTGCTTTGCTCGTTAGACTTAAAACACCATTTTAAATTACTTCTTCTGGCCTCAACTTTCAATCAAAGTGGCTGAGATCTTAAAGCAGTATTGTAACAGCAATGTACACTTTTCACATTTCACAGGGTTTGTAGCTGATCTTTAACATCAGTGAGTTTCTGTGGGAAGGATCAGTAAGAAAATAATGACCGTCCTTCTCTTTTACTGATTTTTACTTTAGATTTTGACAAGGTGTTCAATGGATGGTATATAACTTTTTCCTCTTCTTTTTTTTTCTTTTTTTTTTTTCTTTTTTTCTTTCTTCCAAGTGGCTTGTGAGGGTAGATGGGGAAGGGCTGAGCTATACCCTAGTGGTCGAATGTCCATGGGGCAAATTCGTACTGTTTTGTCCTCCACTGAAGGTGTTGAAAGTATGCAAAGGCTGCATTCCTGTTAATGTATTTGGAATCATGGTTATGGTGTTGGGTGTCATTAGCGGGATGTCATCTGGGGACCTTCTCAAGGTGAGCGTGTAGTCAGGCGGACAGGTGAGTCTCAGAGTGTCATGGGCCTGCAGCGATTCACACTCATGGTCGTGTTCCAGCTGCTTCATCTGCAAGGACATGATCTCTTCATTCTGTATGTGTGCTATGTCGTTGGTGGTGTTCCTCTGGGGGCTGGGGCGCCTGTGAGTCTCATGACGCCGCTTGTCCTTCTTGTAATATAATGCAGCAAAAGCTAAAATATTGAGGAACAGCAAGGAGGCCCCCACAGCAATGGTGACGCTCAGCTCTGTGGAATAATCTCTCTTGTTTTCTATCAGAACTGTTGTATCCTCTGGAGCTGTTTTATGGGTGTCTTTTGAATGTTTGGGATTGTTGGCAGGTGTCATTGCTGGGCGTTTGGTGGCTGGCCATAATTTACCTGGAGAACGTCGGGTCACATATGGAAAGGAGGTCATATCAGGAGGGGGTACTTTAGTTGTTGTGGAAACATACTGAAATATTTCATTCAGGTTGTGAAGGTGTGGTACAAGCTCCAACCAGAAAGCAACTTTTGTTGCTCGATAGTGATCACGAACCCGGGGTTTCAGGCCAATATGTAAATAAAGTTGGTCTTTAGGATTGTATTTGGACCAGGCCACTTCTTCAAAGCGGTTGGGTTTTGTGTGGATGAATTTTGTGTCCTGTGGAACAGGCTGGTTTGGATCTCTAAAAAAAAAATAAGAAAACCCGACAATATTACAGTCATTAACCTTCCCACAAAAAACTCAAAACAAAACAAAAGCAAAAAACCACCAAACTCTCTCAATTTTACAGTTAATATTTATCCAATACTTACAGTAACCTAAAAGCAGAAGCTAAAATCCCTCCCTAACGGAAGAACCGTTGTTAATAATTAAAAGAAAATTATTAACTGCACAGAGCATCCCAGATACTACAATACTTTTTTACATGAAAATGGAAAAATCATAGTGTTTCAGTTCCCAAAAGGTCATCTGAAGTTCTGTGATTCAGTATCATTCTCCAAGGAGTGTGTCTTAGAGACATACCACCTTAGAGAAGTACTATCTCTTCCCGTAGTACGTTTGTAGGTTCAACCCTTCTCCAGGTTTGACACTAATTTTGACATTTAAGGTACCACTACTTTCACTGCTGTAAGTAGTAAATATGGGCATCTAAGTCCTGTGGCAATATTGGGAGTCCTTGTGAACATACAAAATTATACTTGCTGTGTATATTACAAGGAAAAAAAACCTCTTCAAAACCTGAAGTAGCAGGGCTAATACATGTACCTGGGAACCATTTCTGCTTGTTTTAATTTATTGAGCTCTTAGCCCTCCTGCATTTAAGTGTCTACCTGGGGGAAAAAACCCTTTGAACTACTTTTGTGTCATAAATCTTTCCATCATTTCCACTAGCCTGTGACTATTTGAATGTTCTGTGTGATCATTGCTATGAAGTACTGTGTTTGGTGGCCAAAGGACAATGAGCCTTAACTGGGATAAGAAATATTTTAGCTGAGATCAACCAGCTTTATAGTACTTAAGTAGTAGTGGAGATAAGAGTAGCACAAAACATAGAGATTATTTCAAAATTGGTAAGCCAAACATTTTCTTTTCTTACAGATTCAGAATAAAGACAAATCAATGCCATAAAGAGCATTTAGATATGGTTAATGTATCCTTATAAATTTAGTAAAATTTAAATAAATAGCATGAAAAAATACAGAAAGTTAAAATTACTAATACGAAGTTTAATGGTATGTTGTACATTAATTGGAGTCGTCTTTTCTAGCAATGAGTACTTTTTGTGAATTTCTGATATATTATACTGAGAGTACATAATTTATTTCCTGTGCATTATTCACAACTTTCCATTCTCCTTTTTATTCATTCATATACATTGATTTATTTCCGGTGAAAACAATTCTAATAGTTTCCTTTTCTTCCAATATACATATGCATATGTTATGCATATTCTGGGAACACCAAACCACATCATTACAGATTTTAAATTACTTTTTTTACTTTTTCCATTTTCTAAAGCCTGTGAATCTAGTGGCCTACTTTAACATTCCTTTGCTGTACATAAAGAGCTATTTCTTAGTGCTTAAATGAGACAAGTAATTTGACTTTAATAAACTTAGGATTCCTGTATTTTTTATCTGAAAGAATGGATCTTACCTTTTTCTGAGAGAAAAGAATTGTTCTATATAATTTTGGAATTTTGGCTTACTTATGCTTGTGGTTTTAGTGTTTGGAGTTTTTTTGGGTGTGGTTTATTGTGCTGAATTTTTTTTTAAATACTGAAATCTATCTAATCCTTCCCATTTCAATAAGATACAAACTAGGAGTTCTGAAACTGTTATTATTTCTCCTTCCTTCCTTCCTTCCTTCCTTTCTTTCTTTCTTTCTTTCTTTCTTTCTTTCTTTCTTTCTTTCTTTCTTTCTTTCTTTCTTTCTTTCTTTCTTTCTTTCTTTCTTTCTTTCTTTCTTTCTTTCTTTCTTTCTTTCTTTCTTTCTTTCTTTTATTGCTCTCTCTCTCTCTCTCTCTCTCTCTTTCAACAGTTAGTCAAGTTGTGTTAGTTCGGAAAAAAAAAAGATAATTTATTAGTCATTGTTCATCTCCAGCTCAAACTAGAGAAACAATATTCCCTTTCAAGCAGTAAAGAAACAGATGCATACCTATACTTTGAGGGATTCTAACGTGCACTGAAAAAGGAAATAAAGATATTTCTTTTGTTATTAGGGAACAGACTGAAAGAGCTGGGAAATCTAAGCACGAAGATATTGACCCAATTCAATATATATACTTTGAAAAAACTTTGGGGTTCAATATAAAAATTCTAAAGCAAATTAAAGATCAACAAGGTTATCAAAATCCAAAACATTTTTCTTCCCAGATACTCAAAACACTGCAAGAGTTCTGGCACAAAATCTTGTGTCATCCCCCCTTGCTGTTCTGATTCACATCCCAAAAGACTCTGAGAATGGTCCTAGAGAGAACTGATTCCTTAAGTTAGCTCTTGTAAATGAGTTGCAGTTGATACACAGAATAGGAGATGAAGAAGATTAGCACTCTTTTTAAAAAGCAGCCAACTTGAACATTCACATTTAAAATTTTTAGTGGTCCTATAAAAATTATTATCATCATAGATGATTATTTTAGCAAATAGCATTTTTTTTTAATTAGCATTCTCACTGTGGTCCCTTCCAACCTTACCCATTTTGTATCCTATGATTCCCTTCCCCTGTAAAAAGCCTACAAAACAAGTAAATATCAGCCTCCTTTTCCCTCTCTTCCATCCTCTACTTCCATCTGTCATTTTTAACTCTATTTGTTGGGAGCAGCCAATTATGCTGCCGCCTCCTCCAAACACAAGAGTGAAAATAATATTACATGAGTCTGAGCTTGTGTTTGAATATTTGTTTACATGGCTCTGTGTGGGCATGAAGTTGTCCATTGAAATAAGAAACAGAAAAAATCAGCCATCCCTACAGACAAGTAATTTCTTTGCTGAGGACATCAGAGCTCTGCCATTGACATCAACTCTAGGGTTGATCACTTAGAAAACTAATAAAATGGTCTGAATAGTCTCTATGAATTTGGAAGATAGATATCTAAATTATTTTGGGGTTTTTTATAAGAAACAGGAATAACTAAGTCCAGTCCTAAATAAAGAATCTTGGATCTTGGTATTATAGACTAATAATCATTTGCCAAAAATATTCAGTAGATATAAATACGAGAATTTTTACTTTCCTTGGCCATCCTGGTATGTACACTGCAGAAAATTCAAGAAGTTACAACTTATGACTTGTTTTTTTCCTGGAGTAGTGGACACCTTATTCTACTGTGAACCATTTTTCAGTTTTACTGGTAAGCATAAAACATAGATGTACAGAAAACTATTTCTACTATCAAATCATCTGTTCAACAAAATTCTTGATCTGTTATTTCAATTTCAAATTTTGCCTTGGTTTTTAAGACTAACAATTCCTTTGTGCTTCTAGATGTTCTTAAGGCTCAAGTCTCAAGTGTGTAATTTCATAACAAAGGCTGCCAGGAAACCTTCCTTTAAAAATTCACTGCAACCATGATGATAATGGTATAACCTGAACAATATATTTCCGTTTCCTACAGTATTGGCTTTCATAGGGAGGAGATTTTTTTGTTTCCCAATTTGTCAGTTGGTAGGGAGGCTTTTTTCTTCATCTGACTACTAAAATATGATTGATGATTATTGCTATTTATTTTGCTCTCTCATAACTTATTTTTACCACCTTTAGAATTCAAACAGCTTATCCATGAAAAAATGCCCCCATCATGAAATGCCTGAACTTTTTTTGCATATGACAGAAGACCATATCTTCTCTAAGGTATATTTTTGTAAATGTGCAGAATAATCCCATTTCACCTGTCACTTTTTTACTCCCACTTTCAGTCTGCACTAATTTTGTGCAGCATAAGATGTTTTTGTATATTGTCATTCAATTCATACCTCATGAGCTAGAGATATAAAATCAAAGCACCATTTTTTTCTGAGGTGATATAAAATTAATATGCCTGCAAGGGATGTTGACCGAAGAGCAACATACACTCCTGTTCACAAGGTAGATTAGTAGCTGACCTGGAGGGTAAATGAAGGAACTGTGTATTTCATATCTGATGATATTCTCATGGAAAGAATGGGGAATTAAGAAGTTTTCTCATATCCCAAATTCCTTATAAAATGATGAAACACCATTTGTGTTTTAACTACTTCTGCCACAGCATTGACTATCACTCAGGACAATGGAACTGTTACATAAATGTATTTGAAATATTTTAATTTTTGTATCTTTCTCTATCTTCACTGGAGAGCAAAAGGTCTTCCCAGTTACATATTTGTCTCCAACACTCTGAAAGGTCTCTAAATACTCTATTTTCTTCCAGTAGTACTCTTTTCCCCGTATGATAAAAAATAGAATGGAAGAGAGAGAAAAATTGGCTCTTCTTCATTTTTCTGTTTATTCTTTTCATGCTGTCACAATACAAATAATGGCACAGCCATTCCTGCTTGAAGGACTGGTACTCGGGCATATTTTCCCTTCCTCCTTTCCTCAGTTATCACCAGGTCCCACTGTTGCTATGCTCCCTGTCAGCTGAGGACTAACAGCTAAGTTAACAGCTTAGTTCCTTATAAGAACTAAGGAACACAAACCATAACTACACTGTTTTGTTTGACTAACACAGATTTGCCATTGGAGACAGTTATTTCTTCAGATGAAAACATCAAAAAGGAAATGCAGCAGCCTCATAACAGAGTACGCTGAGATTTAATTTGAAACTACACTTTAATAATTTCAAGTTTAATCATGTCTTCTATGAGAGAACCAAACTGCATCCAAAGCACAGATATTCTTAATAACTCATGTTTGTGCTTCAGAATCAATGATAGCAAAATAATTCTGGAGTATTTATCTGAAATACAAAGGAAACAAGGATATATCCACTAGACCTTTAACTTTCCCAATACCAGCCCAGGCAGAGATGGATGAATGGGAGCAAAAGTGGAGTACAGTAATTCCTCAAGAAAAAAAAAAAAAAAAAAAAAAAGGGCAATTTTTAGGAACCTGACAGATGCCTCTAATGAGAGCATGGCTTTGTATCTAATGTGTGGAACTCTTTGTATCTAATGTGTGGAACTTCAAATCCTTCTTCACAAGAACATCACTGGCAGAGTATCTATATATGAAGGACTGGCACACAGCCCCTCATGTCATTCACTCTTCCCCTGCTGATGTGTCCGCAAAGGAGCAAACATGGCCCTAACAAACAGAACACTTGGCATATAAAATTACCATTACCATTAGAATAGCACTACTGGAAGCAGACTGAAGCTCCAACTGCATCTCTTAATGAAGCTCTCACATATAATTCTGTACACTGAAGAATTCATGTATTCTGTAATTCTGTAATGAAAACTGTATTTTCATGTCATTTTGGTATCCCAAATGTAGTATCTCAAACTTACTCTGTAATAAATTGTTTTCCTATTTCTAAGGCACGTTGAAAACATAGTTGAAAAGGCAGAATGAAAAACTCTTAATAATCATCATCATCATAATAGATAAAGAGTCATAGCTAGGTAGAGAATGGAGGATTAGCAAAATGCAGCTTCCAGGCATTCATTTCAAGCACAAACTATTTGCCATTAAACACTTTAATTGTCACCTCCTATTTGCTAGCTTCAGTAACCAACAGCTTCTGAGTTAAACATAATAAAAACACTGGCCTATGCTGTGTCTTCCACCTACTGATTTTACAAGATTGACCTGCCCTCCAAACCCAGCCTTGGCAGCAGGCCCATTAAACAATGTGTCTTTTTTAGCAACGGGTGGCCTGTCATTAAAAGCCTAGCAAAGTCCATCTGAATGATGCACCATCTGAGCCATAATTATACAATAAGTACCTGGATGCAGCCTCTGTGAGAGAGTCATAGAGACTGGAAAAGTCTCAAACACATTTAAAAAAATAAATATATATGCAGTTTTAATGTTCAAAGCTTACCTACAGGGAAATGTGAAATTATAAAATCTTTCAGTTAAAAGATTTTTTTATGTTGCCATGGGTACAAGCACAAAGCAAGAGAAGTTCTATCATAATAAGGATGGGAAATGATCAATAAAAAAATAGGGAGGGGAAAAGAACCAAAGAAGAGCTTCCAGCAATGCAATCTTGAACTGCATCACTCATCTTGAGAGCTGAAGGATCTGAGGGGTACAGAGATTCCAGATTGTGAGTGAGTGAGCAGAGTGGAATACAGTTACCCCAGAGATGCTGTTGCTCTGGGCTTTGCCTTTCTGTTTGAGGAAGCAGAGATGCAGAACAAATGTAATCTTAAACTATTATTTCCCTCCAAGTTTTCTCTTGTACTATTCAGAACAATTAATTATGGTTCACCCAAACAAAGAAAAGACCCCATCAAGGTAATATGCATTGTGTTGCTCTTTTCCTTTCCTTTAAAAACTGAAATTTTACAGCTAGAGGTCATTTCTAATGACACATCTTTCAGACTGCCTGTAAAGCAGTGAGTCTGTAATAGAATATATACCCCATTCCTGTCTCATAAGCAATGCAAAAGTTTCAGAAATGAATAATAGCATTCCCAAAACACCTATTTTTGCCTTTAGGTATAGTATGACAATGGCTTTATAACCAGAGAACTGGGTACAGCCTGCTGAAATTAGTTTTCAAATAGCAACAGCTGAAAAGTGCTTGAAATTATGAGTAATGGTGGCAGCTGGGACTGTGAGAAAGTTCTGACAGCCTCAAAAACTGCTTAAATACAACTTCTTAATCTGCAGAGAATAGTCATAAAGTAATTGTAAACAATAGTGAGACTACGGAGATCTCGCATCTCCATAATAATTCCAATGAGGTATATTTGTAAGGATCTGAAGTCCTCTATGTATATGTGGCATTTCATTTACCAGAATAAAGACAAGCTGATCTCATCATCTGAGCTGGTATCATCATCTCTGAGCATGTGGTACAGCCATCATGCAGCATTGTCTGTCCATAAACCAAGATTTCATCAGTTTGCCCATCCCAGTATTGATGACTTCTTGTTGACAAATACATCTAAATATTACATGGTTCATTCACTTTTGTTGCTAAACTCCAGAGTTTCTGCATGTTCTTGTACCTGTTTGTCTGATATGCAGATTTTTTTCCCCCTTGTAAATTGAACTGAAGCATTTGATTGGTTTTTACTCACTTTATGCTTGAGATTCTTGTTAAGACTGCAAAATCTTTTTCCCTTGAACATCATTTAGATTCATGGAAAGCTACAAGGGCTGCTAAAGCCTCTGAGTGTTTCACAATAGGCATCAGAGTTTTTCTTATATAGCTGCACACCATTCACTGCAGTGCAGTAAAGCTGCAGTTTCTAGAGCCCAATCCTGCCATTAAACATTCAGTGAAAAAGATTTAAAGCCCCTTTGTGCCACAAGTATCTTTGTTTTAATTCAGTACTGAAGATTCAAGGTTAACAAAAAAAGCCCTTGCTGCTGAAGTAAAACACTGCAATACTCTTTAAAGGAATGTTATAGGAAGACAACAGAATTTATTAATATTTCTCACAGATTAAGCTGCTTTGAGGGTTGTTTCCTTGACGTTTGCAACTCTATTTCAGCAAAATACTGATATCTTTATTTTGTTTTATAAGCAGAATTAGTTCAATTTTTTAACCTTCTCAAGGCAAAATTTATATCTGAGTCTCTTCTTCATTCCAGTCAAGTACTTATTAATGCCATTATAGCCCTCAGAGGGAAAAAATTTTCCAGTGTCTGCCTTTCTGTTCTAAATCCTCCCTGAGTCCTCATCCCTATGAAGGTCGCTGAAAAACAAGAACTTCCTTTCTTTTGTAGCAGATAAGTACTATCTGCCTGACAGTTCCTTCTTCAAGTAACAGACATGTTGCCTCCGATTTTTCAGTATCTTAGTGAACCACCTTTTCCCTGAGACATGCTTTTTGTCTTTGTAATTGTCCTATTTTTTAAACCAAAAATACAGTGTGTTATTATTCTCATTGAGCTACTGAAAGAAAATAGTTTGAGGGAACACACTAATTAAAAATCTATTAAATATGAATAAGCCTCATTTCCTTCCTATGTTAACACAAGTATTTCTATACTACTACTTCAAAATCAGATTTTGAGGCCACTGGAATGGGATACTGACTATTTTAGAAGTATGCTATCAACAAAATTATTGCTAGGGGTCACACTTACCCAGTTTTGGCAAAGTTAGTCCAGTATGTCATAACCACTGCACTGAGCATGACATCATTCTTGGAAAAGTTGCAGTTGAACAGTTCTGTCGGACCAATCATAGGAATCCCAAACACATAAGGGACTTCATCACCATGAGCTGAATCAGCCCAGCTGGGTTTCATTTCACTTTGGCAATGATGATAAAATGCATAGAAATATGTTGGAGATCCATACTGGGCATGCAGGTCAGCCGTGGCAACAGCTGGAGCAACCCACTGGTGGTCTGTAAAAAGAGCAACCAGGGTCTTCCGTCTTGTTTCGGGGTTTTCTTTGTCTGCCCAGTCAGTGTACATGAATTTAATGGTCTCTCGCAGTGTGTCCTTGCCTTCTGGATAACCATATAGATTGTCCACAAAATTGGAGACAGAAAAGTCAAAATCGTTGGGAGAAACACCATCTTCATTGTCTACAATGCCATCCACAAATTTTAAACCTTCCCCTTGATTCACACCCAGCATTATATCATAGTTAAGGAATTCCCCTTGCTCCATTAGAATCTGAGGGTCATCTGGAATCACGTCTCCATCTATCACAGGCCCAAAGGCAATGTGGTACGTGGCTGGAGTGATAGTCTGTTGAATGAGTTCTTTGTAATTCTTATTCCGCAGACATTCAACCAAATCAGTGGTATCCAGCATGTCACAGCCCACTTTATCTGCCAATATCCGAGTGTACTTGGCAGGCTGATAGTTCACTGCCCAGCTGGACAGGGCTGTTCCACTCTGTATGATTGCCTTTTGGAACAAACCTGCAGGTGCAAATTGTTTAAATACAGATCCAATTAGATATTAAATATATATATATATATATAAAAATTTTAAAAAATGGAAAGTATTTCTTACTAAGGAAACAAAGCTTTAATTATAGAATCCCTAAAGGATGCATACAATGAAATTTTGAATCAATTTCCGTAGAGATCCTACTCACTGCTCCCTTTTTATGCTATGTAGAATAGGCTACTAATTAACATTTCTCATATTCTTGATGTTCACACACACAAAGCATCATGGTTTCAGGTTACTGTTTCAAGAACAAAGCTCATTCCTGTACTGTAGTTTTCTTGACTCTTTGATGGAAATCCTCTGGCTTTACCACTTTTGTAGTCCTGTGAAAATTTCTTTGAAGGACTGGCAGCTAAAAAGCATCATATGCTCTTTGCCATGTAAATGACACTCATAAATGCGCCTTTCAGTAGTTTAAAGGTCAAATGAAAATTACATGTTCTCATTTCCTTCACAAAAGCCATGCATCATACTAACTTGAAAAAATCTGCTCAGTTAAAAGAAATTTCATGCATTTGAATCTTCTATTCTGACATTTTCTATTTACCATTTAATTTTTAAAATTATTATTGTGTGTGTATGTTAGCACTTCCTATATGTTGAAATTTTTTTGTGTGCGTGTAAGCCTGCCTATATGTTGAATTAAAATATATTTAAATTGTTTTTCAAGAGAGTAAGATGATAGTCAATGGTTCTTTTTGGTTGTTTTATGTACACTAATATAAACAGAAATGAAAACCCAGTCTGAAGAGCTTCTTTTTTTAAAGTACTGAAAGGCAAGGGGAGCTTACTGGTGAATCTCCCCCATCTGTTTGTTTTTTTTCTCGCAAGACCACTAAAATGGCCTATTTTGTATTTAAACTAAAATACTTGGATGTCTTCTGCACGTGATTTCTACTGTCAAGTTCTCAAAATGCAAAAAATGGTAAGAGCTACAGAAGCATGTGGGGTTTTTGTTGATATACCTTTGAAGATAATTATTGAATGCACACACTCCAAAATTTAAATTATTTGATCAGTCAAGTTTTTCACAGTTCCATCTGCTTGATTTTGGCATGGCTGGCTCAACGGTTATTCACTGAAATTTTATTTGTATCAATAGCAGGCTTAATTCTATGTATTTCAAAATTAGGTGTGTTTTCCAGCATCCCTGCTATAACTTCTGGCTATAGCTTATCTGTTACAAATTTCTGTCTGTTTTAATGTGATAGAAATGGCATGGATTAATAAATACAATAGATATTTTGGTGTTGTCTTTTATCAGGTCTTTGTAGATTTGGTCTTATCACCAGTAACATTTATAGTTCAGTACTGGTGCTGTACATTCTTGGAGTTTGGGCTTGGGTTTTTTTGGAGGGTGAGGGGTTGAGGGTAGAAAATCCACAGCTTGCTTACCAAAATCTTAAGAACACTATGTGGGATCACGCAATATTTGTGGGGAGTTAAATACGGTTTTAATAAGGCTTAGTTATGTTCTTATTAAGTAAGGAAAGCATTTATACATATGTTGGAAGTGCAGCCAAGAGTGTACAAAAAATCAAAAAGGTCATTGCTCTTTTCCATTTTAATTAGGGCAAATTATTTGATAGAAGAGCCAGTGGAATCTGTTGATAAAGCTAGAAAAAGTATATTGCCCATGGCATTTGTTGCATGAGATTTATGCTGTAATAGCATTTAGTTTTCCTTATAAATATATTTATGCTAATACAAATCCAGAATTCTATCAAGTAAGTATTTTACAAAAATTACAGACCTCATGTAATTCTAATTCAGTCTACCTTGTTAGGCACTTTCTCTACATTTTAACATTAAAAAAGGAAAAAAAAAAAGTACTTCGCCTTGAGGATTGTTACCTTCGGAATAGTGGGAGAGTGTCAGGAGACTGACACAGGAAGCTCCTGCCCCAGATCCAAAAATAGTAACTCTCTTCGGGTCTCCTCCAAAAGATCCAATATTTTCTTCAATCCAACGTAAAGCTTGGATTTGGTCAAGCAATCCATAATTGCCTTTTGCAGCTTGGTCCCCAGTACTTAAAAAACCTATAAGGCAAAACCCCATAATTTTAGTTCACCCGATACAGAGTTAGCTACAGGGTATCTACATATTTAAAACACATCTTCCCATCTTTTCATCTTCCGTGCTTTTATTTTTTTCTTATTTTTAAAGGTCACAGTCTTAGTTAAATGTCTCCAGCGCAAGCAGAGAAACTCATTCTGTGTGCTGTTTAGATCAAGTTTGTTTTTCCCTAATTCAGAGGTCCCATTTATGAAGAATCACTATTTTCTTTTTGAAATATTTCTCTAGCAATGCAACAACACATCAAGAAGATTTTACACATTTTATTACTGGATATAAGTAGGGTACAAAATCATAGGAAATAATTTTTGGGCAAAGATGTGAGATATCCAGTCTATGACTGAGAACAACATTCCCTAACACATTAATTTAAATACTTCTTACCAAAATTATCCTGAACTACATAGCTCTTTAAATTTCTGTACTTGTGATATGGATAAACGTACTCAGAAACAGGAAAAAGAAGGCTGAAGTAAATAGTAAAAGAAACAGGAAAAAGCCTAGGAAAAAAATTTCACTTCAATTTCACAGAGGATATTTATTAGGAAGATAGCAAGTAAATCCATGGCAATATAGCCTTTGGTGGGGAGATTTTATCTGAACAAATCAGGTCTTGTCTTCCTCTTTGGAAATTGCAGGAAAACCTGTGCTTCTGTTTTTTGTTCCTGTACTGTGGTTATCAGATTCTAGAAAAAAGCGTGACATGTTTGCAGCTTGTCTTGCAACTGAGAACAAAATGACCGTAAGATTAGGACTGAGATTAATTTTGGTTTTTTGAAACCAGCTAAGGAGAAACATTGCAGTTATCTCTGCTGCCTATCATTAAGACCTTTTGCTATGCCCAAATTACCACATTGAGCCATGTAATCACAGTCCACTCTTTAACTCCCACAGACCTTTTCCTGTTAGACAACTGCAAAGTCAGAAGTCTATTAGAAATACCTTTCAGCATATGGAAGTTTTCAGATGGACATTACTGATTTAGGCACCAGTGACAGCTGTCAAAGACAAAACAAGGACATCACTTGGCAGGTTTTTTCCATCTAATTATCAGTTCAGAAAAATTTACTAGAAGGGGGACCCAGGACTCAGGAGATCTATGGTTTAGTGCAGTTTGAAATGAGAGAGTCTATTATCATAAACCACCTGAGGCTGCTGCTCCATGCTCCTGACTGGAAGGTGAGTCTTAGGTCCCTAGGGGAAAAAAGACCTTGCAGTACATTTCCCAGGCTTTGGCAAAGGGGAATAGATCTCTTTGCACTGGCTGTAATGATTTTTTGTTGATAGGAAGAATGAAAATACACACAGTAAAAAGTATTCACAATATGGAGGAAGTAGAATGCAAATCAAATCCATATTGCTAAATAACATTTGATTAAGATTTTCCATTGAAAATTCTCCACTAATGGCAAGCACAGTCATAAGAATGGCAGTAAACTTTAGTATCTCTTCTATACAAATGGAGAAAAAATAAACTTTTAATCCATAATTACCTCAATTTATTTTTTTAACAGATGTGCTTTTCTCTTTTTTCTCATGCCTTTATTATCTTTTTAAGCCTGTCAAAGAAAGAATAACCCACTTGCTGGCTTTGTTGCTGCAGCTCATTGCAATATTCTATAATTAAGGCTTTATTCAATCAGAACTACGACATCCATTGGATAAAGAGAGTGTTGTAACCTTTAAACAGGATGGTAATTAATATTCAGAGCCTAAACCTGTTTTAGTTCTACTAGCAGCATCAAACTAAAGCTATTTGAACTTTGTAATTTTGAATTCTTCCCAAATGTACTAAAAGGTGAACTGGATAAAACTGCAGTCAGTGAATATCTAATGTTCAACAGACGAACTTTTTTTTTTTTGTTTCCACAGTTGTCTGCTGATTCTCATTAACTGCAAGAACAAATTTTCTTAATTTAAAAACTAATCATTATGGCAAAGAGTCAGCCCCACATTACACAAACTGAATTCATAAATCTGTATTTTCTTGATGAGGATATATTTTCTTTCATGCTCAAAATATTTCTTCAAAGCTATTTCTTCAGGCAAATAATAACTATTTATCCAGAAGCACACAACACTAGGAGTTTTTTGGGCTTTTTTCTATACTACTTTGGTGAAGAGAAAAAAATGCTTCTTTAATCTGAAGTTCCTGAAATAACTGTTTTTATTTTTCTCTGACTCTATGAAGGAAAGCGTTCAAGCAAAAGTCTTTAATTTTAAATTACTAGATAGCAATAGTCAAGGAGAAAATGATTACAAATGGAAATTGGTGGGAATTTTCCTTTTCTACATTTAAAAAATGCAGGTACTCAAAAGCTACATGCTGTCACTTGCACTGTTTTGATAATGCAGTGAAGACACAAAGCTACATACAAGGCTCCTTTAGATCCCACTTAGACAAAAAGAAATCCTTTGTTTTATTTTCATGGTTGGTTTTCCCATATGCTACAGAAATTTTACTGAGTTACTAAATCCCAACATGCTAGTGGTGATATTTCCCCTTTAGTACTAAAACGTTATGCAGAGACCCACAGGGACAAGTAGAAGAGAAAAACATCTATAAAATCCCCCCAAAGAGTTTCCTTTTGTTCAGCTCCAGCCTTGGCTAGTGGTTGGAGGCCATCCCTACACTAGCATGGCCAGCAGACCTCCAAGAGTCAGTCTAAAGAACAGGTGGACTGCCTGTCCATTGTACACATTTCATGTACTTTATTTTACCATGACCAAGCTATTGTCTGGTCTATGGGCTGAATTAATGACTTCTCATGGACACAGGGCATAAGGGGCAGGACATCTGGCTCACCTGGAAGGGCCCGAGCTGTAAGAAAATCTCTGCAATGGGAAACAATGTGCAAGGACGTGACAGTACTGAGGTTTTCTGTGGAAATACACTCTTGATCTGAATTAAAACACTAGTGTGAACATGGGCAGGATCAAAATCATATTCTCCCAAACACAGAACTTCAATTTAACATACACAGATTTAGGAAAAGTAAAGGCAAAGGAGAAAACCCACTAAACACCATTATGCTAAAGATTGTAAATTGTGATCTGAGAACTATGATTTCACCCTTAGAGATAAATAAAATCACCAAGATAATGCAATCTTGTAGTAATTTTTAAAATTTATATTACCTACTTTCTCATTCTTTCTAAATTATTTGAAAAAAATAAATTACACAACTTTCCTCTGACATTTTGCACACAGTAATACCCAATATTACATCACTGCAGGAAAAGTTCCATTCTTTATCTTCATATTTCGGCCCCATGGGCCTAATGCATATCAAATCAATTTGATAGCTGGCTGAAAGCCTAAATTTCAACTGTGAATGCTCCTCCATTGCTTTGTGCTTTTTCCTCTCTCTCTCCCTCCCTTCCAACTCCCAAACTGGGGGACTGTTTCCCAGTGGAAACAGATGAAGTTGCCTTGATGTATGAAAGCTGGTATTATATTATTGGCTCAAAATGTCTTCAAAACTTACAAATACATTTTGGTATTGGCAAACTGCACTTTCAGATTTAAATAAAATCAGAAATTCAATCAATTGTATTTGATTTTTTTCTATTTAAGATGGGAAAACATAAAAAATGAAAAATCAAACTTGATTCTATTTTACTAGCTACTCCAATCAATTTTAAAAGTATATCTTGAAATGAGACATACTTTTCTTTGTAAATGAAGTACTTTTGCTTCATCTTCTTCCATTCACAGGTTTTCTTGAAAACAAAATGTTTAATTTCTGAGACATAGCCCTCACATAAAAAATAATACCAAACTTAGTAAGACACAGTAAATAGCCAAGATTTCACAATGAGAAATTAATCACCAGGAAATCTGTAGAAAATCTACAAGCAAGTGCATTTTGATCTATTTAACTCGTCTTTTTAAGCATCTGTTGCATTTTCTGAGTTCACATTTCTTTTGTATTTATGCCTTTTCATGACTGCTGTCCAAGCCTGAGTTAACTTGTTGCAGTTTGTCAGGCAACATACAAAGATTGATTTGTACAGCAACTGATCAGAACTGTGACATAAGCAATGTAAATAATATACTGGAGACTGTGCTTCAAAGTACAATCACGTCTATTTTGTTTACATTTTTTAAATATCAGAGTAGAGCCTTTTCAAAGCAAAAAGCAAATGGCAAGCATACAGCAGTGCCTTCATATTTTCTAATAGATTTTGTCTGTACCTGTCATATTTACCACTGTAAAAGTGGACTTGTTCAAATATAAAGTGAAATTCAGTGGGGATTACTGAGAACACAGAGACTACAGTTGGTTCAGGAAGACCCTGAAATATAAATAGTTGGAGAATAGAGAAGCATTAGAAGGAATTATCATATAAGTTTGTCCTATGCTTGCCCTACCTTAACCATTCCCAAACATCTCCAATAGTGTTTGAAGACAGGATGTTTGGGTGGATGATATCTTGTTTGGAATCAATATAACTATATATTCCTTTTTTGTTTTGACTCTATGTCTATTACCAGTACAATGTAAACATTACTGAAAAGCTGGTGGGATGCAAGATAGAGTGAGATTGTCCTGGGCACAGGTTTAGCAGAAAAAAACCCAAACTCCTGCAGTGTGACTGGCCTATGCAAAGCTTGGTAAGTATCATGCCTACACCTGAAATTTCTACCTAGAGACTAAAACAAATGAGAGGACTGTCAGCTGGCTATGTATGGGTCTGTGCAGAAATAAGATTACACAGATACTTCTTCATCCTGAAAATAAAACAGCAATATCTTTCCTCTAGCTGCAAATTGGTTTGAAATCTGCAGGTGCTCTGCCAAAGCAAACATTTTAATATTCAGAAACTCAAGTTGTAGGACAGTGTTTGATTCTGAAGCAGTGGTCACAAAAGGGAATTTCTGCATGTTATGGTTATTTACCCTATCCAGCTGCAAATAATATTAATTTAAATTTTAACTCAGGTTATGATAAGTGAAGAGAAACAAGCAGTAAAGACAACTCAGCTTACAGTTTTCATATGACTTCATAGATTATGTTAAAATATAAAGGACAGTTGTGTTTTTAATTCAATTTTCTAGCTTGGGCTTAAGAAAACAGTTGTTCTGATTCTGTCTTGATGGATTCTTTTCAATTCCTTCTATTGGGAAGGCAAAATATAAAGCTGCTTGTTTAGAAAGTACACCTCATTACTACATGCAGTAGAAAAGAATAGGTCAAAGATGGTGAGGTGATAATATTATTATTTGTTTCTATATTGATTCAGTACTGAAACCTAAAATCTATTTTTTACAATTCAGGAAAACATCTAATCTTAAATACATAAAAGACTTTTGAAAATTTCCTGGATAATAAAAGTGTATAAGAACACTTAGCAGTAAAAGAAAGAGAAAAGACATCAGGATGCATTTTACAAGATTTAAAACCTACTTTTATGTATATTTCTTAACAGTGAAAAGCTTCTTAACATAAATTTATCAGAACAGCAGGGAGACCAACAGTTTCCTTCAGTCAAGCCATTATGATATTCTACAATGCAATGTTTTTAAGGAATCTAATTGAAATTAGTACATGAAACTTAAACTGCTCTTAGATTTGCCTTCTTCATTGCAAAATGCTCTGAAGCTATCGTGCAATGAGGTTAGGCCAATGAATGTTATCTAAAATCTTAAAGGTTTAAGATATTCATACGGTTCAATTCTGTTTTCATTATTCATAATGAGCAGCACATAACTCTATAGAAAGTGTCACTGAAGAACCTTTTGCCAGTCTTTAAGAATGTAGATTTTTTAAAATATAGTAAATGACAATGACAGCATCAAACATTTCAGAACACATTCACTGATCTACTGGCTTCTTACCTACCATTTAACCAAATATTCACAAGTTAAACCTGCCATTACATAATATACAATGAATAAAACAGAAGGTTCAATAAAAAAGATTACTGTTGAATATATTATTAACAGCCTGATTAATAGCAAAATACACCAAGTTAAAAATCAATTAATTTTTCTGGGAATGTTATTGCCAGGGGAAAAAAGTGTGTGTGTGTTGGAGGAGAGACTATTAAATATGTAGTGTCATCAGCCTATTATTTGAAAATATTTTATAATCACTGACCTAGATGGTCAAATCGAAAGGCAAGAAAAATGTGCCATGACTATCTATGAAGCAGTCATGCATTTACATGAGGAAATAAAAAAAAAAAACACAAGAAAAATTATAGATTGAGACAAAGCACAATAAGTGAAAGAAACAGAATAAAAATAACTAAAGAAAAAGACAACATTTGACACCTCCCAAAGGCAGAGTGAAGCCTTGACAGTCTCTGAACAACAGCTGCTTGGAGGTCAAGCCCACCCCACTTCTTCCTCTAATATTGTATCCTCTGAATGTGATGCTACAGCATGGGGCATCTCCTTGGCTATTGTGGATCAGTTGTCCTGGTTGTTGCTCCCCCTCCCAAACTCTTGTCAACCTCTAGCTTATTGTCTCTAGGGTAGCATGGGAAAAATAAAAAGCCTTGGACCTGTGTGAGCACAGTTTGGCAACAGCCACAACATCAATCTGTTATCAACACTATGTTAGCTATAGACATGAACCACAGCATCATATGGACTCCTCTGAAGAAACTTAATTCCATCCCAGCCAGTCCCAATATATTATTCCATAGTTATGGCACAATCTCCACTTCCAAAGGGATGGCATTTGGTCTTTGCCTTTTTTCTTTTATATGTCCTTTGTATTCTTCACACATCTATTTGTAACTCTGTCACCTCTTGCAATAGTAGCTAGTTTTCCCAGTACTTTTCCATGGTCTTTCCCTGCACAGAAAGAGAAAACAAATTCCAGAGCTCCAAGAACTGTCCCTGAATGGCTTCAAATAAAGATCTCATCTTATATTATCTCCTTACTAAAATTATCTCAAGTGTCATTTCCAGGTTGCGAAAAAGACAAAAAAGCATCTGGTTGCTATGTAGAAGTGCCTGTCTCATCCAGAAGAGATGTGCTGTAGGTCTATGAAAGCTAGAAATTATTTTATTATTTTCATTATAAAATATAGATGAAACTTACATGAAACTGAGACTAAATTAACATATTTTTTATTTCTTTCGATTAAACAATCAATATTATGATGAAGAGACAACATCTGTAGCTGTATATCCCTAAAAGAGAAATAAGTCACAAAAATTTTACGTCTTTTAAAGACATAAAAAGACATTCGTTTTACCCCTAAAAATGACAGGAAAGTTAACCTGCATGACATAAATGGCAAGCACTAGCTTTATAAACAGCAAGGGGATTTTTATCTTTAACTATCAGCTTCAAAAGATTAGAATCTTTCAAATAAAAGGGGTTATGGGATATTAGCTGTAATTTTTTCTTGGTAGGAAAAGCACCAATTGACCAAGCTGACAATATTATTGCATTAATATACTGGTTTCAAAACCCAAATGCTTACCAGCCACTGTGAAAATGAGAAAGAAAGAGTTCACAATGTTAATGTCAAGAACTTCATGAAGTAATTTTTTTTTTCACTATTTAAGAAAAGAAGTTGCCCAACATACTTTGTTGCTTTTCTACAATGTTACTATTAAGAGAAATAAAATTGCTAACCCCCTACCACCAACACCCATTAGACCAGACTGCTCAACATGGCCTTGAACCTTTTTGGAAATGGAGTGTTCACAACTTCTCTGGCCAACCACTGGGCTCTTTGCTCCAGTGCTTCAGCACACTCACAGCAGAGAATTTCTTCCTCATCTCTCCTCTTCCAATTTAAAGCCATTAATTACCCCTGTTCTATCACTACACCTTGTGAAAGCTCCTGTCCAGGTTTCTTGTTGCCCTTATTGAAAGGTTGCTACAGGGCCTACTCAGAGCCTTCACCTGTCCAGGCTGAGTAACTTTAACTCTCTCAATCTGTCTTTATAGGAGACGTACTCCAGCTCTCCAGTCATCTATCTTCATGGCCCTTCTCTGGACTTCTCAGACAGATCCATGTTCTCCTTAGGCTGGCAGCCCCAGAGCTGGGCAGAGTACTCCAGGTGGGGTGAAAAAAGTAGAAGAAAGAAGAAAAAGTAGAAAAATGCAGCATTTATCAAAAACCTACATGCCTACTAGGTTGCTAGAGATCATGAACCAGTTAGAAAAGGAATTAGATTTTCAATTATTACATTCATAATTTAGAAACGGAAATGTGCTTTCAGATATCAGACTTCTACAAGGACTGACCACATGGAAAAGGGGGGTGCTTAACAAATGATCATTAGCAGGGGTCTCACTTGCTTCTGTTCCATGGACAATTCTCACCCCCTTAGGCACCATTTTCTGCTGCAAGACCTAATGAGTTACCTCACTGGGTTATGTTGCTTCCTATCCTCAGCTATATATAACCCCTCTTTTTATTGCTTTCATAGCCACAGTAATCCAATCATTTAAACAGAGATCAGAATGTTTTAAAGTATACATTGACTATTCTAAGTAACTCTAGAGAAACACGAAGAAAAACATCTATAACTATGATATTTGCCAGAAGATTTTGATAAAGTGGAATCATAAATTAGACAGGGTTTTTTTTGTAATCTGAGACATTCTTTCAACTTGGAAAAAATATTGAAAATAATAAATGTTATGCTCCAATCAATGAAAACATGCAGTTTCTTGATTGTTTTAGCACATTATATGGTATGTTTTCTATAAAGCTCTGAATAAATTTAGTAGCTCATGATCAGTCTTGTCCTACAACATTACCATAACAGGTGAAATATTATTTCTATTTTGTACCAGTTTTGGCCAAAATCTGATGATTTAAAATATTTGACTTTGTAGCCCTTAGTCAATTGAAGATTTTGCAAGGCAGTCAGTTAGGCTTATTTTCAATAATACTATAAAAATGCATAAATCACAAACATTAAAATATAATACACAAATAACAATATAACCATTACAATAAATTAACAGGTGGAAAAGACCACTATTCTATAAAATATGGTCCTGACGGGAGATGGTCCTACTCATTGTTCACTTTTTATTATCTGGCAGTATTTTTCTCTTTGCATGTAATTATTCATGTCTCTGGGGATGTAATTTGATTTTAAAAAATTTAATGACAAGGGAGTTAAAACTTATCCTTTAAAATAAGGTGAATGAACCAACATTTAAATTTTGGACATTTTAATGAGTTACTTGTGAGTTATTTGCTGTGAGTAACTTGTGAGCTGAGTTGTGGCACAATAGCTACAATTCCATAGGCATCACACAAACTTCCTTAAGTGCTATATAATGGCTTCCTAATAGAATTACTTGTGGGCCTTAGGGAGGAATTAGATTTTCAATTCTTACATTCATACTTTAGAAAAGGAAATGTTGATTAGATTTATTTAATTTAATGTTCCAGGTAATGCGGGATTTTCCTCACTAATATAGTTATTCTTGGGTTTGCGTTTTGGTGTTTTCTTCTGTGCTTCTCTGATTAATAATATATGTTTTATAGCACTAAATCATTATAAAGGTTAACAGTAATGAATTATTATTCTCCATTTTATATGTTTGGAGTTTTTTAATGAATCTTAGGGTACACTTACTTTGTTCAGCTAATAGTGATAGCTTCAGTTATTACACTGTTTGTGTTTACATATCCATGTAGTGATTTGCAAACCATGTGAGAAAACTTGAATAAAGAATAACTGAGTAGAGACAGTAAGCTAGAATTTTCTTTAGAACAGTTTTTGGGTTTTCTAAGTATCTCCAAATTATGCTGTAGCTCCTAATTTTTTTGTTCAGGATGGATTCAATTTTGGTGCTTTCTGAGACACCACTGGAAATGATGAAACGACAATTCTGAAGTGTCAGATAGGATTTTTGGGGATACCCTCCACCTTGTCTCCCCAATGCTCACTACTGTCATACTCAAAATTACACATTTCAAAAGCAAAGTAATTCAGTCCTTAATCGATTCTTAGAAAATATTCACAACGTTATCAATAATTTGGCCACACAGGCACAGATATGAATTGTAGGAGGACCCTACTCACAGGGGCAAATTTTTGTAAAGGAAGGTTAGTCTTCGGAAAATCTTCTATTATAGACAGCGGCAGGAGAGAAAAAAAAAAAAAAACACAACAAAAAACAACCCACTGCCTTTTGTAGAAACTAAATTAAAATTGAGTCACAATCTTGCTCTGGTTGTCCACTAAGTACTCACTCTTCACAAGAGAAGAGTTTAATAGGAATAATTTTTAAGGGCATGACAAGCACCACCTCAGCTCCTCCTGATATGTGACACCAGGGGTGGAAGGGAGGCACCCACAGAAGGGTGTCAGACACGACTCATGTTCCAATCCAGCAAGGTGGTGTTGAAAAAGTGAGCAGTTACTACTCTCTAAAGAAAGTACAAGAAAGATGGAAAGTATAGAGATCCCACTTGGGAAGCAGTGCAGGTTAGAGGGATGGCTGGACAAACTGCTGCTGTCTGTCAGGGCTGAGCAAGGTTGTGAAGCAGTTCACGTGCTTCAAAATTAAACATGCTATCAGAATCTCCCATATGAATCTGATTCCTATGAAATCAGTCCAGGTCCCCCAGCATTAGCTCACATGCATTAGAGCAGCAAAACTCTTGATTCACCTGCACTCAATATATCACTACTAAAAATTTTCTCTGCTAATTTCTACTACAAATGATCCTCAATGTGTTTGAAGGCAAATGAGGTCCTCTAGGAAGCAAGCAAAGCTAAGATGTTTCAGGGCTCAAATTCTAGTGAAGTAGTTGTAAGGACATGATAATTATCAAACAACAGCAGAAGGCATAAATGTTGAAGAAAGAAATCAATCTGCAGCAAAAGAAAATATGGATGTATTTTATAAACTGGTAATACGACTGTATCCAGACTTTACTTTGGTTACTCCAGTGAGAAAAAGACAGATCTTCTGAAATTATTCTTCATAGAAGATGTATCTGAGAAGCCTGAAAAGCTTTGATTTAATTTGTTTATAAAGCCAAAAATATTTATTTCCTAGAACGATTTGGATGCTTTCAAATTCTTTAACATAGCAAAAGATTAAGAGATAACAGTTCTAAAAGATGTATTAAATATGCAGAAAAGCCCAAATTGCTTCTGGATTTGCACACATGTATCTTATTTTATGACATGTAAATGCTGAGTATATGGACTTTGTTGTTTTCATCCTGAATTCTTCTGGTTATGAAACAGATGTTATTATGGAGAAAAAAAGTTAGACACTGCTAAATATTCACGTTATGAATGTTTCAAAATAGTATTATAAACCCAATAATTTTCTATTTGTTATTTTCAACAAGTGAATGTAATAGAAATAATAGCTTCTTTAGAAATCAGTTCCGAGGGCTAGGAATGCGCATTCTGCAGTTTTGGCTAAGCTCTTTAGGTTGGTTTCTACATCTTCATACCATAGTTCTCTCTATTACCATATATTCAAGAACATAATCCTAAAATTAGGACTCTCAGTTCTCTGAGAGTTAATGAAAAAAAACAACCACATTTAAAGCCCTTCTGCTGCATGTTGTCTGTCTCTAGATTAATGTTCAGCAGAAGGAAGAATATCTAGGAATGACCAGACACAACATTTTTTGTTTCTTTTCATTCTATGCTGCTTCTAAAGAATACTGACAAGAAATAGCATACAATGCTGTGAGGTATTAAATAAATTAAGGGGGAAGAAAGCACTAGGAATTAATTTTCATATTTGGATCCATATTTCACTTTGTTGAAAGTTTTTAGTAAATCTAGTTATTGTTGACCCTTTATTTAAAAAATGCAATTTTGCTTCTCTTTACCTTTTAAAAAAGGGTCAACCAGTAATTTATTTCTTCTGCAGTATGTGCCTATTAAAAATGATTATTTACATTCAATCCTTACTATTAAAATGGAGCAATTTTGTGTTGCCTAGATACAGACCAGAAGGCTACTTTATATAACTAATACACATGAACAAACAAAGCATTCACAGATTAAAATAATTCTTTATTCCAGTATTTTCTTTAA
Organism: Acridotheres tristis; assembly: GCA_037013685.1. Classification (NCBI taxonomy): domain Eukaryota; kingdom Metazoa; phylum Chordata; class Aves; order Passeriformes; family Sturnidae; genus Acridotheres; species Acridotheres tristis. The sequence goes on from CM072884.1 coordinate 93,189,582, forward strand.
CCTTCTTTGCCCTTTTTCATGACCATTGCTTGTGATAATAAAAAACATTCTTACTGAAGATACCTACAATTCCAGCAGGATTTTATGGCCTTTCTTTTACATTCAAAGCCTTTCACCAGCTGTTTCTTAAATGTATTATTGTGCCCATTCACTAGATTGTTGGCACAAAGAAGACAATGAGCTATAGCAATCAACATTTACAGCTATACTTACTGGTCTGGTTTTATTTGGATGTAAATATGATGCAAAGAACCTTGCGTCTATGCTACTCATACCATTACCTAAAATCATATTTTCCAAGTTAAAATTTATAATTTTAAAGAAATATGATTTCTTCAAATCTGTTTTTATATAAAATGGCCATCATAAAGTTTAAATTAATAGATTAATACATTATTTCACATATGTTTGCAGAACTTCATAACTTATGGCTATTATGCAGAAATTGTAATTCCCTCTCTTCTTTTTTATTTGAACTGTACTTTTTTTGCCCTATGTTCGTCTACATATTGGTCTCCAGTGGAATTTTTATACACAGATATGCACGCAAGCACACGTGTGTGTGTGTGCATGTCTGTGTGTATGTGTGTGTGTATTTAGTGTTCATTAAGTAGAAACTGAAAAATACAAATCTGTCTTCTGTCAAACATTTCAACCCACTAAGTGATATTTATTGCTAAAAAAGGAAATGCAAGAAAAACAAATTGCTAAATGGGAGAAGGTTGCAGAATCTACTTTCTGGGCTGTTGCACACTTCTGGTTTGTTGTCTTTTTTCCCATGGGAATTTAAAGAATAATGAAAATCAAACCAAAATAAAATAATTTGCTCTGTTCCAATTATTTTCCCTTCCCTGAAAGTTTTCAATTATTCATGCACACAGCTTTCTTTTGCCTCTTTGTCTTTTGGCCCCATGATTTTTCTAGCCTGTCTGAAGTCACCCCAATTCACCAGAAAGATAAATTCTATCCTCAATTGGAATATTTCTTTTGGGGCTGAGTAAGTTTGTGAAATGGGTTTCTACATCTTATATGCATACTGTCAAGGTAAGATGAGAAATAGTTGTTTCTTCACATTGCCTGTTCCTGAATGCAAGCCTTAATAAGTTCTAAGTTCCTAAGGGGAAGGTTCCCAGCAGTGTCTGCTTCCTGTAGGATGGTTGCTTTGTCTTAATTAGGAAAAACCTGACTAAGAAAAAGTCAGTCTTTCCTATCTTTCTCCATGGACTTCCTTACTAACGAACATTTATTTTTGTAGAATAGACCCTAAATATGAAGTCAGGCATCTGCAAGGACCATAGAGATAGTCTTTGAGTTGAACAAACTAATCTAATCAAACACAACCAACTAATAGGCAATGCTACCAAATAGATATCCCAATATCTCCACAAACATCTACATTAAACTCTCCAGAAAGGATTTCCAGCACTGTTTACTATAGAATGTTTTTTAAGTATTTTCAGACTATTTTCAGAAAGCTCATTTTAGATCCACACACTTTGTGATATACAGAGGGCTTTGCTTTTGCAATGCAAATATATACAGGATATATGAATAGAAGTAAACAGGTAGTGCAATTGGTATTTTACCTAACAGTTAATGAAACTTTTAACATAGCCTGGATAGTGAGTTCTTTTATGCAAGCTGGTGAGTTGTTTGTCACCATTTGCTGAATTTGTTGCATTATGAACAGGGACAATTTTGCTTGCGTGCTACTTTGGAATCAAAGCAATGACTCACAAGCACTATTTGTCTGTTTGTGACAACAAGTCTTTGTACCAATATTCTTATTGAAGATAGCAGGGCTCCCAACAGGATGCAGAATTTTTTATGGTGCCTTTTTCATTCCCTAACTATTTCATGGCAGGTCACCAAATATGTTTCTAAGTGGGTCATTCAGCCCATTCACAGCTTTAAAATTTTTTTCCTCTATTTTTATCCAAGATTTTTAATCGCATCAATATCCTCCTGAGTAAGAGCTTTAGGGACATAGCATCAGTGCAGATATATTTTATGTGTAGTTTGATACCAAGCATAGTGTCTGAGAACGAAGACTGGAAATTGGGAAAATACCCAACCTCCTGAATAGAAGTTCAGCATCTTTTTACTGTTTCCTTGTTCTGAAATATTTAATGTACACATACACAAACCCACAAATCCACACACATATTCAAAATGCCTTCTAAAGGCATAAATCTCAATATACACAATCTTCATTACAATGAGAAATTAGATGGATACAAGGCTCTTCATTTTCATAGGATGATTTGAGAATTTTTTACTCTTGTTAGTGCACCGTTATTATTGCTTCTTAAATTTCATGTCATATCTATTCCATTTAACAGAATTTTTGTGCTACACAAAGGGATGGAAATCTGAAAGTGTCAAGTTGCCTTGTACTTCCAGGCTCATAGCTTTCTAACTTCATAATTTGGATGTAAAAAAGAAATCCTCTTTACACCAAACTTTAGACCCTAAGACTCATTTCATATCAAGTAAAATAGATTGTGTGAAATCGGGTTAAAAAAAAAACCCTAGAGATTTTTCTTTTTTGACAGATTATTTTTTTGACAGATTAACATCAAGAGATTTTATCTTAAATTACCAGAAGTTCGTGTCATTGTTTCTTCAGTTATTGGTCGGAAAATTAAGGTTACAATAAGTAAAAGTGCATGAATCCCTAGTGCTTTGCTCTTCTGGGAAAGGAATTGATGGAAAATGTGTGGCAGAGACATACAGCTATGTATGTATAAATGCTCTCTGGTCCAACTAGCCTCTGCTGACTGTAGGCCTACAGAGCAATTTCTGTGATAGGTTTACTTTTGTCTCACTCTCTCCTGCCTTCTCTTCACCTCTTCCCAACGTTTTATTTTGTTTATTTGTTTGGTTTTAGTTTATTTATTTTTAATTTGTTTGTTTTTGTTTGTTTTTGTTTTTATTTCATGTCATGGTACTTTATCGGTGCCCTTCCTCTGAAAGTAAGAAAATACAGTTATCCTTATTTTGCAACTGAAGAAACTGGAGTAGAGAAACTGAAAACCCAAGACACAGAAAATATAACTTTTAGAATGAATAAAGAATATAGCTTCCAGTTCTAATTCAGCATGTTGCAAAGCAAATGTTTTCATTAATGAAAGTAAATAGAAAATCACAGATGATAAATCTTACAGATGACTGATCTAAAGGGGATAAAACACCCAGGCATCAAGCTACAAATAAACTTAGTATTCTGCTCTTTTTCCTTCATACAAAAATTCTTTATGCAGAGCAAAGCACAGATTTATACAGCAGCATGGAAGGGAAGCCATAGCTTTGGCATGTATGTGAATATGAGAGGAGCAATGGGCAGTAACCTACAAATCAATGACTAGAAAAGCCCCAGGGGGCTGGGGAGCAACCGACGAGAAAATTCAAGTGTGATAAACTGATGCTATCTTTGGATATTTAAGGAGGAAGAAGTTTGTAAGAAAAGAGAGATGACTTCATCTCTATGAAGAACACTGTAATCCATTCTGAGGTTTTTATTTTAAGATATTAACAGTGTGACTGAAGGATAAGCTAAAAAATGCAGGATCTGTGGAGAATAGAAAAAAAATAGGATTCATCTCTCTTAGTTTCAAATATTGTCAGTGTAGAGAGCTTAGATCTCTAAGTGTCTCTTTAATCTTAAGGGTAACCAGTATCTACTACATTTTAGGCATACACATATAATTAAATTCCATTCTTTAGATTTTGGAATACAAATCTGCTGAGGTTTTGCAAAAAGATTTGAGATAGAACTTAATTGCAATGTAAAAATACCTTTATGATCACAAAAACTCACTTACTTGGCAATAAAAAGTCTCACAAACAACAAGAAAAAGGCAATAAGCTAAACTGAGACAAATCCCAATGAGATATAAACATGAAAGTTTTTTTCATAAAAGCAAGTACTGTTGATACTTTAATCTAAAGGTGAGTGCATGATGTTGATAGAACCCTTCTAAGAACAGATCTAGTAGTATTACATTTATGCGAGGAATTATTTTATTTCAAAAACATACACCTCTGCCTACTGAAAGACAACTTTGAAGATGCAATGACTATACTATCACGTTTTCAACACACACAGATTATCTTTCAACCCACCAATAAAGACAGGAAGTGAAGTTTATATTCTAGTCTAGGACCAAGAAATGATTAATTTTAAATTATTGCAGACTCATTAAAAATTACATATAAACCCCTCTGTACAACTACTGAATGAACTCACGAGCACCAGTTACTGGGAAATCCTTAGAGTGAGAATTAGATTGGCAGCACTAAGTAAAGTTACAGCATCAGATTTGACCCTTTTATTAAGTATTTCAGTTTCATACATAGATGGAAGCTTCTTTTCTTACAATAAATAATTGTTCTTTCCATTCAATTTTTCTATTAATATGAAACTATTTAATTTTTAAGCTATACTTTTCCTGACCAAATTTTCCTTCCCTTATATTATTGATTATACCAGAGGCCAGTCACTGGAATGTATGCAGTTTCACTTCCAGAAACAGAGGCAGATGATCACAATGTTGTGAATGGGTACTGCTGTTGGTCTATAATAAAACAGTGATTTTCATATGGTAACTTCTAATCACCTACAGAACAAAATGGAATAGTTTATCCATTCATCATGTCCTTGTTCATCATGGCAGTTCAGCTGCCTTATATTATGCCATTAAATGAACAAAAAATTGTGCTTCTCTCAAAATCTCTGAGAGATGTTGCCTTTTCATTATAGCAACAAAAAAAAAACCCAGTAATTTCATCTAGAAGGAAAATTTTAGGTTTCATAACAAAGGGCATATTAGCTTTGCCTATGATTTCCTCTGAATGCATACTACAGCTAACCCAGCTTTCCTGTTGTCTTTTACAGGGATTCTGAGTTACCACAAGTGTAGCTGAGGATTACTTTCTTCTAATGATGACTCAATTTTTATAAAACATGACAAATAAAGAGAAAAATTCATAGACTAGGCTTTTTAACACATTTCATGGTGATTGGAAGAGGAGGATAGAAGCTGATATTCCTTTCAAATCAGTAATTTTTATTCATAGAAGTACTCTAGCACATTCTATGTTATGACTGAGCCTTGAATATACCAGAATTAATAAATATATTATTGATATACTATGCATAATCATATTTGTATTTTCCTCCGGCCACTGAGGCAAACAAAAATATTTTATATAGAAATTTACAATTTGCTAGTAGATTTTTTGAGAAACAGAACTTACAGCACAAAAATAAGAATTTAATTTAAAGGCATAATCATAAAGACAGCTAGACCACAAATGTAAATCACTAAAAAATATATGGTTCAAATCTGTTTGTTAAACTAGATTTCAACTCTTTCAAAGAACCAAGGGACATAGAGACATGTTATAGAATGAAGAATAGGGGAAAAAAAATAATTTTTAACCAGCATTTCCAGTGTCTGATTAAATAATTCTGAGACAAAAGCACAGATTAATCTATCACCACTTTTAAACTGAACAGTTCATAGCAGAACTTACTTGATTTTTTCTACTCGTTAATGCCTCACAATATTTGTGAAAAGGACATTGTCACAAGAATGAAGAGAAATTAAACTAAAACAGAGCACAAAACAACAGATTCTTTGGTGACCTAATAGATCTCCTGTGTGAAACAAAATAAAATGATGAAATGAAGGATTACCTTCACACTTTTACCTTAAAAGAACTACAATAACTTGTTTGTTTGTTTGTTTAAGGCAGAAAACCTTCTTTGATTCCACTCTTACAAATACTTATGAAAAAAGAAAACTTTGCACATATGACTAGGTCTTCTGAAATCAGTGACTCCTCCTCAGATTCTTAAATGTTTGCAAAACCAGACTGCATGTCCTATAGGAGCCATTTCCCAAATGCAAAATCCAGTAGCTGCAAATTTGATGTTCACCATCTGTGAGGAAAACAGGTTTTATCTGAAAATACCAGAGTGCAATGCACTTTTCACTTGACAAGATTTTTTTCAAATACTTATTTCCCTGATTAGTCTAAAGCTAAATGAAGTGAAACTGTCTTTGCCAGTTGCAATCACGTCTATGCTACAGGAAGGACATCTCCCCCAAATGGCAGCCTGTTTATCAGACCAAAGGAGGGTTAACAAACAGCTCTTCAAGCAGTAACCAAATCCATCAGACCTCAGGAGAAGCACCACAGCATAACATTCCTTTCAGAGTAAACTTTGCCTAAAGTCTAAAAAGTTTCACAGGGAAGTAAATGAGATCACAGAAATTAAAGAACGAGAATTATTCCTGAGAAAATGATCCAAACTTGAAAGTGCATAAAAAATAATGTTGGTATTAAATGAAAATTCCAAAGAAATACTGCAATCATAATATACCAATGCAGAATACAGTAATATGTTTTATATAGATGTGTGTGTGTATATATATATGTGTGTGTTATCTCTTATGTAAGATGCATTTTACATTTGACATAAAGACATTTGTGATATTACTAAGTTGCCATGATCAGCCCTAAACAGAACGGAGTCAATGGGAAGGTCAACAATTTGGAAGAAAACTCTGACAAGAGAAATAACTATAAATAAATCATGCAAACGTGTCATTAGCTACACACTGAGGGTTTTGTACAGATCCATTATAGATGAGGACTATATCCCTCAAAATTCCAAGGAAAAATTCTTGCAAAACTACTCCTTATGAATGGTAAACAGCAATAAATTATCTATATTCCAGATCTGGGTTATGGGTAAAGGGGAGAGCATGGAAGAACTTCCTCTCATCCACAGCAGTATTAAAATACCACTTAAATTACAAAATGTGTCATTTTAACCATCATGATTTCATTTGCTTTTGCTTTCAAAAGGATGCATAAGTAAAGAATAGATGGGGTACTATAAACTGGTCTTTGAGGCAATAGGCACTGTCATGGGGCAGCTTTCAGTGGCCTTTCATGTGTGTTTTTTCACATGTCGCTCTCTCCCTCCTAGTTATTCCCGTGAAAGGCTAGTTTGAGTATTAATAAACTGATCTAGGAAGCCCTCCCTGTGAACAGCTTTTTATTGAGAACTGAAAGAGATCTTGCTTCTTAAAGGATTAGGCAGTACCTGAATAGGGATTTCAAAAATAGCAGTAAGCCATTAATATTAATACCTACCTGCTTTAAATTGAGTCCCTAGACTTCAGGCAGATAAGTTAAGCAATTTGTGAGAGAAACTGTAATCATCCCTGTATTACAGAAAAAGCAATGAGACATAACTGCAACACAACAAAACTGAACTTTGGATCCTTATATCCTTTTGCTAATAAATCCAAGATCAAGCCTAAGTCTGAAAATCTTTGGAAGTAAGGCCCAATCTCCCTAGCTTCACTGAAAGGGTGCTCTTCAAAAGCATAAATCCCACATCTATGCAAGTCCCTACAAAGATGCCCATTGACTCAAGAAGACTTGGATAAAATAAACAAAATAACAGAGGCAGTAGTTTTCATTCAGGATAAACTTCCTTGAAACAAATGAGTTCAATTTCAAATTGTGAATATAAAAATTAAGGATCATAAGTACTAGTAATATGAACTATGCAAGGGGACTAGATGGAATTATCTATCAATAAAGAGTTATCATATAATTAGCACAGGAGTATTCCATTAAAAGATGACATTGGAGTTTAACAGACTGTTCTATGGCATTATGTAGAGCACTAAATATTTTAAATGTCTCTTCAGCCATCAACAGAAGACACAGGAGTCAAAAAAGCTAAACAACATGCATCAAAATATCAATGTCAGTTCAAAGCCCCATAAAGACTGAAAAGTAATTTCTTTCCTTCAATATTGAAAAATATGAGTCAGCTCAAACTTTGAATATAGTTTTGTTGTGTTCCCAGTCATTTCGGGAAGTACTTTTTGTTTTATTTCCAGAATTTTTAACATAGAAAGTGAAAATCAGGTTGGAAATGTTGTCTTCAATTGTTGTCTTTTATTTTCAGATTTTTACTATCCTTTTCTGCTTATGACTTTTCTTATGCATACTGTCTGAACACACACAGAGCAGCAAGCAACGAGGACACAGAGCTGACTTCTCTTCTCTACAATGGGCCTCAAAATGCTCAGAGTGATGAAAATTACGTGTCTACCTAAGCTCAAACAAAGATATTAAGGTATTATAAGAGCTTAACCAAACTGAGAGACTTCAGGGAAGACTTTAAGAATAGGATTCCTCTTCATCTAACTTTCCTACGGTTAAGAACCTTGATGAATCTGGTAATCTAGCTTTTCCTTGTAGTCAGTCAATGAAGACTGCCGAATGACAGCTCTGCCTATTTATTTTAGATGGGATAAGAGTTATTATCCTTTGTTTTAGTTCTTCTATGCTGCAGCTATCAGCAAGGGATTACTACTAGATGCTTAAAATTTCAGAAGTGGATGGTAGAGTGAAACTACACAAGTGCTGTATGAGCATCTGCAGTTATAAATGTACAATGTACAATGAGTTCTACACAGTGTCTTCAGAGTTCTCACAGTCTCCTGCACTGGACAGTACAGCTGAAGGATTGGCAGTTATAAGATATATATATATATATATATATATATAAATACATTTTGAATGATGCACCCTTTCACATTCCTATCTGCTACACAAGAAAATAAGCTACAACAGATTAGCATTCTGTATAATCAGTGCTATAAAAATATATATTTTTTTTTATCTTCATGACTACGTATTAAGGAACTTCTGAGTGTCCATATGATGTGTGGAAAAAGAAGAAAAGAACAAATTAAAGCAAAAAAAAAAATCTTGAGGAAAACTGAAGTTCTTTGTATCATCTAAAAAGCTAAGAAGCAAGAAGCTAAATATGCCTGCACAAAGATTGACTGGAAGCTGGTTATAAAGAATTCTTCAGTATCCCTTACAGGATAGCTTCCTCTGCAGACCCATTACCCTGAAATGGGAGTGGGGCTATTCCTTTACAGTTGTTGGTTTTTTACCTTCACTTTAGATTTACTCTTACATCAACACAAGTTGTCTCACTTGAAAAGACGGGAATACAAATTTGTCCAAAAAATTTGTTCATGTATTTCAAACCTGGAAGTAAATTTTGCAGTGAGAAATAGATTATTTTCTGAGATAGTTGGTAAATCTGCTGTGCTCAATGATAGAAAATTATTTTTACTATGTACACAGATCATTATCAGCAACATTTCTCGTTCGAGTCTTAACTGACACTAGAGAATAGTATTATGCATACTTAACAATAATGACATTTGGATGTCTTTTCCATATCCACTATTAGAGAGAGCTCTTTAAGCTTAGAAGTAATTTTGTTCTTCCTCTAGTTGTCTCTGGTAAAAATGTTTATTTCAATTCTCACTTTATTTGCTACCTTATCCCTCAAAAATACTCATGGTCAAATTTGTTCTATATTTGACTGATTTCCACAGAAAACAAATCATTAACAATGCCCTGTGACTCATTGTAGTATAGTGTGCATCTCAGACTGAAATTGTTACACAAACCTAGATTACTTCGAAGATTAAATGAATGTAAAATTGGCAGAACTTTTAAAAAACATATGGTACGAGAGATATTGTAGTCTCATATTATCTTTCTAGAACCATTTTTCCACCGGAGACTCTTGGAAGCCTCCTATAAATTATTAATTATTATATATTTTTCTGAATAAATGTATGCAAATAAGAGAAATAGCAAAGTCTTTCAGCTTTAACTGTGTACTTGATTTCTTATAAAAATTAATTACTTGTAACTCTATAAGGAAATAAAGAGAATCCTTTAAACAGAAAAGAAAAATTACAATATGAGAAAAACTTAAATTTATTAAGTCATTCACAAGTGAGAAAAAAAGTACATATCTTACTGTTATAAGAACAAAGACGTTGTATCTTTATCAATAAACACATCATGTGATGGTGAGCAAATGGCCCACAGGCTGGCACAAACAGTTACAGTGAATGGGGTGACAGATTGGTGACCTGCCACTAGCAGGGTTCCACAGGGCTCCCTCCTCAGCCCTGTGCTCTTCATGACTTGGATGCAGGACTGGAAGGGATACTAAGTTCACAGGAAATACAATACTGGGAGGAGTTGTTGACTCCCTCAACGGCAGGGAGAAAGGCCCTGCAGAGAGTCCTCAACAAATTAGAGAGCTGGGCAATCACCAACCATAAAAAGTTCAACAAGGGAAGTGCCAGACTGTGCACTTGGGATGGAGCAACCCTGGATGTACAGGCTGGGAAATGAGATGCTAGATACCAATCATTATCATGCCTAAATAGCAAAGATTTAATATAATGCTGAAAAAAAAATTGATAAGCCCTTTTTATCAAAACAGAAATACACTTTGGTTTTTTTATCTAGTTTGGCAACATCCAGCAGCTAGCTCATCTTTCCATGTTTTGTTATTCCATTACATTCCTATGCTATTTAGGCATGATAATGATTGACAGGTCCACAAACAAGGCACTGCACACAGAGAAGAGACTGAAAACAAGGACTAGCTGAAACTCTTCAGAGCACAAGCAACCAAAACAAAGGCTGCACTACCTAGAGACTCTCCTCCCACTGACATTCTCTTGAGGCAAGCTACTAAAGCTCTCCCCAGATATAAAGACTTTAAATGACATTGGTCCTAAGCTTGTTCCAGGAGAGCAAAGACAATAAAAAAGTCAGACTAGTAGATGCAGGTATGTAGAACCCGAATTTGGGGATGCAGATTATAACCAGGTTTTAAATGAGATTTCCTTGTCTGTATTTTTGCCCCATTTTCATTTTTCTTAGCTGTCCTTTCTTCAGCATATTCACTTTAGCTATCATTCTTTGTCTATTCCTTACTTCTTTCCACTAGAATATCCTCCTAAGAATGACTTATCTTCAAATAAATTATCATCCATTACTCCTTTCACCATGTGCCTCTGCTATCTTCCTTTCATTAACCCATGACTGCCTGTCTAAAATAAGATTTTAGGAGAGAGAAAGCCTAATGCTCTGTGGCTGTGCATTTTCTAACAGGACCAGGTATCATTTCTGTAAGTCCCACAGGAATAAAATGCTATTAATCCTAAAGGCAAGTGATACCTAAAGTGATCACAAATATCTGACACCATCAAAGGTTATCCACATTCCATAGCATACATTCAATCTACATACTAGGATTGCAGAAAAAAACCCCAAACAATAACACCCCCCCCAAAAATACACACAAACCCCAAAAAAAACCCCAAACCAACTAACCAAGACAGACAAACCCCCCCGAACCACAAACAAAAAAAACCCACAAAAAAACAAACCCACCTTCCCAAACCAAAAGCTAAAACCAACAAAAAATTCCTGTTTAGAGAAACTGAAGAAGAAAAAATCAGTCCCTCCTCTTTTCCAAAAGATTCTCAATCAGTTCTGTAGTAACTATGAAACATGATATTGTCTGTCATCCCTAGGAATATTGAGTCAAAATCTTATATAGAAGGATAGAAATCACTCAACGAAAGTAGAATTTTGATCTTGGAAAATAGATCATCTAAAGGATGAATCTCTGAATTGTTAGAGAAACACATACAGAAAAGTTTATAAAGTTTATATACAAAAAAGAATTGCACTTTCAAATCTCACAAAAAAAATAAAAATAGCATTTACAGCACTTACATCTCTGAAGATCAGTCAAATTTAATAATGATCAGTGTTTGTGATAAATAGCAATATGCTTTCCCTCTAGTAGCTACTATTGTGTTGTACATGAATCTTGCATCTTTAGGATACCAAATTTAATTTTCTGTGATAATAGAAATCTGTGTATCCAGCACCGAAATACTACCCTTTAACTAATACTATAATAGCATTAGTAATAGTAGCAATAGCACTATTTCAGTAGATACTAAGTAAATCTAACTTCAGTGGATTTTAAGTAGGTTTTATTTAGTACACCGAAACATTTCGTTGCTGTTTTCTGTCAGGTCAGGATTTTACCCACAATGTTTAAACAAAATCATGCAATTTATTTGACTTGGACATTCAGAATATTTTGGTATGGTTATGAAGGCATTTTTTGTATTAGAACAATCAGTGGAAGGTCTCTTTATGTAAAATATTCATGGGGGTGTGGGGGGGAAGTAATATTTATATATCTATTTTAAATGTTACTCTAATCCTACAATTTTTTTTCATGTCACAGCCCAAAGAATCATTTTCAGTTTCCAAGTAGTTTATTTGATCATTTTAGTATATTGTGTAATTTTTTCTCAATTATCACAATGGTAGTTACTCAACTCTTTTGAGTAGGTATATTGTCCAAAAACTGAGATGAATAATAAGTACTCATGAGTCAAATTCGAAAGCCACACTTAAAACTTCAACACTTTTGTGGAGGAAAATAGGTGTGAAAATGAGTGTGTAAACTGCAGATTTCTTCTACATAGTGCTTAATATTTTATTTTAATGAAGGAGAAGCCACATTTTGTTAGAAATGAACACACATCCACTTTAACCTTAAGGGCAATTTAAAGTTTAAATGCTGACATTTCAGTGGGTTTTTCTTTTGATTTAGTATAGGAAAATTCCATATTTTTAAAAAATAAAATAGAAATTCCTCATGATTCATGTTCACATATTCATAAAGAACTTATAGATGACACAAAGAGTTTGTTGATATGTGAGGGGGAGAATCATGCAACATTTCCTTTTTTGTAAAAGATGGAGGTTGCAGAGTAGCTGACTGTACATAATGATGAGCAGCTGCACTGACAAACTGCTCTGGTGGGAAATCCCTCTACTAGGAAGCACCATTTCGCTGAATGTTGCCAGCAGGTATTCTTCATGGATTCAAGGCCTCAGACCAACACCCTGTGTAGGTAAATTAGTGACCAATATAATTACAAGATGTACTGGTGCGTTAGTTCATCATCTGATAAAGTGAAAGAGTCAATAACCTTGCATTTCTTAATAAAGATTGTAACACAAATGGCTGAAAAACTGGCCAAACTTTTCTGCTGATGTAAATACGTAGTATTTAGGTCAAATAAATAGGTCAGTCTAGCTGTTTTATTTTACTCCGACAGAGAATGTTGTTCTTTTTGCAACATCATAAGGCAAAATCCAAAGACAAGCCCAGTATACCAGTGCCAAAGTACTGGAGTACTAATGCAGAAAAAAAGGGGTCAACTGGGGTAGAGTTGGTGGCAATAGTTGAGTCAGGGATCTTTTCAAAACAGCATAAATAATACATGGATTGTGAAACAACATAATGTGATCTCTATATGCTCATAGAGTTCAAAATAATCTTACAAAAAACTCCACAAACCACCAAACAACAAAACCCAGGCAGATAGAGAGGGACATCTCTAGCATATCAAGTGAATGTATTATAAGTATTGGATTTCTGTATTTTCCTGATATTTCCAAGGAAATGCTAGCCATTTAACTAAATTGTCTTTCTGGGTCGAAGCATGGAACATATAATGGATCCAGTATCTCTGTCAGATAGAATGAATTCCATCCTCCTATTTCCATTGTCTGTAATCCATTGGATGAATCTCTGTAATCATTAATGCAAGCTGAGATGGATGTCAGAAAATAAAAGACAAGCTCTCTTTCTCTGATTCTCAGTTCTGCTCAACCACATAGGAACTGAAATCCCATTTCCTACACTGCTGAAGAGTGTCCCAAACATTAGGCCAAAGAGCATTCTAGACAAAAAATAATCCTTCTTATAGAATTTGTTTTCCTACTGACATTAAGCTGAACAAAGAGAAATGCAAGGAAGGAAGCAGTAAAGGAGGCTCACTAGAGCAAGAGAAAGGAATAAACAGAAAATGTTCTAAACAGCTCAGGTGTCTAATCCATTGGATTATACTTCTATCTAGGAATTAAAGTACTTAAAATCTACTGATGCACATTTTTAGCTGTGAAACAGACACATTTGAGCACATCACTGTGGCTGATGCATTGTCCCATAAATAAAATGTGAAGCCTAAGTAGACCAATCAACACAAATCTCAAAATTATTCCTTAAAGATAATCCTATGTAAAATCAAAAAGAAAACAAAATCATCACCCCAATACTGTGAGTAGAGGCCAATTATGAGAATTTTTGAAATTTATTACAATACAATTTTGAAATAAAATATTATTTAGGATCTTGCCAATCTATGATGTTCATGAAGGATATCTGAATCTTTAATAAATCTGAAGTCTAAAGGGCATCTTTGCATTTTTGTGGGAAAATGATTATTTAGCCAGAAATAAGAAACAAGCTCAGAACTTATTTTCTTTACCACACTGATGATTTTTCCTTTTATTTTACTTGAACTGGTTAATTAAGTTGATATTATCTTATGAATTATCTGTATCCTATCCCTGGATATTGAAAATAACCACATGAATTTGTTCACTCCAGTAATATCACAGAATATCTACGTGCACTTTATTAATTTAGTATAAAAAATTCTAAATTTAGTTCTCTTCACGCCTAAACTTTATGAAGGATAATATGATGTCCTGCTGGTATCTGATGTGAAAAAAGGATGTGAGGTGCACTGTCAGAGTATTGCTCCAAGCTGGGCAGACCATGGTCATGATCAGATTTAAGATGTGAACATAATAATGATGCAAAGAGAATCTTGTTCATGAAGACATAACTTTCAACATCCTCATGCAATTTATAAGCAGCTGTTGAGCTCCTGTAAATTATGTTGGCTGCTTACATTGTTGTCAAGTTATTCCTGTAGACTAGGACTAACAGTGCAGATGTTTGGTATTGCCATATGTTCTGCACTTGTAAACAAAGGTGAGGATGTTTTCAAAATCAGAAAAATTCTAAATCTCTCTAAATGCCCCTAACATTACTATTTAATGGAGGCACTGATGCCTTTTTTCCACTTCTTTCCCATTTCTTGACCATCGTGAGACCATCTTAGTGCATTAAATACTTTGCATAGCAATGCTACTTCTTGTTAGAGCAAAGTAAGTAGCAGTGAAGTTGTAAATCTCACTATTTGGAAATGCAGAATGCAACCCATTTTCTCCAAGAGTATAATGCATTAACATAACTTTTCTGTAGAAATCTTTTGGGTAAAAAATAACTGTCTCATGACTGTGTACACATTTCAATAAATCTAAGTAGCTATACAGAAAAGTACATACACATTTATCAATCAAAATTCAATTTCAGTCAAAACTATATGAGTTTTTTTAAAAACAAATTGTAGTGATTGAGGTTCTTAGTTTCCTTCCATTTCAAAGGCCAGTTGTCTTGGTCTGCATATTCATTAGAATTCCAAATATCTCCCCAAACTAGAGAAAGGAGACAGAGTTAGAGTACAGTATATAGCAGATGAAGATGAAGTCTATTAGAATAACTCAGGAGAAAGAATCAAATGCATATTAAATCTATCACAATAGCTTTTCTTGAAGAAACCAAATTATATATGTAGGCATTTTATAACTGAAATGATCACAAATTTGTGTGAAAACTAAAATGAGGTGTGTTAGAGAAAATTCAGACTTTTTAAGAACTACTATATCTCATAGATTCCACTTTTATTTATTTAAAATATTTCTTTGTACTTGAAGAACAAAAGAAATGGCAAAATTATGTGTCCTTTTCATGACTCTAAGTTGCTATTTTCACTAGTAACTCCATTTTCTCCCCCACTGAGACATGAGAAAATAAATCAATTTTAACAACTCTAGTAATTAAAAACTGGACCTAGGTGGTCAAACTAACTTACAAAGGAAGTGACAAGCTAAAAGATTTTGTTTGTCTAGGAAAGATATTTATTATAGGAATGAAAAACTAGTACAACCTGCTCTATATAGAATGCAAGTTGTTAAACTAGCCACAAGGTAAAGAAATGTGTTCCCCACCCTTTTTTAGTCCACTTTTCATTTTTCATTCTGATTCTTCATTCCCTTTTCTTTCCATCAGCTGCTCCAATATCTTATGCATCAATTGAATGTAATAGTTAAATTACCTTTTACACAAAAGCACTTTTGAGGTGACTTACACTAAAATATATAATGTCATCTGAAAGTCATGCATGTTCCATCTCAATGACAAACTGAAAATTGCTACATATTCCAGACAAAATAGAAAAATGATGTCTAAGAGATATAATTTTATTATTTTGTCTTATTGCCGTTAGATATCTTTTCAGGACCTTTCAATAGCAATTCAGATACTCTCCTCTGCCATACAAAGAGTTCTCTTGTTCATTGCTTTTATTGCTATAAATCTAAATTCCTACAAGACCATTATGTCAATAAGACAGAGATGCTAGTGTGGTCATGCAAAAAAGTGTGGTCATTTTAGTTTGTTGCTTTCAAAGCATAGAAAATTTTATCATATTTTTAAAATATACTCTTTCTCTGGTATAATGTTTATTTGACATGTAATAATACAAATTGCCAAATTTAGAAGGACAAAAAACTGAAACCCTAGTATATGAACATATTTGTGTCCTATTCTGGCCTGGATTTGGTCATGCTGAAGGAAATAGTGACTCAGTCACCCCATTCTGACAAGTCCTTTTTGTTCTTTGCATTTAATATCTAGGGAGATAGACTTTTTTTTAATGCCAGATGTCATACACCGGAGCCTCATCTTCTGCTGTCAAAGCTATTAGTGCTGTCAGGTCTCCTCCATGTTTACACATGTTTTTGTTTAATTGGTGTGCACTGCTCCTATTAAATGTTGTGTACATTGCCCCCTCTTGGAATTGTGATTCCTTTTATTCAGCATTTCTTGCATTGTAAGTAACATCATTGTGCGTGTCTCTATGACACTTCTATTTGGTGTTTCATAAGGTAATGTCATTTTTATCTCCAATATATCCAGTTAACTCTGGGACGAATACAAAGTTGAGCAGGCTGGTTAAGGATATTGGATGACTGTTGTAAAACAAGAGTCCATGTTCTTGAGAACCCCATTTAACTAATGCTTATTAGATTAGCAAGTATTCAAAGGATAACTTTACTCTAAAATAACCTACAATTTTTTTTAATAAGTTTGCATATTTTGCTTGTTTGGTTTGTTTTCTGTTTGAAAATGATAAATTTCCCAGAAATAGAAACCACTTACTCTGATAATAAAAACCAACTAATTCCAGAGACTACATCAGAAGTAAATGTATTTTGATTCTACATTTGTCAACCCATATCCTTCTTTTCAGAGTTCCAGAAGTAAGAAGGTCTGTATTTGTAGTTTATCTTTTATTCAAGCAAGTCAACAGTTTTACTTTGAAAATAAACACACAGTATAAAGAATGCAAAAGGGATTATCTGAGCTATAAGATCACCTCATAACAAAGAATAAAAAAAAAAATATCTATACCTATAATACAGTACCAAGTAGTGAAAAGGCTCAGTTCACATCACAGACAAAACACATATTCCATGAGGAAAAATAAACATTTTCTCCAAGTTTGTTAATCCACTGGAAACATGACTCTTACACAGTGAAAAAAAACAGAATCAAAAAAAATTATGTCTAAACCCCCCAAAATAAGAGATAACCAGCCTGAAATACTTTTTTAACAGTAGCAAGTGATAGCACCTCCTTTTCTGTATCCCAAGAAACTCACCTGAGTCCTTACTTACCCTTATCTTGGCTGTTACACCTAAAAGAAGCTGAAAAGAGCTATCATTTCCAGTGACAAGACTGTGCTTTGAATTCCATTATACACAAATTGTAATATCCTAAACATTTCAGGTCTTTTGGAATTGTCGGGAGTAAGGGTTTTCCTAGTTCAAATAGTTCTACCATTACTTGAATGCTGAGTCAAATTCTTGGTTACCATTACTTGAAAGTCACAGTGCTAGAAAAAGGGATTTTTTACTCTTTTTTAACAGCTTTCAACAAGCTTGTTGCTACCTTTGAACTCCATTCAGCATGATAAAAATACTCTCTTTTTAAATAAACATTCTGATTACTCTTTTAATATAATCAGTTTTATCTAATGTAATTATGAATTTCTTAATAAGTTTCTGTAAGAATTCTTAAGAGTCAGTTGATATAAATTTAACTGTTTTCAATTCCTTCTAATTAAAAAGGTCAGGATATGTTTTTTTAATTTAATTTAATCAATTTTTAACGTGCTACTATTTTCACTTCTATTAATTTTTTAAAACCCTTCAGGAAACGAAAAGATCACTGGAACTGAGGTAATGTTTTGAATGCATGACAGACAAGCTTCAAACATGTTTTTTTTCTTAAGCTATTATCTGATTTTGAAAGATCACTTTTTAGATCACCAGCTCCTAGAAGCTTTGAAGACTGGTTTTGTGTTGGAGGTTTTTTTTGTTTGCTTCTTTTTCCCTTTGTTTTAACTCTTGCTTCCTGAAAATGGTAGAGTTATCCTAAAAAGACATTTGTACTAGTGGCAGCAGTATAGAAGACATTGTTTCAGAAAAGTAATTGGTTCTTAAACGTGCTAAATATTTTTTCGCAACTGACATTAATAGTATATTGCTTTCCCTAGAAATTTTATGAGGCTATGCACATCTCACCTTCTACTGCTGATTTCATACAAGCTACATATTCTTAAAAGTCTCATTAAAATAAAACAGAAAAAAATAAAACAAAAAAACCCCAAAATTAAACAACAAGCAGTTTTAGAGTGTATTTGACTGTTCTAAAGCAAAATAATTACATTGCTAACGTTAACGCACGTTGGAATTACAGGACTGAAAAAGAATTAACAAACTTGTAGAACACTATTAATACTAAAGTTTCAATTATTAAAATGTATGCACAAAAGTCCCTGAAAGTAACACCACAAATTTCATAAATAGACAGTAGATTAGACTCAGGAGAATATTTTGTGAACTTAACTTTCCGTGATGCTACAACAACTTCAAAACATTTTTCATGGCAAAAATAGTAAAGAAAAAATGTGATTTCAAAGAATGTCACAATATTTAAGTGGAATATTATTTGTGAATACAAGGAAGAATTTGCCAAAAAAATGTCCTTTACATCAGAGAATCACAGAATGGTGAGGATATGAAGGTGTCTCTGGAGATCATCTAGGCCAAGTCCCTTGCTCAAGCAGGTTCACGTGGAGCATTCCTCAACCCACCTCACTGTCCACTCATCCAATTTACACACCTTGACCTCACCTATGAGGATGTGATGGGAGACAGTGTCAAAAGCCCTTCAGAAGCCAAGGTAGACAACATCTACTATTCTCCCCAGGTATCAATCTCCCTCAGATATCTGAGCTGCCAAGACTTTATTTGCAGTAAGTTCATAGAAGAAGGCAGTTCTAAGACTTTGCCCATTTCTTAATTCATTACTTAAAATTAATTAGATTAATTTTACCTACCTCCACTATGAGGAGAGGATACACCACGTTAGATAGATATCCGAGTTGTGTAAGTTTCCAATCTAATTAATGAGATGAACATCCAACCAGACTTCACCTCCCAAGTCCTCAAGAGGTGACATTGTTGCCTCATTTAGAAAGTATTCCAGTGTCATCAATTCAAGCTTATAGATAGAGTTAGCATCATTATATATTTGAGCAAAAATATTTTTAAACAGGAACACTTATAAAAAAGTTTGAAAATTAATCATTTTGAGAATCAGATGTAGTATAAATGACCAGATGTTCTGTCAGAATTCAAAGGCTCCAAGAATTTATTTTCCATTTCATTCTCATGATTTCTTATTTAAACTTTGGGCAGGTAGTCTGATACCCCCATTATTTAACAAATTATTTAACAACCAATTTCTATTCACTCTGGTTGAAAATCACTATAAAAGACTGGAAGTGTATTCTTCTTTCTTTAATTTAATATCTTAGGCCATTTTCCTAGATTCTGAAAGGTGATCCAGTCTACCCATGTCTGATATGAGCCTTAACCACCAAGTATAGGAAATACCAAAGAGTGTTATTTACTTCAGTCTAAGGTAGAAGTAAATGAAGTAAAAGAAAGCAGTGGTTTCAGACAATGCAAAGGTGACACCATGTTTCTAGAAGTGTCCTATCCACCAGGACACATTAAACTCTTGCACAGGACTCTCCACTGTTTTGTTCCATCAAGCTGAGAAAACATGCAGCTGAGAATATGAGAAAAAGAAGACTTTTAGGACACAAAAATAAGAAACACACCTCAGCAGAGAATTGCTGATTACCTTTTCCCCAGTTTTCAGCACAGGTGATGACCCCAGTTTTACTCTTCTGATGTAAGTCTGTAACCATCACACTCATCCACCACAAGGACCAGGTCAAAAGAAGCTAGTCAAAGGCCTGACATTGTCTGGCTTCCCAAGAGATTTAGGTTCTCAGATCCTTATCCAAAACCTGCCTATATTGTATCCCAGTGCAGCAGGTAGGTAAGGAGGTGACATTCCACCCATCCCCTCAACCTCCAGTTAGTTTTAGGTTTTGTGGTGATTCTTTCCTTCTGTTCTTTCTCACAACCTGTCTGTTTGCACTAAGAAAAGCATCTGCTGTGAATTTAATCTTGCTTGGGGTGGAGGTGGTCACTTATTATTCAGTGTTTTCCTTACTCTATATAGTCAGCTTCTGTTTTTCCTATAATCTCTCATCTTCCCAAGCACTGAAAATATAAAAATATTATCTTATTAGTGCTACTTGACCTTTAGAGACTTAGCCCTTCCTTTTTGACCCTTTCCTATCATAAGCCTAGATAGACTTGAACCAGACAAATATTCTAAATCAGAGAATCAAAGAATAAAATACATAATTCATTAAAGATTTTGTGTTTCATGTTTACTTATTAAAATAAAAGCATGATAATACATAGGTGCTGTATAACTTTTCAATAGAGTGATCTTTCAAAAATGTTAAGTAAGAGTAGGCCTGTTTCTGACAACTAAAAAAAGGGAGAATGCAAGGACAAAAATTATCTTCCTACATAAATTAAAAAAAAAAAAATTAACTGAAAACTTGTTTCAACTCAAATTTGTAGCAACCCCTTGCAGGTTTAAAAGTAAATCTTTACAAAACACTAAAATGATTCTCTTGATAAATTAATCTTCTCTAATTGCATCCATGGGTTTAGAGGTTGCTTAGGTTTGGGGTTTTTTTCCATTTTTCTAACAATGAATTCCCAGCACGTTTTTAATGGACAGAAGTCTTAATGAGACTGAAGTAGTAGACAGGATATTTTGCTGAATCAGAACCAACTGCTCAGGACCTTACAGAATCAAGTGTCTAATTTATTTGGCTATTGAGCCTATCTTTTTGAAAAGTTTTATATTTTTATGTGTAGATTATCTAGGCACTTTCTCTGACACATCTGACTATGAAATAGCTGTGGAGAGAAAAAAGAGAACAATTTCCCTTATGTATATTTTTGTGTCTACAATACCAAACATTTCTTGGGCCCAGCCAAGCCCAACAATCAGTTCCAACTTTTGTGTGGCACTGTTCCTTTCCTTTTGATTAATTTGTTATAGAGCTGTTGACATTTTTTAGTCTTTAAAAGACATTTAAAAAATATAATACCATCTCAGAAGTTCAGAGTATTTTTAGACCAAGTCATTATTGTTAGGACAGGAATTTTGCTTCCAGTTATTAATTTAAAATATTTTTCTGCAATTATCTCACTATATTCTCTGTTGTCTCCACGCTTTTGTGGCTTGTTCCATGCAAGAGAAATATACAAACCTATATAAATGTTATCATTTTCTTTCACTGCATTTTTATATCCCATAATCCTTCTCCCTACTTTAACAAATCTTAGCTCGTAAAAAAAAAACCAACAAAACAAACCCGCTAAAAAACCAAACAAAAGAATCAAAAGAACCTCAAATAAATAAAATATTAAGTTTGCTTTTAAAGACATTTTTTAAAGAAGGGTGCTTGATTTCTTTTTAAATGAATCAACTAAATTTAAGGATTTCCATAAGGAACATAGTTTTTCTTGTTTTCCTAGTATAGTCAGTGAGATTTGAGGGCTCTCCTAGAGAGAACTTCACCTGAACTAGGCTCCTGCTCTGGAGCACTCCCTGAAGGAGTCTTTTCCTTGCTAGATGCTTGCTGCTTACAGAGCCTGCCAGAGCAGAAACCAGAGAAAAGGCTTCTGCTTGCTTCAAACCCTTCCTGTTTTCTAGTCAGCCCCTGGCTATAAAATTGCTGAAAGCCATAAAGGGGATTTCAAAATTAATCATGATTCATGCTCATGGAAAGACCAACAGCTCTAATTTTAGGGGATCACTATTGTTCATACTTCAACCCTTTGGGAGACATAAAGAATAGAAAGACTTTCTATTGGAACCTTAGATATATCCACAGAGAAAGTAAAAAATAAAGAATTGTGTTTCAGAGTTTTTCTATTTACTCAGGAGCCATTTAATGGCTCAGGAACCCCTTATAACTCACATGCCAGCAATCTCTTCCATGTAGTCTTGTTCCTGACTTCAGCTGTGAGACCCAAGACCTCAGTCATAGTTCATTCACACCCCCTGCCTCCTTTATTTTAAAGAACAAGGTGCCATTAAGTATCTTTAACATGCACTTCTCCTTGCATTCTGTTAGATTAATTACTCTTCTGCAGTTAGTTCCACTCAGTGGGATATGACCAATCCTTCACTCTTCTTGGCTAGCATGGACATTAACTCATGTGGTTACCCATGTGAATAAAACATCTTGGATACACAACAGAGTACATTCTTTAGGGCAAGGTAAAGGGATGAATTATATTTTCTTCTAAATGAAGGAAAATTATAAGAAACATGTTATATTACTTCTTTCTTTTTAAGCTACAATATTCTATCAGCCATAGTCTGTATTCATAGCACTGAAGAAGACTCAAATAACCAACTTTTCTCCTTTTGTCTCTATAGCAGTGTTCTCACTGGTAACTATTTAGTGTAGTTTTTTGTGTTTGCAGACTCAGATTAGATTTTAGGATATAATCTGCACTCAGTAAGTAAGGATCAATAAACATTAGGCAAGAATCTAATGTATCAATTCAACATAAATTAAATATATATAGATTTTGAAAAGAGTATTTTTTCAATGTATTTAAATGCAATTCTCTTCAATTTGATCACAAAGACATTAATGAACAAACAAGCATGTATCAAGGTCTTATTCAAGTTTAACAAGCCACTACTTTGAATAGTCAGGGCTTGGTATAAACACAGCTGCGACAGTTTTTGTTTGTCTCTTTCATGGCTATAACAAAATTTCTGTCTTCTAAAGGCACCACTGAAATCCCTACTTCTTCACGGAAAACTTAATGTGCAGAGTTTGATCCTTCAACTTTCTGTTAACATTTACGTGGGAAAAACCAAAAAATACTAAAAATCCAGACGAAAAGGTAGTTTATGGCAAAAAATGCAGAACTATTCAGAATGTGATTAGAATGCATTTAAAAATGATTAAAATTTGTTAATGCACTGATCTTTTGTACACCATGTAATATATAGAGATGGTTTTCATCAATAAGTCTACTTGTTAATACCAGTGAGGAAGGTAGTGATTCTCCCAGCAAGACACTGCTCTTTAGAAATAGGCAATTGTTTTTCTTCTATTGTTTTTCAAGGTTTTGACAAGAATTTATTTTCTATGAGTAAATAAATGTATGTTATTTCAGGCTATTCCACAACAATGATCATAGTATTTGTTAAAATTTACATACCTATCTATGTACAGAAGGTAAGCTGAGAAATAAAGATATGAAAATTAAGCCCAAAAAATTGAGTAGATAAGGATTAGAATAACTTAAGAAAACATTTTACTACTGAGAAGTATACATAAAAATTCTATTGTCCACATTCATACAAAGCCCAGAACTTGCTTACCCAAAACCTAGATTTACACTATCATGAATTAAGTTTGAATATTCTTAACTGAAGAATGTTCATGGGATTTCAAAACAGATGATTTAAGGAAAAAGATAAGTACCATTTATAACAATGTAATTAGACTATGAAAAATAAGGAAATCTCTCAAACATAACTAAACACTAGTACAGGCATGATTTTAGATAAGTTAATAAAGACGAAAATATATGCATGTATAATGTGCTATTATTTATTTATTCCTTCCTTTTAGAAAGCTGTTTTGAAAGTAAATACTATTTATTTATTTTTAATGTGTTCTTTGTTCTTGGCACAAACCATGTTTTCTATGTCAGACTCTTTTCTAAATACATGAGCTTGTCTTTTACTGGACCAGTTGGATGTCAGCTTAGTGATAGCCCCATGCACAATGCCTCTGTCACACACTGTAAGCCTTCTCTTCAGTGTACACTTACAGCTTTCATTCAGATATTCCTGTTGCTCAACCTCTGTCATCTACAAGCACTGAAGCTTTAAATAATTAATCAATTACAAAAAAAAAAAAAAAAACAAAAAACCACAAACAAAAACAATAGGAGACAATAGGAGACAATCTACGTAACTTAAAGAGCTTCATATTCAAAAATAAATTAAAAATAACTTAATTAAATACTTAATAACTACTCTAACAATTGAAGGTCCTTTCATCTTAAGCCTTATCATCTAATTTAGCCTCAATTCAACATGTTGATTATTTAGTTCAGATTTCGTTGTGTCTGCCTTTTCTTTACCTGGTATCTGAGTATTTTATCTGCTCCTGGCATTCAATTTTGCTCTTTCCCATGTTATTTGTAATTCTCCTATTTTTAGAAGTCAATCTTCCCTTTGAACAAGACTGTCCAGCCAGTCCATGTGCAAAATACAGAGTGAGCTTCAAAAAATGATTATGGCACAATGTGCAATCAGACCTTGAAACCGTGTCAAAGGTAACCTTCAGCTTTCGTCCTTAGGCAG
This sequence comes from Acridotheres tristis, assembly GCA_037013685.1. Classification (NCBI taxonomy): domain Eukaryota; kingdom Metazoa; phylum Chordata; class Aves; order Passeriformes; family Sturnidae; genus Acridotheres; species Acridotheres tristis. Next base: position 93,214,369 of record CM072884.1, read on the forward strand.
TATGCAAGAAACGTGTGATGCTCATACATAGAAAACAGGCAGTTCTGACTAAGAGGACTTGAATGTGATTCCTGGGTTACCAGAAGGAACAAAGATACATGGCATAAATAGGAAGAATACATGAAAGTAATCAACTTAAGGAAATAGAACATTTCATGTCCCTGCATCAATGGGTCAAAGATTAGTGCTTTATGTGGCATAGGGGATAGAATACACATAGAGGAGCTAATGGATGAAAATATTGGTGACTTTTAAAATTTTTTTTTTTGTGTTTAGCACTGCAACTGGTATATCCACTGTTTAACATGGTCTGAGTATTACTTTGAAAACACTACACAGAATATATGCAATGAAATAAATCAAGGCATAGTCAGGTCCATTAAAAAAAAATCAAACTGTTTCACGGATGTCTTTTCATTTTTTACAAGCTTTACATTCATTATAATTTTGATTGCTTTTGAGTCAGCCTCTTTTCAGGAACGTAGGGATATGCATAACCTACCTGGCATCACAAGAAGACATATAAAAAATATGACAAAGTTACAGCAGTATTTTTCAGAAAAAGTGATATAAGAAGCAGATGATTAAAGAATCTGATGACCACAAAACATGGGTTTTCACAGTTTCTGATGCTATCATGTTTATTTCTAGACATTGTTTTTTATATTTATTATATTGGAAGCATCAAAGAATGTGACTCTGATCCCCTTCACATTATTTCTAAACTTCAGGCTGCAAAACACAATTCCTGTTCTCTTGTATATGCCAGTTCCAATGCATCCATAAGTAAAATGGATGAGTTTGCTGGAGTCTACAACTATGATCTGCAGAAACTTCTTTCAGTCAGATGTGTGAAATGCTTTCCCTCAGTCCAGAGTTTCAGGTTTACTGGAATGAATTAAAAGAAGGAACTTTATCTCTGATTTACTCATTGAACAGTTCAAGGCAAGTTCTCCCAGTTCCCTATCCTGTGTCCTAATCTATCATTAAAAGGGAAATGGGGAAGGAAAAATTCAAGGGACAAAGATTTTGCAGGGGTTTCAAAGTCAGTAAACACATCATATGATCTGAAATGTCCACATAAAGTCACAACCGAGCAACAACTTCTAATTAAAGCTGAATATAACAACAATAAAAAAGAATATGGAAAAACAGAGCAATTACTATTTGAAATTACTCTTGTTGAAAGAATTGATAATCAGGAGTTATGGCTTTACCTCACTGATACACTTTGGGATGGAGAAACCATTTTGTGAGCTAAAGAGTGAATAGTGTTAAATACGTTCCTTAAGTACTCATAAGTTTGGATGATTCTAAAGAGGGAATACTTGTTTGCATTCAGTAATTTCTTGGTCTTACAGGACAACAAATCATTATCTTTGCACTAGCCTTATATTCTTCAATATTTAAAGTGCTACTTTAATAAGGAAATATCCTATTCTACAGGGCAGAAAAGAATCAGTGCCCAAGGGAAACACCTACGCAAGAATAAATTTCTTGTAACAGCTGCTCTTAGAAATGTTTGACCTTATTTCGACGGTTGAAAAAATTAGGGAACTGTGTAAAATATATTTTAAAAAAAGTGCAAAAGTAGCATAGGAAGAAATTAACATTCTATTCGATAGTTCTTCCCTTCTCTCATCATTATTTTAAAGGCCAGTATTTTAATAATCACTGTATGTGCAAACCATACATTCTGCTTAGCAATATTATCTTATTCTGGAAGATAAAAATTTAAAAGATGTTACAATTTAGGCTCACAAGAGATATTTCAAAAGTTGAGTTTCTTTTTTCAACTAGTCCATATTTTCCTAAAGTGATTTTCTTGTTATATATATCAGAGAATTTTCATTAAGAAATGGCATTAATCACACCTGAAATTTCTCCAAAACTTGTATTTTCTTACTTAAAAAAAATGTAAGATTGTTTAAAGTAATAAAGGCTCATTATTTAAAAGGGGCAATAATTATCTATTTTTACTAATTTTGCAAGAAGAAATTTCAGTTTCAGATAACCACACATTTTATACATAACAATTTGAAAAATAAACTGTGTAGCTCCAAGAAAATACTTAATTTTCTATTTAGTAACTGAACAGGATTGGGAGAAAGGTAGAGAAGGATTTAAATATTTCCATTTGTATTAAGAGTATGTTTTCTTTGCTTGGCCAAAATTGGAAACTTGTTAAACTGAGCCAACGCCTTTTCTGCTTTTTCTACTGCCACACTGGGGAGGAAGCTGGAGGTGCAAGGAGATTGGAAGGAGACACAGATGAAACAGATGACCTCAACTGACCAAGGGAATATTCTAGATCATATGACATCATGCTCAGCAGATAAAGTGGAGGGAAGAAGGAGGAAGGAGAGGGACATTTGAGCTGATGGTGTTTGTCTTCCCAAATAACTGTATCACGTGATGGCTCCCTGTTCTGGAGATGGCTGAACATCTGCCTGCCCATAGGAAGCACCAAATTAATTATTTGTTTTGCTTTGCCTGTGTTTGTGGCTTCTGCTTTCGCTATTAAATTGTCTTTATGTCAACCCACGAGTTTTCTGGCTTTTATCCTTCCTGTTTTCTCCCCGATCTTACAGGTACAGGAGTGAGTAAGCAGCTGAGTGCGGCTTGATGAAACCATGACAAAATACTGAAATCTTTTTTTTTTTTTTTAAAGGGAATTGATTGTGTCCATACGTTTTGTGTTGATAATATAGAAGGTTTCTATAGCAGCTGTTTTCAAAGTCATTACAGAATGTACTAGCCCAGCATTCATTCAAAAAATTACACTTGTATTCTTGAATTCACCATTGATTTGAATGTCTATGAAGTTATTGCCTTTTGCTTCTTCACTACTTCTGCTCATTTTCACCATGAGTATACACATTTCTCTGTGAGGAAGCTCAGTAAATGAACAGTTTTATCTAAGATGATTGTTTGGGGGTGAATTTATGATGCTTGTATATCCCCAATCGTCTGTTTGGTTGGTGTTGAATATTGAATTTTGCAGCTTTAAGACTGGTTCCCAGAGTGAAGGGGGAGAGAAGGAGTGCAGAGTTTGTTATCAGGGACTGCAGTGGCTCCCCGGCATTGCTGCTCACAGACTGTGCTGTCTGCAGTGGACAGCGAGAGAGCTCTCTTTGCTCTTGGTTAGTTTTCTGGCTATCTGATGCAGAGAAGCTCCCTGGACTGTGTTTTTTTCCCTTTTTCCTGGAACTGTTTGAACCTGCTCTGGACTGAAAGCCCAGAAGAGCACCGGGAGCTCACACCTGTGTCCCACCGGGCCTGGCCTGGGCTGTGACATTCCCCAGCACAGGAGGGACCGAGAACAGCCTGAGTGAGCCGGGCAGCCACGGAGAGAACTCTGCTGAATTTGTCATCTGTCAGAGCGGAGAGAGGTTTTGCTGTTTAGTATTGTTCATTTTTGTGCTGGGAAATGCCTTGCCTGTTAAATAAACAGGTTTTTTTTCCACTTCTCTCTGAGGAAATATTTCCTCTAACCAGCTGGGGGAGGGACTGCTTGAATCTGTTCCCTAAAGGGACCCCATTCCCATGTCTCCTCCCAAATTTGCCCTAAACCAGGACAATAATATAGTCTGATTCCTAACTCCCCGAGTGATACACAAAGTTCACAGTTCTTTAAATACGTTTTTGTCTTGAAGAGTAAATTCTACTTAAAGACGTTTGATAATGCTCCATCACACACCACTATAAAACAATAGGAGCAAATATGTGCTAACTTTTGGGATGTCTAATGTTCAAAATTCTGCATTTCCCCCTAAACTGTAGCTACAGTATATTCAAGAAGACTAGAAAAGTAATTTTTATCTATAAGCACTGCTTCCTCGATTTTGTGTTTTTTAAAACTGAAGTTCTGACAGCACTTCCAGTACATGTCCCATATATTTAAAAAATAATCCAGACTATTGTCTTGTATACCTAGGCATGAGAGAATTGTGCAGCTTCCCACACTTTACAAGAAACTATGTATTTAGGATTCAAATTGCATTGACAAACTGCCTATAGTCCTTAAATCTATATTTTGGAATATTTTGCAAATTCTGTAAAATGTCTCATTTGCTTACAGGCAACATAAAAAAATCTGTTTAACATCTGCCAGTCAGACTTGCTACATGTAGGATGTAAGGTGATTTTGATGGATTTTGATTGATTATTCTATTTCAGAGAAGTATCAAGAAAAATAAACCAGGAAGAATGGAAAACAATTATTTAGAATATAAGCTTACAGCACACTGAATTAGATGCTTTTTTTTTATTTTGAATACTGATATAGTTCAAGATCATCCTGCAGGTGTCCTTACAAATTAAAAACAAAGAAAGTTAGAAAATCACAATTTGCTCAGACACATGCTGACTCTAACTTTTGTTGTTGTACTCTCCAGTGCATGAACTTTCTCTAAACCTGTCTGCTTAAATTACATTTTTAACCAATGCTGTATGGTAATGATCAGTGAGACGAACCAAAGATCCTGCTCAGAATTTTTTTTGTGCAGTTTTGTTTTTCCTATAAACAACAGTGAGCATGTTTAATTTTACCAGAAAAGGGAAGATGCTCAGCTCTTTCCTAAGTAAAATATATTAAATTGTAAATATGCCAAACTATATTTGACAACATTGCTAGTTCTTATTTTCTCAGCCCTGCCAAGAAGCACTTGGGAGTGCTGGTGGGTGAGAAACTGGACATGACCCTAAAATGTGTGCTTGCCTTTCAGAGAGCCAGTAACATCCTGGGCTGCATCAAGAGTCATGACCAGCAAGCTGAGGGAGGTGGGTTTGTCCCTATACTCTGATCTCTCTGATTCCCCCTGGAATCCCCAGCACAGGAAGGACATGGACCTTTTGGAGTGAATCCAGAGGAGGGCTGCTAAGTTGATTAGAAGTATGGAGCACCTCTCCTATCAGGATAATTGGGATTATTCATCCTGGGGAAGAGAAGGCTTTGGAGTGACCTAATTGTTCCCACAAGAAAGAAGTGGAGGGACTGTTATAAGAACATGAAATGACAGGACAGGTAGGAATGGTTTCAAACAGAGTAGACTTAGATTAGATATTTTTAAAAAATTCCTTACTGGAGGTGGTGAAGGACTGGAACACGTTGCCTGGAAAAGCTGTGAATGCCCCTTCCCTGGCAATGTTCAAGGCCAGGTTGGATGGGGCTCTGAGGAGCCTGGTCTAGTGAAAGGTGTCCCTGCCTGGTGCATGGGGGTTGGAGGTGCCTTTAAGGTGCCTTCCAACCCAGGCCATTCTATGTATCTATGGCTGTATGATTTTTCTGACCTTGTCTTCTATTTACTTCTTCATATAAATAGAAAATTCCATAGGTGATTCATTAGAATTTCTAAAGCACTATCTCTATATATATTATTTCCCTAAGACATCAATTTCATTTTCCTTAGGCAGGGTATATCAAAGTCACACCTTCTGAGTACTGCTTCAGAAAAAAAATTAAATGTGGAAAGGGTGAAATGTCACCAATTTAGAACTTCTGTGGTGACTGGTCTTTTTATGTTTCTAAATGAAATTTCTCTTCATTGAGATGACAAAGAAGGTGTTTCCAGATATGAGAATTTGAATTTTAATATATTCTTCTTTTAGGTACCACCTTTTGACAGATACCAAGATGCAGGCAATTTGTCCTTGATGATTCAGTTATATAGTTATATAGGTGAGGGAGATAGTTCTTGGTTGGAGTGATTTGCTTCCTCTTATGATCTTTTCAAATTATTGAAGATTCAAGTTATTATTCTCTGCAATAAGAGAAGGTATAGCATTTTAAAGAAAAATATATGAAAGTGAAAACTGGATACCTTAAATTGAAAGGCAAAAGTCCTACTGGTTTAAACAGAAGGATTTCATCATGAATGTTAGAAAAATTTGTCCCACAGGTTATTGAATACATTGCATGTAGTTAGGAAGAAGAAATAGTAGTTCAAGGTCTGTGTTATTTTAGCAGGTATGCACAATGGATTTTTATCTTCCCCATTAAGTTTCTCTTTCAGAAGAATGTATTTGAAGTAAATCTCTGGAATGTTTTATCATAAGTGTAGTCCATGTACATATCCTCCATGAAGGTCATAAGGGGGGCAAAGTATTTTTAATAGAAAACATTGCTTATGAAGATAAATTATTATCGAATAACTTTTTTATTATTTTTAAAGGTGCCTAAGATATAAAATTTATTGAAAACTTACTGATACTGAAAAGTAGAAGTCTAGCTGGATTTTATTCTCTCTTATCAGCAACAGGCATGACTAGCTGGCTTCAGTAGGCACTATAAAGGTCTCATTAAAATTAACTTACATTTCAATTGAGCATTGACTAGAATCACAGGAAAAAACACAGGTATATTTGGGAGAGGAGCAGCTGGAGAGCAGCCCTGAAGAAAGGGATCTAGGGATGCTGGTCAGCAGCAGGCTCAGCAGGAGTCAGCAGGGTGCCTGGGCAGCCAGGAGGGCAAACCCCATCCTGGGGTGCATCACCAGCTGCTCAAACCAGACAGTTATCCCACCTTATTCAGCCTCACCTCGAGCACAGCTCTGGGCCCCGTTATTTAAGAAGAATGTGAAGGTCCTTTAATCCATCCAGAGGGCGAAATCAAAGCTGGTGTTAGGTCTCAAATGGATGAGAGGGAAGATTTTTCACAAAGGCCCCCTTTTTCTTTCCTCATAAAATTACCAAATAATTTAAATTCTGTCATTCTGAGAAACAGGAGAAACTTCCACGTGCCAAGATAAGTGATTGAAATATTCTTTCTTTAAAAATGGATTTACAGGATTTGAAAATGAAGATAAAACCATTTCAGAAAGAAACAATCTTGAGTCTAGCATTGTAGAGACCATGTGAATATATATAAGCAGATAAAAAGTGCCATGAGCTCCTGGTTGTGGCTGTATAGAAAAAAGCAATTATTCTCCTGTCACTCTACTGCTATGAAAAAACCAGGTTTTTTGGGGTTTTTTTGTTACTCTGTAATCCACATTAGCAGAAAAGAGAAATCGTTTGCTTCTTTGAGAAATCATCAATTGAAGCAATGGAATATCCCGAGAGCAAGGGAAAAGTAAAGATGAAATTAGGACCTTATGAGTTATAGCTTTTTCTCCTATTTTGGGAGTACAACATCTGTAAGCTACCCTTTATTCAAGGATATTCAGAATTTAATTCCTTGTATTTTTATCAAGGACTAATCCAAGTCCTTGATTAAAAACAATTAACAATCTAGGGCAGAATGTATGTTTGATTCTTCCTACTTCCCACAGTAAAATAAAAATGACATGCAGAAAGGATGGGATTTTTTTGGTTGCTGGTTCGGCTTGTTTCCCCTCTGTCTAAGAAACAGGAATTCTCTCTATATTTCCTGGTAAAAGGAAAACTATACAGAAATTAAGGAGCTTTACAGTCAAATCTCCTGGAAGTTTACAGTAGCTAAGTCATCAGTATCAAAAAAACCATAAAAAAACCCATAAAAGTTTTAATGGCAGTATTTCTCCCTGTAAGAGTCTCAACAGAAGAAAATTTTCACTGATTATGTCTTACTGGGAACTAATGCAATCCCACTGAAAATAAAAAAAGCATAACATTTTTTCTCCTGTTAATTAGTCTCAATGTGGTTGGTACTTGACTGTGGGCTAGACAATACCTGGAAATCAAAGTATTATTTGTTACCTTCTTATTTGAATGGAATATCTTCTTATAGAAACTCATCTAGTCATTACAGATGAGATTATAACACAAACATAATGCAGTTAGGTACTCACTTGCTATTAAAATGTGGAAATATTTTTAAGGAGCACAAATATTTACAATCAGACAACTTGTTTTGCATGGAACACAAGTGAAATGTGAAAAATCATACTTAAATTGTTTCAAAAAGCCACACACCTGAGTAAATGTTAAATATCGATTTAACATTTCTAACATAAATGAAAACATAAACTTATTCATTATACTTGCAGAAATTGGTTTTGTTTCTTTGTATGTCTGACTTTATGCAAATTAAGATTGTATGAGTGACGAAACTTAGGAACCTTCTGATTTTATTCTTCTCTTCAATTCTTCTGAAGTATTTACTTATTTTACCTTTTCCCAGATCCAAAGTGGGGGGTACTTAGTTTTAGGAAACATACATAATACAATCCACAGATGATGTGAAAATAGGGAGAAGAAGAATGGAAAATTCTTACATTATTTTATCCTTCTCACTTTTTTAACAATAATTTTATTACATCCAGTACTGTTATGCTTTCCCATAATCAATGTGAGCTTTAAATGAACAAGTGCTATCGCAGGAGACTTGGAACTAATGAAAGCCAAAAGGACACATTACTTTTGTTTCCTAAATGGCAACCATAATTTTCAATTAGAAAGCAAAAATGAACTGATGGAAATGGATGGCCTTTCTCAGCTGCTAACCTTTACCTGCAGATATCTATTGAAGAATGCACTTAACATCCATCACCAAAAAGCTTTATTCATTCAATATTCTCAGATATTTTACAGAAGCTTTTGGAGATATTAAAGCAAAAAAAACAAAAAACAAAAAAACATCTATTCTAAAATGGAAACTCCAAACTCACACTGGAAGCATTTTCAACTCTCTATACTCTATATTCATATATTGTGTGAATACGTATTGTAAAACAGGAAAGGTATTTTGATTCTTTAGTGTCTGCTGGCCTCTAATTGCAAGGAATTACATGGGAAGTATAAAATAATTCAGGAAAAAATGCATTTGTTTTGTGCTATCCTTCCAAGAGCTGGTACAATCATGCAACTTTTAACTCTTTTAATCACTGCAAGATGCTCCCCTGTCTCCTTGTGAGCAACATAATGACATTTATCTCACATACACCCTATCTGATTGTGTTAAAAGGCTTGTTTCCAAGAAGTGGTTAGATTAAGTTACACTTTTCTATTTTTCTTTTTTCCTTCTAATTTCTATATAAAATATTATCTCCTACAAAATTATGAAATGATGGGTTTAACACACATTTCTTCTAGCCAGTCAGAATCTTCATAATAGGAAAAAAAACCCAAAAGCATGTCTCTCACAGTATCTTTCTGGATAACATGTCCAGCATACAGCTGGGTAAACACATCATGCATTGGGTTAGTAGCTGGCTCACAGATCAGGAGTAAAGGGTCCTTTTACACTGTCTTGTAGTTTTTTGTTCTGTTTTACTATATAGATTATCATTAAAATTATTTTATAAGATCCTGATCTACTGTCTTAGTCAACTGGGTCAATCCTTCAAGCCTGGGGAAAGTGCATTTTGTTGCATTTAGGTAAAATTAATTGTCAAAAGTTTCTTGCTAAGTTCCAGTTTTGATGATTACATTTCAACAATCAATATTATTTTAGAAGTTCCACGAGTGTGCATACAGCTTCTGATGACACTGCAATTTAAATATATTGATAGCAGTGGGATTAACAGGTGCCATTCTGGAAATTTAGGAATTACACTGGACTAGAAAATTACCTATGAAAACTAACATTAGTTAACAAATTGTTAGCTAACTGAAAAGAAACATGAGGGACCAAACTGGCCAGGAAATCTGCATGAAGCTTAGTGAGGCAATGTAGAGAAATTTGTATTGGTTTCAACAATAGAAACAGTCACAATAAGCTCAATGAGTCTAAATAAACTTCCTTTCTGTGTAAGCAAGAGATTGATTTACTTAACACATTCCAGCTCCTGGGTCATTCCCATGTTTTATTACCTCGTTTTTATTTAGCCTTTTCTACCAAGAAACCATCTTTAGGTTTCCTGTACTAGTGGAATCATAGACACTGGAGGTAGAGAAGGGCTGTCCAGAGGCACAAAGGGAACAGATATCTGTATATAAAAATTTAAAATACAGAGTAATTCTATACAGCCATTACACTATGGAAGATAAAGTTCAACGTCTTGCAGTGTACACAAGAATCTGGCCCATGAGGTCATATACTGCTTGCTTTATTTGATTACTGCAGAATAGAATAGAATAGAATAGAATAGAATAGAATAGAATAGAATAGAATAGAATAGAATAGAATAGAATAGAATAGAATAGAATAGAATAGAATAGAATAGAATAGAATAGAACAGAACCCAACCCAATGTAGCTGAGTTGGAAGAGACCTATCAGTCAGTCAAATCCTAAGCAGCTCATTTACAACATGCACTTTGGCAGTGTTGCAACTTGCACGACAAGTACTCAGTGAAATAGAAAAAGCTAAAGTTCTCACTAACTTAAAGATGTATGGAACTTCCTTGTAAACTTGATTTATATTGCACTATCTAATATGATTACTTAGATTATAATTGCATGTGGATATAATTTCAGCTAAAAGGAAGTCCAGCCTTTTCAGACAGAATACTTAAAATGGATGCTTATTGCCAAAAAGGCAGATAGATGAGTCTATTCTTATCTGCATGATTTAGAATTCTAAGAGGAAGAAAATGTTAAATTTCAAGGGGTCTCAGAAATGCTAAATCAATTTTACAATTCTAAACTCTTAGCGTCTCGTTTTTCTGCAGTAGATGTTTCATTTAGACCTGACTTCCAAAATACCTCATTCATATTTCTAGAACTCATCTCAGGTTTTTGCATTTATTGTTTTTCTTTAATAAGATTCTGGCTTCGAAATGCCTGATTCATATTTCTAAAAATCATCTATGGTTTTGTCTTTATTAGGTAACACAAGAACAGTTCTCTTTGAATATGGCAACTTTTTTGAAGATGGCTTAGGCTTTTTTTTTTTAAATGCATGATACTGTAATTGAATTTAACTGCATAAAGAAATATTATAGGACTTTGATTTTATTGCTTTAAGGTTTAGCTTTGGTTTTGGAATTGGATTTTTTGTTTAGGGAGGCTGAGTTGTCAAGTTTACTTTCTGCTGTTATACAATCTAAACAGAGATTCAGCATATTGAAATCTCACCATGAGACAGACTTTTCAGGCCTTTTCTTTGGAAAATGATACTAAACACAAATCCCTCTTTTGTATTTTTCCTGGCAACATAATCCTGAAAAAGGCACTAAAAGAATACTTATGGCAGTGTTGGAAAGATGTTGCTACTTCTAAAAGCATATCTACAAAGACTAAGAATTTAGATAATAAAGAGGAATTGAGCAGTATCTAGATTGGGTGAGCCAGGCGATTCAAACCATTGCATTTTTTGTAACACTAGAACATACTCTTAATTAGGACATCTGTTTTCCCTCCCACTCTCATAAATTTCTATTATTTTTGTTAAATAATTCTCTAAATAGCTTTGAAATTTTGAAAATTCACCGCTGTTTTTGAAAAGCTTATATGTACAATAACACTGTGCTCAAAGCAGGTAGTGAGGGGTAAGGACTACCATTGGATTTAGTACTTCTGTGTTTTACAGTATTGAATTTTTCAATATACAGGAGCACTGCCTCACACTGGGACGTTTTAGCAGCTTCTTCTAGCTCCAGTAGCATTTTCAGTCACCACTGTGGTGAGGTATGAGTAAAAACAGAAACTACTTAGCTGGGCAGAGGCAGGATCCTCACAAGCCTTGAAATACACAAGTAATTAAATTCGGCACTGCAGCACTCCTCAAAGAGTGCCCACTAAAATAAGTAGAAGAAAAATGTAAATATATTTATTTTATTGTCCCAAAAGTATCCTATCTGTGGAATGCATTTTGATAAATGCATACTTATACTTAAAGGTAAAATATGGCCTTCTAAATAACAACAACCCATATTATTGCTGCATGCATTCTTGGGGATCTAGAAATTAGAGAAAATTCTAGAACTCAAAGAAAAGAGAGATAATTTAAAAAGTTGGAAAGTCTTGGGCCCATCTGTCTGCTATTTTGTCATAGTGCTACTTAGAGAAAAAGAGAGAGATGATGAAATTATTCCCAGAGCATCTCTGCAGTCCTCTAAGACAGGGAATATTTTGGAGTTACAGGTGAATATTGTTCAGTGCACAATCTAAAGACTTATATTTTAGCCATATGCAAGGAGAAAAGATAGAGATGAAAATATTTGTCTCTATGATTCAGTTAAAATGCTTTATAACCCTGAATATCATGATGTTACAGCTACATCTAAAAAAGAGGTTTTTTCTGACTCAGATGTCTGTCTTCTCATTTACTTTAGACCAGAATTTTCCATTTCTGGGTTGTAGCCATAATTTGGGGAAGTGGAACTAGGGTCATATACTCTAGGAAGAAGATAAAGATGCTTTCCAGATGTATAGGGATGGGATCAGAAAAGCTAAGGCACAGCTGGAGCTGAATTTGGCAAGGAATATGAAGACTGACTAGAAGGGCTCTTACAGATATGTTGCTCAGAAAATGAAGATGCATTTCTCACAATAAATAAGACAAGAGATATATTGAAAAATGCCATGAAGAAGTTTGAGGTACTAAAATTTTTTTTTCCTTAGTTTTCACTAGTAATCTCTCTTTCTACATCTGTAGAATATCCAAATTTTAAGGCAGAGATTGGAGCAATTACATCTCCACCATTGTAGTAGATCAGTTTTTGGATCATCTGAGGAACCTGAGCTTACAGAAGTCCATGTGACCCAATAAAAAGGTCTTGAGGGAAATAAAAGATGTAGACACTAAGCCAATTTCCACCTTATTTTTTCCTTGCTTATTCCTTCATTACAGGGTGAGATAATAGTCATAGAATTACACAACTCTCTCATTAACTACAGTTTGTATGCGACTTTGTGTATGCACTTACAAATCAAATGCCATTGAAACACATCAGATTTACAGAAATATGAACTTCAGTAGGCCAGACTAGAAGAAATGGATACAAATGTTGTTAATATTCAAACTGTATGTCATAAAAATGACACTGTTTTTTAAACTCTCATGAATAGCCATGATTGTTTTCCAGGTGGTTGTTTTTCTGAAGAAATTTGTGTTTTCTTTTTTTTATTTTATTTTTTTTTAAACTTAGGAAGCAAGTCAAAAATACATGGAATTCACCTAATATCTTCCAACGTCCAAGGAGAACCTAATGAGTTCTCAATGATCACACTTACATTTCATCCAGGAAGAAAAAATGTAAATATATTCATTCATAAAACAGAATTCATCTGACTTTTAATTGTGTACATATTTTCTGAATATCTTCTGTTTTTCTAACCCAAACATACACTTTTATATTAAAGAATAAATTCCATAGAGTCTTGAAAGTTATAATTGCCACTGTTGAGAAGCAATATTTAATGTCAAAAATTGTATTTTTCCTAACAACTATTACTTTTCTGTTTCTCATATAAATGCCCATTTTCCTGAATGCCAAAATTTTTAAAAAATAGCATTCTGACTTGTTCTTCCATTTTGTTTGTTTTCAGTATAAATGCATAAAATAGGAGTTTGCCAATGCAAATATTGCACTTTTCCCTTTAGATTTATAAACTACAGAGGACCATGAAACATTTTAAACCACTTATAGTGGTTTACACACATTTGTATCCTTCAACAATGTTTTTTTTTTTAAGAAACCAAGAGAAAACCTTTTAAATAGTCTTTTTTACAGATAAATTACTACTACCAAGATTCTGGCTATGCATGTCATTTGACAACAACCAAAACAATAATTTTTCTTGTGTCTTCAGTTCTTTCTTTTTTTTTGAGGGGTGTGTGTGTGTATGTGTGTGTGCTTGTTTTTTGTTTGGTTTTGGGGGGTTTTTGTTTGTTTTGGTTTGGATTTTGGTTTTTATTTGTTTTGGTTTTGTAATTTTGTTTTGTTTGCTTTGTTTTTTGTTTTGCTTGGATGTTTCCGAGTACCAAGACTGCATGCATAAATATACCAAGATATCTTTTTATATTTCTTGCTTTACATTTAAATCTATTTCCATTATAGAAAAGAATACTCTTTTGTATTTAATGAGTACTCAAAATCAGGGAAGAGAAAAAAAAATTCTCAGTATTCTGACGAATTATAAATATTTGACACATGTGAACAACATGAACAGATAACTCAGCAAAAGAAGTCTTCTGTGTTCCAAAACAGTACATGCCATGAATATAGATCAGCTTTGATATTAAGAAAAACAAGATCAAAAATCCTGTAAAAAGACACACAAGCAAAATTACTGTACCTTACCCTGTATATCTAAAATGCCAGAAATATGAGCATTTGAGCACTCTATACACACTATAAGCTTTTCCACTAGGGTAACAAGTATTTCTAATGTCTACCTTTATCTGCCATTTTTTAGATTTTATTATCCTGTGGAAAAGGAGAGCCTCAATAAACAAATAAACCTTCTTTTGGACAAAAATTTGGTATATGCTATGTACCATGATTATGGAGTTTCTTATATGTTTGAAGATAATGTCACTGTACTCCTTAAAACCCCTTGATTGCCTATTACCCACAACACAAATTCCATCAAGTGTATATTTTTTGTATGTATCTCTAAAAACCAATTTGCACACACAAATAATAAATACAGATAACTATTAACACTTTCCTTCTTCTTGACATTACCAACTGCTGTAAAACTGTGAGGACTCATTCTTGATCGACTTTCTTTTGTTTTTTTTTAATCTTGGAATATAAATTATTTAGAAAAATGCACCAGTTCTCACAACATGATACATTTCCAGTCATTTCTCTCAAAGGTGAAAGCAGTTGTCAAAAATAATGTAGTTTAGACAGTTTCCATAAAAAATGGACAGAATTCAAAATCCATCATTGAGATTGCTCTGTTTTTAAATCAAAACTGAGCCAAATATCTATATTGATCTGTGGAAATTCAATCAAATATTTCCATGCAAACATTTCTGTGAAGAAAAGAGTTACTTACCTAAAACCCCCAGCCTGTAATTGATAGTGACAACAATGACATTTCCGTAGCTTGCGAGAATGCTGCCATCAATCATATTGCCAGTCCCCTCCATGTAAGATCCACCATGGATGTAGACCATAACAGGTTTCTTGCTGTTCTGATCATGAATGTCTGAAAAAATTCAAGTAAGGAAAACACAATAAAGTAATAAAAACATAAGGAAAATGGCATTAGTAACTTTAAAATTACTTTAAATTACAGTGCTAAAAATAATCTTAATTACTTCCTATGTTTTCAATGTCACCACCACTAATACCTGGTAGCTTAGACAGTTCAGGACCATCCTACAAGCCTAATATTTATAATTTAAAATTTCAAATACTATTTCCTCTAAAATGGTCTCAGAACACTTCAAATGCATTCAGTATTACCGGAAATTTAATTTTAATAGAAATGTCTTAAAGCCTAAAAAACCAAATTATGAAATAATCTTGGGTTTTTTTAGAATACTCAGATTCAAATAAAAGTATCTGTGCATCTAATAATAAAATTATAGTAATGATCCATACTTTCCCATTTCTCATGTGACATAATTATTGAAATTCTTTTCCCAAGAGATAATATCACAAAATATAACTGTTCTGATAGAAGAAAACATAGTAGATTTTCCTTCTTTGAAACAGCTTAGGACTTAATAAATAGAGAGGATTTATGTGAATTCATGGCCTTGACTTTTTTGTATTTAAATCAAATTATGTCTTTTGTGTTGCATTTTTCCTGGTCTGGTAGCAGCTAAGCCTCAAAGAAGAGCCTTGAGTTAATGGTATTGCTGAACTTTTGCATATGCAGAAAATTCCTGACTACTTTGAAAAAGACAAACAACTAGGTCTTTATCTCTAAAAGAAAGTTAAATGAAATTGACAAAATTAAAAAAAAAATCTAAAAGAAAGTCAAATTAAATTGATATTACATATTTAACAGTGAGTTATAAAGATGTGCTAATTAATGATTGGAATATATTTGGGACCAGATTAATCTAAAAACCTTGGTTCTTGATGCTAGTGATGATTCAGAATACCTAAATCTGGAACTTACGTGTTCTACAAAAACTGTTGAGAGACTAAGCTCCTTTATAGAGGCAAATTCAGCAAGCTGCCATTAGATATACAAATCTTTTACAAATAATTCAGTGTATCTATATGGAATCAGAGCACTTCTTTCAAGTATATAGCACAACATACAAGGAAAAGCAAAGTCTCTGATTATTCAACCAGATTTAGAAAGAAAATATTTTGGATAGGCATTTATTGAAGAGTGGAGAAGAGAGGCAGACAAAGAAAAAGCTGAACTAAATATCTACAGGTGAGGGATCTGGGTTTGAAAGCCTTCCAAACATCTTCACTCAGGTTTATTAGGAAATACTGAGACAAAAATGTCATCAGGAATGAAGTACCAGATAGTGTTTTATATATATGGAAGTAATTAGAGCATACTCAAAGGTAAATTTTGACTGTCATATTCCTTTATCTTTTTTTGCTTTACTCATGTGTATACACTAGCTTAATTATCACAAATTTCCAGCTGAGTTCAGGCTGCAATGTACACCTACTTGTCAGAGTTTAAGGCTTGTGCTTGACTCTGCCTCTTTTCCACAAAAAAGATACATCCATTCATCTTGTATTTTAAATGTTGTATTTGAGCAGCGGAACAAAAGTTTTTTGTAAGATCTTTTTAATTGTTGTGACTATAAGAGTAGTACAGCAATTAAACAGATGCTGAAAAGAAATTAGGTGCATTCTGTCAGCATTTTCAGCAAAGCACATAAAAATACTTCTTCTATGAAGGCACTGCTAAGTCCTCAAAAAACCTGAAAGCATCAATTATTTAACAAAATTATTTGTGTTGCTGAATTACCTTTCCCTTCTCACCCCAAAGTCTCATGGCACAATTTCTATATTTAATCTTTTCTTATTACCTATTTCTACCTCAGAGTTGAATCTTTCATGGATGAAGTCAATATAAGGTTTCTCCTCCCCCTTCAATGGTAATGTGATTATCTTCAACATAAAGGAAATTAGCTCGAAGCTTTATATGCTTGGATCTAAAGTAGATACTCTTGTTAATAATGAAATCCTAACATTTTATAAAATTTAAAAAAGGCCAAATAATAATGTGTTCACAATCTAGTATTTATTTTTATTTTTAAAGTCATTTTGTTTTTCTTGTTAATTGTCTTTTTACTTTAAAATTAACTTCAGTATTTGGTATAGAAGTGATAATACCATCATTTGAAAAAAGCGTATATTGCACAGAAATATGAAGGTGATAATCAGAAAATAACAGAGTAATTTTAGAGTACTCTGCACAGTATTCCTGTGTTGTAAGAAAAAGTGTAATTCAGCAGTGAAGGTGGTAGAGGGCAACCAGTGTGAACCAAAGGCCTGAGGTTTTTATTAAGGTATTTTATATACAGACAGAGTAGCTACAATAGACCTGAACTCTCAGGAAAAGAGGTGATAGTGTCCTCACTGCAGTGTGTATGATTCTAAGGGAAATAGAGAAGAAGCATTTCAAAGTAATTTGAAATTTTGTCAGATGGGAGAAAACAGGAAAAAAGACATGGAATAACACTTTGGATTGGCCAAGCACGAGAGGATTAATAAACACATTGCTTTGAAGCCAGACCAATAAACTACCCAGGGATTTTATCTTCTCATTTAATTTGAAAGTGGGTTTTTTTCTTAGTTTGGTAAATACATGTAAACTGACTATGTAACTTTAATGAAAAGGAGGGGTGAGAATAGAAGAATATTTCATGACTTCTTTCTATTTTGGTGCATCCTAAATAGATTTGTTGTGTCAAGGCAAGAAAAAAAATATGTTTCCATCTAAAACTTTTTTGGGGTACTTCACTGTGAACTTTTAGCATTTTCTTTCAGGAAACCCAATCTAACTTTGAAAGAAGTCAATGAAAATGATTGTTACTGATTTAAGTGGAAATGTGGTCAGAGTCAGAATGAATGTGTCTCAGAGGCTAGCTGATTACAGGAAAAAAAATAAAACAACATCAACAGCTTCCTTTATTTTTGTGTCCTGAAATAAACCACATCCTGTGAGAAAAAAAGATAAATAAGTAAATAAAAATAGCAAAGACAAAGCACAATTCAACTGCATCAATGTACAGCATGTGCACTGGGGAAACAGTGGAAGTGAAAGGAAGGATATATGTGTTTTTTCATGAATTTCAAACAAGTGAATATATAAAATGTGTAGGAGGGAAAAGAGCACATGCATGTCTTTAAATTCCATTTTCTCAATCTAAGAAAGAATAGAGGGGGAAAAAAAAAATGTGGTTCCAAATAACATTTATGCTACTCACTTCACACATATTTAGGAATAAACTTTACACCTATGTCACAGAGGAACTGCAGTCATCGATATGCTAATTTAGATTTTAAAAAGAAAAACAATCAAAGTAAATTCTAAAGAAGAAAATAAAGAAGCACACTGATGTGAGCTTCTGCAAATAAAGGACTAAAAATTATGTTGAAATAACAGCAATAATAATAACAATAATCCTTATTATAACAAAAATTGAAAAGTTTATGTTCATGCATCAGGGTCAGGCTTTGAAAAAACAAAAAATACCTTCATCTTCACCACGATCATTACTGGTTATATCATCTGCGCTTTTCTTTGTGTTGGCTCCTGGGATCATATTGAGGAGGAGAATAAAGGGAAAAAAGAGAATTCAAAACCAGCAGGTTCTCAAAAATAAAAAACCACTAGTACAAAAAATGTAACAAAAATGTCAAAATCTGTTACATTTGAAATTGAAAAACAAAAAAGATGCAAACTGCACATAAACATAAAATGTCAAGAAGAACAAATTGAAAATATTTGAAAAAAATTATCATATTCTGTGACAATGCAGTACTTTAGTTAAAAGTGATTTCTGCAAAAAAAAAACCAAATTAATGTACTATTAAAAAAGAATAATATAAACCAAAAAAGTATGTTAAAAATCACCAAATTATGTTTTTACATAAGAAATGCAATTTTTAAAAAATTTTTTTCTGTAACCTTGAGGAAATAATACTTTCAGTTACTTTCTTCAATGATGTAACATTTTATTCATCCTCAGTAGAATTTTTTAAGAAATAGCCACAACATGAATTTTGGATAAAACTAATGCAAATAAAATGATCATTTGAGTTTTACACAATGTGACTGGACCAAGACAAACCATAAAGACCTCCTTAGAATTTAATCTTGCTTCCCATATGAGCAAAAAGATATTTAAAACAAGACTGTAAACAAAAGTGAAACAGAGTTGAGTTGATCTCAGACATGAAATTGGTCTAAAACCAGCCTTAGTTCAAAATATACATTTCATGCTCTTTAGAAAAAACTAGAAATTGACTGAAAACATTTACTTACCATGATAAATAACTTGCATTTCTTTATTAGAATATTTAGTAAAGAATATATTTTAATTTGCATTCAAGATGCTTTCTTAAAATACTTTTGAGGTGTACTCATGTGCACACACTCACACACACCCACACAGGTAAACATTTATGCTCATACATGTCATAGCCTGTGCTTATTGGAGAAGAGGAAATAAACATAGTTTTCACCATGCCCATCCTTGGGCAATACTTCTGCTTTCTGACTAAAAAAATAAAAATACATCAAGCTATTCTTGCACCTAGCATTCTGTTATCCTGTGCTTACTCCTGTAACAAGTAGCCCTCTGTAATGTAAACAGTAACTTGATAAGGAGTGAAACACAAATAGGAAACTCAATTTATAATTTAGATTAGAAATTTACATAGCTACTAAAGAAATGAAATGGTCTAAACTCTAATAATTTTCTTGATTTTTTCTTTATTTTGAAGTGCCTTTACAAGACATGCTGAAAAAGAACAGTATACTTTGTTTATGTATGAAGTCTAAATTTGTCACAGATATATCATATTTAAATAAATATTATTTACTACTTTTATTATTCTTTTTAAATTTTACTTTTTAACTATATTTATATCCCCCAAAATCAAGCTTTCAATTAAATCTTAGTCCATGATTGTAAAATAGATTATCTTTATTATAACTAAAGTATTTAATATTTTTTAATATATATGGTTTTGGAATCAGTGTACTAGTTTATTTGTCTTCTAGATACACATTTTCTACAGGCATTTTCTGGAAGCTCTGTCACTATGCACGCAGTGATGATGATTAGTGAGCAAAAATGGGAAAAGCAGTGACTGAAATTCTATCTCCACATAAAGTGTCCATCTTCAATGCTGCTGTACGAAAGATATTGTTTATGCAGTACATCAGTGGATTCATTATAAATATCCAGTACATAATTAACTAAGTAAAATATCTCTGTCAATGAAATATACATGTTCTCTAATCTCTAATTTATTTCAGAAATAATAGATACAGGCTCACAATCTCAGTGACCATCCATGTTTTGTTATTTTATTGCTTATTACCAAATTACTTATAGCCCAGTGAAGGTTGAATACTTTCACAGGTGATATACAGATAAAGTTAATTTTGTATTTAAATAAATACTCAACCTTGCACTTAAACTATTTTTGATTCATATAAAATATTTATGAGACATAGTTATTTATAGGCAAAGAATATAGACACAAGTATAGACACAAGTTGGAATGCACATAACAAATTTCAGTACTAGTTTCCCCAGGGAGGTAGTCTTTTAATTGTTTGATAAAAAATATGATCATCATATGGAAAAAATTAAATCAACTACCACATATTTTTATTCCTATGAATTAAAAAATATCAAAGTCAGTGTGATCCCACATATGCAGTACCTGTAGTCAAAAACTGTGTGTACAATTATCAGGACTGTAATCCCTATTTCCAGTATTTCTGAGTGAAATAAATAATTGTGTCACAAAACATTTTAATTTGGGTATTATCTCACCCCAAAATCTCCAATACACATATGAATAACATATTGCAAGGATTTTCTCTTTAATGTACTTCCCAATGGAACTCCGGCTTAGTGTACTTCTGAAAAAAAATAACACAAGTGTAATGAGAATTTAGAACATGTGCTCACATCATGCTACTAGATGGATTACCTAACAAGGTATGTGATATAAGGCTATCTGTGACATTTGAAACACCCGTTATTCCTTTTTATTCCTTCAAAGATGTAAAATATCATGTTGTAATCCATTTTCAGAAGAAATTACTATAACTTAGGTAGTATGTATTTATTTACAATGTGAGTGAGAATGCAGTTTCTCCTACACGTTGTGAAACAATTATTTGCCTGCTGGCAACTGTTTTGTAACGAAGTTCTTGGGTTTGAGAGAGTTTTATATTCGTTTTGAGATCTGGTAAAATGGATTACATCAATGAGTTCTCAAACCAGGTTTCTGTGTTCCTATCCCATTGGATTTTTTTCATACTATGCATACTAGCCATAAAATCATATAATTGTTAAGGCTGAAAAGGATCATCAGGTCCAACTGTGGCCCTAAGTGCCACATCTATATCTTTTAAATACCTCCAGGGATGGTGACTCAACAACTTCCCTGGACAGAGTGATCTAATGCCTGACTATCCTTTCCATGAATAATTTTTTTCCCAATATCCAATTTAAACCCCCGCTGGTGAAACTTGACGGCATTCCATCTCACCCTATGTCTTGTTACTTGGAAAAAGAGACCAACCCATACCTGGCTACAAACTCCTTTCAGGTAGTTGTAGAGAGTGATGAAATGTCCCCTGAGCTTTACATTCTTCAAGTTAAATAACTCCAGCGCCTTCAGCTGCTCCTCACACTTGTGGCCAAGTGCTTCACCACCACTGCTGACCTTCAGTAACAGAGCACTCCTGTGCCTCAGTGCTCTCCGTGCAGTGAGGGACCCAGAACTGAGCACAGGATTTGAGGTGCAGCCTCCCCAGTGCAGGTACAGGGGGATCATCACTACCCTGGTCCTGCTGGCCACATTATTGCTGATACAAGCCATGTGGGTAATACTGTTAGCATGAAACAGTTGGAGGAGAACAGACATTATTGTTGTAATTATTTCAGTAACTCCAAAACTACCCAAATACTCGGGAGCATTGCTTAGAAAAATTATACAAATCTTTCAAAAATAAAAGTTGCCAGAAACATACTCTCTCACACAGAGAGCAAAATTTGAATTTTCTAACCATGTTGTGCTTTTTTTATTAGAAATGTCAATTCATTTGTCCTTAAACTTTAAAAAAACCACAGTAGTCCTTGTCATAAGATAAAAAAGTTGCTATACTTCTAAGGTTAGCTTAAGGTTGCATTAATCTAGGAGACTGAATGGAATTATGACTCAAAAACTCCCATTGCTCAGAAAAATTGCTTGCCTGCAACAGCTGATTGTCCCACAGATCAACATTTCCCTCTGCTTTGGGGCTTCTTTTTTGAGTGCTCAGGGTTGGGCCAAATTTTTCCCCATATTTCATAGTCTCCTTATCCCAAATCACAGGAGCAGCAATTTTAAACTTCAGTTCCCATACACCAAGTAAACACTGTATTTTAGGATTTGGCCCCTCTGCAGTCTAAGAACTGTTTACTCATTCATCCCACATGAAACACAGATGGTAAATTTCAACAGAAACCTGGGATCCAGCAGTAGTAGTAACGATCTAGTGCATTAAAGACTGAATTCCCTGAGTATCTCTATTGAGTAACCTGGTGTTTGACCAGAGTTCCTGGTTTGTGAAGTTTGTGTTTCACTTTTCATGATACTAAAAAGTAATACACAAAAATGTTTGCAAATGTAAATAGAATGGGATTTTTTTTTCCAAATGGTCAAGGCTAGGAATGATTTAATTACATGTCTTAAATATGCTGTAGATAGCATAGCTCTACTGAAGAATACATTTGTATAAAGGTTCCTGGTTTAGAAAAATATCTTACCACTAATGACCATTACTAGAAAAATATGTGACTTTGTAATGCATATATTAAAGGCCATGTGATCTCTTTCCATTTGTCCTACAATTCCATTAACTGCTCAGTGAAAAGAGTATGGTGCAATGTATTACTGAACTTTGTCAAACCTCTTGTGAAGGATTTTTGTCTGTCAGAAACTACTTCTTTTTCAGATATATATATATATATATACATATATAAGCTGTTTTGAAAACAGCTCCAGCCAATATGGTCATAACGAAGTAGAGTTTCATGTGGGCTACCTTTTTTACTATCTTGGAAGCATTGCAAGCAATGCAGTTCTAAACATTATGTCAGCAAACATCTCTAAATGGTTTTGATTTTGAAACACTGATAAATGTGTTAATAAACTATTAAAAAGGAGTTGATTTAATT
The DNA here is from genome assembly GCA_037013685.1 of Acridotheres tristis. Taxonomy (NCBI): domain Eukaryota; kingdom Metazoa; phylum Chordata; class Aves; order Passeriformes; family Sturnidae; genus Acridotheres; species Acridotheres tristis. The sequence goes on from CM072884.1 coordinate 93,237,527, forward strand.
TGTCTATGGATTTACAGTCACCTTGTATTCATAGCTTTGTTCTCAATGCCATGCACAAATCTATCACAAATGAAGAAGTCACCCTGATGTAAGCATGTCCTCTGGCTCACATTTCCTTTGCATAATGAATAAAAATCTCATTCAGAAACAGATTTTCTGGTTTTGTAAGTTGTCCCAGTTGTATTGACAATTTATGCTACATCTTTCTCCATTCAGATGATATGAATCACATATATGTAATATAGGCAAGTCCCATGCATGCAGTTTACCAGGCTTGCATATTAGGTATTCACTCTGAAGCCTCTAATGGAAGCAAAAAATCATCCACAAGTGCTTAAGCTGATGCCATTTCTTTCAATTTTATATGCAATTGCTCCATCTGTCACATAGTATATCTTTTGACCCCATTTAAATTTGGAAAAGGGCTCAGTTTTCAGAAATCACACAGCACATTATTAGTTCTATGACCTCCCAGTTTCACATAGCACATGCTTAACCTTCTGGAAATTTCCAGCTCAAACCAGATTAATACAAGATTTAATAGTAATTTTCTCAGTGATATGTCTTATTTGTACAGCCATTTTATTATAATTCTAAAGCTCTTGTTTTCCAAACCCATGAAAAATATTGTAATTTTACAATCAGATCAAGTCAATAGTTCATTACAATCTCAGGAGAGCATTAGAAAAGCAAAATTTCCTCTCTGCATTTCTCCTAAGACTGGTGGGATAACTTTGCTTTGAGTCTCACCTAGTGTGCAAGACTTGAGTCATTTCATGTCCAAAAAAAGGGGTCCATCAGTGGGGTAGTTTGGCAGTCAACACTGTAACTTGCTCACCCCTATGGCCAAGGCTCTCCAGCTACCTTTATAGTTGTAACAAGAAGTTCTAATTTGGCAGCTGAAGAAAGATCAAATGAGGCATTTGACACTTGAAATAGAGTGGAGGAAAATGATTTTTAGAATTTCAGCTTATTAAAGTGATGTAGAAGTTGATAGATCCCCTATGCTAGGAAAGATTACAAAGGCAGGCAATATATCTATATACCCGTTGTTTGGAAGTCTGTTCATTTAATCAAAGAAAGAAAAATATATTCATATTGCCTAGATTCAAATAACTATTTTTCTTAACTGAATAATGGCAACATGTGTGTGTAACTGTGTGTGGGTGTGCACATATAAGCAAATATGTACACATAAATGCACATGAAAAAGCTTTATACAGCTAATCAGCTTCCAGAAAGAAACCAGCTTTTTCTGGCACTCTCTCTCCCATAATCATGTTAAAATTAAGTTATAATACATCAACAATGTGCATAACTCCAGCAAACAGCCATATTTAATGACTTCAATGAAGTCCTTAGCCATAAATTAGAGGCCTTCTAATTCTTTCCTTAATAACATGAAGACTTAGATTCCTACTGTTGTAGGTAGTTTTCAATGGGAAACTCAATGAAAGCATAAAAATTTGCTTAAATTTGCCTGAATGAAATGTGTTTAGTTTTGTTTTAATTCCTATATTATCACTGAATAGCAGAAGACACACGATTAAAGTAGCCATTATTCTAATGCCATTAATAACAACAAAACAAAACCATTTGGGTTGCAAGTGCTAGCTCTGTAAAGCAGCAACATTTAACTAAGGAGCATGCAACATAATTGAATTCATGTTCTTAATCACTCCAGCTGCAGCACACACAAAAAATTATTTGGATTCCAGAGAAAACACATAAATGTTGCTGTATATCCAGGAAATGTTCCTTTTCAAGAAAAGAGAATTAAAGGACAGTTCTGTGTGATATCCATAATTGGATGAACTGTAAAGAAGATCAGCAGAAAACCCTACAGTTTTGTGTTCTATGCATTAGCAAGGATTAAATAAAAAAGAAAATGCTGTTTCACAAGCTTTTTCAAATAGTTTCAGAGAACCAATAAAAAAATCTATTGAAAAAGAAAAATTCTGAGGTTGAAAAAGAGGTTGCATAAAAAATATGCGATTGTTATATTACCTCAGTTCTATAGTCTATGTGGCCTACAGGTTTCAGTTACATGATTACACAAACCTTTTTTTTTTTTTTGTGAAAAAATAATTGCTTACATCTTTCTGGGTATTACCTGTTCCGTGTACAATGAGAGTGTAATGATATTGTACAAATGATGGATGTGAAATGTCAAAAGGAAAAGAGTTTAATTCGTTGAAGAGGGATGCGTGTTGGTTGTAATGATTTTTAAAAAGAGGAGAGGGTAGGGGGAGTGGTGGGGAAGCGAAGACTAGGAGTTGGGAGGGGGATGTGTGAATACATTGTATGATAATAAGAGTTATTAGTGTGGGGATGGGGTTTTTAAGGAGGAGAAAAATGAAAAAGGGGGGGAAGAAAATTTGAATATATATATTGAAAAAAAAAAAATTAGGGGGGGGGATGAAGTTTGGTGGTTGTTAAAAATAGAAAGGTATCTTATAAAAGAAAAATAAATTGTAATGGGGAAAGGGTTTTTTGTAGTTTCATATTAAATTTATATTTATTTTGGGGAGTAATAAGAAGATTGTTAAAAGTGTAGAAAGAAAAGAAATATATGTAGTGTTATGGGGGGAAAGAAATTTTTTATTAAATTTTAAATAATTTGTTTTTTTTTAAAAAAAAAATTATATTAATATGTTTTTTTTATATTTTTGTAAAAAATTAAAAAATTATTAAGATGTATATAATATTATTTAATTTTTGTATTTATTATAGAGAGGGAAAAGTATTGTGTTGGGAAATAGAAGGTGATAGGGGAGATAAGAGGAGTGTTTCTTGCACTTCCAGTGTAACTGAATCTGCTTTATTTGGTGGAGAAATAGACTAGGCCTGCAATGCTTACTGATTCAATAACGAAAGACTAATTAAAACCATAAAACTATCATATAGTTTGATTAATTCAGAAAGAAGCACATATTTTTCTGTGCAAGCATCAGCTGAAACACTGTCAGTTTGAAAGCATAGCAGTGACCTCAAATAGCTGACATTTCTCTGCTGAAGTAATGCACTTGTGAAAGTGTGAATGTAGTAAACTTGTGTCCTAGTTTCAGTTAGTATAGAATTAATTTTTTTAAAGTAACTTGTACAGTTTGGTATTTTGAATTTAGTATGAGAATTATGTTGATAACACACTGATGTTTCACTTGTTACTGAGTAATGCTTGCCCTACGTCAAGGACTTCTCAGTTTCCCACACTCTGCTGGTGCACAAGAAGCCAGAGGAGCATGGCCATATACTGGTAGGATCTATAAATCCCACTGCAAAGTTTCTTCAGAGTATATTAATACTGCAGTTTCCAGTCAGTGAGTGTAAGACAAGAGTGCAGCTAGCTGCAGAGTGGAAATAGACTGCTGGCATGATGAGTATACTACAATTGAGTTGCAATAATGTATATGACTTCTAAATTAGATAATTCAACATTTCTTAATAATCAAAATTCCCAAGCCTAAATGCAACTACGTTCTAGTTAATGTAGACATTAAGTAGAATTTGCAGAAAGAATTCAGTAATGTTGACTTAATACAACCTGTAACTAAAGGGTGAATATTTCAAACATGCTTAAGAGAAGTAAGTACCTATGTGCCATTTAAAATGACTTTGAATGAGGCAGACAACTGAACACTGCAAGCACGTGCTCTGCATTTAAGTGCTGGTGAAGTTGTTTGTGCAAATTCTCCCTTTGGACATTTGTAGGCACCACTGGAAGCTGTGAACTGAATAATCAACTTTTAAGAACACACCTAATTATTTGATGCAGCTATTAAATTCTTCATTTTGAAAACTTGTTTAATTTGTGGTTGCCTTTGGAGAATTCAGGAAGTAATTGTGTTTGTTATGTCAGTGGATCCTGTGAAACTATAATTTTATTCCATTGTGATAGATAATAGTTTGGCATCATATTTTGATGTTTGCTGGATCTTTGACCCCTTAGTTTTATTTGGAAATCTTGGGAGTGTTAGTTACAGGTAAATAAAAGGTCCATATGAGACATCCAATGGAGATAAAAACTTTTGTGGGTTTTAGGGGTCTTTTTGTTTGGCTTGTTGGTTTGGTTTGGTTTGGTTTTAGTATACAGCCATATTTTCAGTTTTTTTGCTCTACTACATTTTAATGACATCTTCATCTACACACAACAATGCATTAAATCTTACTGGAATTCATGATACCGAACCAACTAAAAAATAGACTATCGAAGAAATAAGTTGCTAATAAAAAGCGTATAAATTTAAAAGATGGAATAGAATATACGACAGCTATTTGTGGGGAAATCAGATCTAAGTTGTATATGATGAAAAGCTTTACAATGTGGAATATGAATATTTAATTATTCTAATACTTCCCAAAATAGTATGGGCACATAAAATATTTTCCCTAGAATTGAATAACAGATGTGTAGGAAATAAGATAGAACCGTGAACATAAAGTTCATGTAAATATTCATTATTACTCAGTACTGAAAATGTATGACTTTTCAAAACAGAAATTAGCGTCCTTATCCCAAACAACTGGCAATACATTTTGTCATCAACGTGGTAAGATTTTTTTGTTTTCACAGAAAAATATTGGGGAAGAGGAATGGGGAAGGGAAAAGGACAGACAAAACCTGCAGCATTCTGTATTATTTACAGTTTAACTGCTTCCAAACATTCATTTTGGGCATATTATGAAGTTGTGATAATTCATCTACAATATTAAAGTGGAACACAGACCATTTTGATTCATACACGCTATATAATTATTAATTATATTAAGCTAGCCCCAAAACTGGTGGTCAGAATCATGATTTAGTTCACGATTATTCAAAATTCAGCAACACAGCACTGAGTTCACTAGTATCTGATCTGTTTAAATTCCGTTATTTGAAAATATCAGTTGGTTTTCAATAATTCGTGGATTATATATCTGTACTAGTGGAAAAATCTTTTGTCTATTGAACAAACTGGATGAGAACTCGTATCTCATTCTGGCTTTCCATTTTGCAATTTTGCAGGCATAACTCACATTTTGTACTTTTAATGTTGGGGCTCAGGCTTTACTCAAAATTTAGAAAAGAAAAACAGTGGCTTGTCAATTATAATTATCTGACAGAAGTAGGAAATTAGAAGCAAGTAATAAAAAGGTCTTTTCGATGTAAATATTACATGGCATGTGCCATTTGATACAAAATAATAGAATTCTATAATATCAATATTGTATTATATGATTTACTACTCTATCTGAAGAAAGACAAGTTAAATTTTGCATTTCATAGCAATTATATATGAACTACATGGAATTAGATGTGAAATGATACAGCTTATGTATGTAACTACCTCTGAGAAATTGAATTCCAGTCATCTTTGACTAAATATAAGTAGTTCTTGTGAAAAGAAACAGGTCAAGTTTTTCTTCTTTTGACTTATTTAAGCAATATTATTGTAGATGTGCTGATGTTATTTGTTGTCATATAAAAGTCCTACAAGAAAAAAAAAAAACATTAGTTCTGCATTTGTATTCAGCTGTAGAAGAGAGCTGAATGTTTCCTTTTCTCAATCAGTGCAATTTACAATTTAAAACACCTACCATCTATTTGAGGAAATTAACTATAATTGGCAGTTTTGCTCAGGAAAATAAGCCGCAGAGCATGAGTCTGTTGAAGGTCACTGACAAAGGGATTTAGCGAGGTTGTATGGAGGTAAAATTGGCACAACATCAGTCCAAATTATACCTGCCTGTATGCTGTTGTTACTCTGTCAGTCATACCAGGACTGAAATACACGAACAAACCAGAAACACTGGCACCACAGCCAACTTTCCTACCACTAATGGGAACAAGAAGAAGCTATCAGATATAAAAACAAACCAAAAACAGATTGCTGTGATCAAATCTGTCAGGGTTTCCTCCTGGCACCAACCAAGCCTCCTGTCCAAGCTCAAAGCCTCCTGACAAAATCTACATGGTGTAGCAGATGAACTTACCCTGTGCCTTTAAACTCTCTCCTCCCCTCCCCTCTAAAGAACAGTCAGTTTCTGCCAACTGTTTTTCTCCTGAGGCATAATTTGAAAGAAACAAAAGCACCAGGTGAAAGGTGATTTTTGTAGTAGTTGTTCCTCAGCTGGAGAGCTGCCAAAAGGCAAATTCCATTAGTTCCACTGTATGTGTACGTGGTTGTACCTGTGTGTCTGTATGACATTTGCCAAGCTCTCATACATTTTAGGCTTTCATGCCTGGATCCTTTAGCAACAGAGGAAAAATCTGAGAATGTCTTTTGTACTGTGTTTTGCTTTTCAGGCACCACTGTGGGTAATTTCACATTCTTACCAGTAAACCCTGATGAAACTGGCCATAGAAAATGAAAAGAAAATCATCAGTACATTACGCCTGACTAACCCAGTGGCCTTCCATGATTATTATGGGATAAGGGAAAAGCTACAGATGTTATCTATCTCTGCTTCTGAAAGGTCTTTTCCCTACAACAATCTTGCTGATAAATTGGGGAGATAAACATTTGATGGAAGGGCTACTTGGATGGATTAGGCTGCTAACAAAATTGATCAACAGCTCAATGTCCAAGTGGAAACCAATAACAGTGGTGTTTCTCAAGAGTCTGTGTTAGGACCCATACTATTTAATATCTCTATCAATGACTCAGTGGGACTGAGTGCACCATCAGCAAGTTTGTGGACACCACCAAGCTGTGTGGTAGAGCTGACACATGGAAGAGAAGGGCTGCCAGTTAGAGGGACTTTGGCAGACTTGAACAGTTATCCAGTGTGAGCCTCATGAAATTCAATAAAGCCCAGTGCAAGGTCCTGCACCTGAGTCTGGACATTCCAGTATCAGTAGAATCTAGTGATGAATGGATTGAGAGCAGCCCTGCAGAGAAGGATTCTGGAATACTGGTGGATGAAAAAATTGGACATAAGATGTCAGTGTGGGCTTGCAGCCCAGAAAGCCAATCAAAATCTTGGCTGCATAAAACCAGGCATGTTCACCATTTCTGAGGGCTGTGGTTTTATTTTTCATGTTTTCTAAAATCTCTGACACATTAGGTTCGGAACAAGTTTAATAATTCTTGCAACAAATCTAGGATTGGACATTCTGCAAAATATCATACCAAGTTCAACAAACAACATTCTGCATTTTAGCATTTCAAAATAAACCCCTGCTGTCATCCATATTTTAATTCTGGTGATATAATTTTCCTCATGATCAAAGTGCACTGCCCTTTTCTGTCCCATATTGACTTTACTACATTTCATTTTACTATCTCATTTCATAGGTCTCTACATAAATTTCCCTTGGAAGCTTATTACAGATTTTTGTAAAAAGCAGCAATTCCAGTAACAACCCTTAATTTGTGATTCAGACTCTTGCCTTTGAAAATAGATTTCAAATTCATCAATATCAGAAGTATAGTACAAACAAGATCATTAAAGTAATTGATAATGTTTCCTCTCTCAAGAGTAGCTCTCAGATTTTTGCACCAAGAAACCAACATCATCTGACAAGTTATTTTCTTCCAAATCTTCTGTCTTTCCTTTGCATGGTTCTGCATCCTGTGACACCATTCTTTTTCTTCACAGTGGTTAAGCTTTCTAAAGTGATGTTCTTATCTTTTCCTTACAATAATTTTATTCTATTTTTCCCTCATTTTTTGGTGTTATTATGTTTTTATTTGTCCATTAACTTTCCTTTGGATTGTGCTTAACTACTCACAATACGTACTTTACTACCTCTGCTTGTTTTGGTTGGGGTAGAGACAATTTTCTTCCCAGCAGCTTGCATGTGTTCTGTTTTGGATTTGTGCTGGAAACAGTGTTGGCAATGCAGGGATGTTTGAGCTATTGCTGAGCAAAGCTTGCACAGAGTCAAGATCTTTTCTGCCTCTCGCCCCACTCTACTCCACCAGCGTGAGGGCTGGGGATGCACAAGGAGCTGGGAAGGGATGCAGCCAGGGACAGAAGACCCCAGCTGACCCAAGGGATGTCCCACATCATATGGCTTCACGCTCAGCATATAAAGCAGGGCATGAAGGAGGAAGGCAGGGAGATATTCAGTGGTGACATTTGTCTTCCAAAGTCACTGTTTCACGTGATAGATCCCGGCTTTCCTGGAGATGGCTGAACAACTGCCTTCACATGGGAAGCAGTGAATGAATCCCTTGTTTTGCTTTGCCTGTGTGCACAGCTTTTGCTTTATCTATTGACCTGTCTTTATCCCAACACACGAATTTTCTCACTTTTACCCTTTCGATACAATCCTCCATCCCACTGGGGGAGGAATGAGTGAGCAGGTGAGTGAGCTGGCTGGGGTTTACCAGGTCAACACTTTAGAATAAAAAAATTAATTCAATCTCATCCTCTCTTCAGTTATTCCCCATCTTTCAGCATTCAGTAATAATTGAATGCCATTTCAGTTTCTCTGACAATTCTTGTTAATATCACTTTGTTCTACTCTCTCTTCTCTAGGTGTCTAGTGTCAAGAAGCAACAGACAATACACATTTCTCTTAGGGTAGTCAGGAATTAAAGATGTATAAAAGAGAGTTAAACAAGACATATTTTGATGAACTGAACTGTCAGAAGAATAATTACTACCACCTATATCCTTAGATATATTAATTATAAACCAGTATGTTATTCCCAAAAAGGGGTTGAGAATATAATTATTGATTTGCCAGTGAAATGGTTCGGTGACTAATTAAAATAAATTACTACAACAGATTAGTAGGAACATATACCATATATATGTATTAAAATCAAGGAAAAAAGTTACTGCAGCCTAAGGAAAACAGTCATTATAAAGCACTTATATATATACACAGAAAATAAGACATAGCTCTCCTTAAAAAAAAGCATCACTCTTTGATCTGCTAAAAATCTCGATTTAAAAAATGTTGATAAAATTTGAGTTTTCAAAAAAACTCTTTCATAAACCTTCTTCCATGAGATATTGAGAACATAATCATTCACAGAGAAAGAGGTGAAGTAATGTCATGGATTAAAAAAAAGCTACACAGCGTATGTTATATTGTAACCAGAGGTCAATTTTCAATCTAGCAAAAGATTAATGGTCTAATGAAATATTCTGTATATTAATCTGATGTTGTTTAATTTTCTGTTAATGACCTGGAAAAGAGGATGAATTATCATATTGTACAATTTGCCAGGCACAGAAACTACATGAGTCAAGGCTAGAAAGAATATTAATATCTTCAAAGGCAGTTTATAAAGCTAGGGAAATGAGGGAGCTATGTTTTTTAAACTTAAGGAGCTATGTTTTTAATTTAAGCCGCACAAACATCTAAATGCCTGTGAAATGTCAGCTATTCACTCTGCAGTCCATGGAGATAAACAATGTCTGCCCCAGTTTGAGACAATTTCAAACAAGGTGTACTTCTTTCTCTTTTTTTCTTTCTGAGTAAAAAGTAAACTGCACAGTGCTGGATGTATTTCTAAAGTAGTATGTTTAAAAACTAATAGTCATGCATAGACACATGATTTTTAGATTCCAAATTAACCATTACTTCCTAAGAAAAAGGCTTGGGTGTTACTCTAGTCATAATGATGAGAACCTTAAAAATATTGCCAAATGCAATACTCTGAATATCAAAGTACAACATGAAATTATTCTGAAAATACAAAAAACTTGTACATTAACGTATAATAGTCAGGTATAGCAGGTTCTATCAGGAATGATACATTCACATCCAGATTCTTTTTTAGAAAGTCTTAAAACCATAAAGTCTTCCATCAGTACTCTATGTTTCTGGAAGACAAAAATTATTTTGTATGTGAAGAGATTCAGTTAGAACCCTTAACTACATCCAGAGAACAGAAAAAATAAAAGGAATTATAACACTGTTGAATTGTTGCTTTACAGATCTCATGCACGAAATGAGCCAACTTTTCTGTGAAAACACAGTGTTGAATTCCTCTGAAGAACTGAATATATTTAAAAGCTATTAATCTTTAACAACTCAAAACCAATAAATGCTTTAAAAAATTACAAAGACATAATGCAATAAAATACCAGATATTTATTAGCATTTGGCACTATTATTAGCACTTAAGCATGTTATACCATATAGCTGGCACCAGTAACTCAAAAAAAAGGCAAACCACACAGTTATGTCTAATTTAATTGAGATAAGTGGGATTTATTTATGTTCAAAATAAAAATTATGGAGCAGAGATGGTGAACTGTGTGTTTCATGGCATAGATTGATCACCAAACTCTCTGGGAAGAAATTAGGGTGAAGTTTAGTTGACACAGAAGTCCACTGCACCATCAGGATTACTTACTCTGATGCATGAGAGGACTGACAGTTTGAAAGAAAGGAACAGGATAAAAGTATTTCGTGTGGTTCTAAAACACTTTCAACCTCAGTTTTTAATAGTTTTGTGGAGAAAATAGACTTTTATAACAACATAATTGTTTAAGATGTGTTAGCAGTGAATTCAAAAGCTCATGCTAAATTTATATTAGGATCAAAGAAGAACTAGTTACTGTCTCTAGTTCTCACATGGGATCAGAGAATCTTAGAATTAAGTTTTCAAAAGGGTTGGTTTTGTTCTCGTTGATTTTATTCAACCTTGAAAGTATACTATATTATTTGATCATACTCGGTTCCACCTTTATGATCATAAAAGGAATATCATTTTGTTAGGGCCTAAAAGGTGGGCTTCTAGGGGTTCACCCTTAGAAAATTACACGTGCTTCATATTTTTCTTAAAATAAGCTTTCTCAAAACATCAAAGCCAATCACACAATTACTTGTACACAAGCACACAGAAGAATTGCATCTCAGTTACTAAGGTTAATTAACATTTGCAGTATATGTGCCTGCTAACTTAGTTTCAGAATGGACATAGTAATAAAAGGAACATACAAAAGTCTGTCCTGAAAGCAGCAATGGCAATAGGAAGCCATTGTCGCAAGACAAATCATCCTAACATCCACACAGAAGACAGGGTGAACTGATTCAGAACTGCAGTGATGTTGCAAAAAAATGCAGCAAGTTGTAGAAGAAATAACATTTTTTTAAAAAGCCATGAGCCTAGCACAGCCTCCTACGTGCAACTGGCATTACAAATCAAAGGCATTTCAACCTATGGTTTGGCTACACAATTTTAAAATTGGAATAAATAATTTTTACCTTGTGAAACATTTTTGAACACAGCATGACTAATTTACCTTTAAATTTTCACCAGAAGTCTATAACTGACAGAGAGCAACTGTACCTGTGGATGTACATAGAAGTAAAATAAATAACATCTCTTTTAAGGACTGAGGCTGCATTGCCTAAAATTAGAAGGGAAAATATTATTATAACTAAGGAGAATAAGAATAAGAATAAGAATAAGAATAAGAATAAGAAAGAATAAGAATAAGAATAAGAATAAGAATAAGAATAAGAATAAGAATAAGAATAAGAATAAGAATAAGAATACATGAGTATTCATGACTCACAAGAGGGGCTGGTTATTAGCTTCTAGATCATGAACGAAAGTACACTCCTGAAAATGGGCAGAGGGAGAGAAGAGAATGCTGATGTTTCTTTAAATCTCCAATGTATCACGACGCTTACATCATGCTGCGTTGGGTTACATCATGTTAGGACTAGTGATGTAACCCGTCGCAATGCAATGCACACATCGCATTCAGTCAGCACTTTTTCAGCTTGTCCACATGATCACCCTGGCCAAGAGAGGCTTGCTTGAATTAATTAAAATTATTGTATTTCTTTGGTATTTATAGTTGGTCTTGAATAGAAACGTTTTTGGTTTAAGAGAATGCAGGAAGGAAAACAGAACTTAAAAGCATCCTAAATATAAGAAAGACAAATGTGTAGAACATGCAGGAAGGCTTGGTTTGATGATGATATGAAAAGCCACCCACATGAATATATTATATAGTAAACTTAGGAGCAAGTGAATCAGGGGAGAAATACCAGATGGATCACTCTCACTATAAGCATAATTAGAGATAAAATACATCCATGTGTTCAGTCAGAAGGTTGTGCTTTTGCTGGGGGAAAGGGGGTGGGTTTTCTTAGGGGTTTTGTTTTTAATTTTTTTTTTTTCTTTTTTTATCAAATGTGAAAGTAGAACTTTAAGACAGGACTTAAGGGTAAGCTTTTCCTACATGGTATGGATGTTGTGCTCTTGGGCTCTCAAACCAGGCTTCATCTTAGGTGAAGCAACAATTTCTATGCAGAAGCAAGCTGCTGAAGGTATTGGAACAGTGTCATTGCCAGTGTCCCCAGTGCACGTGCTGGAGTCTGCAGCAGCTAAACTGTGGTTGATGGTGGAGCTGGTGCCCAGCAGAGCATGCAAGTTACTGGAACAGCAGCAGCAACTGCGATTAGAGCCAAATATTGCACACCAACTGTAATCATTTGCCTAATTATTTAAGACTAAAGCCAAACAAGTCTAATCTTTGTCTCACCTTAGTCCTTCCTTTTTCTTAATCTAGCCTTAATGCTAGTCCCTAAAGCTTGAGCAGAAGCATCATAATATAGGTATAGGCAATTTTTACTAGTACTGTCATTGTGAAAATGTGACAGATATGGTTGAAACTTGTCCTTGTCACAGGCCACAGTAAGATTTTTATATCCCGCTTGTTTTTTTACACAATCCTCTGGGAAGCACTCTTTTTTTCTAAATGCTTATACATAGAAAAGATAAACTGCATACTTACAGCACATTCAGACAGTCACTATTTTTTAAATTAATCCTATACTTCTTAATATTTATGTTTAGGTGAAGAAAAAAAGCTGACAAGGAGAGTATGATGTCATATGGTAGTACACTCTTGTTTTTTCTCCTGTAAGATTTGAGCGTAAATTATATCAAATTATGTCTACTGAAAACTTTGCATTTCCTCTGTTGTTTTTCTGTCCGGTTAATGTTTCTTCCATTCTGTCTTTGCAACATGTATATACAGAGGTTGTACAGTGCATGTAGATTCCTGGTGATTTTCCACTCTTCTCCTACATTGTACACACAGCTTGCTCAAGCACACATGTACACAAAAACAGATAGTATCAATTTCTGTCGAAGAACTGAATGTAAATGGAATAATTTTTAAGGCTGGTCTTCAACTTATATGTGAAAATGCCTTATCTCCCATTGGCAGTTATAGTCATTAAAGCATTACCATTTATTGACTAAATCCCACCCTTTCTGTCATCTGCTTATAACTATTTTCTTGCCAGAAGCTAATTCAATTGCACATGTGATTTCTTCACAGCTCTTCTCAGACAAAAATGTGTCAAGTTAGCAAAGAACAACTCTTTAAACTGATAAAGCTAAAATACTTTGACTGAAATAGGTTAGGAGACAATCATTTGACTAGCTTCACAAGCAGAGGCAGATATTACTATATTGGAGGGTGGCAAGCAGTGACTTTCTTTGCTGGCACAGCTGCAGTATGAAGAGGATACCTCCACTTCTCTGAAATACTTAAGCAGGTGAGAAGTCATTGGCAGAGAAGGAAGGATTAAGAATTTACTGGAGAAAGATAAACACTAATTCAATCTCTAAGAGTGAAGTTAGAAAGCAGAGTGGTATTGTGCCATCAGGAAGCAGGAACCACAATTGGTAAAGCAGCAGATACCAATGAAGGCACTCAGTACAGCTCTTTCTCAAAAATATGTGACTCCAAATTACAAAATAAATTTAATCTCTTTTATCTTCATATTCTTCCTTGTCTTTCACCTTTAATGACAAGACAAATCAAATTTCTCTACAGTAAAATAATACTAATGAAGTGCTTGGAATCAGATCACAACACAGTCAAAGAGATGAACTATAACTGACAGAAGAAAGAGAAAGATATTTCTGGAATGGAATCTTGATCCTGGTACTCCAGAAAAGTCTATATATGTATCAGACATATGGCCTCTCTAAAAACAGGTCAAACTAGAGGCAGTTTTACTGCAAGTGGAATAAGAGTTAAGCATTACAATCTTAAATGACCTATTCTAAAGGAAAACAAATACAATGGTGTAGGCAGAGTGATTGTATTAATATGAGTAGGTTTATGTGGAGAATATAATCTTTAGATGCAGTGTTTGAACTACAATCAATTTTTAACGCTGCTGTGTTAAAATAACTGAATCCCTGAAGCAGGAAGTGAAGAAAAAGGAGACTGAGCTTGAAGGTTGTTCCTAAGGCACTATACCTTCCAGGGCTCCTTCTGGGACTGCTAATTATGAATCAGCTCTCACTCCAGGTTTTGCCTAAAGGCACAATCTAGCCATAAATAAATATTCATATAATAGAATCCAGCAAAGACTCATTTTTTTCTAAAGAAATAATGTTTCTAAGCAACTCTGAATGAGGTCAGAATCCCATAAACATTAAGCAAACTGAAAAAAATCTTCCTTTGTAAATTATGCCAAGCCTTTAAGGGAAAAGTTTAGGTTTATGGATGGACTTCCTCTAAGGCTTATGCTAAAACATCTACATTTCCTTATAATCACTAAGAAAATTTATTCTGTAATTTTCTACCATTTTAGTGAAAAGCACTTCCTGTACCCAAGGAGCAAGGATTCACAAAATGACAAGCTAAGTTAAAATAATCAGGCTTCTGCTATAAGGTATAAGTAGAGTATTTCAGCAGTTTTGTCACACTTTGCATAAAAATGGCATAAAAAATTATGAGTAGATAAGTATGTTTGTTTTTTTCCTGATATACAGCTTTACAGATATTTGATTATAGTCACATTCATATATTTGCAAACTAACCTCAAGGTCAAATTCAACTGAAATTGAAGTAGCTAAATAGTTGAGCAGGTCTGTGTGGAATCTAATAATGTCTTTAAAAGGTCCAGTCTCATGTGGGTTTGAAGCCACTACATATTTTTTGTGCAATATAATTTACTGTCTTGAATTCTGTATATATATATATGCTTTCACCATGATTTATCCTAAATCATTACATTGTCATTATTTTCACTGCTCTTATACTGAAGTCCTAATCCCTATTTAAAACATGACAATCTTACTGCTTATTGCACTGGTAGAAATGCATCTTCATATAAGAAGCAAAAGTAACCACTGACTTTAGCACAGGCAGAGATCACATTCAATATCATTATGAAACAATATCTTCTGTTTCCACACAAAATACTATTATTATTTTGTGTAGATGGAGTGAGATGATGACTATTTTGTTGATCAATTTTCTGAAACAAGGCAATATTGGGGTAAAAGTAGACCTCTGGCAGCTTAGGAAAAAATGAACTAGAAAAGAAAAAATTTATCGCGTTAACAACTTGCCTTCTCAACCCTTGTGAAATTTAGTATTTGCTCTTTTCTGGAATTGATTCTATCATATGTGCACATAAATGTGTGCTTGTGTATCCTAAAAGTTCTAAAGGGGCCAACAGGGAGCAGAGAGGAAACAGGTTATTTAATCCTTGTTTTAGTCTCAATACGACAAAATATAATGTGAGCTTTGCTGTAAGACTTGTTAGGGTGACTGTTGTATGTATTCTAAAAGCATGTCTAGAATGACAGACCATGAGCATTTATACAGGTTCTGCTTGTTCCATTGCTTATACACATGCTGAAAATGTAAACCTAGAAATGATATGAAGGAAAGCATGAGTTTAACGGAGAACTATTATCTCAAGTCCACCTGCAATTTAAAAGAAAAATATTGAATTTGTACATGAAGAAACTAACTTGTGCTAACTCATTGCTTCTGACAGT
Source organism: Acridotheres tristis (assembly GCA_037013685.1). Lineage (NCBI taxonomy): Eukaryota > Metazoa > Chordata > Aves > Passeriformes > Sturnidae > Acridotheres > Acridotheres tristis. The sequence goes on from CM072884.1 coordinate 93,253,249, forward strand.
CCATTCAAAGAAGTGGGATACCTATAAATAAATAGAAGTTATATGCTAGGGACTGAATTCTGAAGAAGCTTCTTTAGCAGCAGAACTTGGTCCCAAATGTCAATGACAAGCTCATATAAGCAGCTTTTAAAATTTCAGCATTAAAATCTCTTTCCAAAGTCGCCATACATGACTGGGAATGAATATGCAGAAAGCAGACAGCATGTCAGACTAAGAGCAGCCTAATTAACAGTCCAGATAATAAAAAAAATAAAAAGCTCTGTTTCCATTAAACCTTTAGTAAGACCTAAGTTATTAGTGGTGTACAAAGAAGAAGATACATGCTCTTTTTACTACATCCCTTTTTTTCCCTAGTTGCCTTGGACCACACTAAAATTCCCTAGTTTCTATTCTATTCCTTTGGGAATTCATTCTAGCAAGAGTGTGATGGCTATGGGGCCAAAAGTTGCTGTCAAATTTGCTTTTGAAAATCATGGGCAACTTAATCAAATTCTATACATAGCACACATGATTGAATAACCTGGCTACATCTGATATCATATAAAGTAATTGTATTGCCTGGAGGGCAGGACTTGGGCAGGAAACCAATAACATGTTGAAAACACTAGAGGAAAGAGAAAGGTAATCATTCGGGCAAGCTTCAGATAAGTAGTCATAGTGGAATATTTCCATAGTTTATACTATGTTCAAAGGCATCAGGAAGAGTCAGAGAGCAACAAGTCAGAAATCCGTGCATGAGTGCATAGAGCCATGCATGAATGCATTCAAATGAACTGGAAACCTGTAAAAAAATTATTTCCTGAAAAGAAAAGTGACTACTAGAGGTAGCACCAACTCCAGGAATCACAATCCTTAACCATTTTATAGGTTTTTTTTCACACGTCAATGTCTCATTCTTTGTGAAGATGGTTTAAACCCTTATTGAACTCAAAGTGAAATTTCTACTCTTTTCCCATAAACTACATGTTAAATTACTAGGAATGGCCTGAAATCAATGTTCTTACTCACAGATATAAATATTTATTGTGCAATGCTAGAAATATAACAGAGAATTAGGGAGCAGAGAATTAGACTGTGTAATACTGTGTAATATACACAAAAATTCTGTTCTGACCTTCTAGACCTAAAAAAACAAAACAAAACAAAACAAACAAAAAAAAAGGGCAGCCTTAATGGACACTAGAAAGACGAAGCCCACCTCAGGAAGCAATTTATGCCATAAGTGCCACAAGTAACAGGAAGTACTTACGAGCCCTCACTAAGTAGTTTAGTTCTAATATGTGTATCTACAATTCCGTTGTAAACTGAGTTTCGGCCATTTCTGTGTCCAGTTTATTGCTTAAAAGAAAAACAACCAACCCTATAGATTACATTAACAAGTGGTAAAGCAATGACTACACAGGAAATGAAAAAAAACTCCTATAACACTGGAACGCAAATTAACTTTTAGAAGAACACAGACGTTTCAAATATGGGGAAAAAAAAAAACCAGCTTCCATGAGTCCCTAAGAGGTTGTCTGCCATGTATGAAGTAACAGCATAGAGATATCTCTGGGCTAGAACCAAACAGACCTATTGGTGACAAGAAGCAGAAAAACTCTATCACGTTCTTCCTAATTAATCTAATAAGGTCTGATAAGTGACAACAACATGTAGTCTAGATGGAGCCTCTGAAAAAAATGAAGGAAGTTAAATTCTCTATTTAACAAACAGATCTTTTTCATATTCATGGTGTCTGAAACATTGAGCATTTAGTAGGAATTTGGTACTGTAAAATAGCAATGGTTACTCAGGGTAAAAAAATCCCTGGAGCAGGAAGAATTCTTTTGACTCTTACATTATTATTAGTAGAAATAGTAGTAGTATTGTTACTATTATTATCATTATTATTATATTCTTATTATAAATGTAATTTTTTTTCACAATTTAATGAATCAATGCAGGCTTTCTTTGTCAGGTACAATAGAGGAAAATGTAGCATTAGTTTAAATGAATATCCCTATACCAAATAATCTGTTTCTAATGAATCTCCAACACTGTCAGTTATTATTATTTACAAAAAATTAAGCTATTATTTGGCTGATTTCATTATTGGATAAAATATTATTTTATTATTATTTTTTCTAATAATTATGAACAAGAAAAAAAGTTAAATATTATTTTTCTCTTTCCCTTGTAAAAGCAAGCTGCATTATTAAAAAAATTGATTCCTACAGAAGTGTAATTCATAGGCTTAAACAACACATAGGCACTACAACTTAGCATTCCAAATAAAAATTCATAAACTCTAATTTAGATAGCCTCTTAATTGAAATCTCTTCAAAGGTAAGTACATATAAACACACACACACAAATATATGTGAAATATAAAATATATGCAAAAATGTAAAATACACACAAAAATGTAAAATATGCATATACAGTTTGTTTTAGAAAACTCAGCCAAACTAGATGATAATCACTGAAAATGCACCATCGAAGTATAAGCTACAGTATTTGAATCCTCCTCATCTGTACCATTCCATTCATATTGCTCAGACAAACATACTCATTATTTGTCTGTATTATCTGCTATTTATCTATCTGTATTATTTTCAGACAGGTTCAGATCAGTGAAGTCTCAAATGCCATGCTCTTTTTTATTCCTCAGTAACAGCCACAGTGGCCTCACAAGCTCTGGCTGTCACTACACCCTCCCACACCCATGGCAGGGAGCAGTTCCTGTGGAATGCACCTGCAGGGAGCTCAGTGGGGAAATGCTCACACCTGGGGCACACAGCCTGGCTCCTGCTCTGAGCTGCACCCACGCCTGCTGCCCTGAGGCTTTCCACCACAGCCAGCTCTATCTAGGATATCCAGGATGGATGTCATGTGCAGGCTTCATGTGGGCCATTGTATCTAATGTTGAGTCTTTCTGATAGATGTTCTTGGGTGACAACAAAACAGCCAAATTGTACAGCTAGTTAGATACAGCAGGGAAAACTGCCACACATGCATGAAGGATACACATTCAGTATATGCTCCTAAATCCACAGTGTCCTGCTTCATCCAACTTTGACTAGGCTTCAATTCTTTGTAAACAACTTTAACATTAGTGTAGAATATTTATGCAAAGTTACCATACTAAGCCTTGAAGGAAGCTGGTATATCCATAATTGTTTATTTGCTAGCTTGTTTTCATACAAACACTACAACTCACTGCAAAAAGAGCTATCTCTCTTTTCAAAAAAATCCTGACAGATAACTGCATCATTGGAATTACTGTTGTGTTTAGTTTGGTCAAAACCAACATGATAATAATAAAACACTAGTTGTACCATATCTTTTACCAAAACAGGTAATAGTAAGCAAAGTTCAATGTTTAACAAGAATTTATCCCTAGGTCACAGTAAATGTTTCATATAGGAACTCAAGAAGTATTTTCTTGCTCTAATTTCACCTTTAAAACTCTTTTCTAAGCAAAAGCATTTACTCTGCTTGCTTTAATTAGAGTCATAAATGAGAAAATGAAAGTCCTTTCAGCTCTATTCTGTATCCAATGTTGTTATTCATGTGATTGTTTTGTTCTTACATCACAGACAGAAAGTAAATTTAGTCCACAAGAGTTCTGCTGCTCTCACTTATTAGTGGTAATCAATACTGCCTTGTGTTACATGCGTAATTGACAATTTCCTGGTGCTCTTTTATACTAGATTACATATGTTATTCTTTACAAATAACCTCTTTCATCAAGCAGCTAATGTTTCCTCTGAGGAAAGTAAGGATTGACTCAGGAACTCTACCTTCTCTACGGTAACAATTGGCAGCCCTACCAGCATGACCATATTAACCAGTCTAGCCCAGCCAGTGTTTAAGTCAGGACAACCCAAAATTAAACCACCTCTTGCTGCCTTGAATTGTCATGAAGGACATGGAAAGATCTGGGAACATCATGAAAGGTAGAGAGTCAGACAGATTGAGTAGGAGACCAAATATACAGATGTCTAAGAAACAAGGTGTTTTGTTTTTTGGTACTCAAATCATTATTATTTATGCAAGAGCTCTCATATTATTAAACATCCTGACTTCCTCTTTTTTGGATGCACTTCTCTTGTTCAAAAGAAAAAAAACAAAACAAAACAAAAAAACAAACTTAAAAATGCAATAGATTCCAAGTATATAAAACTGTAACATAAATCTGTCACGTCACATGGCTACTAATATTTTAATTATTGCACTACACTACTTATTGGCGATGTACATCCTTAACACAAGGGCTTTCTACTGAAGTTTATCCTGCTAGATCTGAAGCTAAATTTGGACATACCGTTGTCAGCAAAAAAGATCATTACCAACATTATATGCTGTATAGATAAACAGAAAATAATTGGGGGGGAGGAGTACATAGATATTGAAGAGTTCGTTTAAAAAAAAGATAAGAATCAAATAAATGTATAGAAAGGCCTTCATAAAAAATGGCTAAAATTGTCATAAAACTTGAATGCTGCTCTGCAGGCATGCTGTTAGTCCACTAATTTAAAATATCTAAACCTATTTATTGTTCCTGAATATGCTGAGCTGGCAACTCTTAAGAAAGAGATAACCTATTTATCTACAGGAGGAGTACAGCAAAAGAACATAAGTTTGATTTTTCTGAGTCAGCTCAAGGAGTGGAGTTTCTTTTAGTGAATAAATTCACAGCAGTCATATGACACTTGCAGTTTATTTCTCAGTGGGTATTTCCAGTCATTTACTATGTTTGAAGAAACGGAGGTAAAAGAAAGAAATAAAAAGATAATTACTAAGCTGATTAATGTTAACTAAGATACCTGTTTTACAAAGGCTTAAGGGTTCTTTACCAGTCCAGTGGAATCTCAAGGGCACAGGCTGATACTGAAACCTCCAGTAAATGCATTGCTGTAATTGTGCAACAGGTAAGAAGGCAATCAAAAGGGATAATGAAAAACTTTAATGAGTCTTTTTTTTCCCTTTTTTTTTTCTAAACAAGAAAATTCATTCTGAATTTTTAGTAAAGAAAAGGATGAATAGATGGCCACTGATGGGCGACAGATACACAGGCAGCCACTGTGCTCAAGAAAGTCCAGCAGTATTATTTTCAAATGGTTCGATCAGAAATTCTAGAAAAGAGGCCAATGAATTGAGGAAATGTCCAATGCCAAATATGTAAGATGAAGCTTCTCAAAACTCCAGAAGCTATAATGTTTCTATAATAAAGTTCATATAAGATATCAATGAAGGCAAACAATTTAAAAAATAAATTACTCTGGTATATCCTGCATAATACCACAACCAGAGAAGAATGAGAATGTAAAATTCACGACAGAATATGCAAGATGCTTAAAACTGTAGGACACGAGAAGTTTCTAACCACCTTGGCAATAACTGCAAAACCCATGAATTTGAATGCAAACGGAAACAGACTCCCTTGAATCTATTCTTTACTGTGAGTGTGACAGAGCACTGGAACAGGACTCCCAGAGGCTCTGGTGTCTCCTTCTCTGGAGATACTCAAAACCCACCTGGACACAGTCCTGTGCAACCTGCTCTAGGTGAGCCTGCTTTAGCAGCAGAGATAGACTAGAAGATTTTCAGAAGTCTTTTCCAATCTCAAATATTCTCTGATTCTGTGAACTACTTAGATTTCATGAATCAAAGGAGTTATGATCTGCTCTCAGATGGAAATTCTACTCTAACAAGGTTCAGGTTGCAACTTCCTTTAAAACTTTTAATCTCAGATTACTAAAGAATGCACTAGATAAGAAAATATTTGACATATAGGTATTATTCATATGTATAGACAAATACAGGTGTGTGTGCATGTGTGTGGGGGGGGTGGGGGTGGGTGTGTTTATACATTTGGTATATAGTAGATATTGAATGTTTCCTTATGCCCATTTCAACTGTTCATGAAACAAATGCATTTGACCTAAGACAAAAACATATTTCTACTGATTGCAGCCTATTTCAACTTTTTAAGTGTGAAAAAATTCTTTACAAGTCAATGTTGTCCTATCATACAGCTTGCTTCAAAACTAACCACAGTGCACATAAAACCCTAAGAAAATATCTCAATCTCATCATAGATTGTGGCTTTTCTAGATAAAATGAGCTAAACAAAGGACTGCTTTTGGCCTACACTAAAAGATTAAATAAAAACTACCAAATATGCCTAGTCAGATCTGTAAATATAAGTCCAAAAAGGGGAAAATAAAAAGCTAAGAGTTGATTCAGAAAAGTACCTTATTTGCAGAGAAAAAAAGATTGATCTAGTAAAGGGAGCATAGATAAGTAATAGTGAAGATTCTGCACTACTTAGGGGAAAAAAATGGGAAATGTCATAATGAAATGCCTGTATCCTATCAAAACCCTTTCTATCCACTTGTCCTCTAGTATCTGCACTGTTATTTCTGGGAAAATGTAGGCTTTCTTTAGCAGTTTAGATCTACTTTGCCACGGTCCAGTCTCACCAGAGAGGATTAATGATGCTCTCTGTGTACTCTTTGTTCTGGTAGGAATTCAGGCCAGGCTTCCCTGTGATGGTGAAAATTGCTTTTTTGGCTGTCACTGCTGCTTCCTCCTTTAGCAACCTTGTCTAGCAAATCAGTCCAGCTCAGTGAGGTCCAAACTAGAGAAATGTATTGTCATGACTATTTGCTAACTGTTAGCATTTCCCCACTTTGCTAGAGCTTTGGATTGCTCCCTAAAGCAGCTTTCTCCATCATTAAGCCAAAGTATTTCACTTGGGCACACTGCATGACTTGGCTGCCATCAGGTATTCCTTTATTGGATGTTCTGACAGCAGACTGCACAAGATACCACTTACTGTCTGCTGGCCTTAAGAAAACAAATACAGCGCTTATATATCTAACAGAGCCTACAACTCCTCCCGTGAGGGCTACTGTGCTCAATAGAAGCTTTCCTTTAGGTGGAGACTTGTGAAGTCTACCAGTTTCTTTAAAATATTTTCCTCCAAGCTAAAGCACTGACAGCCCTTGTAAGAGAATAAAGGAACATTTTATTTTTCTTTACTCATTTCTTTAGTCAGTGACTTTATCTAATAAATGTAACTTTTCAGCAAAAATGTAGAGTTCGTCCTTATCTCTCTTATCTGAGAGCTTATCTATGCAACCCCATTGTGCAGTAGGGTGTACTGAAGTGTAATTCAAATTATCAGTGTATACTGGTAATTTTGCAGGAAATGTCAATCAAATATGAATGTAATTTTCAAAGCAATTATCAGGCAAAGAGGTTAGTGCATTTTAACTGTTCATGAAAAATTCCCAAGGGTGTATATAATTTCTGGGTTACAGGCAAGCCAACATATTTTTGGAAAATAATAGGTAAGGCTCTTAAAACTATCTGCTCATAAATGTTAGGAATTATCATAGGCTATATTTGAATGGCCTTAAGCCTGCAGGAGTATGTCATGCTTTGTGTTGCCAAAAAGAAGTGTTAATAAATGCAGGTCTAAAATTTCCACAAAGAATAGAGCAAAGCACAGGTACAATCTACCCGTGATTTTCAAATTACTAAAATCATATCATTGATTAAAAATAACCCCAAAAAATCTTCTCATTTGCCTATCAATGTCACATGTGCTCCACATGACAAGTATGTTGTTTTATGGTCATGAATATACAAGGGTGCTAGCCTTCACTGTTTTTTTCTGTTTCTGGAGTTCACATTGTCTTCATATATGGCTAACATAAAATTACCAATTACATATTCATATGTCATCTTGATTACTAAAGCTGAAACAGGTTTAAGTTCTCAGGGTGTGAATCATTACCATTACAACACATTAGATAAACTGGCTGTTCATAGTATGTGTGCCTTAGACTCACAACAAACTTGGATAAAATCCATTAGCTTAAGCATCCTCCATTAATGTTTTTTTACACCTGGATTAAAAGCCGGGGCATTTATAATAGATTAAGAAAGTGCAAAGTGAACTCATGCAGCTACTCTTATACTGCAGTAGCCTAATGGTGTTTGAAATTTTTCCAGTCCTTAGAAGTTGTGGGGAAGATGGAGAAATGCACTTGCCAGTAGCAAGGGGACACATCCTCCATGGAGCTGTTTAGACTATGAATCATGTCAAGGTTACAGAGAAAAGGTTACAGCTAACTGATCAGGAGAATCAAGCTAAGGAATGCACAACAAAATGCTTTATTAAGGTAATGGGAACTGGGGAAAGGTGGGGCATTTTTAATGACCACCTCCTGGGTTATGTACAAACTCAACATATTCTAGTTCAACACAAAGTAAGTGTGCTGCATGCAAAATATAATGTCTTTGAAGAATTAAACTCCAAAAACAAAGGTAGTGGATTACTCCCTCAAGGATGGTTTAGCAGTCACAAGAAAGTAAAAAAGTCAATATGGGTTAGGTTCTTTGATCTGTACAATGTTTGCTGATTGAAAATGGCACTAAACAAGTTCTGTGCATAAAGAATGCATCTGGTGTTACCAACCTTCTGGACCCAGTGCAAAAGTACCTATCCCGTTCTCAGGAGGGGGCTTATAGGTCATGCAATGTTTTCATTTCAGAATGGTCTACGAGGGTTATGCCACCTAGATCATAGCCATCTGGCAAATTTGCTAGAGTAAACTCTTAATATTGTACTCAAGAGTAATTTCTTTATTTGTTGAGTGCTAACGAAGAAAATTAAAGGACTCACAGAAACATTCCAAGCTATTTGTTGCATCTGCAAAGAACATGCTTTCTTCCATCCCCTTCTGATTTCTTGCTTTCAGTAAACTTCATGAGAAATCTATTAACTTTACATCATGTATTAGTAACAACCCTTTTTCATTCCTCAGAAATTTATTTGATCCTTTCTGAGTTGAAACAGATTACACTGAGAGCATATATGCCTTACCTAGTCATGGCCTTCCTAGATGCTCAGGCACTTTTATAAAAAACTGTATGCATTTAAAGGACACTTAAGAAAACCCTCAAAAGTCAGTATCTGAACATCATCCTTCCCCTTGATTCTTGAAATACCTGAACTATTTTCTGGGTATATTTACACATGGGGTGTCAGGTAAGCACTTCATGATAACTAAAATTCAAGGAAGAACTGTTCAGCTAAAAATGAAAACAACAGCAAACAACAAGAAGTAAATTAAAGTAAACCCCAACTTATTACAGCAGGGTGCATTAGGATCCCTATGTACTATCCTATAGGCCAAATGCAGCTTGGCAAGCAGAGCTGAGCAGCCCACTGAAGGAGACCAGTACAGAAGGACTAACACATAAAAGAGAATCAGGTTTTCTCTCTTTACCTGATCCTTTTACATCCAATGCATATCTAATATATATCTAGCTACCCTTCCTAAAATTATTTAAGAATCATAGCTGCACCTACTGCTGCTTCTTGTGTGTGACTTTGATAAAGAAACAGATAAGGAAGAATAACCAGATAACACTATTTTTGGAAATAAAAACCAAAAAGAGTTTACACTGTCTTTATAGTATTACTTTGTACAGCGAGCAAGGAGATTTATTTTTAAATGACAGTGGCCAAAGTAGGTAAGAAGTGGTAACAAGGGATAGTGAAATTGGATAGCAAAGAAATAAAGCTTGAACATCTCTCAACAGTTTATTGTGAAAACGGACACAGTTAATAATAACAAATTTACCCATGTAATCCATCTACTACAGTTTAGTTCTGGGAATAACACTGAAGGCATTATGGATAACCCTGTGAGAATGAAAATAAAGAATACACTGTACAGTATGACATTTAGAAACTTATCCTGCTTTTTAAGTTCACATTACTGCATTTATTTATCTTCAGTTATTTCTTCAATTTGTTTTCACTAAAGTATTCCCACTGAGAGACTGTCATATGCAGCTGCTCATTTTGTGCAATCTCTGCGTTATTTTCTTTGACTTAGGTATAATTTCAGGTAATTGTTAGTGAGAAGGCATAGCAGCTAATCCAGAGGGATAGTTTTATGCATCACCACAGTAAAAATCTGATTTGATCCAAAAGGACCCAGCCTAGACATCAATTGCAACTCAGCCTATTGCATCTAATCCCTGAAGGCAGAATAAGGTCTATAGTTTAGGTAGATGAGAAAAGCACCTCAAATCCTTAACACCATAAAAATAACAGTCTTCACGAATCAGATACCTTATGAATCTGAAAGCAAGGTATTTTGGAGGGGGAGCCCTCCAGCAATTGTGTAATTTGGCACTTTGTATGACATAATATAGCTTAGTGATATTGTTAATTCCAACAAAGTGATAGCAAAAACTTGAAAAGATGCTTCAAGTTAGAATGAAACTTAAACATGCTTAAAATTTTGTCTCAGCGAAATAGGAGGCAGAACACATTTGGCACTTTACATGATTGAGCTATATAACTACAAAACAGAAGATGGAAAGACAATGGCATTAACTGAAAACAAAAAATTTCTTTATATTTTAGTTTTGATACGGAAGGACCAAATCAATACTTTTTAAAGCAGGAATGTTTGTACTAAATCACCACAACCAAAGAGATCGAGTTCTCTACTTTGGAATCTGCTCAGCCATTGAATGCCTTACAACTATTATTCAATTAAAAACTGGTGCATCTCCAGTATGCTTATCACCCAAACATTTATTATTTTACAATAAAAAAATTGTTTCGTGCAAATTTGTCAGTGTGAGTGCACGTTTTGCTTGGAAAAGTTCTATCCCTTGTATAAATTCACCAGTCCACAACACCAGAATCAACATTGTCAACTTTATTAATTTTCAACTTGGAAAAGGTGGAATCAGATGCCTTCCTACCTGTTTAAACAGTAAAAACTAGCACCTCTTTGCATGTTTTACTACTGCATTCACCAGCATGATTTGTGTCTCTTTCAATGATTCCCAGGGACAGAAAAAAATGAGTTTGCTGGAAACTTGTGCTCCCTCTGGTGTCTAAATCAAGCGTGAAAAGCCAGCAAAAGCACTACTATGGGGGCAGTATTACAAATGCAGAATGATTTTTTGAATTTCCTGGCCACCCTAAAAATACTACATAAAAGATAATTTTATACCAATTTATTTGAAAGAGGACAAAGTGTATATATTTGGATTGCATTTTAATTTGCCCTACTGCATATTTAATAAAACAGACAATGTATCCATGATTTCCAGCTATGATGGCTTGTAAACATTACCAGTGACTAATTGAATAGTCATTTGAATCTGCACAAAGCAATTTCCTTCCATTAGATTAAACAAGTCACACCCTGTCAATGAAAAATCTATTTAACATCAACCCAGCAATTATAAGCATTTTGGAATGAGGCACCAGAAATCTACTTGTAATTAAAATTTCCTCTATATGTAGTGTAGGAATTTGGCTTAGCTTCACAAATAAATTTATTCTTCACTAAAAGTTTGCCTACAGCAAGAATTGTAAGAGAAAAATTTTCCTTCAATTATAATGGATTTTTAACACATCAGTACCAGATAGTTATAAGCATTAGTTCATTTTCACGGTTTCATAATTATTATTTCTTATTGTTTGTCTATTTGGGTACCAAGAGCAAGGTCCAGATTTAGAAAAGCTTTAAACTCCTAGAACATAAATTCATTCCTATTTCTTCAGATGATAATATCACAAACACAAATGAAATTCGTTACCATTAACTTTCTTTTTTTTCCTTTTTTTCCTTTGTTCTATTTGGATTACAGCTAATCCGTTCAACTAATACTGTCCTAAAGTGTAAGCATACGTAATTGATTATATGCCATTCTGAGAATTTTATCTGTAATTGTAAGCAAGAAGCTCTGAATAACGGCCAGAATATTCTTTCCCTCTAAAAACAATGGCAAACCAAAGCTGTGCAAAAAGCTGTCATGTTCAGGAGAAATTTTGGTCTTTGTTTGATTTATTCAATTTTTTTCAGGAATCTCGAGGAGGAAATAATGAGCATTTGCTTTATTTAAAACTTTCATTCATTCATTTTACAGATACCTAAACATTTGTAGAAGAGAATTGTAAATTTTCCCAGTTGACAAACTGCCTATGACTATCACATTGATGTGGTACAATTCCTTGAAATATTTTCACAGATATGACTGATTTGTGAGCCTTGTGATTTAGCTGAGCTATTCAGCATGTGTCAGTTTTGTTTGAACTTGCAATTAATGTGCAAATTAAAGGAAGCTGAACTAAATTTCAATTCAGAAACACAAATAGCTTTCAAAACCTTCCGACCAATGCAAAAATTACCTGAAGGAATACCAAGGAGATCACAAAGCCTTAACAGGTAATCAAAACTAATTCCAATGGTGTAGCCAAGACACTGATGAGATCCAATGGCACATATTCTGCACAATTCACCACTCAGAAGCTTGACAAGGACCCACTGCACTGCTCTAGGACAGAGGCACTGCCTCAGTGCCAGCAGGTATCACATTGATTTGTGTTTTGACAGAAAGCAAGAAGACACAGGGAGAATGGCAGCAGCGCACAAAGACATGTTTTGCAGGAGTGAAGAGGAAAGATGCATCTAAAAAGAAAACAAAGTAAAAAAGCCCCAAACGAGACAGAAAAGATACCCCAAGCAAATACAAAGGAAAAAATCCAAACCTAAACAAAAAGCACCCTGAATAGACAGGTGGGAGTCAGTGGACAAAATTAAAATCTGATCTGTCTCATGACCCACATGACTAAACACTTTTTCTCCTGTGTCACTGAGCCAAATGGCACAGCCTCTACAATTCCAAAGGCACTGTTCTATAACTAAAAGGATAACATTAATTTGCCTTTTCACAAGACACATTAATTCATCATGTTTTAAAGAACATTCTCCCCATTCTAGCAGGTTTTTCAATATGAGGTAATGATGAGACTCTAAGAAATGGTGCCAAAAATCCTGTTGGGATTAACTAAAGTCCTGTTGAACGCTGAGTCTTCTTGCTAGGCTTCATTGCATATCAGTTCCTGAGAAGGCCATTTGGGTGCAATCCTGTAAAGTGCCTGTGGAATGGGCAGCTCCTGGGGGAAAGGACAGCATTTTGAAATTAGCAACTAAATCTGAATTTATCTCTAAGGATTTAAGAACTTTATTTCATCTAGATTAGAGTCCTGCTCTTTGGTGTCAGAAGGTATTTGCGACTGTTAAAAGCAAGAATGTAAAATAAGGGCCTGGATTACCCACAGCTTTATCCTGGTAGGCAGAGAACAGCCAGACATATGCCTCTTTCTTTCTCACAGATGCCACAATATTTCTGGATTAGGAGGAGGGGATATATTGGACCCTAATGGGGAAAGAATTGTCTGGAGGCAGTCTGACACAACAGGGAGTTTATCTTTCACAACGGAGAGCAATTTTCTTTCTGATGCTACAAAGTATATGTTTATATTCAACTGGTACTATATGCAATAATTCCAACTTTGTCAGTTTGTATTGTAATTATTATCTATTATCAGTACTTCTCACTCTGGAAAGCAGTACAATGTTTTACAAAAGGATATGACTTATTTTGTATAATTTTTATATGTGTTTTTTTAAGCTGAAATACATTTACATAGTAACATTTTAAAAATTAATTTTTAGTTTTCCAAAACAGACAAACAATTGACTGAATAGGTGGGGGTTAAAAATAAATCAGCTACTAACAAAACCTATGACAATACTGAAATGGAAAATAACGGTTTTTTTATATTCCTGGGGTTTTTTTCAAAAGAACATTATTTGCAATGTGAAACTGTTTAAACATTATTATCTACAGAAGTTCAAAGTATAATTTAAAACAGATTTAAAATATTTTTAGAAGTAAATAAATGTATTTAATTTGCTTTTAAAAATACTTCAGCAAATACAAATAAAACTCTATGTTCCTATGCCAGTTACAGAAGTTGTAATTAACTTTTAAAAATATGTAGTAAAGATTTTGAGGAACAATAAAATCTGTAAACATATGGACAAGAGATACTGGATTCCTAATTCCTCAAAGCTATATACATAAATGCATTCTTTTATTTCTTAAATAGCTATTTACATTTACAAAAGTAATGAGATAACAGGATAATTAAAATTTTAACATTACCTGAAAAATGTCTCATACATATAGTTACTGAAATCTAAAACTACATTCAGTTTACAAGAATCTATTGTATAGAAAATTAAGTTTATTTGGAAATGGCAAGTTACTACTATTATTAGCATCACCTCCTAATAATTCAACAAAAATAATGTTCTGCATATTGCACCTATCTTGCTCACTGACAGTATTTTTATGCATGACCCCTTGTTTCTCAAAGTAACAAAGATACCATTGATTAGCTTACTTTTTCATTCTATCAAATGATCAAAATGAAGAGACTAATCTTTATGCTACTACAATTACCCCAATTTTTATCAATTATGTTTTATTAGGATAATTTTGATAAAAACACTTTTTCCATGTTAAAGACATTGCAATTCAACAGCAATGGCAAGAATAAAGCTGTAAATATATGTTAAGAAGACATCTGACATTTCATAATGTGCAAAAGGAGAAATCTGAGGTTTGTCTTCTCAATCAGCTTTGCTCAAATTTTTCATTTTATTATTTCTTAGTCAAATAGACACAGAATCAAGAGCTGCAGATCTATTTCATCAATCATCACCCAGAGAAGGAACACTGTTATCTCTCTGCTTTTGCACAAGACTTATTTCTTCCTGGTAGTCCACAGTTAAATAAACCACTAATCCTGAGCAAGTCTCAGTTCCATGATCTAACGAAAAATTAACACCTCCCATCCAGCCTTAGTAAGTGTCATGGTCTCCCACCTTTTGTTGTCAGTTCAGCTGTATTTATTCTGAAGTAAATGAAACAAGAACTTACAATAAACAAGAGGAAGCCTCTGAAGATGCGAAATACTTCATTAGTTAAGCTGTAACAGATACATGGTGGATAAGGAGCTCCACCCTGCTAAAATGTACACTCTATCCATATGCCAAAATAAGTAAAAAGTATATACACTTACTATTGATCAAGCAAAGACAACAAAAAGTAATCTTTAGTATTTTCTCTTTTGGTCTGAACATAGTAGGCTTTAGACAAACATAAAAAGATTTGTTCTTGTTGGATTTTGTTCTTTTTTGTTTTGCTGTGTTGATTTGTTTTTAAAAATCTTGCTTTGCTATTAATAAAATTTTGAAGTTTATCATGAAAGAAA
This sequence comes from Acridotheres tristis, assembly GCA_037013685.1. NCBI lineage: Eukaryota > Metazoa > Chordata > Aves > Passeriformes > Sturnidae > Acridotheres > Acridotheres tristis. The sequence continues at coordinate 93,268,409 of CM072884.1, forward strand.
TAAAAATTAAGGATCTTTTCTGGTTTTTTTTTCTTGTTATACTTTATTCCCCAGTTATGATAGGAGTTAGCAATCTCTTTCAGAATCCACAGATTCAAATGATAAAGGCCAGGGATTAAGCACAGCCGATTAACAGTCTGTGTCCTCTTCAATCTAGCATTTCCACTGTAGATAAACCCATATTCAGACTGAAGTTATAATAAACACACTGTCCTCAATATCATTTCCCTAGATGACCTCCTCAAAACTGACATTCAAGTATTCTTGTGGAAAAATACAGTCCATAGTAACTGAAAAAGCAGCCTAGACAATATATAACCACACAAATAACACTGAAGATCAAACCAAATGTTTAGAAAGCAACTGGATAAAATGATAGCTCCACTATAAATATTTTATTTGCTTCAGTTCTGAGTAATTTATTATTACTGTAGGTTGGACATATAAAATAAAATATTTTTATTAGATTTCATATTTATTGCTTGTATTGTGTGTCTTTAAAATAACTGCATTATTATTTATACTTACTTAGGACCAAAAATAAAAAATCGCAATGGATCAGAGTGGTTGCAAATTTTTTTTCCTTTCCTAAGGCAAAAGAAAACAAACAGTGAAATTCTACAGCTACCTTAGATACTCTGAAATAGAAGTATTACTGTCAAGAAAGGGACACCAAAAACCATTTGTCCAGTGAAAAACAGTAAAAGAATAAAAATCTGCATAGACAGAATTGCAGCAATATACTGCTAGGTATGTGTATTGACTTATATGATGAATAATATTTTCACCTAAAATTAAAAAAGACAGCTCCTAAAAAGGAAGATAGTTTTTGTTTTGAAAGGACATTTTGACATAGGAAATTCTGACAGGATTCTCCTGTTATCTGACATTTGAAATTCAGAATCTTATGGGTCTAAAGAAAGGCTAGGATTAATATAGACACAAACTGTGTAACACGTTATTTTAATTCCTTAACCTAGAAGCTCAAACTATTTTAAGGAATTATAGATTTATATGTTATTTAATTTCATGGTACTTCTTCAGACAAATGCAGTAACAATTCGAACAATTTATTATAACTAACTAAACTTATCTACCTAGTTAAAGTGAGTTTATTCTACTCTTACTTCCATTAGTTTATCATGGAAGGATTACAGTGAAGCAATTCTGAAATCAGATGGAGAGATGTGCATTTATTCGTCAATGATTTATTGAAAGTACATGATCAAAATTTGGTTCCCTCTGGCCAAACCACAAAAATAATAAGAAACAGGTCATACAATGTACTGAAAAAGGAGAGCAACAAAGCAAAACAACGAAAAACTACCCAAACCTGAGATTCATTTTGATTAGTTATTCACTAGAATTGATTTGAAATAAACACTGCAAATGACTGCAGTTAATTCATTAGTTGCTGTTCTATTCTTTTCACCAAAGTTAAAAAAAAAGCACCAAAAATGATTCAGAGTAAGCTTCACAATCAGAGCATTTATTAGGGGTTTGGATTAATCCAGCCACCTTTCCTTCTAGAAAGCAGTTTCAAAGCTCTTTTAAATCAATCCGTGCTGAAGAAAGAATTGAAAATGTGAATTTAACTCAAAATCACTCACTTTGAAATGTTGCTTCAAAAACTAATTTCATGGTCTGTTTCCATAACAACATAGATTATTTTTGCCAACTAGGCCTCATATAATGAAGTATAAAATCTTTAATCAGACTGCATGGACTACTATTTAAGACTGTTTAGAGTGATTTGGAGACACACCACCTAAGAGCAAATGATTTGTAGGTCAGCTCTCCTTAAGCATTTTATGGTCAGAAGATCATAGATATTCCCCACCAAAAAGCCACTGAGATTTATGAATTAATGATAAGATATACAGGATACAATTAAAACATTGTGTATTTAATTTATTCATTCTTAAGCTTTTTGTTTCCCAATGGATTCTTTTAAAAATGCTTGTCATATTGTATATGAGCAGCCTTACCTTCAGCTCATCACTAACACAAACTTTGCCTTCTCATTATTCAGCTATATATTTTTATGCATGTGTTTATATTTTCAACAGGAGATACAAAAGCAAATAGATGCCATTTATATGCTATTTACAGTAAAGAAAATCTAAAACCAGGAAGAGCAAACCACACTTTTTTGAAAAATAAGTGGACAAAAAGGTCTACAGAATGTAAAATTAAATTTATCAGTCCTTTCTACTTTAAATCTAACAGCAAATGTCATTAGCTATTACAGCAAGATGTGTTATAGGTTGCTAGTCATTCAGGCCACAATATTTTATTATTTTTCATTTGATATCAAATATTCTTTTCCTAGATATTCACATATATTTTTCCATGTCTAATTTCCTGAATTCCCTAATTAATAAGTGAAACTTCTTATTATTAGATTGGAGGAATGTGTTATTTATTAAAACTGCATTCTAAAATAAGACTGAGTTAGCAGAGCTGATGTTTCTTCAGTGAGAACAAATAAAATCTAACCCAGAATGCTTTCTCAGGGCAAGCTTACCCCCATGACTAATTAAAAGATGAAGGATAAAATCCAGAACATTAAAAAAAATTGGGAAAAAAAATATGTATGTCATTATCCAAGGAGTAAGGGGTCCAATGAGACTGGAAGAGGGAAAGAACGGAGTTGTAAAGACCTGCTCCTTTGTCTATACACAGAGGCGCACACACACACACATGCACACACCCTCGTACACACAGAGCCCCCAAAAACAGCTTTCCTTTCACAGCACTTTTCCTTTAAGCAGCTTGGTAGTATTTATGTTTGCAAAGCTCCCAGTATTCCCAAACCTTACCCCTTTATTTTTAGCTTTCAAGTTTTTTATTCAGCTGATGAGAACAGGAAAAGAAGGTGGTATGTTTATTGCTGCAGACAGCTTGGAAATTCTGAGTAAAGAAGCCAATCAAGGCAAAAGGATTATAATAATCAAAGTAAAAAATTTGCATATTTAGAGTATGGTTACTGAGAAATAACAATGCCTTGGTTGTGTAAATCAAACCCTCAGCAAAAGTGAAGGGATTTGCATATCTGGGAGAAATTTGTCATTTTATGCATCTGTAACTGCATTCTAATTAGCAGAAAGCACTAGCTTTTAGTGGAATATTAAATATAAGTGCTAGTAGTATTTTTATTTCCTTGTGATAGAATAGACTTAGCTTGTTCGGGGCCTGATGAAAACAGGTTTTCTTGCCTGTAGGATGCAATGCTATTCAAAACGACCAAAATTACATTCATCATGCCATACAGCTACAATTTTTAAGATTGAGATCATGTAAATGTTCAAAGAGTTCTGTATTACCAATTGTGTTCATCCTTTTTGTCTATAGAAAGTGGTTTAAAGTAGCCCTCTTGCACAAAACAAATGAAAGTTTAAAGCCACCTGTTCAAATCTGCATAATAAATCACCTTGATTTCATTTTAAATTCAGTGAATGAAAAAAATAAGCTGGACTGAAAAGTTTCACAGACAAAAATCCTAAAAAAAGCCCCAGCTAACCATAGGCTTAACAATTTTATAATAAAATAAAGATAGGTAAATTCTCCTTTAAAAATTAGCATGTAACAGTATATTTGTACCATTCATTCATGGCAAAATAACTATATTACTTCGGGTTAATGATTATTTCCCCTTTCCTCTCTTGTGAATGATTCTCAGCTGTATTTAAGATGCAAATTTAAGGCTGGCTGACATACCGTGGCCACCACTCACAATCAAACTGCAGGTTGGTGTTGCACTGAAATGTAAGAGAGAATCCATGCAAGCATATTCAATCTACAAAATATCACTAATAATGCATGTTCAGAGGCACTATCCATTTCCACAGATAAAACATGGATGATACTCAGTAAGATGCTTTGAAGACTGGGACACCCCTCATATGTAGAACGGGTGAGCACACTGCAGTGCGGGTCTCAGGGTACTTACCATCCTCTGTGGGCACATAGATATTCAAATACAGACAGTCTTCATTTTGATCTTGAACATATGTCACCACAGTATCCAGATTGGCTGTAAACCAGACTGGCAGCATATCATTGAGCAGTGACCTCTCATCCAGGTATTGTGGGCAGACAGCAGCAAACTGCGTGGCGTTGCGGACACCCGTCCAAGACGATGGCGGCTCCGGGGGCTGAAATCGCCTTTCTCCAGTTGGAGGAGAAGCATAAGGAACACCCAAGTACTGCTCCACTGGACCAAGGATCTCATTAGGCAAAGGTGTTCTTAAACCACGTATTTTGCCATAATTCGTAGTAACAACTGGGTATTGTGCTTGGCCATCGATGAGAGTAAATCTTATAGCCAGTGCGGTTATCCACAGGAGGAAGTTAGAATTCAACATGACACACACTGGTGTGAAGATCAAAGGCAGCCATAGGAGTCCCATTGGTTTCGACATTATTTAAATCAACATCAGCAGGGCTCTTTTTTCCAAAGCCAGGAGAAATTAATCAGTCAAGGAAAATGAAAACTAAAAAAAGTAGTCAAAAGGAGATGAACTGAGGGAAAATGTATCTTTGTTCAGACAACAAAAAACCAAAAGCTGATGTGTGGTAGGTGCTTCAGCTGACTGGCTGTAGACAAATCCCAATGTCAGAAGAAACAAGGGAGTGTTTGCCTCTAAGGCCCATCCCAGATTTTAGTGTTGAATTAATCCTGGCAATGCACAGCACTTCCCGATGAGTGGTGAGAGATCCTCAGTTATTCCACTGCCCCAGTGAAGCGGCTCCTTTCTGTGAAGTCCAGCTCACTCAGTCAGCCTGCGGCCAAGAGAAAATAAGCAATTCAAATCAACAGACAAATTTATGTTGGCATAAACTTAAAATAAGTAAATAAATAAATAAACCAAAAATTATACCCACACACTACTTCCATGCCAAGGCCCACAAATGTTTTATGAACTTTAGACATCATGGTTCGCCATATGTTTCCAAAGTATGTAAGTCTAGAGAGCTAAACCTGAAGCCATAGGCTTGTCAGAGGTTATTCCACAAAACAAATGTTTCTGCTTCTCTATATGCTTCCAAACCACAGCCCAAACACTTCGGATTTTAGGACGAGTATCACATTTAAGTGCTAGCTTGAGGATATTTTCTGCCCTAAATAAACAGAATCTTCTTTTTAAGCCTATTTGCCCTCCCACAGGAGCCATTAGTCACTTTTGTTTCCTGTACTGGGTAATCTTTTTGCTATGAGATGACTATAGAGTATTTTTCACAGACGTGACTTCTTTTCTGTATGACAACCTAATTTACCTCCATCCAATTCAGAAATTCCAACGAATGCAACAAATAATTAGTTCAAATCAAGTGTGAGAACAGTCGAAATAAGATACAATTTTTTTGTTTTCATATCTTTTTTCTATGTCTGACAAACAGAACAATGGAAAACTGAAAGAAAAAAAAATTATACAATCTTTTAAGTCAGCTTTTGGCCTACATAGTGTTACAATTATGTAACATTACCTGCTTGCATTCTCCTACTTCTATTTTTAAATAGAAAGCAGTTCATACAATAATTCTATACAATTTTAATGAAATACAAGTCACTCGCATGTATTTGCTAACCATTACAAGTGTACAAATGAACACACATCAGCATTCTTCTACCTGCCTAAAGAAATTAAAGACGCCCTTTTTACCCATTACTCAGCCCAAAAGCACAGACAACAATTCCACAGGTAAAATATTCCACAAATAAAAAATTCCTTGTTATAGGAAACTGACACTGATACCTTCTATTTGGTAGGATGATCACACATTCATATATCAAAATTATATATAAGTGGACTAACAGGTCCTTTTTTCAGTCAGGACTTGGACACAGAAAATAATTTGAAAGATATTTTATTCTCCCAAAACTCCTGGAATTCTTTAATTACTTCATTTTAGCACTCTTACCACAAAACTGTTGAAACACCAGAGCACCAGAGGCCAGAAAAATACCAGATATATATTACTTGTGATGGACCAAAATTTCTACTGACATTTTCCCTAGGATGTGCAATTTGAGCACAATTTCTGAAGAACAAGTCATTACTAGCTCTAATTTTCATGTCCCCAAGGGAAGGGCCAGGGCCATCAGTCCCTGAGTTATTCTGCAGGAAGCTCCATGTCCAATCCCACATCCAGCCTGGATCTTGGCCTCACTGGGTCCCCAGACAGACCTTGGACCTGACTCCTCACCCTGCCTGGCCTAATGATTATTGGGTGGTGGCAGAGTCCTGCCCCTGTTCCAGCCCGTCCTCTCTGGGGGCCTTAGGAATTCAGAGTCTTGCCCTGCCAGCTCTGCAGGGCTCAGAGCTCCTGGACCATCCTCCCCCATGGTCAGCCCCACTTCAGATGCTCCCTGGCACTCAGAGTGGTCAGCCAGCTATGGGTCACTCGAAATTCCTCCTCAAGTGTCACTTTCTCTTCTGATTTTTGCTAACATCTTTAACAATGGAAATCAACAGCAGGTGATTGATTTTTTGTAGTATTCCTCTTGCTCTGTCCCATCCTGACTTTGACACACTTTACTGATCATGCAGCACAAATCAGATTTTCCAGTTATATCCAACTGAGGATTTAATCTGTGCTTAGGGAGGAACAACAGATCTTATTCCCTTGACACCCACACTGCAGAAGTTTGTAATGACATTCTAGGAAATGTGGAATAGCACTAAGAAAATTGACAAGGTGGAAGGAAACACAGTGATCCAGATGATGAAAGATGGATAAAGAAAATAAATTCTGGGGAAACAGCAAGCGAAAAAAAAAGAGGAAACAAAACAAGAAAAGAAAATGGGAATGACAAATAAACAAGAAAGAATACATTACCAGCAGGGAGAGAACCAAAAATGACAACATGAAGGAAATCCTCAGCTGATACAACAGGGATAATATACAATTATAAAAAATGTGACATACTAAATAGTCTGGCTTTCTTGACCACCTGGGCACACGTTGGCTCATATCCAGCCAGCTTTCAAACAGCACCCCCAAGTCTCCTTCAGCTGAGCAGCCCTCAAGACACTGTTCCCCACACCCAGAGCATTGCACGGGTTTTGTGCAATCCAAGTGCAGGATCTGACCCTTGGCCTTATCGATCCTCATAGAACTGGCCTCAGTCAAACCAGCTTGTCAAGATCTTTCTGCAGAGCCTTCCAACGCTCCAGTGAATCAGTCTCACATCCAATTTAGTATCATCTCTGAATATACTGAGGACACATGCAATACCTCCTCTAAATCATCAACAAGAGACATTAAACTGGCCTCAATACTGAGTCCTAGGGAACACCACTGGTGACCAGCTGCAGTCTGGATTTAACTCCATTCAACACCACTCCCTGGCCTGACTATCCTGCCAGTTTTTCACCCAGTGAAAAATGCACCCATCCAAGCCATGAACAGTCAATTTCCCCATGAGAATGCTGTGGGAGACAGTATCCAATGCTTTCCTGAAGTCTGGATAAACAAAATCCACAGCCTTTACCTCATCCACCAGCCAGGTTACCTTATACCTGAAAGAGATCAGGTTAGTCAAACAGGATCTGCCTTTTGCAAACCCATTTGTGAGTATCATCTGAGCCTGACTTGCTGGCTGTTCTGCACATAGCATGTGATGGCACTCAGGATGATCTGCTCCGTGACCTTCCCCAGTATTGAGTTCAGGCTGACAGGCCTGTAGTTCCCTGGGTCATCCTTCTGACCCTTCTTGTGGATGGGCATTACATTTGCTAATTTTTCATCAACCTGACCTCCTCCATTTAACCAGGACTGCTGGTAAGAGGTTTAAAGTGGCTTGACAAGCTCTTTCATCAGCTTCCTCAGGTGCATCCCATCTGAGCCCACAGACTTGTGTGTGTCTAATTTGCTACAGGTCAATAAGTAGCAGGTCACTAACATTTTCTCCCGGATTAAGGGGGCTTCACTCAGCTCTTCATACTTCCCCAGCTTCCAGCTCTGTGAGCTGTGCATCCTGAGGACAACTGGTTTTGGTATTATACTGAGGCAAAGAACCCAGACAGAGGCAAGAAAAGAAAAAATATCTTGTTTAAGGTGGCATTCCTGCCCAATTAGGCAGAAAGTATCACAATTTATGGATATTATGGGAGGAATTACCATTTTCCTAAGTTTAGTTTCACATGTGAAATGTATACACGCTCATACATAGACAAAGACACACAAAATAACTTTCAGTCATAACATTGAGAGGTAAGGAAGAAGGCATACTACCTATTAATTCATGAACTTTGATGACTATTCTATGATGTTAGATACATAATTGAAAATGTTGGAAGATGCAAATAGAGAGTCACAGATTGCAACTAGGGATAAATCTTAAATAGAAAACTGTAAACATTCTAGAAAGGTTTTTAGATATATCAAAACTAGTTTGATGTTCAATTAGATGTATCCAGTCAGATATTTAATGCCTTTGCATACTGAGTCTACAGGAAGACGTACTTGTCATGCCTTTGTTTATTATCACTAATAGTGTTTCACTTTTCCCATATTTTTTTTACTGCTTCAAATATTAGAAAAATGCATACAAAGTTACTTGCAAAAAATTCCTAGTTGGAAGTATCACTCATTCAAACAATCAAAACCAATCAATCCAAGTCAGAATATTCAGTTTAAAATGACAACTTCAGGCAGCACACCACACAAAGAGAAGTCAAGGGAGATCTGAAATCACATACATTCATACATGATTTCGTTATTGGCAGAGGAGTGTAATTTGAGGCTAATGGAGCATTTATGGCCTTTAAAGAAAATGCAGATGGAAGTTAATATGGATATATGTCTGGAAATACCACTTGTTCTTATTTATAAATCTGTGCCCCAGGACACCCTTAGAAATGCTTAAATAGTCTGTGAGTCAGGCCTTCAGGGCTAAACTGATGGTTTCCAGGATCTTCAGGTATCACTTTTTCAATCTAAGAAGATTGTCAGTAGCTCTACAATTATTCTGTAGCTGCTAGGGAAATAGGAGATACGGAAGTCCTCTTTGCTCCAGTGTAGAATAGAAAACTAAAGTGATTTCAAGTTGTTTTTTGGGGTTTTTTTGTCCTCTTGTCCATGTCATGAGCAGTTACAAGAAAACTAAACAGAAATATAAATTATATGAACACAGGAAACTGAAGACTCCATAGATATCCTACGGTTTCTCAGGCTTTATCTAAAAAAAACTAGTGTAGAACAGTACACCTCAGCTTTCAGTCACTGACCACTTTTATTCCCTGGCCCTCCCTTCTGCTCATATTCCCAAGGGGTTTTTCAGGCACATACATAAGTCATAGAGTCAGGGTTAAAGACTCACGTCCCTTTCATTAGACATTCAGTCTGAAAGCATACAGTCAGCTCAATTAACTGAAATGTAAGAGCAATCCAGTAGTCACTAGAAAAAAACTGACAAATTATGTAATCAATACAATTTCAGATTCTCTTCATATTGACATTTTGCTAAGAATTTAATGTATTTCATAGAATATAGGGATTCCAAAAAAATACTTCATTTACCAAGAACATGAACTGTGTTTTTTCTTCTTTCCATTCCCTTTGTTGCCTTGAAATAAGTAATTTTGAAAGTTATTAACTAAAGGGGATATATATGGCTTGCTTTTTGGGTTTTCTTCGCTATTTTGGCTTGTGTCTGTACGTGTGTTTGGTTGATTGTTTTTAAACAAAAGCAATTTGTTTAAAACTGTAGAGGACCAGATCTAAATATGTTTTGTCTCAAACATTCTGAGCATTGCTACAGGAAAGGTGATCAGAGGTGGGGTGAGGCAGTGCTGTCCTGAGCCAACTCCCTGCTCTGCCTTGAGACTTGTGCTCAGTCCCCTTCACCCCAACTCACTTTCTGGGAAAGGGCTGGCTGTGCAGAGATGAAAAAACATGTAAAACCCTAATTTACATAAGAGGCATACAGATTGCGCTCCTTCTCACTTTCTCCTCTCTTTCTTCCTCTTTTCTTTAACTGGTTCCCACAGTTAAGAACACACCTGCACAATAAAGCAGAAGAGTTCCCTGACACGTGGTCCAGTGTCTTTGTTCAGCCTGACGAGAACTTACAGCCAACCTCACACCCATGTACTGTGGGTCATGACACTAACTTAGCATTATAAACTTCACTAGGGATGAGCATCTGAATAATGTCTCACAGAATCACGGAATTATTTAAGTGGAAACTATAACTTATTAATTCGCAGTCAAAGATTTCAAGATTAAGGTTTAACCTGAGAAGAAGGTGATATAAATTTAAGAATTATGATGTACCCTTGCTTAAATTAAAAAAAAAAAAAAAAAAAAAGCCAGCTATACAAACATCCCTATAGACCTTGAAGCTGGTCTTAGCTGTATGATTAGAAGTAACTGAAGATAAAGATAGAGATTTTAAATTTTTTTTAAATATGGAAAAAATCCTGAAAAGCAATACAAATTACATATAAGCATTGAATTAAACAGACTTGGGTTTTTTTAAAGAACATGCAGTATTTACCCTTCTATTAATTTCTCCAAGTGAGAGAAATAGGCTCAGATAGGCTTGGACTGTGTCAGTAGATCCCTCAGGTTAGAAAATACAATCACCATTTACTTTTCAGAAAATGAGCACATATTTCTTTCATATCATTGCTTCTTGCCTGGAGCTTCCACCACTCATATTCGGAATTTCTACATCTCATATAATATCAAAAAGAACAATAGGATTGTAAAGAAAAGCTGTGTGGTCCCTACAATGTTTTTGAAAACTGCAATTCTCTCAATAATAAAAACATTTTGAAAAGCAAGCAGAGGGAAAGAAAACGTAATCATCACTCCTTTCAGAGAAAAAAAACAAAAGAAATTCACCTCAGCATTCTCAAAAAATCAGCTGTTTCAATCTAATTATAAGAGGTGGTTGTTGAACAATCACAGATATGATTTCCCTTATTTTTTACGTATTTAAAATGATTAAAAAACTGTATGGCCAGAAGGACCCAAGACTAACCAGGAATGCTCAGTTAAGTTACTTAACTCAGCTAGTTAAGAGAGTTGTGCTTATCTCACTGACTTTTTGAACAGTAATTTCAACTGCTATTATATATAAGCATAGAAGAATTTCACTGGTTAGACAATTTTCAGGATACTTGCTGCTTCTGAGGATAAATTGATGAAGATTGCAAATAAACATGAGGTTTCAATATTAGGAGGGAAAAAATGGCATAAACTCCTTACAAATATAAGCCTGAAATAAGTAATAATCCCAAAATTACAGGTGTGTTCCATTCAGCTCAAATTGTGATCTGAATTTAAGTTTCTTATGACTGAATGAACACTGTAGCTATTCAATTGTGGTTTAATTTCAGCTGCAAAGTCTTAATACTACATTTCTAGTACATATGCTAGGGAAATGTACAAAAAATAGCATCAGTAAAGTCTAACACAAATGATGGTGTCATTTCCAGCTTTTACTCCTGATATAACCTTGTAAAGAAATGCAACACACTCTGGGTCTCTCTTCATTTCTTTTATGCACCTCTCTTTGCTTAAATTCAGATGTGTTACTACAAAAATAAAAAGATTATGATCTGAAACAGAATGCTCAGCCCGAGTTTCTTTAAGGCAAAAGCTCCTGTACAGTAAAATCTCTTATGCCTGGAGAAAACCATTAATTTATGGATTTGAACAAAAAAAATACATGCACACAAAAATCAGTATTTTATACATTAGGCTTAGAGAGTAGGCCTTCAAAAGTTGAATAAACCCTGAAAAAAATCAAAGCTAATTACCCACTACCACTGCAAGACCTCAAAACAAAAGCATTTATAACACGGAATGTCTTAACTCCTCTCCAGTAAGAAAGGTCAAATGACTGAAAAGAAAAATTCTTAAGGAAGTCTAGCAGGTTTTGTCTAAATATACAAGAAACTCACAGGTCTCAGTCCTCTCTTTCTTGTCTTCACCATTGAACTGAAGTGTGTGCCCTTGTCAAAGATGAAAGAAACGAAAAGTCTTGTCTGAACCAACTGAGAAACTGTCTAAGGGACTGATTGATATGCAATTTGATCTCTTGAGGCTATTTAATGATTAGAATTTGATATCTCCCTCTAGGCATTCTAGTCTCAGAAGAGGAGACATTAAAAATGTTACAATAATGAGAAACAGGGTGGGAAAAGCAATATAAACCAGCTGGGCATGTGAACACATGCAAACACACATACATACACACACACACACACCATTAACATATTATATGGCCAAAAAAAGTTGCTGCTTTATTATACAAATTCTTAGAACTTAATTACACAGGAGACACAGGCAGGACATTTTCATTGCATTACCTGGTTCAGTTACCAGGTGGTGATACTGCCTTCATTCATATGATAATGTCACAATTATACACTCCTTCTGGAAATGGGGAAGTTGAGTGGATACCCTCATTAACCTGAAGAAATCTAAACCCACTGCTCCCTCTTTCAAGTTACAAACATTAGCTTTCAAATAAGGCTAGGATAGCTATGAGGACTCTGTGAATTATTTTCCCTGAACTTCTGAGACTGACTTCTGACTTCACTCTAAGATTCTTACCCTTGGACTGTGAGAAAACTCTAACATTTTATTCCCATAAAATGCAAATTTTCTGACAGGTATTCTCACTTTCAAGCAAGCCTTATGCAGTTTGTAGGAGAGTTATTTCATAAAATAACTTCACCAGCATAAGGAAGTGTCCTCCAGCTTCTCTTCCTGTATGGCTCTCCTCCTAACTTAGTGGGCTTTCACCTGCTAAATGCTGTCTTTAGCCCCTTATATTTAGGGGGTGAGAGAACACGTCTCAGAAAAAAAATGTCTCCATAAAATGCTGTGAAAAATGAGATCACCAGAATCACTCACTAGAACAATGTTGCTATGAAGCTGCCTAAGGGGCTGGAGCACAAGTCATACTAAGAGTGGCTGAGGGACCTGGGTTATTTCACCTGGAGAAAAGGAAGCTTAGGGGTGATCCTTATTGTTCTCTACAAATACCTGTAAGGATGCTCTAGCGAGGTGGGGGGGGGGGGTAGTCTCTTCCAAGTAACAAGCAATAAGACAAGTGGAAATGGTCTCAAGTTGGAGCAGGGGAGGTTTAGATTAAATATTAGGAATTTTTTTTTCACTGTGAGAGTTGCTAAACACTGGAACAGGCTGCCCACAGAAGTGATGGAATCACCATCCCCAGAGACATTTGAAAGGCGTGTGGATGTGGCACACAGGGACATGGTTTAGTGGTGGGTGTGGCAGCACTGAATCTTAGAAGTCTTTTCCAACTAAAAATATATTATTCTATGATTTTTAAACAACATTAATGAAATCATTCCTGTACTGCCTGCTGCCTTCACCTCCTCCCAGCAAATACAGTTTAAAATACAGTTTAAAAGCTTGCCTAGAAGAGATATACTCTACTTACTGTCCTGTCAATGACATAATTGAACATAATTCAATAATGAAAGATGAAATTCTTAACTTTCTAGCTGACATAATTACTGGGAGCTATGTACCCCTAAAAGCTAAGCATAATATTACCATGCAAAAGTCCCACTGTGAATCCATATCTTAAGCTGTTTTCAGGCTAATGCAATAAGCACTGGAATTCAGGGTCTCAGCAGTAACTAGAACACAGACTCCAACACTGTCCTGCCCCAGTATTCACGCTTCCCATTCAATGCAAAGGAATAAACAGGGACTAGGATAGGCCAGAGGTATTCCTCAACAGACAGATCTTTTTTTCATTTTCTTTTTAGTAAGAAAGATTTTCCCTATAGAGATGCAGGCTCTACTGCTATGTTATGTGGCCTCAGGGGCAGAGAACAGGACCATTTTATTGACTAGGATATAACCTCATGGACAGAACCAGAGATATCTTTCCCCACCACTGATGAACATGCCAAAAAAGCAGGATATCCAAGCTTGGAAAAGATATAAAATCTTTTGCAGGTAGTTTTCTGTTCAGTAAAAAAGGTCCTCCATTTCAAATCCCATGCTCCCAGATGATAAAAATCAAACCATCTTTCATTGTCTTTTAACAATTCCAGAAGAAATCTCAGAATAATATGTGATGCTTTTCTCTTAGGAAAAAAATAAATCTCAAAATTATCTGCATGACAATCCCTACGATTCTATTACATGGGAAACTTCAAAGCCACATATAGTTAATCATATTTTATTGCATCAAAGGGTTTTCAGAAATCTAATGTAATATATTTGCTTTGTAATGTGTAGAGTTGTATCTGAGTAGGAAATGGAAACCAACAAAAAACATGGAAGTTACCATTTCTTCTCCTGTTCATCCTTTCGCTCCAATTATTGGAATGTTTCCATCTTTGCTTAGCACAATGAATAGGTACCTTCTCTACCTTGGAAACATATACTAAAGCCCGTATTTGTTTCCCAAACTTTAAATTAAAAAGTCAGATATTCTGTCTATACCAGAAGTATACATTTTAGGAAGTAGTTCTTCCTATTAATGTAGGTATTTGACGTTAAATATTAGTTGAAGTCAACCTTTATGAAAACATCCTGAAGATTATGTTGAAAAAGCCCAAGTGATTAGCCTAGATTAGCTGTCCTAACTGAGCTGTAGCAAGATGATTTTTTCTTTCGCCTCTTACCAATATATAAAGAATTATCTTTATAACCACAGAGTTAAGAACCTTATAATTTTCCTGTTTATTTCATACATGAACAAAGTCCTCATGACTAAAATCAGGAAGAGGTGATTCTGCTATGAGTTTCTTAACAGTTTCTGTCAGTTCTATCATTAATTGTGCTGATAGTTTATAGAAGATGATGTAGCATGCATTGGTAGGAAATTCAGTATAAAATGTTAAGACTGAAAGTCAGATATTTTCTCACCTACTGTTCAATTAATTTTATTTTCTGGGGCTGTTTTAATTATTGTTGCCATTAATATTTTTATTCCCATAGCCATTTTCAAGTTATTTTTAAAAATGTTGCAATGAATCTTCTCTAGTATTAAAATCATATCTCAGCGACCAAGTTTATCCATTTTTGCCATCTTCACCTAATACTAACACTAATTTGGGTTATTTTTAAAAACATGTATCCCATGATTTTTGGTTGCAATGTATGCCATTTATGAATTACTTTCTAACAAGACCCATACAATATTATAATTAGTAGTACAATTTTTATTATCATATTATTCAGCACACTCTACCTGCTTACAAGACTGCAAAACTACATGGGCATTTTAAAATAAGAGGAGAAATATTTTTTAACAATATGATTCCATGACAAAACATTATGCCTTGTTACCTCTGCAAGACCCATTGTACTCTTCTTCTTTTCTACTTGAAAAAGTCCTTTTATAAAAGTACCTTCTATACTTTTCCTCTTTTGCACATAGCCTTCTCAGTTATTTTCTAATTTTCAAATCTTTCTCATAGAGCACACACTGCTAGCATGCTCTTTTCTCCAGATCATAATTCTTTTCTGTGACTCTTCTCCCTGGTCATTTGTTTTTAGCTTCCTTTTTGTATACAGGAAAAGTAATATGCCCATCAAATCAATCAATGTAAAATTGATTTTAATGTGTAGAAGGAATTTATTTCATTTATTTTGTAAAGGGTTTCTGGTTTTCTTTACTTATTTGGTTTTGGGTTGGGGTTTTTTTCCCCTTTTTTTTCTTGTATCATATACATATGGGATGATATTGCAGGAATAAAAAAACCAAAACAACAAAACAGAAGAAAATTTGCAGCTTCCAGGTTGACTAGGAAGGACTGATCTATTTTTTCCTGCCCTCAGTCAACTGATTTAGGTCAGGATTGAGAAAAAATATACCTTGTCACATGGCAGGAGTTACAGCTTCCTGTGCGCTTCTATTATATCATCTTAAGAAATCTCACTAATAAAACATAATACCAACCAAAAATATCTACCACAAACCAATGCAGTCAATTAATAGAACAGATGGAGGTCAGGGCAGACAATTAAATCCCTTTGACAGAGGAGAAGATTATTCTACCTCATATTGGAGATATGTCAGTAATTCCTATGTGATCTGACTTACACTTTATTCTTCAAAATAATTCCTTCCATAATGCCTTCTTTGGCATGAGAGAAAAAGATCCATCATCTAAAGGTCTTGCTTTCAGCTGTATATAATTATTTTTAAATGGTGGGAAAGTTTGGTTTTTTGGGGTTGTTTAGCAGTATTCTTATTGATTCACAGAACAAGCAAATCAAATCTACTTTTTGCCTTCAGACAGCTGCTTCTCCTTGAAGTCCTCCCCTCAAAAGGATGATACAGCTATCACTTTGGCAAGGTGCTAACCACTTCTTTTGGAATTTAATATAGTCTTCTATAGGTATTGAAGATAACCATCCAGGAGTCCTGATTCATTATTTCTCTGGCCCTGAATTTCAGCATATTTGCAACAATTATCTTTCCTAAAATCTTGCACCAAGATGGGTTGTATTTCTGGACATGGGAGCTACACTGCCAATAATACAAACTGTTGAGTGTTGTTCCATATTCTGGCAATAGTGATT
Source organism: Acridotheres tristis (assembly GCA_037013685.1). Taxonomy (NCBI): domain Eukaryota; kingdom Metazoa; phylum Chordata; class Aves; order Passeriformes; family Sturnidae; genus Acridotheres; species Acridotheres tristis. The sequence goes on from CM072884.1 coordinate 93,284,948, forward strand.
ATATATTTTGTATGTCAAACAAAAAGAAACCAAGCTATTTAATATTTTTCTGATTTTCACGATTTCCAGCATATAGATTTCAAATTATAAACAATAAACAGCTACAGGGAAAAATTCTTCCACTAAGGAATTAAATTTAGTTCTCCATGAGATATTTTTTCACAGAAAAAATCCTCTGTACCAAATGAGTTTCAATTTGTTTTTAAATAAAGGTCAATACAAGTTTTGATAACTCTTTATATCCTTTTTTTAAAGTTATCTTCATAGCATATTGTGGCAATATTTAAATTTCAAAAAGCTTGGAGAAAGTTGCACTAATACTAATATTTTAAAGCACTGAAAATCCATATTCCAAAAGACAATGAAGCTGCCAAGAGAATGACATCTTAGTGTAATTGCTGTGATTGCTCTGTCCCAGCTTCAATTTTCATTGGTGATATTCTAATACATCCATTTTCTTTGTCAAGCTCATCTATTGAAAATCCTGCTTTCTTAATTAATAAACTCAGAAAAATAAACTGAACTATCCTAAGAGCTTTGTTTTTCAGATACATATGCTTTCATGAATTCTCATATCAAATTAATATACATTTGATGCTGAATATATCAGATCTGAATTTCTTGTGCCCTTACGTAGCATATTACCTCACTGTTTATAAATTTTAGTTTTGATGGCTTCTAACAAAAACAGATTAGTTCTGCCATTGTTTGAACTTTATTTTGTAGTCTCGCACCATGCCACTCAATGAGTTATATTTCATAGATACATTATAAAAAATATTAACTAAAAACTATTTCAGTAGTCTTTAAAGTATTTACTTCTGTTGCATTTCGTCAAATAAAGTATATCTCTTTTAACTTTCTTCCTTTAAACAGAACTGTATTAAAACCAGAAATGCTAAGTCTCTGTTCATCACCTAACTTTTCAAGTGATTCTATTTTGGGTTTTTTTCCATCCATTTTGATACATTATATAATGAAAGTAAAAGGGTATACTATTATTTTAAATCCATGGAAAGAAAAATTTATTTGCTTTTAAATAAAGATTACAGGTTCATAGATTGGCAGAAGTTGGAAGGGACCTCTGGAATTCATCTGGTCCAACCCCTCTGCTCGAGGAGGGATACCTGCAGCCTGTTTTGATGAAATTGTTTAAGTAAGAATAGACTGCACTTCATTATTCACAGCTAGTTTTCAAGGATTTGCATCTCTATGAATCAAATTCAAAACGTATATCTACCAGTAATAGCAGTCACAATGGTACAATACAGCATAGGAAATATCACCTACATACCTTTAAAACCAAGCAAAAAGCCTCAAATGATAGAAGCAACACAGTTTTTCAGTATAATTAATTCAATTGACTGCAAACTACATTAGAAGTAAATGTGTGATTTAGTTCCAGAGCTTTGTTTTTACCACGGAGAGACAAACCACACTTTTAACAGATATATGGTTGCAGGTTATTGATTTCTTATATAAAGAAAAAATTGCAAATTTTAAAGATTTTAATTAGGCACCAAATTTTGTGAGTTACTTCCTGAAGTCATATTGAAACATAAAAAAATCAGGATGTTTTTTTCTAACATTCTGTGAATGGTTGTGTAAGCTTTAAATCCATGTTCATGCTGTGAGAGTAGAAAGGCAAATCTCCATTGCTATTAATACAGCTGCAGCCAGGTGAAAAAGAAAATAGTACTACTTCATATATCTTTATAGGAAATAGAGCCTACAATGAAAGCTGACAGAATCTGATTTTACTTAACCGGAGTAGTTTCACCAACACTCAGATATTCTGAGGGGGTTTTTTTTAAGTTGTGGATAACAATATTACCATATTTGCATTGTGTTCCCTTTCTCTGGCTTTTTTCTTGGAAAAGAAAAATTGAATGCAAAGCAGTATACATGACAGAAAATGTGTGGAGGGAGTTGATAATAAACCTGATAGAAGGAGTGGTTTAGATACTTTCAGCTTCCATACTTAAGATCCAATAGAAAACACTATGTGTGTGTCTATCTGGGTCTAAATTGGCACGCAATTAAAGCTAAATGTATTGTATATTCATATATATAAACAAACATATTTAGTTTTGGAATCAAATAGTGATTTTCAATTCTAAGTAATTTCTACAAGCAGTTTGGCTTCCTGCTGGCAAAAACATTTTATTTTTTTCTTTCAAAGAAGAAAGAAATATGCCATCATCTTCCCTAGTCACTCAACAGCTGTATCAATTTGTTTTCAGGGCAGTGATTAGCATAATTGTGGTGGATTACTCGCATTTAGCACAGAATGGAAATAATTCAGTATTTTAGTAGACATGACATAGAATGTATGGGATATCCAGGCCCTCTGGAGTGGTGCTGCAAGTTTTTTTCCTAAAACTGTACTAAAAGCCTATTTTTGAAAATCCAAATCTGTCTGAAAGAACCGAAAACCTTAATTCTTCTGATGTGCTGATAAACAATGCCATGCTATGGCTAGAGCACACAACCATGACATCAGCTGCAAATAGCTACATTGAGATCATTACTCAGAAGCGTTTCAGTGTGATATAATTTCTTTAAAAATTAAAAAAACCAAACAAACAAAAACCCACCCCCCCCCCCGAAAAAAAACAAACTAAAAACCAAACAAAAACCTAAACCAGAATGTGATTCCATCATTACTGGTTTTCTATTTTATCTCCAAATTCCAGTTCTTATGCTGAGGTACATTCAGTGCTACCTTTAGTGCTATATGAGTATGAAAATCGATCCATTATACATATACTCAGCCATTTACCTTAATACTCTTGCATGTTTTATAAACATGTATAGACAATCACTGTATGATATTATGGAGAAATATCATAAAAGTATAAAATGGTTTTGGTTGCAAGGGAACTTTTAGACTATCTCGTTCCAACCTCCACGACCACGACCATGACCAGGGATGCCACACACTAGATCAAGTTGCTCAAAATCACCCAGCCTGGCCTTGAGCACTTCTGGGGATGGGGCATCCACAGCTTCTCTGGGCAACCTGTTTCTGTGTCTCCCCACCATCACAATAAAAAACTTCTTCCTTGCAGCCCCTCTAAAGCTATGCTCTTTTAGTTTAAAACCACTCCTCTTTTACTCCCAGTCACTACAGGCCCTGATAAAAAGTCTCCACATTTCTTATCGCTCCTTTACTATATATTGAAGAGCTGCAGTAAGGTTTCACAAGACCCTTCTCCAGGCTGAACAACTCCAACTGTCTCAGTCTATCCTCACAGACAAGGTGCTTCAGTCCTCTGATAATCTTTGTGGCTGTCCTTCGGACCCACTCTAACGTGTCCATGTCTTTCTTGTGTTGAGGATTTCAGAGCTGGGTGCAGCATTTCAAGGTGGAGTTTCACCAGAGCAGAATAAAGAGGCAGAATCATCTCCATGAACATTTTGGCCACTTCTTTTGATGCACCCCAGGATACAGTTGGATTTCTGGGCTGCAAGCACACATTGCTTACTCATTAACAATTTCTCATCCACCAGTACCTCCAAGTCCTTCTTTGCAAGGCTACTCTTAATCCACTCACCATTCAGCCCCTAATGGCAATGGATATTGCCATGACAGAGGTGGAAGACCTTATACTGGTCTCACTAAACTTCATTAAGTTTTCACAGACCCACCCCTCCAGCCTGTTGAAGTACTCCTGGATGGCATTTCTTCCCTCAAGTGAATCAGTTGCACCCCTCATCCACAGACCTGCTGAGGGTGCATTTAATCCCATTGTCTATGTTACTGATGAAGATATTGTATAGCAGTGTCCCAGTATGGACCTTTGAGAGACATCATTCATTACTGGTTTCCACCAGTAACCAATGTAGCCTTTGGTTTCAAAACCTAGATTACAAACTGTGTAAAAAGCATTGTATGGTATCATCGTCCCCTTTTATACAAGCTGGAGTTGATGATCCCAGAAATTGTCTTCTGTGAGTTGTTTCTAAAAGAAATTTCAGGGAGCAGAGCTCAAATTAAGCCATGGAGATAACAGGAGGACACAAAATTTTGCTGTTACACAGAGCTATTTCTTTTATTTGAAAACTGAGGGAGATAACTGCTGAACAACAGGTAAAGGGATATTTATAAACAGATATAGATGGTCTTCCTTTCCCATCAACTACTGAGTTGTCCAAACAAAAACTATGGTCTTGTGGTTAAAAATGAAGATGCAGGGGGTTTTGAACCTTGACAGGAAGAGGACAACTGCTTGCCTGTAATTTATTTACACTGGAATCTTGTTCTCAAAAGCTTTCCTGTTCTTAGGGGGAGAAAAATCCACTGAGTTATTATGAAACTTCTTTTAAGAGTTAAGAGTTCCCCACGGAAACAGATATAATAGATACAACATCATTACCTGTTGTTCAGTACAGTAGATTTAAATTTTGTTAGTCATAGTAATAAAACATTTTCAAGTTTGAACACTGAGATAGTAAAATTTGCACTCCGGTTCTTTGAATTGAACATGACTGAACTTTGAATGAGCTGTCTGTGCAAAGTAGTGTGATTATTTTTTATTTCACATTTACTTATTGCTCATGATGTTATGATTCAGTGAACTCCCATTACCCACGAAGTCTGTATAATGTTGAAATTATACTTCTTTAACCATTCTCTGTTATTGTTGTACAATACTTCATGTAATGTTAGGTTCAAATTCATTTTCTACAAAATCAATTATATTTCTAGAAGCATTACTTACATAAGAACAGTGTACGAGTCAAAGATTTAAGACAATCATCACTCATATTTTCAAAAAGTTGTTTAACTATCTTCCCAAAGCTTTTAATAAAACTAATGAGCTTAGGTAGAAGTTTTAAAATTACTGAATTACATTGCCACCTGAAAGTAAATTTAATGACCTGGAAAATTTTGGTGTTTGCTATTTCATATTTGAGTAATATTGGAAAAATAGTATGTATTTCCATTTCCCACTTGGGTTCTTAAGAAATTCACATATTGGTGGAGATAATTAGAGTTTACCTACTTTTAGATAATTTTAGATACTTTAGGTCAACTAAATATTGGAATAAAAAATAATGGATACATAATTTTGAATTAAAATGGAAGCAAGGAATTATTTATATGCATTAAAGAATCTGAATATTTTGATTCCACTCTTCACAGTAGGTCTCTACCTTTAATGGAGAACATACCTTAACATCATTTGTTAAGGTTAGATTTACCAATTACATCTCATAGCAAAGCAGATGATGCAACTTAACTTATGTTTTCAAGACAAACTGAGAAACACTACACTGGATTTATGATTTCAGAACACTCTCCTTGGAAAAAACTGGTAGATGCATAGAGAGCTGTGGAACATCCTACAACAAAATCTAGACAAACTCTCATTAAAGTCTGGTTAAATATCCAAACAGTAGGTGTTAAATTGAATTTAAACTACTGGTATTTCTTGAAGAAGATACAGCTTCCAATTTGGAAACCTACTGAAATGTTGAGCATCAGCCTCAATTAAGTGACATGACCAGACCATTTTTCTGAGTTTAGGTGGTAACTTCATGAGCTGCTTCTGCTTTTCACTTATGTTTCAGTATGGAAAACACACCTTCTATCTTTATAAAAGGGAAGAATTTTAAACTGAGTTCTTTCCTTCCTTCCTTCCTTGTGCTTCAAAATTAAGAGAACTGGTAGAAGAATGCACACCATAATTTCAGCAGAGCCTATGTATCAGAGTACAGGTCCACATAACTGATGGATTTCCATGCTAAAATTGTGCAGATATTTCACCAAGATAGAAAAATGTGGGGAGCATTTTTCTTCCACCTAGGAGTATAAAATCAGTGAGAACCTAAAGAGAAAACTGGAGCAGTTGATGACACTGCTTAACCAGAGGTTGGACTGCTCAGCTAAGAGTACTTTCATGTACAGACATAAACCCTGACAAGAGGAAGGCAAAGATTCTTATCTGAATCCCAAGAGCTGAAAAGTAAGCTGAGGAGAGCTGACAGCTCTAAGAATGAGAATTGCATTGTGCCCTGATTTTCCTCAGAGAATAAAGAGTTGATCTGTTTCCTAAAACTCCCAAGACTAAAACTGGAACAATTTATTCCTGCCTTCTAATATAAAGGCTTTATTTTTCCTTCACATTTGTTACCATAAATGATACAAGACAGAAGGTTTGATCAGAGTCTGAGAACATGATCAAGAATCTGACAGTATATGGCTACATCAAAGGAACGACACAGCACTTCACAGACTACCACAGGGCTCCATCTGCACATTCAGCTGTCAGGTTGGGATTCTAGAACAAAATCCCACCATTTAAACTCACTTAAACTTCTGATGCAAGATTAAAGTCTGAGGACAAATCATGGGCCATTTGTTTGCTTCAATTTTTAATACGATACTGTGCATTGCCAGGAAACACATATTGCATACTCCAAACATAAATTTATATTTTCTGTTCTTCAGAAAGAGTATGGGTTTATCATGTTAAAGAATTTTATTTGGAATTATGGATGAGAAAAATAGCAAGTAAGCAGTTAAAATGTAGGGATTCCTTTCTGTATTTCTCTTAAATATAAGAGTACAATATAGCCAAAGTCATACTTACAATCTGTCCAAGTTACCATCCCTAGTTAACTTTTTGAATTTTTTTGTTCATCTAAATGGATCCCTAGTGCCTGCTGATTCCGGGTTAGTTTGTCTTGGATTATGCATTATCCTGAAGGCCTTTAGATCCATTTCTATTTGTCTCCTGAAAACATTCTCAATACAAATTTCTAGACAAAACAAAAAATTAACAAATATTTTTGTTGTGTATTTTGGAGTACCTCAGGGCTGGCAGTTGAACACAAATATTTGTGGCTATTTCAGAAAATTAGCAAGAAGAGAAACAGGGAGAAATTTTATGCTGATTTATAACTTCATTTTATAATCTCTTTTTCTTTTTTTTTTTTTAATGTATAGTCCAATTATCACCTCACATGAACAAGGAAATTCTCAAAAGGCACAGCTGGCTTCTGATGTTCACTAACTTGCAGTGTGAGTTAAAAGCCAGACATCAATAGGCTCCATCTCACTTTTCTGTTTTAATGTTGTTTGCTTCCTTTTCTTCTCCTCTTCTCTGACTTTCCTGTTGTGTGTTATGAAGAACAAACAAAATGCTGAGAAAACAGAGAAAACTAAAATCCTTTCATCCCTCAGTTTCCCTTTCAAAATCCTCTCCCCACCTTCTATGGTCTATCTCAGTGTATTGTGATAGATCTAGAGATGAGAATTTCCCTTCTTGGAACATGGCTGTGGCTTATTCTAGTGCCAGACAAGGTAAATGTACCACAAACTGTTAGTTCCAAAGAAATGAAATTATTTCAACTTCAGCTTTATATGAGCCTTGTATTCTTTATGTATGGCACTCATGCATATTGTACTACTCACTATGTAACTACTAAGAGTTCAGCTATTATCACAACCAGTGTGGATGCTAAACTATTAAACAGGATCCTGCTCATAAAGTATTTTTTATTCAATTATATGTAAATTGTTACAAATTGGAATAAACATGGTTCAGTGATGCAAAAATCACAGGAATTTTCAAAGCTGTTATTTTCTTTGTCTGAATTTTGCACTTCACATAATGGTACCCTCGATTCTCATAACTAACCTGTCACACTTTGAATTATTGCTTATTCACAATTCTATTATCACATCAGATATATTATTACTCCTTCTCCTTGAATTTAGATCCCAGTGTCAATGCAAAATGGAAATATCATTGTACTACAGGTAGTACAATGATTATAGAAAAAGTTGCATCTGCTTTGAAGTTCATGGACAATACAAAGTGAAAAGGAAAAATATGTACCAGAGAAACTTTTCTGGTCACTTGTACATCTCATTCCCTTCTCATTAATCAATGTGTCAGGCATGGTATGAAAGAATGGTAATTCGATTAAGATGTTTTATAAATAGATTATATTCTCTGTATAGATTTCTAAATTAAACCCTTGTCACATATTTCATATTGTCATAATAAGAATGTATATCTGCATATATGTGTTATCTGTGTATAATGCTATATATTAAAATATGTTCTCTCATATTTTGCTAACAACTGAGAGGAAAAAGGAGATCTTTATGGTAACAATATGAAACAGCAACAAAGCCTCTTTTTTAGTAACAGCCTCATAAGAACTCTGGAACCCAATCTTGTCTTACAAACCAAAGACAATCAGCTCTGTCTGGTACAGTGTGGCCTGGAACCCCCAAACTTTACTGAGTAGCAGCTTCCCAATAGCCAGTTTTAATCCCATGTCTTTTAACTACAAACCCATTGGTAACATTCAATTCTTAGAGATGAAAAATAGTAACAATTCATGCTTGTCATAAGTAAGCATATAAACATCACTAATGCTTAGAATGCACTGTATTCCATGTCTCATTGGATGAACATATAGTAAACAAACATTTTAACTGGATATGTCTATATTGCAAAGATACTTCAAACACATTTAAGAACACTAGCAACAGAGATCTGCTTTCTTTCTTTCACATATTTTTACAAAAAAAGAAATTGTTATGAACATGATTTTAGTACTTACCACTGTGTTGTATTTGTGAAAACGCTTCAGCATTCCCCCACAGGAGGCAGCATGATGTCATTTTAGTTATAGCAGAAATTTTTCCTGTTAGGAAAAAATACACAGTGCTCTTCAGCGAATGAAGAAGAGAAATGCACACATATGAGTCACAAATTGTAAAAAAAGAAGTTACTTAGTAAATCACCTGTAACACTGTTTATCAAGATTACAAAAAGAGAAATCACAATATTAATAACCACACAATAAATACATTAAACATAGTGTATTGATTTCTGTCATAAAATTATTACCAATATTTTTTCTTTGCAGATTGATCACTGCTACAAAGACAGAATTGTCTTTAAACCTGAATACCACAAAAGTATACATTTTTATGTATAATAAAGGCAAGTAAATACTTTCAAATCCAAGAAACAGACGAAATCATGAAAAAACACTTTGGTTTAAATATTTCTCCAAACATAGATTATACATAGTCAAATATAAAATTTTAATAGCCAAATATATTAAAATATATTCAATTTAAATAATCAATATTAAAGCCATTTTACTATTGTTTTTTCTTTCCTATGTGCAATTGAAAATTGTAGTTTATGCTTCAAATGACATTTAAATTGATAGACTATTTCTGAATAATCTATCCATTTTAGATTTACTATTTAGATAGATTAAATTGCAGTATTTACCAACAGTCTGTTCTGTCAAGGGTATCTTAAGACACTGTGATTTAAAACTCAAACCTTAATAGTGATAAGAAACATATTTCAGGTAATCTTAGTAGTTTTCAAGACTTTAATACCTTAAATACTTCTCTTCCCTTCAAAGCCAGTAGATTTTATAGGATTTACTTATCCCCTGCACACATTTTGCCAGGTAAACATGCACTCTGTTTTTCTCTGTATCGCTCTTAAAGTCACTTCTTATCATTTATTCTTATTGGCATTAAGTTGATCAGCATACGGATTGTAGATTCTGCAATTTGAATCACAATGAATACTTCCTCATCAATGGTACAGCCAAACCACTCCCTGTAAGTGCAATTCTTTGCAACAGCTGCAAACACAGTCCTCAATTCTATGTAAACATCGTGATTATCTTTGTAAGTTGGAAATAATTACCAGTGGATGGCTATGTGAACACACATCTGAAATGAAGAAATTCTGAAATATGAAAAAAGCAGTATTCCTTATGAATAAGCAATGTGTGAAACACCCTAGATAACTGTCAAAGTGTCCATCTGGACACTTGCTGCAAGGGAAGGCTGGCAACACTGCAGCTTTTTATACACACTCATTGAGGAATCAGATGTTGAAGTTTAGGGCAATCTTAATTCCAAGCTATACTAGTGTCTTAAATCTATCCATATAACAATGGTACTTTTACTGGAGATTACACTGCTCCTGTAGACTGACAGTCATTCCAATTCTCCAACAGCAGTATGTGATTAAACCTAGGATATAAGAAATAAGGAAGGATTTAAGGAATGGCTGTCAATGGCAGTGAAAATTCACTAAGGCTAACGCAGCCTCCCTTCTCATTTTAAATCTGTATTTCTCTATTTCAGCATCCTTTATAGTTTAATTACTGCTACAGGAAGAGAAGAGAAGAGAAGAGAAGAGAAGAGAAGAGAAGAGAAGAGAAGAGAAGAGAAGAGAAGAGAAGAGAAGAGAAGAGAAGAGAAGAAGAGAAGAGAAGAAGAGAAAGAGAGAAGAGAAGAGAAGAGAAGAGAAGAGAAGAGAAGAGAAGAGAAGAGAAGAGAAGAGAAGAGAAGAGAAGAGAAGAGAAGAGGAGAGAAGAGAAGAGGAGAGAAGAGGAGAGGAGAGAAGAAGAGAGCTTTACTGGTAAACACAGGGATTGCATTTACTGTCACTCCATGGTACCAAAATAGACCCCAACTTTAAAACATAAAAATTAAGAAAGTACTATTTTTGAAATAGGTTTTCCAAGTTTAGCTCCGTACCTATGCGTTTATCCTTTTCACCTTCATATTATCTTACACTGTCTTCTAGTTGTCCTTGGCAGACTGAATTTGGTTGTAGATGACTAAGTTATAATTTAAACTTTAGGTATTTTAGTAAACCACAATATCCACTTACAGATCATGTTTCGAATTTATCTCTGCAATAGTCAATTGCTTTCAAAAAAGCAACAGCTAACACTGTGCTTCCTATCAGGAAGCATAGGCACATATTAAAAGACTAGCACTTCAATTCTAAGACGAAATATAGTAATTTTCTACACAGTTTTTTCTTTTTTAAAGAGCTATTTTGTCTTCATATCTGTAACAGCTGATTCCATCATAATTTAAAAAAATAATAAAAATATTATGGGAACCTGGAAGTCCTTCTAAGCATAGTTTTGTGAAATCTATAACAGGTTTGCTTACCATTCCACAGATGCATTTGTAAATTAAATCTGATGGGGCTATAATGGCCCTAGTTTTAATGCTACCCAGTTTAAGTTTACTTGAGTAATTTCTCAAAATTACCACAACTGTCTCTGATTTTATAGGTGATACAACAAGGACCTAGTAATACTGACATTCTGTCATTATGTACAGAATCTTAGTCTACTTGAGAAATAAAATCTGTCTCATAAGAAATTTGCTTTGTTTTGAACATAATGACCCACTCTCTCCAGCTATCCCCAAAACCCCTGACATCTCCTGGAAATACCTAAATATAAGCTAGAAACATGTATTTATTCTTTGATCCTCAAATTTATTCAACACAATTACTGGACTATTGTAATTAACTTCTGTTTGAGCAGATAGGTTCATGAAGTCACTCTAAGAAAATGTACCCCTTTGAATTCAATCTCAGCATCTTTAAATACATCTTTTAACATGTAACTTCTACAGTGTTTTTCCCTTTCAATTCAGTTTCATACCAAGTTCTTTCTTTTTAAAATTTTCACAATCAGCTCTCCCCACTGTGAAATTGAAAAATTTCATCTATAGTGACATATTTCTCAGCAATTAAATTTTTGAATCTTTTTAACTATAAAAAGAAAATCCATGATTAAACAATGGGTGATAGAATTTCCTGAGTTGGAAGGGATCCATCAGGATCATCAACTTCTGCTCCTGTGCAGGACACCCCAAGAATCACACCATGTGCCTGAGACCATGCAGGCAGTTCTGTAATATTCTCAGCATCAACAGTCCAGAAGTCAGAATATCAAGTAAGCAGATGCTGCTATTTCAACTCATTATTGCCTGGGCAGCTTGGGAGGAAGGCACTGTTCAGAAGAGGAGAGCTATCTAGAGGTAGGTCTCACAGCAGGAAACAGACACAGATCAGCTAGAGGAGTATCAGAGATCTGGAAATATTTTTTTACCTTAATTAAAGTATATGAAAGCAAAATAACTAAATATGACCATAGTCTTCATTTGTATTTTAGTGGGGAAAAAAAAGGCATCCTGAATTGTAGAAGACTTATTACTATCTTCATGAGTCAAAGAGTGTGGGCTTCAAGTTAGAAAACTAACAACCCACTCTTCACATATCCCAGCTGAGGTAATGTTGATTTTGAGATATCAAAGGAATGAGTGGTGGTATCTTAATTCCTTACTTGAACCAAATATAATTAAGTATCAAGTAATGCAAAGGCAGTGAAATGTGACTTTTCCTTTGCTGAATAGGCAGCAACTCTCTGCCTAAAGGGAGTAAATTCATCCAGAAAAAACTCCCATTTTGCAGACCCATTTTGCAACTTTAATCAGAAGCAGCACACCAGAAGACAGGAAGCCTCTCATCCACAAACTCCCTCTCAATGTACATATTCTGAGTTACAGTCCTTGTCTTCAAGCAGAACTGAAAGAGACGTGAAACCTGTGTTGCTTCTTTCTCCCTCTGACATACATTCCTCATGATTCTCTGCTATTTCTGTTTTAATAACTGAACCTCTGAACCTTTCTGTATCTCTAGTCTTGATATCTGCCTGTCCCAAAAGGGTACCCATGTGGTAGTAATAGTCAGAGAAAGTAGGGAAAAGGGATTGATACTCCTCTGAAGCCCGAGGTAAGGGACTGTATCCTCAGCCACAAATAACTAAAATATCCCACAAATCAAGTGGGTGGTTTCAGAGAGAAACTACAAGAAATAAAGAAAGATTAGGATTGTATAAATCTTGGCAAGGTCTAAGGGCAAGAAAAAGTCTAGCAGAGACCAAAGATGAACAGAGGAAGTAGGCAGAACAGCCTAACACAAACAATAAACAGAGACTGCTCTTTAGAGAAAATGGGCTGCTACCAAAGATACAACAGCAGCAGCAGAGAAGCAGTAACACAGAAAGGCTGAGACCATCTCCACAGGATGCAGAAAGAGAGGAGAAATGAAGCTGTGTGTAAGGCATGATGGCAGCTAGGAACAAATGATGTGAATTTGCAGTGCTTATTTTTTTTCCATAAAGAACTAATATTTCTTGAGAAATTATCTTGCCTTCAAAATTATTTGGATATGAATGTTTGGTAATACAACTGTCAAAATACAGATTAATTTCTTATGCGGGCTACATCAGAAACATCCTGAACCACCTATCAAAAAAAGATACCACGTGTGATATAGCAGATAAAAAAGATTAAAAATTCCTCCTCATCAGGAGAATAAATGAGGATAAATATTTGAATAGAATATAATACACATTTCATTAAAAAACAAAGGATGAAAGGATGAAAATATTGGTGCAATGAGGTTCCAAACAAACATAATAATTAATAATACAGGTCAAAACCTGAAAATTGCAAGAAAAAAATAAACCATGCTGAGGAGAAAAAAAGCCCAAACCAAACCTAAAAACAACTAAAGAAAAAAACCCAAAACCAAAACAAAGCCAAAATACAATAAGCAGGCTGGAAACAAAGATACTAGACTCACTTTGAATCAAAACAAAACAAATCCGAAGAATTTGCAAACTGCTATGAGAAGTCAGGAAGAATTAAACTCATGAAGCCTAGGCCTAAAACAGCAACACAGACCAGAGAAATGCTGGAGATGTGGGAGAGAGTAATTTGCCGTGTTAAAAAATTCTGAATGGCAAATGGAACAATAAATCCCCTTAGGGAAACTCCAGGCCAGAAAGTAACAATGCCAAAAAAAGTATGTAGAACAAGACACAGAAAAACTGGAGGACATAAGAAATGTTAAGTCTAAGGTCAAAGAGAAGGGGAGAGTGCCAGCCCTGTGTGAAAAGAAAAGGTTGAATCTCAAGCCAGGGATAAGAGAAAGGCCAAGCCTGAGATTAAGGAGGAGGAGGAAAAGGAGGACGAGATACAGCTAAAGGAGAAAGACAGCAGAAATCAGAGGGCGAAAGATCAATCTGAATAATAATAATAAAAAAAGACTAAGGACAAAACTGAAGTCAAAGAAACAAAATCCAAAGAGAGCTTCAAGACCATGCTGAGACATACTGAAATTAAAGATCAGATGGAACAGCAAGAGTTCCACATAATAGTCTTCAAACTTGTCAAGCTACAGTATTCAGAGATTGCAGATAGGGAATAAGATGAATAGGAGGCAGAATAATCCACCCAGTGGCATGGAGTTCAGATCATCTTTTGGTCCTCACTTCAAGTATCTAGTTAAGTCTCATTGGGCCTTTTAATATTATTTCTGTTTCTGAAACTAACAGTAAGAAATGTACAAAAAGGCACTTAAAACGACTATTACAGTAAGGTTCTTACTATGCTCGAGTTAATGTTCATTATCTCTGTCACTTCGAAGTTATTATAACTAAAGCAATTACCTTTGATGAAATTATATATGCCTCTCTATGTATGAGAAAATTCTGATAAATATACCTTTCTCCCTCATGACTTTTTTTTAAGACCCTAGTGATTCAGGAAAAAATTCTCCCAAAATTTTCACAGCCAGAAAGACTGGAATAACTAAAAATCCGTTCCATAAAAATTCATACGTGAAAACTCTCTCATAAGTGTAAAAGTGTTTATCCCTTCACAGATGATGTGTCAGATACTATCACTGCTGGTTAAGCCACTGAGCTGTTTTTCACACACCCCATAAAAATGCAAAAATGCAGTGTAAGGTAAAAGAAATTGCAATCCCAGGTACCAAGGTGAAATCAGTGAATCAAAATCTGTCTGCATTTAGGGAATTGCCTATCTAGCCGCATAAACTTCCATTTCTATACTATTGAAACAACTTTCCGATGGACAAAACATGCACAGGGAGGATATTCCAGTTCAGTGTTGATGGAACTGGAAGTTGCCAATGATACAAAGCACAGGGGCCCGACTGACAGGAACAGAGGTTCTGAGATTTTCTTCTCTTGAAAACTGAGCTCTTTCTCATTTTCACTTCTCTGGTGTTTACCAGTTCTCCTGAATGAACCTAAAATGTCAGTAATGCATTTCACAGAATGTGACGCATCTATACTGCCTCTCCAGAACGAACATTTTCAGAAAGCCTTTCAACATATCACGTCCCTGAGGACAGCACAAATCCTGACCTGCCTGGGGCCCGGGACTCTCCGTCAGCCCCAGCCTTCAGCAGGTCCGGGCACAGCTCCCCATAGCCCTGCCCTGCCCAGCCATGGCCCCTCTGAGCTGGGCACAGCTCCCCATAGCCCTGCCCAGCCATGGCCCTGCAGAGCTGGGCACAGCTCCCCATAGCCCTGCCCTGCCATGGCCCCGCTGAGCTGGGCACAGCTCCCCATAGCCCTGCCCAGCCATGGCCCTGCTGAGCTGGGTACAGCTCCCCATAGCCCTGCCCTGCCCAGCCATGGCCCTGCAGAGCCTGGCACAGCTCCCCATAGCCCTGCCCAGCCATGGCCCTGCTGAGCTGGGCACAGCTCCCCATAGCCCTGCCCTGCCCAGCCATGGCCCTGCAGAGCCTGGCACAGCTCCCCATAGCCCTGCCCTGCCATGGCCCCACTGAGCTGGGCACAGCTCCCCATAGCCCGGCCCTGCCATGGCCCCGCTGAGCTGGGCACAGCTCCCCACAGCCCTGCCCAGCCAAGGACCCGCTGAGCTGGGCACAGATCCCCATAGCCCTGCCCTGCCATGGCCCTGCAGAGCCTGGCACAGCTCCCCATAGCCCTGCCCAGCCATGGCCCCGCTGAGCTGGGCACAGCTCCCCACAGCCCTGCCCAGCCATGGCCCCGCTGAGCTGGGCACAGCTCCCCATAGCCCTGCCCTGCCCAGCCATGGCCCCGCTGAGCTGGGCACAGCTCCCCATAGCCCTGCCCTGCCATGGCCCTGCTGGGCTGGGCACAGCTCCCCATGGCCTGTCCCAGCCATGGCCCTGCAGAGCCTGGCACAGCTCCCCATAGCCCTGCCCAGCCATGGCCCTGCTGAGCTGGGCACAGCTCCCCATAGCCCTGCCCAGCCATGGCCCCGCTGAGCTGGGCACAGCTCCCCACAGCCCTGCCCTGCCATGGCCCTGCTGGGCTGGGCACAGCTCCCTACAGCCTGGCCTCGACTCGCCAGAGAGGTTTCCAATGCCCATGTCTGAAGCTGGCCCGGTGCCCTTGGCCATCCTGCTCCTGACTGGGAGGGGACATGTCGGTCCTAGCTGATGGCCCTGCCCTGCTGCTCTCCATGCAAAGCCTCTAACATTTCTGCACCCTGTGATGCCATGACACAATGTTACCAACGTGAATAAAATGTTCGCATGGCAAAAAAACCCCACCTATGACCGGACCCACGATGACAAGCAAATGAGGAACATATCCTTCTTTCAGCAATCATCATTCCATCCATAACATAATCACCAAAATCTGCATCTTCTAAGCCCATATATCTTTCCCCAGTCATGTCATGTCATGTCATGACAACTATGTGGACTTAAGCAAACGCATGAAGATAAACCCACACCAAACACTGCAGCAGAACAAACTCATGCAATCTCTTAAGAAAGGAAATTATTACCACTCATTTTTTAATAACATTCCTCTATATTGTTTCTCCACCCAGACTACCAGCTTTTAAATACATCTAAGCACTAAGTTCCTTAACTCGGAGTACTCAAAGTTAGACTCCACAGAGACATGAGTCACAGACTCAGAACAGAGAAGAAACAACTCCATTGTCTTCCAGCACCACAAAATACTTAGTGATACGAAATGGGATGTAGGCATGCTTACACCACTTTTAGGCTCCCTGACAAGAAGAGAAAAAACACTTAAGTCTCTGGCAACCACAACGTTGTGAGCAAACAAAAACACACCTGAGATCCACAAGACTTTCACATTATGTTTATAAGAGCCCCTCTGAGCTTGCAGCTTAATTGCTCTATCTCCATCATCTTCATTCTCACAGTTGTCAACATACAAAGCCCCCTAGTAAAAACATAATTACCTTTCTTTTTGTCTATGTGGGGTTCCCTTTCAACAGATAAAATAACTCTAAGTAGGAGTAACAGAAAGAGAAGCGTGAAAATAACTACCGAGCTGTTCCAGATCATGGCTCAACCTGGGTCTTTAGCTGAGTGTGCCCCAAGTGTTTCAAATCCTGCCCCAGGTTTGCAGTCTAAACACAGCCAGAATTTACTTTGGTAACAAAGCAACAAGAGAAAATTGCAGAGAACTTACTTTTAGGGTTCCATTTCCTTTTCCCTCAAATTCAATGAGGAGAAAAGTCTTCCACTGGAAATTCCATTCTGATTTATCCAGGCTGTGCTTAAAACTATCAGTTTTCCTTTCTCAGGGAAGTTTTGGCAGTTTACCAAAATCAAAGTATATAAAAAAAGCAAATATTTTAAAATGTGTTTTCTTTTTTAGGGATAAAATGTGACAGAACAGCAATGATGGCAGCCACCACCAGCATTACTATTATGTTGAGAGTGCATGAGAAGACTGCAAGAGAAGGGATCCTGACTTGAGAGGAACCTCATGATCAACCCAATCCTTGACCTCTAGAGCAAAAGAGGCAGTGACATGGGTTGAAATGGATTTTTCTGGACAGAAAAGTAACAGCTAGGGTGTGGCACCTGCAGTACAATGTCTCTCTTCACCACCAGATTACTGTCAACTGAATGATGTGAAGTCCTGTAGCTCAAGCAGCAGTAGGCCATATTGAGCCTTGACATTTTGACATAAGGTGTTTTACAGAAGGTATGGTAAATGTATTTGGCATTGTAAGAGTTTTTGGTTTTTTTTTTCTTTTCCTGTAACTTCAAATAGTCTGTGAAAACCACCAAAAAAATCAACAGAAAACCAAAGTCAAAACATATATAAAAGGTGACAATGTGGCCCTAAATCCTTTTGATTAAGTTGAAGGCATTCAAAAGACATTTGTCTCTTGACAAATCAAACAAATGAACTTTGTTGAATGCTTCTACTAAGAATTGAGTCAAATGCAAGAAGTTAAATTCATTAATTACAACTTAATCATTCATTATAGTTTTATTGTGCTGAGTGAACCATATACCAAATGTTAGATAAAGGTTAAGAGTTATGAGAGGTCACTGGAATACCCACAAGAGAAGCATTAATGCATGACAATGGATTATCTCAATCCTCAGCTAATCAACCACTCCATGTACTAACTGAATCTATTGTATTTAGAATCGTCTAAAATTAGCAGTGGACAGTGTAAAATAATTACTTTAACAAGCAAATAACAAACACAATAATAAGAAAAACCCTCACATTTCCCCAGTGCAGGAAATCAATATGTTGGTAAATTTATTTAAACTCCATTACATGAACTGACTAAGTTGCCTAAAATGTTTCTAGTGTCTTGGAATATTTGCTGAAGATTCTAAAGCTTCCCAAAAGTCAAATAAATCCTCTCTTGTCTCCCATCCGAAGGAGAAATGAAAAGATTTCTCTCACTGTAGGGCTATATATAGACTCATTGTTCTGTATTTAGAACATTCTGTTTTCAGCTAGATCTTACTTGCTCTAGGCTGTCAGTCATCTTTAGATCTCCTGCCTGCAATAGCAATAGGTTATATCATATGCTGTTGATTACAGGTCATAACAAACCCAAATTTATGATTGTCATGAGTACAATATTTCTACTCTTTCCATTTATCTGGTTGAGAAGTCAATTGCTTTTCTCTACCCTGCTGTTACTTGGAAGAATAAAGATATTCATGAGTGAATGAGCTATAAATATGTTGGCCTTTTACTATTTCAGTCTTAAAAAATGAAGAAAGGCTACAGTTGCTTTGAGCAGAAGCTAAGAGATTGATCCAGAGCCCTTTGAAGTCAACAAAAGTTCTCATGAGATCAGTAAACTGCAGAAGTCAGTCCACGTATTCAAGTCTAATACTTGCGCTCTCATACTTGACTGCAGTCTATTGGAAACATTATTTTAGGAGGAATTCTGACAATAGCTGGTAGCTGCTACTGGAAAATTATAAATCACATGTAAGAGCATGGTTGTGACAGCAATAACTATCACAAGGTCTCAAGCAGAGCATTAAAAAGCAACATATTTTAGAAGTCTCATCTACAACACAAAACACAGTGTCACTTTGCAAACTACAAGTCAAATTTTACCTCAAAAAGCTCTAGGAAGTGATGATACACCCTGAGTCACGTAGTGAAACAAAGCTAACTCTGACCAAACTAGCACATCACATACTGCATTGTAGTGCAGTGCAAAGACCACAGTTCAGGTCCCAGAGGACTTTGTGCCAGAGTAAAGCACCAGCCTCTGGAGGGCTGATCAGCACCGTCGTGTCACTGTGAGGGTGTGTACTGATCCAGTAACTTGGGAGCTGTTGCACAGTGCTTTTAAACATTTGTAGAAATACTCCTCTGAGTACACACAGACTCCTGGAACACATATGAGCAGAAGTTATAAGCTGGAAGGATGATGAGAAAGTGTAAGCTCACACCAGGTACCTAAGTGGCTTGATCTTCAAAAGTTTTGAAAAACTAATAGCTCAAAAGACCCCTTTGGTGACAAACTTCAGCAGCAATAAAATTCTTGTTTTTCTCAGGTACTATGAGCTCTAAATGTTGTGTGTGTTATTTTTCAAAAAGAAATATCCTAATCTATAAAAATTTTTCCAACCACACATAAATATGCTAACAAAGGTATTCTACATGAGAGTAACAATTTGAAATTTCTCTAAACAAACTAAATATTCCAGTAATAAATAATTTGCATTACAAACACCTAAAAGCATCACAGTTTGCAATTCTTTCTCATTCATTTTTTAACTATTCACAAGTCTAAGATGCAACTGAGACTCACAAATGGCTAACTGATAAATACTTGTGTTGTAGTCATCATCTGGTTTTAGTTAATAATTCAATTATTATATTTCCTTAGAAAACAACAGGATATCAGAGCAAATGCTTGTTGTTTTTAAATACAGCTCTTAATACTTTTAGGAGCTTTTAAGTAGCACTTTTAACTTTGCATTATTTATTTTTTTAAAAATAATATTCTCAGAAGTTGAAAAGGAACTTAAGATATCAAGAAAAAATATCTTTGTAGAAAACACAGCTCAAAAGCTTTTAAAATTAAATTCTTGACATGTAAGCACTTCCAACTGTGAACAGAGATTATCACTACCACTTTCGTACTGGTGCATGAAAAAATGCTAGTATTTCACTCAAGAATCCACTTGCAATGTATGCCTTCAAAAAAAACCAGCCTCCCCTTATTCAAGTGAAAGCTTTTCACAGTAAAAGAACTGTTATAGATGATACTTTTTTATTTCTTAAAAGAAATTGAGTTTGCATTTGTTTCATTTTTTAAAAATCACTCATTAAAAAAAAAGGTCTATATTAAGACCATCAATATTATCAGGTGGACACATACAGTCTTTTGTTACACAATAAAAAGCATCAAACATTGAAATGAGTTGAAGAATACATGTACATATACATGCACAAATCCTATTTTCATTAAAACCTGAATATTTTTTCATTTGAAAAATGTTTTTTTTTAACATGAGTTTCAATTAAAAAAAAAAATCCATATATGTCTAATTCTTTAGCCCTTTTAAAGTGAGAAATATTAACAGTTTCTGCTGAATGGACAGACCTGTACTGCAACAACCACTATATTAGCTGTTCCCTTCACTGGTACCCTTCAGTAAAATACTGAAATAGAATTATTTGTCATTAGAGTTATACAATGTGCTCAGATATTATTATAAATAATGAAGCTAGTCTTCTGCTTCCAAATTTTCATACTGAAATGCATAATTCCAAAAAGAGTAGGGGGTTTCAAATATTCGGTATTAGCTAGAAATGAAAGATGCTGGCTTTATCACTGCTTTTGGAAGTTTAAATTTTATGTCTTGTGTTAAATAATTTAAGCAGGCAACACATGTGGAGATTTTCCTTCTGAAATACATTAAATTAAATTTTAAATTTAATTTAATTAAATTTCCTGTGATTATATTTTGAACTTAGTCCTCTAAATGTAAGTGTTCTACATTGCATTTCACCACTGCCAAAAAAATCAACCACATCTCCACTGTTTTTTGCTTAGCAAAGAATAAGAGATGATAGACTTAGTCCTTAAACTCAGCCATAGTAAAACCTATCTATTATAATTATTTCAAATAGATGCTATACCCCTTGTATTTTTTTCATCCCTTTTACATTCAGAATAACTGAAAATCCTGTAAAACTCCTCCACACATTTCTTCAAAAGGATGTCTCATACAGAATGTACTTGGAGGTAATCAGCATATAAAATACTCTATTTCTTTCATACATAACAATTTGCATACATCAAAACTGAGTAGTTGGTACTTTTTACCTACTACTAACACCACTGGATGACAATGTTGGATAGAAGAATGACATTTCTTGACACCAATAACCCACAAAAACCTGACAAATGTGTGAGCATGCAGAAGTTCAGAAAGGAATACAGTCTAATGATTCAGGCTTCTGGTAGGTACAGTAATAACCTAAAATTAAGGCTAGATCCTAGACTATCAATGGCTTTCAAATATATTAGACATCCAACAATCCCACAGCTTCGTAAGGAGAATGTGTTTGAGAATGACACAGGTATTCAAACATCAAGAACTGTTAGTCATGGAAAGAGGAGTCCTTTATCTTAAAACAAGACCTGCAACTTTCTATAGACAGAAATAACAACAAAGCAATAAATTGTAAGGGACATTTGCTTCACCAATAATATGTGTGTCTCAGACAGGCCTCAGAACAGGAAAGCCAACAGTTTATTCTCTATGGAACAATGTAAACTGATCAAGATACAGTTTCACCTGATCAAATTCATTTATTCATTAATCCCAATTCTTAATCTCATTCTGAAGCAAATCTTAAAAAAGATAAATTGCATTCCAAAATTCTTAATTATTCCTGTAAATTGCATTGAGAACCTAAAATAACTAATTTGCACATGACTGCCTTCAGTTTAAAAACAGATATCTGGTATGCAGGATGAACCAACCCACAGGGGACTCAAACAAGGTATTTCCTTAAAAATTTCAGAAAAATATTACCAATCATCTGAGCATGCTTTTGATAATCCTACTAGACAGTTAATCTGGTCAGTATCTGAAAGTATCTAGATTGAAGGATGAGTAACAAATAACTTCAGCTATATTTTTTCATAGTGAAAACCAAACCTCACAGCATTTCCATGAGATTCAGAACTACGATATTCAGTGGCATCTGAGCTAAACTAGCAGTACATACTAGGAGGGAGTAAAAAGCATTACAGATAGAGTCCTCACTGATCTGACAGAGATATCTTTGAGAGGAAGATGCTCATGTACTAGTAAGAAAATCACTGAAATGCAGAGGTTGTTGGTGCTTCACCAAAGTTGTCTTCATTGAACCAACTGTAGAAAAAGAAGCGTGAAATTTTTGTCATAGAGGTCAGCACATGTGAGCATGGATTGATTATCTAGAATATGTGGACTAAAACTAAAATGCATTCCTCTCTAGTTCTCCTAGTTTATGCAATATATTCAGTGAACATTTCACAAAAAATGGCCTTACTGAACATATACAGCTTACAGTGGGAAACAGAGTGGGAACCCTGTAAGGATCTTTCATCAACCATTAATGAGTTAGGCATATGGTAAAAGAACGGGTTTTGCTGGTTCTTTCTTTGGGGGTGGCAGGGCAGAAGGGAGATGGCGGCTGTGGGTTTTTCCCTGTTTCGTGTATGAGAACAGTCCAGATTCACAATTTCTCAGCCTCTTCAGTTTGTATCAGCCAAACCCGAAGAATACGTCTGACATCCAGCCACTGAACAACTGATCTCATTGTCCAAAGTAATTACCTGGACTACTGAGGAATGTCTGCATTTTTTCAATGCTTTCTCAGGAAAGAAAACTGAAGCTAAGCTAAAAGATGTGATGCCAAAAAACTTGCCAGTGTTGGGAATAGTTTGAAAGACTGAATCAATTGGTAACCAGATCAAGAAATTCTGAGTATTGCTGTTTGCCACCACAAAAGCCAAAATCATCAAGGATAACATTGTACTCCCTGTTGTGGTACCTCAGCTTCTAATGAATTTAGCCATCTGATTATGCAGCATCATTCCTCAAAGTACAGCCTTCTGAATGTGGCATTTCTGGGAACAGCACCAGAATATGACAGCAATCACTGTATGTGTTGTTAATGCCTGTGGCTAGATTTTGTATTTTGGAATACCTTGAGGCATTGGGTAATGTGGATATCAGGCAATTCTTGTGATGATTTACAAAGTCATAGTACATCTAAATGTACCGTGGCAATTACTGTTTGATAAATGATGTAGTCTTAGGAAGAGAGGACATCCTTCCTTCCAAAAGATCCATTATGAAATAATAGAAGTTATAAAAGGATACAAAGTCACCTAGTACTTACAAACAGCATACAAAAAAGTTCTGGTTCCATTTTCATGAATATAATAAAACATAAGAAAATTATGGGGTTTTGTTTTATTTTAAAACACTATATACTGTTCACTATATAGTTATCACTATGTGGTTTAAAAATAAAGGTCTTTACTGATACACTGTCTTTACCTAGAGCAAGGTAAAGACAAACAAAAGTACCCTTAGAATTCTCGATATTCTTCCTTTTTAAGAAAAAGAAAGTATCCAGGCAAAAGCTCTAAGTTACTTTTACATGATCCTAATTTTTATATCTCTGATGTTAAGTTTAAGTGATGCAATACAAATTTTTCATTCATGAATGCTGTTAAATCATGTTTTGCCTTGAGTAAATTAGTATCTCAACCTCAGTAATGTCAAGGGTCTGCAATTCACGGTTGTGTAAACTATCATCTAAGCCACTGAAGCAGTGTTTTCCAGAGCCCTCCAAACCATTATTTTTCTTTTTCCCTTGATGTTCTCACATTCTGGGTCTTGTGTTGCTATTATCACAGTCTTGCAACTGCAAATCCCAATAGTGTTGTATGGTAGGTACTTGTGGGAAAAGCCATCACTACAGTGAGAATGGTTTCTCTTTTGTCCTTCCTGGTTCAGCTTTCCTTACTTTTTGTTTTGCAGACTTTACAGTAC
Source organism: Acridotheres tristis (assembly GCA_037013685.1). Lineage (NCBI taxonomy): Eukaryota > Metazoa > Chordata > Aves > Passeriformes > Sturnidae > Acridotheres > Acridotheres tristis. The sequence goes on from CM072884.1 coordinate 93,308,959, forward strand.
AGAAGCCCCATATGTAGTGCATAGGCATACAACACTTGAACCTAAAGATTACCATACTTCAATGAAGATCAAGACCCTTTGTGTAACTATACAGGTGAAAATCTAGAATGAAAATTCTTTCCTCTGTTTCTAGGCTTATAGGGTTGCTGTGTAGGATGTGTGATGTGTAGGATCCAGCACTTCATCTTACTGAACCTCATAGAGTTGGCCCTGGCCCATCTATTCATGCTGTCCAGATCCCTCTGCAGAGTCTTCCTGCCTTTCAGCAGATCAAAACTCCCATGCAACCTGCTGTCCTCTGCAAACTCCGGAGAATGCACTTGATGACTTGGCCCCAGTACTGAGCCCTCAGGAATACCTCTTGTGGCCAAATGACAGCTCAGCCTAACTCCACTCACCACCACTCTCTGGACCCAGCTATCCAGCCATTTTTCAACCCAGTCAGAGTACACCTGTCCAAGACATGGGCTGCTAGTTTCTCTGGGAGAATTCTTGGGGAGACGGTGTCAAAGGCTTTGCTGAAATCCAGGCAGACAACAGCCTTTCCCTCATCAGGCAGGTAATATGGTCATTAAAAGAGATCACATTGGTCAGGCAGGACTGACATTTCCAAAACCCATGCTGTCTGTGCCTGATCCCCTGGTTGCTCTGTACATGCCACGTCATGGCAGTCCACGAACTTAGTACTTTCAAAATCACAGTGGATAAGCAAGAGTGATTCCTGGCACCACTTCAGTTATATCCAGATCAGAGAATCCCCAATCATTTCCCAATCTGAGTGTTGGAGCTATATTCTGATTCTGTATTTGGGCTAGACTCAAATCTTCACCTTCTCCTCTCCTTCCCTAAAGTGGTCGTTTTGTGCATTTCTGAAGTAAGATTGAGTGGTGTTGCAGGCTGGGGTATATATATCAGCTAGATACCTGAAATCCATTTTATCTTATACAGTACATTAGCCAAATGAAAACTAAACAAAGAAAGAAAAAAGAAAAATAACCAAATAATAAATTCATTCCTTTGTTTCTTTCTTCCCTTCCCCAGACAAACTATTCTCAAGATATATGAAAGACTCCGGACAGCATGTAACAATCTAGCAAAGTCTAGATTCTTCTTTTTTTTTTTTTGTTTTAGAAAGTTGAATTCTTCAGCCAAACTTTTATTAATCTTCTCTAGAACACTACTTCTAGTCTGTGATAGCTTATATAGAAAATTCAGTGCTTATTTATTCATAGAAAGTATGTACTATAAATAATCAATTCTGGTACATGTCAGAGCAGAAATAAAACGGGTGTAAAGTAATAAAAAACGCTGTGATTAAGTTTTTTCCATCCATTTTCTTCCTTCTGTACCTGCAACTTCTGCCTGTTCAAACATAAAATCTGAGTACATACTAGAAATTAGTGTGGAAGAACTAAAATTCTGATAAAACATACTCTTCCTGTTTAACAAGAATCATCTAAAGGAGACAAACAAATTTAAAAGATAAATTAATCTCCTTAAAAATCACTTAAGTTCTAAGCCTATTTACACACAGTGAAATATGCATCATGTGCAAGAATCTCCTTTTCACCACCTCCTTTCATTCACCTCTATTCTCATCTTAACTTTTCAGAGTCACAATGTCAAGAAGGTTAATGCAGTTACATGAATTTTTGATGGACCATTTCACTCAGATTTGCTAAGGCAAACACATATAGCTGGCTGGTAAACAATTTACTCCACAGAGAACAAGTTCTTAGCTGAAAAGAGACCTCTGCAACATCAATACATTAAATGATGAGATATTAGCTACAGAAGGAGGGGGAAATCTTGCAACCTGATTATCCTTTTTTTAAGCACTAAATACTTTTAGACAGTCAGATATTAGGCACAGTGTCACTGAAGACAGTGCTACAAACCAATGCAAGTACAGTGTTAATAAGATCTTAGTCATGCTTGTAATCTTTTAAATACACAGTTCACAGCAAGCAAAGAAAAATTGCTCTCAAAATTGCTGTTGTATGCAATATGTCCATTTACATAAATAGGGGAAGGTTGCTTATTAAGAACATGAAAGGCTAGCACTCTGCAACCTCTGAAGAAAAATTGGTTTCTTCTGTCTGCTTTATTTCTTGGCAAATTTTGACCTAAACAAAGTATGCCAATTCTGTTTTAAAATGTGATTAGAAAAAAGTTTTGTAACTGTGGAATATAACTTTGATGCGAAATAATGGTTAAGCAGCAACTGCAAGGTCTTTATCAACTATTACATTAATTTCTCTAAGTGATGTATATGAGTAGGATGAAGACACATTTTACTCTAATTTTCTTTCCCTCACCCCCATGTGCCAGTGACAGAACCATTAAAATCCACAGTTTGTTAAGCCTGCCTTTCTCTAATTCCAGGTAAATTTCTTCATGTTCTTCATGCACTTCTCTGCAAAACTAGTTTCTCTGAGAAACTGCAAGTAGTAGTAAAATTAATAGCAAAATTGGGCATGTGGGGAGAAAAAAAAACCCAAACAAAAGCACACAGACAAAAAAAAAGACACAAGAACAAAAAAAAAATCAAAAAACAAAACCCCAAACAAAAACCCAAACAGTAACAAAACCCAAAAACAAAACAAAACGAAACAGAAAAACAAACCAAAAACACCCACCAAAAAAACAACCCACCCCACTCCATCCCAAAAAAAACTCAACAAAACAAAACCAAACAATCCAACACTCCAGAAAGCCAAGTATTTGAAATGAAAAAAAGATGACATTTTATGATTATTGGGACAAACAGCATAAAAAAACCAAACAAGCAAATATTCCTAACTAAAAACATATTCAGTGATGATACCACTGGCTATGGTTTCTTTCAGAACCAATGGCTTTATTTCAAGAAATACTTTATTAGGAGAAAAACATTAAAATATTATCCAGAAGAAAACAGATTTCAATTTCAACGTGTACAATCTAGATTTCTACAGAGGGATGATAATATTAAAAACTGTACTTTTACCTTGACCAGTAACTTTTAGATCATTCCCTCTTCAGACTAAACCAAGCCTTCATGTCCAGAAGCATCAACTCCTGTTGTAAATCCAACTTGATTTATATCCTGCTGGTTTAAGTTCTCCAGATCACAGTATGTGAACTTCCACTCCTCCCACTACTATACTCCCTGTGCTGTTGTGTGTGTGCTATCCCTGTGTGTCATGATGTTCTTTTTCTATGGAAGTTAATCATGTTAACCTTCCTCTGAAACTGGTCATCTGTCTGTTTACAGACTCTGACTAGGATGGGCCTCTTGAGGCAAGACAAGGAAAACATCCCACCATGCTGGGGATGATGAGTAAGAGAGGAAGGGGTTGGGTCATTTAGGAAGCATCCTCATTTTTCACAGCAGAGAAGGTAAGAACTGAAATATGAAATCTCATCATCTGACATGGATATGCTTAGTGTTTAGCTTTCAGGCTTTAAGAGCCAGAAGTGGTGTTACAAGTGCTATCACTACTGTTAAGAAACCCATTAAATGTCTCTCAAAATGGAACTGCCATTTCTCCATCATCTTCATTGATGTCCGAGGCTCCAGACAGTATCTTCTCCAATGTACACATTTTGTTTCCTCTTGAATAAACTAGCTCTAACTGGTTTCAGAATGCAGTGAAGCCTCACCAAATGACCACTCTCCAGGGGCAAACAGAAAATTAAATCTACTGCAGAAGGATGTTTCTGTGAATTGTTATTATCCAGTGATCATTTACTTATATACAAAATACAAGTCTTCTTTAGCTTTTTAATCTTGTCTATTTAATATCTTAGAGAATTCAACACACTGGCACTATTAGAAGTACTCCCATCTCCTGTGCTTTCTACAGCATTGCTAGTGTAACTTCTACACTGCTAATATAATTTTCTTTGCCAGAACAAGACATCCTTCACAAATCCTTCACAAAAAGACACTCAAATTAAGCATAATAGAACTGATAATGCAAATCATCCAAGAGTTAATGGGATTTCTACTTTATTGGTCACCATATTGACCAGTATTTACAACTTTATTATGTCATGAGTGGAAAACATTTCACAGGCTCTGAGAGGCTAAGGCAAATTAAAAAGTTACAGAAAAAGAAAAACAAACAAACAACAACAAAACTTGTAGAAAAGGAACAAAAAGAAAATAAAAGATTCTAACTATATGCTCTAATTTCAGTTTTCCCAAGCTAAAACTTTTAAAGACAAGACAGATTTGGACAAGAGGACAATTCACTAGAACGTCTTATTTCCAAAGCCAACAGGAAAAAGAAAATACAAATTGAAATTACAAGGATAAATATACACTTGCCACTCTACAGCACAAAGGAGGGTCAGCCAGCTCTTCTAGAGAGGAATTTTTGCTTCTACTTCCAGGCCTCCCCGTGACCATAACAACTTGGTGTAAGAGTAATGGCACATGCTAACTGCACCATTAATCCCCTGCATTTCAGTAACATCACACCTCTGTACCACATCAGGGCAGATAAATCAATGCAGCATGCCTTTCACAGTACAACTGTATAAAAAGCTTACTGGCTCTTCTAGTTTACCTTCTTTTTTTTTTTTTCTTCTTTTTTTTTTTTTTTTTTTTTTTTAATTTGAGTGCTGGGTGGCCTGCATTCCATATTCCTACGGCGCTGTATTTGAAACGTCCCTATGTAACGATGACATCAAACAAATATAAACAAGAAGCATTGTCTTCAAGAGTTAACTCACTGTTAACTACAATATCTTGAGAAAGACATAATAAATGTAAGATTAAACAAAGCAATGTATTTTCTTAATAACTGTAAGACTTTTTAGATTTAAGCAGTAAGTCCACCTGCACTTTAACTTGTGTACCTGAATTAAATCAAGTATTATCATAATGAGCATGAAATTAATATGTTAGCTCTCTTATCCATCTCACGATTAATTTACAGTTATGCCAACTGCTATTATTTAATCTATCAAAACCACTGGATCTACATCATCTGTCCCCAAATTCACCACCTGCACATTTGAAACCTACATACACTGAACATTTCTAATTCAGGAAGCAGACCTACTGCTGGCTGTGTTAATACAAATTCACAGCCTCAGGCACCACAGCTCATCTGTCCAGCTGTGCATAATTTGCAGAATGTTCTACTCCCCCTCACACCATTGTGTACTGAGAACTTATCTTTGCTTTAACGTAGATGATATAAAATGCATTAGGCAGACATAAAAATAATTACATTATTGGCAGAAATAAATTTGGATTGGGAAACAAATCAGTGACTACGTATCTGACTGAGAAGAAACACTTTGACTGATGAATGCTTTCCTGAAATGCTGCATCGGACCTTCTGCACTAACATTTGGGTGAAGGGTACATTTCATACAACAACTCACTAGCTGCTTCCTCTAGTTGTTGCTATAATCTTTTTTCATTCTTTGGCTAAATCCACATACATTCCTACTAATTAATAAATGTCAGAGAGTTTTTGTAATGGCAGATGTACCAAAGATTTACATGGGCTTCACCTCTTCTTGCATAACTCTTCTGTAATCCAGAGGATTTGTGCCCCCTTTTTGGTCACAAGTCACCTATAAAATAATACTGAAATCTATCCAAAAACATTGCAACTGAACATCCAGGAGAATTATTTACCAGTGTTAAAGTGCTAGTTTGGAGAGTTGGCAAAAACCTGAGCACCACCACAACTAATGAGATAACTGAATCAAAAGGTGAACAGACTGGATTTGAATCCTCCACATAACACATGCCTGGTTTCTTTGATAAGCAAATCCAAGAAACTTCTGAAAGAAATCACAGAGGGAACCAAGTCTGTATAACCATTTGTCTTTATAAATAGAGTCACCAATAAAACATGGGTTGAAACAGTACATGGTCCTATATTATCTAGCATACTCTTAGAGTGTATAATCATCCATGCTTATAACAAGCTCTTCAAGGAAGGGATAGAGATGCATTATTTTTCAGAGCCTATGCTTTCTTTATTTTTCAAACAGAAGTTTGAAGGCAATTTCATCAGCAGAAGTTAATGGGAAGTTAATAGGAGAAAACTTTTAAGCATTATATAAGATATTGTCAATTCTGTGGAAGTACTCCATACCATACAAATATTACTTTCTCCCAGAACCTGACCAAAGGCTTCTTGAAATTAACAGATATCTTTACACTGAATCCAACAGACCTCACTGCATGACACTGATCTGTCAATGCTCCGTTTATCTTGGTCCTGTTGCACAGGTCTTTCAATGTTAATGGTTTATGCTATTTCCAGTAAGAAAATGAGTAAAAAATTGTACATTAGAGAGCATATGGCTTGTATCTTATACAGTGTTCTACATGAACAATATATTAATTTTGTTTATTTGAAGTGATATGTCTGGAAAACATTTACATAGAGCAGAAAAGGTACAATCATATCTCAAAGAATAAATATATTTGTTACATATTTTCAAGGTAATTTGTTCTGTATATAATCAAGTATTCAAAAGAGATATTTATTGGATAAGTGGTATATAAGTGATAAATTATATATATGTTGGAGTAAAGTAGGTAAAGAAATAAAGAGAAGGGGGTGGGGGGGAAGAAAAGCTTATTTATTTTCAGAGAAAGAATTCTTAGTTGCATAATTAAACTATTGATAATTGTTGAGCAAACCCCTGTATTACTTAATTGCAGAGTTCTGTGTAGTGTCTGTAAAAAACTTTATTTAAGAGGAGGAAAACTGTCTGGCACATCTACTTCCAAGCATAAGATTTATGCAAAACTTAAGTATCACAAGAATCAGTACAAAAAAAAAGATATATAAATAAATAATAGACATCTGACTCGATTCAAAATTGTTTTATTTCAAAAGAGGCTATCAGCTTTGTCCTGTTTTATTACATTTGGATGGATACAGAGTAATGCTCTTACATATCAGAAGTCAAAATATGATGTGTAATGGAGTATTTGTTTACTGGAATAGAACAAATAAGTATTTGGAAATAATTACTTCAAAATCTGTTTCAGAGCAAAAAAATATACCAAGCAGGAGATTTATTGAAGTCTGTCCACTTACTTGCCACCAGTTTAAAACTGTAAAAGAAACCTAGTTACAAAAAATATAGCTAATTTATTTGAGCCCACTCCATGCTATTTCTCTAAACAGATTTTTGAAAGATTTGTTGGCATTAAACTGCACGTCTTCTCGTTAAGGGTCCAAAGTGATGTTAATACATCCAGAAGCTTGATTACTAACCCAGCTATGTCTGACAACAATATCACAAGATCACCACATGATGGCACTGACGAAGATCGCTGGTCAGTCCTTCAAAGACCATTAACCAGACAGCAACACTACTACAGAGCTTGAAAATCTGTTCCTTCTAGGTCTGTACTGGGCCTGCAGCCCACACAGACACTACAGTAACAGCAATTTTCAAAATAATCAAGCCATTAGACCACTTCAATTAACACTTTCTGTCAGAAATCCTATTTATGATTGTCCTCTTTCATTTCTTGCTGTCCTAGACCTCTCCTAATTGTCAGTGACTACCTCCAGTTGGAGGAAAAAGGAAAAGTCTACCCTGTGAACTGTCTAAACGGAGAAGCAGTGGTCTACCTCGTTTTGTCTATTGCATTCAACAGATGAAAATCTGAAAAATACTGCTACATGGAAGTTTGCTACCATCAAATCATGCCAGTATTATTTCATCTGTCACCTGTTATTGTGAAACATTGAAGGGACTTAGTCTTAATGATCTGTGTAACTAAATCTCAAAAATATTTTTAATTTATTTCAAAATAAATTAATACACAAGTAAATAAAAATTTCTATTTATATTCATACTATATATGAAATCCTAACAGTAACTGCAGAGTCAGGAAGAGTGCCACTCATTTTCAGAGCTTATCTCTCTTAAAAGGCTCAGCCTCTCCATCAAGTTACAAATCTCAGTTAGCACATAAATAACAGAAGATAGACAAGCATGGAAAATCCTAACCCTCCACTGAAGCTTGCCAGTGGTATACACTTACTGAAATACGTCCTATGACACTGAGTGGTGTGTGGGCTCAGCACAGAAGACAGCTGAAAGAATCGTACATTGTGACATCAGTGACTACAATTTATTTTTAGATTATTACAGTACAAATCTGAGCATTCCTAGCTAGGGATCGTTCCAGCATGTGGTAATGCATTCAGTTTGAATTAGCCGTGACACTGGTAAAACCCACTGCAGATCTCACAGGATAAATCAGTGTTCTACAGGGGCTGCTTCTATTCACTTTCATGTCAGCTATGCAGGCAAGCCATAAAGTAACCCTGTTTCATATACAGCTAATTTTTAATAACAAAATTTATCCCTATTTGTTTACATGGGTTAAAGAGGGATGAGCTTGATGGAAATGTTTCCAAAAAAATTTCGTACTTTTTAAATTCGACTACTGCCAATCGTTTATAAATCGTATCTTTCAGTTTTCTATTCTCCCCCCTTATATCCAAGTTGTGAAAAGCATTGTGTCTTATCCCATTGCTAAAAATTTTCCAAGAGTATTGCAAATAAAACTTGTTACTTGCTCTTTTTCCGCTAGACAGCAAAGTGTTTTTTCTCATTGGTGTTTGGGGTTTTTTTTATTGGCGCTCTTTCATTTTTCTTTCAAATCCAATCTGGGCACTACTAAAACAAACACAATGAGAAATGGAGAACTATTAAAAGGTGACATAGTTGAGTACATAACCCTGTCAGATGTGAGGATCAAAATGGCTCACAGCATAAATGCTTTACAAACATTGCTTGAGAGCACCTGAGTTTAACTGTGCCAGAGGATAGCTACAGCTGGACATGAGATACTTATATTGATTTGTGCAGCTAGTGTTTATGTTTTATTAGATTTTTGTTTCTATAAAGACTCACAGCCTTGTAATTCTGTGCACAAAACTAACCAATTTACTCATGCAGAAGAGATCTTGAATCCTGATGACAAGTCTTCAAGCGACAGAATGACTAAATTATATGCTGGTTATAGCACGATGCTTATTCCTGTCCTATCCAGGTGGAGCTGTTCTTTACACTATGTGATTCAGCCATCAAATAGCAGTGTGCGTGTTTCAAAGGCCAAGAGGAGGCTGTATTGAGAACCTGTCAAAAACAATGCTCTATGTAGCAATCAGTAAGTGTTGCTTGAATCAATCTTTTGTTAAGAAATAATAAAAAAAAAGCCAAACAGATCCTTGTTTCTATATAATACTTTTAATACAAAGCTTCAGATAAATAGGTTTTCTTTCTGCCTCTTGTCTTCATCTCTGCATGACAGGTCTCCAGCTGAAGGATGCTATTAGGATTGACATTTTTATCAAATGTAAACATTTGCAGGTGAATGATCTGCCCAAGAACATGGGATTAGCTAAAGTATTTGGAAGACTACAAAATATATAGGCTAGCACGGCATCTTCAGTAAACCTACCAGTTTAATCACTTGTCCTAATTTAATCCAGTTGGCCTGTTCTGTTCACACTATGAGGCTTGCTTTTGTTTGCTTGCATTGTGATGACTTTAAAAGAAATGGCACTACTCACTGTGTTCTGCTGATTAATAAAAAAAATTGGGACTTTTTTTTTTTTTTTTTAAATTTTTAACTGAATATAAGACCAAGATGTTTTGGATGTCAAACTGAATTTCAGTTTTATTATTTGGTACAACTTAATAGGTCGCATTTGCACACGACCCACCAAAAAAAAAATTGGATCTATATGATACACTGGCATATTAATAGAGTAGAGAGAGAAAGGGTAATAATAGCTGCATTTATACACAAAGGAGTAATAAGTTCATGATTATAAATATTATGTCAAAATTAAATTTCTTTTTCTATTATTCTGAGAAAATTGCATGCCACCACAGACATTGCTGTTTTGAATAATCAGAAAGTGCATGGCATGTTTTCATGGTTCTCAAACCTTAATGATTCATTGGAATATGATTCATAAGACAATGCATCCAACCCTCTATTCAGCAATATAAGCAAAAAATACTTAGAATTTCCTGCCTTAATGCACATCTATATCAAGGCTACCTATACAGAAGCCTACATAGATATTAATAGATAGAATGTAAAGTATTTTGTAAGCAAAATGAAAATAAAATGCAGAGTTCATTTGATATATGAAATCAGTTTGCTTTTACAATGAAAAGCAGTGTTCTTACCTAGGAATTAAAACTAGTGGAAATAATTGCTTCTTAAGGTGACAAATAGTTTATTTCCTTAGTGCTAACTGAGGATTTATACATCTAATAAAAACGTAATTTTTTTCCCACATGACATGGGAAAAAATATTAGCCTTTAATAAATACATAAAATCTGAATTAACAGTTATATTTATGTTTTAGGAAGAAAATAGCAGGGATGTCCATTTTGGTGTAACTCTAAATTCCTCCAATTAAGCTTTGAATTAAGCTTCGAATTCTAATCTCCTAAACGCATACATGTATATCATTAACGTTATTAATTTAAAACCAAGCTAGAATGTTATCAGTGCTTGCTTTCAAGACTGATCAAACATCAGGCTAAAGGAGTGTTTTGAAGGGTGGTGTGAGGGGTGTATCTGGGGTTTTTGCGGTGTTGTTGGTTTCTCCCCAAACACCAAACACCCGAACTTGGCCGTGCGTTTCAGCCATCCCTACGGGAGGCAGTAGCTCCGCGGAGGCTGCAGACGGACAGGCGGACACACGCACCCAGAACCACAGCAGGGTTCAGGCCGCTCCGGCGCTGCCGTCCCCGCTGGCTCACCGCCCGGCCGAGGCTGCCGCGCCCGGGGCGCCGCGGCTCCTTCACACCTGCCTCGGCCGCCGGGGGAGTTCTCTGCCTCCACCGCGCCCTGGGCGCTCCTGCCGCTACCCCGATCCCGGCAAACGCCCCGACTTCCCGCCCGGGCCACGCCGAGGCCCCGCCCGGGCCGCGCTCGGGCCGCTCCGGGGCCGCTCCGGGGCCGCGCTCGGGCCGCGGCGCGCGCGGGACGGCCCCGCGGCGAGGCGCGCGGCGCTGCGGCGGCGGGCGCGCGGCTGGAAGGGCCCGCACCGCCACCTGGCGGCCGCGCCCCGGCCCTGCCGCCGCGTCCCCCGCAAACTTCTCTCCCCCCCACGCCGGGCGCCCAAACCGGCCAAGTTTCCCGGCCGCGATGCCATCTATTCTTAGCCTCGGTCCAGGTACGGCGGCGGGACACCCGCCCCGTCCCGCGCCCGCTGCGCATGTCCCGCGCCCTTCCGCAGCGGCGGCGCGGGACGCGCGCGGCCCGCCCCGACCCTGCGCGCCCGCGAGATGTGTGCGGGGGCGGGCGGGCGGAGCGGCGGCGGCTCGGGCCCGTCGGCCAGGGCGGCTCGGCGGGGCCGCCCCCGCTCCCCGGGGCGGTGCGGGGCTGCGCTGCCGACGGCCGCTCCCGCGGGAAAGGGGCAAAGCACGGCGGCCGCGGAGGCGCCTCACGCCGCCAGCCCCCGCCTCGCCCGCCCCCGCCCCAGCTTTGCAGAGAAGCCGATTTACTGCCGAGCTGGGGAGGAGTGTGTGGCGGGGTGAGTGGTGGTGGTGCTCGTCTCTTTTTTTTCTCCTTTTCCCCCCGCCCCCCGCCACCGGTCCGCGCACGCTGGCTTTCCTCAGTGCCAGTCCCCGCTCCATCACGTGCGGAAGCCCATGCCCATCACAAAAGCGGGCATTTTACCCGTGCCCGGAAAGGAAATAAAGAAAGAAAAAGAAGAAAAGAGAAGGAGGAAGGAAAGGGAAAAAAAAAAAAAAAAAAAAGGGTTGGAGGGAGGGAAGAAAGAAAAACCCACCACGGAATAGCTTAAGCGAAAGCGGGTGAACCGCTTAATCCCAGAAGAGCCAAGATTTCCTCTGAGCAGCCGCCTCCCTTGTCACCCCCGCCCGTCCCCGTCCCTGTCCCTTTTTGCTTTTTCGTGGCTGTGGCGATGGCAAGGAAAGTGGTTAACCAAAACCCTACGTGTTGGTTTTGTGTTTCCCTGAAAACCACAGGCGCACACTGAGCATGAGGTACCGCTTCTGCCCCTCTTCGCGCTTGCAAGAAACTGTGGCTTCGCTCTTTCTTTCTCTGCCTGTACTGCAGATATTTTTCCCTCCTCTCCTCCACACTCTTCTGTTTATTTCCCGGTAAGGCAAAGCTACTTTGTAAACATCTCACACAGAGCCTCAGAGCCTTTCCAAATAGCTGATTGCAGCAAAATGCCTCCAAACAAATTATGGTGCAAGGGGGGTATAAGGGACGAGACCGAAGTGGGTAAAAAAGAAATAAATTTGCATAAATATGCATATGTGACAAGAAGATCGCGTATGATGGTGGAAATGTCAGAAAGAAAGTATCGCTTTATCATGATGGTCAAAGTAAAAGCACCGACGACTGCAGCAAACTGCTCGCCCTTTGCCAGAGTACCAACTGCAACACCTCTCCCTCTCTTCCCCCACCCTCGCCGAGAAAAAAAAAAAATAAGGGGGGGGGGACGACAGAAAAAAAAAAAACAACAGAAAAAAAATGAAAATGAACACTCAAACTGCAAATCCGGTACTCCTACCTTAACACTGGGATAGCTGCAGAAGCATAGGGGTCTTTTTTACACAGCCAGAATCTCAGAATCTTTCAGGAAATCCTCTCGGGCTATCATGCAGCCAGGATTATTCACATACGGTTCCTGCTCTCCTTTTTGGAATCCAATGCGATTGGCTTCTCCAAAGGAATGCAACGACCACGAAAGGGGGGAAAAATTAAAAATAACAAGAAGAAAGACAACAACACTGAATTTGAAGGAAACTCGTGTTCTCGGTTGTAAGCGACCTACATTCAGGCAGAAAATTCATTGCAATCAGTGCGAGAGGGAGAGTTGAGTCTGCAAGTAGGAGCTGTGATTGCCTATGCAGAAAGACCGAGCCGCGGAGAGACTGAACTGCAAGGCAAGGCGAGCTGGGAGAGAGAGGGAGATGGGGGGGTGGGGGTGGAGGGGGAGAGAGAGGAGGGGGGAGAGGTCCAGGCTGTACCAGGCGCTCTCCTCCCGCTATTGGACCAAACTGAATGAAATTCACAAAGCCGCCAGCCAATGGCTCCCCGCAGCCAGCCCAGCGCTACAGAAACCGCATCTCCATCCACAGCCCCCCGCGAAGCAGCGGCGCATCCCCGCGCGAAGCGGCGCCGGCGGAGCCGCGCCGGGCACCGGGGGCTGGACAGGTGGGCACTGCGCACACCACACGGAGGACTGAAGGTGTCCTTATATCTGTGTCTATGTGTGTGTGTGTGTTCGGGAGAATCACACAATTCACACTGCCGATCTCTCTGCTCCGTGGTCATGTACAGCAAGTGCAGTCTTTGTTAACCCTTTACAGTCGCAGTTTCTACAGTACCAGCCTGTTGTTACCATATTCACCCAGCGTTTTTGTGTAGCTGGCAATAAAATTGTGCAGCAAGCAATAAAAGCATTTTGTTCCTGTTCCTCATCCTCCCAGGGGAAAAAAAAAAAAAAAAAAAAAGCAGCAAAGCAGACGTTTGCTCTGTGCCCAATCGTTTTAAACAGATTCCCTATTTTTTTCATAAGGAGACCAGTTATTTGATGTTCATATTTTAGTTAGCTAGCTATTAAGCTAAGTGATGGTCAAGTGGGGGCCCTGTGCCTATTTCCACACGCTACAACAGAGGGTCTCTGGTTCATTCTTGTGTATAGTTTCAGACTGAGGGTGGTGAAGCAAATATGTGCTTAGGCCTCCACAGATACACCTTGTTTCACTCCAGAGCATGTTCTCTTGAGCGGTTTAATAACAGCACTTATCACTGTCCAGAGTGCAAGACCCTGCATTAAGAACAGTGAGCATTGCCTGACTGCGCTGAGAACAGAGCAGAGAACAAAATAAGGGGGTCTTGAAGATCTTGGCAAAATTTGAAACAAAAATCATACCTCTATGAGATTTCCTTCCATAAGAGTTTTTGAGATTTTCAATTCTGAAAAAAAAAATCTGCAGCTCATCTTTTCTAGATGCTTTGTTTCTGCCCCCATGTCAGATCCTCCATAGAGAGCAGGTAATGCTTTGAATTCTTAAATCTGAATTGTCTGTGATAATTGGCTTATCAATCACTTCTATGCTCTCCTGTTTCAAGTGGTAAAGGAATATATACTATCTGATCTAATCATCTAGGAGACAACTAGTAGGCCTGTTGTGTGTCTGTTCTTATATTTTTCTCTATGGTATGAAGGATACTTCCTTAAGTGTCACTTAGGAAGGTATGTTGTGGTTTTAAATGTTGTAAATCTAAATACAGGTGTAATTCATTGACTTAAAATGTTTCAAAAGTTGTAATAGCCACTGCTAACTTACTTGTCAGTGAAGTAATTATATTTATATTACTTAATTATATGTTTTGGCTTACTTATATTAAGTCACTCTAGCAGCAGGTGTTCATGCAAGTGAATTTTACTGCTTTTGTTATTTTAATAATGCACCCACAATGTGTAACCAATCATATTGCTTGAATGAGTGAATATTTTGACACATTTAGAAAAGATGTCATTTTGCACTGCCATCTGTCCCAAATTTTGCAGGACAGTCTTTATTTTGATGAATATGTCATGAATTTATAAGATTAATTTGGAGGATATTAAAGTGTGTGCTAGTTAATCTGAATAATGATCTTCCACCTGTGTTGTACTATGAGGAGGCAATTTGTTACAGGTTACCAAAGGATCATCTGTAATGTTTGCAATTAATGTTTGCAACTATGACTTAAATATTCTAAAACACAGCAATAAAACTGAACTTTCCACAGACTGTACACATATTTGTGATCAAAGTATGTAAGTAAAAGACATTTGATCAGAAGAGCAGAATGTACTCTTCTCCTCTTACACTTTCAAAAAGCTAAATGTACAATTGGAATCTAGTTTATCTGCAGCAATCCACTGCATATTTACTCGAAGCAGGAATCCGGGAGCAGTCATTCAGAGAGAAGAATTCCACTTGCTATACAACACCATCACTTCTTACAAGGTTGCATTGTATTCTAGTATTAACCCAACTTTACTTGTTTTGCTGGTTTTGTCTGAGACAGAGTTAATTTGTTCATAGTAGCTGTTCATAGCATGGGGCTATGATTTAGTTTTGTGCTGGAAAAAATGTTGGTAACACAGGAATGTTTTAGTTATTACTAAGCAGAACTTGGACAGCATCCAGGTCTTTTCTGCTCCTTATCCTACCCCACCAGGGAACAGGCTGGGGGTACACAAGGTGTTGAGAGAGGACAGAGCAATGTGCTGATCCCAACTGACCAACGGGATTTCCCACACTATATGGCATCATACTCTGCATCTAAATCTGGGGGGAAGAAAAAGGAAGGGGAGGACATTTAGACTGATGGTGTTTTTCTCACAAAGTTACCACTATGTGTGATGAAGCCTGGCTTTCCTGACTGAACACCTACCTGCCCATTGGAAGTGGTGAGTGAATTCCTTGTTTTGCTTTGCTTGCATGTGCAGCTTTTGCTTTACCTATTAAACTGTCTTTACCTCAAGTCATGAGTTTCGCACTTTCATCTTTATGATTCTCTTCCCCCATCCTGAGTGGGGAGTGAGGGAATGGCTGTGTGAGCTGTGTGGGGCTTAGCTGCTGAATGGGAAGGAGAGGAGAGACGGGGCATCTCAATTAATTTTGTTTCTCTGCTTTTTTTATTCATTCCAAACAATTTGTATTCAAAATTAACTAAATGGAACTAAATACAGCTGGCAGCTGGTCACTAGTGGTGTTCCCTGGGCTCATAATTTTGGCCAGACCTGTTTGATATCTTTATCAATGGTTTGAACAGTAGGATCATATGCATCCTCAGTAAGTTTGCAGGTGACACCAAGTTAGGTGGGAGTGTTGCTCTGCTTGAGGATAGGAAAGCTCTGCAGAGGCATCTGGGCAGTACAGATTGATGGGCCAAGACCAGCTGTATGAGGTTCAATAAGGCAAAGTGTCAGGTCCTACCCTTGGGTTACAACAGCTCCATGCAGAGCTATCACCTTGCGGAAGAGTGTATTGAGAATTGCTCAGAGTCTGGCCAGCAGTACTAGGGAATTTACTGTCCCCCTGTACTGAGCACTGGTAAGTCACACGTTGAATCCTGGGTTCAGTTTTGAGTTGCTCACTTCAAAGAGGTCATTGAGGTGGTGGAGTGTGTCCACAGAAGGGCAAAGAAGATGGTAAAGGGTCTAGAAAGCATGTCCCATGAGGAGTGACTGAAGAAGTGGGGGTGTTTAGTCTGGAGAAGAGGAAGGGAGACCTCATTGCGCTCTACAACTACCTGAAACAAGACTGTAGTGAGGTGAGGGTTGGTCTCTCTGCCATATCTCAAGTGAAAGGATGAGAAGAATGGCCTTAAGTTGTACCAGGGGAGGTTCAGATTAGGTAACAGAAAACAAACAAAAAAAAATCACTAAAAACAGTAATTAGGCATCAGAATAACTTGCCCGGGGAGGTGGTGGAGTCACTGTCTCTAGAAGTATTCAAGAGATGTCTGGATGTGGCATTTGAGGATATGATTTAGGGAGTATTGTGGTGGTGCTGGGTTGGTAGGACTGGATGGCCTTAAGATTGGCTCAGTGGATTAGAGATGGGTGATAATAATGCCTAGTTTAGGGTCTCAATCCCTGCACAGGCCATTCACCTAACAGAGTGAATTGATGATCCTTGTGGATCCCTTGCAGCTCAGAATGTTCTGTGATTCTGTGAAGATGATCCTGAAGGTGTCTTTCAATGTTGCTGATTCAGTGTGTGAAAATGCTAACCTAATGCAGGGCAAGAGGGGTTTTTCTACAATTTCATGAATAGAATTTTAGTCCTTTCCCCTCTTTATTTCCTGCTTGGCCTTCTTACTCCAATTTGCATAGTGTCAATGGAATTAGATTTCTTTTTATGCAAGGATGAGCCGGTATAATCCTAATACACTTTATGCAGTTGTAATGTTATGTTTCACTAGCTTCATGGTGCAAAGGGCTCATCCTCAGCTGACCACAATGGGTTCATTGACCATACTCAGGTCACTGGGTGAGTTTGCTTCCTGGGTACAAGGGTAAAAACACACAGCAGACATAGTCCTTTGTAAGACTCCAAACAAATGAGAACTGCAAAAGAAATTAATGCCAAATTGCAGGACATAAAACAAATTAAAAACAAATAGAATGAGTTCAATATAGAGTTCAAATAGAATGATGTCCACCAAATAAGCAAGAAAATTTCAGAGATTATTTTGAAATGAACATGTTGAAAAATTAAGATTTGGGAAAAATAATAAATATCTCCTAGTTGAGTAGCCCCAAAATGGTGCTTATTAAATTTCAAGAAAGAAGTTTATTTCCTATGTGACTTATCGCCTTGTGGTTTGCTCATGAAGGAGAAACTTGATTAATAACTATTTCACAGAAAATTACACAGAGTACAAAATTACAACATAGAAAATCACATCTATATCTTCATATTCAAAATCTTTCATTTATAGTAAAATTAAATGCTTACTACACTGCTAGCTCTGCTACATTCCAGATAAATCAAAAATACACTGTACAGTCCCACCTGCATGGCCAACGAGATAACTTCAGAGTAGTGTACTGTGAGAACTAATACTCACTAGAGTTTCCCAAAGATGCGATACATGCCTTTTTAGTTACATTCTAATTGCGTTCTCCTTGCAGTTTTTCACTAAAACTTTTAGTGTCACTTTCTCCTTCTGACAAAAGTCCAAACCCAAAATATTGCAGACATATAAAATAGCACATTAAGATCACTTCATGTATTTAATGTTTTATTTGGGAACAAAATATAGGAATTTATACTAAAAAGCTTCTGAGATGCAACCTTAAGACATTAACAGACACAACATTTCAATTCTGGAAAAGTGGAAGCAGTTGGTGGGCTCTGGTCCACCTTGTGTAACAACACAGCTTAAAAATGCCATTAAAATTATCTACTGAGATATTTAGTATCATTTAGCCCAAGTGCTTCATCAGTTTGGTTTTTGGTTTGGTTTGATTTCTTTTTGTTTTGTTTTGTTTTGTGGTTTTTGTTATTGCTTTGTTTTTTTATGAAACTTTTTACTTACTGTTGAACTAAAGTGAACAAGGTGGTTTGGGATTATTTTAAAGGTAAATATTTTCATTGTGCAGATTCTACAATATCTGAGTAAGTTTAAGCAGAATTTAATTACTCTTACTCTCAAAGTTGCATTCCTGACTTGTAGTCTTAAAAAACTGAACTTCATTTTGGCTCCACACCTTCTTCTTTCAGCTTACATACTTTACAAATCATGATTAGCCAGCCTTCTAACCTTCTCATTGTTGAGATAATTAGGTTCTGTTTCATTAGTCTCTTACTACAAAAGATGGCTTTCATGACTATGATTCATCCTTGTTAGGATTTTCTCAATCTTCACTGTTTATCAATATCCTTTTAAAAGTGTAAACTCTGGAATAGGATATGGAATTTTCACGGTAGTCATATGAACATAATACTTTACTCTAAACTTTTATTTTTAAAACATGTGAGTTAAGACTTCACATTCCTGGTTACTAATTATGATTTCAATTATTTTTTTTCTTGAGTTACAAAAAAGCAACTCTCAAAGTGTAATCTATGTTCTCAGTTTTAACACAGTTATTCTATAAAGAGATTGAGTCACAAGAATGTTTCTTAACATCTATACAAAACTGGTTGTCACTGATATTTTTCACTAGACATTACATTTGCAATCTTTTCCTGCAATTATTTGATGTTTTCATTGAGATCCTAAGATCTTACATGCTTAATCATTGCTGATCTTTTCCAGAAAAAAAAAGAAATAATAATTTAAAAAGCTAATAATTATTTTGCGAAAGTTGTCCCCAAGTTAACAATGTCCTTTTCTGAACTGGAAACTGACTCCTGCTTTTGCATACCCTCTCTTTCCATTGATGATCACTCAAAACAAGGTTCTTGCTATCACCTGAAACCTAATTAAGGAGTCAAACTTGTGATCAATATCTAACAGTACAACAATACCAGTATTTCTCTTGTGTAGCATCTTTATTCTTCAAAATACCATTCAGAAAAAGATAATTTAGTTGTGGGAATTTAATGGTTGTTTCTATTTTGCATGTTCGGATACATGCAAAAATGATATTCAATGAACTTCTGTGCAGTATATTCTGGACAGTTGAAACCTTGCTGTACCCATGCAATTTTTTGCAGAAATCACAGCATCTACTCAACAACACAAGGCCTGAGGTGATATTTATAGCTGTAGTGAGTCAAGAAAATCCCTCTGCACACTTAGTCTACATCCCTATTGCCATTTAGGTCTCTACCTCTGCAGGACAAACCCGTGTATCTTCTGAATTAGGCATTGTACAGGTATAGTGTAATCAGGCTCCTTGAGTGATATGGTAGTTAATATGATTAATAGCATTAAAAAGCTTATACTTCAGACAAACAGACAAAAACATTCAATAGTAGGTCTAATTATACTTTGTGATATATAATAATCCAATTTTTAAGGCTTTATATGGTCAGATTT
Organism: Acridotheres tristis; assembly: GCA_037013685.1. Lineage (NCBI taxonomy): Eukaryota > Metazoa > Chordata > Aves > Passeriformes > Sturnidae > Acridotheres > Acridotheres tristis. The sequence goes on from CM072884.1 coordinate 93,328,509, forward strand.
TGATTCAGATTAATACTTTTGCCCTACGTTCCCACGGAATTCTTAACTTGGTCTTGACAAATGTGGTCAGTAACTTTCATTGATACGAAAGATTATGCTAACCAGAGGCTAGTAATCCTTCTATTGTTTTTTAGATTAGAAATGGTACCTTGGAGTAAGTTCTTACCAGCTGAGTGCAACCTTTTCAGTTTTAAAATGCAATGCAGACTGATGAGTTATTAATATTAGAAAGAATTATTTATAGCATAATTTAAGCATTACAGAAAATCATATGCCCAACACTGTATAAGATACCAGTTTACCACTATACATGTGGATTTTTAACTGCACTTGAATAGCACAGGAAGGAGCAGAAATATCTTTAAATTAAAGCAGAGAGAAATGAAATGCAGTGTCTAAGTACCTAAGGCATATATCACATCTCACATTCATTCACAAGTCAGATCTCTTCAACAACCTTTAATCTACAGCCACAATATTAAGGATCCGGATGTTCAAAACCAAACATAATAGCTCTGCAGGTAATTCCTTTGACAACTTGTGGTCTGTAAGACATTGCTCATAGACCTGTGGACTTCAAAAGAACACTAGAGCTGCAAGCTTCAAACAGCAAGTAAGTTTTCTGAAAAAATCACTCTTAGAAGCTGTTAGAAAATCTCAACTTTTGGACTACAACAAGAGACAATTAGAAGATCAGAAGTGTTGGAACTATTTTCCTATTTGCAATATAATTACATAAAATGCAATCTCAGTAGTAGGTAGTGATATCTATTTCCAAATGCTTTTCTCACTGGGTTTTATTGTTCATGCTTTTCCTAGGCAAAATTATTCTGTTTTTGGTTTTTTTTGTTTGTTTTTTTTTTTGCTACCCAAAGTACAGTTTTAGCTGGAATGTTGAGAGTGCTTTCTACCCAAGCTAGCATCTATTGTACTGCAGTCTATTGAGATTATATTTTTGAAAGTCCACTGACTGATGAAGGCATTGAATCCAAGTCTCACAATTTCTCTCATTGAATACTTGAGCAGAAAGAGCTACTACATAGTGACCAGGCAACTCTGGAAGCATTGATGTCTCTGACAGTGTTTTTATAAGATGATATGGTTATACATAAATATTCTTTGAAATGCTTCAAGTAGCAAGCCACTTATCAGACCTGAGTGTGAGATCCCCAAGTTGTGAGAACGCTGTCAAGTTCTGCCTGTCATCTGAGCCAGCTATTCATCAGCACATTGTTAGCCCATCCCAAATGTGGGACAATTTCCTTCAAACAGATTTTAAGTGTTTTACTTTGAAACTGAAAGAGCTAAAGGCATTTACAGACAAGCATTAGTGAAACTAACTGCAGGTTTAGTGCCATATCTCTGACAGAGGTCATAATTCCCGGAAATTAAATTAGCAGAAGAAGAAAATTTTGTATATGCGTTACCTACTTATCATAAGGCAACAGATCAGACGAAATGAGCAGTGAATAGGAGTTTAAACTAACTGTAGGAGAAAAGGAATATTTATTCTACCACGCTGACTACAAACGGTGGTTTTCAGCCGCAGAAAAAGAGCAAACAAGTTGGTATGGGGGAATAATGTCTCAAACTGTGTCTGTTGGTGCTGTTTGCTAAGTAAAAGAAAATCAGAGTGCTAACAGAACACACAAGCTCAGCTAATGTGATGTGGGTCACTAAGCCACAGAAATTTGGTAACATTTGTTTGTGTGCCCACAGCTAATTCTCTGGGGTTCTGGCTGAATTTAGGAAGAGTCAGGTACAAGCTGTTCATGCAGTCAGTCTGAAAAGACCAGAGAGAAACTTTTATATATAAATGGGAAGTACCTCATGAATTTAGGCACTTGCAGTACAGGCAAGCTCTTCTGAGTAACAGTTTTAAAGGAGTCTGACTTCCTCAGAATTACTACTTCAGTTTGTGGGCCATTAAAAAAAAAGCAAATTATCTTAATTTCAGATATGAAAAGATGGTTGACTGAAGAATAGTTTGAACAAATAACTGACATAAATAAACAAACGTATCAAAGTTACTGAATGGGTTAAATTGTTTATGTTCAAGACACTGCCAAATCTTGAATTAAGAAGAGGAAGTTTATTGGCAATTTTCTGAAAGAGGAGGAATCCAATGATAAAATGTGAGCCATTTGTCTTCCCAGCCATTAAAGGAAATTCACTCTAAGGATTTTTCTGGAGTGGTTGCTGCTGCTGGTGTGCCCATTATAATTTATCAGTGTGTCTGCTGGTAATATTGTCATCAGGAGAGCTCAGGTGGACTTCCATTAGTGCTATCACAGTACTCATTGGCAAAATATTTCACTGACCTGGACAGAATCTATCCAAAACTTTCAAAGCCTCATCTGCTGTGGATATTTTTTCTGCTAATTATTTTGAGCAATTATGTAAGATAATTCCTGAGGACAAGTTATCTAGAGAAAAGCAGTTACAACAAACATAATTAAGAAATAAAACTGTGCCAGTCATCATCATATTCGTTTAATTATAGGCCATATCCTTCTCAGCCTTCATCTTCTGGTGTGATATTTAGAATACAAACTCTGTGGTAGAGATAATTTCTTCCTGATTTCCACTCAGGTCTTAGCTTTTACTGGCATCTTTGGATACAATCACAATACACATGTTCAAAACTAATATGCCTATTTGTAATAAATGTAACTAGGCACAGTTATTTAACCATATGTTACATTAGTTTTATGGTTCTGTTGCTTGCTTTGACTTAAAGCTGTGTTAAATTCCTGCCAAGTAATGAGAAATGGAGGTTGACTTGTTTCTTTGTCTTACATAGCAGCACAAAGGAATTCCAGCCCCTCCAACCAGTAAGTCAGGTTCACTGGAATGCCACCTTAAATGGCTCTATGCAAACAGAAGCAGCCATGGAAAATAAAAAAGGGGAGGTAGAGATGTGCCCACACCTTCAATCTCATTGGCATTATGGAAACGCTGTGGGATAGCTCCTATGACTGAAATGTTGGAGTGAAGAATACTCTTTAGAAAGGACAGGAGAGGGACAAGGAGGATGTGTCACCCTCTCTGTCAGTGACCACTTGGAGTTCATGGGGGTGAATGAGGAGCTGACTGAGACCGCATGGGGAAGGTTTAAGGGAAGGGCAGAGCAGGTGGCATTATGAGGGGAGTCTGCTGCAGGCTGCCTGACCAGGAAGACTGAGTAGGCGCAGCCCTCTAGGGACAGCTAGGAGAGCTTCATGTTCACAAGCTCTGGTTCTCGACCACCCCAACATGAGGGACAAAGCAGCTGTGCTTTAGTAGCTCTTGATCACTCAGTGGATCAAGAGACCTCAAAGAAGGTGGTGGATTTCTATCACAAACTCACAAAATATTTTGCACTTTTATCCTGGTTCATTCACCAGGACCGAAGGTGAAAAAAAAACTTTCCTCTTTGCTTCAACTAAGTCAGTTAAGCTAGCAAGGTGGGAAAGAAATGCTGCACTGTAGCAAATGCTATCAGAGTGTACATAAATTTTCCTACACATTTTGAACAATTGGTTCCATACTTTAAACATTTTTTTCTTCTGCTCTTTTGGATAGCAATATATATAGAGATGATAACTTACATAAATAATTTCTTAAACTTGGATTCCTTGAAATGTAAAACATTTAGCATTGACAATGTTATTGGTGTTGCACTTTGGGAGAACACAGTGAATAGGGTAATTCTGTATTGATACTCTATGTTAGAAATTGGAATTATCGAATAATTTGAGGGAACTACAAAGAGAGACATGATCTAGCTCTCTGTGCACTACTTTGTTAGTCCTACTTAAAGTACACAGTGAAGTCAGTATAACTGGGGTTTAAGGCATCTATAGGAATAATTAAAAAAATAATAAAATAATCAAGATGAAGACCTGCGTTACATGAAGTGGCATGTGACTTGATAAGGTCACAGAAAATTTTTTTTGAAAGTGTGTTCACTTGCAAGTTTGATTTGGAGGAATCAGGTTTTCAGATGGGACCTGATACATTTGAGCAATGCTAGCAGCTCTTAAGGTATATTCAGGTAATTTCTAAGTGTTCTGTCTTACAAGGTCTGATTGTTGAGGAGTTTATTACAGGTCCTACCACTCTGTGAGATGCTGCCATATCATAGCAAGGTCAACAGAATGGTCACGTCTGCTCCTCAGTTTTCAGTTTACTGTTTTTCTATTAACCAAGGCTAGCATTCTTTGTTAAATGGTAAGGAGCGATTTTTTTTAAAACAGAAATTTACAGCAGTTTACCTGTATACATTGGGCTGTGAATGAATAAGGCAAAAAACTCCCATTTATGGATCCCTTTGAACTTGACTTGATTTGCTGCAGAACATTACATTGTTATCACAAAAACATTTTGAATCATTCCAGGCTCTGCCCCTCACAAGTACAGCTTGCTTCACTCTGGCAATGTAAGGGAATTGAAGGATATCTTCAGGCAGGAGTATCTCAATGCAAGCAATCATTGACTTTTTGCCAATGCCAGACATTGTAAGGATATGTCAGAGGTGGAAGGGGCTTGAGCAGTGGGCACTGGGTATTCCTTTCTGGCAGAGCAGCTCCTTGGGCATTTATGTCTGTCAATGCAGATGACATAAACCTGAAGGCTGTGCTAGAGGCCAGCCAGATCCAGCCAGCACTCAAAATCTAATTTGCACATTGAACATTGTGCATGGTATGGATGTGCCATGTGTGTCTACTGTTTGCCTCTACTGAGTAATTTCAGCCATAGGCAACTTTTCTGTTCTAAACACAGACAAAATAACTGAAGATGATAACAGATTTGCTGGTTTGCCACAAGCTAACACATCTTCATGATTTTTTTAATGGTTTGTGCTTTCTAATCGCTCTAATCCCAGCTGAGAGCTCAGATTTGTAAATACTGATATAAAAATAATCTTATTTAGAATCTGTACTACATTTGTCAGTAGCTGACTAACCTAATAACACACAGTAAACAATATATGTGAATCAATTGACCTAAAAATATTCAGAGTTCCAGAAAACGGGCATTTTCTTTTGTTAGGTTATACTTCTTCAGAGTATGGAAAAAAAAAACCCGCAAACTAATACACCACACAGTAAACATTTGGTACTGGTAGCCAGTAAACAAATTCCAATCTATAGGAATCCTATGGATTAATTACAAGTCTGAAGTATTGCAAAGTACTTCTATTTGAACAGCCTTTTTACTGTGTTTTGTTCAAACCTTTGTTAGAAAATAACCAATGGGAATCATATTAGCAAAGAGGCAAGAATAGTATCAGACAAAATCATGTAGGATTATCTGTTAAACTGATATTGGTGCTATTAAAGTCAGTATTGAGGGGAAGATAACGAAAAACAGATTGGCGTTTTACCTAGCACTGAAAAGAGGAAGAGAAAGTGGAAATATTTTAATGAATTGCTATTTATTTTCTTTTTCCTCACATAGGCCACTCATTGGATTGGATTGAAAACTTGCTACTCTTTTCTATGATAAAAGTGTCTATACTAACTAGTCAAGATTGAGGTAATATTTGCTTTTTATGGTCTATACCTAATGAAAAGACAATCCCTATCCTAAAAACTCTATGATCCAAGAAGGTAATGCAAAGAGTAGTGGGAAGATTCCCTTTGACTTTAGCACACATTAAGTTATTCCCTAAGTATGCTAGAATTTCGGTCATTTAACAGTGCATGTTCTGGTGGGCCTGTGAATGTGGACTGAGAAAAAAGGGTTTCTGCCTCCTAAGTCATGAATAATTATAACACTTCAAATATTGTCACTTGTTCTTTTGTTATGACTGTCAAAAATTCAATAGTTTTGTGTACTCAAAAAGAAAAAAAAGACAATATACAAATTAGTATGTATGATACATTATCATTCATTCTGGATATAAGAAATTATTTTCCATCAGCATATTTCAAACTCTTTGAAAAAACTTTCATTATAGGAATCACTCATTTTATAAAAATTAAAAGCAATGATGATCAACTGATATTTATAATAGGGATTTGGTGATACTGAAATTAAATATGTACCCAGATCAATAGGCCTTTCATTTCACCTGATCGATCTGAGGTAATTGAATAATTATTGCTTAGGCAAAGCAAGTTTAGTCTTTTAATTTTCAGCTGTACTCTCTTCCTTTCTCAGAAGTTTCTGAAAGCTGAGACAGAGGATTAACAAAGGAAAATAAAAAGAATTTTGGTCAAATCCATTCAGTGGATCCTGCTGTGGCTAATTACTGTCACAAATTGAATACCTAAAATTATAAAGTACTGTTTTTCACAGACTTCTGTAGCAACACACTGTGATGGTTCTTTTCTTTTTTCCTTTCTTAAATTTTGGTGATGGGTGTCTGCTAGATGGCCATCATACTTAAAATTAAGGAAGTTATAGAGAAAGGTTCATGGCTGTTACTATATTCAACATATATTTGCGATACCACAGGCTTTCAGTGCCAAGATATACTCATGGGAAATTTTGTGATGTCCTTCTCTTAATGATCTTAGAGTCCAGATTTAAGCAATAAATATATTTCATCATCGAATCTCAATCTTGAAGCAAATATGAACGACCATTTTAGATTAGTGGATATTGAGAATTTCAATCTTTGTAATACCCCATCATTTCAGATGAAAGCACAGTGCATGTCACTAAAACACTGAAAAAAAAATACATTTTTGGTGCTTCCTCATTATCAGAGTGATGCACTATATATTGCACTCTTTGTGCATGATCATTCAGCATATACAACTGTGTGAAGAAATATTTACACTATATTAAAAAAAATCCTCTGAAATATTTACATTTCTACTCAAAACACTTAGAAGTGTTCAAAAGTTGTTTGACAAATATAGATGTTTTTCGCTGATGAAGGAATCTCATTTACTGCAATACAATGTGCAATAATTACACAGAGTATACAGGACATGCTAATGTTTAGAATGTGCAGATATTAAAAGCAAACACAAGACAGTTTCCATTCTCTCTGTTTTACAGCTGTATCAGAAGATAAAATGATGACTTTTCAATTAGGCAAATGGACTAGAGAGTACAAAGCATGTTTCTGATTCCCAGTTCAGAAATATCAACCTAAATTTGCCAGCAGCCTTGAGTCAGTGTGAATCCACCACCATGACACATGAGTTTAAGTTCACAGGAACATCTTTTTGAAGTCAAATGACTTCTTAAGGTCATGCCCCTGAAATAGATGCTAAGTTTGTGAGTCATTGCATTATAAGTTAGCTCTTTAGAGCAAATGATGGTCTCTTGGTCACATTGGTTCAGCACAGGCTGGCTTGATATTGCCCAGCTCTCAAAATAATGACTAGAATCATGTGAAAAGTAAAGGCAAATATTATTTGGAAAAAAAAAAAACCAAACTAGTTATATTACATCATGATAAGGAGCTACCAGATCAAAAATGAGGTCCTTAGGATGCTATCTTAAGAACAGGCAGATTCTACACATAAAGATATTCTATCTATTAGTAAGTTGGGCAAGCAGAAATATGGACAAATATGCAAGCATATACACATACACACATAGCCTTGTTTATATATTTTATGTATCAGTAATATGCTGGACACTCATGGTCGCTGTTCTTATTGATCTTTCTCATATGAAGAAAAGATCTAATATTTTAGTTATTTTAAGGTAGGAAATTCAAAGGAAAAGAATCTTGTGAATAGGGTTTTTTTGTGAGATATTGTCATGTATTTAAAAACAAATATATACGTATTACAGATATGGAAGAACATGTGTGGGCATATAAACAAACTCAGAATTGTACCAATTTTGTTTCATTTTTTGAATGTAAGATAATCTAAATATTCTGAATATTAGTGTTGTGTCTGTGTAATTTAATTTGATTACTCAGTAAGGTAAGAAATGAATGCAGAAAATCAACCAGAAAAAAAAACCCAATTAACGTTTTTTGTCTGAAAAGAGCAAGAGTTCTAAGAGTTATCATAATTTCACCCCGAACATTGGGTATATGTTTGCCATTGATCACAAAGAGTAACTATAGCAATGGCAGTATTTTTCTTTCAGCTTTTAATTTTATTTGCATTTTGAATACTAATTTGCCACATGATGTCTATTATTCTTCATTCTGAAGTTATATTTTATACCTAGTATTAAATTTCAGGGATTCAGAAACTTGTCATCCCAGTTGTACAATACAGAATTTCTTCTTCAGGACATGAAACCTCTGTTAATGGATATGTTTAAGTGAGGGGGATAAGTAAACTGGTTTCAGAAACTTTCAGAAGGATTTCTGAGTCTGACTTCAGAAATTTTTGAAATATATTCAAACCCTGTGAGACATGGAATGTACCCAACTAAATTTCTCTTCATGCCTTACCCTATGACAACCAGAGTGTGTGACTGGTGATCCAATCTATGTGGAAAGACCTGGTTGGAGGTGCATTATTAGCAAGACATATAATCTTCTTCTAATTTAGCAGAATCAGAGTTGTGTAACCAGCAGCAGCTGATAAAAAAATCTTGCAATTAGTTTCTGTAACTTTCCTTCAGTAACAATTTCATGATGTTACACTAATGAATTTATATGCTGGAAACAGAAACTAGAAGACACTACAAAAGAAAACTTTAACTAAAAATATTGCTAAATCTCTAAAAGCCTCTTAAAAGAGATCACATTTCCATACTTTTACACTGCATGGTGAAACATCGGTCAGACATGGTCTCAGTCCAGAAGGATTCTCTGCAAACTCAGAACAAGGGTTAAGTACATGAAAATTGGAGCAATGATAGCTATGCACAAATATGTTGCAGTTTCTCTTTTTTGGTCCTCATAGAGACATCCCAAATCTCATAATTGTACTAAGTGGAAACCTAAATAAACCCATCAACTTGAATTCCAGACACTACTGAGTGTAAAATGTATTTCATGTGAAAAATGACACTAGAATTTGTCTGGAAATTAAGAGAGCAGGTTATGCAAGAAAGCAAGATAAACTTTATTGTCTGTGGCACAAAACCCCACTGTTGCATAAAACATCTGGACAAGTCCCCATTCTTACAAAGTTGAACTCAAATATCCAAAGGCAGTGATGAAATTAACATAGCTTTATCGATTATGCATGTGGAAATACTTTCACACCTTGAAGATGAAGTTACTACTATTATATCCTCTAGATATATTAACAGTCTTACTCTTATGTCAGTTAGAATTGCACTGCAGGTCTTAATAAGATAGTAAATATGTAAATATTCTTGGCTGAAATCTAAGACTGATGATTGTTAGTACAAGATACTGCTTTTTTTTTTTTAATGTGATATGTATTTCATCAATAGAGTTGTGAAGACACATAATACCCTACAAATGTTTTCTCCTAAATTAAAAATGAATGAATAAATATGGTAGCTGAATACAGTAAATAATCAGCAAAACACAGATCAAAATGAATGTGTAATAATAAGAACCTTAGTAAGGCTTGAATTACTGTAGAGTGTATTAATATTTTTTGGTTCAGTTTTGAAGCTCCATGGGACAACAAAGGAAATTTTATTGTTTGAAGAAGTCAAAAATGCCTCAAAGGAGCTTTTAATTTATTTTAAAGTTTGGCTTCTATTACAAGAATATAATTAAATGTGAACAGGTATGACTTTCTTTAAAGACAGAAGAGTGTAAAATGAGGTGCTGAGTGAAAGGAGTGTATATCAGCACAAGAGATGAGTGGAAGGAAATATTTACTGGCTACATCTCTATGAACAGAAAATAATTTTGCATTAAGACGGTGCATTCATCTAAAAAACACAACCATTTTTCAGTTTAAAGCTTTCTTTCAGTCAAAGACCTGATATAGTATAAAACCCAAAAACTACTACAAAACAAAATCTATAGTCTTTTTTACTGAACTTTTTGTTTAAACAATTTTCACAGTTTCTTTTTTAAAAATATCGATGTATGAATATTTGATAAGTTTAAGTGACAAGCACATGTAGTGCATTCATGAAAGGAAAGTTAAAGAAAATTCCTTTAATACCTTATGTAATATCTAGATCAGATTTTCTAGCTTAAGACAGAAGAATTGATATTGGGCATATTATCAGGAAGAAGCTCTACATAAAATCAGGAAATGCCTTACTGGGTCATCCCAATAGTCTCTGTGGCCAAATATATATGTCTGGCAGTAGCAAGAGGAAACCCCATTTAAACATGTGACCTTCATCCCTTGCTGTGTCTCACTGGCTTTGCACTTACCCAAAATTTCTACCTTGTTGTATTTAACAATCTAGATAGGTCATTGCAGGCTGTTCCTTTCCATGTCCATTTATTGATCTGGTGCACACAAATTTTTCTAGCCCCTATATGACCCTACTGATAACATCTGTCACCACAATGGCAATAAAATAAAATTGATGTTTTATTATAGTGAGAAAATGTTTAACAGAAAAGTCACAGTACAGTCTTGGGAATATAGAATATACGTAAATCACTTGGTAATCACATGTATTAAACCTTACCTACAGCTCTCCTGTAGATGATAGGATTAGTTTTTTCTTTTCCATACTTTTCTTCCTTGAAATTTGAACATTCATCCTTTACAATGCAGGAGGTTTAATGCAGTTCAGCTTCTGGAAGTGGTTTTGGATGCTACAGAAATAGTAAATATACAAGTAAATATAAGTAAAATATATATGCTGTATTTTCCTGTTTGATCAACGTGACCCTTTTGCTTTGGAAAAGGCTAGTGGAGTGTATTCAAGGTAATTTATTCACTAAGAGTTTGACTTAAGAAGACAAGAAAGAACAAAAGGAAAATAAATCTGGGACCTCCATTTTTGGTTTGGAAAGATTTGTTCTACAGAAACAAAGCAGGGACTTAAGATGAAAACTGGAACACAGCAACAAAGCTATTACTAAAACCTTTTGTTGTTAGATGATGAAGAAAGAGGAATGAAACATGGTATTGCTAATAGGAACATATTCAACAAATTTGTGATCTTTTTTTTAGAAAAATGAAATGTTCTTTCACCAAGAGCATTAGTTTAGTGTTAGTACTATTTTCACTGTATGGTAACTGAACTGTGGAGGTTTATAATATACACCTAAAGGAAAAATTTTTCATATTTGCAAAGAAGCATGGATTAGAGAAAAGATGTAGGTTAAATCTCTAAGTCCTTACTTGGGCAAAGCTCCTGTTTGTCTCACTGGTATTGCTCCTCTGATAATGTTGCATGAAGAGATTTTAATCTGATTAACGAGGTATGGAAATATACACCACAGTAAAGCAGATAGATAAACTGTCATACGGTTTCTGATTTAAGCACCAAAAATCAAGTTGGATAATCTACCACTCAATATTATGCTTTTACGTTTTCATATAATTACAGGTGTAAATGGCAAGAGCTTCAGAAGAGTTCCTTTAAATTTAATAAGTTTTCTTTTATGCCTGTATTTCAGCAATGCCTCTGTTACCAATTAAGACTGAATGACTTTGCTTCAGTCAGACAGTAAGAGAATTAACCTGAACCTGTGGTCAAGTTCACATATCCCAGCCTAGACAGCAGCCAGTTTCTGTATTCCACAAATACTCATGCCTGTCACAAGCTGTCTGCATCCAGTTTCTAAGGAAATTGGTGCACAGACTGGCTCATTCCATATTTAACGCTAGCTTCAGCAGTAATTAAAAATTAGGAGAGATCTTCAGGAAATCAATTAATTATGCATGCAAAGTGCACCAACTAAATTTGGACACACAATTAGATGACTAATCATAGATTAAAAGGTTGAGAATGGCAGTTGCACTCTTAAAAGGATGATGGTGACCTATTCTATCCCAGGTAGAAAGCCTGTGCTTTCCTGTTTAAATCTACTAAGATCTGTTAGACAGATATTTGACACACCTGTAAAAAAAAGATAATTCCTGAAAAAGGTCCAGAAACTTTAATACTCAAGTCTCTTTTCTTAATAATGGGAATATCCCAAATTTTGCTGAGTTTCAATGTGTCTCCAGAAACTTGTGTTTTGAATAAATCAGTATTACTGAAAAATGAACTTCCATTTGAGCTGATATGGGGCTTGTATTTATGTACATGAAACATAGAGGGAATGAAAAGTTACATCTGTCCTGAAACTATTATGCCATTTCAAAAACCAGTTATTTAAAGGCAAATAGTAAATTTAGGAATAAATTGTTACTTCCAAAACTGCATGTTCTGCTCTATTTCCCAGGGTGACATCACAACATGTTGATCTCTAGTCATTTGACAATTGTAATAAGCTACTGCCTAACCATCTGACTAGCTCACCCCAGATTAATTCCAGTTTTATCTTTTCAGGGATCTCTTAATCTTCTGATGGAAGTTCTCAGTACAGTTAAATTTGGTTTCCACGAAACCTTCTGTTTTATAATATAATCAGTTCTTGCCAGTTAATTCAGAGGCTTTTTGAACATTTTTTGTTTTGTTTCACTTTGTTGTGTTTTGTTTAATAAGCCCATAACTAGATCATACAGCCACAGTGGAAGTGTGGCATTTCTCACTGTTTAAGTGCAAGCATGAAGCGCACAACAGCTGTCATCTGCTGTTAAAGGGTTTTCATTCAGCAGATTAAAGGTACAGAACGGGGCTTCCTCAGGTCACAGAGCAACTGAGTGATAAGAGTGACGGTTAGCACTCCCTTCTCGCACAGTGTTTCAGCTTATATGGCTTTTCTGTGCAAGAAATAGCTCTCTCGTACATCTGACTACAGAAAAAAAATAGTGCATGATTATTTAAAAAAAAAAAACAAAACCCCAAACAAACAAACAAAAAAACCCAAACAACAGAGCAGCACATCAGGTTTCTACTTTTATTTTTTCTGGTAGATTTTATCTATTCAAGGAATAGTAAGTCTTATATCAAAATATGACAAACAACATCATATCCAAGTCAAATGCCCATCATTTGGATAGGAAAAAATGAAACTCTTAGTTTCACGATTTTAATATTATTATCTGTGGAAAGTATTTCCCATGAGAAATATCACTGTTGGTGTGATCAGGTTTGCCATTTTTATGGCCTTTCCCTCCCTCCCATAAAAAAGGAGAAATATTTAGGAAATAGGCCAAATTCCAAAGCTGTAATATACAATGAGTGGTATTTGACTCTGAAAGGAATCTCTAGTAATCATATTTTCTTGAATGGATCAATTTGGAAATAAAATATCAGCCAAGTCAGTCAGAATCTTTCCTTCTCTTTAGATAGAATAACATTTCTGCAAGATCATTGTTAACAAGATAGGAAAATTCATTGGAGAAGTGCCTCCAAGGGCATCCTTCTGCCCTATCAGAAATCTAACAAGTTTAACTGTATCTTGTCCACAAAGGGAATTTCACAACCCTCCCAAGTGCGTAGAACAATAGAAAGCAGGAATAAGATGAATAGGACCATGAAGATGATATTTGAAGTTATTACAGGCGAGATATCCAGAACGCAAATGCAAAGGATATGATACAATACACTCAGTGGATAGTGCTTCCCTTGGTAAGTATTTCTATTCATCTCATTCTACTAAACATATCAAATAATATCAAACTCTCTCCAATTCATCTTCCATCTAGAAGCTAAGCACAGTGACTATAGCAACAATGGTGTGTTAATCAATTTTCCATACCGTACATGACTCGTACTTGTGATATCCTGTAAATATGACTGAAGGCCCAAATCTGTCTAATATATGTGCTGTGTTATTCTCCTCTACAATTTCGATTAAGTACAGTTCTGTACAATAAGGCAGATAAAGATTATTCATGCTAACAATGCACTAATGCTTTCTTTAAGGACTTCCCATACACTGGAAAACATATTTTCATGCATTTTTATAAACTGAAGAAATGTTTTGAACTTTAAGCATGTTATAATCACTGTGTTTTTACTAGTAACTAGAGCAATAGCAGCAGAAAAAATAGACCTCAGTATTTTCTTCTCCTGTATTATATGTGACTAGAGGGTTTCAGCCATGCTACTTAAGCACTGCTTTAATCTACAGAAAAACTTTCACCAGTAAGTGAGTGACAAGTGCCTTCATCTAGCACTTTTCTGAGACGTACATGTTTTTAAGATACTGATACACCTCAGATGCACTACTAGTAAAAAAAGTCACTTATACTTCTGTCAAGTTTACAGAACAAAATAGTGTCAGACCAGAGATGTAGAGATGAAGTGAAAACTATTTCTAATAGGGATTTGATAGTTTCAACCATTTTGTTACACTCTCAATCTTCAGAAAGGCGTATTTTACAATCCAGTCTAAAAAAATTGACATCTGACTTAGGTAATGATCATAAAGGGCCAATACAGCAAGCATATTTATAATTTTGGAATGAATGTTCAGTACATGAACGGTGAAACCGTAGGTTACCCCTTAAAGTGTTCTGGGTGTACAGCACAAATAAAAGAAAAATATTAGCATAACGTGTACTTTAAAAATGCCATTTCAAAACCCATGGGTTTTCTTAGGTGATCCTAAACCCATTTTCCTGGAATTCACAAACAATTTATACTGTGGCTTAATGTTGTAAATGAAATATCTGGCAACTACTATCAATGCCACCACTATCTGTCACTGATATGTTATTCTTTGTAAACGAAGTTGTTACAGCACACTCTCCAACCATAAATGAACAAGAGTCCTAGACAGCCCTAGTGGAGCCCAAAAGCCATTTTCTTAGCAGCATACTTACAGCTCGCTTCTTCATGTGTGTTAGGTTACATATGTCTATATCTAGATCTAGATCTAGATCTAGATCTAGATCTAGATTTAAATATAGATATAGATATATAGATAGATATAGATATATAGATATAGATACATATCCTCCTTTCAGTGTTTAGAGCTGTTCAGATTTAGATGACTGGAAGCTATACAGCATCTGAAGAGATGACAAAAAAAAAAGAAGATAAAACTAAAAAACAGGGTACCAGGTGGCAGCCTTGTGGTTGCATTTATCTTACAAATAGTGTGTCAAACTTTTTTTCTGTAACAAGCACATTCTGTATTGTGTGTGTCCACTCAGTCATTGATGGAATTTGTGTGCTTTTCCAATTTCTCACAATGACACTTTTTGATGCCATGATCACGGCTAAGAGCAGAAGTCACCACACTGCCTTCTGAACAGCAATTTCAGGCATAGAAAAATAAAAGATGTGTCTATTTCTGTTTGGTTGTTTTGGAAAGCAGGGGTTTCTTTTTTGTTTTCGTCTAAGTGGCAGGCTTTCTGGATGAAGCCATTCACCACTCATTCTTCCTCCTATCACACAATTTGTGATAAAATTATATTTAATTTTCCAATGTTACTTCTACATGCTCAATAGTTTAATTTGTTTTTAATTTGAAAAAGATAATGACAAATTTCACAGACTACGTTTATTGGCTATTGGCAGCATTAGGAAAGAAGATAGTCCTTTCTCTTGTACGTTATCAATGACTGTATAATGAATCTTTAAAATAAAAATGAAGGAAAACAATTTTAGTCTTTCCTTCTTTTTAATATTACTTCTCTGCTCTTTTCAGCAGCAAAGAGACAAATTATAGTATAAACGTCTGTTTTGTCCACAAAGATATTTTCCAAATATAAACAGCAGAAACTGTGTCTTGGTTTTGATTTGCCAATTTAAATATACTCATTTTATGTTGTGAAACAGAACCAGGAGCAGAAGCAAGGCAGGCCTAAAACTTAAAAGGGTATAAAAAGAAATTTATTAACTACACAAAGAAGGGAAAAAAAACAAATTCAGAATAAGATTTTCAGACTACTCCTTCCTTCCCTCTCCCAACTCTCATAACAACAAAACAAACACACGAAAAACTACTTCAGTCAGTTCCCAACTTAAATAGTCCTTTTTTTCAGTTCACTTTGGAGAGAGAAGCTTCCTCTTGTCAAGCCATGGGGATTTTTTCCACAAGAAGGAAGAAAACAGTCCTCTCGTGGTTTCATTTTAACGATTTGCATCCGCCCAACCTGCAATCGTGATACTCCTCCCAACTCCACAGCCTTTCCAGAGCTGCTCATGTGGGCCATGTCAGATTCATGGGGTATTACTTTTAGGAATGAAATGTTCCAAAACAAAGATTCTCTTCATCTCTTTTCTCTCTGTCCATGCTTCATCCTCAGAAAATCGAGATCCCCTTCTTTCCTCGGGGCAAAAGATTCTCAACACAGGTGCTTTTGGTCAAATGATCTATTAAATGGAACACTCTAACCCCCCATGTCTTTCTCCATGGTTTATAGGAATATTCAGTACATCAGTTCATCTCTACAATCTTACAAAAGGACATTTCAGCCATCTTCACAGCATCTCCTCATTTTCCTTCCATCTGAAAACCTTAGCTCTTTCTTCACTGACTTCAGAATATCTCCTTTTTCCCTTTCACTCCAGGGAGGATTAAAAAGTCTGCAAGTCTTACCTGAGCATTCAAAGAGTTAAGATTTTGAACAGGGAAAAGAAGAAAAAACAAGGCTACAATGCTGGAGCTTTGCCAGGATCTCCAAAACCGGCCACAGTGAGGGGGGTGGTGGTGGGAAAAGTGGCTGGGATCTTAAATCAGCCTGAGTCTTTCTGGCCACTGCCCATGGCCACCCCCCATCTCTGCCAGGCCATGCCAGCTCCACAGACAAGGGACCCAGCCCTGCCCATGGCCACCTCTCCTCCCTGCCGGGCCATGCCAGTCCCCAGACAGGGGGTCCAGCCCTGCCCATGGCCACCTCTCCTCCCTGCCGGGCCATGCCAGTCCCCAGACAGGGGGTCCAGCCCTGCCCCCCTGCCAGTCCCACAGGCCTGCAGTGGAGCCAGGCCTGAGCCCTGTTACCTGCACTGCTGCCGGAAAGAAAAAGAGACTCACTTCTGGATTACCTCCTTCAAAATGTGTGTTCATGGAGCAAATTAACTTTCTCCAATTGGCTGTTGAGGCTATCAATAACTAAACCAGCCCTCAATGTTCCCAATCAACCCACAGAGGAAGCCCCCTTAGAGAGAACTTCTATCTGAGTTTCTTCTTCCCAGGTCAACCCAGCACACTCTGATAAGCATTCTTTTTTTCTTTCCTAATGACTTCTAGGTTTGCAGCACTTTGTCTTTCTACACATCCTATAGTTAGTAAAATGAACTACCTCAATCTCCCATTTGAGCCCACAAGGTTCCTCATCTAAATGAATACAAAATGAGACTTTAAAGAGCCTCTCTCTAGTTCATGTCATAGTCCTGAGATGATAAAAAAGATCAGGAGAAGTATATTTTTATTACTCAAATACTGCTTAAGTCCAAAGTTTCCCTACAATCCACTGATGAACCTTAAAATAAAGAGTCTGTAATGGCAGTGGATGCACTGACATTCTTAAAGTATTGTTTTACTATAGAGTCATGTTTCTTATTCATAGAGTATTAGTAGAAAAGAAAAGCCAGAAACAACCCAATGGTATCTAGGCAGGATTTTCTATACTGTTTGTAGAGCCAGTCTATGCCATGATAAAGAAAATTCAGAAAACTCTGACAGGTAAATCTCACTGATTTCCTTCCTACCATATTAATAAATTTATATGTTTGAAACTCATTATGTGAAGTATAAGATTAATATGCATTAAAGCACACTTTATTTCATTACAAGGTGTGCTAAACACTGATCAAAAAAATTCATTACTGAATTTCTGTACAACATGTGTAATAGGTACAATAGGTACATATGTAAGAGGCCATTTAAACAGGCGTATTGGATATCAATATAGTAGGACCAAAGGAAATCAATGTATTTTTACTATATTCTACTTCATCCTTGGTCTCAAGTAAAGGTTATCCCCTATATGTGTTAAATGAATGACATGAATATTACTGATCACACTGATTTTCCTTCCTATTCTTCCTTAAACTGAAAAATTGAAGCTTAAAATTACGTCCATACAAAACATTGTTTTATGCATACACTTTCTGCCTCTTTTCAGAGCAAAATGTCTAAACTTTCTTTTTAGTAGCCAAAAAATCTGATCATTTTTCCTCCATTAGGAAGAGAAAAAAATTTTTCCATGAGAGTTTTATTCACCAATAATTAGATAAAATAACATTAAGCCCCTACTATGTATTTCTTTTCATTTCTCTTAAATATGAATGCTCAACAAATACACCTAAACAACTCTGAGTTACTTACACTGCATGTCTTTCCTTGCCATCTTGGCTGGGATGCAGTAAAGCCCACAGAATGATTATTAATGGCTTTTTGAATCTATTTCTCTTCACTTGAGTAGGGCTCATGAAAGAAGTGTGATCTTCCTCAATGGTCAAACTTTTTTCTTTCCACAACAAATGCTTCTTTTCCCTCCCTCTGTACTCAATAATACAAACACAAAAATATTAGACTTGTCCTGAATGTATATAGCAGATATTTAAATGTTTTAGTACGTATTTAAATGCTTAAATAAACTTATTAATTAAATCACATTCTTTTAAGAAATATAAGAAAACAGAAGAGACGGTTTGGAGGAAGTCTTAGTCTTCTGTTGAAAGCAGCAAAAAACAAGCCAAGATCCTGAGCTGTCACTAGCTGTGATAAGGCAGGCAAAGCACCTTTTAGGCTATTAAAAGTATCAATACCAGCAGAGAGCCGCATCAAGGCAGCTTTTCTTAGAAGAATTTTCTCTTATGAGAACTGAAGAAAAAGAGTGCAAAGAAAATTAAGTCATGTACCACAACAGAGCAAACTATAGTGCTTACAAACTCTTAAATCTAGATCAATGCCTCTATTGAAGAAACCTAAGAAATACACCAGATTTTCCTTTAACAATAAGGCTGATCTCTCTGCCAGAAGATACAATAGCAGCTTGTTACTTTAAAAAGTCTTAAGTTATATATATATATATTGCCAATTGTAATATTTTTGGACGGGTATGGCAATATTCCATAGTGTGGGATTACTGGTGTCTGCTCAATGAATCCAGAATTATTTCCCTACTGACACAGATTTCACAGTGAACATTTAAAATATGCAACATAAACAAGTATAAGAGTAATTGCATGCAAATGAAAAGAGTTTCCCCTGGGGAAAAGGCTATCCCTTTTCTAATATGGAGAGAGAACACATTTAAGGTTATATAATTTTTATTTCAAAATCAAGTGCCCAGGTTGCTTAACAATGACTTTACTTCTTCAGAAAGTAAAAAAAAAAGAACAGATTTCTGAGAACTCATCTCAAAAAAATCTTCAAAATATTTCTCCAGATGTCGTTAAAAATGTGATGATTTGCCTTGGTATATGAATAATCAGGAAGGAAAAGGAAGGCAACTCCATCTTCTTCCTCTAACGGCATGCTACTATAGGCTTTGCTGAGGTGCTTATGTGGCTACAAAATAGCTCCTGGTCCTAAGGCTGTCAAACCAAGTACTTCCAAACAAATTATTCCCAAAATCTCTTTTGTTTTTTTCCTTCTTAAGACTATTTTTTCTTAGTGTCTGGATTCAGACACGGGAACCAAATGAAGCTCATGTTCAAGTTAATAAACTCCAAGTGTGCTCACAGCAGATTTTGGTGGCTTGCTGTGGTGTGATTTATGCCATTTCATCATATGCATTCTTCCAGGCTCAAAATGTATATGATTTTTCATAACAATTAGCTTAGGGAGACCACAGATCGAATTGGGCAATTCACTCTGTTATTAGCAGGTATGTTTTCAAAGTGCTGATTTATCTGTAACAGCTTGGAAAACTGACTTTATCACCCCACCATTCCTCCCATGCTCATCTCATTCCTCATCTGTTCAGGACCATGCTTCCATCTATGGACAGATCCTTTGGTCATTATTATTGCAACTTGAGCCTTTACACCTACCTATTTGGACAGTGAATGTAGAAGTACTCTGCATGCATGTACTTCCTTGTAGCTTATTAATGACAGCATTTTCTTCTTAATATTCTGCCCATGTTCCTAGTTACAGGAAGGCTGAATGATGTAGATTGTTTCTTGAAATCTTTCCCTTGATGATTTTTGCTTTCTTTATTCACACCAACATGAGGTACAATCAAGAATAAAAGCCTATTTTTGAGATACCGATAGGAATAACACAGTGCTTCCCTCCTCACCCCTCCGCTGCTACCTCTCCCTTTTCTTTTTGGAACAAATGATAATTTTTATGTAGGGCTTTCTTTGGGAATCAGATTGATTTTGCCTTCCTATTCAGTGCTCATCTGTAAATCCTACCAAAGGGAAATCTGCGTACAAGTCATCTTCTGAAAGTTCATTCCTATTCTGAAACCTCATTCTCAGTCTTCATGGTTTTTGCAGGTATTTTCTCTCCAACTTCAATATCCTCCCTGCCCCTCCCCAAAAGATGAAAATTCTGCAGCTTTTTATGTTTCTGTTATGTGGAGCTAGTAGAGTACATGATAATTATGCCACATGCATTCAGCCTTCTGCAGTGACCCACAATTTTTTTTCTTCTTCTTTTTCACCAAAAGGTGAGATAAGCAGACAGTTAATAACTCTTTCTCTATAACTATTTTGGGATGAGGTTTATTACTTATTAAAAAGGATTTGGTTAACTATCAAGTTTTGCTCAAAGAGTTTTCCACTCTGTGATATGGCATGCACAGAGTTCTTTTATCCTACAAGCTGTAGTAAATCATATAAAATTATCAAAGAAAGAGTAAATAAACTACTAGATTTTCTTCAGTAAAAATCAGATGGTTTATCTAAGTCTCAGATGAAAACTGTTCTTTAAAAAAGTCAAAAATTTTTTGGCCTAATTTTTGCTGGCAATAACCAGATTCACAGGCCCAGGAACAGAATTTCTACAGAACTTTATCAATGCCATATATTTTATTCTAGATGAGCCAAACAAAAAGAGGATTTTCTTTGAATGAATGTCTTATATTATGTCAGCAATACCAGTTTTAAAGGCTTCCGAAAAGACAACATGGACACAACATGGCAGCCTGCCTGCCAACAAACCTATTCTAAAATATAACATTTTAAATACTATCCTTTCTCTCTGAAATAGTACATGAAACAGAGAAAGACAATATTTGAGAAGGTCAAACCGTTGTATCAAACACTGAAAACAGAAGAACTTTGGATTTCTTAATCACATGGATGGAGGAGAAACTGGTGGTCTCTATCAAATGCACATGCTCTGGATCAGGCTCATGAACAGACATTCAGGTCAGCTTGTTGACATTGATAAGAGCTTTTTTTTTAATTTTTTTTTTATTCTCACAGAGGTACTTATTAGTGCTCCTAAGGATGCTATTTCTCTAGAGGGTGGATACATAGAAGGATAAGGAAACCAATCTGTGGCTAATGACAGTTTACAGTTGAAATCTCACAATTGCTATCGAAACACTTTAATGTCATGTCTAGCATGGCATAGTGTGCAGAGAAGACATCCACTGTCATTGTCCATTTTGACTTACCCTCTGCACATGACTGCTTCTTTGTTCACAGTAATTAGCATCTAGCAGGGTTGATCTAATAGGGAAAACTGATAAAGTGCCTGCTGCAAAAAAACGTGCTCATGAACCTTGTTTCCCTAGATAAACAATTATCAAAAGTGGGCACTTCCTTCATTCATGCTGTTGAGCTTATCTCTACAGAATATTCTGTACCTAGGCAATTCTGCAGCATATCTTCTTCACCTAGTTTACCAAAAGCTCCTATCTCCATTTTTTTTGTAAAGAGGAGACCTCACAACTATCACAATTTCTCTCCTGGTCTTTCTGGCTAGTGCAAATCTGTGGATATTAGCCACCATTATTTTTGTTTGTTATTATCTCCAGTTGCTTCAATACATAAAAGGAAATAAATTACTCTTACAGTCTAGAAGCAAAACAACCATTTGCAATTGCCTCTGTAACAAACAGTTTTAAACATGCAATATAAATGCAATTTCTTGATGTCTATATTCTTCAAGAGACCTTTAAAAGGTTTAGAGATGTACTTGAGGTTTTTGCATTTTCAAGGAAACAGTAGGTTTTTCAAACTGACCAAAAAGGTTATGTTATTTTTTTCATATTCTGTACATCTTGTGGAAACTAACTCAGAGTACACACCTTCTTTTCTTATACAAAATGTTCAAAACAGGCATGTAGTTGTATTTTTCTATATTAAAAAATTCAGAGCTCATATACTTCAGCAGTAACTTCAATTAAAACATTATCCAAACACAAATTTGGTATCAAGCTAAACAGGGGAATATTCTCCCTTGGGACGTTAAACCAATAAGACAGTTAAACTATGGCAGAGAGCCAAGACAAGCAATTATAGATAACAGTGTCATACAAGTCCATAACCCTCTACCTTAACTCTTTCCATATGCATATAGAAAGAAATTATAGCGTATAAATTTTATTTGGTTTTTTATGCACATATATATGCATACCAAAATTGTTGTATGATATGAGGACAGGGAAGACAACTCCTATTCACAATATATAATCACCTTGCTGAGAAATATAAGCTAGAAAAGCAAAATATAAATGACACAATAATGGATCACTAGTGAACAGATTCACTATCATCACAAAAAATCAGGTATTCCCTTTCAGCCTCCATTTATTAAGCTACAGAAGCCAAATTTGTTTACTCTTACAAAGCAGATTTCTTCTTTCCTTACATTATCCACACTATATTACCTCTTGATCCCTTGCAATTGTGTGCCATTAGCAAATTCCACCAACATGCTTCTAGCTATTTTGTTAGGCAAAAGAATTAAACATGATCAACTCTAAAGTGATCCTTGAGGAACCTCTTTGCAACACACACTCATAAAACCTGTTGGAATCTTCTCCTCTAAACAACAAATGCATGAATAAAAAAAGTTTCTACTCCTTAATCAGCTACCCTTTTCAAGATGAACTAGTAAATTTTGTGTACCTCCAAATCAATTTTCCTCAACTCTAGGTTGAGGATAATAAATAAATAAATAATAAATAAACTCATGATTAATGCTTCTGTGTTAATTTAATCTAAAACTCAGTCAGTATAAAGAAATATGCCATGTTGCAGCAATATAACTTGCCATTCTTAAAACACTTGGATGGGTAAAATGTTGCCTGTGTGCATTTGCATAAATAATTGTTTCTGGAAGAAAATGTTCCTAAGTCACTCATATTATCAATCTCAGAAACCTGAGGATTCAAGTACCATTTCTTTCAAAATCCTGACAGGATATTGTCCATTTAATATATTTTGAGCACAGGCATTCTTTTCCTTCACTTCACCTGCAATAATCAGTCTTTCCCCCCCCCTTCACATTTGCCACAGTGTTTGTATCCTGTGACAACACCGTTCAACTTTATTTTGGAATTGTACCTAGATTATCTTTCTCATTTCATACTGCCATGTTCATTCTGCTTTTTACCTAAATGTATAAAGAATTTATTACTATTTGTTTTTATTCACTTTGAAAGATATAAGTCTTTTAACTGTCTTTTTGTCTCCTCTCTGTAATAGAATTTTATGCACTAAATTCTATTCAGTATCTATAGACCAATAACTTTATCAAATATGTAGTGGAAAGTCTTAAGGAAAAATAAAGCAGCAGAGGAAACACACGCTCACTTATTTTTCACATCTTACAAATATAAAATTAAAATCTCTTATATAATGTAGAAGACCAAATGATCCTGTCTACTGTAGTCGGCGTGGTTCTTAAAAGTTTTGGTTGTATTTCAGACCACTTTGTCCCTGAAAAAGCATAAGCTAATCTTTCAGCTAGCCTCAGCTTCATTCAGAATTTGTTGGATTAGAAGTCTGTGTATTTGTTGGTTATGTTTTGGGGGCTCTTGTTGTTTGCTTGCTTGTTTTTAAAATCAAATGCACTTTTGCAATTTCCTAGTTGTCCTGTTTGTAAAAATTGGTGAATGCTAGCTTCCTATTTTCCTCAATTAGTCTTCTCAAAGTGATGACTGAAAAAAAATCAAAGAACTATGAAACAATGGGGAAGTTAAACCCTGAATTTTGTTCCATGTTTTAGTCAAGATCAACCTTTCTTATAGATGTTCTTCCCTTCTACCTTGCTGTCTTCTAGAAGTCAATTGCTTCATTTTTCTTAGCACAAAAGATAATTATGTGAGCAACACTAAGTTTTAGAGAGTTTTATGATGATAGACACTAAGGGACAAAACATTTCTGAGGGGAAAAATCCACTGAAAAGAATCCAAATCCCTTTTCCAAAATTCAAGGGCAAATTAAAGAAAGCTGTAAACAGCAACAGATACAGAAAGTAATTATTTTAGCATAACATTCCAAAAGAAAATTTAAACTTAAAAAAAGTTTATTTCTGTAAAATATCCATCAAAATGGTTAAAATTCGGGATTTCAAAAAGTGTTAAGAAACATTATTTCATCATCTGACATTTTCTATCATGTAATGTGTATACAGTGGGTCTTCTAATTGACTGGAACTGAAAATAGTTAGCGTAGTAGTACTCTGGTTTTTATCAGGTAAATGAAGCTGCTAGGGGTTCACTGTCTGCAGTGATGATGTGAAAGTTGAGAAAATCTAACTTGGAAGCCAAGAAAAGGTCCTCCTTTCAAGATATTTTTCAGAAGAGTAACCAATAACAGGTTTAACGTATATATATATTTTGCGTAAAAATATGCATCCATTAAAATCTCTTACTTGAAAGTTCATTGCATGACTTTATTATTATCTCAGTATTTTTCCCACAAACCTACAAGTACATATACAACATATAACCAATCAAAGTAATACTGGCTGGCTTCCTTTTCTTTTAAAGGACTGCTATAATCACTGAATCAAACTAAGTATTCTAAACAGATGATTATGTTAATTTAAAATGGCTTGGTTGATGTTTATACAGCATTTATGCTTGTACTTATTTTATTATGAATGGTTTGTTAAACAGCTATAACTGGTCAACCAGCAGCAAAAGTAAATTCGTTTTAAGGATTATTGCCCAATAAATAATTTGCTGAGGCTTATCTGAGCCCTATTTAATAAAATTCCTAACCCTTAAAATAGAGCATATTCATTTGTAGCAATTATTGGTAGTTTAGACCTGTCATGGGCTCTGTATGTTTTACCACAGACTTTATGATACCTACAGATAGGTAGCCATTAAAGTAAGTATTTTTATTATGCAGTTAGGTAATTTCTGAAATGATGCATTTAGTATCTGTAGAAAAACAAAGCTTTGAATAATGTGTTCACATTATTTCAAGGATGCTTGGTAAGGATATGCTACTTTTCTTCTGAAATAGAAGAAACAAAAATCAACAACAGTTAAAATATTCACCAGCGAGAGATGAGACAGTGCCACCTCTGGCTCCGAAAGACTAAATGGCCTTTAGTGTCATGGCAGACCTAAAGATGTACCTCCTAAATGTAAAATAAAATAAAATGTAATGAAATACACCAGAAAAAGAGAACAAATAGAACAAAAAGAATTCTTCAGTGGAAAAGTTGAGGCATTCATAGAATCTAACAACATAAGGAAGGAATATCTGTCCTTCTCAGAAACAAAAATAAAACACCTTTTTAAAATCTTTTTTTATCTTTCAAGGGAAACTCATATTAGTTAAAATCTAAAGACCTCAACATGCTGAATATCTGAATATATTTTCTTTTCAGGAATGTCTTATTAGTGGCTTTTTTTTTTTCTGTACAGAGAAAATGAAAGTAATGCTATTTATTTTCTGAAAGTTTAAATAATATATTTTGCCTTTAAAAAAAGGTCACAGAACTTTTTGTATATTGTTGCTGAAAAGGCAAAGGTCTCCAGGCGACCTAAATTTTACAAGCCCTTTTGGTTCTACACTTTGTCATTCCAATATCAAGAACTCAGTGGTAGGGGTAAGGTGTTTCTTTTTCTCCTAGTAATGTAACTTAAGTAGAAGTATTTGGTTTGGATGAAAAGAATAAGTTCTTACCACCTTCCAAGTAATTATATATTGTAAAGGGAAACTTAGAAAATATACTAAACACATCGCCAGGGAGAGAAGAGCTAATTGCCCGAATTTGGAAATGGTAGAATTTAAGTGAAAGAATCAGAGCAGACAAAGTAATCAGTTTTTAAAGCAATATAATATTGGAGCTATGATTTAATTCACAGTCTTGTGGTGACTGCAGATTCTGGCATTTGTCTATAAAATTATAACAAGTTTTGATCAAAAACACTGCTAAATTTTGTTTATTTTCACAAATTAGAAATAATTATTGTTATTGTAAAACATTCAAAAACAGATTTTTCAGGTTTAAAGACTTTGATTTTTTTTTCTTTTTAGCTAACAGATATGAAAGCTATATGAAAAATCATCTTCCTTATAGTTAATTCAGGGCAGAAGTTTAACACTTACTGCCCTTGATCATGGAAATGTCTTACTTCATGTAGACATATTTAGACATATTATATTTTTTCCTTCAACCATTTTCAAGAATGAGTATTTGCCTTTTAAACTTTTACAATGTCTTAATCATATTATGACCTTAAATACTGGTGCTCCATCTGTTAAATTATGTAAGAAATTTCATATAAGGGAAGAAAATGCTGGGGCGGGGGGCAAAGATGAGATGTCTGTGGTCTATAAATGAGTCTACCTTTTGTTGTCCAAATAGACTTAAAAATGTTTCCGAGGCACAGGGATAAGAAATCCAAGCTCTTCACTGAAATAGTGGCATGTAAGTAAGGACTATTAAGTAGCTTTCAGTGTTTTACCTCTAGACTTAAAACTGTTCAGGGAGATCTCTGTTCTATGAAACTTTACACAGTTTTAACATTACAGGAGTGATTAGCCTTATTGAACACAAAGTACATGGCTTAAGAAATGCATTAATAATTTCAAGAATAGAGCCACATTTATTAAATAATTCAGAGATCTTTAAAGATGAATACTATTTTATAGACATTTGGTATAAGCAGGAAATTTTCTTTCCTCTTCTATGCAATTTTTCCTTCAGAAAAGTGCACAACAAAAATATTCTTACGAAACTCAAACACCAGAAGCTGATTATATTAACCTGTAGACAGAAATGGCTAGGAACATTAAAATGCAAATTTTTTTATAAAGGAAGTAGGGATCAGTCTAAATCAAAATTCTCACAGAAATTTAATCAGGAATGTTTTCCTACACTGAAGGTTTAATTCATAGAATAAAAGAGATAGGGGAGACAAAAATGCAGACAATAGACTTCTAAATCAGATTACTGCTGGATAGTGAAGATTCAGTTCAGTTTGACACAGGCTGTAGCTTATTTTGCTTAATATAAATAGCTCTCTGCATCACTACTGAAAGCATTCCATAGATATACGTGCCTAATTCAATATGGACTGGAATATATCTATGTTATCATTTTATCAGAACAGTTGGCTTCATCATTAGGTAATAGACAAATAGAAACACAGAGTACTAGGGCTTACATCAAAAGATCACCCACTTTGGTCTTCTGCTTCTGGACATGACTTACTCTATATGTTACCTGACAGAAGTTTATGCAGCCTCTCCATAACTGATTAGAACTTTTCCTTAGGCAGTCCACTTTAATAATCCACTGCTCTCCTTACTAGAAAGAGGTTCTCAAATTAAATAAATCTCCCTGACTTTAAATTAAACCTCTTGATCTTTGTTCTCTTTATCTTTGCGTATGACAACAGCTTTTACATGTTTACACAGTCATTTCTTTTTCCTTCTGTGTTCATCTGTAAACTAAAGAGACATAATTCTTTAATTTTCTTTTCATAGGCTGTATATTATAACCCTATGATCATTCTCTTTACCGTATTCTGAACAACAAATCAGCACCATCTTTATCTTTTGTGAAGTTTGACATACAGAACTGGACCCTTTGCCCTCCATATTCTTAGTTCTCTTTATTGACTGGGTAAGCAGCCTACAATCATCTGGGCTTTGTCAGATGGATTCTAGATTTACTGTTTTTTACTTTATTCAAAAGATTTGTTAGAGCTCCTAACAAATCCATTCTGTCTTTCAGTGGACGTATTGCTTTTCATACAAATCAATTGGTAACCATTCCAGTATTCCTGATGGAACTAAAGTAATTTAAATAAATTTTGTTGGCTCGCTATTGCAGCCACCCTTTCTCTGTGACATAAACCTGGTCACACATTATCTGCTCTAGATATTCCAGGACGTGCATATTGGAATAGAATTAAACCACAACTTTGCCTTGGATTTTGCTTTTATTTTTGTTTTTGTTTTGGTTTGCTGGGCTTGCTCTGGAGAAGGTGTGGGATTATTGGGACCACCATTGCTGTTGCCACACTGCCACCATCCCCAGGGAGAGAGCCCCCGCAGCAGGGCCTGAGCCACACAGAGTTGCCATTTTGGCAGCACAGCTCCTCATTTGGGTGAACTAGCTTTCCTGGTTATGTTTTGTCCCTGCTTTCTGTTGTTTTCAGGCTGGGGGAGCAGGAAGTTAAGCCACAAGAGCCTCCCAAATATATTGCTTTAGTTTTCCTGAGCACCATGTGCCCATAGCACAGGGCCAGTGGCCATTTTGCCTTTGCCTGGGAAATCACGATGGATATTGTCTTTAGGAAATATTTTTGTTTGTTTGGTAGTGAATATCCTTTTGTGGGTAAAATTCTCTATTTTGTTCACTCTTTTATTAATATTGTTGAGGTTATTGAGATTTTTCAGTAAATTGTGATTCTAATTTATAATGTCTCCTAGCGTTCCTCCTAGACACTAGTTAAATGGCCAGAGTTGTCTATAAGTATCATATAACTTAAGAATAAATTTCCATTACTTTATCTGTCTCCTTCCCTACCAAGACTTCTCTAATTCTAGAATCTGACAAATAACAACTTCCTCTTCTGATACAGATGCTCATGGAAGTCACATTGAAGCATAAGGAAGACAGAGAAGCGAGTAGACATAGTAACATGGCTTCACCAAAGGCAAATCTGGAGTTGTGCTGCCGGGATAGCCTGGTGGCCTTCTTATGATGATGTGACTGCATCAGTACAGAAGGAAAGATCAACTGATGTTATTTACCTGGTCACTTTTTAAGGCCTTTGGCACAGTCTCCCATCACATTCTTGATGCTAAATTGGAGAGATTATGAGTTTGATGGCTATATTGTTGGATGGATAAAGAATTGAGTGGATGGTCACGTTCAAAGAGTTACAGTCAATGACTCAGTGCTCAAGTGGAAACCAGCAACCAGTGATGTCCTTCAAGAGTCCATATGGATACAAAAACTATTTTACATCTTCATTGATGGCACAGACCAACGGGGTTGAGTGCACTCTCGTCAAGTTTTTGGATAACACCGAGATGAATGGTACAGTTTACATATTAAAAGGAAAAGACACCCTCCAGATGGACCTTAAGAGGCTTGAGGAGTGGGACAGTATGAATCTCATGAATATCAACAAGACCGATGCAAGGTCCTGCACCTGGGTCATCTCAATCTCTAACATCAGTACAGACTGGAGGAGGAATGAATTGAGACCAGTTCAGAGGAGAAGTACTTGATGTCCACCAACCTTGTGGATGAAAAGAATTGGATGTGATCTAGCAATATATGCTTGCAGCCTAGGAATCATATGCTGGGCTGCATCAAATAAAGTGTAGCCATCAGGTCAAGAGAGGTGATTCTTCTTCTTTATGCTGGTCTTATGACACCCTGCTTGCAGTACTGTGTCAAGCTCTGGGATCATCAGCACAAGAAAGACATGAACGTGTTAGAGCAAATCCAGAGGCAGGATTTGCCTCTGGACACAAAAATCATGGAGGAGCACCTCTCTTATGGACAGGCTCAGAGACCTGGAGTTGTTTATCCAGGAAAAGAGAAGGAAGACTTACTGCAGCCTGTTAATACTTGAGTATAAGTAGTATAGAGAGAGCATTTTTACCAGGACCTGTAGCTACAGAACAAGTGTCATTGGTTAAAGTGGGAAAAAGATTTATATTGTATGAAGGATGAAATTTTTTACAATGACTTTTGGGAGACACTGAAACAGGTTGCTCAGAGAAGATTCGGATGCCTCATCCCTGGAAGTGTCCAAAATCATGTTGGACAAGGCCTTAAGCAATGTAATCTATTGAAAGATATTCCTTATCCATGGCATGGAGTTTGGGCTAGATTATTTTTGACAGTCTCTTCTTATGTAAACCAGTTTACGATTCTGTGACATTATGACATAGTATTTGAAATACATAGATGTTAACCTTCTACTCACAGGAACTCAGACAACTTTGTAGAGAGGGAAAATCAAAGGACAAGATAGATTGGAAATCATAAGAGCAAATAAATCCAGAAGCATTTAAAGGCGGTTTTTTTTTTTTTAATGTTCTAGCTGTTACTGTATAACAGATATAGTCCTACAGTAAAGGAAAAAAGCTCTTAAAATACTGATATTCATGTAGGATAGAGAAGGACAACTGATTTATCTGGGAATAGTTAAGTCATTGACTACAACAAGAAAATATATATTCATAAATTCATTTTGGTATTACTGAAATTTAATAACTGCATAATTATATAGTCCTATGCAAATATGTTAAAGTAGAGGGAGATTTAAGTAGGACATGGCTTTATGCTGCTTTTCTGTATATGTGGGAGTTTGTCTACATGCATTTAGAAAATATGAATTCCTAATGTGCTATTTGAGTTGCTGTATAATCTGCTTAGAGAAACATACTTTCATCAGGGCTTTGTCAAGGTATCAGAATAACAGAAGTGTAACATCCTTGAATTCCTGAATTAAGATAAAATGAAAGCTGTAATTAAGATAGCAGCTTCTTACTACTTTGTTTACTTGATTATGTAATTAGGATAGAAAGGCATGCCATTTTGAAACAGAATTTGAATTTTTAATCCTTTTTGGGTTATTTTACTTCCTTAGGTTACTGATCAGGAAAACCGGTTATGATGAGAATGCCTTTAAAATATAATTTTTTAAAATTGCCCTTAAACACCCTGATTCAGAACTTGCCAGTGTTTGCAGAGCTAAGTTGTTCTAATGTAAAATGTTAGAAAAGATAAAGACAAATATTCCCAGAAACTGGCCAGATAAAGTGGAAATGGATATCATAGATTTTTAGTGTCTTCCTGTTGATTTTTTTTGGTTCTCAAAATGGACACTTCTAAAAGTCTGAACAACATATTTTCCCTAGGTTTTAAAAAAACCTTGTACTGAAATTCAGAGAAGAATTTGATTTAGACCTTTTTTTCAAGTTAATCTCTAGTTAAAATCCAGCTCTCTAATTTAGTAAAATGCATTTTTGACTCTACATTTTTAAATCTTGCTAATAAATCCTAAATGCTAAGTTTGGATTTAAAAATCTTTCTTTCACTTCGGATAAAAAAGGACAAATTTATGAATCATGACTTGAAAGATGTTTGGTTAAGATCAGCATCATAAACTTCAATCAAATTTGGGGTTGACATTCCAAAAACGTAGCCCTTCAATGCTATATATCAGTACTCACACAGCAAGCCACTTTTAAAAAGCACCTGTTTTTCAGGTGAACATTCTAACAGCACTCTGTGTGCATAAAATGAGGCAGAAAACCACTTATAAGCCTGAATTATTTTCTTTGCAACCTGCAGTGTTTTAGAAAGCTGAGAGCATAGGAAACTTCTCAGTGTATGATGAATTTTAAACAGCACTCTTCTAACCCTCAGTGCATATTCAAGAAGAAATAGGTTGCACTGAATGTAGGGCACAGTGGAGAAGCTGCTTCTGGCTGTTGCTCAGGTACAGGAATTTTCTGTTGCACAATCCAACTGTCACAACCACCATGCATCCTGCCTCAAATTATATATGGTGCTGTACTTCTTCAATTCTATTTGCTCTAAATGTGGATTAATATATTAAGGATGCCACATTTATATAAGGCAAAATGGTCTGTGTCAGGTGCTATCCCTTGTCACATAATAAACAGGAAAGATATCATAAACTAAAAGTTCTGTAAATTTGTTAGCCACCTCATGTCTTTCTCATGATGCTTTCTGGGTCACCCAGAGTAGCTGATCACCTGCTTTAGTCTCAGGTATGAGCACTATCCAGGGACTTTGGCTGGGATAGGAAAGTACAAAGGTAAAAAATGCCTTTTTTATAAGGGTATTAATAAATGTGTTGATTTTTTGGTGACCTACACTGATGTCTGAGAATCTGACAGAATCTTTGCTGCCTCTAAGATATTTTATGTACTATGAAATACAATGAAAAGATATCAGAGGTAGAATTCTGTTACCATTTTAATATGAATGCAGGTGGCACTGCAAATGATATTTTCAGAATAAAATGACTATTCTTGCCTTATTAAACTCAATCTGCTAGGTGAATTTTATGTCAAAAGAAGTGTTGGAATGGACTCCTAAAACTGTGGTTATAGTCAGGAAAGTGGCTGTCAGTGTGGAGCTTGTTATTTAACATATCAGCTATTCTTCAAATAAATCATGACTACTTTTATGTCTAAAGTAGGCTTTTACAACAGCGAACACTAAAGTACTAATTCAGCTATAGAAGACATTGCATTTCACTCTATTTGATGTAGGTGTTATTTTTGTTGATATTATATTTGACTATGGTTCAAAAATCCTTATTACAGTTGAGAGTCCAGGAAAAAGGAGACAAAATAGACCAATTTTCTAACCTCAGTTTGACTTCATAGGTCTGACAAAGAGGAAAAAAACTGTAAAAAACTGCGAAAAAAACTGTGTAAAAACAAACCAAAAAACCCAAAATCATTCTCACACAATGTGAAACCTGTAACTATCTTGTTTCATGGTCAAAATCAATTTAATGACATTTAATCTAAATTCACCAATGCCAAATGTCTTAATTTCTCTTATAGATGTCTACATTACTAGATTGCCAGTCACCTGTTTTAATAAAATATACTTCATTCTCCCTCTCACCATTCTTCCTAGTGAGGAAAAAAAATGGTCTATGCTACCTATTAAGAATAATATTTGGTCTATAATAATACCTCTTCTAGGTACCCTCTGGGACAGAACTCATTGTCATGAGGCAAAACTATGCCAGAGATTAGACGAGGAGAAGTGATGTGGGGATCTAGATCTACAGCTTTAACAAATGTAAATTGATGTAAGTTGAAGCATTTTTATCTGTAAATTACATTTTAGTGGCATCAAAATTAAAATCTTCTCAATACGTCATTTAAAATTGAAACCAAAAATCTTATTCAATAAAAAAGTCTACTAGGTACCTGAAATGAATGGAGATCAATGTCCATTGGTGCAAAGAATTACAAAGTAAGGCAATAAACAATACTTTTTGACAAAATCTAAGCATTTCCTCCTCAAAATTAACTCTGACTGACTAAAGCAAAAATTTCAACTATTAAAATTTTAAAAAATAATATAATTAAACACATTTTTGCTTTTTTGGATGAACTTTTATGTGCAGTGACTATGTTAAGAATAGCATTTTACTCATTCAGAAATGCAAGATTTTTTTTTAGCATATGGAGCATTATCTGGCATTGTACATCCAGTGTTTGTACATGCTATTGAGAGCCTGGATGGTAAGTGAGATGATATAACTCAAGAACATTGAGAATGTTGCTTTCTCTACCAGTCTGTCATCTACACCATCTTCTGGTTCACAGTCAGCTGGCTTGGTCATAGATAAGCTTCTGACAGCTAGAGTTGACTGCATGGATCAAAGAAAAATCAAACAGACCGTGGAAAAGTTATAAGAGAAATTGAAACAGCTTAGGATTTGATTCAAATTAAACTTAACATGGATGGAGGGCATAAACTTAAGGTATGACTTTGTCAGAAGTCCCAAGATATGCTAATTAGTTTTGTAATTTTTGGCTAAAAAGAAACTTTCTAATCAGTTCTTTTTTTGGTCTAGACTAGAAGCTAAATTAATACTACAAAAATCAGCATGGTTACATTAAAAAACAATTGTGTTTTTTTGTTCCAGCAACATTTGTACCATTGGTGAAGCGATATATTCATCTAAAAATAAGCTGAAGTAATTCTCACTTTAATCCATTTTTCATATTGTGAGAATTGTATTCAAGGGCTTTAATGCAAAAAGCAATTGAGTCCTGGTAGTGGTCACTGTTGCAAAGCACACATCAAAAATTCAGTGTAAAAACAAAATGTCATATTTGTTCTCAAAAGAGTTTAGTTTTCTTAAGCAATGAACATGAATGGTTAACTAATGCTTAAATAAAGTTATCTGAATTTGAATACAAGAAATAAATAATAGTAAAGCAATATCCAAAATGAATGTGATAAAACATTGTTACAAATCATTTATGAAGAGTCTTGAAAGCTCCTTTTGTGATGAAGTGACATTATATATCCATTGTTTTTCCTCTGAGATCAGTCAAGGTTCAAGCACTGTCAATAAAACAACATTCACAGTGACTTACCCATCCTTCATGTAGTGGCAGACATCATCAATCATTTCCCCTTCAAGAAAAGTTCAGATCTGTCTACGTGAGTTCTATTTCAGTGAACATGACTATTGTATTTGAGTATCTTATAAAAAGGAACATTAAGACATGGTTGAACAAGTGAACTGTATTTATCTCTACTCTCCAAAAATTTAGTGAATCCATTTTTCCTTTTTCTTTTTTTAAACTTCAGTCTGTATTTCTGTTTTGAGCTTCTTTTAAATAATAAGCAAGTATAATTTAGATTATGTTCTAATGATCCTATCATCTGGGATTCACAATTTTTTGACTAACATGTTCCAGTTTATTTTTTCAATTTTGTAACATGCAAGACTGTGAGGAAATCAGGATCATTAATCAATAGAGACTTTTAAGTAACTTTGTATTTGTAAATAAAGTAAAAATACTTTCCATAGCTTAGCACATGAAAATTACTAAGAAGTAGACATGCATTAAACAGGAAAAAGCAAAATAGCACTAGTGAAAGAAGGAGATTCTTTTTATCCTGTACTGTTTGAAAGCAAAGAACTTCACAGTCTCTTTGATTAACAGTATTCCTCAAAAACTACTGTAGTGTAGTCCTTAACCACAGATCTCAAGGTTTATCCTACCACTAGAATTAATCAGTTCTGTCTCCTTCTTTGGAATAAAATGTTCTCATTATTTGTCCTCTATTTGTTGATTTCAGACTCCAGTGAAGATTACTAGTTGATAGTGATGCCCTGGCTACAGAACAACCTACTGCCTGTTGCTTGCTTCTGAAGAGACTATGTTACAACAAAGGCTGAAAAGTCTTCACTATAAGGAGAAGAAATTACCTCAAAGGGGAAGCACCTCATCCCTACTGTCATAGCAAAAGAAGTAATCAGATGAAATATTCATTCAATACATTAATTAAACTGTGCCCTTACCAAATCTATGAAGCACATTTTTCATGATCCTGACTACCACTACCATAGACTACTTAGAAACACTGATGTCCACACGTTGATCATCTAAATGAAGCTATTATCCAGTATCCCCAGAACTCTTTACTTTCTCTGACATAAACAGAATGTTCCTTGGGAATCATATAGTACAAGAGGAAAGGAAGAAAAACAACTTAACAGTTACTTGGTATTATTTCTTTCCTGGAAAAAACAATGGATACTCCCTAGTTGTAGACACTCCAGACAGTTTGTTAACTTGTTTTCAAACAACCATAATTTTCTACATGCTATTCTAAAATATACCTTCACAGTTTCTTTTGGAAAAGCCAGATATGTCACAGATTTATTCTGCTAACCACAAGGAATATGTTACTGAATATCGCATGGTTTCTGTTGCTCTTGTTATTTTAAAGGTCTTTTGTCTGGAAAGCTTTAAACTTACTCCTCACGGAATTATATCTGGCCATGGTTTTCCCAAAAGATTAACTCAGAATTTTAGAAGTTTTCTCAAAGAAGCAAGCAGATAGCTTTCAACAGTCTGAAGAAATTATTTTAGATCAGTGGACAAGTATTTGGACTTGTGCACAACTATTTGTATAGCTGAGCTATCAAAATCTCCTAGTAGTTTAAGATAGTGGTGCTAGACAGCATTTGTACAAATAACACCATGCCATACCATGCCACACTGTATGGTTATTTAATTTTATTTGCATATATGACTCTGCCCTGAAACAGACTCCTGGTAGGACTGGTGGAACTATGGAGAAAGAAGCTGGAGCTGGTTTGCTGGAAGGACTTGTGAAGCTTGTGGAAGGGATGCAAGCTGTGTCAGTTTGTGGAAAAATGCAGCCCTTGGGAAGAAATGACATTGGAGAAATTATTGGAGGACTCCCTCATATGGGAGGGACCCCACCCCAGAGCAGGGAAAGTGTGAGGAGTACTTCCCCTGAATAGGAAGGAGCAGCAAAAACAACTTGTGATGAACTGACTGCAATCTCCATTCCCTGTCCCCTGCACTGCTGGTGGGAAGAAATTTGAGAATTCATCAGTAAAGTTAAGCCCAAGAAGAACGGATGGGCCAGGAGAAGGTGTTTTTAAGATTTGGTTTTATTTTTCATTCCTCTGTTCCGATTTGAGTAACACCAAATTAATTTAATTTCCCAAAGTTGAGTCTGTTTCGTCTATGACAGTAAGTGGTCAGTGATGACTTCCTGTCCTTATCTTGATCTTTCCATTATATTTTCTATCCCCTGTCCAGCTGAGGAGGGGAGTGACATGGTGGCTTTGGTGACCACCTAACATCCAGCCAGGGTCAATCCATCACACATGGTCTCACCAAGTTAGAGGTGACTCCTCTATTTTGAATCCTAACTAGTACTCTGTATAGTGGACAGGGGCACCAAATTACCATGTAAGGCAAGAAAACAGAAATGCAGGAAACATAACCAAATTCTT
Organism: Acridotheres tristis; assembly: GCA_037013685.1. Classification (NCBI taxonomy): domain Eukaryota; kingdom Metazoa; phylum Chordata; class Aves; order Passeriformes; family Sturnidae; genus Acridotheres; species Acridotheres tristis. The sequence continues at coordinate 93,365,252 of CM072884.1, forward strand.
AGAGAATAAAGCTGATATTTTTTAGATGAAAGGAGGTACAAATCTCAGGCGACAGCAAAAGAGAAGTTTGAGATTAGTCTGTGACAACAGATGTCAGACCATATTTCCAAAAAGTAATTTAGTTTAGAAGAGATTTTGAAGTTTCTGAATTCCACTGCTTTCTTTAGTTGAACGATTAGTACAAGAGAAGCTGATTGTAATAAACTGAAAATCTTCCACCAGTTACATTAGGCTTTGGAACAAACCCAGGTTTTTATGATATATGTTCATAATTTGCAAAGTCCCATTTCCCTTTCAGTTATACTATCTCATAAACCAGATCGTGTAGATAATTATACAGGCCCGAAATCCATAAGCAATAGTCATAAAACTGTTGAACCCATCATGTAAAAAAACCTCAGAAAAACAACTGCTCTGTGACTGCTCTGAGCTGCAGTCAGAACTGAAACCTCCCTCTCGTTCTGAATGAGCCCCAGACACAGTGCAGCATCTCCTTATATCAACCACTGATGTGAGGCTGTGGGATTAGGGACATTAAAGCACACACCCATCTCACATGAAATTCTATTCTTAGTATCAGAAACAGTAAAAATATAAATGTATCAATGACTTAAGTGGAAAATAGATAGAAAGAATCTTTTCAAATACACAAGTGGAGCTGGCTACTATCACTGGTGTCTTGCCCAAACCTTCCATATAATTTCTTTTTGTGCTCTTAAATTATGGTTTGGCAGAAGAATATCTGCAAGTGAACTGTAGTAAGTAATGGGTTTTTATGTTATCCTCTATCAGATGCCATTTATAAAATGAGTTCTGTAGGGGTACTGAAAAAGGGCAAATCTCATCGATTGTTTATGTTTAAACAGAAAAGCAAGCACCTGAATAACACAGAGAATAATTCTTTCCAGAGACAGAATTACTTCTTTTCTAGTTTGAATAATACACCATTTTTCTGTACTGATAACTTCTTACAAGAATAATTAATGGTCATGTGTTTTATTATATAAATTATGATTAAATTTTTAGAATCACAACATGTGGCTTAGGATATTCTTGCAATATAATTTATGCAGATTTTATTAAAGAGTCAGACTAATATCTTCCTAAAGATATGGAATAGTCAATTACACTGTAATTTCTAATGACTATGGGGAACTCTGAATGCTCGATGCCTAAAATTGTAATGATGTGTTGCTGTAGTCATTATGTGAAGATTACCACTTTGATGGGGTGCACTGACCTCGTTTTTATCATTGCTTTTCTTTTCTTTAAAGCCATCTCCATTATACATAACACACAGATGTTTTTATAATAGTTTGGAGATAGGGAATTTATTTTTACAAATAATGAGATTTTTTTCTTTTTTATTCATATATCTTTTGACTCACAAAAATCAGTGAGATAATTAAAAGCTAAGAATTTTTTAAAAGTATCTATTTACTATATAAATTTTGAAACAAGCCTTTCGTTGACTCCAACAATGGAACATGCAGTACAACTGCAGTAATTTTCTTATCTGCTGATATGTGATTTACCTGTGTTTACTATCATTATCTGATCTATGTAAGAGGCAAAAAGACTTCTGAATTGAATCTTCCTTCACTGAGAATACGTAAAAAAATTATTTATTCATGATATTAAGTTCACCATTGATAGGGGCTGCAGCAGACAATCTGAAAATACACCAGTGACAATGTATACCTACCATGGTTAATAGCTGTCATTTTTTGAAATCTTCCCTGTATTTCAAGTCTGAATCTGTCCTGTTTTGAAATTGTAAAGGAAGAGCAGCATATTGATAGTCACAAAATAAGTCTTTCAGGATACGTATATTGAAGGCTATGGTTCACATATTTTATTGTTTTTACATATATATTTTAGGAAAAATACCCACAAAATTTGCTTATAATAGAAGAAGTTGGTGGCAGCAACATTTGTCAATTGAAAATTTTCTGAGTATTGCCTGTTATTCTTTTTTTTCTTTCTTTTCTTTTTTCTTTCTTGCTTAGAATATGTAGGCTTTTTTGCAGAAGACATATTGAGTTATTAGTCAAGAGAATTGCACACCAATACTTCTTTATCCGAATGTAAGCAGACTAATGATCTTTTGATATAGAGTCCTTCACACCAAGACACCTGGACACTTTAAATTAATATAATAAGTAATACCAGGAGGCTGCAGTTTCTTAGCCCTTGGAGAGTGGAATTTACTGGAACATAGATTAGGGTAACCACTGGGAAAAGTCTTAGACCATTTCACTTTAGCACAGCATAAATTCTCAAGCATGGATCCCAGTGTTTTACTAAATAAAAATGTCTCTTGAATTCAGGTTCTTTCCAGACAGTGATTTCCCAGCCTGCAATGAGTTTATATCATATATCACCCAGCTTCAGTCCAACTTATCCAAGACAATGTGATAGTTGCAAGACTGAAAACCACATTAATACTATTTGCAAACCATTGTCATCCAAAGTTTTGCTTATTCTTTTTAGATTTCAAATAGGAGCAGGTTTTGGAAATGTAAAGTAGACAAAATAAATAAGTTTCAGAACACTGTAGCTTCATGAATTTTGACTGTAAGGCTTTCCTTTTTTTCACCAATTAATATTTTTTTCTCCAGATCATCAGCTTATTCCCATGGGTACAGTGATGGCGAACTATGATATATAAAGCACTTTGTAGATTCAAAGCCAATTGTAAATTTATTAATAATCCTTGCAGATCCACAGTTTTGCTAACCCTAAGAGAGGCATAAAAGTTAGTCAGTTCCCTGGGGGTGTGCTGACAAACAGTCACGACATTCCTTTTTCCAAGAAAAATAATGCAATACTATAGAATCACTTCTGATATGTGAAGGCTTTCTTTCTGTCATCAGAGCAAGTGAAACATAAATCATGTGCGTGATAAACCACATAAAGAAAAAGAAAAATGACATCCTTCTAGCCAAATTATTTCAAAGCCCAGTTAAATAAATCAATGATAATAATCAAGGATAAGAAGAAAAAAGGTATCTTAAGCACAAATTGATTCATAAGAAATTTAAATTGTTTAAGATTAATACATTTGAGATTCTTTTTTTAGGCTATTTTTTTCTAAAGATCTTCAAACAAATTGAGATATTACCAATTTTGAAGACATGGTTAATGAATACTATTTTAAAAACAACAAAAATCCAGTACGGGTTTAGTTCTGAGGGGAAACAATAAAACAAACAGTCCCACTCAATTCTTCCCTCCCTCCTCCCCTAAACACAAGAATAAAACCTCCCTCCTTTTACACTGTGTATTTATAGAGAAATAGCTGTGTAGCTAGTTCTTCAGAGAATTTACCATTTTTCTTTAGAGGAATCCTATCCTATCCTTTTTGTTCTTAAATGAATAAAATTTAAGGGTAGCTGCTAGATGATATGGAAAGGTGAAGGAAAGAAACACATAACTCCAGAAGGCCTCCTGGGGACAAATATAGAGAAGCTAAAGCCAAAGGATATGCAATCTGTGATGGATTGACCCTGGCTGGACACCAGGTGTCCACCAAAGCCACTCTATCACTCCCCTCCTCAGCTGGACAGGGGAGAGAAAATGTAACAAATGGTTGGTGGGTTGAGATAAGGACAGGGGGAAATCACTCAGCAGTTACTGACATGGGCAAAACAGATTTGACCTGGGGAAATTGGCCTAATTTATTGCCAGATAAGGAGTACTTAAGCAATTACGAGTCACACATCACAAGACGTGAGCCATAGAGAAGTTCATGGGACCTGGAGTGGACCACTCAGAGTGCTGAGTGGTCTGGATAATGACACTGGAAATCTGTCATCTTGAAAGGGTGGCAATCATGGCAATCAAGGACAGTGGTTGGTAACCAATCACTTCCAACCTACATGATTCTGTGAAACGGAGTTCAGTCATTCTTGGCCAAGGAATTTCTGTCTTCAGTCACTGGTAAGGAAAATAGAATGTGAAGGGGCTTGCCAATCCCCTTTCCTTCCATGAGAAAATGGAAATGTCTATTTTCTACTGGATGGGTACTAAATATTGTACAGGAAGAGCCACTAAATGAGAGATGGCAGGTCATAGAAAATTCCAGAAAAAAGGTTTAAAGGGAAAAGTAGAAAAGTAAATAATCAACCTTTTGTCATGCCTTTAGGGATAATTTTTTGGGTATGACAAGAACTCTTGCAGAGCTTAAGAAAAAGTAAAAATAGAGATGCTGGACCCAGCATGCAAATTGCAAGAAGCTCTAAAATACATCAAGCTTGTTTTGCTTCCTAAACTTACAGAAAAAACAAATCTTGTACAAGACTAATTTACAAGTTTGGTTGGTATGCCTACGAAACAAATTTTATCTTAGAATTTGTTTGGAAATTTTTGATGATAATGATTGGTGGAAAAACCTTGTTTTTATTTTGCCACTCTCATGGTGAAGAAAAAAACTGCAGAATGAAAGAATATAAGCATGAAAACAATGGCAATGCAGATTTTTTTTCTAAAAAATCAACTATTTTCTTTTTCTGAAGTGCCATCTCATTTATATCTAGAGAGTCAGAAATGTGAAGGTCCACACTCTCAGAGTAGTCCACACTTTGTTGGTTCTTACCACAATTCCCTGAAAAATAAGCTAAGAATAGCAGGAGCACTGCATAACATTTACATAGAAAGAATTATATGTGCTTGCAAGGACAGTATTTGTTTTCTTCTATGTACCCAAATTTTACAATAGAAAATGAGTGAGTACTGAACCATGAAGTTCAACTCAAAAGCAGAGTACAGGGTCAAATGACTATTTTCTTACAAAGAGTCCAAGTTATGATTTATTGCTGCAAACATTAACTACTCAAGCACTAGTATCAGCAGACAGAAATCTGATTTGCTTTCAGAAATTATGTTAAAAATGCATTTTTTAAAAGTGGTATTTCTGTCCTGAGTATTCTCCAATTTTTGCTGGGGCTTTTTTTGCTTATAAGGAATTATCATATTTTTTGCAGTATGGTCCCTAACACTGATGATATTCCCATCTGTGAGCCCAGGAAGCCAAAATATTTCGACACAAATTTTCATCCAGAAAAGGAAAATGTCATATATGCCACACATAAATAAGGATAATACTTTTCCTTGGAAGATAAGGCAGCCTAAATGCAACCTGAATTTTCCTTTTTCGAGAACAATAAAGAATTCCCTATTTGTCAAAGCTTTTTGTTGGATGCATTTTGAGTTACTTTTCTTTGTTTAAACTTCTTGATTCAAAATGCTGACTGAAAAAGGTAAGCAGAACAAAATCTCAGTATTGATTCTGAGCAGAAACTAGCTACTACATCTAGAGTCTTTATCTGGTGCTACTTCTAGACACAAACTATCCTTATGCCTTCAGGCCAAGCATGAGAATAACTTCCCACATTTATATATTTCTGATTGCAATATTCTTCCTGCAGTTGCAAGAGACTTTATTCAAAGAATAAACTGGAAGATGTCTATCCTGAACCAAGTCCAAATATTCTTTACTCTTGATATGACTAAAGACCAAAAAAATAAAAGACCAAAACCCATGAAGTATAAAATTGCATGGGAAAAAAACAGACTTACTCTGTTTAAGAATTTTACATTTTTTTTTTCTTTAGTGAATTGTTTGTTTTTATGAAGTTGAAGTGTTAACTTGACATTTTCCTCACTTTAAGACTGAAATCTGCAGTGAGTTGTAAAGTTCCCCTCTTGTCTCTTTTATTTCCTTCTTTTCCACACCATTGTCTTCTGTTTAGCCTGGTATGCTTCTTATTGAAAGCAAACTTTAACTTCCTATTTTTATATTTTTTTTTAATTAGCCATGTGGTCAGCTTGAAAGCCTCTGGAAGATGAAAATCCCATATCTAGAGATCAACAACTTCATTTGAAAAATTTTGAATCCAGGAGGAAAAAAAAAACCCAACAAAACAGAACTGAAACCAATCAAAACAAAAAAAAAACAACAAAAAAAAAACCCACTCCAAAACCAACCAACTAACGAACCAGAAAAAAAAAGAGCAGTCTGGTAATTTCTTCACCCTATATTTTTGTTAAAGAAAACAAATCAAATCATTATGCCTCAAGCTCAATATTTATTTCTTTCTGTATTTCTGCTATCAATAGCATTGTTACTAGGTAGCATATTTGGTTGTACCTCAAAAGAAGTGATATTATAATAAAGGAAGGAAAATGAATGGCCATATAGGAAGGCCTATTAAAATGCACATCAGGACGTGATTTAGTTTTTTTGTGGGTGGATAAATCTACCAACATTTCAGCCTTTTAATGCATATTCTTTATTTTATTGTTAAAATGGAAGATTAGCATCTTACAGGGTGCTCCATGAAAACTAAATCAGTGTTTCTTTCAATGACAGATTGTTTTGAGTGAGATTTTATTAACTTTTTAGTTACATGAATGGAATGAAATGTAAATATATTATGAGCTTTACATACATCTAAGTTCACAAAAAATGAAGTAGTTTTATTGAAGTTATTTTTGAGAATGAAAAGGAGAGGAGCAATTTATTCCTTGAGATGGTGGTTGAACAGATGTTATTTAAATAAGTCTACTGAAGGAAAGCCTACTAATTATAACACTTTATATATATTTTATACTAAGTTTGTTTTGTTTAAACAATAAAAAATGTATGCTTTGGATACTAAATTTAGGAGTTTTGAATAAGAAAACCACTAAAAAAATAGACTTCATGTCAATAAAGAATATAGAGAATACAGAAATTGTAATAATAGTTTATATATAGTTTATAATATACTGATGGCTAAAATGCTCAGAATTTCCTTTGAAAATGTAATCCTAACCTGGGAGGCTAAACATGCTGTATCTATGTTAATCACTCTAGGCTGCGTTAATAATTAGTAGAAATAAGTTACCACTTTCAGGAACCTATTCTTCTCATCATATAATATGTGCATATAATCTTGGAGATTTTTTCCTTTAATAATTTTTATTTGTGATATTGTGTTTAAGTAAGTCGAAGGTGACTGTCTTTATTTTTTCTTTTTAGAAATCTAATAGCAGCAATTAAATAACCTAGTTCTCATAGTTCTTCACTACAAAATTAATTCAAATGCATTTAACAATTTTATTGACACAGACATAACCTTGTTGAAATAAGTTTGTTCATCTTTCCTGTTCCAGATTCAAGATATCTATGTATTCATCTGGATTAATTTCTGAGATAAATTCAGAAAGCACGATAAATCATTGGATTTTTAATCCAGCTACAAGACAGAAAACTACTTTTATCAAAAATATTCACTAGTAATCTTGCCTGTATCTCAAATTTCATGCACCTCTGGATCAAAATCTTGCATTCTAAGCCCTCAATTTCCCCCCCATAACAGCAAGTACATTGACAAAGAAAACCTTAGGTCAGCACAGGATCTTTATTTCTACTGGTGTACTTACAGTTATTTACATGTGTGATTGTTGTGGGAATCAAAACATCTGTGAGACTTTGCAGAAAGGATAGACTGAGGAGAAATAAGGGCTGGACAAAAAGCACCCAGGTCAATTTGATCTAGTAACAAAAATAGTTGATGCAGGAATACACACATATTCTAGTTTCCTGTTATGGTTCTTTGTAGAAGCAAATGTCAGAATAGGAAATATACAAAGGAATTGCATCTGTGGAGTTCTGTTTTTGGAATCTGTCCAAAGTGGAAACCAGATATGAATTTGGACTTGTATCTTTACTGAAATGTGAAAACTTCAGGAAGAAATAATTCATCACATCAAAGTTTTATTTACTGGTACTTGAAATGAGGATATTTCTAACAAACTACTGAACTATAATTCTCAGTACCTGAGTTATTGAAAATATTACTGTGAGCAAAGGCTCAATCAGGGAATTCAAGGGATTTACTCAAACAGTGCAAGATTAGGATGTAATTGCTGCCAACACTTGGAAAACAGGGCAAGTTTCTACTTGTTCTAGAATAAACTTGAACGGTCTTTGGTTACTTGCTTTAATTTTTTTTCCCTATAAATTGAAATTAATTCCTCCATAAAAGGCTAGTATTTGAGTAAAATAATGTTAGAAAAATATTCTAGTTGATGGAACTTTGGGAATAAATTAAGGTGGTTACTGACTTTGAAATATCTAAAATTAGCTGAGGAAATGAAAAACTACAATTAATAATACATTTGAGGTTTTGAAATCAACTAGTGTCAAAAATATTTGGACTATAACCTAATAAATCATACAATAACTAACCTAAAGAAAAGCAAAGGGATGGATGAGGAGGAGCACAGAGAGGCATCACAGGACTGAAGAAGGAGAAGACAGACCAGCCTGGGGATGTGAGGCTCAGACGAGCCTGCTGGGTGACCAGAGTCTGCACACAGCCAGACGCTCTTACACACAGCCCTGGCTGCCCCATATCCCTTCCTTCCTTCCCATCCCCCTTCCCACTATGCTCCCTCCTAAGTTTTGCACAGTCCCACTGACACTCAGTTCAAACATCACAGATCCCCATGTTATTGTTTTCTCTTTCCTGTCATAGAATCGTGGAATTGCTTGGATTTAAAGAGAGTTTAGTCATCTAATTCAAACCCCCTGCCTTGGGCAGGGACATCTTCCACTAGACCAGAGTACCCACAGCTCAATCCAGCCAGGCCTTGAACCCTCCCAGGGATGTATCATCCACATTCTCTACACATGATCTAAGGGAATTCTTGTGACACTTCCTAGCATTTTTATCCCTTATGTATACTGTAAAATCCTTGCCCATATAGAAGAATGTAGCAATCATAATAATAGAAAATACATGTGGTATATTTCTACCAGAGTAGTTTAGAAATATGATGAGACAGGAAAACTACCTTTTTATGCCTAGAGTGACCTGTAAACAAGACCATATATTTTGCAGTCAAAATTATTTAACTTTGTAATGTTCCCTTTTTTTCCTCATGTGTGATGAAAATGCTGTCTTGAGAATAACAAGGTATATGGGAAATAGGTATTTGACAATATAGTTATGAAAAAAAGTACTGTTTCTGAATAAGTGATAATAGAAAGATCATATATGGTTAATATTGTAGATTTCTTGTTTCTACCCTCTGAATGAAATTCAATTTCTTGGGAGTATTATATATATATATGTATCTTGTACATTGGATGTTTGGCTTAGTACAGAGAGGAACCCTCTTTCCTTTGTGGTACTTCAGCTGTTGTGTTACTCCTTATTTATAGCCCAAAGTTCCATGGTCTTTTTTGGCTGATGTCTTATACTCTGCTGCAGCTTCTTGAATATGCTGTAGTGTTTTTCACTATTGTAGTTAATTTTGCAGACTCTCTTGCATTTTACATATCTCTCTTTTTTTAATCTCTCTTACTGTTTTGCATTTCCTTGGTTAACTCTCACTTTAGTATCTTCTTCCTATACTCTTCCAATCTCCACAGGTAACCATGCTGTTAGTGTAACCTGTTACCTCTTTTTTTGCCATTTGACCAAAATAATATGGAAACAGCACAGTGATTTGAACATATTTTATGATTTCTAGTATTTCCTCCTCTTTAATTAAAATTTTAATATTAACATATTAAATGGTGCAAGAATCGCACTGTGCAAGAATTTAGCCTTGCAAAACAGCAATTTATGTTTTAATTTCCTTTTTTTAGTGAAGTCTTATATTGTGTGTATAATAATTATTAACACAGCACTGTTGAAAATCTTAGAGGTTGCAAACTGCTAGGGGCTGAGGAAAGGAGGCTCACTGGTCCTTGCCTAAATGTTGTAGTTCCATGTGCCCAAGTTCACAGAGCAGCAATGATGAGCCCAGCCTAAAACACACACACACTGCAATAGCACAGCCAGCCACAAAGCTGACAGAGGGAGAGAGCAGAACCTTTACAGGCATCTACAGAAACAGGACAGATGCTGTAGTCTTGCTTTTCCTCTCCAGATTATCAGGAGTGAAGCCCACTCTAAGACACACATGTGTTTCTCCAGGAGCTGGTCTTTGATATACAGCCCATCTAGCACCTAGCCCCCAGTATCTCTCTTCCAGTTCCTGACACCTGGATCTTCCAGGCAAAGGTATTTCATGTTCCTACTCCAGCAACTAGAGCTCAGACCTTCTTTCTACTTTCTATGTCAAGGTTCACGTGTATCGACAGACACTCAGAGTGGACAGGGCAGCCACACAGAAGAAAGGTAAGACTAGAACTTGATAAGAAAGTGAGACAGAGTGCACTGACAAGATGCAGATTTCTCACTCAAGTGTACTGTCTAGAACTAGTTTATACACATCTGGACCCTTTTATCCCCTTGTCCCCTCTCTTTTTCCATGCTTTTTCCTCCCTTATATACCTTGTTCCTTCCTTTTCCCTGCCTTTGTCCCTTAAACATTCCATATTAAAATTTACTCCATCCAAAATGCACTTCTCTCTTGTCCCCCCTAATAAGTTCTAATTTTTTTTAGGTGTTAACCGCCTTCAGTCTGGAAAAGATTCTGGATTTTTTTTAATTTTTTTTTGCCTCATCTTGATTGGTAACTTACAGAGAATTTATTTTTTTTACAGTCTTAGGAGCCAAGTGAGCCAAGACTCCTCTGCAGGCTATGGTGAGACCCTGGTGAACCAGGCTGTCCCTCTGCAGCCCATGGGGATCCATGGGGGATGCAGAGATCCACCCACAGCCCATGGGGAAGATGCCTATGCCAGAGCAAGTGGATGCCTGCAGCAGGCTGTGATCCAGTGGGAGACCTGGTGGAGAGAGAGGGCCCTGGTCCTAGTTTGGAGCAGCCTGTCCTTGGAGGACTGCACCCCATGGAAGAGTGACCCTCACCACAGCAGTTTTGGGAGCACTGTGTGCCCGCAGGGGGAATTCACATTGCAGCAGGTGTGGTTTGGCTGCTGCTCTTGAGAGTGGACTCACATGAGGATCATCTCCCATGGGAGGGACCCTGTTGCAGTTATGTCAAGATGGACACGACTGGCATCATCACCAGTCCTTTATTAAAAGTTTTTCATGCCTTCTCTCTCAGCGGACTTCTTTCAAGAAACTCTGACTCCTTTCTTCATAGGGAGCTTCACACAGCACTGACTCCCTCTTCCATCTGCACGACTAGCTAATCCCCAACCTGTAGCTTACCCGGCCACCTAACCCTGTCTGTCCCTCACACAGCATCTTTTTACCTTATCTGTCCCTTGCACAACCTAATCTCCCTTTCTCCTCACAGCACAGCCAGCAGATTCTCAGCTAGCTAGCCCACTCTTTTATAACACCCATCCTCATTGGCAGGCAAGGCTGTCTCCACATCTTGGCAATCAGTACAGCCGTAATTCATTGAGGAAAATTGCCTTCTGCACTATCCTTGCAAACTATCTTCCCACAGGACCTCACAGTCTCACAGAGGAAAGACTCCTCTTGCAGAGCAGTGGAGAAAATCTCGGTGATGAACTGACCCAAACCCCCCATACCCTGTGTCCCTGTGCTGTTGGTGGGAAGGAGGGAGAGACTGGGGGGGGGGCGAAGGTGTTTTAAGGGCTTTTTTTGCTTCTCATTATCCTCCTCTGATTCTGTTAATAATCAATTCACTTTATACCTCTCAGCTAAGCCTGTTTTGCCCTTGAAGTGTTTTCTCCCAGTCCTAACTTATGAAGCCTCCATTATATTTTTCTCTCCTGTGCCCAGCTGTTGCAGGGGAGGGTGAGCAACTTTCATGGGTGCCTGGTGTTTGGCTAGCGTAAAATCAAGACAACCTGGAACCTAAGCAGTTCATAATATATAAAAAAGCCCTACCTTATATGGAAAAGAAGAATGAAAATGGAACAGAGCAAATGGAAAAACAGAGCAAATCCAAATGCTGGTTTAGGATAACCATATTAAGATGATTAGTAGGCAAAATTCAGTGTTACTAAGTACAAAATAATACACCTCTATTTGTGCATCATGACAGACTGTAAATCAGCCTTGATTGCTTGTGAAAAAGTTCAGAGGCCAATACAGAACACTGACTGAAACAGCTGCATCCTCAGTAATGGAGGGGGGTAGGGAGGGAGGGATGGAGAAGAAAAAAAATCCTTTAATGCTGGAATAGAGATCAAGAACAAAATATAGACATGCCGGTTGGCATCCACCCTGTATGCATGCTTTGAGGTAGGATTTCTGTGTCCCAGGAAGACATAGGGTGGAAATGATAGTCTCAAAAAGGACAAAAGGCATGAGTAGGTATTGGCTTGTCAGAAATGGGGGCTTGTTGAAATTTCTAAATCAATGTGTGTAAAAACTTTACAAGAAATTCTCTTTTGCTGGTTATAAAATATATGAAGTAGAAAAAATAAATTACGAGGCAGATTTTAAATTTTTTTTAAGAAACAAAGGTACTGCTTCATTTAGGACATATCTGACTCATGAGTCATTATTGGGAACTCTGAAGGTTCAAAATAGGGAGAGATTCTCAGAAAGGTTATGAATTTTAGCAGAGGGTTAATGCCTCCAAAAGCATCTAATATTGTGGATGCTGAGATAAATTATTTTGTTTTTATGTTCAATACTACCATTAAATTTGCCCTTTTGGATTCTAGCAAAGAGAAATTTTCTGCTAAAAATATTTCCCTTCCCTAAAAAAGGTTTAATTATCAATACATCATGTGTACATACACAGATATTTTAGGGAATGCACTATTATGCATTGCTATGCACACACTCAAGAATTGTATCTAGTACTACTCCCAGGTTGGAACTGCATGTTGTTATATTGGAAGATGTTTTATCAATTTTAAAAGATTTTTTAAAAATCCTAATTTAATTAAGGTACACAAGCACAAAAATATACAACTGCAGCTGATGGACTAAAGATATAATCAGAAATATATCCTTGATACAAATTAGATATAAATGCATTTAGGAGACCGGCATCAGTAGTTTACTTGCCACCTTGTTCCTGGTTCAGAGACAAATGTTCTGTCAAAAAAAAAAGTTCAGCATGCAGTCAAGTGTGTGATTAGACTGTCATTTTTTCCCCTAATCAGCTGCATGACTTAGCAGCCATTTTGATTGCTAAAATTCTGCCCCAGCAAACAGAAGGTCGGGGTTATTCTCCAATTCCAGTCCAACCTTTTTAGAAGTGATATCAAACAAAAAAAACCACATATTTTCCTCTCAGAAACCTGTAATGCAGACATCATAGGCAACTAAAAGAAACGTTGTTTGAGTCATTAGCACCATCAATAAAAGACTAAAATCTGTTAAGTAAAACTTACTGATATATTCGTGTGTCCTAAGATTTCTTGCCGTGGCAGATATATCAATCCAGTCATGGGTTCATCACAGGAAAATGAAGAAGATTGTCAGTATTATGAATGAAAAAATGCAGTATCTTAAATTTATCATAGAAAGGGAGGGCACTAAAGATATTTTCTGGTTTAAATGTCAAAGACCTGCTTGTCTCCAGCAAGTGCATGACACAGTTATTTTTTATATGCTGAAAAATATCACCACACTTGCATTTTTTTCCTTAACACTTGTCTGCTAAAACTCTTTACAATATTTCAGGATCTTCCTGAATGTCCTTATGTCTTCACTGAATTTTCTCAGGAAGACCTCAATTTATCCAGTCTTAATGAGTTTATCTAGGCAGTTAATTCTATTGCCTGTAATTAAAAAAATTAATTAGCAATTCACAACTTGGGGGTGGCAATTAATAGACCACCTGATGTACCTGGAAAAACAGGCTAATGTTTTGACCTGCAAGAATCTCCTTTGGTCTTAGTACCTCTATCTTCTCAATCTATATATATGTGTGTGTATATATATATAGTTGGTTTTTTGGGGGGGGGTTCCATTTTGTACATTATAATGTTTTGGGAGTAACTGAAATAGAGTCTCTACTCTGCAATTTATTTCATTCAGTGTATGATCTATGAACTTTCAAAACCCTCATCTTTCAAAGTTTAAACTGAAAAATCTTTGAAAGAAAGCACCTTTGAAAGAATTGAAGGAATCTTTGAGATAAAAGTCTTCATAATTACACATTGACTGGGTATCAGTAATTAAAAGCATTTTCTTCAAATATCTACTTCCTCTGATTGTCAGTTTAATAAAAGTCCCTGGGACACTGATGTTCTTTAGAACAGAATAGTAATAAAATGACAAAGGTTTCCTTTACTCTCTTGGATTATCCTAGACAATTTACCAGTCTTGACTAGAAGTGATCCACTGGCTAATCACCTGCCAGTCCCCTCCAAAATGATTACAACTTATTTCACTCTGTATTGAAATGCATATCTTTAGTTTATCATTTCTATAAACTGTGAAAAGTCTTTGGATTACTGCACATAATAACCTGTGATTAAACAGAATCAGCTTATGGAAACATTTCAAAAATAATGCTTTGTTCAGTTCCTGATGATTTACTTGATTTAGTGATACTTAATGATCTTTATATTAATATTCAAAATCCTTGACTAGTTTCAGCACTAATTACACATGAGACTATTTCTCAGCACTTCAGCCCATGGGCCATATTGCCAAGAAACACGGTGGTAATGGGGCTCAAACCAAAATTCAAGGAGAATCTGAGTGCAGAAAAATATTCAAAATGTCATGCTATGAAATCCTACCTTCAAAAGAAAAGATTGAAACATAATATCTTCAGAATATCCTGGAAAATATGCTTTTCTATATTGTAAGTTAAGTAGATCTTCAGTCCTAAGTGGTGAATGCTGATTACATTTCATCAGGGCTGTCCCCATGTTTCATTAACAGCTTCTTTAGAAATACTTGAAACAGAAAAAAATGAAGCAAGTTGAGTGAATAATACCTAAAAAGAACTGAAGTCCATAAGTTCTTAAATTGTAAATGATCATGAATTATGAAAATCAAGAGCAGCCAATCAACAAAGAACACCTTTAATTTTCCTCTCTGTGACGCTAGCGTAACAATTATTAAACTATTAGAAAAATAACTATGAGTTATATAGGTACCTTAATGGTCTATATGGAGATAAAGATTAACATTTCTGGTCCAGCAGTTGGAGAAAATGGTTAAAAAAATATGAGCATAACTAAACTCTTCATCTGCCTTTAAGTGAAAGCTTAGAACAGAATTTTCTCTAAGAGTTTGCCTTTGTAACTTGCAGATTTTGTGAATTTTATACTCTAAGTATGCAATTGTCCTTTGGCATTTTGCAGCTGTTCAGTACTGGCATACAATGCAGTATGCCACAAAGACTTATTTAGTAAGAATTGCAACACACATGTCATTTTGAGGATTGCTGCAAGTCACCAAGACAGAAGTGGAAGATGACATCATCTTTATATTAGTTTAAAATTCACTAATTAGGTGAAGGAGCAGAGAATTTCTGTGCCATTTTATGCACAATCTCAGGGAAATAATGAACTGGATCATCTAATCACAGAATAGTTTGAGTTGGAAAGGGACTTCAAAAATCATATAGTCCAACCCCCCTTTTAGGAGCAGAGATGTCTTTCACTAAACCATGTTGCTCAAAGATCCATCCAACATGGCCTTGAACACTTGGAGGGATGGGGTGTGCACCATTTCTCTAAGTAACTTAGTTTAGTATCTCATCATCCTCAACATAAAAAAAGTCTTTTCCTTATACCTCATAAAACTTTACCCTCTCTCCATTTAAAACCTTTGACCCTGTAAAAAAAAACCGCATCCATTTTTTTTTCAAGTCCCCTACATACATCAAAAGCCTGCAGCATGGTCTACACAGAGCCTTCTCTTCTCCAGCTGAGCAACCCCAGCCCAGCCTTTTCTCAGAGGAGAGGTTCTCCAGCTCTCTAATAATTTTCATGGCTCTCTTGTAAACTCACACACCTTTCCTGTGCTGAGGAGCCCAGAGCTGGATGCAGTATTCCAGCCGGGGTCTCATGAAAGCAGAATCACCTTCCTCGACCTGCTGGCCACGTGTTGTGGTCCAATTTAAGAACAAAAGACTAGATATTTATGGAAATAATATCGATTAAAGAAAAGGTAACTTCCAATTCAGAAGGGCTTAATGTTGATTTTACTGGCCTCAACATAAAGTGAAAAAAGCTTATGTCATACAAAAGGAAACAGCATTGATTAGAACTCTGTAACAGGATTAAGATGCTAAATTAAATAAAGTAAAAGTACAATATGAGCAATTGAATCTATTGTAGTCAAATTATATTTGTTATATCATTTTAGAATCTTTATTCAACATGAAAGAAGGAATCCTCTGCTTAATAAGTGGATTGCACCATTAAATGAGAACTAGCAATCAATTAGAGGTCTAAAAGAATCATAAACAATTTAACAAAGTTTTGGATATTTTAATTGCTTAGGCTTCTCTTTTATAATCACTTTAAAACATAATTTGTCTTTTTCCAAGTCTCTGAATATTGTGTACATTCTCTTGGGAAATCTGAAGCTAAATTAAATTTTCAATTATAAATACAAACATCTGTGTCAGAAGCACTTAAATTATATGATAATAAAAGACTTAGGATTTATTGTTCATATCTTTTTTGTGTCAAAAAAACAAAGCATATATATTCTTTACAAGCTTCCCCCCTCATATGCAACAAATAGCTTTGCATATTAATTGATCTTTGTATCCTGAAAATAAAATTACAAGTAAAATACAATCATGACTGCCTGTAAATAGTCCAAGCATGATAAAATACAAACTCCCTAGTTTCATTTCTCCTAGGGAACTTTACTTAACATCTATACTTAGTATTAAAAAACTGAATTATTAAAAATGTCAAAAAGTTCAGTTTATAGATAGAATAAGCAAAATAGCTTTTTCACTATTCAGCAAATTTACCAGAGGAAAGGAAATTATAATTTTGTATTTTAAAAACCAAAATGTTAGATGGGCAGTCAGAATAAAATCCATTTAATGCCTGATCACAGTAATGCCAGAGAATCAGCATCTTTCCAGTTTTCTTGTTTTATCTACAGCCTTCCAGTTTTTATCTACCATTCAGATATGATTAACCTTTTGTTTCTTCTTTCTATGTTTTTTTCTTTAATAAGAATAGCACAGCAAAATGAGTGGCTAGGTATGGAAAACAAGAAACTGCCTGGAGCTGACAGCTATTCTTTACTTTTTTCTTTCATGGATAGTTCCAAGTTGCAAGGCAGCACCATACAGACGAAGAATTTCCTTTAGCACTGCTCTGTTGTGCTATTTAAGATTTAGGAAAAGAAATCAGTCTGTTACTGACCTGCTAGAATTTAATAGATAGCATCAAAAAATGGAGGGGATTGGAATGAAAAAATAATTACAGCTTAAAGGTCCAAAATTCTCACAGACGCAGTTTTCTAAATGTGGCCAAAAGTATCCTTATGGATAGTACTACATCCAACCATGTTGCTGTAGAAAGTACATATTATGTAGCCCAGTACAGTAAGAATTTTGAAATTTTGTATCCAGGTACAAATAATCTATTTTCTGTGAATCTTTGGAGTCTGTATATCACACTCCCCTGTATCCTGTATCAGAACCTGACCTTAGGTTATGACTACAGATAAATGAAATTTACAATCTGAAATTTATTCATCAAGTAGCATAAGCATTGCATTAACCAAATTATGACTTCCTGACTTATATGTGAATCCAATGAAAAGGTCCAGAGGGAAAGGAAATACGAGAAAGTAAAAATAAAAGATGAGAAATTCTACTTTTGTTCAAATGTAATAGAATAAATAGCATTCTGAAATTAGAACTTAAGGGAAACTAGCAAAGCCATAAAATATCAAGAATCAACTAAACCCTTTTCTGCATAAAGTAATATGTTTTGTTAAAAGTGAAGCAATTCCAGGTTAATTTCTCTCATTCTGTCAATGGAAACAGATTTTTTTAAACAACTTGAGTTACACTGTTGCATCTTCATTGCAATCTAAGGCATTTCTCTGTTTTTTTAGTGGTTTTGGTTATTTTTGGTTGTTTTGCTTCTGGTTGGGTTTCATTGTTTAGTTTAACTTATGTTTGGTATGGTTTGGTTTGATTTGGTTTTTTTAGTGTTGATCTAAACCCCATCATTTGCAGTAGGTAACTTGCATTAAAAATAATATATGCATTAACATCTTGGCAGAGCTCTAATCAAAATACTTTTGTCAGGACTCTCAAGCGTTGGGCAGTGTAATGCAGGCCCAAAAGTAATTCTGGCCTCCACAGACAAGTTCAGCTTCTCAGCACCCTGTGGCATCCATGAAGCTTTTAAGGTCACTTGGCAAACATGAAGACTTATCTCTAATGCTCATATGAAAGTGGTAATGAACATACACAGTCTCTGCTACTGTGCATCCCACTGTGTGACTGTGAACTTCTAACTTAGCAGGAATACCTGCACTTTAGAGATCTATGATTTTCAGATGCTTTGGATTGCATAACAAGGACAAGCCGTTGAGCTCTCATTTTGCCTAGCAGTTCACTGGCTGTGCTGAGACACAGGTTCTGTCATAATGTATGTTAAAAACACAGAACAGTATCAGCAGCAATACCATGATTCAATGCTGAGTGAGAAGAGTCACTGGAACTGGCATAGAAGAATGCTTGTACAGATATTGGCACCAGCAGGTCATGAGGAAAATACTGGCTGAGAAACTTGAGCAATTTTGCAGAGTAACTCTGATATGTACAAAAAGTGTATTTAACCACATCTTACATTCAAATGTAAAATACATGTAAGTCCTTTTCCTCTTTCATTTCCCAAGGACAAGAAGATACCTTCAAATACAGGTGAAAGTCACAGCTCCTGCTAAGATCAAGAGTAAGAAGATATTTATGTATAGGTGTTGCCATAGCATGTTGTTAAAACAGGGATCATCTCCAGCTTTCTTTCCATGAACTTTGAGGGCTTAGGTAGTCATGGAAGGTGAATTACTTGCAGATTCCTGTCTTAAAATGCTTCCAAGTTGCCTGTGAATCATGTACAGCTATACAAGATCCTTTGGGACTGAAAGGACATGCTCTTGATAGTCCTATTGCTGTGATTATGGGCTTTAATTCTGCATAATTAACACCCTCTTGAATATGATTTTATGCTGTGTTTATGCAAGAGAAAGCTATAGCCATAATTGCCTTGTATTATCCCTTAGCAATATCTATATACCGAGTTCAGAGCCTTAGCCATGCCTGAATAATGGAAGATAATATTAAAATAATTAGCCCCCTGATCTTGCATTAAACAGCATAACTTGAAAGCAGTTCGTGACCTGCTCTTATCTTCACATGTGTTCCTCTGACTACCAAATCAAGCAATGCCATTGTGGAAAAACTTTAGATATCATCTTTTTGCTCATGATACCTTGGTAAATGTGGTAGGTGAAGACGAGTAACAGAGGAGAATGACACTGCTACAGGATATTTATCTTCCTCTTTACTATAGAAGTTCTCTAAGTCTACATCATTATTTCCTCCATTATCTACTGCAGTTGAAATGGTTTTACTCTTTCATTGTATCCTTTTTCATTTTTTATTTGTTGACATCATATCCGAATGTCAATAAGGATGATAATGACAAGAATAATTTGATCATCAATATTCTTCCTAAATTGTCACATACTATCTCTGCATAATAAATACAAGTATATAAACAATCCCTGTGGCTAAGGTTTCTTTCCTCACAGTGCAGGGGGCTAGGCTCCAATTTCCTTTTGAGTAAAACCTGTGGCCTGTAAAATTTCCTGGGCATTGACTTGTGCCTACACTGCAAAGCACTTGGAAGAGTTCCTAGTTGGGTAATGACTGCAGGTCTTTGTGGCACCATGTTCCTAGCAAAAAATACATAACATATGTTAGGGCACAAAAATGCTGGAAGAAAGTCTGAAGACTGAGGTAGGTAGAAGGACTGAAATCTGACATCATCTGGTTCTCATTGTCTGCAGGAACAATTGTTCTGTTTTCTCATAGTTGGAGTTATATCCTTTCAGAAGAGATCGTGACAATCATCCAGCATGAAAGCACCGCAGGAAATTATGTGAGAGGACAAGAAAGATAAATTCTAAGCTGAAAATATAGAATACCCTACAAGAAGAAGTTGTTGTTGAAGTCATGCATAGGGTAAAAGCTACTTCTTTTCTTCAGAGTGTTAAGCTTCTGCTTACAAAAGCAGTAAGTAAACAGGTGTCTAATGAATGGAAGCACATAAATGGCCAACAAAATGCATCCATTTCCATTCATGTTTTAGATTTATTCAAATTTAAGGGTGATAAAAACACTGTGGACTTGAGCTTACAACAGGCTTCAGATGGACATCTGCATGTCTGCAAACTGTTGTTCAGATTTTATAACTCATGCTATTTTAAGGATTATCTGAGGACTGACATCCAAGATAAAAGTTTTTCTTTTTAAAGACATTTAGAAAGAGGAAAATGCAATCTAGCTTCTGTTCCATTTTATTGCCTAATTGATGCTAAATAACACTCAGAAAGATCTGAAGATTGGTTACTCACTTTTGTAAAATGTGCAGGTATATATTTACAAATATTGTGGTTAAATGACCCAGGCATTAATTTTCCATTTTGATCTATTACCACTATTGGTAATAAAATGTAATTTCAGGATCATTTTGAGAAGCGTTTTGTTTTGAATGTACTGTGTTAGAGAGACAAATCTTTCTGTGATAAATATGCTATCCTCCAGTAAGGTAACCGTAATCACAAAGCGTCTCTGAAGTTTGGTTGTAACTGCATTCTGAGATACAGGCTCTGCAGCAGGTGCAGAGGTCTTAGGACCTTTCACAGTCCTAAGACCAAAAAAAAAAAAAAAAAGTCCTGACCTTGGTAAGCATTATCACTAAACTTTTGAACAGGAAATCAGCAATGCCTTAAAAACTGTGGGTGGAGGACATAGATTTCTTTCATTTCCTACTCTTCAAATGATTTAATATTACTGAAGATATTCCTCTCCAGCAAAAGCTGCTGTATAAAATGAAAACTTCAAATTATGACTGTATTTTGGGAGAATGTTCTAAGACAGAACTCGCTGCAGATGTTTAAATGAGCATCTCACCTGGTCTCCTACCAACCACCTCCTCCAGTTCCACACTGATGGTTCTCATGCAGCATGTCCTTCCCTTTTGGTACCTTACTGGAGAAGATACCTAGTTCCAAACCTTTTCTCTGCTCTCTAGAGGCAAGGGAAAGCAAGGCTGTAATTCTGTGGCAATTTCCAGATGATTGGAGATATATGAGGTTTGGAGATTTGTTTCAGAAATACTTTATTATTACATTAGTATTATCAACATCATCAGCGACATCTCCGTCTTTATCATTATTATTTTTGTCATTGTTGCTGTATCACTGCGATCCTTATGATTAACATTGCAGGAAATCTAATTTTTATTTTGCTGTTAAGTATAATTATTGAAAAACAATGTCTTAGGTAACCTACCTAAATACAGTAAATACCTATATAGCTTTATTTAGAACTTGCAGTAACAACTCTGCCACTTCTCACTTTATTTTGAAAATCTGTAATAGCTTTTAAGGCAAGATCATGGGAAATCACATGTTGGGTATAAGCCTGTAAGGAACCTCAGGATGTTGCTCCAATTTGACTCACAGTCAACTTTGTTTCTTAAGACTGGGAAAAAACAGCTCTTCCCTCAGCTATAAATACCTTTTCAAAATAAGGGGATTTTAAAACATTTTTTCACAAATTTCTGAAATAAAATATTAATTGAATCATTACAATATTAAATAAAAAATTAATTGGCAGTTAAATTACTTCTCAGTTAGCATACACTATAGTTCAAATATACCCTGCAAGAAAAAAAAGGGCATAATTAAAAAATCCACAGAGCCCTAAATAATATAAATGTAAAGATTAAGCCATATCAAAACAGCTTGCTAATAACTTTTTACACACAGATGAGTTGTATTCTGAAACACTTTTTGAGACAAGATATGCAAACATTCTGAAAACCTTACCATTGTAGCTGGTTACAGTATTTTTAACAAATACTAAAACCACCAAAAATCTTTTGTAAAAAGTACTTGACATGGGGAATAGTACATTAGGATAAGAATTAAGTTCAAAGGAGATGTTTATTAATGAAAACTACTCCAGAAACTAAAACAGTGTTAATATTTATAGCCTACCATGAAACTCTTCCTAACTTCACTGACTTGCATTTTTTAACTTAGATGGTGAGGAAGAAATTTGATTTTTCTCCACTATCTCATCTCATTTTATCTGAAAACATTCACTTTGTCTTCAGTTTCATATCTAATTGTGTGAATAGGCCATTGCCTTTCTGAAGTGTGCAGTGTACTTAAATAATGTGAATTAGTAAAGTTGCAACTCAAGTCCAGTGATCATTTTTAAATGATGATGCAAACAATTGGAATCCAACTCAAGATGCTGAGACTCCTCTTATTTCATTATGTCTTTTTTGCGATGTGACAAACTTAAACAAAACAAGCCTCAAAAATGTGAGAGTTTCAGAAACACTGAAGGGAGTCTCAACACAACATTAAATAATGCAAAGATGGATTATTGCTGAGATACTTTGGCTGCACTTTTTTTTTATTTTCTAGAGATTCATTAGTTTGCATAAATGTCATTGATAAAAAGCTGAGACCCACCATCAAATATTGGCTTGTGCATTGTAGAAAGCTCAACTAACATTGTTTGAAAGAGATTGTGAAGACACTGCCACCAAGCTGGATACAAAAACCAACACTGGCTACACCTTCAGTAATTGTGTCAAGACAGACACAACTGGCATCATCACCAGTCCTTTATTAAAAACTTTTCACGCCTTTTTTCAGGCAACTCTGACTCCTTTCCTCATAGGCAGCTCCAAACAACATTGACTCTTTCTTCCTTCTGCATGACTGGCTAACTCCAACCTATCCCTTACCCAGCCACCTAACCCTGTCTGTCCCTTGCATAACCTTATGTCCCTTACCTCAGCACAGCCAGCAGATTCCATCCCAAACTGCAGCACACTCCAATTTCATCTTACTCCCAACCAGCTAGCCCACTCTTTTATAACACCCATCCTCACTGGATAGGCAAGGATGTCTTCACATTTCAGCAATCAGTACAGCTGTAATTCATGAGGAAAATTGCCTTCTGCACTATCCTTACAAACTATTTTCCTACATACACCCGGTGCTCCTTTTCCATTTAGAGAAAGCACTTTTTCCTCTTTTGTCGTCCTGACTGGAAAAATATGTTCCTAACTGGAAACATATATATTGTGGTCACAGCAACAGATTGAGTTTGTGGCCATGATTTCCATAGGATGGATCAAGAGCAGGACTTGTCCAGTGGGGACCCCAGGATTTACTTAGTGCCTGATTTGCATAACTTATCTCCTTTTCTCAACCCTTCATTTTGCCACTCTTCTACTTCCCTTTCTCTGCCCCAATTTTCTCTCCCAAAAAAACCTGCCAATAATTGTTTTTACCACTTTGATATTAGTTTTGCTGCACCTATACCCAGAGTTGTTAAGCCCAACATCATTACCTAGGTAATCTCGTCATTATGTAGTTTTATTGACAGGGTTAAACTAGTCCCTGCTGGTTCTGTAAGGCTCTGCGACCCAAACAGGAGCACCCACATCCCTTTCAGTTACAGATTTCATTAATTCCTTGCAGGACCCCTCCTTCCCAAGTCATGCCAAGCAGAAATTCCTCATGTGCACAGCACTGACACCACTGGTCCTGCATCCTCTCCTCTCCTCTCCTCTCCTCTCCTCTCCTCTCCTCTCCTCTCCTCTCCTCTCCTCTCCTCTCCTCTCCTCTCCTCTCCTCTCCTCTCCTCTCCTCTCCTCTCCTCTCCTCTCCTCTCCTCTCCTCTCCTCTCGCAGTTTAAATCAGCCCAGAGCCTGAAATCACCATGTTATCCATCTACAGCTCTAACATTTATTTTTACTTACCGCATGGTTTGATATCCCAAAACTTCTCTGTAAATTATTAAAAGAATAACATTGTTCAGAAGTACAGTTTAGTTCCACGTTTCAAACTTTCACATGAATACTGATTTCAGTAGTGAGTGAGAGTATATCTAAATAAAAATATAGAAACTCTTTAATTCCTAGCACTGATTACAAAGAAGTTACTTCTCTTTACAGTAAGGCAAGATCGATATAGTAATTCTGCATGCAAAAACCTTGAGCCTGTAAGTTATAAATATTCTCTCCAGCATAGAAGAACCAATCTGTCAAGCTTAACTTAAGCAAAAAACTTATAGCACATTTATAAACTAGAGATTCGCTGTGACTTGTGATAAAACATTGTTAATTGCCTGAAGAGTACAGGAAGTCCTGCAAGACTGCAACTGTCTGGATGCTTAGGAATTACAGATATTTGATTGACTGCTGGTGGGAGAAATGTATAAGAGGAGAATCACAGTGAGCTTGCTCTATGTTCCTCTGCCTAGGCAATGGTTCTTAATTGTTGTACACGGAGCATTAGGCCAGGGGAACTTTGGGTTCCCTTCTTGAGTTAATGTTTCCAGCATGAGGCCCACAGCCGTTTGAGACACAACTAGTTATTAGGCAAAAAATTGATTAAAACCCAAATATAATAATTATACAGTCATTCCCTATGGATTGTTATCTCCAGAGGCATTGCTTTCCTTCTAGAGCTATATAATTCTATGTGAAATTGCCCACAGAGATGATACTTACCTCTCCTTTCCAGCTGGACAGGGAGTAATTTATATTCCCTTAAGATTTGTCTCATCTCCCTTGCAAAAATCCCGTTTAAAAATAATTTTAAAATGTGTTGTCTAGTTAAATATTTAGTACCACTGAAATAAGCAAAATTACACAGAAAAAAATCAGATTATATATTACAGTAGTACCTTCATATTATGGATAATTTTAATATCAAATATCTTCTTAACATTTTTTTTTTAATGTATCTATGTCTATTCACACCTTATTCCTAATGTTCATTCTGTTCTGGAAATGCACCACAAATTGCCAATTCGGTTAAAAAACATGTTACTCTTCAGGCAAGTGTAAACACATTGACTGATTTCCCCACGTCCTGCTCTTTGTTCATGAAGGTTGCATACACACAGGCACATCTGTGTACTTACAAATTCTAAGTACTGATATAGATATTGAGAAAAAATTCCCTTTGTTATATCTTATATGGTCTTAAATAAGGAAGTTCATTTTACGCATTTATAATGATGGATTATTAATTCAATTCATAAAAAGAACATAATTAATAAACAGAAGTATTATTCTTTAATATGGTCAAATTGATATAAGAAAATACAGAAAAAAATAACTATTATTAAATCTTCAAATAACTTATTTTTACAGTGATTCTCACCAAAAAATGCAGTTATATTTGGAAGCCATGTAGAACTTATGATGAATCACACCCCGTCTATAGCCAGTTAAACCACATTACACAGACCCTCTAATACTGAGAACCCATCTGACCTACTTAAAACTCATTTATCATGATTCAAAGGACTACAAATCACTTCTTTCAAGTTTTTTGACTTAAAAACTGACAACTAACATGGAACAGCTTATAGTCCCGTATCCTCTCCTTTCATCTTCGCACTTTTTTCTGGTTGACTCTCAAAGAAGAGCTGCATTAATGGGTACATTAAATAATAAAATGCAAATTTTACATATAAGAACCATTCAAATTTTAGGGGCAACAAGTATTGCTAAGTAAATATGAATATGGCATGGTAGTGGAAAACCACTGATTTTATTGTAAAATAAATAGTAACAAGACAATAGTTGTGAGATTGTGCTTCCAAATGCTGGAAACTCAGACACAATAGGAGCAAAAATTAATCTGAGTCATGACAGAATACAGGAGATTTTGTAATCAAGTATTGATTTTCAAACACTAAATTTATGTATTTTGTTATATTTTTATGGATAAATATAAAGAATATTTATTTATTTACATGTTATGACATCAATATATAAGTATGCTTTGAAAGCATAAATTAAAAGTTCTTCAATCAAGTGGTTTCCCTATCTTCATTGCTTTAAATTATCTCCAAAAATTAGAAGACATTTCACTAAGAAACTCACATCGAAATGGACTACTTTTTTAAAAAAATCCTTTGACATTTAGCAATGAGACATTGAAACTTTCACTTAATGCCACTAGTTTTTCATTTTTTGCAGTTTTTTATCATAACTCTGCTGTGTATGGATCACAGTATTTCCCCTTTAAAATGGATATGATAACTCTTCAAGAAAAGTTAAATCAATCTGAATAGTAATAAAAGAAATTTAGATTCAGACATACAAAACAGAAGCAGAGACATGCAAGAGCAGGTCGTAAAACATCAGGGATTTATGCCCTGACAGGCACAAGAAGTTTTATTTGTGTGACTTACAAAGACTGTAATTTCTCTTTTGTACCTAAATGTTATAAGACTAATGACTGGCTGGAGCATACATTGTGGAAATGTAGGATGGTTCCCTTAAAAGCTGATCCTGCAGCTGGAATGAACAGGCAGCATTTAAATTAACAGAAAAAGCTGGAAGGGGACATAAGGACAACAGAAGAATCCATTTGATGGAAAATACAAATTCTATCTACTCAATATATTACTTAAACAAACCATTCTTAAACACATTCACAGTCTTAAAAACATAATTTCATCAATGTTTACCATTCTTGTTAGTGTATTTTCAATTAGCATGCTTTTTGTGATTCCTTTTTAGCAGAACAAGTGAATGTCAGATTTAATTTTGAATTTCTGGCCCCCATAATGAGTATAATACGTATGAATAACTGAAGTTGCTCTCTCTTTCATTCATTCTTACTGAGGTTTTTCTGCTTTTTTTTATATAGATGAATATTCATTAGGTCAGAGAAAGAGACAAACTTTCCACTTTACTGATAATGTCAGTCACCTTGAATATAAAAGATGAAGATTCAAAATTACTGTTTGAAATTATACAGAGCAGAAAGACAAACTAAGGTCTCCAATGTCCCAGGTGAGTCACTTTCACACCCCTGGCTTAGTGATACATTAGGCTAACTCTTGTTGTCTATGTCTTTCTATTTAAGATTTCATTTTGAACTGGAAATGTTTCAGAGAGAGAAAAATTGTATTGGAAATTGAGCATATTTTGTGTAGTTAAAGGTTCTTATGTGATGCGCTATGTTGCCAGAAAAAAACGCACAAAAAAATTCCTCACCAGCATTTTACTTTTTATCTCAGCCCTTTTTTATAAGACTCCATTATATTAAAAAGACATGCTACCACCAAAAGAGTGTGGACTGTATTTTGTGGATTTTTCCTGTAGTAACATTGTAATTGGTATTGAACAAAAAGGAAAATACCATTTGGAAAATGGTTTGGTATTACATGTTCATTATTTTATGAAAAGAAATAGGACTATCTGAAAAAACATTTGCATGGTAGCCCAACTCATTCATTTGTTCAACCCTTATTGGTCTATCTACCTCTCAGTCAAGGTAAGGACATTTTCTGATGCTCACCTGATAGATCTGCTGTGTTTATTCCAAACCAGCCACGATACATCCCCCTGTTATGCATTCCCAGTATATATAATAATATGTAATTTAGTAAGTGAAAAACTTTTCTGAGATAATTTTTTAGGGAATGATCATTTTACGTTTGCACATGAGAAGAAAAAGGATGAAGATCTATTTGTATGGAGACTTTCTGGATGTCATTGTGAGGATGGCCAAAAATAGGGAGTTTGTTGTCATCCTTCTCATATTCCCCAACTGGATTCACCCCCTTAGCTTCTGAGAGAAACACAGAGTGCTACACGCTCATTTCTTGTAGACGCAATTTTCTTTTCTCCTACTCTTAGTAATATTCTTCATTGTATACAATTTTATTTAAGCTAAGACAGTAAACTACTTTTATGTTCCTTCTGTAAATTTATTTTAAATTAGATTTCTCTTGAGCTCTGTATGCATTTTAATCTTGGGAGTCCTTTTCTTTGCTTGTTTAATTAGGAAGAACAGAAAAACTACTGAAGCATTATTCTATCAACTTCTGAAAATTAGAAAACCAGTCAGTATTGCTTCGTAGAATCAAATTTATTGATATTCAAGACTCACGAGCCTGCTCTGTAACATTCAAAATACTTGACACTTTTTTCTACTTTCTTATGAAATGCTTTTTCTGGTTTACTATGAAGAAGATTTTGATTTGTTGCTCATCAGCATTAAAGCTTGGAACACGAGCATGAAAATATCAGTTATAGTAGAAGGTGGTTGTATAGTTCATTTGCTATAGACGTCTATTTTTCTTACTCCTTTCTGAGATGATTTATACAGACATTTATGAAGTGATAGAAAGATAAAGTGAAGAAGCAAACCCTAGTGCTGGTTAGATAAGCATAGTTCCTATTAAAGTTAGAAAAACTTTACTAGAGTAAGAGAAAAACAAAATAGTAATTCAAAAGTACGTGTTGCTTCAATGCCAGATACACATTCAAGTTAATTTTTGGCAGGCTAAATTTCTAAAAGAGTTTAGATTCCAGAGCTTCTGTCCTTCAAGACAATTCTTATCAGATTCAGCGCATAGGTACATTATACGAAAATATACATTTCAGCAAGTTGTGAATGCTCATGACATATAAAAGAATTCTGTACTATTTTCTCCAATGCAAAACAATTAGAATGTATTCAATCTAGTTGATTGTATCTCTTTTTATTACTGATTTACTTCATATTCTGTAATAACTGAAAATAAATAATTCTTGAATGATCTGTAAAGTTGTGTTTTTAACATTTAAAAAATATATCTAGTATGAAACTGGTTCTTTCAGGAGTCTTTCAGTTCCATTTTTTTCCTTAAATAGTTATTTAGCCAAGTTCTTCATTATTGCCTGTTTGTATGGCAAATGTATACACATTAAAATAAAGTGTACCCCAATGGGTACTTACACCATAATTCACTTGAAGCATCCTGCAGGATCAAGAAGTTTAGTTCCCATTCTTGAGACTGAATAACTGAGAATTGCTCGTCCAGGATGACAGAAACCATCACAACAGTTTTAATATGTGTCCTGGCAAAAGTAAAATTGTCACTGATGAGGAAAATCTTGATAAATTGTTGAATTGCTTTATTCCTCAAATGCCATTTCTTTTCTTATACTCATTAAAATATTGACTCAGATTTTTAAAACTCTGTTTTCTTTTTGATAATTTGAGCTTTCCCTTTTACTATTCATAGGAAGGCCTGCCTTGATCAATCAATCACTTAAAGGCCCCCAGAAACATGTTGTCCCATGTGAAGCAACTGCTTATGGTCAAGAGAAGTTTAAACTGCTTACTCAAGCTTTAACAGCAGTTGGAACTGAAGCCTTCAGAAAGAAGAAGAGTGTTGTTGCCTGCAGTATCTTATCCTCTCAATACTGTGCCCACTGGTCAACAGCAGCTGGCTGTTTAAACTGCCTTTTTTCTTCAGATTTTCATTTTATTAGAATACTCTATATTATGATAATGGACATAACATATATATCAAACTGTGCTTGTATGGACATTAAAATTCAGTGTAAAAAATGCTGGAAAAAATCCATGGAATTTCTACTCAACAAATATCTTTTTATAGCCAGTTGTAGTAATTTACTAACCCCCAAATTTGTTAAAGTTTTAAAGGACTAAAGTTTTAAATACTCTACTAAAATAAAATAGTCCTTATGCACGATTGTTCTTGCATCTCTATACTTTGTATACATGTTTATACAAATACATAAAAAAGGTATAAAATACACCTTTATTAACATGTCTTAATTACCTCTTCTGCATAGTATATTTGAAAACACTCCTGCCATAGCAATTAGGCAGTAATAGAGTTAATATGCATGTAGTGGCCCAAACTGAATTCTGTCGTTTCCTCTTAAATCATGACATAGACAAAGGGATGAAGTGCACCCTCAGTAAATTTGTAGACGACACCAACACAACTCATGTGGTTGACACAACTGAAGGATGGGATGTCATCCACACAGAGCTGGACAAGCTTGAGAAGGGGGTCCATGGAAACATCATGAGGTTTGAAAAGACCACGTGCAAGATGCTGCACCAGAGTGAGGACAACTACTGTTATCAACACAGCCTGGGGGATGGACAGATCAAGAGCAGCCCTGCTGAGAAGGACTTGGGGGTGCTGGTGGATGAGAGGCAGAAATGACCCAGCAATGAGCACCCACAGCCCAGAAAGCCAGCTGTATCCTGGGCTGCATCCAAAGCAGTGTGGGCAGCAGGGTGAGGGAGCTTCTGCTCTTCTCTTGTGTGATCCCATTTGGAGTGCTGCATCTAGCTCTGGGTTCCCCAGCACAGAAAGGATATGGACAATTTGGAGCAAGTCCAGAGGGTGCTGTAAGAGTGTGCCAGGATTTTGCACCACTAATTAGTGGTTTATCATCAGTCTCATCTGTTTCTGTTCAGAGCCAGGATTATTAGAAAGGCGATCAAGCCAGTTTCTCATTTTTGGACTTGGATGTTTATTATATCTTATCAAAATTTACAGAAACTACAACAGTACCTCTAGCTGCTTGCTAGAAGTAGGAAAAATGGCCACAGCTGAGACTTCAAGGGCTTTTAAAGCTAAACACACCAATAAAGGTTTTACACCTATATTATTTATACTTTTAACCCAATAATAGATTCCCATTACCCTTAGAGTGACTTTCAACTGACCAATCCAAAGGTTGCAACCTAAGTTCCATGAAAAAGACGGAAGAGAAGAAGATGAACAAGAAGAAAAGACACCACCCAAAATTCTCCATCTTGTCCCATAGCTACCACTATACTGTAAAAGCCTCGAGTTTAGAACCCATCACCCAGTGAAAATACACACATCTAATCCACTACACATTTGTGATTTCTAACTTATTATTTATATTTACAAGTCTTCTCCAAGGTTTCAGGTCCAGTGCAGTGTTTTCCAGGGGGTCTGTGCCTGGAAGCATAGAAAGCTCAAAAATTCCAGTTTCCTGAGATCCAGCAGAGGCCATCAAGATGATTAGAGTGATGGAACATCCGTCCCTCAAGGAAATGTAAGATAATTGGATTTATTGAGTCTGAAAAAGAGAAGACTTTGTGGTGATCTAGTTGCAGCCTTCCAGTACCTGAAGGGAGCCTACAAAAAAGAAAGAGGGACTATTTACAAGAGCATGTAGTGACAGGACAAGGGAGAATATTTTTAAACTGAAAGAGGATAGGTTTAGATTAGATATTAGGAAAAAATGCTTTACTGTGAAGGTGGTGAGGCACTGGAAGAGAATGCCCAGAGAGGTTATTCCTGTCCCATTCCTGGGAGTTCAAGACCAGGCTGGATGGGGATCTGAACAAGTGGTCTTGTGGAAGATGTCCTTGTCCATGACAGCATACTGGAAGCAGATAATCTTTAAAGTCCTTTCCAAATGAAACCATTCTATGATTCTACAATCAACTGACAATGCAAAATACCCAGGAAATATGACAAATGGCCACTCATAGACAGACTTTTGTTGTAGTGCAAATCTTGTGAATACTTTTAAACAGGAACAATCTGAAACTCAAAAAAATTCATTTTCATAGCAACATTACCATGTGTGTTGTTTTGCATCCCTTTTTCCCTTACACTGAGGATAATATTTATTGCTATAAATTATTCTTTGTTAGTTCATAGTCTATCCCATTGTCTCTCAAATTCTGCTAGAATGTAGCAGAAATTTACGACCCCAGTACACTTGTCTTACTTCCCAGAATTTGTTAAGGTCACCACATGTCTTTTTCCTGTTGCCTTAAATCACATCATTCCTTGATCTTCAAAAAAACCAAAATCAGAACAGAACAGAGCTTGGGAGGGACAACTGCTTTATTAAACTCATATATGGATTCGCTCATATTTTAAATGTTGAGTTAAAGTTAATTTCATTTGGAGAGATTTGGAGGCATTTTTGTTTATTTGTTTGTTTTTGGGATTTTTTTGTTTCTTTTTTTTTGTCATTTTTATTGTGGGTTTGAGGATGTTTTGCTTCTGTTCTTGCTCTCTATGCTAGCCAAAGGGCACTATCTCATTAATGACTTTTTTTCTTCATGACCATAATTAAGGGTCACTAAGCCTATTCTGTCCCTGAGGGACAAGGGATTTCAAGAGAGTATGAATGAATATGTTAATATCTGAACAGAAAAGAGACTTGACCTTGGTACACAGAGATGTTCTCAAGCTCAGCTATAGCATTGCAGATACTTTAATTTTCTTTTAGAAATACACAGCATTTCAGGTCTTGCACTCAATACTTAGAGGTGTTCAATCCCTAGAGATACACAGCCCACACACACACCTCTGAAGATCATTCACCAGTCAGCATGTTCAGAGTTCTATATGCTTAAGCAATTGCAAAAATCTGTGGCAATTTTAGGCCACTACTATAAACTATTTATTAATAGTTTATATATATATAAGTATAATTTCTTCCTTGCTGATTCAAACAAAAAAAATTTAAAAATCAAAACGCAATAATTACTTTTCTAAAGAATATTCAAAGTTCTATTTTAAAAGATGGAAAGTTGATATTTAATGATTATCATTAGATTTTCTGACATTTCATCATATTTAGTTTCCTCAGAAAATGAGCCGTTTGCTGAGATTGTCATAGACAATGCATAGCATTACTCTATGACTTCTGTTTTTGCAAAATATTGAAGCTGTCACTATTTTCACAAAGAGAACATGCTGTTTCCTCCTACTTTCTGAAATAGTAGTGAAAACTAACCAGAAAGAAATCAATAAAAGAAGCTTAAAAATGTGTTCTCTATCAGCTATGTCATGATCAAGGAGATGGTTTTCTTCTACTGGAGACATATGATTCCATAAGTAGTCATTTTTAGTCAAGAAAACAATGCTTCAGATTTTTACAAATGAAGTACTTTATATTTTTATGCCAGTATTTTATTAATATAAAATTATAAGGTACACATGATACTGATTTTTGAGCCCTCCTATTGTAAAAATTTATGTTCTTGCCCCCAGAAGTCCAAGCAGACTTTCCTGGGAGTACTTAGAATATCTACAATTAAACATGCAAAATCAACTTTCAGGATAACATTTTGGATTCCACTTTCAACCCTACTTTGGGCTCTACTTGTACCTAAGACTTGATTCTCTTTCAGGTTTACTTTTTTCTCAAAATTTGCTGTGCATAGAACTTTTCTACTGCTACATCACCAATAAATAACCTGCTTTTACATTTACATATATTTCTTCTATATTTTTTAAAGTTTTTGAATCTTTTTTCTTGGTGATACAAAAAGTGGTCAAAATATTAAAAAAATCCCAACATCATAAATACATCCTGCAGAGACAGTCTTTGACCCAGACAATTTAAACTTTTAATGTAAGACAAAGAAGTGACAAAATAAAACTAGCTTATTCTGTTTTGTTTTCAAAAGCTATTACATTACTAAGGGCAAGGCTTTAAATGCTCAGTAACATAATATAGCAAAAAGCATTTTTACTGCTTGCAATTAATGAAGAAGTTTACTTCCCTTTAGTAGAAGAGCATATAAATATCTACATATTCATATTTTGTCAATATTTATTCAGCAGGAAACAGTATTATGGTTTATGGCTTTCATTCTAACTGGAAATTAATAGCTCCTAGAGATTAATATTAATGATCATTAAGGAACAGTAACATAAATGCAATAACAAAATAAATTCTTAATAAGTCCTAAGTTTCTTATCCTTATCAGATTTTCTTAAATATGTAGATTTGCAAAGTGAGTAAATGAAATCACAAAAGAGTTTGATTCCTTGTAGCACCTGCCTGTATCTTAGGCACTTAGTGCTTGATTGAAAACTAGGTGGCCTTATGTGCTTTATGGATGTTTATTGTATCACCACAATTACCTGCCTTTGCCACTTCAGTCTGCTTGGTCACAAAGAACATTTTAATCTGATATTTCATTCTCTTTAGTCAATAACATTTAGTTAGTCAATACAATACAATGCAGATACTGTGAAATTAGGGAAATCTTCTAGAAAGAGTCTAAAATATACTATTGTATGAGTTGTCTATATTCTAATTATTTGCACAAATGCAATACTGTATTTAAGAAAGTTTTGTTAACACTTGATAGAGCTACATATCAGAGCTAAAATCTGCAATAAGATTTTCATTCCTGTAAGACAGAGCAGCAAAGCAGACATTTTAAACCACTAGATAGCAAAAATTATGAATCTTTTTTCTGAAACATGTCATATTGCCATAAAGCTCTGGAGTTACCCTGCTTATTTTCAGAGAATGCATAAAAAAATTTTATATAAAGACTTTTTTACTAGAAGAGAAGAAATTTCTTCTTAGTTTACAACAAAGTATAATCTTAGGTCTGTTTGTATGATTCCTTAAAAAACTTGCAAAGCACCTTTTTCCATGTGCTTGTAAAAGCCAACCTTAGGCCAGGTTTGAGAATATGGATTTGCTTTTACATCTTGTTTTGGATGGTACTGCCACCATATCAGTTGCTTTCAATTGTACATTACCCCCAGTAAATTATCTTCAAGAATAACAAACAATGGGTCTAATTGTACTACCATCAAAGTCTCCATTATCAACATAAATATGGGTAGGACTAAGTCCAAAAAAGGAAGATTTCCTGTCTTTTGCATTTTAAACTGTGT
Organism: Acridotheres tristis; assembly: GCA_037013685.1. Lineage (NCBI taxonomy): Eukaryota > Metazoa > Chordata > Aves > Passeriformes > Sturnidae > Acridotheres > Acridotheres tristis. The sequence goes on from CM072884.1 coordinate 93,399,833, forward strand.
TTATGTTCAATTTAGTAGTAGTCTTTTCTAAAGTAGACCCAAAAGAAGAGTCCTTTCCTCCCAAATAACATTTAAAAGAAAGTTCTATAAATTACCACACATTCCAGCATAGTGGAAGGAAAACATGACTCCATAGGAATAGTAATAAAAGATGCCACAAAATATGCATCTTCCCTGGGTTTAACAATGCAGCTTTAACTGAACCAATAGATAACCTCATTAGCACAGTTTAAAATTTGAAGACTTTTCTTCCCCAGTTAAGTTATATTTGGGTAAGATGCACAACTCCATTTTCATCATAAGCAACAAGTAAGAAATATGACTCACAAAGTTTGACTTCCAAAGTAAGGAATCATGTTATCCCATAAGCTTAGAAAAAAAAAAATAAAATAAGAACTTGTTCACTCCTCCCTGACCAGCTAGGTCCCATGAATTTCCCAGGAACTACTATCATTAGAATTGGGAAGTAATTATTTTCTAGAATTGGAAAGTTCATCCTTTGTGTTCTTGTTCTTCTTTTACTCCTGCTCCTTCTCTTTCTTCTTCTCCTTTGAGTTTCTCTATAGGTGATCTATACTTTTTGAAATGTCATCAGTAAACATATGCAATAATCAGAATCACAGAATTACAGAATCACAAGATCACAGAATAGTTTGGGTTGGAGGGGACCTTCAAGCTCACCTAGTTTCAATACCTCTGCCATGGGCAGGGATACTTTCCACTAAATGACTAAGGTGTTGATTTTTATCAGTGGATTTCTCCCTTGAAACTTTGTGCCAAAGAACCCTTTGGAAGCTGCAGGGATGTGGCCCCCATTGCAGTGTTAGACTGACCAGTATGGCAGCCAGTGAAAACCACAACCGGCAGCAGGTAACCACAGACCTGTGCAATCCCTAGCCCCTACTTTGTGAATATGCAGAAAGTTTTCCCATGTTTCATGGACTCACAGAATCATCAAGGTTGGAAGAGACAAGACCATCTGCTCCAAATGTAATCCATAATCAGTTCTAAACAATATCCCCAAATGGAACATTGAGATGCCTCTCGAACTCTTAGAGAGAAGGTGACCATATCATCTCCCTGGCTGACTTATTCCAATGCCTAACTACTCTTCCAATGATTCTCCCCCCCACCCCCAATATCTAATTTGAATTTCTGGCACAATTTAAGGCCATTTCCTCTTGTCCTTTTACTTGAGATATGGCACAAGAGATCAACCCCACCTCAATAAACCTTCTTTCAGGCAGTTGTAGAGAGCAATGAGTTCCCCTCTGAGCCTCCTCCAGACCAAACAACAATTCAATCAGCCATGCCTTATGGGATACGTTTTCTAGACCCTTCACCAGCTTCATTTCACTTTAAGGTTTTCTTCTTCAGACTAATGAATACCAGTGACATCAAGTGTTCCTCTTTTGTTGACACGTTCTACTGTCAATGTCCAACTGCATTTACAGTGAACAAAAAGATAGAATTTTGCCTATATTTTGACTGAATCATCTATTAATCTTCATTTCCAGTCTTTTTCTTACATCCGTCAAGATTTCCTTGATTGCAATCCTGTCCTCCAGCATTGCTACAGTCCTTCCTAATCTGCCTTCATCTAGAAATTTAGTACAACAGAAAGCAAGTCAGAGATAAAGCAAGCAAAATGAGACCTAAGACAGAACCTTGAGTAGCCTCAGTCAATACATCCTTTCTAGAGAGAAATTAGCAACTCTTCTCTATTTCAGTCACTTGCTTACTAGGCTTAACAGAGAATAGGTCTGAAATTCAAAATATGTGGCTACTGTTTCTTCTCTATCTAAAAAATCTGTTGCCTTGTTATGAAAGGATATACTTTACTCTTGACAAATCATGTTGATATTATCTCCTTGTTATTCCTATATACTAAAATTATCTTTCCTGTTTCTGGAAAAATGTCTTTTTAAACTTATGTTTAAAGTAATGGGCTATGGTGGGTGTCCCTGAACCTTGTTACTCTACAGTTTTCTCCTTCTCTTATTGTGTTATATTAATCAACAGCTAATGACAAATGCAAAGTTAAGCATCACTAAAATGCACACTTTACTCATGAACCATTTAACTATACCATATAGCAATCTTATACACACCTTTTAATTGTTTTTTTTCCTAATAACAAGCAGTGTTTCTTGGAAAAGTTCCTTAGTTTTATGTTGAATACCCGATGCTATTTTGGATGCAGAGATTTGAAGTTATTTTCTAAACTGTTTGGGCTGTATCACTGCTCATATATCATATTGTCATATGAAGGATGAGACTTCCTCTGACGTAATTACAGCATTTTTTAAAATGTGGCAGCCAGGCTCCCCCTATAGGCATTGGAGAGAGAGAGAAGCCCCTCTCTAAGGCTTTGTCACTTTCAGATTTACACCTCAATCGTTCATCTTCATTGACCAGAGAAGTAATTTTTTTATATTACATTTGATGAAAAGGTCAGAGAAATGAATGCCAAGATGTAATGTGAAAGGTAGTACTTATCTCTGATGATAAAATATCTAACTTAGTTGGTAAGAGATACACCACTTAGGCATTCCTAGTCTTTGTGTGACATTTTGAGGGAACTTCTAAGGCTTCAACAATTTTCTTGAAACTCATAAAAGTATCCTTCAACATGGCAACATGACAGATATTCTTCAAATAGAATGAATAACATTTTTTTGGATCATTAAGTAAGAAAATTAGATGTGGTGCCAAAATACTCAGGGAACTAACACAAAACATCTCACTATGTATTGTAAATGTATGTGTATTTTCTGTACCCTGATTCAGAAATTTATTCTTAGGTTTTCAATTCAAATTTTTATGTTTATTCATATGCTTATGTTTTGAAAGATCTGTCCCTACTCAAAAGAGCTTTGACCTTGAAGTGTCAACATTAGTAAATTACACTGACTTAAATATACATTTTTTATATACATTACTGCTGAAAGACCTGTCTGTGCTCCTTACAGGTCTTCACAGTTCTTTTATTGCTTTGGAATGAAGAATTAAAATACTATACATCTTCTCCATGACTTCATTTGTGTTTGTTAACAATCTGAAGCATTTCTGAGGGAATAATGAATAATACTCTTAATGATGACTTGCAATTGTCTCCAAATCACTGTGGAATTGCATTGCAGAAGCTAAAGAGAAAAATAATGTTAATGAAGTTGTTCATATTGGATAAGAAACAGGATTTCCTTTTAGGAGTGTTGGCACAATGCAGCTGTTTACAGTTGTCTCTTGATAGGCTTGACACAGTTGGAAAGAAAATAAATTCTGTTAAAATTAATATTGTAGTACCATGTTTTAAAATATAGTGCATTTGAATCTACTGCTTTAGAAATCTTCTTCCTAGAGGGGAATGTGGGAGGCTTGGAATGCCCCACCAGAGTTTAATTCCAGATTCCCTGGAGATGTTGTGCCAGACTCCTCTGTTCCTTCTCTTTGATGCATTTAGTTTTGTAAAATTTGCAGTATATTTTTAATAAATTATATAAAGTAAAAAACAGAGGAAAAATGTATTAAAAAATTTATGCCACATGAAACTTACACATTAAGTAGATAGAAGTGTCGCCAAGTTCTGCTTACAGTAATTCTTAAAATTTTTCCCACTAGAAGTTTGAGAGAAATCTTCTAACAAGTAGCCCTGCATTCGAATCAAGGTTTTCTAGCAGCTTTAGTTGTCTTCTTTCCCTAGATTTTGGAATATTTACCAGTCAGAAGTCTTCATCATGTTACTTAGAAAACAATGAAGAGTGGATACAAATAGAAATATATTCTTGAGTACAAGCAGAAGTGTCATCTGATGTGCACAAGTCTGGTTTTTAAAACCTGTAACACAAAATGTTTAATGGAATAATTTTCAGAGTATATTTAGATATGCTTTATTTGGTTTTGCTGATTCTTTGTTAAAAATGAGACAAAATTCACAGAAGTAAAAGCAATCCCTCTAGCACGCATTGCAGCTCACTGTTTTGGACATTTTGATTTACACATGTCTTTTAAAGACTTGATTCTCTTGTGCAGTTGTTTTCACCTCTGCAAAGCGGATAGCATCTGCTGTCACCTTGCCTAGGAAGCACTTTGCACAAGAGGAACACCAGCAGTAAATTGGTGTGTATTGCTGGCATGAAGTCTGTTGGGTTAAGTGAAATCACTCTTGAAGCAGGTGACTATTTGCTGTGGCTTAAGGTGTCAAAATGTATTTCACTCTGAGTTTTTTTCTGTGGAGGTTCGCAATTACTTTGCATTCAGTGTATATCAGCCTGAGATTATAGACAAACCTGGACTACATTTTAGAAAGGCTTTTTATATAGAAGACATAAGCCATCACAGGAATGTATTGTCAAATTTTCCTTCAAAGATGGTTTGACCCATTTTTACAGCTTTTCTCATAACCTTAACCTTAACCTCCCTAACGATAATTACAGATTGTAATCGGCATAATTAAAGATAGTTATAACTTCCATAAAGACAGAGGTAGTTATTTACTTTGACCCAACAGAAAATTAATTTTGCCTTTAAAAATGACTTAATTTTTTTCTAAAGGAATGCTAAATAAAAAAAAATAAATTAAATAAAGTTGCTGATTTGGTGATCTTGAATTCAAGCTGATACCTTAGAGGATGTGCAATGTTTTATTCCAAAATTTCCAAAGGTTCCAAAATTCAACTTTGAAAGCTGGTTCCTGAATAAAAATATGTGTCTTTTCTTTGCCATGAAGGCAAAAAATAGTGTACTTTATCTGGAGAGTCTTTTTATTGGCTGTGTAGTTAAACAATTTAGTACTGTATGTTTCGTGTCTATGACTTCTAAGTTATCTTTAAAAGCATCTAAAATTCAGCAGTCATAAGATTCATCTCTGTGTGTGCTAATAGAACTAAAAGTTCACCGCAGGTAATGGCTACTATTCCCCCTGTTTTTTGTAGACACTATCTGAAGACAGTATTTATCTCATTACCTTTCTCCAAGGAAGAGTACTTTTTAAAAGGCGGAATTATCTAGGAGCACACAAAACCATACAGTAATACAAAGAAGAGCAAAGAAAAGTTATCAGGTCTATCAGAGTACAGCCAGAGCTTACTTGTTTAGGAGCACTAACACTTCTAAGTGAAAAAAAGGGGGAAACATCACATTCAAAAGCTTTTAAGGTTTTGGGAGAGAATAAATTACTTGTGAGGGAGCATTTGATTATTATGTAAGGGAAAACATATTGCAGTTCTTGTATGAAAAATGGATTAGGATACCATTAACATCTGTCTCCACAATTTTGTTAGATTTATTTTTAATTTGTATTTTTTTTTATTAAATAATTTTTCTCTTTCGTACTTGAGCAACAAGTGGATGGAAAAAGTTTATGATAAAGGCTGTAAGAGAAGCACAGTGAGTCCACTAATTAAAAATGTCAAAACCATTCAGGCTTGGACAGGAGTATTCTAAAACTAAGAAGTACTCTTACCTGAATGCTCTCCCCTAAACACATCATATGGCTTCAAGGAGAGAAATTATTTTCCTGGTTGTCTTTGTAAATTTTTGGAGGAACACTGAACCAAAACTCTTTCAAACCAATTGACAGTGTCTAGGAGCTCATTCGTTAAGGAGTTTTTCTTAGTGGGGACAGTTTCTATGAAAGTTTGTGTCTGTCAAACCTTACAATCAAAAAATATTTTAAAATAAAGCAAAAAGTTTCGAATTGAGAACAAATGGCAAAACCTCCTATTATTGCTGAAATAAATAAATGTCTTTTTAAAAGGAGACCAACATTAGAGTCCTGTACATGTTTCTGTTTAGCATAAGTTGGTCCATAATCTTAAGTTCCATTGAAATCACAGCTATTATCTAATTTGACAATAAAATAAAATGAGTAAAGACAACAGTCAGAGAAAGCTGGAAATAGGAAGTTTGAGCAAGGGGCCACGTCATGTAAATAAAACTGTGAAATATATTGGTCGATCTAATGGTATTGAATGGTATATAAGCAACATTTTTTCCTGTTACTGTGCAAATAGTAATAAAAGGAAACATTTTAGAAAGGACCAAAGGCCTTTGCAATTTTTCTCAAGTTTATTTTTATAATTAGATGATTATGTTTACTAGGAAAACTAGGTACATAAATGAGGAACCAAATCCTTTAACAGCCTTTTTCACACCTTTAAGAATCAGGTTGGCTTACTTAAAAAATTTTTGTAAGTTTTAAATCTAAATAGCTGCTTATATTCATAACCTTGCATATATTATGTTTTTTTAATATACAAAAATAATTTTTAAAAAACCCAAAACAACAACCAAAAAAACAACCAACCAAAAAAAAAAAAAACCTCAAAACAAACACATTAAAAATTCAATATTTACTTGTTCCTTCTCTTAAAAAAAAAAAAAATTAAAAAGAGACAATTGAACTGCTCCCTACAGTTTGTAACTGGTTGTTCTTAGTGGTTGTTTGAGAGCTGAATGAAAGATGAATGAATATAGGAAGAAAGTGATCATCTTTTAAGTAATCTGCATATACTATCATTCCATGGTGATAGAATTACTGTGCAGGAATATTACCCAGCACCAAGAAATCACATCTGTCTACACAGTGCACTCTAAAGCAGGATGGTCACATTAGACAGAACATGCAGCAAAGGTAAGAGCCTATTTCTAACCACAACTCATCAAAATTCAGGGGGTGCTGCAACAATTCCACTATCCTGCGTCTGTAGCAGATTATTCTGAGGTATCTCTGTAATAGCACAGGCAACAGTGGCAGCCAGGTTAGGAAGCCATTTTTGCAGAAGTCTCTGGGTTCTCTTCAGGAAGAGAATTGGGCTGATATGAACCTCAGGAAGGTTAACAAGAGAAATTGCAAAGCCCTGCACCTGTGGAGGAACGACCCAGGCACCAGTAATGGGGCCACCCATCTGGGAAGCAGTTTGGCAGAAAAGACCCTGGGGGTCCTGGTGGACATGAGATAAACATGCCCCACTAATGTGCTCTTGCTATGAAGAAGGGGAATGGATCCTGGGCTACATTAGACAAAGTACCAACAGCAGATGAAGGACAGTGATCCTGCCTCTCTGCTCAGCCCTGGTGAGGCCACACCTGCAGTGCTGTGTCCAGTTCTGAGCTCCGCAGGACAAGAGAGACTTAGACATACTGGAGACAGTCCAAAAAAGGCCACAAATATGATTCAAGGACTGGAATATCTCTCTTATGAGGAAAGGCTGAGAGATTTGAGGCAGTTCAGCTTGGACAAAAGAAAGCTCAGGGAGGTTCACATCAATGTATACAAACTCCTGAAGGGAGGGTGCAAGGACAGAACCAGGCTCCTTTCAGTGGTGCCAGCTGACAGGATGAGAGGCAATGGGCACACTGGAGGTTCCCTCTGAGCATCAGAAAATGCTTTTTTATGGTGATGGTGACCTAACAGTGATGCAGGTTGCACAGAGAGGTTGTGAAATCACCCTCCTTGGAGATATTCAAAAGCAAAAGGCATCTGGACACAGTCCTGGACAAACAGCTCTAGGTGGCCCTGCTTGTGCACAGGGATTGGACCAGATGACCTCCGGAAGAGCCTTCCCACTTCAACTATTCCATGATTTTGTGATTCTTTTAGGAAATATTCTAATTTTTATAAAATGTGCCATTTCAAATGTAAGCCCACTACATCTATTTGAACATATTAAAATGACAACTTCTGATTTTTTCTGTTTTGTTTTTCCAGATCTGCCAGAATTATGGACTGTAGGTTTATGAACTATGTCATTATCAAAGACTAAAGTTTGATCTGTATTTAAAGACAAGAATGTAACTCTACAGATAAAATAATTTTCCAAAAGAAATTACAATTAAAATTCAAGCTTTATTTTCTACATTCATTATTTCTTTTTAAACATTGTCTATTGCTTCAGTTAGCACAGCTCTTTGATGCAGAAGGTTTTGCTATAGGCTAAGTGAAGTGATTTGCATCATATTTTCAAGCTCAAAATGCTTCCTTTTTATTATAATATGGAATGGTTTTATAATTTTAAAAATATCTACAAAAATTTGCTTTGTTGAACTTATATCTAATTAGGACAAGAAGAAATCAAAGATTACAAACAAGATTCATTGGATTTTTTTCAGATGAAGCACTCAAACTCTTTCATTTAATATCATAAAGCTTCCCTGTCAAATTATGTCACAATTTTCTCCTCTTTCCCTGTCCTCTAGCATCTATTTGTGTTCCATTTAACAACACAAGATAAGTCAGTTTGATTATAAAGATGAGATGTGAAATAGAACCCAACTACAAAACTTTTCTTCACCCGCTGCTTTTTCTAATGTAAAACAAAATAAATAGCACTTGCATTAAAAGAAGACACTATTATTATAGCATTTATTTGCAATTTCATCAGAAAGATAGAAAATGGGCTGATCACATACAGGAATGATAGTAGTACAACGCTTAGTTTTTATTTTCTTTTGATACTTTCCCTCAGAATTTGTCTGTGGTAGGGCATCTATTGTGCCTGGTTTTTCTCTAATGTATAAAATCAGGCTATATTTCTGGGTCAATGGCTATCTTCTTTTTTCTCAATATAACTTTATTTTCCTTCTTTCATCACCTTTTCTTGTCTAGCATGTTCTAATTTTTAAAATCGTGTGATTCTTTACCTGCCAAGAATTGAGAAAGACATAAGAAACACTGAAAACATCCTCTGTTTTTGTAGAAGCAAGCATGCAAAATAAGTAGAATGTAACTGTGGTATCAGTTTCTGGTTTTGATTAAAAGATATAAAGATATAAAAGATTAAAAATGTGTATAAATATTTTCACTTCTAAAATGAAAAATGAAAAATTAAATATTCCTCATTTTTATTTTTGTCTGTAGTGTTCCAGGTAGAGGAACACTCTGCAACATTAGATCTACAGCTATTTCCTACGTTTGCCTCCCACGAGGTTCTGTAACACATTTTGTCTCATCAATTTAACACAGTATCCAACTTCTGAGTAGTCAGCACTTAGTTTTGCTTGTTTTTAAACATTTTCCTAAGTAGTGCCTAGTGTTATATACATTTCAGATCAATTAACTGTGACATTTCTGCTTATGACTGCAGGGCCAAAGTCAAGCCTTGTATGAAGTCTGATCAATTGTGCTTTGTGACTGAATGCAAGGAACAGTTGAAGAGGTGAAATTCTGTCTCCAAATTAGGTTTAAAGTGTGAGTCTGTAATACAGCAGTGCTGTCATCCAGTCAACCCTATCACCCCTGCGAATCCCCTGTTGTCAGTCTGGCATGAGAATCGTGCACAAAGCCTAACCTCCATTACATTACGGATCCCAAATTAATTTCACATGATCTGAAGAGATGCTAGTCAGCTCTTTGCACCAAGTGCTGAGGTTCAAGCCACCCTATACAATCTAATTTTTCAGGATGTACAGGGCAACTCGTCTGAATAAGGATATCTGTTGATTTTACTGACCAGGACTATGAGACTATCTCTCCCGACTGAAATTTTTCCATGTAATAAAATGCCAAGAATATCTAGGGGCCTACTTATAATATCATTAATAATTTGATTATTTTAGTCTGTTTCAACATTATTACTTTTTGCATTCATATTATATTTTATTCCAGTATATTTTACATATGATCTACTTGTTTAACATGCTATTTCTTGTTAAGAACATGCTGGACAAGAAAAAAGTACAGAAATACAAAGTACATGCATGTATGGAGCAACTTGTATAAACGACAAGAAGGATATTATCCCCAGCAACTCAGTGCTAATTTGGACTTCAAAAATAAAGCTGACCTGATTTTCACAGAATATTTTACAAGGAGATGACTATTTTTAAAAGCCAGTAGAAACATTAAGATGTGCTGCTTGTGTTACAAGCATAAATAAAAATGTTTTTCATACATCAATAAAGCAAAATAAAGCACAAACCTCGCTTAATAACAGTATCCAGCAGCAGGGGTGAAATTTTATTAGAGCTTTCTTGTGTTGCTAGTGATCTCCACAGGCGCCTCAAAAATTCATGCACAAGAAATGAACTTCCTCCTACCCAGTTTTCCAGATACTGAGGTTTTTGAGTAGGAGACTATAAAACAGAAATTACTTTATGCTGACAGCACAAGCAGAAGAGAGAATAAATAAAGTTTTCTGCTTACAAAAAATAGTGCAAAACTATCTTCTTGTGCAGGTGAATGGGATCTAAAAGTCATCCAGACATACCAATTTAAGCATTGATCTAAAAGACAAATTATATACACGGTGCTAGGCAGGGAAGTAACTTATTAGCATATGTCATGTTGGCTTTCTTTCCATAACTTTTATTGTTTCAGATAAATACAGTGTCAGCCTCTTTGAGAAGACCAGTAACTTAAGGAATATGAACTGACTTAACTTTAGATGAATTGCAGTAATTAGAGTAACAGAAACCATTTAAAAATAGTTTCTAAATTCTCAGGAAGCATATTGAAATACTAGTCTCATAACTACAATTAGCAAATTTGTGTACTCAGGCTTACACGGTTAATTCATGTGAATAATCTTTAGACTGTTCACTTGAAACACTGCCTGAATTTCCTGTGAGTGAAGAGTAGGCTAATTTGGAATCATTAAAAAATTCCTCAGCTAAGTTGGTTGTTCATATTTTAATGTCCATGCATCTCTAATTTCCTCTGACATCTTACAAGCTACAGTACACTTGACAGCAATCTAACACAATAATCCTCTCGAAGATTTCCAAGATATATTCTTTAGACAGAAAATTTATATCTGTAATTCATATCCAGAAGAATTTACGTACCATGAAAATGAATACAACTTCAGCTGAAATCAAATGTTAAGCCATCTGCAGAGGAGATGTGTAATTTTATTGTTTCTACTGTTATTCAGCAAAACAAAATATATACTCAATGACAAATGTGCAAGTTTTGAAAGGTTTTAAAAATAGCAATTTGGTTTTAGCTTCTTTTCATGGTCTTTGAGAAAGAAAAAGAGGTCAATGTACACTGGAGAAAGAGAAATGTCACAGCCACCTTCTAAAAAGGGCCAGAAAATTAACCCTAGAAGCTACAGGATGGTCAGCCTTGCTTCAGTTTGTGGAAAAATTACGGACTGAGTCCAGTTGGAGCACATTTCTATGCATGTGAAGTTAAACAGGTGACTGGAAGTCATCAGCATGGATTTACCAAGAGTAAATTATGATTAACTAATGTGGTTGTCTCCTATGACAATTACTTCATTTGTGTCAGCAAGATTTTGGCACTGTCATCCATTATATTTACAGAGTGTTACAGTCTGCATGGCTAGACAAATGAATGGATCAAATATGGGGCTCAGGAGGTGATAAACAGGTCATACTTTACCTGGATGCATGTGACACATGGATTACCAGAGGCATCTGCACTGATACCTGCCCTCTTTAAAATCTCTACCAATGATGAACTGGAAGTGGCAGAGAACATTCTCATCACTTTTGCAGACTATGTCAAATTAGGGATACAAGTCATTACAAGGACAAGGCCCAAACAAGCTGAAGAATTGGGCCACCAGGATCATTATGGAACAGCAGAGACAAATGTCAAATTCTCTAAACATCAAAAAACTTTTCCTATTACAGGTTAAAAACAGCTCCTGCAACAATGCAATTCTATATGGAGATGGAGAGGCCATGAAACAGCTCTGTGGGAAATACCCTGGGATGAAGATGGACACCAAGATGGACATTAGTCCATGGTGTTTGCTGGCAGAAAAGGAAGCCAGCAACCTCCTGGACCATATGAGCCATGCTAGAACATGGCATAGCTTGTAGGTCGAGGGAATGGCTATGTGGCACTTCTCAGATAACATCTAGATAGCCCATCTAACTTTTCTTATTTTTCTCAAGAGGAAAGACATGGACAAACTGAAGGGAGCTCGGCAAAGGTCCACTGATGTGGTGGAGGCTGGAGTTCTGACCATTTGAGAAGAGAATGGAGTTGGGACAGACTGGAGACAGGAGGGAGGACAAGAAACAACAGGTGTACATTGTGACAGGAGAGTTTCAGATCAGAAAGGAGAAGAGCTTGTGAGAAGAACTTATCTTGTGAGAACATTAGTTTCCTCTGAAAACTGTGTTATCTCTGTTCTTGGAAGATTTAAAGTCCCACCTGGACGATGCTGTGAATAACATGGTCTCCCCCTGCTTTGGGCTGTGGGGTGGCCTAGATGGTTCCTGAATTCCCTGACAGCCTCACTTATTCTTTGGTGCATAGAAAACAAAGATATGTGTTGGAAATACACTCTGATCCTGTATTGTGAAATAAAGAAAAATGACCCAAGGAAGCACAGAGTCACTGGAGCTTGAAGACAGAATAAATAAGACTGGAAATAGGGTAAATGACATGCATAAATTGTTATTTTCATAGCATTAGGGAAAGAGAGAGAAATGAATACAGATAATTACATTTAGAATTTTGCAATATATATGAAGTACTCAGCACTCACACAAAGAAATACTGCATATTTTCTAGTGTAAAATGTGCTCTGTGATTGCAGAAAATTATCTTCCTTTCAATTTCAGTTCAAAGTTATGCGTTGTACTCCCATATGGAGATGTGCCCGGTGTTGAAGGCGTTGTAAGAGTATATAATTTCTAAAAAATATTCTGCATTTTTCTGGCACAGGTGTTGAACTTTAATTGGTTTTCTTCGGTCCCTTTTTGTTATCTAATTTTTTAACTGAAATTTGAGTTCCATGACTGTCTGAAGACCAGTGGGCCACAACAGATGTGGCCCTAAAAAATCCAGAGCAGTTTATTGCATAAGAATATGTGTCATTTTAACATGGAGGAGAAAATAGCTTGGCAGGAGACTGAGATTGATTGATCCTGGAAAGATTTTGGGTTTTCTTGTGAACAGTTGGATTGGTAAAACAGACAGATGGATTGTTACTGCAAAGAGTTGGTGTGTTGCTAGGGAGACTTGGAATGGTACACCGGGCAGGTGACAAAATTGTGAACTGGTGTTCAGAATAGATATGGCATTATTTACATACATACATATATATGCATAGACAATGGACATATATATATATATATATATATGTATGTGGGTCCACTGCTGATGTAAAACTCAGCACTGGAATCACACCCACATTTTCACTACATCCAGATTGTAAAGGCTACATAACTAAAGGCATCTTTTGACAAAAGCCAAACAGACATGGAGTTCAGAAGATAAAATTTTATAAACAGACCAGCAATTGCACCAATTCCAGTATGTACTGAAATCACACTCAACTCCTATTATGATAATTAGTGTCTTATTTGGCATTTAAAGTCGTATAACTCTCATGCTTCACGTGAACTGATTTCATATGACAGAACTCCACAATCAAGGCACAAAACTAATTAGTGCATTCTGTGTAGCTAATGAGAAATAAAACCAAATCTTAAATGACCTTCCACCACCCTTCCCTTCTACTCTGGCTTAACTCTTCTCTCAATTTGCTCTACCTCCTCACCTCTAAATAGCACAGGGGGGCAGGTAATGCAGGGCTGTGGTCAGTTCATCACACATTGTCTCTGCTACTCCATTCTCAGTGAGAGAACCCTTCTCTCAGTTTTCTTCTGCTCCAGCGAGGGATCTCTCCTTCTGGAGACAGACCTCCATAACTAGGGGTTTTCATTAAGTGCTCCAGCATCAGTCCCTTCCATGGAGTTGCAGTCTCCTTCAGACAGAGACTGTTCCAGTTCTGGTGGGCCCCCATGGGGTCACAAGTCCTGCCAGAAAACATGTTACTATTCCAGTAATAATAACCCCTTGCAAAATACAGGTGTTGATTTCTCTGTATTAAAAAAACAATGTACATTTAAATAATTGAATAATGAAAGAGTGAAATTACCAACATAACCACACACCGCCAGATGACATATTTTTACAGAAAAAAAATATTGTATTTTGCACTTTAACGGTTTACAGAACATGCTGAATTTTCAGGGACATTTCTTGCCTTTTATTTGAAAAGTTTTAGGTGTGCTTAGTATTCTTAATCTTAGACTGTCTGCTAAATATCACATTAAGTCACAAGAAGAGGTCAATCTAGAATATTTGTTGAGTTAATATACTGTGTTACTTTCATTTCCCCTTACTAACTTTACAGAAAACCTATAAATTCACATGCTTCATTAAATATAATTGATTCTAACTTTTTAGACTATCCTGTGCACTCAGCCTTAAAAATAGCATCAAATGCTTAGTTGTATTAAAAAACCCCAGCTTCTGCATTTTCAGTGTTTGATTTTCCTTATAAATCAAGTTTTCCCCCCATGTAGTCATGAAATAATGAGAAAAGAATGTCACCTATTCATGCTAGAGATATACTACATAACTATATACATATATGTATATATGTAAATATATATATGAATATACATATATATATATTTACCATTAAGTCATGGCAGTAGAAAATTGGAAAGTCACCTATTTTATCTTAATGGATTATTTTTCACTTCCATTTTGGAAATTTCATTAAATACAATAATGACATTTTAAGCTATTTAAACCGTTACTCTCTTTAATAATATTAGAAAGGTGTTGAGTAATTAGTCTCTGCATATGCAAGATAGAATGTACTGTTGCATTTTCCTACAATCCATACCAAAGTGGCATGGTAAGTTCTTTAGAGTTTTTAAAAAAGTTTTAATTAATATTAGAAGTATATTAGTGCTCATATGCACATATATGGCATGAAATATAAAAGTTCAAGGAAAATGTTCATAAGACAAAACATCCTCCATATATCGTCTATAAGTAAAATAGGTTTCATCAGCATTATCAATATTTTTCTCAATATATATTTTTATCAATGCAGGAAAGAATCAAATATTTTTTCTTTTTTTTTATTTTGAAAAATTAAAAATAGCGATGCTCAAGTTATGTCACTTATTGCAGCTGTTGAGGAAAGTATCTGTAGATTTTGGATTTGGACCAAAGGGGAAAAAAAAATCTCCTTCTAAGAACAGATCCAAAAAATTGTTCCTTCTTATTTGGCTACCCTTTAAAGAGAGTGAGCTAAGTCAATGTGCATAAGAAAATAGAAACAGATGGAAGAATACTCTCAGAAACCATTTAATCACTTTCTAGAGGGTTCCCATATGCCCTAAGTTCTTTTACCTTGTTATAACAAAAAGGGAACAGACAAGAAAATCAAAACCAAAAACCCTTCATGAAACTGGATATGAAATCTGCCATCAAACGAGTCAGTCCTTCCTATCCAAACTAACCCAAACCAAATTTTGTATCACGAGTGCCTCCCAATCTATGCTACATAGGCTGCAGTTCCTGAAAATTCAGTTATTTTCAACACTTTCATGGACACAGATTTCCATTCCACAGTTTCTTTTTTATTTTTCTGCTAAGAGGTATTTCAATAATTTTGCCTACCAGGTTCAGTTTTCCTAGTGACTCAGAAAGGCCTAAGACTTAGCAATAAAGCAGAAAAAATTGTGTGTTGGGATGAATACACTAGCATTTCACAACAAGCACATTTGATTTTGCTACTTGTGTTCTGTGTGATGATGAGAAGCTGGCACTAAGTTTCAGTATGAGCTACTCACACATCCCAATCTTTTGTTACTGAAATAAGAACTGCTGTTGAAAGTAGGTCGTACAGGAAAAAAATATTAGTCTGGAAATATGAACAATAGACATAAAGTGATACTTTTGTCTTGTCAGGACTGGTTCTGACATTGCTGAAATATTGTTTAACTGACTAACCCTTTTTCATTTGCATGCCAGCATATGTGGTGATCTGATGTAGAAATACCATAAGAAACAGCCCTTCCTGTAATCTGTTGGTGACTAACAGACTGGATCATCTGGGATGTAAGGAGAGGCTGAGAGAGCTGGGAAGACTCAGGAGGATGTTATTCATGTGTATTAATACACCACTGTGGGAGTAAGAAAGACAGCCAGGCTCTCCTCATCAGTGCTCAGGACAAGAGGCAATGGCACAAACTGAAACAGAGGAAATTCTGTCTGACCGTACGAGGACACTTTTCTAATATGAGCCACCACTAGACAGGCTGCCTAGAGATGTACTGAAGCCTCCATCCTTGCTGGTAGTCAAAACTTGACTGGACACAGCCCTGAGCAACCTGCCCTCTCCTACCCTGCTCTGAGCATTGATTTAGATGAGAATATCTCCCAAGATGCCTCCGGCCTCAGCCATCCTGTGATCCTGTGTGCAATCCAACATAAACGACAGAGAAGGGAAACTGATCATAGCTGTAAGCCAAACAGGCATTCTAACCTTCTTCTGCAGGATAGCCTTGGTCAGTCCTTTTACTAGCATTCGTTAACTTTGTCCGATGTCACTCTTAAATCAGCTGAATTACATGATCCTATTTACCACCAAGTAGGTTAAAAAATAAGCATGGATTTTCTGCAAGGTCTTTCAGAATTTCAGAAGCACCCTAAAATTTAAAATTACATTTGTCATCTATTTTTAAAAGAAAATTACTACTTAACTCTATTAAGCAATTAAAGGAAAGTTTATTTCCCAGGCCATAATATGCTGGACAGAACATGCCATCTTAATTGCAAGCATTGTTTGAGAATAATGCAATATTAATTTCAGTGAGTACAAGAGATTAATAGCATAGTATATAATGTCTGAAGTATTTTCATTAGAAAAAAAGACTGAAACTTGCAACATAGGCAGTGCATTTTCTAAGATTTATGCAATTTCGTGCCAAAAATTTGGAGAGGATATTAAAGAAATGTGACATGGGAAGAGAAAAGCAACCCATATGCAAGAGCAGAAGGGAAGAAATACAGTATCTCAAAAGAACTGCATCAGAATGAGGCCATATGTATAATCTCAGACTCAACCATTCCCCTATTTCTGGAGATTAGCACTATGCTAATCTGGCAAAAATTTTGTGCTAGCAAAAGTACCATGAGATACTCTTACCCAATGGAGCATTATTCTAAGAGCCAGTCAGATTTAGGATCATTCAGGACAGGACACACATGCTGAGATCAACAGTGTTATTTGCAACAGAATAACAGAAGGTTCTTCTGCTAGGATATATTGTTAAGAATGCAGATATTATTACTCCTTTGAGTGTAATACTCTCCCATTTTAAAAGTTCTGCCTGATGTACTGTATATAAGGACCATTTTTGATGGCAGGAAACTTAAACTTCCCTCTTTACATATAGTATTTGTGTGAAAACACCTACATATAACCTCAACTGTGTTTCTAATGGTAGAACTACGTGCAGTTGGCTGCAAATGGCATAACATTTTTAATTTCTCCTGACAGTATCTTAAAGGCTACATACGACATAAATCATCTGAGTTTCTATTTGAGATATTTCATTTTCATCATGGCTTTTTACAGGAATAGATGGCAATGTCACGAGTGTTAGTTGCTTCCTGGAAATTGTATTATTTAGCATCTCTGGTTTGATGACCTTGTATTTTATTGTAGTCAAATTAGTCATGATATTTAATAATTATCCCTATTATAAGCTATTATTATCCCTATTATATTCAGATCAGGCACATATACTGAAACAGGATGTCACCTGTAAGTATACATGTTGCTATTAAATTCAAAAATTATATACAGTAGCTGTGTAGTACAGGAAAATGCATATCATTCAAAAGAATGATCTATACTGATTAGAAGTACCAAACAGCTGCTAGCTAAAACCTTGACTCAAAGCCCTCTGAAACAAATGAAAAGATTTTCATTGATTTTACTTCTTTCTGGATCAGGTCCAGAAATGCAGATTTTTTTTAGTTGAGAGAGAAAGCATTCATTAAACTGGATAATATTTTATCAGGAAAAGAAGATGCCCAGTGGAAAAGAAACTTCTCCATACAGAAAAAGTAAACACCACCCAAAGACATTTCACTCTAGGGTTTTTTAACATCACACCATATGTAGGAAAATAAAGTAAACTAATATAATTATTTAATGCTGTAAGTTATTTAATGCGTCAAATGACTCATATGAAATACATCAGAAAACAGTTTCACTTACAGCGCTCAGCATCCATGAGTTTTTCCAATATTTCAGGGGGAACAAAAGAGATGACTGAAACAACATAATTTCATAAAATATAAATCTCTGTTTACATTGTTTTCCATAAATTGATTCATTTATCATTAAAAAATATCTGTTCCATACTGGAACAGAAAATGAAAAACTTTTAATTACAAAGAGGCAGATGAAAAAGAATAGATGAATTCTAATGGAAATATTAGCATTTTTAGTTTGTCCCTTTTCTCACACACTCACGTACACTTCTACATAATTTGTCAAACACAAACTATATCTTCAAAAGAACCTTTGAAAATTCTAGTCTTGCATATACTTAAATATTTCTTGTTCAGTAAATTACTGATAGCAAAATGAAGCAATTTAAAAAAAGCATTTAAGACTGTTTTAAAGAAATAAAATCTGTATACTTGTATTTCTTATTATTGTTCAGAAGATATCACAGGTCTCCAACATTATGTCTATTTGATCTTTGACTTGGCTGATATATACATTTGTCCAAGATCATTGTCCTATTGCGGTTCCATCCAGAATGTAATCTTCATGAAGTTGTTTGAAGTTTGCATGAACTGAATGTTAGCTTACATAGCAAAACCATTCAATTTATGACATTCAGCTCCTGCTAAGAACAAAGAAAGTGTGATTGTTAAGCTTTAGTTTGCCAAAAAAACTGGATAATTTTTTATAATAGTGTCCCTTAAAATGAAGCTGTTGCTTTCTGAACAGCAACTATGTCTATATTTGTTTATTAAAATCTGTTATGACAGAAAGGCAGAGAAAAGTAGGACACTCTTCCTTGCTTTTGCCTCGATGATTCTCTTTCAACAAAGAAGAGGATGAAGAGTGAGCTCCATGATCTCAGTACAGCTCAGTTGTGTCTCAGTACAGCTGTTCACAGAAACTACACCGGTCACCAGCAAAATATTTATGCTTTATATTTGATATTCTTTAATTTGCATGCTCAATTTTTCAATCAGTCTGAACATCTGCACTTGTCTTGAGAATTGCATGGATTAAATAGTATTAAAAATCATACTTTTGAAAGCAAAAATTTTTCTCTTTTTTTTCAAGTTCCAAAAAAACTACATGTGAGAAAATGACAATTTCTGTTTGAAGCCAGAGACTCACTTTACTCCACTACAACCCAGTGACCATGGTAGTAATTTGTGACAGTGCCAAGATTCCTCAGAAACCTATATATTTTCAGACATACCCTTTTATTTGTTGAAAGGATTTGAAATATGTTTGTTTGGTCAGAAAGGAATTTATTTTAAATAAATCAACTTCTACATGGTAATAAAGGTATCTCCCAAGTATCATTCATTGTAATTAAAGATTGCTTCAGTGGGCAAGAGCACATCATGACACAGCATTTTCAGAAAGATGTTTGTCTTGTTTCTGTATGTTAGGTAAGCTTGTGTTTATCAGTATCTTTTAAAGAATTATAAGAAAATCTGTAAGCTACTGACACAAAGCATTAAAAGCTTAAGAAAGGCATACTTCTTTATAATCCATTCTATGGAGTGAATTTATGCAGTGAGGGGGCTTTCTTTCCCTAGAGATGTATTGTAGGACACTACGCTCTTCTTTATTGTACACAGACTGCAACATGTAGACAAAATGTTGCTTTAAAAAGTGACTGCAATTAAGCCATTGTGTCTGTGACAGAAAAAATGGCTGATTGTTGTGTTGGAATGCATTATTAAATATGCTTGCAACTGAGCCATTGAATCTGTCATAAGAAACATGGCCAACAACATGGATGTAGAATGTATTATTAAACCATACTCCCTTACAAGTTGTGCTATTATCCCAACTTTACAAACAAAAGCAAGTTTGAAGAGACAGTTTAGGGATTGGGTTTGCAGTATGTTAATTATTTATGGTGTATTACCCATATGAAGGGTCTTCTTCTCAGTGTTATGAGTGGAATAGAGAAAAGCCATGCCAATTTTGTCTTAGGAGAGAAAGAGCAGGCTGGAGCAAGTTAGATAGGCTATCCTCTATCTTGTTTGCATAGCATGCCATTAAAAAAAAAAAGGAAAATATATCAAGAATGTAATGATGAAAAAACAAAGAATCAAAGCCAGCCCCATCAAACCCAGCCTTTTTGTCTTAACACTGCTTTGAAGGACAACAGTATCTGCAGCATCAGCCTGCAACTTTCTATCTCTAATGAGGTACCAACTACATTGCATTTAACTTCAGGAGATGCAAAGTTTTTCCACAGTCTTGGTCTACATGCAAAGCATATAAGATCAGTCTATTTTACTATAGACAGTCTAACAAAGCTTAGGCTTATTAAAGAAAAAGCAGCATTATCCACAAAGTTCAGATGCAATCTTTTCAAACATCTGTCAGCATTGGAGTGAAGGTTTGTCTCTCTCATTAGCTTGCTTTTTTCCAGGCCATCAAGATGATCCGAGACAAATGCTTGAGCAAACCAATTACTCTTGATTTATTTGATTTATTGAAAATATTATATTTTAGTTTGAAGGGTGAAATTTTTTAAGTAATTATTCATAATGGTTTTAACTCTTTAGCAGCCCCCAAAAATCTTCATTATTCGCACTGAACAACAAACAGACAAAAAAACCCAAATAACATTTAAAAATTAGTCTGTCTTGCTGTCAAAATTTCAATAATTTCAAATAGGCAAAAACTGAAAAACCACTCAAGGGTATTATAAATCTTAGTATAAAGACATATTTTTGGGGTTTTTTCCTCTTAAAAAGTAAACCCCTTCAAAATGTAAGAGCTGATTCCATTAGCTTCTGTCAAACAGTATACTCAAGTAAATGTTAGCTAGAAGCAAGCTCCTCCATCCTTGTAATAAAAGGAGAGACCTTAAATACTTATGTATAAAGTATTTAATGAAGATAGGAAAGTGGAGACATGCACTATAAATTGAATGAAATCTTTCATTTTAAGCAAGGATCATGAAATAAGGTGCTGCTTAATTCTCCTTCAGTTGAAATGTACCACCAGCTTCATGTACAACACTGCAGAATATTTTTCAATTCTTTCATTTATACTCCCTCCCCTGTTCTGAAGAGCACTGTGTTTAGAACACAATATACAATATTTTCTTATTTAATGCATATTTTGTTGGACAGATTCCTAGAAGCAGACTGGGAAGACAAGCCTATCAGTTACAAAATACCACATATAATTTAACAAGTGGATAGTTGTTTGGGATACTGGCTACTGGCCATTGAACATTATGCATATTTGCATTTGGCACAGGGGCAGGAGGTAACAAACAGCAGATTTCAAGACTGTGAGAATGGACTTTAATAATCAATGGTTTCTAATGTTCTAGAAATTGGGTTTTTTTGGTGTAGTGACTTTAGTTTGTCTACTGGGGTTCATCTGCTTTTATAGACAAAGAATTAGTAAAAAGCTTTGTATCACTGTAGCTAGAGTTAATTTCATAAGAATTGTGTAATTTTTTCCCCCAGAATGTTCATGTACATATATTTATGGTATCTTTTCTCACTTGATTTCAAGGCAGGATTCCCAAAGCTTGAAGGAAATACTGTCCTGGCACAGGGAAGTGAATAATTCTGTCTGAATTGTCAGTAACCTCTCTCAAACATGAAGAGTCCATAATAGTTTACTAAAATAAATTGTATTTACAAAAACTAATCTATTTCTTGGGTGCCATTTTTATATATGTAAGATCTATCTCAGGCTCGGAATTGAGTTTTCTTTCCACTTAGCTTTATTTTATTTACAAAAATGATTAACAAGAACTACAGCTGGTGGGTTAACAGACCTTTTTACTTAGAGAAGCTATGATAACAATAATATTTTTAGTGATTATATTCATAAACTTAAAAACAGATAAATATGATATGAAAAGTTTATAGAAGCACAGTCCAAGGGTAAGCTGTATTAATCACTTTCAATTTTGCCTCCCCTGAGAACTGTATCCATCCTAATCCATGTGAATAATATTTATATCCTATCATACAACAATCTCTATTTTGAGTATACAAACACAAGAATCAATGAGGAAATGTTCATTTCTTGAAAGACAAATGTAATCTATGAAATCTTTGGGCTTTGTCACAGTATTTTTTAGCTTTTTTGATGATTAAATCAAATATTTCATGTTCAGAAATAGATTTATGAAAAAAAATGAAGAGCAGTTTTTGGACAATTTTACCTGATTAAACCATTTAAAATTATTTCCAGAATATTTACACACAAACAAGTTTTTCATTACTTCCTGAATATCCTATAGTCATTCTCAGACTCTCTATACTTCTGCCTACTATGCAGTGAGCAATACCACGAGCAGCTGCAGAAAAATCAGCTCCTGCAGTTGTAGCTTGGAACATTGTGCATATCATTTAACCTGCTTCTCTGGCACACTTCTTTGCAAAGAACTTTACACAGACTTGCTAAATGCATTGCAGAAAGAATTATGATTTTTTATGTGCATATATATATTTTTGTATCACGCCACTGGGGTTTTTATCTTGTTATACTGCATGTGCCAAATTACACTGCAGTAATTCCACAGTTATGCTGGTGAGTTCAATAGAGGCAATCCAGATTTACAATGGGATGACTGATTGGAATCTGTGTAATGACTCCTTTCCTGAAAAGCTCTTGGTTTGAGGCAAGATTCAATACTAACTTCTATTGAGATGGAAACTGAGAAAATATGATAAACACTACCTTTATCTCATCCTGTATACAGATCAACTACACAATAGTTTCCTCCAGAAGATTACTTCTTACCAACAATATTCTTGAACTATATTAAATCCCTCTGTAATTCTCTATTATTTATGTGAATTATCGCTCACTGATGGAGAAAAAGGAAGACTACAATTTTTTATTGCTAATGCTGCCTCATATCCTTAAGCACATAAAAACACAAGATTTCTGGTAGGGAATGGATTTTGATAGCCTTCCCCCTATGTATTGCATTATGTACAAACACAACATAAAGAGAATAGAACAATTTTTTCTTCATGAACTTGAAAGACATTTCAAGAAATTAAAACCATGGTTAGTGTTGTCTAGAACAAGTAATTAATTACTAACTCATATTGATTTGTGTTACTTAATATTCATGATAAGTCTTTTAAAGCTTTCTGTTAGTAAATTAAGACTGTTATTGATCTCACCAAATACATGAATGCAATTAAAATTACATAGCTCAGTTTTGGGATGAAAAAATTATATTTTAAGTGGATATGCATTCATACCAAGCTAATTTTTATGATAAGAGCAGCATAAATAATACATAAGTGACTTACAGATATGCATAACTTAAAAATATATTTTTTAACAGAGCAAGGGTTATTGAAATTAGAGAAAATATTTTTACCATGAAAAGAAAAACTGTGTCATCTGCATGAATTCTCAGTGTGTATTAATAAGCCAGTATCATCTCTGCCTGGAGTTAATGGAGAGTTGTAGCAAATATTTTTTGTAACTGAGGAAAAGAGGAAGATTTATCTCACTGCCTTGAACACTTAAACTTCCTTATGGTGTTCACTTATTCTTCTTAATGGGGATTTAGACAATGTCTTTTACCAAACAGTTGGCTCAAGTCTGAGCAGAGTAATTCTATTTTTCATGCTCCAAACCAAAGCAGTCCAGTAATGATAACAATGCATAAAGGGATATTGCTATATGACTTTTGCATGCAAATCAGAGACTGCATTGTATGAGCAATCCAAATAGCAAAACAAATTATGGTTATAGATCTCTGAAGACACTTCCCAGAATGTGAATGATATCTGTGAACAGGCACACACAACAGCATTTGCAAGAAATAAGTTCTTTACTCTTAAAACCTGATGCACATAAGCAAAATATAAAAGCTGATTTCCTGATGTACTGTATCTCAGAAAGAGACCTGAAATTGAGTCACACAAACCTACTATTTACATGAAGGTGTCCAAATGAGACCATTGTGCCTCATCAAAATGAGTGCATTTATTCCATCAAGCTACTGGCATTAGGTATGACTGCCAAAGACCAGAGCGATTCAGAAAGCATCTCCCAAGTGGAATATTTCATCTTGACAAACACTCACACACGTGTGCACACTACCAACACCAGCAGGGGAAAGAGGAGAGAGTTTTATGCTTCACAGAGATTTTGGCAGTTAAGAATGTAATGAAACAAAGAGGCATTTGAGCCGCATAAGCAAAGATGAAGGACCAGAATACATCTTGGATATATGGAAGTGCTAAACTAAACCTGGAGTGGAAGATTAAAATCATCCTGGAGAGATTCAAACGATATTTCTAGCTCTTTCAAATAGGACATAATTGGATGTGCAGTCCATCAAGAAAGAAGTGGCAAGACCCCAGGCAGACATGCATTAAGAAAGAGTACAATAGGTCCTCTGAAAGATTAAGTAGAAGAGATTTCTGGCTTTAAAATTAAAGAGTTGCACAATGATTAGGACTTCTACAGTAAGAGGGAAAGAGGGTGATACTGAATGCACCCATCTCCTGCTTCACTTAGGTACTCGTTTGCTACAGAACCATTCATGTGAACAGATTAAACTTTTCATCTCTGTTTATCAGTGTCACAGTTTTAGCTGTGGTATTGTTTTTGAATATCGTGAATAAATGCTTTCCTCCAAATTTAATGAGTAAAATTTCAAATTTCATAGGTTCCCTCCAAACCTGAGTCATTCCTCACCAGAAAAGCACTTTGACAAATGTCCTTCTGCCCTAGCATTTTCTATAAATTAGCAACTAAGAAAGGAGAAAGGGAGAGCAGTCCTTAAACTACTCACTGTGACTAACCTTCTGCCTGAACCATGGTCAATGCTGAATTCAGATCAGCTGCTCAGATCTTTGCCAAGTCGGGTTGTGAGTCTCCAAGGATGGCTTCCAGGAAACGTGTTCCAATGGTGATTGAAATACAATGCAAAAAAGTAAAAAATCTGTTTGTTTTTTCTTCACTTCACTTCACACTATATTAATTATTCATTTTAGAGATTCAGAGACTCTTCAGATGCTCTTTTAAGATTTTTCGGTATACATTATATGGACAACTTAGTTTGCAAATTTTGGCCATGATGTCTTCACTTCTTTGCTACAGCACTAGATTGAATCCATACTCATCTCTGTTCAATTCAGATGTTGCACAGAAGCATTTATCTTACGATTTTATTGTCTTGCAATGTTTTCAGTATCTAGCAATATTTGATCCATGGTGTTACAAATTCTTAAAAGATCTTTAAAATTTTAAGATTTGTTAATGATTATGTGCATTTTAAACACATAATTTATAGATCCATGAATTTTTATAGCTCATGTTCATTAAATAATTTTTCATTTTATTTATTTTGGTCAAGTACACGAGCACCAGTTATCCCTTAAACAAATATATAAAAATATCCCTTAAATATATATAATATATATTAAAAATATATATATATTTATATATTTATATTTATATATAAACCAGAGAATTTATGTAAATATAAATATCTGTGTATATTTATGTATATGCAAACATTGAAGTTGTACATATAGCAATGTTATCTAATCCCTCAACATCAAATTCTTACAGACCTCCATTTCTTTTGATCATGACCTTGCAAATCACTAGACCTCAAGCAATTTTTTTCATGAAGAGTAAGTATTTCACAATAACAGATGAACTGAGGGTTGTTCAACAACTTCATCACACAGCACAGTGAGGAAATAAAGAAATATAGCTACAATATGGCAGAGTCATTTGGTACAGTGAAAAAAATGTGCACAAACAAGAAAATGAAGAACAAGTTTAAGAGAGGAAAAGTAGATAGCTAAATTTAAAAACTGTGGACCATTTTAAAGACAGAAAAATTGCTTTCTGGATCAGAAATTTTATTGTCTTTTAAGTAGAATTTCAAGGACTGCAGAGGTAAGCCTTCATTATAAGTAAAATTTTAGTCTAGAGGAATAGAGGAATTCAGTCAGACTTTTTGGCAGCTTCTCTTTTAATCCTAGTAATAATATTAATTTAAATGAAATAGTGAGAGATAATAATTTTATTTCAATCTAAACAAAGCAATAGATAAATTGATTTGCTACTTGGTGCTCAAGCTCTTCCAGCTAAATTTTGGTCCCTAGGAGGCCCAAGTTAACATCTATTTCATACCTTCAATCTCACAACTTATTTAGCTGAACTAAAGTTCAACTGGTCTAAGCTAACTCATAGTTTTGGGATAAAATATATGTAAAATTCATATTTTATAGAAGCTTTTTTAAAAATTAGAATTAAATGATTGGTCTACATACATGCAAACCTGTACACATTACCAAGTACCTTAAGTATTTACATCAAGCATATGGGTCAAGATCCTAATCAATTTGGACTAAGCAATGTCACTGAGATTCATTCAGTTGTTCAGAGCTTGGTGCTAATAACACGGAAATTGTGGGTTTGCTCCACATATGGGCCATTCACTTAAGAGCTGGACTCAATGATTCTTATGAGTCCCTTCCAACTAAGAATATTATGTGATTCTGAAATTGCAAAATTTATATCAGTGATTAACTTTTTGATGTCTACCAAAAATTAGTTATCTACTAAAATGCCCTCGATGAATGCAAGAATTGCTGCAAGAAATTATTCATTTAATACGTAGTAAACCATTCTACAGTACCATTCTACAGACAATGTCCTCAGTAACTCATGTAGAATAGCATATACAGAATTATAATATATAAAATGAATAGATTCTTAAGGAACAGGTTTCCTTCAGACATCAGTATTTCTCAGAAATTACTAATTCTCTTAAAACTTACTGTTTTAAAGGTTATATGTTTAATTTTTTATGGCATAGCAATCCTTAATTATCTGTGAAGCAAGGGTATCTTTTTTCAAATATACTCTTCCCTTTTTCTTGTTATAGCCCAATAGTATGGTAGCTGTAGCTATCTACTATCTATAAGAAAAATTCTGTGATAATTTGGTTATATCAAACGTGATATATTCCTTTGAACCTACAAGCATCTTGAGTTTTCACTTTATTAGTAGTATAAGGAATTTCTAAATATCTGAATATCTGATTTTGCTTGGGCTTTTTCAAATTTGGCAACCAAAGATTTTGTATATGGAAGTTATGGAACCAGGATTACCTTGGCCCCAGTCTTCAATTTGCTGACTAATTTAGGCCTGCCGATTTCTTTACTAATTTATGAATGGGAATTTTCTCTTATAAATAAAACAAATTCATTAGAACCATCTGATATTTTGCAATAAATACCCTGTGTTTCCTAATTGTAGGCTCTTATCCCTCAGCCATTTAATCTAGGGCTCTGCTCTTTTTCTGTTTATCTGTGAGAACATTTAAGAGAAATTGTTCACTTTCATGTTCCTCCACAAGTTAGTAAATTCCTCTATAACTGTCCACATTGCTGCTGTGTATCATCAGCAATACTCATTTCCTGTAAAACCCTGAAATTTGTTTCTGTGTCCAGAAATGTCTTTCTGGCTGATGTTTTCCTATTCCTTCCAAGGCAGCTAAAGTTGTTTATTTTCTTTAAAACACAACACAATTGGTTTTTCAATTGTTCTTCAATTTGAAATCCTATTGGGTAAGTTAATCAGCTTCAATATCACAGTCTTGTGCTTTTCATTTATATTCCTATTCTGCCTGAGTATTCAAGCTCTCACCTTTGATTTAGAAGTAGGGAATCAGAAAGACAGTCTAAACTCAGTAAAAGCTTGTGTGCATAGTATTCTGTGTATGACGACTCCTTTTCATCTTTGGGCAAAACATCTTCTCGAGTTATTAGTTTTACCTGGTCTGAATTAATAATTGGTTAGGTGTGGGCTTTGTGGTGCACCCACAAAAGAAGGAGACAGACACACACCTCACACCAGGTTAGGTGAACAGGCAAAGAGAACTTTATTTACACGACATGCCTATTTATAGACATCTAACAATGATCATGGATTGGACAATCCTGGAAGAATTTCTGACTCCAATTGGCTTGTTCTAGTGTCCATCCATTCTTTCTTCTTCCAAGAGGAATGCAAACAATCTTCTGTTTATCAGAAGAGAGTGTGAGAACTGTTGAAGAAATGTGTAAACATCAGAACATCAGAAGGCAAAAAAATCCTAAAGCAACAGTTAGGTTGTCTCCTAAAGTACAGAAATTTTTATATGGGTTTTTATAAGGTGACTTTTTTTTAATATATTTTACCATTGGATAATGTTTCAATACTTCTAGTTATTTAGATAGGATGAATAAACACCCTTTTTTATTGTGCAAACAATCTATACTGTTAATTTTAATTTCCTGCCTGTAATTGTCTATTGTCTTGTTTGCTGACAGATCAAAAAAGCCGCTTATTTCAGATATCACTCTGCTACTGAATTAAATTATAAAATGAAAGTTAATGTCTTAGTGATTGATAATAGCAAAATAAAACTTAATATTTCTTCTCTGTAAATTACTAAAAATATAGTGTTGAATACATAATGTTTCTATTGCAATGTAATAATTCAGGAAATGAAAGATGGAATTGTAATACTTTGAAGCAGAAAAGACCTGCAGTTTATATTCTATATCTTTGAAAAGTCATAAATAAAACTTAAGTTTAATTTAGAAAGGCCAAACAAAGATGTTTCTGTATGAGGTAAGTCATCATTTGATGGTGTAGAGAACAACCTAGGAACAAGGAGGCATTATTATTCTTCACTAAACGGAGTCAACCCTGAAGACATGGTTAGTCATCACTGTACATGTAGACAGTGGTGGACTCTAGATTATATATTACTACATAGAGAATTCAAAGCCACAGTTTCGTATCTCTCAAAATGTCAGCTCAGTTTCCCCCAGCACTCAAAAAAAAAAAAATTCTGTGTGAAAAATTACTGAGAAAGAAACTGAAAATAAGTCAGAAAGCAACTTTTTGATATTAACAATTGCTGGTAAGTACACACATTGAATATTATGCATAGCTCTGTCTGCTCCACTTCAAAAAGAAAATCCTTTAACCAGAAAAGTGTAGAGAAATTATTAGGGATGAAGACACATTCTGTGCAAGTAAATTATTTAGAATTTGGTGGACAGAATAAGTATTCTAGAAATCAGATCTCCTACCTGAAGAGCCCAAGAGCCAATGAAGACCAACTTAAAGGTTTTGTCTAGGTTTGAGACAAGTTCAGGAGGAAACATCCAGGAATGAACATCTTCTCTAAAGGCAGGTTTGAGAACTCCCTCTCTCACAAATCTCTCCTGCTCCTATGAAAGGAATTTCTTGGTGGAAAGTGAAAAACCTGTTTATTTAGCAAGCCGAGTGCACACAGGCATGGGAGAAGAACAATAACTTAATATTTGAACCTTCTAACTGTGGAGAAAGCTGATGGATTTAGAGCTCTGCTCAGCTTCTCCCAAGGTCTGGAGCTGGGATGCAGCCTCCCAGTGCATCCTTGTCAGCTCCCAGTGATGGTCTCTTCTCGGGCCAGAGTTGAACTGAACAGCTCTAGAATAAGCCGCACAAGTCAATGGAGCAATGCTGTATGCAGTCCTGGGAAAACTTCTTGTCTCAGTTAACAAAAAGAAACAATCTAAAAGCAAAGAATGCACTCTCTGCCCACTGCACAGCATAGCTGAGAGAATACGGTAGAGTAAATATGTATTTGAACATAGATCACTGAAAGAATTTCCCTGGCTTTCCCCCATCTCTAGGACCCAGCTTAAAGTTACAGGACCCATTTCTGGGCATAAAGCATATGACAGGGAATACAATATTATCATAAAGTGAAGACAGGCTTTGAACTTTTGATTCCCAGAATGTGACAAATATAATAGGATTACATTTTCCTTAACCCAACTACAAGCATCTCATACTCTTTGCACTCAGAATCATCATACCACCTGGGGTGGTCTTATTGTCAGACAATCAAGATGTTCTCAAATATTAATGCAAGAATTTTTAATTATTTTAACTTGTCCTGGATTTCTATGTATTCCATTTGTCCTGAACTTTGGTAGCTCAGGCTAGTTAGAGTGCATGCAGACCCTTTCCTTAGAAAAGAAACTTAGACTGAGATAAGCCTGAACTGATGAGAAAAGTTCTTTAAAACTCTCCTGTCTGCTTTTTTTCATCTTCTTCTCCCCTTAAGAAATTATAAACCCAACTCAAAAAAGAAAAACAAAATAAGAAGCAAGAAATTCTTCTTGAAGTAGAAGGGTCTATATCTTCCAAAGGAACGTCTTCATTGCATTTAAAAGTAGGTAAGTATCTTTCCAATAAATATCTCTAAGCCCTGACGTCCTTTTGATTGGCAAATCATTCAGTCATTGCAAACAAGCAGCTAATACACATGGGGCATGGAATATGTGGAGCAATTCAAAATCTTTAGACTGCAAAACCTGTTAAGATAACCAAAGGAGAATAACATTTTCATTGCATTCCTACAGAGAAGTTAAAATGTAAATGGAGGAAACAGGTTGAATATGTCAAAGTATTAAAAAAATAATCAGTAAGTATCAGGCAAGGCTACTTAGAGTGCAGAACATGTATTACCTTCTGTGGAAAAAGAAGTGTAACTCATACAATTGATCACAAATGTTTTTTCATTTGCTTTCATATTGCAAGCAAGAAAACAAAATATTTGCAGAAGATTTTTTTCTCTCAAACAAACATGATCTTGATGGATTTTTTGTTACTTGGTAGCAACTATACAGAATAAAACATGATATTATTAACAATGACAAGGCTAGCATTAAGCTCTCATTAGGCTGCTACAGACTGCCATAGCACCAGAAACTTCATGAGAAGTAGCAACAAACTGAGAAAATGACCTGCATTTGTACAAAAATTGCATGATCATTCATCTGAGAATATTTTGCTGACATGAATTTCAGATAGTCTTATGCAGACCAACCCCTAAGAACCAGAAAACATATGTGTCTATTCTCCAAGTTCTCTTCTAGAAATGATCTTGTGATCAAATAGTTTGATCATACCACATTGAACAATCTAAATAAATCTTTAAATATTGTGATTCTGAAAGAATCTGACAAATAAGTGTGTAAAGCAGAAGTAATCTGTGCTTAGCCTTTTCAAAAAAAGACTTCACTTCTATGATACCTCCAACAGTACCAGAAGGATTGGACAGTATTTAGGGACTGTCTGAAAAAGGTGATGCTACCCACGTTTATATAAACAACTTCCCTGATGCATCCATAGCATACAAAAGTACTCATAAATCACATTCATAATTCTGGTGGTAAAATTCCTGAGGACACCCATCCGTGGGTTGATCACAGCAGTTGTGATGATTACAGTCCAAAGACCTGAAACTGTCATAATATATAAGGGATTTTTTCTTTCTTTTCTTTTTCTTTTTTTTCTTTTTTTTTTTTTTCCACAAGGATAGAATGGCCTTGCTGCATGGCTGGATCAGATTCATCCAAATGATTTATTTTTTAGATCAGCCTGAAAGGCTTGTCTCTTCATGGAGAAGGAAAAATTATCTGAGGGGCTAAATTGAGGAAGAATGTACTATCTTCCCTTCAGCTTTTTTGCACTGAAAAGTTAGAATCACACTTGCAAAGCATGAAGTTCTGAGCTCAGAACCACCTAGCCTGAATCTGTTTCCTCAGGAAACAACCATTACGGCTAAAAAAAAAAAAAAAAAAAAAAAAAAAAAGCAGTTGAAATGTGAAAGGTAAACTTGGGAGATAGTGTTTGTCTGAAAAAAAATAATGAAATTGCCCTTGAAGCCCATCATATACATGTTAGGAGAAAGGGAATATCTATACCACTTTTTTGAGAAGAACACTGCCTCAGATGTTTCCCTATAACAATTATGAATTTAATAGAAGAGCTGGAAAGTATAACTTCTGTTTTGGAAGGGATGTTGCTCTGAAACAAGATTAAATTTCAGACACCATCACATATCTGTAGCTAAAGGAAATTGGACAACATATCTTGTTTGGGTATCACTTAAAAAGCCAGGAATACTTAATACAATTTGTATTTGTGATGCCTATATATTTTCAAATGGTTAAACTCTAGGCAACTCAAAGTACAGCACTTCTACATGGAAGGAAATTGACTTGAAGGGTAGTGCAGAAGGTGAAATATTTTAAAAGAATTATTGGTATGCATATGGTATTTGCATTTCCTATTAACCTTCATTTGCACAAGCAGAAAACCTGCTTCAAAATGGTGAAGGGCTCAGTTCAATTTGCCTGTTTATAAGATTTAATTTAACCAAAAACCTGCAAGAGAGCAGAAGCTGAAACAAAGTCTATTGCTGATTGGTTTAATGTGAAGAACCTGAAATTGATGTTGACATTTTGCCTGCCTGGAGCAATCACTACACTACATCTCTTAATTGGCTACACAAGCCTCTCCTTCTCTCACACAGCAGTAAACTCATGCTTGCAGCTGCAGGAATCTCCTATTGTAAATACTTACATGGCCAAACCAATTCAGCTAACAAAAGACTCCCCTTCCTGGATAATCCAGTTAGCCTGTTAAATAACTGTGAGCTCTGCATAAATTCTTGGTAACTTTCTGCATTATGTGAGAGCATGAAGTATGACATTATTAGCTTAATGTGCAGCTTGGAAAATGTAGAAAGCATTACGGTACATTCACACTATTATCTACTAGATTGAGCCAGGTTTATTAGCAGTGACAACCATCAAAACAATAAAAGGCATGCAAAACCAAATTCAGTTATCAGAACCTTATGGGAGGTTTGCAATCATATTAGATTATTTTCTTTCTAAAAGGCTTACATTTAGAATTTTCCATTAAAATGACCACTTTTATTGGTTTCACTCTGTCTTTCTGTTAGAACATACAAAAGTTCAGCAAATATCTTTTATTTGTAGTCTATATGTAGACTGCCTTTGTCTGATGACAGCATCTACAGTCTGCCAGATAAGATTGGGGGCTGGCTAAAAATTTCATTAAAAAACAATTTTTTCTTAAAACTTCAAAATAAATCCCTTTGTGCTTGCAAATTCAAACATCAATCACTGTGTCTTGCTGTAGAGACTGTCAATATGGGTGCAAAAAATACCTCACAGGAAATGTGTAAAAATTATTAGGTTGGGAACTGTCCCTAGGTGGAAGTTCAGCTTCAGACTATTTTCCTCCAATTTGCCATATAGTTTTGTGCTTGCCCTACAAAAAAAAATGAGGAAAAAAATCCAACCAAACAAAAATCCAAGTAGCTCCTTCCAATACAAGGCTGTTTTTCCCCTGCAAAATGAAACTTTAAATAGCCTTGTGATAGCTGCACTGGTAGTACACAAATACTTAATTGAATGAATATTTGTGTAAATGTCCATTTACATCAGGTATAAATAATTTAAAGATAGATTTTTAGTCTAATCCTAAAGTGCAGATTTTTTTTTCCTCAGAAACACATCGATTGATTGTTGTAAATTATTACTTGTAATATTTAATTTGTGAAAGTGACTAAGTTTAGAAAGTTACATCAGGCAGTAAGGTCTAAAAAATTTTAAGTTGTCATAGCAACATTTTTTTGTTGCTGTTCATAATAGAAGCTTTTACCACAAATGTTTGGGGTTTACCACTTTAAAATGAGGTTACTTAATAAATTAAGAAATTAACTTACTGCATGAACACCACAAAGGGCAAATTAAGTTTTCTTTGCTACTGTCTGTAACTTGTCTTGGCAGAATTTGCTGTTCATAGCTCTTCAGAAATTTACATTGCTTTGCAACCTCTTAGAATTTGGAAATTTTTATCAGATCTGCTTCGCTATCAGACATCACAAAACTTATTCAAGGTTTGGAAAGGAAAAAACAGAGTTTTTATTAACAATATTTCCAGCATGAAGTCAAATAGAATTTCAATATCCTCAACTCTAGCTAGATCTATAGTCATTATAGATCTTCTACCAGTAGTCACACACAGTGAGCTGCTTTTGACTGTGTCTACTGAAAACCTTGTCAACAAATGTTGAAAACCTGAAAGGAAACAGGAACACTCGGAAAACATGTAACATTTACAGGCATTGCTGGAGTGATAACTAGAATAGTTAGGTTATTTCATTTAGCCAAGACACATTCATGCATGTATGCCAGTGCAGTTAAATTAAAAGGCATACACCTGGGAACTATAAATACAAGCCTCACCTCCATAAAGTGGAACTGCATTTCAGATATCAGTAGGGAAGGCATGGTGATTTTGGAAAGTGAGAAGAGAAGGATGAGACCATAATAAAACAATTTAATTTAGTCTGTAATTAGATTTTGAAATTACTGCTCAGAAAATGAAGAGAAGTCACTAAAAGGGGCTGTGTATAAGCTTTGTTGTATATGAGGGCAATTCACAATTTGCTAAAGCTAGACCCAGCTGTCAAAATAGGAGATTTTTGCTAGGACATTGTAGTTTTCCTGTGTCAGTGTACACCAATGAATTATTATAACTTCATTATCTCACACATGTCTGTTGGTTAAGGTAGGTTATATATCTAAAAATGTGGATTTTAGTCCACCAGATATCATGGGCTTAAAACAGTAAACCCTTAGTAAGACATTGCTGACAAACAGGAGATCACTCTAAACTAAAATAATATTCACCAATATATTTTTAAATTTAATAATCTATAAAAAACAAGTATAAAGCTAGTGATTGCAATTATGTTGATAAATGGTAAGGGATAATTCAAGATAAGCACGCTATGGCTATTTGATTGTTCTCCCACACTTGCTCTCTGGAAAATTCAATCTCTTCTGTAGTCTCTCAGGAAAATCTTAAAAAGATATCATCCTACAAGCATGACTGAAAGAAAGCCTCCAGTGTTTTCAATCCTTTTGACATCTGTAACATCTGTTTCACACTCTTTCATTAAGTAAGATGTGAACACTATTGTGTTCACTAAATGTGAGCTATATACACTTGTCTTGGGCCATCTTAATAAAACAGAATTAAATTACTCTGACAAGAATTTTTTTTTCTTACTACAATCACTTCAGCTAAAGCATCTAATTTAGACCATATATAGATTTACACAAAATAATTATATTTTTATATACATGGGGAAAGAAATCCGAGTATTTTGTTGTCTCTTGCTGTGGTCAAGAATTTTTTAATCCAGCAGCATCTCACTACTAGGCTAGAGGAATAAAATAATTAACATGTATACAAATTGTTTTATTCCTATAGGTTGTAGCTAATTTTGGTGTTCTTGGATGCAAAGATTGATTTATGATGAACTCAAATTTCTTTCGATTTCCTAGATTATTCTCCATTTTTGACTTAATGCAGTCCATGTTTTTTGTAAAAATAACTGTCACCATTTTATATGGGTGATGCAGAATGGGAGATAAAACAGAAGCTTTTTCAGAGGTCAGAAGTAGAACAAGAAAGAAAGGCAATTGGTGAGGTGCAGCAATGATTACTAGGGTTTCTCATTCAGGAAGATATAGGAATATTAATGGCAGATGTGAATGCCTACTGTATGAAGATTTTGAAGCTATGTGCAATTTCAGTGGGTTGCTGTCCTTAAAACAGGAACACATTTGAAAATGAAAAGTTCAACATACCTAATGGTTTCTTCCTCCTTCACCCAAGGTTTAAGCCATAGGACTGCCCTTTAGATAGTTCAACAAAGCAAAGCATAGCTCGTGAGAGACATGCAAAGATCTTGACATTGTATTACACTCTCAGTTTCAAACCTAGGCCAACTCTTCTCAAGACAAAAGGTGTCTTGGATAAATTTTCCTGAGAATATTTGGGATAAAGAAATTCACAATTTCTTTTTGTTCTTTTGATAATAATGGCAGTAGTGAAAAACAATAATCCTCATACTTACTGTTCACTGGCAATAGTCTGTGTAAATAGAAATATATTTCCTCTGAGTGTGAGATTTTAGGTATTTTAGGCTATACATTCATTAAAATGCTTCTCATTAACAATATTCAAAAGCAAAATTGGTCAGCTTTTAATCCTCACAAATACCTCTCGGCTGGATATATTGTGGCAGAGACTATCCCACAATTATTCTGATAAATCTGTATTAAAAACATTTAAGTAGCCTGAAACTTTTAATTGCATACACTGGAGAAAACAAAATAATATTTGAATACCAGACACCAAGTGAATTTCATTGTGATTTTTCATGGAGTGGTAATATAACAAAGCCATCAATGTTTCATTAACACTGAAGAACTCTCAGGCGTGTTGTCAAAAGCAGCATCTTTTCTAAAGTAGAAAAACTATTAAAAAAAAAAAGAATTCGTGTTACTTAGCTCATTTGGATACATTAACAGCAAAATAATTCTTCCTGATGATTTTTTAAAGTAATAATAACAAAACCTGATAATAAATAATAACAAACAGCAATAATAACAGAGCAAAATAACATTCCGTGAACTCTTATCTTTCACTCTAAAAAGTTTTGTATTCACCTCAGTGTTATAAAAATTTTAATGAATTGAACGTGGAGGAGAAGACCAATATTGATATAAAAGGCTGAGATTCAATTCTACTACAATTTCAGTTTCTCAATGCAAGACATCCAAATACAATAACTTTACAAATTTGACCTGGAAGTACTGTAAATAAATGAGTTCCTTGTAACACAAGGAGTATTTTCAAGCTTTTCATAAACTCAGAAAAACATCTCTGGTTCTGTGATATCTTCAGACAAAAGTTTCTGGTTTTTTAAAATATGCTATACTAATTTGCCAGAATATTGCAAAGTATGTCTTTAATTTTAAATGCAACTAAATGTTTGAATGATTTTCTTTTGATTCCAAATTTGTTGGAAGTTGTTCTTGAAAGCGAAATCACAGAGGAAATATGAGACAGAGATGTGAACACAGCATATCAAATTGACAGTTTTCTATACATATTCTGCTTCTACAATTCTTGATTCATTGCAAGAATAGAGGCTTCATGGTAATCTTTGTTGCAAATGCATAATTCCTGACTTTGCTATTCAAGTCCACGGTAGTAAAAAAAAAAAAGGTTGAATACAGATTGCCAGTTCACTTAGTAAACTGACAGAACATTTAGCAAATTACATGACCTACATGAAACTCATGTTTGAATTACATGGCACAATAATTTGCCTGTGTCAGTCTACTGACTGGCATTTCTTTATGAAAATGACAAGTCAAAGTTTGCAATTGTAACTTCATCTAAAAGTAAGAAGCCATTTTCTCAACTTTATAATTGCAAAAGACATTCTGAACAAATATGAATCAGGAATAACCAGAGAATTATGTCTGTCAGTTTTAACCTGAGATAATAAAGCCTAGTTATTAAAATGCTATCTCTTCCCATACCTCAGTGATTCTTTGATATGCAATATTAGCTTATATGAAAATATAAGGGTTTTAAACCTCAGATTCCCTTCATACAAACCAATATTTCAATTCTATATCATCCTCTTGACCTTTTAGCTAAAGTAAGCTTTTATAAGAAAAGCTGAGGTTGTTGACCATGTGGATAGGACACAAAATACCCCTTGTGGTCATCTGACTCTGCAGCGAAACCATTTAATAACATAAGGCACCAAAATCTAATATCATAACAAAGAACAAATATTTATTGAATGTTTAATGTTTTTAATAACTTCAGAATCAGACCACTTCTAGTATCAGCAGGTGAAAACACATAAGAAACCTTATCCAAGAATGCAGGGAAGAAGAGGCAGAAGGATTGAATCATTGAGCAATTACATGCTTTTGGAGCAGCTCAGCTTTGTGGCAAGTCACAGTAGGCTGAAAAGTCCTGATTGGAAAATTACTATCCTTCCTGTGGGAATTAAAGAGAGGCAGGCTTCTATAGAATGATTCAAGTTTCAGGAAGACTTAACCCCCACTGAATGAGCTTGTCTCTTGCCTTATGAAACAAGACTACCACATGGAGCTCCTGAATTTAGTGACTAAGGTTGGAAGGAATTGAGACCTGCCCTTTACTTTGACTTTAAATAGATTTTTATTATTTCTGTTCTCTTTTTCCTCCAGTATTTGTTTAGCTAGCAGAAATTAGAGTTATTTTGACATGGATTCACAGATAAATGAAAGTAATTCTCCAGCTCTTCACCTATGAGAAAAAGTTGAAAGATTTAGTGCTTCTTCAAAATTGTTATTAAAGTCAAAATAATGTTCATGTTTGTAGAAAATCTAATCCTCACTGTCGTGGTATAACCTTTTCGCCTTAACAAATACTACAACCAAATTAAGGGCTTCAAATTCAGACTTAATTATTGCACCTTGCTCAGCAATTAAAAGGGAATTACAAAATAGATACTATGGCATATGTCATAATTAAACAAGCATTTTACAATCGTATTTTTGCTCCTTTATTTTATTTTATTTTTTTATAATGATGCTGATCAAAGCAATAGTGGGAAGTGAAAATTGTCTTTAAATAGAGGTGCCTAACCTTCTGCACAGAACTTGCAGCTTCTTAAATCAAATCTTTATGTGACTGGAAAATTAATTATAGCACTATTTTTTTTATGGATATGAAACGAAGAAGTGGTGCTTTGGTGCATAATAAGACAATCTTAAGACTCTAACTCATACACAGGCATCTATTTCACTGCAGATGGAAAATATGCCTGTGGAGACAAGTGTGTTGACAATCATATTCTGCTCTAAAAACTTTGAAGTTAGAGCCACAACAAGTAACTTTAAAGGCTTTGGGATAGTATTGTGATCACCCCAGAAAAGACAAATTATGGTAAAATTAAACTCCTTTACACATTGCAGGGTAACCGTTACATATGTGCAGAATTTGTATTTGTTTGAAGACAATTCTCTTATGCTGTTTCAAGAAGGGAGTTATATTTAATCACAACTTTTGTTCCAGTTGGATGTTGTCATTCCAGTATCACAGTCCTTCCACTAAGACCTGCAGTCAAGGTCTTCTGGAAATGCTCAGTCTTGAGTTTTCTTTTATACTTTGAACTCTGCCAGAGAACAAGACTCAAGACAATTTTCGGATTTTAGCACAACATCCTTAAGTAATTTAACAACTGAATCTTATTTTTTTTTCATTTAAAAATTCATGGTCAATACAATTTTGCAAGATCACTATGCTTTCATACTGACAGTGAAGACCTACGCATGAATTACTATTCTGTATAGACCTCTTAGACAACCTCAGAATGATTCGATTCCACAAAGGGTGCCCCACACTATAGCTCAGAGGCAGTAGTACCAGCCATATAAGTCAGTGGGAAACTGTACCATCTATTTTGTACAGGTTTATTGATGGCACATGTTCTGTGTAGACACAAATATCCTCAGAGCACTGAAATGCAGCTTATGGTAGAAATGAACAAGAATAGTATTTCTAAAGTAAGCCACATCCAACTTACGCAGGTGCACAAAACCACTATTGACTGCTCAATATTTAGAGAAGAAAGTAAAGAATACCCTGCCTAACTTGAAAATACCATTATTATTCATGACAGAATACAACGATGCATAAAACTAAATTTTAATCAGCAGCACACACCTCTTTAGGGGCAAATGACTCTGCATAGAAAAAGCAAACCATCCCCAGTTTAAAATAAAGCTTCCCTTTTTCTTACTCAATTTCAAACCCACTAATGATCACTAAAATCCTAGGTAAGTAATGGTGTGTAACAATTTAAGTGCTAATCAGACATCAATTAAAAGAAAAGCTTACTGAAACCTGTGGTGGTGATGTCTAATCAGTGTTCATTTGTGATCAAATTCTATCATGACATTGCAGAATTGTCATTGAAAAATTAGAAAATCCTCTTGTGTGCAACATTGAAAGATCACTTGTATTGCTTTGAGGGCTGGATCAACCAAACAGGAAAAAAATAAGCCAAGGACACCTAAGAAGATACAGAAGAAGTCAGAAACTTGGATGTGTCTCTACATATTTTAGAATAGGACTATAAAGATCATTTAACCCAAAAGTCAAATGTCAGCCTGGATAATGTCAACCAGAGTTGTTGATGTCAGATTTTCAAATACTGATTAACCTCAATAATATATTTTGTGAAAAATTAACAGTTTAACAAACTTCTGAGCAAGTCCTCCAGGCACAGCATGTATCAAGCACCTGTGAGATGCCTACGGGCTCAACAGGAAGATTCTGCCAATGTGACTGCTACTGTTTGGACATTGTCAATAGTTCCGTATTTTAACGCAGGGGAATGCATCTGGAAACACTTTAAAAATTACAATTTACACAAAAATCACTATATCTATTTGTTTTCAGAAGGTACTTCTAGTGACAATCACAATATTTAACTGCAACAACCCTTCTTAAATATTTATGTAATTTTTCAAATATTGGAAACTTGATACATGTGATAGTAGAATAGTAAGTAATAGATATTGTTTGCCCTTTCCTCAAGGGAGTGAATCACAGCTGCCTTTCCAGACTGCTCTGTTGAATGAAGACACTATTGAAATGGATTTCACTATAAATTGAGAATTGCAACTTTCTAACAAACACCTTTTTATTAAATCCCTTCAAATCACTCGAAATATTCATCTCTCTCTGAAGTTTTTTGCAACCTGACCTCAGGAAATTCTTATAAAGCTGAATGAAGACTAGCTGAAAGTCCCCTAAGTGACTTTGAGACAAACGGAACACAAGGATCCACCTAAAAAAAGACCATACTTAATTTCTCTCAGATCAAGTTCTTCTTGATATTTCCTGTGGAAATAAATGCCACTACCTATCTCTTTCTTCAGCCCTTGAGTCAGAACACTAACTGCTAAACAAAGCATACACACACATTTCTTTAAGTGCTTTTGTTGCAGCTTTTAATTCTATTGAAGGATAAAGGGTTATTGTGGTCTGTTGTGATGCACACAGAAAAGAGAGGGAGACAGACATACCTGACCCCAAGTTGGATGAACAAGAAAAGAGGACTTTATTTACATGACATGTCTATTTAAAGACATCTAACAATGAGCACGGATTGGACAGTGATGATAAGACCTCCTGACTCCACTGGCCTCATCACCTGTCCTTCAATGCTCGCTTCCTCCAAAGGAATGCAAAACAATTCTGTTTATCAGAAAGAGTGTGTGAGAAAGTATAACATGAATATGTCAACATCAGAAGGCCAGAAACATCAGGGCAACAGGTTGTTACTATTATTATTATTATTATTATTATTATTATTATTATTATTATTATTATTATTATTATTATTATTGCTGTTGCTGTTATTATTGTTATTATTATTATTCTTGGATCATTATTGGAAATGCTGTTCAATCTGCCCATATACTCATATCACTAAATTCACTTCTGTTCTACTTCAGAGATACACACAAGAAAGAGAACTGAAGAATTGTCCTTCCCCAAAACACTCGAAGTAGCAGACTTCAGGTCAAAGACTAAAAGAAAAAAAATAAAAAAACAAGCACAAAAATACTAACCAAAAACCAATTGGGCCTGGCACAATTTCTTTATTACTCAGTTTTATATTCTCAAAGCTAAGCGAATCCCACACCTATATACGCTTCAGAAAAAATACTCTGACATCCACTGCCAAATTTCAGACTATGAAGTATGTTCAGGGGACTAACAAAAACTTTTTGATGCCCCCTGGATATCCTTGAATAGGTACATTACTAGCAAGTTGGGAATTCCTTTTGGTACACCTAGCCAAGGTAGTAGTCACACACGGCAGCAAATAGAAACCAGCAAAGCTGCAAATGCAGCGGCGTTCAAGACCAGCTTTAGCCCCAGTATGATCAGACACTAAAACAGTCTAGTTTGAAATGACATAGGTTCTGATAACCATGCAAGAGAAGTGAACAAAGAAGCCTAATCCTTAGCTACTCTTCAGAGCAGAAGACAGTAAAAAGCAACTCCTCTGCAAAGTATTCAAAATGTCATTTCTGTGAAAAACATTTAGATGTGACAGTAATGCAAGGTGCCAGGGGAGAACAGGGAAAACTGAACAGGAACTCTGATTTTGAGAGGCAAGTATCCCGTGGTGACCCTTTTGTATTGTTTCGTTTTATAAAGCAGAACAGAACCACAACTCTTGAATGGCAAACAAGAGATATGTCCAGATATTTGAAAAAGCAAATTAAGTACAAATTCATTGGCTGGAAGGTAACAGAACTATGTCTGCTTGTCCACCATTAATATGTTTAATATGAGGCATGATCTTTTACTGCTGAGATGGGTAACTTTTCCTATGGCTTCCATTAGTTATTCAAGAGTATAAACCACGGCCAGCTAAATCAAGCAAGAATATAATCTTATTTCAAAAATATGTTTCAATAAATCTTTCAATAAATAATGACTATTTATATGCCTAGTGAAAATATACTTTAATCTGAAGGTCTAGCACTAAAGAGTCCAACACCTAGAAGGCAAAATTCCCATTCAAGTAGAAAAAAATTATTATTTCTATTATTATTGCTATTATTATTATTATTCCTAAATCTAAGATATTACTAGTTTCTTGAGCTTTATTAAACAGCGAAAAACAGAATCTGAAGATAGAAATCTTTGTCATTTTCTTTGACAAGATTTCTGGTACATGGAAAGAAACCTTATACCAAATTATTTATTTCATTATTTTTGTCATGTATTTTGTTAGGTTTTATTTTTTAAATAAAATTTTCTGACGAGTTAGCACTTCTTTACAAATAAAGCAGCTAATTCATATTCACATAAATTTTGTTGGCTATGATATTTAAGCATAAAATCATGGAATTATTTAGACTAGAAAATACCTCCAAGTTTATCGAGTCCAAGCTTTGACTGACCATCACTTTGTCAACTAGGCACTAAGTGCCACATCCAGTTGTTTCTTGAACATCTCCAGGGATTGTGACTCCACATTCCTGGGCAGTGCATCCCAATGCTAGCCAACCCTTTCTGTGAAGAAATTCCTCTTATGTCCAGCCTGTACCTTCTCTGGTGCAGTTTCAAACCACTTCTTATCCTGTCACTGGTTGCCTGGGAGAAGAGGCCGACCACCACTGGGCTAAAACATCTTTCATGAAGTTGTAAACAGGAATAAGGTCACTCCTGAGCCTCGTTTTCTGCTGGCAAAACACCTGCAGCCCCTCAGCTGCTCCTCACAGGATTTACTCTCTAGACTCTTCACCAGCTCCCTCTCCTTCATGGACTCACTCCAGCACTTCAATGTCTTTTTTGAAGGGAGGGGCCCAGAATCAACAAACTGCAGAGGTGCAGCACTGTCCAGCACAGAAGGTACTTCCCAGGTCCTACTATGGATTCTTTCTGAAAGGCTTTTATTTTGTCATATGTGTTTTTATATATAATAACTATGTTTTTGGTCAGTTGCGAGATGAAAAATTGTTTCTAATGATTTTTCATTAAAGGGAATTCATTGGGTAATAAAGCTACCATTCTTTGTTCACATAAATCTCTTAGTACAGTGTAAGAAATACAAAAATAATAGTCACAGAAAATGTCTGCTATTCATCCTTTCAGATAAACTTACAATGCCAGTTAGAAACATCTAGCATAAAAGACAACACCTGGTAAGGCCCCAAGCATTTTACACTCTATTCCAACATGAAGCACATCAAGTAAAAAATACTAGCGTGACAATATCTCAGCTTTTCCAAATATTCCAAATTGTTTTCTTATTGCAAGTCTCTTTTTAAAAGATATAAAAAAATTGTGCACAACTTTTATTACACAGCCCAAGTAATGAATTATAGATTGTCTGTTCTGTTGTATCATGTGATAAATTATCTGGGCAATTGCAGAAGAGCAAATAATCATTTTTATTTTACTGTAGGTATTGTGAAGACAGAACAATATTTTCTGAATTTCATATTAACCCTGCTAACTACAAGCAAGGACACAGTGTCAAAGGTCAAAACATTTGAATTTCCTACACTTTCATATTTATTAATACTTTTCCAATTATTCAAAAAGAATTCCATTATTGCCTTGAAAAGTCAATAGACAGTTTACCTTTCAGCTATAAAATAATGAGAAACTATAGAAAAAATTTTGATATGTTTATGGCTTTGGGCATATGTGGTTACAGATCTACAACAATTAGAAAATAGATCCTGAAATTTCTCCTCACAAATCTGAGTTTTTCTAAGGCAAATTTTATATCTTATTCAATACCATATGTTTTGACTGTCATAACTATATGGGATAAAACATTATTCTCAGAAAATAAGGTTTGGGAATAGAAAGTAGTCTTATCTGCAGACTGTTTTATAATCTATTGGTACTTTCAAAAATATATTTCACTTTTTCTAGTAATCTAATAGTGAAGCAGCTTATGTATAGATTCAATAAATTCAAAGATTCACTAAGTTCTTTATATACTTTACACAAAAGTGACCTATAGACATTTTTGATCTTACATACACGGGTTTGCCTCAAAAAAAGTAATTCTGAAAAGGAATTATCTCATTTTCTGGACTCAGGTACAGAATTAATAATTCAGGAATTCATGGGAGGAAGTAAGTACCTGCAATATTCAACCATTTGGTCTTGTCTACCTCTGTCCTGATGCTGAACAACACACAC
Organism: Acridotheres tristis; assembly: GCA_037013685.1. Lineage (NCBI taxonomy): Eukaryota > Metazoa > Chordata > Aves > Passeriformes > Sturnidae > Acridotheres > Acridotheres tristis. The sequence continues at coordinate 93,444,352 of CM072884.1, forward strand.
TGTCTGAAGAAGAATGCTGCGTGATTTTCCTTGAAAGTTGGGTGACTCTTTAACTTTCCTGCACTGTCTAAATCTTAAAGGAACCCTGTTTCCCTGTTCATTTTAACTGTACAGTTCTGAAGGCTTTTTCCTACAGTCATGTAGGCTTCTCCAGTCCTGTTATAGTGGGTTTTCTCCTTTTTAAAGATATTTTCATCCAAGTTCAGCCTTTCTTGAAGTATTGAAATCATTTTAGAAAGCTCATACTTGATAAAACATTTCAAACTCTTTCCATTCATATTTTATCAAGCTTGCAATAGAAGTGAAGTTTGGAATAAGACATTCTAGTTCCCACGTGGGGAAAGCACTTGCTACTTAAATGTTATATTCTATACATTTTTGTTCTTTATTCAGCATTTCTTTTCCAGGGTGCTGAGTGCTAAAAGTGAAACCTGGACCATTATGATACTTCAGCAAGAAAAGTATGAATATGAAGTAATATAATTGATTTTTTTTAAGGTGTAAAAATCAGTGTAGATCAGAACAACTGGAGACAAAAAAAGAACAAATAAACAACAACTCTACCCCCAGGTTCCTTTGTGTGGTTTTTCTTTGCTAGTTTTAGTGACAAAAAACACCTTGTTATTGTGCTTATGAATATATGTCCTTAAACTTTTTTTTTAAATTGTTCCAATCCATTGCACAAAATCTCTCTACTGCAGAATAATAATTTATACAAGACCCTCAGTATGAAGGTCTATTATTAGATAGATTTTTATCTAGCTTAAAAAATATGGTTTTGGGTCTCTCATCAGTTCACTTTACCTTGGGGTTTTTTTTTCTACATCTACTAAGAAGTAAATTACTACTTTCTCAGCTGAAACCAGGACACCTACATGGAAAAAAGAATAAATACAACTGCATACAATGCATTATTACAGTGACTATAAAATTTTTAAAATACTGTAAAACATCTAAAATATTATCCTGAAATAAAATTAAGGTCTAAATGTGAAAATAGTTCTATTATTTGTAGTACTTCTACATATTATTTGTAAACCAGAAAGGACTTTCATATTGCTTGCTAGGCATATTGATGATAGAAAATATGGAAAATTAGTTTTCTACCTGGCAGTGCACCATTCACATTTTTTGGCATATTATGAATGTGTAATGCCCCTGGTAACTTACGATATAGTGAATACTTCACTAGTCTGTGTGGGAAATTTTCTTGAGAACTTGGAAAAAGAAAGACTTTCTACTGCATCTGCCTCAGGACTGGGAGACTTTGGAAGACTGTCTCCAAAACAGCCTTCTAACACCATAGGAAGGCATCATCTGAAAAGTCAGCATTTCACTGGCCAATCCAAAAACTCAAGTTCGGTATCCTGCCCCACTCTTCTTGAAATATCTACCAAGAGACTTGGTGTTTACAGGGACCATGCCAACATTTTTCATGTTATCTGAGAACAAACATACTATCAGTAAAGCAAGATTCATGAAAGAGAAAACTATCCGTGCTTAATAAGCATAAATATGTGTTTTTTCTTAAAATCCATCCAAATTGGATTTCAAGGTGCTGGGAGAATATATTAATGGACTTACCACTGTGCATCAGCCCTTCCTCCCATACACTACCTCAACATCACCCATTTGTGCTGGCAGTGGAAGAATTGCTGCCTAGATAGACCTTCAGTATGTCTCACTGAAACCATTCCCAGAAGAAGGTGAAAGCTGTGAACACTTTAAATTTGTTTGTAATGATCCTATAGGATTTATATTCCTGAATAGCCTAGGGTAGCAGGAAGTAAGTTAGTAGTAAATGGAACAAGTCACAGTGTGAAGCATTTCAGCACTGTCTTTACCAACTAGTTAATTATCTCTTAAAGGTTTGAAAGATACAAAGTCTGTGGAAGATATCGCTACTAAAATTGAAGTTGTCATTGTAAGCCATCCTTGAAAAATATTTTCTTTGAGTGACTTCATGTAACTGACTGTGTTTCAAGAAGCACAGTGCAGGATAAAACTAGTAGAAATGGAACAGTACGCTCTGCTTTCAGCCTTATAATTTGGAGAAAAATAGAAACTCCCACGCACATGATACATTTCTGTTGGTCAGCATATCACCATGACCTGTATGTTTGTAACATATTCCTTATATAACCACTATGCAGTCACATTTGCCAGTAGGCTGAAATAATGCTGCAGTAAAAGTAAGTTCTACTTTATCTGGGTTTCAAGAACTGAGATTTATATTTTACAGCATGTTAATTATGGCTATAAAGTTCAGCTAGCTTCCTGCAAATGAGTCCAAAAAAACCGACTATAAACACTCAGCAAATGGACTGTGCTACTGGTACCAAGGCTGTATGTGGGAACTCATCACAAGCACCTGAAAAAGGCTGAGGGATAGAGGTCATGAAACCTATGAGCTGCAAAATTCCTCCTGGATGTTGAAGTTTTTTGAACTGACAAGAAATACTTTTATCTTCTTGCTAGATTGGAGCAAGACAATTCACAATAGAAGACAGTGATGGACTCAGTCTCCAACAGCTCCACAGAAGATCTCCTAAATGGACATGCTTATATTACTGTACCATTTAGGCAACAAGAAACAAGCATAATTAGCTTCATGTCCGTACATTCTTTCTTGGTGGCTTCAGCTAGCTATTAAACAGGGAAGGAAAATTTTCCTTGACAGCTTTCCTTAAGTTTCTTAATGACATCTGGAAAGGGAGATAAAATCCTTCAAATATTTGTTATTTCTTGTGAAAATTTAAAGCATAATTATTGAATTACTAACAGAAAAAATGAGGGTTAAAATATCACAGAATAGTCATGCTACCTATATTTACCATCTGAAGAATAGTGTCTTTTCTTAACTAAACTCCAGTAAAATTAGGATGACCTTCTCACAAGAATATTGAATCAAATAGGTAGACACTTCATAAAATCAATAAAGACAATGTAGTACCAACAACCTGACAGAAATAATGTTGTGAACAGGTGCAAAGTCAATACTATAAAAATTATTAAATATTCAGGAAGAGATTTGTAATGAATGACTAAGGGTTTCTAGAAAGCTTCTCCAGGACTTTTCTCCAGAAAGGAAAGTAGATATGCTATGTGCCAGTTTACATGTGCTATAAGAGCCTGAACACAATGTGTTGAGTAGTATTGCTTTATATTTTGAAAAGTATACAAGAAATGCATGCCAAACAGAATCAAGTCCATTCAAAACAGATGGAGGATGCTTTTAAAACATCCTCCTTTCATAGCATGAAAGTCATATAGCATGACTCCTTGTGTCCAAATATGACAATATTTCCACATAAATAGGAAATAAATGGCAATAATCTAAGACTCTGTAAGGAAACCTACTGTTCTTGGCTATTCAGGAGAAGCTTTGAATATTGCAATGATACTAGTTCCTCTGCTGACTTCTAATGAGGCAGTCTCTTTCAAAAAACTGTAACTGCAGGATTGTTAGTTTTTACATGGGAGGAGTCTGTACTTCCATTATATTGTGACTTAGGTTGTAAACACAAGTATGGACTTTGAGCATAAATATAAGTTCATTCAAAGGATTGTATATTTTTCTGAAGTATTATTAGTAACTTTTAAACCAAATTTTGCAATTCACGATTCCAGAAACATGAAAGGAATAGAAAACAAGCAGTAAAAAACATCAAAAATCAAGACTTTGCCTGAACACCACCACGAATGTGGTGCTGGTTTTCATTCATTAAAGAAGAAAGACTTTACCAATTCATATTAAGTATTTTTGAGAAAATAATTAATATGCTCTTCATCTACCTTGATGTAGATGAAGAAGAATATATTTAATTATTGGATTAGGAAGTAATTTTGGCATAGTTAAGAATACATTGATCCAATATTTAAACAGATGTATAGAAAATGCTCATCTGTCAAGAAGTAGAGCTTAATTTTATCTGTATTTATGAAAAGAAAAATTTGCAATAAACATTGGACTTATCATTTAATATTTGGTATTTGCCAAGGTTTATTGAATTTTTAAGGCATGAAAATCCTACATTAGAAATCTGTGATCCTTAGGATGAAATTTGAAATTATAAAATTGCTTGCAGACATAAATTCTCTCATGCAGATTCCCTGGATGCTTTGCTCTACTACTCCTCAATTTGGATACTTTTTTCCAATATGTACTTACAGTTTAGGCAACTAATAAGTTCTTTAATTCTGTTTCTGCTCCACAAATTTATTTTAAGTACCATTTACATCCTGATATGTGCTTCTAGGGATCCTCTTATCCTCTTTATTATTGTCAAAGAGAATATATTCATTCTAAGAAAACAACCCCAAGGGAACTGAAAATTAGCATTTTACTTCCTCACTTCACTGATGGACCCAAAGTGGTAGATTTTTGCCACTTAACATAACTGGTTTTCACAAAAGATGGGGAAGGGAATAGAGAATTGACACCCTCATACCTGACAGACAGTAGTCAGAGCACTTCATTTTGACTTTTTTATTGTACTTCCAACATCTTGAAAATCTTGCTTTGGATTGGTTTACCTCCAGATCTTAGATTTGATAAAGAAGCAAAATGGACAAAATATCAGATTTATTGAAAATAAGGATTTCTCATACCTAACAAAAGAAGAAAGCTTGTGAATGCTTACCACATCAAATTTTATGTGAAATAAAACTAAATTACCTTCAGGTCTTTCCCTCTCTATCCTCTTTCTCCCTTTATACCATTTCAAAATAGCTTAAAGCTATCTCCTGTCCAAAAAGAAATGATCTCTCACTTTAATTTTATACAGACTTTCAAAGCAGAGATACATAATTTATAGGTCTCACAAATATCAACTGAAAAACTGTTTATTATAGGGCTTTTTTATTTGAGTCAAATTTAGTTTAGCTTGTCAAGCCTTTAAAATTAGCTTTGATTTTATTAATTCAGGGAGATTAAAACCCCTCCAGCAAAATTTTGGGATAAAATCCCCAAGAGGTATTTGGATTTATCTAGTTCTTAAAGAAAGAAGTGTTAAATTATTAATGGATTACACACAACTAACTAGAATACCCTCTATGTTCAGATGTGGAGGAGGGGGAAGAAATATTTTCCTGTATATTTTTATTTTTTCATGTTTTGCCCGAATGCTCTCACTTATATTTTCCCATTTACAGATTGCTAATATTAATTAGGATATTGACGTTAATGAGAAATGCAAATGAGCTATTCTTTATTACATAAACAGGACATTTGGGACCGTTAGACAAGTTTGAGTTTTTTGTCAGCAATAAATTTGGTTATCTGGTTCCTGTAAGTCTAGTCTTGTCTTAGTGCATTTATCTCCTCCAAGAGAGTATTGAAGAAACTACTCTGCCTGAGGTATTTAAACTTTCTCATCTAAACTAGAACATTTGAGTGTTACACAAATATAATGTGTATTAATATAAACTAATACATAATAAATTATCCTGCAAAAATATTCCCTCCAAGAGGTTTTGAAATTAAGTGAGCATTCTTCTAATTCTTTATCAAAGTGTTATATATGATATATATATATATATATATATATATATATATATATACACATTTAAACAAGGGGTAGGTTTTCTCAAAAATACTTTTTTTTAAGCATATTTTTATTGTACTCATTCTGATTTGCCCTTTCTTTGCTTGTATTTTACAGAAGCTATTTCAAAGTTATTTGCATTAAGTGTGAGGTTTTTTTCATGAGTTTAGCATAACAGCGGTTAAGTATATGTATTATGAGGGAAGAAAGAATACTGTTTCCTTATTATTGCTGAAATACAACAAGTGAAATAAATCCTTTGCTTATTCTCCACTTTTTTTCTTGTTTGTAATTTAGATAAAAGGTATTAAGAAATCTAAGATATTTTCTCCCTAAGTGTTCTCATCCTCATTCAGATCAAAGAATAAATATACCAGGTATAAAAAATATCATGTTCACCCATGAACTTGTGCTGGGCATGTGTTTCTCACTCTCAAATAGAAGTCCTTATATTACACATGCTGAAAGAGAATAGATAGGCTGGAAAGAGCCTCTAGAAAGATAATTATCTATCTATTTCAAGTTTAATTGTTAAATTTAGCTAGTATTTCTTGTAGAAATTGCATTCATATCCCCATCACTCCGTGCTTCTGTGTTGGCATAGCTCTTACACAGAGCTCCTAATTAATGTTTTGTCACTGAAAGAGTTTCCATTTGTTCTATGAGAACACTAATCATAAGCACATATCCATTGTGAAGAAGCCCATCTAGAATAAATTTGTCCCTGAATCCACTTGGACATGTAGTTATTTAAATTGGATGCAACCCAGATACGAAAAATAAAAATTTTGCATTAGCAAAAAAATAGATAATAGTATTATCACTATTGTCTAGAGCAAGGAATAAACAATCCAAAAAAATCTGCACTTTATTTTTCAGAATGCATCTCCCTGAAGAATTTTCACCTTTTCAAACTATGAAGTATTTTATTTCTCTACACTTATTAAGGCTCCATAGATTCCCCAAACAATACTTCATCGCTTTGTATTTCTACCATCAGAATTATTCAAAGGAAGCTCCTTATCTCCCCAATATATCTTTACAGTACAGTTATTAAATAGAAATATTATATCAAATATTGTCTAGAACTCAAACCAGCTTATTCATGAAGAATGTATTTTCATGTATATACTTTCCCTGTTAATCATGTTTTTATGTAGATTACATGTCTGTGTTTGTATAGCGGCACAGTTACAAAAAAAGGAAGTAATTCCCAATTCTCTTATCCAAGTTAGTACAGTATCCAAGACTGACATTCAATCTACTAAGCCTGAAAAACAACTTTACCTGGGGTTTCTCAGATAAGAGTGTCAGCATGAACACCACTCTGCCTATGACAGCACAAATATCCATTATTTTTAAAAATACTGTCAGTGAAGTCTACAAAGTGGTGAAACCACAGCCTGTGTATTTCAAGCAAACAAAATAAAAGTCCTGTAAACATCAGCCAAATACAGAAGAAATGAAGAAGGGTCACCAAATTTGTCTGTACCAGGTATCTAGCCCACTGGCTACTTACAGCAACCATTTTCTAGCTAGCTGCATGTTTTAGGTGCCATTCAACAGACCATTCTTCACTGTCATTGAGCAGAAAAAACAGACTAGTGAAGATACAAGTCCCTTTTTCACACAGGCTGGCAAATTGCAGGAGAATAAGAAAGTGGTGGAGAAAGACTTCCTCCTAATGACTTCACTAGCATGTACAGATATTCAACAACCTGTGTAAACAGAATTTGCATTTTATGCATAAGGTTAACAGAGCATTTATCAAATTTCTATTTATTTTTCATTAGTTGATTTAGGACCCAAAAGGGGTCCAAGTAGATTTTGCTAGTTTTGTGACTTTGCTAGACACCTCTCCTCCCTATCTCAATAACACTATTTACCCTAAACCTAACCCAATGATGTCTCAGGTCAATGATGTACAGTTCTGTGACAAACAATTTTTCTGTATTTAGAAATTTGGTATGCTTTTAAGGCATACGATCTCATGACCTTTCAAATCTAAAATTCATGATTACAGAGAAGCACTTAAATTTTCAAGAATTTCTGAGATATCAGATTTTCTTTACTAGAAAAAAAAGAGTAGGATTTGTTTATATCTTGAATCTTTTAATAACTTCTTTGAATATTCTATACTTGCTATACTTGTGCTTTTTATAACTAAATTTCCAGACTGTGCATACATAAAATAGCCCTTAAGTATTTTCAAAGGTTATACTGCACATGGAAAGCTAATTGGCAGCAGTTCCATGCAAAAGTGAACCATGGTATAGTTATGATGTAAAAATTTTGCCATTCATGTGGATTGACCTATATATGTCATAGAAGGACTTTCTTCATGCCTGAGGAATAAATATAGCACAGTATTGCCTATGTAAAAAGAATAAAAGTTACAAATGACCTCTGAGTGTGCAAGTCTTCTCTTAAATACAATATCAGCGACATCTTGCTATATTGGTATATTAATTTTTATCATGGAAAACTGTAAGAAGCACTTAGCCCTAAAAACTCTCGTCCCTTTCCTATTTCCTCTTTTTCATTTTGTTTTATGCATTGTGATGCCCCAGGGGAGCTGCAGTATGGATGCAGACAAGACCTTGCCTACTGGGGCTACCTCCCTACATAATTCTGTGGAGCCATCAGAGAGAAAAATCTATTTGTAGCCCTTGTGATTTAAGGAGCTCAGAGAGTTTAGACACCTAGACAAGTATACAGAAAAACATTTTTATTTCCCAAATCCCACTTCTATTCCTGCAAAAGACGCATCACAAAAAGTGTGATATAAAATCTCAATTTTGCTATTCTAAGAGGTCTGTACTTAATATGTATGGCATGAGAATATATTTCCCTGTTCCAAGAAGTTCATCAGTATAAATCATACATTTCCACACTATTGTTCACAAAGACATGGTAAATTATCTATCTGATTAAATTAAACGTATTAAAAAAATTTCTAATATTGCCTTTAATTTAAAAAAAAATACAAAGCTGACGGGGGAAATTTTGAATATTGATAGCTTTCTGTCAACTAATTCTGTTAACCAGTAAATAGTGTCTATTTAGCTTTACACATTTATACTGCAATGATTCATTGTCCCCTCCCCAATATCTTTTTTCTAATTTGGAATTCTGCAATACTTTTAAACTAATTATTCAGAATCTTGGCTCACATTTTGAGCTAGGAGCATGTCAGTGCTCTCTAGTTTTGCCCATGTAGGGAGTGATTTATATTCATTCACTCTCCATTGCAATGCATGTTATTAATTTTTATATTTCCATCATAACAAAACAGAATTTCAGATTGAGTGTTAAATTTCTTAGCCTACTTTATAAGCATAAAATCAGTGGACTTTCTGATTGCTAAGGTCCCTGACAAATCGGTCATTTTGATGGTATAAAATGATAATTTTTCTCCATTACTCAGTTTCATTTCAATTTAATCAAATGGTTTCCTATTTTTTAATAACAAACCTAACATTTCTAATTTTTAAACTGTGTCATACAGTTCTAGAAGCTGGGATAGTCTCTTTGGGAAGTCTGTCTGCAGTAGCTGGAGTGACAGGCACTATTAACACAAAATTGTTGGGTTTTTTTCTTAAAGACAGTTTCCCATATAAACATGAATGAAGATATAAACGTGAATAAATATATACACATGAATGAAGACATACACATGAAACTGTTACACATTTTCTTGTTTGATATATTGTCATGGGTAACCCAAAACTGTGTATTGTATTCCATATCTGTGCTACATCACATGACCCAAAATTGTAATTGTTCCTGTAAAGTCCTGGGAGCCAGGGGTGTCTGGCCCTGGGTTTGGGAGATCCTGGGGTCTTGTTTAACAGTTGGTTTGCTCAGGCAGAAGCCCCTCGCCCTTTCTCTTTCATTTCCACCTGGAGACTGAGACAGCGCAAGGCAGAAACCTTCCATTTCTCTCCAAGCTCCTTGCCTGGCTTACATCTCCAAGGATCTGCAGTTTCTTGGCAATCCCAGGCTACTTCAGGGCGAATTACACAAATCCTGTCTGTGGTGGGAGCTGTGGAGGTTGGAGCTGCTGGTTTTTGGTGTTCAGTGGCGCCATTTCTTCCCTCACACACACTCCCTGCAGCACCAAGTGGGTCCAGCCAGCTAAGGAAGAGGGAGGGAAATTGACACCACAGGATTGTTGTTGTCCCAGTTCCCATTTTTTTTTCCATCTGCCGTTATCGACAGACCTGCTGCCACCAGGAGAGAGAGAGGTCCTATCCAATGGCCTGTTGCAAAGAGCTTGAGAAGCATGGGACTTTTTGGACTCTAGGTTTTCTTTTTGTTTTGTCGCTGTTCCCTGTTGGTTGCTTTTTAGGAGGAGTTTTAGTAACCATGGAGGTTCGGTTGCTGTGCTGTTTTTCACTTTGTTTTCTCTCTCCACACGTGGTTGGGAGAGGGGCCCTGTCAGCCATTTTGCTTTGTCTCTCAGAGCGTGCAGTTGTCTGCAGAGGGCGCCATCTTGAGGGGAGAGCTTTCTCCGCCATTTTGTTTCCTTTGTTCCTGGGGAGCCTGCGGGATTGAGCAGCTTTGTTTCTAGTGCTTATTACTGTTATTTTGCCTGCTGCTGTTTCACTTCATTCATTAATCACTGGTGAGGTGGTGGACTCACCATTCCTGGATGTGTTTAAAAAAGATTGGATGTGGCACTTGGTGCCATGGTCTAGTTGAGGCATGGGTTGGACTTGATGATGTTGAAGGTCGCTTCCAACCTGGTGATTCTGTGAATTCTGTGAATTTTTTAGTAAACTGTTTTTTCTTCTCTTAAATCTTCCCATATAGCTCTCTGCTTATTGGTGACCCCAGAGTGGTTAAAACTGAAAGGGGAGGTAACACATTTTGGACTGTCCATCCCACACAGTTGTCTTAAACTAAGACATAAATTTAGCAGTTTTATATGAGGCCATTGCACCAGATTAGTTGCTCTGTGAAATTATATTGCCCTTCACACTGATTGCATCATATTAAATTTTAATTCTGCAGAAACCTATGTTAATATAACGCAATAGAGTGGACATAAATTTACTGCTTTCACAGAGCAGGGGTTGTCTCAGATTTTTTCCATGACTGTTAATCCTAGAACCGTTGAAACACTCCAGCAAACAGCATACATCGCATAAATGCATTTGGTCTGCACTTCTTCTGTTGAAATGGCCAGACCTTATACAGCTGAAAATTTTGTTATTTTTATGTCAACTGTAAGAGGACAGCCCATACCTGATTTAGCATAAAGTTAAAAAAATAATGAATAAACATTATAAATATTTACAATTTTACATAAAACCTGACAGTACAACGGTAACCCACCATGTATTTCTGGAAGGATTTCAAATAGCAGAATGCACTTATATCATTTAGATCATCATTTTGTATCATGCAATTATGTGAATTTTGATACAGTACTGGAAGCTCTAAAAAGATTTACTGTAAAAGTGAATCATGTCCTTCCTGTTCATGTAGTTAATCTCATATTTATCTTCAGAATTAAATTATTTACATATTCTTTTTATAAACATTTATAAATAAGTTTTCTAAACAGCAACTAAGCATCTTATAAGGTACTTTTGCTTACTTTGTGGGAACAAAGAGCAAAAATTATGAGGGCCCAGTATAAGGGTAGGGGAGAAATAGACTAGAAATCTTAATCCTTTAATAAAACCTCATTTTCTTTACTAATAAAACAGTGTTTGTCTCCTGTGGAGAAATAATTATTGAAAAAAAAAAAAATCTCAATGTGAAAAGAGAAAAAAAATATTTTCTTTCATTTTTTATGAAGTAGAGCACTTTTAGACTGTTGGTTAAAGTTGCATAAATGGCAGGACAGGTGAAATGGAAGGGTTGAATTGTATGCAGGGGAGATATTTGACTGCACAGCCCTTACAGGTAGGGTTGATATGTTTGCAAAATGCAGGGTAAGGATTAGGGGATGAAGAACAAAAGATGTTATAGTGTTTCTCTAGTACTCTGCCCTCCCCTCTGTAACCAGGACTCCATGAATTTTAATGAGCCAAAGTGCTGCTTCTGCACCTGGGATGGAGTAATGCTGGCACAATCACAAGGAGAGGGTGGCTGGAGAGAAACCCTGCAGAAAGGGATGCTGGCTGATGATAAACTCAACAGAAGTCAGCAGGATTCTCTGGCAGTCATGAGGACTGTCCTGGTTTTGGCTGGGATAGAGTTAGTTTTCTTCCTAGTAGCTGTGATTTTTCTTCCTACAGTGCTGTGGTTTGGATTCTCTATGAGGATAATGTTGATAACTCAGTGATGTTTTAGCTGTTGCTGAGCAGTTCTTACACGAAGTCAAGGCCTTTTGAGTTTCCCATGCTCTTCCAGTAAGCAGGTGCAGAAGAAGCCATGAAGGAGCGTGGCCAGGACAGCTGACCTGATCTGGCCAAAGGGGTATTCCATACCACAGAATCATTCTCAGTGTATAAACTGTAGGGAGTTGGATGGGAAGGGCCAAAATGTGCTCAGAGATGGTCTGTGCATGGGACAGTAGGTGGTGAGAAATCATATTGGGCATCAAGTGTCATTCTCTTTTTAAATTTCTTTTTGGGGGTGGAGGGAAAGTGTGTGTGCTCCCTTTTCATTACTATTACTCATTATTATTATTATTAGTAGTAGTAGTAGTAGCAGTAGTAGGGGTTTTTTAACTTTAAGTGTCAAACTGTTCTTATCTTTCTCATGTCAAACCTGTATGTTCTCCTTTATTTTCTGATTCTCCTTCCCCATGGCACTAGGGAGGTGGGGGGAGAGAGGGGCTGTGTCATACTTAGTTGCCAGCTGAGTTAAACCACAGCAAGGGCAAATGGCATCCTGGGGTGCATAAAACACATTATAACCAGCTGTGACTCAAATACAGCATAGCAAGCCAGTTAAATGAGATTATCTCACTGTGTTCATCATTGGTGTGGCCTCACCTCAATCACTTGTGTGGCCCCTCAAGTTAAGATGGCTGTAAAGGTCCTTTGATGTGTCCAGAGGAAGACAACAAAGCTGGTGAAACGTGTGGAAGGCATATCCTTTGAGGAATGGCTGAGGACTTTGTATTTGTCTACTTTGGAGAAATAGAGGGGTAATTTCATTGTTCTATACCGGTTTCTGAGGAAGACAAATGGAGAGGGAGGTTCTGGTCTCTTCTTCTGGGATCCACTGATAGGACACATGGAAGTGGTTTAAATATGCTCCAGGGAAGGTTTGGACTGGATGTAAGGAAGCATTTCTTTAAAGAATGGGTGTTCAAATACTGGAATAAGCTTCTTAGACAGCTGGTCAATGCCTCCAGAGGTTAAGAGGTTACTAGGTATTTGGATGAAGCCTTTAACAGCATTTTGTAACTTTTGGTAAGCCCTGAATTGGTCAGGTAGTTGGATTGGATGATCATTGTAGGTCCCTTCCAACTGAAATAGTCTATTCTATTTTACACCAAACACCTAAAGAAAACCTAGATTTCTGTCTTTAAGATCAAAGACATAACTGCATCTGAAGAAATACTAAATCTACTTCTTATTTTCTAATCTGGAAGAAATCCTCTTCAGAAATCTGCAGCTCTTAATTACTCACTTATATTAAAATGGCCACTGCTGTGCCAAATCTGTTGAGAGCTTAAAATCCAGCTGAGGCTATCTCAGGGTAATATTTAATTAGATTATTAATGATTACCATATATTTATTTTATTTGAAAGGTTATGTTGATAACATTTTTTACATGTCCAGCACATAAAAGCCACAATGGATGTATCTGTATTTATCTTAAATATTGTTATTGAGACTTTCTATTGTAGATATTTCTTGTAACATGACAACATTTTTCTCTCTGATTATATTATCGTATTTGTAAAGGTCTTCTGAAGCTGAAGATTTCTTTTTCTTTTTTGAAGCTGACATGGACAAGCAAAACTTTCAAAGGACTTGTGCAGAGAAAAGGATTTACTTAGATATATAAATGTTCTCTAAGCCTATATCAACAAATATAGATAAAGCAGTCACAATTTCCATCTCAAATAGACAAAAATAAAAGTGTCATGTGACACCTCCCCATAGTGCTACACTTGCTCAAATGAGCAGGGAGCAGTCATGGTTCTTTCTTCAGTATAATTTTTTTGACTGTTCTTAAAAATGCAATCCTGCAGACTCAGCCTGGCTACTACTTATGGGGAGACACAAGAATGAATTATTAGTGCTGCTTTTGGGAAACAAATGTAACTTCAATGTTGACATCCTATTTATCCCCTGTTGAGGAATAAAATATTCTGTGTATTGAAATGATGAATTATAACCGTTAAACAAAAATGTAATGCGTTTGTTACAGCCACCAAGTAGACAAATTACCATTATGCTGTGCAAGTAATACTTTACAAACCCATTTGTCACACAGGAGAGGTGTCATATGCAATCTGATTCACCCGGCTTAATGTATGAAATGAAACCTCGATTTTCTTCAGCAGATGTAAAACAATAACAACTAGCTTTCATTCAGAACCAGTGATAAATACTTTGTTTTCTCAAGAAAGCAAACAAACAGAAATTCAGCATCTCTTGTGCATTTCCAAAAAGAAAAAAGAAAAAATCTGGGGTTACATTGCATTTTAATTGGTGGTAAGTATACTGGAAGCTTTTACATATCCCACAAATCACAGCAACTACCATGTTACAGTTATCAATTCAACAGAACTCGCTAAACTTCAAATAAATTCAGCATGATAGATTATTTTTGGATGGAAATCAGCAAAGATTTGGTCAATTTATGTACAGCTACACTGATTTATAACAGGTTAAAGTGACAATATTTCTATCCATGTCAGTAAAATTTAATCTCCAATTTATAGCAATGATGACAAGGCTGTAGGTATGATTTCCAGTATACATTGGAAATGGGATTTAGGTAAAAACTAATTTCTGGGTTGAGGAAAAGGGATCTAGAAAGATCCCTTCAACAACACTCTCAGGCTGGTGATGCCTAAATCAGCAACTTTGCCTTGAGTGTTGACTTCTAAGCCAAGTGCCACCCCCATGCGGCAGAATTTTTTCTGCCTACTCAGGCACTGAGTCCTACCCTAAACTCTCCAAGTATTAAGAAGAAGAACTAAATTCAGACATCTATACTACAGGCTTACTCAAAAAATCTATTTGTCTAGGTTTTTCTTTATTATGTAAAGAGAAAAATTAGGATCTGGAGTGAAACAACAGATGAATCTCACTCTCTTACTAGCTCACATTCTGTCTGTTTTGCTGAATATCCCAAAATAGTAGCCTAGTACACAATGGATGCAAATAGGAAAGTTTATATATGTTTATATGTGTTCAGCACAGTACATAGTATAGGTACTTCAGGGAAAAAAAAAAGGAAAAATTAAAAAGGAGGAAACCCCAAGATTTTTTATAACAGACAAGTGGATACAGCAATCATCTGCATTTTCTTTCCTTTCCAGCTTTAAGATAGAAAGTGTCACTTATTTCCTTCCAGCTGGGTTGCCAATACCACAAATATTATGAAAACAGACAAAACGATTACATCTGAAACTCCTGGTGTGGATGTCTTTGTCATTTTCAGTTGGAACTTGTCAGATAAGTTCCTACTTGATATTTGATGAAATAGAGTCTTTTGTTTTAAGCTCAATCATAATTCCATACCAGCAATGTTACTTCTCTTTTCCCATAAAAACAGTGCTAGAACCACTCATGAATAGTAAGTTTTTTCCATCAATTTGGGTCAGAGATGAAGCAAAACAGTAACCATCATGTCAGCGACCTTAAGTGAGAACAATAAAAACTGTGCATAAAATATAGCTCTTGGGCAAATGCAGTAGCAGAAACAAAAAACTCTTGAAAAGAAGAGATACCCATTCTAAAAAGTTATGCCTGACCCTGAGTCCTATTGACATCAATGAGAGCTTTGGCATTGAGCTCCAGAGAGGTATAAGCCTTGTGATGTTAGTAAAAAATCTAAATCAATGTATTTCGGAGACTCTTAATATGTGGCTGTCCTGGTTTAGGGCAAATTTGAGGGAAAACCTCCGTAAGGAGCCCCCAGAAAGCAAACCCCCACGACTCCTCCCCCCACCACGGGGTTCGGGAAGAATTTCCTCAGAGAGGAGTGGAAAAACATGTTTATTTAACAAGTGAAACCACACCCCAGCACAAAAAAACAACACCAGATGACAAAAAACTCTTTCACTGCTCTGAATGGATAACAAACTCAGAAAGTCTCTCTGGTGAGTGGTCTCCCAGTTATCAGTCTCCAGTGCTGGGGAATGACTGCTGCAGGTGACAGAATGCAGACTCCCGGTGTTTCTTCGTGTTTCCCAGGTCCCCCTCCGGAACAGGCTCAGATGGTATTCAGGAAAGGAAGAGGGAAAAAAAAAAAACCAAAACAGTCCAGAGGAAAAATTGGACTGCCTAGCTGAACTAACTAATAAGCAAAGCAAGAAAAGTAGGAGCAAAAGCGAGTAAGCAAGCGAGCAAGCGAGTGAGCCTCTCCTAAACACAGACCATGGGGGAGGTGAGCCGGCTGATAACAAGACAAAACAAATCTTCACTTTCAGATTCAGTCCTGAAAGCACAGGACATAATACCAAACACAAACAGAACACACGATTGGAGATACAAACACCATAACGTCACCCCAGGACAGTGGCTCAGGAGCCATGGAGGAATTCAGTAGATATTATTATGAGAAATACTAAAGAGTCTTTCTGTGTACATATAGGTATGTATACATATATATCTTTATCCTCCTAATTTATCTGCTAAAACTTCCAGTTATGTCTCTGGAGAGCCCACTGTAGCAGGCTTACTCTGTGTGAGAGAGTATTAAAATGATTAGAAAGTGCAACCATTTTGAGAAGAAAACTATGATTTGGAAGTCTTGTCTTTACAAGAGAATTGAACAAGTCAAGGTAATAACCACACAGAAGCCAGGAAGAAAAGGATTATATATAAGGAAAAGTCATTCTGTTATTACTTCTCCATGGGAGAGTTCCTGGGAGTGTGTGAACAGGACAGAGAATGTGTATATTTCAAAAGGTAGGAAAAAAAATGTCAGTAAATAGTTTGAGATGCAGAGTTCAAAATAGGAACTGAAAAATTATTTTTCAGATCATTTTATCATGGATCAGGATGCTGTCATACTGGAGCATATGGTGAGTTTACAAATTCTCCAACTACATCAAGCCCTGTCCTCTTTTCAGAAGTTCACAGCAGTTTTGTGTTCTCATCATCTGATTTCTGGTAACCCTAATGAATGTAAAAAACACAGAAAAACATAGGAAGTTATAATATTGGAGCTGTGTAACAGAGCCAAAAACCTTTAGTGGTCTCGTTCTCCTTCCTATAGCACATGAAGGCAAAAAGAAATTAATGTCTTGATGGTAAGTTTTGTGGTGGGATATTTTAAGTGTGAATTTCCTTTCTGACCTTGAGTTTCCTTTCTAACTTCATTAAAAATCTGTTTCCCAAGTGTTTTAATTCCCCCTCCATTCCTGTCTGTGTAACAAGAATTGGTCTTGTTCTTTGTGGATTACTTAAACATAAACTTCAGGAGGGCATTCAGTTCTCTGTAAGACAAGCGAATTTATTCACTCCTAAAAATTCATTTTAACAATCTTTATCTACTTTTCTTGTCCCCAAATGAATTTCTTTCTATAAACAGGGTTAACTGCTCATTGTTGGCAGTTTTTTAATACATCATACTGCCAGAAAACTTTCCTCTCCTATCATTAATTTGTCATTATGAAAGCTAAAAAAGAGCTATATATTTTGGGGTCATTTTTTGAGTTCTCTTTTCTGAACCAGGAGAGTTTTACCATGTGTGAAACTGAATAACTGTATAGAGATTACAGTGTCTCATTCTGGCATTGTTACATTTTCATTGATTCCTATCTTGATTTCTCTAGTCACTTAAAAATACATCAAGACTGTAAGAGCAATTTACTTTGCCAGAGTCAGCAGCTCTTTTGGGTTTCTGATCTCTTTTTAGCAACACTGTGGAGGTCCAAATTGAAATCTGTACACCAACACACCAGAGCAATTGTCTTGAACAATACTAAAAAACACAATGCTATCTTCCTAGGAAAAAATTCTAAATTTCAAAGTATAAAGTCAATATCAATTTAGAAGAGAAGCTAAACCTGTACTGTGCAATGCTGACTTATACTGATAACACAGTATGGCACAAAGTCTCTCTTTTCAATGCATTAATGAAGATTAACTACATATAGAATGGCACTTCAGTATCATAAAAAACAGGGTTTCTACACCACAGTATTAAACTTACAGGTTCTGACTTCATCCCAAAGTTCTGTGTCAACACTTTAGAAAAGGTCTGAGCATTACATTCCTATCTGAGCAAATTTTAATATGTTGACATCATAAAGTTGAAAGGTGATTCAGCTGTAGTTTGTTTTCCCTAAATTATTGAATAAAAATTACTACAACAATTACAATTACAACAAGCACATGTAACAAACATGGGTGCCTTTAGACTGCAGTCTATGAAATAATGAACACCTATTTTTAATGGTAAAAATTCTGACTCTAGAAAACACTAAGTTAACTTTAAAAAAACAAAAGGACTCAAAAGAAAAATGGAATTACACATATATTAACACATATCTCTCTTTACATTCAGTAATTACAGAGGAGTAGATGTTCACGTGCTACAGAGCAAACCTGCAGGTGAGGCAAACAGATCCACACCATTTTGCATATTTTAAGGACTAGGGAACTGTTTATCTCTAAATAGAAAGAGAATAACAAAAATATCACGCATTTTTAAAGATGGGCAGATACCAGGTCTTTTATTACTAAGGAAACTGGTTCATAGGAGTCTTTTGTGAAGAGCCCTTATGAATTTACAATCACTCAAATACATAGCTTAGACTCGGGAAATGCACAGTATTAAAATCATAGAAGACTTTATTCAGCTTCTATGGAACAGTAAAAGGGAAGAATTGTTGAATGAAGTAAGATAAATAGAGCAAATCCTGGGAATATTTCCTAGGATATTTCAAATTGTAGGAGAGTGAGTACCCAAACTACAAGAAGTTTATAATAAGAACAGTACCTTCAGCAAATAAAGGAGAAAGGTACAGAACAGAACAGCAAAAGTAAATGCACAGTTGCTATAGAGGTAAATTAAATTAGAGAAAATAGAAATTAGACAAGCAGTTTGGATGCTTTTACTGCCTACATAGATATGTGCATAATGCAATCCTTACATAAGTGCAACACAGAATATGTATATACTACTTAATAACATTTGTGGGAGCAACTCTGTCCTTCCTCAGGCTTTCTTGTACCAAACCAAAAGAGCAACATCTTTTATGTACTCTTTTAACATTGTCTCTATATGTCCTAATAACCTCTACTGAATCCAGTCTTAAGCACTTCTATCAAAATGAATTACCAGGTTTGTAAATACTGTTCCAGTAATGCCTTATTCTTGCCTAGTGACATGACACTCATATTTTGATAATAAAAAAAAATTAAAAGGTAATTTTCTAACTATCAGTTTTTAATGAAAATGCATGAAACATTTTCAACAGCTCCCAGATACTGGTGTGGAATAATCCAAAATATTTTTACTAATTTTCATGTGCAACAAACTAAAGAATATAAGCATATTGGAATGAAACAATAGTTTAAAAATAATTTGAAGTATGAATAACACAAAGATCAAATAACGTAAAATAAAAATGAGTAGCAGGAAAATATGTTTTGAACTTATTTTCTGTTAGGCAATGTACAGGCTTATTCTGACTGGAAATCCTGAACATTTATCCATCACTATTCCTTTTGTATCCTATTTCACTCTCAAGCAGCTTTTTAGCGAAAAGTCCGGAAGGATAAAAAATGTGATTTAATTTTCACCTAAAAAAGGAAAGAAGGTCTTTGATTTTCAAGAACATTGCTAGGGATTCAACTCTCCCCCACTTTTATAAAACTCATTTAAATTTCTGCTCATTAAATATGAGTAAAAAACAGAAAAACAACAATTTCTTCGTTCTGCTTGCAATCATTTAACATACATGCTTACATCATAAGGCAGACAACTATTTTGTGGAAAGTATTTGGAGGAGGCGTGGTCTGGGAAAGCTCTGATTTGGTGCTGGAATGAAATGGAGGCTGGACTACTGCTAGCTGTGCCCTAATAACAAACACCTGAGTTACCTTCCCTGAGAAAACCACCATGTTTGATTTTACTTGCCAATTTTCTTACACTATATCCTTTCAAAACAGTTTTTATATCCATATATCATAACTGAGGTATTCATTTCCATATATTGCTGTACACTAGGAATAAATATCTGATTAAAAAAAAAAAATCATCTTTAACTGAATGAAAATTAGCCTCTTTTCCAAATGCCAAAATGTTCAAAGTCTTTTGGATTTTAAAAATTGAAAACACAACCTTGGGGGAAAGAAACAAACCCAGGGAAAAAAGTTCTAAACAATTACCCAGCTATCCCATGTGCTGCAACATATTTTGCCATGCAAAGCAACAGTTCTCAACTCTTTCAGTATTTATGTGTCTTCTCTCTAGAATTTACTCTTTAATACCTTTTTTAAAAGTTAATTCATTTTTATGAAGAACAATAGTAGAGCATATCTGTCTGGATATTTTAACTATTTTTTCTACCTATATGGGATTTCTGACGGGTGGTGAAAGGAGATTTAGAGAAAGTGTATACCTTACATCATCAGGCATCTCAGTTAGGAACAAATTTGGAATGTAAATTTAATAAAAACCTCTCCATTAGTAACAATGCTGACTTGTCAAGTGAAAAATATCACCACGGACCATGAAGAAACAGCAAATGCTTATTAGCTCCTGCAAAATCTGGAATTCACATGAAGGACACCAAGAAATTATAAAAGTGAAATAAAACCATTTAAATCCCATTACAGAAATTGTGATAATAGGTGCTTTAGGTGTGCTTTGAGGAACTGGAGAACAAAACATACAACAAATGCTCATGAACATCAAAAACAATATTCCTACGTTCACCTTCAAGGACACTTCAATACTTTTACCTTTCAGTCACCAAAGCTTTCTTCTAGGTAGTATCCTGACTTTGCTTAATATGAGTTGCAGTTTTGTAATCCCCATCCCCAGATTGTTCTTCCTCAACCAGGCTCAAGTTATATCACCCCAAGTCCTTTTCCCCCCTTTCTTGGTGCACTATCCAACTGACTCCTTACTAAGTGTCTCCAGGGTGATAATTAGTGACTTTTTTTCTGACCCTGCAGGGAATGACTTTATGTTTTATTTCTACTCTTCATGTATCTCAGGCCTCCCAGTGTGCTCAGCTACAGCTCCTCTACTCAGCATGATGAGACTCTCCAGACTTTGCTGTTGGGCCCCCTGCAGCCACACCCTCCACCATGGCAGTGCCTCACCTGTTAACCAATATATGTTCTGTTAAAAATCTGTTAACAATAGGGAATCCTGATCAATTTATTAAAAAAAATAATAATTGTTATGAATTATGTCCCAAAGTCAGGATGCCAAAATGTTGTTGTGCCAGTTCTCACTTACATTAGACTCAGTTTCCAGTTAAGTTAATTGCCTTTTGCAGACATAAGAACAGTTGTGAAATATTCTCTACTGACCTGAGTTAAATAATTTACTGAGGTGAGAATGTGATTTTTTTTCATCTTTCATTTGGAAAAAATAGACAAGAAAGTCCAGGGAAAATGGTTCCCACCCAAAATAGTTATGATCTAATGGATGGAAAGAATTGTCATGCAATGTGTCTTGTCTCTCTGGCTGGGGATTAGGCTCTTTTAAATTTGTTTCTTGAGTGAGAAGGCTAGTGAAAAAGATTGTATCTCTCCTTACAGCCATAGTCTGTATTCACTAACCAAAACTAGAATCCAAGCCTTTTTCTCCTTTCTCAGATGAAGGTTATAACTTCCAGGCAATTTTGCCCCTCCTGTCTGTCTTGGAGCTGAGAAAGCTTCCTGATTCAGATATTATCAAACCAATATAATTCTGCAACTGTTCAGATGTGTTTATGCATATATTTTTTAAAGAAAATATAAAACCCCAATATAATTTGAAAAATATTCTTATGGCTTTCTACTAATGGATAAACAGAAACCCTATGGTAGCATCTAAATGAGCATATGAGCACCACCAACTACTAAATAATAAATGACTTCTCATCTTGGCCTTATTAATTTTAGATACAGACATTATTACCTTTGGCAAAAGCATATAGGCTCTTCATCTTTCCAAGTCGTTTAATAGAGGAGCATTTTCAGCATTTGTTATTCATTTTAATGGATTATATACAAATAAATTGTAAATTTTCTTATAAAATCTGTGAGAAAAATAATCTATAACTCAATTTAGTAGTGTTAATGTTAGTCTGGTAACCATAATTGTTTACTTAACTTTTTATTATTTACATTCTGAGTTTCATTGACTTTCTGTATTTTACTGTTAAATAAAGGATTTCCATTGAGAAGCACAAATTCATTTAATTCCTGAACTTGAAAATGAGCAAGACTTTTTGGGCTACTTTTTTCTTTAAACAAGAAATATCTCTAAGCAACACAAATGTAACTTTTAAATATTCCTGTTCTTTAGTTAATTGAATTATAAACTTAAAAAACAAACACAACAGTTATTCTTTTAATGATATAATTAGTATATGAGAAAGAACTTTCTGAAAAACAATGAGCCAACTGATGCTAGCTGTTGTGTCATATTCATATTAGTCAAAACCTTTGCAAATTTTCATATACCTATTTAGTTAAGCAGTTTGTACTATTCAAGAGTGCTATCAGTGGGCTTTGGTGTATTACATTGCTTTTGATGCTTCTCAAAGACCCAGTGGGATATTTGGGGAGAAAATAAGTACACCTGAATTGAAGATAAAGCAGGCAACCATTTTAGTTAGCTCTCAAGCTTCAACATCCTCCCCAGAGCTTCAGTGACACATTTACAGGGACTTGAAGTTTGTGTCCTTGAAGCTTTCTCTGAAATTATGAGTCACTTCTGTTGAAAACTTGGGAATGAAGGAAAACATGTGCATGAGTAGGAGAATACCCCCTCAAGTTTGCCTGAAGGAAGCAATGATTCCTCCTTTTTTTTCAAACAGTGTTAAAGCTAAGAGCATTCATCCTGTTCAGGGCTGAGTCCTGCAGCTCCTTTCTTCCTCCCTGGCTCTCTTGTTTTGTGAGACAGACAATATGATTTTAAACTTTGTCAGCTATTCCTGGTCAAAGAGGTTTGTTCTAAATGATTAGGAAAATACAAACATTTCAGCTTGTGCCTAGGGGTGTCCAGCTCAGAGCATAGCCAAAGGAGGCAGTAGGCAGAGTAGAAGGGCATACAGAAGTGAGTCCAGCAGCTCTGCTGAGGGCAGCACACACAGGATCTGCAGTGGTGGTGACAACACAGGCACCAGTCCTGCAGCAACTATTCCTGACATGGCAGAGAGGGCTCCCAAGGGAGAAAGCTGCTCTGCACCTCTAGACAGTCAGGTGATTGGTGCCTATTGCTGGCTCAGAGAGTTCACTTGTCCACTTGAGGTGCTGGGGAAACCTCTGTGTTACATAAGACAGCAGTTGCAAGTTGAGGTCAAGAGGCTGGGTAATGTCAGAGATGACTAAAAGGAGAGTGACCTAAGCTTTTCTGAGATACTGAGGGTACAAGTGTTTGAGCCTCACAGCTGTACCAAAGACAGGAGCAGGCAAGGTGCTGGTTGGGTTAGAAAATAGGAGTAAAAGCTGCAAGCTCATTTCTTCTAGCACCAGGAAGACAGTTCCTGTTCCTCGTGTTCCACCTGCAGATGTCCGGCTCCTGAATGGGTTCAGTGCTCTGGTAGCACTAAGTGCCTGGGAGCTGTGAGCTGTGTCCAGTGAAGAAACAAAGTCAGCTGAGAATGAGTCCCAGAGCAGCACCAAGAGAAAGTGGTGAGTGGCAGCAGAGGGCAACTGTCTGCTGAGCAGTCAGGCAGGTTTGTTGCTTACAGGGTATTAGACATTAGGGAGAGACCACCAAGGCTCAATATCCAGTCTCCATCATTGGAGATACTGATAATCCAGCTGGACACAGTCCTGGACAATCTGTTCTATCTGACTCTCCTGGGGGCATAAGACTGAGATAGATGATTCCTAGAAATGCCTTCCACCCTCAGCCATCCTGTGGTTCTACCACATCTGAGGTGTCAGATATGTCTGACCATAAGAAACACAGGAAAGAACTGTCACCCTGTAGTCAGGAATTGAGGGTACCTTCCCCATCATAGAATGGTTTTGGATAATTCAGCCGTGTCATGAAACCTGTTTTAAAAATCAAGATAGGGTCCTTTGGGCACACTAGAATGGTAGACCCATGCAAGTTTGTGTGTGCACATGGAGGTGCACATAGAATACAGGACATTCTGGAGAACACAGACATGACACAGACATGGACATGAGAGGTTCAATGTAGGAAGCACAGAAATTTTAAGGTACACAAGTGAGATAATAGAAAATTTAAGGTGCAAATCGACATGATAGAAATTTTTCTTAGATGGCTATTTGAGGACAGAAAAGGTGTCAGGGTACAAGTATTATAAACTGAAAGACGAAAACAAGTTACTACTCTTGGAGATGTTTACATAGTAACTGAAATATAATAAAAATAAGCTTACTTTAAGATCTTACCACTGCTGAACAGCAGGATGGATAAAATAATGTGGCAAAACACAAATATGAAACTGGAATACCCTTACCAAATGGGAATGAATAATATTGAAGGAAGTAATATAGAGTGTCAATGTGCATCACAAGCAGGGTCACCTAGTAGTATGAACAGAGAGGATTGAGAAAATTATAGTGGAGGACAGAGGTCTGAGATATTGTGGAAAAAGCACTATGAAAATTTTAATAGTTTCATGGAGTAGAGATCACAGAAACAGGTGGTTCCTGAGTCATAGCTGATTCTACATTGTTGCTAAACACAGACACTCCATTTTCTAGGATTGAACTTACATACCAGAGAATAGTGTTCACACTGGATAAGCTATCATTTGCAATGATGATATTATCAATATCTGCTCATATTTCATGAGTACTGTGGCAATATTAACTGGCACTGTGTACAGATACATGGAAAGATGGAGTAACTACACTTATCAATAATGCTGTCAACCATTTTCGGAGCATTAGATTATCACTGCTATCAATTTCAAGAAAACTTGCACTAAATAAATACAATTATAAATTAAATAGTGCAAGAATGAAAAACTAGCCACCAAGTTTGCATAAAATAAATGTAAATTTTTTCCTAGGAAATCTCCATGGGGAATCCATTTTCATTCACTATTTCTCTGTGTACACAGTGAAGCATTTAATTTTCCCAGTGGGTAAACTAATTAAAATCACAGAACAATACCAATTCTTGAGCAGAGAACTGTGATAACTTACTATGAAAAAAAAATTAATAGACATTTCTTTAAACAAAGAATGCCAAAAAGAAATGAGAAAGCTGAGTACACAAAGGTCTTCTGATTTATAAATACAATGGAAATGTGTCCTTACAATTTCTTTTTGTCCATTTACTTGAGAACAATCTCATTACATCAAAAGGACTGTCTATGGTCATCATGCCATTCAGCTAGGCAGCATGGATAATCAATTTATAATTAAAGAAATAAAATTAAGAGTTACTAAATGGTTTTTCAGAGGAAGAATTTGGATTATCTACAGATAATTCGTTTCTGGATATTTGAAAAGTTGATGAGTGAACTGAAGAAAATTTATGTGATAAATTATGAGTGTGCTCAATGCAGATCTTTCAGTTATTTTGTAGTTCTTTTGAATTGCTCTAACTCTGAAAGTGTTTTGAAAATAAAAGAACTAACAAATGAGGCCAGTTTTGTTTATCTAAGGGGTTACTCTATTTTAAATTTTACTAAAATGAGATTTTTTCCTTTATTTCAAAGTTACAATTAGGATGCTAAGAATTAGAGTTTAAGTGTTAATTTTCAGGAGCATGATACTCAGGCTCTGTGGGAGGCAAAAAGGAAAGTCTCTCAAGTGGGTTAATAGATGACAGGGAAAGCAACAGCTTATACAAACAGACTAGCAGAGAGGTTTGAAAAGAATTAGAGTAAATAAGTGTACTCTGTGAAATTAGGTGATAGCACTTACACATCAGTTTACCTGATAGCAGGGTTGCATTTCTGCAAGTTCTTCATGGTGGAAGCTTTAATCAAGGTCCTAAATTCATCAGGCTTAATTTTACATTTCTGAAGTGGCAAAGAGGACACTTTATATACACATTATCACTTGAACAGCTTTTTCCTGCCCTTACTGCTGTTAACCATTGTCTCTCACTGAGACACTATGGCCTATTTAATCAGTGTGGAATTTACCTTGAGTCCATAACAAGACCATTTACATCCCATTTGGTTCTACTTTGAGCACTCAAATGGGACCTAAATGTCCATAGACCTTGTACTTGCCCTTTGAAATGGATAAATTCACTGTCAACGAAAAATAAAGATGCCCATTAAACAACCCTCTAGTATTAGAAGATATTCTACCTGAAAGCATTACACAAGGGTGAGCTGTTTGTATAGCTGGATCAGGAGAATTTTCCAAGCTTTGATCCATTATAGGTAAGTGGGAAACTGTTTATCTCAGTGCTTGTATCTTTAGGTGCTCCCACACTCTTAGAAAGTTTTATGTACTAAAATACACAGGAATGACAGCAAAAGGAATTGTCACATCCTACATTTATTTTACTCTGTCTAGGTGAACTTTTGTAACCACCAATTTCCACAGACATTAGTAGCAGTCTGCAAGTAAAAAGGAACCACAAGATTAGTAGATAAAATGATTTTGAAACTTAAATAATTCAAAGCCATGACTCCATTCATGGGGATATAATAGAAAAACAGAGAATATGAAGGCTCCATCTGACCCCATTAATGTTTACTATTACTAATGTTGGAGTCCTTTGACTTTTTTTGCTGAGAACAGAAATATTTTCCTTTGTTGCTGTCTATATATTATACTATTTGAAATGTCATAAGGGAAATCAAATTCAGCCAGCCCAGCACTGGCATGTAAACAGTGTGTAAGAGAGCAAATTTATTTTGCTGCAATCCAGTACGATAGAAGCAAAGATAATAGTACAGGGAATTTATATATGTGGAATGCGTTTATTTTAACCTAAATACAGGTTAGACATACCTATGTGCCAGAAATCGTCACTGCATGTTAACTATATGCAACCTGTATAAAGGATATGTGTCCTCAGTAGATCCAGAACCTCTTGCATGATATCTCTTGCAGGTTCACTGTTTTAGCATTGATTCTAAGATAGAGACAACTGAAATGTCCTCTGCCACCCTGTGAAGATGACTTGGAAACCTCAGATTATTTGACAAAGGTTATATCCTTCATTATCAAAGGATAGAAATAGATGTTCCTCATTGTAAGGGATAGCACTACAGGAGGGAGTGTGGAGAGAATTATTTAAAAAACAACACAACATGCTCTCAGATGTGTATTTGCATTTTGGTTGACATGGCTGTGAACCACATACTTTGCTATAACAAGATCATGGCCACTAGGTCAGGAGTTATTTTCTCCCTCTGCTGGGCACTGGTGAGGCTACACCAGTAGACTGTTCAGTTTTAAACTCCCCTGTTCAAGAAGGACATAGCTAAATCAGACATTGCTCAGAGGGTGTTTACATTCTAGCTGGCATCACCTGGAAGGGGAGGCCAAGGAATCTTTTCGTGTTTAGTCTGACAAAGAGGAGGCTAAATTGTGGTATTGCACAGGCCTGCAGTTATCTGAAAGGCAGTGATGAAGTTACGGAGATAAACCTCCCTGGTTAGTGCAAAGGACACTGATAGAAGGGATAATGGCTGAAGATTGCACCTTGTGAGTGTCAGGTGAATACCAAGAAAGAAAATTCACTGTGCATCACTGGAATGTCTTGCTCAGAGTAGCTATGAAACCTCCATCCTTGTAAACTGTTAAGATTACAATAAGACCAAAACATTCTGAATGAACTGACTCCTGGCAGCGATCCTGCTTCAATCAGAGTATAGGAATAGTAATGTCCCTGCAGTCAGCATTTCCACAAACCTGGGATGTCTAAAAAAGTACATATTAATATCTGATAAGCTGAAATAAAATTTATTGCTTTATCAATGGTGAAATCCTAGCTCTATCAGTAGGAATTTGTATCTGAACGTTGTGAGGCTTTGAGGTAACGTTATTTTGTTACTAAGGAAGAGCAGAATCGTGCTTTAACTTACGTTATGGAAAAAAGAAACTCAAAGGAAAACTGGAAATGTTAATAATAGTCATCTTTCCCTTCCCAGTCATACTTTGATAAATGTCAAGAGACAGGTGCTACACAATCCAATAAATGAAACAAGTTAGTAGATTAGTTGACATAAGTATTGATTCAACACCTAATCACTATTCAAATATTCCATTTTATGAATCTTACAATTGATCTGTTCTTGCATGCTATGTGTGTCAGAAGGGTGAACTATATAAAATGCAGATATGCAAGTCTATTTTCTGCTTCTTTTTTAACACAATTAAAAATAAGTAAGACTTTAAATCCTATCTTAAAAAGAATCCAATAACTTTATGCATATTAGCAGCATTATTCATTTAGTACCTAGAATGTTCACATTTAATTTCCAACTAAAAATACCAAAAGAATCATCCCCTGAAAAATATCTAAATATAGGTTACTTCATTACCTGTAAATCAGTCTCAAAAAGGATGCAGTCTGTGAAATACTAAATGAGAACCGACTGGTTAAATGCTGTGCTTCTTGCAATCAGAAGGAATAACAATTACAGTGCCAACTGCTAATCCTAAGAAATCAAAACACAGTTAGGCAGCGACTAAATTCTATTATAAAGTGTAATTATTATTATTATACTTCTTTCAGAAAATGAAGAGATGGAAACATTATGCAAGTACTTAACCTTTTTTAGTAGCTAGGGCATTGTTCTTTACTGTGCTACTAAATATATTCATCTTTATAAAGAAATAATACTCAAAATTCTGAAAACACTAGTTGGTTCTTCTCTTTAATGCTTAATCATAAATGCTGAGATATTCTGGTTTTTTTCCCCTGAAGTGGATTAGATTGAAAATGAAGATATGTTAAGCAGGCAGAATGTGCAATATGCTTTGTAATTAGCACAATCCAGAGCTTAATGTTTTACACTACTGATGTATGTACTTCTCACATGGGTTTTTTCAAATACCTACATAATCTGTCACTACAGTGCAAAGGAAAAAAACATGACAACAATCTCTATACAAACTTATAATTTTGGGGATGTCTACAGGTCAATACATGCAGGGCTTAATTTTACTAACTAAATTGGAATCACAATTAAATTTTTTTTTCTTTGGGTTTGTTTTTATTTTTAATCCATATAGGAAGCTTAAAAGATCTAAAAATAAACGAAAAGAGGCTACAGCAATAAATTGTACCCTGAGACACCAGCATACCTTTTTCCAGCCTAAGAATTATCAATTCCCATGATTTCTTGCATTTTGCAACAGCTCTATTTTTCAGTCGTTTATCTATGCAGCAATATCTGCCCCCTTACCCTCTTTTTGTGGGTTAACCCTGGTTAGCTAAACACAACACAGCTGCTTCCTCACTTCCCTCTGTCCCCAGTGGGATGGGAGGAGGGTAAAAATAAAAACAAAAAATTTGTGGGTCAAAATAAAAATTGTTTAATAAGTGGAGGAGAAGTGGAAGAACAGAGAAAAAGCCCAAAAAAGTGACATAAAGGCAGTAACTCCATGGATAGATCTGTGTCCATCCAGTTCCTGAGTTACTGACTATGTAAATCCCTCTTTTCCTTTTTTATAGATGAGTGTAATGTTGTATGGGAGGGAATGCCTCTTTGACAATTTCAAATCATATGCCTGATAATGCACACTCCCAACCTCTTGTGCACGCACACCCCACTACTACCCTCAGTTTACTGGGGAGACACAGAGTGAGAAACAGAGAAAGCCTTGACATTATGTCAGCACTGCTCAATAGCTGCTAAACATGAGCATTTTATCATCACTGCTTTTGGTGGTCAGTCTAGAACACAGCCCCAGGTGAACTGCTATGAAGAAAATTAACTCCATCCCAGTCAGTTCACCTCTCCACACAGGAAGATGAAATTCTGTTAAAAAAAATTAAAAATAGGTGATTCATTTAATCTCCTATATGAATTGAACAGTAATTTCTTTGAGAAGCTCTACATTCTAAGAAAAGAAAATCTATCTCCTGTATTTTCTTGTGAATAATTGTTGACTATTTCTATCCAAATCACTGCTCCTAAGATGTTTCCAAATTTCTTCCAACAAATTGTTTATAATAACTTCCTCACTGGAAAGTGAATCTAAATTGGTTAGATATTGATCCTTTTTCTGAGCTGAATGTTCCATGGAACTATATTTGCCTTAAAAGTCTGAGCTTAGTAGGAGGTGGAAGTGAGATTCATGTGTTTTCCTGAAACACTGCTCTACTGACAGGTTCTCCTTGAGCCTGATTTGTGATGACTACTTCTAGCATCAATCCTACCAATCTTCCTAAACTGATGGCTGTCATTTGTTGTTTTATTTCTTACATTTGTTAATAAGCTTTATTCATTCAGAGGTTTCTACAATTTTCTACAGGTTTCAGTCTGTCAGCTGCTTGAGTACAGCCTGGCTCTGACACCTCTGCCTAGAGCTGTCAGGATGCTACTCTTCACTGACCAAAAGTGACCGTCCACCCCCCCTCCCTTTTTTTCTTTTCCTTTCACACCTGGAGAGTGGAAACAGGCTGTGAATTCATTATGTGTCTCTACAAGATAACTAGTCTGGATTTGATCTTGTCTCTCCTGCACCCAGACCTGTGCAATGACAATATGGCAAGGTATTCCTTGGCCAGGATTCTGGTTGTTTGTTCCCTTCTGGAAGGAGCACCCTCTCTGTGCAGGTCTAAGTCTCTCTGACTAGTTTTCTATTCTAGGGAACCATCTCTTTTACACTCTACTATATACTCTAGAAGCTACTGTGTAGTCTGATAGATTGAGGAAAATCATGTGGAGGGCACATAAATACAAAGAAGAGTGAAGGACAGATAGAGACAATGAGCACCGTATGCAAGCTGTCTTAAAGTCTGGTAACAAAGCTTAATTTGCTTTTCTGACACGCACTTCTTTTCGGGAAGAACAACTGAGAATAGAATAGAATAGAATAGAATAGAATAGAATAGAATAGAATAGAATAGAATAGAATAGAATAGAATAGAATAGAATAGAATAGAATAGAAATAGTTCCAGCTGGAGGGTACTTAAAATACATATCTATTCCAACCACTGGAGGCAGTTGCAGGATATAAATTAATTTCAGTGCTTTTTAAGTTAGAATTATTTACTATTACTATTATAGTGCTTCCCCAATCTTCAAGAATCTGAACACTATAGTGGACCGTTCTAAAATTCTACAGTGCCACCATCAGTAATGACACTTCTTAGTGTGCTATGACAAAGAATAATGTATAACGTTTCAGGAAATGTGTTACCTAACCATTTGAGATGTTTAGATTTCCATTTTCCTCTTATTTAGTTTTAGAAGTATGTGTTAAGTTTGGGTTTTCTTCCTTTCGTGATGGATTTCCTCATCTCTCTCTCTATTTTAAGTGCTCTGAAGTCAGTTTGCATTTTATCTATATAATAGGTAATAACATTTCTAACAACTGGGTTTATAATAATAGAGTTTGTTATGAAGGGAAGATGGTTTTTATAACAACAGTGAGAATTTAAGCTGCTTTTTGTCTATTAAAGAAAAACTAATTTATTCAAGTAATTCTATTCCTGCAAGTTTTCAGTTAACAGAAATTAATAAAAAAGTCTTCTTAAAGATAATAGATCATTCTAGAAGGCCAGAGCTTTTCTTGGAAACTAATTATTTAGATATTGCTTGATGTAACAGGTATGAAAGCTTAGAAAAAATTGCTTCTAAAGATAATACAAGATTGTTTTCTTGCATAATTTACTTAAAACTTATATTTAAAACAGATAAGCAACAAAAAAGCTACTCTGTGATTTGAGCTTGAAAACATATCTTGCATAAGACAAAGAAACACCTATCATGCATGTGATGCTTTTAACAAAAAGAGCTGTTACTGGTTTAATAATGTATTTATTATTTTCTTCAAAGAATAAAATCAATAAAGCAATAAACGCATACACTTCCTTATGTATAAGCATCTGAGAGTATATCCAGACTTCCAGCTGCCACAAAAATATTTCATCTTCAGTTTTGCCCTACACATAAAGCACATCAGGTAAGGCTCTGGCAATTTGGACATTTCATAACCTTAATCAGTGTCTATAACTCCCATCCTCCAAATTCATCTTGCATAACCATTTTTTCTGTCCTTCATTATTTTTGATTTTGGTTTTGAGCTTGTTTTGTTCTGTTGTTTTTGGGTTTTTTCCCCCTAACCTGGGTTCCTGATCCACTTCTCTAGTTAGGACTGCAGACAAATGTGGCTAACACAAGTAGTTAATATGAGTAGGGTGGCTGGGGCCCTGGGAAGAAAATCATGCAGTAACTTTCAAAATAACTAGTATTTCATTACAGTTTTTAAATTTTTTCGTGACTTTGTTTTTTGTCTAAAAATAATGATTGTTTTTTCTTTAATGTTTTTCCTTAGTGCTGAACATATGGGTAGGTTCTTTGCAAAATAAGGATGGTAAAAAAAAACTCCTTAAGATCAATACTGAGGTAGTAAGACTTCACACAGAGAATGTTGCAGACTGCAACTGCTCCAGGAGCATGGACCTGAATCTGCTTTGTTTTGTTGCTCAGCAAGTCAAGTACAATTACAAGTTCCAGGGAGATTTAAACTTTTTAAAATTCTATCCTAGGAACTCCAGTGGCCAGATTTCACTGCTGTAAGATTGATGTTAAAAGTATTAAGTACTATAGAAAAAGATGTGTTATTTCTGAGTGCTCTGGAAAGCTCTGGAACGATAATTTTCAGAAGCTTTTGTGGATCAGCCTATGATTTGAAAGAACTGTTAGCTTGCCTGTAGGTCGAAGCATTCAAGTCCCAGCATGGTTTTGGGCTGTCAGTCTCAGACTGAGGTTTCAAAAAGTGATGTCTGTGACAGCCCCAGTGAAAGCAGCTCTCACCCTACCAACAGCCCTTGGCCTTTTTTTGCCAGTAACAGAGCAACACTTCTCAGTCATTCTCACCCCAGTATTTGTGGGATGGAAGCAACTGATCTATGCAGAAAACCTTCTTGAAATAGAGGTGGAAGTGGAAAATCTCTTTTAAAAATATATCAGCCCCTGGCTGTCTTCCAGGCTGATCTCAGAAGCAGTTGCTTCAGCACAACTGGGAGATTTCACACAACAGTGTGGGAGTGAGAAACCAAGCAGTACGCATGGAGACAAAAGTTTTGCCACAGAATGCTTTGAATGGTGAAACTATGGTTCCCATTCCTCACCTGTAGCTTCTTGAAACAAAATGTGCAAGAATTTTACAAAAAGCTTTATTTAAACAATATATCTTATGATGGGTTTTAATGAAGTGCAGCTAAAACTTTGAAGTCTGTTAAATCACAGCTTTCAAGCCTACAAAGTTTACTTGCTCTGTCCAGACTGTCTATAAACCATAACTAGATTTTTTTGGACCCTGTGGTCTCCAGCAATGATTTTTTTTCAGACTTTATAAAGACCAACTGCTTGGAATTAGGAGATTTTGAGCTTTGCTGTGTCTTTTGTGTTTTCAGAGGAGCTGCATCTGTACAACTCTTTTGAAGGTTTTAAAAATTTTGCTGAACATCACTGTAAAGCTTTTTAGCTTTTCATGAGAAAAAGAAACATTTGTTCCCATCTGTATTATTAGTGAAATTTTAAAAATATCCATGCATTGAAGGTATGTTTGCTGACTTTCAAAGAGTAGGTCTTCAAAAGCCCTTGAAAAGATTTAGACCACATGGCCATGGATATGTTTATGCAGTTGATGATTAATGCTATGTACCTTTACAAAATACCAGAAATAGCATTCCATTTTGAGCAATTAAATATGAAGCTAACAAAAATTATTTATTTTAATTGCTTAGTCACAATGAAGACACTAGAACTCAAACTTCCATGATTTTTAGAATGTGATCAATCTCTGTCTAACCTTATTTATTTATTTATTGTAATGAGACATCTTTATCATATAGATATCTGAACAAAAATTAGGGATCTCTACAGAAGTAAATATCTTAAAGGAAATGCCTAATTTATCTTCACCATCATAACAGAGGAATAAATGTCTGTGTGAACATCCAGAATAAAATCTTTTAGGTTAAGGTCTTAACATCTGTAGTTTACAATTTAAGGCATTCCCTTATTTCTTGTCTAAGCAAAATTAATTTATGCCTTGCCTTGATACGAACTTATAGAACTTTAAGACCAAGTAGAGATAGATTATGTAGCAGGTACTACAGGAATTAATTG
Organism: Acridotheres tristis; assembly: GCA_037013685.1. NCBI lineage: Eukaryota > Metazoa > Chordata > Aves > Passeriformes > Sturnidae > Acridotheres > Acridotheres tristis. The sequence continues at coordinate 93,478,434 of CM072884.1, forward strand.
TTTATTAATTTCTGCGATTTTAATATAAACACTGAGAATTGTCTGTTTTATCTTAACTTATTTCGTTAAGAGAAAGCAGAAAAAATTGTGGCATGGTGGCATTCCCATGTTTGTCTTTAGAGGGAGAAGACAGTGAATTTAATTTTCAAAACAGATAAAACGATTAGTCATTCCAGACAATTAATAGAAATTTCAACTTGGTTGAAAGGAATCAACATCGAGACAATGTGACTAGTGATAACAAGTTCTATATAGAACCAATATGTGATGGAAACTCTAGTCTACAACTAGGAGAAAGAATCTCTGTAGAATTAATCACAAATATTTTTAGTACAATTTAGTATTTCAATGATGACTGAATAATATCTTGGATAGTTTATAAAAAACCATTAATATCTACCCTAAATACAGTCTTAAAGCTCCTGTGAGCTGTCTTTCAGTATTCTGAAGCATCCAAGAGATGTTTTTTGCATATTGAGGGCCCTGTAAAGTATCTCAGATATCTTCATGCTATCAATGCACCTTCGTTACCTTAAAAAAAAAAACCTTTCAAAGTTTAATTCTAATCAGTAAGCAGAAGAATCTAATTATATTTGCTATACCATGTTTTATCTGGGATACCAGTAGGAAGAAGTAACAGACCATCTATGGGAGACAAGTTAAACCAAGGTCAGAAAGGATACATTAAGTCGCTCAAAATATTACTAAACCCCTATATTTAAGATATCAAATTGAATTAATAGGTGACTGGTTTAGAGTTATCTGATATCTCTCTAGATTACATTTCCTGCTTTAACTACATCTCCACTGAGACAGAGATTGGCTTATCCGTTGATACATTCCTATACACTCCTTAGAACATCTCTTCTAAACTTGAACCTTATATCTACTGTTCAGAAATCCGAAGAAGTGATTCTGCAGCATGAGCCTGTGGACCTAGTGTTGGTACTAAAGACTTCAAGGTGGGATGGACAGATACAACAGCAGATTTATAGGACATCTGCAACTCTCTGGTGTGCAGTCTGGAGCCCAGGTATAGTATTCTAAAGAGCCAGAACGTTAGCCATGACACCAGATAGCAGGATATACACAACTATGTCTCTATGCTCTTTAATGAAGCTCTGAACTCAGGAGAGATGGAACATATGCACAGCTTCCTACGAACATGATTATTTCCACTATTTGAGCTTGTCTTTTCTGTACTAAAAGTAACCATGAACTTAGTTTTGGTATAAACACTCTTCCACGGAAACAGACATGATTTTTTATATTATTGTATTAGTTTCATCTAAGCGCAGGACCACTCCTTTGATTTTGTGAGAAACAGTTTTTCCAGCACTTGCATGTGGTCTTTTGTTCTTTTGTTCTTTGTTTTTTTCAAACATCATTATTCAAATTTCTTGCAGGTGTAGAAGAAGGGATTACAGGTGACCTCGCCTGATAAGTCACAGCTGTACTAATTACCAAAGAGGAACAGCCTTGTCCTTAATGGGTCACAGCTGTGACTAATAAAGATAAGTGTGATAAAAGGGGTGGGTTGGCTGGTTAGGGGATCTTGGAGGAAGAGGGCCTGGAGAAAGGGGATGTTGAGGAGGTAGAGGAGCCCTGAGGAAGAAGGAAGGCTCCAGAGAGACACAAAGAAGAATGAAACATGAAAGAATTGCTGCAGTGAAAGATCTGGTGTGAGGTCAGTCTGGATCTGGAGTTAGAGCCTGCAGTCATAGCTGAGCTAGGTGAAAGCCTGTATTCAGAGTCTGCAAACCAAAACTTGCAGTCACAGTCCAGCAGGAAATAGCCAGCATTCAGAGCCAGGATGGCTAAGCTGTAAAGAAGAATAAACTGGGACCCTTTTCCTGTAGAATGAGAGTCTGTCTTGGCCCATTTCTACCCCTAATGGGAGGTCTGCTGCAACACTTCTGTTATAAAGAGCTGTACAGCTAAGAGAAATGTATGGACCTAATGTTAATAAACAAAATAGCAGAGAAATATTAATATAATTTTTAATGCTACTAATACTATGTACTTTTATCACAAATCAGAAAATAAGTTTGCACCAAGAGAACCACTATAATAATTAAATTTTTTTCTCTACAAAATGTCAGAAAAGCTATTTCACAGCAAAATCATTTGTAATAGACATGGTTCTAAAACCAGTTCAAATAGGTTTTACTATGAAACTACTATCAGATTGAGAGACACTATGGTTATTGCTGTTCTAAAAGCAGGAGCTAAATCTCCTCCTGCAGGTCTATCCACCTGCCTTGTATTTACATCATGTACCTAATTTAGCACATACAACTCTGTAACCTGGGAAATAACACATTCATTATACAAATTTATATAAAAATGTTCAGCTCAAATATTTACAAAAGCACAGAATTGGAGCCACCTCTGGGAATGAATCAAGAATCAAAAGTTGAAGAGGTATTGGAAAGCATGCTATAAACAGAGCAGCAGTGTGGGACCCTTAATAACCAAAGATCAGAGAGCATTTTAATTTAAAATACTCACTACATGGCTGAAGTAGGAGACAGGAAATTTACATATATGAGAAGAATGATATCTGATTCAGATATTTGAAGTTTTTAGTTGTCCACCTTATAAATATATACTAGAAGTGTATTTGAATAATTCTAATTAGTATTTTGATGGAAAAGTAATTTTTTATGTTGAAAATATATTCTGTAATTTTTCAGCTCTAATAGAATTTTGAACTTTGGTCTTTAAAATTTTAATTTATTTTGTTGATATTAGTAATTTTCTCCCTTTTTTGACAAAAAAGTTTTCATCAATGAGCCTATCAGAAAGTACAAGTTACAAGCTCAAAGCAAGACTATGAGAGGGAGACATAATTTGCATTATATGAACATTCAGAACCAAAGATCTGAGAAGCTTAAATTTCCTGATCAAGTTCTCAGTGTGAAAGTCAAAAATTCTTAGTCTTACTTTGAAACAGAAGAATATATTTTTCATGTTTAGCTGAAAAATAGAAGAATACCATGAAAAGAAACTTCTGAAATGTATTCTGAAATAAATAGACAAAGTTTCAGCTTCAGAGAAATGGGGACAAGAATAAAAAAGCACTACCTTATAGCTGTTAGTTAAATTAGGATTATATCTGACAATATTTTGATAAGAGTTTGAACAATTTTTTATTGAAGAAGCATTACAACATATGAATGTGTGTTTTACATAATGTTATCCTTGCAATAGAGTAGAAATAGGTAAATGAGCAATAATTGAGTAATTAGATTATTCTCAGTCTCAGGGTTTCAAAATAATAAAAGTATAGTGAGAAATAAAATCCCTAAATAATGAAGAAGCTATGATGCCTTGTCCTTTTTCATTAAATTTAAGAGATTGTCCCATGGAAAAACCCTGTTACTGACACATTATAAATATGACATTAGTGAAACATCTTTATGCAAAGAACTCAAAGAAATGCTTTTAGTATGTTCCATTAAGCCATCAAATTTTTCTCTGCCATTGTGGCAGCTGGGCACTAAGATCCCATAAGAAAGGCAGGTCTATTTCTCATTATTGTGTGTCAGAAGTGCTCTGTTTCTGAGCTAGTGGCAATAAGTGTGCATGTGCTGACTGCACGAAGTGTGCGTGGTCACAGTCAGTAGAGAAGGAATGAGAGAGTATTTGTAATCAGAATAATTTCTATGTGAAGTAACCTTGCTGATTCAATTAAGAAGGAATGTCTGTTCCATGAGTGTTGTAATTTTATTTAAAACAATATGTGCTAATTCTTCTTCACCTAAACTTGCAAGAGTTTAGTGTATTATAGCATAAAAATGTCAGAAACAAAGACCTATTTCTCCCTCTCAGAGTATTGACAAATGTTGAACAGGACTCAAAAGTCATGATTCTTTGAGCAAACTAAAACACTCTTTGCGACAATCCCCAGCATAGAATATAATCATTAACTAATTTAGGTTGGAAAAGACCTTTAAGACCATGAAGTCCAATCAGTAACCCAGCACTGCCAGATCCACCACTGTCCTTAAACACCACATAATACTTCCTTTGTGCACTCCCAGGCATGTTGCAGTGATTTGTGTCTCTCTGGAATTGCAAGGCTGACAGCATACTTTTGAGTGTTTTTCTAGATTCTGCACTTTTTCAGAGGTGAGATTACAAAACATTGGAGGTCCATGCTTGCCCATGCTATCATGCACATTCTGCCACTCATTATCTATTCAAGCTTGGGGTAGATTTTTTGGATGATAGTCTTAAATAATTGTCTAACCTTAAACAAGACCTGAACCATGTGCAGCAGCATGCTGGTTCCTGGCAAAAGAACCAGGCTGGTTTCAAGTGTATCCAAAGGGTATTCAAAAATTTTTAATTCCTCAAACACCAAATGTAATGGATGGATAGAAGGAAGAAAGGAGGGAGACTCTCCTATAGGCTGACTGTTGAAGGAGAACAGGCAAAAGATGTAATTAATAGTAGGTCCCAAGAGGTAGCTCCCAAAGTACAGAGGTGACAACATGCCAAGAACACTCAGTGGATTAGTTTCATGGCCAGGGATCCTGTCATATAATAGGCCAGGCCAATACTAGGAAGTACAACAGAATTATAGTCTTAGCTGAGACCTCACAAATGATAAAGATCACCAAAAGGATTTCATTCTGCACAATCCTGAGAACATGTGCAACTCAGAGCAAATAAATTGTGACCAGTGACTACAAAACCTGTACAGTGGATGCTTATGGCAACTTACTTTTAACATACTCTGCTCAGATTTGTTATCTCAACCCTTTGTGCTGCACACTGGGTAGCAAAAAGGGCTGTCATGGTTTAATGCCATCTGGAAGCTTAGTACTGTGCAGGCACTTTCTCTCTCCTCCACTATCTGTGGAATGGGGAGGACGATTTAAAAAAAAAAATAAACCTATGGGTTGAGATAAGAACAATTCAAGTAAAATATAAGTTTATAACCAAACCTTATAAGTAAATTTAAAGTTTATAAGTAAAATATAATCCTAGTAATGCTAAAAATGCTTAGTAATCAAAAGGAGAAACAGATATAAATGAAACCCAAGAAAGGCAAGTGAAAGGCACAATACAACTGCTCAAAACTTGCTGACTGATGCAGTCTGACACTGAGCAGCCATCAGCCCTTTCCAGACAACTTTCCCCTATTTGTATACTGAGCATGACACTGTATGGCACAAACTATCCCTTTGACCTGTTTGGGTAAACAGCCCTGGCCATGCTCCCACCAGCTTCTTGTGAACCTCCTCACTGGTAGAGCACAGGAAACTAGAAAGTCTTGACCTACAGTAAGCACTACTCAGCAACAACTATAACTTCAACACAACTTCAGTGTGTTATCAACATTATTTTCATACTAAAACCAGAATACAGCACTGTACCAGCTACTAGGTAGAAAACTAACTCCATCTCAGATGAAACCAGAGCAAAAGGCACTTAGCATTGCCTCTGCTCTGAGTTATTTTTAAACTAGAGCAAAGTGAAGGCAGTAGTGCATGAAACAGACAAGTAGAAGAGCTGAGAAGAGTGTGCACATGCAAATGCAATCTGCAGTAACATGCTCTGTAGTCTGAAATGAGACTGGTGTGGCCTGGAGGTACTCTAAGAACATGTCATGTTACAGTAAAAAGGGCATTGCAGTGCGGTACCTTTGCACTAGTGACTTCTGTTTCTAATGTTTTAGTGTTCATGTTCTATATATTCATTTTATCCTGAAGTGGATAACTTATTTTCAAAAATCAAAAATTATAAGGCAAACATAAAGATATGCATGGAAATTAATATAGACGAAGAGAGTTAATTAATAAAATTATTGTATGGCCCTCAATAATGAAGAAGAGAATTATCTGTTCTTCCTTTTCCCCTTCATGTACAAGGCATTTAATTGCATTATGGGGGATTGTCAGACTCTGGTCATATCATTTCTATATTGCTGATACAGAATCACAGACTGTACTGAGCTGGAAGGGGCCCACAAAGATCATCGAGTCCAACTCCTGGCCCTGCACAGGAACGTACCCAAGAGTCACACCATGTGCCCCAGAACATTGTCCAAACCCTTCCCTTCTTGTCAGTCTGGTGCTGTGACCACTGCCCTGGGGAGCTTGTTCCAGTGCCCAAACACCCTCTGCGTGAAAAATCTTTTCCTGATATCCAACCTACACCTCTTCTGACACAATTTCAGGCCATTACCTCGGGTCCTGTCCCTGGTCACCACAGAACAGAGATCAGTGCCTGCCTCTCCTCTTCCCCTCACAAGAAGCTGTAACTGCAGTGAGGTTTCCCCTCAGTTTCTTCTTCTACAGGCTGAACAAGCCAAGTGACCTCAGCCACTCCTCACATGGCTTCCCCTCACGGCCCTTTATTGCCCTTCTTTGGACTCTCTCCAATAGTTTGACATCTTTCTTATATTGAGGTGACCAGAACTGCTCAGGGCTCATATTTGTATGACCTGGCTCCTTTGTCCATAGTGGACATGATGTGCATATTGTAAAAACTAACAAGCCTACCTAGTTCTAAATCTAATTGACTAAATATTGCTGAAATGGAGGTGAAAAAAGGTGAACGAGCTGTTAAGGTTTTACTACTTTCATCCCAGAAGGAAAAAGAATCTTTCTTAACCCAAGCAGACAGTCTGTCTCACCTCCAGTATCTTGAGTCTCTAGCCCTATAACATGATGGGAGATCTCAGTGTAGGAATAAGCTGTGTTTCTTGTCAACCTCCATCCATAAAATAGCCATAAACTAGGAAAGGGAAGCCAAAACTGCACAACTACCACACTACCTTTTCTAGTCAGTGTGAACCAGTCATCTTGAGGAGGAACAGAAAGGTCTGTTTTGAGATGCCTCCCTTTTTTTCTAACTCCTTCCTAGTTCATCCTTTGCAATCCACACCACGGGTCAAAGTGATTTTCCTTGTAATCAAGGATTGCTTCTACTCTGCAGAAAGAACCCGGGTTTTGAAATCATTTGTCCTGACACCGTATTTTTCCACTTTAGTCAGAAATAGAAATCTGGGTTAATAATACCATTCATATCTGCAGATTTAGATCTCTAATATATCTGTAACTGATGAGTGGAAAGCTGTAAAATTGCCTGGTTCCATGAGTAGTCAAACTTTCAATGGAACAACTGTCGTAGACTGTCTGCACTACTGTAGCTCTGCAGACATCACTAGAATATTTTACCTGCACAGAAAGAAATAATGCAGTTATGAATCAAGCTAATATATTTATTCAGAATATTCACATCTCTTTCACAGCTGTCAGACTCTTATTGCTGAGTTAAGCCAAAATACTAGTAACACCCAAATACATTTTAGAGCTATTTTTGTCTTTTTGTCTCATGTAAGTAAATGGGAAATAGGATGAAGCTGAACTTGTAAAAGATCCCATTAAATTGTAATTTTCATCTTCATTAAATTTATTTCCAGATCTTGAGGGAATAATATCTTTTTTGCATGTTTTGTCTGAATAGGATCCTGCGCAGGACTGAGAGACATATGTCAAAGGAGTTTGCCATTAACTTTATCTTTCCTCTATTTTTCCTTAATCAGAACTACCTTCAAAACTGTGAAAATTAGCCAGATTTTTCCAACCCTGTGTATAATTCCTATCTTTCAGTACTGAATTTAGCTTCTGAGATTTTTCTACAGTTACAGAATATTCCAGTAAAAAGTATCTATAGTGGGTTGCTTTTTTACTAAATCCTAAATGCCTGGGGAATTGATTTCTCTGATGGGATGTCTTGTCTTGCCATAAGCAACTTCAAACACAGTGATTTCAAAGCCTTTCTATTTCTTGTCCTGCTCTTGAACTACCTAATATTAATAAAGTTTTCTTTGACATATTGAGAAACAAGTTATCTTTGCTCATGACTCATCTCTAGCTGATTGTCTTATTCTATTAAAGAATTAAAATAAAAATTTGTGTATTTAATTTCAACTACACCATTTTTTGTTCATATTCTGTGCTTCTTTACTGCAGCATTTTCTTTTTTTTTTGTCCTTTAGATTGCAACGTGATAAACACTGAAAACCTCTTTTCCAAAAAGTCACAAATGTTTTGCAGCAATACAAAAAATTACAGAAAAATAAAGCAACTGGTTTTGAGAAAGACAGTGTGATTCTCTATCGTGGTACAACATTAGTGAAAAACTCTGCAAGAAAATTAGAGAGCTCTGAATTTTCTCCTTATTGTTCTGACCTGATATTTTTTTCAAAGCCATAATTTGATCCATGGGAAGTTTCTCTCTGTGAGTAAACCTTACATTGCATATGCTAAGATATTTTCAACTCTTCAGGGCATTTCATTTGAATAAACTTGACTTGAGTATTCTATTAATTACAAAAGGTGGCTTATTTCTAAGTATAGCCACATTTTTATTCACCATGGTTAGCAATGAAAATTGCACAGTGTTCCATTGGTACTGTGCACTTGTTGACCAATATTTAATAATCAGGATATCAGTGAAACAGTAATTTCTTTTAGAAGCCAAATAAATTTAGTCGCCTTGCACAGAGTGCATCTTGCTAGCTAACAGAGGCAGAAAAATTGTAAAAAGTGAACGATGTATATATCAGATGTCATTCTTCATTAGTCATTATTATTATGTGAAGGGCATGAGTTTTAAGGCTCTTGTAATCTGGAAACATAATGCAATAAATTATGTGATAAAGATATATTATTGTTGTTTTGTGTTTATCTAATGAAATGATGCCCTAGTTTCAGCTCTGAAGACTGTAGACCATTTGTTTGAGACCATAAATGTTTGCTTTATGAGCAATTGCAGTTCTGGTAGAGCTGTCTTTCACCGAGCACTGATCATTACTCTACTTGCAGTAGAACCATTATAGCAACTAATATGATGCATTTTTTTTCATTAATATATTCTGGGGCTTTTTTTCCAACACTTAATGTTCTTCCCAGATCAAATGTTTTTTATCACATATGTATCAACTCTGAATTGCTGGATTAACCATATTTTGGTCTGTCTGGCTGATAAAGGATTGCTAAATATGCTAGGTGTCTACTGGGAAACAGACACTTTTCAATCACATTTGAGATCTGAAAATCATTCCCATCACCTCGTAAACTTGGGACATGTTTTTTTTCTATTGGTTTGTATTAGATTCTCATGGCAATGTGACTATTCTGGTAGTGGAGAGGCTGCAGAAGTGCCTTGTGTGAGAAAAGACTGGGAGCTGTCCCCATGTCAAAGTCAGTTTCAGCCAGCTACAAAATAGGTATGCTGCTGCCCAAAGTTGAACCTATGAGCAACTCTGGTGGTATCTCTGTCATAATTTATTTAAGAAAGGGCTAAAAATGTTGTAGAGTAACTGAGAAGAGTAAGAATGGGAGCAAAAGGGATTCTCCAGATGCTGGAGCAGGGAGTCCTTGGAAGCCCATAGAGAAGACCACAGTGGAGCAGATATCCCCACTGTGGAACTATGGAAGACACCAAAATAGGTGGATGTGCTGTGCAGCCCGTGGGGAGCCCATGAAAGAGCAGACTTCTGGCAGGAACCATGGCCCATGCAGAGGAGTCCACACTAGAGAAGATTTTCTGGCAGGACCTGTAATCCTATGGGGAACCCATGCTGGAGCAGCCTATTCCTGAAGGAATGTACCAAGAGGAAAGGACACATGGTGCAGCAGTGCTTGAATAACTGCAGCCCATAAGGACTCTCACTGGAGCAGTTCATGGAGCAGTGGAGAATCTTCTGTGGGAAGGACCTCACTGGAGCAGGGGAAGAGTGTGAGCAGGAAGAAGCATTGGAGACAAAATTAATTCCCCATCCCCCTGTGCCACCTGGGAGGTAGGAGGTAGAAGTGTCAGGAATGAGGTTGAGCCTGGAAGAAGGAAGTAGGTTGGGAGAGATATTTTTGGATTTGTTTTTGTTTCTTCCCATACAACTTTATTTTTAATTGCCAAAAAACTAAATCTATTTTCCTAAAGATGAGTGCATTTTGCCCGAGACAGCAGCTAGTGAGTGATCTCCCTGTCTTTATCTTGACCTATGATCTTTTCTTCTTATTTCATGCTCCTGTCCTGCTGATGACAGGGAGCAAGAGAATGGCTTGGTGAGCATCTGGTGGCCAGCCAAGGTCAGCCCACCACATTGCAGCGTGGTGTATAAAGTATATGTAGCACAGTGTTAAAGAAAACATATTTTGACATTTTCTAAGTAATAGTGACATCAGAGAAATTAAAATTTGTGTTATAGATTAATATGGTTTACTTATCTACTTTCATAAGCTTTTTTTTTAAACTGCATTTAAAGAGCTGCAATTCAGTATCTTTCCTAGGCTTTCTGCAAGTAGTGAGTTCATTTTGTGCTACCTTGGAAAATGTGACAGCAGTATGAAAAGTTTTATGTAACTCGTCTCTTCTTCTGTTTTAGCTCCCATCTTTGATTCTCTCTCAAGTTCTTGAGTTGTTTGCCTTCATCCCATTGCAATAGGGTCATTTTGCAGAACACAGATGGCTGTTCAAGGGCCCTTCACCTGGATCTTCATATGGTTTTTATGGGATAGTGGCAAATGACCTCTGAATTATAGATGGGTGGCAGGGATTTTCTTAGAAGCTTCAAAGACTTTGAGATGGGCAATGGGACCAAGCACACATTGTTATGTGCAGCAAGAAGCCCCTGGGGATCTCTGGAGTTTACAGCAGGGTCTGCAGAGTTAAGGAAATCCAACCTTGGGTTCTTCAGGAGCAGCTCCATAGCAGTGAAGTTGCTTGTGAATACATCCAATACATCTCTGATTTCTAAGTGCCAATGAGGGGGAGGTTTTACCATGAATATCACAGCTTGTTGCAGTTTTCTAATGATTAAAAATGAAATTTTTTTAGTTTTATGGTGTTTTGCAATATGCAGATTTCAGGACAAATCCATAAACCCAATTTACAACAAGGCCCAAATTACAAAACTCATGAATCAGTGCCTACATTTGCAGTGGGCAGCATGGTGAAAGCTTAAAATCCTGAAAGCATAACTCAATACTCCTAAGTGCGTTCAGAGATGTTAAATGTTTTAAACATCAAGTGGCTAACTAGAATGAGAATTGAAATGTGAAATCATCCAGATAAGACTTACAGAGTGAATACACTAGAATTAAGTGTTGGGGAAGATAGACTCTAAATTCAGTGAAGTTAATACAATTCTATTTCATGTATAAAGAGTAAAATACTCAAAGCAAATGCTACTTGTACTCTGTGAGGCATGGTGTAACCATTCCTCTTTGAGGGATTAGTCTTGAAAGCCTACTCTGAATTTTACAGCTCACAAGCATTTTCAAATTAGAAACATGTAAGTGCAGTCTCTTTTGAGTCAGGGGCAACATGATACTCAGTGTGTTAATGTATTAATACAGCACTCAGTGCCAGTAGTACTTTAGAAGCACAAAATAATATCGTGCAGAACTCCAGAACTCCATATGGTGAGGCAATCCAGGCACCTTTAACAATGCACAAAACACTCCTTAGAAATGTAGTGCAGAAAATCAGTTGCACTTGGGAAGGTGTCAAGATGTTATAGCTGTGCACTGTCTTTTCTCAGGTCAGCCAGCAAACAGAACATATAGTCTTGAAAATTAAATGTGCTAAAAGAAAAAAAAAGTTGTGAGAAGCACCACTGGAATGATTTAATTTTAATGTGCAAATTTTAAATGGAAACTTGTGTCTTCAAGATATGGGGAATGGGCCAATGTATTTTGAAAAATTCACAAAAATCGTTACTATTTTTTATCTGAACATTCAATATATAACATACTGTCAGCTAATGGAAAAGTCTGAGCTCTACAGAGCTTGTGGATTGCTATTCCCTGTGATATGTACATTCCTGATGTTCCATAGGCTTTCTCCTTCTGTCAGAGAGCTTGGCCTCCTCCCATGGGAGAGTTAAGGACTAGCATTCCTCCTTAAGGATAGAAAGCAGAAATAAAAACTGACTGACTGAAGCTGATGTGCTTACTAATTCAGTCTTCAAATGTGGGCTTTTATGAAGACACGACTTCTTGCAGAACAAATAAAATCTTTTCCGTGAAGGGTGGTGATTATTTCTCTTTCACTTCAGAGAAAGACTTTAGTAGCTCAAAAGCTCACAAAAAGCAGTAATGATCACCCTTCATAGATGAGATATCCTGTAGGTATAAAATGCACAGTTGTCACCTCTCTGAGCCTTCAGTTGAGGAGTTGACAAACAAAAAGAAAGCCTAAGATTCCTCCTCCACTTAGAGACATCCTTACTCCTTTAAATCTTTTTTCCCCTCTTGTCTTCTCTTGTAGCCTTTAAAATGCAGAACAGCAGGAGGAGATTTCTCTGTTGTAGGAAAATGTGAGAGATTAACTCCATGGAACCCCAAGTGGACCAACAGAGCCCCTAAAAAGATCTGCTGAAGATCTTTTTCTCTCTGTCTATTTTGTCTCACTTTGGTTTCTGTGGCAAGCATGCCACATTGGTGGGACAGTATGTCAGTGCTAAGGACATGTCCAGTCAGGAGGAAAACGTTTCTCTAACAAAAGGGCAGTCTCACATCAAAATCCAAATTCTCTTGATAGCAAATATGGGCAGTAGGCAGAAATAACCAAACAAGAACCAGTATAAAGGCAGGTTGGGGAATGAACAGACCGAGAGCAACTCCGACAAGAAGGATTTGGGGGTGTGTGGTTACTGAGCTGCAAAGATAGAGAAAAGACAGCAACACACACGGACCTCTTTTGGGGATAAAAGGCCAATTTTATTGTATGGACATTCTGTATTTAAAGTGTGTTACGTGCAGTTAGGACAGGACAGTAGTTTATTGGATAATTGGGACAAACATCCCTGGGACAGCATGTCTGGAAATGTCCCATGGGAAAGACACCAGGTGTTAATCTTTATTATGATTTTTTTTGTTGTTTTTTATTATGTTATCACTCTGGGAGACTGCCTCCCTTAACTGAAGCTGTAGTCAGCTTGTCAGCGTGGGAATGGACCTGAGAGAGAGTAGAAATCCAGGCCTGAAAAGAATTGCCAATCTGTAATTTCCTAGCTCTCTAAATGTGTGTGTCCACAGGGGTGCTGGTCAAAGGGAGACTGGACATGACCTGACAATGTGCCCCTGCAGCCCAAAAAGCCACTTGTACCCTGGGCTGCATCCAAACCCACCAGGCCAACAGGGCACAGGAGAGGATTCTGCCCTTTTACACAGCTCTGATGAGAGCTCACCCACAGTGCTGCATCCACCTCGGGAGTGCTCAGCACATCAGGAAGACAGGAACCTGTTGGAGCAAGGCCAAGGGAGCATCAAAAAGGTGATTAGAGGGATGATACACTTCTCCTGCAAGAAGAGGGCAATTGGAGCCATACATTTCCTGAATTTAAACAAATTATAGTAAAAAATAAATTTACAGGTTTATCATAAGGAGGTTTTCATATTTTATAGCTGTAAGTTTTTGTGACAAACAATTTATCAACAATGTAATTAGTTTTCTCTTTTTTCCTTTAATTAAAATCTACCTTTGACCCTGAATGTAGATTAAACACGGCGTGTAGATGAAAACTTATGAATTTCTAATCTCCAAATTCTTGGGCTGCCGTGCTTTAATCTTGATTCAAGACATTTGACATTGGGGCATATTTTTTAAACTTTTTTATTAGCATATAAACATTTATCTCTCCTTGAAAATGATCTTGTGAATGATTAGTATATATTTGTAGGGCACTTTGGAGATTTTCAGCACCAAGTACTAATTAAGTGCTATTATTTCTATGCCTACTCTTATTTGACTTCCCCATTTTCTAAGCCTTTGAGGGAAGTAAATAAGATCAAAGGCATTTTTAAGGACAGTCTTGAGGAAAGACCTTAGGCAAGTTATGAAGACTGCATGTTTTTAACAGCTAGATAACTCATCCCCTAAATTCTCTCTATTCATGGCCACTGCTATCCCACTCTTTTCTCCATTATGGTGAGACTGAAGTAATTAAAGTAGAAGAGACAAGTAGTTCTGCATATTCTTTGAATTGCTTCACTTTTCAACAGCTTTTGTGGGTTGTTGATGTGCTTCTTAATTCAACTTTGAAAATTAAATTCAAAGATGGTCAAATCTCAGAATTCTGAACAAAAAAATGCATGTTTTGATTTCAAAATGCAATCTTTCCTTTAAGAAATTTTTAACAATGAGAAATATCTTCTGATAAATTTTGAATTTACCAGGAATTAGATTTAAGTTGCATAACTGATTATATTTTCACTAATTCTTAACTAGTCTGTGACAGTATTACATAAGACATAAAATTGTAAATGACTACTAATACACTACAATATGTTTAATAATTTAAACTGTCTTTTATATAAATAGAAAAGAAATAAACATACCTCTTACTTTGAAATAAATAATCTTATTATCTCCATTAAATTATTTTCTGTTTGTATTGAAAATTTGGACAGAAATTAAAAGAAAACAACAGGGAAGTAAATATAGTCTTAGTAAATACAGCTGTCATAGTTTCTCTTATATTATCTTCCAATGACTTTTCTATGTCAATGGAAATAGTCTAAATTAATTTCCACTGTCCCATACCAAAGCCAAGACTATCAGCAGCTCTGATAATTTTGCTGCTTCCAGTAACATACTACTGGAAAGAAGAAGCCTCTGGTTATATTATTGCAAAGTTAAATAAGCTTCCATCTATGGAGGATATAAAGTTTTCATAAGTATAGCTTCATCTTTTACAATATGTATAAAATGAGACCTGAGGAGGTTTTTTGCAAAGCGAGAAAACCAATGGATCTTGTGGAAGGATGGTTACCAGAGTAACCTATAAAACATTGCTTTACTCTATCAAGTAAGGATATAGCTTGCACTGCTGCTGATAATTGTTTTTACTTATAACCCAGAGGTTATTTTTGTGGAAATCTTGTAACTTGTTCTGGCATCTTGAAAAATATGTAACTTCAAAACAGCTACCAACAGCCAAGGAAGGGAATGTGATTCTGAATGATTCAGAGTGTGATTTCTGAACTAGGAAAATTTTTCTTAGAGAGAATTTACAATTTTAGACCTTTTAAATCATGAAAGATCAGCAAATGGAGGGAAAGAACATACACCTCTTTGAAATAAAAATAATATGCTTTTATTAGTTTGAAGGTTAGGTTCCTCAATGATACTTGAATGTCATACAGTATGACACTTGAGTAGACTGGATCATAATGTTTTACAATGCTTCCTCATTCTCAGCTCAAATACAGTCTTAGAAAGTACCTTAAGTATTCACTTCTTGTTCAACTTCTGTGAGGTTTAGGAAAACCTCCGAGTGCCTTGAGGGCACCCACACTGTTGGGCTACAGTCTCCTTTAAAAAGTGAAGCAGCTAATAGTTGCTATAAAGTTATTTATTACAGAAGCACATCAATCTCAAAGGCAAAAACAAAGCAAAGCAATGGCATAAGCACATGGCATTAAAGCACGTGGCAAATGCAATGGCAGACAGCAAGTGGCAAAATGCACATGGCATAAAGCCATGGCATAGACCCCCAGCTCTCCCTAATGAATGTTCTTTTATAGAAAATTTCTGATTAGCTAAGACACAAACTCGGACCACTACTTCTTAACTTATTAGAATTCTAGTTTCTTTGCACGCCAGGCTATGTATAGACTACTTGTTCTAACTGAAAAATGTAAGCAATATTAACTCTATTATGTCTGAAGCTAGGTTCTTGGAGCCTCTAAGGAAACACTATTATGTTTTTCAACCTTCACTAGAACATGTACTACTTCTCAGGCATCTAAAACCTTTTACTCACTAAAAGCACTTAAAACTTATTCCATTTACTTACTTACTTATTCACTCCATCTATTCACTTACTCATTCAATCCAAATACTTTAATTCAATCCCTACATTCTCATCTCTCTCTGAAGGATTCTGAGAGACTCATGGCTTACTGAATCCAACAAATTTCTGGGCAAAGAACTGACCAGACCCAAAGAGATGAGTGTACTTACAACACCTCTGTGTGGGCCTTACTCAATGGAACAGAAATGCTAACTGATTTAGGTAACAATCAGATCAAAGTGTAGTATGTTTCCATGAATCTTGTCATCCTAGCACCATACAAATCAGTAGAGTTTGAGACCTCTAACAACCCAAGTTTACAGTCATGTTTATTCTAACTTCATTAATTTCCAACCAGCTGCTGAAGAAAAATATGCATTAAATCTTGATCTCCAGTAGGCTATAATTTAGGGAAGTGCTCTTGATACAATAATCAGGCAGAAGAGGAGGTAGAAGCTGTCATTTCTGAGAGCACTAGCTTAATATGTCCATTGTTATATCACACTTATTGTTCTAGTTTTCTCATATCTGACCTGTGCATTGTCCTTTTGGAAAGAACTCTTCTTCTGCTTGTCCTGCATTTGTTTGTGCATTCAGTGGGGACAACTCCTCCCTTTGTTTTATTAGTTGTTTTTGGCCTCAGTCAGAGACATCTTCTAAGTTAAATAGACATCTGGCAACTTTACTCCTCTTCAGACTTATCTGAAAGGAAACTCATTTAGCAGGTGCACACAAAGCCATTGACAATTTACTGATCAATGAAAAAAAAAGAGGTCAGCCTAGACTGACATGAGCACCCTTCTGAGCAACAGCATTACATGCCTTATAAAACAGAAAATTGACAGAGAACAGTGTCTGAAACCAGACACATATTTCTAGATGTGCTTTTTAATTTTTTTAAACTACAGAGATTAGTATTATGATAAATGTGATTTGTGCCAATTAAATTGTAACTATATTAGCAAAATTGTATTTAGATCAATAGAAGACAATTGTAACAGAGTGAGGGGGGAGATGGGTGAGACAGGACAAAGGACAGCATCCAGATGTTAGGAGTCAAAGAAGAATGTTGGAAAGGAATAGTAAAAGGACATAGGTCTGACAAGCAGCATCTAGAAATAGAAAGTTTCGACCTTGACGTGGGCCAAAATGGGATGATTCCAGGCATGGGACTCAATTAAAGTCTTGTTATGGAAAACATCTGCTCAGTCACACAGGGCACCTGCACTACCTGCAGGTCACACCTCGGTCACTGAGGAAGACGATGAGCCTTCATCAGAAATAAGTCCCTCAAAAGGATGAGAGACCCCCTAACCCATTAGCAGAGCATGCACCATACAATGTAGTGATGTAGATTTTAGGAATAGAAACTAGGAGGAGTTTTCTAGAAACTTCTGTAGCCTACAGTATATAAGTGGGATTGGTAGCCTGGATGCTCTGGCACGTGAGGAATGGCGAGACACTCCCCGTATCCCCGGTCGGTTTTGCTTATGCTTTATACGAACCTCAATTATACTAAATTACTTACTGCCAAATTTTTTATATTCTCAAATATATGCACTTTGATTGTATTCATCTCCAATACTCTAATTGTATACATTTATAATTGTTACTATTAGAAATTTGCTACTACATTTAATCTTGTTGCTTGATAAATTGGAAAAAATAGAACATCATTCATAACAGTATGTCAGAAATAGAAGCCAAAGACAAAGATATACGAGTACTGGCTTTCCCATTTATACTTCTGTACTGTGCTACAAAATGTATTGGTCTAAAAAAAAAAAAAACTTAAAAAAAAGGTAGTAATTTAAATGAGGCCTGTCCAGTAACAGTTTATAAATTTCAGGTATGCAATCTGCCTATAAGACAGAATGTGTCCAGTTATTTATGAAATATGAGTAAGAATAGGACACCTGAGTTTAAATAAAACTATTTCAGAACAGTTAAAATGTGAAAGAAAAGAAAATTTAGAATAAAGGTGAGGTTTTATATGATAAGTAGTGAAGGAAAAGAAAATTTAGAATAAAGGTGAGTTTTTATATGATAAGTAGTAAAGGAAAGAGTGCCTTTAAATATACAGATAGCAGAATGATCATAGAAGGGATGGTTTTAGGTGAAGTCATTATTTCATGTCGCATACTGGTTTTTTGTGTGTGACTCAAAATTGAAAAATAATAATGCAGCAATAATTTCTTAAGCATGTTAGATCAGATCTTGTTGATTGTTTTTAAATTCTAAGACATTCAGGCTGCAATTCATAGACTCATATTTGATTCGTCTAATAAAGAAAATAAAATCTTGTAATAGGCATACATTGACACAGAGGAAATAAAGTAATCATTGCAATGCCTTTCTAGGATGATGTAGAGACATCTACTATCAAAATCCTGTCTAATATTGCTCTCAACTCTGTGTCTAGAACAAATATTTTGAAAATTCTGAGTTGACAAGAACATTTGGAGCTATGATTCATTCCTAAACACCAAGTATTCAGAATTTTGCACAAATGTCTCCAGATGTGCTAAAGAGAGCAGAATGTTACACAAAACTTCATTAAGAGTATAAAAGTGTGACCTACCACAGGAAAATGTGTGTGTTGGACTCTGAATGATCGAAGTATACCATAGAATCATAGATTGTTAAGAGGTTGGAATGGACCTTAAAAATAATCTAGTGCTTCTCTTTAGAGATAAATGTCATAGGCCTAGGAATACTTTCTCCCAGATGTAAGAGAACAAAAATTGCTAATAGGAAACTGATTGTATCATTAAGAAGACTTTTATTCCTTTCAGTTATCAGCTCAAAATGAGACTACAAGGAGCAAAGTAGTAGTAGGTAAAGATAATAAGTGTCCCTGTGGATATTTCTTCTACAGACAAGGACTGAATGACGTTTTCTGAAGTCAGTGCACACTTAAATTACTCAGGACTTGATCGAAATTAAAGTAGTGCCAAGGTAAATCTCTCGTATTTCTGTATGTACACACAAATGTCTCTATTACTACTATTGACACCTTTGTTACTTAATCCAAAGGAGAAAGGGAGCAAGTAAGTTTAATAGCCCCATAAATGAGCCAGATATTCATGAGACAACCCGGGACCAAATGCTCTTCATATGGCTCTCACTAGGCTGCACCAGAGGGAGTTATCCCAAAGCAGAGAGAACATGAGCTTCTCTGTTTCTTTTTTTGGGCCTGGAGGACAAAGCATGACCTTCTGGAACCTATACATTTGGCAGTGTAGTAGTCTGGTACATGTGTGGTATGCAGACTCAGAAACAAATTAAAGGGTAAATCAAATGTCTTAAGGAATGCAACGTGATTTTTTTAGGACACCTTGTGGATTTGGGCTTTGTGAAAGAGACAATTGAAAAGCTTTAGAAATGCAATAACTAAAATTAATTTATATATATATATATATAAAGGGTGCAGACATCCAAACCTCAGCTAATCAGCCTGGACTTCCTTCAAAGACAATGGAGAAAAAAGTGACACTTGTAGATAGTGTATTATAGTTTGTTCTAATATCTCTTTAAAATGAAATAAACCACAGTTTAGAAGGGTTTATTGTCTTTATTGACTATAACTCAGAAATCTACTATATATATCTAGATAGTGAAAACACAGAATGTGTGAATACCCCCTGGGAATAGACATGGAGAATGAATTATCTCAGACAATAACTTTCTAGATCATTTTTCTAGATTCCTGTTGAATTGTGATCCTGAAAACCAATCTTCCCCTGGATATTTTAATGAGTGATGGCATAGTGGAGTGTCTGATGATGATCGTATTACCTATACCACACTTGCACTTCCTGTAATTTGCACAAGTTCAGTTGCCTTTTCATTTTGTCTCTACAGCAGACAGAAAATTTTGGAAAATTTTTCTGGAGCATAGCTAAAGCTTTTTTTTGCGGAGATTCTTTTAAGGAACCTACATCTGAAAATTCCTCAGAAATTTTCTGAAAGAATGCATAATTGAAACAAAAATCTGATAATCTCAGAATGACCATAAATCACTGAAGATTACCTTAATCTCTATCCGTCCTGATATTTTAAAGCTATCTAGAGCAACTGTACAGATAAAACATAGAACGTTATGGTCTTCTTGGGATTAAATTATTATGCTATCATTTTGCTTTTTTGTGGGCTTTAGAGTCTGTTCTCAGCTGTGCAGTATCCCATGTGCTTGTGTCTAGATTTTTTCACACATCAAGATAGTTGATTCCACGATACTGCCAGGATCTTATGTAAGTACCTTGTCACTTTTAGGATTTTTCAAGTAGCTACTATTTTTTTATTCATCTCCATATTATTTTATTGGACATGTAAATATTTTCTTTAAATAAAATTATTGCATTTCATTGCTCATTGTTCATAGTGAAGTCTATTTATTTTATTATTTTTCATACCAAAACCAACTCTTTTATTATGAACTGTTAAGGACTTATGCAACATCAAAGAGTTGAGTGTAGTGTTTGCCACATTTTAAATTCTCTTATTTTGTCTGTATTTAGCTGGTTTATATTTATTTGGTTTTGTTAGTTTATATATATTCATAGCTGATTGTCAATAAAAATCAATAAACTTATGTAAAGCTTGACTTCATTTGAAATATTGCTCAGTCAGAAATACATCTCTACAGGGAAAGAATAGTCTGATGGAAGAACTAGTTAATGAGTCCTAATACAGTTTCTGGAATGGAGTATTGGAGTATTTCTGATGGATCTTGTGCATTTCCATAAGGCTCAGAGTATATCTACAATGAGAAAGCTGCCTGCAATGTATTGTAGGCAGAGAATTTGTCTAACAGTCTTGTGTCCTGGTAGCAGTACAGTTACATTCTTCAGAGCTTACAGAGGACTATAAAAGCCACTGAGAAGAAGACTAAATTAGCTTAAGTATCAACCTTGATACTGCTATAGCTATAGCTAAGTCATAGGAAATAGACATTGTCTGTGCTCTTCATAAAAGGTCACGCAGAAAAACAAAACATGTGAAGTATTATGTGGTAGATTATAGAAAGCTTAATTTAGTGAAAAATAGTTAGTAGACTTATGATGTTAATAAGTTCATGTAATAGATTAAGATTGACCAACTAAATTCTGAATATGATTTATTGTCATATTAACTTCATTAGGTAGAAAAAATGGTATCTCAAAACAGAACAAGCACAGGTTGGTAAAATTTCAATTAAATATAATTCCTTTTAGCTTTCCATGCTTTTTTTGTTTCCAGTCTTCTAACCACTATTCTATCTTTATTTTTTGTTCTGAGGAAACTTCTTAGTTTCACAGTAAGCTGCCTCTGTTGAGAAAGACAGGTTGAGGCAGGGTGAGACTGTCAAACTCATGTTGTGTTATCTGCATGGAGGTAGAAAATCCAAGCAAAGTAGTGTGTGATGATATCCTGGATTGACTTTCACATGTGTCTGCTGAATTAAAGGAGCTGAACAATATTTCCTGTTAAGGTGCAAAGAAGCAACTTGGGAGCTTATGTTGCCCATGGTGTGTTTGTTTCTGTGAACGCATGCCCTATGCTGGATGTAAACCGTTCCTTGTTTTTCTCCAGGGAGCAGATGGCTGACAGACAATTGTGGATCTGGATGTACCTGCAATCACCAGCTCAGTCTCTCCTTTTTTCTTGTCTTGTTTTCTTCAGTTCTGGTTCAGTTTTATTCTAATTGCCAAATTCATCTTACCTGTTCTTTCACTCACTGAAAGATTATATGCTTGCTGCAGGGGATTTTTATATTGTTGGGATTGAAAAATGTATGATTTACTTGGCACATATAGTAGAGAATCAGTTCCATAAAGCCTGGTGAGAGAAGCTGGCTTTTGCATCCATACCCTGTTGTATTAAGAGAAAGGATGAACAGAGATGTAATTTTAAGGCATTTGACATGTCAGCACATGGCAGGGCAAAATAAAAGAATTTCTGCAGCCTCCCGTTCTTTACATCTACCTCTATATGCATTCCTGATTTGACACTCTGCCAAAACAGAATTCTCAGGAATTCTTCAGAACATGAAATGTTAGGACTTTCACTGGTCCTTCATTAGGGACATGTTGATTTGTGTGTCAGATTACATACATGATAATCAGTGGGATAGTGTGACCTGCTATTTGTCAGACTTTATAAAGTGATTGATAGCTAAAAATATGAAGTGTAGAAGTCTCCATAAGGAGTTGTTCCAAGAAATTCTGATATTTTACACATTTTTATATATCACCATACCATATTATTTCTCCATAGCAACTCCCTTTATACCTCATTAAAATTCTATTTCAATGACATGTTTTTATAATGTTCAGCTTTTTAAAAAGACCAGGTTAACTTGCATTATGTCTAGCAAGGCATATGTGAGGCATTTATGAGCTATTCCCTCAATTTGCATTTAAGATTAACACAGTTAATCGATAATGCACCCCAAGCACGCATATTATGAACACAAAATTATGTCAGACAGACAAATAGGCATCAAGCAGATACAGTGAGCTTAAATGTCTATCTTAAAATTATGTTGCAAGTTTTTGGTACATTAGTAATGTGTCCTTTT
Organism: Acridotheres tristis; assembly: GCA_037013685.1. Classification (NCBI taxonomy): domain Eukaryota; kingdom Metazoa; phylum Chordata; class Aves; order Passeriformes; family Sturnidae; genus Acridotheres; species Acridotheres tristis. Next base: position 93,500,819 of record CM072884.1, read on the forward strand.
TAAAAAGCATTTTAAAAGATCAATAGAACATAAACAACTTGTTTATATAGAACCAGAAACCAAAGTTCTAGAACTTACATTTACCAATTCATTGATATTGTTAAACAAAACTCATAGTCCCTTCTTTGCAATTCCTGTTTTATGAGTTTTGAGTGTTTTTTTATTAAGAGAGCAAACCGAAATCTTATAATCACTTGGTGGAGAATTCTATCCAAGTTCTCTGTATTAGACAATACATATTTCACTAATTAAATTATTTCTCCCTGTATTTTTGTCCATTCAATTCTGAGCCAGTCTAAAGCATGACAAGAGAAAATTTTAAAACAAAAAATTTCATAAGAAAACATTTGGGAAATGATGTGATAAAGGGAAAAGATAAAATATTTTGGTATTATTGTAGCTGCATCTTTTTTTCTCATGTAGCCATTATATCAGTAATTACACATGTAGGAGGCTGCATGAATTTGGTACACAAATGTTTAGACAAGAACAAATGATGTGGAAAAATTGCTGTTCATAATGTTAAAGTAATAATGTTGAAATGGAAGGATAGTGGGGGACAGTAAAAATATCTGTTTCCTTTCTTATTCATCCCTGTGAAAATCAGTTTGCTTAGAAATGGTTTGTGTGATGTGAAAAGGTAAATGTGGGAGTTTTTGTGTCCAGGAACGAGAACTATGGTTGTGCCAAGAGAAACCAAATCCTAACTAATAAAATAACTGCATGACAAAGTATTGTGGAACTTACCATAAAGAAGAAAAATGTGAAACCTGTGAAATAAAATACCTCTGCTTTTGGCCATATTAAGTGAATTCTAAATGGAGAACTAGAATGAGGTATTTAAAGGGGATTCAATAGGAACTGAAGGAGATAAAGCTGTGATGATGACAAAAATCTGCAAGTTCCCAAAGCCAAATACTGTAAACAGGGCTTCTCTCAGGGAGGAATCCTGACAAGGAAAATGCAAAAATATCCTGCAGACTCCCAAACAAGGAGCAGAAGACTGACAAAATATATGCAAGCAGAGGGATATGAGAGAAGAATCATACATAAAAGCCTTAGATAATCAAATCAACTCTGGCTTTTAAATTTTGATAAAAGATAATATTTTCCATTTCACCATTTCTGTGCTACAGTTGCATAAGCACTTTATGAAACTGAAGAGCAAAGAGAAGAAAACAAAATGTTCTTCCAACTTTCCAGTTTAATGAAATCTGGTACTGAAAGCCACTTAGTGCAGAAATTAAAAAAACATCTATATGTAAATAGACACACTTTCTGTTCGTAGAATATATGAACAAATTACATGTTCATGGAGATCAGTGAACACTGCAGTCTGCCATCTCTGTATCCTACAAATATCTTGAGGACATGGTGTTGTGCCTCTATGCAAAATATCACTTTCTTACCTGAAAGCAAGAAATTATATACATACATGCTATGAATGAATCTTAATTTATTCAAGAACTAAAGAAAGCAAACTGCATCTGAAATTCTACCATATTCAGATTGCACTTCACATGAATGGTGTCTTGCTACTAAGTGTTCAATATGAGGCTGATTTATGAAGGCAAAATCTCAGATATATTTCATAAAATCAGAGACCATTTTGGGTTGGAAGGTATCTTAAAGATCACATAGTTCCAACATCCCTGCTATGGGCAGGGATACCTCCCACTAGACCAGATTACTCAGAGCCCCATCCAATTTAGCCTTGAAGACTTCCAGGGATAGGGCATCTACAACTTGTCAGGGTAGCAGGTTCCAATGCCTCACCATCCTCATAGTAAAGAATTTCTTACTAATGTGCAACCTAAACCTGTCATCTTTCAGTTTAAAGTTATTTTATCCCCTTGTCCTCTCACTACACGCCCTTCTAAAAAGGCCCTTCCCTCTCCAGGTTAGTTGTACATTTTAGGTGCTGGCAGGCTGCTATTTAGCACCACGTGCTTACTGTCATAGTGTTTCATTCTGATAGCAAGAATGAAGTTTTATGAAGTCGTATAGTAGATACATGAAATGGAATCCTTAAAAGGGAAAATTTAGAAACATTAGTGAGTCTTCAAACAATATTCTAAATTTTAGAATTACTTTGACACTTTTCTTGAAGTACTTCTCAATATCAAAGTGACTATGAATGAACTAAAGTAGAAGCAAAGAACACTGGAAGAGCAACCCATTTAAAGATATGAGTAAAAGTGTTGTCTTTATTTTTTGATGCACGTACAAAGTCTACTTCAGTCCAAAGATTTTGCAATGGATCTTATGACACTGGAGTGCCAGGGATAATTTATTTTTTATGTTGGTGCTATTTATACATTTTGGTTTAAAGGAATGAGTCCAATTATTATAATAAATAGTATTTCAAAACAAAATATGTTCAGCAGTAAATCCAGTCTTTGTAAGACCTTCGTGGCCTTTAACTTTACACAGAGAGGTTAAAATTTTTTAATATTCCCCTTCTTGAGGCTGTTGCTTTTCTGTATCATTTCTGTGCATAGGATCAATGTCATCCCAACTCATCCACTTGGGGTTATGTGTGAGCCAAGTCTCTGATGTCCTTTCACAGTTAATGTAAATCTAGCCATGTGGTCAAGAAGGTTTTCAGTTCACCCTGAGGCTGACCCTGAATGGCAGATTGGTTGCATTGCTCTTTAGCCAGTTTTTCTTAGCAGAGTTGAGTTAAAGAACAGTAAAGAGGGACTTAAAAAGTATCATGGTACTTAGTTCAAGTAGTTTATAGTCAGTAATTGATTGCTCCTTGACTGGCAAATCTGCTTTAGGTTGTTTGCCCCTTACATACAGCAAGCAAACCACTGTAGGTACTACAATTTTAAAAATTTGGTAGTCTTGTCATGCTTCTTTGTTTTGTCTCCTTCTTTTGGACTGTGCAGCAGAGTTGGAGTTTTCAGATATTTCTCGGACAAGAAAGTTAAATAGTGCAAGTCACTTGACTTGACAATTGCCCCAGGTTTCTCTCTTTACTGAGTTTCTAATTGTTGTCAAAGAGATTGTGGAGGATGTGAAAATTATTTTGATGCTTCCTTTCTAGTATATATAAAGGAGTTACTGGTCAGATTTTTTAAGCCCTGGATGGTCTTCTTGTTCTTCTCATGGTTGCGACAGAAATCCTTGTTAGCAGGATAAGTTACTCTGTCTTTTTATAGTGTAGTGTAATGGTCAGAACACAGAGAATGCGAGATATCAAGGTTTTTGTTCTGCCTGAGAAAATTCAAATTCCTCGTATTTCCTGGTGGATCAGGTAGTCAATAGTATAGAGGGTTTTTGGGATGCTCAATATTAGAAGCATTTAATATTGTTCCAGCTGAATCTTTACAGAGAAGAACTCAAGAAAAATTCAGTGAAAAGAAACACAAGGAAAAATAATATTTTGTTAACAGAGTTACTAAGTATTCACGTGAAAAGGGGAATAAAGCTTCACTGGCTGATCTCAGGATTGTTCACATGTTTAGTTTGTGTAAATTACCAGAGCATGGACAAGCACTCAAAATGAAACTGTAAGTAGTAGATTTCTACACTACATATCCTTCTATTTGCCTAATGTTTTATTCCTCTATTGATCCAGATATGCAACAGATTTTTAGAAAAGAAACACTTCACATTTTGGTGTATTCAAGAAGAAGTATTTATTGTTTTTTGGTTTTTTTTTTTCCCTTGGCCACTATTAAAATGCTTAGGCTAGACTGAATTTAAGAAAAAAATGTTTTCTGGTTCTAAGCACACAAAAGTCTGTAAGGAAAAAGATAACATGAAACAATTATTATTAGTTTTTTTAGTACTAATGACTTTAATATCACCTTCTGACAATGAGAGGATAAGTGTGAGCCCCCCACAGCTAGGACTAAGCAAGCAGGAAACAGTGTATCACAGTGATTCTGTGGTTTTATTTCAGTGTTGTGAGTTGGATTTATTGCACTAATCAGCGCAAGAATATTTTTTGTTAAATTACTTTAGACTCTCCTTTTATTGTACGAAGGAATTGTTTCAATGAAAAAAGCAGTCCTTGTCTTAGGCAACACCATGCTTTAGTTTGTTCTAACCAGTTAGGGAATTTTTATGATAATTTTCTTACTTAAACATGAGTCAGAATGTTGATAAGGACTTCCAGAATAAGACAGAGCCTGTTTGTCCTGACAAGTCTCTGCTTCTTGGTACTTATTTCTTGTGGAAATACCCTAGGAAATAGAATGGGTCAAGGAAACAAAGCACATTTTTGGCACAAAATCTAATCTTGGCAAAACAAAAAGATGTTTTTTGAGAAATTCTACTAAAAGGCAAGACTGATTTGGGCACAGTCAGGACAGCCTGAAGTATTGGAGCTGGCAGCTTGCCCTTGGGCAGTGTGGGTGATGATGTCTCTGCTGTGTGAGGGCTAGTGACTTCAGTTCCATAGAGGATCTGGGTTCTCCCAGGTATGACATGGCTCAAAGTGTGTCTGTCAGACCTATCTTTGTGACAATTAATGGGTTCAGCTCTTCACAGAGTCTTCTAGTTAGAGAAATCATGTAGAGTTTGAAATTCCTTTTTTTTTTTAAGAGACTGAATGTCTTTTACAGAGACTTTCTCTACACTTGAAATCAAAGTTGCGATTTGCTTGGTGGTTCATTTTTTTCTTTTCCTTTTAAGTTTTAGGTTTCTATTTCCACTGCAATGAGACTTGAAAGTTTTCTCAAAATGTTAGAAATTTCCACACAGAAATTTTGGCCACTTCTCCAGGGAAGGAAAGCATTACCTTTGCAGATTGAATTGACAGAGATACCAAAACAATGATTCAAGTTAAATCACAGAAGAATGAGTTTATCCATTTGCAGAGAATTTAAAAATATAATGAGATCTGAAATGCAGCTTTTAAACACTTTTGTGCATTTAAATACATATCAGGATCAGAAAAGTTTTAATGTGAAACAAAACCAGCAGACAAAACTGTAATACTTTGGGAGAAGAGAAAAATTGACAGCAGAAAGAACAAGTAATAGAGTAAAATTCTCAGACAGTAGGGGAACTAATTAATAGGCACGCATTAGTAATTTTATGTATACCTTTTAGACACAATAGAAAAAGATAAATGTAAATTTCAGACAGAAAATTCTGAGTGGAGAGAAACTGGAGAAAAAAGTAAGTTAGAAATTTTCATCTTATGGTTGCTGACTCCACTTCAAGCAGTAGCATATGGAAATATTATAATAGTTATAATATTTAATATAATATTAAAATAGGTAAAGTAATAGTGCTTTACAAAAGGCACTACAAAATCAAAGAGACTTATTATTATTCCCCTGCAAATTAGTTATATTAAGTGTAATTTCTTACAGTGTAACAGTTACATCTGCTTGTCTTTGTTATTATTTCATCCTTTTGGCTCTATTACTAGAAAATTATGTCAACTGAGATCAATTAAGACCATAGCTGTTACTAATAAAGGCCATATAACTATACAAAACAATATCATCTTCTTGTGTTTTCAAAAGATTCTTTTAAATTTCTTCTATTTTTCAAAGCTAATTGTTTCTTTTTCTTTCTGATTAATCAATATGTAAAAGACATAATCTTATTTTCTGACTCCTGTGAATGTAGCAATTGTGCATCTACTAATTATCAGGCTATGAGAGAAAGGCATGAACTTGTAGGTAGTGTAGAAATAAATCAAGTTTTAAAGTCCTTCAAAGGATTGACCAGAGCTCTAGCACCACAGGGAAGTTAATTTTTACCTCTGGAAACAGTGATGCATAATGCACCTTCTGCTCAAAAGGCTGAAAATCTGCCCAAACACCATAAATACAACTTACTGCTTTAAGATAGCCAACGGACTTTAGTACCTTAAGCACACAGAAGACTGAGAGGGAAGGGAAAGGGGACATCGTGCATTCTACAACAGCACAGGGATGTTACTGCTACAAAAGCAGCAAAGAGGAGTTGTGACTATGGAAATATTTTCACCATCAGTAGTGAGAGATTGTATACTGGGATGGGAGACATTGAAGACAGTGTGAACTTCACAGGTACTGCAATGAAAATAGTTAGTTCTTTTTATATCCTTAGAATTCATATCTCTACACAAGAACAGTTAAGAAAAATATTTGTGTTGACTGTTTTTTTGCAACAAGGATGAATTTTTTTTTTTTTAATCTACCATGTCTTGGTGGCACGCATTAAAAACAAAGAACTAATTATTAGATGCGCCTATCAATACAAAATTATGCCACCTGTTGTGCCTATTTTCCAAGGCAACTGTGATAGAAAATGCTGCATATTCATTTGTCCATCTTTTCAGACTGTATTAAGAGTGGTATAATCTGTGTATAGAGAATACTAACCTTTATAACAGAAATAAAAGTGGGGAGGAAAGATACCCAGCACTACAGAAGTTTGGACATGTGCTAAATTCTTGGATGTAACTGCTTTGAAAGACAAGAATATGTATCATGTGTGAATTCCATAATCCAAAAGTGAAAAGGCTTCAGGCTTTATTTGCACAGTTTTAATCATAGCCTCTGATAAATTGAAAATATTTATAATCATGCAGGATTATATGCTAGAAGGCAGGAAAAAAAGAAACTTTTTGGAAGAAAATGTAAGTGTTCTATACCAACTATCCTAGAAAGAAGTACTTTACTATAGTCTCAATCAAGTCAATCTGTAGATCACAAGTTTAGGTTTGTCTATGTGGACATAACTGCACTGACAGTGATCTACCAAATTAGAAAAAATTATCAGGGTTGTCAGACTCCAGAGAATCACTGGAAACTGTTGAGAAGACTGCAAAAAATAGATTTTTCCACTTGTCTAAAAATAGTTAAATCATAAAGAAGAATGTGTAGTAATAAAATGTGTTTTATTTAACAAGATGAACTGTGTGACAGTTACTTTGAAGGATTGTTCTATGTCTCCTCCAACTTGTTCCAAAAAAACCTAGGAGCATATAACCTCACCTAAGGTCAAACCTTGTTAGTCTGTATCTTTAACTTGAAAGTCCCTAGTTGGATTTCTAAATTCTAGGCATTATGGCAAGCATGATGGAAATGGTTCTTTTAACTGAAAAGAATGTTCTCTGAACTGGATAAGTTTTCAATTTCCCAGCATCTTTGGATCATAATCACTGTCTTGAACACAACCTTCAAATGACAACAGCAGATGCACAATCATGTGATGATGACAAATGAAGGTACAATCTCTCATATGCAGACTTTTTGTGTTAGCTCCAATTTTGTGTTAGCTCTTAATTTTAACTTACTGAGAAGGGAACACTGTTCCAAATTTGTTAGTCAAGATATGGTCACACAAAAAAACCCCTGCAAAAATGGTACTGTGTAAAAAACTAATCTTACCCAGAAATTGTATTTAGATGGAATATTTTGGTTGAATGTAAAGCCATGAGCATTACTGCTAAACAACTTTCTCTATATTGACAGATGTTCCTTGAAGTAAAGTAAAGTGAAGTATAAAGTTCAGGAAAAGTACAACTTTGTAGTGGAGTTTAAAATACATCTTTCCTCCTCCTCCTCCTCCTGTAAACATTTCACTGGCTAAGTTCTATGCCAAGAATCAAAATTGTAAGATACATTCAATATACAAAGTGGCACATGCTAAGGTAAAGTCATTTACTTTTCAGCTTATGAGACTACTTTTCATCCTTTGACCGCTCTAATTTACATTTTCAATGCAGATTTCTTGATACTTTTCTGCTTAATGTAATAGCTATCATCAAAGAGTTACAATATGAAATGTTTGTCTTACAAGCACACTCCTAGTTCATATGAACAAAAGATATGAAAAAAAATGCAATATTTATTTCCAGGTTTTAGAGGAAGAACTAAAAGATTAAAAGGGGTAAACCCACAGTTTCACTCTGGGTTTGGAAGGGTGGAGTGGGTGCTTCCCTCAATATTGGGAAAGGATTGGGAACAAAAACTCACAAAATCAAAAAAATTTAAGACTTGAGAACCATGATCAGTCAACAGTTTGCACAAAGTGTGCTTTGCCAGAATCTCCATAAGTGTTATAAAAGAACCAGCATCACTCTTATCACTGGAAACTCATGGAACACTCTAACCATCATTTTGCAGCAGAATTATCAGAAGTTGTTAATGGAAGACAGATGTCTATTCAAAACTTTTTTTGTAGCTTTTATTTACACTGAAAATGAACACTGAGAAAGTGCTGAAAAAGTCATTTACATCAGAGTATAAAACCAGGTGAGAAAACGAAACAATTTCGGCCTTGAAAGAAAATGTTACAAAGGAATGAAAAAGAGCCCTAGGAAAATCATTCATAGGAAAATTAATTAACTTTGTTTCTCTAGTAAGGATGTTAAATTCTGTGTTGTTTTAATGGACAGGTTACCAAGAAATATTTGATTATAAGAAAATGGAAAGGAAAATCATAGAAACAGAAAAATATATCTAGTTTGAAGTATCCAAATTGTTACTCTTTGAAGGAATATAATTCTAAAAAAAGAAACTATCACTATGGCCAGACACGAAGAGATAGAAGATTATATTAATTCAGTTCATTAAGTTTTGCATCCAAAATGAGGAAACTGTCAAGAATGCTGCAAAAGACAATATACTCAGATAAGAAATATAAGATCAATGTATGCCAAAGAAGCTGGCCCATGCTTCAGAGCTAAACATACTATATTAAAAGTAATTTTTGTGGAAATCCAGATTAATTATCTCTGGAAGGATGATTTCTATTCCAATGAATTTCTGAAATAGTCTTTTTTGATTCTTGGATAATAATCGTGTCTTGTCTGTGTATCTAATTGTACAGCTACACTGCAATTAGCCTTCTGCAGGACAGAAATTTGAGAAACTGAGCATTAAAACCCAGACCCACCCCTAATTGCATTCCCCTAGTTAACAAGATTAGCTGTGGAGACATTTTTCAATTCTCTTCACTCTTTAGTGAAGACTCTTGGGAACTGGACATTGTAACCTCTCATGCCTCTCTGTGAATTGGAATAGTCTGGCTAATGCTTTCACCTAGAATTTCCCTCAGAGGTTTGGAATTTGCCTTACCAATATCCTAACAGTGCTGGGAAGGTTAGTATGGAAGAATTGTGTTCCCTCTTTGGCATCTTGTTCTGGAGTGGTAGTCATTGTGATAGCCTGTAAAATACAAGAGACACATTTCCAGTCATACCCCAGAAACAGAATATCTGTAAATATACTAGTCACTGCAAACTGGAAACATCAATACCTGACAGGTAAAGCCTTGCAGGGCCATGTCTCACAGGTAACAAAAGAAACTGTCACTTGTTGGGGTTAACTGGCTATAGAGAATAGATTATACATTTCAAATTGAATGTTTTCTGATTTACTGGAAACAAATTGAAGCTCAGTGTTTACCTCTATAATGAAAAAATGTTTGCTCAAGATAAAATTTCTCAGTGTGTATGCGCTCCATACACATATACAAAGTGAGTAAAAAGATTTATCTCACTGTTGGTTACCAAAAAACATGGTAACATTGAGTTTGAGATGAATGACCTAGCTTTTTAGGATTAAAGATGATACTCCTGATGAGTATCCAAAACACTAATTTAGAATATTCTTATTGTTCTAGTTGCACAATATATATGCACATGCACTACCATCAGGAGCAAACTGGCAAACCAGTGAGCTCTAAGGGCAATCTTTGGGTTTAGATTTCTTAATTCCCACTACACAGATTGAAGCTAGCCTCTTATGAACACATCATCAGTCAAACAAATATTTAATAATTATGTTATATTCTAAAAATAGCTGCAACTTCTCAAAATCCAATACATAAAATTTGTATATATTTGTTTTATTAAGTTTTCTTAGAAGTCCTATTAATTATATAAATAAATGAAAAGTTAGCATTCTTTATCAGTGTCTCACTAGAACAATGCTTACTATACGGTTAATTTTGTCAAGTATACCTCTGCTTCTAATATATTATTTAGGAAAAATATACACACACACATGCATTCACATACATATACACACACACACACACACATATATATATATAGATATATATATATACACAGACACACACACATATATATACACACACACACACACACATATATATATATATATTTATATGTGTGTGGCACTTCTAATGCCCAAGGAAACCGTGCTTAGTATTTTGAACAATAAATTCCTGCCCATTTGGTTTGTGCTGTCATTCAAAAAAGATAATCAGTTTTTGAATACACTTTATAGAAAGGTTTAGTTTGTTTTATTTTTTAAGTCCTGTTATAAAAGATAATTTTTAACTTTTGCTATAAAAGAGGCAAGGGAAGAAAAGAAGAATGATCTTCTATGATTTGTTAACAGTGAATGCCTCAGATGTAAAGCACTAAGGAGTCTCTTAAAGAGTTGTAAATCAATTCTGAGATGAAGATTTTATTTTCTAATTCAAAGAATACAGTGAAAATACCAAAACATGACAAGAATAGTGGAAAAAAATCTGCATAATACAACATTATTTTGATTTTTCTGTAGTGGGGTCAAATCAGTTGGGTTTTAGATGCAAAGTACTATTAATTTCAAAATGGTTTGTATAAAGAAGTCTATAAGAAGTAAAAATCTCTACATTAGTTATAGACCTGGTATCAAGAAAGATCCAGAAAAATGCTAAAGTGACAGCGTAATTGGATGTGGGACCAGACCCTTGTTTGCTTTTGATTTCTGTTTATTTATGGTAAAGCAATATAAGTCCAAACTCCATTGTTTTCCTTGTGTAGGGACAACCTAAAACTGTATCCTTCTTCTCAGAAACACACAGGAATTTCTTTAAACCACTGAGTCTAAAGAATGAAAGTAACAGCTATGCTGCCTTATTTACCTTTTTTTGCTCCTTTAATTACAGGCAATACTTACTTAAAGTGAAGATGTAACCTGAAGTACAATATAATTTGATTAATTTCAGGTGTATTTTACAAATTGCTTCATTGTAAAAAGTACAATATACAGTAATGAATTTTCTTTAAGAATGCATTGAACATTTGACGGAAATTATTTTACCCAATTAGTTCAATCTGAACAGAAGGAAAAAAGAGAGCTAGAAAAAAGAAAAAAAAAATCTGGAAAAGTACACCAAAAATTCTATGCCGTGGGTAGAGAAAATTATTTTAGACTTTAAACTTCCAGATTAAGCATGCCTAAATCTCAATAGCCTCTTCCTGCAATAAATTTTTATGATCCTATGTGGAGATAGCTACATTTTCTAGAGATTTACTGAAATTTCATCATACTGTGTTATACCTTTTTGTTATCACTTGTCCCCTTTTTGGCTGCTTTGAAGCTGAACAGTTACAACCAAATTCTTCCTAGTTACTTCATTCACTGAAAATTAAATCAAGTAGTTTGAACATTACACTTCTTCCCTTATGATCAGCCATTTTGCTGCTAAATAAAACAGTATTTTATATTACATTTATATTTAATATTTGATATTACATTTATAAATTATAAATAAATTATTTATAAAATTTATTATATTTATTTTTTTCTATAGGATATTACAGAAAAAGTTTATATCCAATTAATATTTTTAGTATCATTAAGAAAAAAAAATAATGACAGGTATGTTAATTGGAGGAAAGATATGATCTCCTTTACCTAGGCTGTTGAATTTTGTCTGTAGTAGAAAAATAAATATATCCAGAAGATTTACTATGCTCTAGCATTTAGATCTACTGGCATGCACTGGCCTGTGTCTGCATTATTAATTGCTTTAATTCTCCCAAAAATGGCATTTGTATGCAGACTGCATATTGAGGACTATCCTTTGTCTTTGCTAACTCCTATGAGTCCAGAAGACACCTGTGAGAATGCCTTTTGGTCCATTGCAAAAATCACACCAAGGACCAATCTAACAATATAAGAGCGTGGATGGCGGAGTTTCAGCATCCAGAATCACTATTCAATTCACCACTTTAGGACAGCCAATAAGTACAGATAAGGGACAAGTTCTGCTCTCTTAGGTATAGCTATGGAAAACTTGACTTTAATAGGACATATAAGAGTTTTCTTCGTGGAAATGTGAAGGGTTTGTATGTTCCTCAAAAACCATCACATCAGCACAGGAGGAGAGGCCAGAGCCTTGTCTCATCCTGTTTAGAGCAATGTAATGAATCTCTCAGGACAAGCTATGGAGAAATAGTCTTGTTTTAGCAAAAGGCAAAGGAAATCAGTACGACTTTTACTGTTTACATGGTCTATCAAAGTTAATAGAGGAAGAAACTAAGGTTTGGGTATAGTTCGTCTGGTTAAACAGACATCTACTTCTGAATAGCTATGTTATTTTCCTGTTTTAGCTAGCAGAAAGAGTTGTTATAGATTGGGCTTTGTATCAACCTCAAACAGGCATTTAAAATAGGTTGCATGAGTCATATTCTAAAATTGCCAAAATATCCCCATTAACTATAAAGGTAGCTAAAGTTTCTGGTCCAGCAGACACTTTTTAGGTAACCTGAATTCCCACCTTTCCTCCATGCTAGTGCCTTGTCTGAGCTTTCATGACAAACAGCCTACATTTCATCTCTGTATGCTTTTTTAAGCTTTCAGAGCAGGAGAGTGATACTGTCGGGGCTTTTTGTGCTTTGTTTTTCAGCCTTGTTCTATTAATGTAAAGACCATCTACATTTAGGGTTGTGATAGAAAACTGTGTTGGATTTATCATAGTCTGCCAAAATGAAGCAAGAAAATTAAAAGCTATCCAATAAATTTAAATAAAATTTGAAATGACTACTTAAATTTTGTTTTATTGTAATTTTTATTCTTTAACTTTTTAATCAGGAACATGTATCTTATTTTCCTGTCAAAATACTTGTAGTTCCATTAGCAAGTATTGCAGCACACAGAGCAAATATAATTATTAAAATGCAACATGACGATTCAAAAACGTAAGACAATTATAATCTAAAAACTAGAAAGAAATAAAGCAAGAATTGAAATTTTTTCAGCTTATTATATAAGCATCATTAGGTAATAGGCTATACCAATAAGCTATCATTGGCATTATTGGTTTGTTCAGTTTCTCTGTACTACCTTTTAGTCTTATGACACATAGTTTGAGTTGTTCAAATTTTAGAAAGAGGAAAAAAATTAGACTTAGAACCCCATATAATTTTTCAATCTGATTGTTTTTCTGGCGTTTTTTCTCTTGGTGAAGGTTTTTGGGGTTTTTCTGGGGGGGGGGAGTTGGGTGTTTCTATTTTGTTTTGGTTGGGTTTTGGTTGATGGTGGTGGTGGATTCGGGGGGAGGTGGGGCTTGTGTGTGTTTTGGTTTTTATTTTTCCTGATTTTTTTAATCTGATGGCTTTGATTTTTTATCTGACAGTTTAAGCTAGAAACTCTGAAAGAACAAACATTTAGACTCATGCAAATTATAGAGCTTTATTTGATACAGAGCTTGGAAATTATCTTTGATACTAAGAATTGTTTGTTTTCCTCAGTTTTGCTGTTTGCCTCGTACCATTCATGAGTACATGCATTCTTAAGTATTTCTGGTTAGTTCATATCAGCTTTAATTCAATACCAAAAGTTAGGACTTATCTTGGAGAATAATGTTAAAAAACACCTCAATCACATTAACTCAATATAATGTACAGGAAGCAAGAAGAAATCCTCTGCCAGAGGTTTCAGATAAACATCAGAGAAATGCCCATGCCACTGTGAAAGCTCTCAACTCAGACTAAAGTAGCTGAACTCAACATTAAATTCACCACTAGCCTCCTGGGTTGTCTTGCAACAGCATTTAACTTTGCTAACTCTGTCTACACTTCCTATTTTCAACAGTTTTAGATATATTCCCAAGGAAAAGTTTCCTGGCTTTCCATGATATTTTGAAACACATCTGAGCCATAATTGGAGCACCCAGAGGTCACGCAGCAGTCATGAATGGCCTTTCCATAACATGCCTTAGGACCCTTACAGCTATGCTGAGAAGGATGCACAACGGGGTTCATTCTATGCTGTCATGGTGATAAGGCAGAAGATTAAACTCTGTTTCATTTACAGAGCGTGTGCCAATGATTTCTGTGCAGCAGGATAATCCCCTCCATACTGTGAAGGAATCATGTTCCGCATAATCAAAAAACTGTGAGCATAATGATTAATAGAACTGGAGCTTTCCCTATGCATATAGACTAATAAGCAGAGAGCTGCTCACCTGCCTTAGCAATATCCCTTTTTCCCTGATGTTGTGACTCTGAGAGAGAGAGGTTACCCCACTTTCTCTGCAAACCTTATTCTACCTGGGCTACCCAGTGCTGCAGACTTTCCTAACCAGGAGTAATGTCAGAATATCACAATCAGATTACACTTTGAAGGGTAGTGAAGTGCAAAACTTATCTGTATTTCTGAAATCCTTGGTGTCTGCTCTTTCAGCATTTAACTGTAGGCCATGTGCAGTACAGATGAAAAATGGAGAAAAGTGTAACCTTCTTTACCTGGATATGGACATTCCCTCTGCTCACATTCTATGACTCCACTGCCTTCTCACACAATTGCCCAATGCTTCCTATCCCCTTTCTGCCCTGTCCACAAATTGAAATGCTAAGGAAAGCCTGATAATCACATGACTTTTATTTCCCATAGGAAACTTTGAACTTCCAATGCATGCTGACACAGAATATTCTGGAGTATGCTAGGTACAATTGTTAAATGTTTGTGCTGAAAGGACAAAAATGGAAAAGGCATTGGAGGATCTGCTATGCACACACGTATAAAGAAAAACTGATTAGCTGATGCCAGCTTTGACTGAAGCGACTATGAAATGGCAAAATTTAAGTTTGAAGAACTTCAGTAAGACCACCTGCAGACTGGAGACCCCAGATTTCAGATGAGCATATTTTGACTTGTTTGAATGGAAGCCTTGCCCTCTCATTCTTGGGAGAAGCTAGAGCAGGGCTCCTTCTCAGGGAGGGTGACTTGGGAGCCACAGGTGACCCAGTATTGCCCAGGCAGGATTCTGCACTGCTGAAACAGACCACAGTCTGAGCAGGGCGAGCAGAACAGGGATAATGATAGTAAAATATACTTTCAATGCTCCAGTGATCATGGGAGAAGCTGATGTAGCGAGTCCAAAACAAAATGGTGGCAAAGAAAAACGACAGTTCATCAACATCTGGACACAAGTTTACTCATAGCACAGCTTCATGTGTCCATGCAGGCAGGGGACTGTGTAGCTGAGGAGCTTTACGGAAAGAGATTGCTGACTAAATCACCAGTGCATCTTGCAGAGATGAAGCCTAATTGAATATTGGACTGCATTATAGGATTACAGCCAGCAGGTTGGAGGAAATTATTTTTCTTTT
Organism: Acridotheres tristis; assembly: GCA_037013685.1. Lineage (NCBI taxonomy): Eukaryota > Metazoa > Chordata > Aves > Passeriformes > Sturnidae > Acridotheres > Acridotheres tristis. The sequence continues at coordinate 93,516,135 of CM072884.1, forward strand.
CTACTTACTATTTGAGAGTCTTCATCTTGAATATTGTACCACTTATGGGCTCCCTGCTGCAAGAGAAATATTGATAAGTTGGAGAGAGTGGGTAGAGAAGTTAGCCTTGAGGAAAAAAATGCTAAAGCAGGATCTAATTGCTCTTTTCCAGTATCTAATGGGTTTTTATAGAGAAAGCAGTGCTGAACTATTTTCAGGTAGAAATTAAATAAGCAATTGGTGCAACTAGTTGCAAAACCAGAAATTCTGACTGGAGAAATGTCATCAAAAAACTTGTTAAACACTGCAACAGATTGCCCCAGAAGGTTGTGGAATCTGTCCTCAGAGATATTTAAATCTTGATTGATTTTAGCTCTGAGCAACCTGATTTGACTTTGAATTTAACTATGTCTTGACTAACTAACTTCCAGAGGTCACTTCTAGACAGTTGCACGGTCTTGGAGCAAGGCAAATAGCTAGGAGTAGATTGATGAAACCCACACAGAGCTGTCTCACATCCAAGCCAAGTTTTAGTTAATTTATGAGTACACATAAGAAAGCTAATCCAGATATGTCATGCACATGCTGTGGGTAACTCACAGCACTTGTAGGTCAATGCAATCATTCCTAGCCAGGGTGTGCCATGTGCCAGTTCAGTTCTCCTACCTCTGTCACAGTCCTGCCCAGCAATGTGTAGCCTGGCTTACATACAATATCCACCATCCAGGAAGACTAAAAATATTGCTCTCATCCTCTCTATGGTTCCTAGGATGTATCCCTTTTTCAAGGGCCGAACCAGGAGCAGATTTGGCACTATCTGCATGCTAAGAGTATCTCTTTTTTTGCCACTGTGTAATCATTACTGAAAGTCAGATGCTGGGCCAGCTAGAACTTCCCTGGCTCCCTCAGGGAAGTTCTGGCAAAATAATGCTATTAAAGTAGGTGTCCACTGCCAACCTCATCTTCTTTTCATCTGTGTAGATACTGCAAAATTATAAAATAGCTATCTTGACAGATTCACCTGGAAATTCTGAGGAACACAAGACTTTGGTGACATTTCTAAAAATGAATTAATGGAAAATATACTCTCCAAGCAGATTTTGTCCTGGGGTTAGTTTAGTTTAAGTATCTCTGCATACTAATGCAACTATTTTCTTTATGTACCATAGTCATATTGGAAAAAATGAAGTTTATCTGTTTTTCATAGGCTTTCTTGAGCACTCGCTCCAAAAAAGACCCTGAGAAATCAGAAGCTCAAGCACTAAAAATACCTTCTGAACCTACCTTTAGGCCAGCTACAGTTTATGAGTAAGGATTTTGCTGTACTAATTTTGGGGCGTGGGAGAGGTAGAATGGAACTTCATTTTCTTTTTGAAAGGGGATTGTGTTGAACAGCCACAGAGATGGTTTTTACCCTCCCTTCCATGTTATTCCTTCTGCCTTTTTCTATATGGAGGTATTTAGAAATCTTCCAGGAGAATCTGTCTTTAAGAAAAATTTTGTTAAGATTTCTGTCCTGAACAGATAGCATTATGTCCCAGAGGTTCCTAAGATATGTCTGCTGCCTAGTTTAAAAGATATGTAGAGGAAAACCCAGATACTCACTCTAATGGTAAAATATCTGAAGATAAGTTATGGGAGTTTGTTTGAGAAATGATGTATTCAGCTGGGAGAAGTGCTGGAGTTGGACAGAATGTAAGTGGGCATTAAAAAAATCTATATGCAGTGAAAATAAAATTGGAGGGTTCACTCTAAATCCAACAGCAGTGGCATGGCCTCATTTGGTCATCTGTGCCTTCAGGCATGCCTGATTTCCATATTTTAAGGAAAAAACACCTTCAGTTCTTTATTCCCCCCACCCCCAGTGTTTATTCCTTTAATGAGTTTTTGGGGTTTTTTTCACCACAGAAAATACATAGGCATTTGAAATTAAATTATCCCAGAATGCAACTCTGAACTGTGCACTGGAAGAAATTCCTTCTGACTCCACTGCAGTGAACAACTTGTGCCAGAGGCATGCTATCTAATTACCATACACTTTCTTGACTAGTATTGTGAGGAGGGAAAAGGTAGTGTGCAATCAACTGAAATATGAATCAATAAAACAAAATAAACTGCGTGAAGTAGGAGGAAAAATGAGATGGGAGTTGTTTTTGTTAAATGTTTACTGTTCATACACTGCCTGAGGCTTAAATTCTTGACTGTTAGAGGATTTCACAATTTTATGGATACCATCAGAAGATTTTAAAATACTGTGGTTTGTATTGCAATTCTTGTTGAAAGTGCACATTTCTTGCTTCTCAAATACTTTATCTAGTTTGGTGGTTTATTATGTGTTTCTTGAAGATCATCCTTCAGCCATTCTTAGCTCCAAACCCAATCATATCTAGGCTGATTCGTCCAAAAAACAAATGTAACCAGAAACTCTCTATATTCCTTTTCACTTTTAAAGATCTTACTCTTCTCCATAATTCACTTAGTAAAATCATTTTCAAAGCCTCTGGTTTCCAATAAAAGAATAATTGTACTTGCAGACTAGAGAAAAAATTCTGCTTCTAGTCACGATTTTGTAATTATTTCCTCAAGCTCTTCTATTAATTATGAATTTATTTAGAAAACAGCCTGCTCATCAATAGTTAAGTAGCAAAGAAAAAGAAGGGATCTTTATATAAAGAACATGCCTCAAAAATTCATTTAAAAAATACATTTTTCTGTAGTACACATGTAAGTCCCTGTGTCCCTTTGGAAAGTTAATGCAATCACAAGTCATTAACAGAAGACTAAAAGTTTTCCTCCATTCACCTACTTTCTCTCATCACATACATTCCAGCTAAAAGATTATCACGTATTAACTGATACACACAATATGCATACACGGGAAAATAACTAAACAGACAAAATATTTTGCAGCTCTGCACAGAAGTAGGAAATTGCTTGCAGAGTTTGATCTACATTTGATATTTTTTGATGGGTCAGATACTTAATTTCTCACATGCAATAATGGAAAGTGACTGCAGACCATTCCCACAATAGTCAGTATTGAACTCTGTTGCTAATACAAGCAATTTGCATGAGAATTCTACCTACTTGCCTCCTGCAAATTCCTAAAAAATTTTAAATTTGGACTAAACTGAAGACAATGTTTCTTTTTGTGCAGATAATTTTCTAATCTTCCTCAAGATCCTAGACAGAAGCCAGAATTTCAAGCATGTTACCTCAACCACCTCCCCCATGCAGCAGTGATGAGAGCAAACACCCTGCATGAGTCTTAAGACTCAGTTACAAATTGTCTAGGCTAGACAACGTCTGGCAGGAAAAGATTTTTTGTTTCTTTGTTTGTGGCGCTTTTTAGTTTTTTGTTTGTTGTTGTTTTTTGAGGGTTATTTTGGCAAACACAGAAAGAACTTTGCAATTTTATTTTACTAGCAGAGTAATGATATGACATGCAATTAATTCACAGTTATATGACCAAGCAATCCTTTCCATTGTGAGGTGCTTAATAGAAAGACATATTAGAAAGAGAAGGTTGTGGACAGGAAAATGTAAGCTCCCATTTCTACATAAAATACTAATCATAAGTGTTGCAGTGGTGAAGCTTTTAATCTGAGGAGTTCCCTCGTGTAACTCCAAACCACCACTACAGTTTCATTTGAAAAGCTGAAACTGTTGAAGTAAACCTCTGCCTGTTAAGAAATCCAAAGAAAAATCAAGGGGTCATGGTCAGAAGTAGAATAAATAGACAAACCCCATCTGTCTCTGTATATCTTGCAATTAATCTAGTTAATACTAGATAAATTGTGGACAGGAAGATTGTGACATTCTATGGACCAGGCACAGCATAAGAATGGAAAATCTGTCAGCCCAAGAGCTGTCAGTCTTCTGAGGCAATAGTGTAAGGAAAAGAGTGATCTTTATTTCTTCGTCTAATGTCTTCTTTCCCCATAAAGAGGACAGTCTGCATAGAATATTTTCCTCTGGATTAAAGTTTATTTCAGAAGTCAAAGCTAACCCATTCCATACTGGTGAGTTAGGGCTGAATGACCCCGTGATGGGGCATGGCAGCATATTCACCATAGGCTGATGGTAAAGACAAATTAAGTCTTCATTGATACTCTCAATTTCATTCCCTCTCTCCCAGAAGAGGTGCATTTATAACAGCAGATCTGTGTTTTTAATTTGACATTCATCAGTCCTGCTTTTCCAGGAGTGTTGAGACACCTACTGCTAGAAGGAATCAATTTAGGAAGGATGACAGCTTAGGAAGGACAGGGGTCTGTTGAAGTTATAGTGCTTCTTGGGGATAATTATTTGCATGGGTCGCCCCACCCAACTTGTTTGACATTTTGCAATTTTACGAATTATTCTTTATAATATGAATGTGATTTATGTATGGTAATGTATGGTTATATATGTACAGTATTTATCTAAAAGCTAAATAGTAACTCTCTTTTCCTTTCTGATTTTCTGAAAATGAACTTACTGTGTTAATATGCTCAGTGACTACTATTTTATAATCACTTTCTAATCATTATACAGTTTCTTGAACAAAGCAATCTGGGAAAATTAGAATTCCTTCGTATGCTGATAGATCTCTATCAAAAACATTAAGCTGTTACTATATTCCTCTTAATTTTAAGATATAAAAAATGTGTTTTCTGAAGCTTTCAGATAACATGTAACTGGCATGAAGTATATAACTGCAGAAAATAAAATGGAATTACTTGCAAAATATTTCCACAGCAATATTGCTACTCAAATAATAATAAAAAAATTGCATTGTTTGCTTGACAAATTTTAATTATTAAATGCAAATCTGCTATAGAAAGCCAGGAATGTTATTTTTGAATCTAATAGTTGAATGTTTATTTCATAGCAAGATAGTTCTGGTAGTAGGATAAGGCTAGAAAATTTTGTATGTTCACAACTACACTCCTTATTTTAAAGTTTTAATGTGGAATACATGTACACAATATTCATTCTTTTAATAAGACCTCTCATATCAGTGAACAAACTAGGATCCGATAGGGATCTGTTTTCCTTTTATTTACATCATTAGCAGCACTACAAATTTGGCATATAAAGTCAGCTGGAAAACCACAACATTTTTGTATGCATACCTTCTTCTTAATGAAGCCACAGGACAGTATTAAATTACCTATGGAATCTACTACCTTTTACTGTAGTAGTTGGTAGTCTGACACTCTCTCTTCTAAGCTACGTTAAGTAAACAAACTACTGTCTTCCATCTTACCACATTTCAACACCCTACAAATACGTGATGAAAGATTAAACTTGCATAATTATTTTAGATAGTAAAGATCTTTTCATATGGAATTCCATAACACTAATACTAGTCTAGGAAAAAAGTCATATGAAATTGTAATTTATATTAATGAGAAAACAGAAAAGAAAAAAATGTTCCTTCCTTACTTTGATAATAAAGGCATGTGATAAGATATCTTCTTTTATGCAAAATTCCTATTGATTTAAATAAGGACCTCTACTTCATGACTGACTGATAGTAAGAAATTGCTCTACAATTAATTTCTGCAAAAATTAGCCAGATTTCTAGGTTTCGCATCCATAAGATGAGGAAAAAACCAATTTATTATAGCATGTATTAGGACAAAAACTTCTATTTGTTAACATGCTATAGTACAAACAGAAAAATTATGTTTAGTTCTTCAGAAGAACTGATGAAATCAGGGATTTCATCTGTGTAAAATGGGAATATATAGGGAAAGGTTGTGTATGAAACTCCTAAAAATAATGTAGCTAAGATCACAGCCACATTCTGACTTTTTCAGCTCTACTTAGCCCAGAGTGGATGGAAAGAGGAAGACAGAAGAGAGTGAAAGACAAGCTGCAGCCCCTCACATCTGGAAAGGAGTCCATGAGCAAGACTCCCTCAGGTAACCATCTACCACTCTGCCTGTCTCCATGTATTGCCAACAATTTCTAACCTCAAATCTTAGGATTGTCTGTAAGTCTTTTTCAGAACACAAATTCTTAGATTTCCAACAACATCAATTAGACAATGCTTATTACTCCACCATGCAATATGACAGAAAAAGATGAAAATGCACAGCAACCAAAGGCATAGAGCAGAACAATTGTCTCAAAATCTCACAACATGATTAAGCTTAACTCCACACTTCCTAACATGTTCATGCAGGAAAGAGATGTTGTGATGTGATTGGTGATGCTGAGCTCTTTCTTATTGCCAGCAACAGTTCCATTTGGTCAGCCCACAGCTCAATGAACTTGAGTATTGTGAGCTTTTTATTCAAGTCAGATGCTATTGAAAATGTAAGGCCATAACTATTCCATTTTCCAGTCTTATCTATCTTTCTGTCTCTCACAGAACATGTCCAGATTGCCTCTATAGTGCTGCCAAGAAAGTAATGTATCCTTGCATCCTCAGAATTAACAGTGCAGCAGGAATTCCTGTCCTAGAAAAAATTTGCAGTCATAATTCTATGTCTTGGCATAGTCAGAAACATCTTCCTAACCAAGAAGTTAGGGCCAGCACTGGGATATATGTCCAAGCTACTGCAGCTTTCTGCCCTTCCCTTGGCACACAGAATTCACCTTTCTCTAAAAATTATGTTAAATTTTTCAGATGTTGCAAAGTTGCCCCAAATGTCTGGAGGCAATGTCACTGATTTTCAGGATGACAAAGGCCTGTTCTCTACAGGACCAGATCCACTGGCATATGCCTCTGAATGAGTCAGATCATGACTGAGTTTGGGAAGAAAGGGTTTGGTCTTTTGTGGAAAGAAGAGAAAAAGAAGGTGAGGAAAAAGGGGTTTGAATAAAAGTGCTTCATATCTATAAACTACATAGATCAGGTTGTACATGGCGTGTACATATCATCTAGAGAGGCTCGTTGTTTTTACTGAGATTCACCAGCATGGCCATGGACTGCTCTCACCACTCCACTGCCAAGGCATTCCTCCTGAGAAGCCAACAGCTTCAGGGCTTGATAAGGTCCAGTTGGGACTGTGCAGACAATGCTGACTGGTGCACCTCAGGAACTTGATTGCAATGTCTACAGCCCTTCCCATGGATTGCAGTTCTTCAGGGAGCATTCACCAGCATGGAATCCCCCATGGACGGCAGCATGGGTATCTGCTCTAGCCCCTGAAGCGCTTAATCCTTTTTTTCTTTTTCTTTCATAATTGCAGGGCTGTCTCACATATTTTTCCCTTACATTTTTCTAATGTGTGGTGTTCTGCTATTTCTTAGGTCTATTTTTACAGAGGCACCACCATCTTAGGTTGTTGAAGCCAGCTGGAATCTGCTGTAACCTGCTCAGGGCAGCTCCTGGCCTCTTCCTCACAGACACCACCCTCCCACCAGGGTCTGGACAGCCACACTAAAACTATATTTTATATTATAAATATAAATATAAATATAAATATAAATATAAATAGAAATAGAAATAGAAATAGAAATAGAAATAGAAATAGAAATAGAAATAGAAATAGAAATAGAAATATATATAAAGAAATAATAGAAATAGAAATAGAAATAGAAATAGAAATAGAAATAGAAATAGAAATAGAAATAGAAATAGAAATAGAAATAATATAAATATATATAAAATCTTTATGGGATTAATAGATCTAATCCCATACATATTAGATGTAGATTACATAGCTGTAGATCCCATCAATCCTTATCTGTTCAAACTTTATTATAAAACAAACATTTTGTTTCCATGCAAAGCTGTCTTTGACTACCCACCTTGCTCTTGTCTCATGGAGTTTTGCTATACCTAGAGGACTATAAATGTATTTGGCAGTGCTGTTTTCAGATTCTTATTGGAAACTCATTGTCTTGTGGACCCCACTCCAGAAATGCTTGAGAAAGGGAGTGCTTGCTGATTCACAACAGTTTTAAGCAACAGCTACATATGTGGCAAAAGCATAATGTAGATATGACAAAGCGGTAAGAGAATCAGTCTGAGAGACTTGGGCTGTCCTTACTGATCATGTGGAACAAGTATGGCAATACTGACACATATCACTACCTGCTAACAGAACTTAACTGCCTTGTGAGTGCTGATGCTACACTGAGTCCCAGAGTCTGAGGGAGCTGACAAGAATGATTTCTGCCAAGCACTAGAATGCCTGAAACATCATAGTAGATGGGAATTATGTGTTGCTACATGAAAAACAGGGAATTATAAGATACTACTAAAAGCAGTACCCTCAGCACACCATTAATAAGCAACCCATGGACTGAAATATAAAACATTATATTAAAAAAATTAGAATCTCAGATAATTTGTACAAGCTGAAAGCTTTGTGTTCAGAGTAGGAGAGAAGTTAAGGTGTCTGTGGAAATGGCCTACAGCAAATAACTGTGTAGTATGTACTGTAAAAGATAGTTTATGGATGTTGAGGGCTGAATCAGCCATCTGCAAATTAAGGCTTTAACTTTTTTCTGAGAGTGTAGGGTGCTGAAAAAAGTTTGATATGCTCCTGGAAGTTACCTTGTAATGTTAAATGCTCTCTACAAAAATACAGAAGTTAAGGGAGCCAAAGCTCAGGTGTTACTAAAAGCAGTAAGAGGTGTGAAGGGCAAAAAGAAAGGATTCTTTTAAAAATGGCAGCCAAGAAAAGGCTTTTAAAATTGAGACAGAGATTCACACTGCCTGTTTTGCCTCAGTTTTCACTGGTAAGGTGAAAGTTTTCTCACAGGTCCAGTGGTAATGCAACAAGCATTACACAGAGCAATATAAGATGGAGTGAAGGAACACTGGACTTCTGGGCATACTCCATGGGATCAAATGGGTCCATCTAGGGTTGCTGATAGATGTGGTCCATATCACTGTGAAGCCACCATATATTATCTGAAAGATCATGATGACTGGGGGAGATTCCTGAAAATGAGAGAAAGGAAAAAGTCCCAGTCATTTCAAAGAAGGGCAGAAGTGGGAATCTAGGGAAACAAATTGCTCAGCCTCACCTTAATGCATGAGAAGATGATGAAGCAGCTAATGCTGTAAGTGGCTGCCAGCCTTAGGAAAGGCAAGAAGGTGACTCGGATCAGCCAACATGGTTTTATATAGAGGAAGTAGTGCCTGACAGAACTTACCATTTTTTGCTGTTAGATAATGTGCTGAGGACCAAGGGAGAGCTGTGTGTTGTTTACCTGTAGTTTAGTAAAGCCTTCTATACGGTTTCCCATAGCACTTTAGCAGACATTTGAACTGGACAAGCTAGCCAAAAGGTGAATTAAAAGCCAGCTGGATTATCAGGGGCAAAAGGTTGTGATGAGCAGTGCAAAATCCCAGTGGTGGATGGTTAACAGTGACATCTGTCAGGGATGAACACTGGCATTAGTGGTTTTTGATCTATTTATTGACTACCTGGGTGATAGGGAGAATGAAAGTCTGAGCATGATACAGAACTGGGGGAGAAAAGGGCTGCTATAATTCAGTGATTTGGAAGCGATAAGGAAAATCAAGGAGCAGCAGGAGTCTAATGGCTGAATGAGGAATCAGATGCTGAGATGAGCATCTGGGGAGAAATTTGAACTGCACAAAGATACTAGATTCAAGAACTGTAAAACTCAAAAAAGAGCAGTGAAATGGGTAATCATTCAGTTTACCTTGATTCTAAATGAATTATTCATTCTACCTTTACTTTTTCATTTCTTAATTCTTCAATGTTTGATACAGTAGCCTTAAAGAATACTTTCATTTTCTTGTACTATCTGATAGACACAGGTTACCTTTCTATTACATGTACTAGAAAATACTTATCTTTTAGCATGAGATGGAAGCCAAGCATAGTCATGTCATTGAAATGTTTATTTCCTACATTAAGCCCTCCCCTCCCTCCCCCAGCTGTAATTTGGAGGTGTTCACCTTTTATTTTTTCACCCAAGTATGTCCTAAATATGCAACAGAAAAAATAAAAAGCAAAGCTAAGCTATACAAAATGTTTATAAAAGACAATAAAAGCAGTTTAGCAGGTGGAAAAAAGAGTTCTTGTTCATTGATGTAAGTCAGTAATACTATGTCTTGAAGTGGTCTGTGAATATCATTGTCTTATAAATGCATTTATTGGCAGCTCTTTTCCCATAATTTGTAGCAATCCACCAGATTTTGCTGACAATAAGCCATTCTTTGGAGGATTCAGCTTTAATACAACATTTAAGTTCAGAAAAAAAATTCCAAAAATTACTTGAATCAAAAACAAAGAAGACATCTGGTGGATAAACAGGTCAATTTTTCTCATTAAGGTGTGGAAAAACCATCCTGCTGCATACAGCCTGCCCTTCTCACCTACTGCAGTGAAGGCAGAACAGTCTTATCAGGTAAGGTCATTCTGCATGGCAGCTCTACAATTTCTGTCTCACCCTGCATTAATCCACAGGGGGAACCAGTGGGAATCCAACAGCTCTTCATCACTTCAGTATCAAGAGACATGAAAACAGCTTGTCAGGAGCCTCATTTCCCTCCACCCTTTGTGACTAAGTACAAATAGCAGGAATACAACAAAGTAAAACAAAAAAATACAACCCACAACCAGTGGAAGTCTTACTGGGGAGAGGGAAGTGTTATATTTTTTAAATTAATTTTCATTCTTTCTTATTTTTATCATTGATAGTATGATCCACATGTGTATTTTATCTAGGTGAAAACTGAAAAAAAACATACAATAACTTCAGCACCTTTTTGCTACTCAAAATCTTTATAGACTTCTTGTAAAGAGCTTTCTGCTACAGTTTTTTTAAAGACTTTTTTTGGTTACTGAGATAAATAGATACCTCTTCTTATAAGAAGAATAGGGTAAAATACGGACATTTAAATCACAATCACCATCATACATTTTTCCTGAAGAGTTTCTGGCTTTTAACATTTCCATGAACTAATAGTTTAAATTAAACTTTTGGCACAAGATGATACATGATACCATATGATAACTATTCTTAATATCAAAATTTCATACTAGTAAAGATGTAGTATTGTTCTGCATTTCCCTGTTTTTAGCATTGCAACTTAGAAGAAATATAAGCAAGATAGTGAGAACCTGCAACCATATTTGGGCAGAAATAGTTTCCTGGCACTAGTGAAGGAAAAGCACTAAGAATATGCTGATAAATTTCCAAATCATCCCCTGCTTGTAGCAGAGCAGTGTGCTCTGTGTGTTTCTTCTATCCATGATGTTTACTTCAGCAGCCCAATGCTCCCCAGTGATATCACATGAATAAAAGACCAAGCAGTAAACTGTCAATTTATCACAACTCTACTAATGCAACCTTCATGTGGTGTTCTAGTACTTTCTTCCTTGATGCTTCTTATCTATGTTTCAGAGTGTTTGCCAAAAGCTGTTCAAAATTCTGCTATCCCCAAATATTATGTAGCTTACCACAGACCACAGAAATCCAGTGGAGATTGTATAAACAAAGCACAATTTGGCATCCAGTCAACATAAATTTTAATAGGACACAATGCAATTTTATAGCATTCAGTATGAGTTCTGACTTAAACTTTTCTTCTATTGATAAATAATGTAAAATATAGCTTCGCTGACAATAAAGGTGAAAAGAGAAGCTATAAAACATGTGGAGGGTTTTTTTAAATAAAAACTGGGAAAAGCCAAATCAGTAATGTAAATGTAGGAGACTTGTTGCAAAAGGTAGAACCTGGATGAGAAAGATGTTTGCATCAAACAGTATAAGTGGTTTGAGAGAGTATGCCAATAACACCAACATAAGGCCAATATTATTCAACTCTGACCTGTTTGATGTTCTCTTTGCACTGAGTCTTCTGTGAACAAGTGGAAAAGAAGGAAAAATTAAAAAGAAAAATAAATAAACAAAAAACAAAAACCCAAAAACCAAAACTGTATGAGTGAAGCAAGTTAGAAAAGAAAATCAGGCCAAGACCTAGAAGTAAAATTAATTATGATTAAAAGTCTTTACCTCAGCCCCGGTACACAAATGATTTTCCTGCTTCACTAGCCACAAAGCATGTGTCAATAAAACTTGTTATCATTTAATACTGCTCCAGTGGAAAGTCAGAGCGGAGAAAGGAAGACTCAAAATGGATACTTGGAAGTTTTCTTTAAAAAATCCAATCATTAGCACCATCTTTTCTTTAATGATCTTACCATAAATAACACTGCCAGATACCTTGCAAGGATGTACATGGTGCAGGGGTACATTTCTTGCCAAGTTTCCTTAGTGTGAGAGTTGGCTTTCTGATTGTGTACTAACTGTCCAAATAGTTTAGTCAGAGAATAACTTACTTACTTACTTATTACTCACATTAATAAGGTTACCTTATTAATGTAAAATTTAACTGGACTCTGTAAAATATTTGAGATTCTTTTTTTCTGTATGGCTTCATCCATGGTTCAAAAACTGTGCCTTGATTTAATCAGAATTTCCACACCTCTGGCAATAAACCCTTGCAGAAATGGCGACTGTTGGCCCTACAGCAGTTTTTTGCTAGTTAAACAACTTTATCTGAAAACTGATGTTGACTTGACACTTTCATCTTACTATCAGTGCATGGCAATCAGAACTTCTCTCATAATTTTATATTGTTAATTCACTCAATAATTCAGTCTTTTAGGGAGTTGGTTATATGTTTTCATTTAGAAATCACTTTAAATTGGTTTTAAGGATGAGAGCTGTGAGTTTGAGCTTGTGGTTTTTCTTTGCGTTCATGATCTGGTACTATTTTTCATTATTTTCATAAAAAGCTATATTTTTTTCATTATTACAGAATTTTCATTAGTGGCCTGTCCTTTAAAGCTTGGCATATGACCCCTAGTTTAAGAAAAGCAAAGGGAAAAAAAAATCTTGGCTAAATGACCTCAATATGAATGTGATTTAACCAACTAAAACTTCAGTAGTCATAATTTTAAAAGAGCAGGGACAAATATTAGCAGGGGCCATAGTCCAGATGTCTGTGTGTCCTCAGGCTTCCTGAACCTACCTTTTCTATGTCAGAGAGTCTGTTGTCCCACACCATCAGCATTACTGTGTGGAGTAGAAAAAAGCTGGGACTAAAGTAGCAGGGAGCACGTACTTATGCCAGTTCATTGCACACCTAACATACTTCAAAAACAGGAAATTGAAGATGTTGCTTCTTTTGTGATTACTTAAATGCCAGCAGGTCTTTTGGTTGTAGGTATTCCGGATCATCCTCTGTTGAGCACAGCAGGCACAGCTCATCTTACCTTACCTGGTTGTTGTTTTCAAACTATTCTAGCTTACCAAAGTGGAAGATGAGAGCTGTAATTATGGGAATCTTTTTGTCTCTGAACCAGCACATCTCTGTTGATCTCATCCTATTCAAACGTGATTACATTTGAGTCTCTGATTGTCAAGGGAGTATTTCAGGAAATTTGTTTTGCCTATTTACCAGCCATTCCTGTCTCCACTAATCATGGGCTGTGGTAGGTTATGTTGTAGTCACAAGTCCATATACATCCTACTCCAAGTGAAGTTGTTTCCCTAGTCTTTTTTTCCTTATTAATAACACATGCACATTCTTAGGAATAGAGGGTATTTTTTCCTTTGATTTAAGGCTCCCATGAACCTGACTTGTGTTTAACGAATAAAAAAGAACAGTTCTCAAATTTTTAAAGAGCCTGAAGATACTTATTTGCTTCCCCCACCCTCTAAATTTTACTCAGTACTTCTGGTGAGTGGATCAGCATGTCTTTAAAATATCCCAACATATCATTACTACTTTTTGCAATTTCCCTGAGGAAAGCAAAATTTTCACTTCTGATTTTCCTTTTGTATTACTCTTGAATATGCATCATATTGTCATGATGCTGTTTATTTTTCACTGAGGATAAACCTTTTAATGGCCTTCACAGAACAGTAAAAACACATACTTCCAGAATGCAAACATTCAATTTCTATAAACTCATGGTAAAAGTGTCACATATATTATGTAAATGAGAAAAATTTCTAGACCTTATAGCAATGCCTTAGAAGGGAAAAAGAAATTAATACTTGAGCTCTCTTATATAGCATCTTCTAATAAAACTCTCTCTAAAAGACTGTTGTGGAGTAGAAAGCCTACGCTACTGGCACATTATCATGAGATAAAGTGAAATGACAGCAGGAATGTGAACAGCACAGCTTTAGAGGATTGTCTGGATGACAAGAGACCCATTTCAAAGTGTTTCATGGAGGGTGCTCTGCTTTTCTGGTTTTGCTGTAACATTTCAGGTAGGGGCTCCCCCAACAGGGATTGAGCAGCAACAAGGATAAGGGACATTGACTGTCAAATCAACTGTCTCCATCTCTGTCCCTGTCTCTGTCTCTGTTTCTGTCTCTGTCTTACTTCTTCTAAGAATAGAATAATCACATCTTTTCATAATACAGTGACATTGCTCAGATTTTTCATTATGCCTGGATTAAGAATAAAAAACGGGGGAGGAGCTGTGAGAGGAGAGCAACTTTGGTTTGATTTTTCTTATTCACCACCTTCTCTCTTTGTACTTTCCTGCCTGACTTGGGATGGAAACCAACTTCACCTTTCAGATTTAAAGGTTATTAACAACAGCAACATTAACCTGCTCAGACCTTATTTTCATTATCTCCAATAGGATGGCAGGATTAAGATAGCTGGAAGGAGCATGATGTGATTTAGTTCTGTTTGATGCTTCTGCCTTAGTAAATGTCAGAAGCAGGGAACAGAGTATTAATAATCATTTGCATCCAGTATGCTAACAGCAGATCTCCAAGAGAATGCACTCTGTAAAATAAGCCTCCAAGGTAGCAATTGCCTCTCCTCCAAAAAATAAATGAAAACAAGGCCATTCAAGCTATATCTGACAAACGCAGGGTTAAATTAAAACACTAGTATCTATTTAAAAGCTGAGAAGCAGTTTGCTGGAGCAGTTATTTCATGTTAATCACTTTGTATTTACTGCAGCTTGAGAAAGACACATTTGTTATGCAGACAGTGTTCATTGTCGTAGCTTCATCATTAATGCACTGCTGCCAGCAACAAAATGAATTAGCTCTCTGAATACTAAACTGGGAAACCAATGTTGAACCAGAGAGTGGCACAATGACACTTACAGGATTAAAATATACTACCCAGCTATGAGAGGGTGCATTTTGGCCTTTGTTAATGATTAACTATTTTTAAGATTAGTAGGACAAACAATAGTGATCATTTATGTTCCCCATGGGAGTTTGTACTCTTTCTGGAATACAAATTTCTCATGGATTATTTCCCATGCTTGACCACAGCCATTTTTTCCCCATCAACAATTTATCATTTATCCTTTTACATGCATGCTTTGAATTTCTGCAATTCCTAGCATACTGTAGATCCATAGCAGTACTGTGGAAAGTGCATGAATACAAAACACGAAGGAATCAAAGCCCCACTGTGTCTGTGAAGAGATGTCACAGGCATGTGCAAAAGCACAGTAACAAAGCAAATGCCACCTGTCATTCTGAGTGTTTTTATATGGCTTTTGATGTCCCAATGTCACAAGAATAACAACATTAATCTCAGAATAGTGTATTTTTACTGTTAGCTATAACCTGCTCTGCACAGGTCACTAAAGTAGTAAGGGCTAAATTGTATATTTTAAATAAAAAAAGGAGGAGGGTCAGGCGTCAAGGAAGAAGAAAAAGGAAGAAAAGCAGGAGGAAAAATACCTCAATCAGAAAAATATATATATATATTTTGTGGGAGAATGGGACTTGCCCTGTAATAAAATATATTGAAGTAAGAACAGAAGGCAGAAGCCTCCTTTCTATCCCCTAAAAATCTGGGCTTGATTCCCTGAGATGTTGGAAGCAAAACACCCCCAGACATTTAAAAGGCAGGAAAGGAACTAGAAAACTATAAAACACTTGTTCTATCTTAAAGTGTCATGTGCATAAATGAGTAATAAATTCAAGCCTAAGGATCAAAAATCCTGAACTAAGTTCTATAGGAAAAAAACAATTCTTGAATCTTGAAGTACTCATGTTCTCCTAGAAAGGAAAACAAATAAAAACCACAATAATCCCAACTCCTTTGGGAGTTATTTCCCTTCCAGTTGGAAATAAAAGTTATTTGAACATTTGTATGCAAAACAAAGCATGCCAGAAAACACAACATAGCCCAATCATCTGATGCAGAGAAATGGTTATGTACAGCTATCGTACAATCGATGCTGATGGCTAATTATTTTTGTGCATAAATATATTTTAAAACTAATATTTTATAATTTAAATTGTAATGGACTCTCTTGTTCTATTTGCATATGTTCTTTGTTAGAAATATCCATTTCAGGTTTAGAAAGTAATTATTCAAGATTAATTTTCAAGAATGAAAATAAGCTGTGAGAGTAGGAAACTGTCATCACCATTATGCAGCTTTCTGACCTCAATGGCTATTATCTAGAATAATAATAGTATTCATTTACAAGCAAAGTAACATTCTGAAGTTCATTAAATGTTCATACAGTATTATGAAATTACTAAATAAGTATATTTCATAAATACCATATTTTCATGAAAAGCAATGCCAAGCTCCATGGAAGTTCATCCATGCATTTTTTCACTATGTTCCAACCAGTTTTCTAGTTGAACATATCAGCTGATTAGCAATAGAAGGTGACTTGAAGTAACAGAGGATAATAGAAAAATGATACTTTAGCTAAATTAAACCTACTAGTCATATCTGTAAAGAGAATGTAGCTATCAAAATTTGAATTTGACACAGTTATAGTGATAAACTCTTAAAGAGAGACATTTCATAACCAATAAACTGAAGTGAACAATATATGCTGAAAAATTCTCAATGGTGAACCTTGTGCTTTAACCTAAGCCCAACTGGCAGATGAGCCGTACACAGCAGCTCACTTGTTCACCCCTGATGGTGTGAGGGAGAGAATCAGAAGATTAGAAAAGTTGTGGGTTGACATAAATTTAGCTTAATAGGTAATGCAAAAGCTGTTCATGTCAGCAAAACAAAACAAGGGATTTATTCAGTTTCCCATGGGCAGGTGGATTATCATCCAACTCCACCACATGTAGCAGCATCTTGGGAAGAAAACATCATCGCTCTTAACATTCCCTCCTTTCTCCTTCTTCTCTCAGGCTTATATGCTGGGCATGATGCCATGGATACAGGCATGGGTACAGGATATCCCTCTGGTCATTTGGAGTCAGCTGTCCTGGCTGTGTCTGCTGGCAGCTCCCTGCACACCCACAGCCCCTCACTGGTAGAGTGAGAAGCAGAAAAGGCCTCGATGCTGTGTAAGTACTGCTCAGCAGTAATGAAAACACTCCTGTTTCAACACTTTCCAGCACAAATCCAGAACACAGCGCCATCCTGGCTACTATGAAGAAAACTAATTCTGTCCCAACAAAAACCAGCTGAGTGAAGCAACCCATTTCATTGTAATAATTCTACTGCACTGTGTAAATTACACAAGGATTTATCTTTATAGCACTATAAGGCCCTGTACATAGGTTGGAGTAATCCAAGAATAGAGGCTAGATGGAAAATGAATTGAGAGAGACTCTGAGGAGAAGGACTTGTTGGTGTGGGTTGACAAGAAGCTCAACACAACAGAGCAACGTTTATTTACAGCCCAGAACACCAACCATCATCATATCCACGGGCTGCAACCAGAGCACTGTGGCCAGCAGATTAAGGGACGTGATTCTGCTCCTTTCCTCTGCTCTGGTGAAACCTCACTTGCAGTCCTGCATCCAGCTCTGGAGACCCCAACGTGAGAAGGACATGGACATGTTAGAGTGAGTCCAGAAGAGGCCACAAAGATGATCAGTGCTGAAACACCTCTCCTACGAAGACAGAGATGGCTGGGGTTGTACAGAGAGGAGAAGGGAAGGCTCCAGTGAGATCTTATAGCACCTGCCAGAACCTAAAGGGGCCTACAAGAAAGATGGAGAGGAATATTTATAAGAGCATGTAGTGATAGGATAAGGGGAAATTACTTCAAACTGAAAGAGAGTAGGTTCATTTAGGGAAAAGAATCTTTACTGTCAAGGTGATAAGGTGCTAGAACAGGTTGCCCAGGGAAGTTGTGGATAACTCATTCCTGAAAGTGTTCAAGGCTTGGTTGGATGAAGGCTTTGACCAATCTGGTCTTGTAGAAGGTGTCCCTGTCCACGACAGGGGGGTTGGAAGCCGATGATCTTTAAGGCCCTTAAAGGTCTTGCCAATTGGTAATGAAACACTGCTAATGATAAAAAGATTTAAAAATTCTTCACTGCACTTTCATAGGGG
Source organism: Acridotheres tristis (assembly GCA_037013685.1). Taxonomy (NCBI): domain Eukaryota; kingdom Metazoa; phylum Chordata; class Aves; order Passeriformes; family Sturnidae; genus Acridotheres; species Acridotheres tristis. Next base: position 93,534,364 of record CM072884.1, read on the forward strand.
TGGTTGGGCTTTTTCCCTACATTTTTTTAATGGCTCTGAAGTTCAATGAGCCATGTCATCATTTGCCTTGTAGTTTTAGTTATATATTGGTACGCATCTTGAGACCTACAGGCATTGAAGTCATGATTATAAATGCTATTAAGAAAATGGACATCATATTTATCTTTCTCCAGATAGAGTGAGTGTTTGTATCCTAAATCAGAAATTAAGTGTTACATCGTTTAGAAATGCATTTACCACTGAAAGAAAAGAAATATAATGCTGGAGGATTTGCCACTGTCATTTTTTGTGGGGAGAAATATTCCTGCATAATAGGGAAGAGGTTTCCTTATCTTAAAGAAAATTAGGCCCACACCTTAACACTACCCAGAGCTGTGTGAAACATGAGAAAATACGTATAAAATCTACTGAACCTATCATGCAGTACAAGAATGATTTCTTATTGATCTTTCTGCAAATAATACTGGAGCATCTACTGAATCTCCTGAGATATTCCTTTGGATTATTTTGCCTAATCTCAAAGTGAATCTAAAAAACACTTTGTAAATACACATTTTTAAATTTATTTTTTACACAAAAGCCTCCATATTTGCAGCCTTAGAAACAAATTCTTCTATCTCCAAATTTTCAAAAATATCTATTTTTTGGCAGAAACATTGGTGAGTTTCTCTTATTTTTCTTTACCTTTGGCAAAGCAAAAATTCAGTAGTCTACATTGGTAGTTAGAGGTTTTGGGGGCGTTTTTTTTTTTCTCTTTTCCTCCTCAATTTCTAATTCTTGGCTTTCATTATTCTAGAATTTTTAAAAATTTTAAAGAGGTAGAATAGACTACTAGGTGATAAAGTTAGGGTCTTACTCCTTATTCTTTCATTTATCTTTCCTTAATATATTTTCATGCTTGCCTTTCTTGCATATTTGGGCCTTTTCAGACTGTTAATGTGGGTGTCCACAGTATCAATGTATGTCGAATTTTGAGCTTTAAGTATTCTAAAATATAATTACACTGAATTGATTTTTCATGGAGTTTAATACTCGCTATCCCTTTTTTTCTGTATTGACATCATAAAAATCCTTTTCTTTTTGTTGACAAAAGTAAAAGGTAAAAATATTTTCTTTAGACTTCCCATCCATACCTGAATTTTTACCAGTTACCTCCTGTCCACCTTCCTTTTTAACAGCTTCTTGTTTAGCAGAATTTCTCTTTTCTGCTCCATTACAGACTTTTGTTTAGGGGATTTGTAGATTGTCCTATCTTTGCTTCATTAGGTACTCCTAAGAAGATCTTTCAGTGTGTCTTCCGTTTCATACATTTTATTAGTTCCTCTCAATGCCCATGAATTTTGCTCTTAATTTTGCAAAATTTCCACTCATGAAATCTAACTCACTTGTATGGCTGCATGAAAAAAGTTAATGCCCTCACAAGGGGAAAAAATTGAACCAAAGCTATCTGCCAAACAACTAAAAAGATTTAAGTTGGAGCTATTGGGTAAATTCCAGCTGTGGTAGAAATATCAGAGGAAGAGTATTTCTATAAGTGGTTACTTCACAATGATTACTCAATCTTACACATAGAACAATCACAGAGTATGATAACATTTTTATTTTGTGTGCAGGTTCTGAGAATATCCGCACCTCAGCAAACACCTGTCTTCTACATCCCATGTTAAAAAATCTGTCTGAGTTGGTGCAAGGGTAGTGGCATGCTGGCAAGCCATTATTCACCTTCTCTGCTGTTGTATCTCAGTGTTTATCCATCTTCACTGTAATACCAGAGGTGCTTGACTGAGAAGAGAGATTGAGGGAGAAAGTAGAAGGAGATATTAGAATTAATGGAAACATCAAGAAATAGCTCCCATTGAAACAGTTAAGAAGGATTATTTTTATTTTTCCTCTATTTTTCATCATAAATTATGTGGCTGCTACTAACCATACCACCCATTTCCTTTTCAAGCTGCAGTAATGTGCTGATGAGTAATTCCTGGTGAAGCTCCAAGCATTCAGTTTTAGAGGAATTTCTCCAAATAATGCATATTTTTATAATAGAGAATCAAAATATTGTTTCACATTAAGAGACAGAAATGATCTGTCTCTGAATTAGTCAAGTAAATACATGAACACATGTGTATGTGATTATGTGTGGGACTCTTTCTGCAAGAAAGAAGCAGAATAGAAAAATTATGAGAAGAAAAATTGAAGAAAGAAAAAAAATTCTTTGAATCAATATTGCAAATGTAAAATTAATTCCATTACTTACAGCACAGTGCACCCATTGTCTAACTCATTACAATATGACCTAGATCCTAAGGGTTCTTTTTATGATGTAGCAATTAGGGCATCACATTGGCAGCAAATATATACAACACACACTTGACATGCACACTGTATGCATTCACTCTTTGGAATGGCCCAGTAGTCCCTGGGACTACTAATAAAATAATTGATCACAGGCTAAGATGTAACTGCTTGCACTGTAAATATTCAACATTGCAGGAGATGAAAACCACCTACTATTCATGAAAACCATCACATCCTCATTTGCAAAGTGGATCAAAGCGTCTATGTAGCAGATGAAGTCTGCATTTCATGCTAGGCATGCACTGTGCTTTCACTAACAACTTTTACTCTTACAGAATATTGAGTTCAGCTTGTACTGTTTCTGTCTAGCAGTCTTCTGCTACTGAACATCACAGAGGAGATGCCGTCTTCACCAAGTAATAAAATTGTCAGGTGTAGTAGTCCTCAACATCTGTACGGGTATTTTATTCTTCCAGCCTGTTTTCCCTTGATATCCGTTAGTTTACACCTCTGACTTATATACTGCTTCAGTATCAGGAGTATTTATCTTTTCTACCACTATCACTCTTATGAAATATAAATGTAGTTATACTAATTGAAAGTTAGACTGTTTTTCTTCTTTTTACACTTTAGGAGAAGGGAGACCGTGATTTCAAACAAAAACATGTGCTATTGTCAGTTAACCTTTGGGGTTCACTTAAGAGATGTGTTGCAATGAATTGGTCAAATTTTTAAAGAGAGGGAGAGAATACATATTTGCACTGCAAATACAACTGTGCCTTTATTTGCATTACCAAGTTTTATAGTCAAATATCCCTTTCTCATAAAAGTACCACAGTTTGTTTGAGAAATGTGAATAGCTTCATGTATTTATATTATTTAAGTGATCCTCTGAGCCAAGTACCAGGTGCAAATCTAAAAGTGACAAATGCTAACAGAACAAAAAATTTCCTTTTTTTTATTGTTAGCTTAGACAATCATCCTCAGCACTAAACCTTGTAAATCCATATAGCTCAGTGTTCCTTTTTTTTTTTTTTTTTTTTTTTTTTAAAGAAATTTTGATTTGGCATCTGTCACCCATTCTCGCTTAGGAGCACAGCTCCACACAAATGACCACAAGCCAGGAGTGTGCCCCTGTGACCAGGAGAGCCTGTGGTACCCTAAGATGCATTAGGAATATCATTGACAGTAGGTCAAGGGAGCTGGTCCTGTCACTCTACTCAACCCTGGTGAGGCCACAGCTGGAGTGTGCACTTGAGTTCCTCACTACAAGGGACACAAACAGCTACTGGAGACGGTACAGTGAAAGCCACAAAGACAATTAGGGATTTGGAATATCTCTCCTCTGAGGAAAGGTCGAGGGATCTGGGAGAGGAGAGGAGAGGAGAGGAGAGGAGAGGAGAGGAGAGGAGAGGAGAGGAGAGGAGAGGAGAGGAGAGGAGAGGAGAGGAGAGGAGAGGAGAGGAGAGGAGAGGAGAGGAGAGGAGAGGAGAGGAGAGGAGAGGAGAGGAGAGGGAGAAGAGAGAAGAGAAAAGAGAAGAGAAGAGAAGAGAAGAGAAGAGAAGAGAAGAGAAGAGAAGAGAAGAGAAGAGAAGAGAAGAGAAGAGAAGAGAAGAGAAGAGAAGAGAAGAGAAGAGAAGAGAAGAGAAGAGAAGAGAAGAGAAGAGAAGAGAAGAGAAGAGAAGAGAAGAGAAGAGAAGAGAAGAGAAGACCGAGAGGGCATGTTGTCAATACATATAAATATCTCAAAGGTGAGTGCCAAAAGGATGGTGCCAGACTCTTGTCCTTTGCTCCCACTGACAGGATGAGGAACAACGGACATTTTAAACAAAACTGCAAGAACTTTCACCTTAACTCAAGGAAGAACTTTATGTTGAAGGTAGCAGAGCACTGAAACAGGCTGCCCAAGGAGCTTGTGGAGTCTCCCTCTCTGGATACCCTTAAAGCCCACATAGACATTCCCGTGTAACCTACTCTAGGTGACCCTTTCCCTTCTAACCCTAATGATTCTGTGATTCTGTGTTTCTGGTTGTAGATACAATGTCCTCCATTCATCTGAGTATTGGCTTTGGATGAAACGGTATTGCAAGGCATCTCTGCTGGCACTGATTGAGTGAGAAAAGTGGGAAACTGAAGCAAACCCTAGAGAACTAATTTGGAGTAGGTGTTTAATCTCTAAGCATGAGGAGGCCTACTGTTTTTTTCAATTATTTCTCCAGCCTTAAGAGGCCCCTCTGTCCTATCTTCTCTTTCAGACCTCTGGGAATGTTTCAGATACCTCTGGAAATATCACAAATAAGACACCTATGTTCTATTTGTTCTATTTTGTTCTTTGTTCTATTGAGTAGTTCTCTAGAGTTAAGTGTGCTGAATTAGTGAATTTCTTGAAATAAGAAAAACAATCTAGATGGGATTGGGGGAATTGAAATCTTACCTTAGTTTCTAATCAGTGAACTGTATTTCCATATCTGATGCTCATTTATAACATCCAATATTCCTATATTTTTCTACCTAGGAGTAATACTTTTAGATAGGTCACTTAATCTCTCAGGAAACTTTGTTTTCTTGAAACAGCTCCTTCAACAGAATAATTTCTTACCTCTTGGCATTTTGTTCTCACGTATTATCAGTCTGTGCTGTAACAGCTATATCTAGAGAAAATAAAGAACAAATGAGATGGATCTGTGCTCTAAACATTCCCCTTTTTTACTTGCTTACCTGACCTGAAGACTCGGGGCTTTTCAGTCTTGGATTTAAATGCAGCTAGATTAAATTACTTCTGTAATTTAAAAGATAATAGTGACGAAATAAGTACACTAATACGAAAATTGCACAACAATGAATTTGAAAAGAGACGAGTTTTGTCCATTTTGCCTTTGACCTTATTTTAAGAATAAAATGACTTATCCCATTTAGAAGATCAAAACTTATATTTATAACTATTATTTCATCTAATAGTTATAGAAATTAAATGCATACTTAGAATGGTACCAAAGAAAATCAAAAGGCGCATTTATTGATGGTGGACAATAGAATAATCATAGGTGTAGTAAAAGAAACAGACTAGAAATTAGGGCAAAGAAGTATTAGGGCTGTTGCAATACAATTCTGTGGTGATTTAGTTTACAGGTAGAAATAAACAGGCCAGAAGGGGCAGAAAGAGCAATCGATAAAACCCATGTTATGGGAGATGGAGAGTGGATTCTCACAGATAACAAGTGAAAAATCTATTCATGCCTTTTAAAATAATTTGTAGCTCAAATCATCAGAGTTTTTTTGATTAATACTATTGATAATAGTAACAATAGTAGCCTAGACAAAAGTGAAATCTTAACATAAATTACATCAGTCCTTTCATCCATATATAACTACTTATATGATGCTGTTTTGACCTATCAACTACTGAAAAAATTGTTCCACATGCTATTCAACTGAATAAGTAAAAATTAAACAATACATTCGAAAGTCTTTCTGTTCCTCAGATATAAATTATTTTATTGACTGTACTGCATATTTTGCATATCCTTTGATAAAACAGAAGCATGTTTTCACTAGAAATTTATACATTTAAACCAAAATTAAAATATTGACACAAGAAAAGGAAAAAAAAATAAAATATTAATTCTACTTTCAGCCACTATCTCACAGCAATCAGTCTGGTGAAGTTAGAGGATGTCTGAAAAAAGCAGATTAATAAATTATTTTCTTATGTGGAAATACTTGATGAACATGGTAAAACTGCTGTTATCTTGGGGACAGGAGCCTTCTAAGTCCACTAACTCTATGCAGCAAATTTCAGGCCAGAATAATGCAATATAACAAGAGAAATTCAGCATTTGGAGATGTTATCTAAACTGTTCAAATTTACGATGAAATATAGTAAATATTAATATTCCAGTAGCAAAGGACAGAACAAAACATTATTTCAGCCAGCTTCTGACTGTCCTTCTCATGCACCTGAAAAGGTTGAGAGATGTCAAACTTCTATCTTAGCTACACATTTTGTAAGATAATGAGTCAAAATGTTTTTATTTCGTATTTTTGGAGCTGAATCCTGCAGGTTTCTACATGTTCCTCGGAACAGCTGGTAGGCAATGGCGTGCCTACACATTCTTTTATTATTTTTAATAATAATAATAATAAGTTATTTTAAATTTGATTCCATACTTAATCTGGCCTGTGAGACCACATTGCCTCCTCATGTCCAGCCTCTCCTCCACCAGCACTCCCAGTGACACTAAATGTCCCAGTTGCTTAAATTCAAATAATTTCTTTTATAAAGTAATATCAAGTGAGTAGAAAATAAAAATAAACACTTGGCAATGAAAAGATAAGAATTAGAAGAAAAATACCTATAATAATTTTAGATGCTGCATTTTATTCAACTACTGTAAGCTGTGAATGGATACAGTTTTTTAATAAAAAGAGGCGAATGAATGGAGCTGAGGTACTTTATAAATGAAGCTTCAGTTATACTCTGTCACATTTTCTCATTACTTAACTCATGTTTACCATAGAACTGATTTCTTTGCTGATTTTTTCTATAACTGTGCTTTAGCCACACAAATGAAAAAATATAATGCCAAGTAACAAGTCTGCTTTCTACACATATTTGACTTACTAATTGTTTACTAAATGATGCTTAAAGGATAAAAATTATGTTTTCATGCCAATGGTTCTAGTTTAAGCTCTCCAGATTGTATTCTTATTGTCACTGAACATACTGTAAAAATATTTAAAATACTTTCAATAGTGTATTGTACTCACAGAACTGAAAAGTGTTAAATCCATTAGGCAATTGGAAATTACTCTGTGTCAGCCATAACTACTTGTCATCTTCATATATAATCTTCTCAGGAAATCAATACAACACAAGCAGATTTCTAGCTATTGATCTAAACCGCTTTACATATAACAAAACCTGATTCTGATAAATGATAGTATAAAAGGAAGAGTATGTGTAATTTGCTGTCATTTGACAGCTAGCATCTATATCATTCCTCTACTTACAAAACAAAACAGATCATTTTTCAAAGTGTTTGAAAGACTATCTGGTGTTTGAATGCCTCTGGATATTAAGCAAACTGGTGTGCATTTCTATGCATAACCTTATAGTTTATGCCATTGACCCTATGAGCACCAGAAATCTACTGGCATGGCTCTTGTGCTATAGTTGATGAGCAACATCTTAGATTCAAAGCTTACCCTTTTGTCAATACTGAGGTCTTTCTCCCAAAAAGTTATAGAAAGGCTGAAGTGACTGAAATTCTTAGCTTTGTGTTTTCCAGTAACCTGTCACAAAGGTAGATACTTTCCATCATATCAAGCTTTGAGAATTTTACTTTTGAACGCACAATGATTACAGACAGAAAATAGAAGATATTGATCTTGGCTAATTATGACAGACTTCAATTTCCAAATTACATTACTTTCAATTTATTGTATCCTGAAGATGATGAGACTTTGATTTCTTTCTCTCTCAAAAGTTTCTAACTGAAAGTAAGTAATTACTCTAAACTGGCAGATGAATTATCATTTAAGACATTTCAGATTTCATTAACTGTCACCAAAATCAAGAAAGGCAGAAGGAAAGACTAGTTTATAGCTGATAGACTTCAGGTCTACCCAGTGTATACTTCAAAAAGTTCTGAAAGCATAATGTTCTGGGGCATTCTGCCAAATAGTCTTCTCTGGAGTACAATAAAAACTTCAACTGCTGTTACTGGATATCAAAGTCTGTTCCAAAGCCAGAGTATTCCTAAAGCAACCTTCCTCCATTCTTGGCTTACAGGTCTGTATTTCAATCTTGAGAATTTAAACTAGCCTAAATGTAACCGCCATAAATAATCTTACTGATTTTCCACATAATATTTCTCATCCCCATATGCAGTACATCTATGGATTTTTCTATGACAGCAGGATAATTCACTGGGATTCAGGGAATATGGCTTTGAACAGACATTTCCAGAGCTATGCTCTACCTCTGAAGACTCTCATCATCCACGATAAAAGAAACCTATCAATCTCAGGAGCCCAGGTATTGTAGCCTGATGAAAATGAAATAAATTTAAGTGAAAAAGGTTAACTATATTTAAAAGCACCATAAATTAAGTGATGTTAAAATATTTGGCCAAACATACACTGAAACTGTATTAAACCATACTTGAAAAAACCGTGGAAGAGCCCATGTTTTAAAAGAATGCAAATGTGCATTTGAGAAAAAAAAACAACCTTGACTTCAATCAGATAGAAAGGTTATCTAAGAAAATAAACAGTCCGTGTATAAAGAAGCTGTATAGAAGTAGGATCCAGAATAAGCAGTTTATCTAAAACATAAACTACTGAATAGCCCATATTAAAGATAAGGAACTGGCTTAAACTGAATATGTGAGCATTACAAACCCCACTTAATTTTGCATATGCCTCGTCTCTTCTGCTCTGTCATTTTTAGATCCAGTACTAGCTGTGACATAAGCAATTATTATTACTATTAAATGGATTTCTTAAATATCTTGTTGAAAATTGTGTTGATTGTGATCAATTGGTCTATTTAGGCTCCTCTGAGAGCAGATTTATAAATCTGGCTTTAACACAGGACCTTTACACCAGGTTAGCCAACATGGGAATAAGGCCAAAGAGCTCAAAACCATACAGGTCCTGGAGATTAAATACAGACTTGATCCTGGTTCTTCTGTGAATATAGTACTTTGAGCATGAAAGCACGAGTGTTGGTGGCTTCAGTGAAACCTTTTTCACTTATTTAAACTCAGTTTCTTGACCACCCAGAAAGCCAGAGATATGCTGAGTACAGTATAGCCAAGAAATGGTTTCATTTTTAAAAGCTATGATTTATCAGTCTCTGGTTCTTCTTAAATTCAGTGATACCCAGGAAAAAACTATGATTTTTTATTTAAATGGCATAAACACTATTAAAAATATAACAAGAAAACAAAGAGGCACTTTTTAAGAGAATGTCTTTGAGCCTCACATTGTCCTTGCAAAACTGTTGTCTTAATCCACTTTTCCAGTCACAATTGTTTTAGCCCTTAACAGGACTTCCCTCGTTTCTTCCACTTAAACTTGATTTTCCCTTAATAGTTGAAGGACGCTTAGACAGCATCACATTAATTTCAGTGGACATTGAGTTTTATCTAATTCAGCAAGCCAGCCTTTGTTAATTAGGCCTCACAGGGCGAGTGATTGTAAAGAACATTTCTAACTGTCACTGATCAATAGCACAGAAGAAGCAGTTCTAGCAGTCAATTACTTGTGTTTCTGAGAAGGAAGAAGAGTCCTATTCTTGTTAACTCCCTGCACCTTTTGAAATCACAAGGCCCCTCAGCCTGCCTTCCTATCAGGTTCAACCAGACACAGAAATTTTATTTCCTCCTCCTAATGCTGAGGAAGGTTCATTGGCAGCAAAGTCTCTAGAGCCTAGCAGTGGTTTTTAGAAACTTCTTGTGCTTTTAAAATCATGGGCTTCACTGATGAGAAAGCCAACACTCCAACAATGCTAACAGAGATTCACTGTTTAGGCCCAGAGATATGGGCTCTGTTTGATTAGGTCTCAGAAGAATAAGTATATAGAAAGCAATTTAACATAATGCTACACTGCAATCCCTCAAAGATAAAGACGGACTAAGGAGAAAAAAAGATCACCGCTATTAGCATTTCCTGGTCATTTATTTCAGTGAGGATATATAAATATCACAGAATCACAGAATCACTAGGCTGGAAGAGACCTTCAAGATCATCAAGTCCAGCCCATGCCCTAACACCTCACCTAAACCATGGCACTGAGTGCCACATCCAGTCTGTTTTTAAACACATCCAAGGATGGTGACTCCACCACCTCAGGCAGACCATTCCAGTATTTCATCCCTGTTTCTGTAAAAAACTTTTTCCTAATATCCAACCTATATTTCTCTTGATACAGCTTAAGACTGTATCCTCTGGTTCTGTCAGTTGCTGTCTGGAGAAAGAGACTAACTCCACTTGACTGCAGCCACCTTTCAGGAGGTTGTAGACAGTGATAAGGTCACCCTTGGGTCTCCTTTACTCCAGCTCCCTCAGCTGTTCCTCACAGGGTTTGTGTTCCAAGCCCCTCACCAGCCTCATTGCCTCCTCTGGATGTGCTCAAGCGTCTCAATGTCCTTCCTAAAGTGAGGGCACAGAACTGGACACAGCACTCGAGGTGTGACCTCACTGAGTACAGGGGGAGAATGACCTCCCTGCTCCTGCTGGCCACACTGTTCCTGATCCAGGCCAGGAGCCATTGGCCTTCTTGGCCACCAGGGCACACAGCTGGCTCATGTTCAGTTGGCTGCTGACCAATACCCCCAGGTCCCTTTCTGCCTGGGCACTGTCCAGCCACACTGTCCCCAGCCTATAACATTGCAGGGGGTTATTGTGGCCAAAATGCAGGACTCAGCACTTGAACTTATTAAACGTCTTCTCACTGGACTCTGCCCATCCATCCAAATGTTCCAGGTCTCTCTGCAGAGCCCTCCTACTTTCCAACAGATCAATGCACACTCCCAGCTTAGTGCCATCTGCAAATTTACTCATGAAAGACTCAATACCCTCACCCATGTCATCAATAAAAATATTGAGCAGAACTGGCCCCAGCACAGACCCCTGGGGGACACCACTGGTGACTGATCCCCAGCTGGATGCAGCACCATTCAGCACCAGTCTCTGGGCCCTGCCATCCAGCCAGTTCCATCCCAGCACAGAGTGCTCCTGTCCAAGCTGTGGCCTGCCAGCTTTTCCAGGAGTGTGCTGTGAGAGACAGTGCCAAAGGCCTTGCTGAAGTCCAGGTACAACATCCACACCCTTTTCCACATCCACCAGGTGGGTCACCTGGTCATAAAAGGAGATCAGGTTGGTCAAACACAACCTGCCCCTCTTAAACCCAGGCTGGCTGGGTCTGATACCCTGGCCATACTGTAAGGGCTGTGTGATGACACTCAGTATAAACTGTTCCATTACCTTACCAGGTCAGGCTAACTGGCCTGTAATTACCAGGATTGTCCTTCCCATCCTTTTAGTGATTGGGCATTACATTGTCCAGCTTCTAGTCATCTGGAACATCACCAGTGAGCCAGGATTGTTGGTAAATGACGGAGAGCAGCTTCACAAGCTCATCTGCTAGCTCCTTCATCAGCCTGGGGTGGATCCCATCTGGCCCCGTAGATTTGTGAACATCCAAGGCACTCAGCAGTTCTCTGATTGCTTCCTCCTGGATAACAGGGGGACCATCCTGCTCCCTGAGGACAAGCCGTCTTCCCACTAAAGACTGAGGCAAAGAAGGCATTAAGCACTTCTGCCTTCTCCTCATCTGCAGTTACTAAGTTCCCTCTTGGCCAGTAGAGAACAAAGGTTGGTCTTACACTTTCTTTTGCTGTTAATATATTTTTAAAAAACATTTTTTAATCTCCTTTACATAAGTTGCCAAATTACGTTTGAACTGAGCTTTGGTCTCTCTAATTTTTTTTCCTACAAGCCCCAGCAAGCCCCTTAAATACTTCCTGAGAGACCTGATCCTCCTTCTAAAGATGATACACCCTCTTTTTATTCCTAACTTCCTTCAAAACCTTGTTGCCCATCCAAGCTGGACATTTGCCTCATTGATTCATCTTTTGGCCCACAGGCACAGTCTGTTTCTGTGCCCTCAAGATCTCTGTTTTGAAGCATGATCACATTTCCTGGATTCCTTTGTTTTTAAGGGCTACTTCCCAAGGAACTCTCGGAATAAGTCTCCCAGATAGGCCAAAGTCTGCCATCCGGAAGTCCCATGTAAAAGTGTTATTCATGTTCCTCCTGATTTCGCCAAATATCAAGAACTCTATAATTCCATGATCACTGTGCCCCAAGTGGCCTCCAACCACCACATCTCCCACCACCCCATCTCTATTTGCAAACAATTGGTCTAACATACTCCCTCCCCTGGTGGGCTCACCCACCAGCTGTGACAAAAAGTTGTCCTCCACACACTCTAAAAACTTCCTGGACTGCCTTTTTTTCTGCTGTATTAAGTTCCCAGCAGATGTCTGGCAGGTTAAAATTACCTACAAGAACAAGGGCTGGTGATCCTGAAATATTCTCCAGCTGCTCATAGAATAGGTTGTCTACCTCTTCTTCCTGGTTGGGTGGACGATAACAGACTCTCAGTAGAATGTCAGCCTTGTTGGCCTTCGCCTTAATTCTTACATATAAGCATTCAACCTTTTTGTCATCAGTTTCAATACCCAGGCATCAAAAGCCTCCCTAATATAAAGGACCACCCCTCCATCTCTTGTCCCTTTCCTGTCTCTTCTGAAGAGCTTGTAGCCATCCAGTGCAGCACTCCAGCTGTATGAATTGTCCCATCATGTTTCCATGATGGCAACTACATCACAGCTTTGCTGCTGTGCCATGGCTTCCAGCTCTTTTTGTATGTTACCCATGCTGTGTGCATTAGTACATGTACTTCAGCTGGGCTACTGATTTGCATTTGTATATAAATTAGAACTCTAGGCATTTCCAATGAAAATATTCTTTTCTGCCCTCTAGAATCTGTTTTTTAATAAGCTCCTGTTCTTCTCTGGGGAGATTATGAAGTTGTCATTCTTGTCATTGAGGACTTGGGGTTAAAAACACCCAACTTCCTGAAACCATTACTGAGTTGTTTTAATACATGATAAACAGCTAATCACTCCAAAAGAAATAGGTGGAAAAATGTTTTCTCTGTTCATGAGAAAGTCCTGAGAATTTAGAATTTTTCTCATTGTACATCATGCATTTTCAATACCAGTTGGTGACATCCCAAAGTGGAGAACTAAAGAGACTGGCTCTTCACTTACACACTGTAATGTATAAAAGTGAATTTAATAGTGAAATTGTATTTTCTTTTTTTCCTATGAGTTTCCTTTGCTGCCTCCTCTAAACCACTATTATTAAAGGCAGAAGAAAAACACAGCCTGTTAAGTTGTAGGTAAGAGATTTCATGTTCTGTTGCAATATTAAGTGTAGTTACTAACAAAAGAGCTAAACTTTCATTGGAAGATAGATGTTTACATGTGAGTGTGTCCAAGTGCCTTACAAAGTCAAAGGATAGCTAACCAGTACACTTACTGACTTTAGAGCACAATAAAGCCATGATACAATTCAGTTGCCTGTTGTGTGTTGCATATCTCTCACTCATGTCTCTTCAGCCTTTTTTCCCCAATCTGATATCACCCTTCCCCTACCACTGGAATGAGCACCTATCTCTGATAGGGCACTTAAGATCATTTTGTCTGAGAATCCTCTCAGCCATTTTCTCCGAGAATCCTCTCAGCCATTTTCTCCTTTATAATTTTTCCTTATAGATCATCTTTATTATGCCTTTTAGAGGCTCTAATCTATGCATGTCATGGAAGAGCTTTTGATAACATTGTACTAGGCTATAGATGTAAGAGAAAGAAAATAAAACTGGAGACTATTATTTAATTTTTCAGCAGTTCTAGTAGTTCTCCAGTAGTTCTAATCAAAGCATTTAAGAAAAAAAAACCCAAACCATTCATCTTATGAGAATTTGTTAGACTAATTAATTTTTTTTTTTTGCAAATGAAATTATTTGCTCATGTTTTATCTATGTTTAACTTAAGGGTTGTTTTTTCTTCTCTTCAGTGGTTGAATCTTGCAAATACTTATGGTGATGAAAAAGAAATGCTTTCCTTATTTTATGTTTCAACAACAGAATTTAGTCTTGAAAGTTAACACAACCCCATCCTTCAAAATCTTGAAAAAATTACAGTTCTCAACAATTAAACACTATATTGAAAAGTATCTGTAAAGAACTCTAAGCAAACAACTTATTTTTGTACTCTTTCAAATCCAAGTTGACCTTAAATTGTAATGTATTATTACAATTGTAAACAGAGGTTTTACAATACTTACTGAGACAGAATACATGATCTTGAGAGCCTGAGGGATGTTTAAAATTCTTTGCCAAGTCACTACTGGCATAAAAAGTTATCCTAAAAAAAGAACCAAAAAAAGACTGTTATTCATGATGGTAATGAGCAGAGGTTTTGATGATAGTGTCAAATGTTTCACATCTAATATAAAATAAAAGTTTCAGTAATTCCTCTTTTCAAACAAATCTATTTGTACAGTACCGTTGTTATGCAAATTAGCTCTATTAAAAGCACCATTTGCAACTCCAATACAAAATCTTAATATATAAAGAAGTGAGAAAAAATTCATGTATTATGTTCCATTGTGTCTTAGAAGTTCACAGTGTGGTAAAGGCAAAAAAAGATATTCAAAGACATTTTAATTTGAAGCAATTTATCCTTTTTACAGTTTCAATAACACTAGCACCAGAAAAATGAATATAATAAATAGCAAAACACAAGTAAGTCATAGTTATTGTGCAGAATTGATTCCTTGGCATTCAGTTTCATGTATGTGATAATACACACATTATGACTGGAAAAGCATCCCAGTACAATTATGAAGTACTGAGATTGTAGGAACATTGTTTGCCTCTTGTCACAGATAATACAAGCTTAATTGTAAGTTGTCTGCTTCAAATTGAAAGGCAAAATTTTTAAATATAGATTTTCTATAAATAAATGTGTAATAAATAAATATTTGCTTCTAAAACAATAAAGGAATTTTCATACCATTTGAAATAAGATTTTGGCAGTATAAATATGGTAGAATAGACATTATTTTAATCAGGTCTCATAAATGATCAGAACATTGTGATATGAGCCAGAACATTGTAGCATTTAAAATATGGAAACACAAAACTCTCAGGTAGAAACTACACATCCCAAACCCCAGGTCCACTATCCAATAATTTCTTCTAAAAGGATTCTGACTTTCTAAATGCATAAATAGTACGTATAAACTTTCAGCAGTATGGTCCAGAACCTGTGTAGTACTCTTGTCTCCACTTAGTTACCCTGAGTTCGAAGAAACTAAATCTCAAAATTTTTATAAGGTAACAAGTGCCTTTTAGGGGTACTGAATCAGAGCAAACTAGATAATCACAAAAAAGAAAGTTTATACAAAGTAAATTTAAAACTCACGTATATTGTAACAGGACATGAAAAAAAAAGAAAATTCAATAAACACCAAAATCTACCACAATAGTTTTCTTGTCTTTCAAAGTAGAATTTAAAGGTTCAAACAGCAAATCATAATCCAGCAAAAAGGTCTGTGTGGAAACCTCTTTGTATGACAAATCAGAGAGTAAGGGTGCTGACAAGAGTAGAAACAGCACAGGGGTTTGTCTCTGATCAGAACAGAGGATTTCGTGTTTCACAGGAAATGGGCCTTGTTTCCAGGAAAGCTGTGCCCCTGCAGCCCATGGAGGACCATGGGTGTGCAGAGATCCTCCCATGGAGGAGACCCACACTGGAGCAGGGGGCGCGCCAGAAGGAAGGCTCTGACTCCTGTGCAGGAGCAAGCTCCTGGCAGGACCCACAGACCCTTGGAGGGAGGATCCTATATAGGAGCAGGTTTCCTGGTAGCACCTGTGACCCTTTGGGAGACCCACACTGCAGCAGCCTGTTCTTGAAGGACTGCACCCCTTGGAAAGGACCCGTGCTGGAGCAGATGGGGAAGAACTGCAGCCCATGGGAAGGGCCCATGCTGGAGAAGTTCGTGGAGAACTGTCTCCCTTGTGAGGGAGCCCATGTTGGATCAGGGGGAAGATTCTTCTCCCTGAGCAGCAGCAGAAATAATGCCCACTATAAAGCCCATTCCCTGTCTCCCTGTGCTACTGAGGGAAGACAATAGAGCCTGAGAAGGAAGAATGGGTGGGGTGTAAGGTGTTTTCATTATTTGTTTTACTTCTCCTTATCCTGCTTTGATTTTGATTGGTAACAAATGCAGTTAATGTCCCCAGGTTGAGTCTGTTTTTCCCCCGACTGAATTTGGTGAATGATCTCTCCCAGTCCTTATTTTGACTCATAAGTCTTTCATTACATTTTCTCACCTGTGTAGTTGTGGAGTAGAGTGATAGAGAAACTTGGGTGGGCATCCAGACAGGGTCAACACAGAACTTAAGGCATTTTGATTAAAAAAAAAGTATTTACCACTACGTATAATGTGACTTCTTTATGGTATGACATTATCTTTCATGGAATCATGCATAAAAATATCAGAAAATTACCATCGCAGGTCCAAGTAGCTGATGAACTGTGTTAAGATTTCTCAACAACATTTATATGAAGAAAATATAATCTTTTTGTTGAGAACTCAACTAGCAGCATTAGTTCTCTGATAAAAAATGTAATTTGCAGAGATGTTACTAGAGAATCCTATATGGTCTGTACGAAGACAGATTACATGAAAAGCATCTTATTGCCATTGTCTCCTTTTTACATTACTTTCTTCTCTGAGGACACATCATCTTATTTCTCCATTAGCTACTGTTTTTACTAGATTTATACTATTGAATGTCCAATTTGAAAATAAAAACATTACAAATAGGTACTAATTTTATTAAAATAACTGAAATTGTCCTTTTTTTATAAGATTGTGTAAAAAGAACATTTAAGAGAAAATTTTCCATTAGGATATTATTATAAGAAAGCTTTCTCTTTCAATATTATTCATGATTCTACACTATCCAAAATAATAATTTATTTCTCATAAAGATTATTATCTACTCTACATAGCTTTGATCAACTCAGAAGTTATAAGAAAACTAAGTATACATTTTTTATGCTTGATGGGTTTTTTTATATTCTTTTTGTTTTAAACCATTTTTGGAAGTTGTTAACATTCAGTGGAAAAACTGTCATGCAAATAGACAAACCTTTGTCATTTTCTTCAATAATATTTAAGAATAATACAGTGCAACAAACAATTACTGTGGAGCAACAAGATTATTTTGAACAGTTCTTGAAACTCAGCAGTTCCAAATGCACACATTGGGCAAATTCTAAATAAGGTTGACAGAGTGGAGAAAGGTCTGCAAATATTATCAGTCTGATGACCTTATTTACACTTTGCTTTCCTCCCAAAATATCTGTGATGCATGAAGTTAGTAATGCAATATAATATTTTTCCCTTATGCAGCAGTTTTCATCTGAGGTGTCAAAGAATTTTGCCAACATACAATTCGTCTCTGTAACATTGCTTCAGTAAATCTTGTTCCACTCAATTACTTAAGGTGAACTGAGCCTCATGTCTGCTTTGCAGACACAATGGATGGAAAACAATACAGGAATAAATTCTGGATTCAGCCATGACTCTAAATTCACTATTAGAATTCACTATTAGATTCAGCTATATCTGCATATTCCCAAGAGATATTTATTTATTCCGTTTTATTATATATGTATGTTTCCTGTAGAATACTTTACTACATCACTGGATGAGGTAATTTGCTGATTAACTAGTTTTGATTAGGAGGTTTTACTTAAATGTCAGAACTAAATACCTCTTGGAGTGATTGGTTTCAACAGCTACTTCTATCCACTTTGAACATGAAAAGTAATTAATTCCTGTTATTTTAATACCCTTTTTGTTTATTTAAACCTGTTACATCTTATTTTGGTCTTTTGCTTCCTAAATTTCTGTTGATCATTCTTTTTGTTTTTCTGGAGGTTTCAAATTGTTGTGTCATGGTTTGACCTTGTCCTGATGCCAGACACCCACAAACACCTCTTGCTCATTCCTCTGCAGCTTGACAGAGTAGAGAAAATATAACAAAGGCTTCATGAATTAAGGTCTGGGAGAGAGATCATTCATTAAATACCATCATGGGCAAAACAGTCTCAACTTAGAGATACTACATGAATTTCTTACAAACAAAATCAGAGCAGGATAATGAAAAGTATAAAAAGCCCTTAAAAATACCTTCCCCTTCAAATTCTCCCTCTCACTGGCAGCACAGAGAGACAGGGAGCTGGGTCTTACAGGTCAGTTCATATCCATGGTTTCTCACACTGCTCAGGGAGAGGAATCCTGCCCCTGCTGCACCATGGGGTCTCTCCCACAGGAGACAGCTCTCCCTGAACTTCTCCAATGTGGCTCCATCTCATAAGCAGCAGCTCCCTGTAAACTTTGGCAGCCTGAGTCCCTCCCACGGGCAAACAATCTTCCCAAAACTGCTGTGGTGAGGGTCACTCTTCCAGGAGGTGCAGTCCTCCAAGGACAGGCTGCTCCAAACTAGGACCAGGGCCCTCTCTCTCCACTGGGTCTCCCACTGGATCACAGCCTCCTCCAGGCATCCACCTGCTCTGGCATAGGCATCTTCCCCATGGGCTGTGGGTGGATCTCTGCATCCCCCATGGATCCCATGGGCTGTGGGTGGATCTCTGCATCCTCCATAGATCCCCATGGGCTGTGGGTGGATCTCTGCATCCCCCATGGATCCCATGGGCTGTGGGTGGATCTCTGCATCCCCCATGGATCCCATGGGCTGTGGGTGGATCTCTGCATCCCCCATGGATCCCCATGGGCTGCAGGGGCACTGCTGCCTCACCATGGTCTCACCATGGCCTGCAGAAGAATCTCAGCTCTGGCACCTGGAGCAGCTTCTGCCCCTCCTTTTCTACTGACCTTGGTGTCTCCATGTTGTTTCCCTTACACATTCTCATCTCCTCCTCTCCTCTGGCTAGAATCAAAACTGCTTACCAATCATTTTGATTTCTTCTTAAAAATGTTATCTTAGACATGTTATCAACATCTCTCATTGGCTCAGCCTTGGCCAGTGGCAAGTGAATCTTCAGAGCCATCAGGAACTGTCTCTGTCAGACGTGGTAGAAGGTTCTAGGATCTTCTCAAGGAAGCCACCTCTGTGGCCCCTCCATTACAAAGAATCAGGCCATGAAAAACCAAGAGAGTTGGCCTTTAGGCATCTTCAGGTATTCAATCCAATCATGGTATAGCATTTATTTTTCAATAATATTTGTATTTGTACATGTATGAATCAGGTCATATTTGTTTCCACACAACAACATGATATTGCCGATGCTTCAAATTACTATAACCATTAGATTGTTTTCCATTAGAAAGAGCTTGACAACATGTAAGTGGTAACTACCCTGACTAGATAACTATTTTTACACCCTTTTAGAAGTTTAATCTAAAGTATATTTCTGCAACCAATAGCTGTAATTATTTTATTAATACTCTTAATACTCAAGGGAGATTTAGTAATATTGAGTTGATTTGAGGTCTTTTAACTTACCAGAGCACTTTCATACCAATTGGTTTTGCTTGTATGGCTCAAACCCCTCACTGTCTTAGCTATCTGATCATATCTGAAAGCTGTCTCAGGAAAAGCAAAAACTCACTCAACCTTTTGGCCACTCAGCATAATCTGCAATTGCTTTTCATCTTCAGTGTGTAATGTATCTCTTGGGGACTTTTTTCTTCAAATACACTAAAAATGCCCTTTTGGTTCCTTTATGATGTCCTTGGCTGGAAGTACCTCATTTTGTGCCTCAGTCCTTTGAATTTTGCTAACATTTTGTTACCATTTCATTAGTAATTTTTAGCCTTTCGTTGCTTCTATCTAGCAATTTTATTCCTTTAGTAATTTAGCCTACCACCTAATTTTTGTCAACTTTTTTTTAAAGTTTCAGGTCATGCAAGATCCAACATTTAAGTCCATTTAATTTCATTTTATGTCCTATCATTCTTCTTCATAGCAATTCTTTGTCTTTCTGTTCCTAATATTGCTTTTTAAGGAATCATTTGCTCTCTAAAATACCTGATTTCCTAGACCTTTTTCCTAGGGGAACCTTGCATCCCAGAGTTTCTTTGACTCTGCAGAAGTCTGTTGTCCATTGTCACCAGTTTGCTCTTGCTTTCATTCCTTTATAAGGACTAGGAATTCTTCAATTTCAAAATTATTCTCATCAAATTTCTCATACTTACAAATTTCCAAAATTTCTCCCCAGTAGTTTCAGTTAAGTCTATAAAACCAATATTTTTAGCCTCCATTTCTCTCTTTTCAAGCTATAAAAGGAATATTCATGCATCTTGAACCCCAGGCTTGGGCTCTATCTATATGGACAGAAACACTCCCAGAAATGTATAAGGTATATTCATTCAGCTGAGAAGATCTTCAGATTACAGTAAGCCTGCCTCACTTGTGTAAATGGAAGAATTGTTGTTTCTCTTTAAGACAGCCTTATGTAAGCTACTAGGTGTTTAGTTACCTCCCTTGCTATTTCTGCTATCTCTGGACAAGTGTCTTGGACAACCTTGGGTGCTGCTTCAAATGACAAGAGGTGCATATCTCAAAGGAACTGAGTTAATATATCACTACACTGAGTGGGTCTCCTATAACAATGCAGACACCTAGCTCATGTAATACTACTTAATCACATGCTGACAACTACATTATAAGTGTATGAACCTCATCCATTGCTTCCCATTGTACAGTTTAGCTGCAGAAACATAAGTAATTAATCTAGTATTAGTTCTGGTACCCTTGCCTGCTGACCTTCAGCTGCTGCCTCAGAAGGGCAAGGTACTTCCCATGTTGTGTTTAACAGTCAAATGCTGCTGCCTCACACAGAGCAGAGTGGCTTTAATGGCACTGGATACAGGTATTTTGGGAAATTTATTTATTACTTATAATAAAGTGAGATAAATCTGACCATTAGTCTTCATCAAACCAAGTAAATTCTAATACTGATTATATATTAAGGATTCTACTTCTTCCTACAAACATTCCTCACCCTTTTCTATTAATAAATAATGAGCTAAGGTTGGCAGCAAATTTAATAATTAACCCTTCTCTTCCTCATCTGCATAATCAAAACGGCTATATCTCTTGGCTTGTAGAACTTGTCCAGAATTCTGTAGGGTTTATTGCAGAATTTCCTTATCCAGTATAATTTTTGTTACCTCCTCAGAGTTCATCTGTATTTCTGAATGAATGGTGCAGCACAAAAAGGGAATGACAAGTGTTCGACTGGTACTTGGTTCTGTTGGATCCATTAAGGTTCTAACATCATGTGAAATAACTGCAGATTGACTAGCAGTGAAATCTACAACAGTTCCCAGGGCTAGATACATATCACATGTCTATAAGGTGCAAATGGATGACAGTACAGATGGCTAATGCAAAACAGATTTCCATGGAGCCTCACAGGTTGTCTTGCCATTACTGCCAACATCAGATCACCTTTAGTTGCTGATGTTGCTGATGTTGCTGTAGACCTCTAAATTAGCCGTCTGTGTAGTGCTCCAAAATCACTGCTGGTGGGCAGCGATACCAGGACTGGTCCAGCCAGGGAAGTGCATGGTGAAAATAGAGGGATGGGAAGGACAAATAAAGAACTTTAATGGATAAAATAACAAACGTAGAAACTGCATGGTCTGAAGGGCAACATCCAAAAAACTAGGGGGTGCGGCAAACATAACAATGTATGGGGTGCAGGGTCCAATCAATAACAAGGATAAGAAGGAGAAACATATATGCAACGGGTGGTCAGCCAACCATAAATGAACATAACCGTTTTTGTAACAGACTGATTGGCATATTAACTCCCATGAGACAACTCTTCTTTCTATTCTTTCACTGTAACATCAAAAGATGTTCTCTCTCCTAGCTAGGTGCTTCCCAGGGCCAGAGGCTGAAGCTCTCTGCATGTGCAGGTGAAGCCACTTTCCTGTCCATTCCCACCAGACCCATTTCCACACTCCAAAATTTCCTTTAAACTCATAAAGTACTCATATTTCCCAATGCTACTAGGTCTGGCTTCTTGCTCTGATTGTGCTCCAGCCCCTGATTCAGAGAATCCATCACCAACAAATAGGTACATCAGATTTTTAGAGGCCTATAAATTTTGAAAGACTGAAGTAGTTCTTCCTGCATTATGCTAATATTAATAAAAGTAACCAGAATAAAAGAATCCAGACTGGATATTTTTTTGCCAGTAACTACTTCTGTCCTGACTTGAATATGAAAAATGCCTCAGAGAACAAAGTTGAAAATACCACCTCTTTTTTCTCTTAAACTATTCTACTGTGAACACAAAAGTACAAAATAACTCTAATTCTTCTTCCACAGCAAATACAAAAGTACAAAATAACTCTAATTCTTCTCTCATTTATACTTAGCCAGTATCCATGAATCTCACTGGTGTTAATCTTGGCTTTTTGGATACCAGGACAAAATACAAAATGTGAGGGTGAAAAGGAGTTGCAGCAAGTGATATAGCATTTGTGAAGATGCTAAGATAATAATGCCATTCAAAAACAACATTTAAAAAACATTAGAAAGAAGTTGTCTGTGGCCATTTTTCTATATGCAGCAACCAACTATGAGTCATACTTGGGTCATGAAAATGTTCTCCAAATCTCTTCATCTTCAGTGACACTTCCCATCTGCCATGATAAATGTAAGTGACAACAGCTAGGATACCAGTTTCATACTTCCAAACTAAAGCTTTGTGAAGAAAGAAAGAAACACAAGAAAAATGGTAAAGTTTGTTTGCAACTACTCCATACCTTTGACTTCAGGGACAATCAAAATACAGGGAATATGCCTAGACTAATTCTATGTCTACTATCAAAGGAACATAGTATTGTTGTAAACAAGTCCATACTCCTTGATTTCAGAGCCAGAAACTAGTATTGGTTCTTTTTATTACATACAATAGACATAACTAAAGGTAAGTTTCATGGTTGTAGATTTGGTTGTGCAGTCCATTTCTATTCTGGTTCCTTATCTGATGAAACATATAGCAGCCTGTCTTCTGCATCATCCATTCTACACTGTTCAAAACCATCTCAGAGAATATTGCACGATTTTAAAATACAAGCAACTTAGTTTTTCTTTGGCTTTGGCAATTGTTCTGTTTTGTCCATAAGTTATTTCTTTGTAGATTCTTCAAGTTATGTTGTAATTTTACAAATTCTTGTTTTCCTTCTGTTCACATAAGTGATTTTTTTCTGATTTGGATATAGGAGTTTTTCTTTCAGCAATGAAGAAGAACAGTTGTCTAAATATCTTACAAAGCAAACAAGCAAACAAAAGCCAAAATAACTTTTGGTTATCCTCAGCTTTCATTTTACTAATAGTGAATCCTTTTAATTTCCCTGTCACAGAAGAAATGGACAGTTAGTTTGTCAGGAGCTTACTTGTCTCTTCATTTCTGGCTGGCACCCTATGAAAGGATATTAATTTATTAAGTCTACACTCATTAGATGAACTTTTTACTTTTTTACTAAAAGGTTGCCTCTATTAATCTAGTTTGATCACAAGCCTACCTTGGCCTAGTGGAAGGTGTCCCTGCCCATGGCAGGGGTGTTGGAACTAGATAATCTTCAAAGTCCTTTCAACCCAAACCATTCTATGATTCTTGTAGGCTCCCCTCATATACTTTGCTCAAGATCACAATTAGGTCATTCTGAAGCCTTCTCTTCTCTGGGCTGATCAATCTCAATTCTCTCATCCTTTCCTCATAGAATAGATGCTTCATCCCTCTAATCATCTTGCAGGCCTGCTCTGGACTTGCTCCAAAACATTGATGTCCTTTGTGTGCTGGTGACCCCAGAGCATGCTGCAGCACTCAAGGTGGGCTCACACCAGAGCAGAGTAGAGGGGCAGAATCCCCTCTTGCCCTTCTGGCCACACTGCTTTAGATGCAGCCCAGGATACAATTGGCTTTCTGGGCTGTGAGTGCACGTTTCCAGCTCATGTCCAGCCTCTCATTTGCCAGAACTCCCAAATCATTCTCAGCAAGGTTGCTCTCAATCTTTTCTAAAATATGCATTACTTCGCAAGGGACATGCAAGTTTTGCAACCCAGAAAATGACAGCTTATATGACTGTTACTGTTTAGCTATATGATTAGCTATGGAATGGCAAGAGTGAAACACAGCGACATGGTCTGCTTTCAAGATATGAAAAGGATGACTTTATTGTAACACTACATTTTTTATAAACACATGATGTCAGAACTGAGAATAAAATCAAACTCATTGGTTCAATGAAGACAACACCCCAGTAAACAAGCTTTCACCAAAACACCATGTTTTTTGTACATCCCTCTTGTCACAAGACCAGATGTTAGATATGTTAGTCTGAGAAAACTCAGACTGCTCTTTTCCCTGGCTGATCAGTATACCACCTGTGACCACTTGAACTCTTTTAAGATTATCTTTAACAAATTCAGTTATCATTGCTTCAGCAAGTTTGAAATATTTTACTTTTAAAGTTCTACTAGTTTCCCCAAAGATTTACTAAAGATTTCCTACTCAAACCCCTTTTAATATGTGCCATGTAGAATGGTTTGAGTTAGAAGGAACCTTCAAAAATCAGCTAGTCCAATCCCAAGTCCATGGTCAAAGGCATCTTTCACTAGATCAGGTTCTTCAAAGCCCCTTCCTACATGGCCTTGAACATTTTCACTGGGGTTTCCATGACTTCTGTGGGGAATATGTTCTAGTGTCCCACCAATCTTATGGTAAACAAAATTTCTTCCTTACGTCCAAACTAAATCTGCTTTCTGTCAGTTTAAAACCATTGTCCCTTATCCTGTCACTACAGGCCTCAACATCTCTATTTTTCTTGACTCCTTTATATATTGAAAGACAGCATTGAAGTCTCCCTGAAGCCTTCTCTTCTCCCAGCTTTCCCGACCTATGCCAGCTTTCTCAGCCTGTCTTTACAACCACTTCCCTCAGCCTCCTAGTCACACTGCTTTTGATGCAGCCCAGAATATCACTGCTTTTATGAGCTGCAAGCACACATCGCTGGCTCATGTCCACTGAAGTAGTCAGTGTTTCTGTAACCCAAACTTTTATTAGAACGTTTTTCCAGATGGAGAAATTTTCCGCAAAAATTTCTATTTAATGAACATTTTCTGAAGGTGTAAAAATAAACATTATTTTTTACTACATAAATTGTTAATTTGGTTATGTAAAATAAAAAGTAAAAATAATTACCTGACATAATAATATTCCATAATTTATCTTTTAGCTGAAGTGGTCTCTATTCTCTTGTCACAGAAAATTAATAAAAGCAAAAACTTCTATTTACCTGAAAGTGTTAGATGACTAGAGAATGAATCAATGGTGAGTACACATTTCTTTGCCAAAGTACCGATTATCTACATATTAGTTTGAAGATACAAAAGGGTCCTTTTCTGTCTTTGCCTCACATTTCACTTGGTTTTTGTCTCATTTTCCTTTCTGGAACACACTGATAATATATTTCATTTCCAGCATGCCAGTTAGCAAGAAATTCACATGCACACCCTGTGACAGATGTCCTTAATGATGCATGAACTTTTCAGACTCATTTCATTAAAGTTTTAATAGTAGATCCTCGTAAAGTTTAAATTGTCCTCATTTGACCATCACACACTTACACACCTACCAGAATGCATATTCAGACAGTTAAACATTTCCCAGTGCTCATCTCTTCCCATATGTCTGTATGTTTCTTCCCCTTGAAATTAGGTTTGGGCAAACAGGTGAACATATGTTGTCTCTGGAAAGCACCAGGAAATAAAACTCTGAAGTAGCAACATATTTGTTCACTTGTCTTAAGAATATTTAAAGCTGATTACTTAGACTCTGTTAATAACCTAACACCAATCTTCTTCCCTATGCACAGTTCTTGAAATTCAAACCTGACATATATCCCTAGTACAAAGCTTGGTTTCCAAAGTGTCACGTAGGACCTTGTCTGTTATGCCTGGTAGTTGCAGCTCAGGCAGGAGATTCTGAGGTTCTCTGAAGTTAACTGCCTTAATGTGCACACCAGCAAGGAAAGGTATCAAAATACTATGAATCAGGGGAAAGAAACAGAAGACAGGTCTCAACTGATCACCTTAAAAGAACTTATTGGAGATTTTCTTGGGTACTCTGAAGAGGCTAGGCCTAGGCAACTTAAGAGGGATGAAATTGCATAGAGTGGAGTTATAGAAAGAGTAGAGCAGCAAAAAAGGGGATGGAGGCACTGCTTTTCAAGAGAGAAAAAATTATCTGATATGCTAAAATTTGGACAGAAGAATAAGAAACATAATGTATCAAAACACACAATGCCAGAATTTATTCTTCTTACTGAAACTTGTGAGACATCTGTTCAGAATAAATCCATTAAATATTTTTTCTTCTCAATGGATAGTGAATTTTCATGATTTATTGACACAGAAGCTGTGGAGATATAAGCAGGTTTATTAATTACCAGTCCAAAGGAATTAGGCAGAGTCTCATATCCAACAGTTGAAGACGTGGGGGCAGTTA
Source organism: Acridotheres tristis (assembly GCA_037013685.1). Taxonomy (NCBI): domain Eukaryota; kingdom Metazoa; phylum Chordata; class Aves; order Passeriformes; family Sturnidae; genus Acridotheres; species Acridotheres tristis. The sequence goes on from CM072884.1 coordinate 93,560,865, forward strand.
AAAGGAGATGGATGAAGGAAAGGGGCCAAGTTTACAGGTTCCTCTGAATTAGTATCTTTTTCCAGTACTTTCTAATCCATGGAATAATTCCTGTGTTCACATGTCTAAGGGCACAATACTGAAGTTAAATCTCAGTGTAGCAAAAACCTTTAACAAACTCAGATAAATTGAACTGAAAGAAATGAAGGGAAAAGACAGAAAGTGACATAAATTTGAAAGATAATTAGAAAGTTTTTTAATGACGTTTGATCTATAAGCAATACATGTTAGATAAAAGGAGATAAGTCAGATGATAGCCTGAAAAAAATTACAGCAACTTGGTTGCTTAAGAGTTGACATGTGGTCCTATCCTAGATTCACTACACTACGTCAGGTGCTTCTACTGGCCTGGCAGATACATCTCAGTGAATGTCTCTGCCATCCTAGAATGATAAATGAAGAGCATAAGGAATAATGTCTTACAGGTATTTAAAATTGAACAAGAATCGTGTTTAGATACATCAATCAGTTCTCTTTCATCTTTAATAGATCACTAACAATAAATCTACAGCGCAAAAATTTGAAATATTGACATTCTCTGTAAAGATAAAATATGTGATCAATGTATTTTTAAATAGAGAGAATGCAAAGACATCTGAAAGCTTTAGTGACCCTAACAAGGAGTAACTGTGGTGGTGCCTGAAAAGCCACTCACTCTAAAATGGTACCTGACTGCAAATTCCTGCACAGACCTTTTTAGTAATACTTTGTAGTCTTCTGGTAATGTGTTTTACTCTGTACATGGCAATAAGGAGTGCTTTCCAGGATGCTGAGGAATGTATTGTAGCTACTATATGCATTTTGCTATATTTGATACATATTTTGTCTGTTTGTGGCAATAAATTGTGTAGTATAAACTCTCCCAAAGTGGAGATAAAGGAAATACAAACCCAGGAAATGCAGCAGGAACAACACAAGGAACCAGCAGTAGAAATTCCAACCAAGTTTCCTAACTCCCTGATTTTGAACAAACTTGGTAGTTCATTTGGAAAAATTGGAAGTTAAATGAAAATATTGAAGTCAAGTTTAGCAGAAGAGAATCACCAACTGTTAATGGAAAGGCAATCTAGAGTGGAAGACTTTATCTGGCTACAGAATTACATGTTCAAAAAGTACTATCACAGCATTTAAAGTCTCAAGTGAATTGGGGAAAGCTTGGCAGGTGAATTTTTTCGTACAAAAAGTATTGTAATCAACTCACAGGTCTGCAGTTTTTTTAGTTAACTCTGCATAATAATTTAAAATTTTAAGACAAAGTAAGCAAAAGTGATTGACCTTCACCGTTCTGAAGAAAGTAAAGCAAAACCATATCTTGTAATTCAATAAAGAGGAATTAAACAAGCCTGAGAACTTGTTTGTGCAGAAAGTGATAGGAAGGGAAAAGTAGAGTAAGTGTTATATCTTAAAAATCAGCAACATCAAATGTTTTCAGGTAAACTATTCACATACAAAGGAAAGATAAGCTTAGATGGTCAGAAAACCATATTATGGAATGAAAAAATTGTTTGATAATCTGAAAACCTAAAGGCAATAATAGAAAAAGTGAAAACGGCAACACAAAATCTCTATGAAAGAATAATAAAAGCATATAGTTACAAATTCAGAAAACCTAAGGAGTTAAAACTAGCAGAGTGTTAACAGCAATAGGATGTTCCCCAAGCACAGAAAAATTTTAAGAGAGATTAAGAGAAATAGTGAGGTGAGCTACTGAGTGAAACAGAAGACATTTAAACACTCAAAGCCTTTTAACTTCACCTCTAACAAAAAGAATATAATGAGCCAATAGTCCAACATTTACAAGTAAAAGCAAAGGCGTAAGAGAAATGAACATGGCAAACAGCAGCAAGACAAGTCTAGTCCTGGAAATGTGCCAATGAAACTCTATTTTTGCCTCAACAGGGAGAAATCCACTTTACATAGTAATGTAATTTCCAAGACAGCCAAAAGACATACTGTTCATTTATGTTTCTTCTTTCCTCCCAACAGTTTATGAAACTTAATTTTGTCAGAGTTTGGTGACATGAAATTATCTTACGTTACATGTCCCTCTCTTTCACTGAAAATAGAGATAGCTGATGAGAATTATTTCATCATCACATGCTTGGAGCCTCAGTTGTTATCAGAACACCTTTTGGAAAAAAGCCAGGGGCTTTGAAAACTAAGACAGAAATTAGAGATCCTAGGTACTTGACTAAGAATTCAGTCGATTGACCTTGTTGGGATCATCAGATTATGAAATGCTGCAAGTAAAAATATTCCTCCTGAAGGAAGCAAAGGGATTCATGAGCAAGAAAAGCTTTCTAATCTTGTGATTATGATGCTACAGAGCATGTTTTGGTGACTAAGTGTCTGGGGAACTTTCAGGTAAGGAGTCCTGTGCTGGACTGAGTATTTTAGTATACTTCATGACTTCAAATGCTCTGTAGAAAAATTGTATTTCAGAATTAAGAGTATTAGAAGAATTATATTAAATTTGTGCCTGAAGGCACAGTTCAAGGAAGAAAGAAAGCAGTAGTGGATGAAGATAAAGTCATGGATTAATTTAAAGTCCAAGGGACTTGACAGACTGCACCTTGCAAGATTCTGTGATCCTTGTAAGATTGCTCTCCATTATCTCTGAAAAAATGTGGAGATTGGAAGACACTTCTTACAAATAGAACAAAACAAAAAGTTACAGTCAACTTCAAAAGAGGCCGGAAGATCAATCTAGGCAACTACAGGCTTGCCAGTCTTACTTTCCTCCCTGGAAAAATCATGATGTGGGTATGATTCAAGACAAGGAAGTAGGACTGAGAAGGAGCAGACAGTATGGATTTATTAAAGGTATATTGTGTCTGACAAACTTGATTGCATTTTATGATAAAATGATTGAATATGTAGATGGGTAGAGAGGAGGTTATGTCCGATATCTTGACTTCAGCAACATTTTAGACTTTTTCCCCTGTAATATTACTATGGACAGATTAAGATACTATAGTGCATGAGTGAACAATTAGATGAACAAAAATGTATTTTGATGGTTGGACCCAGATGGTAATGGATTGTACTCTATCCAGATGCACCTAACAAGAGGCTTATCAAAGGTATCCATCCCAGCTCCTCATATATCTAAAGTCTTCACCAACAAACTAGGGGCAATAATGGAGAGCAGATTCATCAAATTCACAGCTGACCTCAAGCTGGGGTGATCAGTCAATATGCTTGAGAGCAGGGATGCCATTCAGAAAATCCAGACAGAATGGAAAAATGGAGCTGCTCTGTAAAAAAGGCCTGGGTGGTGGTAGGAACATCTATCGTGGTATTTCCTGGCAGTTCCCAAGATATATGAACATAGGCAGAGTCCATAGATTAACGGGAGAGGTTGTCTGCCTCATTAGGTTGCATTTATTATAAATGCTGGAGAAATAACATTAACAAAGAGATTGGATGGATGGATGGATGGATGGATGGATGGATGGATGGATGGATGGACGGATGGATGGAAAAGTATGGCTGTGTCTGCCTACAAAGCCTACAGCTACAAGGATACCAGGGCTGGAAAAGATATTCCAAGGGAATCATGTCAGGACACCAACATTGCTGCCTCCACACTTTTATAATCTGGGCCACCCACAGTGAGGAGATCCCCAGCTGAAGCACCAAGATGCATTTATGGTTATGGTTAGAGTTCAGAGAGCCAGAGAGCCTAAAGCTCCAGCATCAATGAGGCTGAAAAAGGGAATCACAACCGGGCCAGCATTTCTCCTTCTACCCTTTATAATCTTGGCCACTCATAGAGATTGTGGCATCAGTCTCAGTGCCAAGCTGTCATCACAGTTAAGGTTAGGGATCAGGGACCAATAGAGTCTAAATCTGCAGAGACATTGGGGATGGAAAAGGCATGCAAACAGGATCACAGCAGGGCCTCAAAATTGGTCTCTGTCACTACTATATTTTGGGCCACCCATAGTGATGGGGACCTCAGCCTCAGTGCCAAGCTTCCTCTATGGTTAGAGTTAGGGTTCAGAGAGCCAGAGATGCAGAAAGCCAAAGCTCCAGGGACAGTCAGGCTAGAAAAGGCAGCCCAAGGAGATCACAGCAGGGCACAAACACTGCTGCCTCCAGACCTTTCTAAATTGTATCACTCACGGTCCAGCCATGAGGGCAAGGCATGTGAGAAGTGACTGAGGTCCCTTGGCTTGTCCAGCCTGAAGAAGAAGAAATTGATGAGACCTCATTGTGATCATTCCTCATGAGGGGAAGCAGAGGGGCAGACACTGATCTCTCTAGTGAAGTGACAAGTGACTGGATCCAAGGAAATGTCATGAGACTGTGTCAGATGAGATATTAGGAAAAGAAAGATTTGTCACTCAAAGGATGTTTGGTCATTGGAACAGGTTCCCCAGGGAAGTGGTTACAACACCTAGTCTGAGAGAGCTCAGGAAGTGCTTGGACCATGCTCTCAGGTACTTGGTGTAATTTTTGGGGCTATCCTATGCAGGGCCAGGATCCAATGATTTAATGATCATTGTGGGTCCCTTCCACCTCAGGGTTTTCTGTGACATTGTATTCTATGATAACTGAGAAATATAATTATGGGCATCTCTCACTGTGTATGTTTCAGAATAAATTTAAATTTTTTCACCTTAGTTCTCAAGGATTTAGAAAAGTATTTTGAAATAGAATTTAATTTAAGAATACTGTTTGCTGCTGTAAGTAATAAACCATATGGTTCATAAACTGCTACTATGATGGTATAGAAATATATTTTGCTATGGAACCATAACAATGAAAGGGTCTTTAAAAGGTCCTGTAGTCTCTTCTCACACTAAGAGGCACATGAATTAAAAATAAAGCTTTCCTGACAGATATTTGTCAAAACTGTTCTTTAAATTTCTCTCTTTGACAGTGTCCTTAAACCATTTATTCTGATGTTGCATTAGAGTGTTTTTCTTTAAGTGAACTTTGGTCTCCTTTGCTTCAATTTAAGAGCACCACATCTTTTCCTATCTCAAATCCTATGAGATGGGTTTGACCTACAAGTGCAACAAATAATTTGAAAAAGCCTCACACTTCTAGGAAGCAACAGAAAGCATAGATTGGAAAAAAAGGAACCAAACCACTTCTATATTCATAACACTCTAAAAAGTAAAGTTTAGACCTCATATAGAATGTAATTTACAATCTTAGTTACCTACATTAACGAACTTAAATTGAAACAGGTTCAGAGAAATGTCAAAATAATTCCAGTAATGAAAAACCAAGCCTATGAAAAGAGGTTAAAGGACTTGACTTATTTATATAAGGAGTCATTTAATTTTGTTAAGCTAAATATTTGGGGCTTTAGAAGATGTGAAAAAGAACTAATTAAAATGGAAGATAATGCTGGTGAAAAGCAAACAGCTACAAATGGATTATAATTCCAGGCTAAATTTAAAAAAAATTTACGGTCATGAAGTAAATTTACAGATAACCTTATATACAGAGCTGTGGGGGCAATTAATTTAATTAATTCAATTAGTATTTGATAAAATATTATCTGGGTTACATCAAAATAGGGGTAGGTTTCTGCTCAACATTAGGAAGAAATTCTTCCTTATGATGCTGATGAGGCACTGGAAGAGGTTGCCCAGAAATGTTGCAGATGCTCCATCTCTGGAAGTGTTCAGGTCCAGGCTGGACAATCTAGTTTAATGGAAATTGTCCCTGCTTATTGTGAGAAGGTTGGACTAGATGACCTTTAAGGCCCTTTCTAATCCATAATATCTTCTGATTTTTTTTCAGATTCATTTCTGGGGTGTATTTTGCCTTAATGACCACGTGTAATAATTCAGTGTTACTGACACCACACTGATTCTCCAAAGTTTCTCAATTTCTTTGCAACACCTCTTGCTTTTAACTAAATAGCCCCAAACATGAAGTCAAGTCAAGAAAAACCCTTCCCTTCCCCAAGAACAACTACAAGGCTACTTGAAGTTCCTGAGATCTTATCCAGCAGTCAGCTGATGCACTGGGGTTTTTTGGCATGCTGTGTGGCTGGCAGCCACGTAGGGACTGCACAGGGGCTGACTAAGGCAGGGTGAGGGGCAGTGCACTGTCCCACCTTCACAGAACTGCCCACATACATACACTCCTCACCCAGCTGTTTTGAGCCAGTCAGTCATTCCTCTGATTTCCTACACATATGTATGTGACATTTTCCAATACTGAAAGTGCCTAGTATAAGGAAATAAAATGGATAGTTGATGTATAATGACTTCATTAAAAATATATGAATTCTCTTGGTTAATCAGAGGAAAAAAATCATAAATATGTTTGTCTGCCTCAAGGGCTAAATACAAATGAAAGGAACTAAGCTCCTAGCAGTACATTTTCAATAACTGCAGAATTACTTAGCTAGTCCACTTCTTTAATGGATATTTTTTTAACAACACACAACTTCTAATGATAGGTAATCCTGTGAGACATGTTACCAAATAAAACAAAAATTCATACTTTTGTAAGGGATTGAAAAATTAATATTTGAAATATCTGTTTTGAGGGCATACCTGCCTGGTGAGATTTAGTATACTGAAAGGGGATAGATTTGTTTGTTTGTTTATTTTTAGAGACCCTAATTGAGAACAAAACTGAATTATTCTTTCAAACATCATAGAAAATTTAATATGTAAGTGCTTAAAAATTAGCATTTTGGATTTTTTAATCACAGTTTTGCACTGATCAAATTTGTAACATTATTTGTTTAGAAACATGAGCACCTAGTTAGTTAATTTTAGAGGCAGAAATTTTAATGGCTAAGCAGAAAACATAAAGGTCTTAGGTCTACCATTTAATTAGAAAACAGCTCACAATATTATGTCACATAAAAGCCCATGTTATCTCAAAATACACCATCAGAAATTGGTATTTTATCGCTGTAATCTGTTTTCACTAAGAACTGCAAATAACATCATGTAAACCTGAATCTTCACTGATGACCAGATAAAGTGGGTAGTACCTACCAGTTCTCACAATTGCCTCCAGTTAGCTGGGAATGAGACTGAAATTGCCCAGGATTTTTAATTTTTTTCCCCATCAGAAATATTTTCTCATGCCCTGTGAACTAACACTGAAATTTTTTTGCAGTGTAATTGGAAGTAATACTTTTCAGATCTGGTATTAATGCTGCTTCCTTTGTATTTGATTAAAAACACCATTAAATGCTCACGTTATCAGAATTACTCCGAGACAGACTTTTAAAACTTCACTGCTACACATCTGAAGTAATCCTGCAGCCTTCAATATCATCTTTTGTCTTCTATGTTACTATAAGAAATCTACATACAGATCTATGTCCTCATCATTCCCATGGCATTACTTATTCACTCACATTCAGAAAGAAATGTTCAATTATATCACTGCATATATTAATGTAGGTCTCTACTGTCTCCTTTTAGACAGTAATAGTGCATTTAATTCTTTTTTATTGTCTATGCATGATGCCAACATGTACAGGTACTTCTACAGGACCTTTTGGACTTCTTGTCCTATAATTCTTTGCAAGAAGTTATATAGGTTCAAAGCCTGAAGAAATAGATTCATAGCTATTGTAGCACTATCCAAGGAGCCTTTCAGTCCCTACCCACTTCCTACCCACAAATCACACAGTAAGTGTAATGAATTAAATATTTAAATGACACCAGCCTCCACATCCTCTTTTCATCCAGCAATTAACAGCATTTGAACTTGGGGGAGGAGGATGCATATGAAAGACAGGAACCAGACATATTTTACTTTCTTTTTCATTGGTCTTTTAAAAAAATTACTTTCATAGCAAAATAACTTTCTTCAGCAGACAATATCTGTGATCTTGAGATATGTCTATCAGTATTACATTTTCCAGAGCATTAATTCATAGCAGTCACCAAGGAATCCTTTTACTAGCACAAGGGGTGAGGGAAGGGGAGTACGAGAGAAGAGTGAAACAAAGGGAGGAGGAAACAGTGGAATTTACTTTAGAAAGTCATGGAAGCCAAAGGGTATGTGACTACAAATAGCAGATTTTTCTTATTCAGTAATCATAAAATCATAGAATGACTGGAAGAGACCTTAAATATTATTTATTTCCAATCCTCCTGCCATTGGCAGAGATGCCAAATATTAGTACTAAAATAGTAATTTTTTTCTGCTGCAAAATAAACCTCACTCCTAATGAAGTACCATTTGATTCTGTACCAGTCAGTTTTCTATCACACGTTAATTTTTGTAACTGATTTAATTTAGTTATTCAGAGGTTTATGCCAATATAATATAATATGATATGATATGATATGATATGATATGATATGATATGATATAATATAATATAATATAATATAATATAATATAATATAATATAATATAATATAATATAATATAATATAATATAATATAATATAATATAATATAATATAATATAATATAATATAATATAATATAATATAATATAATAGCATGACTGAGAACAGTGTGATTATAGAAAAATTACAATAAAAGCAAACAGAAATTAATCTCCTAACTGTAAAGAGATAACATGTTTCATATATTAACATATATTAACATATTAGTATGATATCTTTTAATATGAAGGGAAGATGTAATAGTTTATGACCGCATGGACACAGATGACTGAATTTTTAAAAGATAAAAAGATAAATAATACAGCTCAAGGTGCCAATAAGAATTATATTTCAAGGTAATCTTAATTAGATACAATATTTATAATAGTTACTAGAAGAATAAGCAACTAACAAAAAAGACAACTTACATGGAAGTGATAGACCACTCTCAGCAGGGTAGATTCAGAGGACAGATTATTAGGCATTATGAAAAATTAATTCCTAATCATTAATCTTTCCAGCAAAGCACATTGTGTATTTTCTATTTAGAGGAAGCAAGAAAAGCACCTTTGAATATAACTATTTTTTAGGGTAGCATAGGAAAAGAAAACTAGCCAAAAAGTATCTCATTTTAACAAAAATTAAAGCCATCAAAAATAAACCAGATGTCAAAAGTGGGACCTGGGCTTATAGAATCATAAAAATTCTTCCCCCATGAAAACTTGTAGGTCTTCCAGGATATAGTATCGTGCCAGATGTTAAAATTTATCCAAAAATCTCCGGAGACAAAAAAAGCAATTATACATTATCTTACATCTCTCCTGTTTCAGAATCTCATTACCAGAGATTACAGAAATGTTTGTGCTGTAAATATTATAGGTGCTACTTTAGGAAAAAATTTGATTGCAAAAAAGTTTTTTTCAGTGATGAGAAAGCTTTGATGCATACAAACAGTATAAAAGTAGAAAAGAAAATTACATTTTACTTATGTGTCTTACTTGTTTGTTGATATTAGCCTTAGTTTTTCATACAGTTTTAATGTTCTTCCATTACAAATCTCCCCAAAGCCTCTGTCTGACAGACATTTATATCTGTGGCTACTTTCTTTGAATAAAGTCATCCTTTAGCAAAATTATAAAGATAAATTCAGGTACCACTGGACAAATAAAGTTCTTGCACATTCATATTGAGCTCAGTTTCTACTGGCCCTTGTAAATCACTCAAAGGTATATTATGGTCTGTGGCTCAGAGATCTAAACATGGGGCCCCTCCAGAAGCAATGTGACTTCCAACTTACAAAATGATCTATTTGCATCACACCTCTGGAAAGCCTTTAGCTTAAGAGCAGCAAAAAGATAGTCAATGAATTCTGATTGTCTTTATAGCTAATTAGTATGTTGGAAAGGCATTTTATGTCTTAAAAATAAAATTTTTTTCAGAGCGGATATGGGGTAATAGTTATGTACACAGTCAAGTTTATGTGTTAAACTGAAATTCAGAAAACTGACCATACCATATATATGAGTAATTGTTTTTAATAAGAACAATGTAAACATTGTAGCAATGAATATTGGTTTTCAAGGGGGGTTGGAGGGAAAGATTTTTTAACTGCCTTCAACACAATGACTTTGAAAAGAAAAGACAGGATTTTTTTTACCACTCTTGTTCTACTAAGCACCCACCTGGAAGGTGCCCTGCAGAGCCTGAGCACAGTTCAATGACCTCTTATTTTATTTCCATGTCCTGTGGTATATGTTTTCCACAAATAGTCAGACATAAATTAATTTTTGAATATTTCATGCAGATATTAAGGATATTTTTAATCTAAAATATAGTAAACACGTACAAAATTTCTGACATGGACAATTGCTGTGGCATTAGCTTTACCATGAAAGCTTTCCTTGGTTCATTCCAGGACAGATTGTACTAAAATTCAGTTCCTCAGACTATTGCTAAATATTTGGTTTACAATATACACCATCAGGTTAAAAGATGCACTCGGAAGTCACTACTACTCTTCCATCCACACAATTTCATATAAACTTGCTAAAGAAATTCTTTAATTTATTTAGATTTAATCTAAAACTGTAATTCACATCTAATAACATAGCCAAACTATTTAAATAAGCTAGAGGCCCAGTGAGCAGGTTAAAATCTCAAGATTTTCTGAGTAAATTAGTTTGGCTTTGACTCAGGTGACACCAACACCCAGTCCCATTTTGTCCTTTCCTTTACTGCCATATATCAATTTCATGACTTTAGGTTCATAATCAAAGTGCTTATTGCAAAACCACTGAGTGCTAATCAAGTATAGCCTTCCATTGGTGGTGCTAACATTGCCTCTCTCTAAGCAGCAAGGCATAAACATTAGTTGTACTGAATCCTCCTTTGGATAAAGACCAATAGACTTCTGTGGTAAGAAAAATGGCAGGACTAAGTTGAAAAGACCAAGGAAAGACCATCTTATATATACTTTACTAGAAAGCAATACTACCTGAGAAGTCATAAAGAATTAATCAGGTTTGATTTCCATAATAGGCTACATTTTGGATCTTGTGGCTTATTAAGAGGAAACATTAGCAGTATTAGAAGTTATTTACTGATGCAATTCTGCTCGAGATGGATAGTTTTCCAATCACTGTAGGAAAGAAAATATTTTCTATAAAAGATCTACATCTTCTCTGAGCTATTTTTTCAGTTGGTGTGTAATTTGACAAATCCCTCCAGACAATAGAGATATATTAGATCAGGGGTGAGAATAGCTCCTAATCAAGACAGCTGTAGATCAACACAATGCAAATGCATGCAATAGTAAAAGGTGTCTATATGCAGTCATTACAGCTAAGCCAGCAGAGACCTAACTAGAAAAATATGGAAAGTTCTTTTGTTATCCAGAAGCAAACCTATCTTTTACCAGATGAATGGTTTTCTAGGTACTAGAAACATGTAATTTGACTACAAACTGAGATTAGTGGGCATAACATAGCTAGGTAATACCACTCAGAATGTATTTAGGCATATGAGATACTTGAACAGAACTAGCAGATATGAAATACGCAGGAAACTGTATACTTCTGAAAGCTGTTAAGAGGTGAAGGTGGGATAGCTTGCACCATCTAAACTGGCACTAAGGACCATCAGAGACCTCCATTGACTTTGATGAGAGCTAAAGACACTAGGAGGACCTGTAGAAATCTGTACTGCAGACACATGAATTGAGGTGATTGAATCTGGGTCTAAGTCTGATTCAAAATATAACTTTACCCTGAGACTTTTTCTGAAAACCCATATTTCTACTCTTATTGTCACTCCTGTGACTTAAATGGGCTTGTTTGGGAAACTGACCCAGCTTTTCATCCTGCTTTCTTTGTCCCCATTCTTTTTACTGGGATAGCTCAGGGTAGCACTGCATGGTCAGAAGTCAGATGGGAGGACATGGAAGCTGTGAGTTTATGGACAATCAGTACAGCTGAGCTGATTCAGTTTCTTGCTCTACTTAGAAGAAGGCTGTTAGGCTAAATCAAACATCTTACAGAACTGCATCTGATCTCTTTCAGAGACACACAGCTGCTCTCAGATGTGCTTTTTGTCTTTCCTCATCTTTGGCTTTAGACTCTTCACTCCCAGGCAGGAGGTTTCCAGTGTTATGCCTGCCAATGAAGAGAAAAATGGTTTCATAAGTGTGTGTCCATATGAATGTGCATCTCTCTGTCCCCCTGTGGAAAACTAAAATTTTTTCCCTCCAAGTACACAGTTCATGTGTCCTTTTCTCAAATTCTTCTCATTGATTAAATATACTTGCCCAATAGCAAACCTAATTTGAATTTAATTTGAAAATTTTTACAGACGTAATACAAGGTCCGTGTAGACAAAAAATTAAGTGTTCTGCAAACCCTGATTTTTTATGGTTATTTGATGAAGGAAAGTTGTTTAGCTCAACACAGGCTTGCACTACATCACTTCAATATTTCACTTGAATTATTTTTTCATATTGACAATTTCCCCATTCCACTAGATATCATTCTAATTTTTCTTTACAATTTTTTCTGTTTTATTTTAAAAACAAACATTTAGCTACACTTAATCAAAATAAAACTTTAAATATCATAGATATTGTAATGAGTGTATTTCTAGTTTTCTGGAATTATTTTTATCTGTAAATATTTATCAAAAATTTATTGAAGCTTAATAATATATTTAGAATTCTTGTTCTGCTTTCCAAAATAAGTAGCACTCAAAATTCAACATCTTACAGGAACTGCTGCATGAATTTCTATTAACACTTATAGCATTTTTTTATATTAGCTAAAATTCACAGCACCATTTCCTAGTATCTAAATATTTTGCCAACATTATGATAAAATAATAATACACTTTTGTACAGGGATGAGTGAAATTCTTTAGGAGATGACACTTTTTCCTAAGAGATTTAGAGTTAACTTCTACAATGAAATCACTAAGAAAGAATACAGTTTTCGGAATTAAGATAGCATGTCCTTAAATACATTTCTTGAATGTCAACTTTTCTAATGAAATCTATTATACCAGAGATGACAGTTGGCAAACCTGAAAGCTAGCAAGAAGCAAAAAAATTTTAATGATATCAGAAATCCTAAATCAGCTAGGAAGATAAACAAAAAGAGGTGAAAGATATTTTGCACAGGTGAGAGACTTTATATACAACTACAACTCTAGAAAACTAAATTCAAAACTCAAAGAAACCATCTAACACTGCATCACTACTTGTTCCGAGAAAAGAGAAAAATGCCATACTTTGGTCTGTCAATTTTTTTCCTTAAACTGGAAGAATTAGTGTGTGTTACAAAGTATTTTTTCCACTATATATAGCAACACCACATTTGCCTTTCTTTGGGTTTGTAGGCAGTATTGACATGTGTGATAGGTTGACTTGGGAGGAAGAAACTCAGAAGTTCTTCCTGGGAGAGAGTTTCCTTTGTGGGGGGGTTTTGGGATACTTGTAACAGCCAATCAGAAAAAGTCAGTTCGCTCCGTGCACACACATTATAAAAAAGGGTAATCCCGGAAGACGTGTCTCTTTGTCTTTCCGGCGGCTGGGCAGGTAACAACGACCCGAGTCTCCCTCTTCCCCATGCGGGGGAGGGGGAGACTCGGAGGCCGCTTGGGCCCCGTTTGCCAACGAGGGGGGACCCGATGGCTGAGGGGAGGAAAAGTTGTGCGATAAAACTTTCACGGATTCCTTTTCTACTGGCCTGTGGCTCTGGCGTGGGGGGGGTGCTGGATTTTTATGCTGCCGGTCCCGGGCCGGGACCAGGCCTGCCCAGGTGGCCATGAGGGTGCGGGGCCGCAGCCCAGCCCCGCAGGGGCTGAGTGGCGCTACCGCCGCCCCCCCCCCCAGCACGGCCGAGCCTGGTTCAACTTTTGTAGTTGAGTTAAACTTTAACTCTTTAGTGTTCAGATAAGATTTGCAAAGTCTCCAGCCTTCCCTTTGAATATGAAAGGGAATAAGGAAAGTTCTGAAGTCAGTGATGCAAGAGTTAAGTATTTTAAGATGGAAGGAGAGTGAGAAGATGCTGAAATGGCTGAAAATCTTTTTGGGAAATTGTAGGAATGAACTAATGTACTAAATATTCCTTTAAACCATGGAAAGAGACATGGGGGGATGGAAATGTTCCTTCTTAGGAGATAATTTGATTAAAGAACACCTGTGTTGGGAATTTGAATTTCTGCCCTGAGAAACGAAGGGGATTGCAGTTTTTTTCTGAAGATGAAGCCTGAGCAGAGGAAAAGGAAACAAATAAAAATTGTTGCCGTTGGACATTTTCAATCCTTAAAAGTAATACCCCAAGAAATAGACATGACCCATATCTACAACTTTGGGACAGCTGTAGAACTGGGAGGAGGTCACGGTTGCAAATTTCCCGGGCGGATGCAATCGTAAAAGGTAAAACTACAAGAAGACTTTTTTCCTTCTTGTGGAACACAACTCCTACAACTTCAACAAGAAGAAACTTCTTTTCTCCAAAAGTACACAGAAAAAGACTAAATTAAGCACTGACTGAAGTATTTGTTGTATATTTGTTTTGTTGTTGTGAAGACTGGGAGAGGGAGGGACGGAGTGATGTGAAAAATCTTATTCTGAAATTTTTTTTTTTTTTTTCCCGTTTTTGTTTGTGTAGTTAATAAATTTTCTTCTATACCCTTTCAAAGTTTTGAGCCTGCCTTGCTCTTTAACTCCTAGTTCTGTCTCACAACAAAAAGAAATGGGTTTGTTTAAATTGGCAACTCAAACCCTAGACATTAATTTGGTGCATTGGCCGGGAAAGTAAAAATTAAACCATACCTGTCTTTTCAAACAAAGACAACATGTCAGCAAAAATGCTTCTGATACTTTAGTATGGACGTGTTTTGATATTTAATTTTACATATACTATTTTCTCTGACAGAAAACAAATGTCCTTGTTTTCAGAGCAAAATTGTGTTTATTAAACTTTATATCAAAATTTTTCAAAGACATGAAAGAGCAGGAAAAATCTAGTTCATAGGTAATGTTATTTATAAATTAATTATTATTTGTTTCATATTTGTTAGCCATCATCTCCCCATATTCTCTACATATGCCCAGTGTTCCTCAAAGATACTTACAGCACATTGAAGAAAAAGTCACAGTAGGAAATCTGTTGTATGATGAAAATCAGTTGTATGATGAAAAGTTATATTTGAAACCTGGCTTCACAATGAACTATTTGGAGTAGGGTGTTATGGTAGTAAAGGATAATTAATATTTTAGTTAACAATATTAGTTATAGCTGAGAAATCTTCTTATTGCATTTCTTTTTCAGGTGCTTATAGCTTTGTGAAATGAAAGCTCTTTGGGCTAAGCCTATCCTTGGTTCTTGCTTTTTTTCAGTTGTTTCGTTTTATTGATAATAATTTGCTATTAACAGTACATTGAACCATCAGTAAGTTGCATATGGTCACGATGCATTTGATTTCCTTTTCTAGTTTTTACTAGATTTCTGTAGTTACACATTTTGGACAGCACTGAGCATCACATATGAAAATGCAATAAGTACCATTTAGGTGTGCCACTGTGTCAGCTGACCTACCAACTGACCCTATCTCATCCTTGCTATTTTTATGTTCACTTAGTACCAACAGTTAATCACTAGGGGTCCTATTACCACTTACTTGTCACTGTTTTAGCAAACGTACAAACATAAGCTTCTAGATCTGTCTTATTCATCTGATCCTGCCTGGCCTCTACCTGCTGCTCCAGATGGGCAGAGGTTTCTATAAATCCTGTGTCATATTAGCTATGCAGATGTCTAGACCTGCCTTCATATGGTGTTCTGATTTATGTACTCCACATCTAGCGAGACAAATAACTTCCAGGCTGAACACACCTGAAGATTCTCCCAGCTTCTCAGCCTTTCCTCCTGAGGGAAGTATTCCAAGTACTTGATGGCCATTCTCTGAGCTCACTTCAGTTTATAGATGTCTTTCCTGTATTGGGAAGGGCAAAACTGGGTGCATTATTCTTCATATTTTCTCTGTTTATTAGAGGAGAGTAATCACTTCCTTCATATACCAGCAATATTTCTACCACAGTGTGACAGTGAACTTCATTCCTGGGAGGATGCAGTGCTCACTCATGTTCAATTTGCAGCTCACTGGGATACCCAGGCATTTTATAGTAAGCCTGCTCCCAAGTTAGTCAGTGCCCAGTCCAGCTACTATAGAAGCTTAGTTCTAATAACTCACCTAGCTAAACCATAACAACATGGTTTAGATACAGAGATGCCTTCACAGATCGTGCTAACATCATGGTAGATTATATTCACTGCCTGTGAGAGACTGAAATGTTAAGAGTTAATGACTCAAACAATTGGCCATTGGCAAAAACATCAGAGTGCTTTGCTGAGGTTTGCATCACCCAGCTGAAGAGGAGGAAGAAAAGAAGCAGTATGGTGGGGAAAGCTCTGATCTGCATGAAAACAGCCCAGGTGCAGAGGGTGAGAACCAGAGGATGATTGTACCAAACCAACCAGTTTAACAACAAGCTGGGGTTTCAACCAGATAAGGAAAGAAGCTGAAAAAAACCAGATCCTGCTAGGTGGGATAATGCTTTTTTTTATCACGCCAATGTCCTTCCTTACCTAACTCCCTGATACAACTGGCTCAGGTGTGAAACTGTTCCCCTCCACCCAGGGGAATTTTTGGGACACTTGCATGTAGTCCTGAAGTTGTCCATCTCTTCTGATGAGACTTACCTGGCTCATCTATGCTGGCATGAGAGACAGTTGTTAAGTCCTAGAAGGTGTCATAAATCAGCAAAGTACCCCCAGACTCATTTCTGGGGCCTTCCCCCAGAACACATGTTTCGTAGTGCTGCAGCAATGTACAGCTCTCCCACCTGGGCATTCCCACCTGAACTTGATAATTAATATACCTGATAAGGTATATTAACCCATCTATTTTATATTTTAACTTTATATTTTATATTTAAACTTTATTTAAATATATTTAACTTTATAAAACTTTATTAAACTATATTTAAACTTTATTTAACTTCATATTTTAACTTCATATTTTAACTTTATATTTTGTGGGTTTCCCCCACCCCCAAAGCATCAAGACAGCAACTACCCCTTCAACAGACACTGTGATTGCAGGTCTCCTGACTGGATTCAGGAGTGGTGATATCTTTCTATCTTATTCTTCCTTACACTTTCTTTCTTTATACATTTTCTAAAAGGTGATGTTTGCATTTTATATCCCTATATTTCTATAAATAATTAAACCAGGTACATATCTCCTTTCTGTTGCAACCAAATTGTTCTGAAATAAACCTACCATATATATATTTATAAATATCAGCCATTTAGGGTCCTTTCACTCTAATCCAGTCAAAGGGTTCTATCATTAAAAAGAACTGGTTCTATCATTAAAAAGAACCTCAGTTGTCTTGCCTTCAGGGGTGGGTGGTAGCACTAGTCTCCCCTCATACACAAATGCTTTAGAGATCTGTTTAGGGGCTCTATTTCAAACAAAGTGTGTGCAATGAGTTGTGCTTTTACAGAAGCAATGACAGCCAGTTTGAAAATGAGACATTGTTTCACAGTGGTTATTATCAATATTATTATAATTTCTCGTCTTCAAAATTGACCATTGATCATCGTTTATATATCTGAGCTTTAAATCAGACTTCTGAACATACATAGTCAAAAGTAACCTTAATACAGAATCGGTTCTTCATAATGCAAATTGTCTAACCCTAGAGGTTCAAAACTGAATTTTAAGCAGTGGGCCAAATTAAACTTTAATGTAATTTCACTCATGTCAGTATGCATAACATCAACTATTAATTTGACCTAATTTATTAGGAAGACTGTGGGCAGATTATAAATGCTACTGAGTTTGCACTCTGTATAAAAATGCATTATTTATGATCATGAAGCTGAGTGATTTTTATTTGTAGCCAAAGTAATTTGGTTAAAATCTACACACTTGTCTTAAAAAAAAATAAAAAAGAAAAAATATTTAATTTATAATGACTCCGTATCAGCAGAACACTTAAAAATAGAGTTCAGGGTGAAGGCTTAAATATTTTTCTCTGTCAGGCCCAATGATTGTTTGAAGTTTGGATTGTCTAACTCTTTTTTCTTTTTTTTTAATTTTACTATCAAGTCTCTAAAGAAAGAAAGAGTGGTAATCCACAAGCAAAGAAATAAGGCTGATCTAAAACAGGGAAATTCACCAAAATGCAAAGTCTATTTACTTATCATTTCATAAATATGGGTAAATATTAATTATTAATCCGGGGAATACTTGTATTTTTTTCATAAAAGGATGTTACAAAAAACTGGTTTGGACAAAAAAAAGACAAACTTAAAAAAATGAGCAAGAGAAGATAAGATTTTAGTTGCCTGACTCTGAGTGAACACACAAACAATAAAATAAATGCTGAAATATTTCAAAGATTACTACAACAGTGACATTCGATTTCAGCTTTTCTCCAAGGATACTAGCATGACACTAGGCAAAAATCTGAAGTATTAAACAGATAAAGTATTTTTTTGCCCCATTACTGTAATCTCTTTTTCCTCACTTATGTCCAAGACTATAACTTCCAATTTTTTCTCTTTTATTAGCTGAAAGAGATTGGTGCACTTGTCCTACCCTGTTGAAGACTTCTGTGCCTCGATTAAGATTAATGTTTAGTTTTGCTAAGGTAAGAATCCTATATATGAAAGTCTGAGCTTTTCTCTAAATTCATTATTTTTTAGCAATTCCTTTTTCTTTTTTTTTTTTTTTTTGAGGTCTGTCTTTCCATCCCTAGAACTCTTAATTGCAGTGGCAGTGGATGTTTGTGAGTTACGTTAAGTTTTGTACACTCAAGGATGGAGAAGCTGCCATAGCTTTGAGAAAATATGATATGCTGTCTGCTTCTTGTGCAATTCAGATAAATTCAGATAAATGCAATTCTGATAAATGTATACATTGAAGTTTAGGCATTTTGTCTGGTACCAATGAAGCCCTTGATCTGCAATGTCCTATACAGTCTTCATAGCACCTTCTAGCTTTTGGTGCTGTGAGGACTACATGGCATTTTTCTAGATTTTCTCATGTTTTCCACAAGTTTGTAACACATTTACCTTCCTCTACTCACTTTTCTTTCTGAGAATATCTAGGATTCACAGAGGACACAAAATTGCCAGTCTTATTTCAGAGACTAAATTTCTTAGAGCACAGTTTACAGTAATTTCAGGACAAGCAGTTCTGCATTCATAGTGGACATTAGTCACCAGTGCAGCTGAATTTAGAGAATTAAATGCCGATTCATATCACAGCTTGACCTCTCCCATATCATAAAGTTCACTCTGTATGTCACATTGCTAAGAAGTTGCAGTTACAGAATTTAAAACTTCCTTATGACAAACACAACTTTGAAAGCTGAAGAGTAGGAGCAGGTTTTTATTTCTTGCTGAAGTGGCATTCCATCTTCCAATTAAAAAACAAACAAACTAACAAACAAAAAACAACAACAACAGAACCACTATATTTTCTTCTAATTTCCAGGGAGAAAAAATTAAGTCACCTCCCTCTTGTATCTTTTCAAGTCACAACTCATACATTCCCAAATTTAAACTGGCATTGACATTGTTTGTGGAATTAGATACACTCAAGGGAGAAAGCAATTTTAAGGAAGCAGCAGATGTAATACATGACACTTTTGTGTCTAACTCTGGACAGGAAAAGTTATTCAGCATCCCCAAAGTGGTCAGACGGGAAGCAGCAGAGACAGATTAATTTTCCTTGTTCAGTATTTATTATGCTTTCAACCAGCTTGAAATAAAAACTGTAAATACTTCGATTAATGGTCTGAAATGTTGTCTACTTTTGTAGGCGCTTCAGAACAGAATCGCCATGTCTTTAGTTCTAAGATATATTGTAACTCCTAGGAGTTGTGTTTTCATGGTTCAACCCAAATACCTGCTTCAAGAAGAAAAATATATTTAACTATTAACTAACCTAGTCTGTCTGTCTGTTGGACCTTTATTTCATTTTCAAGTTAAAATCAGTAAGAGGGCAGTATCTATCTACAGTGATAATGCTGGAGCTGGCACAGAAATGTAAGCTTAGAGCATCTTCACACAGCTATGAACCAGTGACAGCCCCTGACTTCAGTTGCATTTAAACCCTCAGACTGGGTCTTCCAGTTCTACTTTCAAAGCCCACTACTCCCTCTGGGACAGCAGTGTGCCAATGTAATGCTAAAACTCCTTGTGGTTTTAGGGTGGGTTTACCTAAGGCTACTCTATTTCATCTTCCTCCTGCCTGGGGCCTTAATTCTCAGGAAGCTTTTCTTTTAATACTGCTCCTCTTTTTTGCTTCTTCGTGGTAAAAATATCATGTCAGTCCTGATTTGTCACTTCACAATCTTTCTAGTAACTACTAGAGCACTGAAAAACCCAGAAGTCTCCATGGAGTTAGAAGACAGAAAATACTTGAAAATTAGTGATAATGACCACAGTTGCCTAGTCAAAAGCAGGAAAACCTAAAATTTTGCTGAATGATAAGACAGCTTTTCTAACATTTTTTTTCTTTTACCACCACTACATCTGAATACAGATTATTCTACACCTGAACCTCTGAATTCAGTCTAACAATCCGTATCACAGCAATTAGTTCAAAACCAGCAGCTGGTAAATGTCAGCTCTTCAGCAACAATAAAATATTGTTTATTGGTTGGCACTACACTGTTAGAAATGATCACGGGGACGTTTCATGTTATCTCTGTCATCTTTCTGTTTTCCTCTAGGGTATCAGCACTAAAGGAAAACAGGCAATATCAGTAGGTTTATTTTTAGTTTGTAAGTTTGTATTATGTTTCAGAAGCAGAGATCAAATTATTGCTATATCACTGATGTCTGATAGGTTTTCCATCCTGAACTGGCTTAGACCTATATTTTGACATAAGATTCCATTAAGACTGAGGCTTATACCCATACAAAAACAAATAAAAAAATCCAAAACCACCCAAAACCCCCCAACCCAGTTAATTTTCCAAAGCAGTTTAGTGCAATTGCTGTTATTAATATAAAAAAATGTAATGACAGACAACCTATTTGGAACAAAGGGCTTTTACCCTTTATCCTGATTTCAGTGAAAAGATTATGTGTGTGCAGCTCTGCTGAAACCTGATTTGATTGATTTTTTAAAAATGCTTCTTTAGCTGCACCCATTATTTTAAGAAGGAAAATTCTGGATAGAACTCTTCAAAAGTAGGTTCTTATAATCTATGTCTCTCCATGCTAGAAGAAAACTTATAAAATAATGCCAGCAAAACTTTGTCCTTAACAAATTAAAGGTCATGTCTCATCTCATAAAGGTCATGTCTGTAATTTAATGGGGGTTATATGCTATTGAATATTCAAATATGATATATTTTGCTTGATTGTTTGTTTTAAATGTGTTTTTTAAAGTTGAAAAAAAGAATAATTTATAACATATTTCACATATATATATATATATATATATATATATATATATATATAACTATATTTCAGATGTTGGTATTGTGAAATTTTTACATCCTTTCTGTATTTACCCATAGGTCACATCCATTGCAATTCTCAGTCCAATTTGTAATATTCCTTCATGTCACTGTACCACTTCATGTTTTTGGACAGAGCCCCTTGATAAGAAAGTATAAATTATATGCATGTGATACTCATATTTGCTTCAGCACACACACCAAAATAATGATTCTTTTTTTAAGGTACACCATACCAAAATTCCCAGTCACAGAGAATGTATTATGGTCTTGCTAACTCGTTCTTCTGATTAACTTTGTTGTTAAGGGGGAGAAGAGAAGGATCCTGTTTTGAAGCTGCCAAGCTTTAGTGCAGCATACCTTGGTTTATGTTCCAATTTCATACGTTAGAAACTCCTGTCCCCACTCCCATCTATTTTTGCATCTAAAGATATCAAAATTCTGAGCCACAGATTACAGCATCTTGTCTGTTCTGAACACAGGCAACCTTTGCCTACAGCAAATGGTGTTCCCACACTGACTTAATTCAGTTCAAGGACTGCAGCATGCTTTGGAGTCGCAAACTTTGGTCACCATAGCAGGCAATACGCCATCACACTTTTAGAATTCATGTCTCAAGCATGTGTCACTTCCCATTACTTCTTTAATTGATGTGCTACCATAAATTAAGATGTCTGCACAATATCTCAAGGGTAACCTTTCTGCAGTGTCATAGCAGCACTGTGTTTTCCTATGCAAAGTATTTAACTTGTGCTTGACAGATTGTCTTGCTGACTAACTACTGAAACTGTAAACTTTGTGACCACTCACAAACCCCGTAGTTATAAATTTAGACAATCTTTGCTAATGTGCCTGGCAAAAGTAGCACGTTCTGGTTAAAGCAACTTATTCTGATGAGAAGATGTGGTCTTACACATAAATTACCAAAAAACTTTCCCTACAGAAAGGAAAGTGTACAAGAAGAGAAATATGCTTTTTCACTACTTAACCATCCTGTGATAATAGTCTCTAGATACAAATTCATGTTCTTAAATTTAAAATGTATGTCGATATACAATGTTATTGAACATGCAAACGTGCAATGCTGCAAGTCTTCTTTGTTGAAATTAAGAAAAAATGTCACTGCCACAAAGAAAAGAGAAAAAAAGGGAAGAACAACAGCAGATTAGGAGCATACCACTGGAATAAACAATGGAAATCTAGACTTCATCAACCTTTTTATTACAAGGCCATTTAAATTGCCATTAAACATCTTTCAAAGCATACATCAGAGGCAATAGAATGCTTAAAACCGATTCATTTTCTTAGTAGAATGCCAAAATTACACAAAAGGCAAATAGCCTTTATTGAATATTCTTTCTCTTTATTACCAATAATAAGGGTATACCCAGAGCTTACAAATGTTAGTTTACAATTAGTAGCAGATTTTCCACTTTTACTGTAGATCAGTATGGACACTTAAAAAACAACAGCCTTCATTCAAAATGTGTTCCATTGTCTCCATCGTTCTGAAACGTTAGGTTGAAAGTCAGCCTTTGAAATCAATGACAGTAGATACTCCAAAACTCCCAATAACAGATACTGCAAAAATAAAATCTCTGGCAACTTGGCATGGATGTTGGGCAAAATCACAGGATGGAAGATAAGGTCCATATACCTCTGTTGAAGTAAACATGAAAAACATAATTTGTGTCAGTGGCACAAGGTTGTGGAGAAACAATATTGCTAAATATACTTGGCATTCTTAAATAAGATTATACATTTGATTGACAATTATATTTATAATCCAAAACTTATTATTTTTCATATGTGTAAGGTATTTTGTTTCAGAATAAGTTAGAAATGCTATTTAAGAAATGGTCATACTAGATCATCAGCAAAGTGTTACAGCCTTGAAAGAAAGTGTCATCACTACTGCCATTGTATTTACATTTTAATTTTTTTTTTTTCACCTTTTTAGTTAGTTCATAAAACGTTCCTACAGATCTTGCTTTGCTTAGGACTTTTATTAAACCATCACTGTCTCTTCTCAACATTGCATAACCTTACATTCTTGCAACAATGAATTTACTGCTTTCAGTTCTTCACAGATTTATAAATTTAATAAATTATATAAAAGTTCCAATATGAAGTTTTAATTCACATAATTTCTAATTGTACAGTACAATAAATTTGCCTAATAATTATTTTTGTATTATAGATTCTTTATTTGATGCCATTTCTTTCCTCCTTACAACATAGTAATTACCTCAAACAGAAATGTTGATTAAGCATACCATAGAAAAAGTGGGCTTTGGAGGGAAAAACAGAACAAAATTTTTTATTTCAGTAATAATTATTCCACATTTTAGGAAATGTAGCAGTTTTTCAGTGTTGTGTATGATAAATGTTAGGTATCTTGAGTCTACATGGGGGAAAAACAATGAAAGAAAAATAAGTCAAGATCTGTTTCAGCATAGGAGCTCAAATCTTGTATAACTTTAATCTGAAAATGGATAAATGAAAATGGATACTTTGTTTAGTAGTTTCAGGAAGTAGATCACAGGGATAACTGTGATCGAGTATTATAGGCACCTTTTCCCTGCAAAGTATACAAATAAAGAACCATATTATCTACTCATTTTGAACTCCTAGTATGCACTAGATATTATCTATGAAACTGAAATTATCAGTAAGAACTTGGATTATTGTGCAAAACATTCCATAAAGTCACAATGTTGGCTTTTTTTGGAAGTAGCTTCTTCTTGAAATAGCTAGAGCATGCATTATAATGACTTATGAAACTGAGTTTTCTGAGAAAACCATTTATAAGGTTTATTATGGTGTTATCGCAGGAATTTTATTTTTAATAAAACAATGTGGCATTCATCTGAATCTATAGTTACAATGTAACATATATCTTGTTCTTTGCACATTGTACCTCATTTCTGAAAACAATTTTGAGAGGTTTTAGATAATATTCGTTATCACAGGATTCAGTGCAGCCCAACACCACACAGGACTGCTTAAAAAGCCTAATAGTGCTAAAAATATATATACACATACGCATACACATACACATACACATACACATACACATACACATACACGTACACATACACATACACATACACATATATTTGTATTTATGTATGTGTGTATGTATATGTATGTGTATGTGTATGTGTACGTGTACGTGTACGTGTACATGTACATGTACATGTACATGTACATGTACATGTACATGTATATGTATATGTATATGTATATGTATATGTATATGTATATGTATATGTATATGTATCTACCAGCACCCCCAGGTCCTTCTCCACAGAGCTGCTTTACAGCTCAGCCCCAGCCTGTCCTGGCGCAGGGGGTTGTTCCTCCCCAGCTGCAGGACCCTGCCTTTGCTGAATTTCAGGCAGTTCTCCCCTGCCCATCTCCCCACCCTGTTGGTCCTTCTGAAGGGCTGCACGGCACTCTGGGCTATTGGCCACTCCTCCCAGCTTTGGAGGCACCACAAGTGACAGCCTCCAACTAGACCCCGAGCCACTGATTATGACACTGGGGTCTGCTGATCTGCCACTTCTCATGCCATGCCACTGTCACTCATCCAGTCCACTCTTCCTGAGTTTGCCTATGAGGATACTGGGAGAGACAGTGTCAAAAGCCTTGCTGAAGTGGAGGTAAAAAATATCCACTGCTCTCCCCTCATCCATCCAGGTAGTTTTTACACCATAAAAGGCAATGAGGTTGGTCAAACATGATTTACCTTTCGTGAATCCATGCTGACTACTCATCACCTTTTGTCATCATGTCATACATTAAAAGCTGAGGGTGGTACAGACTGAATGAGGAAAAAAGTTCAGTCTAGTAAATCCTAACAATGACAAATACTTAAATTATAAGGTAACTTTTGTAGGGTCCCAGAGTTCCATGACAGAACTTTGATGTCACTGAACTACTTTCTGAGTGGTAATCTCAGTATTAACAGAAGATATTGGGAATGGAAAACATTGTGCCAAAGTATTTGTGCTTGTATCTACACTTAGAATTGCTTAGAAAACAAATAGTATACATATTCTTTTATGCCTATTCAGTCATTAATAGATTCAATCTACTGAAAGACAGTTATATGTCCACCATCTGGATGAGATTGAACTGGAAATAGATCTACACCAAGACGCTGAACTCAAACATTGAGACTCAGAGATAACTAGAATGAACTGGTACAGATTCTAAAGTTTTTTCTTAACTTTTCTTCATACAAAAACATTCTGAGACTAATCAAATTCTTTTATGAAAACCTCTGATCTGAGAACATGGCCAATTTTTCTTTAGGTTTCAAGATCATACTTGTATGTCTTGGATACACCTCTAATTGCAGGTTTAAATGTTTAAAAAGAAAACATAATTTTAAGCTTTTACAGAAACCTTTAACCTTGATTATGTAAAGCTTCTAGTTTCTTTCTATTAATGAAAAAATGTATTAGAATATTAGCCGTTGATGTATTCCAATTCTTAATGTGCTCTAGCATGCTGTACTGCACAAATTGTGATAAGACTAACCTTTTGCATTAATCCATAACACTTTCTAATAGGGTAACATGAAAAATGTTCTATTTGCTAGAGTCTTCACACCAGAATCACCCTGGAAATCTGATGCTGCACAACTTCAGAAGCACACTGCATTAGAAAAACCCACCCTTTCTGCTTAGCAAACATTTGAGAAAGTATATATATTTTAACATTATAAACAGCAAAAGCTCTTTGAAGTCAATGTTGTTAAAATACATAAAATAGTATTATATAAGGTAGAGATATAGATAGATAGGTAGATAGATAGATAGATAGATAGATAGATAGATAGATAGATAGATAGATAGAAAGATAGATAGATAACAAATTTTGGGTTTTTTCCTTCTAGATGGAACTGATAAATCATGAGAGGTTTTTTTAGCTAATATATAATATACTCATTAGTCAGTAAAATTATTTAGACTTCTGTAACAAAACCAGTTTGTGACTATTTAATAATGAAATTCTCAACCCCTTAGCAGCAATCCACAAATGCTTACTAAAGTTTAGTATTACAACTTTGAGATGCTTTCCTGTAGTGGAAATCTCAAAGTCAAATTTAGCTCAGTGGAAGAGCTGGGAAACTTCATCTACTCACAGATGTGTGCAGGCGTCTGTCATGGTTTAGGAATGGGACATCCCAATTTTGTGCTCCCACTGAGACTTTCCAAACCATGTGACTTGCTCATTCCCTCTCCCCCTGCAGAGAGCTGGACAGGAGAATTGGAGGCATAAAATCTGAAGATCAGAAGTTGAGACAAGAACAATTTCTTGGAAACAGCAGTGAGATAAGAAAATTAACAGTGACAGTGTACAAGAGACAGGAAAGTGATCCACTTGCCAAATGCTCACTCACCACAGAGCCTGATCTGGCCTGACTGCAGCCATCCCACCCTGACTCCTCCCTCCAGTTTGGAACAGGCGTTATCCCGTTGCTCTCTCTGCCCTGCCTACTCAAACAGAAGGAACCTCTTTTACCTGGAAGAGATTCCCATCCTCCTGTCCCCAGAAATGATATGAGGTGGTTATTCTATACCACAATTCACATTCATTCACGTCCCAGCCACACCCTCTCCTTACTGCTGAAGAAATTAACACTGTCCAGGTCAGAACCAGGACAGTTTATAATGCTAGCTCTGCCTGTGCTGTCCATCCTGGCTGCCCATAAGTCAGCTCCAGCTCAGAAAGAATTGACAGGATGTGACAGGATTGGCTCCAGAAAGGTGTTGGTACCACATTGACTAGTCTGCAGATGCAACACAGGTCTGTCAACAGCAGGTGGTCAACAAACCTAAAGATAGGATCCATTTTTTGAAGCTACTTAGCTGACTGGGGGTTGCCTTCAGCAGAAAATGACAGGGCTTAAGCCTCATCCTTGCAAAGGAACACAGATCATAAATCCAAGTTTATCACAAACATTTCTGGTATACGATATTAAATTTATAATGGTAAAACTTAGTTTTCTATTAGCTTGATGAAAATTGTAATCATCCTGCCTAAGTGATTAATTATGTCATACTTCATTTTTGTTTATTATAGTGCATAACATTTTTAAAAAGCAGATTTAAGTAATCTTTTCTGTCACTAATGAATTGGGGACAGACTCAGGGAGAGCACCCAAGAGAATCAGCAGTTCCACCTGAGAGACTGGGCATTACTTTTTATTCAACTCTATAGTTCTCACATTCATCAACCAGTAGAACTGTCAGCCATTAAAATTTGCATTTCCAGTGTTAGCTAAAGAAGCAAATGGAAGAAAAACAGGGAGCACAAAAGAACAGATTTCAAAATGTATCATATTGTGGCATGGGTTTCATTTTGTATGAAGAAATACTGTCTTATCTTGCTAACATTTTAAGCAACATGAGTTTCTTTAATTAGATGCATGGGTCATACACTTAACACGAGAGAGTTCCCAGGATGGGACCTTTAACATACCATCTGTGGAATAGCAAAGGAAAAAATTAAATAATAATTAGTAGTTTCTAAGCAAAAATTTCAAAAACATGACAGCTTCCTTTGGTTCACTTTGGTTAGCTAGAGATGTTTCCAGAAAGAAACTCCATCATATGAGAGTGTCTTGTTTTTCATATTTTTAATAAAAAGGAAAACTTAGATTGTTGAAAAACTTAGGGCATACTAAAGTTGAAGTTGTTATCATTTTAATGTGCTGATGGATTTGTGTGAAATTTTAATTGCTTTTTTACTAATTACATTAAGAAATTGTCATGATTATCTACATAAGCCATCCAGTGTTCTGCAGGATCTTCTTTTTGTCTTTTTTTTTGTGAAGCATAACGGTTGTCAAGCAAAGGCGAATGAATGGCAACATTAATATTCCTGACATGCTGCAATATTGTGATGATGAATGCCATAAAAGAGACTGTAAATAAAAAAATTAATGAAGCAATAACATAAATGGAGGTCATGGGTGTTCTTTCCCCCTCCTTCACTGTTATTAGTGAAGCACTTAAGCATGTCCTTAGCTTTAGGTATGTGAGTAGTCCCACCAGTTAATAGTACTATTCACACGTTTAAAATTAAACATTTGCATAAGTGCATTGCAGACTTGAAGGCTCTAAGTGAAACGATTTACCAAAACTGAACTCATCTTGTTCATAAGAACAAGAGCAATGACAGGAAAATAAGTTTCCAAGCTCTAGGTCATCTGACCTGCCCCCTAGAAAAGCACTGATGACAGGTCAAATAATCAGCCAGAGGTCACCCTGGAAGACTTTTACTATAATCACAAAATAGCTTTTTTTCTTATTCTGTAGACACCAACTCACAACAAAAAGTTTTCTTGACAAGGAGAAGTTCCTGCTGAGAAGCAGGAACCATAGAACTGCATGCTTTTTACTTTGGTGGCAAGTAGCTGTCACTTTGTATAGGACAGGATCTGAAATGCTATGCTCCAGAAGGCAGCCCTAGAGACAGATTCCTGCCTTTTTGATGCCTTACTGAACATTCTCTAGACCTCCTTGAAATCAAAAACTTCATTAACATTTTGTTTTCATGGTAACCTTTCATTATTATGGTAATATTTATTGCCATAATACTAACTAGCAGATATACATACCTGCTAGGGGACTACAGCCAAGATATATGTATTGGTTACCTGAGTTATCAAGCATCTCAAAAATGAGATGTCCAAGGAAATTAGAGTCTAACTAGCAAAGATGGAGACAGTGCCAAATTTCTCCCATGTGTCTCTTCTCATATCCTTCCTTTTCTGAGTTGTCTCAGTTCTTAGAAAGTTGACTGAAGTAAGAACTCTTTTTCTGGTGATATTTCAGAAACATATTTTTCAATTCAAAGCATAAAAGATGTCTTTGTTCTGACAGACTCTAAATGCCTACATATTGTATACGTCCTCTATAAAATTCCCTAATTAAAGTGTTAACCTTTTGATATACATATAATTTTGACCACTGTAATATATATTTATGAGTTTAAAAAAATTACCATTAAACTGACTGTTAAGGATCTCAAGAAAGACTATTACATCACCAGCTACCCATTGTTTTCATTGCTGCAATACACTGAATTTTCAAAAGGGTGTAATGTGTTCCTCCTCCAAGAATGATAGTCCTGCTTGTGCTTACTCTGTTGCACTCCTCTAAGTAAAACATACTTCTGGAAAATAAGCATAGTCTTTGCAGATTTGGTGAGCCTTTGGGCTAGTTAACTGTAATAACATAGTAGTATTGGTTGTCAGATCTTTAATGGGTGATGAATCACATAATTCTTACACCTGCAGTTGCCATTCAAGGCCTGAGTCAATAGTTCACTAGGAAATCTTAAAAATATAATTTGACACCTAAGATATTCTTAATATGAGCATTTTAAAAGCTAACATGAATTGATTTATTTAAGAAAGTGACCTCAAGAAAAAATACACATATGGAAATAAGTATTTTTAACTGAATCTTGTTTCTGTTTACCCAATTAGAATACTGTGTAGCTCGGGGGAAAAAAAAAATTACTTGACTTTCAGATTTTACATGGTTTGTAAGAGTTTTTTTTTTTCATGGGAGGCTGTTATATTGAAAGTCAGAATGTGGCTCTTAACTTTTCATGCTCAGCTTTAACAATTTCAAGTTGAACACTCTGTCTCCTCTTATTTTATAAAAACGTCCAATATGGTTTGCTATCCCATGCCTCACATCACACCCTAGGCCCTATTTATATACAGAACACACTTCAGATTTCATCATAGGACTGCTGTCATAGGCTCCAAGAAAAAGATGATATTCACACATTCAGCAAACAGCTGGCAGCTGATGTTTTTAAGTTGGTGATGCTTAAACTTCTCTTCTTCAGAATATCTCTGTGAATTAGCTCAATTTTAAACTACACTGAAAGCCAACAAAGATATTAAAGAGGAGAATATTCACTAGGAGTGACTTAAGTCATCAAAGCCCATTGGGGTATCTGATTTGAAGCAGCTGAGGTACCAGGCTGATTTTTGACATTACTGCTTTAGTAATTCTAGAAGTGCAAGCCTTGTGACCAGCAGTAAATAATGAGATATTATACAGAGGTTTTTCAATGACAAGATAGTTTGAAAAAAATGTTTCTTTTGGTCATATTCTCAAGGACATGTTATGTGCTATTTAATTACTACTTTAAAATGGCAGTTCAGCAATTCTATTTCAACTTTCTTGGTGTGATCTTTCAGCTGGAGAGGAAGTAGAAAAGTCATAATTTTAAAAATTTCCTCTCTCTTACTGTATGGAGTAGTATTAGTCTGCAGCTATTCCACTGTTACATGTATAAGCAATCAAGCATATTATGAGTTTAAAAATTACGAGTTTCAAAATTACAAAGAGTATTTAAAGGGAAGAACAATTGCTGCAATACACAGTTATTCTATCACTCACCCCTGCCATTTTTTAACTCCTATCTTCACCTAAAATCATGTCCCGAATGTCAAGTATCAATATATGGTAGAATTTAAGAAAATATGTATGAAGAAAATATCAAATGGGTTGGAACTTACATACTTTTATTTTAATTTTTTTTCCAGAGTACTTCTTCTCACTTCTAGTTTTTCCATTTTCTTCTGCATTTTACTTTAGAAATGGTTCAGTTTGCTTTTTCTTTGCTATTCTCAAAATTTAACTTGTGTACATGCTAAATTTAAAGAAAATATACCTTTTATTAAATCTATTATTTCACTCTTCTGTTAATACCTAACTTTAAGATCTCATTTTAGAATAACATTCATTAATTAGATGTGTTTTACACATGTTGGGAATAAGACAGGAGAAAATTAAAAAAGTATCTGTCAATGAAAAAGATAGGACAGGACTCAATATTTTAGAATTCCACCATTCAATTAAAATATTTTTGTATTTTATAGTACTTTTGTTATAATACACAACTAGCTAAAGAATTACTAAAGTTATAAAATAGTTTTTAAAATATGCATGTTAGTTTTCCAGATAAAACATCTTTCATTCTTTGATGATAGTATTTAAAATGACAAAACCAAGTTTTCTCATATGAAGTAATTAAAATTATATCTTTTTATTTATAGCTGTTTAGGGGCTTAAACTTATTATTAAAATATGTTTGATTTTCTGTGATAGAGTACTTATTAATTTTTTGTTTTATTTATACTCAGATGTTCAACATAATTTAGAGTAGTTAGATGTAAGATTAGTGAAGATTTGATCTGAGTCTCAGTACTTCAGTAGTTTTATTCAGTTAGATACAGAAATCTTTAAATCAAGCAATGTCAAGCCTTTAATATATACCTAGTGTCTTCACTGCCAAGCAATGTTTTTCTGCCAGATGAGTTTTCCTGATTTTTTTTCTAGCAACGATCAAGTAAAAAATCTTTGTCAATCAAACATAAGAAAACTGGGAAAAAAAAGGAATGAGTTGATTAATGTAAAAAAAAAAAAAAAGTAAGCTTTTTGTACTGAGATAACACAGGCTGAGTTTTAAAATTGAAAATCAAGATAAAGTAACAACTGAAGTAGACAGAAAGTTTGGAACCTCTAAAAACATGATGGCATTCACACAAATGTGTAAAGTGATTGTAATGAAAGGACAGTAAAGTACTTTGCTAAATGTTTTTCCAGAGGCTAGTGTTGTTTTGTTGTGGTTTTTTGTTTGTTTCTTTGTTGGGGGTTTTTGTTGTTTGTTTGGTATGTTTTGTTTTCTTGTACAGCCCTGATGCAGATCTCATGTCCTTCTTCCCAAATCACCCCCATTTGCAGTAAGGATGTTAGGAAGCACTCAGCCATGACCCATGTCCTAATTCAGTGCTCACACTGATGGAAAGAGACCTCCAAATACTTACTTCTATTTTTTCCCCTGAAAACTGCTAGGGAGATCCTTCTTTTATCTAAGAAGTAGACAATAATCGAAGTCTACTGAGATGAAATTAACAGAGATAGTTTTAACACGTGTAGTTCTAGTGATTATCAGTTGCCTTGAAGTCCCAAACATTTGGCCTTGGTCTCACCAAACAAACACACCTATTCCTATTTATGACACTGAAGCTGCCACATCTAGTTCTCTGACAAATATAACAGAATTTCAGTTGAAAGCTTTTCACACTGCAAGGCTTTGGAGATGTTTGTCTCTAAACCCAAATGTTATGACTAAGAATGGAGTTAACTGATCACAGATTCTCAAAAATTTCAGCTTCACCCAGCTGTTCCGCCTCCTGTTTCCTGCATTATTGTATGAATGGTGTTCTTTTTTCTTTCTTGCAGCTATGTTGTATTTTTAGACTTTAATCACATTTTAACAATTGTTACACACATACCTTCTGACTCACTATCTCAATTTATTTTTTTTCCCAATAAATGAAATTTCCCATTTTGACATCAGTACTTTCTCACAGCTCTCATACAGACTTGGGTTTAAACACCTATTGTTTTTATACTGGTTAATCCTTCTCTCTCCAGATTTTTTGTTTGAAATGTTTTTAGAAATTTATAAAGAAAATGTTTTAATAGTCTTCATGATGTGTGTTTACTCTTAGTTTAAAAATACTAATGCCTATGCCTTGAGTGGATGGGCACCTATACTGTTGATATTTTGGCACAATTTCCAGGACATTTTTGTCCTCTCAGGAGATGTTTGGGCATAGGCAGTGCTTGGGATAATTGGACTGTGTGTGTCAGAAACCATATCATCCCTCTTTATTGATATGTATAGCTGTGATTATAAATCTATGCAGTGTGAGAAGAGGACTTATCAGAGGTGACTATGTTGACCTATTTACACTTCCCAGTGCAAAGTCCCCAGAAATCCACTGGACATCCAAAACAGGAGATTGTATTCCAAAATCAACTTAATCAGTAGCAAGTAGAAGGAAATAAACCCTTTTTCTCATTAGGCTTACTGTGAGTTTCTGGTCTTAGGGCTCCCCAAATCCATAGAACATAGATATTCGTGATGATTTTAATTGGGCCTTGTAAAGTGGCTGGAAAGAGGTGTGAAATCAGCATTGCAATTTTATACACCATTAATCCTAAATAATATCTCTGATGACAGCCTTATAGGATATTTATAGAAATTTAATTGTGATTCAGAAGTGGTCCAGCAGATAAAAGGATTGGTCTTAACTCTATTTCAAGACTGTGGAAAATCATATCTAAATTGTAGGATTGTAGCATAATTCAGGTTGGAATTATCTTGGGATGTTATTTAGTCCCAACTTCTTGAAATAAGGTCAGCTTCAGGTCGAACCAGGTTAATTAGGTACCTTAAATGAAAATTACGTTGGGCTGCTTTTTAGGTTCAGTTTCCCTCCTTCCCAGAAATATTTCAACTGAGATTGAAGCAAGAAACTATTCTTTTTCATTTGCTCATAGCATTATTAGTACTTTATACAAATAAGTAATTCTGAATACTTTATATTGCTACTATTTTGACAAAACAGTATCTATAATACAAAACGAAAAGTGTATTTCACCTGCAAAGTGTATTTCTTCATAACAGGAGGTTTTCTAAAAAC
Source organism: Acridotheres tristis (assembly GCA_037013685.1). NCBI lineage: Eukaryota > Metazoa > Chordata > Aves > Passeriformes > Sturnidae > Acridotheres > Acridotheres tristis. The sequence goes on from CM072884.1 coordinate 93,594,817, forward strand.
ACCTTAATTTACTTCTCATAAATCTCAGTCATTTACTGAAAGTGTTACAGTCAATACACTATGTTTTTATGAGAATTTATTTTAAGGATACTTTTTCTACCAGCCAGTTGCTTGTTGATACATTGCCTGGGGTATGCTTTTATATCACTTGGATAAAACATTTTAAGTAAAGACATTGAGAAGAAAAAAAGTAGAGGAGAAAATCTTTATCTACTGAGGTACTTGATGCAAGTACTTCAGTAAGAGAAAGAGGGAACAATGTACAGTACTAGGCTAATTCTGAATATCTCCTCGGGTACATCAAACACTGACAGAATATTTTGAATGGCATTGTTCCACTTAGTGTGTGTTGCTTTCAAGGACAACTGGAGATGTATTATTTGCAAATCTGTGTTTGTACTTGTAAAACAAAAAAATCCCAACCTAACAAATTAATAAAAGACAAAAACAATCCTGAACCAAGAAACTGTTAATTAGAGGATCAATTTTTGGTACATGAAAAGCTCTAACTTTTAAAATATTATCTCCTTACATTTCTCTTTTAGCTATGTGACACATAAAGTGTGGTTTATAGATGCTGTTTGGATTTTATTTGCATTGACCCCAAGAGAGTGTTATTATTATGAAAAAAAAATTTTAATTATTTTCAATTGTGTTTAATCAAATCAGATAAAGATTTCCCAAAGAGGAAGATTGACTGCAGAAGAGTTCTTAATCATACCATATAACTGTGAGTTCACAAGTACAGAGCTTGCATCAACACTCTTAAAGATAAGGATTGAAGTGAAATGTCATTGAAGAAAAAGAATATTTCAAAACAGATAATTCATCATGGTTTTAAACTGTCCTGCTCTATAGGGGACAAAGAATAACGTGAGTTTCTGAGTAAAACCTTTTATTTACTCTAATGATAGAAAATAAATGGTGCTCCATTTTAGAGAAATTATGTTGACCTGTCAAAACTTTCTGTAAAAAGCTTAGTCCTGCTCTGGGTAGATTTAGGCAGTTCTAATAGAGCTACAAAGACAAACCAGGACACAGTGATTTTCAGCCCCATATTTGGAATCTGAACTCCACTTTTGGATCTCTGGATAGAAGATACTCAAAAAAGCTGTGTAGAAGCTTGATTCTAAAATTTAGGAAAAGATTTTTCAAAATCTTGAAATAAAAATTTAGGCAAGGATGTTCCTTTAATCTTCCATTTTTCTTAGCCAAAAAAAAAAAGTTATTTTACAGATTGGAAGTACAAGAAGTGTAACACAAAATGTCATTTACACGTTTCTTGAGCTTAGGGCAGTAGAAGGCTATTCATCAGTCTTCATATATCACAGATGCTGTATTTTCAGCAAACTTAAGATGATTCACAAACAACAAAATTATGCATCCCCGATATAATTTTAACACAAAAAGATCTTGTGGACCTTGATAGAAGCTAAAATGTTTCTTCAAATCCAACAATGTTCTTTAATGCAATAATATACAATTCAATACTCAATAATATTTAATGCAATGGCCAGTTTCAAAGGAAAGAAAAACTCTGCCAGGGTATTGTCTTTACAACTTGGTAAACTGAGGCAAACAAGGAGTTAAGAAATTTGCTCCAAATCACACAACAACAAATCATAATCAGGTAATTAAAAAACTCAAAAGGCAATTTATTTGGGATGTGCACAGCCTTAAAAATCATAGTCTCCTTCACTTGCACTAGAAGTGGCTTCTCATGGTAATTTGTGAATGATGAAGACATACTTTATGCTGAGGACGTATGAATTCCTTAATGTCTCTTAAAGTTTCTTGTGCCCTGGAGGCCAGGTCCTACCAATCAGTCAGTCCCTCATAAAACATTGCTTCTACTCCAAGTGCATACACCTATCTAATCTTCCACAAATGTCAGAATGATCCTACATAGTAGTGTATTTATGTGGACTACAGGAGAAATGAGCATGGTCCTAAAGGCTCTCTTAAGGAATTAATTTGAAGGTCTTAGTCTCCTGATTTTTTCCTACTGGGACTTCAGACCTACCTGTGATTTCATTCTTTGTATTCTGGGATTCCCATTCACTGAGACTTCAGTTGGGACTTGCCCTTCAACTTAGTTAAAGCTGCCCGACCTGTGAGATGTCTCAGTTGTAGATTCCTTGTTATGTATTTTTTGCAATTCATTACAGATAAAATAGGACAGAGAACAAGCACTCTTGAGTTTATTTTAAAAACAAAGTGAAGAAAAAAATCAAATAAACAAAAAAAAAGTCTGTGTGGCTTCCCTGCTGGCTTAGGCACAGGAAATCCTAGGAGCTTGATTCTTTTTTCTGTTACAGAATTCACACCAGATGTTGCGAATTTATCTGTGGGCACATTCAAAATACGAATGAGACTTTTTTTTTCACTGTGATACAAATCACACTCTTTACATAAGATGCACACAGAAAATTTACCCAGAAATCAAAGGGCTGTCTTTCAGCCCACCTCGAAAGAACTTCTGCAGCAAAAAAATAAGGTCAAAGCAGCAAGGACAATATAGTTCACTCTGAAACATATGAGAAGATATGAGAGGGGCACTGCAAAGGGCTTTAATCAGAATGGTTCTGGTCACTGTACAGTCTACAGGGAAAAGACTCGAATGCAATCCCTCATTTCCCTGCCAGGGAAGACAGCTGGCTCACTCAAGAGTAGAATCTGAACATCAGCTGACATATCAGAATATGGGCAACTGGGGCTTGAGTCTGGAGGAAAACTGGAGCCCACATTAGTATAAACATGTAGCAGCTGTGCAATCAGCTCTAGTGTAGGTTAAATTCTCCATAAAATTTGCAATTGTGTAAGTTTCTGCAGTTGAATGATTTTGACTGTGAATTTCTTCTTCCTCCTTTTCATACTGAAAGAAGAGAAGGTCTGAAGATTGCACAAAATATGAACTCCTAAAGCAGTTGCCTAAAGCAATTCACTGGGTAAAAAATGCAAATAATTTGGCTGTGTGACTAGAGCTTTCAAGACAAATTACAGAGACTTTCTTTGAAGAGGAAAAAACCTAAAAGAACAATATTGAAATAACATTAATGAGAGTAAGTGCCAGAAACAACAGAGGAGTTCAAAATGATATTGAATAAGAGTTTAGCAGCAATCAATGAGAAAAAAGATCTTATATTTCTACAGCTTGGAGCGGGCTCTGTTCAATTGAGTAAATTAGAAAGTATATCTTTTTACCTTAGAAACTACACAGAAATTTGGGGACAGTGTGCAAAATCAGACTACCCTCTTTGGCTACTTAATCTAAAAAATACTTAAAAACAATCATTCTTCAAATTTCATGTAAGCACTTCAGAAACATTCACAAACATTCATAAATACTAAAGATAGTGAAAATAACACAGAAAAGCTCCTTTATGCTCTCAGTCCAACAGTATTTTTGAGAAGCTATCAGGGAATCAACCTATTAAAGGCCAAAAAAATATACATAGGGCCTCATCAGAAAAAGATATTCCTATCATCTCCCTAACCACAAGCCCTGTTACATGGCAACTTTCATGCTAGGAATATAAATTCCCTCAGAACTTAGTTTCTTACATTCACAAGATCTACCTGCCTTAAATGTAGGTAAAGTATCAGGATACAAAATGTTATTTATGGATTAAGATGCTGGACAATGTAATGAAAACTGCATTATTGAGACCAACCAAATCTTGGCAGAACTGTGGTACGGAAATATTGCAGCAGTACTTAATGACTCTTTTCCATGACTGAAATTTTGCAAATGTGAAAAACAAATTTATAGGCAGACATGCAGAGAGAAAACACACATACTCTTCTAATATATATTAATATTGTTGACAGCTCACTTGGAATTGTTACTAGTTACAGAGTTTCCACCATAAAGGAGTCATTCTCTAGAGAAGTGTCAGTTCAAAAGAGAAAGAAAGAAATAGTAAATGGATTATAATGGGATGCTCTAGCAAGGTAATTCCATATATTTTGTGAGCTGCAAGCCAAATCAGATGATTTAGCACCATTCACTATTAGTAGCTGTGAGAACCTCACTCTAAATTTGTCAGTGGTAAAATAAACCTTTTGCAGCCTAATCTTCCTCCTCAATGTTTTTGTTTGGTTTGGGTGGTTACATTTTTGGGGTTTTTTACTAATACTAATACCAATACTAATGTTTAATCCTTCACCATATCTAATAAAAGGATATCTCTACAAACAAAGTACAACCTCTGACTAAGCTTAGTAAGACTGTCAGTGATAGTGGTTCATCTCTAAAACTGGATTCAAAAAAGAGCAATAGGACTCTTTAAAACTCAGAGTAATATGATTATATTGTAACAGATAAGGGTAAATACATGGTTGACTATTCTCTGACATCATTACTAGCTGTTCCAGGGGAGAGTGTGGTCCATGCTCACTGTGTTAGTATTGACAGTTCCTGAGTATTTCTGCCCTCCAGACTGACTAGAGTTGCTCTTGTAAGTAGCAATTCACTGCTATAAAGCCATAGCCCCTTTTAAAATAATTTAACACTGTTGAAAAATATTACCATCCATCACTAAATGGAATAATAGGTGTTCCTAAGTTTCTTCCTCATTTACAGTGTTGGAAAATAACATCTTTATATTTTCTTATTTTTGTCTGCCAGGAGAGTGTGTTTACTATGAACTGACTTTACAATAGCTATTTACCAAATGCAAACTTCATTCCAGAAAGCTGAAAGATCCACTTCATGACACTGAGAATTAATGCAATGCAGGTGTGTGAAAATTCAGTCCTTTACCTATAAAGAACAACAGGAAATATTACAGGTACTTTGTCTGTCAGTCTGTAGTAACTGAAGAGCCAAAAGGAAAAGTAGCACTGTGGATCTCAGAGTCTTGCAAATGCTTCCAAATGTCATCTGCAGAGGCAGGTGATTGACTGTACAACTGCTGCCTTTTAGGCACAGTTCAGTAGACTTCTTGAGTTCACTGACATGATGCAGTTGCATAAATATGTGTACAGTTCACTTTTAGTATGGCACTCCACCACACTAAAACTTGCCTCCTTTTGCATTGCTTCCAAAGCACCACCATTTGAAAGGATGTAGCTGCTGGATACAGACCATGTGCTGTTCAAAGGTGTAGGTGCTGTTTCTGACTCTGACATATGGGATGACAAAGGACAACTCACTGCACTGTGACTGCACTTCCCATCTCCAAATATACAGAAAGACAATAGCTTCCTCTGTAAATGAGCAAACAATGGCAAAGTGCAATGTCAGTATTGACTTATTTTGAGAAATTGTCTAGAGTTGTGTCCACAAGATCAGAACATCCAAAAGAAATTAAAACTCTGCACTAATAGGGAGCTGTGAGGATTGCACTATCTTGTTTAAGAGACTTTGATCTTTTTCTTATTGTAGTAGTAAAGCCCAAGAAAGTATTTTGCCTTCAGAAATTGCTACAATCTCACTGCCTGCCATTAGCTAGAAAACAACATTCTTTGTCCCTAGAGAAAACCCTACCTGCAGTGTTATATATTGCATAGTGCAGAGCACATGGTTGGCAATGAGCAATCATAATAAAGGCATTTGACTTCTGAATGTGGCAGCTAAATGTGTAAAAGACTTACTCTACTGGGAAAAGGAGAATAGGCAATTTCCAAAATGCTCTGTTCCTGATGTGTGTCCAGGTTTCTGGCGGTGTAGGTGGAGTGGACCGGGGCTCCCACATAGGCTTGTGCCTCAAGCACTGATGGATGAAAGTTTGGGAGCAAGCTTCAGGGAAAAAGAATTAAGCACTTGCAAAAGTATTCCAGATGACTGAGGATCTATGTGACGAGTCCTTTTGAAAGTTAGAGCCATCAGCTGAAAACCCCCCACAAACTTCAAACTGCTGGAGTTACAGATATGCATGCATACATACGAGTCACTCCATCTTGAGCATTGCTGCTCATTGTCCTCATTGAAAAGCATATTTTTCTTAGTTTTATGCATATTCACAGATTGAAACAAAGCTATGTTAAAGGCTGAATTTTGATTTAAAAACTGACAGCTGTGCTTTTCTGGGACAATGCAAATTCTGGAGTCAAGAGAACAGAATATGATGTTAGGATGAAAAAAAACGAATGATGCCGGAAAATGGAGGGTGGATTGAAGTCTGATTCCCTTTATATGCATATTTCTAGGTACTTCTAGCCATAGGCAAAACAATGTTTGCAATACCTCACCCCTCCTCTTCAAGTTACCTGCAAGACAAATTTTAAAAATATACATAAAATTAAATACTGAAAAAAAAAATTAAAATTACAGATGAAGTCCATGACACTCAAGCATCTTAAAGACAGATCTAAGGGTATAAAATGTCTTGATTTCCTTGATAATTTGTGGTGGGAATCAGATAACAATAGATAAAAGAATTGCATGCCCTTTCTTATAATAAAAATAATGTTATGTGTATCAATATAATGTAATGCTGTGTAGGTAGTTGTTTTCTGAATTATCTAATAAAAAAGTCTGAAGAAACAACTAAGACTTATCAACCTCAGTCTGGGGCAGCCAAACGAGGCAAGATGAATGGTAGCACTCATCTTTAAAATCATGTGAAGAAAAAGACCTCAGAAACTGCAGCAGTGGTCAGGAAAAACAAAAACAAAAAAACAAAACAAAACAAAAAAACCCAAACCAAACAAACAAAAAAAAACCAAAACAAAACAAAAAAAACCCCAAACACCTGAAAGCTTTTCAATATGCAGCAAAGCAGAAGGCATAAACTGGAATGAAATAGATAGTATGGGGAGTATGCAAACAAGAAACCAGTGAATGTCAAGAAAATTATTTGAAACATTGAAAATTTAGTTTAAATGTATATTTAACTGTATTTCTTGCTGTTGCTTTAATGCTTATGGAAGTCTTTTTCAGTGCTTTTGAATTTTTTGTTTTTACATTTGAGACATGATTTGTTATGTGTTGACACAATTTTTGTGTCCAGGTTGGAAATGATGTGAAGTTTTGCCATATTCTGTGCTAACTTCCCTGCATCTTCTGAGATAGCAGAGTTATTCCATCTCAGTTCTGCTGAGGATGTCCCTACAGTCCTGAAGTAGGAGGAGAGACCACAGGTGGATAAAAACAAATAAGGGAAAGGAAAAGAATAGATAACCTTCAATTGCAAGAATAAGCATAACAAAAATCTATTCATAATCAAAACATCATAGGAAAGGAATGTTAGTAATGAATTTTAAAGAAATTATTCAATTGAGACAAAATAATATCAACTGAGAGATATGACAACTATTTACATGGAAATTTAAATTTTATTTTTAGTTGATACACTATTGTTGTGATATTTCCATGGAGGGATTATTTTTCAAAGGCTAAATTGAAAAGTGCATAACAGAAAGCAGAACAGTGCTTGGGAGAAAACTGCGTCAGCCCAGAAAGTTGTTTACCTTTGCTGGAGAGCAGAGACCAGAGCATTTAGCAGGCACACATTTCTAAGTGTTGGTTTATGTAAAAGTTGGAAAAGGAGGGGTATAATTCAGGAGTGGATATGCCCTACTAAACCCCTTATTAAATCTCTCAGGTATAGCAACCTCAGTGTTTCACGTGAGCAGTTACCTCTTCAGACTGATGCAGAGAAACAGGCTCTCCTGTGACCCATCACCTGTCTGTCGAGGTGATGATAAATCACTCTCAACAAAAGGGCCTCTATTGTTGATTAAATGTGTGATATGCATATTTCGGCAGTTTGTATTATTTAAAGGCTGAAGTTTTTCATGTTTTCTTCCCTCATTCTCTTTAGAAATACTGAAAATGTTTTGAGGTAATATTTGTACCTTCATTTTGAATCCTCAAAGATACTGTGTCAGCTTCTCTAGTCAGCTACATTGTAGTATCAAATTGAGGTTGCTGTCACAGTGACACAGAGGACAGAAATCTTGTAAAGGGTAGGAACCTATCTTTCAAAAGTCAGAAGGTCCCGTGATTTGTAGCAATATAAGATATGCCCTTACAAAAACTAACTTTGCATTTTAGGTGTTTTTTTCGAAAAAGATGAGGCTAAAAAATGTTAAGGTGAAATTGAGTTAAAAATGAATTCTTTATGCAAATACCACATTTTACTTTCAAATTCCTAAGTACAATTATCCATCATGTTCTAGAAAGATGGTGATAACTAAAAAAAGCAGATAACGGTTAAGTACTGTAGCAGACCAGTTACAGAGAATGCTAAAAATTGCTTCTTTATAAATTCATTCTCAACCCCTTCTGTTCTTTTGATTTATGTGTCATATGACTTCTTAATCTCTAGATTTTATCTTTTTTTTTTTGAGATACCCCACTAAGCAGCTTACATTTAAGGGAGAGTGGGAAATAAAATTGGCTTTATTTCTGTACAAGGCAGATTGTATCTTCCCCAAAGATTTTTTATGGTAGTTCTTTGCAAAAGATATTACTTTTTCTCTGTATATACCTGCAGTGTTCATCCAAATTAGTCTTCATGTTATACAAGAAGTTTCTCATTAAAGATATAGGCAATAACTGTTTGTTTTTTCCTCCAAGGATTATTTCAGCAACACAACAAATCAAAATTATCTGGCAGAATTGTGAAATGAGAATGAGAGAGATGAAGGAAAGTTGAGATCATGAATAGTATCTTTCAAATCTTTCTGGAACAAACAACTTATTTTAGCACAGAAGCATATCAGGTTATCATTGTGTACAAAGATCCAACACTGAGGTCAAAAGGCTGTGCTACAAACAAATTTGAAAGAGATAACCACACAAAACACAAAACCACATATCTTGGCAAATTTGTATATCCATAGAACTTGTAACATCTTAAAAAGTTCTAAAAGATTTATTTTTCTCTAAGATAGATAGATAGATAATAAACAGATTTCTTTAAAAAAATAGAAATAGTACTTACAGCGTAGACATTTAATCTGATTCCTGTTTAAAAGCAAAATTCCCACCCCCATTCCAAGTCAGTTAATGGAAGGTGGGTTATATTCTGCGCATTTTATCAAGCTATCTCATAGAACCTAATAAGTAATGGGTAAAAGAGTTTTCATCAGATAACTTAATCAGCATTAGTAAGAATATCTTTGCATGTCTATACTTTACAACTACCTGCAACACTTCCTAAGTGTATAGAATTAAAAATTAACAGGCTTCACATTAAGGTTTTCTAGATTATTTGTCAATTCCTTACAATTGTAGACAGATATCAGTTTCTCAGGCTCTCATTCCCGTGACACATTCTGCCTGCTGCACCAACACTTATGACTGAAGCAGTCATTACATCTTGCCTAATGTATTCATGAGGCTACCAGATCTATTATGTGAGGATTCACCATGTCCAGAGATGTTAGAAAAAAAAATAAAATTCTAACTGTTTCCTGTGATAATATCTGTTTTCATTGGGATCACCAGCAAAGGCTGCTATATGAACAAAAAAATTTAAAAAAAACCACCAAGAATTATTTTACTGATTTTGTAATGCCTTTCCATTCATAAATGGACTTATAAGCACAAATATAAAAACATTTTTTCATTAAGAAAAACAAAACCAGTACCTTTCAGTAATTATAGCTTTAGTGAGAGTTGAAACAACTATCGTTTTCACCACTCAAAATTTAAGATAAATATTTGCTAGCAACTCAGAAGTCTTAAAAAAGACCAAAACAATCCTCCCATAAGATCTCGATGAAGCAGGATTAATTTGTGACTAAGAGATGATGAAGAAAGCTGTCTTGTTAACATTCCAGATGTATGAAGCAAACTGATGTAGAATCCCCAGGCAGGTGTAAACGAGAGCCCTTTACTGCAAAAAACAGACCTTTTTAAGCAGTTAGCTCATTATCATTTACATTCCATTTAAATATAACAAATATCATTCAACCAACCACCATGTGAACACTTAATGGTTATATAACTTGGTTTTTATACATCCAATTCAGCAGAGTCTCTTTCCCACAGTCCTTTTCTACTTAGCCAAAGTAGCAGGCCTGCTACTTTGATTTTACAAGGGTAACAAGGCCCTTATTTTATAAGGTTTTACCTATATGCAACATCCAGTGAGAACTTTGTAATTATGCACGAAGAGGTTATTATCTAGGTCAAGTCCAAATCACACAGTTTGTATGATATCACTATAGCACTCAGCCTTTCAATCTTAGTATCATCTCTCCATTTCTTGGAATGATTACCTTCTTTCCCTTCGCTATTTCTCATGAAATATCATGCAGATACAGATGGCATCTGAAACAACAACAACAACAACAAAAAAACCAAACAACAACAACAAAAAACAACAACAACAACAAAAAGTCAGTGCTATATTCAGTGATTTTAAATGGACAATTTGTAATCCAGAGAAAAATACAAAACAAACCTGGGACAGGAAAGTAGTAGCTAGACAGAAAACGTATCACATTTGCTACAATATTGTGCATATTCAGTGCAATATTTATTCATATTTTCAGTGTAGAAAAGTGTTATCTGGACTGCTAGAGTTTCTCCTTCACATAATATAGGAGGACAGTACATACTGAGAAAACTCAGTGCAAAGAAACCCATTTGCTTTATGGCTAAAATATTTTGAAAGGTGTAAAACAGTACCATAAGAACAGGTATATCAGTAATTATATTATAACTACCTTTTTTTTCTTCTTAAGTATTACTTTGATCAGTTCTTTCATATTTAAATAATTTAGGGAAGCCAACAACAACAAAATTACGCAACTATTTTTTAACATTGTGGAGAAGTCTATATTATGCCATCTAAAAATTTGATTTTCAATACAGACAGTCCTTCTTATTCTTCCTTTTTCTCCATTGTATTACTGAAATTGCAAGTAGTGAGAAAGGGCAAGGAAGGAAAAATTAAAATCAATAAAGCAGATATTAATACATGACTCTTTCACTCTTCTGTTTCTTAGTGAGATAAGATTTCAGAATTAAGAACATTGATATCATTTAATTGTTTCATTAAATGTCTTCTACACCTCTGTCACTTAAATAGTACTGTATCCTACTTTCCAGAAATATAAATAGGACAGGTCCTTTGGTCAAAAATCTCAAATTCAGGCAGATATTGAATGTACAGAAGCTGTTTCACCTGCACAAGATTTCACTAACTAGGAAGACCTAAGGCTGCAGTTGGGAAAAGTCAGAAATAATCACAACCATCTGATTTGGTTAGAAACTTCATTACAATTCTCCCACCGGGAATCACACTTACCTACACCTGGGTCACTGTGGATGTGCATGAAGAGTGGCTCTGTGAAGCTGTAGGGGCTTGTCTAAGTCAGGGCATCCCTGGAAGACCCATCATTAAACCACAAACTAACCTAGAAGGAGTTGTGATGAAAATGCAGATAAATTATTTTTTACCCTTCTTTTTAGCCCTCAACATGTCTGTTTCAGAAGTCTTTTCAGGTAATACCATCTGGCATATACTATATTCAAGCAGAATAAAAGAAAGGGAGAAGAAAAGCTTCAAAGTTGTAGATTCTGATCTCTTCCCATCATTTAGTGCTGCTGCAAATAAAAAGGTCAAGAGAGAGAAAGATAAATGCTTCCTACTGTTCTCTTACACTAAAGCATTACTTTTTTTTTTTTTCCAAAGAATCAACTGGGAACTGAACTAAAATTATTCTTTTTTTCCGGATAAGTATCAAAAGCCCTCTAGTAAAGAGGTGTAATGTGGAGATGGATCAGCTTTGTCAATCACTGTCTGAATAGCAGCCATTGAATAAACCTGTTATCTTGATTGCTAATGGTTGATAAGTCAGTTCCATGAACCTTGCAAAAGACAAACAGAAAGCAGATATATCACTTTTGACCCCACCCTTTTTATCTTAGTTCATGAAAAGAAGGCTGTGTTTTAAAGACAAACTCTGAAGGTCTGCTTATTTGTTCTCCTGTCAGATACACTACAAAAGGAGGGGGAGAGAGGAAACATGCAAAAATCTAAATGAAGTGATCTACCCTTCTAAAATTGTGTTTATTGGAGCATTGTGTTTTAAGCATTGATTGGAAAAGGCTGGCACTAAACTGTGCATGTGTTTTTGTTGCACGTTGAACTATCATCCTCTTTGCAATATAGATTATGCTTGGATACTATCAGGGAGTCTTAGAGTTTCCCCTATTTAATATTAAGAAATGCCTCTACATCCGTTCACTTGGTCTGTCCCTCCTAAAGTTATGTTTATAGGACTGAGTTTTATGGAGATCTTTTTTCTAAATTATTTATATGTAAATAGTGCTGAGTTTTCTTCCATCTTTCTAAGTTGTGCAGGTCTAGAGTAATACCAATTTGCAATGTGAGTCTGAAAACAGAGGTTTATTTGTCTTAAATAGTCTGAACCCTCTTTCTAATCACAGAGTGATACTCAGCCGTAAACTCCAGTGCCTTTTTTCTGTGAATAGCTACAAATAGCTGCAAACATTTACACAAACTAACTTTCAAAATAATATATAAACACACAGAACTTAGCTTTCACGCTGTGAAAAATATGCTTCACGCAAAAGCGTGATACAGAGCTCCTCAAGCAGAATGCCAACCAACCTGGTTCATCCACTCAGATTACCCAGAGAATGATGATCTGGACCATTAGAGCCTCACCCCAGAGCAGTGCCTGAGCTGGGGTTGTCTGCCCTTCAGGGCTGATGGGGAAATCCCCCATCCACTTACCCTTATTACAGCTTTAATCTGCTTCCTAAGTAGGACAAGCATAAATATGCTTCCCTGAGAACTGATAAGAAAGTCGTCCCAATTAACACTTATCACTGCTTCAAATGGCAGTGCAGGGGGAGGGAAAGATTATGCATCTTAGGAGTTCACAACTTTCTGTTTTGAGGATAAGAGTGATAAACACCTAACAAAAAGTTAGCTGCAAGTTTTTCCCCAGCAAAAATGCATGATTATGTTAGCTGTCGTATAAAATGTTGAGTATTTATTAGTGATTGTAAACATATCTAAAACGTGCATTATAGCAAATAGAAACTGTCACTCTAAAAAGTTGGACTTCGAGGTTCTTCTATGGCACATAGCCCTGACACCAAATGGACTTCTATCAAACCTCAGCTTCACTCAATAACAGATTCTAAATTACGATGCTAAATATTCACTTTTTTCCATAAGGTTCAACCTGTACTTGTGTTGCAAAGTCTCATGTGTGTCCCCGAGGCACACTCACAGGACACATCCCAGCCCAGCCTCAGCCCATCCCTTTGCCCAGCCTGGTGCCTGGTGCCTGGGGCTGCCCCGGTGTCCCCCTGCTCTACCCTGACCCACAGGGACCCCCAGAGCACCACCAGCCCCTGGAGGCTGCTGGCAGGGAGATGAGGCTATTTTGGATGTGTCCAGCAGGCAGGATGAATCAACTGAAATTAGCACAGTATTTCAGGAATACTTTCTGCTTGATCCAAAGAAGAAAAGAGATAATATTCTTACATATGCTAGCAACCTTCCCAACCAAATAGATGAAGACATTTTTTCAGTACTTTTTTAAAGAATACTGTGACCTCCAGGAATACTTCCATCCCTCTGAAAAACGACATGCCCAAGAAAGGAACAAGTATAGGCTTCCTTAGTTTTTAATTCTGTCTCTAGCAGATCCCATAAGCTTATTGTTTGATTTTAGTTGACACTTTTTGCTGCACAGTTTTGTTTTTTTTAACGTAAGTATACAGATCACTTGGATCATGTAAATTTTTGTACATTATCCAATAAAAGTCCATATCTGAGAACAGATATACCATATTCATCATATTCATCACAGTGAAAAATCAGGACTTTACATGTAAACCAAGCCTCCCACCCTAAAACAAATAAAAAATCAAGAGCCAATGGAAGGATTTATAGGAGAACAATTTTTTCACTTCAGTCTTCTTCTGCTTTTAACATAATTAATTTTTCATTTTTAAAACTGTCTCCTGAATGAATTACTTCATAGACACAGTGGGTACCTGAAAAGTCCTTTAATATTTCTAACATTCCTAATGAGCAGAATTTTCTGCATTAACCTTTCCCCATCATTGGCTGGAAAATCTAAACTAAACTAGGCCAGGGCAAGACATATAGAGCTTGGCGGTCTTCAAATCTCTACTGAACTATTTCTGGGAGTGCTAATTATGATGCAATAGTGAGAACAGGAGCTGCTCATCACTGCTGAAACACAAGTCAGTGTTTGTAAATGCTTCACCCTGACAGCTGTCTGCTATCTGCACTCCAAAGACTCCCTTTTATTGTACTAAAACCCATCCAGTAGGAAATATTTTCCCCTTTTCCCACCCTAACACCTTAAATGCATTAGTCTTGTCTGGTCTGCCTGCACAACTAGTTAATAATGTGGTACATACACTTACTATAGCTGCATGTATGCTTAACTCATTCATCAACATGCATGGGAAATACAACAACAAATGTTCTAACAGGCATCCTTACATCATCCTTAACCATATTGTTGGACTGGTTGTTATTGCTTTTTCCTTTCTTTCTATGCCATGATTTTTACATCACTCACATATATTGTGGACACATGTTAAAAGAAAAATTTAAAATTCTATATTTTATATATTTTATATTCTCAGGAAGGAAAAGTCCTTTTTTTCCTTTTAGCTAGATTAATAAGTTAGCAGCAGAGTCAAAGTTGAATCAAGTTTAGTTAAAAAGACAAATGATTATTGAAGACTACAATTAATAGGGATAACATGAAAAGTGTTAATTCTAGAAGAGTCTCAAAATAAAAAACTTGCTAATCTTAAGCAGTATCAGTCAATGACTAAATAGTATTTGATATTCATTGAAGAGGAAGGTAGCTCATAATATTTAACTGATGAATGATTAAACTAACAATGAAATGTTAGACTGAAATTTCTCTGACTGGAAAAACTTTTAACTGGAGGCAAACCAATTTACTGTACAGTAAATTGCATTATCTAAGGGGAAAATTAATTGTTTCAATTGTCATTATATAAGATTTCATTAATCTTTTTGTTCTTGGTTTTGTTTTGAATAAATACCTTATTTTTCTGACAAAGTCTGATATACTGAATAAGAGACCATCCTGATATCTGTGAAATAAATATTATGAAAAATAACCAAGAATTTAAAGTTTATTCTACCACTGCCTTTGCAGAGTCAGTTAGTCACTACTAAGAAGAAATTAACAATGTCTGTAATCTTGAAAATCATTGGCCACTGCAGATACAAAAATAAGCTTTGTGTTTTTTATATATCTTACTAGTTACCAAAGAAACATATGGAGTTATTTACAAGAAGGAATGACTGCAGAGCTTTGATTGTCATGGTTATTGTGTTTTCAGTACAACCTTCTCCTGGGAAATGGAAGAAGAGGTCCCTGGCTGTATCTGTCAAACTTCAATATTTGTTTACAGCATGCAGCATAACATAATTTGCAACATTAAAGAAGAAAATATAGAGGTGAAGATATAATGCAAGATGTCAGAATGAAAGAGAAGTTTGAAGCTATACATCCTTTCAAAGTGGGAAGATAAAAGAATAAGCAACATAACTGAGATTTCAGAAATTCTTGAATTTCTAGCTCTAATTCCATCAAATCCTTTGCCAGTAGTCTCAATGAGAATAGAAGTAAACAAATAATAAGCACTTAGAGTAAAGCTTGGCATGGAAAAAACATACATCAACAGGGATCAATTGTTATCTGTCTTTTCACATCAAAAATCCTTAAATATCAAATTAAGCCATTTTATTTCAGGTTTAAAAAAACCCTAAAAATATATTATTTCTTCATACAATTGATAGCTAAGTTATATTTTATTACAGGATGCTGAAGAAGTAAATCTTTATGACTGGACAACATCATAGCAGAAAGTACATCAGGACTGTTAAGCACAAAAACAACACCTTTCACTTCAAGCACTCACTCTCATCCCTGTTATAAATTGTGGAAGTCTGGGAGAATATTTCAGTAAAATATTATCATCTTATTGCCTGTATCACTCACTACTATCACTCACTATTCTTCCAGTATTTAGTATTTGCTATTGCTGGAGACAGAAGCCTAAGAAAGGAATTTCAGCCTGATTTATGTAACTGTCATATGCTTCTAAAAATAAATATATATGTACCTGAAGATGATGCCTTTCTCACATGACTTTTTTTAACCAAAATTATCAGACATTTAGAAAATAACTTCAATTTTTAAATTTTTTAGGGTGTTTGGGCAACACAAAACACTTAATGATTGCAACTCAAATTACATTTAACCATGTTCTTACAGACTACAAACTGAGAATCAAAGACACATTGTGTTCCTGTAGTCAGACATAAGAAGGAACTGCAATTTTATGCAACTATAATGTCACTTAGCTGCTTGAAGAATTTGGAAAAAAAAAAAAGGAACACCTTATTCCATGAATTTCAAGACAATCTATTCTGGAATGCAATAGATTTCTCTGGCCAGGAGAACTAAACTTTCCCTTTAAGGGTATATATCACTAAAAGAATTGTTCCATTCCAGACATGTAGCAATACTGTAATTGAAATGCCCTTGTAATACACGTCAAGTAATTTACTTATTTTTACTTTATGATCCAAAGTTTTTTCTGATGTAAGGTGGCAAAAAATAAGATTATGCTGTCAAACCATCACCAATAAAGTATTTGGACTTGCAACATGGAGAATACTGTAGTTGTGCTCTTGTCAGGAGATGGAATTAAAAGCAGCCTGGTATAGGGTCAGATCAATTTTAGAAATGCATGATTTGTGAAGCTATACTATGCTGACGTAATGATAGATAAATGACTAATTTCAGATTTCAAAGAAGCTCTGCATAAAAATTTCAACTGGTCTGAATATTCTAATTAATCTGATTTTTTTACTTTAAAATGTTTCGTCAAAACAACATCAATTATGAAATCCTTCTGAAGGAGTACAGGCAGAATATATCTAGCCTTTTCCTTGTTTCATGACAGCTCAAGTGGCCCACTAACAAAGAACTAAACTTAGTCAATTCTGCTAAACAGAAGATGACCAATCCATAACCCCAAAATCAAGTGGCAAGAACTGATTCCCATCCATGCTTGTTAAAGTTGATCTTGTGTAAGGCAAATTGCCCATGTGTGTCCTGAAAAGCACTCTGTCTTGAATCTCCCCTGGGTCCTTTGCGCTCTATTTGACAAAATTAGTATTTTTTTCTGTAAATGTGGGACGTGAGGTTTTATGGGTTACTTGAATATACAGTGCTGTCGAGAGAGAGCTGGAGGGCTGCCTAAGGGAGAAAAAGCCAAGACTGGTGGCATTTTCTCAGTACCCGTCTGGGTAACCTGGGATCAAACTGCTGGGATAGAGACCTTGACAAACCTGCTCTGACTTACGAACTTGATATACTTTAGGCTTGGACCTGTCATGTCACTGCAGATTTGTTCAGCTGTGTGGGCTGACTCTAGTTGGATGCCAGACATCCACCAAAGCTTCTCCATCTCTCCCCTCCTCAGCTGGACAGGGGAGAGAAAATATACTGAGGGACTCATGAGCTGAGACAAGGGCCCGGAGAGATCATTCAGCAAATACCATCACAGGCAAATCACATTTAGATTAGAGATACTGAATTTATTGCCAACAAAATCAGAGCTGGATAATGAGAAGTAACATAAGGCCTTAAAAACTCCCTACCCCCCATCTTTCTCAGGTCTACCTCCTCTGCCCAGCAGTGCAGGGATACAAGGTATGGAGGTTACAGTCAGTTCACCACCAGTTGTTTCTGCATGTGCTCAGAGAGAGGAGTCCTCTCCCCATGGTGACAGCTGAACTCCTCCAACATGAGTCCAGCCCACGGGCAACAGTCCTTCCCAAAAAGCTGCAGCATGGGTCACTTTTCCATGAGGTGCAGTTCTTCAGATGCAGCCTGCTCCAAAGCAGGTCCCCCATGGCATCAAAAGTTCTACCAAGTAACTTGCTCCCCTGTGGGATCCTCTTCCCATGGATCTGTGGATCCCTGCCAGGGCCCTGCTCCATCACAGGCCTCCTACAGGGTCACAGTCTCCTCTCAGTCCTCCATGGGCTGCAGGTGGATCTCTGCATCCCTGTGCCCTCCAGGCAGGGGCTCGGGTGTTTCATCATGGGCTTCACCACAGACTGCAGAGGAATCTCAGCTCTGGCACCTGGAGCACCTCCTGCCCCTCCTTCTCCACTGACCTCGGTGTCTGCAGAGCTGTTCTTCTCACATGTGCTCACTTCCCTCTTCTTTGGCTACAATTACATCTGCACATTAACTTTTTTCTTATTTTTAAATATGTTAGCACAGAGTCATTACCACCATTTCTGATTGGCCCAGTCTAGACCAGCAGCATATCATCTTGGAGTTTGCAAGGATTGGCTCTGTCAGACACAGAGGAAGCTCCTGGCAGCTTCTCACAGAAACCATCCCTGTAACCCCCCTCACCACCAAAACCTGGCCACACAAACTGAATACATCAGCAGCCTAGGGGGGCTGGCCATCATTAACATTGCCCTGGTTTTCTTACAAGGGTACTGTGGGAGCAGACTCTGGTTGCCACTATCCCATTTGCCTTGCTCTCACCCTTGGCTTCCCATTCCCTTTCCCTTGCAGAGCAGCTGACTCTTGCTGTTGTTTGGCAGTAGGTTTCCTGTGCCCCTCCACTACTCCCAGAACCTTGCCGTGCAAACCCTGTTCATGACTCTTCACACAAGGGTAGGATGGAGCCAGTCCTGGCTATTTCTGACATTTTCAAGGTATCAATTCCTGGATATACAGCAAGACACATAGAAGCTGTTAGAGCACAGATCTGAATTAGAGGTATACAGGTTTATAATTTTTATCGCTAAGGTGATGTTCTAGGGTTATAATTTACCATGGTGAATCTCGTCACCAGGATTCAAAAAGTTTGAGTTTTTTTGAGTGATCTGAGGCTCCAAAAGTGTTCATCTCCTATTTCTTCTTTGCTTTGCTGGTGCTGACATTGAGCTAGGAGTCTGGGAGGCCCTGAATGGATTGAAAACACACTGAGATCTTTCCACAAAGTGATTCCTCATACAGAAGAATGCTTGTATAGAGCAAAATGCTGGATGAGTGCATAGGATCAGTCAATCCTATCATCATAGCTGATTACTAGATAGATGGAATTGTGTTTGATGACCTACAGCACTGTAGATGAACTTGGAATAAATATATAACATGATAATTTTTTTCTAAAACAAAAATTAATTGTTTGAATAAATTATTTGGAAAGCATTATTACAACATTTCTAACTAAGGTTATAGAGATTTTTCAACACAATAATTCTTCTTGGCTAACAGGCATTTTTTATTTGAGAAGGATAATTTTCACTTACATATGTACTAATATGCCATTATATGTAAATATAATATTCATATTTTATATATACTGAAAATATTAAATGGGATACAGAGAGTTTAACAGCTACTGGATCTCAAATAAAAAATATTAATTAAAGCTGAAATTCAAAATCTGGGTTTGTTTCATACAAAGCAAGAGAGAAAACATTGGGTGTTGCACTCAGTGAGACTTGTGGGTCCAACTCAAAATATTCTATGATTATACATCACAATTTTAGAACATTTACATTCTATTGTATTTAGTCTAAACACCGTGTAGAAATAACATTTTACTACTATTTTAAAATGTCTTTGACTTTGTAGTACCAAAGTCACGAGTTCTCTTAACTACAACCTTTCCTAATTAGTCTGCAAATAACACTTTAATAGCAATAATCTAATTTAAAATTACATTTTTAAACACTTAACAAAAGGCACACCACTATTCAAAGTAACAATATAAAAGCCACAGTTACCTAATTCCAGGTAAAGTGAAGAAAAAAGTGTCTAAAGCCTAATAATATCTGAAAAAAGTAAAAAGCCTCAGTGGTCACTACTTGAAGAGAACTGAGGTACGCTTTTACACTTCACTAAACTAAGGCTTCACTAAAATAAACAGTCATAATATACTAAACATAGCCTATGAAATTAGATGTTTAGTGCAGCAGCCAGTGCAAGATTTCGAAAAAAACCATTATATATTAGGGAAAGGGTGAGGTTTTGTGCAGACAGAGCTTTTATCACATTGATATTGCATTGTAAAGTTTAGACAGTTTAGGTGTGCAGACAGTCACTAAGAATGCACAGAACTGTCAGAGATACCAGTGCACTGAATTCACATGACACAATTTTACAAATGGCATGTTTCAGAAGAAAGAGATGACTGACTTTTTTCTGCTGTAATATTTTTCATCAGAAAATGCCATTTCAGCAAAACCAATTCATTTTACGAGAATATCTATTTCATTGACACATTATCTAAGAACTGTATAAATAATCCATTTCAATAAGGTCAAAGAAATAGATAATTTTGACTTCTATATTAATATATGCAATATATTTACATGCAATATATCATTTTGTCAATAAAATAAAACCAAAATATTTCAGCCTTACCAAAGCAAACGTATTTTAAATATACCTAAGCAGAATATTTTAATAAAACCCAATTAAATGTTTTCAATTTTCCAGATTGCTATTTTTGAACTCCATATTTTTAATTCCTTGCAAATGCAACTGTCAAATATTAGAAGTGTTGTACTTTAGGAAAACATTATCTTGATGAGCTATATGTAGAGGAGAAAAAAATTAACCCTTCAAGAGACCAGTAATAGGACCACAACTACTTTAAAAAGTTTTATAATGGCTTGTACTTCTGACTGATTGTCTTTGGAAGTGAGTTTCTTGGAAAGTAATAGTCCACATACACCAGAATTTCTCTTCAACATGTAACTTGTAAACTTCTTCAGGTCCTCCACAGCTGAGAGGACCAAACTATTTTATCTTAGTTAAGAGATAAAGTTAAAACAGTAAAGATAAATAAAGCCTATTTGTTAGTTAAGAAGTAAAATCTTTTGCCTCTCCTGAATAAGAAGCACATGAAAATGCAGTATAGGGAACTTCTATATTGCTGTTCCCTCTGGTACTTAAAGAGGGTTTTAAGACCCATTAACTGTTTTTCAACCCTGATGAAAAGGTGATTACTACTGGTTCCTTTTTCTTCCTCCCTCAGTGGATTTGGAGACAATTTCAAAAGTTCTGTCCATAAGTTATATCACATTTATAAATTTATTACTCTCAATCATCATTCACAGAACCCATTGAACCAGCGTATAAAACCCCTATATTTTAAAGCATTGAATACCAAGTCAATATTCACTGAAGGCAACAGTGATTAATTCCATAAGCTTCTACACATTTTGCTGGTTCTTTTTCAGAATGGGAGCTTTCATGTAAAAATAAATTCTCACACACTTTGGCTGTGAAAATATAAAACTATTGATTTAGGGAATGAAGGCTGTCTTGTCCACTCTGCAGTCAAGACAGACTAAACAACTTAACATCTGCAGAAGTGTAGATGCCTTTCACCTGGATAGGATTTTAACTTCAAGATCAGTATTTAACTCTTGAAATGGTTAGGGCCCAATTTTCAGTTTGTAACAAAGTGCAGAGATTTTGTAATCAAGATCACAGTTTAGTTTCCAGTTATTCCTGCTTCAGCATCTGATATTGCCTCCTTCCCAAAGCAACTGCAGAGAACAAGAGTCTCACCACGAGCAGCATCCCAGGGGGCAGCTTTTGGCACAGCTCTTGCTGCTCCTGCATTAGGGCCAGTCTGGCAGGCAGAGACCAAGTTCCTTCAGCTTTCTTGCTGCACAGGTCTGACAAGGGAATTACAGCCTTGTTCCAAGCTTAACAAGACAATTTAACAAATGGTTTCCAGATGGCCAAACCTCTATTTTACACAGAGGATCTGACACCTATATGGGATGTTATGCAATCTCCTTTGAACCAGATAATAAAATGTTCATTTTTTTTTCGTTTTACACAAATAAGTGAAAACCAAATCAAACTGAACTATGTGATATTAATTTTGCCCTTCGTTCTATGCAGTTCTTAAGCCTGAACCAGAGCTGTGACTGGGTTTAGGTGTTACAGTGTTAAAAACTCACTGACTTCTCATGGAAAATATTGACCAACATTCAATAGTGGGAAACATTATGTCCCCTCATGAATTATAATGACAAACAGCTTCCACTCTACACTGGTGGAAACATTGATTAATACAATTTTGCTTATGTTTCACATTTGGGATAAAAATCTTTTGTATAGATTTTCTTGCAAAAGAAGAGAGGCTATGTTGACAAAGGTGAATAGCTGATATTATTGGGAGCCATTTCTGAAAGCACTTAAAATAGAAAACATTTGAGAAAAGAAATAAATTCACTAATGAAATTCTAGAGGGACTTTCTGAAAGCACTGTAAAATCAAATAATGCTGAGATTGTCTCTTGGATTCCAAGTGGTGCAGGTAAGTATCTGAAGTGTGGTGCAGCACCTGCAAAATTAGGGTGTGCTTATGCTGTGTGAGTGCTGGGGCCCCATTTAGTCCTATTTTCAGGGCTGTTTCCATCTTATGGATCTTAATTTTTTTAGGAAACACAAATTAACCTAAATTTCTATGGATCAGTCATGCAGTAGGAACATTTTCCCCCAATATTGCTGTGCGCAGATAAATCAGATTTGTTGAAAGCTGTGAGAGATGCGAGAGGGATCACTGTGGTAGGAAAAGCACTTGTACACTTAAAAATTTGATTAGGTTAAGCTTTTTAGGTATAAAAATTAATATAAAGTATTGTGTCTGATAATACTAATAATTTTTTTTAAAACTCCTTTTTGGATAAAGTTATGCTCCCAAGTAAAAGAAAGTATTTTTCTTTCAATAATTTCATAACTTAGTTTTGAAAAACTGTTTTGTTACTGCGTTGAATTGGGTTGACCTTGGTCAATGGCCACACAGCCACAATTTCACTCCTCTTCAACAGGACAGGGGGAGAAAAAGAGGATGAAAAAGCTCACAGTTTTGAGACAGATCCTGTAGCAATTAGTGTCACAGACAAAACAGACTTGACTTCAGAAAATTAATTTAATTTCTTTAAAAGTAAAATTGATATGGATAGTGAGATACAAAGAAAAATTCTCTCCACCCTTTATTGTCAGGCTTTACTTCACTCCTTCATCCATAACTCTCTGACCTTGTCCCATCCTGAGCAGCACAAGGGGAATGGAAGCTATGGTCAGCTCTCTCTCCCTGCTCCTTTCCATGGGCTGCAGTTCCAGCCAGGAGTCTGCTCCAGGGAGGTCTCTCCACTGAGCTGTGGCTTCCTTCAGGAAATATCCATCTGCCACAGCATGGGGTCCTGCACAGGCTGCAGGGGGACAGCCTGCTTCCCTTCAGCCACTCCATGGGCTGCAGGAATATCTCAGCTCTGGCACCTGAAACACTTCCTTCCCTCCTTCTTCACTGACTTTGGTGTCTGTGGGACGATTTCTCATGCTTTTATTTTTTTCCTCACTCTGCTCTCTCACAGACTCTGCCATGAAGCATTTTGCCCTTTCTCCAATATGTTTCCTGAAGGCATCACCAGCTCCATTGTTGGAATTGCCAGCAATGTCCAGCATGGGGCAGCCCCTGGCCTTTCCTCACAGAGAACAACACTGCAGATCCCCCCTCTACTACCAAATCAAATGCACAAATACAAAATCTGACACCTCCTTCCCCAAAAATGGAAAATAGTTTTCAATTAGGGTTTTTTTACACTTTGTCAGTTAAAACTCCCCAGAAAGTAGGGAGCTGATTTTATATCAGGCTATAACATCCTCCCTTGCATTTTAATGTTCAAAAGATTGCTTTTTTCTTTTTCCATTTGCCAAACAAAAAGAGCAGATTTTTCTTCTCTGTGATTAAAAGAATCATAAAGTTACAGCTTAAATCTCCCTATGTATTCTATTCTGTAGTCTGCAAATGTTTCTAATTAGCTCACTGGTTGAAGTGGCAAAATGCATTAAAGACTGAGATTTTTGGTGTTTTGTTTTCTTAATTGGAGGTCAAAAATCCTTGAAACTAACAAACAGATGTAGGACATACCAATAAAGCACAAGAAATACACAGCTCATAGCTTTTGGAATATGTGGATGTAAAAAAAAAAAATAAAATTTATTTTTAGAAGAAAGCCATTAGAGGCTGTTAGAAACAAGGATTTCACTCTGGCTTAATCAGCAAAAAACCAATTCTAATAGCACATAAGTGATTTTTTCTAAGTACAAGAATAATTAATAGCCTAGGATTGAGCAAGAAATAAGGATTACCTGCTGTTCTAGGTTTTTTCAGACACTAATAACTCTGAAAGTGCCCCATTTTGTAGGACTTAACTAACATGCACACTGTTTTACCATTTAGGCAATTAAGAAAACTAGTTTCAGTAGAGAATAACACAAAATACCTCTCTTTTCAGGAATAAAAAGGAAAAAATACATAAGGAACAGAAAGACTAATGGAGGAAGATTAAGAACTATGAACAAAAAACAATTCCTCTGTCTCCTGTGCCTGATGGTGCATTTTAGACTGATTTTAGAGTGAAGAGATGCAGTAATTGACCTTGAAAACCTAAAGAAAAATCATATCAATTTTTCTTTTAAGCATGTGTCAAATAGAATCAGTTCCTAATTACAGGCCAGGTAAGGAAGTTGCTGTTGTTACCGTATATGCAGAGCCATTAATTTGGGAAGAGATGGTAGCATTTTTCCTGTACTTTTAATGTGTCCGGAAGATTGCACAGAGGAACTGTGGTCTATAACTACAGCCTCTGCTGTAGTAATGCAGCTAATTAATAGCAATCCATTATGTCATTTATACTATATAAAACTTAACTTTTCTTTTAGGAGCCAGATGTACTGTTCACTAATCACTCAGAGCAAAAGAGTTTTACACTTTTAAACCTTAGTGCCTAAGTTCTAGCTGATCAGCGTTGTATGACTTCAACATCTGTGCACTCCAAACACCTTTTTTAAAAAGCTGCAGTTTTTTAAACTGAATTTATTTAATTGGAGTTGTAGAGGCAATTTAGCAGCCACCTTACACTGCTATTTTTAGTCTCACTTTAGATTAAAACAACCTTCTTATTAATTCAAGCAAATCTACACCACTGAATTGATTATAAATTGGATTAGTGACAGTAGCTACTGTTTCACTGGCAGTGTTGAAGGACTGGAACTGTGCAAAGGGCAAAATTTGCAAAGTAGATTTGGAGGTTTATTTGTCTTGTTAGGTGCCAGTAGCAATTTAAAAAGTCCTACATATTTACTCACTAAAATCTCAAATTTCTATTTGCGCAGGGAGCAATTGAACAGATTTTTTGCTTAGCTTACAATTAATTTTGTTACTTATTTGGAAAAATTATTTCACTTACCCACATGCTCCGGTTCAGTAGGCATGCTCAGAGCTTCTGAATATGCATAAATAATGCTAATAAACTGCTTCGCAATAAATAATTAGGGTTTGTATAAGAAATATGGAAGATCAGATGAAATTCCTTTCTTTGATCTGGAGTATGACTTTTTACTTTAGTTCCTCACACTCTTTCCTTGTAGGCAGCAACTTATTTATTCCTTCTCTGGCCTGTTTTGTGCATGCTAAAACACTGGGTTTGCCAGAAAATAACAATGACTCTGTGGACAGATGATTAGCACAATTGCCAGGGCTCCAGATCCTCATTAACATCCTTCTTGCTGCAGAGGAGTTTAACGAGAGAGAGTTTGCCACAACATAATACACCTCAAAGAGACATACAGAGTCAACTCATGCATAAAAGCATATTTCACACTGCTGAAATAAAGATTAAAATTAATAGAATATAGCAAAACAAAATTTTAATTAGGAGAAATGTCTGTCAAGACTATCCAGTGTCCAAAGTGGGAATACTGCTGTGCAGACAGAAAGCCCTCTCTCTAAAAGTTAGGTGCCAATTTGTTGGATTAATCAGTTCAATTATGGTTGAAGAGGTCCATGATATTTCCTGGTAGCTGGTCTCAGCCTGATGACTCTCTACTGAGCATATGGATTCACCTGAGCCTTACACTTAGGTGTCTGCCTCCTTCTGTGTTTGTGAGGCATGTACCCCCATACATTGGTGGGCCTTGTACAGATCCATCACCAGCTCCTTTGGGGCACTACCAGGCCTTGTTGTCCCCACCCCACCCAAGGGCCCAGGAGCCCCTTTCAGCTCATATGGGGATGGTCATTCTCTGCCCCAGCTTATACTCCAGTCCTCTCCCTGGCCCTGCCACTCAGAAGAATCTTGAGATTTCTCTGCATGTAATTCAACTCATGGGTGGACCCTCAGGAGCCCATCTCCTTTTGCCCCTTCCTAGTTCCCTGGCTGGCCTCTTACCCTGGGTCTTCATTTGCTGTGCCTGAGGTGGTCAATGATTTCGTTGCTGGTACCTGGTGTTGCTCATCCTATGGAGAAGGCACAGCCTGTGATATGGGTCACCCTTGGCCCCTGTCCCTCAGGGACTATCTGTCCCCTGCTGCACTCTTACATTTGTATCCCATGAGATAAATTAAGAGTTGTGTAATCCACTAGGCACATTAGCACTATATTGTGATACTTAGTAATCTTGGACTAAATTGCTCTTAGAATTATAGATCTAACTGTTTGCTGAACAATAAACACCAAAATTCCTCAGGAAAAGAAAAAGAAACTGAACCTAGGTCTGGTCAAAGATGATAGCTGGAAACAGACTGGAATGAGATTCTTCATTAGGGAAACAATCCACCTGTATGTCAGGAAATCTGTTTTCAGAGAAAAAACAAAACAGAAAGCTCCTTACTCTTGAACTGACAACATCCAGGCTTAGTGCCCCAGGAAAATTGTTTACATACTTGTGACATATTTCAAAAAGTCAGAGGGTTGCAGGCTATATAGCAATGTCTATTATAGCCCCTCACTTCTTAGATAACCAAGTGTGAAACCATGCATTTCAAAGGTAAACTGAGAACCCACAGCTTTTTATTTTCTTCCATTTTCTACTGAAAAGAACAGTTAGACTCAAAACCTGTACAAATATTTATCTTGAGCAGCATTTGGGATGTACAGCCAACTAACCGTGCCCTGGGCTTCAGGACTGGGAACACCGTACTAACATCAAGAACAGCACAGTGAAGTTCCTCGTCCTTGGATAGCTGCTCCTGAAGCTCTGCAGTCAGTGCTGAAAACATTTTGTTTTTCTCTCAGGTATTGGTAGTCAGTAATAGTTACTTCACACAACATTTAACTTTTTTCTTCTCTCCTCTTTTATGTGTAGCACTAGAAGGATTCTTTTGGCATATTAAATTGGTTTGACTACTTTTGTCTGTTAAGTTTATATTTCATGAGAGGTGCATCCATTACAATAAAAGCAGCAGAACTGGCAGTTAAACAAGCAGCCTGCTCCTCTAGAGCATTTGGTTGTGCCCTTAGTAACTAAGGCAACAATCTCACAAACTCTGCAGTAGCCTCACTCAAGTCACTAAAAGTGTCAAAAAGTATCAATTAGAAAAACAAATTCCCTGTGGACTAAAAATCTCAGACATACATGTACCCCAAGATCAGTTTTTACTGCAATTCCTATAATCAGTGACACCTGTTTCTGCTTGAAATTACATTAATGCTGCCAGACATATGCAAAGCCAGTGCTGTTTTAAGTCAGTAAGTGGCTCAGAGCTTAGCTTAACCTGAAGCTTACACAATCCTCCAAACCATTTTTGCTACAGGCTGGATCAATGGCAAGTACTGAATACACCTAAAGACAGAATCTTCCTAAAGCACTGACAGATATCTGATTATGTTACCCCAAAAAAGGTGTATGTCTAAAGCATATAAATTTTCCACTGCAATTGTGAGAGCAATGAAAGATTCCTGCCTAACTGTTGCAGTTGTTGAGACAGACACAACCAGCACCATCACCAGTCCCTTATTGAAAATTTTTCCTGGCTTCTCTCAGGCAACTCCACACAGCACTAACTTCTTTCCTCTTTCTTTCTGCAAGTTTCCTTCTTCCTTCTGCATGACTGGCTAACTCCAAGCTGTCTCTTACCCAGCCACCATCCCTGCCTGTCCCTCACACAGCATCTTCTTGCCTTATCTGTCCCTTGCACAACCTAATGTCCCTTACCTCAGCACAGCCAACAGATTCCATCTCAAACTATAACTTACTCTTGACTAGCTAACCCACTCTTTTATAACACCCCTCCTCATTGGGCAGGCAAGGCTGTTTGCATTCCTCAGCAATCAGTACAGCTGTAATTCATTGAGGAAAATTGCCTTCTTCACTATCCTTACAAACCATCCTTCCACACCTAACCAGAGCTAGTCAAATGATGGAACTCTTCTTTCTCTTCAGTTCAACACTGGCTTGCCAAAGGCAATTGCTTTCTGAAAATCTTGGCCAATGCATGTACCTTGTGGCAACAAGATGTCTAGGTCATGGCAAAGCCAAAATGCCTTCAAAGACCTAGACATACAATATTATTTCCCCTGGATTTTTTTCTGCAGGTACTTTTCACTTGATTTCTGGGCTTCACTAGGGAGCACAGGAAATTATCATGTCCATTAAAGTTTCTGAAGCTTGAGACCTTTGTTACAGTATACTCCAAAATTTGGTTCAGAATTATGTTTTGTGACCTCCATTGATAATAGATTGGATTGTCACTGACAAATGGAGCAGCTGCTGTTGTTGCTTAAACCCAGCCAGAAAGTAAGCCCCATGAAACCACTCATTCCCTCCAACACCAGTGAGATGGGGGAGAGAATCAAAAAAAGTGAGAAAACTCATGGATTGAGGTAAAGACTGTTTAATAGTTCAAGAGAAAGCCATACAAACCGGCATAGAAAAGTAAGGAATTCGTCCATCACTTCCCATTAGCAGAGAGTTGCTCAGCCACCTCCAGGAAAGTCAGTCTCTGTCACACACAGTGGTGAACTGGGAAGACAAATGCCATTACTCCAAGCGTGTTCCCTCCCACTTAATTTTTGTTCACACATATATTTTATTTATATGCAGAGCACGATGATATATGGTATGGAATATCCCTTTAGGCTTTTGGGACAGGCTGTCCTGTGTTGCATTTCCTAGATACATTGTAAATGGTACATTCTGTGACCCCTGCTGTGCCCTGTATCTCGGCCCCTCTCCGCTCCTGGCCATACAGGGCTGGCTGGGATCCAATTTCTCCCCGCCCCCCTTTCCAGACCCTAGAAAAGATCTGTACCCCCGACCTCTGTCTCTTTTCCCCTCTTTTTCTCTCTTTTCCCCTCTCTTTTCCCTTTTTCTCTCCCTCCCTCTTTCCCTCGCTACCCACGAGAAATAAACCCTGTAACTTTATCCGGGGAAAGAGCTTCTTTTGTTATCTTATTTACGTCCATGAGGCAAGGGCCCAGGGAAACTTCACCCTAACACCTGAGCTAGACCAGAGGAAGGGTGAAGAACCCCATTTTAGGGCCAAGAAAAAGCCTCAGTCCTGTTTTTGTCCTCTCCCAGCTCCTTGTGCCCTCCCAGCCCTCCAGATGAGGTGAGAGGTAGAAAAGGCTTTGATGTTTTTAAGTGCTCCTCAACAATAACAAAAGCATCCCTTTGTTATCAACACTGTTTCCATCAAAAATAAAAAACAGAGTCCCATACTATCTGCTATGAATACAATTAACTTTATTCGAACCGAAACTAGCACATTTACTTATGTTAAATGTTTTTAAAGTCTCTGTCATTCCACTCAGCTTTTGCAGTGAAGGTAGGTTCACAGATCTTCTGGTTATCCTCTGCTCAAATATAATATATGCACATTCTGATGCTAAAAATATACTGCAGGATGTTGTGGTACTCCAGTTAGGTGTAAAGAAAACATTGGCCTTTATTTTCAATTACTGATGTTTGTTTGAAATTCTTCTGGCATTTTACAAGCAATAGAGAAAGTAATTAAACTTATTTTCTGACAGATCTGCAGTTTTAGAGGATTTGTTGTTTAAAAGAAATGTTTGTCCTTTGTAAAACAAATTATAATCATACATCTTTTCTACTCTACTTTGATGATTAGTTTCAACATAGACAACGAACAATACAGATGTGGCAGCAACTTGCAAGTTACTAATATTTTTCTTTTCATTTAAATCTTGCATTTTTATATATCAATCCTTAATGAAACTCAGGAGCTGCTGGTCAATTAATAGATGCATCATATCAAGAATAGAACATTTTAAGGAATGCTGTCACTAATAAAGTCATGAGTTGAATAAGTTTCCAGAAAAGTTTTCCAGAAGAAAATTCTGTTCTGCAAGCAAGTCTTAAAATAGTCTTTACTTACCAGATGTCCTCCACAAACTGAGGATATTTAAACCTCTTAGAAATCTAGGGGATATTTTCATCTAGAAACTGGGCAAATTACAGAGTAGAATACTCTCAATTTACTAAATATCTGATAATTGTATCTCATCTAATTAAGCACCATTTGTTCATAACATGAACAAATATAAACAGGAAAAAGTCTAAGTTCAAAAGTAGGTCAGTGCTATTTACCTAGGTGTCAGAAAATGGTATCATAAATCTTAGACTTTAGTTGAATTAGCATGATGACTTTCTTTGTGTTGAAATGTAATGAGTTTTGTAAGCTACTTGGATTTTAAAGTATTTGTACATAAGCTTTGTTTCCCTGTTTTTGCTTTGTCCTCAGAAAAATTTTATTTTGTGTGTGAGTGTCTCTGTAGGAATGAAGTCAGGCAGAAAGTACAAAGCAGTGACTTTGAAACAGCAGCAGTCTCTCCTGAAAGCAACAGGACCTGGGGACATGTAAGTCTCTAAAGACACACAATCATCTTCAAGCACTGCACAGAATTTTTTAATGCTTGTTCACTGCAGTTATACACTTCATATGATGACTCAAAAGAGTGATTTGGTGAACGGAGATGTAGACTCACTAAATAGACTGGTAGCGTCAGAAAATTTAAGTTCTTATAGACTGGTAAGGTCAGAAAATTGTAAGGCAGAACATATAAAATTAACTTGAAAGTTACTTGGCATGCTTTCTAGTACCATGCAGTCCTGTACCATGTAGGATGTTAAAGAAATTAAAACTAAATCATTACTAAAATGGATTGTGAATTTTTAAAAATAAACCCACAGAATGGTTATTGCACTAAATACTATGAAGTCAATGTAAACTATTCCAACACAAACGTGCCCCAAACCTTTCAAATTCAGAGTGTTTTGTGGGTGTTCCCAGAGCATCCACTGAAGCTTTACCTTCTCAATAAATTAAAGCATTATTAAAGCTGCACTAATTATCTGTGTGCCTTCCATTGCATATCAAGAGATTATACTCTTTAAAGCAAAATAGCAAAAAGGACACTTTGCTGTGTCAGGATAATAAAGTCTTCATTACATTCTAGCTCAATTTTTCTTTTTTTATCTTTTTTCTTTTTTTTTTTTTTAATGGGGAAGATATAGCAATTTTTGCTAATGTTAATAGGGAGTGGAGAGACTTAAAATAAGCATTTACCCTAAGGACATGGATTAAAGAACAAGCTCATGCATCTTTTTACCCTGGAGGAGATGTTTGGTTTGTGGGTCACTGATTCAGCAAGACTGAGATAGAAAGAGGCGACCTGAACACCACATCTTTCAACAGGTAGAGACAGAGGTTAAAGGTGAGCTGTAGCCTTTACAACATTAGCTCCTATACACAAATTTTATTAACAAAACTTCCTGAAGCTGATGGCATTCAGTGTCTTTGCTGTATCAGTGCATTCTCCTTCCAAAATAGCTGGAATTTTGGTCTCTAGCAATGAACCTGACTTTTAGTTTGTTTTGTCATTCTGCCCAAAGGCTAACAAGAGGGAACAATTGCTACATTGCTGCCAAGAATAATTTACTATGTCTGAAGTGAGCACTGGGGTCTTCATGTCCTGGGCATGATTCCCACAGCTCCCTTCTAGGAGCCAGAGTAGGGTTTTACTCACAAGTATCTTAAAGATTTCTAAAGACTTCAGTGAGAATAAAGTTTAAAGCTTTTCTTTTTACCACCTTTTATGGAGCTTTTAACCAGCTTAGGAAATTGGCATGTCTTGCTTTGTCCATTAACTTCCTCAGGTTTCTGTAAAGCTGCTTGTGAAAATACGACCACAAGCTCTCCTCTTGTTCCCTTATGGCTTCATAAGAGAAAGTCTGTGAATGGTCTTGTGAGATATTCCTTCCTTAAAAACTCTGCTTTGGGAGCAGACAGGCAATAAATAAAATCGAAATTTACCTATAGCTATTTTATATTTCTGGAGCTTCTAAATCAAGACACATCTTTTTAAGGAAAACTGATCATTTATTCATTATGATAATCTTTTTTTTTTTTTTTTCAGAGGAGAAAAATGACTGGAAAACAAGGGAAGCCAAATCACAGAACCACAGAACCAGAGGATATTCTGAGTTGGAAACAACCCACAAGGATTATCAAAGTCCAACTCCTGACTCTGAACAGGACCATTCCCAAGAACTACACCACGTGTCCAAGAGTAGTGTCCAAACACTTCCTGAACTCTGTCAGTCTTGGTGCTGTGATCACTTCCATGGGGAGCCTGTTCCATCACCCAAATACCCTCTGGGTGAAGAATATTTTCCTAATGCCCGACCTAAACATTTTTTGACATAACCTCATGCCACTCCCTGATGACCAGAGAGTGATCCATGCCTGCCCCTCTTCTTCCCCTCATGAGGAAGTTGTAACTGCAATGAGGTTCCCTTCACCTTCTTTGTTGCCCTCCCTTGGACACTCTCTAACAGCTGAATGTCTTCCTTTTATTGCAGCACCCAGAACTGCCCCCAGCACTGGAGGTGAGGCTGTCCCAGCCCAGAGCAGAGCAGGACAATCCCTCCCTTGCCCGGCTGGCCATGCTGTGCCTGATGCCCCCAGGACAGGCTTGGCCCTCCTGGCTGCCAGGGCTCTGCTGGCTCATGTTCAACTTGCCACTGACCAGGACCCCCAGGTCCCTTTCTGCAGCACTGCTCTCTATACTCTCATGCCCCTGTCTGTCCATGCAGAGTTGCCCCATCCCAGGTGCAGAATCCAGCACCTGTCTTTTTTAAACTTCATACAGCTGGTGATGGCCCATCTCTCTAATTTGTTGAGGTCTCTGCAGAGCTTCTATACCTTCAAGGAAATCAACAGCTCCTCCCAATTTACTATCACCAGCAAACTTACTTAGTACCTGGTCAAGTCCTGAGTCCATGTCATTTATGAGTCTTGCTATCCTTTCCTGATCTTGACATCATAATACTTGGGCCGCTAACTTACCTCTTCCACAGTAGAAAACAGTGGCTCATGTAGCGTTTTGGAAGTCATCAGCTCAGTAATACTGGAGATCTGTCTCCAGAACCACTACCACTGAGACTCAGAAGCATCTTGAGTACAGTCCTCATTAGTCGTTGACAGAACTTATCCTGGAACACTGGTAAGAAAGACCCAAACCAAAGCACACCCTGCAGTTTATGAGGAATTCAAGCAATAGTTTTTGCATACTAAAAGATAAAAGAATAAAAAATGAAATATTAGTAGTAGTTAATTGTTGTAGCTGCAAAATATTGGTTTTTATTCATGTATAATTGGAATTACTTTGATGAACAGAAGTATCCCTAGAAAACCTAATTAAGCAATAGAGTCTCATCTTCTCCACTTATCTAATTCAAAAGAGATCTTTTGACCAGTTTTTCTCACTGTCTCAATAGTTTATTTTAATATTGGTCTGTAAATAATTTTATATGAAGTAAATCAGTTTCAGTGCAAGACATGCAAACAACCCAGTATCTCTTACAGCCCAGTTGGTAGCTGCTGTAAGGAAGGGAAAAGCCTCAGAGACGAGATAAAGGTAATCTTTGTAATGGGTCTCCAGCATCCCATTCTAGTAGGATGCCAACAAAGCTGGAAGTGGGAGATCAGCTCCATATTCTGGTGTGGCATGGAGTCTATAGCATTAAAACTTAATCCTGTAGACCTAAACTTTTGCTTTTGCTAGATATGTTCAGAGAAAAGGGGGGAAAAAGTGTCATATACCATTAAATTTTAAATTATTTAATGATCAAGAAACAAAGTTTGGAGTGAAGCTGAACTTCTTTGTTTCTTTCAATCTTTTTAGGTCTTCTTGAATATTTTTTACAGAAACCTAACTTATATTGCCATTAGCCATCATTCTCATTTTTCAGAGGGGAAAAAATCCATTCTTTTCCTATATTAAATTAATATTAATAAAATCTGGTCTTTTTAGGTCAATTTTATTTATATATTTATATAGTTTCAACTTTATTTTTTTTCATAAGAAACCTCAAAGTACTTCTCTTCACATTTGGGTTAGAAAGTGATGAATATTATGGTCTTTTTCTGTGTCTCCAATCCATGAATTCCATAATTTTATTTTACTGTCCAGAGATGTGATGACTTACGTGCTTCCTCATGAAGTTAGGTACTTAAATTCTGAAGGTCAGAGTAACTATGACCCTGCTCAGTCAACAACTGCAAAACACTAGATGAAACATTAAATGTGACTCAGTGTTCTTCCTATAAGGAGCTGTTACCAAGAGCACAACCGTGGGTGTAGGTATTTATTGTTTTCAGGCTTCACTAAGTTTCATCATGATAATTAATTCATGAGATAAGGAAGGTATACATGATTAAGGTCATTTCATCACCAAACAAAAAGTGAGAAGTTGTCTCTTAGCCCTGGTGTTTGTGCTATTTATAAGTCCAAGTTCAGAGGGGAGTCTGGAAACCAAAGGCTGCTTTGATGATTTGTGTGACATGTCTTCAAATGAAGAAGCAACTATGATGGAAAGCTCCCTAGGGAGTTTCTTCTGCCTGCAGGCATAACCTGTTTTTTTCCTAGGATTTAGTTTCAATTAACTCCTCATCAGCTATGTGCTGAGCTCAGCAAGGCACCAGACCAGTCAACAGTCTTCATAAATTGTGGGAAAAAAATTTAATATAATCTGAATTATTTATCAGAGTCCATCATATCCTAGACTTTCTTCCATGTTGTTTTGTTAACCATGGGTATGATGATACAGTATTACTTTGCATTTTTGTATGGTTATTTATGGTCCCACACAATGCCTGCAAAAGATACTTTCTCTAATGTGATTGTATTTTGCATTCTTTTTTCTGTCACAGTGAATGGATCTCTAGATATTTAGTTTATATGTTTTTATGGTCTACATTGTTTCATTTTCTACCTCTGTTTAGGTTTTCTAAGTAACATCTAAATCAGTGTATCCCCAAGATAAGATGTAAATCACTTATTACAGGTAGAGTTAGCAACTATATCTATATTTATTATTATAAAAGGGTTTGACCCAGATGACTAATTTAAATGCCATAAAAAATGTTTATCCAGAACAAGGTACATTTTAGAATGCATGAGCTGACTGACAAAAGAGACATCTTTAAATGCTACTTCTAGCCAAGATTTTATATTAAAACATGTTTTATGTACTATACCTTGAAAGCCAGCCTCTGTTCTGCTTTCAAAGTGTTGTTCACTATGTCAGAAGCTGTGATAAATGACAGTGCCTAGGTTGAAAATTTCTACAAAAATAATCAGCATTTCATCCAAGAACATGATCGTGAGACAAACTTTTTATAAACAAGCCCAAAACTAATCAGAAGGGTGTCAGGGTACCTGGTGATCTGACTTTATCCTAGCTGCTTAATGGAGGTAGAACTTATTTAAGTACTAGTAGTGTAGCAAAGATAGTGTCACGATCCGCTGTTAATACAGAGTGGGGGTCGTGATGGTTCGTTTGATCTCAAAGGTGCAAACAGGCAAAATGCAGGGGACAAAATCAGTTTATTCAACAACAGCAATGCATTTTCATTAAATGCCAACAACTCAGTTGCTATAGAGGGGAGAGAGATAGGAAACAAAAGTATAGAGAGAGAGAAAAAGAAAAAGAATGGGATGGGAAAATAGCTACCAACAGACGAGACAGACGTCCTCACGGGTCACCCGATCTGTGGGGAGATCTCAAAGGGTGTTTTCCAGAGGGTCGCTCTTTTATAGTCCTTCTCCAAAGTGAGTGGCCTCTGGCCAAGAGGTGGGAAGATTTATGGACCACTGTGTGGTGCTGCAGGAGACAGGTGTGGTCGGGCAGTCCTCAGTTGGTACAACACAACCTCCAGTTGGTACAACACAATCTCTGGTTGGTGCCACAACAGCACGGTCCAGTGAACACAATACAACAGCACACAGTCACCTGACAAGCATCCACCTTGGCCAGGCCAGGAAACCATTGTTTGGAGTCAGCCTGGCTGGGGGTCCTCGAGGTCTCCTTGCCACGGTCGGGAGGCAAAATCGAGGGAAACTTCGGACCAACCCTTACAGATAGCTACTCGAAAAATTACTTTAGGAGTCTTTTCATGGACCTGTCATGTTCCTACAGACAACGTCCACTCATAAATTTTGCATGAATCCTCCAGAAGACTGGTAGAAATAATTATGGAATTCTTCAGTATTTGTAGGTTTAATTTTCTTTCACTGGTTAACACCTCGGAAGGTCTTAAGGAACCTGAGTAGTATTCAGCTTCTGCTTATATACCAGCAGGATACAGGCACATTATTGAGCTACTTTTAGAGGTATATTATATAGATAGTCCTATTCAAAAAGATCAAAATGGAAGATGGGAATGACATCTCTCCATTCAACAACACTTCATTTTAGTAAGCAGTTTAAAATACCACTTCCCTCCAAATAGTCTTTTCATTATACTCACTGTACAATTTACTAAGAAACAAATAAAATAACAAGATTAATAATTTCCAAGCATTTTTGTTACTAATTGTGCTTGTTACTGCTCAAAAGGTTGAAGGTCTTCCTCCATTTTAAGTATGACAGAAGAATGAAAACAAATACAGACTGAATTTTTTACTGGTGGTGTGGCTTAAACCCAGCTGGAAATTAGGCACTTTGTGGCCACTCACTCAGCCCTCCTCTCTTTCCCCCACCCTAATGGAATGGGGAGGAGAATCAAAAGTAAAATTTATAGGTTTAGATAAGAACAGCTTAATAATTAAAAACAAAGTAAAACAAAGTAATAATGGTAAATAATAATATCAATTATAATAATTATAATAATAACAATGGACACAAAGAAACAAGTCATGTGCCATACAAACACTTACCACCCACTGACCAATGCCAGGCCCCTCTTCCCAAACTCAGATCAGTCCCCACTTCTGGGTAACTCTTCCCAGTTTATCTGACAGGTATGAAATTCTGTGATGTGGAATATCCCTTTGTCCAGTTCAGATCACCTGTCCCAGCTGTGCTTCCTCTCAGTTTCTTTTGTTTATCTTCTCCCTGGAACAGCATGAGACACACATAAAAATGTCCTTGACTTAGGATAAACAAAAATTAACAAAACCCAAAAGGTCAGCGTGTTATCAACATTATTCTAAATCTGAAACACAGCACTGTATCAGCTGCTGGGAAGGAATTAACTATCTCAGCCAAGACCAGTACAATTGGCTTTTGTCTAACATAGCAGTGAGGATATTGTGTGATGAAATATGGTTTAAAAAAGACTTAAAGCAAGCAATGTTACAGATTGTCTTTGAGAATTTCTGCAGACCTGGTAACACCTCAGATGCCTACAGAAAGTGCCTTGACAATGCTGCCCATTGATTTCCTATTTAAGGGTCATTTTCTAAGAGGTGTGTAGCAACTCAATGCACTTGTATGATAAGGGGAAGGAAAGAAGAAGTAAAGCTTCAATATAAATTTACTGGTAGTTGTAGTGGTGGTAGTAGTAGTAGCAGCACCAGCACCAGCAACACCAGCAGCAAGGGTCAAAATAGATTAAATTGGCTAAGATCAAGTTCAGCATCTACTAAAACTGATAGACATTGGTAGCCAAGTAGCAGAGCAGGATCTAGCTATTGTAGGACTATGGAAATGCTTTTTGTGTAAGTCTGGTAGTACTCAGTATTTTCATTTAAAACCTAGATAATGGAGAAAATTATGAGAAATTGTTAAAATCACATTGGTCAGAAAGGGAACTCAGGCTCTTTGGAAGCCTCAGAGTTCAGAATGGTCTTTTGCAACTCACCATGATCATTAGTTGTCTTGGTATTAATGACACCACCAAATAGACAGTACTTGCTAGGTAGGCAAGCAAAGGGGAGCAGGATTGCACTAAGAGGTAGATATTAAGCACTAGTAGCAATAGAAAAGCCTTTGATCTGTATAATACATTAATTTCACAAGGCATTTATGAAAAGTTTAGAATGAAAATGACATCATCAAAATGACACCAAAACCACTTTGAAAATGTAAATGTCAAGGCAGGTGCCTCTGACTAGAAAAGACAGTGACTGAATTTTCCAAGATATGAAGTTTAATTTACAGTAAAGCCTAATTTACAGTAAAAATATTTTGGATGGATCAGGAAAAGTGCTTCTTAATATAAGACTAGCCAGAACAGGCTGTTTAATAGGCTATAGAAACATTATCATTTCAAGATCTGAAAGAAGTCACACAAGTTTCTCACATGGACAGGCTGGCTATACTTGAATTGCCTCAAAACAAGAAGGTAAATCATTTTCCAAGGTCAGGCTGTTTGCTTTTGTTTTGGCTTCCCCCCCTTTCCCCTTCATTTCTATGATTTTTCTGTTTCTATATTTTTATACTTAAAAGATAAAGTTTACTTTTCTGCCTTACATTGTGTATTCCACAAGCCCGTGATAATTTTTCATGTTCAAAACATCACATCCAGTTTATCAAACAATCTGGGAACTATTAGGCTTATAGAAAATCCCCACTATCTTGCTTAGCTGCTCTTGACACAGCATCAATACTGAAGCCAATATGCTAAACAAAGTTTCTGCTAGATCAGCTACATGCAATCATTAATGCAGAGAAAGAATCTAAACAAAATTATGAAAATAAACCATACAGGTGATAAATTGTAGAAATGGGACAAAAATCACATTGCAACTATATGAAACTCATCAATGAGGATCTTAGAGAAAAGATAATGTTGAAAACTATGTGAAAAATCTTCAGAAAAATATTTTGAAATCCCATAAAAACTACAACACAGATGATGTCAGCCTTTGAAACAATACCTGAGGAGGAATTATATAGCCAGAACATCATATTGGTTATTGACAGAATCTGAAGGATAGATTCAAGAAGGAAAAAAGCAAGCTTCAGAACTACATACAACTCTACTTAACCATGGGTCATGGTAAAGCTCTTGGAGGAAGAAAATGCAGGCAAAGAAACTATGAGTCTTCCATAATGAAAGGAACAAAATGATCCAACTTTTGAAAAAATCCCACAGTGAAAGGGTTGGGCCAGAGACAATGACTTAGAAAGATACTGTGAGATAAAGCGTTAGAGCAGATCATTGTGATTATGGGAAAAGAGCATGTCATACCCACCTGTAAATCTTTAGTTGAATAGGAGCTGACCAATAAAATTGGCTATATCAGCTTAGTCATATAATAGTCATAACTCAACTGATCTTACTAGCTAAGATGAGCTATTACTATTTTGTCCAAGAAAATACAAGTGCTGCCTCTTTTTTAAGTTTCTATGAATCAAAGGGGGAAAAAAAGATTAGCTACCTTACCAATACTTGTATTTCTTATTGAGATCACAATGTTTTCTTAGCCAGATTCCAATATATTTGTAATATGAGGGTAATAAAAAAGTTTGCAATCTACTCTTCTGATTCAGATAAGGCTAACTTATTCCCAAGGACTTATACTACACCTCATATTGGTAATATTAATTGCATAAAAATAGGCTCATGAATGAGAAGATAGTTGGAATGACTGTGAGAAGGCAAAGGCTGAAAGAAATAATCATAAATTCAGGGAAAGCAATTTAAAAATTTCAAACTCTAAGTAGGAAATAGGTCTCAGGAGAATGCCACGCTGACTATGTTAGATTCATCTCATATTTCTAGCTAAGTTCCTTCAGGAATGAGCATTCAGAAATGTAGTCAATGTAATGAAAGGAAGAAATAATACTCAGGTAATATTGCTAAATATGAAGCTTATGGAAGTTAGCATTGCAATAATTACATATAAATTGGTCCCACTGTTGTTTTTTCATACAAGTTTTTCCTATTAATACAAACTGTAATCCTCCTGTATTCTCAATCTTTTATCATTTAACATCACTGAAATTCAATATGTAAATGAAAAGTTTAGGGTTTTTTTCAGGAGAAAGGATTAAGCCAACCAAACATGGACTCAGACCTTGAGGTAAAGAAGTGGAAATTTTGAGCTTCATACTTCTATATGGCCTTACATGTTCAAACTGCTGTATGAGCATTCATTAGTGAAAAATGTCTCCTTTCATCATCTCATGCTAATTACTGAGAGTAGCAGCAAAATGTTAGTAGCACTAATGTACTCTGCACAAGATAGTACCCTGCTATGTATTAATTAGCATGAGAGTAGGAAAGAAAACTGTCTTTAGGAAATATCGCAGGAGTGAAAAAGGAACAGGAAGGGATAATCCTGTTTCGAAGTACTTGAAGGCAACAAGAAAAAAAGCCAAACAAAATAAGCAAATCTTAAGAGCCGACTGCAACATTTTGTTGTTCTTTTTCAAATTGTCATAGCGAAAGGGGAAGTATCTTTTTAATGAT
The DNA here is from genome assembly GCA_037013685.1 of Acridotheres tristis. Taxonomy (NCBI): domain Eukaryota; kingdom Metazoa; phylum Chordata; class Aves; order Passeriformes; family Sturnidae; genus Acridotheres; species Acridotheres tristis. The sequence continues at coordinate 93,635,359 of CM072884.1, forward strand.
GAATCTTCATTCATTCTCATTTTGCTTGTTGCTTGTATTCAGATAAAATAGTAACTGTCTGCACCTCAATTAAGTATTATTACTAAGTAGTCTTTGATTATTACCCTGTTTGTTCCTCACAGTGAGCTTGTAAATCACTCAAGTTGAGCACTGTGCCTTCCTCAGATGCCCTGCAGGGTGAAGACTGATTTCTCAAACATTCCTTGGGATCGGTCTCTTCCCCTAGGCATTCTCTTACTGGAATTTTAATGTGATTTTCCACTGGTTTGTTCTGTTTTAGAAGTCTGTGGCAACATTTCCTTTTTATTTTAATCAATTTTCCCAATGATTTTCTTTTTCAATGAGAAATGCAAAACTTCGCAATACTTTGAAGAACAACATCTGTTCATTTGCATGGAGAAGATTTTATTTTGTGTGTTATTTTTCATTCCACTAGTAATTGACAAGCAAGAAAATTTGAAGTATCTTCTGGCAGAAGGAAGGGAAATAATTTTTTTTTTCTCATATGTATATAAAAGTGAAAACTATACAGTTGTTTAAAATTATACCAAAGACGTATTTAAAAACTTTCAAACAAACAAGCAAAGCCAAGATACTACGACTGTTCAAAAACAATTTGCTCCAGAACAGCCATTTTCATTAAATAAAAATAAGCATTTCTGTATGTCAGACTTACATCCCTCAAAGCCACATGTGGAAAGTGCTGCTAAATTTTTCAATAACATGAAAGCTTAGTCCAGTAGGAAGTGGCTTTTCTCCCATCACCTCTTTGAGGTTTGAAATCTTTATGATATGGGATACTGCTTAAAAATGTAATTCACATCTGGCTTCTGAAGTTTCTAGGCACATAAGGAAAGACAGAATATCCAAGCAAAATTCAAAGTTAATTAAGAGAAGACTGCAGCCATGTGGAAAATCATATTACCACATGTGATTTAAAAACACAGATGAGGACTTAAACAAATAGAGTAATAATTTGATGTTGATTTACCCACAGATTCAAGGATATGCTTGAACACTGCAAACTAATTCAAGGGACTAATACTTTATGTATTAATTATGCACATTCCTTCTTCACTGATTTGTCAGAAAGCACCTTCCCTAGCAAAGAAACTTTTTTTTTTTTTTTCAGGAGTCCATTGCAGCCTCCTCTATATCTTTGTTAGCAAAAAGGTAAATTTGATGCCAATTGCTCTTATACTTTTTTTCCATAAGTATTTCATAATCTGTCATTTAAGGGCTTCCTAACACCAATATTTTGAAAACCAAAGCAAAAGCAAGCACAGAGAGTTCTCTGTAAAGCCACAATACATATCTATGATATTACACAAAAATTATGAAGAGCAGATATCATTAATAAATGATGTTGATCAATATCTCTATGCATTTCAAATAACAGAATTTTGGATAAATGCCTCTGTGTTTTACAATAAGTCCACAGGGTATGGAAATAGCTGTGGCAATTTTTTTCCCACTGTTAATTATCTCATTTTCAGGACAATCAAAAAATCATCTCCACTGTAGAAAAAATAGGTGACTATATGGAAGAAAGTTACAATGGATTTAGAATTCCATATCCAGCCTTTAAGTTTACTTTAGTGCACAAACTTTACACATTTTGACTTGACCAATCAAAGAAAAAAATATTCCAGTAGGCATACTTTTCTTATTTCCGGTAGCAAATATTAAATCATATTTGAACACAGAAGTAAAATCTCAATGAAAGGAACAACAAAAAAGTCAATTTGCAAGTATTTTTTTCCCATGTAAGTAACTGAAATTGTGAATAATTTGTGAATATATTTTATTCTGGCATATTCAAAAACTAATTATAAACTTTTAAAATCTTAGGTTTGTAAGTTTCAGTTTTGCGTCTGTAAAATATACTGGTATATTGCTCTGAGTCCTGCTACTGTAGCTAAGTCATATTTTGCATGCATGTGAACATACTTATTTTCAATATTTCAATCACTTTGTCAACAGTGAAATTTAGGGCTTGGAAGGTGACAAAAGAAGCAAGTAAATGGATATATTTAGAGAACATAATCTTCTTTGTTTGCGTCATATATAGCAGTCTTACTTGTATCTTACAGATACTGGTAGTATGGCAAAGCTCCAAATAATTTTCTTACCTGAAAGAAGACAATAAAATGTGTCAGTCATAGATCAGGTGAAACACTGAAGACTTTTTTCATTGCTCATATGTTCAAAGAACTGTACAATTTAACTCCCTTGTGGAGGTGTTGTTGGTCTGTTGCTTGTTGAGTTGTTTTTCTTCTCTTTTGGTACTTTAAAGAAATTATTTCAAAGCAATGAAATAATAAAATAGATTTTTTTTTCCTCTGGAATCGTCATATTTGTTTTTTCAAAAAGTACACATATATATGGCTATGAAGATATGGGTACAATTTTAAAAGAAGGCTCAAGAGACATATCTAGGACTTCATATGACCACCAGTCTTACTGTCTGAAGCATTAAAAATGAACACTTATATTTTGAACTTGATTTTGCTTCCATTGTTTCCACATTGACTTTCTTGAACTACAGCACTTATTCTATACAGACAGTTTTAAAAAATATAAGTTTAAAATAAATGCAAGGCATTGATAAACAAATACAACAGACACCATCTGAAACAAGCATCACCCGTAAGAAGCTATCAGACTATATATACACTGGAATATAGTATATAAAGTATATCCATTGGAAAGTAATATAATAAAAATCCACAACATTTTTATCACAAAGTCATTGAGACTTTGCATGCATCATCCTGGAAGATAGCCAGTGGAAAAATGCACAGACCTGGAAATCTTCAATGTAGTTTCCCTCACCGGAGGCAGTAGCTGACTCGGCTCCCATTCTGTGCTGTGCATTGTGCCAGGGTTTCTTTGCTCTGTTTATTAAGCTGGAGACACAGGCAACTCTAACCCTGGCATTGCAATTCTGTTTGCAATCAGAATCGGTTGTTTCAGTCAGAAAAGCCAAGCTGAGAAAGTGGCAGCAAACTGATCATCTCTCAATAACTTTTCATCCAAACTTCCTCAGGGAATGTGAGGGAGGAAGGGGACTTTGATCAGAAAGCCAGTCCCTGAACAGTTGAATCTGAAAAGCAAGTTTTCACCCATCTCAGTCATGTCATCTCCCTTTAATCTGGGAGTGTGGTGGATTCAATATGCTGGACTAAAAAGCAATGGCAATAGAAAATTGAATACAAGGATGCTCAAAAGAGCAAGAACAAGATTCTTGTTGCAATTGTGTTTCTATGTCCTGTTACACCATATGCAATTATGCAGAGAACTAAGACATATCTCAAGAGCCACTCAAGCTGTTCTAGGCAGGAGCAGTAGTTTATTTAGTTTTGTAGAAAACATGTTAATAAAGATATCTGGATGTCAACTAGTCCGTTCCCTGGCCCAAAGGCAGGGTCCACTGAGAGGATGCAACAGCTGGTGTAGGCAGTACTGAGCTGCAGTCTGCCCAGCACGTCAACATCTGCTCTGATGTGAAGAGCTGAGACAGAAAGGTCTAAAAAAAAAAAAAATCCTTCCTGCTGTTCCTACATTTTGTTCTTTCTTGAGAAGTACAGTTCCTCATCATACTGGTAAACCTTACTGTCACTGCAGTTCATTGTTAGTTTCATCTATCCTAGGAAATTATATCTGGCAGAAGCATGGTCTGAAGTACAGGCATGAGAGCATCTCATGCAGAGGTCAGCTTGCTTTCAGGCATGGCTGCAGTTTGTGCCAAATAACCTCTGCCTGGCTCCTGTTCAAAAGACAGCACAAGCCAGAGACGTTTCCGAGTCTGCAAACAGTAAAACCCAAAGAAGCACGAGGATTTAGTCACACACACAAACTCTGCTGTGCCAGGGCCACAGAACAGGATCTCGTCAGGTTTTCTTGCATTAGTACAGTTATAGGCACTCAGGAAATGAGCCAAAAATCTAATTTTCCTTCCACTTTTCCCGTCTTTGGAGATCTGGGATTGATCGCGTCTTACTTTTGGATCAAATTGCTGTATTTACTGTTGAAGAAACAGGGATACATCCTTGTCCCTCTACCAACACATATTTCTGGCATCAGAGAACTCAGCAGTCACAAATTTTCAGTACTCACACCTCAGTGCTCAGAAGAAAAGGAGGTTCACAGAAGAACCCGAAGCTGGGTCCATTTCTTTGGAATTCTATATCAATAACTGAATCTCAGGGTGGTCCTTTATGTTACTTAACAAGTGTTTACTGTTTGATTCTGTCTTTGTGGCATTTTTTTACAAAGGTGATATTGCATTCATATCCCACTTCCCTTAGTGCATTCTGAAATCTGTCCAATCAGTCATTTTCCACATTCATAGCATGTTACAAACAACCCAAGCCAGCTCGATGCATGAATGACATGCCAGAAAGGCACAGTATAGTCACCATAAAATGAACATAACATTGCTCCCAAAATTGACTGTAAACTAGATGAAAGCATAGGGAGATGCTTATTTGTTTTTCATGAGAAAAGAAAATTATGCATCCGGATAAGGAGATTGTGCATTACGTATATTATGTGCAATAATTATGCTACCATTTGAATCTGTTCCAAGGAGTTCCATTTTACACTTGAAAAAGTCCTTTAAGTCTGCCATAGCCCCTCTGAATTCTTCATAATGTTGGCTTCTTTCTACTCAATAATGACATAAGACACACCACCATCAAAATACAATTATATAACATTCCTGTGGCAAATGAAACAACTACTTACATGTAAAATTTATATTAGGAGAGTAGCATATTTTTTGACATCTTCTAATACAATTTTGCTGCTGGAAATCTCCAAGGAAAGGTATCACTGCGAGCTGATGCAGCTCCTTGTTGCATAGAAAGAACTGCTCAGAAACAGAAGACTGCTATGTTAAGTGGCCACGAGGAGCCTAATTAACATTTTCACTCAGCACTGCTTTCTTAATCTGAGAGCCAAATCAGATTTCTATTCCAAGGCATTGCATCTAAAACAATAAATCAAACTGAAGTATTGCTTGGCCATCTTCCAATGGGCTGCTAAATGCTAGTTCCTCTAAAAATTAGAGATTAGAATCATTATCAATGCAGGAAAAAAAAAGCATAAGCTTTGATCTGTGAGTATATTGTCTCTACCTATTTACATTTTATTGTCTCTACGTATCTGCATCTTCCATTCTTTCTTACAGTCATAGCCATTTTCAAATGTCTTGAAGCACTGCTGAAGAACAAACAACACATAAAGATGCTGAGTAATCTTAATCGAAAAAAAAAAATTATTTTTCAGTGACTTCAAGACACTAGTCCTTGCACAAAACCCTCTAAGAGTAAGCAACCAGACTTTGTATGTGCTGATTTGGCAGCATTGTGCCAATTTGCACTGACATCTAATGCATTGCACTTGGCAAAATCTGGGGTGCATGCTGGCTGTGATGTTGAGTAGGCAAGTATATATAACAAACTGTTGTCTGACTGTATTTTTGTAGGTTTTGTGTTGTTTTTTATTCCCTGTGACTTGGCACCTCCTAAACGCAACCATTTACTTTATCATTTAGGAACAGCTTTTAAATTTGCTACAATCCCTAGAGGATCTGGGGTCTTCTAAATGAATCAAGTATTTATGATAAATAAACAGTGTTTTATGTTTGTGATGGATGAAATTTTTCTCCACAGGTCTTTCTGGCCTGTCTAGGAACTGAGGACTGCTGTTGGATGAAAAATAGATATTGCAATACGTTTCCTGAAGGGTGTTGTACCAGAGAATGAAATGAAGGAGGACCTTTTCCATGAGCAGTTATACAACCATAAATTTTATTTTGGATATTCTAATTGTGGGAGCTTATTTAGTTTTGATTATTTAGATTTGAATACTAAGAACATTTTTCTTTCATAACTTTCTTACTTGCACAAAATTCTACATTCCATAGAATATCTAAGGAAAATATTAAAACCTTTAATTAATATAAAAAAAGCTCCACTGCCATGGATGAAGTCACAGTGGTGACATCAACTGAGAATCTATCACAGAAATGAGATGTGGCTAATGGTTGTGAAGTGCACTTCTTTTTGCAAATTGTGGAAGACAAAAATGTGATATTTTTAGAAGCAATATTGTAAGAGACAACTTATGCATGCATGATATTAATGGCATAAGACATTAAGCTCTGAATGATTGCTTTTCCTTGCTTGCATACCAATACATTATTTTATACTTAACTGATATCTCATATGGCTATCTCTTTTTCCACTCCTTTATTTATGTAAGATGTTTTCTCCTTTTTCTCTTTTGCACATTTTGTTTGTCTTGTTATTTTTAGAGTCTGAACATTTATTCTGGGAATAGGTTTTGTCTGTTAGAATGAGTCAGGCCCTACCTCCCTCTCTCATCCATGCAAGCACACAGGCAGAACTGAAATGTCCCTTATGTCTTCAGAGCAGGAAGAGACTCTCTTGGTAGCATGTAATTTATTTCATATAATAGAGCTCTTATCACAGGTGTACAGTGAACAACAGTTACTTTTGACTTGTTTACAGATGAGTTTGGTTGTGGTTTGTTTTCTTTTAAATCCCAGTGGAGATAATCTCTACTAGATTCACACTTATGACCTGCAGACTAATGTAAAACTGTTGGATTCCTTACTGTTTAGTAGAACACATACTTATTTATTCTTATATATTTTTCCCCTGTTTCTCATACTGTTATGTCAATATTGCGTGCATGGCCATACATTATTTTATAGACAGTGTGCTTTATGTATCCATTGAGAACTTATCTTTCATGTTTTTTGTTATAAAAGTGACGTTTTTGATACCATTGTGTGTTTCCTTTGGGCAAATAACATTTCATTCAGTTACATCTCTGTATTTCCTTTAAGCTGAGATGTGTTCATGATGGCCATCAGTAACAGTAATTACATTATCTCTTGCAATTAGGACAATGATCCTTTTGCTTCCTTGACACACACTCACACATGTGATGCATACATACAGGGAAGTAGCAATTCCAAAAGAAAATTTATTGGAATATATTGGATAAATTTTATAAGTAAGTGTATCCATTTTAATCAGCAATTTTGCCTTTTTTAAAAGATAGATTTATGGATAAAACCTCACAGTAAAACTGGAACTATAGAGAAGATTTAGAAAGTAGGTTTCTTTGGATAATTACATCATCATAACCACTGTAAGCATAACTTACTCTTTTTTAAAAAATTTCAGTCATGGCCACAGTAGGTAAGATAACCTTTTTTGTTCCACTTTCAACTCCCACACTTCACTCAATTTTTCTTCTTAAATTGGATTAGAATCTCTTGAGTAGAAGCAATTACCTTGATTCTTTAAATTCTCTGTCGAAGAAAGGAGGTTTCTGAAACACAAGAAAAGAACAATTTTCATGATTGTTTTTCCTATGTTGCAAAATCTGCCAATCACTTTCCAGGGAGGAACTGAAAAGAAGAAGAGGAGATGAGCAGGGAAAGGAAAAAACATGTCAGAAACTGTACATGCACTTCTGTCTGTACTTTACATTTGTAACTTTATGGTCAAAAGTCCAGAACTATAATTATTTTAAATCTGAATAATTTGTAATCTTTTAATCCTTTTACTTTGCACCGATCTTTGTGACGTACTCTTGAGACCATTATGCTCAGACTGTGTAAAATACAACAGTTCCATAGTAGACGTATGAAGTTTGTAAACAATTGTATTTTTGGACCTTAGAGTCACAGAAATACACTGAAATAACAGACATGTAGGGAAATACAGCTTGTCGACTTCTTATAATATACAGATTTGTCCAGTGATTCTAACTGAACTTGAGACTAAGTTTGCATGAATTGCATACAGAAGGATCAAGAGAGAGGTGTAGAAGGCAAAGCAAATACGTAATGCATATTCAGCAGTTCAATGCACAAAGGGAATCTGATGAATACTTTATAAGCCTAATTTATAAGTGTACCCCCACTCCCTCAGTGTGCACCGTTTAAATTAAAAGTTTGTACATCCTGTATGACATTCTCAGATTGTATCAACCTCAGAGTGCTTTGTCTCATTCCTAGCAATGGAATGTGGGTTTTGTGCACATTTTGCAGAGTAAAATGAGCCCAAATACCAAGATACACAAAGAGAATGTGGCCGTCAACTTTGAAAATGTGTTGGCTCATTTCCTTCAATTCTTCTAATTGCTTAAAAAATCTAATACATATGGGGATTTTTGTCATCTTAGTTAAACGCTGCTGCTAAACACTTGACGAATAGGTTGCAGATGTCACACACAGCTAATGTAGGCCAAGACAGAGCAGTTGAGTTAAAAGGACTACATCAGTGGATGTATGATAATTTAGACCTACACTGCCTTCTCAAATAATGATTCCTGCAAATTAAGGAGAAGAATAGAGATTGTTTGCTTTCTCTAAGAAGTGACAGGATGAACATCTTTCTCTATGGAAGTGTGATACTTTCAAAAGCTTAGCTTTAGAACACCTCCATTAGGAATGGTATGTTCTAAACTCAGAGTAAGTGAATTTTAAACTCCTCATCCAACAAAAAAAGCTTAAGTAATGCCTGAAAACTTACAGGTACAAAGCCTTTAGCAGGCATGATATTAAATCAATCAGGTTATGTTAATTTTCAGGTCAAAAAGAAATTACTATGTATTGAGAAGGATTCTTGTCTTCTCAAGTTGAATCATTAACTAATGTCTTCACAAATGCATAAAATGCACCAAGGTACGGATACACAGTGTTATGGGCAAGTCTATAGATCTGAACATTTATCAAATGCCTGACTTTAGGTCCAGATATGTGGTGAGGGAAAAAAGTACCACGAAAATTATGGACTATCACTGAAGGTAACTAGTGTGTTTACAAAAGAACAGAACTCCATCTGTTTTACTAAAAAGACATTCTGTCAGCAAGAACGACCAACAGAAGTTATCCCTTTTATGCATTGAAGAACATATTTTCCCAGATCTTTTTCAACTACAACATACTATTATAATTACTTTTGGATTTAATTTCTCTAAATTTAATTTCTCTAAATACCAAAAACCAATTTATTTTAACTTTCTAGTTAAATTACTTTAAAAAGTTTTCATACCTTATTTCTTTGCTATAAATTCTAAAAGTAAACTTTTATCCTAAGAAATTTTCAAACCCTGGTTATCTTTTTATGTTATTGAAATGGTTTCATAGAGGGTTGTTTTATCCTGTTTTCCAGTGTCTACATCTTCAACCAAATTTGGCAATATAGCCTCTTTTCTAAGGAAACACTGAAGAATTAAATGCTTCATGGTCATGATACTATAAACTCAAGTTCATATAATTAAAATAAAGCATACTTGATTGTGAATCTGTATTATTTCAGTTATATAAATCATCAATAACACTGACTTTTTTTTCCTCTCTCTTCACTTTTAAAAATGAACAGCATTGCACTAAATGAGGGTGTTTTTACTCAGGAAATGTAATAACAGGAGCAGATACAATTATTTTAATCACTGAAGCATCGTCTAGCAAGTAGGAATTTAACAGAAGATTTGGGCAGATCTGGGATATCTGTCACCAGGAAGAGTTAATTTGATGATGGTGCATCTAGAATGCTCCAAAAGAATAAGAAAAGTAATGCCTGTAGGCAAAAGGAATAACAAACAAGAGGCAAATGTACAGAGATATAATGGCAAGTAAACAGTGTGATTATGAGTATTCAAAGCCTCTAAACAGAGATATTTGACAATAGTCTGTGGTCATATTTTTTATAACACAGTAAATAAAATAATCTCAGAGCAGTGAGGTCATAAAGTTCCTACAGAGAAAAGGCCCTGGGTGCTCACACCTGTGTAACCTGTCACACGATTCCCAACACACAGATTCAGATCTCCAATCTCTCAGCCTAGGGAGCTGCCAGCAATGAGGATCCTGTAACTGGTCTGGATCATGAATTCAAATTGCAAATTCAAGCATAATAATAAATAATTATTCATAATAATGAATAATTGTAGATCTTAGAAGATCCACTGGAGAAAGTTATATTTTATGTTTCTACTGGTGAGAGTAAAACCAATACTTTTTATTTCATCAAAATGTGGAGGAAGATCCCTCAGCTGAATGCTTTTGAGTCCATAACCCTTTGGAGGAAGATGACATTTTCTATGGAAATCCGTGCTACACTATTAGATTAAAATACATGAGGCAGGTACGTACTGAAGGACATAATATATGCATGATGGAATAAAAGAGAAATGTCACTGTAGCACAAAGAGGTTACTAGAGGTTATTCTCTTAAAATCTTTCCGTCTGGGGGAGGTGGAGAGGGAGGCAACTTTTATATCAAAAGGTCATTTTGGTCTAGCAGACTAGAGCTATTCAGCTAGGCAATCTGTTTTTCTCTCTGTGTTTGTTTCACTCTTTCAAGTCTATGTCTTTAGCACTCAAAACCATCTGGAATGAAATGTTTACTTTTGAAAGTCAAATAATTCCTTTTTCCCTCTTTAATAAATATGGAGATGCAGAGATATGCAAAAAATAGGTATATTATGAAAAAATGCATGTGTATAATGCATGCATATATACACAGAATCACTGAGGTTGGAAAAGACCCTTGAGATCATTGAGTAAACTCAAAAATGCCAAGTCCACCACTATGTGCCTATGTCCAACATGTCTTTGAAATACCTCCAGGAGTGGCAATTCCACCACTGCCCTGGGCAGCCTGTTCCAGGGTTTGACAACTCTTTCAGTGAAGAAATTTTTCACTACTCTGGCTCTAATTGAGGTTGTTTCTCTTGTGTTATCACTTATTACCTGGAACAAGAGATTGACCCCCACTTTGATATGCCCTCCTTCTATGTAGTTGCAGGGAGTCTCCCCTGAGCCTTCTTTTCTCCAGGCTAAAAACACCCCAGCTTTCTCAGCTGCTCCTATTAAGATTTGTGCTCCAGACCCTTTCTCATCTCCACTGCACTTTTCTGCAGGTGCCTTCATGTGTTCATGTAGTGAGGGATGGCCTCAGTAGTACAAGGGGACGACCCCTGCCCTGGTCCTGCCAACCCCATTATTTCTGACACAGGCCAGGCTGCCTTTGGCCTTCTTGTCCAGCTGGGCACACACTGGCTCATGGTCAGCCACTGTCAAAGAGCACCCCAGGTCCTTTTCCATTGAGCATCTTTCCAGCCACTCTTCCCCAGCCTGTAGAGCTGCATGGGTTTGTTGTGACTCAGTGAAGGATCTGGCTCTTGGCCTTGTTGAACCTCATGCATTTGGCCTCAGCCCACTGCCTCATGCAGTCCAGATCCCTCCATAGAGCCTTCCTGCCCCCCAGCACATCAACAAACATCCTGCCCGACTGAGTGTCATCTTCAAACTGACTGAAGCTTCACTCGACCCCCTTGTCCAGATCATTGATGAAGATGTTAGACAGGACTGGCCTCAAAACTTTGCTTTTTTACCCAGCAAAATGAATGCCTGTCTAAGCCATGGGCTGCCAGCTTCTCCAGCAGAATGATGTGGGAAACAGTGTCAAATGCTTTACACAAAGTCTATGTAGATGACATCTACAGCCTTCACCTCATCTATCAAGCACATCACCCTGTTGTAGAAGTAGACCACGTTGGTCAAGCAGGACCTGTCTGTATTAAACCCATGCTGACCGGGTCTGATCCCCTGGTTGTCCTGTACATGCCATGTGATGACACTCAGGATGATCTCCTCCATGACTTCCCAGGCACCAAGGTCAGGCCTTTAGTTCCCAGGATCCTCCTTTCAACCCTTATTGGAGTTTGGTGCCACAGTTTTTAACATCCAGTCAACGGAGATTTCTCCAGTCAAACAGGACTCCTGGTAAATGATGGAAAATGGCTCAGTGGCACTTACACCAGCTTCCTCAGTGTCTCAGGGTGCATGGATCCCATCCAGTCCTGTAGACTCCTTGGATTGTGGGGGTTTCATGCTGGTCCCCATCCATCTCATTCCAGCTCAAGGACAGCGTAACCCAAGAACAATTGGTCTTACTGTTAAAGACTGAGGTAAAGAATGCATTATTTCACTCAAGCCTTTTACTCATTCTTTTTCACTGTGTTTTCCTCCACATCCAATAAAAGAGGGAGACTTTCCTTAGCCCTCCTTATATTTTTTCTCATGCATTTATAGAAATGGTTTGTTATTGCCTTTTATGCCAATAGTGAGGTTAAGTTCTAGTTAAGCTTGGGCCTTTTTTATTTTCTCCCTGCATAACCTCTCAATATCTTGTAGTCCTTTCAAGTGGCCTGCTCCTTCTTCTAAAGATAATGAAATCTCTTTTTTTTCCCCTGAGTACATAGATAGTATTTATGTTGAACTATGAATCATTTATTTAGTTTATGAATTTTTATTTAATACTATATTAACCTAATTTGAATACAATATTGTGAATTTGATAATATTGAGAAACAGGAGTCCACATTCATTAAGATTTTAAATATCGTTATGGGTGACCTAGACAAAATATTTTCTTCTTCTCAACAACTATTATATGACCTTCTAATGGGTTTTTAATTATATCTACTCTAATAGAAAAAAATAAGCAGTTTGGGAGATTTTTGCTTTTAAGCAAAATATGAAAATTATCCCTGGAGCCTTTGCCTTCCCTCCCTCTGGTCACACTTTTCAGTTTTTGTTAGTATCCTATTAAAAGCAACAGCAAAAGGATTAATGTTTTCATAGTGCTTTTATATTAGTGCTTGCATGAGATCACTATGGGGGCAACCCTTTCATTTACATTTTTATTTCTTTCTCTGAACTGAGAAAATAATGGTTTCTTTTTTCCTAGGAAGGCAAAGTTGATGGTTACATTGCCATCACAGTTCTCAGAATTCTTGTGAGAATGGGTGTGTCTGAAATTCTTATTTAGACAAAGAAACCCCACAAAACCCAAAATTATGAAAATTTATTTTTAAGGCATTTCCCAAGAGAGTATGTTTGACATATTATACCTTAGGAGATTTAAAGCTGAAGCAAATTTGGAAATGTGAGGTTGTATTTTACAGTGAAAATTTCACAATACAGCCATGTGTCCCTAAAGTCCTTAAAGAATGATGGTTGTCCTGATAGCTATCTTATGTTTTCTAAAAAATGATGAATTGCTTTTGGGATTTATACATCTAGTACTAAAAATGCATGAAATGTTATGTCTGGCTGTTTTTTTTAGAAGAAAACCCTTCACTTAGCAGACCTGGACACGATGTAAAAGGATGTTGCAACTCAAGTTTCAATGGCATGAAAGATCGGAAGCATTTTTCAGCTAGGACCTAACAGCTCCTACAGCTCGTCTTCACAATGCATAAGGCAATGCAAAATTACTATGGTCTTCACATCCGAACTACTTTTTGACAGACAATTAAACATTTCCCTGAATTAGGGCTTACATGAATTAAGCATTAAATAAAAACAACAACCACCATACAAAAAAACCCCTTCAACCCCAAAAACTTTCTAGTTTTGATTTCTACATTTTGAGAAATAATGAATCCACTACATCAATTGACAAGTTGTCCTAGCAACAACATTCCATTCCAAACATTCACACTTTCTCATTTGAATTTATCTAGCTTGAAATTTAATAGTTCTAGATTACAAAAACTGTGCTAAACTGAAAAGCTCCTGGAAATTTCCTTTATCACAGAGGTGGTACCAGAACCAAATCTAGAGCCTATTCTCTGCTTCTACTTTTCATCCCTCTAAACAGGTGCACAAGACTGGTGCACAAGGGAGAGCTTCAAGTACAGGTGCCTTTCTGTACATTAGGAAAGCTAACATGACATGTGCCTTCCAGCCTGGGGCCCAAGGATACATCTGCCGGAAATGGAGACATGATCCTCTCACTGGTCACCAAAGAGACCAGTGCTGCTCCTCTGCTTCCCCTCTTGGGGAAGCTGTAGACTGCTACAATGATGTTGTTCTAGTTCTGGCTCAAAAATTAACATGTCTAAAATGAACATGTCCAGACTGAGGATAATGTCCGGGTGGGTGATAAAAGCTCTGGTGGGCAGCCTGGCTGTCTAAGCACAGCTGTGGCAAAGGGCCTCAATGCTGACAATGTATTTCTATATTCTCAGTAGCCAACCCTCACCCAGCTCAGGCAGAGTAGGACAGGCAGAATGAGTCCCTTGGCACTGACTATGTTTGTGTGAGGGCTCTATGTGTCTGTCTGCATTACCTGTGTGATGGGCAGCTTACTGAACAATAATGAATGACTCCTGATATTTAGGTGGCGCTTAATTTGCTCTAGCCACTTCTATTACTGATTGTTGCAAAATTCTCTCACTTTCCTCTCAAAGATACAGTCAATAAAATAAAGAGCACATGCCCAGTGAGGGGTGGTCATATCCTGAATGGGGATAACTTTGGGATAGAGGTGTGCAATTGATATTACAATTAGGTTACAATGAACCAAGCTCATTGGAGGAGACTGATTTCACCACAGGTGCAGGCTCAGCAGCAGGACATCTCCCTGTCTGCCCTGGCTGACAGGTGCTGGGCCATTTCTCAGCTGCAAGCTACCACTGAGTTCCCCTCCCTTTCAACAGAGCTGGGCCATGGTGTCTCTACACTGCTCCCCTCCCTGATCCATCCTCCTTAGCAGGTGCTATGGATGCAGATCGTGGGTGTGAGGAATTATCATGGAATAGCTTTTGAGTATGCCAACTGCATTCCCTCCAGGGAGCAGCAACTGTATTTTACGCTATAATTCCTGTGCTGCTATAGCTTTTGTTAAGGTGCAAATATAACTTCTCAGTTCCCTCTAATTTCAGCCCCAGTCCCATACCAGGAATTTAATTTTTTTCTAAGTCTGATTTTATTATGACAAGCTTATTCTAAATAAGTTATTCTGTCTTTTTTCTATATTGGCACAACATTAATTTTTGTTCCAGATGTTTCCTGAACATCCTCTACGTTTCAATACTTTTGAAAATCAACCTTGACAGTGTAGAGAACTCCTCTGACACTTCTGTTATAATTCTTTCATGTAAATTGCATAGACATGCTGATGGTACAAGTGAAAGGGAGAGTTTAACATCCTTGAGAGTAAATTTTGTAATGGAAATTTTTTTTATTGTGAACTATGAAGGGACTATATTATCTGGATACTTCCCAAAAGAGAACAGAAATACTGAAGGAAACATTTTACTTTGTCCACTGGATTCATTATATTTTATTTTACTTCACGTTCAAACACAAAGAAGCCAGGCCCCAAACAGAAAAACTAACCACATATTTTCCTTGCTCGCTTGCTACTCTGGAAGCTTTGTGTCCATGACTTAGAACAGTGTGTTGAAACAGCTTTGCCATGATGGGCATGGATGAGAGAATTCCCAGGAGGCCCCCTGATGCTCTACAGTCACATTAACCCACAGAAAACACATAGCAGGAAAAGGCACAGGGATATTAATTTCACTAAGCAGCTGTAGTGTTGCAATTACATTTTATAATGTCTTTACTTTTACATGGTGATTGGTCACATTTACACTAGAATAAAAGTGAAAAAGAGGTAGAATCAACAATTCAAAAAAATCTACTTGATGGATATCTTAACCCTACTCCTACTCCTTAGGCTACCTGATGTATCCTTTGCTCCCATCCACAGTGTGGAAAGATAGCTCAAAAACATTGCTTCCACTTACCCTGGCTTAATGTAGGAAAAGTGATCTTTTTTTCTCAGTCTGTAATACTTGTTTATAATTCTGAGATGCTAACTTCCTCCTGTGCTGATCAGAGGGACTACACTTGGCAATCCTGAATTCTTGAGCTCCATATTTGAAGGGATAAAAGAGAATGAGGGAAAAAGAGAAAAAGGGATAAAAGAGTGGTCTCTTCATAGAGAGAATGGACAGCTAGGGCTTTATGCGTATTTTATTTAGGATCCATTACTTTGTTTGATATTACAGGTTTGTTTTACTTTATTTTCTCTTAATTTTTAGATCCGAAACAGAATTTTTTATTTGCAAGATGTACAGCCATAATTTTAAAATTAAATAGGCAAAATACTGCATTTCGGTACATCTGACATCTTCTTTTCAATGTTTATTAAGGTGTGGAGTTACAGTTATAATATTCCTGGCACCAGTGGTCTTATAAAAATAATTACAAAATATACTTAAATACTTAATACTTATAATAATATTAAAGCAAATTTCCTTTAAAAGGCTGAAATGTATCACAGATACTTTTCCAATATTTCAAACACTGTTAGCGCTCTGGCTTGTAAGTTTTTAAATTATCACAATAACCTTTCTTGTTTGTGTTTTGTGATTAATTCCATCTGCAAAGCTCACTTCTGCTGATTGTTTATGTCTGTAATCAGCTGTGCAATCAGACAACTAAAGGAGTTGGATAACTCAACTAGTTTGCATGCATATCCAGAAAACCCTGCAAGTATGGGGCAGGGGGAGTATCATTAGTGAGCAATAATCAAAGACTTCTCAGCTCTGTGTTGGACTTTAGAAAGGGGTAAGGCTTTGCAGTGGTGATGAATCTTACTGCAAGCATTTTGAATAAACAGATCTGCATTCCTGGTGCAAGGTGTTCTGAGCACTGAAGGTGGCTCCTGACACCAAAGGGGATTCAGTGAGATCTGAATTGCCATGGGGCCACTCTGCAGCAACCACATGATCACTGATCGTGTGCACATTTTGCTCATGGTCATTGATACCTCTTCCCTACCTTTCCCTTGGGACAACATCATGAATGTCAGCTACTTTATGTCATAGAAGCTCTCCTAGCTAACAATAGTTGAGTTATTTGTCCTGAATGTACATGGTAAATGTGGTCCATGCAATGGGTTGGCTTTTCATTTAAGGAATCCCAGTGAATTAGCTTTAATCTTCAACATCAAAAGGGATTTTTGTTCAAATCACTAGTGATAACTGTGCCAGCATGATGTGCTGTAAACTGAGAAATATGAGGATAAGATTCACTGTAAAGCAAGGAACTAGGTGGTGTTTCCCCATAAAAATCCTTCATAAGTTGATAAATTTTACCTTTTAAAAATAAATCTCAGATTGTTTTTCATTTAATTAATAGAATGCACATTTTCCCTCTTCACATTTCAAGTAGCTTGTGCTTTCCCTGGGTATCTTTTAGGTCAGAGTGTGTTATCAAAGACAAGGACTGTCTAATTAATAAATGCAAACAACCATGGGAACTCAGAATTCTTGGACATTTTGGTTTTGAATGAATTATATAAAATTTTATTAGACATTTCTTCAGATATTTTACATTTAAGGAGAAAAGTTACTGAGCAAAAGATAAGAACAACAAATTTTTGCTTTTTCTATGGGTACAAATCTCAACTGTAAAAATTATATTAATTTGGCAAGAATAGTTGAATTTTTTTGGTCATCAAGCCAAATGACATTAATTCAAATATTTAGCCATACATTTGAGGAGAGCATATATCTTATTTCCTTTTATGTAAACTTAACAGAACTCAAAAATACTATACCAAGAATGACACCTCAGCCATGAAACTCAGCAGGGAAGATGGTGTTTAATCACCAGTATTAGAGTCACATGCATTCTGATGACTTCTTATCTTCAAAGATGAACTCATATGAACCATAATGATCAATCTTGCCAAACATACTGATCTATTGTTAGGAATTTAAATATATATTAATCCTTGGATTTAAATTGAAGCACGCATTAAGCCCAAATGTTTATACCTGGCAGGGGGATGGGAATAGGAAGGTAACAGGGGGGAGAGATGGGCTAAAAGGAGATTGCCTGCCTATACTTGTGATGTATAGCCCATTTAACAGAGGATTTTATGAGTTGCAATTACCCATGCCTCTCATGAGAGATATTTTTCCTTCATTCTAGCAGTCCTAGTCAAACAAAAAATGTGTGTGGCATACTTTTATTCTTATCACTACCACCAAAACAGGTAGGAAGATGCTATCATAATTTGTTATAAATCATTATAATCCGCAGTATTTTAAAAAATTTTCTGTAGAATTGTTCACATCAATTAATTGCTGATGAACTTTGCCTAGCCTGATGGCACAAAGTGGATTGGATATTTAGCTATAGAACAAATTCAGTGCACAGAACTAATGGAAGTCTTCCAGCAATACACAACCCTCCTAAACCCAGATGTTTTTCTAGTCTTTAATGGTAATTTGTCCTTATAAAGGTATTAGAAACAGCACATCTGAGAAAATAATTTTATTCTGTCCTGGCTCCAAACAGGACAGGGTTAATTTTTGCAGTAGCCAGGAGGGGATGTGGCTGAGATCCACCTGATGTTATTGCTGGGGGCAGGAGGAAGGGATTCTCTCTTCCAGGGAGAAGGTGTTTCTTCAAGGAAATGTGGCAGAGGGAGACATCTGATATTGTCTATTATCAGGAAGTTTTTCCTGTGTGAATAATTCCTTTTCTTATACTATTTGTTATTAATATTGTTGTTGTTACTGTTTGTTTTCTGCATCTCATTGCAGTTGCTAGGAAATTGTTCTTATCTCAGCACATGATCTTTACTTTTTGTCCCTCTAGTCTCCCACCCACTGAAGGAGAAAGGGAGGGAAAAATTAGGTGGAGCGAATGGTAGCATAGATTTAGTGGGAGCGCTTATTTGGAGAATACCATTCGTAAATCATGACCACTTGGATGTCTCTGAAGTGACTATTTTGTTTGGCAGTTACTTAACTCTCATAACCAAATACCAAAAATGAACCAAACAACAGCAACAAAACCCAAAACCAAATGAAACCAAACCACCCCAAAACCAAACAAATCAACTAATACTATTAAAAAGACTTTTTAATAACAACCAGCTTTATGGGAATGAAAAGTGAAAGCAGAAAATTTGTAAATTAATTAATTAAGAATGCAGGGTATTATGTAAAAATAAGAGGCAGACTGGAACCAATAACTGTGAGAGCTCCCAAAGGATGGTCTATCACTTTTGTAAGAACACATCTCAGATACTCAATATGCTATCCCTCCCATATAGGCCGGCCTAAATTTGCAATTCAATTTTTGGTATGCTCAATATATCAATTAGAAGCAGATACAATAGAATGACAGATGATTTACAGATTAGTTATATTGGGTACTGATACTAGCACAGATTAGAGGTAGCTGTAAATCTTAGTGCACAACTGAGGTAAATGTTAATGCAGTCAGCTTGCTCTGCAAAGGATGCTCCATGCTGGGTGCTGTTATTTGCTTAACATCAGTCTAGGTCATCTGCACCTGGAAGTGTCACCTACACTGTCAGTGGAAAAGGAAATGTAAACGTCCCCATGGGGTGCTCATACTAAGTGTTTAGTCCTTTAAGCAGTGTCTCTTTAAAGAAGAGTTTATTGTGATAATTCCATTCTCTGGGGAAGGCTGATAACCTAAGTATCACAGAATCACAGAATCACTAGGTTGGAAGAGACCTTCAAGATCATCAAGTCCAGCCCATGCCCTAACACCTTAACTAAACCATGGCACTGAGTGCCACGTCCAGTCTGTTTTTAAACATATCTAGGAATGATGACTCCACCACCTCCCCAGGCAGACAATTCCAGTATTTTATTATTCTTTCCATGAAAAACTTTTCCTAATATCCAGCCTATATTTCCCTTTGTGCACCTTAAGACTGTGTCCTCTGGTTCTGTCAGTTGCTGCCTGGTGAAAGAGACCAACCTCCACCTGACTGCAGCCACCTTTCAGGGAGTTGTAGAGAGTGATAAGGTCACCCCTGGATCTCCTTTACTCCTGCCTAAATACTCCCAGCTCCCTCAGCTGTTCCTCACAGGGTTTGTGTTCCAAGCCCCTCACCAGCCTCATTGCCTCCTCTGGATGTGCTCAAGCGTCTCAATGTCCTTCCTAAACTGAGGGCACAGAACTGGACACAGCACTCGAGGTGTGACCTCACCGAGTACAGGGGAAGAATGACCCCCCTGCTCCTGCTGGCCACACTGTTCCTGATCCAGGCCAGGAGCCATTGGCCTTCTTGGCCACCAGGGCACACAGCTGGCTCATGTTCAGTTGGCTGCTGACCAATACCCCCAGGTCCCTTTCTGCCTGGGCACTGTCCAGCCACACTGTCCCCAGCCTATAACATTGCAGGGGGTTATTGTGGCCAAAATGCAGTAAATAGTAAAAGTAAATATAATTGAGAAATATCTCATTTCTTTAAAGCTTGGAAGAAGAGCCAAACAGATCTTATAACCAGAAATATCTTCCACATCAATGCAGTGAACAGGCTGGCCTTATGATCTTCCCTTCCCTTCCCTTCCCTTCCCTTCCCTTCCCTTCCCTTCCCTTCCCTTCCCTTCCCTTCCCTTCCCTTCCCTTCCCTTCCCTTCCCTTCCCTTCCCTTCCCTTCCCTTCCCTTCCCTTCCCTTCCCTTCCCTTCCTTCCCTTCCCTTCCCTTCCCTTCCCTTCCCTTCCCTTCCCTTCCCTTCCCTTCCCTTCCCTTCCCTTCCCTTCCCTTCCCTTCCCTTCCCTTCCCTTCCCTTCCTCTTTGTCTTGGTTTGAAAGACATGTGTCTGCTAAGGAAGGGAGGAGCCTCTCTGGAAATGGACAGTGTAAACCCCCTCCCTCCAAATTATAATAATTTTGAAATTAAAGAGCTCTCAGGCAAAGATATGGGAATAGGAATAACAGTTCTTTACTAGGAAAATTAAAACAAAAATGCAGTAATAAAAGAAAACCAAAATAAACCAACCAACCAACAAACAACAACAAAAAAAAACAAAACAAAAAACAAACAAACCAAAACAAAACAAAAAAAACCCCAACAACAAAAAAACCACCTCACCAAAACTCTGATAGAGTCAGAATACAACCTGACACCCCATCAGTCAGGGTGTTGGTAGCAGTCCCATTAAATGGTGGCTGCATCCTCCTGGATGACAGATGTGGTTCTGCTGGAGCAGTGCTCCTGTAGAAGGGTGCAGTTTTCCTCTGAAAGTCCAGTGGTGGTGTAGAAGGGTCTGGTTTTCCTCTGGAATCTAGTGGAAAAGGCTGCTCTGATGTTCCAAATCTCACATTTCATCTAGGTAGGAAATGCTTGGCTCCTCCCCCTGGCTGGAGCATCTCACAATGGGATGATGTCATTTTATCAGTCCTGCAGTGGGACTCAATGGGCCATTAACAGAAGATACTTCCCTGGTGGAAGGACAGGTGTGGAAAAGATAAAGAACACTGCCCCACCCAGTTTCAACAGATAGTGATAGAATACATACTTTTGATTGCATCCTGCATTGCAATCCAAGACACTCTTCCTCCCAGCAAAATTTCACACAGGTGTGAACTTCACTAAGGATACAGCACTCTCTGCTGAGGTTATAAGGGGTATTAATTTCCTATCAGATAAAGACTTGGCTTTAAGAAAAGCACAGATGACAGCTGTGCCCCAGCTCCTTTCATGTAGATGTCACAAAGTCCTTCATATTGGAAGGGATTTGCAACCTATTCCTAATATAGTTGAGTCTTCACTGGAAAATCAGAACTGAAAGGACCTATGCCCTTTAGACAATTTCATAAACCAAGTTCCTTCAGCCAACAAAAATAACAATTATTTGATGAATGGAATGCGTTTAGGACACATAGAAAGTGTATAGGACACTCCAGACAAAAAAAAAATTAATTTCAAACACGGATTTCAGTCACATATGGGCTCCATAACATTAATAAAATCACTACTACGAGTTACACAACAGGTTAAGGAAATATGATAGGATGAAATTACATGATTAATAAATCTTACAATAAGATTTGCTTTAAAGAGGGGGAAAATCCACCATGTCTTCCTGTCTCATATTGCACCGAAAAACATAAAATCAGTTACGTAATATGTTTGGTCTGAAAAAAACAAATGCTGTGGGTTTTGCAATGTTTCAGATGCAGCCATCTGAAATAAGAACAATGTTGAGGGCTATAATGGATCAGTTTACAAGGCTGCAGTCATAGGCCTCCAGGAAATCCATTTTGACTTAATCAGCTTTCCAATTTTTCAGGTAAAATGTAGCAGTTCTGGATCATATCCAAGAATGAGGACACAGTAATAAAAAGATTCAATACATTTTGCACAGTCTTCACATTTAAATCAAGATGCTGTTTTAGCAAGGATTAACACTTGTTTTCCCCCATGTTCCCTGTTCCTCTCCATTTTTTGGTACTGTAATGAAAACTCTTCTCTCCCTACTTGAAAGCAGTTTATGATATCCATGTCTCTGCAGATATTCTGCAGCAAGTTAAACACATGAAATATGTGACAAAACTGCTGTCCTGAAATTATATTCTGCTACAGCAAAAAGACACTTCTCAAGGTGTAGCACTACTGAACATCTTTCAGCATTTTCTGAAAAGGAAAAACATTCCCTAGTGTAGCACTTACCTTCTCTTTCTTCAGCAGAACTACCACGGTCCAGTGCTTGACCATGTCTCTGCTGATTAACTCAGGAGCATGAGAAGCAGCAGCTGAGATAACCACTGAGAAATGTGGCTGTTCTGGTGTGTCACAAAGTCACTTCTCTGCATTTCTGGCAAAATGTACAGAGATTTTTCTGCAAGTTAAGCCTAAATGTATTTCAGTTTGGGTTTTTTTACCTCTAAAGTTCATGTGCAATAGAAAAAACTGAGAGCAGAGATAAAACATGTGCATTTCTGAATTTGTTTGATTAACAGCTAGAACAACTCCTTTCATTTTCATGGTCTCAGGCAGAGAATCAGAGGAGGCTCAGAATGATTGATGTGTGTGTGTCTTCCTCTTTTCCCTACATGTTTGTACCTACACTGCCTTTGGAAAAAGTCATTGGGAATTAAATTATTTTGTAGAAAAAAAATATTTACATTCTTCCCCAAACAAGCAACATCATTTTGTGAGGAGCTGGTGGCAAGTGTATTTTTCTATCAGTTGCAGATCAGTGTGATCTCCTACTTAAACACTTCCTTTTCACAAAAAGTAAGATGGTTATCTGGACAAAGAATCTCTTGTTTGAAATTCCTAGTGTTTTTAATTTGATCATATTGGAGAGTAAGATAGTTTTACCTGCAGCCATATAGTGATTTGGATTGGATACTATTACTATTAGACACATTGCCCACACTCTAGGTGTGTAGGTAGAAGTAATCAATTAAATTACTAGCAAGACATTGAGATGATACAGTGGAAATTGCTTTGTCAAATTTACAGGAAATTTAATTAACCTTGGTTATCCAACTTCAGAAGTTCTCTCAATGAGGAAAAGTTGCTGCCTGTCAAAGAGTAGTCAGTAACACCACCATAATACACTTTGCTCAAGTAACCAAAATAGCATGGATGAAATGCAGTCAAAATCACTATTCCCTTCTATGGGCCAATTTCTCTAGTTGCCATAGGGGCTTCTTATTTGTAGAAACATATATTTCCTAACAGAGTGTCTTTGCAGATGTTTTTGAGTTTTGCTCCTGTTAATGCAGAAAAATTTTCCCATTATAATTGCTGCTTTTACAATTTTGCTAAGGACAAGTGGAAGACTTTACTGTTTCTCTTCTTTCATTTCACTGCAGTGCTAGGTCCTAGATGGTTTATACCATGGGTCAAGTCCTGGTCTCCACCTCCCTTCTTCTACCATTCTGTTCTTCTCCACTAAATAATGCCCTCTCTGCTACTTTTAGAATCACAGGAACTTTGGATATTAACAATGAACCTGTTAATATTTTATTTCATGTTCCAGTTCCATATTGCAGATATTCTGGGGAAAGAACCACAAAGAGAGAAGCGAGAGCTGGAATGTTCTCTCTCTACTGAAGCTTGTTTTAATCACCAGGGTGAGCCAGCATCTAACATTTTGAATATGATGGCTTAGAACCCATGAATGAAAGGGCTGAAGAGCAGGAGAGACCAACAGGCTTTCTTATGCTGCCTCTTATCCTCTAGTATATAAATATATATACATATTTTTACACTGAGCTATCTGGTGTAAACAGAGCCACTGGCAATGCAGTGAGCCCTCCTGCCAGAGTTGGCTTCCTTGGCTCTTGGAAGTTCTGGAAGATGTTTGAGTCCTTGTCCTTCTTCAGCCCTTCATTGTAATAAGGTAATTAGACCCACAACTTAGACTTGTTGGCCAAAGGGAAGGTTTAACATAGTGTTGATCAGAGTCCTCTTTTCCTTGGACAGAGAAGTGTTCTGAGAGGATTCTTTTTCATCCATTCCACTATTTCCATTTATGTCCATTAATTTGACAAAAAAAGAAGTCCTATCTTCTCAGTGCCAAAATTCAGAGAAGATACAAACTGATTAAATTAAGAACAAATGCATGAAAAAAAATTAATTGGAGAAAAAGGGGTTGCAATATTTTTATTGCTTAACATTATTCTAATATCAAATAATTAATTTAAAAAATGTATATGGCCCATAGAACTGTGGAATTTACTGTCTAGCTAGTGTTTTTAGTATCTAAATTTATA
The DNA here is from genome assembly GCA_037013685.1 of Acridotheres tristis. Classification (NCBI taxonomy): domain Eukaryota; kingdom Metazoa; phylum Chordata; class Aves; order Passeriformes; family Sturnidae; genus Acridotheres; species Acridotheres tristis. The sequence goes on from CM072884.1 coordinate 93,659,783, forward strand.
TAGATTTAAAAAAATAAAGCAGATTTTGATATGGATAACCAGTATCTAGAGGTAGCAAGAAAGCAGCGAATTTCAAGCTTCATTCTCTATTTGTTAAAGGTACATATGAGTTTTAAAGTAGTAGAAAATAATTGCATTGTTTCTAAATATGATTTTTTTTTTTCTAATTTGGATTCTACTGAAGACATTTTTTGGTATATATGCAACATATGTATATGCAACATGAGTGATTCTGGGCAGAGGTTTCTTTGGTTTCAGTGTAGCATTCTTTAGAAACACATCTAATCCAAATGAGGAATGAATATCTGAGCTTTTTCTGATCTTTATTTGTAGAAGGCAAATGCCAAGCTTCACAGAAGTCAGATTGCATTTTAAAATTAATCCTGTTCCAAGGCAATGAATTTTTATTTGAATATATTCAATGAAACCCCATTTACGTAGATCTTTGCAATCTGGAAATTCTACCAAAATTAATCACATTGAAGTTCCAGTAAAATGTAAATCCTAATTCACTTGTGAGGTAGAAAGGAGTTTAAGTTCCAGTAGAATAGTTTGTAGATCACAAACTTGTCTTTCTTTTTTTTTTTTTAATTTATTTTCATGACTGAATTTAGCTCAGTCTTGCTGTGCTGATCCTATTTTTCAATGGTAAAAACTTGGTCATTAATTTTTTGCATTTATTTTCTGGAGGCTGGAACCCTTCTCAGGATATGCCTGAAGCACATGTTCTATATTAAGCCAAATAAAATTAAATGTATCCTTAAAATTAAGCTGGTGCTTATTCTTTGCTTAATAAAAATGAATTAAGCATATGTTAACTATTTACTGGGATTGAAGTCTGCTTGCTGAGTTAGAGGATAGACTTTTTGGATTAGTTTTTAACAGTCCTCGTCATAAAAACACAGATGGAGCATTCAAATGTCCTGATTGCTCACATGTTCTCATGATCTGTAGCCAGGATCTGGTATGGATTTTTTTCAGTTCAGTCAGAACAGGACTTCATCTGGAAAGCAGCAGATGGAAGGAAGGGAGGGGATCCAAGTTTTTAATCCTTTTTTTCTTTTTTTTCTTTTCTGAACAGATGTTGTTGAGATGATCGAGCTACAGAGCCACAAATCCAACCAAAAACTGGGTAAAGAAATATATACAAACATATGTTGATACTTGGTACATGGTTAATCAGGCAGGCTACAGTCATCTACTGCAGACAAGAATATCTCCCTCACATATAATGAAGATGACAGGATTTTTAGGCCTACTGTAGAGGAAGGATTTAATTTCGTGTGCTGTTTAGATTTCTCATTCAGTCAAGAAAAAAACTAAAAACAACAGTCAAAATTCCTTTAGTAACAGTTAAATGGTTAAATGGACAGGACCAGGAAGTTGGTGAACAAGCTGAAAAGGACATGGAAGAAATTTTACCAGAATGACGGGATGGTTATGGCATATGACTCAGGTTCAGAGACTTCAGTTTGGAGCCATAATTTCACTGACAACTGTCAGATAGGATACTAAATAAATGGAAAAATAATTGTATGTGATAGGATTTGCTGATGAGTTATGGAGAAGTATTTTTCTGATCATTAATTTTCATAAAGATAAGGCTATTAAATTAGAACTATGCTGATCTTACCATGGTGGTCACAATGAAGTAATTCTGATTTTGTCAGTGATATATTCATTGCATCTACATTTTTAAAAACAAAATTCATTACTTCGATGACAATTCCTTCAAAGTAAAGTAGAAATGAGATGTCTCACTTCTCATTTTTTGCAAAACTCACTAGTTAAATTAAATATATGCAAAACTTTGAAAAAGTTACTAATTACAGCTTATTAAAGCTTCTTCTACATAGTAACTTCCTTGTTGAAATTCAGTAATTATGAACAAAGGGGATCCCAACAGGCACCTGTTTTACATTTGAAAGCTCAGAATTATTGCTCTACAGTAAAATTTCGTGCTATGTAACATAAGTCCAAGGAGGAATTTTACGGCAATGGTTCTGTTATCTCGTCTGGAACACCAGAAATGGAGTTCAGGTTGAATGGGAGAGGTTGTTGTCACTATACAAATTGTTATGACTGCAATATCCATGACCAAAAGAAACAACATAATATGGAGAATACTTACAATGAATTAATATTTACTCTTCTTTGAAAAAATGCCTCCAGATCCTTAGAATGGAAAGCATTTAACTCCATAGCATTATACTATACGTATAAAAAGATTCTGGTATAATCTTGGTCATATTCAACTGACTGTATAGAATAAAATGTCTTTAATTTCTTGAAGTATAAATGGAATACTATAAAATAAAATAATAAAAGTCTACACAAAAGATGTAAATTATTTGAGCATTTTTATAAATACAGAAGGAAGAAAATCTAAGAAAATTCACCATGAATACTGAAGGGTCTATATTTCATTAATTTATGTTCCTGACAAAATACCCTTAAATCTAAAACAGTTAAACACCAGGAATGCCTAGAAAATATTTTTGTGAGGAAGATAATATATAAACATATTTAAAAACCCTAAGTTCAGAGCAGCCTTCTCGTAATACAAGGAAATGATCCAATTTTATTTCAGGATATTGATGGATACTTATTAGAAATGTAGGGATTTAAGTGCTGAATACAATAATTAATTTTATAAAACTGTCATAAAGCTATATAAATACTATAGTTTTAGTATATCTATTTTACCTTTTAGACAAGGTAAAAGACATTGCTACCATCATATCATACATGTAATTGTGGACTCCACCAAAACCTGTCTATGTATCTAGTATTTTATATGAGGTATCTTGTAGTGACAAGATACCAGAAAGAGACAGAACTAAGAAGGACAGCTGACAACATAAATATTTAATGGAAATTTATGGTAGCCAGAAAAATACATTTTAAGTATTTATCTAAACCAAATCTGCAATTTCTGCACTTTAAAAATGCATAGTTTAAAAAAAATCTCTGCAGAAAAATCGGTGAAAAACAAGGGCTCAAGGACAGGATAAGAATGGAAATTAAGTACAGCCTACAGAAAGCTATTTGGATAAAGGAGTTAGGGCCATAACTTTATCAAAACTGAAGCACAGAGACAGGACACACTTATTTCACAAGAATGAAAGAGAAGGCTACATGACACATGGACTATAAGAAGGATATAAGGAAATGAAAAAAAAAATATGCAAAGCATTTTGGCTAAATTCCAAGATCATATAACCTTGTATAGCTCCTAGCAGGTGATCAAAATATCAGAAAAGATAACGACAGAATTACAGACTAATGGAGGTTTTAAGGGATGTCTGGAAGTAATCTCATTCAACCTCTTAAGAAAACAAAAAACCACAGAAAGTACAACAGTATCCTTATTGCAAAGAAGTGGGGGGGAAAAAAAAAGACAACACAAGTGGAATAGATGGGCAAGTATGGTGATGCCTTAAGATTTTAGCCTTTGTATTTTTCAAATCCTGTGCTGCATTAGTGCTTATCTCTAAGCTTCATATAAAGTGTTAACTACTGTCTTCACAGTGTGGTCAGACAAAACAATTCCTTGGGGCCTGAAACCCAAGGACACCCGACAGCCACAGGCCCTAAGAAGTATAAACAAAAGTGAATTGGAGGGGGGAGAGTGAGCTGGGTGAATATGACTTCATTACCTGAGGGTGTAATTGATATGTAACATCTGATATGCAAACAGACCAAACTTATATCTGCCTGAAAAACTCGTGACCATCATCCATCTTGGGTGTAGCCTCTGGAAGGCTTTTGACTGCCCAAGGTATATATATTGAAGGCCTTTAATATCCACTTTATTCTTTTGACTTTGTATACCCTCTAGGGTTCTAGGTAGCCAGGCCAAGGCATCAATGAGATGAGGAAAAAGATGAACATATTGACAGCAATAATAGTGTCAAAAACATTTTAATGGGATAAAAGGCAAACCAGAACAGATTTCTGATCATGATGTAAACAGTAAGTAATTCAAGTGGAAACAGAACAAGAAGCTTCCAATGCAGTTACAATAAATTGTCTAAATAATTTCATAATATTCCCAGAAAACATTATGATGTGAATAGAACAAGGCTGGATTCACTTAACAGAAAGATGCTGCTTTAATTTAGCATTTATCAAAAGGACAAATCATAGACATTCCAGACAATTCATGAAAGGTAACGTGTAAAAGACTGAGTGTTAACAGGATTTTTGTGCTCTAGTTTTGAGAAAGAGAGTAAAAGATGGTAATAAAACTAAAATAAAATTTAATTTAATTTTTAATTTATCTCCAGTCAAGAACATGTTCATAGGCATAAGTCATCAATCATATGCTGGTAAACCAAACAGTTCTGGTTGGAAATCTTCCATGGACTTCAGCAGCAGTGTTGCATCCTTTTTAAGATCTGGATTTAATTTTTCATCTGGAATCATAACCACTTGCATTCCTGCTTCCAGGGCTCCTTTGACTCCTTGTGGTGAATCTTCAAACACAAGACACTAAGAAACAAGAAGGTGAGGGGAAAAAATAATTATAATGTTACTGTGAACTTCTGATAATTTGTTTTAAAAGAGAGAATGATCCTGAATGAAACTTAGTATGAAAACTAAATTTCATTCTTTGCTTAGACACCCCTAACTAGAACAAGAGCAAACCTCTCGGTTTGAATATCTGCATGGTAATTAACCTTTAATTAATTTCAATTCAAAAAACATCAATACACTTACTTAAATCCCAGAAACTGGTCATCCAGATGTTCCTAAGTGCTTTTATAGGGATGTGTTTAATCACGAGCTTAAAGTAAAATTAAGCAAGTGCCTAAATATCTTTATAAGCAGGCAATTTAACTTTTCCAGACCATCTTTAAAACCTGCAAAATGGCAAAAGCACTCACAGGTATAGCACTTCCTACATACACAAGGTATGGGGAACACAAAACTACCCAGGTCAACAGTAGGACTTTAGATGAGTGGAGACAGACACTACTTATCAGAAGAGTGCTGTCAAAGTCAAACTCTATTTGCCTAATTCTTCCAAAGCAACGATGAGAAAGAAAACAAGCAATTATACAGATATATATATATATATATGTGTATATATATATATATATATATATATATATATATATATATATGTCTTCCAATATATATAAGATAAATATATTTAGAGAAGAGAGAGTTTAGTTAGGTAAAACTTTCACGCCGTACAATAGCCACAAATCATTCCAGATTGCAGTTTGGAAGCAAAGTTTTTAAAAACATTCATACATTATTTATGTGGATTTTGTAATTTAATGTCAGAATATTGAATAATAAACAAATAAGATAAACATATAAAAATCATATGGTCTGAAATTTTATATAATGAAAGATAATGTTTCTTGAACTCATTCCAGAATTTATATAATGAAGCATTTCTCCCTGCCTCTTCCTGTCCATGACCTGCAAAGTCAGTTTGAATTTTTGGTCATGGATAACCCAAAGCAACTTTTGGCATCCAATGACCTCAAAAATCCTGACCTGCATGGTTTCTAACACTTCTCCAATTCATGCTGCATTTATTATCAGTATTATTAGCACTGCTACGACTACTAATGCCAAAATCACTGCCACAAGTAATTTTAGTAATTGAACACAGATGTTGGGATGGTTATGGCAATTTTCCTCACATCTACTAATCAATGATCTCAGGAACATGGTGCAATTCCTGAAGCTGTCCTGTGCAGGGCCAGGAGTTGGACTTTGATGATCCTTGTGAGTCCTTTCCAACTCAGAATATTCTATGATTCTATGAACATACAACATCGTACTGCAGCTTTTAGGTTCTCAAACACACAACTATTTCACTGCAGAACATAAAGGATGCACAGTGTTTGGTCTGGCTGTTCTGGTGCTCTAAGGAAACCAAGTTGCAACTTGCAAAAGCTTTACTACATTCAAAGAAAAAAATCAAGATGTATTAAATGTCTGCCGTGTATAAACCCATCTATCAGGGACTGTAGAAGGGGAAAAATGAAAGAACCCTCTCCTGATTTCCATTCTTTTAAAAATATTGATTCTTGCCTTTCAAGATATCAGAAACAACTTGGGAGACTGTCAAGAGAAAAGTAAAAAATGCTTTCTATCTTGCATGTAATAAAATAAAACTTAATTAATGATTTTTAGTGAGCCAAAGGAATCACACCGATCTCTTTTCTGCTCATTTCCTTCATACAATCACTGCATTCCATTTTGAACAATGGGATACTTTCAAATGTTGATCATTATCACTATTACTAACTACAAATATGTAACTGGCTGATCCTGGAAAGCTTTGTACAATTGCTATTAGAATGGAAGCATGGCTCTGCCTATAGGTTTTGTTCTTAACAATAGCTTAGTTCATGACCTTAAGCACTCTGAGGACAATAAATGAAACTCTGACAAGCTTTCCTTCTTGAAGAATAAGCTTAAATGTTGCACAGAAGAGCATTGTCAAGACCTTTCAGAAACCTTTTCTGATCCAGCTCATACAAAAGAATGTACTTTGCTGCTCTGCCTTGAAAGACCTAATTGACTTCCACGACGTCACTAAGCTTACTGTACAAGAGGAGCTGATGATTACAGAAGGCAATATGCATAATGAAAAGCTTAACTAATGCCCTGGAACTAGACACAATTAAAACTCTTAATTACCAAAGAAACCAGGCAAATAACCCATAATTACAGTGTCTTGCATGTTACAGGAAATAAGTGTACTAGGTCTTCCTTAAGTCTGTCTTTCTACTGCAACTTATTGTCAACAGCAGTCACAATTTTAATGGATGATGAAAGGTTTACAGAGGTTCACACACAAAATAGATTTATTACTACATGGAGATGTTATAAACTCTTCACTGTCATGGACCACCCACACACTAAATTTAGAGATACGAAAGCAGCCAAGTTCTTTCCCATTTTGCATAAGTATTGCAACATCAGCATCACTCCTACTGAGAGACAGATGAGATTTATACAGACTTCAGCTGAGATTCTGGCTGCTCCTGTGCATTATTTCTAAAACTTGTGTCACTGATCAATACTACTCCTATGAGATCTCTCAAAAGGTCATACTAATATAGGACAGTTCTCACTTTGGAATTAACTAAATGCTTAAAAAAGTATAGCAAAGTGTATTAATTTATATTTCATTCAATGAATCTAGAAAAGGAAAAATTAATCACTTAACCAGAGAAGAAATAATATTACTGCAGCACCTCATTACCTCATCCTCCTACATTAAATGTATGAATATAAGAAAAGAGTTAGTTAGGCTCTTGGTATGTACAGCAGGCCCTCTCTATCCTATACACTGCAGAAGTCTGGATGGAATAATTATGTGACTTAACAGGGATATCCATAAGTATTATTGTGGTTAGTGATAACCAAGAAGGCTGGAAGGATAAAAGATTAAAATCAGTTTTAAAATTAAGATTTTGGAAGACCTGTGAAAGTAATATATATGCATAGGGAGTGCTTATCAAACAAGTATCCCTTGACGACATATGATACCACTGTATCAGCTCTAAAACAGACTGAAGGATGAGACTAAAGATGCCATGATTTATACATACAGAATTCATCCGCAAGTTTAACACTACCATCTATTGTTCTGTAAAGAAAGAATGAAAAGAAAGTTTTCATCATCTGTCCTCAAATGACATAGAAACATTTGGTATCAGAATGTGACATATTTTGGGCTTCTTATGGATTGCATCTTATACTCTGTAACTTCTCTATTTTTAATTGATGCTTTCCTCCTTCATAATCTTATCAACTGGTCAAAAGCTTGATGGGTGATTTGTAAAATTTACATTGCAGCAATATTTGGTACCCCTATACATTATGTATATGCACACAATACAGTCTTCTATAAGTGTTTAAGGACTAATTTAAGACAGACTTCAGGAAGAAATTCACCAAGTACAGCCAAGTCACATGGATATGAGAATGACATTTGATTTATGTAAACCAGAAGGTGCTCAGGCCTTTCATTTCTACAGATAACTTGCTGACTGTTCATTGCTGGAAGTATCTTTACTTTTTTCTTTGTGAAAAACTAGCCCATACTATATGGTTAAAATTCAAAGCTAAGTAGCATTTAAGAAGTAAATTATCAGTCTCAAAGATATTATTACTGCAATGACTGTTTGTGGTTTGTTCAACAACTTTTGTAATTTTTCCTTGCTCAATGCTTTTTAGATTTTCAAAATAATTCCGGTACTAACTGACTGTGTTACTCATGTGAGCAACCCAGAAATTTTCAAGAACCCTAATATAATTCAGAATACAACACAGATTCCTCCATATCCTATAGAAAAATGTTGAGATGCTTAAAAGGTTCTGTTTGTCATTTATGGGAGGTGGTGGAAATTCACAAAAAAGAGAGGAAACAACAATTTTAACATCATAACACAGATGCTGGGCTGTTTTTTCGCTCAACTTGTGTTCTCATTTTTCCTATGTTTTGATTTTCCAAACACCTGGGAAAAGGGGAAAATGTATTTCTGGGTGACCCATTTACCACAAGAATTACTTAAACATTATTGAATGAATTCATTTTAAGTAGCTGCAATATTTGCAACTTTGATCTCCTACTGTGCTAATTCTCTGATGAATTAAAAAAAAAAACCAATAATGAAATAATGCGATTAATGTTTCTCTCCTAATCTTCGGATTTACACTCCTTCCAGAAACAGGTAGGAAAAATTCCAATAGTGAATACAATAATGAATTACATTTCATTTTATTGTAAGGACATGCCAATTTGACCAGCCAGGGATAACAGAATTCTATTAAATATGCTGTTATGAAAGTAATGCAGCTTAAAGCCCCACAACTTAGTTCCATTAAGGAAAATGAGGAGTAAGCCAAGATGCTTTCAAATGCTATAACAAATGAATAAACTGCAAACCTAAAATCAAATGAATTAAGCACCAGAATATTCAGCATACTAACTACAGCCACCATTCTTTATGAGTCAATGATTCATATTAAGAACTGTTTGGAAATTACATGCACATATGCTTTTTAATTCAGATTTTTATTAACTCACTACTAGGAGTACGTTGCAGACCAATAAAAGAATCAAATTATTTACCATAAAACTTACAAAACAAAAAATAATTTGCATGATTTCAAAAAAGAAAAAAAAAGTGTTACATCTGCACATAATTAGATCACTCTGGGTTTCTAGCTCTTACATAAATGCCACTTTACATTTCAGACCACACCAGCAGTTCCTCTCTCACAAACCAGTTCACAGAACGTTATCTCAAGGAAGCCCAGAAGGAAAAAAAATGGTTTGTATGGAGAAGAAGGAGGACAAATTTCATATTTCTTGCTAGTTTTCAAGACTTGATCAAATGAAAGGAAGTGTTTCTGTGAGTGACAGTCAGCCCCAGACACAGCGGCTCTGTGAGGCAGGGAGAAGGTCACATTTACATGCGGAGTTACTCTGATCATTCCGGATGGCTGGAGCACTGTTTTCACAGAGCACTGTGTGTTTAAGGACAGCACACTGGGAACTTTGTATGGTAACTTGTGTTACAGGCCTCAAGAAATTCTCAGGCATTTCTGAAACAGTGTCCAATTATCCCAGCAGCAGCAATCTAACTCAATCAACTGCAGCTTGGATTAGCCATAGAAGGGTATTGTTCTTTTATGGAGAACACAAGACAAATACTCCAAGATCTTCTCTACTGAGGCTACTCATATTGCATAACATGCTGGAGTTTTATGTCACTTATCTCTAAAGGTAGCCTATAAAGTTATTCTGTACAATGAAATAGCTAATTTGTGCTGCCTTCTCTTCCACAGAGAACTATCTTTATCAAACCCACTGACTTCCTTGACATGTAATACACAACACATTCAAGCAAAGCACCTTGCATGCAGAGCTCAGAACTCTAGGACAAAATACACCGAGGGGGTGCATGAAGGCCATTTGGAAACACCCTATTCAACACATGTCCAGCCAAAGCAGGCTGCTCAGGCTTGGCCAGGAGAGCTTTGAGCATTTTCAAGTATGCTGATTCCACATACCTCCTGGACACCTGTTCCCATACAGCAAAACCATATGGTGAAACCAGCCCTATGGTGAAAATGGTTTTCCAAGAATCTAGGAGTTTCTTTTGTTCTACCTTCTGCCTGTTGCCTACTGCATGATCACTCTACACCTCGGAGAAGAGGCTGGGCTCATCTCATGAGCAAATACATCAGAAATACAAACCAGGTACATCCAAAGGAGGAATTGTTTTGATGCATCCAAATTCTAAGTTTCAAACTGAAACTGGAAGTAGGCAGCAAAAGTATTTCTTGAATAACAGCAATGAACTTTTTTCCACAGGGAATGTGGACAAAACCATAGGTCAGGCTGCCAGAGCAGGTACCCTTCCTGCTTGTTTTGGGTAACTGGACACCGTCACTTGCCTACAGCTGCCTCAGCAGGTGCTGCAGAAGGCACTTGATTTTCATGGAGCAAGCTAATTTTTTTAAAATCTATTTTGGCAATAGTTTGTTTTTGTTCAATAACATTTCCTTGACCAGTGTTATTTTCCCACAGAGAAAGATCAGCCTGCATAGTGAAATATACATGAATTTGATCTAAACATTATTTCATGATTGCGCAGCCTCTGATGGAAGCGTTAATAACAGTCCCTATATGCTTCAGACATAGGTCAATTCTTAATTTCTTCAATAAAGAGAGAAAAGGTGAGAAGAGGCATTAACCTTTAAACAAGTTTTCATTGAGAGTGCAAAAACGCCATGGAAAAGGTACTTTTTCTCCTATTCAGTACAAGCTTCTCACTGAACCATACACAGAAGTGTCACCAGTCTGGAGCGACTCAGTGAGATATAGCTGTGATACACTTTAACTCTTCCTGATCAGGAAGAAAAGAGCCTTTCTCTCAAAATTCAAAGCCGAAAGTAATTGTAGAAAATATTTAAGATTATTAGCATAAAACTCCAAGCACAAAGCCAGAAACTACCACCTTTAAATAAAACAAACAGAACACTAACAAAATTATAATAATTATTTTATATGTAATTCAACTACAGAAAAACAACCCCAAAAACATTTAAAATAGCAATTCTCTCTTCTCAATATAGATTTTCAGAGGAAAGTGAGTAAGAATGAACAAAACTAAGTTGGAAAAAGTATTAACTCCTAAAGTTAAGAGGAATATAAATGTTCTTGTTGGGCAGTAACTGAATCATACAGGTTCATTCCTTCAACCTACCATCTTACACCTGGCATGCCTAAAGCTGATTGTATGTGTGAACCCACAAAACGGCTGTGCAAGTATTTATGAACATGCTCTTTCAAAAGTAAAGCACCTGTGGGCATTGAGTTATGGTTAGTAATGTCATAATTCCATCATTTATTTTTGTAACAGCAATCTAAAAATACCACATCTAAAATGAAAAGCCTCATTACATAAATAATCAGATCTATTTAAATAACTCCTCATGATTTCAAAAGATGATTTCTCAGCCTCTTAGTTTGCAAAGCTGCTTCGACTCTGCCAGCAAATGAAACTCAAAATTTCTTACATAATTCTCTTTACCTGAGAAATTATTATTTCTGTGTGCCAAATATAGTATTTCTAAAGAATTTGAAATCTACTACCAAAAGTAAAAGAATCAATTATAAAACCCATATTTCTACATAAACTATGTATGATATAGTCTTTTTGAACTATTTATTATGAGAAATAATTAATTAAATGGACCCACTCTCCTAACCCTGAAGGATTAACTGTGAGTGCACTGAAGTTCTACTAGATCAATACAATTATTATTGGTAAAAACAAAATTTTTAATAAGAATATATTATGCATTAAGAGGAAACTTAACAAAAAGTCAAAATTATTTTTTGAAAATTCCAGTAGAGAAGCTGTGCCTTTCACATTGATCTCTTAGCTTGTTTTTATCAGCATCCTTTGTTTATTTTAGAGAAGCAAATACCTAGGTATTTCAAGCTATGAAAAATGCAGAGAAAGAAAGCAAGTGAATATCAAGCATTTTGATGTGAATCAACCATTAAAATAGACTGTTTCTCTAGAAAATTTCTTTCTACTGTAAACTCCAAGCCCAAATATTTCTGTAAATAAGAAAAGCAATATACTTTTAAAATGAATTTACATGTAGAAAGTTGAGTCTTAATCTCAAAATATCTCAACATGCTTTTGTTGAAATTCCCCTAATATGATCTAGCTACTTTACATACCATATAGAAACACTTTTTAAAATGCATTGATGACACACAGTTATTAAGCTGTGCCTATTTTTCTATTAGACCAGCTCTACCAGCTAAGAGAATGCTAACAGTCACTTCAGCCAAAGGCTCTCAGTTCTTATTTTGACTCAGGCATGCTTACAGGAAGAGTAACAGGTCATTTTCCATGAAAGGAATAAAGTGTGCATATAAATGAATGCACAGGAGTAAACAATGAACAAAAATACGTTTATTTAACTCTATGTATGTATTCATGTGGATAAATACATGGTGTATGTGGTCTCCATACAGATAATCTCTCTCTCTGTGGCATGAGTCTTAGATATATATTAGATCAGTGACGAACAGAGCCATGACACTGGCTAAACATGAACATTACTTTGAGAATACCAGCCATGGTATCAGTTATTAGTTATGCTTGTCACACAACTTCTGCCATAACTTCCTCTGGGTACTCAGTTCTTCAAAGAAACAAATTCATCAATATCTGGGTTCATATTAGCTTTTCTTAATATCATTTTTTATCCAAAACTCCCTCCCATTCTGTATATTTCAACCACAAATAATGTTCAGATTCAACAGGGTATAAAGCTGACAGATGGCAGACAATTTCAAAAGGAAAACTACCATGTATTTGCCTGTAAAACAACCTCTCATGGGCAAAGTCCTCAAAACACTTCCTCAGGCCATATGCTCAGGTGAAAACTACTGGTTCACCTAACATAATAATGATTTTATATTAAAAGTAAGAATCACATAGTGAATCTGCTGATCTGAAGTATCCTGCATTTGCTGACCATCAACAGTTTGAGTGAGTTTTTAGAAAAGGGATGAGAGCTAATTTCCCATTTAAACTGTGTCCACATCTCTGAGACTGTTTGAATTGTTACTCTAAAGCTTGCTGCCACATTATTTTGCTATGCAATTATTAACAACTTATTGCTATGTAATGGACCTCACATAATATACATATATATAAACAGAAAATATGCACATGGTATATAAGTATTGCATGGACTTAGAATCACATGATACCCAGATGTCTGGTTATCTTATGATAATGCCAAGGTTGTAGATTTGAGCCCTGCATGGGCCATTCACTTAAGAGGTGGACTCATGTTCCTTTTGGATCCCTTCCAACTCAAAATATTCTGTGATTCTGTGACTGAGATTGGAAGCAACCTCTGAAGGTCACCTGAGCCAACCACCTGCTCAAGCAGGGACACCTACAGCCCAGGACAACATCCAGACAAAGTTTGAGTATCTCCAAGGAGAGAGACTCCACCACCTCTCCGGGTAACCTGCAACAGTGCTCAGTCACCCTCATGGTGAAAAAGTGTTTAATGATGCTCAGAGGGAACCTCCTGTCTTTCAGTTTGTGTCCACTGCCTCTGGTTCTGTCATTGGGCACCACTAAAAAGTGCCTGGCTCTTTGCATTCTCCCTTCAGGTATTTACTTACATTAATGTTTCCCTGAGCCTTCTCTTCTCCAAGCTCACTTTGCCTTTCCTGGCACATTGCTGGCTCATGGTCAACTCAGTGTCCACCAGACATTGTAATTACCTTTTTTCTGACTGCAGGAAATCAGTTGGGTTTTCTTTCCTGTTCAAATAGGTGCAGTTAGATTCACTGGTGCAGAGATAGAGGCACTGTAATGGAACTTCTAAATTTAAAGGTCTGAATGACAAATGTACAAAAAATACAGACAAAACTTATCACTAAGTGACCATTAGAAAACCTATGATGAGAATATAAAACACTCCATTAGGAAGTGTCTCAGTCACCCCAATACTGATATAAACACATTTCTTCATAGTTAAGTCAAAGACAAATTGCCTTCTCTGCAAATGCCTGCAATCAAATTACAGAGAAGCACCTGAGTGAGAGTTAATGTGCTTATAACACACACTTGTTTGGAAAAAAAATCCGAGGTGTCTCTGCATAAACACAGTCCATTCTGCTTTTCTTTTATTTATAAACAAATTATGTGTATTTATATATTAGTTAGACTACCATGGCATACTGGAAAGAGTGATTTTACATTGCTCTAAACATCACAACACATGACCTGAAAGAAAGTACCTCTAATACAGTAATATAATCAGTTCAGAAAGATGCCAAGATATTGCCGAGAATCTGGATAAACTGACAAACAGCTGAGTGCTACAAGCAACATTTTACTGATAACTTGGAAGCTTCAGCATCCAGACATTATATAAAGATTCCCTAGGGAAGCCAGACTGAAGCAGGTGTGTCAAGGTGAAAAAGTATCACTGCCACACTGCCCTCTGAATTATATGTTCTGGCTACCTGGTAAAATATGCTGTGACTACAGAAAATAAAAGAGGATAGTCTGCCTGTCAGATGAACAAATTTGTGATTCAGCACACAGGAAATGGCTCAGGTAATTTTTTTTTTTCTCTTTTTGCTTTTTTTTAAGAAGTTGTAGTGTTCTATTATATGATATTTCTATTATATTTCAAGTCTTTGCTAATTGATTCCACCTGCTTCTAATGAGCTATAGGTAAGATTCATAATTGAATGGAGAAAATAGATAAATAAAATAACAAGTATGTCTAAAGACTGAGGACTGAAAATCTCATCCACACATAAAGATTGAGATTTATGTTCTGGTTCTGCAGATCTTTGAAGGTGTGGCTAGAAACATCAGTTTCATAGTCTTCAAAGGTTTGTAAATTCTAGTCTCAACAAGAAGAAAGGTGAGAGAAAAGACACTAAAAATCGTCTTTTCTCCATTTACCCTGCATCTACAGAAAAAACACTTCAATACTTTTAAAGCCGTAGAGAACAGTCTCCTTATTGACAACAGAAGTAGGAATTTAACAGGTAGTTCTACTGGATATCAAGATGATGGATTAAAACTGGAAAGAAACAATTACTCTGTCTAGAAACACTGTTATTATACGCTCAACTAAGTCACATTTTTACTTTGCTACCAAAAGTAACAAGAAGAAAATCTTACAAAATCAAGTAAAAACTGTCCTTTTGAGCTAGTTCACATAGATACCCAGTGTCTTACACCTCGATGAACAGCAAAGATGTTGCTCATGACACTCAAAATGTTTTTTTCAATCAGATGTTCTTGTGCTTTCCACTGGTAGCGCCGCAGGCTTCCAGACAAGGTTCTCTTCATGTTTTTCCACTGGTAGCGCCGCAGGCTTCCAGACAAGGTTCTCTTCATGTTTTTCTACTTCTCCTATAAACTTAAAAAGTTTTTCTCTCTGCTTTGGTTGCCTTCCTGACTACGTTCCTTGAAGAAAAGGAATACAGTTCAGGTAGGCTCGTCTTAATTAATAAGAATCTTTCCTTACAAACACTCTGGGTTATGAGATGTCATATTACTACTAATTTCAAGGACCACGTGTGGAACATAAGCACTTAAAATTGCCAGCACTTAAAATTTTTCTACAGAGAGGGATCTGTACATTTTCATATGCAGAAATATGTACATATATGCACACATTAGTTTATATGACAGAACTGTACAGAGGAAGAAGAATGGCAGAAACAACAAGGGCACGTGGGGGGAGCCTGAAACACCCTGGGCCAGCTGCTCCCAGACATGCTCCAGCAGTCACACACCCCATCAACCCACCAGAAACTGACTCCTGTGCTGCAAGATGGGACAGGATAGCCCCAGCAGCCCTGTGAGGCCCTGGGCCAGCCACTCTGGGTGCCACCAGGCCAGACCCACACAGACATGCAGAAGCTCCATGGGTCAGGACACCCTGTGGGAATGTGAGTGAGAAGGGGCTGATGGGGTGTCAGTAGGGGCCATCTGTTCTTGGCCATTCCTGCATCAGTCTGTGTAGTCTGTCCTGTCTCCTCCAATTAAACTCCCTTTCTAACGATTTTTATTAGAAAAGGGCTTAAACTGTGCATGGAGTTCTCAGTGTCAGTCCTGCCATGGGACCAGGAGTCCCACGTACCCACAGTGAAGCAGTGCAGTGATCACGGGTGGGCAAGTGAGGGTGTGAGGGCTAGCAAAGAGCATGCTGGAGTAGCTGGCAAGTAGGTGAAGTGTCCTGGAAGCCAGGCATGACCCTATGGGCAAGAGCACAGTCAGTCCTGGCTCTTGGAAGAACAGGGTAGGCACAGGGCAGCCTTGGCCAGCTGCTGTAGACTGTTGCATCTGGGATGTCCAAGAGATCTGTCCTCAGAGGGACTCTGTGGAATGATGGAAGCACAAGACTGGGATCCAGGGACAACTGAGTACCTAAATCCAGCTGCTGGAAGGATCCTTATTGCAGGGTGAATGTGGGGTAGACTTGTCTTGTATGTCTATGCAGGAAAGTGACATAACAGTAACACCACAAGATCAACATAGGTATAGATTTGAAAACAGGTTTGATTTAAATTCTCTAAAATTTCCAGGCTTATTCATAGCTGCAAAAGTTACTGGAAGCTGTCCACACCATGAACATGGGTACTTGTTGAAGAAGTACAACATTTTAAACATTTAAGGTGATTTTGGTTTATATTTTCCACACAAACAAACAACCAAACCCCACCCGAAAAAGCCATACAAACTGCATGGAAGACCCATAGATAAAGGCTTTGCAAATAAATTGAGAGCCATGGTCAATTGAAACAATACTGAGCCCCTTGCTGTATTTATAAAGAAGTGCAAAAAGATAGTTGGCTTATTTGGTTTTGTCAGGCAACACAAGCTTTTAATATCTCTAGTCATTCAGACCTTTGACTAAGATTTATTAACCTGTCAAACAAAAGCAATTTTACAACATATACAACTGCAGTTCATTTCAGAACATTTATTGCTCTGTAAACAGAAAATCCAGATTCTGCTTAAACAATCTATTCCTTTTCTTCCTCTTGATGTAAGAAGGAAGGCAGGGTAGTAAGAGAAATTCTAAGTGAAAAAGAAAGAAGTATTTACAAACTTATTTGCACAAATATATAAAAAAGCATAAAGTTAGAAATTCAAATAGACTTTTATGGTGACTACCTCAACTGAGAAAACATCCTCCACCTTTGGGCAGTATGGAGAGGGGAAGGGGAAATAGAATAGGGGAACAGCTTCACATTTACTTTGCATATTTTCTGCTATGCGGCTCAGCTCAAATGGCTCTGAGAGATGTTTAGAAAGGAGGCAGTTTATTAGGAGGCTGAAACAGGAACATGATACCTACCTGGAACACAACCAGATTACCCAGTCTCCCTTTATAGAAAGAAATGTGATGCTAGGGAATGGGTTACTGCTATTTAGGGATAGAGCCTCATCTAATAGCCTGACAAAAGGGAGGCAGCCACAGCTCCATGCCCCCACCCAAACAGTAGCAAGGCTGAGCACGTATCTCCCAGCAGGCACCAGCAAACACACACATAAATATATATATATATATAAATAAATAATAAATAAATAAATATGTATGTGTGTGTGTATATATAATTACACACATACATAAGGCTAGACACACAGATCAGTGCAGTTATACTCAGCACTCCCAAGGACCCACAGGGTCATTCAACTGCCTCATTCTCTAGAGCTCATATGCTTGCACTCAGCCTGGCCACTGGCTCTGCTGATGCCTGGGCTAGGCCCCTGTGACCTGCAACCCTAGGCTGCGGCTGGCACCTCATTTTGCCCAGTTGCTAGCACCCAGACTCGTGCTTGCTCCAGCTGCTGGCACCATGAACAATGGGACTCTGCCTGGGTCTGGTTTCTGGCCACCTACACAGAGACCATAGACCAGATGCCCTTCAGCCAGGAAGAGTTAGAAGTGGAATTTGCTAACACAGGAGACACTGCACTGGTAAGAAACTGTGCATGGCCAGACAAATGTCTGGCCTATTTACACATCCAATGTTTTTTATTCTCTTATTGCTCTACTTCCCTGTAATAAATCCTGATCAAACCAAAAACTCTCTTCCTCTGCATCTCATACTGAGTGCCACACCCTAGGCAGCATCTCCTTTCAGTCCAAAAGGATTAAAATCCAGCATTGATTTACCTTGATAGCATTTCTGGGACAGAGCTGGGAGGGCCCAAACAGGCTGTCCCTCCCGTTGAGACCTTAATTGAGCTTCTGTCTACCTTTGGGACTCTGTGCTGCCCTGGCCATATGGAGATGGGCACCTGATGGGATGATGACTTCTGTGACAAGTGTCAGAACTGTTGGGAAGGTGTGATTTGGAATCCCCCATCTGCTGTCACCTCTTAGCTCTTCTGTGAGCCTGCAAACAAGCTTTTAACACAAACCCAAACATCTGCATCTGGTAGCAGATCTTCCTTAAGATCCATCCAATTCTATTCAAGTCTATGCATCACATGCTGATTGATTCCTAATATGCAAGACCAGGAATCCAAGTACTTTCTTTTACAGGTCTTTATAACGAGGGCCTGACATGCCATACACTACGCTAAATATAGAAATAGAAGAAAAAGCAATGCTCAAATCAGACATCCTATTTTTCCCTTCTTCTCAATGCTGCTATTATTCCAATGTTCAGTTTGATCCTAAAGCAATACACCACAGCATGTCACAAGCATTATTATGTCTTTATACTGCCGAGTAACTGAAATCCTTTTATTAAAATACAGCATTCTGTGATGGATTTCTTCATCCTTGGACTGACATTGAGCCTGAAGCTCTTACTAGTAATCACTTTACACAAAGCCAGATCACATACTCAACTCAGACAGAGAAGCTAAGGACTCAATTGACAGATTTTTTAAAATGGTGTGAAAGCTGGTGAGACTGAATTGTTCTAGCAAATAATAGACACATTTCAAAATTTCTGAGAAAAACTACACTGAAAGCCTTTTCTAAGTATTCGACTTATAGAACATTTTATTCACCATTCATTAGCACTGCTTTATTTAAACAAAATCAGAGAAACAACAAAGTTACTGCACTAAATAATAAAGAAAATTAAGGCTGTCATTTAGTAATATCAGCTGTAAAGAGGAGCTGTAAATATGAAGATATCAATAAAACAGTTTTCCACCAGCCTACTCCTACTCTAAGTCAACAATCATCTTGCAAGCATACTTGCTCTTCTACTGATTGTTAAGATGATAAGGAAAAAAAAATCAATTGACAGGAGAAAGGGACAGTAATAAATTGTCCAAACACCTTAGAATTCTAGTTAACGCAATACTAGAATAGAAGATGAAACTCTGACATGAGTGTTTCCAAAGAAAACTTCTTTACTTTGAGAGTCATGCCAAAGTGCACATTTGCAGCCGACTCTTCTTTCCACTATCTTCATGAGATTTTAAATTTAGACATGTAGCATCCTAAATGTTTGAAGAGTTTTTGCTGCAATGTTGGGCCTGTCACATCATCTACCAATCCTCTTGAGACAGAATGCTTAGCCTCAAAAAAGTACATGCTTTTATTATTTCAGTATATACATTGTTAACTTATAGACTATTTCCTCACTCTTCATCTACACTCCCTAAAAATGCTTGAGAAAGCCATAAGGACAAATGGGCTACCACACACTATTAACTCTTTATTATTTATAATGAAGGTATATAGATTTCCTTAGTGCAGTTACAAATTCAAGTTTACATTTTCACCTCCAAGGCCCTATATTATCCACAATTATTTATGCCTCCCTTTTATTTCTTTCTACTCCCTAGACATCTTCTATCCTTTCACTTAATTGCATTCTTTATCTCTTTCTCCCACTTTCAGCTGTATGTCTTATATCATGCTGACCTCTGTGCCTCGTACAATCTTCATGCCTACATTCTTCATCCTTCTCCAGAAGTATATTTAAAAGTACACTCTTTCAGGAATCATTGGTACAAGCTCTTCTTCCTCCCTTTCTTATTGCTGGGCTATTAAATAAAATTTGTCTTGCTTAAATCGCTTTTGCTCCTTGTTGGACCAGGGCAGCAGAGAACACAGCTGAAAGCAAAGCTGTCTGATTTATATCTTATTTCTATCAGGAATGACCTCTGTTAACTCTGACTCTGAGGAGAATTGAGGGACAATACTTGCTTACCATCTAAAATAAGAAACTGGAATCTTGTTCACTAAAAAAGCCACAATGTTCATTAAATAAATGCCAATCATATGTGTATAGTGCTTAGTTTCTACAAACTACATCTGTACTTATAGTCTTAGATGTTTACATTTATTTCATAGTGCTCCAACAATTGTCCAGAGCAGGTTCCACGCCAGTGATCTAGCATACATGAATATGATGTTTTTTATCCCCTCATGGTTTAATGTGTACTTAAATGTAAATATGATGACTACACTGAGCAGCACACTAGCATCAGAAAACCAGGGAAGCATTCCCAGATGCAGTACTGGTCATAGTATGGTAGTCATAGCATTATTTCTGACTTCTAGAACACCTGACCACAGGAATTCCACCTTTCCAAACTTCAAACACCTGCTCCACAATACAACTCTTTATGGAATTATCATATGACCATTGTACTAGTTATTACTATAATTGCAAAAGTACTATCTTCTGAGGAAGATCTTCAAAAAACTGTGAACACTTTTTGCTGAAATTTAAAAAAAAAAATCTTCTCAATGAAAATTTTTGGCCTGGATTAAAAACTCACAACTGATATCAGTCTTCAAATGATATATTGTAGCTAATGTAAAGACTGCAAATGCATTCTACCTCAGATACATGATCATTTTTTTCTAAAATGAAAGGTTCTCTTTTAATTTGCTTGGGATAACTGCATTGCTGAAAGTGAAAAGTAGTAAGATAAGTTATATACTATTATGCTTTTTTTGCCTATGGTAATTTATTGAATCAGTAATATTCTGAGTCTGTAATAGCTCGGAAGTTCAGGAAAATAGGCAATCTCTAATGTCTCCAGTCTGAGCTACAGGATGCAATAACATGTTCTGGAGACAAACTGAATAGATCACTGTGACCAGGTGTCTGTTCACAGAAAAGAAGATAATTTCTTAATAGAGGAAAACATGTTCTGTAACAGAAGATATTTTCAGCAATGGATGAAATCTCACCAATTAGTCTTTGTTTGTCAGCAAAACCTTGAGGCTTTGAAGCAACTAACCTATGAAGTGAAGGAGTTACTAACATCAAGAGCCAGTTCCATTACCATGCCACTATCTTAGAAAATAGTTGCACTTGCATTTTAAAATAACTACGGTGCTTTTCAGGGAAGTGTTGGCTAGTAATCCTTATCTCTATACTTGGTAAAATCTGCTGATAACTCAAAGTTTTATAGGTCATCTGGGATAACATCTGTAAGAAAATTGGAGTGAAAAAGTAGTCTTCTGGGCAGTCAAGTGTCAATTGAAACTAAATGGTCAAGAAATATGGCAGTACATATTAGCTGGAAGAAAATAAATTACATATACATTTTCTAACATTTGGTTTAAATACTGGACATCACTGTAAACAGCTCAGTGAAAACTCAGAACTTGGGAGACCAGCTCAGTGAAAATTTAGTGCTTGGGTGATAATGTTTATATTCACAGACATATAAAGTGGTCTCATGTGGAATACTCTATGTACTATATCCCAAAGACATTATTCTATGTTAAAACGTTTTTGATAGAAGGAGTTTGAAGAAATGCAATCAGAATGCTTCTGAAGAGAAAAAACTCCAAGCAACCAACCACATCACTGCCCCCACCCCAACAAAAAAATCCCAAACACAATCCGTTCAGATGGTGAGCCTTTGAACAGACTCTAAAGAGCTCAATTTATGGAGCAAAAAGTAAAAAGGGATGTGACAAGCAATTACAATTTACAATACTGAGTGGCAGATCAATTACTTATCATTCTCACTCATAACATATAAAAAGCTCACACTGGAACATATGCAACATATACAGAATTCATTGTCCCAGGCACACATCAGTATAAAGAAAAACCACACATCCTGTGGAAGAGTTACTATAGCCTATTATTTTTGTTAAAAATTACTTGATATGGGAGCAACAGAATTTAAGTAGATAAATTAACCCCCTGTAGCTAAAAAGTGATTATTAAGCTGTGATTGTTAGCTATCATCAGAGATGGTACCAAATAATCTGGACACTGAATGTGAGCATGAACAGCAATTCCTATATTTAGTATCATTTAGAAAAAAAATTAAAAGCTTTTTTTTAAAAATGGAATAGGAGGGAAGCATTTCTACACTGCCTGGAATTGTATTCTACTTTAAATTAGAATCACTTCAGTCTTACTGAAGTTTAACTTGAACCATTTTCTCCTTGGCTTTGAATTATGCTATTATTCTAAGATAAAAAGATGCTGAAATGGAAATATTAAGCATCCTTTTTTAGCAGACCAGTCTTCATGTCTTCAGTTCTTTTGTATACTACAAGGTCTTTTATCTTTATAACACCTATCACAATAATAATGAAACAAAAATCTCCAATACTGCTTTACGGAGTACACTTTGTAATCACCTTCTAAGTGCACTTATTTTGTGATGCAGCAGTCTGAGCAAAAAGCTCTGCCCTGTTTAGACTATAAATAATTTACCAGTGTTAATTGATGGTTCTATATGTAGGTTTTCTGCAATCATGCCAAAAAGACAGACTCTTACCAATTCTTTATCACACAACAGAATAAGAATCCTACCATGTAATACCAGCTCTCAGAAAATTGCCTACAACCACAGCTCCACAAAGAACATGTAATTTAAACAAACTAAGAGAAAAAAATAAACGTATCATTCCCTCAGTGTATTAAAACAACACATAGCTGACTGTAGTCTTTCAAAGGTTTCCAAAGATTTCCCTATGACAGTAATTTAAAAAGAAGCAACCAAAAAATATTGGCAACAATGCAATTCCTTCTTTCAGTCTTCATTCTTTGTCCTGAAACTGTTGAAAACCACTGTTACAACAAGCTCTGGGTGATTACAAAGGTAACTCCAAATACAGAGAGAATCAGTGCACTAGATCTTATTGAAAGAGGATTCATTCATGCTTGCTATAACTCAAAAGACATTAAAAACATTTTTTTGTGAAAATTCTTGTTAATTAAAATCTAATTATTCAATGACTGCTGTTTGGCATCTCTAAGAAAACGCTCAAGGTCTTGAAAGAAAGAAAAGATAACAGAGTGAGCGAGTTATCATAAAACAAGGATTTTCCCCCTTTTTTCCTACTTACCATGCATAATTAATGTGTGATAATACCCATAATGAGTTCCCTAAAACAATTAGCAACACATCTCCAGTGACCTGCTAATCTGAACATAATGCTTTTTGAATTTGGAGGTGCACCAGTCTCTTTGTGCTCACACACTCACCTCACGTAGAAGCAAAGAAGGCTGCAGAGCATAATTTATTATTCTGCATCACATTTCATCAAGTCCCTTAGCAGCTACTTGATACATTATCAAGACAAATGCAAGGGAAAAAAAAGTATTCCTACCTCTCCACCCCCCAAGTAGAGTACCCCAAAGACTAAGAACTAATTATAATCTTTCTTTCCTCTTCCAGTCATTAAGATACCTTCAGTGAAAGCAAACCTTGACCAGGTTACTTTTTGTGTGGAATTTCAATGACTTTTTCATCTCCGTAAGACAAATACATCCATAAATAAACATGCACTGCAGTAACAAGGGCAATGTCTGGAACACTTAAAAGTTAAATTACTTGCAAGCCATACAACATCTCACTTTTCTTGCCAGCATGGGGAGGGGTAGGTTGAGAGAGTGGGTGAGTGCACGTGTGAACACACAAGTACACCTGCTTCAGAAGAAAAGGGAGGAAGTAAAGCAATCATAGGAACTGAGAGCATGATAATTGAAAAAAACCCTGAAAACAAACAAACAAACAATCTTTTTACTTTAATTATCTTTTAAGTATAAAATAGTGGCCTATTACAAATTTAGGGAAAAGATGCCTGTGTATAGTAGTGTAGAGGACTGGACTTAAGCATGTTTTGTCTCAAATAGTCAGAGTGTTGCTACAGGAAAGGTGATCAGAGCAGAGGGTCCCATGGAGATGTGGCAGTGCTGTCCAGAGCCAACTTCCTGCTCACCTTCAAGACTTGTGCTCCATTCCCCCACCCCAACTCATTACCTTTGTGTAGTGGTGTGGTGGCTTGTTTGTGAGCCAGCACCTTCTGAAGAGGTTTTTTAGAGTTGTAAAGTGTACTGTACAAAACTAAGGGCCTGGTAGCTGATACCTTTTGTGGAAATGTATTGTAAGAATTTAACAGCATGCTAGCCTATACCTTTTGAGTGAAAACATTGAGCTGGCTGCCACAGTTAAGAAGACTGTATAATAAAACAAAAGAGTTCCCTGACATGTGGTCCAGTGCCTTTGTTCCACCTGACAAGAACCTACAACCAACATCACACCCTCTACCCATGGGCTGCAACAAGTAGATCTTCAGAAGTCCCAGATTGTGAGACATGGTTAAATGCCTCATGTTCTTTTCTCTACAGCTGGAAGGCAAGCTTCCTAACAACAGACTTCATCATCCAGCCTGGGAGACACAAGTAAGGGCTACATGCTTAGACTGCAGCAGCTGAGGAAGGCATTGGATTCAGCCAACAGGCTGTTCACTGATGTATCACAATGGAAGTACATTCCACTGGAGTGCTGTATCTTTGCATCCCAAGCTGTAAACTTCTAGAAATATAAATAAAATGACATTGTTCAATATCTAATTACTTTAAATTGCTCAGTACACAATTTACGAGTATGATTTATTAATAATTTATTCCTTTAAATTTCTCCAGTGTTTGTCTATCAATAGCTTCTCCAGTAGGGAGAAGAACCCATAAAAAAAGCTATGCTGTTTATTATTTTGCAGTGCCCCATAATAGCAGGAATTCAAGGACTAGTCCAGCAACATACACTAAATAATAAAAAACAAATTGCCATCTAGAAATGCCTTCAGTGACATTGCAGAACAATAAAAGCAAAGGCTTGAGGAATTCAGGAAAAAGTTCTGGCCAAGAACCATTCTGAGCAAAGAGCTGATGTATCATGTGGTAACATGACAATTCCCAAGGAAGTCCAAAGGTTGGGAGACTGAATTTCTCAGGTTCAAAAGTGTGCAAAAAGATGTTTTCCTCCATTTTTTCAGGAAGTAGTCCACACAGTGGACAAGACAAGGATGAAACTCTCTTCCAATCTGCTTTAAAAGGAAAGCTGAAATTCCAGATTGCTGTTATGTTCTCAATGGAGAATTTTTCTTGGCAGTGTAGAAATGTGCTGGAACTACTTTTCCAGTTATGCTTTACAAAAGACTAACTGCTGGGTATTTTTAGTTCCTGATAAAAAGATACAAGCTGTTAAGACTGGGCAATTTTGGATGCATACATAAAAGCAAAAAAATCCATTTCTACAAAAAGCTAGAAAACCAGAAAAAGGGATGTTCCTTGGACTAGGTACGTCATATTGGTTAGAAGGCAGACAAGTTGAAACATTCTGTTCCCAAGCCATAGATACACCCTTTCAGACTTCACCTGCTATCCACTTTCAACACTTCAGGGCATGTTTTACATGACATAACTAAACTAATCTGGGTACACACAAATGCTGGGACACAGTTCATTCGCTTTTTAATCACTCTATGTACAATAAGAGTAATGTAATCCAAATTCGTTAAGGGAGTGAACCCTGCTTTTGCTGCAAAATACTTAAGCAAGGTGTGAGTACTCAGGAGCAGTGGTTTCAACCTCTCATGGCACTGAATCAGTTACTGTCCTACCACCTCCCAGGGTGCACCATCCCCACCACGACACACTTCTCCCACAGGAAAATCTCTGCTAAGTTTGGATGCTGGTCACTGTGTAGCACAGGACGCAAGGCTAACAGGAACACTGCCAGAGTACAACCCTGCAGATGAGGGACAACAAGAAAACACACCCCAGAAACACTCAAATATCCCAGACTTTCATTCAGTCCAGTAACCCCATGGCTACACTGGAGTTGATATCAACAAAGCAGACAAGGCAAGAAGTTCTTTACTGACTAACCCATCAAATGCCTAATTAATTAACGAACCACTGCAGATAAGAATTTCCAGTGGCTTCTGAAAAGAAAGAACAAGTTCTGCTTTCTACCTCGAAATGCACCTTCAGCCAGAAGGAGCTGGAGCAACATTGATTCTTCTTTGTAATAGGCAGCCACTGGCATATGCTGTGTATGCTTCTGTCAGACCACATGTCTGAGAACAACAGTGATCATCTACAAATTCTTCCTCATCTCTCTTCCTGAATGCAGCCTAGCACTTTATACTCTGACCACTACAATCACAGGTTATAGCCACTGGAAAAGAAAAGTATCTAACAATATACTAAAACAGCTGGTAAGAACTGTGAGTCCAAGGATATAAGACAGCAGGGCTTGGGTAAATCAGAATGGTTTATACCATGAATAGCTCTTTAGAAGGCTATTTCAGATGAGAAAAACATTGGTAATCTAGGCCTATGCAAAGAAAGACACAGCCATGGATGTATATTTGAACTAAGCTGAAAAATGTCTGTGTTTTTACATTTAATGCCTTTATTTCTAAAATAAAAAAAATCGTGAATTGTAAACATTTAGGAAAGGGTATAAGCCAATAAAATTGAAAAGGGACAGATTTATGGTGACTAAAACATTTGATTTGAACAGCAGGGATTCCAATTTACAGCTCAGTGCACCACCTAGAATTGCTGTTCATGTCTGTATGTACTTTAAATAAAGTACTCCTAACACATTCAACCTCCAGGTATACAATGAATAACAGCAATGTTACTAATTAAATATCTGCTTATCTGAAAACTATACTGAGTAAAATATATATGCTACATGCATACATTAAAAATGGAGGAGTTGAATGGGGGAAAAAAGTAGAAAAAGTTTAAAAATAAAGGGGATAATACAAAAAAATGGTTTTAGCATCCTTTTTTTACAAAAGCTCACAATAACAATGTTAGTCACATTAAGTGCTAAATCAGCCTTCTTTATCCTGTTCTAGTTGTATACAATATAGAATAAAATTACAAAATATTTGAATGTCATAATGTTCTGAATCTACAGTTCTTTCCTTATATCTTCTAGAGCAAAAAAGTAGCAGAAAATCTCTTTGAACTTCTCTGTTCTATGACAAAATGCCCACTGAGACTCATAAATCCTAATGCCATTTAATCAGTGTGAAAAAATTTTAATGAGCTCTCTCTAAATTTGGTACAGAGATTATTTGTAACTATGGGATCAATTAATTAATTAGAAATGGAAGAAACTGCAAAGAAATAGTGTTTTAAATTAAGGCAATGATTTACATCACTTGTAACTTTTAAAATAGAAAAGACTGATTCTTCATAAGAGAGTTATGACCATTTGTATTGCTACAATCTATCTGTTTAAAAAGTGGACATAAATGGATTTATTTGCTTTTAAACTACTAGTAAGGTCCTTTATTCTACAGAAAAGCTATAGGCAAATCAGCCAAAATACTGGAAAGAAATGCCTTAGCCTTCAATGCCCTTAAGCAGAAAGTTAATTAATCTGTGAGGTTTTGATGACAGAAGTATATTGGAAATATGTATAAATCTTGGCATGCAGATGTCAGAAACTCTCTGATTCAGAGTCATATCTAAAATAAATTTATTTGCATACCATTTTTGCTATTATGAAACAAAACTTCTTCAAGATAGCATTGAAAAGTTATAGTTGATATATAAATATATATGTATAAATTATAAAAAATACACACAAATGGCCTGGTTACTATAAACTCTTTTAAGTCAAAAATTAATATTCTAGTATTTCAAATTCTAAAAACATGATTTCAAGTAATGTGAGTCCTATAAATTAAAGCAGAACAGAAAAATATTGTTCAGAAGTATTTTTTTCCCTTATTTTTTTTCCCAGATCAAATCAGTGAAGTTAATCACTGAATCACAGGATGAGTGAGATTGGAAAGGAACTCCAGAGCTCATCTTGTCCAACCTCCTCTGTTGCACAGGACTGTGTCCAGACAAATTTTGAGTATTTCCACAATCTCCTGGGCAACCTTTGCAAGTGCTTGGTCATCCTCACAGTAAAAAGAAAATATTGCCTTGTGCTCAGACAGTCTCCTGTGTATGTCTGTGTCTATTGCCTCAGGTTCTGTCACTGGGCACTGCTGAAAAAAGTCTGTCTCCTTCCTCATTACAGTTTCTCTTCAGGTATTCACATGCATTAGTAAGAGCCTATTGAGCATTCTCTTAATTCATCCACCCCACTAAAGAAGATGTTAAACAGGGCTAAATATACCCAGGATTCACCGCTGGAGCACACCACTAATCAGTGGCACCCAACTAGACTTGTGCCACTTATCATAACCCTCTGGGCCTGCCACTCAGCCAGTTTTCAAACCACCTCACTGTCTGTTCATCCACATCGTATGTGTGAGAGTGTCACAGGCACTACTGTAGTTCAGGTACACAACAGCCTCTGGTCTCACCATGTCCACCAGGACAGCCACTCCATCAAAGAAGTTAATTGGTTTATTAAACATGACTTTCCCTTGGTGTAGCCATACTGACTATTCCTAATGGTTTGCTTGTGATTTTCAGGATAAGTTGTTCCATCATCTTTTTCTAGGGATCGAGATGAGGCTGAGAAGCCTGTAGTCCCCTGGGTCATCCTTCTTGCCTGGTTTCAACACAGGAGTGACATTTGCTGTCTCCAGCCTTCAAGCACTTCTTCCAATGGCCACAATAGATCAAAGATTATGGAAAGTGGTCTTTCAAGGACATCTTCCAGATCTCTCAGTGCTTGAGAGTGCATCCCATTAGGGTCCCTGGATTCATTAATGTCCAGTTTGACCATAATCCAAACAGAAATAATACTTTGAAAACTATTTTTCAATCATTTAAATAAAATTTATGAAAAGAACACAGTGTTTTGAACATTGTGGCCTGAAACTTCTATAATATTCAAGAATACATTGTTTCTACAGATCTACATCTCCAGATGGTTTTCAAAGAAGTTGCATCTGTGTATTTGAGAGGAGAATTTGGAATACATTTTTTAAAAAATTAATTAAAATACAAAATTTCTAGTATTTAATTTCCAGTTAATATTTTGATTACCTGACTGATTTACTTATATACTTACATGATTTTGCATTGTTACTAGTGTTGGAAGTTCATATGATGCTTCATGCAGCACAAGATAGGAGACCTAGGCTAAATTTACAGGCTGTATCTTTTTTGAAATTCCTGTGCTATCATTTCATCATTACGTTTATTAAGTTCCTAGTTAACCAAAGACTGCAAATCAAAAGGCCAACATCTAAGAAATTTCGAAATGGATATCTATAACATCCTTCAATAACAGTAAAGCAGATAGCATATCCATTTATAAATCACTTAAATACTGATCTACATGCAGAAGTATGCCTGCATACTTCTGTATAGCCACTGGCTATATGTACAGTCACTGTGATATGACACTACAGCTAAATTCTATGCCTACATTGTACATTTTGCTAAGAGCAGCAACAAAGTCTTGAAGCAAACTTGAAAGTTCTCACTTTCTCCCTTACTGTTTCACTGAGCAGTTATGGTATGCACTAGGTTGCCCTAGCAGGCAGCTCCAGTGGAAGTTCTCTGCAGGCACTCATCAAGCAACCTCCAATGTTTAAGACTACATAAAACTCCAAAGAGCTTTATCTCAGCCTGGAGTCACAGTAAATCTAATCCATTACAAAGTGTTCAAATAATATATAGCATCTATGTATGGGCCTAAGCACTACTTATGATGCTCTAACAACTTGTTTTGCTTAAGTCCAATTATTTGCTTATGTAGACATTACCTCCTGACACTTGGCTGCAACCTTGCATGTTAATGATTGCTGGCATGAAATCCAAGCTTGTAGCTGTATTAGTTCACTGCTTGGGACAAAACACTGCAGATTCTGCAACTGATCACAAATGTTTTGGGTAGTTTCACATGTCCTGTTTTCATTTCCTTCCTCCTGGGAATTCTGTGCATATGTGAACTTCCCAGATTTTAACATTTGTGACTTTTGTTGATGAAACAAAAAAAAGTTCAGTTGAATTATCTGCACTAAGGGAATTTGATGCTGTAAACTTCTTAGAACAGAAAAATATGGATTCAAACATCTATGCTCTTTTTCAAAGAGAAGTTAACAAGATTAAAAATATAAAACTACTGTTAACAATCTATAATTTTGATTGTCTAACATATCTTTATAATTTAAAAATATTAAGTGTAATACAGATGCTACTATTTCTTCATATTTTTTTTCAATGCTAACACAACTAAAGGATACAAGTATCTACACAGTGTCACTGGTTCACTGCTTTTGTTGGTTCCTTTTGGGTTGTTTTTTAATGTTTTTGTTTTTTTTAAGTATAACCACCTTGTGTGTTTTCTGAAACAGAACCACATAAACTAAGAAAGATGTCCCTCTGCTCCTCCCATGAAATTATAGTTTAATTTGCCATTAACACAGCTGACATTCAATTTCCTTGGTTATGTACATTTGGTGAACATGCAAGCTTACAAATGAAGTAGATTCACATATATAGAACATCAAGAATAGTTGCAACAGAAAAAAACAAACCAAAACATAAACCCAGTTTGGTTAACTCTGTTCAACAGTAAACCACACCACATCAAACTTAATTCACTTTGTATTCCCAGGCAATGAAAATACAATTTAGACTCTAGGTGAGAACTTGAAGTATGAAAGGTGAGGAATCTTAGCTAATCATTCCATATGTATTTCTGTAGCCTTTCCCCCCCCAATAATTCTACAGAGAGAACAGTAATCACAGTCTAATCTACCTATTTTTTTTCCTTAAAATTAGCATGTAATGCATTTTTCTGCAGTAATGAAACTAACTCCAAAAATTCTGAAGTTATGTTCCACTTGGGACAGAGAAGAAGTGAGAAAAATATGCTAAGGATAAAGGCAATTTAATTTAAAATAAAATGAAGACATTATTTTAACTCTCAGTTCATGTGAAATATTCTCCCTACAGATTTTTATTTCAGAATAGTTTGTAAAGTTACATATAAGACAGGAAAACTAAACACATCTACCATTTGAGAAAGACTGCTCAAACCGATAGTTTAAAATCAGAAACAATAACTGTGATCTCAGAGATTTAGACTGCTAGTGGAAAGAAAGAAACAGCTTCAGAAAAATATATGTCCTCTTCACAAATAACTCTATTTAATGTTTTGACACTTAAGAGGTAAATCAGCCATGAATGTATGAAAAATAAGCTGACCTATGTTTAAATAACTGTTTACAAACTCTGAATGGTGAAGTTAAGCTTGCAGATTTATGTATACAGCAGAAAATCATTACACTTTCCTATACTGCATGCTACCATGTACCAAATCAGAGCATTCTGCATAGTACCAAATCAGAGCATTCTGCATAACAAACTCTAGATGCAGTGGGGGGAAATCTCTATCTTCAAAAGTACAAACATCTTTGAAAACAGGGGTTACTGATTTTTATAATGTTTATGTTAATCTAAGTCTTTATCACATTAAAAAAAATTCCAAATATAGCCCAAACAGAAAATTCCTAAATTTAATTTGTGCCCTCCCCCTCTTACCTTTTCTGGTGGTACAGGAGGTTGAAATCTCTTTGCACAAAGTAAAAATGGATCAGGATGTGGCTTGCCACGCTTCAACTCAGGGTCATCTCCCAACACAACATGATGAAAAAGACCAAATAAGTCTTTGTGTCTGGTTGTTTTTGTCTGAAATGATGCTTCACTTGAGCTGCTGGCAACAGCTATGGGTATCTTGTGTTTGTGTAAATGATGGATCAGCTTACTGACCCCTGCAAGACAAATAAATACATTTCAGTTGTTATGTATATGCATGTAAGTTGGTATATGTATTAATGTTTATACCCAATTACATAGCATTTAGCAATACTTCAACAATGCTGTCTTACTGAATGTAATAAACCTATTTCAAACTGTCATTGTAAAAGAAAATTCTCACTATATCTGAAATGTTCCTTCTATACTCAAAAATCGTGGAACATTTTGTAAGTTACATACATACTTTTTCTGTTATCAAACAATGCTTTTCTCAAAATATGTCAAAAATGTGATTAACATCACAACATAATGAGACCCACTATAAACTCATTAAGCAATGTCCCCACATTATATAAATTTATTAGTTGAAATTCTAAGAGTTTGGGAGAACATTTTCTTTCATAGACAGTTATGCTCCTGGGGGGAAAAAAAAAAATCAAAGTATATTCTTCTCACTGGATTGCAGAGTTTTAACTTTTGAAGTAAGTATTCAGCTTGTTCAAGCCAGCCTGTAAGAGAGCTGTTTCTCTCTTTTGCAATTACTAAAGCAAGTCACACTGGGCAGAGGAGAGCAGCTGTCAGTCATGGCTGCTAATACCAGAGCTTTATCTATCGATGCTGTGAACCCAGAGTAATGAACACCTCAAGCCTAATGGGTAGAAACTTCAATCTGATCCAGTCTTCTACAGAAGGTTAATGCAGTGAACAGTGAAAACACAACCAGTCTGTGTAAGAGGGAAACATACTTTGTTATTCGGTGCAAGTTTTGAGTTTTCTCTGAAGGGTTTTTAATGCTCCTTTGCTGAAGCATTCTGAATGCCGGATACTTTTCTCAGAAGAAATAATTAGCATTACCTAATGAAGGTCAAGTGTGGATATCTGGTCTTTACCAATTCAGAAAAGAAATTCCTCCATACCTGTAAAATAATTTTAGCTGTGCTTTTTTGGCATTAATCCCAACTTTACTGGACACAGGATATTAGTTTCAGGTAGTCCAGCTGACTTTTGGCTCTTTGAAACAACTTGAGCACAATTCTGTTTTCATCTTCCAACTAAATTAATTCTTATCCTATTTTTCATGCCTGGTTATACAAAAATAATCTTATTCCTTTCCTCCTGATTCATTGTCATCATTATGTCTAGTCTCCACTCCCTTAAACCATTCCTACTTCTCCTCTGCCACCTCAGCACCTCTGATTTGTATTTCCCTTGTGATCCAGCCATTCAATTCTATAAACAATATGGTTATTTTTTCCAATTTAGTCACATGCCCACCTTTGAGAAGTTCTAAGTACTACTGATAATAAAGTGTGTAGATTAGTAAATAGGTAGAGCAACTAATCTACCTATCTGGAAATAGGACTTGTAGGTATGACTCTCTGCAGATTTCTCATTTTTTCTCCAGAATCTAATCAAACAATTAATAACTGACATTTCCAGCTTCATGCTTGTATTTGAAGATGGCCTTTAAGCTTTAAATACATGCACTTCTCTAATGTTAGATTTTGAGATGGACAGACATACCAAGCACCACTACTCCTCTAAGGTCAATACATCAGCCATTTAAAAGCCTTCCTATGCTCCCCTAAGTGGTTATATTAAGAAAGTGCATTTTTTCCCAAATGATGCTACTATGTCCTCTCACTGAAATACGATGTTAAATACAAGCAAGCTTTTTATTCCAGATGGCTTATATCTTCAGTCTGAATAATGTGAAATCTATATTAAATTAATGGAAGCACTAAGATTCCTTAATGTAAAGCAGTAGTATAAGTGTCTCTTCCCTAAAATAAAATGCATTCATTCTAAGGAATTTAATAAACGGCAATGTTTAGCAAGGCTAGCATACATAAATGTGGTAACATAAAGCAATCCAAAGATTACACACGCAGAAGACCCTTCCTGTCTCCTACACCCTCGCTATGATATGGTTAGTTTTCTCAAAAGTTGTGCTCTTTTCAAATAGCTAATTTTCTTCAGTCCCACTGCATCACAGCTTCAGTTCACCTCTCACTGGGTATGTTTATTCTATGTTTCTGTTGGAGGTAGCCAGCCACAGAAAAGCACTGTTGCAGAAAGGTTATTTCTCTTTCATATTCCTAGAGCATGTCATGATTTCAGTGTGTAAATGTGTATGCATGCATGTTTGATTTCTCTCACAATAAGGGACCTAAAATGCAGCTGTCCCTAGCACCTCCAGAGAGAAAATATTTACATTTTTCAGAGAACATGCCACTTAAAAAAAATATTATTTGCATATATGTAAATAGAGCGAGATAGAAAAAAAAATACCAGGGGCATATCAGCTGCCCAGGAAAAAAATTAAACTGCATTTGGAAGAAGAGCTAGCATAACGTGACAAGCTCTAAACAGTAGCAGCTGAAAAATACTTTCATTCCAGGTTTGTTTTCCTCTTTTTAAAAGCTATAGATCAGGAAAATCCATTTTTGTTTGCATCAATTACCACTAGTTTAGCTCTAGACACTTTGCCACCATGCCAAATTACTGACACAATTATTGTACTAATTCAGCATATAATTCTTCATTAAGAAGATAATATCTTCCTTAGTATCTTTGTAATTTTTTTTTTAAAGAAAACATCAACAAAAGGAGAATTGAGGAAGTGCTTTAAAGACCTGTAAGAAACTTCTCCTGGCAAATACTGTGTCATTATATATTCTACTGTTACAAAGATTTTTCAATGAAATGACAATCAAAACCAACCAATTCAAAGCTTCATGGCTAGGAAGAAGTATACTGGAAATTCCCATGATCTTCCTAACTTCTAACTTACTTGTGGCTACTATGTAAGGGATCAACGCCCATCTATCCTAGGCAGACCCCTCTGCTAGACTCCCTAGGGGGGACTACCCTCCACGTCTCCTACTGAAAACTTAGACATACACAGCAAGAATAAAGATTAAAGAAAGATCAAAAGAATTAAGGATCTCTGTTTTTCCAGTATAAGAATACACTCCAAATGTGGCACACAGGCAACAAATATCTTATGCAGAATCACATAAATTCGTCAAGTAGTTATAAGAAAATTAGGAATAAATATCCCACATTGCTATGATTTATTTCCAAATGTACCCTTGTTTTCAGATAGGTAGAGGTATCTTTCTGCTATCTCTTTAAATAAGAAGTTTTAGATTGACACAGAAGCTTAATATATACTTGCTACAACAGTTAAGCATCAGTGACTACTTCACAGAAAAATAAGTGTAAAGAATTGTAAGCAGAGTTTCATTACAGGACCTGCAAAGAAGGAGGACCAACTTTAAATGTCAGCATCTTTAAAACCCAATTAATCACAAATGTCAATGAAGTTATCAACTTCAAGGAAAAAAAAAGAAAACAAATTAAACCAACAGAAAGGACCTTTTTCTTTTGAGACCACAGACACATCTAAAAGAAAGAGATTGGCTCTTTTGTTCTGAAAATTGCAGGAAAGCATATATATTATGTTTTTGAAAAATGAACGTTTATCCCTCCATTAGACTCCAGATGTGGTGTTGTCCTCTTTAGATTCAGCAGACATAATGGTCACTAACACACTGGATCAACTGACAAACTAAAAATAAGACATATACTGAACAACAAAACCCTTGGGCTAACCCACATTTTCTTTCTAATTGACTAATACAACCATGTACACCAAGAGTTCAAGAAACCAAATAATGGTACACTAAAATGATCTAATGAGAATCCCTATCTAATTGTTTACATGCTATTACAACACTGTTTTCTACATTACTCCTTTTAAGCTATCACATTTTATAATCAAATGACATTATTGATCATGAAGTGAAAATTAACAAGACAAAACTCCCGAAGACTAACTAAAATTGATGGAAAGTGAAGAGAATTTGTATTTTCCTTTTAGCTTTAGACAAACATGATCTCTGTGTCATGCACAATAGTTTAGAACTGTGAACAGCACATACATTTTTGCTACATTATATTTTATATAATTTCAAATTTTTCTACCATCCCTTTTCTTCTATTTCTCTATCTCTGAACGAAACACTGTTCTTAACTTGTACCACTTCTGCCTGTCCAGATTCAGATCTGTTTCTTTTGAAACGCTTTCAGATAAAGAAGGAAAGATTATAAAGCTCTTCTATTTTTTCAAATGTTAATCTTCAACCAAACTTCTGTCTACGCTACAGAATTACACAGGAATGTTTTTCAAGATAAGCAAGAAAGTGACCTCCATGATAAACCAGGAAAACACTTGACATAAGGAAGAGAATTATACATGCTGCTTCAGGACTGAACCTTAATTTCAGCTTCCTCAGCTCCCCAACTGAATATCTTGTGCGTTGCATGTAGGTAAGCCTTACAAAGGGAAGACCTTGTAAAATCATGGCTCAGGCCTGTTACTTTGGCTAAGCAGAAAAGGACTGTGGGAAAGAGGCTCAGCTGAATTAAGGGTAGAAAAACAGGTTATGTAACCATTATGTGTTCACATCCTGGTGTAAGGTGGTTGGTTGAATTATGTTTGTTATGATTTAAAACTACGCAACTGATAATGGGCTAACAGCTTAAAATGGCCTAGTTTTTGCAATAAAGCAGCTCTCCTTTGCACTTGCCT
This sequence comes from Acridotheres tristis, assembly GCA_037013685.1. Classification (NCBI taxonomy): domain Eukaryota; kingdom Metazoa; phylum Chordata; class Aves; order Passeriformes; family Sturnidae; genus Acridotheres; species Acridotheres tristis. Next base: position 93,696,388 of record CM072884.1, read on the forward strand.
GGGGATTCTGCATCACTCACCCACACTGGGGTTTTTATTTCTGTTTGCAGTTGATTCACTTGAAGGCATAACACCACCATAGACACAATCGCATAGCAATCTCTGACAATACCTTAGCCTGAAAATCCACTGTTCGATGGTCTTACACATACAGGTGAAGTCCTACAGTGTTCTAGCTTCAAGAAAACAGCTGGTTTGTGTACTACCAGCACAGAGTGCAGGAGCAAGGTCACATAAATGCTCAGGCCTACACAGACAGCCCCCATCTTCTCTAATGTCTCAATCCTAAAATGATGAACATAAGCTATGTAAGAAAAAGCCCTTGAAAATGAACTTCAGAAGACCTTCTCTCAAGAAAAAGCATATGTTGAAAATAGGACAATATTCAGTTAAACACCTAGAATTTATAAGGTAGATTGTATGAAAACTAAGCTTCAAAATCCTTTTGCAAACACCACAGTGTACTATAACCCCCTTGCCACTGCTTAGCTCGTCCTTGAGTGGCACTTAGGTACCAATTACAGCTTATTTCTGATTAAGAGTATTTTATCCACAATGCAATCCCAGAAAGCAAACCAAGAAATCAATAGGCAATAGAGAAATAGCAAATGTGTGTGTGTATTGCTCTTAATTTATCTGAAAGCTAACATTCTCTGGTAGGAAGGACATACAGCAGACATATCCACATTTTCCCACCCTTAAACAAAATCCAAAGAGCTCACAGGGCTTTCAGATCTGCCCCAACCATCATACATAATATTCCTTTATAATTTACAACTAATTCATTAACCAATGGAAAAATATTTTGAGCAGGCTGGAAGACACAACCCTCATATACAGTAATACCTCATACTCTTCTAAATGATCACTGTCCTTATTAAAGCAATTACAATGTCAGACATCTAATAATCTAAGAAACAATATAATGTAGGATTACTTCATAGTAGTTTTTTTCAAAAAGTAAACACATGCAAACTCTGAAAACAACTCAAAATAGAAAATGGGCATTTTAAAACTGATATGAGGATGACTTACTATGTTCAAAAGCTTCTCCACACTTTAATTAGTTTGATAAAAATACTACTTCTCATTTCCCAGAATCACAGAATAAGCTGACTTGGAAGGGTTTCACAAGGATCATTGAGTCCAACAACCTTTATTCACATAGGCCTCAAATAATTATGATTAAATTAACAACTTTAGGGCTACCCACTGCTGCTGGGTATCCTTTAACATACAAAAGACTACATAAATACTTTAGAAAAAGTGAGGTATTTAGAAAATTTTACAGATTGTCTTATCCCTCTCCCGAGGTCGTTATTGGTTATTTGGTATGTGATCCAGTTACAATCCTCTGCTATGTTTGTCTGTATTTTATAATTCCAATCATTTGGTTGCCAGTTAATTTTCATTGTTGAAAAGATACTCATTCTCCTTATTTAAGTAAGCTATAAAGACAACTTTCCTTTTTAATATGTACCAATAAGTACTATTAGTCATATTTATATTATTGCCAACTGTAATTATGAGCCAAAGGAAAAATTTTCTTCCCAAATTTTTTTATAAGAAATGTGCTGGTTTGAAAAAATAGAGTATGGGAATACATTACAAAGTTCTTTTTAACAGAGAATAAAAACTGTATTTCATGGGCAACCAGATCTTTCCTTATGCATGTTTTATTTTATCTATACATGCTTATGCTTTCTTGGGAGGGGTAGTTGGAGGTGGTGTAACTTATTTATTTATTTAAAATAAATTTATTTAATTTATTAATAACATTAATTAATTAAATTTTATTTATTTATTTAATATTTTAAAGATTTAATCACTTTCTTTAATCAAAGAAAAGTTAACATTAGTACTCAGACCTTTGTCAGGTTGATTAGATTTCTAATCAATTCCATGTTAATCCTTAAGTTCACAAAAACAAATCTATGGCAAGAAACCTCAGCAGCCTCTGAACACTAAAAGCACTCAGCAACAACCTCACTTAGATAAAGAAGATGCTGTTTGCTAACTTAAGTAACAAAATTAGTTTAAAATATTTTTTATGTAATCTGGTGTGCTACAATAATGGCAAGCCCATCACTGGAGCAATTAATTTTATACACTTGGTCGCAATCCTTAGGTGAAGTCAGGATTGCTGCTGTGAAGGTGACAGTGTGACAGACGTGGGGTTACCCACTGCTTGGTTTAATTGCCATGAATGCTTTAACTTGGTTAGTCCTGAACAGGCAGTCGGACTAGATGACATTTTTAAGTCCCTTCCAACTGAAATAGTTCTATTCTATTCTATTCTATTCTATTCTATTCTATTCTATTCTATTCTATTCTATTCTATTCTATTCTATTCTATTCTATTCCTGAATCTCATGAAACTATAGAAACACAACTCACAGATCAACCTGCTTCTTCATTTGTTATGAAATACTGTTCAAAAATGCTTTTTGCAATGGTATGTCATCTTTTCATTAAGCTACAAAAGTGAAGGTGGAAACCAGCAGCCTACCTCCCACTTTGGTAGGCCATGACTGTTAATAAGGAATTTTGTCTTCTCATCTTATTGCTCCCTAAAAAGTATCAGAGATCCTTCTGGTTGGAGAGACTTCCTGTTCATCAAATTATTACCCTCATTTTAATCTAGACAACTGACACATGCATGGCCACAGAAGGAATGTAAGTACTAAATATTACATAATTCAAAACCTGCATCAACTGTGTTGCTTATTTTTTGATTAAAGAATGTTTAGGATGCAGTCCTTTAGGACTTGATGTAAAGGCCAAATGTTTGGTATCAGCCAAACAGGAAGCATCATTCCAAGTTTGCAGCTTATTGGCTGATCTCTAGGGGTTACAGGCCCACTGAGCACAGACAGCATGGACTCATTAGAGCTTCCTACCATTAAAACAAAAACAGCAAGGAAAAGAAAAGATCATGGTAGGAAGTCTGTGTCAAGGACACAACATGAATCAAGGAAGCAATAATTAAGCAAATTAGACTGTTGGTTGAATAGAACTGTTCAAGAAAAAAGAAATTTGGAGTGAGTTGCCATTGAAATTTGATCTGTTATCCTTTCTTCTCTTTTTGTGCTTTCTGACTGGCTTCATTTGGTACTAAAATTGAGGTATGAAACTATCTCTTCATGGCTTCAAGGGACAGTCAACTGTACTTGAACTGGAAAATAGTATGCACATCACATTCTGCACTGGCTGAAGAGATGCAACAACTAAATCCCAGTTATCATGAAAACAACCCAGGAATGGAGAATGTCTGAAAGGCATACACAGCCACACAATCCTTAAAGATCTGTGCTTTGTGATAATGATGATGAGCCAAACCCCAGAGATTAAAGTGAAAGAATAACTGTAGTTTCATAACCCTGACATGATTATAGCAACTGCTAGCAGTTGTATAATTTGGAATTCAGTTTTTCTCACTCTTTATAGATTCTAGGATTACGCAAAAGCACACCTATATACGTATAGGTAAATATATATATGCATGTTTTTCTTCTGTTCTGCTTGTCATTCCCTCATCTTCTGACTATGCACTATGCACTTCTACACAACATAGAAATACTCAAAATGCATTTGCAGAAACAGAAAGCCTACTGCATTACTCTTGTAGATAACAATGTCTATACTCTGACAGAAATATTTATAAAAGTAGCACAGTGGCAGGCCTGTCATTTTGTAAGTGTCATCTTGGATTAATTTCTTTCTCCACTGAATCAAAATTACCATTCCTTAAGATTCTTTTAGAACTAAAAATAAATCTAACTGTGAAAAACTCTCAAATAGTTACCAGAAAATTCCATATTAGAAATGGATGGAGCTTCTTAGATTAAATTTGCATTTTGACCACAGCCTGATGTATTGAAGCTTGTCTTTCAGTTTGGCCATACTGATATAGTCAAAATTCTGTCTTCAGCCACTTATGTCTCAGAGGTGTAGCAAGCTCAGTGGTATGCCTGTCATTCAGCCTGTGCCATGGTTTAACCCCAGCTGGACACTAAGTACTTCACAGCTTCTCATTTAGTGTGTGTGTCCTACCTGATGGGTCAGGAGGAAGAATCAGGGAAAAAATATAACTTGTGGGTTGAGATAAGAGCATATTAATAATCAAAAGTAATCAAATGAATAATGGTAATACTATCAGTCGTAAAACGAAAGGGAGAGAGGGAGAGACAGACAAAATCTAAGAAGAGTGATGCACAGTACAATTGCTCACCACCTGTACACTGATACCCAGACCATCCGCAAGCCACAGTTGGTTCCTCTCCTGGGTAACAACCCTGGTTTATACACTGGCAATTTATTCTGTGCTATGGTATGGAATATCCCTTTGGCCAGTTCAGATAAGCTGTCCTCGCCATGTTCCCTCCTGGCTTATTGTGCACCTATTCACTGGCAGAGCATGAGAGAATGAGAAATCCTTGATTTGGGGTAAACACTACTTAAACGTCACTGTGTTTGTTATCAACTTTATTCTTGTACTAAATCCAAAATATAGCACTGCACCTGCTGCTAAGAAAAAATAAACTCTATCTTGGCTGGAACCAGGACAGGTTCTAACTTGTCAGATGAAGAACTGCTTTACCAATTAAATACTCATTCAACCTCCACACTATCCTTAACCATCACTGATATACCTGTCATTTACTTGATTTAGGAATTTATAGATCTTACTTTGGCAAGATCATGTGCATAGCTCATCCAGAAACAAGTGTCACTTCGTTTGAGTCACTTTTCCAAACATCATTGATCATTGTTTAGCAGTGCTGTCCACCAAATCAAATATCAAACCAATTTTTTGGACAGCCTTTAGAAACTGATTGAAAAACAGAACCTCACCTGCCCATTAACTTTCAAAAGATGACCAAAGACATAGCACTTTAGAAGCCTCTTACACTGTTAATATGACAATTAACTTTCACTTTCCTGTATTTACCTGTAACCATCTGAAAGATTAGTTTAGTCAGAGTACAATGTAAAATCAAAATATTACCACAAAATCTTACATCTTGCACAACACACGCAAGAAGCTTATTCTTAATTCAAGAACATTAAGTGACTGTAGAATAAATCCACAATCCATTAATAAATATCCTCAGAAGATACAAAAAGACAGAATCAGATTTAAAAATCTGTTAACTGGAGAACAGTTCTTAAAGAAACTGAATAGTAAGTAGCTAGAGACATTTTCCTCTAGCTTATTAGCGGTCATCAACCTGGTTCCCCAAAATTCATGGCATTTTAGCTTGCATCCTAGTTCACATCAATTCTACTTTAGAATATAGACTGAAAAAAGTTATCACGTATATTTAGTTGAATTGAAAAGATAATCAGTTGAACAATTTTGGTGATGATGAAAACGTTTATTTGCTTTTCCTACTATGAATTTTGCTTGTTTTGATGCCTTGAGAGGCTACCTAGACAGAGGTGTTAAAGGAATAAAGTAGGTATTTATTAAAAAGGCCTTCAAAGGATACACCTTGGGCAGTACGAGAGCCCAGCCATGGCTCCACCCAAGATGGGTGCTGGGTCACACATTTTCACACTTTTATAAGTTTGGTCCATTTACATATTGGGGTTAATTGTCCAATTACAGCTCCAGGTTATGAAATCCCATCCTCCCAGACTGCTCTCCTCAACTCACTGTTGTTCATACTTTTTGGGCCTGAAGCTGCAACAGTGTCCTTGGTTCTCAGGCTGGAAAAGGATTGTTTTGTCTAACTAAACTGTGAAGAGAACTTGCTAAAACTTCATATGAAGTTCAGAGTTACATACTAACGCAGTACAGAATCTGGAAAAGATGAAAGCTAAAACTTAAGGCATCATCCATAATAGTCCAGTTTCAGTGAGGTCAAAATTCACTTTCTGAAGCAGGAACAGTAGAAAATTTCATGTTTCCTTTGGCTTATCTGTTCCATCACCTTTCTAACTCCGTTCAAGCCAGCTCAGTCACATTATCACAGTCTTCAGCAGGCAAGGAATATCCACCTAATAGCATCAATTACTTGTATTGTTTCTTTACAGCAATTCTTCCCTGTGCCACCTAACATTTTACCCAGTCTGTTCATCTGGCATTTTCTAAACCCAGACAAGGTTTATTTTGTTTGGCTTGCAAAAGATACATTTGAAAAGTCTATCCCAGAAGCTTGAGATGAAAATCGAAAAACATATCAATCCAACTTTCTTGTTTTTCTGAAAAGTCTAACTAGCCTTACAGTTTCAGGTGGATCTATAAGTGAGAAAGATGCAATTTGAAAAATTTTGCATATAAAAGACTTTAGAGGGATAACTAACATAGAGAACTAAGTTAGACACAGAATACACTATTTTTTTAATCGGCTGAAAAAGTCACATTTTTGCTACTTGTTATTTATTCCTAACATATCACATATTTTAAACGTTCATCTTAATGCATTTATGAAACTAGGTATAAAAAAGCATCTAAAATTAAAATATTAATGCGCTGTAGAAATTGTCAGAACAAACGAGCACATGTTCAAAGAGAAAAAAGGGTAACTGTTAAACATGTATGGTGACATGCAGTTATTTCACTTCTAATACTCTTCTTAGAGTTGTCCCCTTCTGGGGTTTTGTTTTTGGCTTTTTTTCCCATCATAAATTATTGATATTTGCTCCAGGAAGTTTAACATTGTATATAAAGTTAGCAGCAATCCTAGCTTTAGGTACTGATATGTTGCATGGCTGAAGATTTTTCTCTAAGCATTTCAAATCTAAATGTAATTGAATACAAAATAATGTATTTACACTACAGGTAAGATTCATTCTCTTGCTTATCTTGAGTTACCGCATTGAAGCTACTCACTTGAGCATCCTGCACAATCACTGGTAAAAGACATATCTTCAGAAGGTAAGGAAACTCACCTGTCAGGATAACCTGAAAAACCTTCCTTTTCCACTGACACACTCAGACACTGTACTTGAATTACAGTTTTCGAGTTTCATCTCAACAGAATCCCATAGGCCCACATACTTTTAGATGTGCAGGCAAATGCATCTGTGCTTAACAGTCAGCCTATGCTCATGGCCAGGTAAAACACAGCTGCCAACAACAATTACAAAGAATGTCTAGTTCAACAAATAGAATTCATGCACATGTATCTAGTCTTTTTTGTTCTTCTAAAATATGAAAAAAAGCTTTTCTCCAAGTAAACAGAGAAAAAAAAATCTGTCAACTTTAATAGGTAAAATATCCTTTTAAACAGGTAAATAGACAGGTAGATTTGGGTAAATTTTCTAAAACAAGAGAAATGAAACTTAATGTGTAAGAGCAACTGCTTTGTGGAAAGCAGATTACAAATTTCTACCTTGATTAGCATTTAATTAATTCCATAAAGAGTTTATAAATGCTGCAAAGAAACATACCTGGCATCAACTCAGCAGTAGGGAATATCTTCTCCAGCTTCATTCTACTCTCCGTTAAAAACTCTTCTTTGGTTATTGGAAGATCCAGAGCACTTTGAATAAGCTCTGCCACTTCTGGAGCTTGTCTACCTAGAACCCTGGATTTTACATCCCAGCCGTAGGTCTTTCCAAAACGTTCACAGATCTCTCCATACACTTTTGCATAGAGACTCTCAGTATCTGGAAAAAAAATTATGAACAAACAAGTAAGCAGCTGGTCTTGCCAAGAGAACACATAAATGGTCAGACATAAACGGCCAGGAGCCAGAGGGCACTTAGCAAAGAGATAAAATGCCTCCCTTTATTTGCAAGGGGGAACCAAGGCTTCTACCATCACTCAGAGGTACCCAGGTCTTCCAGGCTGTCATTTCTGCATTAAGAAGAGACAACTTAGGGTCTCAACAGATAACTATCTGGACCTGCTTGTCCATCACCTTTCTTTACTATTCAATTTAGCAAGCAGTGTCTTAATTAAAATACTCTATTTATGATTTTCATGAGAAAGAAAAGAAAGGAAGGAAGGAAATCTGGTACTTGGGGGGAATACCATTACATATTCCATATAAATTGTAAAAAGAAAAAAGATTTAATTATTTAAGAGTGTCTTCGAGAGGAGGCTTCTAAGTGCCTTCAAAGACATCATGGTCATTATTACAGCACTGCTGGCACCACTGCACTTACAAGAGATTACTCAAGCTAAACACACTCACTTGTATTTCCAGGGGATTTCAGACAAGAGTAAACTTCAAACTGAATTTGGGCAATGATACTATCAGCTTATATGTCAAAGGTGGTTTTAGGCTTAAAGCTATATTTTTAAATACAAACAAACAATTTGTCATTTCCTCCCCTCCTCCCCCTGCAAATTTTTGAAAAAGGTCATTAACATTTAATTTAACACGAATATGGGGACGAAATGTACTTCCAGCTCTTAACTTCTTTTCAGCAAAGATCTCAAACACTGGCTTTTCTACCAGTCTGTTTATCTTTTTAAGTAGTCTCCTCTGAAAAGTCAGCTACTGCTGTTAACCATACTTTAATTTCCTTCTCATGCATATCTCTGTCTTCTGTATATCTAAAGAGATGTTTATTATGATCACTTTAGAAATGAAAGTCAAAAGCAAGGAAAGAAGGAAGTTACTCTTATGAGATTTATTTAGAAAATTAAGGACTTCATTTATCAACATGTCCTTTGCCATATAAAAAATATTTTTAATAGAGATAATAAAATAGTGAAATTATTTATGCAGATATTGTGTCACTTTCTGAATACATAAGAATTATGCAGGAGTGATTTAAAAACTTTAAGCTTTAACAAAGATACTGTGAAGAAAACAGTATGAAGAAAGAAGTACAGAGCCTATGAGTCCAACACATGTATGTCTGACAAATGCTCCCTAACTCACCACAGTAACCACCACAGTGATCTGAGATCAGCAAAAGACTCTGATCTGAAAGCAAAGGAGAAACACAGGGGCCCATTTCACCATCATGTGAACATACAGCAGTGCAGAACACATTCTCTGCCATCTGCCAGAGTGCTCTAGTCCATGTCTCCTTTCAGTAGCTAGAGGGGACATTGGGCCAAAAGATCAGATGAAGACCCAACATACTTGTCTGGAATGTTTAACAGAGTGGCAAAGGGTTCACAAAAAACTCTCACCTTAAAAATAGAGGCAAAAAAACCCCCCACCTGTACTACTCTTTGTAAATGCTCCTTAAACAACTACAGTTAAGGGAACAAAATTACAAGTGATCTTGGAGACCCCTCAAACACACAGGAAAGTGAAACACATGTAAATGGGGTCTGAAAAATGTTAAGCTGGCTAACACAAGAAAGAAAAAAAGAAAAAAAAATAATAACAAAAAGTCCTCCATTTTGCTTGAAAATGCCAACCGGTACTTTCTGTAAGCTAGGAATGTAAATTAAGAATACAGTTTTTAAAATTCACAGTTCTCACTTTCCTTCTTTTTAATAAACTAGTTTTTCTTCTATATTTCAGGGTCACCAGGTGAAGCACATAAAATCCTTAAGTTTAAATTTGAAACTGAAAATCAATCCTTATCCTATTAAATAGTACATATCAAGGTAAGTAGAATTAAAACAAAGCAAGGAAGCAAAGTTCTAGAACATGAATATTTTCCTATGAGTCTACAATACTTACACGTTAATCTATTTGAAGTGAAATGTTCAACTTTATAGCTAAATATACTATTTTTAATAGTTTCCTGCATTTTAAATATCACATAGCTGACTTATGAATTAAATTTTATTTATTTTCCTTAAAAAAAGATTAACAATGTCCAGATTGCAGACCTAAAAGCAGTCTTTTATGCCATGTTGCAGTTCATCAATGGAAGAGCACTTATGAACAAGTTTGAGTCAAACCTATTAAAAGAGGTAATGGCTAACTTATTCATAGTGTTAGAAAGTAGTTTTCTAGGTGCTGAGAAACAAAATAAAACACAAGCCAACCAAAGAAGAATACCCCCAAATTATTCAACCTGTTTGAATCCTACATTTAATTTAAATATACCTAAATCCCATAAAGCAATGTATATGCTCCAACAAGCAGGATGCCAGAGAGCCTTCCTTCCTTTCCTCCCCTGATTAACTATAGTTTAAATACCTGGCTTACAAAACCTTCAACTGTTCTTCCAAAGAGATCATTTTCACTCTGCCTTAAATCATAGCATTTGATCTCTGGACTTGACCATTTGTAAAATTCTACATATTTGTATTGCTTGAAAATCAACATGATTTTAATTTTCATGACTAGATGACAAAAGTATGAATGCGGACATTTTACTTGCTCAAACAGATATGTTACACTACAGCACATGAATAAAATCTGAAATCTGAGGAAAAAATTTTGCACATGTACATTGTAAAATCCAACTGGAATCTGAGAAAATCACTGCTGATAAAGCTGCATTTCCTATACACATGTATAACTAAGGACATGTTTCTTTTGATTGAAGACAAATGAAGATCTATATGTTCCCCTAGTAATTACAGAGCAGTAAATAAATACTAAATAATGATACAACTTCAAGATTTTTTATTCTTATTGGAAAGGAGGAATCTCAAAAAAAAAAGGCAGGCTAGCTTTTTTACCACTGCAACAAGAAAGAAATCACATTTCAAAGGATTGATCCGAATTTAAATATATCAGTGAAGCCTAATTTCATACTGCTATAAATCTACTATACAAACAAATTGTGTCTAGCTCCCACACACAAATAAAACCCATTGATGAAATGAAACAAGCAAGAAGAATTAGAATTTCAACTCAAATGTCTAATTTAGGCACCTACTGGTATTTACTCTGGTATGCCCAAGACATCCACACACATCCAGTATTAAAAGGTAATTTGGGCAAGACTCATACTTCACATCATGAGCAGCCAGATTCCCTGCAGCACCCCAAGTGTTTCACACTCACACACACATTTCAGCAAGTGAGTGCAGCTCCAGCTGCCAGCCTCCATCAGGAACACAAATTGAGAACACAACAGGACATATGTGGCAGTGGCTTGTCCTAATAATGGGAAGGAAAAGCAAGAATTCTCAGCTTCTGCAATTTCGAGTAAATGCATAAGTTTTCAAAATACTCTTTTTACGTCTAGCTCTCATCTCTTGAGATATCTTTTACATGGAAATTATCAGCACAACATATTGTCCATCTGCTCGCTAAATTTCACTAGGAATGAATAATATTCATTGCCTAGTCACATATCATCTTCTAGTCATTTTTATAGTGATCCATCTTCAATGTAAAAGCACAGTCAGCTCTACTGGTGTTGTTTAGAGTCTGTAAAAGCCAGCCACAATAAACACAAATAAAGTGACTAAAATGACAGAGGCACTGGATTAGTCAATTTGCGATCTGGCACAAAAATATGCTGACATGTATTCAGAAAGACCTTCAGGTCACTTGGCAACACACCACAGTGCATGATCTGCTCAAATCACTGCAGAGTCACAAACAGAGGTGTAGATCTACCTGGGCTGGGGCTACAGCAAACATCAAAACAGTATGTAAGCCCTATCTTTATCACTCACACATAAAGACAGTTTAAGACAGAAAATTCTGACTTAATGAATACAGAACTTAATTTTTTAGAAGGCTGCACACCTTCTAAGAGAATATGATGTTATTGCTATTATAAAATAATCTCTACTTTATCAAGGAGATTAGATTAGGCATGAAATCTCCTTTTAGCCATAGATCACTTTCATCATTAGTTTTGAGTTCTTTGTTTAAATAACCCATCTCAATTTTGCATTAAGCTTCCCAGATGAAATACACCTATGATTTATCCTTCTGCTAGGAGCCTAAACCGTTTTAAACAGTTTTAATTGTGTGCATTCAATATATTTCCGTAATCCAAAATCAGACCTTAGACAACTAAACTGCAGGATTTCTTTTTTTATTTGTTTGGTATTTTTTGGTTTTTTGGGTATTTTTGGTAAGAGATAGAAAAGTGATCAAAGAGAAGAATTTTAAGCAAAGCAACAGGTTTCTTGTGTCCATATCTGTGAGGCAGATTTCTATTCACATGTAGAAGAGAATAATTTCCAGTATCCAATTTAGCCAAATTTAGACACAGTCAGTCATTTTTACCAATGTTTTGGCCCAGCACTGAGAAAGACTCATTAGATTTTCTCACCATCAATACTGAATGAACACATAGGTGACTATGATTTTGCTTTACTATCAGTCTTTCACTTTATTCCCATAATCTCTTTAGAGTACGTAACAGTGTAAAAAGACATACAAATTACTCAAACAAGAGTAATTGGGGTACAAGAGATAAATATAATTGTAAATCGGAATAAAATTATAGAATTGGGAATTCTTCCTTTGATTTTTCACAACTCATTTGGTGGTATTTAGTACAGTATAAACTGTTAACCTGCAAAAAAATCTGTGTAAGAGCTGAAATGGGGACAAATTTGGGCTAGATCAATCAAGATTAGATATTTCCTCTACATTTAGAGTTACAGTAACAACATTCACATTTTCTCACACTTCTGGATTAAGATATAACACAGGCCTTTGTGTATTTATTCTCCCATTGTTATCAACTGAACAGCGTTAAAGAACATGGGATTTAAACAAAGCAGTGCAAAGCCAAAATAGTGACAGATTTCCCATCAGAAACACTTGCTTTGTCTAGGCCAGAGCATCACATGCTCGGTCATTGATCCTTATGCCCATCTATTTCAATATCAGCAAAATCAAAAGACATCACTGAGCAACTCACTGACTCGTGTGTCAAGTCTGTGAGACTCAGGAGTAAAAAAAATGCTGCAGCACTGCATGAAAGCCAGGGAATGGATGACTTTCAGCTAAGTCTCTGTACTCCAAAGAGATCTCTCATCAATCTTGCCATTCTACAACCTCTCTCCCCACAGACAGCATGTGCTCTTAGCTCATCCAGTTACACAAATTAACCAATTCTTGAAATATGTGGATTTCAGCTGAGAATGTGAGTATCAGCGAGCCATTCAAGACATTTCCAAATGGTATGTGGACTTACCACAAACTTTAGGAAGCAGCACTGGCAAGATAAAAGCCACATGAATATCCACAAACTTGCAAGATTCTACTGGTGGTTTTGGTAAGCAGGAAAAGAGAAAATAATGGGAACCAATGCCCTCTGAACAGCAAACTTAAAATGGAACAAGGAACATCCCCTCAACGCAAAGAAGAAGTCAAGGTATTACTATCCACAATTTATAAATTACAGCTCCATCTCAAAAAAGACCCCAAAAACCCACAAAACACAAAACCAAAAATGGTCACCGAGGGAGAAATAGCCTATGTCACTGAATAAACATTTGTGCATAACTCATTCCTCATAATTTTTTCTCCCTTATTTCTTTCAGAGAGAATCCAAGACTTTGCTCTTAGAGTATCAGCAAACAAGACAGATAAAACCAATACGAGCAATGCAAAAGAGTAGCAAGTATACAACTGTCACCAAAACAGGTCTGAAACTGCAAAAGTTAAACCACAAGAATCACTTAGGAATTAGTGCTGAAGCCTCCTGAGTTAGCTAAGCAAACAGAAAATAAAGGAGATTTCCTTTGTTTGTTTTTATTTTTAATAAACAATCTATAGTACACAACTATCTCGCAATTTGTGTCAAAAGGTCCGTTTTGCACTGCCCCCTCAACATTCTTCCATTCACACTTTCATTACTTTGAAAGCTAGTTTAAAAATGCATGACTGTGGTTAGCCATGATGGCTAACAGGAAAAAAAACCCAAACTGACCTTGAAATCACTTACAGCAGCCCAGTAAAAGTAGGGATTAAGAAGGCAGGCAACAGAAATTACCTTTTGCATAATAGCCTGTTAGAGCACTAGCTCAGAAAATGAAACTCAGTCTCTCAATCCATCCTAAGGGCCTAAGGCTGTTTCTCCAGCATACCTTGACATTTTTCATGCTTTTTTGTTATGTACATATATACACTTTTATACAGATAAACCATTTATATGCTTGTACATATATATATATATAGCATACAGGCATTTATTTCTATATATTTACTTATATATAGTGTATGTATAGAACTGTGTTTTACGGCAAAAGTGTCTTTTAAAGAATAATACTCAGGATGAGTACTAGCCAATGAATACAAACCAACGTGGAGCCCCTAGATTTAAGGGCTCATTAAAATAATGTGGTTTAAAATGCTTAGCACTGAAAGTACACAAGGAAAAGGAATGTTCAATTCTTTACTGTAGTATTCCCCCATTCCTTCATGAACTTGTTTAGGAAGAAAAATGAAATCTAACTTTATCATCTTAGACATACCCATTTCACTGCCACAGGAGGAAATAAGCTGTTTTCTCATATGCTCAAGTGAAATATTTGAGCCGTGCCTAAATGCCAAGGCTGAGGTACCCAACCAGGAAAACTGAACCTAAAGGCAGTCTGGACCACCAAACCAAGGTAAATGCTGCTGCCGTATTCACGCCTTGTAACTTTCCACTCTCATAACTACTACCACTTAAATTCACCTTATTGTTCCCTGGAAGTTAAAGGAAGGTGAAGTATCTATTAAAATAAACATCAAGCACCAAATAATGGCTACTTCAAAATCGTAAGCTGCTTATAAAGAGCAAGTTATTTAGTAAACCATTTTACATGATTGATAAACCATAACTTCCAAAGATAAAGAAAAAAATAAATTATAATAACTGAAAATTGAAATTACTGCTTCCAACTTAATTCAGTAATGATTTGTAAATCATTACATTTTTGAATAGCACTTAGAAAAACTCACTGAAAAGATCCATTATTCATTTTAGTAAGGAGCAGGTATAAGTCTATTCTGGAGCTTTAATTTTTGCAAACCTATTTCTTATTTTCCCTTGTACTTGAATATTAATATAAGTACACTCCAAGGTAGGCGAGATCATGTTACATTGTGATTACTTTACTAAGACCAGAGAAACATGCTGCTACAAGTTAATTCAGTGCTGTCAGTCTGTTTGCCCTTCTCTGAGAGATGCTACCCTGAATTCAAGTTATTGCTAACAGATTTTAAAAGGAAGTAAATTTGATTCTCAAACAATAGCAGCTGCATGAAACTGTTCCCAAATGAGTATCACGTATTTGCCCCTCTGGGCTTATATTACTGGGAGAATTCTTCAATGGCAGCTACAGAGGAAGCCAATTTCTCATTTTATATGCAGAGAAAAATGGTACTTCTATGGGAAGAGGAAGAAGTTTCTGAACAAATTCAAAACGCTTTTAGTTTACATTAATAGAGCAGACATATCTTAATGCTATTTTGTATTCATATATACACCTTATCCTTTTTTAACGCCACAGTGAAATGAAAGAAACAGTTCACTAATAAAGCATGCAAACTCTTCCGATGGGGAGCTGTAAACAAATACTCTGGCACTAATGCAAAGCAGCACATGAAAACGTAAAGAGAAGTCTGCATTTCAATTCCAGAGCATGAGGGAATTGAACTTCAAAATATAAAGGCAATATATATAACTTAATACAAAATATCCTAACATGTACTTATTAAGCATCATCTATGTGACAGCATCTCATTAGTTTAAAAACAGAAAAGCTATTGATTCACAGAAACTGCCTGATATGCTTTCTTAGGCTCTTAACCATTAAAGACAGAACTATGCATACAACAGTTGATATGGTGCCTGCAAAACCCTGCTTGTTGGATGGAAATCTACAGTTTACAGAGACACAGCTTCTTAAAATATGTATGGAGAGACTCAACTCAGGCAACAGTTACACTGTCATATACTATCAATAGTATATGAGCTAATATACCATGGAAATTTATACAAGCAGTGCTCTCAACCAGAGGAGCAATTACCAGCTCTGAACACCTATCAGCTTATAGCATATTCACAAGGAAGTTAGCCTTTCACCAAGGGAGTACCTCCTCTTCTTGAGATGTTGCTGATAACACAGAGCAGCAGTTCACTGGCCCAAGGAATGCAAACCAAGGTTTAAAAAGTTATTTTGAAATGAGATGTTACAAGGCACTTGTATAAAACCACTCCCAAACAAGGAAGATGAAACCGGAAGGATTAATGTGATATCAAATTCAGCAGAAGAATAGCTAATTGCATCTTCCTAATGAAGAGTCTGGTGGATTAGCCCTGGTTGGGCTAGGTACCCAGCCAAGCCCCAAGCTACTCTGTCATTCTCCACTCCAGGGACATTCATCTGCAAAAACTTCATCAACCTCTATGCTGCTGTAAGGATTTAAAATTATGGTTGCCTGCCTCAAACACCATTACCACTGAAGGACTTTGCCCATTGTGGCAAACTGTGTAAAGAAGCAATTGCTCATCTGCAACCACTGAAAGTGTCTCCCCCAAATATACCTGTATTGAGTCCTAGAACTTGAACTGTAAATTAAGCCACCTGATGGAATTTGAGAAAAGATAAAGGTGGTACTATTGTCTGAGTATTATCTCAGAACAGAGGGAGGTAAAAAAAGCTGGGGAAGAAGAATATATCACTGATAATGGACAAAGAAAAGCAAATGAGCAACACTGCTAAAATCAGCTCAGACTAAATCCGGCAGAGGGAGATCAGCACCCACTGACTCAAGAAACCCACTGACTCAAAACCCAGAAAGACTGAGCACAGGATTAATTAGCATTAGAAGTGAAGGAATCACTTAACCAATAGAATAAGAGAACTATGTAGCCAATGAACATAAATTCCTTTGTTTTCTAAAATGTATAAATAGTGAGAATTTTTCAACAACTTCAGGACGCTCACCACGAAGAAGCCCAGGGTGAAGAAGGACCAATGGGATGCTGCTGGATCCATGGGTGGTGACTATATTCTGCTTAATCTGTCTGTTGGTCTGTCTGTCTCTCCCTCCTCTCTTTTTTATCTTTCTGCCTCACCTTTTACTGTTAAATGAAATCCATACTATTGATTTTGGCATATGCTTGCACCTTAATTTGGATAGAGGCATCTCTCAATAATCAGATCTTAACAACTGCACACAATTATTTTATTGTAGTTGAAGTGACACAGACAACACTTAAAATTTGGCACACGTCAGGTACCTAACGGCTGAAGCACCCACTTTCAAGTAAAATATTTTAGCTTTTAAAGCTTTTCTAAGAGTGTCACTTTCTTGGCAAACAGGAGATGATCAAGAAATCTTAATTCTTGAGTCAAACTGACCTTGTATTATTTTAGCACATTATGACAACTTTGAAGTAGCATAAGGTCTTCAAATATCAAAATCCATTTAACCTAAATACTACTATCTCTTGTTTAAAACAGGGAAAAAATAATAAAACAGTATCAGAGATGTTTTATAAGAAGACATAAAACTTATTCACACTACAATCCCGAAAGAATACTGTAATTACAAAAAGGTTCAGAGAGAGAATCTCACTAACACGTCAGTGAACCCAATTCACATGAGAACTACAGGAAAAATAGAAAGCTGGAAGAACACTCTCTGAAAGTAGCTGTTAGGGTTATAATTTTATCTATCTCAAAGGGGAGAGGCTGAATCTTCTTTTGCCAGAGAGTGGTTCTGGGCATTATGGAAATATTATTTTATGACTCTGTTTTGAGTGTGACAGCTTAGAGTTACAAGAAACACTGCTGTGTATCCTTCTAAATGAAATTAAAGAAAAATGTGTTCAGAGACTCAAAGAGTGCAAGAAATTTCAGTGTATCATTTCATTCTTCCATCTGAGTAATGTGATAAAAATAAAAATAGATACTGAGAACTGAACTAGAAGTCATTCCACTTTCCCTCAATCTTTCTTCCCTTCCGCCTCAGTTCTGCAGGCTGAGGTCAAAGTTTACATCTTGAGATACAAACAGCTTCACTCTCCAGTGGCTGAAATTTAATAAGCTTGACATAGGAGTTACTACACTGGAGTGTGCTTAGTTTTACTGTAGCAGTGTTTGCAAAAGACAGGCTGGGAAATAATATGCTCAATAAGCAGATAGAAGAGATTTTTTACTTTATTTACAAAAATAGCCTAAACTTCCTTCACTCTATCTAAAAAACTAAAGAAGGAAAAAATATCCAGTAGCCTCTCTCCCATAATCTGCAAAAAGAAAAGTGTTTGATTTATTTGCTGAATACATTCAACCAAGCCACTGAACTTAACGACTTTCAGATAAAAAGTCCTATACTCCTTGACCCATTATGTTTTTAAGCTGTTAGTACACATGCTAGGCATATAGATAGAGCTGCATAACCAGTTAAACAGGGTAACTTATATGTTTCTTAAATGTAAGGAAAAAATAACTACGAGGTGTACAAGCTCAATAATAATAAAACAGCTGGTCAACCAAAGACCTTTCTTTTCTGCAAGAGGTGCACACATTCTAGGCCACATCTTTCTAACAACCTCTGGATAGTAGTTTTCAAAGGGATTAAAAACTTTGCACAAGAATGCAAACCTGGTAATCCATCAACAAGAAGAAATATTTATTTTTCTTCTATTTTCTGAAGAGTAAATCTAACTATTAATACAAAAATCCAATAGTATAGAACATTGCAAACAGAGAAAAGAGAACTGCACACTACTGACTATGGCTACTGTCTACACTCTCTAATATAAAGGGCTCCTTTAGTCATTGACCTCATAAGCAAAGAGATTGGAGATTTTCTCCTTGTGTCAGGTTGACACAGATCATGGTGGTATTGCTACAGGGCTGTCAGACTCTCATAATTTCTGTTACGAACTTGTATTCTATACAATTTTAAAATTTTGCCACTAACAAATAAAATTGAAATTACACAAAAAAATTAAAGCTGTTTTTTTCAGGAGAGGGATTTCTTCTTGACAGTACTCTCTACCCTAATTATTAATTATAGAAAATCTGGCATGTCTCTAGAGAATTTAACTCCCTACACTGGACTCACAGAGGAGCTTAAGTAGCTCTTGAACTGGAAATAGGAAGCATCTACACTTTCAGTACTAAAGTCATTAAATTGCATCATCATCAATATTCTGTAAAAAAAAGGATTTCCTTGGTAGTTGCAATTGTTCCCAAGGCTCTACTATAGACAATTAAAGTGACTAATACCTTTTCCAAAATTAGACTGCCATTAAGTACAGATATACAACAGCTATAATCATAGATAACTGTAACTTACTCTGTTGAATACATGATTTATGCTGCTGGGCCTACATTTTCAATACTTTTTTATAGCGTGAAGAAAGGAAGTAGCGACTATTATTTAAACAGAACTATAAGATATCTTCACCAATTCCTTTACTTCTACCCATGGAAGGTGCAGTATCTGTAAGGTACTCCATATTACACCTTTGGTATCCTACACCGCCTAGGTATTGGGCATCTTGTAATCAGTTATAAATACAATCTTTCTGAATTATGCATTTATATGATGCTCACCTCTAGGAAAAGAATGGCATAAAGAACATGGGGTTTGGGAAAGTTATTGATATGCATTATCAAATCAGCTGCCAAGTCAAGACGACTCAGTTAAAATAGGAATTTCAAGATGGTTGTACGAATAATTTCTAGGAAAATCAGATCAAATCTCAGTTGAACCTAAACTTACAGAGGTTTGTTTTTTTGTTATTCTAAAGTAAGCCTGTTTTTAATTCACAATACAACAACTTTAAATTAACAGGATGAGAGAAGAAAGGTACACGTACAATCCAACCCTGACTAAATGAATGGGCAATGAAAGTATTTTTCATTTTGTAAGTCTCCTGAGCTATACTTAGGAATGTTAGACTATCCATGTAGTTTCTCATATATACAATGTTATTTCTCATACATACAATTAAAATGTAAAGCAGAGAACTGAAGTTCACAATTGCAGCATGTAAGATAGTATGAAGAGAAAGGCAAACTAAATATGTACTGAAAAGTACCCTGGGGAAAATAAATACCCATGCCTTCTTTTTTGTTACGTACAAACACAGAAACATCTGGGTAAAACAGGAATACTTACATTAGTACCTGAAAGCTGCAATTATAAAAGAAGGTAGAAAAAGAAAACATGAATCTATTCCATGTTGACCTATAGTATTAGAAAAGAGAATGAATTAAGATAGGAATAACTCCCATAGATTTGTGATAAATTTAAGAATATTGTTTTTCTTTTTCCCCTCTTAATAGAAACTTCTAAGTTAGAACATAGAGCCACTTCTTAATTAACCAGGGGAATGAAGAGTATGAGTAATTGTATGTTAACATACAATTTAACATCTTGTATTATTGCCTATGGGATAGCAGGGGAAACATGAAGATTTATACTGAGAGCACTTTAACCAGAATAATGCAGACAGATACCAGCTACAGATCCTGAAATGCCAACTCTTAAGGCCAAGAGTTTTGAGTAGGGAAAAACAAAGCCTAGTTTAATAAACGTAAGCCCTATAATCCAGTTACTGTTAGCGCTCCATTATGCTAAGAGACTTCTTCAAGAAATTTTTGACATATCTTTAAGGCATTCTTCTTTGACAACTTCAGTTACTGAAGAGCTGTTCATTATCTTAATAGTAATTTAAATTGAAACTATCTTCTCCTTTGTATACATATACACACATGAAAAGATATCCCCTGTAACTCTAAAGCTTTATAGAGGAATTGTAGGGTTTTGTAGAGCACTGTAAAATTTCCAAGCATAAAGAATATTATTTAATGAGTTCTAGAGTGAATGAAAGAAACAGATACCTAGAACAAAAAATGAATTAGCAATACAGAAATGCTAACACTATAATGAACATTTCAAAGATCTTCTATTTATGAAAAGTATTTGAGACAAAAGCAACATTAACATAACATATCCAAATAATTATATCCTTATATCCATATCTAATATCTGCAGAATTTAGAGCAATATTAGGAAATAACTTAATCAATAAAAAATAAATTTTAGAAAATTCTAATGCTATGACACCTCCCAAGAAGCAAGTAGAACTAAGACATTCCCTGGGAGACCAAGATGCCATATGAAAACTGCTGTATAAAGTATATTTGCATACACGTATAAGTATAAAAGTATATTTGCATACACGTATAAGTATAAAATCTTAGACACTGTTAAGGCTGCCATTAATATGTGCAGTTACACTTTGGGGTCCAATGCATTGGCTTTGGAAATCACAGGCTATCTGTGCACCCTAGGACCTAAAAGCACACATGTCATATGTTATTTCAAGTCCTGTCCCAATATATGTGCAGACTGTCACCCTTCACCACCCAGCTTTCCCTAGGAGAGGAATGGTCTGGACAGCTGAAGTGCTGCCAGAGCAGACAGCACGTTCCTCTGACAGCCAGCCAGGGGCCAGCCTGGGCAGGGGAGCTTGTGTGTGACAGGTCACAGCTACCCAGAAATTTTGCAGTGGTACTTTATGAAAAGAGGTATAAAGATGTAAAACTTTTTCTTTAACCTAAGAACCTAGAATTTTATTTTGCTACTGTTAAATCCACATACTAATTACCTGTTCTTTATAATAAGTTGCAAAAGAATGAAAGGGGAATAGTTCACTTCCCTTTTGAAAAAGACAAAGCCATGACAGCAAACTATGCCAAATCAACTCCAAATCAAACATTTCAAGAAATTAAATTTTGCAATACTCTACAATTTGCAATCAACTGGCACATAAAACACTTGACATTTTAGAACACACAAAACCAATATAGCAACACTACTTCTTGTTCTTTACTCCTAGATGCCTTCATTAATGAAAAATGAGAACATTTAAATTAAAAATGGTAGAAGGATAACTATAATAAAAATATGATCTACAACAATAATAACAGTGCAAGTTATTAGGCAGCAGAATAGCAATTAGATATATACACAATACCTTAGAGGCCCAAATACTTTCATTTTCCTGAGACATGATCCCCATGAAACACTGTTTTTAATTTTTAAAGACTAGAAATTTATTATACTGTGATAAGCTCTTTATGGCTCCATCTCCCCTGAGCCATAAAGCAAAGAACATTTGGTTAGTCCAGTAATAATATAATGCTATAGAGAAGACTCAGTCCTAGCATGAAAAGATCCACCATTTCACTTGGTGCAACTTTTTGTAATAATGATCTTGTAGCAGAATGCTGACTTTATGCAAGGTTAAGTCACTTTACAGGCATGCATGAGTATACTATTTTGCCCTGGACAGACAGGTTAAAAGAGGTTTCTGTATGTAAATTACAAAACAAAGAGAAATATCTTTACCATAGAAAAATTTATTCAAATTAAGCATGTCTCAGTATACTCATGCTCCACCTTAAACCATTAATTTCTCATACTTCAAACCTCCTGATAGACTACAATCCTAATTTTTTTTCATTAAACACACACTATCTTTCACTTCATTCTTCTAGTACTAGTAAAGTCTTTTTCCTCTTTCTTAGAAATGTTCCCAAATGACCAGTACCACTGTCAAACTCTTCAAACATACCAATCCAAAAATTAGAATCCCACTTACTATTGGTCAAATAAAAGGTAATCAAATAAAAGTATATTCTATTAGTTTGAATATGTACTCCGTGTCAGTTTACATTACACACAAATGGAGCGATTAAAGCAGAACATAATATTGAAGACACAACGTTCCAAAAGATGTCCTGACATAAACAGGCTATTTTCTGTATATGGTGACACTGTGAAAGAGAACCTGAGTGAACTCATTTATGCACAGCAGACAATCCATGAGCAGCTTGGCAGCAAACCCAGCGAGTGCAGCACGCGTGAGCGCAGGGCTGCTGCAAAGGCCCAGCACGAGCCCATCCTCTGGAGAGCAAAGGTGACACGGGGGCCCTATTACAGCAGGTCAGAGAGCACGCATTAATGAGCTGGAAGAATGAGACACTGTAACACTCTTCATATTATATAATGACAAAGGTCATGAGTAAATTCACAGAGATGTTAGACAAAAAGACTGGACTGACAAATAATAAAGTGGACTTCCCTCTCAAATGCTTTGCATTACCCTGAGACAAACTGCATGTGAAGCTTATCCAAAAGAACTACACATAGGCCGAGGCAATTCAAAAATGAACAGCAGAGAAAAAAGCAATGTTTGGAGTGTTAACCTACAAGTGGTGTCCTGTAACAACTGAGGCATGGACTCAGACCAGCAGGGAATCTTAATCATTTATTCAAAGAAACGACTTGGTTTCATACACTTTTCAAGGCACAGCACTTCCTTACACTTCAATTCTCACTAGCGACCTATCCCCTTGTTGCCACATCAGCAACACATGTTCTAGATGTCCTTCTATGGGGTGATCATGCACTGTTCACCTGTCTGTCAGCTTGCAGGCTCCTCTCCCAAGGCCTCTACGTGTGGCACCTCCTGTCCCCAAGGTCAGGTGGAAACAAACCTGTCCGTGATGCCACGTGCTTCTTTGTGGTGCCATGTGCTTCTGCAAGCACGTGCCATGGCCTGTAACTCAGTTCTATCCTATCTCTTCCCACAGGACGGAATCATTCAAGAACTAGAAATAAACTTGTTTCATGAGACACATTCTATTAGTACTTATTTGATGACTTTTACAAAAATATGTCATATATCTCTAAGGGAGAAGGGAAGGAGGAAGAAAAGTAAGAATAAATTTAAAAATAAACCAGCTATTATATATAAAAATAGCCTAGAAAAGTACTTCAGAAAGAGCAATATATGCTTAGACAAAGTTTTTCCAAAATGCAGCATCAGATATACTGCCAAACTACTACTGAATATGGTATTATAAGAGGAATAAAAAAATTATTAAAAGCTGCACAAGACCAGAAAACATACGTGGAGACCAGCAGCAATTGGCACTGTCAACAGGTATGCAACCCTTCAAGAAACAAAATATTCCCAAAAAAAAAAAAATTGAAAAAACTTTTCAGCCATAAAAAAAAAAAGAGGCACAAAAGATACATCCTTCATCAGTTATTGAAGCAAAGGAAGCAAAAAACAAAGATAAAAAATACAGGATGTTTTTCCCCTAAGTACCAAAAAATAATCTTGATGAAGGTTAACACTACCTCAACAAACCTTAGGTCAGAACAACGATTTTCTTCTTATCATTATCAAAGTGGGGGGGCAAAAAGGGACAAATCAAGGTCAGGAGCCTCTGAGAGAACCATTAGAAGCCAGAAAAAATTATCTTGGTTATATAATTCTCAGTAGTCTTGTGAAAGAAATTAGTATCAATACAAAGATCTACATAAACACATAATAGGAGCCGCAACAAGCACTAGCAGTATCTACTTCGTGCCAGAGATGTCTATGATGACTGCAAAAAAATTTGAAAGGAAAAGATATTTGGCTTAATTGCTTTCGTATTTTTAGCTAACATAGTTCCTGGTCTTAAAAAGAGCAATGGTCATAGTGTGAAAATTATCACTTCCATTTAGGTCTGTTGCCAATATAAAAGAGAAAAAGTTAAAAATAATAACAATTACCCCTCCTCCATCAGAAGTATAAATGCCAGTATTCAAGAGAAGGATTGTGTCTCAGAGAAAATATACCGGCAGAATTCAGAGACCAGAAACTGCCCTGCACAAATTAAGATGTTCTGAAAGACTCCACTCTCAAGAGCTCAATTAGCCAACTCACAACAAGGTTACATGAATGAATTTCAGGGACTCAGAACAAAAGCTGCAGAGCTGTGTCCAAGATGGTACAGAGTGTAACTATTGCCAGTATGTAGAGTAATAAATCCAGGGCTGTTAATGCTGTTTTTCTTCTTAAGTAAGAAGAAAATTGGAATACAGTACCTAGAAATTGTGTTATTATAATGGAAAATTCTATGCACCTTTTCTTTGTGTGAAATTCTGTTCCATTTATGACACCTCATTATTTACATTCAAAGCAAAATAATTGGAACTTTATACACAAAACTGTTTACGTATGCAACAAATCCTTATCATCTACAAACAGATTTGAAAATCTGCTTTTAGGCATAGGAAGAGACTAATTTTTCTAAATGGTCAAACTGCTGTATGCACCTCTAAAATCACTAAACAGAACCTTTAGACTCCTAGCATTTTCAAAACATACCTCTCCATTTGCTGCAGGCTCTTTATACAATTGCAAATGTGTAACAGAAAATAAGCACCAATACATACAGCACCAATACAAATGAAATACATTTCATTTGTGTGTAATTTCTGTGCAATATTAAAATCAAATCATGGATCTTTCAGCTCGGGAGCATTGCTTGGCTAATTTCTCGAGAAGAAAAAATTATCATTGTTAATGCTGCCCATGGCATTTTGAAATGTGGTAGCCACTACAGAAATCAAAACCGAAACCCACAAAAAAAACCCCTGTTGAATATTGAACTTAGCTTTGGTTCTGGACTATTCTAACCACAAATAACAAGTAACCATGTGGATGGGCAATTTGCAAATTAATAAAGGGAATAACAGAAGTCAGACGCTGGGTTAGTATATTTGTTAAGTTCTTGTCAAAATTTTCCTTGCTGTTAAATTAAAATGTTAGCATTCAAGCATATGACAAATCTTATTTACTGTATTTATGGTTAGTTAATTCTCAATGAGGAGTTTCACTTATGCCCAAGATTTGCTCATGAAGCATCTATAGGGTATTTCAATCTAATAATATCCTTAATCTCTTTAGTTTTGCAACAACTTTCGAATACTGAACGCAGGGGCAAGAGAGTATTTTCTCTTCTCTCTTTGTTCCAAAAATCAGATGGCAAGTGAGAATGACAAGAAAGTAAGTTTCCACTACACAGAAGCAGAAAATAGGCTTACAAAGATTGCTAGGTTATAGCCTAAGAAGATTAATTCCTACACTTAAGGCATAACATAGACCAATCTAGAGAGAACTGATGTTTAATTGAATTGGTGTAATTTGCTTGGATGCAGAATAGGAAGCTGTTTTAAATAAAAGACAGCATGCATATAAGCAAACTCCAGCATGGAACTCTCATCAGTTTTCTTGTAACAGCCATCTCCCAGGCAACTTGTGCAATAAAATGAAAGAGTACATTTTTGACTTCTGACCTTGTGACAATGAGTACGTAACACGGGGGAGAAACAAAACATGCTGAAATTCTTATGAATCTCACAACACTACAACGAATTTAACTGCAAGCTAACTGCTTCTATATTATGGACCAGAAATGATCTGTCTGGCCAGCCATGCAGCAGTGTCTTCGAAGTTGCACAAAACAGAGAGGTCTTCACACAATGGAGACAGCAGCCATGAAAGTAGCAACTTCTGATCCAGTTGCCTTAACTACTTTTCATCCCTCTAGAAATGGTCACAAGCTGGCATACCTGTGCCTGTCAGTCCAACATGACTTCAAGTAATGGTGAAGGTATCCTGCAAAACCGACCTGCTTTAGGAACCACCTCTCATACTTGAACACACTGACTTACTTCATGTAAAGATACTGTTTTCCAACACTAAGAGACACTGGCAAGGATAATAATTTACAGAAAACAATCCCTTCTCATAGCAGAAATTTAAAAATAAATACATGACTAAACTTCCTATACTTCCTATATAGTGTCATGCTCTTTGTGTATTAGTTTAGCTCTAGTTCAGCTTTGAGCACAATGCTAAGAAACATCTTTGCAGCCATTTTCCTAAGTTCATTTGTCATTTGGGAAAGGTTAATATTATACATGCAGCTTATAGAGAATTTTAAATTTTTTCAGCCCCCTATAAGTTTAAACACAGATCAACAAAGGCAACATTCAATCCTATTTGTGTTTTGGTAGTAGGGGAGCTATTGGCTACAATTATATAACAAAAACACTTGTCACAGCTTAAAAAGAAACCAATGCAGTAAGTTTATAAAATAGATCCTGGGGGACATTACTCAAGTTGTATATTTTGTACAAATTAAATATATTTTTCCTTCTCTATCTCTAGCATTGATTTTGTATGTTTTCACAATATGATACAATGCCAGGATCCAAACCGTACAACTGTAACAACAGGATTTATTTAGGTATCAAATATCTCTAGTTTCTGTTGTTGTTGTCATTATTGTTATTATCTATTAACTCTGTACTATGTGTTGGATAAGTGCACACAAAAGTAGGTTTAATATTTTTAACTATACTACATACTAGTGTTTAGAACAGTACTCTTCTGTAGGACCACATTTTAGGAAAAAACAATCTACTATTCTGATAATTTAATGTTATTATTTGCTGTAGGAAATCAAGCAGAAATTTAACTTAAGAAATGTAATGCTTTAATTGAAGTGCGGGGAAGTTTTGTTGTGGTTTTTTTGTCGTTGTTTGTTTTGGGGTTTTTTGAGAAAATATAGCAGTACAAAAAAATTAAGATGTAGTTATTCCTTTTCCTCTGGTTCCTACTACACAGTGCACCACTAATCAACTAGGCTAATTAATGAAGCTGCATTGAGAGAGTGATCAGTCACTGGCTCCCTCAAGCAGTCATCATGGCACCAAGGCAGTCAGAGTTCAAGGAGCATTTGTACAAGGCTCTTAGTCCTCTGTTTTAGTTTTCAGAAGTCCTGCAAGGAGCTGGCCTCAATGATCCTTATGCTTTGGCAAGAGATGGGATGGAGCTGAGCTGCAGGCTGTGGCACACACCTGCAGAAGCACATGGCAGCACAGAGCTGACCTGACCTTGGCAGGAGGTGCCACGCATAGAGCCCTACAGAAAGGAGCCTGACAGACAGGTGAACAGAGCGTGATCGCCCCAAGGAAAGACATTTACAAAGTGTGTTGCTGACGTGGCAACAGGGGATAGGTCACGTACTGAGAATTATCAAGTAAGGAAATACTGTGCCTTGAAAAGTGTATAAAACCAGCCCGTTTCTTTGAAGAAATGATTCAGATTCCCTGCTGGTCTGAGTCCGTGCCTCAGTCATTCACATTATGTGTCCCTTCAACCTGAGATATTCTATTATTCTATGTATAACAAAGCAGAATGCAACTGCTGTACATTAGCACAAAGTCTGTTTTTTTTCTGTTACAGTTGGAGCTTCCTACAAAAAAGAAGTCCTTCAATTAATTTTACCTATTAAAAAATGAAATATCTGGAAGTGCTGTCACATACTTCACTTACGAAATGAGCGCACTGCTTTACAGTGCTAACCTCCTTGCAACTGGAACAACAGGCAAAACCCCTAAGATTTCATCCAAGAGCTCAAAGGGAAAGATTAGGTAATAAAAAATAAAAATAAAAAGTAATAAAAATAATTTAAGAAAAGAAGGGTAGATTGCATTTATTAGAAATGCAGACAACAATTGTGTTAGATAACCTTTAAAACAACTATACAGAAGGACTCTGAATGATAGGGTTAAAGTATTTGCACGGGCAGTTCAGAGACAGTAACTTTGGTATTGAAAGTAAGCTGATCAAGGTGTGACTCAAGGACAACTTAATCAGTCTCAATTATATTACAGAGGGAGCGGGGAGATAAAATATCAGTTGATAGACTTAGCACTTTCACACAGCCAAGCATCAGCCAGTAAAGTATAGGATGCAGGTTCTATAGGGTAATACTTGGATTGTTTCCAAAGTCAAGAACCTTGTAAACACCTCAGACCGCATTTAAGGATTTTACACTCACAAAGATTTTGAAAATCTTTCTATCAGAAGATATCCTACCTTCCTTGACCAGAAGCAAGTATGTCAATTACAGAAAGCAAATTCGTGGCACGTTACATCAGATGAATTTAAGGCTCAATTATTTTCTCATCATTTATAGATCAATTTATATTTGTTCTATAAAATCAGTAGGGTTCAGGTGAAAACATCTAAAAATAGTCATGTACATTTGCAGACACTACTTTGTTGGGAAAAACCGCAGAATTTGAAGCTTCAGATTCTAAAAATTGCAGCCAACTATGGGGGCACTTAAAAAAAGTTAGTAATACATATTCAATACCAAAACTTTCATTTGTGCTCTTTGAAAGGAAGTAATTTTGGGCCTCTTTCTGTAGCTTCTTGAAATGTGTGTTATTCACTTTATCACCTCCAGTGAACACTATGTGACACATTAAAAATTTCGTAAGAAAATTACGGTGTTCTTATGTAGGTTAACATCAATATGACTATTTGTCTCATTCATAAGATATACAGGAGACAGGTTGGGCAGAATGAATCTAAATTGTGTATGCCTTTTAGCATTCTTTACCCTAGATTATTCCAAATTTCTTGAAACATTTAGGAATCTTGGGAAAGTCCAAGCAATTTCCTGACTGCCTTCTTGCCTCCCAAGGGTCACTGCTCACCATGAAACAAATAGATTCACTAAAAATGTTAAAGGTTTCATAGTATTCAGAAGCT
Organism: Acridotheres tristis; assembly: GCA_037013685.1. Classification (NCBI taxonomy): domain Eukaryota; kingdom Metazoa; phylum Chordata; class Aves; order Passeriformes; family Sturnidae; genus Acridotheres; species Acridotheres tristis. Next base: position 93,725,608 of record CM072884.1, read on the forward strand.
GAAACATACTAAAGTCCTCTGAAATGAAGTGCACATTATGAGAATGACCAAGGTGGTGTCACTTTCACTCGTCTACTGGAAGACACTTGAAGAATATTTTCAGTCTAATTCCTTACAGCTGAAAGATTTCTGAAATACAATACACACTTTATATGTAAGTTTTTTAAATAGAAGAAATCATATACATTTATCATTATCATCCTGTTAAGATGAACATTGTCTGTGTGAAGCACATTTCCAACTTCTGACAGAGAGCAGTAGTAACTAAAAAGGGCTTTCCTGAAACTTCCAAGGATGAAATTAAAACAACTAGGTCTGGATTATAGGATTACACACACATATATATGTGTGTGTGTGTGTGTGTATGTGTGCATCCCCAGGCAATTTGAGACTCCAGTGATGAAGTTGAAAATGCAACTAAAATAACTCAATCACTGTTTTGCATAGCATAGCCATTTTTGGTTTAAAATGTTAAGTGTGCATTACCTTCACCTCTTATAGCCCTGAAGGAGGGAAAAGTGTACATTTCTTGGAAACACAGCATCATTCACCAGACTTCACAGCAGTCTTCCCAGAAACTGCAACAATTCAGGCTGAAAGAAGGCACTGGAGGTATCTTTTCAACTCATCTTTTAAGAGCTCACCTACATCCTACAGGAACTTCTTCCTGTGTGATAACTCACATGGACTATTTCAAAAACTAAGTCACATACCAAAATATTCCATTATTCCTCAGCAGAGGGTCCTGATTCAGTTAAGAGCAGACTTTAAAACTGTCCTAGTTACAGCGACTATTCAAACTTCAAAACCCAATCTAAATGTAGAACCGGAAGTGTCAGGTTACAGAACAACCCTACAAAGCAGAAAGTCTGCTGATACCAAAACTGGAAGAAGGCTATCGGGCTCTTCAGTGGAGATGGTAGGTCGGAAGGCTGCCGGGCGCTGTCCTGTCCGAGACTCGCTGCTCCCGGCCTCCGGCAGTGCGCGGCCCGGGGCTCCCTCAGCCCCGCACTGCATGCCCGTTCTCCTCCGTACCCGCCTTCCCCGGCTTTCAGCCCCAACCTGCCCCTCACCGCTCTCCCCACAGCCACTCCAACCTCGCTCAGCCCTCCGCCAGCCACAGCAAATGTCCCGTTTACATTTAGCTCCGGGTCTGTTACTTTAAGGCGAAATCTGCCCCCGAAAGGCAGCGAGTAGCGGAAGGTGGAGAAGGCATTAATTCGTTTCCTGTTACTTTAATCCCTTCACTCTGGTTTTAGCAGCGCCGCCCGGGGCGTTCTGGCTGCTTGCCCGGAGCGAGGAGGCTGTGAATGAGCAGGGACAGCCTGGGCCGCTCAGGCGCGGGAGGCGGAGGGGGAAGGGAAGGGGCAGAGGCAGAGGCTGCCCGCCGCTAGCTACGGCCCCTCGCCTCCGGGCAGGCGGGCCGGGCCTGGCGGTGCGGCGGAACCCACCGCAGCGGGGCCCGGCCGTGCAGGGGAGAAGGGTCCGGCTACGCACCCAGCAGGAGCCCGTCCATGTCAAAGATCAGGTGAGTGACCGGGTGCAGCGATGCCGCTGAGGAGGAGGAGGAAGCGGCCATGGCGAGGCAGAGCGGCCGGGGCGCAGCAGGAGCCGAGGCGAGACTGGCCGGGCCGGGAGCAGCACGGGATGGCCGGGCACGGGCGGCGGTTTTAGTAGCACCTTGGGGCGGGCCGGGCTACCGGGACTTTTGGGCTGTCTTGTTCGACTTCTAAAACAAAGTCCATTTCGCTTCTTGGGACCTCTTGCACAACAGCGCTTCTTGCCCAGAGAGGTTGTGAAGTCTTCCTCTCTGGGAATATCCAAGAACCATCTGAAGGCAATTTTGTGCAGTGTCCTCTGGGATGACCCTGCTTAGACAGGGAGGTTGGACCAACGGTGGTCCCTTCCAACCTAACCTATTTGTGATACCTAAATCCCGTTTGGTGCTGCTGGCGGGAAAGACAGAAAAGCTGCTCTCAGGCTGACAAGCCTTAGACAGTGTCTCCTCCGCATGCTTGTGTAGAGATTTACAGGGGTAATAACACCAGACTGTAGTTGAAACAAAAAGGTGTAAATCCGTGTAAAACTGTGAGGAAAGAGTAAAGTAATGGGGAGAAAAAAAAATCTATGAGCAAGGAGTAAATCTTTATGTTACAGGTTGCTGAGTGCAAGAATGCTTAATTGAAGGCTGTTGTGTGTTTTTTCTAAAGCACTCAAGTTCTGAACTTCAAGAAGCAAGAATATTCTTGAGTTGAAGCAAAATCTTCCTGCATGGACACATCATCTGATTTTTACTGGGTAGCTGGGAGGGAAAGAGGGCACTTACATCAAGTTTTCCCTTTTGTATTCTTTCATGCAGGTAACTCTCCACTGGGCATCAAGCTCATGGAAGCACCAGTTGCAGAGGCAGACATGAGAAGAGCTGTGTCGGGCTCCCAAGGTGACATACTGGTCTGAAGATGTGTTGCTGTGCCGTTCTGTGTGAGGGCACTGGTTAGTTGCAGCTTAACATAGGGGAAGCCCTGTCGCGAATATAGGTAGGCCTTGCAGCAATTCTTTTTTCCTAACAGTGCCAGCATTTGAATTGGCAGCACTTCACCATTTTAGCAAATCAGTGGGGGCTCTTAAAGCCTAAACTGTAGGTGTCACATAGCTATATCTGAATTTTAATTTAGCCTCATTAAGCGTCTTACCTACCCCCAAAACCTTTCCCTTGCAAGTACACTCCCCCTACATTTGTGTGAAGTGTAGATGCAGAATTATCCTCATACCTTCTCCTATTCGGAAAATAAGACAAATAAAATATTCTTGGCCTTTACTTGTACCTTTTGAATAATAAAACTTGACTTTGAAACAAAGTTTTTTGAGTTTTGGGTTGGTTTTCTCTTTATCTTGTCTCATTCTGTAATGATACTGCTGCTTTAGGCCCCGTCTGTGTAGGCTAGGAAAAGGGTTGTGCACAGTACCTTCAATATCTTTTAAAAATTCCATGTGTAGTCATGAAATTGGTTCCTGTGTAGATTTAAGAAAATGGCTTCTGAGCTTTCAGATTTTTTTTGTAACCTTATGAGTATTAAAAATGCCCACGGCTGTTTTGTTTCTGCAATAAACACTGTGCAACAAGTCAATATTCCAGTTTTGTTTCCAGCAAGTGTTTATAGTTTCTTTTGCAGCACACTTAAGTGGGAGCATAGCTAGAATCAGTAGAGGTAAAATCCTAAATACAGTATGCTAAAACAAGTGTTAAACTTCTAGGGGAAATTTAAAAATAGTAATTTCAATACTTGTAATAGTAGTGTTGTGCTATCCTAAGAAAGAATGTGATTCTGCTGTAAGAGTATATACTTGTGACAAGTACTTAAAGAGGATGGGTAATGGTGTTGTATGACAGTGGTATATTTATCAACTTTCTAATTAGCAAATAATCTAAAAATCTGTTTTTTAATTGTATATATGGTGACAGGGTAAAACCTTTATTTGTTACTCAACAGATGTAGCTTTTCTTGTTACCTTGATCTGTTGTTCTAATTAGAAAAAAAGTATTTGGTCACAACTTCTGTTGCTTCTAGCCTCCTAAAAAGGGGAGAAAATCACTATTTTTAGCAAGCATATTTAGCAAGTGTTTTCATCTGAGGAAACAAGGGTTTTGCAAAACTTTTGAGTATTTAAGTGGAAATAAGTCATAGGCAATCAGTGTGAAAGTAGCCCACAAAATTAAAGTGTAATACAGAAGCTGAGCATTTTTAGGGTTAAATGCTCTGGGTTATAAATGCTATGGTACACGTTTCAAGACTGTCACATTGCTGACAGGCTGATGACCTCAATTTGCTTTGCTTTGCTCTGGCTCATCAGTGATAATCAGTGTGATGTTAGCTTACTTGATTCTTCAAAGCTGTGTTCAAACACAGCAAAATCTTCCCAAGATAGACAACTGTTTAGGTTTATTCTGTGTGACTAAGTCTTTTTACCAACAGAATGAAATTAAGTAAAAGTCCAAGCAACTTTTAATTCATGATGGTGCATAGTTTTCTAGATAGATAAGAGAATGTGCTGATCTAAGTTTTGTTTGAGCTGTCTTAAATATCTGTATCTAATGACTCACCAGTAGTATTTGGTTTTGTTGTTTTTTTCCTTGAAAAGGAGTAAAAAATTTTATATTGAGAATTGTGCAATTGATTTTTTGTTTGCTACTGTTTTCCTATTACCTATTTGAAGCTGGCTTTGAGTTATAAGGACTTCAATAACTTTAGAGTTGGGGGAAGCATAACGTAGTTGAGTTGCAGTAACTGTTAACACCAATAATTAATTATAGTCCTGCGAACCTGATGTATACCTATTGAGAATGAACCTGGATGTTATAACCAAGATGTAATTCTGTAACTAGACTTGAATCCTGGAAAGTCTGAAGAGTACAATTAACTTCATGTATATTAAAAAAATTAAAGTTGCTATGGATATCCTGGTTTTTAAACAACTGTAAATTAGCTGCCTATAGGTAGCCCTACTTAACACCAAGCAAATCTATTTTCATTGGTTTCATAATAAATTAAAATCTCATTGGTTTTATTGTTCTTGAATGTGAGATAAAGTGAAAATGCTCAGGCGCCATGGGGTTATTAAGTATACAACACCATGTTTTATGTACTTGGACCTCCTAACCTTTTTTTAACTCCTATATTTGTTTGAGTTTTCTTTACTTTGATGCTGAGAGTTTTGTACTTCACTAAAAGTTTTGTGACTGAGCTCTTTCCTGGAGAGTAATAGCTTCAGAATATGCTTAAGTGTTTTCATAGGTAATACATTTCATTCAGTAATTGTAGTTTACTATTTCACTATTTCATATTGTGCTCAAAGCATGGATTCACTTACCTATTTCTTGTGCCATTCGTAGGAGCATCAGGCACTAAGTTTCACACTGAAATGACTGACTTTATTTTTCTTTTTCTGCAGGCACCTTGACAAAGAGGCTAAACAGATTATAGTCCGTTTTGGTTTGAATATTGAAAAAGAATTGAAAGACTTGAATAAATCCAGTAATTTAAAAGCTTTCATAATGATTTACATAAACAGCTGTTAAATCCACTATTAGTAACAAATTACTTGAAATGACTTAGAATTAAATGTAAATTCAGGTATCAGCTGAGATTCTCAACAGTTGCTATAATTAAGCCTGTAAGCCTTCAGAAGATGATACCCTTCTCAGTGCTGGATGTCACCAAACATGAGCTTTTCACCTTAAGATTATGAATTAGATGAATTGTCTTGTTTCAGTTCATGTTTTTATAGGTGCAAAATGGAAGATGACTATATGTCTTAAAGCAATTAAATAGTACCATGCAATTCCTGATCTACATCATATTTTATTGATTACATAAGTTAAAAGGGTGTATATGCACTTAATCAATCACGTGTGTCTTCTCTCAGACAAGCAAGCAGGGATAGGAGAGCCATCTGTTTTCTAGATTTTGGTATTGACCACAAGTTACAAGTGTGTTAATTACAAAGGCATGGAAGATGATGTGTTACACTGCAGGAGAATGAAGTGAAGATAGGTGTTTCTCACATGTGTTTATCTTAGTAAGATGAGGCTCTATAAAAAGGTTCTTAAGCAACAATGAGAGGTGAAATTCTAGGAAAGCTAACCAAGCACACTAGAGGGAACAAGGGAGTAATGCTTTGAGATTTTTAGATGTCAGTTGCTGTATTTATTGATGGGACTGTACAACAGAACAAATTTTCTGAAGCTGGGAAAGGAAGCCTTAATATCAGGCTTTAGGGCCATTTCTGCTTCTGTTAAGGTCACTGAGAACCATTTACTCTCCTTTATGGATTGTGACTTGTTGACATACTTTTTAGTCTTCTAATAAAATATTGGCTGCACATAGGCAAATTGTTCAGGTGATTAGCAGCGTCATTGTAATGAAAAACCTGAGGTGCCTAACAGCTGGGTCCTGCTTAGCCTTAAACTATCAGAAAGATTAGGACAGAAGAGATTGCATCATCCCCTGATAAGATATGAAGTATTGTATCCTGCTTTATTTGTCCTGTGATATGGTTTGCTGTGTAACTTTGATTTATTTATCTAACTTCCCATTGTTACAGGAACTTAAAATATTTCTTACTAACTTGGTTTTATTTTTTGTCTGCATGTGGATTTAATTGCTTTTTTTGTTCATTTTACTACAGTTTGATTGTTACAGATTATAGGAAAAGTTTTGTATTTGTACTGACATGTGGAATGCACATTCTGTGAACCTTTCTGAGCAAGTCATCTATCACTTGGTTGCTGGCAGTAAAGGTGAAACTGAATGCAGTCACCCTTCTAGTGGTCCCTTTCAGTCTTGGGTTGCAAAGCTCAACATTTTCAAAGGCTGTGGTAATTAGATCTTCAGATGGAGAAGAGAGAGAAAGAATTGTATTCTCAGGGTCGCAAGGTCTCTAAGCCACTGATCTGTAATGCTGCTCCATGTTCAGGTTTTATATGCATGTTCCCTACTTGGGATGCAACAAGCTGCAGAGTTGAATCTCCACAGCTCAGACATTCAGCCTACTCTGTGACTGTGTGCCCTTAAAAGTTTGTATCTATCCCGAAGAGTTGAGTAGAAATAAACGAACTGGCTGACAGCCCAGAATGTCTGCATGATCAGGGAGAACTTGCTGACAACCTGGGGAGTGCAGGGAGGCTGCTGGAGGCCAGCTATCATACAGTACTGTGACCTTTCTTTCTTTGCAGTGATTCTGGTGGTATCACCTTCTAGAACTATCTAGGCAGAAAAGCAATAGTACTGTGCTGATACACATGAAATAGCAACTCTGTTCGGGGAGCAGAAGTGGAGAGAAGAGAAGGGGCAGTGCCAAGCAGAGTTAGCCAACTTCTTGAGCCTCCATTGCAGCAGAGTTGTGTTAGACGTCCAAGATGTTCCTTACTATGGGAGTTGGGACTTTTCCTTGGCTGCTGGAGTTCGTATTCCTCCCAACCAAGTCATCATTCAATTTTTTGAATTCTCTTGCTGCAGAAGCTACTGTCCTGTTCTCCTTCTCCCATGTACAGACACGCAAATGTACTGGTAGTATATCTCAACATGCTCTTGTGCACAGGCAATGGCAAATATGCTTTGTGACCACTGACATGTAAAGCACTGATTAATTTTTGGTGAGGAAATAGTTCCTCACTAGGATGTCCACTTACTTTAAGTTCAGCTTATGTTTACCTACCTTAAGGAATTAGGTTGTGTATTGTTACAAAACACACGAGGAAATGATGTAGATTTATTTCTTATTTTAGACTTGCAGTTGAAATGTTGTTTGTAGAAGACCAGTAACAGACATACTTGTTTTCATAAAGCATTTATGAAACAAGTAACACCAGTGTAAATACTGATACAATTAGATGGTTAGATACTGGGGATACCTTGAAGAATGCAATGAAGTTCAAGTGCTGTCAAGCCAATCAGGCCCTGACTTTTTTCCCTAAGACATCTAGCTCCACTTGATCAGGTAATTTCGAACATTTCATCTTGAGCTCTGTAACGTGAATGATTGCTTGCACTGACACTGCAGGTTTGCAAAAGTCCTCGATTTCCATTTCATGTACTTAGAGGTAAGACCACAAGAGACATTCAAGATCTAGATGAATTCTTTGCAATAGGATTGTATAGGCTTAAAATATCTGTCCAAACATCATGCCTAAAATTTTCTGCATCTTTCAATGAATCTTTTGCTCTGCTAAGATATCCTGTGTTTTTCCTCTACTCTTTTATTTTACAAATTTCATTTCTTTAAGCTATTGTTTTAAGTTATGCTTTCTGAAGCTTTTAGCATTTTGATTGTTCTTCAGCATTTTATGTTTTCTGTATCCTTAGAGAAGTCCAGCACGCAAGTACATTTATTGTAGCTGCGGGGTTTATAAATGACAAATAAGTAATTTTTTGCTGTTAGGTCAACACCTTTGAATTAACATAAGAGTTAAATTACTGTCTTTGCCATAGTTTGGTTTTGATTGTTGATTAGTCAGGTTGTACCAAGCCAAGAGCTTAAAACTTCTGTTGCTATTTGTCCAATTTAAAATTTTCTTTATGGTTCACTTCTCTATGTAGTTTCACTAATAGTATCAGTATCATACTTCAGTGAAAGAGATCAGGGACAATATCTCTAGCCCATTAAGAGCTTATTACTTCTTCATACAGTTCAAAATCTCTTACGCATTTTTAAGTATGAAAAACTACTATCTTGCAAGCCTAATGAGGCAGATATCTGCAAGAATCTATGCTACAGAATGAATTGTTGTATCCCTGTTTCAGAAATGTTGTATGTGTCATTTAGACCAGTGGCTGTTACAAGCAGAAGGGGTAAGTATTATATTAATGACTATGTTTGACAGCCTGGCTCCATAATCTGTTTTTCACTGACTTTTCCTTTTTATGCCAATAATTATGCGCTCATCTGGAAAAATTAGACTAATGCAATGTTCCAAAAGCTATTAACAAGACTTTTAATATTAAGATGGCTATATATTCTAATGTGCCGTGCCAAAACTAAGCTTATGTTGTGGTCATGAAATGGGGCACGTTAGGGTGTATTCTGTAGTTGCAGAGCATGGTGGAGGAAAGCCTACAGGCTTCAGGGGGCATAGAGCTTCACTCAGGATGTGGCATTCTTGTCACCAGGTTTCTACCAGCATCAGCTAGGGTGATGTTTGCACTTTCTGAAGTTGGTGGAAATAAAGTAAAACCTTGCCTGATTTCAATTTTTCAGTATTTGGATGATTGTTGATTCTTGAAGGACCTGACAAAGTGTGGGGACCTGAATATCCATATGCTTTTTCTGACTTCGTCACATCCAGGAAATAAAATAAATTACCTTGTAGATCAAATGAAAAATATTTTTCCTACCTGTTTAAGTCCATCTTTCTTTAAAAATCCTGTTCTGTTTATGAGACGTGGTAGCTTAGACCTGTACTATTTGATAGTCAAAAACTATGGTTATAGCAGCTATAAAACCTGAATCTTTATTCTTGCATGGCATAGCCAGCACGTTCTTTCAGCTAAACTCCTGTACGCAAGTCTTAACAAAAGTTAATCACAACCATTAAAAAAACCTTTAGACCAAAACCTTTAGACAATGTCATAGAGTTCTATGTATAAAGGCCTTTGGGGCTTCCTCAGAGCTGTATAAAGTCCTCTGCAAGCCACAGATTTCACAACTTCATGTAATGACTATCAAGATGCCTACGTGACTACAGAATTTTTGGGGGAAACTTGGCACTGGCTTTTTTTACTAAGCTGAAAAATGAAGTTTAAGCATCTTTTTTCACTGAAGATTTGTTCATGTTCTCAAGAATCCAATAACCCAATTTGTACAAAGTCCCTAGAACAGCAAAACCATTATCTTTAAATTCTCGGTAAGTGTCTTTCAAAAGTATCCTTTGATATTAGCTATATTCCTTGGGTTTCACTATGATGAGAAGTTAACAAATACCCTTTTTTTTCGTTTTAGTTCTGTAGCTGGTATGTTTCATTTGAATCTAAGTAAAATACAGGTTTGTATTAGCAGATTCATGTGGAAGCAGAAATATTTACATGTGCACCAGCATCCAGCCACGCTAAGACAGCAGCTTATCTGTTTTGTTTTTACCAAGACACTGTACCGTACATGGTAGATGAACATTTAGTGGTATGGTAGAGTTGGATCCTAAACTTCTAAAACTTTGGCACAGATGTTTTGATGAACTGAAACAAAGGGTCTGCCTTGCTGCAGCTCTGCCTTACCACTAAATTCCAGTAAATTGAGTCATACATCATTCTTCCTCCTTTTCATTCCAAACACTAACTAAAAACGTAATGTCGTTTACCAGTTCAATTAATTGAACTCTTTTATGCATATGAATATTCATAAATAAATTGGTAGATACTGACTCACATTTGTGACCAGAAGTCCAAAGTACCTTAAAAATAATGTATCTAACTTTATGAAAGAAAATAAATGGACTCTGTTAATGTCAGTGTGGAAAAAGTAACCCAAACTACAAAAATACCTTTTGGCCAAAATGGATAATATAATCCATTAAGTAACATAGATCGTTGGAGAATACATTACTGGGTAACATAGTACTCTATTGGCCATGGCTAAATGCAAGCCTCCCTGTTGGCATTTCGGTTTTCACTCCTGCTTAAGCTTTGAAGTCAGCAAGTAATTGTCACTTTAGCACTCTTTAGTGAGCACCCTTTAGTGGTGTTTAATCAAACATGGAAAAGAAAGCCAAACAAGCAAACCCCTTCAATTCAGTCTTCATTCAGTACTCTAATTTGAATATGAGAGGATGTTTACACTCATTAACTCATTGTAATCTTTTGCATACTGTTACAGTTAGAATGAATAGATCTTTATACACTGCATTTTGGTATTCCATATCAAATGCCTTGAATTGTCGTGCTAATTAGCATAGACAAATCTGTTTTTCATTCATTTTATCTATATTTTGTCATACATATCCTTGTTGTATCATTACTTCCTTCTAATTTACATAGTCACAAGATTTTGAATTAATGTCAATAATAGTTTGTTTTAATAAAATTTATTGTAAATAAGTAGTTATTATTATGCATTTAAGAGTTGCAGTGTATTTATGCAAGAAATGGTGTTTTGCCAGTGGATGTTGCTTCTCGTCTGTTGTATCTCTAGTACTGCTTCTTTTTTCCATATACAGGGGTATTTTTAGTACCTTCTAAAATATTACTAATCTAAAATTATTATTAATCAAAGGGATTTAAAAGTAATTGACTTTTTTTTCGAGAGATTGACAAGATTTTTGAAAATTGTCTTTATATTCACTTGTTAAAGCTTTGAATAAATGCAAGACAATAGTGCAGTTTTTCAAAGGCTTAAAGTTACTATTTTCTACCAGTATTTGAGATCGATAATTCTTTCAAAGTTGTTAAAGTAGAATGTTATTTTAAGAGAGACAGAGGAAAAATGCAGAAAAAAGCTCAGGATAAGCTGTACTGATTTCCTTAATCACAGAAAAATGTAATTTAAACTTTGCATTTAGGCGGCGGTTCAAAAATCTTGGTTCAATTTCCAAGTGACGATTTCTTACCATCATTGTGAGCTCCCAGGTTTTGCCTGGAAGAAAAATAAAATTTCATACTTAGGCTATAAGGCTTAGATTCTGTTAAGTTTCATCAGCAGTGGTTGTCACACATCTTTGGAGATCCATCTTTCTTTTCCTGATCAAATTTCCTTGTGACAAATACATGAATTGGGGTGAGGAGGACAGTAGCTGAGAAGGAAGGCAATATGTCAACTAACTAGGACTTTTTGAAGTTTAATGAATGATTTTTCACTTTAGGGTCCTTGGGCTTTCTGGAAGCAATAATTTTCTGGGAACACATACAGTTTCTAAGACAATGCATATTAAAGAAACCAGGATGGGCTCTAGTGTATGGTGTTTATAAAAAGAGAATCTCAAAATATTCTGTGCCTTCAATGGAAAAGTTTGAAAAACAGTGATCTGAAATTACAGTTTAAAAGTTGTTTCAGTGCAGCTTGTCCAGAGTTGCTACGTAGATATTCTGTAGGAATGCTTCCCATGTGTACAGAAGGCAGAAATGTGCCTGAGATTCTGGCACAGCCCTTGTTTTCCAAAAATACAGTGTAAATTCATGGAAAAGTCTAACAGGAGATCTTCAGTAACAAACTAAAACATCTTGGTTAGGCATATGTATATATCCATCATGAGAACTGCTGAGATTGTTTCATATTAGTGAAGCAGTGTCTTAGCAAGAAATCTTGTCAATCTTGTATAAATTACCTTTTTTAGTGTTTTCCTTCTTCCCCTCCACCTTTCTGTTTCACTTCATATGACTGGACTTTGTGCTCATATAGTGATAAGTGCACAGCCATCTTGTTTGCATAGGAGAGGCAAAAACTGAAACAATTCCGTGCTGCAAGGTAAAACACCTTTTCTGCCCGAAAGTCTGTAATTTATATATAGTTTAATTGTAAACATTTGCGTAATACGTAGTTGGAGTTCATATTTCACAGCTCAAAGAAATTCTTCATGGCAGGATGTTAGCAATTATGAGAAATAATAACATATTAAGTGTTGTCTTTTCTGCATTAGCTTAATACAGTGTATTTTTTGCAATGAAAAGGAGGTTGCTGAAACCATACACTCAGGTCTTTAAGATACTATCAAATATAGTGGCAAATTACTTTGCAACAGAATGCACTTTGTTATCAGGTATTGCAATGGAGTAGAACATTCCCTGCCTTGAACAGATTAGAAAGAGTATAAGCATTATTTGACTTGTGAAAGCATTTTGGAGAAAATAGAAAGCAGGGTCTTTATGAACTAGATGATTTGCCAGCTGTGCCACAGCAGTTTTTTTTCTTAGCACTTAAATTCTGGTTGTTTAAAAAATAATGTTAAAAGTGTATGTAGTTTTGATTATGGAGTCTCAAGGATCAAATAGAAATGAATTGTTAAATAGTTTTGGAGGAGAGTAGGTTCTGAAATAAGCTTCTAGTTTTGAACTGGTTCATGTGCAGTGTATGTAATCTGAAATAGTCCATTCAGTTCAAAGGTGGAAGTAACTTTTAAAGGGATATTAAATAAATCTAATACTTTCCTTTGTAAACTCATACATATTCAACTTGCAAACTTGATATAAACACAGCTACTGAGAAGAGAGTATCTGTAAGAGGAATCTCTGAGAGAGGAGAATGGCAGAGTAACAGAAAGGGAAAAGGTAAGGAAAAAATCATCACTTCTATACAGGTTGCATCTGCCTGGCAACAAAAAAGTTGCATTTGAGCAACCATACTGAGACAAGAAGAAGGAAGATGAAAGAGAAGCCTATGTAACCAAAACAAGCGTTGGGAAGCATCTGACCATACGTATTGCTTGCTATGCAGTTTTGTGATGACTCATTAATATGTATTCCATACATCCTGTGTTCTCACAAACATGTATTTTGGTTTTGCCCTTAGGATGCTCTGTAGGTGGATTTTAGTAAGACCTGTATTAAAGCCCCGTCAGTCCAACAGCTGACACTAACACAGGGGAGAGCCCCAGTTGCCAGTAGGGAGCACTGTACTGCTGGCCCCTGGAAGAGCCTGTGTTGAGGGAAGTCATGGAGGAGGCAGGCAGCGAGGCACAGCAGCCCTGAAGTCAGTGACTAGTGCTAGAGGGGCGGTGACAATAGCAGCACCTGGGCGAGCAGATTGGAGGAGTCGAGCCACTGCATCCAAAAGGTATTTAGCCTCAGTTTCCATCGATGGCACACTGATACGGGATTCTTGAGTTAGGAGGGATTTGAAATAGGGTAGGGAATGGTTTAGAAAGATTAGAATTGCAGAAGAGTTTGTGGAGTGGCTTCTTGACTGTATGTACGGAAGTTTGGGGATGAGGAGGAATGAAATAAAAATAGTTTAGGTGAGAAGTTTGATTGAGAGGAGGACCACAGGACAATTGAGATGGCTTTTTAGGAAGTACTTAACAAGAACTGTGGCTATGGCACTCTAGGCTTTGAGTACACAAGTTTGAACAGCTTCAGGTATGCAATGATACTGATTCTGGATTTTTTTTGCATCCTGGACAAATGTTTCAAATTTGATGCAAAAATGGCCTCTTCTTTTTGTCTACCATGCTGAAGAATCAGTTGACTAGCTATACTCACAAGGAAATCTTACAGTACAGAGCTCAAACAGATCTGTTTTTCTCTGTCATTATTTATATTCTGCACTGCTGACAGAACTATTATGATGAAGAAGATTAGAAGCTATTGACATGGGTTAGTCACTTAAAAGAGCAACTCCAAGCATCACATCTCCAGGTCTCCTATATTATTATAATAGACAACTGAATATGTTCTCTAGTATAGCAGTTGTCTAATAATAGCAGTGAAGTATTGTCCTGAAAAAAGGTATTTTGAACAGAGGAATTGATATGTTCTTTCTCATTGATGAACAGAATCCATCCTTTAAAACATAAGGTGGTGTTGTACCTGAAGGCGCAAAGCAAAGGAAAACATCTTTTCTTAAAAACTTATTTAAAAACATTCTCATATAATAGGAAAAACATGTTATTTGCTTCAGAAGTACTGGCAGTATGCTCCAGACGAAGCCAAAAGATAATGAGACCCCTGGAGCTATTACTGAGAAACTTTCAAATGTTAATGGAAACGCTAATGCTGGTGTACCACAAGAAAAGGTGTGCCATAAGAAAATAGAAAAATGCCTTTTCTGAATACCTTTTAGTTTATTTATGATCTTAAAATGTCATACAAAATAAGGTGAAAATGTAATGAATTGCTATAGTTTTGAGCTACTGATAATTTTCATTTTGTCATGTTAGGATTTTACCTCAGCTCATATGTGCAAAAAAAATACTGTTCTAACAGCAAGAATTTACAAGTTTCATAGAGTTCCTAAGTAAGCAAGGAGTAAAGAACTAGAGAAAAAGAAGGGGAGGAAGGAAGGGAAGGGGCAAGAGTTTTCTACTTACACAGGTCAGAACAAACCCAGATACCTCTGGCTTAAATTGCTATTTTTCTGTATTACTATAAAACCATATTTGCATTTCTACACTGTTTATTCTGGTATTTTTATTTTCTGTCTTTATCTAAGGATCCACTTAGCCTCTTCTTGCATTGTAGACATATATTTTTAGTCTTAGAATTTTTTGCTGTTTCAGGTATCTTTCAGTTTAAGACATTCATTTTAATTCTTACTTAATCCTATGCTATTTAAAGTCTATCCCCCAAATATTTTGCCAAGGTAAGTATAGTCACAATTTTTTTGTAATTGATGGGAAAGTCGGTAATTCTTTTGTAGAATTATTAAAATTAGTAAATGGCCAAATCTTTGGAATTGGGATACAGATTTGGTTAATATGTGTATGTCTTGTTTTGTAACTGTCTTTTGCCTTTTTTCTGGCACATTTTTTAGCAGACTCTTTTTCTATGTAGTTGGTAATCAGATGGCTGTATAGCCCCTGTGCAGTTCATCATCCTTCTTTTTCCCAATTGTATAAATGGTCTTTTTAGGGTAAACATTTTCCTGGTTTGTAAGACCTCCTAATTTCACGATTCTTACATATTGTTTTCAATTTTATTTTGCAATGATTGAATTTTATTTTTAAGCTTTTTTGTACTTTTCTTGTTTAGTGAATAATGCTAGTGGAGTATCTCTTCATTTAAGGTGGTTACTTACTCCCCTCCTCCCCCCTTTTCTGAAGCTCTCTTCATTATGTTACTTGGGGGGAAAATAGAAATGGTGAATGGATAAAGCTATTATCTTTGTTTTAATTTTGCATAAGGTGCTAAAAGTTGGGTCATTTGAGAGTTAATCCTTTAACTCAAGTCAAAGTAATGCAGTAAAAATATCTCCCAGGCCAAACGAACAAAAAAGTAGTTTGTTTTCACCTTGTAAGTGCTAAACAGGCTATTTTTTATGTTTAAAAGTAAGGGAGAACAATTTCATTTTGAAATTGACTCATTTAAAAAAGAAAAAAAACCCTTTTTTTTTTTGTTTAAACCCACTTTTTTTTTCCTGCTAAAACACTTTTGTCAAAAAAATTCCAAACATGAATTTCATTCATAACTATTTGCAGAGTGAGAACAACATTCCATGAATATTAGTTGTAGGACAAACGTAACATAAACCAGATTTTCCGGTTTTAGAAACTGTAGGGAAGGAGCTTGGTCTTTAATAAGCCACTGCTTGTCTATTTTTAATGTCTCTTACCCATGCAAATTAAAAGGAAGGAGAAGTTGTTTGTTTATGTCCTGTGAGCCTCCTGCTTGTAACAGCAGCACCATAAATCAGTTAGTCTTAAGTTATTTTTTGCTTAATAAGATTTTCTATTTCTCTCCCTGGTAAAAAGTTCACTTTAAGCTCTAGGTGGATTCAATAACAGCAAAGAAATTTTTGGCTCCTGGTAATCAGTGAAAGTAATTTGCCATTGGATCCATTTATTCCTTTTCATTTTAAATGTGAAGGGTTGGCCTTGGCTAACAGCCAAGAACTCACACAGCTGCTCACTCACTCCCTTCCTTCCTTCCTTCCCCAGGGATATGGGGAAAAATTAGTAGGAATGCAAGTGAGAAAACTGGTGGTGAAATAAAGACAGGAAAATCCCTGTCATAGGCAAAACCACTTGGGGAATACAAGTTAATTTATTTATATGTAGCATAAATATTTAATTAGTTGGAGTATTGAGAAACAAAACAAAGAAAAGGACAAACATTTAATCCTACAGGAAAACCAGTTTTCCTCCTACTCTCCCAGGTTCAGCTTCAGATTCCTCTCTTTCAACATCCTGCTCTCCTCACCTTCACTCCAGACACCTGCTCGTGCTGTGTTACTGCTGCAGGTTGTGCACAGTCCCTTCAGAGAAGCACTGGGTGGCACACAAGGCTGTAGTCAGTGCTTGGCTGTTTGCCTATGCTACTCCTTGCTCCACAGACCACAGTGCCTTTGGGCACATTCCTGATCCAGTGTGCGACACTTCCTACTGCTCTGGCCTTTTTGTTCTTTCCCCTTCCTCCTCTCCCACTGTTCCTCACAGCCTTTTCTCTCTGTTCCTCCTCACCCCCATCCCCCAGTATTTTTTGCACTTTCTTAAATATGTTTGCCTAAGGGCTCACCTGTGATCTGCAGTGGGTCCGTTGCAGAGCTGACTGGAACTGACTTGTGTTCAGCACAGAGCAGCTCCTGGTGTGTCCTCACAGAGGCATCCCCTGGAGTGCCCCTCCATTGTCAAAACGACCTACCTCTTCTTCTGCCTTTTATGTGACAGGACAGACATGTGCATCACTGTTCCATTATTAGAATGAATGAATTTCCCATGGGGTGATGGGGGTCAGGACAACATGTAAGATACTTGTATATGTGAGTGGTGTCATGACCATAGTGTTCACTGTCCATGTGACTTGTTGAACAGTGCCCATGGACACTAACAGACTTTTTCTTACTGTGCATCAGGAGCTGAAATGTTTTTTTCTTCTGTGACAAGGACCTCATGAAGGAAAGTAACAGGATCTAGTGATCACTAGTGAATCACAGGCTGATTTGGTTGCCTTGTGTGTGCTTCATGTAGGAAAGTAGGCAGGGAGTAGACGGGCTGAGCTCACAGTCTGTTGGCTGATCACCTCTGACAAGAGCTTCTTGATATATCATCCTGCTTGAATAAATTCCGGTTTTTTAGAACTTTATCAAAATAAAGTTTATTTTTCCAATCAGATTTGTGACTGCAACTTAAACACATGCTGGCTATAGCTGACTTCAATTAGAGAATTACCGATATTCCTGTAAAATTATCATTGCAACAGGAATCGATCCAACGGGATCGATCACTCTTGTCTCTTTTGCTTTAGAGTGATGAAAGAATAAAATATTTAAGATGGAATATTCATCATATTGCTATACAGTCTGGAAAGGAAAAATATTTAAATGAATCCCTTGGAAGAAAATTTTGCTACTAATACTCATTGGAATATATCCCCAGTTCTTAAGATTTCTAGTAGGAATTACCACAGAATAAGAAACCATTACACCAGTAAGGTTGGTAGAGCACATACTAATTGAAAAACTTCATGTTTGTTTATTGCAAAAAGGTGTTTTTCTCATATTTCATGCTGAGAGCATACAGGCAACCCATCATCAGGGTGGGATTTATTTCATATAACTATTACTTTTGTATAAATCTAGTCTAAATTAGGTGTTAAGACTTTCTAGTCTGTGGAAACAGGTCATAAACATCCCTTCCAAAATTTCTTTATACCTGTCTTAACAAGAAACTCTTAAGATGCTTGTGTGTTCCTATTAATTAAAAAGAAAGCTTAGGTAATTAGCTCAGACTAAATGCCTAACTTGATGAATAAATTCACATGGATTGGTTTGCACCCATGAGTGCCTATTTGCTGTGGGCCATATAGGTACTTAAATTCTACATGGGTAAAATCACTACTGGTTGAATTTAGTCTTGTCTTAATTTTTCTATCTGGTACAATCAGCAATATTGAGAGTCCTTAAGTGTTATCATAATGGAAGTATAACTAACAATAGAACTGGTATAAAATAATAACTTTTTGAGAACAAACTAATTGAAATGCTCTTTTTCTTTAAATGAAGCATCATTTTGGAAATAGCATAATATATTGGGTCATTTTGTTGATGTGTTACTTGCTAGCTTTATGTAGCAAAGAAAAATTAATTGGCCATTTCACTGCAATTTTCTCTGGTAAACCACTCTGTCTAGAGAAAGGATTGTAGGTAGAATAACATGGTATTATAAAATCCAAAGCTTTGATCTTGGCAGACTCCAGATTCTATTAAGTAATTCAGAGGAGAGAGGTGTGTTTTGGTTGAGGTTAATTTGTTTGGTTTTTTTGAGGTTTTTTTTCTGTTTGGTTTCATGTTTTACTCTGATAGACATTCAAAGGCAACCATTTCAGAGAAAAGGGTTTAGAAACTGTTTTCAAATTGAAGAAAAATAAAATTAAGTTATAAGTGGTTGGTTGTGCTACTGTCCCTTCAATGACTTACTGCAGGACTTAAATACCATCCTTCAGATCTGTGCACTATACCTATGAAGGCAGTGTGTTGGTGAAGTTGAGTGTTTTAATCCAATGTTACTTTTAATTACAACTTCTACTTAAATTTGTTTAGAACACTGCAATGAATATGAATGAAAACTCAAAGGAGTCTAGTTTGGCTGCAGTTAGGCAGAAGTGAAGATTTCGTAACCAGTGAGATGAAACTGTGGTTTCTGTATTGTCCAGTTCAAATGGATTTAACCAAACTGTTAATTTTATGTGTAAGAGTCACAGTCTTACAGAGCTTTACAGTCCTTATCTGCTTGCATAACTCCAAAGTGCAAAGTTTTAGGCGCATAAGTTCTTCGGCATGTCCGTTTGACACTCTTGAAGAAGACATTGTCAAAAATAGTCATTTCACTCAACATCTGTGTATATTAAAGAAACCCTGACTCAACATCTTTCTAAACTATTAAGTAAGCTAAATATCATGGCTGAGTTTAGCTAAGCCCTCCAAGTATGTAAGAAAAATTTCTTGTAATTGTTTTGGATACTTATATCTGGTCTCCAGGAAGTGACATGACATAGTCACTAGTAGTTATTTACTCATGATTGGCTTTTTTTTTTTTTTTTTAAGATTCTTTGTTCTGAGGATGATGCATAACTGGCAAATAAGATTACTACCTGTCTTATCTCAATGATCATTCTTACATTGCTGACCAGAGCTCAAAACCAAAATCAACTTTTTAATGAATGTTTGGCTAACAGAGAATATTATGAAACAGTAGCAGGGTAAAAATGTATGTGCTCTAATGTGTGTATATAATTATATAGGATTTTTATTATAAATAAAATAATGATATTGTATCACAAAAGGTTATATTTTACTCCATTCAGGTTATAATTTGCTACCAGAGAGAATGTTTATTATTTATTAATGCTGCTTTTAAGTTCTGTAATTTAGTTGAGACAAAAGTAGAAAATTCTTGAGAGACTATTTTAAAAAGATACCTAAACTAAACTTAGATCTCATAGGGGCTCTGTGGCTTCATCTCTGTTTAATTCAGATTCAATAATTATTTGAACTTAAGAAATGTGATTATTTGTTTTAATGTTTTCACAGCTTATATTAAGTGAAATTTCTTTCCTGCAATGAGATAACTTTTAGTCAATTAAATACAGATTTTCATATATGCACATTGAAATATATTGAAAAGTTTCAGGAATGCAGTTATATTACATCAAGGATTCAACAGATATTACCAACTTGTAAGAGGAATTAATTGAAAGAATTTAGCAAATCTTAATCTGACACCAGAAAATAATCAAATACACATAATATTACTTTGCCATTTCGTAAAATTTAAAATCTTAATTTTTTTTTTTTGTTTGTTTCTCACTAAACTGAAGAATTTTCTCTGCAGAATCTTATGGAGGGCAGGATTTTCTCTATTTTGTTTACATTGTGATTTTTTATGACTTCAGAGAAATTTTTGGAGTTCGAGCATTCAGTTAAGCAAGCTAATTTTCTTTCTTTTTTTGCATACTACTTAAGGATAACACAGCAACTTTTAATGAGGTCAATATCTTTAAATGTTGCTTATTTCATCAGAAAATACTGTACCTTCAAGGATAAAGTATATTAAGCATTTTCTCAAAGGGTTCTGTTACATTAAAAGAGTAGTTTACAGATAAATTGCTTAATCAAAGTTAATAAAAATGCTGAGATGATTCAGTTGGGAAGAGATGTTTGAAAGACTTTAATTTAATTGTTCTTGTAAAGATGCATATGTCTGTAGTAGTCAGATGATTATCCAACACACAGTTGGATAAATACATCATGTGACAGGTGAGCAACTGGCTCATGGGTTAGATGCAAAGGGTTATAGGGAATGGGGTGACATCAGACTGGTGACCTGTCACTAATGGGGTTCCACAGGGTTCCATCTTAGGCCCAGTACTCTTCAACATCTTCATAAACAATGCAGGACTGGAAAGTATACTAAATGAACTTGCCAATGATGCTAAATTGGGAGGAGCTATACACTCCCTTGAAGACAGAGAAGCCCTGCAGATACTGCAATAAATTAGAGGGCAGGGCAATCACCAACCATATGAAATTCAACAAGGACAGGTGCCAGATCCTGCACCTGGGATGGTGCAACCCTGGATGTACAAACAGACTGGGGAATGAGATGCAGCAAAGCAGTGCCTGGAAAGGGACCTGGGGGTCCTGGTCAGTGGCAAGTTGAACATGAGCCAGCAGAGCCCTGGCAGCCAGGAGGGCCAACCCTGTCCTGGGGGCATCAAGCACAGCATGGCCAGCCGGGCAAGGGAGGGATTGTCCTGCTCTGCTCTGAGCTGGGACAGCCTCACCTCCAGTGCTGGGGGCAGTTCTGGGTGCTGCAATAAAAGGAAGACATTAAACTATTAGAGAATGTTCAAAGGCGGACAATAAAGATGGTGAAGAGCCTTGAGAAGAAGCCGTATGAAGAGCGGCTGAGATAATTTGTTTTGTTCATCCTGGAGAAGGGGAGACTGAAGAGAAACCTCACTGCAGTTACAACTTCCTCATGAGGGGAAGAGGAGGAGCAGGCACTGATCTCTGCTCTCTGGTGATCAGTGACAGGACTCGAGAGAATGGCCTGAAGTTGTGTCAGGAGAGGTTTATGTTGGATATTAGAAAAAGGTTCTTCACCCAGAGGGTGATTGGGCACTGGAACAGGCTCCCCAAGGAAGTGGTCAGAGCACCAAGCCTGACAGAGTTTAGGAAGAGTTTGGACAATACTCTTGGGCATGTGGTGCAGTTCTTAGGAATGGTCCTGTTCCGGGCCAGGAATTGGACTTTGATGATCCTTGTAGGTCTCCAACTTAGGATATTCTATAATTCTATGACAGCTGTATCTTGAGTCAATTATCTTGATGGGGAAAAAAAAAAAAGAGAGACTATTCTTTCACCAGCATTTTTTAATGAAGAAAATTAAAATTTAAGTATTTGGTAAAATCATGGTATGTATCTGCTTGGGGCTTTTCTTTCGTTCATTTGTTCTTACATATTTATGCCTTGGGGTTTTTTAATGCAAATAGAAAATATGTATTAGAATCCCAAAAATACAGTTTGGAGATATGTAGAAAAAGTAGCACATGTATATGCCCCACATACATGTGTGTATGCATGCATGTCTATAGGTTCCTATATAATGATTAAAGTAGGTTGAAATAGGATATGTGAAATACAAATACTTATTGTGGCTGCTTTTGTAGGAGATTAAGCACTTCTTGAATCTATTCAACTTATCAGCTACCTTAGAAAGGAAGAAGCTACTTTTAGTTGTATTATATCATGGGGAAATTGAAGCAGGGGTTAAAATTTGCACTTACGTGTCCCACATAAAAAAAAAGAAGTAAAATGTTGCCAGATGAATGTGAAACACAAGCCTTCAAAGCTGATGCCTACTGAAGGAACATCTAAAAAGTGTTATGGAAGTAAAAAAAAATAAAATTGTTTCAATGCAAAAAACTGCCCAAACCAAAAGTTAATTAATTAAAAATAGACTCTAACAAATCCATGAAGGTTAAAAGATCCATGGAGAAATATTCATTACAATATCTCCTCTCCAAAATGCCTTTAATGCTGACTGCCAAGAGCTAAAAGGGTGTGCTAGTAAATGAATTTTTCGCCAGTTTTTTAAAAAAATCTTAAGCATTTGAATTGGCTCTGGACAGAGAGGAGACATTAGTTAGCTGGAAGCTTAGTCTGATTTTGTGTTATCATTTTTGTGTTAGATCTACACATGCCTGTGTTTTCACCAGGAGAAACCCTGGTGTAACACAGACAGCCCTCAGAATTCTCAGCGCTACATTCTTCTCACGTCCTTCCTTTTTAGCTCCTTTGAATTTCTTCGCTGTTGTCTGTTCCACTCAATTTCATCCATCTGATTTTTGTTGCTTTCTATGCACATCCTTTCAAGACACATGAAAATCTGCTGCAGAAAGAGTACACCAGAGAAATCATTGTTGTTTGGATTATTTCTTTTCCCTGTTTTCTTGTTGATTTCACTTCAGGGACATGATATCAGGTGAAGGCAAATAGCTCAGTGTGTGAGAGTATCTACAGATACTCCTTCAGAGTAGAGAAGTATCCAGCAGTATTGTACCAGATTGTATTGTATTGTAACCTTCAATAACTCAACTTTTGGCTGATTTACAAAATGAGAAATGGAGGTATTATATGAAACTATCTTCTGCAGGTCTTGCAAACATGCATGCAACTCTACATTATGTGACCAACACATAATGTCTCCTTTTTCAACATGCCCATTGCCATTGGCCTTTGAGACCTTTGCAGTCAGAACATAAGAATAGGAACAGATCTGGCAGCAGTTTGTTCCTGTCCTCTTGGGTCAATTTGGGTGTTAATTGTTCTCTTGGAATGCATGGGAAGCAAATCACATTTGTTTATCTTTTCAGGGAAGAAAGGTAAATCTGCACCGTGGTAGGGGCTACACAGCTTCATTAGTATGGTTATTTGATGAAGGATGTGTTAGATGCATCCTACGCAGAAATGCATTTACTCTTTTAGACTTACAGTTTGTATATTTATTTTCCATGTCTGAAGTGGATTGCTTCCCATGGGATAAACAAATTAACAATATACTGCAGGGATAAGGCTGGGATCTTTAGAGGCTTCTGGATTAAGTCTAAGCCAGAACTATGGTCACCAAAGTGTTTATAAAATGTACCTTAAGCAGTAAAAAAATAGCTAATATACTTATTAGTGTTTTGTCTGTATGTGAACTAGCACTAAAAGAGTTAAAGCCCTCTTTGCACCTATACTTTCTGGCAGAACAGCAGTAATGAATTCGGGAATCAGAAGTCCTAGTCTGTTTGGATCTCTTCTCACTTACGTTAGTCCCAAATCTAATCTTCCCAGGTTCTTTCCAATCAGTTCTCTTCATTTACCATTAATCATAACTCCTCAGCTGTTTCCTCCCAGACATTCCCAGTTCTCTCTCACCTCTGTTCCTCTGTTTTGTTTTCCTGTTCACTGTCATCCCTTCCAATTTCTTTATTCCTCTACCATTTCTCCTCATTTCTGTCTGCAGTTCTCATTCCAGCTGGTTCTCAACTTCCATTCTTGCTATTAAAGTCAGAGTAAACTCTTCTGCCTATTTTGACTCCTCTACTAAAAATTTTCCCCACCTCATTTCTTTGTGAATCTGTCTCCCTTGATGTCTAGTCTATTTACACCAGGTCTTTCAGTTTGACTTCTTTATCTTCTCTCCAATTACTTTTATCCGTCATAACTCATTGATTTTCAAGATCTTTCTTTCTTGACCAGCTGTCCCCATTCTCTCTGGAAATTGACTCTACCTCCTTTTTCTACACTTTCACTTACAAATTTCTACCTTAGTCTTGATTTCTTCCACTTCTTGTCCAAGAATATTGCAGAGGGCAGGTGTGATTCATGCCTCTCCTGCATTTGGAAAAGAGTGGCTGCATCCAGAAAAGATGGGAATCTTACTAAGAGACAGAAGAGAGTCTTGTGTTCTTTTTCATGTGTATGCCTGGCACAGTCCATTACAGCCTGAAGGCATTCAGTTTCATCCAGGGCATGGTCAGCACTGTTTAACACAGAGATATGACAAGTTCTGATTAAGGTAAAATAGCATTCACATCATGTACATCTGTAAATACTCTGCTTTTACCATAAAAGTGTATAATGATATGTTGTATTGTGTACAATGCATCCTTCTTTCTGTTTTAGGTTGGATATGGCATGAGCATTGTTTATGGAACATTGTGATATGATATCAAATATTTTTAATTGATTTTGCTGTAGAACCTGGTGTTTATAATGTTTGTGAAGAACCTTTTCTTCAACATGCTCCTTACAATAATTTCATAGTGCATCTCTTAACCCTATTTTTCATGATATTTATTACTTTCCAGAAACTTCAGCTGTTTTTTTTTTTTTCCCCCGTTGTTGAAGAGAAATTCAGTCATTTACTTCATTGGTGGAATTGATTAACTTTTTTTTCCTGCAGTGAGCCTTGGAGGTTTTGGTCCTAAATGATTTCAAATTCTGTATTTTTCAAATAACATTTGTAGCTAGAAAAAACAAACAAAAAAACCCCCCAAAACAAACCCAAAACCCAAACAAACACACACACAAAAAAGAAAAAAACTCATAGCATTGTTAGCTCTTATGGTTTATTGCTATATAGAGCATGTGTATATGCAAAATTGCCACTGAAGTTGTACCTAGTTCTTTATTTGTCTTTATTTAAAGGCTTCAGCTGTGTAAAGGAGTGGAAGGAAAAATTAGCAATATACTTAAATATGCATTTTTATTTTTAAGAAGTATGAGAGAGAAAATGTTCTAAAAAACTTTCAAGGAATAAGAAAGCCAACTAAAACTATTCAATCTTTTTTACTATCCAAAGCTGATTAATAAGAACAAATTAGATTAACAATCTATTTATTATATTTTCCACCTGTTCTTACACACCAGGAAGAAGATGGGGCTCCTTTTACTTCTGATAATTTGCCAGTGTGCTATAAACAGTGTCAAAACACACAGTGTTTCAAAGCCCAATATAATTTTACTGATGGCTGATGATCTTGGTATTGGAGACCTGGGATGTTATGGGAACAGAACCTTAAGGTAGGATGATAATTTGGTGGAGTCATAGCTTTACATTTAGTTTTCAATGGATTTTAAAAATTAAAATGCCAGAACATTCAGAGGGTTGATTAAGTTTTTTATGAGTGACCAAAGTTAATAAGTTTTCCAAAGATTTGAATATTCAATCCTTATTTTCTTTTTTTGACCAAAGACTTAGCTAACACATTTATCCTTCTAAAAAGTTGCATTATAAACAGAGGACTGAACAGCCAACCAAATAAGGGTAGCCCTAGAGAAATAAAGTAAAATCAACAATTTTCTTCTAGAATATACATGACACAAGTACTATGAATTAAACATATTTTGAAGCACTCATGATTTGGGAGAAGCTTGTTGTTAACTAATTGGAAATAAAGAGCTGATATTTGCCCTTAATTTATCTTCATACAGTAGTCAATATATTAATTAAAACAAATGTTAATATACTTGAATAATGCATCGGTGTGCCCCAGGATGTTTCTTGCTACCAGCGTAGATGTGATGGTTATGTAAACAGAGCAAGTGATATCTAGACATTGTGTTCCAGTGGTGCACAGTTTTTGGCAAAGTTAAATAAAACATTCAGACAAAAGCACTGTTCTGTCGAATTTTAAATATTCTTGTTCCTGTTGATGTTAGAAGTAAAATCTTCTCATAACTCAGAAAAAAAAAATAAAATTCAAGTTACATCTTGGTTTTAAACAGGAGAAAATATATACAATACTGATGCTTGTATTACTCCCCTCACAGGCACCAGAACGACCCCAAGATCTATATTCTCTGCTGGGAGAATTTGGAATTAGATTTTTGGAATATGATGAATTTTCATCTTACTGATTTTTATCAGTAGGTGACTTTACAGATAGAAAATAATTCCATTTGAAAATTAGTGTTTCTGATTATTCAGTCTTAGATGATGGGAGCACTAGTGTGCCTTGAGGTCTTGGTCATTAATCTCCAGGGTCAGAGAGCTATTAGAGCATGCTGCAGCTGCTGGCCAGTCTGCATTAGTAATTTTTATCTGTAGAACCAAGGACACAGGATTTCTTCCTGCAGGAACCAATTTTAATCTGCATGATGAGCCAGGTCACAGACAAGTTTCCCATACAGATATGGAAGCTAGGTTGTGCCCCGAGTCTAATATAGCAGACATAATCATGTCAGGCATGTAGATATTGTTAATATAAAGCATAATACAGAGTCATAATAATTTGAATCTCTTCTAATAGGTTATAGCACCGCATGACATTATCCCTACCCCAAAAACCTTTTTCTGGGGAGAGATAGAAGAGACACCAAGTAGGGAGCAAGGAAGCACAGCCTTTCTCTAGTCTCTCTTGCCCTCGTTACTGAAACATAAAGGTTGTAAAATTACAGTTCTGGTCAAGAAAAACATTAAAAAGGGTTGCAATATTAATGTCTAGATGTTGCAGTTTGACACTGGCCATGAAGAACAGAAGAAAGTGGGGAAAAAGATTTTCACTGCAATATTATAGTGTCTCTGTTCAGACACCTAACATAAAAATGTTTGACATGATAATATTTGGAACTGCAACCTTGCTACACTTTTGATAATTTACATATAACAAATTTTAACTGGATTTTCCTGATAGTTCTTGCCTCAGATGCCTTGTGCATACCATGCCTGTATCCAAATAGTCATCTTTGTGTATATTTTTTCACCTGCTTGTGTTTTTCCAGAACCCCTAATATTGACAGGCTAGCAGAGGAAGGAGTGACACTTACTCAGCATATAGCAGCATCCCCACTTTGTACGCCAAGCAGGGCAGCTTTCCTGACAGGGAGATATCCTATAAGATCAGGTAAAATCTCATCAATTTATTTATATATAAATATAATATTTTATTTACAGTAAATTGTATGCAGTTTTTTTGTCTGGCCTTTTTTGATTTGTTTATCCTTACCAGGTTAAGTAATGGTAAATGATCAGTCCTTTCAGTGACTGACCAAGTTCAGCAAAGTTGATCTACATTTGGAATATTTCTTATATATGGGAATTTTCACGTTTCATAAGAGTTGACACAAAGATAAAGTGGTTTTAGTGATTAATTTTTTTTCTATTTAAATATTGACAAAGCAGTCTGACTGTGGTTATTTAATGCCAGCCATGTCCTGGACTGCATCAGGCACATCGCCGGCCAAGCAGGGGAGGGGATTGTCCCAAACTGCTCTGTGCTAGGGTGGCCTCTCACCTCCAGCGCTGTCTGCACCAAACCTGACAGAGTTCAAGAAGTGTTTGGACAATACTCTGGGGCACAGGGCAGTGACTCATGGGGATGTCCTGTGCAGGGCTGGATGTTGAATTCAGTGATACCTGTAGGCCCCTTCCAACTAAGCATATCTTGTGATTCTCTGTGATTCTGTGAAATTCCTCCACTATTCAGTGCAGGCTCTTTGCCTGCCTCCACAGTTGCATTCAGGCTGCTCCCACTGTGTTGGTGGGCAGCCCAAGTATTGAATGCCACAAAGATGCGTCTGGAAAGACTCAGTGGAAGAACCCAATGTAAACACATATTCTCAGACATTTCTATTTCTGCTAAACCTTTTTTGTTTAGACAAAATGTTGGATTTGTGTCTTGTTTCTATTTTGGTTGTTGTTTTTTTTTTTTTTGCAGAGGAGAGGTAGGGGCAGGACGGTTCATTAAGGTACTCAAGTTGCCCTTAAAACTGGGAAGAAAGCAAAAAATCTCTCATCTATTTGAAATGTTATTTTTGTTCCATATCTACCCATACACATAGAGCATTAGGTATCCTGTAAATTTAATTTCTCTTACTTTTAAAGTACCTGATCCAAAGCCTATTTGAGTCAATGAAGATCTAGTCTGTTTATTTTAGTGTGCTGGGACTGAGCCTCTCATTGCTTAGCCATGCAACTTTAACATTCCCTTAACATAATTTTTAGCAAGGATCATTATACATTAATCAGATCACTTGTTCATTAGTGATAAAACATCCTGTCCTTGCTTCTGGGAATGAAAGCAAAGCAAGACTCTGGAGCCTACTTGATACGTTCATGCTCACTCAAATCAAGTAACAAGCTTCTGCAAAAGTGCCAGCTAATATAACTTGCTAAGTTTTCCATTACATCCATCTGCAAAGGAAAAATTTATATACCTGTTACAGATATATTGCTATTAATATTTACTGTAGGTAAAGTCACGGGTCACTTTCCATTATGTTCCCTGTTCTTATTTCTGAAAAATTAGCTCTTGAACTAATTTTTTTCTTCACTGATCAGCTCTCAGACATACTTAATCATTTCCATGTAGGTACAAAAATTGAACTTTGTCTTACTTAAGTTACAAAATTTCTAAATATGGACTTCTTCCAAATATCACTGAAGAACTAGTAAAGGTTTATTACAGAAGACACTAGAATCGTCATGTGAACAAAATGTTGGAAATATAAAACTCCTGCTAATAGACCTGAAGAAAAAGATTCCAAAATGCAGTATTGGATGAGATACGCGCTCAGAGAAAGATAACGATGAAAAAAGAGAACTGATGCTTCCTATACTTTCATTCTGATAACTTAGGGGAGTTACACTGATTTCAGTTTCAAGATCTTAAAATATGTAAAAATAAATATAAATAAAATAAATATATGACTAAAGCTGTATGAAGCATTGATCAGCAAAATGATTTGGCATAAAAAACTGAAGTCAGCATTTGAAGGGTAGGTTGAGCTCTCTTTAATAAACCAGTCTAACGAGTCTTTTTCTCATGTAACCACAGGGGATACCTGAGGGAATATTCTGGTTGTCTACATCAGTCATGTAACTTGGGAACTGTAATCATCCAGTTGCATAATTTAGACTTCCTGAAGATACATCTGCACAGATTTGCATAGATATTCTCTGTTCTTACTGTCTATTTTCAGTGCCAGCTCTCATCTGGAGTCCTAGTAATCTAATTTTCATGAACCTGAGCTCTCAAGTTTCTCATCCTGAGAGCAGTTTATAAGCTCATTTGTGTTTCTTAGACTCTTAGTGTATAGAAATGCCTTATTTAGATGTCTTGTTAGCTGGTACCTGATGCTCCTTTAGTGCTCTCAATCTGCGTGCATTGGATGATGTGTCTTCAAGCCACTGGAGCACCTCATCAATGCTGACAGCTCAAGCCACTCTATTTGCAGGATCAGATTCTCACTTGCTCTTTCTGACCTCATGACATTTACATGCCCAGCAGTAAGACCACCCTATTTCAGTATGTGTTCTCTCAAAAAGCCTTAAAGGCTTGTAGAAAATCACATATGAGGATAGGAAATTCTCAAAGTAGAACTTGAGAATGATATCACGTAGTCTTCATCTTCCTTCCCTCTCTATGTACAAGAAAAATAAATTATAAAAGCTCAACTTCTTAAAATTTTGTTACACCTTAGGAAATCTACAGAAGGGGCTGCAGCTGTTTGTGGGATGGCTGGCCCCATGGTTACAAGCTCAGAAATTTTTCTCCACGTCTCAGTTTCTGGTGTCAATAGAGAAAAGACCTCACTCCACTAAATGAACGATTGTATCTTCCAGTTGCAGCACTTAGTGTCTGATTGTAATATGTTATTTAAGTGATACGACCTAAGGCAAAAAAGTGCATGCAGAACTAATGAATGGAAATTCTTTGTGTTTTCCTGGTCTCATTCATTTTTATTGTATTTAGGAATGGCTGCCTTCTCACGAGTTGGTGTCTTCTTATTTTCTGCTTCTTCTGGGGGACTTCCTTCTGAAGAAATAACTTTCTCCAAACTTCTGAAGCAGAAAGGTTATGCAACAGCTCTAATAGGTAAAATTGCAGATATGCGCAGCATTGTTTTCCTTCATTTCAGTGAAAAGAACATTAGCTTCCCATACAAGCTTTTAAGGGCCTGCATTAAGCTTTTCTCCCCCACAGAATAATGAATTTATTTTTCTGGAACAAAGCACATTCCCATGCCTATGTGAAACACTAGTCAGGTAAGTACATCTAATTCACTTGTGTAGTTATAGTCTCATTTTGCAAAATACTGAAGAAACATGATAGACAAACTGAAAATTAGTCAAGCTTTTGAAAAGTTTTCCATATAAATAGGAGTTTGATTACACCTGAGAGACAATGAGGGATTGATCACTGGGTACAAGTCAGCACTGTGGTTATTTTCATTTCACCAGTGTTCAAATTCCCATAAAGTAAATAACATTGTACCTGGGCTACCATCTTTGTCATCAGACAGAAATGGGCATTTCTAGGAAATTCTTCATATTTGGTAGCTATTTAATATAAAAATGTATTTCTTTCTCATTATAAAGATAGTTCAGACAACTGATTGCAGCATAAATATCCAGTCATGGGCAAAAGGAATCATACTAGATTAATATTAAATATAATTGAAAATAATATCATAGAAGTTAGTACCATGACATTAAGAATGTCTGAACTTTTTTTCTTAATTTGGCCACTGAACTTATTCTACACTGCTTTTATTTTTGAAGATTCTTGTGAAGTTCAACTTCTATTACATAATGTGTTTCTGTACTGGAATTTCCAGGGAATAGTTGTGCAGAGAACATCATACTGAGATATTGCTAAATTAATTTAGATAAAGGATGCATTTGTTTTTTAAATGAAACAGAAACTTACAATTTTGAGAGTAATTTTTGTTTAAAAACCCACTCTGTTTAGCAAGGTTAACAATTCATGCCACTGTTCAAAAAATGTCTGTCTTATGTAGATATACCAGAGTCAGTGTTCTCACTAAAAATCTTCCTTAGCTATACCCCAGTCTTATAAAGCATAAAATACCATGATTTCCTGAAAGAATGAAAATAGAAAACCAGAAATTCTTATCAGAAGTTTATCTAGTGTAGGTGTATTAGAACCATAGTACAAGAAAGCTGTTCATAATTTGTCATGTTCCTTGTGGACTTAGTTCCTATTTCTCCATATTCAATCTTTTTTTTCTATTTGTAACAAGCACTGTAATACAACTCATTTTCTGGGGTTGACCTAGTTACTGTTCTTTTTTTAACTACTTTTGCTGCAACATGACAGCTTGCCACTTAGATCTCCAGAAGTTATCTCCATGATGCTTAATGAACAGTTCTTCCAAGTGGCCTGAATGATAGCTATGAGACCATAAAATGTAATATTACCATATCCTTAGAGTATAATGAAGGTTTCCGAAAATCAAGAAGTGCATTAAAATTAGGGATAAAGCATATGTAAATGACAGAAAGAAAAATTATGTAGATTTGAAGATTAGATAGGCAGTCTGATTCACAACCAGTCCATTTTCTGCTTTTGCTGGTATTCTTGTCACATCATATTGGTCTAAGTCAGGGAGTCTTTGCTTGGTTCAGTCTAACTCAGCAGTTCCCAAGCAATTAATATTCAAATCCTGCACCAGTGATGGAGTGGCATAAGGGTAATTTGAAGGCTTTCTGTTCCTCAAGCCCCTAGTGTCATTTCTATTTTTTCTGCCAATCTCCTCTCTAAGGACATTTTTTTTTTTTCTTCCCTAGGTGCATTTTTGTTTATTTTTTAATTTTTTTCACCTCTGAATATATGCTTCCTTTTGTTTGATATGTTCCAAAATATATTTTAGCTATAAATCTACTTTATATATACAGTTTTCTACCTTATTGTTTTCTCATGTGATATGAAGAAGGTGACAACCAATAGATTTGTCAGGAGAGCACACAATCAGATCTGCGACAAAACCAAGTTCTATCAAAAAAAAAGCAGATGCATAGAATACGTAATATTCATAATATGCTGATATTTTATTGGAAATAGCTATTCATAATTTTCCTAGCTATTCAAAAATTAACCTTAAATTTGATAGATAGTATTTTAACTACTGCTATACTCAATTACAGTTGAGCAAAGGTTAATTTTTCCTCACTATTACTATCCAGTGTATTGTCCAGCATCCAGAGAAGTTTGAAATCCAAATCCAATCTCCAAAGCTAAAATACTAATTGATAACTGAAAGTTATTTCTTCCAGAATGAAGTATTGCAATGTTTGGACACATCACAGTAGTAAGTGTCCAATTCAAGATTGACTGGCCTATGAAATAGAGTTAGTACAACAGTTATTCATAAAATAGCTTAAAATCTGTCCATGTTAATTCCATATGCACACACACTTTTTATAATTTTTGCTGTGTACTTCAAATAAGTATATTTCCTTAAAAACATAAAATATTTCTGTTTGCGTCTTGCTCCACATCTTGTACCTTGCCATTTATCTGAAAAGCATAAAATCTTTCCAAAACAAATATATTATTATAGAAAAATCAGTCTTTGTGTTGCTCCCTTTTTCACTATCTGAGGGGAAAATACAGGGGAAACGTGGATTTCTGTGGTATCCTCAGGATTCTGCATTCTGAAAAATAGATTTTCCAATCAAGTTTCTTGGCTGAATGGGACTTGTCTCTCACTCTCACTTGCCTTTCATTGCATTGCTTTCACTCTGCAGAAATCTTAATTGTGGCTGATGGAGAGGGAAAAAAGCCTAGGTCTCAAATTATTATGGTACTCCTAATTTACAATTAACAGCGTAAATTTCACTCAAAAGCTTGGTAGAATCTGCTGAAATGCTTATGATGCTTGTGTGAAGTGTCCATTCTATGAAGCATCACTTGGCATAGAGATGAGAGCATTTTGCATTGCACTCAGATTCAGAAGGGCCCCAGAATCTAAAGCACATTACAGTAATCTGTTCAAGCACTAGCTCAAGGCAGGGGTTATTGTCACAAGGATTGAAACAAAACATGTATTGTGGACCCAGTCATCACTTGATTTTTTAGAGTAGTGCAGGATCTATCAAAACCTTCTACCTCCCCATCCATTTGAGAATGGCAATTGTGTCATTCTGTCACACCTGCCGATATAATTTGAACTGGGGCTTCTGTTCCTTTTCCTGCTAATCTGATCTCTGCTTTGTTTGGCTTAAGTTGCTTCTCAAGAAATCTTTTTCTGAGGCCCAAGTTCGTCCTGACATTGAACAATTTGTTGTGCTTGCTAAAGTCCTTTCAATAAAAATAGGACCTATATTTCCCCCTGTCTTAATTTGTTATTGCAAGATTTTTCTATCCTGGATTGTAGTTGAGATCCAGTTAAAAAAACATTCCATATCATAATAAGTGACCCTGAAGGCATACTTAATTTGTCTGAGTTTCTTTTTTTATTTTCTTACTGAATTATAGGTGCTTTGAGATTAACATATAATAGCAAAAAAATTAAAATTAAAGCCTGCAGATCATTTGTGTTCATGATTATAAGTCTCTACCTTTAAATCACTTATTTCATTTGATGACAGTTTTTTCATGCTCACTTTGTTACACATCTGGCTTTATGATTATTCCATTAAGACACTCATCCAAACCTAAGAGAAAAATTGAAGCATTTATTTTCAAAAATCTGCATCTTTGGGTGCTGAGAATGAAAATCAGAGTTCCAGCCCTTTATAGCACCATTATAACTTCTAAAATTACAGTACAATGAATGGTGTGTACTGCTTGTTTTTTTAATTGATCACAATAATTTTCACTGGAACATGTCAAAAATAGTGACCACAACCATTCTGTTCACAAAAAGCAGAATACCACCTCAGGCTAGGGGCCATCTGACGGAAAATTTAGGATGGAAGGAGAAAGGTATAGAGGCCTTCATTTCACTGGCACCTAAGCAGACCTGAAAATGTTTTATATTTGTTTTGATGATCTACAGAAGTTATTTTAAACTTAAACCCATCAAGAGTTTTATGAGGATAACTGGACTCAACTAAGTACTCAGATTCAAGATTTCTGCTTTTTCTCCACCTTTGCTGACAGATAGATTTAGGCATATGACATTCTCATTCTATACCTCAGTTCTTTTATTTGTGGAAGAGAAATAAGAACACCCAGCTAATTTGCTAAATTTTAAAAAAGCAGAACTGATCTCCATGTTCACCCTCTTTGGTACTGCAGTACCTGAATTTGTCACAGCTGAAGGAAAAAGTGCAGAATGAATATACTGTTCTGGACACTCCGGAGGAGATGTTCAGGACTGTTTGCATCAGGACTTTTACGAATATGTAGAAGCTGGGATGCTTTGGAAAAGATGAAAATTCTATATATGCTTTTTTTTTTTTCTGTTTTGCATTTACTGCCGTGTGTGTTCTGAAGTCTCTAAAACAAATATTTCAAATTTCTTTGGGCTAAGTTATGGGACTGAAGACATACCAGGTTTGCAGATTTTCTTGTTTATTTCTTTTACGATCTCAACTCCTAAATTATGCTGGTCATGTTTAGGTGTTTGATTCGGAAAAATGAATAAAGTTTGGCCCAGTAGTATATAATGTCATCTGTTTTGTCAAGGCCAGCATGCTTTTTTTAAATATTCAGCACATTTTCTTGCTGAGAGCAAACAGCATAGTTCTATCCATAATCTATCTCTATAAGCTTAACTGAATTTTACTTTTTTTTTATAATTATGCATTTTGATTCAAATAACAGCTACCCATTAGGTCTGTTGTGCAAAGCAATGCATAAGCATATAGTAAGAGGTTATACTTGAGTCATAGAATGAATTATCTAGATACTTACCATAATCAGCATGAATATAGATCACATTAGTATAATGCAAATCAGGCTCAGTGGTTTCTTGTGTCAGACAGTGTCCAACATCTTTACAGAATTAGAGTGATTTCCTAGTGGGACAAAATGCTGTGAGAGATAGTATTTGACTGCAATTTACTTGCTGCTGTTGCTTTTTATTTATATATATGAAATATATAAATATAAAATAATCAGCCTCTATATATGTGCATTTTGAGGGCTATTGGCAATTTCAGAGATTTTGAAATAATTTAAATAATAAATGCTTTAATAATTTCCCTATTATTGATTTTTTTCTATTTGTTACTGTTTTTTCTTCCTCTTTTGTCTTTTTTTTGTTTAAACAAATCAAATTATTTGCTAAAAATATTTTGGAAAAGTAATTCCATATGGGTTCTTCCTCTTCAATCAGTAGATGCTACAAAATAGTATTTTCTTATGACAACTACACATGCACAAAGGCTTAATTTCCAAACTGTCTGTTAGGGCTCTGTTACTCTTCAATGATCTGCTAGCCAACTCAAAATTTAATGCTCTTCAGCAGCAGCCATGCCAAACTATTTTTAACCGAGATGAAGAGGCAACCATGAAAAAAAAAATCTTTGATGAGGGCATAAAGAAAGTTTAAATAGAAAATAGGGATCCACACAATAAATGCTGGGAGCAGGGGGATATCATTCAGACAGTGATGGTTACGTGCTTGAAATAATGCACATTAAAAGTAAGTTTGATGATTTAACTACAAAAATACTCCCTGTCCTTCTCTCTTTGTAGGAAAGTGGCATCTTGGGATGAACTGTGAAAGCAGTAATGACTTCTGTCACCACCCCCTCAGTCATGGATTTGATTACTTTTATGGCCTTCCTGTGACCAATCTTAGAGACTGCAAGCCTGGCCAAGGCAGCGTATTTTTAAAAGGGGTTCAGAAAGGCCTTGTCATCCCAATCCAAATCACTGGAATCGCCCTTGTGTCTTTGGCAATAGTGCAGTACATTGGCCTTCTCAAAGTACCCTTCCAAGCATTGAGTTACTTCTTGTTAATAATCACAATTTCACTTGTGGTTTTGATTTTTTTCTTCTATAATTTTCGACACCTAAACTGCTTTTTAATGAGGGACCATCAGATTATCCAGCAGCCACTGTCCTATGAGAACCTTACTCAGAGGCTGACAAAAGAAGCCAAGCAGTTTATTGAAAGGTAGGTTTCTAACTGTGTTGTAAATTAATGTTGGCATTTCATAATGGCAGTGTTTCTGAAAATTATAAAAAAATGTGGGCATAAGGAATATGTCATTATATACGATCATAATTTTTTCCTTTAAAAAATGACTGAAGTTAATCTTTTTTGGTAGAAGTGACTCTTGGGTTTTCTCCTCTCAGGTATGTAATTAATTTCTCTATAAAAAGGGAAATATTTAACTCTTAAGAATTTCATGTAACTTGAAATACGAAAAATCTTTTGTGGTGTGACTTAATTCTGTGAAAGCACAATGCAGAGTCATAATCTCTATGACTTTTCTGGAATGGGGAGCTGTTCTTCATCTCGGAGTTGATGCATCCATTAATAGGAATTCCTGTGGCAAATTTTTTTTAAAATACTGGCATTTTAGATTACTCCACTTTTACGACAGTAATTTTGAAAATATTTAATTTTTAGAAATCAGGGTGTTAGCTTCTGCACCTGGGACAGAATAAGCCCAGGCACCAGGGCAGGCTGGGAGTGATTTGCTGGAAAGCAGCTCTGCAGAGAAGAACCGTGGGTGCTGGTGGACAACAAGTTGTCCATGAGCCAGCAGTGTATCCTTGTGACCAGGAAGGCCAGTGGGATCCTGGGGAGCATTAGGGAGAGCATTGCCAGCAGGTCAAGGGAGGCCATCCTGTCCCTCTGCTCAGCCTGGTGAGGCCACATGGAGAGCTGTGTCCAGTTCTGGTATTCTGAGGACAAGAGAAACATGGAGCTCCTTCAGCAGATCCAGCAGAGGACAATAAAGTTGATTAAGGAGCTGGAGCATCTCTCTTACGAGGAGAGGCTGAGGTAGCTGGGCCTGTTCAGCCTCAAGAAGAGACAGCTGAGAGAGAACCTCATCACTGTACATAAGGATCTGAAGGGAGGGTGTCAAGAGGATGGAGCCAGGCTCTGCTTGGTAATGCCAAGCAATAGCACAAGAGACAATGGGCAGAAACTGATGCACAGGAAGTTCCACTTGAATATGAGGAAGAACCTTTTTCACTGTGCAGGTGACAATGCCCTGGAACAGTTAACCAGAGGTGTTTTGGAGTCTTCCTTGCTGGAGATATTTAAGAACTGTCTGGACATAATCCTGTGCCATATGCTCTGGGATGACCTTGAGGGAAGTTGGACCAGATTATCCCACTGTTGTCCCTTCCAACTTTACTCATTATGTATTTTGTGATTCTGTGAAACAATTAGGTGTTTTGAAAACAATGTTTTTAATAGCCATCATATTGGGCCACCTAAACATTGGGTTTGCAAAAGCATTCTAAGTCATGGTTCCTTTTTGCTAAATCAGTTACTTTGCTGCAATTTTCACCAAAGGGCTCTTAGTGGGATTAAGTCAAAAAAGTATACATTTGTATATTCTAAATTAGAGATCGATGTATCTGGAGAAAAAAAAAATATTTAATCAGTTTAACTTCTGGAACAAAATATGTGTATGTATTTTTCTCCACCACTTTCAAGACAATTTGCAGCATTTTTAAAAATACTAAATCAAGGTAAAATCATATTCTAAGATACAGAATTACTATTATTCTGAATGTCTATTCCACATCCCTGAATTACTATTCTTTAAAGTACATATCATTATTTTCTGTGAATACATGCATATGGTGTCATTGCTGATGGAAACATGTACCAAGAATCTCCAGCTAAATTTTCTAGACTTAATGTCTGTGCAGAGCAGCTGCTTCTAGCTGTTAGCAAAAAAAAAAAAAAAAAAAAAAAAGTTTATCTAAAATCTTGATCTCATACTGCAATTTTTTATCATTTCTATCCTTATGAATATTTGATGTGGCCCTTACTACACATTATACTGAAAAAATAGTTTTTTATAACTAATTTACTTAAATGAGTAAGTGTTCCCCACAATCAACATTCTCATAAGTATTTATGCATTAACTAAACCATCTTTATTTCCTCTTGGCAATGGGGATAGATATAAAGATGCCTTCTCAGATATATTGTAACTAATTTAACAGTGAACAACTTTGTTATTACAAACGCAGGAACAAACACATTTGAAAATTGTTGAGAGATTACTTGCTTAGTGACCGAGTATTTGGAGATTTCAAGAGACTTTCAAGTACATTAACTGTATGTTGGTATATTCTTCCATTATTTACAAGAATATAAAGAGCCTGTAGTGGTACTCTTTTAGGTATCTGTGAATGTTTCACTGATTTCAATGCCATGACAATGAAATGATTGCCTCAAAATAAGTGAGTTCAAGACGAAAATCAATGGTAGAAAACTACTAATTCTTTTAACTGCATTAATATGTTTAATGTGCAGTGTTACCATGTAGATTAGTGTTGTTGTTTGACCTCAGTGTTTAGATCTGGAAAAATAATGTATCATCTAAGTCAGCATAGCTTTGTTGACCTAGTTGAAGGTAAGTGGCTTTACATCATATAGGCACTTGGCCCCAAATGTCAGTGTAGTTTTCAGACAACAGTGATGTTAAATTGAAGTCAAGGTTAATAGCACATATTCATAATTTACAACAAACTTTGTTAATAGGAGTGCTGCAATTACAGTGAGAATTATAACCTAGACTCTTCATAGTCAATGTTATATTAAAGAATATCCAGACATGCTAAAGTATTAAGAAGCAATTAGGGCATTTGAGCAATCTTAACTGTGCCCTTTAATGAATCCACATGCAAAGTATATGACCATAAACCTTACTCCTGGGGATATGAGTAATTAGATTAATACATAGGGCAGATCAGTTCAGTGAATATTAGTATGAGCAACAAAATCAATATTTGCTTTGACACACTAGTTTTGACATGATAGAGTTCATACCTGTTAACTTCAGAGCACCTATGAACCATTGCTTTTATGACTAAACCACTGACTTTGGCCATTTGCAAGTGAATGGCCACCAAGAGGCAACCAGGTTGGAGAAGTGGAGGGCCACAAAGTTTTTGGAAGGCACAGTGCCTGACAGCATTCTTGTCATTCCAGTTCTTTCAGCCCTTTAGCCACACGTTTGAACACTGTATTTGTCACAGTCTCATTTTCTTTATCTGATACATTAAGTAGCAAACTCAGTCATATACACTGTTAATCCTTGTGCACAATTATACCAGAGTGCAAACAATCCTGAAGTTAAAGAATTCAAGCTTTCACCTTCTGAATACACATTTCATCATCAAAATAAAAGTCATCAGATATCACATATCTTTTAGTTGGTTAAATATCTTTACAATATATATATGAATATATATTCATTTTCCCATGTTTTATATGTGTAAGTTTATTTACCTAATGCCTTTATTACCTCTATAAGTTCTTCAGAGTTCAAGTGATGGACTTCCAGACATTCTCTTTTCTGGCTGTTTCTCAGTAATTTTCAGTTTTGTCACTTCTTACCATGTTTAAACATCAAATTCTTCAGAAGGAATAGGCAAAGAAGGAGAGGCGATGGGGTAGACCTTTATATTAAGGAGTATTTTGATTATCCAGAGCTTACTGATGGTAGTGATAAGTTTGTGTGTTTATAGGTAAGGATCAGGGGATAGGCCAACAAGGTAGACACCATGGTGGGACTATGTTATGGACCACCCAGACAGGATGAAGAGGAAGCCAAAATATTATATAAGCAGCTGGGAGAAGTCTCGCAATTCCTGGCCTTTGTTCATGAGAGGGACTTCAGCTTACCAGAGCTGGAAATGCAGTGCAGTGAACAGGAAACTGTGTAAGTGGTTCTTGGAGTGAATGGAAG
Source organism: Acridotheres tristis (assembly GCA_037013685.1). Classification (NCBI taxonomy): domain Eukaryota; kingdom Metazoa; phylum Chordata; class Aves; order Passeriformes; family Sturnidae; genus Acridotheres; species Acridotheres tristis. Next base: position 93,765,380 of record CM072884.1, read on the forward strand.
ACAACTTCCTGACATAGCTGGTGAGCAAACAAACCTGGGGAAGGACTCTGCTGGACCTGCTCTGTGTGAACAGAGAAAGACTGGTGGGTGCTGTGGTGGATGGAGGCTCTTTGGGCACAGAGATCACAAAATAGTAGAGGTTTTGATTCCTAGCAAAATAAGGAGAGGGGTCTTCAGAACTACTACCTCAAACTGCTGGATGTCTGACTTTGGCTTGTGATTTTATATAGTCATTAGAATTTATATTTTTAAAGTCTTATATTGTCTTCATAGTGAATAGCTATGTGCTGTTGTATACTTACTTTGGTCTGGTTTTCGGAGAGGAGGTATTGTATTTTATCTTCCTTAGTCCAGTGCATATTACAGTTTTTGTTCATTTCTTAATAGACTGAAAGAGAGCAAATACAAAACTCAGTGCCCAAAAATGGCACTGGAGAAGAATGTATGCAATTACAAGTGTCAGATCCGGTGTGTGAGAACGGGTAGTATTTAGTTGCTTACCCTAATTGTAAGTGGGCAGGTCAGCTCTGTGTATGTTAATTCTAATTGTTTTTACCTGCGAGGAAGTGTGTTTACATGTCTTAAACTATCAGAATGCTCTCTTGATATTACAATGTATTTGAAAGTCAAATGGATGATAATTATTTTATGTTAAATTCAATGTGGTTGTCATTCATACATCTTCAGCATGCCCTTCAATGACCAGCTGCACAGAAAATCCAATTTTGCAAAATGCCAGAGTCCCGTTTCTAGCATATCAGAAATTGACAACATAAAAAATACCACTCTGTGGTACAGAATACTTCTCTGAGAAACTTCCATACCTGATCACAAGTAATAATAATATTTTTTAAAAGTCTAATGAAATCTAGTTTCTGGAAAACAGTATTTAAATACAAATATGATTATATTTAAAAGCTGTGGTGAAGGTGAATTTGAAGAATTTTCTTGCCTAGTTTTACCAGTCATAGACTGCATAAGCATAATTTTCAAAATTTTATGATAACAGTTAATAAATTGTAAATTTTCTTTTTATCTATTCTATTTTAGTCCTTGAAACACTGTTGCGAGGACTAGATTGCACTGTTGCAACCTATTCAATTTTTTTGTTATCTACTCTAGGAGACTGTGGTTTAGAGTTTTTCCATATTTCACCAGGTCTTAAGATCTAACAGTTGTCATGTTATGCTGAAGTTACAATTCTCAAATCAAGTGTTTTTATGAATCCTAGAAGAATGTTCCTTATAGTTTACAGGAAAATAAAAATTACAGAGAAGAGTTTGTGTATTTCTGTGTACATAAAATGTATATGTGCACGAATATTAAAAAATATAGTAACTTATAAGCTGTAACAACTCTACTCGATCTTTATGCCTTTTCTCTCAGACTTCTGATTATGCCGTTTGAACAAAAAGAAAACAGGAAGAAGGGGTGGGTTCATAGAGGGCTTTACTCAATCTTTAGATCATTTAAGAATGATTAGGGACCTCACTAGTTCTGCAGTGAGTGGCAGACTGAGTGGTCAATGGAACACTTCTGAAACAGAAGTAGATCTTTATACTGGACTCCAAAGCTTTGTGGATGAGAGGGTTTAGTAATGAGTTTAATTTGTACTAGATGATAAATTTCTTTTTTTTCTCCATGCTTACAAAAATGTTCTTGAGGAGGGGGAGAAAAATGGTTATAGAGAAAGGAAATACAAACATAAGTGAATTGTTTACCTTAAGTATTTAAGGGAAGCAATGAAGTCATGAAATTGGTAAAGTAGAAGTGTCTTGTCTATTGTCATGGAAGAATAATTTAAAAAATGCAGATATAGTAGTAACAAATCCTACTTTTAATATCTACTAGAAAGAGTCAGATTTTCTATATATATTTACATTTTTCCACTTCTCTCTGTTACCTTTTCAACACCTTTTCTGGTTCTGATAAGTTACCTCCAGGTGGTCTGGAGTTCTCGTTCTGATTTTGAAAAAAACTGAAAATAGGACATCTGTGTTTGTAGGCGTGTATTTTAAAAGAACAGGACAGAAACATTAATTCATGGATTCATTCAGACCAAGAAGAGTTTTAGCCCTGTTAACAGTCAGAACAAAACAAAATCCAGCATGTAGAACAGTCCTGCTTTGATACAACTAAGTCAAAATTTGGCTTTTCCTCCTACAGGAACCAGAAGGTTTAATGAAGTGTATTCATCCAGTCCTATCACAAAGAGCATTGTCTTACTGGTGATCTAATCTACAAGTAGCAGAGGCATACATGGGGAATAAGCACTAATTAATTTATCCACTGAGAGGATACTGAATAAGAAGAACTTTTATAGTAAAAGGAAAATTACAGAAGAGGAGATGTTATGTTTCTATCTGCTTGTGTTGACACACTGCTGCTTCACCAAGAGTACTGCATCTAGGTGTGAGGTGCTCAGCACAAGAAAGATGTGGACCTCTTACAGTGGGTCCAGAGGAGGAGATGAAGAAGATAATCAATGGAATGGAACTCCTTTCCTATGAGGACAGGCTGGAAAAGCTGAAGTTGTTTAGTATGGAGAAGAGAAGGGTCAAGAGAGAGCTCACTGCAGCCTTCTCATATCTTGAGGGGGCTTATAAAAGGAGGGAGAGGGGATTTTTATAAGGACAGATAGTGAGATGTGATAGTTTTAAACTGAAAGAGGGCAGGTTTAGATTAGATGTTATGAAGGAATCCTTTACTTTCAGGGTGGTGAATCACTGGAACAGGAAGAGCAGTGGTAGAGGCCCCATCCCTGGAAGTGTTCAAGGATTACTTGCTGGTCATGCTGGTTTTGGTGAAGCCTGGGGTACCATCGGCTTTATGGGCTGCAAGTGCATATTCTGCCAGCTAATGTGGAGCTTCTTGTCAACCAGCACCCTCAAATCCTTCTCACATCTGTTCTCAAGCCATTCTTCATCCAGCCTGCATTTGCACTTGGGATGACATGACTCAGATGCAGGCCTTTGCACTTGGCCTTGTTGGATTTCATTAAATTCTCAGGGGCCAAGCTCTTGAGCTTGTCCAGACACCTCTGGGTGGTGTTCCTTCCCTATAAGGTGTCAACTGTGCCATTTAAGTGCACAGAAAAGCAGACAGTTGCCCAAGGAGTTTTCAAAGCAGCAAGCATTTAGAGCAGATTTGCAGGAAAAAAGTTAAAAGACTCATGTTTGAAACACAAAGTCAGGTTAGTTTTAATTGCTCTCTCACCCACTTTAAAGCTGTATTTTACAGCTCAAGCCTGAGCTGAATCCTTCAGTAGTATAAAGACACCCAGTCTTTATAAAGTCTTATAAAGAACCCAGTACTCTGTAACGCAGAAGAATCACCAGCAATGTGATGCTTTAAGATGTTTTCAAGATCCATTAAAAATACCCTGAAGAATATCTTATGTCAGATGTATGTAATCTCTCTAGCTACTCAATAAATTGAAAACTGTGTGACTCATGTGAGGATAAAAAAATCTCAAATCTTTTGAAACAGAGATTCTCTGTGTTTGGGCTGTGTAAAAGATAGTGGGAATACATTTTTGAAAGAGCTGGTTTTTTAAGTGGTTCAGGAGTTAAGCTGTTATTGTCAAATTTCTCTCCTGCCTACTAGCTCGTATTGTGATTCCATTTTCAAGGTCAGAGTAAAGGTATTCAGTTATGATTCTCCTCAAAGTGTTTTGGCAGGAGATAAATAACTGCCTCTGATCTTTTATAGGATATTAATAGGTGAGACACTTCTCCACCAGACAGCAAGCTGTCAATCAAAAGCTCTCAATTTTAGTTGGAAAAAAAAGAATTATGTAGTGCTCTTTCATATCATTGATTTGATGACTCTTCATGAAAGTTAGATCTTTCTGTGAGTTCAACAAACAAACAAAATTACAACAACAAAACAAACTTGAATTATTACACTTTGAAAATAACGTTTGTAATCGAAGCTATTGATACTTTTAGCAAAGCAAGTAGGCAGTTACGAGAATGCAGTCTCTATGGCATTAGAACAAGGTAGTTTGCATGAAAACTAAATTTAGCCTGCAGTGTTAAAAGTACAAAATCATTTTTTGTGGTGTTTTACCCTAGAATTTGTATATTAGTCTCAATTCAGTGAACTGTGTTTAAGGATACATAATCCAAGGCATTACAAAATTCAAGTTGTAAAACAGAAATCATCTGCCATGCAGTAAAATTCTCTAGTGAAAGGTCAGTATTACATTTATGTATATATTAAATATATACATATATTTGCTACTTTTAAATATAGGTCTTTTTTTTTTACTTCAATTGGTGATATTTTCAGCCTTTTTAATTGTCTTAGGGATCTCCTGGTATTTGTTGCTACAGTTGTGAAAAGTTCTCACATATATGACCTTTCAAATAGCAACAAACAACTTTGTATCTTTGTATCAAAGTGTATCTTTTATGTTAAGACAAAAACGTCTTAATTTTTTGGATCAGTATATTAATAGGGTAATACAGGATTGATGCACAAATGTTTGTAAGAGAATTAAAATATTTTTTAATCTATTTTCTACGCGAAGAATGTTGTATTTCTTCTGAGTTTCCTAAAAAGTGAAATTTTTAAATGAAGAAATAATCCACATCAGAAATACACTTATCAAATTAGTAAAATGGATAAAATTTTCCCATTTCTGTTTGTCTACTACTGTATATGCCAGTAAGTAAAAAGCTTTAACCATGCAACTTCTGAAAGAACAAATACAACCAAGGTGAGTGGAAAAATGAATCATAAACATACTAGGTCAAACAATATTCTTTTTCTTTAAGCGGAAATTATTGATATCAGATTAATCTCTTCTGCTAAAAGACTTTGTTTTAAAGTTCTGAATGTTAGGATATTTTTTGTTAATTTTAAAGAAATTCTTTTTATGAGCATGCCTGTATTGGAACTCCCCTCTTTAAAGGGTAGATGAAGCAACTGCTTGAGAAAATACATGGTTTCCCTTTGATGTTGATATGAATCACAGGTATTATCCACCACAGCTTGGTGAGGGAAATTATGATAAATGAAACTAAAAGTAGTGTGCAATTAGCTGTGTGCTTTAAGGTGAGATCCAGACAAGTTTTGTGGGTAGTGCTTTTGAGGTTCAGCAGATATTTACAATATGTATATATTATAATCTTCAAATGCTGTTAGAGCATATTGCAGTAAATTTTACTAGTATGGCACAATTTTAAGTAAAATAGTATAAATAATGCATAAGGAGAAGTACTTGTTTGAGCTGTGCTTTCAAAGCCTGCTGGAATTGATCATAAATATCATGTTGACAGATCACATGAACAGCAAAATTTACAGAGAGTCTATTTATTGCACTCTTTCTTTTTCTTTTCTTCTATTTCATTCATCTCTTTAGGAAACAGAGAGAAGACAATGGAGATTGTTTATTACTTTGAGAAGAAAAATTTTTATATTAGTATGACTTTCGGGTTATGTAGAGTCACATGCATAAATATACAGAGCTTTAAAAGAAAAGAGATTTGGTCATATACCTTAGACCCAGGTCCCCATAACAGTTTAGTTCATCAGCTTCCAAGCGACTTTGTGAGGAAGGAAATTGTGTTTCTCATAGATATGTAGTGTATGTAGTGCTGAAGGTATGTTTTTGAACAGCAATTGTATTCAAGTTTTTAAAAATACACTTGTAAAATGAGGAGAGGTGTTTGTGTTCAGAAACTGCTAGATTCCTGCCTTTAAACAAATCCTTTTTCCATATATATAGCAAATAGTATTTAGATAGATTTGCCATTTATTTTTGCTTTCAGTTCAGTAAAAGAGTGGCATTTTTACTGGGTATGCGTTTATTCAGAATTACCATGTAATCAATTACAGTATTCCTTTTCTCCTTTTGTTTTGTTTTGGTGTTAGTTTGTTTGCAGGGGGACAGGGAGCCTTTTTTTTTTTTTTAACTCTATTGAAGAAAGATTTATTTGTAGAAATTTTATTATAAAATATACTAATGGACTGTGGTTTTGGTTTGTTTTGTTTTTCAGGAACACTGATAGACCATTTCTTCTTGTCTTGTCTTATCTTCATGTCCATACTGCTCTATATGCTTCAGAAAAATTCAAAGGAAAGAGCAGGCATGGTTTATATGGTGACTCAGTGGAGGAAATGGACTGGAGTGTAGGTATGTTATATGTGCTTATAACAGCAGTGGAAGGAATTTATGATGACTTGTGTTCGTGTTCACCAAATTGAGACCAGCAATTTGTGTCTACAGTATATCTGTCACACTTGTCCTTTATACTTAGGGGAAAGAAACAGTCATTTATAAAGCACGATAATCTGAGCTTTTGCAATATCTACTCTATTGTCAAATTTATTTTGTCTTACAAAAACCAATTCCCTTCTTTGACTGTAAAGGTGGTCTATACAGCATGGACTTATTAGAGATGTTGACATCTAACTGTAAACTTTTGAAGCTGAGTAGTTAAATCCAACCCTCTGAGCTTCTGAGTATGCCTATTCAGATTATTCTTATAAAACAATATCTTAATTTAAAAAGTGACCATATGATATCAGGATCAAAATATTTTCAAATGACATATATAATATGCACTGTTACCAAAACTAATTTGCTAATTATATCAGTGAGTTACTGAAGTCACTAAGATGAAGTCCACTTCTGTTTATGAAGAATAGTCAAAAAACATGAATTTGCCTTTCATTCTATCTGAGGCTGGAGAGGAATTGGTTCTTAAATCTTTAAACAGGCTTCCTGTATCTCTAGATGTATTGAAGTGTTTCTCTGATTCCAGAGATAATCACCAGTGAAAACAAGTAACAGTTCATATTTATAAATAATCATATGGTAGAATAGCAGTACTGTAAACAGTAAAGATGACTTTATGGTTCTCCTTGCTGTACACCCCAAGTTGATTCGCTTCTCAGTACAAGTCAATGCAAATTGGCTTTCCTCAAGAAAGCTTTCTGACTAAGTTGCTATAAACAGATACTTAGCTTTGGTGTATACATAAATTATGCCAGCATGTGCAGTTAAACATATATTCTTTGCATATTTTGCATCAAGAAGTCTGGTTGCAGAAATAGTGGGCAAAAGGCAGCGCAGCATACTTAGTGATTTGAAATGTACTTATTGCAGTATTTACAGGAATGGGAAAAACCCCTGTGGGAAACTGTGATGTGCTTAGGAAGGGTTTTCAATGTAGGAGAGAACAGAACAATACTCTTTTGTAAGTCATGTTTTGTAAAGAGAGAGCAGGTTTTTTTAAATTTCAGTTCTATTAACCCTGAATCTTTACCATGTCTATCAGTGGCCACCAGCACTTGGTCAGTTGAGTACTTGCATTAGATAAAAGAATGCATGTGTTATAATTTCTGTTTGCATCCACATTATAGCAATCTACTGGGCATTAGCTGTTTTTTCTGTCTGTGCTTTATTTCTTTTTTCTGTTGTGCAATATTTAGCTTATTCCAGCCTAATTGGTTATTTGCTGCTGCCATTACATTTTGCTGTTTCCTTGCTGCCTCAGAGAGTGTCTCTAGGGTTTGAACAGCAAGTTGGAAAGCAGGGTAGCTGACATGCTGCTGTTTCGGGCTATTTAGTAATGCAGAGGTGGTAACAGATTGAAAACCACTGCTCTTTTCCAGAATGACCACAGACTCTTAGGAGATGTGTCAAATAAACCAACTGTAGGACAGAAGCACGCTATTTTAAAAGCTTGGATTAAGTCAGAGATACAAATGTAATGGTGATAATATAGAAAATTAGAACAAATTTAGATGTAGAGATACACAAGATTCCTCAGATATTGTCCTTTCCAGTTTCATTACAGGAGCATCAGAGACAGTACAGCTAGCTTAATCAGGAAACAGATCCACAGCTAGTATACTAGTAAACTAGTCATTTACTAGTATAAAAGTAACTTTTTTTTTTTCAGCTGGGATCTGGTTGCTCTTTTTTGCTTATGCCTTGTATGATCTTGCTGATGAGAGATGGCATATTTGCTCCAGGATATAGAAAATGTGTTTAGTTCCTCTGCTACTTTGTCCTCCATTATTAGCCTGGTGAAAAAAAATAAAAGTTACCGCTGACATTTCCAAATGAATCTAGAGGAATATAGCTTTTCGTTTCTTTTCAGTTGAAGGGAGTACTTATTTCCATTAACCTCCACTGAAAAGTCCAGTTTTAATGCATCAGCTATGTCAGAGAAAGTAGATTGATTCACTGTACTTCTGATGTCAGTAACCAGTATGTTCTTGGAAATGCCTCTGAAGATGATACAGTAGAAAAGTTTTTTTAAAAAGCCTAGCAAAGATGAAAAAGTGAATACTGTGAGCTTTTCAGAAATGGAGGTTTTATCATTCACTTGACAAAAATTAGTATTTATGCATAGATGAATGTTACTTGCAAAAGCAGTAAGAACAAAATAGCCCAGATATAACGATATGCTGCAAGACTTTCTAAGTAAAGACAGCACAGCATATGAAGAAAACATGAGCATATTGAAAACTACATTGTAGAACAATATCAGAAATCTTTGACCTTTGGTAGGAAAAATACACCAACTTTAACTGAGTTCTAAAACAAATTTACAGTGCTTTGTGTTGACTGAGACATGTTGTGGAAGACCCTTGTGGATGACTTTAAAAAAAAAAAAAAGTAGAAAATAGTAGAAGTTGCAAGTAGAAGTAGTGCCAGGCCAGTGACAAAAAAGATGTAAAGATCGAACAATGAAATGCAACTGGAGTATTTGTCCTCATTTGAGAGATCAGCTGGAATCAGAAAGACTTTAGGTGTCATTTTCAAGAGAGAAAGTAAAAGATTTTCTTTTAAGATGGAAAAGTTCACTCAAGACTCAGGATTCTAAATACAAAACAGTTCTATTTTCATTTGTTTATTTTTTGAAAAGCAAAATTGGACAATTGTACCAAATTGGACAATTATTCAATTGTAAGGCAATCATCATATTAGAAGGAGAAAAGCCTAAAAGACACATGAATAAAATACTTCCTTGAATATTTAATGTTTTTGGCTTGTTAAACCCATACTGAAGAGTATGATCACAATCCTCATCAAATATCCAAATTACAAAGTCTCTTGATAAGCTTTGGGACTATGTATATCTATTGCTTTTTCATACTGACGTGTATATAACAGAATTCAATGTTGGAAGCATTCATACTTATAATGTCACTGCATGTGACATGCCTTAGAGAATTATTCTGTGGCTAATAACATTAATTTTCTTTCAATGTAGGCTAAGCACCTTATTAATGCTATTAATTATAATTCGTATGAGAACAGATGAAATAATCTTACAGTCCAAAAATGGAAAAAGAAATGATGAATGAATCAATGAATGCACTATCATCCTTTTCTTCCTTCCTCTATTCCCTTCTTTCATTCCTTCATTCCTGATTGAGTATAGGAAGAAAAATGGATATGTTCAGAAATTGTTTTTGATGTAAATTGCATTACACTAATTTAATTCAGAGCAGATCACTGCAAAGAGTTTTGGAGCCCCCTGTAGACTTGCATGCAAGCTGTGGGAAGACACATTAATCCAACATCACTTTTGCAAATGGCTGGTATTATTCTGTTAGCAGTAGCAGAATTACATATCAGGTCTTCTTCCTTTGTATGATAATCCCAACTGAAAGGCTTAGATGTAAAAAAAATCTCGGAAATTGTAGTCTGGCCCAGGCTGGATAACTGTAAAGTGAGGGCCTTGTCTGGATGTTTTTATTGTATGAATGCCCTGAAAGCTGAAAAAACTTAACTGCCTCTCTCCCATGATCTTTTGACCTGTCTTAGGATCAAGTTAATATTACAAGAAAATATTACAGTCATCCGATGTTAGTTAATTAGAAGGAAAGGAAAGGAAAGGAAAGGAAAGGAAAGGAAAGGAAAGGAAAGGAAAGGAAAGGAAAGGAAAGGAAAGGAAAGGAAAGGAAAGGAAAGGAAAGGAAAGGAAAGGAAAGGAAAGGAAAGGAAAGGAAAGGAAAGGAAAGGAAAGGAAAGGAAAGGAAAGGAAAGGAAAGGAAAGGAAAGGAAAGGAAAGGAAAGGAAAGGAATCACAAAACATCTTACATGTAACTTTTATTTGAAATAACTTAAAAGGTTTTATAGAATTTTATAGGAAACATATAAGTTGATATGTTCTCAGTATCAAAGGAATAGAGAGCTGCTGAACAGTGTCTAGAAAAGGGTTATAAGAGAGACTTTTTTAAGAGAAAAACCTGTGAGAGCTGGGACTGAAGCCCTATTCAGCTTGGAAAAAAAAGTATCTTATTGACCTATATAAATACCTGAAGGAAGGATGCAAAGAGAATGGGCCCAGGCTCTTCTCATTTGTGCCCAATGGCAAGAAGGGATGGGCACAAATTGAAACATGTGAGGTGTCCTCTAAGCATCAGGGAAAACTTTTCTACTCTGAGGATGTTCATGCACTAACACAGATTGTCATAGAGGTGGTGAAGTCTGGAGATGGTCCAGGGCTACAAGTTGCCCTGTTTAAGCAGCAGGCTTGGGCAAGGTAGCCTCCTGAGGCCCCTTCCAACACCAATCCTTCTGTGATTCTGTGAGATGCTGGAGAAAACAAACAAAAAAAAAAGCAGTTCACTAAAGTCAAATCATACAACCTTTAAAAGTCTGTGTAGAGGAACAAAGGAACTACGAAGCAAACAGAAGCCAGATACTGTCATGATACTCTCGTCTGCTCTTCTCTAGTGTGACCCCATCTGGAGTAATGCATCCAGGTCAAGAGGAGAGCCACAGAAATTCTTCACTGAAGAAAGACTGGAAGAGCTGAGGTTCTTTAGCCTGGAGAGCTGAGATTGTTTAGCCTGGGGAGGGAAATGTTCCAGGGTTATTGCTGCCTTTCAACATATAAAGGAGGCCTATAAAAAGGTGGAGAGTGACTTGTTGACAATGCCTGTTTTGACAAGACAAGGGGAAATGGTTTTAAACTGAAAGAGGACAGATTTAGGTTAGCTATTAGAAAGTAATTGTTTGTGATGAGGGCAGTGAGACACTAGACCAGGTTGGCCAGAGAAGCTGTGGGTGTCCCATCACCAGCAGTGCTCAGAGTCAGGTTGTACAGGGCTCTGAGCCATGTTGTAGGGAGATTGGACTAGATGATCTTTAAAGGTCCCTTCCAACCTGAACCATTCTGTGACTCTCTCTATTACTGTAGTGATTGACAAATTTTGAGAATGCTAATGACATCTTAAGTAGATTTTCCTTACAAGGAAATAATAACCCATAACCACTTTTTAACTAAAAATAACAATGCAATTAAGCCTTAGATATCTGAAGAAATTGAGCCTTACATGAGGAACATTTATGACTTGTTGAAGCACTTGCAATACTCTGCAACACAACTCGCTGGGGCGACATGTAGCCTGTTCTGAAATGCAGCAGGTGTAAAGTTTACTTACTTCACTGAGGAAGGACAGTGAGATAAAATCTGGTAGGACTGACTAAAAGCCAGACCACTTTTCAACTGTTTTTCTTTGATTCCACAGTTATCATTATTAAGAATTATCTGTAAATACATATCTTCACACAGCACTTTTAAATAAGAAGAGAAGGGCAGAAGCTCCACCAAGCCAGCTCCAAACTTTTGTGAAAAATATCTAATTTATTTATTCCCTAATGAGATTTCCTAGTGTTGTAAAAGAGATTATATCAGTAATATATGCAGGATTAAGCTGTGGCTCCTAATCTCTATATCACCCATTTGTGAGATGATGAAAATGAAATCCTTACATACCTTTTATCTGATGAATTTGTGCATGTTTAAATAGTTAATATGCTAAGTATGTGAACTTGATCACATCCTCTACTTTTAATCTTTATTCTACTCTGGAATGATGATGAAATGAAGGTTCTAAGTGAAAACCATTCCAATTTAATATAGACTATTTTTAATGACCCCTGTGGCATCTTTTGCTGTTTTAGTAATAGATGTACCACCACTTCATTAATAGATGAAAATAATGCTTTCAGAAACAAAACAAAAGTTGCTTTGGAAAATGTAATATATTTAGGAGACAGAAAACTGAATTATGCCCAAAAGGCTCATAGGAATTCTTTCTCTGATGAAAGTAACATAGTCTAACACATTCAGAAAGCAAAGAGAAAAAGGAGTAATTTTTTTTCCCACATTTTAAAGTCAATGTTTTAAACTTACAATCCTTTAAACTCTTAAAGTTGATTTATTATTTTTAATTACAAGGTAATTAAAAATTAATTTTAATATTTATTTCAAGCTATTCTGGTCTGAACTTACATTCCTAGAGATTGGGTGTTTGGGGCTTTGTGGAGGGGTTTGTGCGAGTTTTTTAATGGTCTTTCCAATATTGAACAGTAACTATCTTCCTTCTGGTAAGCAACACAGTATTGTTAAATTTCATCAGAAACTCTCTTTTTCAGTTGCATGTAACTGTTAGTGGTTGTTATTTTGAATTCTCACGTGTTTGTATCACTTTGCAGTGTTTGTATACTTTGAACCTCCATTTAGAAACCTATTCTATATGGAAGAATTGTACCACAAATTGTACCACAAACCTTCTGAGAATTCTGAATTATACTAAAAATCAAAATAATCATTATTTTTAATATGAGAAGAAAAAAAGGGATAAATTACTATTGCTTTGAGAAGAAATGAATGAGATATCCTTATTTTTTTTTCCAAGAAAAAATCCTGCACACCAAGATAAGCCTCATTTATCATGGCTTTTCACCTCATGTAGTCATTTGTATCAGTGCAACATTGATTTAAAAGATAAGTAAAGCAGAATGATGCCAGATGATCAGAAGCAGCAGATAAGCACTGATCTTACCCAGCTACCGTGTATGTGACATAATGTTGGCTGAGCCTGAAAACTTGAAAAAATAGAATTAAAAATCTGGAGATGGATTCCTGATGCTGATAGTGCATTCCTTGACCTTGCTTTTCTGAATGTATACTTGTGTACATCTCAAATCTATAAGGTTTAATATTAGGCTGGTTTTCTTATCATAAAAGATATTCAGCCAGCACCTCTGAAGAAGAAGGTATTCAGCCAACACAGGTACTCTGTGACTAGGATAGAATTTTCCCACCCTGTCTTGCCTTCTGCTCTTATCCTAGCATTAAGAAACTGTTTCTTCAGCTAAGACAGTAGTTAAGCTCTTGACGCACATTCACCCTTTAGGTCACATCTGGGAAAATTGTCAGTGTGGGTGCAGATTAAAAACATTTGTAGTTCTGCCTTTTATGATATGGATGCTTTCCAGTTACAATCTGCTCTAAAACCCAAACTCATTTCATATGTCACTAAGCAGCAATGACTTTCAGTTGCTACTGAATAGGACCAAATTTAAGAGGTGACTAGGTGATGAAAGACTCCCGTTTTCACTATGATATGCCTCCTGATCTACCTAATCCTCCTGAAGTCCAGTTTCCTTTTTCTATATCACATCTTTGTATACAGCATAGCTCCTTCTCAGAACATTATTTACAAGATTACAAATGGCCACTTCTGTAGCACTTTTTAATCAGTCATGTTCAAATAATGTCTTAGTACTCCATGATGGAAAAATTCAGTGTAATGTAGTTTGGGGTAATAGTGCTGTGTAGTTCAAAATTTGCTGCTGGCTGCTTTTAAGAGGTTTCATTTGCATCTGATATTGCAGAAGTTAAATTGTCAGCACAATATGTGGTAGGGCACTGTGCATTTTTCTTTACAAAAATATAAACATGAAATGCTCAAAAATGTAAAGGCTTTCTGTTAATTATGAAGCTCTTAAAATTTGGTCTAATGCAAAGCCAGTGACATAACATCTAACATTGTGTTAGAACAAAATGTTGTAATCAGTAAAAAAAATTAGCACTACTCTTAGACAAGCTAATTTCCATTAGTAAGAGAAAGCTCAAAGGCTGTTTTAGGTAAACTAGAAATAAGACAGAATCATAATGACTCTGAGCAATGAGGATAAATCCAGGCAAGGAGGAAAGGAAATTCTCTAATGAAATGTGCAACCAACCTTTTGTTTAACCTTTGCCTCTGAAGTTTAATTTTACATATAAACGGTATGGTTGGATTTTGCTCCTTGCTTAAGGTGGGTTGGGAAAACCATTATCAGTGAGATTAAGAACACAGCAAAGATTTAAGCTAAAATTTACCTACAGGAATACAGGTCAATATGGACAAAGATCTGAGTATGAATACTCAGATAAAGGTTGCAATATGGAAACAAAATGGGGCTAACTCTATTCAAATTGTAGACAGTTTCCAAAATACAGACTAGAAAAACAATTTTAAGGAAGCTGCTAAAGATTTTGCTCATCGAGGGCCTTTGTGTAGCAACCTTTGTAGCACAGATACTGGGAAGCTTTCAAGAAAAATTACATTTGCACTGTGCTAGAAAAACTCCATAGGAATTTAGTAAGTCAGTCATCCAGAGCAACGGATCAGGATGATAGATTTTACTCACTTTGGAAGAAGTGTTACTGTTGTCAACCTTTAACCTTCAGCCCTGAATTAGGAACATGACTTTTGCCATTCTTTTTCTTCAATAGTTGGACACTGAAAGCATATCTGTGTAGGTATTTATAGAGCTTGTAATCATGGTTTTATAAAGAATGTGACTGTTCTAGTAGGAGAAGGATTTTTCTGGTAGTAGTTGCATGTCTATGAAAGCCTAAACATGAAACTAAGGAACAGAGAAACTGAAAATGTCAAGGATTTTTAATCTGGGTGTTTAAACCTTCTCATCCACGCCTCTTCCTTGTACCTTTTGATAGTTTTGTAGTGGATTACCCAGTACCTTAACATACCTGATACAGCGCATAAATGTACACAAACATGCAGAAGGCACAAGTGAACATTGTAAGAATATGACGTCAAGTACTCAAAGACAGAAAAAAGTCATTCTTCCTATGCTTGTGTCTTGTGGTACAGTTTTTTTAACATATGTTTACTTGCTATTTCTTTTCCCATTGGAATCCTATCTCCTCATCATAGAATGCCTTCTTAATGAGCAGCTTCTCAACAGTAGGTGTCTTCCTCATTGTTAAATATGAATTCTCATGTTTTATTTAGCACATGCTATTGAAGTTCTGTTTTGAAGACAGATTCTTTGACATCTCTCATCTTTTCTGTGTCAGTACTTTGCTACAGTGTATAACAGATTTGCAAATAAGCATTTTCATCAAGCCTTTATAAGAGAGGGAAATCTCATTAATCTGTTTCCCAGGAAAAAACTGAGACAGAGATGATGTTGAGTTTTACCTTACTGAGGTATAACTTTGTTGCTAGTCACCCATTAATCCAGATCTGGATATATAGTAAAGCATTAGGACTTTAATTCAGCTAGCATAGAATTTGGGAAGGAGGAAAGATAAGTAATTTTTTTCACTGTCTTGATCCATGTTGGAGGCTGGAAACGGTTAGAATGTGCACCTGGATTCAGGAACTCAAGTTTTATTCTGGTCCTGGAGATTAAGTGGTATTTTTTCAGGATAATTAAATATATTTTCCATATATGAACTATAATGATATGAACAGTTTCTGTTATGACTCAGAGAATGTCTTCCAGCCTTCTACCATTTTTTCATATCTGTCAGAATATCAATTAGCTGTAGAAAAAATCCTAAAACTGATCATGTGCATTTCAGTTTCAGTGATGATACTGAGAATACTAGAGATTCTTTTTAAATAATCCATGGTGGTTTTTTGAGAGAGATATGAAACTTTTTCATGCTTCCTTTGAAATGTGTCTTAATTGTTTTGAGACTGTGCTGCTTAAAAAAAGGTGAGCTAATTCTGAGTGAAAGCAGTAATCATACAATAAAGCTTATGACAATATTGATTCTGTATTGTTCATCAACACATTGGCTCCTATTAGTGAATATCCATGCAGAATTTCATACTACTGAAACTCAAGGCTCAAATTCCAGATAGCAATAAGCTCTTAGGGATGAGGTTTGTAGAACTGCCTTTTTATTGACTCTGGCTGGTAATTTTTCAATGGTACATTTGACTGCTAAAACAACCACAATGTGTAATAGGCAAGGTGGTAACACTACTAAAGAGAATTTTTTTTTCTAAAAAAGAGTTGCTTATATTTCATTAAAGAAAGCTTTTTATTTCTTTCTGTATAATAAAAAAATGTAATAATGAGATAAATAATTAATTTTTTAGGGCTAGGGGAAGCAGTAATGATGCAGTGATTTGTGAAAGGCAGGCTGGTGAAGAGGTAATTTTGCTCTGCAGCTTTTTCCCTCACCACTTGATTGTATAAAAAGGCATTTATATTTCAATTTAGAATGCTGTTTAAGAAAAACTGAAACTGTATCTTTATTTTTCTTACCTATCATTCTTTCTTTACTACTGATGTTTGTGGTGCAGGGGTTATGTGTTTCACAGTGTACTCAGGTTATTTTTTACTAGTTTGAATGCTTTCTTTTTGTTTTTGCTTTCTTTTGACTTCATATACACATTTCTAGTTTTAAATCATTCTCTCTCCCTACCCATGAAACTTTCTTTATAACATTTCCTTATAAAGAGCACATTTCAGTAAGCCTGAAAACACTGAACTGATTTTGTATTACAGTAGTAAGCTCAATATCCAAAGGAACACCTGACCCCTAAGGGCTGAGTTGCTTACTAGAGATGAACAAAAAAAGACTCCATGATAATCAAATTCTTGCCTTAGACCAGCATGAAGTTATATTCCACAGCTTTAGTGGATCTTGCAGCCTTATGAATCCACAAGAGGGGAGGCAGAGCATCCTCTGCCTTACCTCCTTTTTTTTTCTAACCAGCTTCCAGTGAAAATAGAAAGGATAAAGAGAAAAAGAGAGGAATCCTCCTTTTTCAGCAAGTGCCCTTTTAGCAAATTACTGAATGGACTCGTCTATAATGTCACAGTTACCTTGCCTTCAATTAAGTGTGAATAACTTAGGTCCTTCAGTTTACATGTTTTTATAGTACTGTTGCCATTTCACTGTTGTGAGTGTAAAGGGTTTTGGCTCTTTAGGCTCTTGTATTTCAGTGGTTGAGATAGTTATGGGTTAGAAATTAAGCTTACTTTCATTTCTTAATCAGACTAGCATTTAAAAACAAAGCAGGAAACAATAAATAATACAAATGTAATTGCATTTTAGTCTTAAAGAATGGCCTAGCCCAGAAAAGCAGTATAAACTTTGTCTTCCTGTGAACTTAATGCCAGATGTTTGAAAGAAATTAATAGTTCAGGATGCCTCATTATTTCTAGTAAAGTCAAGGAAGATACTAGTTGTGCTAATGTGAAAAGAATAGCCAATGCATAGTATTTCAATGTATAGTATATTGCTGTGTAAAAGGTAGCAAAGTGCTTCTAATCCAGAGTTCAGTTGATTTTGACATTACAAAATCACAGAGTATACATTACACAAGTAATAAATGAATACTTTTTAATTTATTTGTTTATAATTCAAACACATATAATTTATCCTTCAACTTGGCAGATGAAAAATTGAACGTGAGCCAGCAATGTGAATTTGCAGCCCAGAAATCCAACCGTGTCCTGGGCTGCATCTAAAGCATCATGGCCAGCAGTCGAGGGTGATGACTCTGCCCCACTACTCTGCACTTGGTAGATCCCACCTGGAGTGCTACATCCAGCTCTGGGGTCCTCAGCACAGGAAAGATGTGGGACTCTAAGGGCTGGCCTAGAGGAGGTTGGTGAAGATGTGCAGGGAGCTGGAGCACCTCTCCTATGAAGGCAGACTGAGAGAGCTGGGCTGAGAGAGAACCTGGGGAACAGAAGGCTCTAGGGAGAATATACAAAGGAAAATAAATTATAAGAAAGACTGGAGAAAGACTTGATGCCAGTACTTGTAGTGATAGGACAAAGGACAAACGTTTAAAAGAGTAAAAGGTTAAACAGATTTAGATTGGACATTGGGAAGAAATATTGGACCATGAGGGTGGTAAGACACTGGAAAAGGTTGCCCAGAAAAGTTGTGAATGCTGCATCATTGGAAGTGTTCAAAGCCAGATTTTAAGCAACCTGATCTAGTGACAGATGTCCTTCCTAAGGCAGGGAGGTTGGAGTAGATGATTTTTGAAGGCCCCTTTCAAGCCAATATGAGGACAGAGTGAGACATAATGTAACCAGTACCTTCTAAAGAACAAGATTTGAACATCTTAGCAGGGTGTTATGAGCAAAGTGCTGCTGCTATGATGGCTTTTTTTACCAGCATTTTTAAAAATAAGGCACAAAATTGGCAGTTGTCCTAAAAAAAAAAAGCCTAAAACCTTTCTACAGGACATATCCTAAATATTCTTTCCTATTTAGAGCTGAGGTAGTCAAGCTCCATATCCCAAATTTCTCAGTCCAACTTTTGTGTGATTCAGCTGCAGTTTGCCAATGTTCTTGTGCAATAACCCCCAGGTGCTGCCCATAAAAATATAGATGGCCTAGTTAAAGAGAGCTTTCTTGGCAAAAAATACTGGACAATAATATCACAGTTACCTCTCAGAATAGAAACTTATTTTTTATGAGATATTTATTTATTTTCCTTATTTTATATATATTATGTATTCCCTTGTTATATATAACTTATATATATATTAGTTATATATAACTTTAGAAATGAATGATAAAATAATAAGAAATAATTGTTTTAAATCGTATTAAATATATTATCAGGAAATGTATGCACCTTACTTACTTGTTGAATCTTCATAATGATACAGTAATTTCTTCTGTATATCCAGCCATACTTTTCCAGTGCCTTCTAGAGCAGAAGTCTATTTGCTTGATTGTACTTTTCTCTGCATGTTATACTGAAACATCAGTGTGTTACACAGCTATTCATGTGAAATGTGAAGATTCCAAACATTTCCTGTTCAAAGGCATTTGTTTATATACAAATTCTTACATTTGATTTTATAGGTTCAGAAATGACTAGTTCATAAAAACATGCATTAATAGGGAGGAATTAACTCTCTACCTGCCTGTGTATCTATAGGAATAGTGCTATTCCCATAAGTAAGAAAAGTGGTGCTTGGGGCCTTCAAGTGGTTATTTGCCATCTGTTCTTTGGAGAGTTTACCTTGGCAATAACTCTTTTCTTCCCCAAATAGTGTTTAATTACAGTTAGACTAATTTGTTCTGTGTATCTATGTAAATATTTCAGCTGATCTGTGGTGTTTTTGTGAATGATCCTTCCTCATCTCACATTTAGCCTTCAGATTTATCCTAAAAAACACATCTCACTGTGATCCTTATATGCAAGGCAGAGCCCTTTCAGAATTCTGCCTTGCCTTCACACTGGAAAAATATATTGGTCCATTTTTGTAACTTCTCATTACAAACAAAATGACACATAGCATTCATAGTGTTAAACCTTTGTAAACTCTGATTAATTAGTAATTTCACACGTAACCTACTCATTTTATTGTTTTATTATTATATGAGTGAAAATTAGAGAAAAGGCAAGGAAATTAGTCTAATGATCTCAGGGCCCTCTCTGATCTCATGACTCCACCATATCTTAGGGGCATCAAACACTTCTTGGCCTAAGTAGAGTCCTCAAATATTTCCAAACCAAATCAAAACAGGAATGGCATATTTCTCTTTCCAGGCCTCAGACCAGAAAAAGGCAGATTTTCTTTTTCTTCCTCATAGGCATCTGCTGTGCTACTTGAATATTACTCTAAAACTTCAACAGAAACTCTTTTTGAATAGGCTGTGAATATTTTTTCAAGAGCACTTGTCTGACTTAAGGAATCAAAGTGCCATTTCATGAGACAGTAAGTAATCTTTTTGAGCTAGTAATCTTCATCAATGAGGATGACTTGAAAAATTATTTTCCTTCCCTTCAGAAAGGATCCTCTGGAATTTAAGTCGGCATGTATTTGTCATGTTTAACACATACATATACCAGGGGAAAAAAGTGTCAAATCTTAATTTGAGGGTCTAAATGTATTTTGTTTGTGTTTTTTTTACTAAATTCTGAACATCATCTAGAGGAGACAGAGTAGAGTCTACATCATTAGTGTAAAAGTCCCTTGAGACAATTTTTGTAGTCAGGTTTGCTTTCTTGTTGGTACTAAAAGTGTCTATACAGAGGTTCATTATCAAGTAACATGTTTTGGTGATAGTGATTTCACAGTAGGCTTTGAGTGTCTAGTAACACTTAGGCACAAAAGTTAGAGAAGTAGGTGAACTAACAAGTGTGCATGGTGAGCCTCATGTCAAAGAGAAAAAAAAAAAGAGGTATTGGGGGTGAGTTAATGCACACCTACTTTTGTGTTAGATTAGATTTGCACAATTAAAATCAGAAAACCAGGAAATTGAATTTTTTGAGATTTCATGATTAATATAATTCAATCTTGATAAAACTCCTCTTTATGGTATGTAATTCATAGCAAGTGTTTAAAACCTGCTTCCAAATTCAGCAAAGATCAAAAAATTTGTCTGCTGAAAGACAATAAATGCTTATGCTCTGATGTCAGCCAATTTTTCACAGTTTGAATTTTACTTACTAAACGTTATAAAAATTAAATAAACAACTGGCAAATACTTGGAAGTTTTTAGAAAAGTGCAGAAGATTAAAATGGGGGGGTTAATTTTTTCCCCTGCTTTAAATTTTTCATACTTCTTCATACGTTAATGTGGCAAAATGTGGCCATTATGCATTTGGTTCTAAGACCATCTAGATATTGAGTTTAAAACTTTGTCTGACATTAATAAATGTTTAAACCTTTGAAGACATTGGAAAGAGTTTTCTTTTATCACACCCCATTTTTTCAATCAATCACAATCGGCATATATTGGAATGATCAAATACCTGAAGCCTTAAATTCACCTGGCAGTCTAATTCAAAATTGAATAGTATCCCTTTGTTGTCACTACAGTTTGCCAAGGTCATGCCTAAAGAAATCCCTTTCATAATTTGGAAGAAAACATGGGAGACTGCAAAATGGGAAATGAGACAATGTCTTTTTCATTATTCATCTTAGTTATGTGCAGAATGAAGATGAAAATTTACACAAAAAGTTATCACAGCTGTCATGCAAAATGCAAATGCAGTAGACCCCCCTAAAATTGCATGACCATTTCTCATATTTTAGCATTTTAAGCAGGCTAAAACTCAAGATTTACGTTAGAAATACATAGACTTATATTCAAAATATAAGGTCTAAAACTAAATTTCAAGCAATGCATTTATTAGCTAATTTAAATACTAATAAGGAAATAGCCACTGATTAGCTATACTTTTTGACCTGTAATAATCCATCATTAGTGCTGCAGTACAGGAAGCTTTTGCATCCTGCATTGTCTCTATTGCTGCTATACGCACAGTTCTTCAGACATCTTAACTCTGTTCTTTATTCCGCACATATATTTATACACATGTAAAATATCATTCCAACTTTAATATTTAAAAAATATTTGGAACCTATATGCATAAGAGAAATAAGAGATGTGATACTCATCTCTAGGAAAAACCTTATGCATAAGTCAAAATTTGGTTGATTTATTCAAAGCTGCTAAGCACTGTGCTTAGCTAATCTGCTGTGCACTGTACTGAAGATTTATCCTGAGGGTCTGAAAGACACATTATACTTATAAAACTGTATAAACAGTCACAAGTGAATTGCAAGTTTACAGCTACATGGCAATCCAAATCCAAACAAGCAAAGAGCAAGTTCACACTGATAGGTTAGCTGACTCTACACCAAAGTTGCCTTGTTTTCTGTTTAAAAGATTGTTCTTTTCTGAGCACTTCCAAAGATTTACTTGTCTCACTCTGAGTCTAGGGGAATCTAACAGAAAATTGTTTGATGTTCTCCACACTATCAGGACCTAAGAACTTTTTAACTGATTTCTAGTAGTAGGTAGTTACATCTGGGGCAATCGCCTTACCTTACTTCACATTGAAAAGAATTCAGAATTTTTGGGGACAAATTCTTAGGATAGGTGAACTGCATATGAAAATTCATATTTTCTGCTTTGTGTACACTTTCCATAAATTCCACCCTCAATGTATCTAGAGCATGCACAGCTGGAGCTAGATTGTGCCTGCACTAGACTTTCAGGGGAGGATTCATCAATCCTACCATGTTTAAAACTACCAACAATGGCAGGTCTGGACTATCTTCTGAGCTGGAAAAAGACTGTCAGCACACCAAAAGAGACAACCCACTTCAGACCAGCTCTACTGTGGTCCCTGACTGAATGCCCATCTCTAGTCTGAGCGCCTTAATTGCATTCCAAGAATTCATCCTTGAATTCAGACTTTGAAAGAAATTCAGGTCACAAAATCCAAGAGGGCTTTGCTATGGAAACATAAATATGTTAACTGTCCATGATTGGATTTACAGTAAATATGCATTCCTGTTACAAATTAAAACACTAATATAGATGTGTTTTTTCAGAACCAGATGCTACTTTTTGGCGGAATTTCCTGTTGACATTGAAGATCCCACTAATCTACCATAGCAGGAGCTAAGCACATTTGAGACTCCAGCTATGGAGAAGACTTCATTGTATGGATTGTTTCCATGGTGTAATTTAAGAAAGAGTAGCACAGTAGTACTGATTCAAGGCTTTGTACTGAAAGTACACTCTACTTTCTTTCTGCAGGAAGAACCTTATACCTTTTGTATTTAGCTATGCATCTATTTTCTGTTCTAGTCAGAGTCCTACTACCTAGTATTCACTCTCACCTTTGAGGTTCATATGCTAATGTCCTCCTTATAAGAATCACTTGTCTTCTTAGGTGGATGTGTTCTATTGACTGGCTAGATAATGTGCCATAGCATATCCTAATGATTTGTCCCAGAATTTCTACTCTACAGTAGTTGTGTTGTAGCTCTGAATGTTAAACAAGTTGCATGCAGCATTTATGTACTGTTCACCATATGTGCAGCCACTTCTTGTGTTGCTGTCAATGGTTTTATTATTTTCTGTCCTTACCTCAAGTGTTGTACTCAGTGACTAGGTCTGAAAGTGATAATTACTTCCCCACTGCAGAGACAAACTGATTTACATATTTATCAAAGGGAAACTGGATGGCTCTGAGCGTACCACAGGAACATTTGCATATTTATAACCTGAAATGTCCAAAAGCTAAAATTAAGATAGGGATGTCTTGATCTTCATTATGAGCTTGTTTTAATACAAAGGTTTTAGTCGGTGGCTTTTGTAATCAGATCAGTGCATTAGAGTGAATTATCTTTTCTTCATCATAGAAAATCAACACAGAGATTAAAATGATTGTTAGCTTGTGAATGATGGTATGCAGAATCTGCAACATGAAGTTTTCATAAGGTGAAAATCTTAGCCTTTGAGCCCTGAAGAGATGATTAACTGTGGAAAAACCTTAAACTGCTGTAGCAGAAAGGGACTCCCAAGAGGGTTACTATGTAGTAAACCTATGGGTATATAGTTGAAAGGCTTCAATATATTTTCTGGGAGAAATGTGGGTTTCCAAATACTTATGCATGTAGCATTAATTTGTAGGATTTTATGCATTTATTCAAAGGTTTGCCACTCACAGAGGTGAGTGCCTGGAGCGGACTACAAGTTGTGATTCTAGTTAATGATGCTATTCAAAACAAAACATGAGCAGCAGTAGCAAATTCTGAACAGCAAATAAAAACAATAAAACCTCAACAACAATCAAACTGCCTCTTCTAGGCAGTGATGTGATGGCTTATTTTCCCAGATTGATCTATTGGAATCTTTGTTCGATAATTGTCTCAAGTTTACTCTAAGTTTCTGGATACAAAAGAGGCATGTGAAAGTTTACTGGAGTTGGAAAAGAGTGTTACATTAATAGGAATTTCCTTTAATGTCAACTGTCTTTTTCTGAGAAAGATCCTTAACCCTCCTTCTGAAACATGTTTTGTCTTTGAATCTGGCAAACTGCTTTTTAAATCTTTCCTCACAAGTAGAGGGACTATTTTTTCTAATGCCTAGATTACACAAGTACCATATTTTAAACACAGTTTCAGCAATACTCTAGATTATTTTGAATTAATACAAATAATATTTTTTTCCTATTGACTTGAAATGACAGTAAACTAATTTTTGAATTAAATGCATATGTTCATATACTTGCTTGACTAAACCTTTGAACACTTCCAAATCACTAACACGTTTGTAAATATATAATTGTTTTTCAGTGTTTGCACCTTGTTTACAAATGAATAGCCATTTTTTATAAACCATATCTCTTCATGTATACAGTAGGAGCTTTGCATGAGTCAAAATTCAGTAATTATGATCATCATTAGCAAGGCTGGTTCAGCTACCAATGAGGCTGTGCTGGAGAAGTTGAAAAGTGGCATGGTGCTGTGTTTCCATCCAAAGAACAGTCAATTGCTCTTCTCACTTTCACATGGCTATCGCTCCATTGAAATTTGCATTTTCAAATTCAGAATGAAACAATTCTTTTTAATTTTACACAGCTTGAAGCAAGAATGGAGAGCAGAATATAGAGAGCACTCCTCACTATATTTCACAAGAAGCTCCATTTAAATTTTGGAACACTGATGTACCAATTAAAATAAGTAACAACACAGTCCTCAAGCTGTTTTGTATCTTAAAAAAATATAAATGGAAAAAAATGTCCAATGATCTAACACCTTTGTCTGCTACAATGTTAGTCAGCTACATTGATACATTCCTATAATGGCAGAGGTAGGAGTAGCTTGATCTGAAATCCTAGCTGCTAAATAGCTGCAGAAATTATGGAGCTCCTTCAGCTAGATTGATTTTGATATTTGGAAATGTTGTCTTTCCAAATATGATCTGTTCAAATTAGAAAAAAAAAATAACTGGTACCGTCCACATAGATCAGTACTGCAGTTAATTTTTCAGAATGCAGCTTTCAAGCTAGGTATTTTAAATTAAACTCTTTCCATTTATATTGATAATTTCCTACTCTGGGGATAGTAGGCTATAGTTGCTTGAACAGAGCGATGGTTTTCCCGATGTTTTGGCCTATTCATCCTACAGTTTCATATTCTGTATAAACCCTTGACATCCAAAAATCCTATTGAAATTTGTATTGCTTTCAGAAGCCTGCAATAAAACTCACAGGGGACACTAAGCCAGCTGAAGCCCCATTCTTCTAACTCAAGAGCACATGATGTACAACATACTTCAAATCATATTTTATGGGTGAAGCAATACAATTTTGCCATCATCTCTTACACAGACATCATTTATCTGTTCACCACGATCATTAAAGTGTGTTGTTCATGGAGTTGCATGTCTAGCCTTTTGGGTACAATTCATCTTATTGTCCTTGATGTCTAATATGAAAGCATTTAGTTTTTAGTTATTTGCCTATCTTCTCTTTTTTAGTCAATAGGTAAGAAAAGGTATTTTTGCAGCTGTGATTCACCTCATCCAAGGCAGCTAAAATAACTGCCATTGCCTGGGAATATTTAAACATCAATTTTAACTTCGTTCTAAAGTCTCTGAAATATACAGAAGTAGTGAGAATGAAGGAGTTAAAATTGCCAAAAAAATACTTGTGAGAAAAAAAAGGTGTGTTTGTCTTCATGATAGTATTTGCTTCCAAAATTCATATAATATTGAACATGAATGATAACTATCCACAGACATCCAAAATGCATCTTTGCATTTTTTTGTACTGGTTACTATTTAGAAATACTGGTAAGTGAATGTATTTGTTGTGTTAGTGGGAGTCACATCATTCAAATGCACTTAAATGTGGCTTATCTCCTGGTTGCACACACTTTGCTGTTAATTTCCAGTTTTCATTCTAGTAGCTGCCAGTGTTCAAGATCAAAATAGAAACGGAAGGTTTGTTTGTGAGTGTTTTGTGACTGCCATACTCTGACAATACTGTTTTTTGAATTACCATTATTAGTCTATCTGTACAGAAAAATGTTGCTGCTAAGATAAATTTTCATTTTATCATTCATGAATTAAACCTAATGTAGTCAATCCTTTGTGTTTAAAAACCCCTTTGAAGGAAGTTAAGTTTTACCATTGAGTTTAACAACTTTTGGAGGAGAATTTTATATGGCTGGATTTTTTCCCAAAATGGGAAGCATTTGAGTGTCAGAATTTTATGGTTTTTTTCAGAGTAAGTCAAGGTACTCAACCTCATTTAGATAAAAGTCATTATAATGTCTTAAATATAATTTTTATATTAATTTTTAAATTTCAATTTAATTATCTGTGATAACGAGACAATTTTCATTGCTTCTCATATCTTCCCAAATTAGTTGGGAAATCAAGGTGGCCATTATTGAATGATTGCCAATGCCTTTGATCACCAGAGATCATTTAATGTTATATATTGAGTGCCATTCTTATTTTATTTTCATTTTGTTTAATATACAAGATTAATTTGAAAGTTCAATTTCATCATGGAACATGATGTATGTAAAAAAAATACTGTTGTGCACATCACTGCAGTTATATTTCTTTGCACAATACTATTTATTATTATTGTCATTGTATCAAAAAATCATAGCTTGATATAGGTTGGGAGGGAACTCTGGAGGTCATGTGGCTGAATACCTACACATAATTTCCTAATTTATCTTTATACTTTACTTTTTTATTATCATTGACACATTTCCAAGAGATATTGTAATCACTTAGCAAGTACATTTTCCGAACAATTTCAGAAGCCAATGGGAAATTGCCTCTTTTCTTTTCTAAGTCCACCTTATGCAGCAAGCGCATGGCTTGTCAGATGGATCTACATGATTTTCTTTCAACCCACCACTTTTAAAATGTCAGCCTTTGTAACAGATTTTCTCAGCTCTGTTGGGAAATTTCAACTCCCACGAGGCTTCAAAATTTACATAAACAAATTCTCCTACTCTTACATTTCTTCTTTCCTCCTACTTTACAAACAAAATTAACAGGTATCTACTTAAATTTAGTGGCTGATGTTCTTTTACTCATGACACAATCATTTGAAAAATTAAGACAGTCAACCTTTTCAAAAGACAGTTTTAGAATGATATAATATTAAAAGGCAACTAGAAATAGTAGCAATAAAGTAAGGTAATTACTCCTTATCCAGAAAAAGAGCATAGCTACAGAAACAGTGATCTGAAAACCATTTAGAAGGCTCTGTATTTCAAAGTTCTTATCTCATCCTCTTTGACACAATAATTGGGCATCAGATGATGAATTAATTCTTAGTGGACAGGTTAGCAAATCAAAATTAACATTCAAATTGGGCCATTCTTGGATGCTTAAGCAAAAGAATAAAGATAAAGTGGTTGTGAAGACAGAATTAACTTTATATGTTCTGAGATCCCTAAAGGACAGGTTCATTGTCAGGCAGATGTGAAGAATTATATTCTTAAGCTTTGGTCATTTTCCAGGACCAATAATTTTAGATTACTAATCAGTATAAAATTCACTGGAGCAAGTTACAAAGAGCAGCTTTGCTCTCATTCATACAGAAACACACTTTATAGAATTCAGTCTAAGTAGATTTCAGTGTAATTCATATAACTGCAAGGCCCTCCACAAAAGTAGTGTGAGGAGCCCTTTGTGAAAATGAAACACGGGCTCATGGTGCCTAAGAGGTACAAAACACATTCCTGTGGATACTTTTTAAACACACACACACACACCTGGGTGTGTTTATTACTTTGCACATTCTGAGTTTAGTTGTTTTTTCTTGAGATATTAAGGGCTAATTATTAGGTTTGATAATGAAGCCACACATACTTCAAAGGTGGTACGTACATTCTCTTACTTTTTTTTTTTGTCTTGCTGTAAAACTCACATTGAGATTTTTGCCATGCTGCCTCTATAGGTTACTAGGCAGCAAGGCTTTACCCCCAAACTGTGAGACCTACTCTGCATGCTGGGCTCTTTCCTCAGTGGCTTGAATCTTCTTGCTAAGAGATTTCCTTGATTAAGAGCAACTGCTTCGAAAAGTCACGTGCTCTCTATGGATTAGCCCTTTTCTCTGATGTGCACAAATCCTCTCATATTGTACTTCAAGAAACCCTGCAGTCGTGGTCTCAATTGCTAGAAGCCCTGTGTGGTTGTGCCCTACTGTGTGCTGAATGTGCCGATTGCTGTGTATAAGAGTTAACATGGAAGGTGATCTCAAAGAGGCATAAGGACACAAATATTTTTATGTGCCAAGGCTAATGAAAAAGTAATTCGAAGTCCCCAGCATCCAGAGGAGGGCAACAAGGCTGGAGAGGGGCTATGAGGAATGACTGAGGAAGCTGGGGTTGTTTAGCCTGGAGAAAAGGAGACTCAGGAGTGACCTTATCACTCTCTACAACTTCCTGAAAAGTGATTGTAGTCAGGTGGGGATTGGGCTCTTTCTCCAGGCAGCAACTTGTTGCAGCAATTATGTCAAGACGGACACAACCGGCACCAACACCAGTCTTTTATTAAAAACTTTTCATGCCTTCTTTCAGGCGGCTCTGACTCCTTTCCTCATTAGCTGCTTCACACAGCACTGACTCCTTTTCTTACAGGCAGCTCCACACAACACTGACTCCTCTCCTCTCTGCAAGTTTCCTTCTTCCTTCTGCATGACTGGCTAACCCCAACCTGTCCCTTACCCAGCCACCAGCCCTGTCTGTCCCTCACATCTTCTTACCTTATCTGTCCCTTGCACAACCTTGTGTCCCTTACCCCCTCACAGCACAGCCAGCAGACTGAACCTCAAACTTCAACTCATGGCCAGCTAGCCCACTCTTTTATAACACCCATCCTCATTGGACAGGCAAAGCTATTTCCAACCTCAGTAATCAGTACAGCTGTAATTCATTGGGAAAGATTGCCTTCTGCACTAACTTTACAAACTGTTCTCCTACACTTAAAAACTATTCTACTACAATAACTGACAGAACAAGAAGACAGGGTCTTAAGCTATGCCAGGCAAATTTAGGTTAGACATTAGAAAAAAATTCTTCACTGAAAGAGTGATTGGGCACTAGAATTGTCTGCCCAGGGAGGTGGTGGAGTCACCCTCCTTGGGCATGAAAAAAGACTGGATGTGGCACTCAGTGCCGTGGTTTACTTGATGAGGAAGTGCTAAGTTAGGTCATAGGTTGGACTTGATGATCTCAAAGGTGTTTTCCAATCTAGTTCATTCTGTGATTCTTAAAGCTGTCCTTTGAAATTTTTTTCCTCTTTTTTTTTTTTTTTTCCCAACTAGGGCAAATTCTGGATGTGCTGGAGAAGCATAATCTGAGTGACAAAACTCTTGTATACTTTACATCTGACCAAGGAGCTCATGTTGAAGAAATCTCCAGTGCTGGAGAAGTCCATGGAGGATACAATGGCATATATAAAGGTGAATATTCTCTGATTGTTCATGAAAAATGCAAGAAGAAAACATCTCCTTGGGTTTGCACCAAAGCTGTAATGTACTCTGTGGCCAAGATCAAAATCTTTGATCTAATCGAAATAAAGAATGTTTGTTTTTATTCTTTTTAATGACATTCAGTGAGTAATCTGTTTATAAGAGATTAGTTTCTTCTCATTCTTTTACTAGGTAGAGTCTGTATAATTTGCTTTCCACTCTTATTTCAGGGGTCAAGACCAAAGAAATCCGGCAATTTTTGGAAAGTCTTTCACACAACTTGAAACTTTTAGTTGTAGAGATAACAGAGTAAATTGTCCTTAGTTTTTTAGGGGGTTTTTTTTGTTGTTTTTTTAAAATATATATATATATAGTATCACAGAACTACAAAATCTCATAGTAGTTGAGCCTGGAAGGCATCTCTCAAGGTCTGCAGTCCCAGCCCCTGCAGAGCAGGGTTAGCTATACCATGTTGCTCAGGATTGTATCCAGTCAAGTTATGATGAAAATCTCCAGTAATGGAAGTTTTATAGCCTCCTTGGGCAATTTTCTCTAGTGTTTGGTCAAACTCACCATAAAAAATCCCCCTTTTTCTTAACGTTTAAATGGAGTTTTCTGTGGTTAGTTGGTGCCCATTGCCTCTTGTCCTGTCAGTGGCCCCCCACTGAAAAGAGTCTAGCTCTGTCCTCTTTACTCAGATAAATCCATGTAATCCATACAGATGGATAAGATCCTGGTAAGCATTTTCTTCTCCAGGATGAATATCTCTCTCAGCTTCTCCTTATATATTGAATGCTCCAATTGCTTAATCATTCATCACCTTCCTTCAAACTCATTCCAGTATGCCCATGTACCTTGTACTGGGGTGTTCTGCACGTGGACCCGGTGCTCCAGGTATGTCTCAGCAGTGCTGAGCAGAGAACAGAACTTGCCAGAAGCATTCTTCCTAATGCAGCCCAGAGTGATGTTGTCTTTCCTTGCCAGAAGGGCTCCTTGCTGGCTCATATTCAGCTGGTTGCTCATGAGAATCCTCCAGTCCCTCTCTGCAGAGCTGCTTTCCAGCCAGTTACTCCCCAGCCTTTGCTTTGTTGAATTTAATGGGGTTCCTTTTGGCCCATTTCTCCAAGCTTATCAAAGTCCCTTTGGATGGTAACACAATCTTCTACTCTTGCCAGATTCATATCACCTGCAAGACTACAAAAAGGGAAAAATTCAGGCATATAGAGTAAGCAATAACCATACAGAGAGGTTTTCAAGCAAGAGGACCCCACAGTTTTTAGTCAGTAGATATCTGTCTGAGAAATTTTAAGAGAGCTTCAAAGGAAATGTTAGACAAGAAAAACAAGGAATGCCAAAGTCATGAGGTCTATCATCTATCAGATGGGTCCCCTTGGGCTAACACCAAAGTGAAATGTATCTTGAATGTTAGCACATAGACCTTGCATAGTGATTTAAGTAATTAAGGAACCATATGGTTACATATCTGTAGCCGTAGGCACAGCCTGAGGTGTTTTAGAAGCTCTAAAAAATATTTGCCTTCCAGAGTGCCAGACATAAGGTACAGGATAAATTATGAGGAAAGAAAAAATACACTTGGGAATATTTCTTCTTGAGGAACTTTGATTAAATGGAGTCTTTTTTCTCAAGCCTTGCAAAATTTTTTTCTTAGTTACAGTGCAGAGAAAAACTTGAAATAGATCTTACCTGGATTAAGAAAAAAATCTGATTGATAGGTTTAGTTGGGTAGTAATAGGACTTCTTTTTTCAAAAAAAGGAAAATTTGAGTGGTTTACAGTTAACATCTCTGCTGTGCTGACAAATGAATTAGAAAATAATCACAATGTAAGAAAATTATTATTTGATGAGAGACATTCTTAATAAAATAAAAAGAAGTTAGAAGACCCATGCAATTAGCTGAATATACTTTCAACATTTTAAAATATGAGTTCTGCTTTATATCCCACTCCCTCTATCTCAATATCAGTTCTGAATTTAACAGGTATATTATACATCATTTTCAAAAGGACTTAAGTAGAAATGAACAATTAATTGCATAACTAGCAATTTTCATACATAGGAATTTATTCATATTAAAAGCCATGTGTGATGAAAAGTGTCTGTACATCTCTGGCAGAATTAGTGACAACCAGACCTGTGAAGCCCCATGACTCAAGCACTGGTATAGCAATGTGCCTAAAAAAGCAAAAGGAAAATCTTTGTGCTGCTTGTGCTTATGTGTGCACACACCAGGAATTTGCTTCCTGTGGTGTGTAGTTTAAAAACCTGTGAGACGTACACATCCTTCCTCCCTCCCTTTCTCTGCTAGTCAATCTCCACTACTTATATTTTTATATCTAAGTGCTGTATGAATGCAAATATGGATCAAGCCACTTAACCTTCTTGTCAGAGCTGGAGCAGTATGCTCAGCAATAATTGGTTCTGCTCTAAAATCAAAAGCTCTCAACCAATCTCCACAATTCCAACTCACTAATTTCTCTTGATACCTAGCCAAATAAGCACCAATAATAAAATTTAAGAGGGTTTTGGAGAGTTAAGCTAGTGCTGCAAAACTCAATGCAAAAAGGGGAAATTGCTGTTTGAAGGTTTTATTATACTGGATTCTAATGAAAGAACAGTTCACCGTAAATTTGGAGAGCCCTTGAAATTAGAAACCAGATCTAACACAGTATTTAAACAATTGCTGTCATACACAGTCTGGTTTATTTCTGTAGTATTCCTTTCAGAAGACATTATATAGTAATACTGAAGTGATGGATCAAAATCTCTTTCCAGTGCCCTTTTTCTGATGGTTGCTTATCAGGATCTGTGCAGTAAAGAAAATCCCTAAGAAAATCCTAATTGTAGAGAGTATGACCTTGGTTTAAGAGGTGAATCCTGACAATTTCGATTCTACAAAGATTCTTAACATTAATTATATACATTTTTCTCATATGAAGATGAATTTACACTTTGAGTCTTTCTAAAGTCTGTGTATAACCTATATCACTTGTCCATGAGAACACAGTGCTTTCATTTACTATTTTGAAATGGGACAGTTGCAAATTGCATGGAACATCTTGAAGTTCAATAACATTTCCTCATTGATATAGCATAAAGGAGTAAAAAATTTTAAATCTTTCCTAGCTTAGATTTCTTTTGTAAACTTTTACGGTGCCTCTTTGCAGAGGTAAAATTCAGAATATAATTATCTCTCCCATCTCTCTTACGATATTTAACTGGTGAATTTTTACTTGTCCCTAATTTCTTGTTATTCTCCCATGGGACTTACTTCCTTTTCAAAATTGAAGGAAATATACTAAAATAGTAAGGGGCTTAACACAGTGTAACATCAAGGTAGCTTACTATTGTTTTTGGGTATTTTTGCAAAGGGTCACAGGCTGTTTTTTTCTCTTTTTGTTTCCTGACTGTTAAGACAGATTTTGATTCATGACAATCCTTTGTCTCCTAACCCATGATTAATGTTCCGGTAACTTTTCCTGAAGGTCTTTGTCAAAGATCTTTCAAAGGTTTAAATCTAGATACAGCATCTAAAACAAAAAAATAGTGGCTATTTTAGTTAGAACTTCTTCTCAACAACTGAAGGCCTTCTTACCTGAATTCATGTAGTACCCCTGGGATTTGTAGGAGATACTATTAATATTTTAATTAAATGAAAAATGTTACTGTTTAATAATACATTGATATTTACAATTTTATATTGAAATATGGAAAGTAATAGGTGTAACTTAAGTATCTTCTTAACACTTTCTATGTAATTTTTCCAGTTTTTTTTTTCAGATTTATGATATTTGTCTGTTGAAAGTATAGAACATTAAGGTATTGCTTGTGTATATGATTTCCAAGATATCTGCAGACTTCTTCTTAGGTGTTATTTACTAACTGCCTCACTGAAGCATGTCCATTTGACCTAGTCACCATAGCTTTCCTTTAGGAGCAGAAATAGGGTTAGTTTTTCCAAATACTTCAGATTTCTACTTCAAATAAGATGAGTAGGAATTCCTCTGTATTAACAAGATGTATAAGATGAGTGATTTAAACTCATTATATTCTTTTTTGGTACCCTGAGATTTTGAATTTAATTATTTTGTGGTAATCTCTATTTTGTTTCTTAGTGAGTAATTTTTTGAATGAGCCTCAGTGTGATATTGCATATAGATAGATAGATAGATAGATAGATAGATAGATAGATAGATAGATATACACACACAATTCATAGCAGTAAACAGTGAAGCCAATGAAAACTTCTCTATGCTTTTTCTCACTATAGTATTTCACTGGTACATATGCAGACAGTACAAGGCCTCCCTCGCTATCACTTGTTGACATCTGTTCCATTTTGTCACATATGGGATTTTCTTTTCAATCTCCTTACATCTTTCTCTCTTTTGGATATGTACATTTTGCCTGTACCTCAGACCTGCATTAGAAGCAGTCTTCCTTTGTACTCAGGAAGCACTTAGCACCATATAGACATTTGACTACTGTCATGCTGCCAGAGTGGGTCGTGAGTTCTGCTGCTAACAGAAGTGGAGCCAAACGCTGATAAAGCCAAACTGTGTGAACAGCATTCATTTTAAGTGTTTTGTGCATTAGAAATAGGTATTATCATAGTTATTTGTTAATAGCCATTAAAAGAAAATTGTTTCCTAAGGACTTAGACCCTGATTTTTAAAAAATCTAGTACAGATCTGTGAGACCAAAACAAGAAATGAATACTCAATATTTTTAAAAATTTTATTACTGTAAAATAAGTTTATATACTGCAGTGATAAGTTAGTTCAGCAGGGTTTCTTGAAGCTGTTAATAAACCTTTTCCTTCCTGTAAGCCACAGAGAAATCAAGCTGCCATTGCTTTGGCCCCAGGAATCATGCTGTGGCATATCTAGTGATATTTGTTGGAGTTTACTTTTGACTTGAAAAAAAGTACCTTTTTCAAAGGTACTGTATTTTTATATTCTCTCTGAAATGATCCAGATTTTTAAATAATCAACCTATCTTGTAATTTTGACTGAAACAAAGTATCCTCAGAGATAATGTCATTTGATTGGAAGATATGTTAAATGAGAAACCCCCAAATGAGCCATATCTGTTCTATTCACCTGGACAAGAATAGCTCAGAGTAAAAGTTAACAAAAATAGTACATAAAACAAGTTTAAAATCAGTAAAACAAAATGTAAACTTGTCATTGAAAATAAATTGTTGTTCAACCATTTTATAAAGTAGGCAATAATAATCAGTCTTGATTGTTGACATTTTTGCCATAAAGTCCAGTATAAATGGGTAGAATAATTAATATTCTTTGTATTTCTCTGTCATTCAAGAGATAAACTGGGTTTGGAAGCTTTGTTTTTAGAAGAATATATTAAGGAAAGGGTGGTATGGTTATAATCCAGGTGTTTTAAGAAAGTTATTTAAAATAGTTTTCATCATTCATCATTAATAATTTTAGTAGTGATTTATTGCAGAGTTCCCCTTTATATATCATCCTTAGTAAAAGCTCTATTGCCAGAGTTAGG
This sequence comes from Acridotheres tristis, assembly GCA_037013685.1. Classification (NCBI taxonomy): domain Eukaryota; kingdom Metazoa; phylum Chordata; class Aves; order Passeriformes; family Sturnidae; genus Acridotheres; species Acridotheres tristis. The sequence continues at coordinate 93,800,224 of CM072884.1, forward strand.
TAATAGCAGTCAATTTAAACCGGGGGTGGGGGGGAAGACATATTCTTTTAGCTAAGATTTGAAATGAGGTTAAAATGGAAATATGACATCATGTTGTGGATGACTGCAGAGAGTTATGTCTGTATTTTGCCTCTCCTGCTGATTTTTCAGGAAAGGTGAATGTAGACTATTGTTCAATATAACACTAAAAGGTACAACTACTCAGAAAGTGTAAATAGCTAGGCAGGAAAATACAGCCTGGTGTGTTTTGTGCTGTTTTAAAAACATTTTTAGAAGAACAAAAATAACACAAAGGTAGGTTGCCTAGTGTTTGCAAGGCATACAGTCTACTAGGTCGCCATCTTTTCTCTGTTTCTATTTTGTCAAGTCTGAGCAAAATACAAAACTTGTGAACCAGGTCCTTAAATATCAAGAGATTTTGTTTCAAAATAATGACATTTTGTGGATTTTTAAAAAATTGTATTAGCCATTTAGATGTTTGCCACATGTTTCAAGCATCTGTTGTAAGACCTTGGCTTCTTTTTTTCTTTAAGGAATAAAGAATGCAGATATCTTGAACAAAGTTTAACAGCTAGAGTTTTAAAGATGATAAATGTCCAGGGATTTGTAATCATGTAATGGCATTAAGCACCTGCAGTCACTAAGCACAATTCTAATAAAAATGAACACCACGTAAGCAGAGATAATAGAAGACAGTCTTCTGCAATGACCTGTAATTCTTGCCCTGGTTCCCTGCTATTCCCAGTCTCCAGAGATGTAAAAAAAATTATTCTCCAATTAGCCTTTTGAAAGGAAAACAGCAGTCACTTCTTCATAGATGTAAGTGAGGAGAAAGCCCTGCTGTGGAATCCATTTTGATTTTTCTGCCTTACAGCAGGGCATCAGAGTTTGTGGAGTGTTCCTTTGTGCTTGCGTAATGTGCAATTTTTCTGTCCTTTTCTGCTGATTCAAGAAAATTGTACTGTGAACCTAAGAGCTGTGAAAGCGACCAAATATCTAGGTTTTAAGAGTTGCAACATGTGTGAGAATCAGATTTACCACTTTGAAATTTCTCTGTCTTCAGATTACACAGGAGACAGCAGTATAACTAGACTTTATTTGAACATCCAGTCCAGCTAGCACTCTTACTAGATTCAGACAGGCATAGAGAAATAAAAGGAACATTATACCTAAAGCTACCTAAGATATAGATCAATTCTTAGTGTTTTCTGTCTGTTTATACCGTTCAGCCATAAAGTGCTGTCATATGTACACAGAATTAGGATCTGGCTCATGAACTAAATAACCTCCCTGGTGTGGCTGTTCACTAAAAGTATGTTAATTAGAGGATATCTGTAATTTTATGGCCTTATGCTTGGATTTTTATTTGGATTTAACAACTCCCACTCAACAGGATTTTCTATGCACCAGAGCTCAGTCAGGTTATTAATCTTTCCTGTTATGTCACACCTAATTCCCACCAAACTTTGAAAAACTTAATGACTGTTTTGCAGGGGTAGAGTCATCTTTTCTACAGAAGATGGACACAGCCAATTGGCGTCTACACTGATCTTGACCTAACAACATTAACAATTGATCAGCATACTTTTGGCTGAGCACTTCCTTCTGCTGACAGGGCTTCTAGGTCTTACCAAATAACACTTTATGAACTTAAATCTACATTTGCCCTAGAGTAGTGTTTTGAAAATAAAATTTTACTAGAATGTAAACAAACATTCTTGAGTTTTAGAATAGGCAGTCACAGTTTTTATCATGAGAATATTATTATATTTACCTCAACAATGACAGTAAACTTTTAAGAGTGATCTAGAAGACTGATAATACTGTTGAAATCTGATCTTGACACTGTTAAAAAAAACCAAAACAAACTTAAGCAAATATTGTCACTTGACATAAGGCTGAATATTAGAAAGTCTAACTTTTCTGATGTCAGACTAGATGTGTCCCTGACTACTCAGTATTATGAATTCTGATAAAGCCAGTGAAAAAAATTAAGCAGAAATCTGGTATAACATAGAATCATGTGCTGATGATTGTTCAGTCACAAGAAAAGGAAAAGGTAAATATATACAAAAAAAGAGTTGTCTGTCTTGATGTTGCTACTTACCTTTACAAATAGTGAAAATCCTGTAGAAAACCAGCTAGATTCTGAACCCCATTTGCTGAAATGGAAAAGATCATTGAGAAGTCAGAAAAATAGACAGCATATATAACAAGGCCTGGAGTTAATACTAAAGGTATTGACATCTATGAGGTGTTTTGGATGTTCAAGATGCTGAGGAAATACAGCTGTTGAAATATTTTGTCGTAGTATTTTTTCCTATTTTTTTTTTTACTTGAAAAAGGGAGATGCAGGAAAAAAAATACGAAAAAATGTAGTAGTTTTGAGTAACCCATTAATTGCTATTTGATTCATTTAATGGCAAAAGTCCAACCCATATATTCCTGTTTTTCCAGACATTTTAATTTTATAAAATAATCTCAATTTATTTCCAAATGCCCCTGACCATGTTTAACCATACCCAAAACCCATCTGTTTAACAAAGATTTCTTTTTCAAGTGATGTATTAATTTCAAAGGTCACCCTGAAATGCTCTACATAGTCACAACTGTGCTGGGTATTGGTAGTAGCATTTGTGATACCTCTTCATGCAATCATGTCAGTTATTCAGTAATGGTGAACATGCTGTCATAGAATAAACTCATTGCCCTTCTGCAAAAGGTGTTGCGAGGACTGGGCATTGATGGATCTTGTAGAAACCATATATGACTTCAAGTCACTGTTGAATGCAATCAGTTGATAGTGCTGGTTTAGAACACAGAAATTTCTTCACAATATCCTGAAAGTTATCATCACTGAAGTTAATTTCTTTCTAATGCATTGAATTGGAGAATTCAGTAACATACTTAAATTAGTACTTTCTTCTATATAAAGTCATTAAGCACCATTTTTAATAAAATATCGCATGCCTTATCTGCGTTCATACCTCAGACATCTAGGTATAACTCGTTTATTTGGATTTTTGTTTTTTGGTCATATGTTCATATATCTATAGGGCACACTATCTAGGCCAATTCCTATGTGAAGATTCCAGTGAAGTGCTTTTTAATCTCCTACAACTACTTATTTTGATGTTATTTAAGTGCATTTTATAAGCTATGTCTAATACATGTTGGTAAATTTACAGTGAGAAAGTACTACAGAAAGTAGAATATCTAGAAAATTAATAATAGGATAAATACGTCTAATGGAAAGATTCTAGCTAGGCAGAATGTTTAATATTTGGAAATTGAATCGTATGGAGTGGCATTATCTAAGAAATTGATTTCTCAGCAAACAAAACTAATTTTTTCAGGTGGAAAATCAACGAACTGGGAAGGAGGTATTCGTGTGCCAGGTCTTCTCCGTTGGCCTGGAGTGGTACAGGCTGGTGCCTATATTGATGAGCCAACGAGTAACATGGATATATTTCCTACCGTAGTTAAACTTGCAGATGCACAGTTACCCTCTGACAGGTATGCTCTGTAGTCATCTCTGTTTTAGAGAAAGTGTCATGAGTGTTTTATACATTCTAGTGATACCTAGTAAGATATAAGAATAAGAAACTGGGTTTTATACTTGCAATATTATGTTGTCTCTTTTCATATTGGCATACTGATAATATTTTACAGAAATATTGTATGTAAATACAGCTTAACTCACAGAACAAGCACCAAGCACCAAAAAGATAACAGAATACCATCAGAATAATGTACTGTCAAATCAAACTTGGAATTACTTACTAAAAGCAAAGATGAATGTATCAAAATGGGTTCTGTTCTGCATGAGTGAATTTGGTGGAAAACAAAACTTTAAGTGTAAATTTCTTCAAACTTCATGAGCTTAGCCTTGTCCTGCTTAATATCACAAAACACATCAAAATGCCAGCTAGGCTTTTCTCACCATTTTGTTTGGGGGATTTTTGTTGTGTTTTTTTTGTTTGTTGTGGTTTTTTGATTTGTTTGTTTGTTTCGGTTTGGTTTTTTTGTTTGTTTTGGGGTTTTTGTTTGTTTTATTTTGGTTTTTTTATTTGTTTTTTGTTTTGGTTGGTTGGTTGGTTGGTTGGTTGGTTGGTTTTTGGTTTTTTTCTGTACCTAGTTCATCAAATAATTCCTTACTGAGTTTTGGAGTGTGATAAGAAAAGCCACTGGACTTCCACAATTCATAAGATGCTCTCCTGACACTGCTACATTCCCAGGCTTTATCTTGTTTGGGAGATACACAGTCTCAGTGGCAAGGTGCCTCTGCCTAAAAGCTGTTGCTATCCAAGTCCAGTAAGTGGAGAAACCTGTTCATATGCATATGCTTTGAGCACATATATGACTCACAAACAGCTTTTGAGCACAAGGCATCAAGAATCCACATGGGGAAGCCCAGTGGTGAGCAGAGTCACTCTGCTAATGATTATTCATTGGGTGTTTGAAGGAAATGGCAGGGCAGGACAAGTCTAAGGCATGAAAGATTAGTCAGGTTGGTCCTGAGAGATGCTCTACAAGCAGTAATTCTGTTGAATCTCAGAAGTTCTGATTGTTCTTTATGTGGCAGATCTTATGCATTTTGTTTTCATATTGCTTGAGTGAATACTAAGTACTGATGTTTTCTTTGATCTCTGTTATAGAAATTCAAATATACTTGTGTAACTTCCACTTGTAGGTTGCTCCACTGTGGTTCTTCTGTGTTAGACTGATGCCAAAAGTATTGCTTCATCTTAGATCATGGACTAGCTTGAAGTACTTTTTGTTCCAGCAGCTGAGTTCTTATAGCTCCACTGAATTCTTACTGAGAAATAAGAAAAAATAATATAATTAATATTCTGTCACTGTGAGGGAGCAGGTTAAAAAGGAATGAAAGAGATGCTCCTAGTTAAAGAAATTAGTAATTGGAAAGAATCCAGCAGCTGTAGCAATGCTTGAGTACTGGAGACATTTTTCTAGAGTTGCCTTTTTCCCCATCAAAAGGCTCTAGAACAGGAAGTGTTCAATAGGCATTCATCTGTTAATGAGCAAGCTTGCAAGCAAGAGTCTGGTACTTGGACAAGAAAACATGAAAATCTGAAAGTGGGAAAGACTGTTTCAGCAGACCCCCACAGACAGGGATTCACCCAGGTGGCAGTTATCAGACAAGACAGCTTTCAAAATTCCAGGAAGTTTTCCTGCCCATCCTTTGAGAAGAGTGCTACTCTGAATGGCTTTGTTGCATACAGTTGCTGACAAGAATTCATGCATCACATGCGACTTAAAAAAGTAAACTTAGCACCTGTCTTGTAGTAGTTACATTAACGTGAAGAATGTTTTATGTAACGGTAATGAAATTATTTTGTATATAAAGGTAATGAAAATCAACATAGACCTCTTAAAACTTTTTATAAGCATAAAAAAAAAAGAGAGGTTGCTCAAAATGCTTGAGAAAGAATTACTTGCTGATCTTTACATCAGCAAAAAGTAATTTCCTATAAAACTTATTGAAAAACTTGTCATTCATACAGGGTCAAAAATGCAGACTCTGATTTCTCCCCTGCCAGCTGATGTCAGCAATTCAAAGGTTTAATTTAGGGAAACACTTAAAAGTTTTGCTTGTTTTATAATTCAATTTTTATGTAAATTGACTGACTCCTTCAAAGCATGATCAAATTGTCCAGCAGCATTTAGAGAATGTATGTATATTTATGTGTATGTGTGTGTTGTAGTTGATAAATGCATATTTAAACAGTTAAGTTTCAAATTTGAAATTACCATTTCTGTCTTAAATTCTGGCGTACATAACATTCTAGACAGAGCTATTACCACTACGTCTGGGGATGCTAGCACAGAACAACATACTTTCTCTAGTTCTAGGGTTACTTCGGCCAGACTACTCCCAAAAACCTGAAAAGTATATGTCTTGTAGCAATTTATTCGCTTGTGTCTGTTCACTTTCCCAGAAGTGAAAAAAAAGAGTTGAGGGAACTATTCATAATGGCAAAATGTAAAATTGCTTCCTTAGGTAATGTAAAATTCAAAGGGAAGAGCAACTGAAGGTTTTTCTCCAAGTTGACCAATTGGAGGTGGCCATTCAAATTCAGGGTTTTTTTAAGCAGCAGATGAGCAGTTATAATATCTTATCAGGAAAGTGAGATTTGAGTTATTTCTCTGATTTTGAAATGCTTCCTTACTCAGGATTATTGATGGACATGATCTTCTACCTTTACTTCAAGGAAAAGCTACTCGATCTAAGCATGAATTTCTCTTCCATTACTGCAATGCATATTTAAATGCAGTGCGCTGGCATCCAGGAAACAGTAAGTAAACTTGACTGTTCACATTTTAAATATTTAATATAATTTTTATTGCAGCTTGAAAGGAATCAGGAGGAAGCCTTGGGCTATAGTAAAAAAAAAAGTTGTTTAAAATATCTAGCCTGTTTCCTTCTCTTTTACTTTTGTCTTTGTTGTTACATTCCTATTCACCATTTCACTGTTTGACGTTATTTTGCTGTTATATATTAATGTTACATATGAATGCAACACTGAGATCTACGGTATCTGAAAATGTCCCTTTTTAAAAGCTTCCTGAGAGAGAGTCTGTGCAACAGAATGAAGTATTCAAAGTTGACTCTTACATTGTCCTAAAAATGCACAGGTAGTAGACGGTTTGCTGAATAACAGCACAAGTATTATGTCAGCCTGGCCGTTTTTATTATCCAGATAGCAAAACATAGAAGAATCACTGAGTCAAAGGCATAATTTTCCAATAAATGGATATAGTATTGTAGAGTCCTGCTTCATGCATTTTATGAATTACATAGTTCTACTTTGTAGGCGAGGGAAAAAAGCATTTCTCACTGATTTACTCTTTTTAAACTAACAGCTCGCTGTTTCTGGTAGAACCTTCCACATTAACCAAAGCATATTTCCCTTTCTGTAAAAATCTCTGTGCTGAGTGAAGTTAAACACACATTTGTCCCATATCAGTTGACATTGAAAGTGATGACTTGTGCTACAGCTTCAAAAATAATGATCCAAAACAAGCTTTGGCTTAGAATTTTTTATTTAAGTTTTTTGGGAAAGAACTTGTTCAATAGTCAATATACAAACTTAAAGTATTTGGAAACTCTGTCTTCTTGGTCATCTGTAGGCTGACTCTACCTGTCATGGACTTTAAACTAGGAAAAGGGGAAATATTACATATAATATTTATTTACCATTACTGTGCCTCTATGTCTTGCATTTGATAAATGCATAAGGAGGAACCAATCAGATCTAGAACCATTTTGTATCTGGTGTTGGATGAAGTTATTCTGCATGAGATGAGAGAAATAGGCAGAGAAGCTGTTTTTCTCACCTTTGCAAGATGATGTAACCCTTGTCTGAGGAAAGGGCCTTCTTTATTATTCATTGAAGGTGAATGTGATGGGAAGTGAATGTGAGCAACAGTGGGAGACTAGTCTACTGTATTTACTTGATGAGCAACAGCAATGTAGATTGTGATTATTCCTTTCTCCAAGGCACTCAAATGATAAAGCTTACTCAGAACCTGGCAATAACATTTTCACAACAAGTGGACTGGCTTTCGTATGGAATGTTGTTGTGGTTTAATTCCAGACAGCAAGTAAGTCTGACAGAGCCACTCTGTGGCTCTTTCTGGGATGGAGAAGAGAACTGGAAGGGTAGAAGTGAGAAGACTCATTAGTTGAGATAAAGACAGTTTAATAGATAAAGCAAAAGCCACACATATCAGCATAGTAAAACAAGGAATTCGTTCATTATTTTCCATTAACAGGCCATCTCCAAGAATGCTGGGCTCCATCACACAAAGTGGTGGCTTGGGAAAACAGATGTCATCACTGAATATCCTCCCTTGCTTCTTATTTCTGCAATTTTCTATGCTGAACATGATGTCATTTGGTCTAGGATATGCCTTGGGTCAGTTGGGGTCAGCCGTCCCAGCAGTGCTCCCACCAAGTGCTCCTTATAGACCTCCAGCCTGATCACTGGTGGGGTGGGGGAGGAGACAGAAGAGTCTTGTCTGCTCAGTAATAAATAAAACATCCCTGTTATCTATACTGTTTTCACCACAAATGTAAAACACAGCCCCATACTAGCTACTCTGAAGAAAATTAGCTCTATTCCACACAAAACAAGCACAAAGGGTTTTTGATATTCTGCCTACATTGTAGTGAGAGTAGACAATAGCCAGATATTCCTCTCCATTGTCTTACGTACCAGTCCTCTGTGAGGGCTTAACATCATGTTCAGCATCTTCTGCACTTCTCTGGTAATGGACTCTAACCCCGTTGTGCAACTAGACTGCTCATTCCTTCATTAAACATGTAATTTCTATTAATTTCAAAGATGCACTTACTGAAGAACAAAGCAACAAGAGCTTAGAGAAGAAATCTTGCAACCGTTAAGGAAAATGTGATGTATGTGTTTATTGATTAAAGTACAAGGTAATGGTACATATATTAAGTATATGCACTTATTAATGCATATATAATGAGATTTCTTACTGTATTTATTTTCTGAGAAGCCTCAGTGTGCATGTCAGTGACAGGTTGCATATTCCACTATTTTTTCTAGACACTCAAAGAGTAGGATTAGCTTTGATCCTCAGGAAAAATGCATACCTGAGAATTGAGAGGGAAGCTAAATTCTGCTTAGATATTTGGTTCCTTTTTAACTCCATCACCCCACAGTTCCCTTAGTAACTCCATCTTTGCCATTATTAGATTTCCACTGTGCTTCAGTCCAGACCCCCCCTTTTTTGGTTTAATTTTTGACTCAAATATATGTATATGAATGCAGCAAATGTAGTGTATATTAAATTTTTCCCTTTCTTGCAAGTTTCTAGTCTGACTGAAGCAGGCGTGTTTCTCACATCATTCAGGGAAGGTCAGAAACTTCAGAGTGAACAATTACCATTTTGCATTTATGTATTTAGAGGCTAAGAGTTCCTCATAACCAAATCAATACACATCTTCATTAAGTTATATTAGTTAGGTCAGTTATTGCATTCACAATGTACTTTCCCCTTCATCAGTCCTTTGAAGGAGCTTTTAGAGGATGTATGCTATGCAATGATTTTCTCAAGCAAGTAATCAGAATTTAAACCTTGTGCTTTCTAGTGAGTCATGAGGAAAGCAATCTCTTGGGTTTTTTCTCTTTTCTTTGTCTTTCTCAGCCACAGAAATAAGCTAACACCATTTTATTTTGTCATTTTGACTCACATTTTACCTCATATTAGACAATAATGCACATAATTCTTCACATTCTGAATTTTAAAAAAATGAATGAAGTATCAGGCAATTTTCTTTTGCTCTCACAGACTTGTGCATGCTGATGCTTTACAGAATCACAGAGTTACAGAATAAGCTAAATTGGAAGGGACCCACAAGGATCATTGAGTCAAACTTGCTATAATTGCCTTAGAAACAGCCAAGATATATAGTCCTAGTCCTTGAAGGATGATTTCCTGTTATTTTGAAACCTTATAAATATCTGTAATTTAATTTTTCTGTTGAAAATACAGAGAGGAAAAAACATGTAAAAAGTACAGTGAATTCCCATTATCAGTACTTTTTCTGCACAGTTGCCTGTTGTACCATAGAAGCACCAATATATGAAAGCAACACCTTTAGAAAAATTCACTACATTTTCTTTCTTCCTAGTAGGGTGTAATCAGCTTGGTTTTTTTCAAGCATTCAGTAACTTTTAAAATCATGAAGTATTTATATTGAAAATAAAACAGATGTAGGATCTGTTTTACTTCTTGAACTGAGCCACCCAAAATTTTGTGTTGCTTTCTGTGATGGATGTCAGATCATATGTTGGCCTGTTGTAAGTCTGATCACACGTTCTTCTGCTTGAACAAGTTGACCAGTACTTTTGTATTTGCTAACTTTATAATTTAGTATAACTGACTGTAAAAAAAAACTACCAAGAGCACTGTCTCCAGAATATTATTGGCATATGAATAAGTACTATTAAAAATGCATTGCTATGACAACTTAATTATAAGGGGAGGATTAATCAGATACAGAGCAAATCTATAGTTGAATGAAACTGCATCTTTCAGGTTGCACTGACTGTGTGCAAAATTTTGATTTGATAAGGAGGAAATATATTGCAATGCTATGTAATAAACATGAGAAATAAAATGCAATACAGTCTGCATTATAAAGAAATAATGTTCTTCACAGTATTTTCGTACTATTGATAAAAATAGACTAATGTTTCTGATAAATGCTAGAATGACTTTACTAGCAGCACTTCACTTTTTCTATTTCAAAATGGATTTCGTTATTCAGTGGAATATGTCATTCAGTAAACAAAAGAAAAGGAGATTTTCTATGGCAAGTTCAATTGAAGCAGACTGCAGAGCCAAACTACCTTATCGTGTAAATATAATGACTTTTAAAGGCAGTAGAAATTCACTGAAAAGCCTTATATAGAAATTTCCCATTTTGCATTACTTTACAAACAAGTTACATTTCAATTAGTGTTTATATTGACTTTCTTGAATGTTGTGATCTACCTCAATTACTGAAATTATTTCAATCAAATTCACCAATGAGAGATTGGTTCTGTAATATCACAGAATTCACAGCTATTCTGATTCCTGGCTGTTGCAATGTTCTCCAGCACCCAACAGTATTTAATGAGACATATTTTGTTCTATGGCTAGGGGTTTTAGGCCCTTTCTAGTCATGGAGTTAGCCTTTTTCTACCGTATTTAGCTGAATTTAGCTGTAAAAATTTAATGTTAAAAACAAAAAGTAAATGAGAGATAAATATTTAGGTTTGTAGTTTTCAGACTGAATATATAGGATAAATTTACAGAATAGTGTTTTGGGTTTTTTAAGAGGTTCCTCCAGATTTAGTTTGACTAAAGACATTGGATTCATAATAAAGAATAAAAATAAAGAATGAAAAATCTGCTTAGAAGGGTCATTTTGTAACAGCTTCTGGTTTGGACAAGTGCACAACCTTTCTTGTGAAATTGAGTTAAAATAAGACCTGTTTCTGAAGAAATTAAATATGAGGAATACCTTCCACTTTTCCTCACCTCTCAAAAGCATGCTTTAAAGGGTGGTAAGGGTTACCTTATAAATTAAGGGGGCTTGTGTTATTTATGGTGCCATTCTTAGCTTAATTTTTTGTAATATCACATTCGGTGTTAATAGTAAAAAACTGTAAAATGAATTAAAATGCTTAAAACATTAGCTTGTGAGCACAATATTGTACTCCAAAGAAAAACACAGGAATTGGAGTTTAGACAAGTAGCAAAACCTGGAAAACTTCTATAAGGCTCTAGAACAAACCTGAAATATTTTTTCTACAGTCAAGTTCTCAGTGTGAGAGTAGGTGAATCTACTGGTTGTCTCTAGCAAACAGAAATGCATTAATGTGTGTATAAGGGAGATTTTGGAATGTTATGTGGTGCCAAAACACTTGTTTGATCCTTTTAGTGCATCTAAGAAATATAATTATCCAGACATCCAGTAAGTAAATAAACATTTCTGGTTGCTCTGAATTAGAAAGTATTAAGAGTTTTTCCTAAGTACTTGGTATTTAAAAGATCTCTCTTAATATTGCTTCCACTTTCTGAATATAAACAAGAAATTTCATTCATTATCTAAAGCCTTGTAAGCTTCTTTTTTATTACTTTCTAAGTAATAACAGAGGAAATTTTTCTGTGTGTTCTTTACCATAGGGTGAACAAATGCTATAGCAACTGAATTTGTAAGATGTGGGATGTGCTTGTCATACACAGAAGACCCATTGGCAGAATCCATACCCTTGCCTAACTTTTTCCTATTCTTTTTGCTTGCTTCCCTGAGGGGCTTTTTCCATTTACGGTTTATTTCCCTTTACTGTGGAGAAAAAAGGACTTAGAAGATGTTGTTACAGATTAGTAAAGACTCACATTGACCCTGAAAATGCCAACAGTTATAGTTGCTTTCACTGCTTAACAGTACAAAGGAAGGTAAATTTAATAGAAACTTGATCCAGAAATTTCTTCTTTTGCACAATGTCTTCAAAGGAGAGATACTATCATGTGACTTCCACTGCTGTCAAGGAAACATTTTGTTTCCTTACAAAGAAACATCCTTTTCTTTAATCAAATCTTTTCACACCAACCTTGTCTCTTTTCTCAGAAAATAATGGATGAAAAAGGATAAAACAGAATGAATAAACATTTAAAGTAATAAAACTTTACTGTTGTCACAAAAATTCTAGATTTCTAGTTAGGAAGAATAGACTTTTTCTTTAGTTGTAGTAAAATCAATGCAGGAACATTTTTGTCTTAGAGGGCTGTTCCCCCAATGAAAGACCATGGTAAATGTCCCTTGACAGTGGCATTATACACACAGATTTTCAGTGACCATATCAGAGTCCTTTTTCTTCATATAAAAATAGAAATCATAACATACTGGTCTATTGAAATAAAAAAATCTTGACCTAAATTAGTAATGTATTTAGTGAACACAGAGAGATTGACAGGTTTCAGTGGTCACATAAAGGCTAAGATATTTAAATTAGATAATTCAGAGCTATTTAAATTTTAGCTGTAATGGCGTGCTGTCAGATATTTTGTCATGCACTTGTGACGTGTATGAAAGAAAAATTTTAACGTATTTTTTGTACCCTCCACAGCTGACACTTAAATAGAAAAAGGTGTCTGAGTTAGAGCAACTGCCTGATATATTTTAATTTATTTATAAGTTTAGCAGTAGTCAAAATAACCACATAAAAGACTAGGTAAAAAGCACTGCAACTTTCAAAAATTTATTTCAACCTTCTAAGTAACATTAAAAGTGAGTCTTTAGCAATATCTGGAGCATTGCACTTCCAAAAATATCTTTAGTTCAATGTTGGATTTGAGCCTGCAGCATTTTGCATGTTACATTCAGAACATAGCGCTGATTCATCCTAATTTTAAAATCGGATTCAAATGGCATATGTTGTCTTAGGCAATGTTCTTCAAGGGAAGTAGTTACTGCATGCACAACCCACATGGATTATTCTGTGTGCCACAGCCTTTAACATCATATTATTACTCCTAGAAAATAAAGAAAACTATCTGTTAATTAGAGAAATTCCCTGGAAACTTGACTGTCAATAGCAAAGTGACTTCTCAGTATGGCATAAAAAGACCCTGCCATGAAATAAACATAGAAGAAAACAGTGAATGGTGGCAGGCTAGGTGCACTTGGGCAATACTATGGTGGAGGCCAGTGTCCATCTGTGGATGATGTGCACTCTGTGGTGTAGTTCATGTAATTGCTTCTAAATATAAGTTCTGATCAGTACTTTGGACAGAAAACACAAGCAAAATTGCTCAATAATCAGTGAAACTGTTCTCAGCCTGAGAAAAGCTCACATCTCAGTAGAAAGAGTTTTCTGTTGCTTTCAGACCATTTTATATGATCTCAAAATATCAGAGGGTACATAAGACATTGAATTTTTCAAGTATCTTTTCTTAAGGCATATATAGTCTCCTAAAACCAAAGGGGGGAAAAACCCCACAGCGAAACATCAAACAGATTTCTATAATTTGTCACTTATTGTGTTGTTCTTAGTACAGAAATTTTGTAGTGGATTTGTATGGAAGCTTTTTGAAACTGAAAGAGACTACATTTCACTTGTAGTTTTTTACCGTAACTCTTTCAATGACCTCTTCGTAGAAAAGCAAATTAGGTGAAATAGTATAGAATAGGTTCTTGCACATTGTGATATTTTTCACATTTATTTAAAGTTTTACCCCCAAATTTATTGAAAAGAATTCTTCAGATGCAATTCATTTGTTTTCAGGAGAATTTTATGGTCTCGTGGTTGTAGGACTCTAAGGTGAACATCTCTGAGACTTAATTACTCAGTCCTCTTCAAGACTGACATTTTAAAACAAACTATGTTTCTAACATTCACAGTACAAAGGAAAAGTTAGAAATCATGGTTCACTCACAACATTAAATGTCAACAACACTATAAAACCTTAATAAATATCATGATAATTTAGCACTTAGAATTAGCACTAATGCAATAAAGAAAGGATGACCCTTTTAATATTAAGAAATATTAGTCATCCTTAAGATATTTTTGTCATTACCAAGTGTATGCTAATTTTTCATGTACAACCTGTTACCTGTCTGTTGAACATTAATTTTTAAATTGTATTCTATCATAGAAGCTAGATTCTCAATCATCTCACTTGCTCAGTGAAAAGAATAGAGTCTCCAAGACTCCATAGAGTCTTCAAGATTAACTTAATTATATTATCTGGGCTCTGTTCAATGCCATAGGATTTTCACAGGCGGTTTTTCAGTCTGTACTATAATAATAATAATATCATACCTTTCTGTATGGTCCTATCTGGTGAGAAATAGATCTTGAATTTCAGTCCTAAAAGCTTATAGTTACCTTAGCATTAGTTCATATCCTTGACAGCAAATCTACTTAGCCACAAAGCTTTGTAGTTTGAACTCAAAACCAATGTCTTGATTACTGTGTTGTTGATAATTCCAGTTTGAATTCTCTACTCTAGCTCTTTACAGAACTGAAATTTTGGAAAGTTTTAGTCGATTCACATGGGGATTTTTTGGTTGGTTGGTTGTTTTTGTTTGTTTGTTTATTTGTTTGGGGTTTTTTTGGTTTTGGTTTTTTTGTTGTTGTGGTTTTTTGTTGTTGTTTTTTTGGGTTTTTGAACAAAGTTCTCTTCCCATCGCTACCCAATGCCAAACTCCAAATACTATATTATCTTCCAAAAGCCAGCATTGTTAATTAACACTTGATGAAGCTGCTAAAACAGTATCATGATATATAAGCACAAAGTTAATTAGAGAGAGACAATAAAGTATAAATGGTTAATGGAGATTTTGACTTTAGCACTATGAAAGACTGAAATATTAGACAAGAAAGTGTGAGTAAATAAATCTACCTGAATGAAGAATTACTTATTCTCTGAAAATGGAGTCTCAAAACTCTGGAATTTCTTTTGAAAGCACTTTTCTGTAATTCTAGTATACTCTGAGAAAGATTGAAATTAGGACTCACTAGTTCTTCATAACCATGGTGTCTTAGAACTGCAAATCCTTTAGTTTCATCAGGGTCTAAATCCACTTTATCCCACAGCTGGTCATGGAGGCACTTTCATGCACTTTGTTTACTTCTTCATCTCTCAAATTATCCCAGTCTAGCAAATGGGAATTTGTTGCAACTGCATTGCTGTTTGCTTTTGATCAGCTGTTACATTTTGCCTCAGACATAGTTAAGTTGTTTTACAGAAAAATTCCTGTCTACTGTAGGTAGACTGTGGGTTTTAAGGTATTGATATAAAAATAGAATTTGCTGTGCTGTAGGATATCCTTCTCTGTTTTATGCAGCATATCGAAATTAGAAGCTAAAACAAATTTTTAAAATATATCAGGTGCTCTATATGTATCATAGTTTTATTGTCTGATTTCTCAAAGCCTAACACTCAAACATAATTTTGATTCATAAATATTATATGAAAAATTTAAGATTATGACTTCCATCCTTAGAGGATGATACTGATAGCTCTATTATACTGAATGGTGGATTGCTTGTAGTGTTTTTAATTGACAATTATTTTTTTACTCTGAAAAACAATGTAATTGTTACTAAAACAAATTTTCAACTATAGCCAGAGGCTCTAAGACCACATACCTTTATGATTCAGAAAAAACTGGAGCTCTTGAACATTTAGGTCAGTTTTCAAAAAGCAACTTGCAAGAAAGCCAGAGATTAAATAAAACTTACCATTTTTTCCAGAGGAAATCAGTTGCATCAGTGAGGACTATTTGTATGTATGCTGTGAAGGCATGAACTTATGTGCAAGTATGAGGAGAAATACATGTCTCACAGAAGTGAACACACATTGAATTATGCTGTGAGAGAGAAGTTTTGCCTTAAAGCTGGAAATTTGCTAAAAAACATAAATATCATATGGAAGCTTTTGTCCTAACAGACCGGATCAGAATAAGAAGGCCAAAGGTAGAATCAAGAAAATAAAGGAGATAAAAAAATGTAGCTATTATGTGATGCTGAAACTGAGGTTTTATATAGGCTGATTTTTTTCAAAATAAATACAGAAAACATGTAAAAACTTTTTTTGGGGTCCTGTTTGCAATGGTGACTTTTAAACTTTGAAGGAAAATTTTAGAACTTCATACTTCATATTTTGATTATCATTCGCTAATTTTATGTTTTGAGTAAGGAAAAGATTAGTAATCTAATGCATTCTTTAGTGGCAGAAAATACAGTGCATGACCTGAAATAGGGATTATAATAATTAAAATTAAATTTAAATAATTTAAATTAAATCCATTATGAAAAATGAATTATGGTACTTGAAATATTTGGATTGTGACAGATAAATTTTTCAAAATTAGCAAAAATTACCTGTTTTTAAAAAACTATATTGAATATCGTACTTTGACAGTTTTCAGGTTTATCCTGAAAGTCTTGCAAAGTGCATTAATAAGCACAAGAGTAAGTGCTGAACACAAATGTCTCAGTTCATTTTCATGGTCAATGGAAATATAATCGGTCTGTGGGTAGAAAAGCATCTGGGAATTGTAGAAAATCAAACGAGAATACAGGTAGTTTTCTCATAGGCTTCAGTTCATTCAGCTCTGCTCTAGTGGAGCTGTTGGGTCATTTAGAAGTTCTGGTGATTTCAAGAACTCTGAGTAGCTCCAAATACCAGGACTCTGTTGTGGCAACAGAACACTGGCATAGAAAACCATTCTGGTATTTACAGAGAGGCTGTGATAGTCACGAAAAGGGTCCTGAGAAATGCTTTAGCTGAATTTGGGAACATGATGCTAAATAGATTATACAAAGCCTGTATGTCCTGATAATTATCAAAGGCCTATTTTTCCCCCCTTTTATATTACCAAAATATTTGATAGGAATTTGATATTCCAGATAGGAAGTGTTTAATATATACCAGTGCTTTTAAGTGGTGATAACATACTGATTTTTGAAAAAAATTAGCCAAACCAAAACAATAATCCAGAACTAAGTTCTAGGAAGTATATTTGAATATTTAGCAACTAGCAGGTGGAACTAGAAAAAAGTAAATTGGCCGCTTGTACTTCAGAACTTATTTTTGAGTACATATCTTTCAGAGCATTTAATCCATAGGAAGTGTTTGTGTTTGGAAGATAGGAAATATGAAAAAATCATACTCTCTTTAACACAGCTTAAATGTGAAAAAGCTATAGATTTTCATGTCTTAATCAAGAAAGTAAAGTATAAATTATTTTAATGTTTTAAAGTATTATTCCATTAGTGGGTATTTTTCCAACTAAGATGTTGGCAAATGATTACAAGGACAATGTCTACATGTCAAGCTTGATAAATCTGTGTTATTGCCATGGCATGGAGGAGTCAGAAACAGGTTTCTACCTCATTAACATGTGAACCTTAAAGCTTGGCTGAGCCTGTCAGTACGCACAAGAGCAGTTCCTATGATAATTATATTTGGTCTTTTCTAAATAATTTCAGGCAATTTATTCTCTTTGTGGACCAAAGAATTTTTTTTTGCCACACTGAATTGTTAGATTTTGCATATCAGTTGCTACACACTTGCAAAAGCTATGTGAGGATGCACTGTGTCTCAGAGGTGTAGAGGAGAAGCTTTGGGAAGGCTTAAACTGTCTGCATTCTTGGACATCTGTACAGCTGTGTAATATGTCTGTATATGGCTATCTTACTCCTCCTGTAAATTTTGATCTGCTCTTGCAGATCTAGTTGTGGAATCAGATAACCTTTTTTGTGTTAAATGTTTTGGTCTTTTTATGTTTGATAGGTGAGTAGTGATCCAAAGTTCTGAAGTTAAAACTAGACAGTATCTATGAGATTCAGCAGGACAGGTAAAACTTTCAAAGTGAGGGTGAAGATCTGGATGACAGGTGAATTGTTTAGCAGGTCCATCTGCCTGGCCTGACTATCACTTGAATGCACCTCGGTTGGAAGATTTCCTATTCTCTAATCCTAACTGAATTTCAGGTTCCTTTTTATATCTACAGAGTCTGTCCACAGAGATTCATTTAGGAATTCCCTTTGGGTATCAGTAAAGAGTTGAAGAGAGAGTTTAATCTTGGACATGTTCAGGGTAAATGACAGCTAGTTAGAGACTTCTTTGGAAATGTTAGAGAAAGTGTGTTTTAATTAATCACAAGGTAAAACTGAGGTAAATGTCTGTCAGCATGCAGTGCACTATAGTATGAAGGAAGGATTACTGAGGGACCATGGTAGTGAATAAAATAGAAAAGCATTTCCTAGTCTTTCCTGCTGACATTACTATTGTCACAGATTTTATAAGGAATATTTTGACAAAGAAACCAGCTAAAATTTAGAGATGGAGGCTGAGTTTACACAACTATGAATTAAAAATTTAATGTAAGATTCAACAGTCCAGAAACAACTGCCAGTATGCAGATGTTTCTATTTCACAATATCATGTCATCACTCTTAACTGCGGTGAGGAGGGAGGGCATATATAAAATTTATATCTGTCATGTAGTGCCAAAAGCACTTTCAGTTGTTCTGAGAAAGTACAATGTGTAACTGAATTACTTCAGACTGCAAACAGTTTTATATTCTATTTATTTATATCACTTCTTAAAATAAGGAGTTAGAGTCCTTAAAGAAAACCATAACGTATGGCAACATGTTCTTAGACCAATAAAAATATGTAGAATTTCATGCTCAAGGGTAAAGCTTTCTTTGTTTGTCTTTGTAATTTTCTTGTTTAACATATCTTTGACCTCACAGTGCCACAAGAAGTAATAATAGTTGTTGGATTAAGTTTATGAAATAAGTGCCCTCTTCAAAGATACTTTGAGGCTTGTTGGAATTATTACATTGAATTATATAGTTAGTAAAAAATAAAAGATCAAGCCAAAGTCAACAAACATGGTTTCTACTACCTCATTCACAGGAGTGATCTACCTACCGTGCTCCAGAAACTGGAGGGGAAAAAACCCTACCAGTATTCCTTTTGCCACTCATATATCATCAAAATCCCTCACTCTTCATGACCCATGAAAATTACTGGATAGAAGTTTTAAGTAATTTAAGATATCAAGCACTGCCTGAATTTCTAGCACTTTTGTCTCTTCTACACAAAAATCTGTAAGAAAATGTAGCACAGAGAATGAAGGTCAGTGGCTGGGGTTCCTGAGGTCCATTGCTGCATTCTTCTCGCTTGAGATGAACTCACTCCATAGCTGATTACATCTCAGCTGAGCACTGTGGGCATTGTGTAGAACTGTCCTATGCTCATGAATCTCTTCAGGACTCCCAAGAGCTGGGAGGGGCTTTGTTGAAATGCTGAACCCAGGTCCACGCATCACATAACTCCAAACCACCTGGATTTACCTGGATATATTAGTATGCCATGTATACATATACGTGTATCTGCCATAAGAATAAAAAGCAACAAGGTGTTGCCACCGAGATGCTGAGTATCTGAGGAATGTATGTTTGGAGGGAGATGATGTTGTTAAACAGACATGAGTTTAATCTTCAGGGAGGTAAAATGTGAATGTTGAACACTGACTTTTCTACAAGGTAGAAGTTTTTTACAAGTTGTCCAGTGAACAGGACAGTTAGACTTGGTAAAACTTGATTCAACTTGTTTCTTCTTCCTATAGGCCTTGAGACAACATTATATAAATTCCTCACAGTATATCCGTTAATATATATCAGTGCTGCAAAGAAATAAAACAGTTTTTATTAACTCTTTTATTAAGCAGTAACACAGATGGCCAAAAAATAGTTTACTCATTATTTTTCGTCAAATAGTTTGAAATAGGAGATTTGATGGAAATTGAGCAGCATATGCAGTTCCTTGCTTGAACAATTAGTTAAGCATACAGAAGCTTCAGTCATAGAATACATTGTACTTTGCTAAATTTAAGCATGGGGTTATTATTTTAAGCTAATGTAGGAATACTTTGTTGAACTGAAGGCAAATGAGATTAAATCATCAGTAAATTCACAGAGATTTTAGCATTCACTTCAGTGCACCACAACACTACAAAAGGTGTAGAAATGGAATTTAGAATAGACAATACAACACGTAATTGAGGGATGGAGCAAACCAAATTAACTGTGAGACAGTCATCTATACCAAAATCCTTATTTAAACTCCAGAAAAAGTTTGTGAAGGATTTGTATTTGAAAAAGTTAGTAGATAAAAAACAAATGAAAGAAGCATGCCAATAAAATGTCTTTGTCTTCTGCAATAAAGGAAATGAATGATAGTAGCACAAAAGTTACAATAGAAGACACCATACATCAAGGTGCTCTTAGAAAATACATTGTGGAGAACAATTGTGCAGTGGCAGGGAGATGAATTAGATGACAAAAAGAAAATTCACTTGAAATACCTGAAATGAGATTTTTTTTTCTTATTTTCTACAACTGGAACAGAAGAACCTGTATTTATATAAGAAAGATACAGCATCTTGTAAGCAGTCTTGATGTAAATGCACTGTAGTTAGTGACTATTTCAAAGGTCATTGAATGATCATTAAGAATAAGTAAGACTCATTTTTAAAAAGTAGAAGTAGCATATATGAACAAGGAAGGCAAACTTCTCTATTTTCTGGCCATGTCAGTGAAATACGTGGGTTTTACATGTACTTGAGAGGAGGAAATTTTTAACATCCTGTGGATTAACACTGTGGGACTTCCATAATCAACAGCACCATGCAGATAGATATTTGATCTTAAAAACAAAATTGAGGGTAGACTAGAGAATACTGGAGAGACAAGTTCAGCTTTCTAAGCAGGGTGACACTTCATCCTGAAGTGTCCTGAGATCCAACAGAACTGTGAATGATCCCTGCACTGACAGTGACTTTACTGACTGAGCAACGTCTTCCAGCACCTGAGCAGAATGAGCAGAGCTGGATGCTTGTAACAGACTCCACAATAGCCCCAGACCTGGCAAAGTGGTGAGTCAAGTTCAAGGTCCATCCAGGGAGTGCAGTCAGGAGCAGGAGGAGATGAGAGCACAGACAGAGCTGGAAGGAAGGCTGTAGCCAAAGACACGTGGAGACAGGGCTGGGAACTGGCCACTGCTGCCCCACTCAGGCAGGGACTGATGGCCTGGGGCTGAGCTGAAATGGAACCCTGGTCCATGGGCAGGGTGCACAGGTGAGGGTCCACCTGAGGGCAGGGCAGGGCCAATGGAGCTTTTTGGTGCCCTCAAGACTCATAACACCTTGTTTTTTAGCAGACTCTGAGGATGGTGATGACAACATGTACATGTCTACAGTGTAGATGCCTACAGCTAAGATAACCTGAGCGACTGGCTCTCATCAAAAGGAAACAAGCATAACTCTTCTCATCCTAAACACCTAACAAAGTTAAGAAGCAGATAAGTAGAGACTGGTAACTAGCTTACATAAAGACCTGCACGCTGGTTACAGTTGATCCAAAATTAGGTGAGGTGACCAGATTGTCAGATTGAATGCTAAGTAGCAGCAAAGTGATGAGCAATAAATCCTATTTTAGTAACATGAATTTAAAACTGGAGATGCCTTGCTACCTTTTTCTGAGTCTGAAAAATAGTATTATTGTGCTAAGTGACAGGAAGAACACTATAGGAGTCTTTTGAAGTTGACTGGGAATTTTAGACTCAGGAAAATGATTTAATGTAATTTTTTCTTTTAAATCAGCAGAGATTCAAAAAAGGGCCTATCTACAAATATAGATAAATAAGATAGTCGTTAGAATGTGCAATAAAATGCAAAGAGTGAATTGGTTTTGGAACACAAAACAGCATTTTATTCATGCATTAGTGTCATGAAAAAACTGACAAGAATGGTCAGAAAGATATTAAAATGCAAATCTTGACTTGAGTGGCACTGTCATAAATATCTTTAAAATCTAATTAAGAAAGCGCCACTCACTTTGCTTGTTCAATTTTCCTTTTAACACAAGACTAAAATTGTCATTTACATTGTCTGTTAGCTATCAGCTCTCTGAGAATCTTTTTACTTTCTCTTGCAGGTGGTGTTGGTGATGGGGCAGCTCTTATTGTGGAAGCATAGGTGTCCCTCCACAAAATTACTTTAAAAAAACTTCATTTAGTCTCAGTTAAACCTCATTCCTTGTCCCCAGACTTTGTCTTAATAGCAACACACAGTGGTAATCTATCAAAGAAATTCCACAAAAACTTGTAGCAAAAAGTAACAAGTTTCCATAGTTACATAGACATATGTTTTACTGATATTAGACATTTGCATGTTATAATTTACAGCAAAGTTGTTTCTTGCGGTTTCCTCAAGAGTAGAAGACAAATGCTACAGACCACTTTTCTGGATTTGAGTGCTGCCATTCGTGAAAAACATTAAAGGGTCGGTGTGGTATGGATTAATGTTTGTTCTCCACTGAAGGACTTAAATAGCATCAGGTATCTGATTCATAATATGTAGGTCATGGGAAAAAATTCACTTTTCCTTCAGTAATAACTCATGAGTCTTCAGATTACTTACAGCACAGTTTTGATGAACAGAGAGCCGCCTTTTTCTCCTCTCTGAACTATGTCCTTTACAGTGTTTTCATCCTTTTCCTATCTGTTTATTCCCCTTCTCTCCTTATTTTTAAGCTTCTAGTCTCTACTGATAATGAGACTCCTTTTGATCCTCTTAATTGATCAGACCCTTGTGAGTCTTTCCCTTCTGCAACTGCAGAAGCTGCAATGAACTCTGACCCTCATGAGGGTATTTCTGTCATTTGCCTTTTGTTTTTCAGTCTCACAAGTTCCTTCACTTCCACCATTCTCTCTAGAGAAGCCTCCTATTATAGAAATGGGTTTGGAGTTTGGTTTTTTGTGGTTGATTATTTTTTTAAAAGATCTTTATGGTTTCTTTCTTTCCTCTTTATTTTCTTTTTGATTATATAAAAAAGAAATATCTTTTTGCTCTGCATGAAACCTCTGAATCACTTATTACTGTTTCTTGTTGTAGTTCATTGGAACCTTTTCATCTACTTGATTATTGAAAATATTTTGTTTCCCTGCTTCCTAACTTGCTTTATGAGCATCATCTTCACTCTGTGTCTGCCCCTTTTGTTTTTTCCCCGTCTCTACCTGATCTTCCCCATGGCACCACATCCAAGTAAAGCTTCCAAAAATCTCAAATCGTCTCCCAAATCCCTTCTTTGTGTTCAGTGTTTCAATCACTGCACTGGAGGAAGCAAAACAAGCACCAAGTGTCATTTACCTAGACTATCTCATTAAGAATTTTAATTTGCTATCTTGAGCCTCGTACCAGAGCAGCTGCAGTCGAATTTGGGTGACACAGTTATGCACATATTATTTAATAAGTGTGAAATAACATGACCGTCAAAAGAGAGAAGAGCATTTCTAGCATGAGCAGACACCATGAAACTGTTTGTATCAAGCTCAAGAAAATTGACCTAATCATCTGACACACATTTCTGCTCACAATATTTTAGGTAGGAAAGTGTTCCCCCTGACAAGCATGACAAATACTGTTACAGTATTTTCTTGCCTTTGCTCCGCTCTGTGTCAGTGGCAGCAGAGTTATTGTTAGGCTCAGGCAGAGCTATTTATACCCTGGGATTTGCAGTGCTCCATTCCCTCCCAGCATTCCTTTACTTATTCTGGGAGAAAGAGAGGAAGAGAGAGAGATGCATAAAGGGAATGAAAAGAAATTAAATACTGTCCTTGAAAAAATACTAACTATACTCCTAATCATAGCAAGAGCATAAAACAAACTTAATATCATAGTTATTTAAGCTGAAATGGAGCTTTTTTTTTTTTTTCCCTTTCTGCTTCTTTTCTTGTTTTCGCTTCCCTTTATCCTGGTTTAGATTGCAAGCTAAGGGGCAGGAATATGGCTGCAGCATGGAAGGCATAGCCCAGACTTCCTCTACACCAATTCAGTGAATGAGTCCTTACTTAAAAAAAACAAAAAACAAAAAAACAAACAAACAAACAAACAAAAAAACAACAAAAAAAACTCCAACAACAAATAAAGCAAGAAAACCCCAAACAACCAACCCGCTCCAAAAAAACCCCAAAAACCAAACACCAAAAAGCCCCAGTAAAACCCCGAAAAGATCCAACAATCAAACCCTGAAAATTCCAGAATTATTTTGTATTCATTGAATGACAGACTTAAGTAGCCTTTTATGAAAATGATGCTGGTGTTTCCATCTAAGTCCTGTATAAGGAACAGTTAAAACATATTCATCCCCTGTGCATCCACTGGACATCTTTCTGTGTTCTTGTTTCTCAGAGGAAGGAGATTCTGGCCAGTTATTGCAGTTCTGAAGGGTAAAGCCTGTTTTTCACTGCACCGTACACATGCATTTTTAAGCTGAAAATTATGAGAGAGTCAGGATTCATTCCTTTTTCCATCACTTACTGTCATCTGGAGAATAGCTGGAGATTTCTGCATCCACTTTGTATCCAACCAAAACAAGAAAATATTCCCATTGCTCTACTAAAACTCTTCTTTTCAAATTCAGACATTTTGCTGCCTGAAGAACTGTGAAATCCAGTTCGGCTTTTGCATAGAGATCCAAACTGGAGAACTGCTGGATTTCTATGAAATACCACTACCTTGAAAAAGTCCACATGAAAGAAAGGTTCTAGAATGTTTCTAGAAAGGTTCTTAAGAACAAATTTGTAATTTGTACCAGAGTCCTTGCTGATCATCTGTAAGAGAACATCCTGTGCTATGTCCTTTTCATGCTAAGGTTTTTAATTCAGGATTTTGAGGGATTTTTTGCATTGTTTGCTCAGTATCAGGAAAATTGCAAATTTATGATTTAACATAATTTTTCATTTTTACTAGTTTCATATTCTGGAAAATAAATTCATTTTTCTAATACTGGGATAAAAACTGCTCATATTTCAGATGCTAAACTGCACATACATCTTTGGAATAAAAAAAGTTTCAATCATTCTGATTTTTTTATATATTCAGGACAGCCTGATACTGATATTTTTTACACCAAATTACTTGCAAATGTTCATTTTCTTCAATTTTTTTAGTCTCATAAAAGAAACTTCTTTGCTCTGTTGTCATTTATACTTAACTGAATAAATTTTCAATTTTTTTTTTCAAAAGGTTGCCTAAGTGACCTAGTAATTTTATAAAAATAAAGAAAAAAAAATAATTCAACTAGCTAATTTCTATTTTTCATTTTTAAAGTAACTTTGGACAATTATTTCTTTGGTTTTAGATATACATCTGGTAACTTAAATGTAAGGCATGGTAGTAATTTTCATATTAATAATTTTGCGTACTTCACTAGCATTCCACATGTCAACAGCTTATTTTTTTTAACATCCAAATTTTGAAAACTTTCTGAAGAAAATAATTTATAAAAAAATTCCTGGGGATGGGTTTGGTTTTGGCTGACACCAACTTGTCTAAAAATATTTGAAGAAATTGCTTAGGACTTCCATTGCATCTTTGTCCCATGTGTTTGATTAGTATCTGAAAAATTGCTCTTTGAATCTTACAGATCTGTTCTTTTCACTCAGAAAAATTGCATCCACTTTATGAAAGAGGAAAACGATTGTCATCAATTTATTTTCTGATAGTAAAATGTATTCCTGAAGGACTGGAAAAAAAAATCAAAATACAAAACAGATCTGAATAGGTTTCTCTTTGGGTTTTGCCGTCTTTGGCAAAGTGTTTCTGCATTTTTCCTAAGGGTTTTTCTTAACTGATTAATTGATTAACTGAAAGGGTGTTCTTAATCTCTTACTGACTCCCATGGAAAACCACTACATGAAAATCAAGACTGTCTCTTTCAGAAGTGATAAAACAAGGCTTTTCTGTTTTCAAGGACTTTTAATATAGATTGAAAATGACCAGGCTTTGTTTTTTGGTTTTTGGTTTTTTGTTTGTTTTGTTGTTGTTATTGTTGTTGTTGTTGTTTTGGTTTGGGTTTTTTTTTCTGGTTTGGTTTGGTTTGGTTTAGGTTTCTTTTTTGTGTGTGCCAACATTATCTTCTGTCTTCAGCATGCCATCAGCTGCTGCCTAGATGAACTGAAAATTATATGGACCATTCAGCAAGTAAATATTCTTCAAACAAATCTTTAGGAGGTGTCTGGATTATTTCCATGAAATTACTACAGTTGGAATTTTGCTTCCAGGGCAATATGTATTTTTCCGTATTGCTATCACCTACAACATCCAAATATCAAGCATAACATTGCCTTATAGCACCTCCTACATTAGCAGCATAATTTCTACACCCTTTTAGGACTTTCTTCAACAATAGAACACTGCAAATGATCAATCAGTTCTTTTTAAAGGTGATGATGAAGAATTCAGGAGAAGAATTCTTTTTCATCTACTACAATTCAACAGATAATCTTGACTTCTGAATATAATTCAGTGGAAGTTTCTCATGCCACAGTACTTACTCTGGATAATGAACTTAGTCATGAGATTTCTGTCTTTAGCAGTCTGGGCATGGTTTCAGTGTATCTTGTATTTTTCCTGCAGCAGTTGTTCAGTATGATTATTAGATATTCAGGAATGTGCAATCCTTTCTGGTTTAGTGGATACTTAACACTGTAGGTTTTATTCTAAATATTTTAAAATCACTGCTACTGCTGGTTTTTTCATGGTTTTCACTCAAGTACTGTGAGTTCTGCACAGTTCTTTATGCAAGCCTTTTCTAGCAACAACTGATTGTTGTAAAACAACATTGTGTCTTTGAATATTACTCAGTTATTCTCCACCTACACTGGGACAGGATGTGCTGTCTTTTGTAACAATATAACAATATAAAATACCCAGACACTTAAAGGAAATATCTAAAAAAAAAAACAAAGGCAAAAACAAAAACAAACAAAAAACCACAACCCAACAAAAAATTCATCATAAGAACAACAAAGTTACAAATTTTTGAATTCAAATGGCATCTTTTATTATCTGTTTGAGGAATGCACATAGTCATAAAAATAATATGTATCATTTCATTATACTAACCAAATAATATTGGTTTTGCTATATAGAGCTATATATAGTGCTACAAGAATTTCACAACTGAAGCCTTTTCTACATTGCTAAATTATCAAAGAGCTGAATATATGTGGTATCTGCTATGCATAAGATTAGCAGAGAACCTAACAATCCTGCATGAACTAAAAGGAAGCAGGAAGAAAGGATTCAATCTAATAACGAGAGTTAT
Organism: Acridotheres tristis; assembly: GCA_037013685.1. Taxonomy (NCBI): domain Eukaryota; kingdom Metazoa; phylum Chordata; class Aves; order Passeriformes; family Sturnidae; genus Acridotheres; species Acridotheres tristis. The sequence goes on from CM072884.1 coordinate 93,827,469, forward strand.
CTGAAGAAAGCAATTTTCAAGTGAGTTATAGTTTTCATCTGCTATTCTGTAGAAATGTTGAAAAGTGTTAGAGTGTGGGAGTTGACAATGGCTACAGAACACACTTGAGACACAGAAAAGTCTGTCTCAATTTATGTTGGTCTGCTACACCCAAATGGTTCCCCTCAGAGGCATCTGAATTCAAGCAGGGTCTAGCTCCCCAATGTACAGTGGAGCCCTGCTTAACTTGTTTTTCTACAGAAAGAAGCAACACAATAATATGAACGTAGGAAATGACAGTAGCTGCAAACCTATAAAGCTACTGTTGGAGATTAAATTCAGTGAAAATGAAGTCCAGGCAATAATGCTACTATAGCTTCTATTCACGTCAAGAACTGCTTATCAGAAAACACCAGCTAGCCATCAATGATTAAGAAAGGTGCTTTTATAACAGAAATGGCATCCCTATCCAGTGTATCACTTTATCTTGAATATATTAATATATCTTACTGAGAGACTTTCATTTAATCTCATGGCTTCTACTGATCTGTTGGACCAGTACTGTTATCTGTATGAGAGGATAAATAGCTGGGTAAAGAATAATAAAAGAAGTCTTCTAGGGAGATTGAACACTGAACAACTATGTTCATAGCAGATTTGCTTGGACTAATGGCAACCTATCTTAATTTGAAACTATTTAGACGTACAACTTCTTTAATTTTTGTTTTTCTTAACATGTAAAGGAAAGAGGTATTCTGAGAGCTAACTTATTGGACAACTTAGAGAAATGGAGAATTGCAGGAAAATAGCACTGAAATTATTTGTGAAGGACTGGGACAGGACCTTTAAGGGTGCTGCAGGATTAGAGCCTGCCTACTGTTTCAGAAGGGGCTTGATATGCCTGGCTTTGGGGAAGCCTTGACAACTTTACTAGTAACTTCACTGTGGAAGAGACATACAATTATCTTTCTATATAACAAGGGTTTACTATCCAGATGCTTTGGAAAACACAGGTAACCATTAATTTCTGGGAGATTAATTTGATCCCTCTAGTTAACCTTCTGACAAAATGAGATTTCATATCAGCTGAGAGACTGGGAGAGAGCTCTCTGTTTTTAATATCCCACCTTATACAGTCCGTCAGCTTTGCTGATTAGAAGTCTGACAGTTCTTAATGTCTCCTGGTATATTGCACTGGCTGCTCCACAGCCACAGCTGCTGACAGATAGGCTTCAGTTTCTATAGTGCTTAGGAAATTGGTGTTTAAAGTCTGCTGCTGCTTCTCCAGCACAACATAAAGTTCCAGAAACACTGCTGCAGTGCAACAGATAAACATTGCACAGTAACAGGCTTTGCACTCCCAGAGCTCAGTGTTTTGCACTGTGTAATCATGGCATACTATATAGCTGCTTATCTGATAAAGTACCATCAGCTCTTCAAAACACTAGCAATGTCACTCGGAAGTGAGATGATGTCACACATGCCTCGTCCCCAAACCCACACATGATTTTGCAACATGCTGTATGCTGGGCATATAACAAAACCTAAACAAGTCTGTTTTGTGCAGGAAAAAAAAATCACGGTGCAACTTCCTCATTTTTTTCTTTTCCCCATTTCTTACCTATATGGGCTGCTTGCACCAACTTCCAGTAATACGGAATTCCCTACTTTGTACTGCTATTTGTAAGCCCTTGAGCAGACCTGGTTCTACAACGCCCAGCACTAAATAAAGTGGCTGAAAATTTTCTTTTCAATGTCATTCAGCACAAATGTACCATGAAAGTCCGATGTGTGGTAAGACAGCTTGACCACAACATTCTCATGTGCATGGCCTTATTGGAATTTCTTTCACCTGACATTTAATAGCCATATGTTTTTTCTGCTGATCTTCTGTCAAGTTGTTATAGTGTTGTGAATCAAATTCTCAGGTGTGGCAAGTGCTGCACGGTCTACAATGGCATAAAGTGCACTGATTAATCAAGCCCTTTGGGTTTTTATGTTTTTTACCATCCATCTTGTCAATTAAACATGTCTGAAGAACATGAACTAATGCTTAGTACAGAATTACATGCCTTCTCAGAATGTAAATTCTAAACCTCAGTAAACGAGAGGTATATTTCTTGGAAATGTTCTGTGCATAAGTTCAAAGAAATTTAAGTGGCAGTATTTGATTTTGTTTATTTTAATTCAAAGAAAACAAGAGATTCAAGTGCCAGACTAACCTTTCAGAATGTTACTGGAGGTAGATGAAGGAATGCCATCTTATGTTACCTGGCCTTATCTTGCTTTGTCTTTCTTCAAATTTCCTTTCATTTTTTTCCGAGCAAGACTGTGCCATTGCATCTGTCACAGCCAGAGCCTTTTAAAACCTGCCATATCCTATTGTCTGTGCCAGCAAGACACTCAGCCTTTAAAAGTCCTTCCCCTTTGCTGACTTCCAAGAAGCATTTAGAGGGTTCTCCCAGTCTAATGTGTATAATAGCCATCACCTCTCCGACCCCGATTTAAGTGGAGACGAAGTGAACTGGTAGTCCCCAGGCTCTCTCATTGAATTGATTCCTAAAGGTAAAATCACTTCTAATGTCAAAAATGCTGTGGAATAGAAGAATAGAAGAAGCTGCAAAGAATCTTAAGGTCACCTACTGTCCTTTAAATCCATGCTATAGTCTAGAACTGCAGCTTGTGATTCTTTCTCTTTAAACCTCTTTTATTCTTTAAAAGCTGAGTGTGATGTAGCTACAGCATAGCATATACCAGTTTATCTCTACTCAACCCATCCCACATTTTCTAGTGCCTTCCAGTTCTGTTGTACTGATGAACTGATTAATAAATATTAACTGCTGTAGCACACATGAATCTTTAAAAGTCTGTTACTAGGTTAACAAGCTTTCTGTGACCTTAACAAAATTCAACAAAATGCCAAAAAGATATTTTTTCATTCAGTATTTAAAAGCTTGAGATGATTTAAAAAAAAATCACAATAGATTACTGAGAAATGTAAATTACTGATGATTACAGTTTTCCAATGTTTTTATAGTCTCAGGTGGGCAGGTAATCTGACATTACAGATCTCAGTTGTTTAGTAACCTGCTTTTATTAAGAATAAAATACAGATTTTTCTTACTCTAATTAATTATTATTTGTTCCGTTTCTGAAGAATTATACACTTCATTGGCTGTAGGAGGATGGTGTGCTTCCCTGGAAGTTCTGTCTGCTTCTGCCGTTCATATCTGTTCTGTGATACTTGAGTAAAATAGTAACAACATTTTTCTTCACAGCTTTCTTGTTAAGTTTTTTTCTGATCCTCCATTGACCTGTTTGAGAGTGCTTCTTGAAAGAACCAACTGATATTTGCTTATTCTTACTCCAAGAAATAACTAAGATTTTTAAAATAAAATGAAGATTCCAACTGAAGTTACATGAGGATGGACAGTTCAGCTTTCTGTACACAGAAAATGAAACCAAGAATGACCAGTCTATAAATTAAGAACTTTGGCTGTCATTTTGCAAAGTAGAATGTCACCTAAGAATTGTGCTACTGTAACAATTATTTATAATTTACATTGGGAAAAATCATATAGAAGCATAAGACAGGAGGTTAGCATCCATTATGTTTTTTCATGACGAGTATCCAGGTGTTTCCAATGAAAGTATGGGGCAGAAGACAGTGGGTTAATACAAAAAAGAGAGGAAGAGAGGGAAAAGGTAAAAATGAAATTATTTTGATAAGCAAAATGATAAGCAGATAGTGCCCAGCAGTGGGTAAATATGGTCAAGAGGGAAAAATACATTTTAATGAGCCTTGAAGAAGACTTAGTATATATTTCTGCAAATCTTCTTAGCACTGTTCATGTAAAACACAACGTTATTTAAACTATTCCATGATTTAGTTAATCAGGATTCTTCCAAGGGAACAAAATTATCATAGGTGTTTCATAAATACGTGTAGCATGGAAATCACCATGTTTTGTTATTTTTGCTTTGCTCCATCATGTTTTAGTCTTTCAGTATGCTGCAGTTTCTGTTACAGAGTGTCTGTACTGTTTTTTTGCCAAAAGACTGATTTCCCATGTTGGTGGGATTTCCCAAGACCAGGGGATTTCCATTTTGTCATTTTATCACTTTATCACAAGTTGTTTTGTGGCTGTAAATTGCAGGTGAAACTGTCTGGAAAGTCTTCTTCTTCACTCCAAACTTCAGTCCTGAGGACTCCAATGGCTGCTATGATTCTCACGTTTGCTTCTGCCATGGAGGATTCATTACACGACATGATCCTCCACTGCTCTTCGATCTGTCCAGAGACCCTGAAGAGAAAGTCCCACTGACTCCAGAAACTGAGAGCCGTTTCTACGACATCCTCAGGGCCGTACACCAAGCAGTAGACAACCACACCAGATCCCTGCGTGCTGTTCCTAACCAGCTGTCATGGAACAACCTTCTCTGGAAGCCATGGCTCCAGCTCTGCTGCTCATCTCCCTTTCAGTCTTGCTATTGTGACTATGAGTCAGGAGGGAGTTCACTGTAGGTGCATATGGGATAAACAAGCTGCAATTCCCCTTCAGAAACTGGACCAGCAGAGTGTGGGTGTCTGACCTGAGCTTGAGGTACAAGCCTTCAGAAGGTTTTGTTGTGTTGGAGGAGGACCAGTCTTCAAATACATATTGCAGTAGAAGAGAATTTCAGTCAAGAAAACGTGCCAAGAGAGGGAAGGCAAGACACACCTTCTCTTATCACACAGCATGAAGGACATGTTGCAATCCTCATCTACACGTGGGTAGACTTGTAGGCATTTTCTATGGGGGATAATTTTCTAGACCTTCAGCTTGAGCTTTTTTCTTACACAGCAAAGAATTTACCTTTCAGTTCTGTCAATCACAACTACTTATTGCACACTTTCTTGTCCTTTTTAGTAAGTGTTATCCATTAGTAGGACGTAGCACTGAGTAATTGAAAACAGAGAGATAATAGTGGAGACGTCCTCCTGTGACAGTCATTTGGTAACTGATAGATAGGTTAAGAGCAGACTTGCAACAGATCCCTATCAACAACCATGACAAATATATAAAAAATGACAGACTGCCAACTGTCTAAGTTTAAATGTGCCATAAAAATGCACAGAGCTATGGTAGTGGAAGACCTTGTGTCCATATATTAAAATGATGCTCCCCAGCATCCCTGCTGTCCTGTTGCATGGCAGCAACCTTTGTTTCAAAAGGTGCACCACTTCAAGTGCTCTCAGCTGTGTGCTTGAGTGTGTACCCTAAGTCTCCATACATATATATATGTGCAAGCTAAATTCATAACCCATAAATCCTTCAATCCCTGATATAGGCACACCCTTATGATCATATTCCAATTGATGAAATAAAAGATTTGGTCCATACTTGATATTTGAGTTCCAAATTCACATAATACTACAAATTTGTCTTTCACTTATTTATCATACCTATTCTTCCATTGATGGAAGTAATCACAAATAACTAAAATCTGGTCTTCCTTTAAATATCTTTGCCATCTTTTAAGCTCTCTGAATAGTATTTATCATTTTCTGAAAATAAGCTTGGGCTTGAGTACTTAAAGCCAAATATAACTGTCTCTGAGTTCTTAGCAAGGTCTTGGGAAATCTACTGTCCTCGAGGGCTAATTTTTGTATCCATTTTTATCTCAGTCTTATTCAGGCACATTTTCTTTCCACTCTACAGGCAAACTATTTTCTTTGGCATATTGCAGACGAAAAGAAGATATCAGCAAAATACTGAAATGATTTGATGCCTGATAATAGAAGGTGACTTGCTCCTTATCAGAAAGCAGCAGTTAATTCCCACATTACAATGCATTAAAACCTGTTTGGGGCAAAAGTGATCTGTGATGATAGTAATGCAGTAGCTTCAGTCAGCCAGCATTAAGGTTGTGACCCAGTTCTTATGAGCTATTGAAGCCTTTCCTTTAAAAATATATTGTGATAAATGGTGTATTTCTCTGTCTGTAAAACCTAGGCTTTATTTGATTTTTCCATTGCAGTTTCATTCAAAATGTCACTCTCCACAATACCCAGAAGCCTGTCCTAGGAAATGTACTTTTTCCTTGAAGTCCTATTTTTGATGTTTCACCTTGTGTTCATGATCTTAATTATGTCCTCAGCAAACTCTCTGTAGGAGGCAAAGCCCCGTGACCAGTATTTATCACTGAATGTACTACGTAACCTTAGGAAGAAAAATGCTTCTCATTTGAATACAAATACTCTTCCATGAGAGTGACTGCCTTTCAATGTCATGGCAGGATCCATACATCCCAAATTTTTGGTCCTCACTATGTGGCCCTAGAACCCCTTGGGGCATAGCACTGGTGCCAGCATGTCCCCCCTTGCAGCCAAAGGGCAGCCCAGGCTGTGGCCAGAGTGCTGGAACACCACGGTGTGGAGGGATGCTCTTTCCAACTCCCACAGCTCTGCCCCAGCTTACACAAAAGCTTTTCAAGCATGTACTCGTGAAGAAAATAGGAAAAAAAATATGTGGTGTGTTCAATGTTAACTCAGGCAAGGAGTTTGGTGGAATTAGATCTACTTTGTTTCCACAGTTTCTGGTCTGTGACCTTTACAGAGATCTCAATTTATATTCTCAAGGACACCCACATCGACATCTTTTATCAGGAAGATGCTGTGTTACTATTATTTCTTTTTCTTTCTTTTTTGCAGGTGCAAGAATTCTTTGTTCTGCTAGGCACAACAGTTGTTCTGTGCTGCTTGATCAAAGTATCGAAAATTATGACTTTTCCACTGCTCTGATTTCTTCTTGAAAAAGGATATGACTTTTTTCATACCTTCCTTGGCTTTTGATGCCATCTTTCTAATCTCCTTTCTTAAAACATCCACATCCCTGAAATACCTTTCCATCTATTTCTTTGCCACTCCGTCCTTCTACTTGTCATATTGATTGTAGTGGCTATTTTGCCCTAATCAATCAGAAAATGAAAAGTAGTCTTTGTCATGAAATTTGACTTTTAGGGTTCCTTGACTCTGCTACTCTCCTGCTTATTTAAAATCCAACAAGAATTAACTTTGCATTATAAAATATAGGTAATTAAAACATACCTGAGATGCTCCAAATAATATAAAATATATCTTGTTTGTGGCACAAACTTCATATTTTCCAAAATATAATTTAGTACAACATTTAATGCTTTGACATAAGCAGTAAAATCTGAAATCTATTCTTGCAATTGTTCCTTCAAGAAAAATTCTGTGAAGAACAGGGCAGTATTTTTCATACTCCATGTTAATACCATATCATTTAATACCTAAAATAAACCTTCCCTGTATTGCAAATGTATTATACCTTTCAGGACTATGCCTTCTGTTCTGGAGATGGCATGTCAAATCAACGTAATTAAAGTACTCTTCTTTATCTGCAAAATAAAATGTGAAGGACAATATAACATCTGTGTAATGGTACTGCCTGATCTAACAAGAAAAAATTTTGTTTTTAACAACAGGTTATTGATGGGATATACGTGATTCACAACTTACTAACAAGGAAGGCTCAAGGAGAATGCGCTGCTCTGATACTTGGAAAATTACTTTCAATCTATCATTTAATGAGCACTGCTCTTGTAACATGGTGCCTCTTTGTAGGATGTCAGTTTAAACTGGGAGTTCAGCTTCAGAGGGTAGTGCATTCCCCTACAGTATTATTTAACAGTATCATATCCTAACTTGTGACAGAGTCCCTGTACAGCCAAGAGCAAGTAATTTAACTGATTTCTCAGTTCCTCTGCTACATTCACAAAAGGAAAACAGTATTTCTCTAACTGCTGGGAATACTGAAATAACAGAAAATGCTGAAAGTGGTAAGCTGGTAAAGCTGAACTCTCTAGTACCTTCTCTATAGAAGATGCAATTTAAAAGCTGGAAAACTAGGATGTAGAAGATCCCCCTATATGAGGGGGTATGTGATGAGGTTTGCAGGTGGATTCTGTATGTAGTTTAGTGCATGTGGGATTGTGATCTGGAGGAGAGAGAATAGATGGCTAAGAAAGATACACGCTTGGGATTCAGAGAAAGCTATAACTCACATTTTTATAATTATATTTATTCTCTTTTTTAGCAGTCAGGAAACTACATGGAATAATAAATAATGTTTTTCCCTCAGGGACTGGATGTCGCAGGTTCTCCACTCTTAATAATAAATAGAGATGTCCTGACTTGCCTCCAATTGTGGTCAGAAAAATCAAAAGTAAAAAAAAACCAAGGGAAATAGGAGCTTTGGAGAGAGGTATCAGCTCACTTAAATCCAACTGAAAGTTTGCAAAGAACTAAGAGAATCTGGTCCATATACATCACAGCTCAGTGAGAATCATCACTTGCCAGCAATCATTTATTTTCCATTGTAGTAAAGTGAGATCTGGGTATTCAGATATGTGGACAATGTAAAAAAATTCACTTAAGATATCACTTGATATAGGAAAAAATAGAAAATGAAAGAAGAAAAAGGCATACATAGCTACAAAAAATATATGTTAAAATATGTTTATTAAAAATTGTTTAATTTATGTTTTTGACATACATTACTAAAATAGTTTTTACTTACATCAGAACATAATATTTCTGTGCTTAAGATAGATCTTTTCATCTTCTCTGTCATTTCCCTTTCCTCTGGCATTGCCTGTGCAGCATCCTAAGTATGCAGTAAGGAGCAAGAGGCAGCTACCCTGCCCATATACACTACAAGCTGTGTGGCCAGACACGTGGGCAGGAGGAAGGGCTTAGGCAAAGCTCTGCACTGGCAACCACCAGGAAGCAAATAGTGTCTGGATGTTATCTCCAGTCTGAGGACAGAGATCTGAGATTAGCTCAGTTGGTTAAGAGAGCAGTACTAATAAGACCAGGGTTAGGGGTTCAATCCCCACAGGGGCCATTCATTTAAGAGTTGGACTTGGTAATCCTTCTGGGCCCCTTCCAACTGAGAATATTCAGTGATTCTGTGAAACTGCTGGTCCCTATGGGTCTGTCAGAGACTGTAGGTGACCAGGAGGAATGGGATCTGCTCTTTGGCCAGCTGGGCTGTCATGTGTTCTGCAACAGGGTCCTTTTGTGTCAGGATGTCAGGTGGAAATTAGTTTAGAACCCACAGAATGCAGGACCCCTTGCTCTGAGTACTTATACCAAGCAGACTGCTCCTGAATCATCCTACATGAGATGACAGATCTTAGTCTGACACTCTATGGTAGCAACAGTCTCACACTTTTTTTGCTGGAGGACCAGAAAACCTGAGCCAGGCTCTAGGGACTCCCAGTTTGCAGGCTGCTAAAACTGTAAGTAATCCAGAGTCCAGGAAACACCCTGGCAGATCATATGGCTTTTCCATGCTCTTATTGGTAGCTTTTATTTACATCAAAACTAATAAGAATTGGCCTAAAATTTCACATGTACAGTAAACAAAGGATATTGCAAATTTTTCTTAAGACTCCTCCAGAATAGCTTTAACCTGTGAGTTTGGTACTGAGAACAATGAGATTGTGCCAACATAAGGCACAGCAACTGATGGTTTCTTATACATATGGAAGATGCTGAATTCTAGACTCCCTCTGGAGTTTGTGCTATACTAGTTAGTGAGATAAAGACTGGCTTGATTATCTGTGCATCTCTAATTGCACTGTCAAGGTTATGAAACATTTCTGGACTTGGGAGATGTGAATTATAGGCTTTGTGATGCTTATGCAGCATCTCCTGAATGCCTAAAAAACATTCCTTTAATATAAATCATGATAGGTTCCTTATGTAGATTAATGTTACTGTTATCTATTAGAAAATGGTGTTGCAGGTACTTTCTTTGGAAAATAAAGCTATATTTGAAGATAACAAATTTGGCATGTGGGGTTTAGCTCAGTTATAAAAGCCCTCCACTTTTTATTCTACTGTTATCCAATAATAAAGCCTTTTTATGCAGATAATATTTTATTGTACCTGATTTATGTGAAAAATACTGTCAAACAGTTTAAATTATAAGGCAGAGCTGTTCATTGTGACACTTACTTTAAGAGAATTTGATATGAAGTTGCTTTGGGTAGCAATATTTATTACAAAAGATTAGATACAAAGCACCTCAAAAGCCTTATGGACTCAAGTTGGGCTGCAAGAGAATAACTTTGGTTTAATATGCTCTTCCTTGCTCACAAATGAAAAACAAAGTAATGAAAAAAAATCCTCAAACTTCAAGAATAGTTTGCCTGTGCTGCTACTGATAAAAAGAATACTTGAAGTTTGTACTATGAGAATTTTTTTTTCATTTTTTCCTTATTGTTATATTTTATGTTATAACTCCTCCGGCCAAGCAGACTAAATACTCAAATTTAGGAAAATGTGCTGATTGGTTTGCAACTGTCAACCTTGCATTGTCATATGCAATGTATTGGGAAGTAAGTGATTAATGCCACTCTCCTGATGACTGTTTAAACTTTAGGGAGATTCTTAGTAGAGGAGATTCTAACACTTCCCTGTCTGGTACCCATGAGAAACAGTCATTCAGTGATGTGCCATTACAGACCAGGCTTTTAAAAAGTATATTATTCTGCAAAACAAGCTGTCTCGTACCCTGTCCTTCTCCTTTATGATGTTTACCAAAAATAAATGGAAATCCTCTTGGATGCTAAGGTTTATGCTACCAAACCATAACCCTCTGATTATCTTTCAAGAAAATTCAGCCACAAAAGACCAACCCCAGCAGCTAAGCACTCTGACCTTTCTGGATTAATGACAATAATGAATGCTAGAGCTCCAGCAGCTGCAGTAATGTATACGACATGAATGCTGCTGACACTCCATTTTTAAGCACTCAGTACTGGGCTATGTAGAGCATCTCCATCTTTATATATTAAACCTATAGTTGGTTTCGGCTGTCTCCTGTGTTTTTCCTTTTTCTCTCCAGACCCACTTTGGGGAATGTAGAAATCAAGATGTACAGGCTGGGAATGAAAAAAAAATAAGCTTTTCATCATCTGATTGAAACTGTGACACTGCATGGTAAAAAATTTTAAATCCTGAGAACTTAGAAGAGGGTAAAATTCCCTAGTGGTAAGGACACTCACCTGGGCTGTGATGACAGCTTTACTATGAAACTTCAAGACTGATTAAGTGTTTTTAATCACATGAGGTACACATATTGCCTCTGGAGCAGAGAGGGATGTACCTTTTGGCCATGAAGTCACTTTCTGTCTCCGTTACTCACTGCCTGACTCGGTGAGGGTAGGAGTCTTTGCTTCAGAGGAGCAAAGCTCATACTAAAAAGGCAGAAAGTACAGAGTACTTCTCCTTGCCCACCCTCTTTTTACACCCAGCCAGATGCTTAGGAATGCTTTGTTTTAACTCCATGTCCCATCTAAAAAAATGTCAGTGAGGGAAGGCTTGAAAGTATTGTCTGTCTTCTTTGATCCCAGGCTTAGAAATGCTGTGCTTGGGCAGAAAGGACCTCATTTTCACACTGCCAATAGTGCTCTGAAAGTACAATCAAAGTACTTAGATGACATAGGGAGGATGTATTCCCTGCCTGCAGAAGAATTTGGAGACCAACATAGGTAGAAATATAGTTCTAGGTCTGAGATTTATTTAAGTTAGATGATGAAGATATATATACCTGAGTTTGTCTTCATTTCTACCCAGGACAGACAAAAAGGAGGTGGGTCAATCCTAGCTTGTGTGGCTGTGTGAGATTCTGTTAGTCATGTCTAATAATTTTTTTCTTTTTTCTTTTTCTTTTTTTTTTTTCCTTAGCTAAAAGAAAAAAAATGGCATAAGATACAATTTAAACAGCTTAAACATTTAAACATTAAACAGTCTAAACATTTAATAAAATCCCATGGCACCTGTTTTTAGGGAGTAGAATCCTACTTCTTTCTCCTGGAATCGTTGAAATATTTTTTAAGTGAGGAGGCACGTATGATATTTTTAATGGATCATCATAGCCAGAATTTGCAAGCAAATGCCTATTTTTCACTGAAAGCACTTTTTTTTCCTTTTTTAATGAAGGATAAATAAGTCTGTTTACTTTTTTGTTTCCTTGGCTTTATTTGTATGGATCTTCAGTTCTTGCCTCTACCATGCTCTGCAAGTAAGAGAAGAAATATCTTCTTGGAAGCATTTTTAAAAAGTGTCATTATTATACGGTCAGGCAATTTGTTTTTAAGACCATATTAGTCATTTTATGCTATTTTAATTATTTTACTGTGATGAGATGTTTCAATTAGAATAGAGTTTTACTAACAGTAACTTAAGATCTTTTCCACTTTATATTTTCTTTTAACATCATTTATGATTGTTTTGAAAGGACTTGAATTGAAGAATACTGATGAACTTAGGGAAAAATGTTATGACTTTTAAAATACAGCTTTCAAACTCTATTATAGTGGATGTTTAAGTGTTAAAACATTTACATTGTTATATGCATATGACACATTTTCCATCTTCTTGTATCTTCAGAAATACTTTGGAGCCAAGCAAACATATAAACTGCACTGAATTATGCATGAAAAAATATTTTAGGGCTCCATCTGCTAGGCATTTTTTACAGATTTTTTTCTTAAGTTAAAAATGTTTATGCTGCATTATATTAGGTATAAAACTGGTTGCAGCACCTTAATGGATTTTATTTCCGAGTATTCTGTATTATCACATGACAAACACATACCTTGTAAGAACACAAGCAGAAAGATCCTAGTTCTGCAGGACATTTAAACAAGGTTTGCAATTTCCACTGTGTTCAGGAATTTTGCTGATTGAGACCATTGAAGAGAGATTAAATAATGTATAATATTTTTCTTATACTATCAATATCTTTAATTTATACTAAACCAAAAACATTTTGCATGTTTTAATTACCAGGTGTTCCCAACTTTCCCATTCCAGAATTTTAGGAAATGTCCATCAGATATTTGTAAGCTTGCCTCCAGCCTTGCTTTTTTTGAAAATGCAATGCAAGTTAATATTTTTTTCTGAGCTCTACAGCCAATTACTTCTGTTACTAGGATACTGTTTACCCTAAAGATCATGATGTAGAATATACTGGATAAAAAGGAATAAAAAACTAACAGAACAATGAAAAGCATTCTGAGAGGATAAATCCAAAGGCATTGATGGTCAACTACTATCCAGCTACAAAATGTACCTTTTTACATGGGTCAGAAGAAGCAACACTAAATCCATTGTTAAAACAGAGGACAAAAGTATTTAAATGAGAGGTGAAAGAAGCATTTTACACATGGAGATAGAAATTACCTAAGCCCAGCATTAGCTATTGTTACACTGCCTTATGACTCCACAGATATAAAGTGCTGTTGAAAGGACATCCAATAAACCAGCACACAGAAAAAATGGATTCAAGTATAAAATATATGAATTTTTCAAGTAACCACTGAAAGATATAAAAAAAAATGCACACCAGCTCTGCTTATACTTGGATGTATATTGTATATTTATGTATACTTGGAAGTGTATTTGAGAAGTTGTGGCAATCTGGTGAAGTTTCCACTGATTGGAAATGGGGAAATGGGGAAATGGGGAAATGGGGAACATAACCCCCATTTTTAAAAAGGATAAAAAGGAAGACACAGGGAACTACAAGTCACCCAGTCTCACCTTTGTGCCTAGGAAGTTCATGGAGCAGATTCTCCTGGAAACTTGCTAAGGCACATGGAAAATAAGGAGGTGATTGGTGACAGCTGACATCTTCACTAAGGGCAAATCCTGTCTGACAAGTTTGGTGGTCATCTAGGACAGGGTTACATCATTGGTGGTTGAGGGAGTAGTGACTGATGTCATCTACCTGGGCTTGTGCAAAACATTTGACACAGTCCCCACAACATCCTGGTCTCCATGCTAGAGAGATGAGGATTTGATAGATGGATCATTTGGCAGACAAGAGATTGGCTGGATGGTTACACTCAAAGGGTTGTGGTTAATGACTCAATGTCCAGGTGGAGACCAGGGATGAGTAGTGTTCCTCAGGGCCTAGTGTTCAGACCAGCTCCTTTTAGCATCTTTGTTGGCATCGTGAATCCAGGCCTGGGATTGAGTGCACTCTCATCAGGTCTGCCAAAAAAGAGCAAGCTGTCAGGTGGGGTCAACATGCCAGAGGGAAGGGGTGCCATCCAGAGGGACCTGGACAGGCTTGAGAGGAGAAAACCTTATGAAGTTCAACAAGACCAAGTGGGTTGGGGCAATCTCAAGCACAAATACAGGTGGAAAATGGATTGGTTGACAAGAAGCTCAACATGACTGATCAATGTGCACTTTCAGCCCAGAAAACAAACCCTGTCCTGGGCTGCATCCAAAGCAGTGTGAGCAGCAGGGCAAGGTACTGGGATCTTCCCCACTGCCTTTCTCTAGTGACATCCCACCTGCAGTGCTGAGTCCAGCTCTGGGGCCCCAGCATAAGCAGGATATGGACATGTTGGGATGGGTCCAGAGAAGGGTAACAAAGATGATAAGAGGCCTGGAGCAGCTCTCCTGTGAAGACAGAGAGTGAGATTTGGTGCTATTGACCCAGGAGAATGCTCTATGCAGACCTTTGTGCAGCCTTCTTGTCTCTAGGGGATGTTAAAAGAAAACTGGAGAGGGACCTCTTACCAGGGCATGTAGTGATGGGAAAAGGGGCAATGGCTTTAAACTAAAAGTGAGAAGATTTAGATTAAATATTAAAGTTCTTTACTGTGAAGATGGCGAAACACTGGAACAGGTTGCTCAGAGAAGTTGATGCCTCAGCCCTGAAAGTGTTCAATGCCAAGTTGATTGGTCTTTGAGCAACCTTATCAAGTGGAAGGTGTCCCTGCCTATGGCAGGAGGTTTGGAACTGGATGTCTTTAAGGTCCCCTTCAAAACAAAAGATTCTGTGATCCTATAAAAAGATCTGTTTAATTTGGACAGCTATGAAGCCCCGTAATTGGTGGAGGATTTCCCTCTAAATGCCTACTTTTCGTCCATAAATTTAATGCAAAAGTTACTTTGAAGGTTGACAGAGGTATGTCATATTTGTGTTAACCATAAACAATAAAATTAAAGACATAGATTTCCCCTGCATTTCTGCTGAAAGAGAAATTCTCAAAGCTAATTGTAGAGGAAGAAGCAATCCAGAAGTAGTGGTTTTGAAGTTGTTGATCTGGGACAAGGGATATCCTCCAGCATTGCCAGCAGCATTTGTGGTAAGTCTATTCTTACTCCCCGAATAAGATGAAATAAATACTTAAATGTGATTTCACCAGACTATTTTGGTCAATGTTACAATAATATAATGTTACCAAATACTTAGACAAAGTAAATGTTGGGGCAGATAAGACAAATTAATTTAAGAAACATGGTGACTGCCTCTAGTGATGAAGAAATTATTCTTTACTTCACCTACATTTTAAATATTTTGTGTTTGAACAGGTATCTAAGTTTTGTTTGGGTTTTTTGTTTTTTGTTTTTTTGGGTTTTTTTTGTTTTGTTTTGTTTTGGTTTTGGGGTTGTTTTGGGGGTGTTGGGGTTTTTTTGTTTGTTTGCAGGGTTGTTGGTTTCTTTGTTTGGGGAGTTTGTTTGGTTGGTTGCTTTTGTTTGTTTATTTGGTTTTTATTTAATGAATGACATTAATAAAAACTAATTCAGATTTGCTGGAATAGATGCTATGATCCCAAACTGAAAATGTAATATATACGAGTTTCTAATTCTGTTTAAATCCTATTTGTGCTTAGGGACATGTACGTTTTGGTATGAATCACTAAGATAATAATGGTGCATTCTCATTTCTCTTCCTCACTGTAACTCTGCTTTACCCACTTCCTTTACAATGTAACATCATGATCCTAGTGCTGTCAAATAACGTCAAATATAATACCAAATTGCTACTACTAAATAAAACTCGAAAGCCTCTTAAAATGTAGCTTCCAAAGGACTAACATCACTTATAATCATAAATTAATCCTTGTTCAGTTTTGTGCTTACAAGGTTAAACTGCAAACCAGCAGCTGGGTAAGCTCATTAAAAAAATCTCATTCTGTCTACATTAGCTGCACCAAAGTATTAAGTACAGACATATTCAAAACTGAAGTCATTTGACATTAGCAAAATATCAGACTCAGACTCACACACTTCTCTTACCCTTCCTGCATGAATACTATAAGCATACATTTCCTTGCATTTTTTAATGAATTATTGGCACTGACTTCCTCAGACAATGCAGCAAGATACAAGATATCCAAGAAACAATACATCCAAAGGGTGATGATTTCCTCTGGACAAATAACTGTCTTAATGGGCTGTGATCCTGATTGCTTGTTTCTGTTTCTAGCAATTCATAATTCATACAGCACAATAGAGAAATTAGCAATGAACCCTTCAAAACCAAAAACAAACAAACAAAAAAAACCCCAGACGAACAAAAAATAATAATAAAAAAATAAAATTAAAAAAAATTTAAAAAGCAAGGAAAGAAAGATATTTGTAAAGATTTTTGTGTGTCAATCTTTCTGGAACATAAAATAGTGAAAAAAGAAAAGTTCAGAGTTGAAGCAGAAGAGTCTCCAATCTTATGCATTATTAATTGCCTTAACAAAAGTGGCATGTACTTGTCAACATTAATTAGAAAATTCAAAGCATATTAATCTATTTAAAGAGTATCATAATTTGAAGCCTACCCAATGTAACTGATTATTTAGAGATAATATGCAATTTTTAGTGGACTGTCTACAACTTTTACTAATCACCTTCAAGGAAAATCAAGCCTAGTGATCACAGAAGACCAAGTTTCTTTATCTGTGTTTCAATATTAATTTACATTTAGTTTGACATAATTGAAATTAATTAGAATAAATGTGCATCAAATAGTTAAGAAGTTAGTAACCTGATTTCGGCAGAAAGTTGAATTTCTGTTTCACAGAAATGTTTGCTGTAGCTTTTTTTCTATTTCTGTCCATCAAGTTTACATACTCTATTTGCAATTTTTTTCATTTTCATCATCAAAGAGAAGCAGAATTTTCTAAAGAAGAGATAAACACTGCTACTAGCTTTAAGAAGTGATTAACACAAAATATTCTGAATGAAAATTCAGTGAAGTGGGGGAATGAGGTTTAGGAAAAAGTTTTAACCACTACTTTAGAAGATACACCAATGCAAATAAGTGAATCTGCAGCTAAGTTCCCTTAATTGGTGGATACCTCTAATAAAACACCCTTACACAATTTAATTTCATGTAAAGTCTTCTCTACTCTCCTTGCCTCACCTCACCCTTTTATTCAACAATTCTTTAATCAGAGGAAGTCCTGCTAAACTTACAGCTGTGTAGTGACACTGTGACTTTTAAGTCTTTTGCTGCCCTGGCGTTAGAGTGGAAGCTGAGCTGGAGGCAGCAAAGGACAGTGCAGAGGAAGGGATGGCACAGGCATGGCTGGAGAGGCTGCCCACAGGCTGAGTGAGGAGAAGACCTACCAGCTGAAATGATGATGGGGCAAAAAAAGAGTTGAAGCTATGATCAAAACACCAGAACAAAATAACAAATGCACCTGAGAAACAAAGCAGAAGTATTAGCTAAGGTACTCCTTTCATCAAAGTAGAGAAGAGACTAATATCTCAGCCCTAAAAACTAAACTGAAAATTTTGATCAGTCCTCTGAATGTCAGTTTTTGTAAATAGACTTGTACTACATGGTTTCCCTGGCTACGTAGGCTTCTTATCCCTCAAGGGTAAATGATTAATATAAATGATTAATGCATTCAATGGTAATCATTAAAGACTAAACATTTTGGATGAAATATTCTAGATCCTTCCATGCAAAAAGAATTATCTAATTTATTTAAACTAATTTATTTTTAGGAGGCCTTTGAAAGCAGGTACTGAAGCCATTGTATGTTGCTACATGTTTAACTACATTGTCTGTCCTCAGCTTTTTCTCAGTGTCCTTGTATGAGTAAGATTAAATAATACTGACAGTTAAAAAGCCTTGATTTAACTTGCATAGATATATCTGGAGATCCATGCCAGACCTGAGTTCATTTAAGATGTTGCTTGACAACCTGATCCTTTGAACTCAATCTGTACTTGATCTTGCACCTCTATGTTGCCATGGCTCCCAGATTAAATAATGTAGCTATTTTGCCCTAAAGGCACACCAACAACTAACATATTTGCAAAGAGGTCTTCTTGGTTGTGTTTTCAGGTCTGGAATACTGATGCACAAAGTCTCTTCATGCACAAGCATGCACATAATTAAGTTTCCTTTATAAACCTTCAGAATACTCTTTGGAAAAAAAAATAGGAAAGGATGTAACTGGAATTTCTAAAACTCCATTAAAATAATTGTTATGGTCTTTACCCTGTTAACCTTTATGATAATTTTCATAGTAGCTGTTAAATTGCTTCCTGAAATATGCCAGAACAGGTGACATTGGCAATTTGTTTTTCATTTTGCCACATCTTCAATGGGTAAAAGTGATTCCAATAAATCTTCACCAATAATTATGATCCCCTAAGAACATAACTGTGCCTTTCTTTCTGTAAGATGTAAGAATGGTAAAGGGCATACCATTGTCACACCATATGAAGTGTTCTTTGGAATATCATAAACAAAATACAACATCAAATAAGAATACATTTCATGTAGGAATCGGTGCATTAATGTATTCCTAATGTAAGCAGGTCTTCATGGAAAAGCATGGTAGTTTAAAAAGTAGCAGCAAAACATTTTCCTATGAAAGGCCGAAGCTGCAGGAGGTGATGGAAAGCTTTGTGATGTCATTTAGTACTTAAAAAGTCATGATTGCTAGCTATAGAATATACATTTTAAATTATTTTTCAAATAATTATCACATTAGTTTAGATTCAAACTGTGCAATATGCAGTCATAGTAGCAAACAGTTCCCAGCAATCACAATGTTTTCAAAGAGCTATCTGTAGTGAAGAAGAATATTCATGTGAAATGGGGCATTTTGTTTTTATTATGAAACTTTTGGTTGTGTAATTGGAGAAGAATACCAGATGAAAGAAATTAAATTAGATTTTATTTCAACTATTAACTATTTTGATAAAATTATTTTTCTTAATCTATTGCTTTTTCTTTTTTCCTTTTGTGTTCTTCCTCTTTTTATTTATTTATTTAGAATTTTTTAAGATCATGAAAATTTGGACTTTTTTCCCTTTTTTTTTTTTTTGAGAAAAACATGAACATTTTTTTAATGAAAACTAAATTTTGACGAAAATGCACTATCTTTCACTAGTGGAAAATATTTCATGTGTTTTCTATGGGTTAATTGTCTTGTGTATGCCCTGAAAGCATTATTGGAAGGTAAAAGGAAGAATGTATGTCTGATTCCTACAATCAGGGATACGAGTCTGTGTATCAACTCAAAACTAGAAGAGGTTCATTTTACAATTACCAAGTACTCCCAGCTGTCTGTGATTTAACTCTGAGAGTTAGATACTTATGTTTTGCTATAAAATATAAAATTCTGCTGTAGTTCAACATTGCTTAAAAAGACATTTTTCAGCCAGTTTAGATTTTTCTTTTCTGAAGAATACAAAATTTTGTCTAAACTAAAAGGTGACTTCTTTTGTGATATTTATTAATGCTCTGTGAGTATTCCCTGCCCTCTGCCAATGTGAAGTCTGTTCTTTTTTAAAAGGTTTTGGAGCGTGCATTATTTCAGTGTTCAAAACTCGTTATTGTTCCAGTCAGGGTTTCAGTAGGGTGCTCTGTTATTGCCAGAGCACTGTTAGCTCCCATTCAGCTCAGTGTTAGATAACACAGATTCTTGAACCAGATTACAAAAACAGAGAAAAACCATGTGGCTGAGGAATTAGTCTCTATCATATGTAGTACTTTTACCACATTCATATCCTTGAATTTATAGGGTGTGCAAAGGCCTCTCACATAAGAGGTCCGAGATAGGGAGCAACTGCATTCCTCATGCTGGAGGAGTTCATCAGATATAGTACTGATTCCTAATGATGAGAAAGAAGGGACTCTAGTGTTTTCCTGTGTTTCTGGTGGTTTTATCCTTGCCTTGAATAACAAGATAGTACTGAAATAATACTGAAATAATACTGAATAACACTGAAACAATGGAGATTAATTTCCAAATTAAACTCATAACTATTCTGCTTTACTATGATACATGTGATCTTTTAAAGAACATCTGAAATTCCATTGTTTATCAGTCTGTCTGAGTTCCTTGCATCCACATTTTTTGGCTGTTGATCCTGTTTAAAACAGTTTATTAAGTGTAATCTACTGCCCACATCAATACTAATATACTTAGCATTAATCTTCTGTGTTGTGTTGCAAGAGCTCTGATTCTCCTGCCTCCTCTCACTAAATGCTTGTTTGCCATCAATCAAGTCATCATGACATGCCACTTTTTTTTTTTTCCCCTTTCGTTCAAACATGATGCACAGGCTTCCCTTATAAATGAAGCAGTAGGAGCCCTGAAACTGTCAACCCCAGTGCCAGGGTTTCCCCAAAAGGAGAGATTTTTTCAACACAGAAAAGCCTTAACAAAACAGATAAATAAGATAAAGTTCTAGATTAGGGCTTGGGGTTTTGTTGGGTTTTTTTTTTTCTTGGTTTGTTGGTTTTTTTAAATAGAATAACCCCCAGCCCTGTTCTACCTGGGACAACCGGAATTGCCAGCTCTGTCACTTTGGTAATTAGTAACTGGAGGCAAGGCTGCTTTTTCAGCCCAAAAGTCAATCTTCAGTCGTGTGATTTCTAGTCCTTCAAACCATCACACCCTTCCCCTGTGATTGTTTTCTTTATTCCCCAGGAGTAGGCCACTTTTGGACACATGCCCCAGCAGTATTTAGGGGCAAGGGTTGGGGGCTTTGCTCTCTTTCTGCCACCCTTTTACTGAAGTGGGCAGCCCCAGGAGTGTCCTGGCTCCTCCCCTTCACAAAGTTTCTCTGTTTCACCCATCCCTCACATGTTTCAAGACAGATTCTGTGTGACAGAGCAGAGGGATGGGAGGGAGGAAGGGGGAGGAGAAGTTGATGGGATTTTTCTGGTTTGCCCTACCAACTGTTTGTGAAAGGTACCAGCTGATACCTCTGACCTTCTCCATGTCCATGCCTGTCTGCCACCTCCACAGTGGAGGAGGAATACTTTGCAAGAGGCCTTTAATTGACTATGTGTCGCCTACAGACTGGAGAGAGATCAAAATATTTCTCACTGGCAAAGTTTTAAAGTAGAGGAGGTTGGCGTTTTCCCATCACAAGGAGCAAGCAGGTCAGCAGGAGATAGCCAAATGGTGTTATTTCTTGTAGTCACACCCTGAGAATTTAAGTGTCATGTTATACTAAACGGCCTGGCATATATTCCAGGGGATGTTTGTATTGCTTTATAAAACTTTGATAGTATGTTTGAAGGGATATCCATCAAGTTAATCAAAGTATGAAAGTGAGGACAGGAGGAGTAGGAATTATAACCAGGAGGGAATAAATAAATATAACCAGGAGGGAATAAAGAAAAACTACTTGCTAAGGAAGACACCCCAAAATGCTTTCTGAAACATAAGAGTTTAAAATGCCAGCTTTAGTTTAATCCCCAAAGAAGATGAAAGTAAGTAAGGGAGCAACCCAGACACTGGTGGGTCAGGAACCCTGTACAGCAGTTCAGGCTTGTGTTTAACTCCCCTTTCTCCAAAAAGACAAGGTGGAATGGAATCTGGGTGAAGGGGAACTTCAATTACTAATTGTTTCTTATTTCAGTGGGGTGCACTATTGCACTAGGATGACTGTGTTGTGACAGTTATAATTGCCCTGCTGCTAACCCTAACATGGAGATAAACTGGATTTTCTGATGAAAGATGCGAGACAGAGAACAATTATTTCTCAGGTGTCTGAGAGGAGGCCATTACCCATGGAATGCAAATTTTATTTTAAGTTTGATCTTAGTAGGAAGGATGCATTTGCATGACAAATTGAGAAAGCAGCAAGTAAAGAGGATTAAACATATACAGAATATTAAGAAACTTTCGAATAGATGGAGGCATGGAGATTTATCTTTCACTTGTATGGTTTGTCACTGCCCTACTAGACAACCGAGTGCACAACAGCTACTGGAGCTAGTTTTTGCATAAAATCAGAGCAAAATGAGAAGTGTTTAAAAGCCCAGACTCTTGAATGGTAGCCTAGAAATGGATGGCAGACTGCAGATGGGAGGGTGTGCTGAAACAGAATGCTTGGATATTGCTAGTGCTTCCAGTACTTTTGTCCAATTTAAACACCTGTGTCGTCTGTTTGCTGAACAGAAGGAGTTGCCTGACATGTTGCAGCTCAGATTTCCAATGGATCCTATGGCCTCTATGGAGCTAACCAGAATTCACTGCAGAGACATGATTTTCCTGCATTGCTATGTTTTCTTCTCACTACAAAAATCTGTTGTTTTTTTTTACAAGAAACTCTTCTAAGGATCTCCACATTAAAAAAATGGATTTCTCTAATAGAGAAGATTTGTTGGAATGAATTTAAAAAAAAAAGTGCTATGTGATGTTGGCTGACATAGTTTTGGCTGAGAAGGAAGTGGGCTGACATCAGAAGTTAGTGATGGCTGTGGTGAATGGCTGCATTCATACTATGGTGGCTTCATGTCTGCCAATCACCGTGTTACTAAAAAAGGGACAAAAAACTGAGGTTAGTATTGCAAATAAAATTTAACATATTTCAGTTTCCCTCCTGAAGACATTCTACCCTGTGTACAAAATGTGGGTTTTCTTGGGGGTATGTGTATTAGGGGGTTGTTTCTTTTTCATTGCTGCTGGGTTTTTTTCAGTCAAGGAAGCACTCATCTGCAATGAATATGATTTTTGACTTGTGCTTGAATTGCAAATTACAAGACTCAGATTATGAGATGTCTGAAAGTTTTTCTATGTCATTCAAACCTTTGTCTCCTTGCTTACTTCACATAGCAAATTAATACTGAATCTTATAATAGATATACATAACTCAAATAACCTTGATGTGAAGAAACTCCTCTA
Organism: Acridotheres tristis; assembly: GCA_037013685.1. Taxonomy (NCBI): domain Eukaryota; kingdom Metazoa; phylum Chordata; class Aves; order Passeriformes; family Sturnidae; genus Acridotheres; species Acridotheres tristis. The sequence goes on from CM072884.1 coordinate 93,850,431, forward strand.
ATTATGGTAGATATATCCCATATTGCCAAACTGGATGGTGAGATGGAGTATGCTAACTTGCAATCAAAACTCAAGGAAAGCTTCTGATAAATGAATATTGACTGCAAATATGTGACTTTAAAAGAACTGATTAAATATTTTGTTATTAATTTTTCAATAATTATTCATATTGGTCTGCACAGAATTGCTCTTCTAATCATGGTAACACAATAGCCCACACCATATAATCTTTACAAGACACCAAAAGAGTCCCAGAATCCAGTGGCCTTTTGGAGATAGATGCAGTAAAAAAAATCAATAATTTGTTGTTTTACATTTTTAGCTCTCACCTCTCAATAATCTTCCTTGGTTTCTGTGCTAATATATTATGTTTTCTGGTATAGCAGCTCTGGTTTTATGTTTACAGCACTCAGAAAATTATAATGGACTTACCTCATTTGAAGGAAAGTATAAATGTAAAACTGTATATACATTGACTGCAGCCCTTCAATTTTGAATCATTCTTTTGGTAATATTTGTATAAATTTTGGATTGGTAGTAAGAAGAGAAAACTCTATGAAAAATCAGTTTTAATTTTGGTAATTTTACAGAGCACAATATCAGTCATACAGCTCAAGAAAAGCTGTACCAAGAAAACTATGAAGTGGTGGAAGTCTCCTGTTTGATATGTTTTTCCATTGAAGAGAGAGAACCAAATACCTTGGAGAGTTTTAGCCACTTAGAAGTCAGATAATTTCAATTTAATCAATTTCATCAATTTCAGTCCATGGAACTTTAGCATCTAAATGACTTTGGGGATGTGAGTGAAAGAGACTCTACACGTTTAATAACTATGTTCAGCCACACAGATTAACACCTATAAAATGTCTCTGGGCTAAATTTACTCAACTGCAAAGGACTCATAATTTCGCTTTATGGCATTACTTTAGAAGTTATTTTTCTTAATTAAACAGACAACTTCATTAAGTCATAGTTTCGTTTTTTTAAAAAATCATATATGATTTAATGATGCCATCACAGAATCACAGAACAGTTGAGGTGGGAAGGACCTCCAGAGTTCTTCTGGTCCAGCCTCCTGATCAGGCCAAGCCACCTAGAGCCAGCTGCTAAGAACCAGATATTGTGGTATTTGAATATCTCCAAGGATGGAGAGTCCATAATCTCCCTGGACAATCTGTGCCAATGCTCAGTCACACTCACAGGAATAAAAAGGTGTTTCCTGATGCAAAAAGGGAACCTCCTGTGTTTCACTTTGTGCCTGCTGCAACTAGCTCTGTCACTGGGTATCACTGAAAGAAGTCTCTATGTATTCTTATACACAGAAATGTACATTTAAAAGACAAATATTTACCCATTATTATTAATCCCAGATTTATCCCTCTTGCTACCTATCTTGTTTGGTATAACATGGAATTGATACAATTGTCTTAAGTGGATATTTTAGAGTTTTTGTTATGGGAAGTATAAATAAAAAATAGTTTTGAGTTTTATTCTTATATGTTTCATGTTTCTTGCTTTCTCTAAGTAATTATTGCAGTAAAATAATAATTCTGGTTCTGCAGATGTGTCCTCGAATTTGAGCTGTTCTTCCACAAATGAAAAAAAATATATACTTCTATTACAGAGCTGAGAGTGCTGAAATAGGTTCCAGGTGAAGTACGATATCACTCTAGGACTTCTGTTTGGTTCCTGGATAAGAAAGTATAATTAAAGCTGGATGTTTAATGCACCTCTTGGATTCCTGTAGACAGTGCAATGAGAGAGAGTCAGGTGCTTCTAAAGGACTTCACATAAAGTGTTTTCCTTCCTTGAATACCAACACTGTTAAACTTTTGCTACAACTAGATTCAGTCTCTTCATAGTTCTTGCTTCTTGTTCATGTAACTATACTAATTTGATTCTTGGTAGGAAATAACTATAGGTATTTTTCTTCATTTTACCATGTCCTAATCTGTGGGCATTTGTACCTCTTTTTATGATAATAGTTCCTGCACGCTGGGTTTTATGGAACAAAATGTTGGTTGAAACACGCAAAGCAGAATTTCCATACAGTGACAATTTATATGTAGCATGTTTTTCATAAGCATCATTCATCCTATGGGTCCATTTGTACATTGCATCTTATGACTTTAGGATGTTAGATTTAAAATTGCCCTTTAGATTTCTCTTCTACTTCTCATCGGTCACATAGTTGGAAGAAAGAACTGTAGCACATAGTAAATAGCAACAGCTGCAATAGCAACAGCAGCAGCAATAATGCAATTTTCCTGTCCGTGCCTATGATGAAATATAAGATTGCTACTTGCAAAGTGCCAGCTGCTGGCACTTCTTTTCTTCTTGACTAAAAGTGAATGAAAAAGAAATGGAACAGATTATTTCTGTGACACACCAGTTACTTCACAGATATTTCAGCAAACGTAAGGGCACATTCCATAGCTGAATATATTTTACCCTTGGATACATTCAATTTGTATTCATTTTAGAATTTACTCTGTTAATTAGAAAAGGTTATAAGATTAGTAAGTAGTCATTGCTAATGTATGCAATGGAATATAGGCTTCAGTTGATGTTTTTTTTCCCCAAAGAGCCATTATAGATTAGTTCATACAAATCATAGTGAGAAGTATATCTTATCTTTCAAAGCAGGTCTTTATGTTGCTTTGTAATCTCCGAATAATTTCTAAAATCCCTGCTAGAAAAGCCAACAAAAATCCAGCAAACCATACCCTATGGACAAAAAAATGATACATTGAAACTTCATACACATTTACTGTAGAGCTCATTTTCAAGGATTCTTTGTAGATGTATAATGACAGAGCTTAGAAACACATAGAGAATACTATAGCCTGTGAAATTACTCTTACTTGTTAAAAAAAGTAGTATTAACTACAGTCTGACGGGTTTTTTCCAGTTTCAGGGCATGAGGCTGACGCTTGGCATGTGTTCCAACCCCAGCCTACATCATGTTTGAGATTCATGATGATGACAGTGACCCAGGAGGGCAAGGTGCTCTCTGTAGTTCAGCAAGATCAATGTGCCCAAATTTCAGCTGACAAAAAAGAAGGTCAGCCAGTGTCCTCTTTTTTGTGGCCACCCAGAGCGGGGTTCACTACAGAATGGTGTCAGGATGGCCTCTAGATAGGTGATTTCCTGATCGGATCACTCGGATATAAAAAAGGCTCTTAAGAGTCAGAATTTTTGTAGCTGGGAGGTGAATCATCCACTACAGATGATCTCATCTCCACTGCGGGTGAAGAAGAAAGAATGAAATTTCATCATCCAACCTCTTACTTTTGCTATGGATAGAAGAGACAGGTCAGATTTTAGCTAGACCTGGAATCATCTCACATGTCAGTCATACTTTAGTCACTTTAATTTACCATGACATTTTCTTTGTCTGACACTGTGGGAAAAAAATTGCAGCTTTTCTAGATGTTTATGAACACAGACCCACGAAAATACTCAGAAGCTCATCAACTTTCTCTGCTACTTGTAAATTATCTTGAGATTTCCTCCGACAATTTTTCAAACAGAAAACAATTATCTAAATCTATCCTTTCCCATCAAACATGTTTCTTTCAATATGCAGACATCATTTAGATTAAAAAACCCAAACAAACAAACAAACAAACAAAAAGGAAATATCCCCATGCAGACACCTAATTGTAGGTGTCAATAATCTGAACGCTAACTCACAGGTCAGCTATTTCAGGAAATAAAATATATACTGATGCTTCCTTTTGTACTCTCCCCCATAATTTTGGAAAATGTTACTGCTGAGAGAGAGTTTAAAGGGTATATCAAGAGCTGTGAGTTTTGCAAATTTGAAAAGTAAATTTTAGATTATTTTTTCAATTTTTATAATTTTTGTAATTTTTGAGTGGTTGCAAATACATAACTTGCAGAAATTATGTAAAGTAGGATTTTAGCTGCAAAAAAATCCATTATGTTATTTGAGAGGAAAGTCTGTGGGACCCTTAAAAAATTATATTCAAACAATAAATTCACACATGATCCTTTAAATGCTTTGATATCATAGAGTTAAATTGATTAAGGAAATTAACATTAAAATAACAAAGCAAAACAAATTTTTATGTAATAAATGGAATTTGATAAATAGTTTAGCTCATGTAATTGGTATATCCGATATTTCATTAGTAAATATAAGGAATATTGAAGGCAAGGCAAAAATTCTGCCTAAGACAATTGCAACATCCAGTGGTGCAATAATTAAATTAATATCAGAAACAATTTTAGTTGCCCATTGAACCATCCTTTATTCTGTTCATTGACTTTTTCTTCCCTGAGAATAAAACCTGTATTTTTCTCTATACTTTTTGGTGCAAATTATTGTGGTGAAATATAACTCAGAAATGTATAAACACACTTTCAGGAATTCAGGTCCACATATAGATATAGTTTTAAACAAAACACTGTCCATCTTTTGTAGGCATAAAAATCTTTGTGCATTGTGATCCCTTAAGTGGGCCCACAACTTCATGTGTAAAAATAGTCTTTATTAAAAACACATCATAGTTCTTTATTGTCCTGTAACCTCTTACTGCTTTATATAAATATAGATTGTAGAACTGTTATATTAGAAATTAAATATTAATACACAATGTGCTTTCAAAACACAAGCTTCTAAATGCAGTTAATATTTTACTTTTAGTGCTCAGCTGAAAATCCTTGTGACTTTTCAAAATAAATATGAACAACCACTGGACATTTTCATTTATGAGTAGAGGCTCTCCACATTAGTCTGTGATGACATAACAGTTAATAGACAGATTTTACAATATAGTTTAAAAGAATCAAAACCTACTGTGATCTGGTTTATCCCTCTACAGTGCCGTGTCACTGGGTATATTGATCAAGCACAAGGGGCTTTTTAACTGGAGACCAAACTTCCACAGATTTCAGTGAACACTTACAAAAATGATCAGTTAAAAGAGGTTTTGTGCAATGTTTAAAGATTTATTTGTACATTTGATTGCAATATAGTTACACAGTCATTTAAATAAAAACTTTCCATTTTGTACATGTATTAAATGAGATAACTAGAATATCAGCTTGTTTGTAGTAGGCACAATATAAAGTAAGACTATGAATTACTTCTGTTTCTCAATTATGTTGGTTTTACTCTAAAATTCTGTTTGAAAAAGAAGACATTCAGATCTCATACAGGTTTTAGGAGGACACTAGAGATTATCTAATTGTAATATCTATTATTCTGTTAAGAAGATCTTCTTAATCATCAGGTTTAATCAGAGGTGTCTGGTCAGGTGAACACTGTTTTCACTGCAGTGATTGACCTACTTTGTCTTTCACAAATAGCTATGCAGAACAGCAATATCAGGTGTCCAGATGTTAAAGGTAAGTATCATCACAAAGCATGCAGTTAAAAGGATTAAATTATCATCCCATATTATTAAAAAAACCCAAAAACAAACAAAAGAACCCAAAAGCCAGCAAGCCAGCAATAGCTTCCTGAATGGCCATACTTGAAAATTAGCATGTTTTATCAAAGCTCTGATATTAGAGCTCCAAAAACAGAGGTTAAAGTTAATGGAGAACTGCCCGTGCCTACAGAGGAATGTGCTGATAATTTTCAGTGCTTAAGAAGCACAGACAAAGGAATTAAATCCTCATAATATAATCCTCCTTTTTGGAGATTATACATAAAAGTTGTGTCATCCGAAGAAGCCAGTTTCTGTCTGGTTTGAAAAATTTTTTTTTTTTTAATACACCTCTGAGGAAGAACAACCAATCTGAGACATTACAAAGAGTACATGAGCTCACTTCCCTTTGTTCATTCAAAAAGGGAACAATACAGCAGAAAGTAGGATTATGATGCTTGTTCCTCTATCATCTGTCTGACAGCAATAGGAGAGATCCTTAACAACTCAGCTCAAATGGAGAGACTCTAAAAAAGCAGAGTGAAAACTGAGACACAGAGCAGCATTCCAGCCTTAGGAATGATGTTAAGGAATCCCAGATGCTACATGAGAAACAGAGTTAAGGGAGGAACAGAGTTACTGGGTTCACTCTGAAAAGAACAATATTGATTGAGAGATTTAGGCGCAGGATTAACTGTTGGGCTAGGAGTGAACAGCTCTGTGTTCATTAAAGATTTCTGTCTCTCTTGGTCACATGCACATACACACTTTTTCGATTTAGGTACCAATTATTTCTATTTCAGCTTGCTGTTTGTTTTGCTGTTTCCCCAGCAGATATTTAAGATTATAGAACATGGAAATTTGATCTTTTTTGATTCTTAATGTCTCATATTTTCATGAGATTACAGAAGAGTTCTGATTGAAGAGAATTAATCTCTGGCAAAGATATAAAAACGAGCAAACAAAAAGCATTACCTCTCCTTTTATAACAGAAAACCACTGCATATACATTTACATGTATAAAGTGCTTCTGCCAGAGGCGCTTAAAATTGTCATTAATCCTTCTTTTTAATTTTGTAAAATCTTCCCATGCCAATGCTTTCCAGGCTTGTAAGTAGAAGCTGATAGTGAAGGCGTGACCTGGTCCACCATGAAGCAGTACAGTATAGCAAGTGAACTTCTAGAGAATCTATAAATGTCAAGACTGTTAACTATTTCACTGTTCATCAAAGCATGTCAGGGAACTGAGAGAGTTTGTTCTCTGAAGAGGTGCTCAATCAGCTGTAACTGACAGATCCTTTTTATGCCATGAATTTATAGCTTTGGGGAGTGCATTTATTTACCTTGTTTTTTCTTTCCCCACCATTCAGGAGCCCAGCAGGACTCCACAAGGCCTCTGGCAGGGCATGCCTCTTGTTATGAGACCAGGTTTCAGACACTCTTAACCAAGTTGTTTCCCACTTGAGCTTGGTCGCAGACATGTGGTGCCCCTTGGAAGACACAGGTCTGGAGCTGTTCACTGCTCAGCTGAGGCAGCTGGAGAGCTCAAGTCCACCCTTGCAGTTTTTGATGTAGCTACACTTCTTTTGGGGAAAGCCCTGCCAGGTAGGAAGCTTAATGAGAGATAGAGTTTTCTGGTATCAGTGTCAGGTATTTCAACTTATGACAAGCTAAGTCTGAAGAGCCAAAATAGGGCTTATAAACATGTTTCAGATACTGCTGCTCTCCTGCTCCAGACATTTCTGGTAAGGGTAGACTTTGAAGAATAATAATGTACTGTTGCCCTCATTTAATAACTGTGTTAAATCGAAGTCCTAATATCTGAGAAATGCTTTGAAAATGTGAGGCTTTCAAATAGTTGGAGAACAGTCTAATGAATAAGTGGTTGTAGATCATCTAAGGACTAGAAAAGCTCTACACAGGACTCCTATGATACTTTATGGAGGAAAACGTTCAAATGTGCCATCAGAAGACACATAATGTGTTCTGAATAGAATGCTACTAATGACTGTTGTGTATGCACATACCCACCATACAAAAGGCTTAGTTCTCTAGTTAGAAAATGCATGTTGGAAGATGGCAGTCTTTTGTGATGAGGAATAGTGGGTTTGATTCTTTACATTGGACTGCTGACCAAGGATGTCCAGTTTTGTGCTGTTTGATCACAATGCGACTGTATAAGTTTGTTTACCACAGCAAGTGTCTTCAGATTAAGAAATCTGATTGACAAAAGAAATATCAACCTGGTCAAACATTAAATTAATGTGTTTCCTTAAGAAGAAAGAATTAGATGTAAACTCTGGACTGGACAGCTGTGGCCAATGAAAAACATCTGCACCTGGTATGACATAAGGAGGGCAGAGCTGCTGAAATATCTTGGAGATGAGATAGGGTCCAGTGGGGCAGGACAAACATCACACAGTAGAAGAACTGTAAGGACTGACCGATGATAACAATTTACGTGTTCTCTTTTTTTTTGTTCTTAAATTTTTTGATACTCCCCTAGCCACTCCTTTGCTCATGAGCAAACAGCACATCTTTATATCAAGAGGTCTAAGCTGTACCCACAGAGGAAGGAGCAAAGTCATTCTGTCTCTGTCCACACTGCTGTAAGTGCCCTGTTCTTCCTTCCAGCACTGGATCAGGAAACTACACCATTCAGTTTTAAATTGAACAAATGCTTGTAATTTTTTTTTTTTGAGAAATCTTTACAGCCTTCTTTTAATTTTATCAAGGAGATTTCAGTGACTAGGATTCCCATGATGGCTTTTTTCCACCCACCCCTCATGATTCCTGTGACACACCTTTTGCATAGTACCACCCAAGAAAAACAACCCCCTTATGCAATTGGAAGTATTGTTTCATCTTCAGTTTCTTGATTTGCCAGAGGCCATGAGAGCTTATTATGAGCAGGTGGTGGTAGCCAAAGTCCTAGACTTTGCTTTATTATTTGTGTGCATTTACAACCTTTCTGTGTGACAGTCTCATTTAGTCAGTGCTACAGGCAATCTCTGTCTGTACTTAAAATATCTTTTAACAGCTACATGTAGGGAACAATCACAGGGGAAGGAAAAAAGGCATACAAAAGCATAGAAAAAAAAACCTAGAAAGGAATTGGAGCCAGAGGAATTCATGGCTGGCGTTCTTTTTTTACCTAAAAGGACACAAATTTGCGGAGCATGCAGAGCCTGCTTTTACCGATTCTATTTTTGTTGATATTTTGTCTGTTGACATTGTTTGCTTAAAATAATTTCTCAGGAGATACCTGGTTTCAACTGGCAGCAAAGTAGCTCTGAAACTGAAAAATTGGATTATTCTCTACAGAAGACAACTACTTTATAAAGCACATGAAATATCTGTGAATCTTGGCATTATATATTGGGGAGTGTGACAAGTTCCTATAAACTCACAGACACAACCAAGAAATAGTGCTAAGAAAATATTTTTCTCTCTTTTCAAACCTTCAGCTGGAAAGACTGGGGGGTTGTATCTTTTATGTCTTCTTCTAGTACTCACTGGAATGTTCACATTTAAAAGTTATTTTATGTCCTTTCTTCCCAAAGTCCTTGTAGCACTTATTATCTCACAAAGTTTGCCTTATCCTCTTCCTGCCACCCTGTCACCACTTCAAAAATTCTAAGCTAGGGCTGAGAAAAATCATTTGCTCTGTGTAATCCCAGAGTGAAGACCTTAAACTGGCAAACAGAAACCAATTTATAACCTCTTTACAAACTATCCCTTCCTCTGTTTCCATTATTTTCTGTAGATTTTCTGTGCTATAGGTGCTTATAAGTATTTTGACTGAGTGATTAGGCAGAAAGTGCAGTATAGTCCAGTTTGTCACTGGACATGCTCCATCAGGACTGTCTGACATCCTGCCTGTTTCTGATACTTATCTAAATCCCGATTCATTTCCTTCTTTCCCCACACCCATGCTGCAGCTTTGAGATCATAATAGAAACAAGTTTCAGGATGTCCTAGTTTCTTGAGGGATAAAATTTAGCATTTTCTTCATCCCAGAAGTGTAGGATGGTGAGTAGATTATAAGATTCATGTTGTCTCCATTTTCAAGGTGTTTTTATTTGTTCAACATATTGGCTCACTGAGAAGCTTTAAGTGTATTAGAAAGGAAGACCTACTCAGGAATGTAGAAAATAATGTGGTGTTCCTCATACCCAGTAGAAGAAAATATTTCATTGTATCCAATGTGCAAAGGATGATGATCATTTTCCCAGTCTTTTTACTCTCATATTACAAGGCAACAATAGCAGAAATATGTGCATATTGCCCCCTATACCCGTGCAAGAGTACCCACACATGCCCACATATTTTTCTAATTTTTCCCTTATATATCATATCTGAATTATAAGAAGCTTTTGCTTTCTCTGTTCCTCAATTTATTCTGAACAAATATTTTTCTACCGTCATAAAATCCTCCAGTAACTGGGATTTTATAACCTGCCTAAGTACTCTTTTCTGGCGCTTCACTAAGTATTCTTAACTCAAATAATTGTCTTCTAATTCCGAAGAGAATTTTGAAAAATAAAACGAAACACCCACACAGACTTCATTGCTTCCAAGTAATTTTTACCTTACTCATCTCTGGCAAGATTATTTTTAGATGTCCATAAAAAATATTTAAAGTTGTGCTGACTCCCACTGGCTCCTTCTACACTCAGTGGAGAAAATGAGACATTTCTAGACTTCTATTCATCTGGGCTATTTTAGCTGATCAGTAGGATTAATCACTACCTGGAATTTCCAATTTCACTCACTTAGCTCAAGTAAATTAAGACATAGAGCTAGAGCTTTACATTTACTCTGGCAAGTTCTTCCTAGAAGAGAACATAAAAAACAATGTTACTACTTAAGAATTTCTGAATTAAAACCAGTCTTTGCTATGGTATCCTGAATCAGCCAATAGCATCACAATAGCTGTTCAAATATACAAGATTAATCTGGTATCTCACAGTCAGTTCAAGTATAAAAACAAAACCCAAAAGAGGAGGAAATTTTTTTAAAAAAGAAATTATCATAAATTAAAGATGCCCAAGGGTTTTTAAAAAAATATATCAGTACATTTACTATGAGGATGGAGAGTAGATGCATGAAAATGAGAAAAGGAATGAAAATTCTTCTGATTCATATAATAAATGAAATAATGATCTGCTTTTAAAGAACTTAGAATTTAATGAAAAACTGAACTAAACTAAATAAATGGACTTCTAGCTCTTAAAATAAATATGGAGTAAACTTTCCAAACATTAATATTTTCAGAGACAGTAGTGATGTGAGGGCCTCGAAAGTGAATGTCTACACCCTTGGATTTGCCCTTTGTCTCTTCTCATCTTACTGTGCAGCAGTAACACAAGCAGTTCAAGCCATCAGAAAGTAATGTGAAGACTTCAATCATAAAACCCCTTGGGGGACATTCAAGCCAATGACTGAAAGAAATAAGGAAAAAGAAAACTCTTGCTTGTATTTCTCTTTCATGCTGAGAAAAATTTGCTCACATTTTTGCAAAAACACAAATTTTAAAACAGTCATAGTTGTCAGTCATGAAGTTAAGCATCCAGAGTTTTTCTTTTTTTTTAAATGCATGGAGTTTATACCTATTTTTTTCAAATTCCTCTTTTTCCCAGAAGCCTACATTATTCAACACAAGAGAGAAATTATGCAAAGAATTAGCAAATTTTCAACATTTTTCTTTTATGCCTTGAACAAAAGGTTCCACTATATGAGGAAGAGGCTAGAGGCTGTTTCCAGCCAACATCTCCATTACCATTTTCAATACACACCTTGTAACGAGGTTTGAGAATAAGAAGTGGAAAGCCCATTCAGGCATCTTCAGAAAATGTTAGAAGAACGCATTTTTTCACAGAATAAAATTTATAATGTAAAGCACTGATCAAGATAAATAGTCAAATACTTGCAAAATGTTACATATGACCCAGGCTAACTCTACAACTACTTTTTCCTTTTTGTGGGTACGAGGTTTGAGCCAAAGACATTGGGGAGCACTGGGATAAGTTAATTTTTATCTGAAATAAAAATATGTAAACACGAAAGGAGACAGAAGGAAAATACTACATACACTTTAGCAGAACTTGCTGTTTATTATTTCTTGTTGAGTTACTGAAAGTGGACACTTTTCAAAGTAAAAGCCTGGCTGAATATTTTTGCAGCTCAGTGTGCTGAGAGGCACTGAGGCATCCTTGAGGCTGACACTGGGAGTTCTGGAACATAGAAATATCTAGAGAAGTGTGCATTTGATTAACAAAAATAAACAGCTCAGTAACTTCTGAACTGTGAATCAACAAATGAACACTACTTAGCTGTAAAAGATTGAGTTCTAAATGAAAAAAAAATATTTGCTGAATTTGTGATCACCCAGAAGAAATTTGCATTGCAGATAAGTGACACTTTGAAAGGGTCATATCAATTCTTGTGTGTGTTTCAACACTGCTGAAGCTTAATTTATGTACTGTCATTGGAGAGAGGGAAGTATAATGGATTTTTAATTATTCCAAGTTTCAAAGAGCAAATGGGAGGTAGTCCAGTTTCCAGACAAAGAAGGAAGAGAATTAAGAGTTATGAAGAGCAAATTACACGGTCATATCCTGTTAAAATTTTCTTGGGAATGTGGCATTCCTATTTTTAAAAATGTTTACATTCATTTCTTGATTCACTCCCAAGGTACAATGCTTTATCACATTTTTTAAATGGTTAACAAGGTTGCGTGCACAAAATTAACTCTGGTTTGTTTATATTCCCACATACCTCCTCACTTTTGGATAAGTAGGTTGATGTACCCTAAAAAGGCAACAAAGCTCTTCTATTACATTTAATATTTTGGGGTTTTCTTCCAGTTCCTTGACTAAAGAAAGTAGAAAGGTATTCACATACTTTGAAAAATTTCTTTGTTCTCAGATCATGAAAAAAGGTTTAATGGGATTTTCAAGCTTAAGTTCACTCAGCAGCTGCTAGCACTTAGGATGGGAATTTTAAGAGCCAGATTGATACTCTGGTTCTGGAAAATTATTGCATTGGTGTGGTTTTGAATTTGAAATATTTTTGTTCAGTAATAGCTGGTTGATTACAAGGCAGATAGGAGTACTTTTCTGTACCTCTTTATTTCTTTGTGTTCCCTAATAACATGATCCAGCATCTAAAAAAGGTCACAAAAAATCTTAATAATTTTGATATGGATTTAGACCCTCACAATGCACAGAACATTTTTCCTCCCTAAATGTACCAAAGCTCTACCACTAAAACTAATGTTTAGCATACTCACTGCTCTCCCAACACACATCTTTTCAAGTCTTCTATGTTTTGTTTTTCCTCTTTGCATCCTGGTTTCCACATTTGACATGGGCTTTCATTAAAACAGGTAAACTTCTTTGCATTCTTTTTTAGTTCCATTCATCTAAATACAGAAAATTTTTATGATTAGACAGAACTCTGAATAGTTTGAGTTTTAGAAGATATCTGGAGATCTTACAAGAAAATATTTTATTGAGAAATTTAGAGCTGTTCTGCTTTTTGTTCTGAAATATTGCAACAAACCCTGTTGGTGTTTCATCATTTCCAGTTCCATCTGGAACCCATAAGGCAAATTTGCATACATAAAAATAAAATGTTATTTGAATATTTCAGACCTTCATTAAAGGCTTGGTCTAATTTCAGGTCTAATCACAGATTAAACTCTAGTGGTGTTGGGGGACACTTAGATTTGGACTAGTTCATATCTAATTTTCATCATCAGGAAGACTGCCTTCTCTTGGGAAAAGTCAATAATTAATAACTCTGCTTCTTTTTCTCAAGATTATTGGAAAGTGAAACTAGAAGTAAATGGATTGGATTCAAATACTTGTTAAGCCTTTTAATAGGCTTTGAAGAACTACAAGGAAAGGAAAGTAAGAATTCAAAGTCAAAGAGTTTGCATGCACCTATTGCTGATAATTCATATGATTTAGTGCAGAAACTTCTCCATTAGAGCATAAGACTGGTTGTGGCCACTCCAAATGAGTCTCTATTTGGTAGTGACAGCTATGCTTCAACCATAAAGGAAATAAAATATGTTTTTATTACCGTGTTAAAATTTTTGAAATAGATTGGTTCCATTGTTTTTTAGAACATTACTTCATTGTGTTTCACAGCAGAAAAATTCACACTGGGACCTTTTGAACACCCCTGGTGTCTGGAGAGCTCAGGCACAATTCAGAGGGCTTGCAATTGAGCTGTCTGGGAATCCACAGAAGGAAACCACTACTTCCATTAGTTTGAGTTATTAGTGTTTTATTCCTTTATTTTTCTAACACATACACAGTGTGTAATGGTTGATTTCTTTTCTCAAATTAGATTTAACAGTAAATGATAGCAGTTTCACCAGAAATGTTCATATACCACAGAGACTATGGCCACATCTGCTATCAATAACATAAAGTAATATCTGGGACACTCCAGAGGCTACTAAAAGTGGAAACAACATCTACAGTATCAAGTTCTCAAACCAGAAAATTATGAAATGGCAACATCATAAAATCCACCTCTGTGAGTAATGGATACAAGTCTCAGGCTCAGCCTTAAATATAATCTATTACTTCTGTTCCTGCCATTCCCTGGTGACGGCTGCTGCATTCTGCAGGATGGAGAATGCAAGCTACCACAAATGTGTGTTTGCTACTGTTGGTAGACTGTCTGTGAGAGCAACATACAAAAAGGGAAAACAGACAGGTACCATCCTTCCTGGGGAAGTTTTCCCAGAGGTGTTTCAACCTGCTTTGAGGGAAAGGTGTGAGATGACATCTCTCTATTTAGGAAATAGTGGTGGATGTTGGGTGAAGTTCTTTGGGAACAGAGAAAAGAAAAATAGTTAGCTTCTTCTAGGGTTCAAGATTATAGCAGATAAGTGTGGTGAGGGGTAACTAATAATAACATCTAGTTCAAAAATTATCTTTCGATCAAAATAAATATTTTTTATCAAGCAAAACCACAGAATCTAAAGGTGAATGTATTTATCCTTACTTCTGAACACTTGTGTAATTTTCTGCAACATCACAGGTTAAAAAGATACTTCATGTGGTTGGTGATTACCCAGCCCTCTCAGTTGAAGTCCTGCTCTTACTAATGCATCAAGCATTTACCTTGCAGGTGCATAAAGACTAGAAAAATGAGGACCAGAATAATGCAGTCAGTATGGACTATTAAAAACAGTAGCACCTCCCACCATATTGCAGCTAACCCAGCCTCAGAGAGGTGAAAATTGCTTCCTTATACAAATACTTGTTGCTACAGAAATAAAGCTGGGAGAGATCTGCGAATTACATTACCATCATGCACACGTTTTAAAATAAAAGCACTTATGAATAATGAGCAAGTTCTCTCAAGTCTTGACTTGAAAACCCTGAGCGTCTGTGATGCAAAAAATAAAAAGGACAGACATTTAAAAATTATGCCACAAAAGTGTACAGAGAGATACCATAGGTGCTGAATACTGTTCCCAATGCAGCAATGTAACTGGCTTGCAAACATGCAGTTATCCTATAAGGAGTTACCAGCGAGACTGAGTGATGAGAACAAGTAGTTTTTTGGAGATACATAAGTGTGTTGGACATACATTTTCACCCGATTCCAGTTTGCTTTTCCTTTCCAGGTGATATATGACCACTTGGGTACTGTTCTATCAGGAGTAAAGTTCTCCTTCTTGCAAATTTTGATGGGAAAAAGGCCTTTGGCGTGGGTCTTCCACACCCTTTATATATACTTGGTTTACTGGATGATGTGTACTGAATACTTGTGCCAGTTATCCTCAGAAATCTTCCAGTCTGATCCTAATACTCTCTCCTTTGGAAGCCAGTACAGTTCCAATAATGGGCATAGCTGTGGCAAATCTCTGTCATCTCCTCTGGTTATATCACTGCCATGACAAGTGCAATTCTTCTCTTTTCAGCACATTGACCAGGTTCATTCTCCTTTAACTAGTCTCAACCTAGTTATGATACTTTAACTAATAACTGAGGAGTTTCTTACTGACATCAAGAAAATTGATGAGAGTTAAAGATAAATTAAATTGCAGATGAAACCCTAGTGCCTGTTAGATACACAGATTTGCTATCAGTCATAGCAGGGTTGAGACTTCCTAAACAGAAAAGTAAAAAAGAAAAAGAAGAAAAAAAAGAAAGAAAATAAAAGCTTTTGGAAATATGTCAAGTAAAAAAAATATGTTTTAATTTTCTTTTTGTCATCACTGGGATATTAACCAAAGGCACCAAAGATCCTTGTGACATGATTGACAAAGTTTCTGTCTTTCTGCCTGCACTCAGAAAAACCCCAAGCACCACAACTGAACGTGTTAAGTCTGTTTTTTGGCAAAATTTACACTATGATCTGAAAGAGCATTTATAAAAAAAAACCAAAAAACAAGATGATTTTCTGACCAAGGTCTATATCCTTGCCTGGATTTCTTTGTTGTTCTGGTTAGGACATAGGAACAGACATCAGAATCAAGAAGCTATCACATCAAAGTTGTTTTCAGAGTGTTGCAATTACAAATTCAAAGAGTGATGCTGTTACAGCAGAATATATTTAATCATTTCTATATCATGGTATGAACACAGAACACACTTTAAAAGTCACCTAACTGAAAAGCTAGAAGATCTGACAATCTACAGAAATATTTACAAACAAAAATGCAGACATGACAACTTGCAATCAAAATCTCTTGAACAGAAATTCGCAGGAAATTGTTTAACACCAGAAACGTGATAAAGCTCACGGAAAGGTGGGATTAAATTAAAACATCTTTGAGACCATTTTGGTTTTCCTTCACTTCATATCTCTTTCATTTTATGTCACTGTATGTGTGAAGCTGCTGTAGAAAGAGAGAGAGTGCAAGAACCTTCCTTGCAGCTCAGAAGGCAGAGAGGTTCCCACTCTGTGGCAGTGTACAAGCTCCAAAACCTGCCATCTCTGCTGCTGTCCACAGAAGGCTGATGACCCTTTTATCAGTAAGATCTGTTTCTGTTTCCCTCAAGAAAACTTTATAGTCTGGGAAAACCAAAAAGAGCCATAGAGTAAATTTCCATGTGTTCTGACTTTTCTGTCTATGGAGCAGTGCTCCCAGTGGATTGGAAGTGATGTAGATCCTGTTTTATTGAGATTAGAGTGCAACACTAACTACGGGATCACATAGAGGTGGCAACAGCATTCTTTCACTGAAGGAACTCCATGAAAAACACACAGTTCTGTAAAATGAAATTTAAAGTTATATGTCAGTGAAATAGATTTAATGCTGAAAGTCTCTAAAAAGTTTCTTAGAATCCAGAAGCAACACATTTCCATTGCTTTAACATAATCTGACAATAAAATTTTTTATTAAACTGAAAATTTGAAAAATTTAATCAGAATATATTAATAGAAATCTGGTTCTTGAAAGTCAGCTGTGATTAAACAGATGTTAAGGAGCAAAGTCTTTGACAAATACCTCTGACAGCTAATTATTATTTTGCTTTAAAATTTCTTCTTTCAAAGCAAGGTCAGTGCAGGAGGATATGTGAAAATGAATTAAAAGAATGAGCTGTCATTTGACATTCTTTGCTATAAAATTAATAGTATGCATTTATATCAAGGTTATAACAACACAAATGTAATACATTCCATAAGCATCTTGGTTCATTTCATGATAAACTTTGCAGCAAAAGTGTCCACCCCCTAGATCATAAACTGCAATCATGAGTAGCATTTATGTATTTTAGATTGTGGAATGGATAGGAATATAGGATAATGAGTAGAATAATATACATACCAAAGTATTTAGACAGTGGTTATTTATGTTGTTGACATTGTATAAGTTATAAATAATTAAAATCTGTCATCAGCCTTATGTGTACTCATATTTGAGTGATCGAAAGAAAAGGAGTAAACATTTTACCATAGGTTCTCTTGAGAATGATATAGGCACATATTCATGTACATGTGTAATTTCTTCTAAATGCATAGATTGAATTCTTTGTTCTGTGAAATCCTTGAATCATAAAATTATTAGGGCTGGGGGGGACCTTAAAGATCATTTAGTTTCAACTCATCTGCTGTGGGGAGGGAACCTTCCACTAAGACCAGGCTGCTCAGAGCCACATCTTGCCTGGCCTTGAACACTACAGGGATGGGTTATCCATTACCTCTCTGGGCCACTTGTTTCAGTGCCTCACTCCCCAAGTAAAGAATTTCTTCCTAATGTCTAATCTAAGCCTTCTTTAGCTTAAGACCATTCTCCCTTGCTCTATCACTACATGCCCTCATGAAAAGCCCCACTCCTAAAATCATTAACTAGTCTTCATTTATAACTCTGCATATATGAATTAATAAATCAGGTCAACTTGTACCCATAGACTTCATCAGCACCTCAAAGAAAAGAAAAATGCTCTTAATAATATGCAGAATTGGAATTACGAATTTTTGGGAATTTTTGAACTACTGTAAATTCTGTAAAGGGTAATGTAATTATTACATATAAGATTTTGAATGAATGCCAGCAAACAAGATTTGGTAAGAATTCTCCTCATGGATTGAGGCAGTTTCTCTTTGTCCCATTAACTCTTTTGATTGAACTAGTGAAGATGTGATATGTTTCCTGATAGTACCATGGAAAAGGCCTATTTTCAATCTTGGTAAACAGGTTGTTACCTTCAAAAAAGTTGTGTGGGTTTTTGGGGGTTTGTTTTGTTTTGTTTTGTTTTGTTGTTGGTTTTTTTTTTTTTGTTGGATTTTTTTTTGTTTTTTTTAAAGATGAAAAAATAGCAAATAAGTAGTTTGAATCCTTTAAAATTTCATGCCTGACAAACACCTATTTATCTGGTGCAAAACAAAATTATGAATAATTTATTTCACTAAATATTATGGCATCACATTACACAGAAAACGTCAGAATGAATAGGTAAATACATGCCACTAATGAATAAAGATATAAGCTGCTGACCCACTGAAGTAGCACATCTACAAAGCTATGAAATCTTCTGGCACTGAAATTTTGTCTATCACATTCCGAGTGGCATCACCTCACTGTAAGGTGTCTCCAGTATAGGTTTAACATTTATTGAAGGGTATCTAGACCTTAAATTTATTCAGTCAAGACTTACTCAATGGCAACTGTGGCCTCCAGAGGTTAATTCATTCCACAGTAAAGCTGAATGTCGATTTGCTCAGATAACTGCATCCTAATCTCACGTGCCTTGTTAGTCTGCTGTAAAGGAGCCCCACACGTGTTACTGACATGTAAAGGTCTGTTTTCTAAATGCACCTACCACTCTTATTGTAGGAATCACAAGATCTTCTAAGAAAGGAAAAGTGGAATGCAGAGAACACCAGTTTTCTTTTTTTTAGCTTTGTGACGGTAGCCAAGCATCACTTCATGCTGTTAGTCATCTTGAGAGTGACAGCTGAAAAAAAATGAGAATACATGTCTCTTTGCTTTAGTGCTAGTTTACATCGATGTATTAAAGTAGGTCAACAGCAGAATTCACACTTCAGACTGATGAGAAGGAAGAGAATAAAATGAACTCTGTAACTTAAATGACAAAAATAATTTCAACAGAGAGAATAAGAAGTTTCAATGTAAGGGTGTATAAAATAACTATTATATAAAACTCTTTTAAAGTACTTTTTCTTGGACAGTTTTAATGGCAAACTTTCTTTTCTCTTAGGTAGTGACAAAGCAAAATTTAGGAGAATGCTTCATACCTCACACAAGACATAAAGTATTTTGTCAGCCAAAGCCATGTGAGGCCCAGAGTATGAAGGTCTGTCTCATAAACAGAAAGCAATTAGCTTTTGTATTTGCTTCTTTGTGCTTAAAATAAAGGATAATGCTAGATTAGAACATTAAATTTTTAAACAAATACAAAAATTAACCAGTTTAAAAGGAGGGCAAATATAATGGATTTATCAAATGAATGGTTATCCTGCAGGAAACGTTTTACTGACAGTTGTGTATATTTCTCTCTTTAAACATCCTTTTTCTGAGAATGTAAAGAAATTTAACAATGTAAATGTAAAGATAACATATCTAGGACACAAAGTATTTAGTACTTGAACACAATCACATATTGTACATATTTTATGTGGAATTTATTTTATTTTTTATTTTATATTTTATGTGGAATTTAATACAGGTATGTGTGTTTCTGTGTATGCATATTCTTCCTTAGATGAACCACACAAATGTCATCCTTTTAAACTATATGAAAGACAATGGAAACAAGAAAGGAAACATATACATTCTTACAAGTAAATGAAGCAATGACTAGAACATAGCGAGGCATTAAGTCATAATTCTTTTTGCTGAGACAAAAGTTCTCCTAATGGAGAGAAAACATCTGGTACTTAAGAAGCAGGGTTCTTGATTTTATCATCTCTTCAGACATTCAGAGACTTTTTGGCATCTCTAAATGACAGAAAATGACCAGAAGTGACAGAAGTGACTAACCAGAATCAATATATACTGTGTGCAGTGAAAACTACCACAAATGAAATTGAAGCATCCCTGCTAACAGAGAAACCAAAGAAAACTAGACTGAAGAAATAACGTTTACATTTACTTTATGATCACATCTGCATTTTGTCCACTCATACAAAACATCCTCCTGGCATCCTGTTCAGATTCTAACTTGAAAAGCATTGATTATTTTGGGTTAGAAACTAGGTTTCATAGTTTGAAAGAATTAATTTGGATTCTGAGGAAAGAGGACGCATTGTAAGTGTAACTACACAGGACAGATCTACAGTTTGCTTCTCATCTCTGGTGTGAACAGACCATCAGAGGGGAAGAGAGAAAAGATTTCTTAGTCCAGGAAGTTGTCTCCAATTACAATTATTAAAGATTGCTTATGTACAATAATTTGTGAACTGTATGGTTATGTCTACGTCACTTAATTACAAAATAAGATAGTTGTGCTATTCTGTTTGGTTGTATCCTATTTTAAGAACAGTATCAAAATAGGGAAAGCTTTTTCTTTATCTGAGATAGTTATGAAGGGGAAAAAAATCCCAGTATGGTGAAATGATGCAAGTCCTTCACAGCTGTGGGCTAGAGTTAGTCTAGGAAACTGCAAGTGATTCAGGCTGTTGACAGTAGACCAAATGATCCATGAAATATTCCAAATCTATGCTAGTAAGATCCTGTATTCCCCAAAAGTGGGTAGCCATAACCAAGCTATGAGTGGGTTGTGGTCCATTCCCACTATGAACCATGACTGGAAATTGTTTAGGAGAGCGTTAGTGGACAGTGTCTTCCAGAAACCAGAATGGACCCAGATTCCTGGGCTTGAGGAGGAAACTGTTCCAGGGACTATTCACACAGACATATATGGGGACAGTTTTCAAGACTTCTGAGTCTGCTATGTTTGCTTTGTCAAAGTCCCCCAATATGCTGCTGGTATCTTTTATTTTTTACCTTTCTCCCATCATCTGGCTTGCACAAAATCTTTGTGGATCCCTTCTCCATTTCTTCAGCTCTTCTGCAAGTTTTTTTACTATTATTGTTGCCTTCCCACCCTCTCTATGTGACTGTAACATTGCCTCTGCTGCTACTGCTTATCATAATTTGCCACTGATTTTTGGGTTCCATTCTTAGCAGAACTGCATCACCATGTTGGGACCCTGGATGATCCTGAGACACTCCATTGTCTACATAAATAGTCAGCAGTCCAAAGCTGTTTCTGGCCTTCTGTGAAACAATTTAGTTTTAATCTGTTGGCTAAAATTATTTGGCAAAATTTTATGTTGCATCACACTTCATATTAAGACTAGTAGGGAAAGACCTGACTGAGAAGCTCTATCCTAGGAGAGTATTAAAAATTAACATTGTGATTTGAAGCAGTCAAAATAAACTGGATATCTCAGCACGCTTAATGAGCTGAGTGCCTTAACAGTCCTAGGAAAACAAAAATAGGAATAAGCCCTTCCTGTGTCACATGGCTTTTAGCAGGAGATATGCCCCTAAGTCAGCTCAGCCATAAACACTGGGTTTGATGAGCCTTAGATCTTATTTGTGGGCTTTCCCAGCAGTGTGACTCATCAGGATCTAAGTCATTCTTTTTGATCTCAATAGATTTGTTCTGTCTTTAAACTGTTAGATTGCCATTTTATGTTATGTACTTATGTGAGTTAGAAACCGTAGCAGAGGAAAACAACCAAATCTTACAAAAAAGCGTATGAGATTGTAGCAGCGAACCTAAACTATACTGGGGATCCTGTTGAAATAAACTGGCATCTTTGCCTTCTGCAAAATCAAAGGCTTAAAATGAAAGTGTCTTCAAATAACACAGAAAATAATTTACATGAAATGACAGGGTTTTTCTTATCCACATAAGCCCATCTGTGCAATACAGAATATGACAGAAATAGAAATTGTAAGGCAAGGGGGTAAACATGAACATCAATGTTCATGTAGTAGGCCACCTGAAGTAGCACATGAGCAATATAAAGCTTTGCCTATTAACTTGGTGAGTGTGGTGGAACATACTCTGTGCCTTGGCTGGTCCATTTCTGTATTGATTTTGAAATAGTGTCACAGCTGAGTGATGGTCTTGGTTAACCTGTACTGTAGACTGTGCCTTTGGTTTCTTTAACATAGTTTATCCCACAGCATGCCAATATGGACATAAGCAAATAAAGGTAGAGAGGACCCTTCAAAGGAGCTTTCTTCAGCTAATTGCAATTAATTCCTGTACAGCATCAGAAATCTGTCCACTGAACTTATAGCATAGACTGGCAGCAGGCTGTCATGTTTGTGGTTATCCAGGCTCATATCCATAGAGAAGCTTGAGGAACTCTGTTAGATCATAATTGTTTGCAGAATCATTTTGTACATGGCAAACTCCATAAATCCAATACTTATCTTTCCTTTGATATTTAGCTTCTGAACCTGTTATGGAACTAGTCTCTGGCTTTTACTCATTTCAGGACTAGCACAAGAATCCCTTCATACGTGTTCTACGAGTAGCTGAAATTGGAAGAAAAGCATAACAAATGGCAGATTTGCATTAAAGATTTTGGCTCCAATTGTCCATTTGGTTCTTCAGGTAAAAAAAAAAATATTTTTCCCTCGGTGTTACAAGATGTTCTTTAACCTGTAGGGGACACAGAATTGAAGTTTCAGAAGTGATACTGTATGGCAGCAGCTATTTACCAATTCATAGCACAGACCATAGAGTTGTATGAACTGGGTGTTCTGATCAAACTGCTGATCTTGTTTGTTGAAGTGTCTTCCTCACACGTAGAGTCTGTATGATTATATCTTAACTTTTTAGACACACAGACAAATTGCTGAAGTCTGTTCCTACTGTAGTAAAGGCATAAACTTTGAATTTTACTTGAAATAAACACTTCCTTTTGAATTTGAAAACTGAATGAAATTGTACATTTTTTTTTGTTCTGCTGTGTCTAGTTAGTATGTCAAGCATCTATTCACAATCTCCTGTACTTTATTATGACAATAGAGGGAGGCCTACCATTTAAATGACATGATTTCCTAGGAAACTTGTTTCATCTCATAACTTGAGTACCTTCAAACCCCATAAAAGGTCTACAATTTGTACAATTTAACTTTTTGAAGAGTCTTGTGACCTTGAGGCAGATCTTCAATGCTATGTGTTGTTGTGCTAGAATTGCAGTCTATTTTAAATACCTTAAATGCTAAGGATAAAAGGAAGTATAATATTTTACTAGTGCTATAGTGGTTTAGATATTTATAGTTAAATATAATGAACAGAGATTGGGGCTCTTTTACCAGGTAACTGAATATTTGTTTAACTTAATTGTTATTCTCATCAACTCTCGTTTTAGCAAAACAAATGTAACATGATAACGGAACAAAACTATGGTGAGATGATAATGTGGAATTTATCGCCAATGCCAGAGTAATATACAGTCTAAAAATCAAGAGTCTATTTTTCTTCTAAAAACCTCACAGAATTCAGAGACCTAATGTGAATTATCAAAAAGTAAGCTATATGTTTAGCTTATATCTATGTCTTTATTTTCTATCTTTTTAAAAGGCAGATGTGATCACATTGAATAATATCTTGTGCCTGAGAAACCCATCTATTAATTAATTTATGGAAGAATATGCTTACCTGCCTATCACTTTCCTTCTTAACCACTACATGATAACACTTTCCATTTCACTTCTAATTAAAATACCAATAAGTTTATAATCTCATTCTGCAAAACTTCAGAAATGCATTTCTGTATAGTTACAGAATAAGTTGAATTGGAAGAAACATTCAAGGCTCATGGAGTTTAACTCCTGGCCCTGCACAAGACCATCCCCAGGAATGTGCCCCAGAGTATTGTTCAAATGCTTCTTGAACTCTCTCAGGCTTGAGCTGTGACCACTGCACTGAGGAGCCTGTTCCAGTGCCCAACCACCCTGAGAGTGAAAAACCTTTTTCTAATGTCCAACCTAAACCTCCCCTGACAAAACTCAGGCTCTGTTACTGATCACCAGAGAAAAGAGATCAATGCTCCTCCACTTCCCCCCATGAGGAAGTGGTGACTGCAGTGAGCTTTCCCCTCAGTCTCCTCCAGGCTGAAAGACCAAGTGGCCTCAGTTGCTCCTCCCATAAGCTTTCTTAAGGCACATGGAGAACCGGGAGGTGATTTGAGACAGCCAGCACTGTGCCACCACGGACAAGTCCTGTCTGACCAATATGGTGACCTTCTGTGATGTGGTGACTGCATCAGTGGACAAAGGAAGGACTACAGATATTATTTATCTGGACTTCTGTAAAGTCTTTGACACTGTCCTCCAGAACATCTTGCTCTCTAAATTACTTGCTTTCTGTGTAAGTCTCTTCCGAATGTAGTTGATTTTAAGTGTCTATGTGGAAGACATTTATTTTTTAGAATTTCCGATCCTGATGAAGCATTAAAACTCCACTTCCAAGATATACTTTTTTGTCATAATGTTCTCTTGCATTTCAAGCTAAACTTGCCTTGGCCAGAGGCTTATTTGTCTCTCCTAAGGTGAATTTCATGTTGTATCCTGGATAGCATTTTATATCAACCTTTTACACATAAAAACAAAAATAAAAACATGCACTAAATGACCTCAAAGCTTCCCAAAATTCTTTAACCAATCCATTTGTTCACTGCACAAAAGTACCTTAAACATTTCCTATTCTTGTCTCAGTGAACTTGGAGGAGGAGAGTAGCTACTCTTTTTCAGAACAAAAATATTTCTTTTTGTCATTTAGGCCTCTTTTCGTAATTAGTGGTGAGTACTTTTGGAAGATATGTCTCTTCTGAGCCTCACTGCCGTTGTTATAAATGTGTCTGCCCCTTGGCTGCCACTGGAAGCAGATGGTAGGCTGACAAGATCTATTTAAGTTCTGAGTGCCTTGAAGGAAGTAAAAGCAGTAAAGGAAGGTAATTTGAAGCATGGGGAGTATCAATCATACCTTCATCAGCATAATTGTAAAACTAGGCTTCGGTCCTGGAAGCAAAACTCACACAGGAATCTGTACCTGATACCATCATATGTGGTGGGATGCTGTCAAAGAGTCTCCAGTGCTGATCCTTTTCAAAAATCCCCAAATGTTCCAAGCTTTTATCCTTCCTGAGATTAAAGAATGTGTGTGTGTAGCATCAACAGTCCCTTCAGACCAGTATGATAGTTTTGACAGTGATCATAAGCTGATGACTAGAGAAAAGCATAAGAACAGGGGAATAATATATAGGGCTTTTCTCCCAGTACCTGACCAATAATCACTTATTTTCATGGATTCCAGCAATTGTTTAGCTATTTCTTAATACTGGCAGATTCTATTGCATGGTTCTGATAAGAACCACTGCAATCTGCTGCTGCAATCATCTCTTAGAAGAACACCTTTATAATTTATTTTTAGGGCTGTTGGACAGACAGTGATCACCACATGTTAGTGAAATGCAGTTGTCTGTGAGATGCCCAGATATCTCCTTTGGATACAAGGAGAAACCAGCTTTGGCTAGGTTTCAAGCATAGGTACTTCAATTAGTTATCTGAGGATATGAATTTTGTAACTGACATTTGCTTTTAGAAGACAGAGTACTGCCAAGTGTTGAGTTGTCTGTCAGGGGCAATTTACAAAAGAGATAGGAATAATATTATTTAGTGCTATAATGGTTGGGTATATGCCCCAGAAAGACTTTACCAAGATATGCAGATTTTTCCCAAGGTTATGACAAGCAGCAATAAAAGCCAGTTTCACATTTGAAGGTATCACTACTAACAGACTAGCTCAAGTCTGATATCAGAAATCCAGAACAATTAATCTGAATTTTCCAGCATTCAATGAACAGCTTTTTTGCCTTTTCAGAAATTCTTTAATTAACTTAAAAGCTAACATATTCATAAACAGGAGGAAAATCCAAAAAGATAAACCGGATAATAATACCTAATTCCTCATGTAACAATGAATGTATAAAATTTCACTCAAAGTATAGTATTGTCAAATATACTTTCACTCAATTATAAAATAGTTCTCGTTGGGTAGCAAAGCCCAGTTGGAGCCAAACTGCTGTTGCAGTATGAGTTACTTCTGCCCACAGTTTTTGACTTTTTCAGTCATGCTATTCCTTTAGCCATTCCTTGTTCTGCTTCTGCATGCTGACCATGCTAGGTAGCCTAGCATAGAAAGAAAGAGATGTTTATTTTGCACCTGACCAAATGTGGAATTCTTCTGAATACAAAATACTGTTTGTTGCCTCATCTAATATCTTGGTTTTGATCAAATGAAACATACATAGACAAGATTCCTGATTTCTTACAAAATTCTCACCACTGATCCTTAGTGCCACAGACTATTACTTGAGGGTACATGGCCACTCATGATGTGTACATTTTAGACATTGTTGATGGATTAGATTTCTGCATGAAATTGCAACTAGAAATCTTCCATCATATCATGATAGGGCTCTTTTTTAAATTATAACAATGTCTGTTAATCATAATAAAAATAAAAATGTATAAAATAGACACTTTTGTTATCTATTGCTTCCTTCACCTTTCTTCTCTAGTCAAAACCAACACTGTCTTTTTTTGGATTGCCTCTGGAATTCTTGATGAAGAGAGCAGAGGAAGCCTGGAAGTTTTGTTCTTGTATTATATCACAGCTACCAACCTACACAAGATCCTCTTCTTTGATGCTATTTACTCATTACTCTGCAGCTGAGAACACAAACATGTTTTATTTATTCATTTATTATAGAGTGGAAACTGGAAACACTTATTATAAAGGAAAAGTGTCAATAATATTTGGGAAAAATTAAATAAGCATTATCATTGTTACTCATAAATTGAGAAAAATATAGCAACTTGCTTACATTGCACTATGTCTGTGTGCTGGTTTCACGTGGGGAAGGACAGACTCAGAGGTTTTTTCTCTAGGAGGAACTTTCTCTGTGAATTGATGGGACCAATTGAAGGCTGGTTCGGTTATTGACAGCCTGAGAAACCAATTGGAGAGGGCTGGTTCGCTCCGTGAACACACATTTTGAAGGCGATAACCAGGGAAAAAGCTCTTTTATTTCGGGTGGCTGAGCAGGTAACACCGGCCCGGCCCAGGCTCCATTTCATGGTGGGGCTCCGGGGGCCGCTGGGCCCCGTTTGCAAACCAGGGGACCCGGTGGCCGGGGGAGACAGCCGGGCCCTGTCTGGGACACAGGGGTGGCCACGGGCAGTGTGGGGCTGCAGCTGAGCCCCAGGAAAGCTGATGGAGATCTCAGCTGCCCCTCACCCAGCACGGCCTGCGGGGAGACAGCCGGGCCCTGTCTGGAAGCAGGGGTGGCCATGGGCAGTGTGAGCTGCAGCTGAGCCCCAGGAAAGCTAATTAACATCTCAGCCACCCCTCACCCCCCTGGCCAGGGCCTGGCCCAGCCTCTGTAACTTCTGTGTGAAACTTTAACTCTTTAGTGCTCAGATAAGATTTGCAGGCCTCTGGCTTTCCTTTAAATATGAGAGGGGAAAAAGGAGATACTCCGAAGTCAGTAAAGCAAGAGCTAAGTTTCTTTAGATGGAAGGAGAATGAAGAGATGCTGTGAAGATGGCTGAAAATCCTTTTGTAAGATTGTAGGGATGAACTGAAGTAATGAATATTCCTAGAAACCATGGACAAAGACATGGAGGGTTGGAGATATTCCATTTGATAGATTGTTAATCAAAAAGCATCTGTGTTGAGAATCCTTCACCCCGAGGAGAAAAAGGGATCTCTTTTTCTGGACATGAAGCATAAACAGAGAAAGAGAGATGAAGAGAATTTTTGGTTTGGAATCGTTCATTCTTAAAAGTAATACCCCATGAGTTTAGCATGGCCCATAAGCACAGCTTTGGGAAAGCTCTGAAGTTGGGAGGAGTTTCAATACTTAGCAAGGTTTTTTCTGAGCAGATGCAAAATCGTGAAAGTGAAGCCACGAGAGGACTGGGTTTTTTCCCTTCTTGTGGAGAAGTCCCTATGGCCTGACAAGAGGAAACGTCTCTCTCTGAAGTGAACTGAAAAGGACTGGGAACTGACTGAAGTAGCTTTTTGTATGTTTGTTTTGTTGTTTTGAAGGTTGGGAGGGGGAAGGAAGGAGTAGTCTGAATATCTTATTCTAAATTTCCTTTTCTTTCTCTTTGTGTAGTTAATGAAGTTTTTTATACCCTTTTAAGTTTTAGGCCTGCCTTGCTCTTTTGCTCCTGGTTCTGTCTCACAACAGGAAATGAGTATATTTAAATTGGCAAATCAAAACTATGACAGTATTTGGTGCGTTGGCCAGGAAATTCAAATTAAACCAAGACATTTTTGGGGGAAATTAAATTAAACCAAGGCAGTCTATATTTCAATTTTTGCTCTAAAACAGGCAAAAACTAACCTGAGACAAAACATATTCTGGCAAAGTACAAAATGTAAATCTCTGACAAAAATAGAGAATGAAGCTATTCCTTTATTTTTATATAAAAATGTTTTCTACCTAGATATATAACTCATAATAGTTATTAAAATATTTTGCATTTGTTTTTTAAGCATGAAATAAGTAAAATTTATTTTAATGATGATTTTAATAAGAGAATATTCAAAAATTACTGAAAATTGAATCAATAGTTTTATAGAAGATAAAATATTATGACATTTCAGAAGATAAAAAAGTTATTTAAGAATATATAACAGGTAAATTACTTTTTATTACATAAGTACACACATACATTTATAAGCCAATTTTGTGTTACTTGCCAGCTTGACCAGTTACCTGGAGACCTTGCTAAAACACAGAAGAAACCTGGGTCAAAGAACTTGTTCAATTACTGCAATAGTTTCATTTCCTGCAGAAGAAAAACTATTTTACATACTTTTAATTAAAAGGTCAAAGAATCTAAGACTACATCTAAGATCAGTTGATAAAGTTCAAAAATGTGAAACATCAAGGTGCATATACATATATAAGACAAGTGCTTGTTCTACTGTAGTAAAATGCAGTAAAAAACTGCCTAAAGGTGGTGCCTCTGACATGTCTATACTCTGCAGAGGGAAGACAGCAGTTAGAACAAACCTTCTCCTCATCATATGATTCCAAATAGAAAGGATCTCCACACACAGCTCCAGAGTAATTCCCTTAGATGTGCACGTTTCATACTTCACTGCTCCCTGCAAGCGTGATGTGGATTAATTTTCGAAGTGTAGGTTGTGTGGCCTTGTTCAAGGAAGGAAAAACCTTTAGACAAAGTCTACTTTTTGTTCTTGGAATAAGGGAGTAGGATAGAAAGGCATAAAGAAAAAAAATCTGGTTATAACTAAGCTCTCAAATACAAATTTGTCCTGTTGAATCTAGCCTTTTTATAGTGATCTGGATGATTCGAGGATGATTCTCACTTGAAAGTCAAAAATAAAAACTATCATTTAGAACTACTTACATCTCTAGCTGTCAATTAGGCTGGTAAATTGTATGTTATTTTAATCCTTGTTTTAGGGTCAGAAGGCTACATGACTATCTACTTAAAACACTTTAAATCATCATTTATTGAAAATATCTTGGCTCTTACACTTTCTTGATGGTTTTTAAGTCTAAATAGACTGTGTGCATATAACTCCTTAAATACATCTTCCCATCATATGCACCACCTTCCTGTATGCCTTGGGATGATTTTGTGATACTGTATCCCTTATTTTTCCTTCATAAGACAAAATATGCATTTGTTAGGGGTATTAATACAGATGGGATTTTTGCAGTTTCCAAGTATCATTACATTATTCTTTAAAATACCAGCCAGAACCATGCTTATTGCACAATAAACATCTGAAATATAATTAGGAGACTATTCCAAAGCTCCTGTTTTGCACCTCAGCATGTTATTGATCCACAAAAAGCATCCTTTACACTCGGGGATTATAGCCTAGAATTTCCCAAAAGTTTTCTTTAGAAAATGGAGACAGATGAAGTCTGGAATCTTCTACATTTCTAAGTATAAAGTAATAGATTTGAATACAGGGAAAAACATGTACGTATCCTTCTTTTACCAGATCTTAGTTTTCCCTTCACTGGATAGTACTGAAAATCACAAGCTGGACTCTATTCAGAGTGAAAGGATGCTGTTAAATCTACATCCTTTCTGTGAAGGCATTCCACTCCCCAAGAATGCACAAAATACTGAACCTGCCAGAGATCAAGACATGTGCAAGACTGACTAGACCAACAATTAGGGTATTTATCTAGCAAGGGAAATTCAAAGGTTCTGGTTCATAGTCTCAGACTTTTATCATTCGTCTGTAGAGTCTTTCAGAACTAGAGCAGGACTTGCTTAACCCAGGAGAAAGTATAACAACTTTACAGTTCCTAGAGAGTTAACATTAGCAAACTGTGAGCACAGAAAACATTTATGAGGTTAAATACATTTTTCACTTAATGTTCTTTGTTGGCAGCAGACCCAGAATGAAGAATGCTTAATGGGTGTAGGTAACTCCTGCCGACCAGCTCTGTGAAAGATACATGGTGATGACAGCCCTTAAGTGAAAAGAGATATATGCATAATTTTCAGGACCTAAAGTGTCTAATGAGAAACCACACCAGGGAGGATAATTCCCATAATTATAAACCTGTTATGTGAACTTTGCACAAGTAAAACTTATAGAGAGGCATAAAAGCACTTATTATTAAGATTCTGTGAGTAAACAGTAGCAATGATTATGGTTAAATGTCTCCCTCCCTCTTATTTCTTTATTACCTTATTCTGCCAGGTGACATCTAATGATGTATATTTTACATTTTGCTAAGACACTTCACAGTGTAATTGATACTCTGTGTTTCAACACGACAATAATTGGTGCCAGTCTTAAACTCAGTGTCCTTTATGGTGTCCTGGATGTCCTACTGTTTAAAATGTCATACTAAATCAATTTCATAAAATCAGAATAATAGAATCACAGATTCAGAGTGGTTTGTATGCAACTCCCCTGATATGAGCAGGGACATTTTTCAATAGATCAGATTGTCTGAAGGCCTTAAACACATCCATGGAGGAAGCAACACAGCTTCTCTGGGCAAAACGGCCCAATATCTTACCACCTTTACTATAAAAGGTCTTCTTCTTGTATCCCATCTAAACCTATCCTATTTCAGATTAAAATCCTTGTCCTGTAACTAAAGATCCTGATAGAAAGACTGTTTTCATATTTTTTATAAACTGTCTTATAGAAAACAGACATGCCAATTAGGCCTCACTGAGCATCTTTTTTTCCAAACTAAACAAACCCACCTCTCTTAGCCTTTCTTCATGGCCCTCCTCTGGACCTACTTTAACAAGCCCACATCTTTCCTGTGCTGAGGACTTAGAGCTGAATGCAGAACTCCAGGGGAATCTCACCAGAGCAGAGTAAAAGTGCAGAATCCCCTCTCTCACCCTCTTGGCCATGCTGCTTTTGATGCAGCCCAGGCTACAGCTGACTTTCTGGGCTTCAAGCACACGTTGCTGTCTCATGCCCCAGTTTTCATCTACCAATGTCTCCAAGTCCTTGTCTGTAGGACTACTCACAATCAGTATTGTATTAATATTGGGGATTGCTCTGTTGAGGTGTAGATCTTTGAATTCAGTCTTGTTGAAGTTCAGGAGGTTCACATGGACCCTCTCCTCAAGCCTTTCAAGGTGTCTCTGGATAGCATCTCATTCTTCAAGTGTATCAGCTGCCCATGCAGCCATCTGCTAACATGCTGAGGGTGCACTCAATCTCACTCTCTATGTCATTAATAAAGATACTGATCCACATCAATCCCAATGTCACTCCCTGAGGGACACTGTAATAATTATGTCAAAAAGGACACAACTGGCACCATCACCAGTTCCTTTATTAAAAACTCCTCATGCCTTCTCTCAGGCAACTCCACACAGCACTGACTCCTTTCCCCACAGGCAACTCCACACAGCACTGACTCCTTTCCCCACAGGCAACTCCACACAGCACTGACTCCTCTCTTTCTCTCAGCACATTTCCTTCTTCATGACTGGCTAACCCCAGCTTGTCCCTTACCTGGCCACCTAACCCTATCTATCCCTCACACAGCATCTTCTTACCTTAGCTGTCCCTTGCACAACCACATATCTCTTACCTCAGCACAGCCAGCAGACAGCTGCAACTTACTCTCAACCAGCTATCCCACTCTTTCATAACACCCATCCTCATTGGGCAGATAAGGCTGTTTCCATGCCTCAGCAATCAGTACAGCTGTAATTCATTGAGGAAAATTGCCTTCTGCACTAACCTTACAAATTATTCTCCTACAGGACACCATTTCTTACTAATATCTGTCTGGACACTGAGACATTGATTGAAATTTTGATGTGGTCATCCAGCCATTTCCTTATTCTTAACCTCTATTTCTGATAAAGACTTAGCGTGACTTTGGAACCTCGGTCCCTTTCCCTTTGGAGAGGGAAATCCATGTCATCAAGATTAATAAACCTTATACTTTGAATATTTGAGTTCAAAATGTAATTTGTGCACAAATATTTGCAGAAAGTTATCACAAAATTGAGATGCAACCATAGATGTGACATTTTGAAAGAAATGTGTCAGCATCATCATTCAAATGCACATTTAAAATTAAATGGCTTTGTAAATTTTTATAATGCTTGTACGTATGTCTGCATTTTGTGGTTTCTATCTTTTTGTATGTCCTGGCTTCAGCTAGGGTAGAGTTCATTTCTTCTCAGTAGCTGTAACAATGCTATATTTGATATTCAGAATAAGAAGTGTCGATAACACACTGATGTTTTAGTCTGTTGCTAAGTTGTGTTTATAATAAAGCAAGTATTTTTTTGTTGTCTCATGCTCTGCAGTGAGGAGGTAGCAAAAGAAACTGGAAGGGAACATCTGGGAAAGGTGACCCAGACTAACTAAGGGAGTATTCCACACCATGGAATGTCATGATTAGTATATAAACTGGGGGGAATTACTCAGAGGGGAGGCTGATCTGGGTTTGAGAAGGTGGGTCTGTCATCAGTTAGCAGGTGATAAGAAATTGTATTGTACATCACTTGTTTTTTCCCCTAATTATTATAATTAATAACACTATTACTGTATTTTTAGTTTATTTTAGATTATTAAACTGCTCTTTTCTCAATCGACAAGTTTAGCTTTGATTCTCCTCCCTATGTCACTGTGTTGGATGGGGGAGAGGTGGGATGAGCAAGTGGCTGTGTGGTGCCTAACCTGCAGCTGGGCTTAAACCACAACAATGTACAATAGTGAAGATTTAATATAATAGGATCTTGAAGTTGTGTGATTGATGTTTAGGGTCTTAAGCATAAGTCTTGGTTTTCAAGGAACATTCATTAAACACAAACCAGGAAGATATGCTGGCTCCTCACATCAAAAACTGTACAAATCTAATAAGCATTTAATGTAAAGTAAGTTTTAGAAAATTGCCTCTAGAACTCCAAAATTAGTTGTGTACTGAAATCAACCTTTCATGCCTAAATTTTAGAACCATTGAGCTAAGAAAATCAAAGTTAGATAATGCCTTTGTAAGGATACTTTTGCACTGTGAAAAATGTTGTTATTACAAGATCATATGCTATATTAAGAGTGGAATGTGTTTATTTTCCACCCTTTATAATCAGCATATGTTTCTCTCCCTTATTTTATTAGGTTCCTTAACCAAAGTTTGATTCCGAAGTTTTCTTTAGCATTCATCGCTACTGGATTTGTGAATGTAAACCTTTTGTAATGTGTTACCCTAACTCTTCTGTAAAAGCAGTTCGATTTTGGACTGGAAGAGAAGAACAGGTAAGATAAGTGTGAAAATGTTGTGTGAGATTAGGTCCCTAATTTGACATTTCTAGTATCTGTTATTTGCAGAACACTTATCACCAAATGGAACTTCTTATGTCCAAAACTTAGCTCTTACTCATTGCTGTTTATTACTGTTACTGAGTAGCAGGTCCATCAATTAGATCATCAACCTGAGCATTCAGGAAATAAGAAACACATAATAGTGATCATCTGTGAAGAGGCAGATTAACTGACTTGACATAGGAATTTTCCATAGAATCATTTGTTTGCTTTGACTAATGAGACCTTTTCTCTCTGCTTGCAATCACATTAGTCACTCAGTATGCTCTTTCTAAATACAGCAACAAGAAAGACTCCTGCAATCAACAGCTTTCTTTACCAAAAATGCTGACTTTTTGACACAGAAGATCTACTGCATACATCCAATGAAGGAAAAAGAAAATAAAAACTAGAAGGCAATGACATAAAAAGAAGTCATGTAAAGGAAACCTCTATTCTTTTCTACTTAGGTGATCATAATGTCTTGACAGATTTTAGCAGGATGATGGCTGAAATTGATATGCTTTGCATGGCTAAAAAACATTTCTTAATATACCTAAAAAGCAAACTGGAAAACATAGATGTGATCAAAATGATACCCATTTTTAGGCATAGAACTTAGGAGAGATGAGTCACCTTTCACAGGTTTCTATAGTCTCTTTTATTTAGTCATACTAGAGAAGTTGGAATCTAGATTGAGTGCCTTTGTTATGTCCTTGAAGAGAAACAAAAATTAAAAAATAAAAATAAAAACAAATTTGATCCTTTGATATTTTGATAACGCCATTGTTGTAAAGTCATTATAATGAATGTCTTTTGCTTTTTACATTTATGCTATTATTCCTGCTGTTCATTGGGCAAAATTATAAATTTCAGTATACTGTTAATTGATAACAATTTGCTCATAAGTATAATTTTCTTATTGTCTTTCTGGTTTTCACTTTACCATGCAAACTGCAAGAAAAATCATAGACTTCCTTTGATACATTTAATTTTTGGAAATTTGATACGTTTATACACTCTTCTGTTACATAACTGAAGGGACTGAACATATCTAAAAATGAGACATCTAAATAATACAGGGCATTTTCGAACATACTTGTCTCTCATAGAGCACCTCTAATCTTATTTGCCAAAAGCTTTCACACTCCTGTCCAAACAATGAACACTGCCTCAGAGCTTGGTCGCACCAGGCAAAAATACAGTGCAGAGAAGGAAAAGGAAAGTCTGATGTGAAATGTGAGGATACTAGGGAGTAAGGGGAAAGTTAGATAAGGAGATCTTGGCAAACTATGGCAAATATTCCATGGAAAGGAAGAGTTGCATTGCAAGGAGACTGTTGGAACCCAGAAGCCTGTGAGTTTTGAACTTTCTGTGCTGACACTGACCCCAGAGAGCACTGCTTTTTACTTGAGGCCTTGGAGAAGGCTTCCAAATTTGAGCGATGGGGTAAGAATCACTAATGTGATTAAAATCACTAGTGTAGTTAAAATAAACGTGTAATTTCACATGGTGAAAAGTTTTGAATTTCGAGTTTTAAAATATGGTAATAAGTATAGGACAAGACAGAGATTCTTGAGTATTGTCTCTTTCCTCCTTCTTCTTCTTCCTTCTTCTTCATGCTTTCAGGTAGTAGTTTTTAGTTAGATAGAAAATCCCGCAATGCAGGTCACAGGTGTTTGGTTATTAAGTCAAAACTATAAATAATTTAAGTGTTAGCTTTTAATTAGACTGTTTGGCTTTAAAAGACCTTCTAACTAGCTAGATTCACTTCCATTTTGCTCACTTTTCGCTAGTAGCTAGAAGTGCTACAACAACTCTCTGTACTTTAAACAAGATTTAATAAGCAACCAAGTTCTAATGAAAAATCTGTCTCCTTCATGTTTTTACTGACTCCAAGTAAAGGCAAAAAAAAAAATAAAGACAAGGCACTAATCCATTGCAGGAGACAATTCTTTTCTTGCAATAATTTATCTTTATGTATGTTTAGACAAGCTTTTGCAGGTGAAAAGGAAACCATACTACTTAAATCTTGAGCTAAGTAGAAGTGGTGTGGATGCATTGCTGCATAACTGAGTCTGATAAACACACTGTCTTGTCAGCAGGATTTAGCACTACACGAAACCAGGTGCTATGGTAACTGCATAGTGCAAACACCTTTCTGGACTAAGCAAGCATTTTGTAGAACAACCTAGGGACTTAGTTACTGCAAATTTGCATACAAAGCTCACATTTATCTTCTCATAAATTTATTTGTGTTGTTAGTATTTTATATACTAGTAAGAATTACATACACCAGTATAGTCAGTAGTTCTAAGGTTCATGGGTCTTGATTTCATTGCCTTCCTACACCACTGATTTTTCAAGTAGTCTTAGTCAATTTACCATATTTCAGTTCCTCTAGAAAATGGAGAAAATAATTTTATTATACAACCTTAGGCAGGAAGAACATCGAGAGTTTGTGAATGTTTCAGATACTAAAAAGGGAATTCTTCTAATAATTTAATAGGCTTTTATACATTTTTCTTAGTATCCTTCTGAAGAATATATATTTTAGGATGCCAAGAGTAATGGAAAGGAACAGACAATAAACTAATGTTAAACAAATCTTTAGGAGAAAATGAATGGTCATGATAATAAAGTGTATAGTGGTATTTCAGTGGTGGACTCCATCCCCATAGAGAGGGATGAGCAGCCACACGGCCAAGGCAGCACGATGTGATACAAATGTGTGATGCATCAGACAGAGGGGAAGTGGTAGGAAGACAGAGCTTGAAATTCCTTGGTTCCTTTCAGTTGGTGCTGTATATGCAAGCCTCCTCCTGAGGGGGTGAAGCCTAGGGAAAAATGCTAATCTAACACAATTTTATCACTTTTTTGTATTGTATTGGATATTGCTTAACATCATTGCATTGCACACATCACTGTTTGGTGGTTTTTTTGTTTGTTTTTTGGGGTTTTGGGGGTTTTTGTTTGTTTGTTTGTTTTTTGTTTGGGTTTTTTTTTTTTTTTGTGTGGTTCTTTGTTTTTTTCTGTTTTTTTTTAAATTCAAAATATTATTTTTTTTTAACCATAGTGGTCAACTGTATGATTCTCATTCTTTGTTAGTTTGAAAACATTCCCACTTAATCCATTCTCCATATTAGCTGCAAATACATGGAAAATTGTCATGTATGGAAATTATTTTTTAAGGATAATGCTTTAATCCAGACTCTCCTTGTAAGTACGACGTTTTAATAGTTGCAACATACTGTGGTTTTGATTTTTTTATTTTTGCTTCCAAGAAAAGAGTAGAATCCCGGGGTTTTTGTGAGTCGTGTAGAATTTAGATGCAGTAACTTACTAAATTGAATATAATTGGGCCACATCTGTCCTTTTAAGACTCTCAAAAGAACACTGTGCCTGTCAGACACAGTCTGTGATTTGTCAACTAAACTAATTTTATTTCTCATTAATGGATTTTTTTTAGTTATTAAGTTAAATTCCCTAATTACTATCTTCATTGTTTTTTCCAAGGAAAAACTAATATTAAAATAATCTTGGTAGTTTCCTTAGATAATTTTTTTATTGGCAAATAAAATGATACTTTCTTTTCATCTACTCCTTTAACAATGCCTTTTTTCTTCTACAGATCCATTTTCTTACTTTTGTAACTTCCCCTTTTACCCTATGTTTTATTCTCTATACATGCACTCCAGGTAAGACTTCTTCATCTTTGTTACTGGGTTATCCATCACAGCTGCCAGCAATTCCACCTTTTTTTTTGGCAGTTGGCCTCCATTCCTTCATTCTATTATTAGATACTTTTGCCTTCTCATGTACTAGGCACTCTCCACATCTAAAAGACACTGATGTACTTAGCAAAAGAAAACATTAAGGCTGAGATTATTTTCCTGTTAAACAGGATAATTATCATAAAATCCAGAAATTCTTCTTTATACCCATGGCTGAATTTCTCCCATAATATTTTATTTTATTTTATTTTATTTTATTTTATTTATTTTATTTTAATTTATTTATTTATTTATTTATAGTCATTGCAGTGTATTATTTGAGAAAATTGCAAATGTCAAGGTAACAGAGAAATATAATAATAATATAATTATAAGAATAGGGAAAACAGACCAACCTGTAGCCATACAGGCGTAGTTACCTTTGGACAAATAGTTCCTTGCAATCCCTCATGAAGAATAACTATTCTCTTTGTCATCCACTCTGACCTTGTCATTAAATACTGAACACAAAATCAAACTCTTCAACAAGATTCATAGAAGAAAGTTATTCTAGAACAAAGTGGAAGAAATAGAGATTTGTTTTGGGTTTTTTTTGACAGCCAGAGACTCAAATCCAAAGCTCAAATTTGTAATCATTTGACAGTGTAACACCATTCAGAAACTGTGATGACTCCAAATCTGCTTTGCTGGCAGTGGCTACCTGTCTGTTATTACATTGCACCACAGGTTAAAACTCTGCTTTCACCAACTCTGCCTCCCTTGGAAAAAGCCTCTAATATCAAGAACAGTTCCATTCGCTCTGAATCCTTTTGGCTATCAGGCTCAAGAAGCTGGCGTCTCTAACAAAGTGCTTCCTACCCAATAAATGAAATATGCACTTTATCACCTGCCAGCAGACCTCAGGACCTTTGTTACTCATCTATATACATCAGGACAAAACAGGGAAAAAAGCCGAGCTGTCTTTGGAGAAATCCATCTTGGGTGACCAATTTGTTCTCTAGATAAAGAGAGGAAAATAAAGGTATATGAATGAGTTCTTTAAGAGAAAAATATTGGAAAGCTCTGCTAGGGTCTAGTTTGTCACTCAGATAATCTAAGAAAATGGGTGTCAAAGATCTTATTTCCATAATTAATGTATTTTCAACATCTCCCTCTAGCTTCCCAGAACTCCTTATCATCAGTTTTAGTTAAGTCTGCTATTGTTCAGGATACTGCTGCTTAAACAGATGCAAATTCCTTTGGTACTTCTGCAAGTTTTTCTTCTTGTTCACTTGTGAAGTATCAGGGAAGATATAATTGCTTTGCTAGCATTCAGTGGTCTGCCTCTGATTTACTTAACTGCATCCATTTGTTCATAAACTTTATGAATATTTTTAAACAGCAAACAAGGAAAGAAACACTGCCAAGAGTGTTGCCAATATAGCTTACCTTTTTCTGAAAAATGTTGCCATTTTTTAATGCATTTAGGGACCCAAGGAATATACTGTCAAACTATGGGTACCAAGATTTTTTTTTTTCAGCATAGCCTGACATAGATTTGCTTATAAGAAGAAATAAAAAGCAGTGCATGCATTCTCAAAAACACCCGCATAATCTTATATATGAGGAATGTTAAAATGGAAACAAACCTTTACACTCATTCCTGGGGATTTATACTCCTTTTACTGTCTTCTAATCCCAGTAATACACATGGGCTCCTTCATCATATTACTTATCTGATTATCTCAAGATTTGCAAGAATTCAGGTTAAAACACAGTTTCAAGTTCATCCAGGATTACAGAAGGATTCTTCAATATGTTATTATTGTAATATGATCAATATTTCTCAGTTTAGACATGGTTATGTGTTTAAACAATCTATTCCTAATCTATTCCTGCATTGTCTGATTTGAATCGAGAGATGTTTCTTGGTTTCATAACAATTCACAAACTACATCTCATAAAAAAAATCAATGAGATAAAATAGCAGATCATATTACAATTTATATAACTGTAGATAAAGTAGTAAATCATTCATAATATTGCAATATTAAAGTAACTTGATGAGATTACTTTAAAGAATGCTTTCCATTGTTCATTGATTTAGGATTTGGAGCATCCATTTTGCTCCACATCTCTTTCAGATTTATAGGGTCAGTCTGCCACAGAATGCTTTAAGAGCAGAGATTCAGAGCCTGTCATTTATGAAAGGATTTTTGGTTTGCAGTGTCTGTGTGTCTGTGAAAGTTTAGCCTGATAAGACCTAAAAGTTAGCTTTCTATCACACTTTTTTGTTAAAATAACCTTTGAGTGCTGAGAAGTTGACCATCTCTTTGTAGTAAAACTGCCTACACGCTGTCATTATAGCTATTAGAATATATTTCAGTGGGATTTCATTGCCAAGGAAAAGTTGATTTTTATGAACAGTAATAGAAAATAATCACGAGGCATCCCATCAGACTGGTTAA
This sequence comes from Acridotheres tristis, assembly GCA_037013685.1. Lineage (NCBI taxonomy): Eukaryota > Metazoa > Chordata > Aves > Passeriformes > Sturnidae > Acridotheres > Acridotheres tristis. Next base: position 93,890,345 of record CM072884.1, read on the forward strand.
AATTAATCATGCATGAAGCATTCCTCCAGATTCTATGTGTTCCTTGTATATACCAACATTATTATCAAGGTTTCCCAGATCCAATGAAAGGAAATCAATAATTCATTAAACCTGTAATCTGGTATTTGGAAAGACAAGCAACACTTCTCTCACATTTCTTTGAGGAGAAAAGAAAATGCTGATTCAGGCACTGCAACACCTCAGTTCAGGCACTGAGTCAACACAGAGCACTAATGCATGGGCTGAAGAAGTTCTCATGAGAAGGACGTGTGCTTATTGAATGTGTTAATGAAGGTTCATTCTCTTCATTTGTGGCACTTGTCTGTGTAACAGATTTTTTGAATGCGTTCACAGAAGTCAATAAATGGATTTGGGGTTTTTTTGATGTAGTATCCATACAGACAACATGATTTAAATTCTGGCAGTTCATTAACTGTCCTTTAAGACTCACATGAAAGTGTTTTCACCCCTCATTTCTTCTTTTACATGTTTGGTATGCCAAAATAATGTATATCTTAGCTATCTATGGTTTTACTACAGTGGTGTAAATCTCCTTGTTAACAAATACATGCAGCTGCTTGATTGTCTCATTCAGGAATTCTTTAAGCAACAACTTTAAGTTAAACCAGAAGCTAAAATCTATAAATAACTTATACAATTCTGTGGCACAAATTAATTAGCATTGCCACTGTCCTTGGTAATTGTCTGAGATGTCTCACTGTGCCATTTTTATGGAGTTCTAAATTGCTCATAAATTCTTCTTTTTACTGTATGTTTTTAAAGTAGTTTTCACTCTCAGTTAAAGCAGACAGATTGGAACATGTGGACATTTTTATTTTAATCTGGTAAGTAAGTAATATAAGGAAAATAAATTCTTGCATGTGATCTATTGCTGTGATGTGCCCTGATGATGAGACCTTCTGATGGTCTTTAGTCTTGTTCTTTAGTCCCATTCTGTCTTCATTTCTTTTTGTACTGAGAAAACTAACCGATTTTTTTACAAATGCAAACTGCTAAAGTATTTTATTTTATATTTTTACTCATTTTCTAATGTGGAAAATTAGGCCACTAGAAAGCAGACTGAGATCAATGCATTTCAATATGCAGCATGAAGCAACCTTCTGAAAGTAATATCTCTTATTTAATAACTTGAGCTCAGTAGTGGAAAGATGATGTCTACTTTTAGAAATCTGACTACTACCCCTGAAGCAGTTATGCAATCTCTGATTTAAAACATGAAAACATTTCCAGACATAAAGATTGCTGAGAAGTAGGCTAACCCTTTGTGAGATAGCCTTTGAACACTGGTGCCGTGTCTCTGACCACCATTTGGAATAGTTACATTTTAAAGTGTCACAGCTTCTTCAAAGAGGCAGCTAGTGAAAGGACATTTTTTTCAGCTTGTAAGATTTATTCTTGTCCTTCACTGAAAAATTAGATAAGAATTAATTAAATATTATTAAACACTATCCCACTTCCAGATAACTGTTGCAAATTGTTTATCCATTCCCCAGATGTGAGGCAGAAAGCAAATATTGCTTTCAGATCAGACTGACATAGCCTACAAGGATTGATTTTTCTTTTTTTTTTAAATTTTTTTTTTAACTTGTCTTTTTTTTTGCAGCAATAGATTTCCTAGAGTCATCTGAGGACCTAATTGTGAAGCAGATGGTATTTTCTTTCCAGGGCACATTTTGGTCTTTGGGATAAAAGATTTAAGAAGGGAAACGTAGTTGATGTGGCAAAGCAATTGCAACCAGAGAAGAGAAGAGTGAGAATTTGTGAGAGAAACAGCCCAGCAGACACCAAGGTCAGTGGAGGAGGAGGAGGGGGAGAAGGTTCTCCAGGTGCAAGTGCAGAGATTCTCCTGCAGCCCATGGAGAAGACCATGGTGAAGACCTTGGTTAGGCAGCTGTGCCCCTGCATGCCATGGAGGTCCATGGCAGGGCAGAGACTCACCTGCAGATGGAGGACCGCAGGCTGGAGCAAGTGGACACCTGAAGTAGGTTGTCACCATGGGAAACCCTGCTAGAACAGGCTCCTGGCAGGACCTGTGGCCCCATGGAGAAAGGAGACCATGTTGGAGCAGGTTTGGTGACAGGGCTTGTGACCTTGTGCTGGAGCAGCTTGTTCATGAAGGACTGTACCCCATGGAAAGGACCATGTTGGGGCAGTTTGGGAACAACTGCAGTCTGTGGGAAGGACCCACGTTGGAGTTCATGGAACACTGTCTCCTGTGGGAGGAACCCCAGGCTGGAGGAGGGTAAGACTGTGAGGAGTCCTCCCTCTGATTTGGAATGAGTGACAGAAAAGTATGATGAACAGACAGCAGCCTCCTTTCCCAGTTCCTTGAGCCTATGAGGGGAGGAGGCAGGGAAAACTGGGAGTAAAATTAAGCCCAGGAAGAAAGGAAGGCAGGGGGAAAGATTTTTTTATAAGTTTGGTTTTATTTCTCAGTATCCTACTCTGATTTGATTGGTAATAAATTAAAATGATTTATTTAAATCGAGTCTGTTTTACCAATGCCACAGAAGACCAATACATGTATATGCAATTATCTGTATGCTAAATTGGCTTGCATGTCTTCTTAGAGCTGATACCACTTAGAAAAAAGTAATTCACATTATTAAATAATTCTGCTTTGGGTTTTACAGTTTGTGGTTGGGTCATTAGAAAAGAACAGTGCTACTGGAAAAAGTGAATCATATCAACCTTATATTGTAATCATTTCAGGATGTGAATGTAAATAATTTCTAGCCAACAACATGCTATCTATATTTAAATACAGTTTTTGTTTTTTAAATCTTTCTAAGTACTTCAAATACCAGTTAGGTACCCTAAAGTGTAGATTAAGGCTTCCACCTGTTCAGAACCTCATATATGAACAAATAATACGTTTTATCATTTTATGGGAAAATAGTAAAAATAGATGTGCTTTCTATTACATATCAAAGCACTTTCTGTTGCACGGTGAAATGAACTCCAAGACTGAGATTATATTCCTCTTACAAACAAAATATCCAACTTCTATTATTAAAGGAAAAGGATAACATTTAATGTTTTTCATCTTGCTATCCTCAGGGTAGCAGATATGAAAGGTCAACAATGAAACCACTTTCCAATAAAAAGATGATAAAATAGTCAATAAAAATGGAAATCAATGAAGGCCAGAGCACTTTCTCCTGCCAACTGCTTTCTCTGAGCACATAAAACTATAGCACCTGCACGAAGTTTACAGATCTTCAGAGAGGTCTGTATTGGCCAGAGGTGGATCTGTGCTGGAGCAGTCTGGCATTGGCCCTGGTGGGCAGGGGGAAGGCTCTGGCAGCTTCATACAGAAGACACTCCTATAGCCTTCCCCTGCACCTACCCTCCACAAAAAGCTTGCCATGTAAATCCAATACATTACAACAGAAAAGCTGGATAATATAGTGAAAGAAACAGCTGTTATAATGAGAAATGCTCATTGCAAGCAGGCAGCATTTGGCTGTTGTGCTCCTGTGGTCCTTGAGGTTGGCTGTGGGACACTTATTCATCTGTCTACACCATAGCTATGGAAAATCTCATCTTAATCATCAGTTTTGCTCTCTTGATGTACAGACCAACCAGGACTTGTGCAGAGCAACTTGCACACTTGATCACTTGTTTTCCACCTATTTCATCTTCCTGTGTGCCAAGTCCACTTTCCAAGGTGTCTTAGAGCTGCGTTTCTGCCCTGTTTGTGGTGACTCACCAAGTCAAATCACTCCATGCAATGTGCAAGCAGTGGGATTTGGACAGGTAATTTCGATGCTATAATAGCTATGGCTGCATAGAAATTTTTTCAGGCAATCCAGCTTTAGTTCTTGAATAACACACCATGAGTTTCTACAAACAGTATGTGTCACTGTTAAGAATATCTAAGCAGCAAGTGAAAAATCTAGCATTGATAACTTCTTCCCTCTTTCCCTTAAATATCCACAGAAAAATTGAGTGACTGATTTTCAGGCCTCTCTTTGGTTTGATTTAAGAGTGAAAATTCTAGGGGTTTAAGATAATAAGCATTTAGAAAGCATTACAGTCTACAACAGCCTTAAAGATCATACCCCCAACTACCATAAAATATTTCAACATCCCCTTCCTGCTTGTGACTTACAGGATTATCTAAGAGAAAATGGAGGGGAGAGGGAGTGGAATTCCAATCAAAGATGACACAAGATTATATTCAGGAGAGGAGTGCAAACTGTTATATCAACAAAAGCACAAAGATTTTGCAAGAATTAGCAACGTCTAGACTTGCAAAATGCACTTTCCTTTATGGTCATTGCTTAATGGCATGTTTACACAGAGAGGTTCTACTTCTACATATACACATACATTCTACTGAGGAATATAGGTGGGCTGCTGTGAATGTAGTGAAGAAAGAAAAACACAGAAACAAACGGAACTGCAATAGTGATATGCTACATAATTGTTTTTTCAAGATTAAGCTCCTACCTGGTTAATAAAATAAGTTCTATTAGTCATAAATCCAACAATGTTATTAGAAGACCATAGTTCAAGTTATAGACCAGCTGTTGAACACCACTACCTTTAAATTTTTCTCTTCTTCTCACTTGTACAGCTACATTGAACAAAATAGGGTCTTCTGGGCATATTTTACACTTTATGAGTGTATTATAGTCCTTATCATCCTGAAATCTTGCGATTTGCTTCTGTTTAAATACACTTACTTCATTTTATTTAATTTATCCACCAAATCTTTTCATGATTGCATGGTAACATCCAAAAATAAAAAGTCTGAAGGCTAAAGCTATACTAAATCCATGGAATAAATAGAAAAATTTAAAATGTTATATTATTTTTTAAGGAAAAAATAAGACATAGCTGGCAGTGACATCTCAGTACAAAGATTGTTTTAGTGGTAGATATGATTACAATATTGGAGATTTTCTATATTTGCATTGATCTTTAAACAGTTTTGTTTTAAAAGTCATAAAGACAAATTTAACATCTACCTTATCTGTAAATTTTTATGTATTATTTTCTTTTTGTCTAATAAAATGCTATAATCTTGTTCCAGTCATTGAAAGTTACTCATGTTAAAGCACTTTCTACTACAGTCTCTGAATTTATTAGTTTATAACATGCTGTTCACTAACACTTCAAAACTGCTAAACTGTATGATACAGACTTTTTATTACTTATTCTGTTGACAAAAATTTACTACAGACACTTTATTTTTTAATGGCATTTTAATGACATATCATGCCATGAATTTATGTTTAACAAAAGTTGCATCAGCATATAATTAATAAGCACACGAATACACTTTGGTGAAGAGATTTTCAGACCTCCATAGGAAGGGCCACTTACAGATTGCAGCCTGATAAATAAGAGCTTCCTTCTTTTTGCTTTTCATACATGAAACAGTTTTTACGATAAATTTCAAGTGAATTTCAATTCCAGATCAATTCCTCCCTATAGTACATTTATCAAGCTTCCTCAGTATGCTCTTCACCATAGAGTCAATCTTAAATGTACAAAAGCAGAACTCTGCTGTCTCCATGGCACTTTTTAAATGACTGGTATATAAAACTCCTGCAAGACCAGTGTATATCAGCCCTGTTTTCTCCACAGACTAGACAGAGAAAACAACTTTGGACCCACATTGAAAGATTGGACTTCCTGACCTCCTACACCATTCTCTGAGCCTGTGAAATATCAAAACACTAATGGTAAGTGCTGTCATGAGTGTAAAAAAAAATAAATTCAAATTCCTACAGATTTTTTAATAGGGTCGTGAACTTCAGTTGAAGCTTTCCTATAGCTGGGATCTCTGTAAGATCTTTCTCTTCGTATAAGCTCACTAAGCTGTTCAACACCATGAGAGTTTCAACTGTAAACTCTCCCACAGACCAAGCAGAGAAGTGTTTTCCTCAGCGTGGCTCTTTTACTGGTTTTTCTCAGTGTAATTTGCAATGTGAAGCTTCAGTTGAGTGGATTTGTATACTATCAGGTTCAACAATTGGTCAACCCAAAGATGCTTCAGTTTCCTCCCACTTCCCCTAAAATGTCAAACTCTCCCAATCACATAAAACTCATTCTCTTGGAAGACTGGATAAACGGAAATAAGTGAGCCCTTTTGAAAGTATCATCAATAAATTAGTCTGAAGATAGATAATAGTACTGTCAAATTGCTCTCTGTTGCCTATTGTTCCTCCTGCCTAGGAATGGAAACATGAAAACTTAAGATTACTAAAGATTGCATTATTAACTGCAGGTGGCAATAGAGTAGAATCTAATAGATTATTAGTTTCAATGAATTTCAATCAATTCAGGGCAGGAAGCAAGACTCATTTATTTTGTTAAGCATTTGATTAACTGTTTTTGCTTGGTTCTAATTTTGTGTTTTAATTTTCCATAATCAGCACTTAGCTGTCAGGATGACAGGTGGGTTTAGGAACTAGAAAATTAAATTAATAAACCAGTTATTTGGACTTACCTGTTTATCTATGGGATATCTGGCCTCAGAAAGTACTGTCTTCTCCAGTACAAAGAGAAAGGAAAGTTTAAACAGTCTGGAATTAGCAGTGTATACTGTTTCATGCTGCCTGAAAATTCTGTATTTTTCTTATACAAAGTTTAAGGCTTTTTGTTAAAAAAAATAAATGGCCAAGTAATTTAGGAATAGAATGAAAATGAAGGACAGCATTTTCACATAGTCTAGGCTTTTGACTAGTTTTTCTTCATTTTCTTCAAAACAGGGTTTTCAAACCTCACACTGTCAAGGTCTTTCATTATAAAGGAAGGGAGACAAGGACTTTAGTTTCTCAAAGGCTGAAAAACCTATGTCAACAGCTCTTTAGAATTTATTGAATTTGAATAGTCTCACTAAAATGTTTTCAGTTTGATGAATGATAAAGATGCTTGCTTAGAATTGGTTTTGGAACATTCTACTGGGACCAACTGTTCTTATCAGATGGATGTTCTATTTATTCCAAGTTTTTGAAAGACAAGTAAAATTTTACTACTAGGTACACACAGGAATAAGTTAGTATAATTACTGACTAAGTAGATAATATTGAAAGAAAAAAAGTATTTTCTCTGTCCATATGATTCTACAGATATTTGCATTCATACTACAAAATTTAGTGAGATTGGGACCCTATTGTGTTACGCAGCACAAGTGCACACATTTAGGAAGATTTTTTAAGACAAGAAACCATTTACAGTAATATTAACGGGCTATTATAGGAAATTGCTTCTTTTGCTTCTGAGATTGTCATCTCAGCACAAATTTCTGAGAAAGATCAGGTATGAATAGGTCCACAACCTGTCCGGAATCTGATTGAGCCTAAGCGTAAATCCACATTTCTCTGCAGACTGAACTCACTTGTTATCCTTCTGCTCCCTTAGCACGGTACCTGCTATTGAAATGCACTTCAGGCTGATTCAGTTCCTTTCTATTTATAATCTTTTCTGACTTTCCTGTAAGGACACTCACCACACTTCACTATTGCTGTTTGTGGCAAAGACACATCTGCAGAACGGTCAGTGGATGATGTTGGGAATCACACAGAAAAGTCATCTTGGACTGCACTTTGGTTTGTTAAGCTTTTACAAGAAATCTAGCAAACTATTTCAATGGCAGTTCTTTTTCTGGATACCATTTACTTTCTATAGACTCTCTAGAAAGAGATCCTTGAGGGTCTTTAATGTCTAATTACTAGAAGAATACATTTGGTTTTGGTAAAATTTAATGGAAATCATCTCAGATGAAATTTAATATTCATTAGAAAGCAGCTGTCTGCACCCAAGGCTTTTGTTAAGGGTGACTTCAAATGATTGGTTTGGTTTTCTAAAAGAATATGGTCAACATCACAAGGCACTTGTGCTTGTGATAGTGCAGCAGAGGGAAATGCTAGCAGAAATTCAGGTTCAATATTGTTTCTGCTGCTGCAGTAGCTGTTTGTGACAATGGCTATTTCTGAACATCCACGTTATAATTCTGAGATTTGGTCAGGGTTTTTTACGCACCTTTTGCCAGAGCTGTAGGAATAAGTTTTATCTGTGCTTCTATTGAAACAGTTTTCCAGTCGGCGATGTCTTCCCAGACAACCTCATCTTCCAATAGACTGGGCAGAACAAGAGCTCTCTGAAGCTGCTCTGAACCCACTCTTGGAGAAATCTGATACTGAAGACACCGCTTTAAACTAAGGGATGATGAAAAAAGCTGTCTGAGGCTTTGTCTGCACGGCCTTTTATACAATGGCTCAAACTTAGGCTTGAATTTGGAGGAAGGCTCTGTCAGGCTCTGCCAACACATCACTGTCTCTGCACTAATCTTAGCTCTAGCCCATACACAATGCTCCCCTGCCTAATCCACCACCAGACTATCTGTTCCTGTCCTCCGCCCTTGGTGCAGGTTTGGGGTAGAATGGCAGTGCAGGTGGTCAGTAGACTGGGCTTCAGCCCAGTGCAGTGTGCTGCAGCCACCTCCAAGCCTGTGTGGTGGACGAGACACAACCTTGCAGCCTGTACAGAGCATATGAGGGAAATATTCATGATTTCATGAGCTACATAGGTCAAATACTGTATTAATAATGGATTTTAAAAGTAGCCAATAAGGTAGAGGGATGAGTTAATAAAAATCATTTAATGCCTCTGAAGAATCTGAAGGCTGGCTGATACAACAAACAAAATCTTATTTTTTCTCTTTAAAGTAAGCTGAATTGAATTTTACTTCAGAGATTATTTCAAAATAAAAAAGGGAATTGAAAGCAATTAGTAAGAAAAGTTTTTCATGTACTGAGGGAAGATAAAGACAGCAGGTCAAAGACAATTCAACAGAAAATTCCACATAATGTGTTTCTGCTGTAGCTTTCAGGTAAAGGTGAAGGCAACAAAATGCAAAATGGATTTATGTAGTACAATGTCAAGCTGCCGGTGAACCGCAGATAAAATCCTATTAGTATAAACAGAGAGGCTACATGAACTTCTAGGTTTTTAATGATAAGGTCTCTACTCTTGGACAATGAGCAAATGACAGTCTAAAGCAGGTTTAGTAAATAGATTTATACGAAATATATTTAGTCAGAAGCATTCTTCTACCAGTAAAATAAATAATTCCATTAGCAAACGCTCACTCACCTTTATTAAGTACAAATTGTTATATCATCAATACACTCTGCACTAAGTATTCATCTGCATTGTCTTGCTTATGAAAATTCTTCTCCACAGTGCTACAGATTGCAAAGAACATCAGTCAGTAGAAGTGGTTTACAAGTCAGAGCTAGTGGGGCAAAGTAGTTTATTAGTGTGCATCTCATTCTGTGGCATGTAGGATTACCCACATGCAACACTTGAGTGGTAAAGATTTCCATTTGCAAAAGGTGATGAAAATAATTTCAGTAACTTCAGTACAACCCATGCTTACTGCACCACAGTAATACTCAGCACCCTCATGTTTAACCTGATGGCAGTCAATAGAGCATAACAGTGAAGAAGGAAGATGACATGACTGAAGCACAGATAGCTGGAACAGCTTCCTGCCTATGTTCTGGTAGGGTGTAGGATATTTTCCAGCCCAGAAAATAGCCTTAGTAATGCACTTAAAGATAGAGTGACCAAAGCCCTGGTTAATGTACAATTGAGAAAAATTTGGAATGAACTTAATTAGAATATATAGTTCTTTTTTATTTCAAACTTCTTCAGCTTTCGGGCATTGGGTAAAATTACTGAGCTTTTAGTAAATTATTTCAAACATGCCTTGATGCATTTTTCATTATGTAAAATATATCTCATGTACCAGTGCATTCTGTTTCAGCTCATTAATTCAGGATCACTTTAATATTAGGAAGTATTTTTCTCCCCATCAGTGAAAGACAAATCCTGTCCACTTTTCCCAGTAGTTGACAAAAAAATGGATTGCCAGTTCATTTTTTTCCTTCTGAAATTCCATAAATACCCATGCATTACATGATTACAAGGAGTTTCTAACATGAAGGGGAACATTCTCAAATAATAATTGAACATGGTTTCCAAATGATGAGGCTATAAAAGAAATTTGAGATTGTAATTTTTATTTATTATTGGTTTCAATTCATAATGTGGCAACAGTTTGCTACATTGTTTTGCTACCTTTCTCTTTTGTAGTAATAGATATGTGTAATGGTCGGTGACCTCCCACAAGCAAATAATTTGAAATAATATTACTCTTCTACAAAAAAGAATTTTAGATGTTAGTGCACAATGATTCCCTCTGTTAGATTCTTTTCTGAGTTCTTATTCTTGGACAATGACTTCTTACAGGAGACTGTACACACTGGGAGTTTGGTTCTTATTTTTTTCTACTGAGAATTTATATTAATATATAAGAGTCTTTCTCTGCTTTGGATGTTTCACTTAATTTGACTGTGGGAGCAGCAGACACCCATTAGAATTTTATTCGGTACAGGTTTTGACTTAATGCAATAGGTATTAAGCCTAAATAGCACATGTTTTAGTAAGATAATGTAGGGTATTCCACCTGGCCTGGAGATACCAGAACAGAAAGCCTAAGTCTCCTATAGGTCCTGTGCTGCATTTGCCAGACTGTGCAGACTTCTTGGCTGGCACTACACCCATGTGTTCAAGTCTAGATGTCCATATGTGAGCTAGAAGTTCCCATCATACCCACCACAGGTCTGGTGAATACACTCATTGGATTGTAGAAAGTATTTAACTCATTTGTCAGTAGATGCATATATTTCACATCATAGCTCTCTTGAGTTCATTAGACTCAGCCGAGCACAGATATTACCAGAGAGTAGTATTATTCTGCTTTATGTTATACTGGAGTAGCTGATTTGAAACAACTGCTTATCTTCATATTTTCACAAGAGAGTTTTTCATCAGATGTACTGACCTCTTAATTTGATACTGGGTTTAGTATCTGTTTTTTTTTAAATACTAAGCACAATTATGAATCTTCAACAGACTTGTTTTTCTGGTTCTGATTTGAATCTAGCCAGGATGCTGTTTTCTTTTATATGTCTCTTGGAAATAAATACCTGTTCCTATTTGATTAGTCCAAATAGACAGATTGGCATGTTTTTACCATCTTTGTGTTCTGTGTAAATTTTCCATATTAAATCGGTGTTGGGTCTTCTATCTGCTGATTGAGTTTGTTTTTCTGGGACATTATACAGTAGTTTCAAAATGTGTGATGGTAAGCAATGTGCTTATCTTGCAGATGTTTCTGGCTAAAGTTGGAATTTTTCCTCTTTAATTTATGACAGGTTTAATTAAAGTACTTTCCTTTGGTCTAATCATTATGTTAGTAATTCTAAGTTACTGCTTGAGCTCCTGTGTCACGTTCTGGGGACTACTTAAAAAATGTGTCTTGCCATTTATGGAATATAGGGGTTATGTTTTATAGGTACTTGCCATTTATGATTTTAGAACTGGTGGCTTCTATTAACTCTGATTTCTCTGTATCATCCTCTAATTTATTTTCTTAGTTTGAGTTTGTGCAGCTAGAGCCTTTATTTATCTTTCAGGTGTTTTTCTTCTGACCTTGAAGAGTCAATAAACACTGTTTTCAGTTAAAGTATGGAAACATTGCTTCAGGCTTCTCTTTCAATATTTTTTGTCTCTTTTTCTTTTATGTTCCTGCTTTTGGAGATTACATATTTGACCATATGTTGCTACTTAATTGCTTTTTTTTTTACTTTTATATTTGCATTCTTTTTGCTTGTAAGCAGTAGCTAGTGATTTAAGATGATGTACAAGCATTCATAAAGAAAACCAGCCAGCTATTCATTTCCCCATATTCTTCATGCCCTTTTTAATACATGCAAGTATATCCAGTGTAATGAAAAATAAACTGTTTGTTTGAAATGGGGACAGGACTTGGGTATGTTAGTTTTTCTGCTCCATTACTCAGCTGGAAAAAGGAACAAACAGGTACTTATTTACTTTCTGAGTTGTTCTTTGCTTGTGCCTCATATTCAGATTGACACAATGCTTCCAACATGATGGAACCAAATACATTTCCATGCCTATAGTGTCTATTTTGCAGTGGTAACCTTGGGCTGCCTGGGAACGATTTGTTAACCTCTAAATTTCGTATTTCATTGGTCAGCAATAGCATCAGTTGATCTGCTCAAGTAAAATTCTGTCTTGGGTCTTGGTTGTGGCTGGGATAGAGTTCCTTTTCTTCTTAAAAACAAAAAAAAGGGGGGAGGAGGGGAATAAATGAAAGAGTGTTTCAAAGAAAAAGGGGAGGTAGTACAAAATGATCATGGAGAAAATAGCCTTTCCTTGCCGTCACATTTTTCCAGGCTATATTTTTAGCAATTTTATGTAGTAATCCTACTTGTAAAATGTTACAGAGAACCTTCCTTATGGGATCATAAAGTTCAGGAGTTTAGGTGATTGACTGAATAAAGTAGAGATGCTAATTCCTGAGACGTGCATTGTGGCATAACTCCAGAAGAGCAGGCTGAGGAGTGGGATGCAGTCTGTGGCTGGGCAAAAAGCCAATGAACTGCATCATTGTCATTGCAGATGAAATAATAATTATTTGTGATAGCTTGCTAATCAGTGAAAGCATGGAAAAGGCTGCTGACAAGCACCATCAAGGTAATTAAGGTGAAGCATTGAATTTGCATAAATTTACACTTTGATCACTGTTCACAAGATACTGTCTCTTGAAATAGACTTGGCTGGTTTTAAGAGAGCACTAAATCAAAGCAAAGGAGTGCAATAACTTCACAGATCAATAGTGCTTACAAAATACAGATGCACCTTACACAGGCAATTATCTAAAGAATCTATTGTCCTAATCAAAGGATGATACTCAAGTCACTTTTTCAAATTACCAAATTGTCCTAGTTAGCATATGCCATTCTAATTCCCTTTAATGAACACAGAAAAATCATGAAGATGAGATCTTTGGAAAAGACAAAAATTGATTATTCACTTTTCTTACAAAAAACTAACCTCCTAAATGAGGACAGCTGAAGGTATAATTCCTCATATTATTTTGACATACATATACAACCTGCCTTGGAAAGATGTATTGAATAGGTTTCTTTAGGAGCTGCAAATGTGATCTCCTCATGATCTCAGGCTCTAAGTCACTGCCTCTGAGGAAAGGTTAAGCTGAAGTCCTTCAGGTTTTCCCATGCAGGTTTCCTGAGTATCAGCTACCAGAGTAATTCTGGTGATCAGATCTGCAGCCAGAGCTCTGTGGTCTGCCTGTGCTCCAGTTCTGTGATTCTTTTCTCTCTGGGAAAGAGCAATGGGTCTCTTGACAGTGCAGTCTCCTAAAGGAAATAACAGTTTATGTAAAACAAAGGACTCTGAACTCTCAAAGCATGCATGCAAAGAGCAAAAATCTAGAGTGTACACATCTATTCACTCTTCCCTAAGGTTTATTACTTACTGGAAAAACCCTACTGAGACTTCTGCAGTCCTTCTTTCTGTCAACATTTCTTTACAGATCTTTCTGACAACTCATTTTCCACTCTTTTTTTTTCCTATGTTTTTTCTAAAGCTTTTTTTTCTTCCAGATTTAGGAGGATCATCTTATTAAAAATAGCAATAGGTTTTAAAATAATTATATGGTCAAACCTAATTTCTGAATATTTGGATTTCTATTATATTGCTGATTTCTCTGATTCTGACTAACATCATCCTACAGGAAACTTCTTTTCCTCCCTTGTTGAGCATGTAATATTGATGTTCCTAATTATTTCAGAATCTATATATCATAATGCAAATATTCTGCATGTGTCATGCAGGTAATCACATATACACATGAAATAATAATTTAGATGCTAAATGATTTTAGCCACCCATTCTAGAATTTTTTCTATTGCCCGCTTGTGTTCTTACCTCATCTTCTACCTACAATTATGCTGCCTAAAATTAAAAGTCTACTAAAATTGTAATCTGCTGTAAAGTTTTTGCATCTTATTTATTTATTGTGTTTTATTTTATTAATGACTTATGCATGGTCATTTGCTAACAAAGTTGTAAACCATGCTGTCATGATTTTGGTTGATTTTTTTTCATTTTAGCCATGCAAATTATTTTTTACCTAGATACAAAATTTTAGTAGAAATAAAATGTATTTGTCTAGTACAGAATGTGCTTGGCATGTTTTTATATTGTACTTATTTAGAAAGATGATCTCTTAAAGCTGTTGCTCTGACACAGCCATGGAGTATGTAGAATTTGCTTTTGCAGTGCAGCAATAAACACATCCACTTAGGTACCAGAGATTTTATACTAAGACAGTTCTCTTGGCATGCTGCATTTGTATTCCAGGTAACCTCCACACACCAATGTAATTATTTGATTAAGAGCAAGTCTCATTATTGTCTATGAGAACATTCCATGCACAACTCTCCTGGTGATGCACACACTGTACATGTCTTAAAAGTGTCATCTGTTCTGCTGTTGTTTTTCACCTGTTTATTAATAAATGAATCAAGTTACTTTATAGAATACTAGAGAATTAGGACATGAAATACATATCAAATGCTGAAGCTGCCTTCCCTACTATAAATCTGATGATCTTATCATATAAATATAACTCAGAAGTCATATCTCAGATGAATGTATGAAGTTTTTGAGAAATTTGATAACACTAGAATTATTTTGGAAGTTCTGGTTTGAATGTCTGGCCCCAGTAAATCTATAACAAATACATACTGTTTTCCTGTTTTCAGCATGGCCAAGGTTTCACTGATGGTATTCAGAATTATTTCTTTAAAATTAATTCATTTAGCTTTTTGAACTCATGATTTTTTTTCTACTACTGGAATGAGATGTTGCAAGGAAAATACGAGAAGCTAGCATAAAATATACATAACAAAAGTGTGTGCATTTTTCATAGGGATTTTTTAATGAGGGATTAGTTACATAGGAGCTTTAGGGATTAATTAACCAATACCTAATTAAAGCACGGTTCTAAAGTGGATTCTCTGTAAACCTGAAAGTCATATTGAAGGAGAAAAAGTAGAAAAATGAAGTAATGTGCAATGATGTAAAGTAATGGGTCGTTTCTAAACTGAGGCAATATGTTAGATCAAAAAGAATGGGAAAAAATCAGGAAAATAATCTAGAAAAGTGAGAACAGGAGGTTGTTGCAGTCTCTTTATTGCTTTTGATTTTAATAGATAAAATAACTTATTTTTCTGGCCCATACTTTGAACTATGTTTACAAACTACACTTTGAAAAGTCATCTATTTTTACAATGAATCTTCCTCTAATGCAGCCCAGAGTGTCTTGCTATGTTTCTTCTTGACTCACTGAGGATAGGGGAAAAGACACATAAGAGGAGGCAGTGATACAGAAGTCTACTCTCATTACTACCCTTGATAATCTTCATTTTCTGTATATTATCCCCATTCTTGTATGAGTTTCTCTGACCTGATATTTTAACTGCATATTCATTCTATACCCTCTGTGCTCTGGTGCCTTTATTTAGAGTATTTTTGAGCACAGTCACTTAGAGTTTCACAATAGTGAAAACAAGATGTTTTCTTAGAGGAGTAACATCAAAACCACAATGACTCTGTAAAATAACATCAACTTGCACTTTGATTTTTTGACTATTTTCCCAAGTAGCATGTAAAATAGAGCCAGTATTTTTGGGGAGAAGGGAGGAACCCTTCATGGTCTTAAGCTTTTCATTTGAAAAGTAGCTTCAACAAAAATTATAAATCCAGATTATAGTGTGAGTCCTTTTTTTTCCTCCTTCCACCAATCTTAAAGTTAAAATGAGCCTTAATGCATTTTTATTTAAAGCTGCTATATAATATTGACTATAAAAATTCACCTTGCAATACCTTCATTGAATCTAATAATTTTTGGATGAATAAGTACAGATTTTACATAGATAGTCTTAGCTCAAAAACTTTTATGAAGGTGGCTCCATCATTTCTCCAGGGAAGTTTCTCAAAAGGTTAATCACTGTTAGAATATGTCCTTCTTCCCTTTTGAATTTGTCTACCTCCCATTTTAGCCCTTGAATTTTTTAATGGTTTTGGAAATTCATGGTCAGGAGGTTTGGCAGCATGGTCAAACACTAAATCTTTGTCAAGGTCATTGCTTCTTCCCAGGATGTTCAATAATCTTTTGTCCCTCCATATTTATGTCTTTTCATCTGACTCTAGGAAAAATGGTAGCAGACAGAGCCCATTATTCCTCTTTGACTGTGACCCTCTTAAAAATGGTTTCCCTCAGTTCAAAAATGCCTCCTGCTTTTATCTATCATTTCACCAGTCCTTGGTAGTCTATAAACCCTGATGGAAAATTGCTTATATTTTCTTCACATCTCTGATGGAGACATTGAGTTGCATTGGATTGAGGCTCTGTGTTCATTCTGTGATTTCCTATTAGCAATTACATTTTGTTATCCACCAGTTATCACTTTGTCATCTATTGACTAGGTGGTACATTGATCTTGACTACTGCTAATTCCTTTAATCGGAATGTTGTATGGAAAACCCCAGTTTTGCTGACCACATCAAAACCCAACAAAACCTGGCTCTTTTCATCAGAATTGACTAAACCAAAAGAATATATAATCAAATGAAAAATCTGTTATTTACTGTAATATTTATCTGATTGTATGGAACAGTCACAGCCTCAGGAGTGCTGTTTGCACAGAAAAGATAACCAATCCCAGCAAAACTACTGTGATCTTGCCACTGTCTAATGTAATGTGTTATATCACTCTGGAATCAACACAGCATAGCTTTGCCTGACTAAATACAAGAGGAGCATATTCAGCTGTGAGAACATGTTCCATATATTTAAAATTAGACAATGTACATTATCTGTAGTTGAGAAGTAATGCTAGGTTACATTGTGCATATCTTATTAAATTTCACAAATAGAAATGTAGTGGCTGCCACTCCAGGAATCTTGGTTACCTTTTACTACTGTTACTTCAGAAAATGGGATTTTAAAAAATTTTCTTTGCAGCAGTACCTTATAGTGGTGATGTATGTTTCAGAGACACAACTATCTTTCTGCAGTTGAATCAGAAAACTCAAGATATGGCACTTTTCTTTTAAATCCTCTTAAATAAAACTGACTTCAAACCTTGCATTGGGTGAAGTTTTGTCTATTTATTTAATTATTGTCCCTTAGAATTCAGAATATTAGAAACAGTATTATAATTTTCTCCATAGTCAATGATCAAATTCACAGTCATAGTCAATAATTCATATTTAGCACATACCAGTGATAACTTTAATTGTTACCTATCTGGCTCAAAAATGTCTCCTTCCTTTTACACAGTGCAATTGTACTGGTGTACAAATTGTACAGTGGATTGTACTGGTACCATCCAATCATGAATAAACTAAATATGTGATCTTATTTCCCATGCCTTGAAGGTGGACTGTAGAATTATACTGAAGTACATTTCAAAGGCAATGTCAGTACTTGCCTTTGACAGAATTCCTTAAATCTATATATACATGACAACATAAACAGTAAAACTGATTAAAATAATTAAAACCAGTTGAAATTTTCCAGAAAATATTTTTTCAGTGATATGCAGCAATTAAAGGAATTTAAATACTCCATAAGTATGTATAGATAACATTTCTTTTAATCCACAATTTATTTTTTAAATCATATCAGTGAGAATTAAATATGTTATTTGCTATTTTTGCTGTTTAATTTTTACTATTTTATTTTAGCATTCAAGAAAAAGTCAAAATAAAGTAAAAATTACCTTTTCATACTCACTGGAAGTGAGTCACAATTGCAATGGTTAACAATAGAATGAGGTTAAGAGAGGTATTGGCACAAAAGTAAGGAAAAAAACCCTCTATCATTTCTCTGAACACCTCCTGAGGGTATATATGTATTTTATGACCGATTTTTCACCCCACCCTTTAGAGGAGCTCAGTTGTCTAAATTTACTAAAGAAGTTCAGGGAAATTATCAACACTAAAGTTGATCTTTAGGGAATATTAAATTTCAAACAACTAATACCTTTATAGAGAAAACAATATTCATTCCCTCACCCACTCTTGGTAACTACCATAATCACATTGCTATCTTTGTGTTTGGTTTTGAGGCCAAACTGCTCTAATTTGAAATAGACCCTTTGATGAACTACTTCACAGACAGAAAATTCACTTCTATCTATGTGACACTCCCAATTTCCTAAATTGACACTTCCACAGCTCAGTGAAGGACTCCCATGAAGGCACCTCCTTCTGTGCAATGCTTTCATGAACTTCAGCTTAAGGTGTGTATGAAAAGATGGTAAAAATAGAAGAAACTGAGAAATTATATTTGCATCCTAACAGGAATTGTAACAGCACAGGAATTATAGGGTAAAATACAGTTGCTGCTCCCTGGAGGGAATGCAGTTGGCATACTTAAAAGCTATTCCATGATAATTCCTCACACCCACGATCTGCATCCATAGCACCTGCTAAGGAGGATGGATCAGGGAGGGGAGCAGTGTGGAGACACCATGGCCCAGCTCTGTTGAAATCCTTGCAGGGAGGGGAACTCAATGGTAGCTTGCAGCTGAGAAATGGCCCAGCCAGGGCAGACAGGGAGATGTCCTGCTGCTGAGCCTGCACCTGTGGTGAAATCACTCTCCAACAATGAGCTTGGTTCATTGTAATCTAATTGTAATATCAATTGCACACCTCTATCCCAAAGTTATCCCCATTCAGGATATGACCACCCCTCACTGGGCATGTGCTCTGTATTTTATTGACTGTATCTTTGAGAGGAAAGTGAGAGAATTTTTCACTAATCAGTAAAAAAGATATGTATGACTAGAGTCACTCAAACTCCACCTAAACACAAAGAAATAGTATAAAAGTAAGTTGATAAGGGGGAAAGTTAGAGAAGACTCCATCTTAAGTGCTGGGATCAGTCAATAGGCTAAACCTGTCTTCTCACCCATAGGGACACCTACTGGATAAAAACCATACTCTGTGTTCTGAATATTTCATTGGGGATTACAGCTTATGTATGTATTACTTTGAATATGTTTTTGCAGTCAGATATTATCACCAGCAATCCTCGAACCTTAACCTGTCACAATTTTCTATTAATAAAGAGTGTTATTCCACAAACTGTTGGTGTGAGTCCTTCATGGCTGCTGGCTATAGCTGGCAGTGGGTAACACACTTGAATAAAGTGGAAGACCCACTAAGGGATCATAAAATGGGAAGACCTGCTGAGTTTTCCTTATGCTCTTGGTGTGTCCCTGAATAAGTCAATTGAGCCACCCTCTGAACCAGCAGGACCACTCAGTGAAAGGTCCCCATCATGGGATGCTGAGAGGCTGGTCAGGCACAGGGATCTCTGTTCTCCTGGGGCACTGACAGACAAATCAAACACTAAGGGTTGAGTAAATCTCCCTACACTGAGGGTTGAGGTAACTTCCCCTTTTCATGTGACAGTGCATAAGTGAAACAATTAACTATTTAAAGTAGTTTGGGACAAATGGAGAGGGAAGTTCAAACATGAGCAATTGTGTCGAAATACGTAATTAAATAGGTTAGGAAAACATGGCTTTAATAATGAGTTAAGGAAAAACCAGCGGGTTTTTTACACCTGTATCTGGATTTAAGGGGTAGATGAGTAACTGTGGTAATGCTGCAATCAACAGGAAAAAGATCCTTTTCCTAGAATAGTACTTCAAGCAACTGTAAAAGCTATTTCTAGTGTTAAAATTTATGTCAATCAAACATACCTAAAAATAAGTGTTAGCCCCAGAAAATTTGGAAATTATAAGATGAAAGATACATTGTTGACATGTTGCATTCACCTTCCATGGATTTCTCTAAAGAGTTCTGTCACATCTAGTCTTCAGCTAATATGAGCTGGGGACATGTGTTCTGTTCTAGAAGAAAACATCAGCTCTAACATGATCAGTGAACCAGATTTTTATTCAAGTACAAAACATTTATGGTCTATAAACAAGCAAAGTGCCTTTAAATTACTTGAATAAGCACTTTGCAGAAGCAGAGTTCTAGCATTAGCAGTTGTTATCACAATGTGGATGAACAGATAGCAAAATATTAGACCTATTTATCTGTATTGTTTCCTGTTTTGAGTATCATTGCTATTGGTTATTTGAAGGAGCTTAAGGGAAGTAAGAGTGAGAAATAAAATACAAGGATAGAATAGAATGATAGTAGAATAATGTACAGAAAATACTCACAGAACAGAAAGCTATGGTGATGGCTTTGAATAATTTTTTATTTTTGGAATTTTTCTGTCCACGGAAAGACATCCAGTGCCCATGCTAACAGATAAACTAGTTTTGTTATGAGTCAAAAAAACCCTAAAAACCAAACCAAACCAAACCAAACCAAAAACATTACAAGGGTTAGATATAGATGCTACAAAGAGAAAACACTGTAAAAGATTTATTGATATTTGAACAGTAAATGTCAGACAAATTTGACTGAAATTACAATCATACAGAAGAGATAAACTAGACATATTTATAGAGTTATATGATGTCATATTTCTAGTTCATATGGGGGAGGTAATATCCAAATAGATTAAGGATTTCGGAATGTTATGAAGAGGACTGGAAGGCAATAGATGTGCTCTGCATTTCTTCACCAGCCAGCTGGAAGAGTGGGTAAAACTGAGGTATACAGAATATTACTTTCCAGGTTGTTAATTTTAGAATAGGTGCTTTATAGCCTTAGCACAAAAGCCATCATTAAAAAGCGATTAATGTTAACACAGTATTTTGTTTACAGTAATAAGATTGCTATCTATTGAGCAATTGGATAATTATACTAGTTGTGATTATTGGTTGCACAGATGGGAGGGTTTAAAAGAAAATTACCTGATCAAATTCTGTTATTGAATTTTAATTCACTTTTGGATATTTTTCTTTTCTGTCTGAAACAAATAATCCTTGTTACTCAGTTTACTTTAAAAAGTAAGAGCTTGTATAAACTCTAAACATTTGGAGGGAGGAGTGGGCTGTCAGTCAATGAAACTTATTTGTGCTTCATATTACTCAGCCTAATATACACAACTGATAATTAGGATGGACATTTTTTCTAAGTCAAACATATCAGTGACTAAAGAAAAAAAAAAAAAAGAAAAAATCAAGAAAATCACAGACTCACAAAGAATCTCAAAATGGTTGAGGCTGGAAGAGACTTTTGGAGGTCACCTGGTCCAATCGTGTTACTCAAACAGGGCCACTTGAAGCACATCGCCATGACCATGTCCACACAGCTTTTGAATATTTCTGAGGAGAGAGACTCAATCACCTCTCTGGGTAAATTGTACCAGTTCTTGGTCATACTCACAGTAAAAAAAAAAAAAAAAAAAAAAAAAAAAGTTTCCTGATGCTCAAAGGAAACCTTCTGTGGTTACGTTTGTGTCCATTGCCAGGGCCTGGCTCTCCCTTTAAGTGTTTATAAATATGGCTAAGATCCCCCTGCATCCTTCTTGTCTCCAGGCTGAAGAGCCCCAGCTCTGTCAAACCTTTTTCACATGTAAAGTACTCCAGTACCTTAATTATCCTTGTGGACCATTTGCTTTCTGTGCATCAAGAGCCCATTTCTGATTCATATCCAACCCATTGTCCACCAGGACACCCAGATAATTTTCTGCTGAGCTGCTTTGCAGCTGGGCTACCCCCTGCATATATTGGTACCTGGGATTGCTCCTCTTCACACTCAGAATTTCCTGAGTTTCCTGACGTCCTTTTCTCCGACTGTTGAGGTCCCTCTGGATGGCAGCATGGCCTCTGGCCATGATATCAGCCCCTGCTCCCAGTTTGGCAAATTTGCTGAGGGTACACTGATCCGTCACCCTTATTGCTATGAAGATGCTGAACAGGACAGGATGCAGTACTGACCCCTAAGATACACTGCTGGTCACTGGCATCCAGCCAGACTTGTGCTGCTCATCACCACCATCTGACCTCAGTGAATTCAGCCAATTTTCAATCTACTTCACTGTTTGCTCATCCATCAACAACTCCTTCATGGAACTGTTATAGGAGTGTCACAGGCACTACTGTAGATCAGGTAACAACAGCCTCTGCTCTCACCATGTCCACCAGGCCAGTCTCTTCATCAAAGAAGTTTACCAAGTTGGTAATACAAGATTTCCCATTACTGAAGCAATGCTGAATGCTCCTCATGGTTTTCTTGTCTTTAATGAGACTAGAAATGATTTTCAAGATTACCTGCTACAACACCTTTGTAGAGATCAAAGCCAGGGTAGCTAATAGCTCCCTGAGCCTTCCTTCTTGCCCTTCTTGAAGAGAGCAGTGACATTTGCTTTTTTCAAGTCTTCAGGTGCTTCTCCAAGTCTCTCTGATGGATCAAAGATTATGGACAATGGCCTTAAAATGATTTCTGCTATCTCCCTCAGTGCTCATGGATGCATTCCATCAGCACCCATGAATTTATCTTCCACCAAAAGTATGTGAAAACAAAACTTCCTAGAAGAATAAGTTTCCTGGCTTATACGTTTTCTGGATTGTGTATCTTTTACTCTCTGTGAAGATGTCTCATTAATTTTCCCTTGTTATGGCTGTCTAGTAGAATTATCTGTTTCCCAGCATTGTTTACAGACCTCAGATTACATCATTTGACCCAGCGTGCCAAACACTAAGCAGAATACAAATGAAATACCTGCATCTTCCAATCCAGAAGATCTCACAGTATCTAATATATATTATTCTAAAGGTACTAAATCGTTGCAAGTATTACTGTTTTCCCTTAACTTTTAATTTCTGTATTGTTTCAGTACTTTAAAATAACATTCTTAAGACAACAGTCATACCAAAATAGAAAATTGCTCATAGTTAGTCCTGGTTTGTGTCTTTATTCTGACTTTCTGAAATTAAAGGATTGTGAAATAGGACAAATAGATAACAAATTAGATAAAAGAATACTTATTGTCATTATTACTACAGCAATCTATTTTAGACAAAAAACAAAACTAACGCTTAAGGTAGAATAAATACTTAGCTATATTATATCTAGCAATAAAAAATGCACATATTTGTGGTTTTATGTACAATATTAATTGATTAGTATTTCATAAGTTTATTGGGCTGCTGAGCTGGAAGACCTTCTCAGTGTCCCAGATCTGTCCAGCATTGCTCAGACAATTAAAGTAACATATGTTTTAGCAATTGAACCTCATCTATTTGTTTTTAGCTTCATTCATGAATAAGGAAGACTTCAACATGTGTTTTTAACACCATAAATTGTCCATTCCTATTTTCAGTGGCAAATAAATGGCTTAGAATGAGTAACTCTTAGTGGTCCAATAGGGAAGAAACCAAACCAACCAAAGAAAACCAACAAAAAAACTCACTACAAAACAAAAGGCAAAAAAACCCTAAAAGCAACACAAGGTTTTAGTTGCACAGTGTCAGCCTTTGGAATAACCTTCCACACTCCCATATAGCAACTGTTTCTCTAAAGTGCAGCATCTAGTTGAGGTTTTGTTCATTTCCTGTTTTTGCAAAATAGTCTTCTGAACAAAATACTATAAGCAGGATCAAAATGCCTAGAAGTCATGTCTTTCCCTACATGAAACATTTTCAAAATTAATTTGGTGTTACTAGGAAGTGTTGACATTCAAAAAAGGACGAAAATGTCCCAGATATTATTCAAGACTCCTGTTAAGGTGTAATAATCTGCATTATTACATCATAGGTGTTCCCTGTAGAAAGCCACCAAAGCCCAGGTTTCATGGATCAAAAGCCTTACAAAACAGTATTCGTTATGGCCATAACAGAAAGCCCAACTGGAGAATCAAAATGATTAATAGTGAAAGAACGAGAGCATTTGTTCAATTCAATGCTCATCTATATGTAGATCTGACAGCGTTATTGTTAGACTATGCTATCTTGGATCCAAATGGTTAGGTAAACAAAAACAGAGCTCAAGAAGACACAGGAGGTCTTTCCTTGTTCTGAAACTTTCTTTACAATAAATGAGAGATGAATAACAGTGATAATAGCAAACATTAGAAACACTTTATGTGCAGTGTGCTGAGCCTGTGGAAAGCGAAGAGACACTAGTTCAGCCATGTTTGGAGGGGCATGAGCCAGAGTTTATCCTTCATCTTTGGCTCACTAATTGATTTCCCACATTGGCAGTGAAAGAAACTGGATTTCAGCGTCCTCCATCTGAACGCTGGGCTATTGAACATAAAAGTCAGCTAAGTCTCCTCTAATCTTACTTCATTCAAAGCACTGCCTGGTGTCACTGTTAGCTGTAAGATTAGCTATAGGAATGGCAAAAGAAAACCCAGCCACCAATCTCTTCTCAAGATAGAGAAAGGGCACTTTATTGTAAAACTACATTCCCTTATATACACTAGATGGCTACACCGAGAATAGAATACAGCTCATTGGTCAGAGCGGGCAACACCTCTTGCACAGATGTTTTCACTGTAAACTACACAGTTCTCACGGTACACACTCTGTAAACAGTAGCAGATGCATATTGTTTAAGATTCTTTCCTTTCTGTTTTCTGTTTTCCTCCAAGTTCCTGGGAAAGCTTCCCAGACCGTATATCTACAGCCTGGCAGTGATTTTCTCACAACTATGAGATCACTGTGCTTCTACAGAAGCAGTGTGGATGAGAACAGACAACAACCCTCTAGACTTTGGATCACATTAGCTGTTTGGGTTCCATTTTCAAAGGAAACCATTCAAACATCATTGAAAATAACCCTGGGTGCTTTCATTGATGAAGGTTCATATGCCTGAAGATTTGATAGTATTACAGGGATAAGAAGCATTTAAATAAAGAAGTTGTGGACTTTTGCTGTGAGGTTGCAGGGACATAATAAACAAAGTCCAAGACTTAGGCAAACTTAACCATTCTTACATGCTAAATCAAGCTCTGAAAAGCCAGATGTGATCCACTATTCTGAAGACATCTCTCCATAAAAATGTTTCTCTTCAGATGAAAGTTTTTTTGAAACCTGATGCTTGGACTCAGCAAATTTGGTTCTGCAGTTCCTGTCTGCCCATGCAGTGCACTGCATGTGCACTGAAGTGTGAAGGGGTGATGCTTCACCTGATGTGGTGTTTTCCATACTGGAAACATTTTGGTTTCTTCTGACTTTAAAATGCTAACCTCAGAACTGAAGACTGAGATCAGCTTACTCTCATGTGGACTAGATATTAGAGCAATAGCCCAAGGCTTCTTAAAACACTTTGTTGCCATACATTGAGATAAATGTTTCTGGCACTAAACGGTGCCTTAAGAACAGTAGCTAACACTTTGTCATTTAAATTTCATAGCACCCCCTAGAATCAGATGAATCATTTTGCATTGATTTTTTCAAGATGCAAGCCTATATATATGCAATTTCAACTAGCCTAGAGAAGAATGGGAGGCAAAATGGCTGCTGTTCAGGTTGACTTATTTCTGACAGACAAGAAGAACAGAAAACTTCTGTCAAACCTCTGTTGGTTTAAAATCAAAGTCTATTTGAATAACAACATCATGAATCCCCAGAATACAAAATGGCGCCATTATTAGCATAGATTATATGACAGCAATTTTTAGTAATAAAAAAATTTCTCCATTTGATTTCCAAATTTTTCACTTTCAGGTAAAAGGAAAAAAAGTATGTGACATTGCACTATAAACTTTAAGGCAGCTCAAGAGCTAGCAGCTAGTCAAAACCACTGAAACACAGAAAAGTATCAGACATTTATATTTAATCGATCCTATTGAGCCAAGAACAATATTTTAGAGAATACCTCCATTGTTCTGTGACAGAGGTGTTAACCGGGTGAATGGGATCGATCAGTGATGAGATTAAATGTAAATTGCTATTAAAGGTCTGCTACCAGCTGAGCAACTAAAAGAGAGAACTGTGATTAAATGGGTATGGTTACCCAGCTGAAAAAAGGTTTGGGTCCTGCTGCTGAAGACTACTGATATATTTGCCCCATTTTTCCAGGCATATAAAAATTACTGAAAAAATGGCAATGCTACTGTTCCCTCATGGACCTGGAAAATGAGAACTTTCCCTCCCTGTTCTGAGGAGTAGTAGGTGAATTTAAAGTATGCAATTCACCATTTTAAACTCTGTAATGCAAGCATAGAAATGAGCAGCTAGAGGGAGGGAGAGTCCAGAGGTCTCCTTTTAAGTAGATTCCAAGTAAAAATTTCCTGTCAAGGAAGATAACAAAAAATTTTGGTACATCTAACCACACAAATACATGAATTCCTCAGGTTCTGGTGTGCCCCCTGAAGAGGTATTAGTCTGAGTTTCTATCATCTTGCCATATCCAATGCCATGTCTTGCCAGTCTGCTAGTTGATCTGCTTCATAAACTTTCAATCAAATGTTTAAACTAACTTGACTTATTTTCCCTGAAGTAGACTAGGGAGTGATCAAATTATTATATCAGCTGGCAAATCTGAGGCAATGGTCATCCTCAACCATTTACTCTCAGGGGCAATCAAACAAGTGATGGCCTGGAGCTGATAACTTCTGCCATGGAGTAGTCGGAGCCAAAAGAGGATGTGTAGCTCCATCTTAGTTATAAATGTATAAAATTAAAAAAAAAGCCCTCAAACATTTATTTGGACACTTTTTCTTGTGTGCTCAATTTATAAATTAGCCACAACAGAAGAAATATTGAAAACAAACAAGATCTTATGTCTGAAATCCTAATCTGATATTTGCTGGGACCTGCAAAGAGGTCTGCAACCTCAAAATCACCATCTATGCTTCACTTTAGTTTTGATCAATACAAACAGCTTTTCTGCAGAAAAGATGCTGAACTGGATTGACAGCAGATCTTTTTTAGGACATTTACAGCAGTCTTTTATCAGCAAATGTATTAATCATGAGGACCATTAGGAGAAAGCTGTGTCACATCCAAGATAAGTCAAGGGATAACAATTGAGGCGTCCAGAGAAAAATTAGACAATCAGTCCTCCAGAATGACAACAGTAATTGGGTGATATAAGTCCCTATCTAGTAAAGAAAGAATTAAGGAGAGTAAAAAATAATAATTTTTAGAGTCTCATAAATTTAATTTTTGTTTAAGAAGAAAAAAGTTCCAATGATTTAACTGTTTTGTCAAGAATAAATTTTACTTCAGCACCAGGAGACCCATTCCAGTGATCAACTATTACTATAAATGAAAGTGCAACATTCCATTACTTGTATTACTTTCATTCCTAAATATTTAGAACTTATAGCCTCTTAGATCACAAAGAACTGGGTTCATGTCTGCTTGTCTTAAATACAGCAGTAATATATGACTCTAAACAGAGGGAAAATGGGGACAGGCTTGTATGTCACCTCAGAAAATGATCAGATAGAGATGTAATTGTTATCATGAGGAAGGGGGTGTTAAAGTCCAAATTTGAACCTCATCACATTCAGGCTTAAAAAAGGAACATCCAGTGTAATATGTCTGTAAATCTCATTTTTTATAAAATGAGGATTATAAATGTTGACTACACCTGAGGATATGCGCAGCATTGCAGAAGGCAGCATACATGACAACACACAAAGAAACATATCTGGAAGTAGCTTCATAATATCTATTCACAGCAATTTACAGTTTTATAAAAGTAAACTGCATGTTGCACAGTTTCTTTGTTGATCAGTATCATACAGGTTTGCTGAGCACACACAATTTTTTCTCTAAGAATTTGATATACAGTAATAAACAATCTTCTAAAATTAATTTTACCATTGATTGTATAAAAATCAGGGAAAAAAAACCACAAAAAAAATTTACAACTTGAGATTAGATATTCTGTCCAGAAACATCAGATTCTCTTTTCTAACATTATACATGAGCAAAAGTTAACAGGGTAACATTATGTAACCTATGCTATGGAAGGCACATAACATACATACTCCTCCACAGACACACTTTCAATGTAAAAGCTGCTATAAAGAATTAGATAAATAGTTCTCTATGTATGTAATATACAATAGATTAAATGTTACAAGCATACTCTATAATTGTGGCGTCCTGTATATCTCCAGCTTTTCTCCCTCCTTTCTCCAGGAATGACTTAGCTATCACAGATCACCAGTGCACTAGATTAATAACAAATATCTCATTACCTGAAAATCTTTTATCTAAAGACAAACTAAAATACAATTAAACAAAAGATCTGCAAAACACGAAAGGAAGCTCTGTGGCTAAACCAGTTTATAGGAGTAAGATGTTTTCACAGTGATTTATGCCTCAGAGCAAACACTGAGGCTGCTTGCTGTGCTCACAGCCCTTTAAGGAGACAAAAGAGAAAACCTGCCAATCTAATAGTTCTGTGACTATCGTGCATGGAGAGTTGTTCCATTAGATACAATTTCACAGTAGCTTCCAATTTCTGTTTTATATGGCTGCTTAATGCTTTGTTGGTTTTATTTTTGGTTTTTTGTTGTTTTCATCCCGGTTAGTTATCAAATACAATACAGAAGATATATTTTGAAATAGAATACTTTAAAAGAAACATTTAATACACTTTCCTTTTGCTATAAAGAGGGGAAATGGTCAAACTGAAATAAATGTCTATTCTATTGAAAATAAAGCCAGTTTTATGAAGGGAGAACAGAATGGAAGCCTGAGAGTATTAATCTGCTGCTATACAGACATACTTTGGTACTGTAGTAACAGGATGATGTTTACTATTTTGCTAAGAATAGATAAGATTTGATTTTTCTCATTTGGGTTGGGACTTTGTGAGAAGTGGCTGGTTCAAGGCAAGTGTGTATCTTACCCTGACTAACAAACTGGGAATGATGGATGAGGAGAAGGCTGAGGTACTCAAAAGTTTTTGCTTATATCTTCAATGATAGCATTTCTTTCACACTTCTGGAGTGGTTGAACTGCAAGACAGGGGATAGGGGAGCAGAATTACTCTCTGTATAAGGGAAGGTGGAGCTCATGACCACCTGAGGAACCTGAACATTCATAAGTGTGTGGGACCCAAAAAGAGGAATCCCGAAGTCCTGAGGGAGTTAGCTGATATAGTCACCAAGCCACTCTCCTTGATATTTGGTATGAGCTATTCAGCACGGGAAACAGAAAGCTCCAGAGACACCTTACTGGGGCCTTTCAATACCCAAAGGAGGCTGTTGAAAGATGGGGACAGACTTTTAGCAAGGCCTGTTACGATAGGTCAAGGAGCAACCATTTTAAACTGAAAGAAGTTAAAAAATATTTAGACTAGATGTAGGGAATAAATTTTTTATGATGAAGGTGATGAAACACTGGAATAGGTTGCCCCATCCCTGGAAACATTCAAAGGGGGGGTTGAACAATCTGATCTAGTTGAACATGTCTTTTCTCATTACAAGGGGGATTGGACTATGTGACCTTCCGGTGTCCCTTCCAACCCAAGCTATTTCATGTTTCTATGATTAAAACTAGACAGCCTTTGGTGGTTTAGGAGAGGTTTGTACACCAAAGCAGAAAAGTAAATATTACTAGGTGGTCTGGCTGAGTCTAATTTTTGCACATATATAATCACCACCAATATGTTTTATCTATTTTCCTTTAAGAAACACTCTCATAAAATCAACCATTACTTCAAACACCAAAGTTAATCTTTTGAGATCAATGTTTTCTCCTACCTTTACTGATTCACTAGCTTGGCATGGAAAAAGTTGCATCTCTTTCTAAAGTGAGTTTTGAAATGAGAAAACAATATTTCCCGTTATATCTGGCTACTTCCAGTGCTCCATCTCAAACGACCACTGATAACAAAATGAAATGACAAGCCTTTGGAGCGAATCCAGCATGAGATGTGAATATAGGCCACCAGAGCTATTGCTATTTATTGTGCCTCCATTTCACTCTACTGAGCATGCTGACACAATATTAATTAATAATCTATTCTGAATACAAAACCTCTGATACCACTTACATTATAATATTTTTATATCATGTTATATGTCATTACAATCGACATAATGATAGCATCCACTTTGTAATGGAAATAATTTTAATAGAAAGAGCATTAAAACAACATGGTACATGAAGAAAGTGTTATTTGGTATATATTCACTGAAGTATTGCCAGAAGGCAGAACATAGCAGGATGAGTAGAAGGCTGCAAATATCATTACTCTGACTCCCTTAATAAAAACATGATATCTATTTTGATTAATATCTGTCTTACTGTCTTAAATCTTAAATTTTTTTCTTAATCATCTTCTCTGCAAGTTGTTGGGTTTTTTAATACAGGTTCATGTTTTTATGAAGCTGCATTAAATGCACAGAAACTTTAAGTGAATTCTAGGATTTGGACTTAATTTGTGAATGAAGAAGGATGATTGGACCTTCTCATTGCAGGGGTGACTGTGTCAGGTCTGTGTGATATGAGTGATAAATTTTCAGGGATTCCCACGGGGAAAGAATTGTTCCATGTGATGAAACATACAAGCCAGGACTGGACAATATCCCTTCTGAGTCTGAATCCTAGAACCATTTGGTGTTTTCTAAGCTGTGCAGGCAGTTTTGCAAGACACAATGTCAAACTCTTTCTCAAGAAGAGAGAACGAAGTTCTTCTATTTCAGTTCTTCCTTTACCTGTCTATAATATTCAGTAGGCTGTGTTGTAGATCTTTAATATACAGATATGGTTCCTGTGTAGCTAGGTGGCTGCTAACTAAAGGGGATTAGGGCTTATTATGGGATGCACAGGGAAGAGCATAGCCTTGCAGTACAATAAAACTTGTGCTATGGCTTGTTGTGGTAGGTAAGCATAAATCATCAACAAATATGTGTCAAATCTCTGTAGATGCAAAAAATTATACAAATTATGCTGACAGTTTACTGCTATTTGATTATTTTAGCCCTGCCAGATCTAGCAGTCAGATAACAAGGATTGCTCAGGGTACCACAGTCACACTTTGCTGTAACTTCTGTCAAGCTGCCTCTAAATACAGCATTAGGTGAAACAGTCACTTACCTTTCATGGGGGAAATGAACAATAAACATCTGACTGCTTAAGTGTTTTTGTGTTGTGCTCAGTGTGCGAATGTGTGCACTTATGCCTTGGGAAGATTATTCTGAGCTTGGTGCTATAAAGCACAGAGCAAACGCTGCAATAGGTGGCCATCAACACCTCGTGCTGAGCGTGTCCAGGTGTCATTTCTCTCTTCTGGCCTCAACAACAGAGGCCTCCAAGGCAGCTACACCTAAATGACAAATGGTTTGGTTAGTACTTCTGACAGCACATATCCACCTGCATCCCTTCCTAGTGGAAAGAAAAATTTTTACAATTTAGATTCATTAGGCTATTCTCATGGGTTTTGTAAGAAAGGCTATACAAATATACACTAATCTGTATAAATAAATGATTCTGACAAATAAAATATTTTGAATTATTATTATATTAACTATAACTTTTAAGTCAATCGAAAATACTCTATTTGCTGAGCTGCTTTGTACTCATTTCCAAGCCTTAAATACAGAACTGAAATGGCTATTTTTGGCTTTGGTGATGTTAAAAAAAGGTTAAAAATAAATTGTACTCCTACTGTTTAATGCAGAGTACTGGGAGTATGGGGATGGAGGAGCTAAGCTTGGAAATCTGGAGGCAGTTTCTCATTCTTAGCACAGATGCATCATGACCTTTACACGTTGGCACAACAGTATAGGATTGTTGCTACACATTTTCTGAGATACACTCATCTCTATTTCTGTTTACTGAAGAACAAAACAAATTTGAAGTAAATAAAAAAAATTAGCTCTGCTTGAATCCAGAATTACCTTTTTTTCATTTTAAGGTATGTCACTACACTAATCTGTTTTTAGCAACAACTAGGAGCTGCACCCAAGATCAGAATAGAAAGATGGCTGATTGTTCTACACTGATTTTTAATTATCATTCATTGCAACAGTAATTTAAGTTCATTAGAGCATCAATTTCTTAAAGACTAGACATATTTGGAATATAAAATTATTAGTATGAAAGATAAAAGAAAGAAAAAAAGTGAAAAGCCCTTTTTTTCCTCCTGGGTAAAATAATTCCTACCTTAATATTACTTTGTACAGATGTAAAGGAGTTAAAATTATAATTTTATCTATGATACATATACTTACATTACGTTACCTGACTTCAGCTAGTTCAAATTTGTTAGAAGCAACAGATGGAAATCACCCTGAGGTTAATATCTCTTCCTTCTGAAGTGCCAGCTTCCAGCAGGTTTTTTATATCCTTAATTTTGGTATGCTGTTACTTGCAAATTCACACTGTAAGCATTTTTCTTCCTTTTTTCCACTTACTTTTGTGTGTGTGTGTATGTGTGTGTTTATATTCTTCATTACACATCAAGGGCATTTTATGCCTTTTTATTCATTATATTCACCATAACTGTGGTCGTATTCTTGTCCTCATGAGTCTGCTGTTTGATCACTTAGAAGAATTTGCTATCAGCTTTGCATTTCTCACAGCAAGTACTCTGAACATATCTGTTCCTTGCAGTTCATCCTTCAAAATTATTTCGATTTTCACTAAAACCTTGCCAGAAATCACAACAGTTATTTTTATGTGAAATGCTGAATGTTTAATCTGTGTAAGATATTCAATATATGCTAAAGGCATAAAATGTGTGTTCTTATACTATGCAAGTATGAAAAGCTTCAAGTAGCTGATAATGTTGTACATCAGGGAAGTGAAAAATCTGCCGAAAGCTGGGAAGGGGTTCACTGGAAAATCCCATTTCTTTTTTTTTTTAGTAGGGGGGCTGTAAAATAGTCAAGACTGCATTTTATCACTATCTAACAAATAATATATGTTGAAGTCAAAGACTTTTTTAGATACACAAATTTATACCAATAAGTACTTAAGTAAAATATGCTGCACTACTTCACAGATTATCACAGAAGCAAAAATTTAACAAGATCTAGTTCATTGTACACGTTCTCAGACTCTTTCTTCTTTTAAGGAAAACCTTTTGGACAGTAGTTCTTTAAAGCCCATGGAAAAAATCCTGAAGTGTAAAGCCTTGTACAAAGCTGCCCTGCTATTCAATATCTCATCAAAACAGGATATTGTGTATGTCTGTGTGTGCGTATGTGAAAGATGACTATACTTGAAAAGTATCAGAATTGCTATCTCTGTGTTCCATGGGAAACACACAGAAAACTGCATGTCTCTGATAAGCTTGATCTTCAATATTCTTCTCAAAAGAATTTAGCAGTCTTGATATTACATATACTTCCAAGTTACTTAAAACTACTCATTAAAAGTATATTCTTCAAATTGCAAAGTTAAGTGCTCAGAAAAACCCCATGGAAGGTCAGCATTATGCATATTAGTGTAAACCTCCTCCTGTGCATGGACATTTTAATATAGTCATTAATTACCCAGGCAACGTTAAACTTTTCAACACTTGTCTGCGACACCAAGAATTACGGGGTTTTCCCTGTAAAATTTCCATGGTTGAATCAGACATAAAACCACACACTGGATTATCAAGTGGTTTGTGATGTAACATTCACTAAGCACATCTTTAGCACTTGAATTACTAGGATAACAGGTTTATGTTGTGCTTATCTGTGCAGACTAGGATTAAAGAAAAAACACTTGGCCTTGGCATTTAATGAACACATGCTGAGAGCATACACTTGATGGGAAAGAAAAACTTTAGGTAATATTTCAGGTTTTGTTGAGAACTACATGCTTGTGTTCATAGCTCATTGCAGCATTTTAAAAACTTTACCCCCCGGCCTTTTTTCTTCTCAAATCTTTTATCCCTACTCTCTTTTCCTCAGTTTTTGGTTTCATCATTCCAAGCCCAGTTTTTTAGATTTTTTGTTTAAGTTTCTACTCAATATTTTTTTCCATTCTATTTATATTTGTTTTCACTGGGGCAAAAAAAAGCCCTCAGAAAACAAACCAGGTAAAATTAGTGAGTTGAAAAATGTGTTCTGCACAATCAGCACAGGTACTTTGTGGGGCCCACAGGAACCCAGCTATAGCATCAAGGACTCTCTGTCACCAGGTTGAAGCATGACCAGTAGGACTGAAATCTTGGCAGATTTAAGAATTTTAAAGTAAACAAGTGTTCTGAGAGCATATGTGTACTGAAGTGATGAAAAAAAAAAGTCCTTAAATTTGACCTACTTGTGCAGAGTTTTTGGAACATAAAAAAAAAAAAGGTCACATGTCCTACATAGCCCTTTCTCTACTGCTTTTCAAGATCTTTTACTACAGAAGAAAAAGAACCAGAATTATCAGAGAAAATGATACCATTTTTTTTCTTTTACAATGGTGAAAAAAAGTATTTCCCTTTATTCCAAACCCTAAAATGCCTGGATGACTTTATTCATTTCTTTTTTCTTTTCTGTTTCTTTTAGTCAGCCTACAGGCTGGGAAATTTCAGTCCAGATGGCTGAAGTTTGGCAAACTTATAAACAAACGAAATCAGGGTCTTAAAATGGAAGTGATGGGCAACATTGCTAATTAGGCATTCTATATTTATTTTGCCCAGCTGCCTCCTCTTTTCCATCCCCAAATAAAAATAACCAAGAAAACAGAAAATTGAATTTGGTGAGAGATTATGGGTTTGGAGCTTTGTTTTGGGGGAGGGATTAATGAAATCTTGTGCATTAACATCTAAACATACTTTTAGGTAGCTATCGTCCTTGGAAACTTCAGGTTTTTTTCCAAAACTCCTCTAAAATTGTTTGAGTTATTCAAATTATACTAATGTTCTCTCTGTAGGTGTAAATGTTTGACAGCTATGCACATTCTAAAAAGTGTGCATTCTTGTCCATTCACTGTTCCGTCTCATCTCCAACTTTATAGGTTTACCCCTTGTGTCCAAAGTCAATGTCCAAGCAAAGGGGAGAGTCATGTTGGTGGCACTCTGAACTTTCTGATCCTGGTTTCAGATGGCTTGCTTTGCCATCTTCCTGTTTCCCTTTAGCAGCTGGAACCCAAGAGCAGCAGCAGTGCCAGCAGCCCACCAAGCCCCGGCCGCACGCCGACCGCCAAGCGCGTCCTCTCGTCAGCCCTGAGCGCCGCCGGCCGGCTCCATGCCGGGAGCACTTCTGATATTATGGTCTTTATTTGAACTTCTGAGATCTGCATTGCTGGAGATTTATACTCTGCATCTCAGATCTGGGAATGTGGAAAAGCTGGAAGAAGACAGCCATGGAACCACAGCACCATCAAGTGACAATTGCCTCTGTCACTGTAAACTACTTCATGAGCACACATAGGTCGCTTCACTTTTTTCTCTTACCCTCTTTTGGCCAAAGGTAATGAAAAATGCATTTCTAAGATAACTGTAACTGTCAAATAATTAAATTGAACCTATTTTTACTTATTTAAAGTGAAACTTTATTCTATTAGTGTTTTATATCCTGTAACATATTTGGTCAAGGTATATACCAAAGGCTGCAATGAGATGACTGGGCTTCCTTTCCAGCCACTTTTCACTCACAAGGTAATATTAGGCACATCATTAAGTATTTCTATGCTTTAGTTCTCCTGAATGGAGTGAGAAAATTGTAGCTACCCCTACTTTAAATTCAGCTGTACAAATTAAACACATTATATCAAGGAACTATATGTCTAATTCTTTTATCACATTTTTTATTTCTGTTCTGTTTCTCTAAGGAATTCATGGGGATTTAAACTGACAGCATTACCTGTTGTGATCTTGCCTAGACAAACAAAGGTATTCACAGGATTTTTATAAACTCCATACCAGCACTTTCAGTGGTTCAAACGTTCCATCAAATCTACAAAGCCAAGAACAGACCACATCAGGAAACTATCACAGGAACCACAAGATGGGCATCAGTTCTTCTTTCATCAGGCCCCAAAGGGGACTAGAGGACAGCAAAGGACCCCAGTTAGGCTTTGTATTGAGTGAAGGGCAGAGGTGATTTTTTCCTACTTCTCCCACAGTCTGGAACTTTCTAGCACCTGCTTTGAATCCACATACAGAGAGACCCTTAAGCTGTGCTATCTCAGACCTTCAGAGGCCTTTGAGACTATGCGTTTTTCATATGTTCAGACCAGAGGACAGGAAAATGGGGCAAAAATAGCTTCATGTCACACTGAGATCCTTAGAGGTGGAATGTACGCCTAAATGGACACTATCTTTTCCAATAGCATAACTCCCTCATAAATATTCTATCACATGAAGGGAGAGACATGACAACATGTAAAATACGAGGTTTTTACTGCTCAAAATTATTTTACCATAATATAACATAGAAGGAGGCTTTATTGACCTCCTTCTTGTTGTATACATTATATATTGGTATACAGAAAGATACCTAAATATATGGACATGTTGTGTATATATATATGCATTGTAACAATTTACCAGGGTATTTTTCACTTTTATTACTCTTGTGAGGTTTATTCACAAACATGACTACTTAATAGTGGAACAATAAGCAAGGACATCATAAGTATTTTACTCAAGCACTAGAAGTAGATTCAGGGCATATGTGTCACCATTTATGCTCATCCTTGGCTCTGGAAGAGTCAAAATGAGGGCGAAAGTAATCTGAACTAATGGCTCTTAGACTACCAGTAAGTAAATAATGTCAAACATTAGCCATCATCCTGAGGCCAAAATCTGCAATTCTGTTAATGTCCCAGCCAGTCTGACTGAACCAGAAACAAATAAAGCCTTTCACTTGCTCCTTCAGTAGGTCCCTCACTCTTGCTAGGTATCCAGGGCTTGGAACTTTCTGGGGGAACATGCACAGCTTCACTTAGATGGAATGTGGACATTTGGATAACACAAACCCCTCTGATTGTGAATGGAAACAGGTCTTGCTTAAGCTAGAGAATTCTACAGAAGGTTTTGGAAATGAAGAAATGCATTCCTAAAATATAGTGGAAAAAAACCCTTCTACATCCCTTGGGAAAAATGTTGATGTGATGGTAATAGAAGGGGCAATATAAGATAGAAGTTCCCAGCTTCCAAAAACTCTTTGTGTAGATTTCTGAAATACATGAATCCCCACTATGTTCAATCTGCCTCTACATCTGGTCCCAAAACATGATTTGTGATTTTAATATAGTTGGTAAGACATAAGTTAATGTGTTTTTCTCTGCTAGAACTAAAGCATTTAATAAAAAAAAAAATAAAGAGAGAACGTCTAAAAATTATGTAAAATGAGAGACTGAATTTCCTGAGACAATGGCCCACAGTAATACAATGGTTCTCACTCTTGCTGCCTACAGGTCACCCCAACATCTTTATGCTCTTTATATTTAACAGATGAGTCGAATGGGGGACACCTCACTGTTACAATCATTTTCCTGCCTGAAATCTCATCCTGCTTTAATGCTGTTCACTGTTTTCAGAATGATCATTTGAGCTTTTGCATTAACCTTTAGAGCAACAACTACAATAAAAGTAATAAAAAAACCCCAAAACATGTAGGAGGAAAATGTCGGGTTTCTTTTTCTTAATTTGTTTTTGGTTTTCTATCTATTGGCATGCTTGTTTTTCTAAAAATGCCAAAGTGGTTCTGGGAGTCCAGTAATCACCAGATGTTCTACAAGGCAGTCTTAGCTGCCTTTGTCACAGCACTCACAACACATACATTTTCCATTAAGAGAGATTCTATTACATGTGTTATGTGTTAAATAGCAGCCAAAAGTTTGCAGTACTGATCAGTCTCTCTAGCAGTTGTCACTGTTTCCTCCTCTAGCATTTGTATCACTCTGGTATTATGTGTAGAATGAAAGTTGGAAATAAAATCTCTCGAGTTGGAAGGGA
The DNA here is from genome assembly GCA_037013685.1 of Acridotheres tristis. Classification (NCBI taxonomy): domain Eukaryota; kingdom Metazoa; phylum Chordata; class Aves; order Passeriformes; family Sturnidae; genus Acridotheres; species Acridotheres tristis. Next base: position 93,928,073 of record CM072884.1, read on the forward strand.
CCCACAAGGATCATGGAGCACAGCTTCTGGCCCTGCCCAAAACAACCCTAGGAATCATACCATGTGCCTGAGAGCATTTTCAAATGCTTTTTAAACTCTAGGTGTTGTGCTATGAGCACATCCTTGGGGAGCCTGTTCCAGTGCCCAATCCTCTCTGCATGAAGACTCTTCTTGTGGTGTCCACTATAATTCTCCTGTGACACAATTTCAGGCTGATTCTATGGGTTAAAAATTCTATTTAATCCTTGGGGAATAAGGCCCATAAGGGCATTTTTATTGTAGTCTGATTGGTTTCCAGTTTCTTCAACTCTTATAAATATGTCTCTGGAAATTTGATAGGTACTTATTTTTATAATCCAGAGCTCTGAAAGATCTAGGTACATATTTCTCAATGAATTTTTTTTTTTTTGGCAGCACACTGAAGTTCTAGGGCTAGTGTTCTTCATAGGGATAACTACAAGAATTATGTGGGTATGTGATAGTGGGTTTTGCACCTTATCTTTGAAATGATGGCTCAGAATAAACGGTGCTACACTCTAGTTTAGGCCAAATAGCTTTAGGGTAGATGTTCTGTGTTGAGACAGTAGAACATACCATGGACTGAGAGAAAGCCTGAAGCCACAGACCCTCACTCTTCCTTGCTCCAAGGAGAGGTGCAGGGCGGTTATATCAAGGAATGGATTGGAGTGTTCCTATGAAAGTAAGCATGTGTGAATCAGTACAGAACAATTCTCTGGTCCAGTGGGAATGAAAAACATGATGTACTCCTTTTACTGCTTCCCTGCAAAACTCAGGACACCCTGGTTTCCATTTTTAGGTTTGTTTATGCATTTTATATCCAACCTTTTGTATCCAAAATGCACAAGAAATATAGGATCAGGCACTGAATACCTGTGATGGGTTGACTTGGGAAGAAGAATGAGTTTATTTAAATTGGCAAATTAAACCAAGACGATACCAGACATCCTCTTTCATTCTCTTCCTCTCTCCTTAGTGCCTGGCAACACATTACCATTCTCTGTCAAATTGTGTTATTCTTTTTCTGTGTTTTGGTAGAGCTGGAGTGTCAGATACTGGGTATATCCTCTTGCCCAGAATAGCCAGTCTACTGTGCTGAGGAGATAGGAGAACTACTGACTTTGAACCCAGCTGTAGGGAGGTCTGAGGCTCCGTTTCTGTGTTGTGAAAGCATTTTTAGGTTAAACACGAGTTTCCTAAGCCTCTTTTTCCTCTGCATTTACTGTGTCTTAGTTTTTGTTACACAGTAAAACACACAAGCCAGATGCTTGTGGGATCAAGCAAAGACTCTTCCAAAAGAAAGCTCTCTGGAATTCTCTAGTGTCTTGACTGAGTCTTGCTTGCTCCACGGTACTGCTCTGTGCTAATGGTTAGTGGTAGCTGGTTGTGGCATCTCAGAGGGAAGTAGGTCATGCTCAAAGGCAGCAGCAGCACCACCTCTATGAGCTCTTCTCTGCTGCAGCTGTCAATACAGACACAACTGGCACCATCACCAGTCTCTTATTAAAAACTTTTTTATGCCTTCTGTCAATGGACTTTTCTCAGGCAACTCCACATAGCTCTGACTCCTTTTGTCACAGGCAGCTCCACACAGCACTGACTCTTTCTCTCTGCAAGTTTTCTTCTTCCTTCCGCATCACTGGCTAAACCCCAACCCATCCCTTACTCAGCCACCAGCCCTGTCTGTCCCTCACACAGCATCTTCTTACTTTGTCTGTCCCTTACCACAGCACAGCCAGCAGAATCTGGGTCACAAGCTCCAACTACATCTGATAGCCAGCTAGCCCACTCTTTTACAACCCCATCCTCATTGGGCAGGCAAGGCTGTTTCTACTCCTCAGCAATCAGTACAGCTGTAATTCATTGAGGAAAATTGCCTTCTGCACTATCCTTAAAAACCATCTTCCCACATTTCTCCACTGCTGCCATTCATGGAGCCTGACTGAACAGGCTTACAGTCAATGTGCTCTGCAATCAACCTGCTTGAATGCCTTCAGTAGAGAAATAATCCTTCAGATCTAAATGCTGCTCTTAATTTAGGAATGGAATTTCCAATTTTCTGACCTTTAAAACCAGAGTATTTTTCCCGGAGCAGCAGCTGACTTTTTAATTATACAGTAAAAAGAAAAATAATTCATCTTAAGAAAATCAACATTGTTTATAAGGTTTTAGAAAATTAATGATAATAATTTAGATATATGTATAATTATATTTATCTTGGGCAAAAATACAGAGCTCACATTTATCACGAGGGGATCGTCTATTACATTTGGAGTCTAAAGAAGCTAATGAATTGATTACAGTAATAATGGTAATAAATGAAATAAGTCACCCCGCAGATATATAAGTTGAAGTCTGAATTTAGTATCCTTACAGTATAATTTTTCCAGCTAATATCTGTGTCTGTGATACATACTTGGGAGGCAAATCCTACAAACAGAATCAATGCTGTTTGATAGATCCCAACCAATGTAATGGTGCATTTCCTCAGGCTAATTTTATGCAAAACAGACAGATGAGGAGTGGTCTGAGATTCCTATGGCAGATGATTATTCACAAAGTTTCTACGTCAATGGAACACTTAAAAATACAAATAGTATTATTAATTATTAACATGAATGAATGAAATTACTTAAGTAAGTGAAAAGTGCTAATCTGATTCTACTCTTCTGAGCTCTGTGAGAACATTTTCTTTATCATGTGGGAAGTGTTTCAGATTTTTAATTTTCTTCAAGAATCTACAAGATTCTTGTATTGATACTGGGAAATCAGATATGTAATAGCAAGGTAAGGAGCTTGGGGAAAATAAAGAATGAAAGCAGTTGCACAACTAAAATTTTATAAGGAGAGATTATTAGATTTGTTCATTAAATAAAAAGGGCATCCTTATAGTACCATGGAATCATGGTACTAGAAAGAATCATGATGCTTAAGAAGTGCATATTTTACCATTAAACCCACTTACAACCACGCAGTTGGACAAGATTTCTTTGAAAAGTAATGAATAGTTTTATATATATATTAATATATATAATACTAATATAATAATATATACAATATTAACATATTATCTATTATATAATAAGTTATATATTATATGTAATATTAATATATTACCTGATGTATTGTAAATTAATATTATTCTTTGATTGTGTCAGATGTATGTGCTTTACGAAGTCCTTAGTTTGTAGGGTCTTTGAACTTAATCCGAGTGCTGAAATTACATGAATTTTTAAAATTAAATCTGATTCTTATTTTGAAGTTCATTTGTTCATGGCTTATGCAATCCACTCAATATTTTCCTAATTGAAGCATGTAGCTTTCAAGGATAAATCTGTCATCAGTTGTCAGAAATATCTGCACTTTCAAAGCACTATAACAATCCATCAGCATTTTTCAGATGTTTTTCAACCTCCAGATTTTGCCTACCACAAGCTCCAAAGACATCCTTATCCAACTCCTTCTATGTCAACAGGACAAATGAAAATATCAAAATGTGGAGCAGGAAGAATTCCCTGGCGAATATCTTGATCTCATTCTACTTGCTCTAACATAAAGTCTGATGAAATTATGGAAACCTGCTATGATAGGTGTAATTAATTGGAATATTATATATCTAAAGCTTAGATTACTTGGAAATAAGATGGATGGCATATAGCTCTCTGGAAATCTATCAAAGATTCTGTTCATGCAAATCATTAAGTAGAAAGGTGACCATTTTATACCAACCTTGCAGTTTTGAAATGCTTCATAAGAATCACTTCAGCACAAGGATATCAATATACAGAGATTTCAGAATGCTTGAATGTGCTTATTTCCTGTGTTTTCCTTCTAAAGTGATCTAGTGGAAATGATGCATAAGAGAAAAATATTTTTTTAAGGAGTAAACCAGAAATTATTACTCTTCCATCGTTTTGAAGCGAAACGTATGAAAGCATTTGTTTCTTGCTGCTGGACTGAGTCACTTTTGGATAATACTCAGTCTGGGTTAAGCTGGTAAAGCCTGTTCCTAAAAGAGAGGAGCAAACCATATTGGACATTTTTAAAGCATCATTTTGATGCCAGGTGACAATGGCTCCTTTCAAAATGAGAAATGGAGGGCCACTGTATTGATCTCTCAATATACATCAGTCCTCCTACAGTTGCAGAGCCTACAGCAGTAGCTCCTGTTGTACTGTGTACTTCTGCAAAAATGCTGAAAATTACTAAATATATATCTTCATTTTCTTTAATTTTAACAAGGTTCTTAAATTAGGATTAAAAAAAGTCACCTAGAGATGCTATAAATAGCCCAATATTCCAAATTTTATTAAGGCTTGGAAATCTCCCAAAAATATATATATTTCCTTCAAAACCATGTAATGGATTAAATCAGTTAATCACAAACATCACAGAAAGTAATTAGACTTATTATTAGTAGATGGAAACATTTTAAATGCTACTGAGATCCAGAAATGCCTAAAGAAAATAATATATACTCACAATGAGAACTTATATTTGCACAAAGAAGCAGGGTCTTTCAGCATTATTTAGAGAAATAATTCATATATTTTTTAATAGCCTGCTATGCTCCAAATTCTCGAAAGAAAGACTGTCACAATCCTGCACATATTATTTACTCTGGTGCAGCATTGGATCTCAAATAAATACCTTAATATGGAAAGTAGAATTTTAGGTTATTAAGATGACAGCTAGTGCAATGTCAAATCAAGGGCTGCCTCAGATATGATTTTTAAGAAACATGTTCATGATCAACTTCATAGTTTTCCAGTTCCACCATCCATACATATTATGAAGGCAGCACTTTTGCAGGCTTTAAGGTAATCATTTGTTATTCCAGACTTCCTTTCTCCTTGTGTTCTTTTGGAGAGTGAATACTAATACAAACACAGGTGAAACCACATTTCAGGAATAAGGAATATAGCAAATGTTTGTGTGCGTCCTTCTAGAATTCTATGAGAGATAGGGGAAAAATAGGGGCCAGTTAGAAAATCAGCTTGTAACAATGAAAATAAAAACCTAGAGAGGAATGGAAAAACTTAGAATTCTGTTTGCAACATCACTGATTACTCAGAATTTTCTGAATCTTTTAGAAAAGTTTCTAATACCTGATTATTTAGTAAAAAAGGACATGTTCATCCATGTTAGTCAGTAAAGAATTCCAAGGGGGTTATTATAAATTGCATGTCTCAGTGAAGTAAATAAACTGAAACTACAACTAATACAGTCTAGATTTATCAAAACTATTATTTTTTCTTTTAATTTATCCCACAAGTTTGAAATAACTGCCTAGGTGATCCCTATTTCTGATTGTGTACTAATTATTTTCTTCTTAAAGTGAATAGTTGTCAGGGATGTGTTAGAGTAATTCTTGACCTTTGAAGTCAAAAGACACAGTTGATTACTGTAAAGTCTAATTATCCCTTACAGGGATAGTCATGATTGCTAACTTTGCTTTGAAGAAATTAGGATCCTTGGTGCATACTTAACAAAGAAAGAAGATTATTCCAGGGCCTGAATTAGACCAGGTGGCTAACTACTGGTTTTCTACAACCTTGACAGGTTTTAGCAACACACTTGAACAACCCCAATTTCTAGAAGAACAAGGCCCACAGACTCAATGTATTGCTGATTTTTAACATACCAAGACAGGGCATAATTCTTTATTTATGTCTGTCCTTCTGGCAATGGTTTGCCTTATCTAGACCAGAATATGTTTCATTTCCTTTGCAGCAATAGCACATTTCTGGTTCATATCCAGCCTGGTGTCCACTGGATCCCCAGGACTTTTTCTGCCAACCTGCTTCCCAGCTGTATATTCCCCAGCGTACATTGCTACCTGAAGCTGTTCCTCCCCCAGTGCAGAATTTTTCACTTCCCCTTGTTGAACCTCATGAGATTCTTGAGAGTCTCTTTCTCCAGCTGCTGAGGTCCTTCTGGATGGCAGTACAACCCACTGACCCTGACATCAGCCACTCCTCCTAGTTTAATGTCATTTGCAACCTTGCTGAGGGTACAGTCTGCCACATCATTCACATCATTAACAAAGATGTTAAACAGGAGTGGAGCCAGTACTGAGTTCATTAGCATATCTGTTCCAATTTATCAGTGACATACCAGCAGTATTAAGAAAAAAGTACTGAATGTACTTACACCTGAAAATATTTCACCCTCTCGATTCTTACAATAGTCTTCAGCAGTACTCAAAATTTCTCCAAGCTGAGGAATTCAAATGAATTAATTTAGTAGTAAAAAGATACAATCATTTAAAAAAAAAAAAAAAGATAAGGAAAAAGTAAAAAAAATATTAGTGAAGAAAATAATCTTCAGGCATATTCAGTAACCTAAACCTTGCATCAAGGTAAGCCATTTATTTCAAGTGATGTGTATAGAACCCTGAGGCTTTGAGGCCACAGCTCATTTGTGTTGTTAGACACTGACACACACAGACGAATGAAAGCTAGGGAAAAATGTAAGAAAAGTCAAGAAATCATGAGAGCAAAGGCAAGAAAACTGTCAGGAAGTCATGCAGGGACATAAGCAGCTTACAGAGCCTATGAGCAAGTATAATGTCTCTAAGGAATATGACCTTAATAAATGCAGTCCATTACACTTTTAGAGTCAGTATAGCTTCAAAGCTATTTGCATGTAAATTATTGCATTTTCTGTCACCCAGTATTATCTGATGATTATAAGCATAGCATTTTTTTTGTTGTTGTTCATGTGATTTATGCTCCAGTTCTGCTAAAAAGCTACAAAGAGGAGCTACTGGTGTCAGCAGAACTTCGTACTCTACAAAAGTTAAAGATTCAATAAACCCATACTTCTAGATTTTTTCCTCCATATTTTCAGTATAAAAATATGTTGCCTTTCAGTATTACCTTACTTGGTTGTTTGCCAGAAGAACATAATGCATTCCAAAGTTATCAAAAACAGAGACTAACTAGGGTGACTATTGATTTAGGACAATCTGATGATATGACACTGAAATGAGAAAAGTGAATCTATGAAGGAACTTTATCATTAACTATGCAGAGATACACATATTTTTCCCAACTTTTTACCACAGAGGGATGCCAATAAATTAAAAAATCCTGAACAATAGTTGGCATTGAAAACGAATACAGCTACATTTGGAATAAGATGTCTGCTGATGACGAATGGCAAATACTGTGACCCACATGCAATATAAATATTATTAGCATATGTATAATTAAATTAACAAAAGACAGCAAAACAGAAGTAGATAGCATTGATGACAAACATGAAGTAGAAAAAGCCACACTCTTCCACACTCATAATCACAAAAGAGTTATCATAGAATCACAGAATATGCTTAGTTGGAAGGGACTTTTCATTATGATCAATTCCAACTCCTGGCCTGTGCAGGACAGCCCAAGGATCACGTCATGTGCCTGAGAGTGTTGTCCAAACCCTTCTTGCACTGTCAGGCTTGGTGCTGTAACCACTTCCTTAGAGAATCTGTTTCAATGCCTTAAAGTTCTTTGGGTAAAAAAAAACCTTTTCCTGATATCCAACCTAAACCTTCCTCTACTCAGCTTCATGTCATCCCCTCAAGTCTTGTCACTGGTCATGAAAGTGAGGAGATCAGTGCATGCTCCTCCACTTCCCCTTGTGAGGATGCTGATGACCACAGTGAGGTCTCCCCTCAGTCTCCCCCTCTCCAGGCTGAACAGACCAAGTGTCCTCAGCCACTCCTCAGACAGCTTCCCCTCCAGACCCCTCATCATTCTCATGGCCCTGTGTGACCTGGTTAGCTCTGTATTACAAATAAGACATCATCGAGCTACATCTGGGCTCAGTTTGATTATGACATTGCCCACATCAGACCAGCAACTTAGTTATGTCAGAGACTCAACTCTTCTTAACTGAGGTATTAAAATCTGAGTTCCATGGGTTTTTTCCCTGTGCAACACATGCATTTAAATTATTTGTACTGGCATACTTTCCTGAGAAATGGATGATTTCACCTTTTGTGCTTATATGTATGGTAGCACTTTCTCTCCTTTCTAGCCCTGCTGCCTTGTCTAGTATGATATAAAGTAGATAACAAACATCAAGCATCATTGTATTCAATGAAATCTCTCATAAATTGGCTTTCTGTACAGGATATGAACCTAACATGTTATGTTATATTCTAAGCTATTATTCTTATTTTACCTAAGCACTTGAATCATAATTTTGAATCCTGTAAAAGTTTCTTCCAAAAGAAAAACTGCTGAATAACAGCCAAACTCTCTGTTCTCTAGACAGGGGAAAAAGTTCCCTTGCTTATGGTGCCAAATTCCTTTCAGCCCACATTTAGCTTGAAAGATGTCACTGCCATGCAACCACGAGTTCTTATGATTGAATCTAGAGGTTCCCATCTGGCTCACTGCTGTCCTCTTCTTCCATGTCTCCATCCTCCTCAGGGCTGTGCCTCATGGGCTCTGTTGGATTTAGCTGCAGTGTCTGCAAAGCTTTTCAGCTCTAGCTGTTCTACTTCTTTGTCAGGCAGCATATTCAGCCCTCAGTGCAGTAAAAGGCTGAAAATAAAATTGCAAATGAAAATTGATGGCTGACTTAAGTTAATATGCCAAGTTATGAACTAATACAGTTTCTGCAAGAAGAGTGTCCAGAAGAAGTAGAAAGGAAAAGCTCAAAGAAACAAGCTTTTCAGCCACTCTGGCTTTGTGATAACATGATTACAGGTGAACATGATTAATACCCTCCCACATCACTCCTATAAAAACAAGGCAAGAAGCTGCCTTTGACTGTGTAATTACCACAGTGTAAGTCTCAGAAAGGTGTCTCTGTTTTACCAGGATGTACACTTACCCTAAAGTTAGAGGCAATTATTGTTTCAGCTATACCTAGTCCTATGGAGACAAAGGCATTTAAAAAACCGAAGTGAATGTGTTAGCCAGTATCAGTTGAGTATAACTCAACCCACAGCATTAATATTCTTTAAACATCAACATGTGGTGAGTAGTAATTTAGGAGGAAAACATTTAGTGAAGACCAGTATAATATAATTTTACCCATCAGTAAGCAATATAGCACATCCATGAAGATTATTTACATACTGACAGCTGGTCTGATGATGCCCTTGCCTCCCTGCCTATCACCTAGACTGTGCCAACACAGCAAAAACTTAGTGCATAAATCTTAGCATTTAGCAATTTCAGCAGTTTTGTATGGTCAGAGGTGGCTTGCAAAGTCTCCATAAAACTCGCATGGCCAAAATTTTATTTGCATCATGATGCTGGCTTCTGGCAGCACAATGGTGTTGTGATTCCATCTGCCCTGTAGTTACAGATGACTTTCCTTCTAGCATAATCCTCTACTTCAAATGGTTTTACACCCTGTGCCTTATGTAAGAATATATCTGGTATTAAAACAGCCTTTTAGTAGTGGACTCTTTTCAAATTCTTAATCTGCTCTATAAATTGTTACTCCCCTTTAAAACTCAAGTAGTTATGGCAGCATAGTATTGCATTTCATTTTATTCAGTGGACTGTGACAGCCATAACTGTGACCTTTTTTTGTGGACATGCTTATAGGTGTCAGGAATTACGACTTGTAGTAATCCACAAAAATGCTATTGCATTATTTCCTGATAATGTAAAGTAGCATATAATATATCATTGCTGTAATAACAGCCTTTCACTTGTTCCGTTCTCTTCCTCTGTTTTCAAATAGCAAAATAGCAAAACAGAATACAAATATATCAATTTGTACCATTTTTCTTTCTTTGTTTGTGAATTGAACTGGTATTACTGATGCAAGCTATTGGCTTCTCTAGATGCCCTATTATTTGAATGTATGTTTAAATTACGATTTTTCTCTAGGTTTTAGGACACCCATAGAAACCCTTCCTTTCCAGGCTACTCTACACTCTTTCCATCAAATCTGACATAATAGATGCTTGAACATAAAAATCAATTGCATGATATGTCTAGTGCTTTTCTTAGACCACAGAGCTACTATAATTCATAGCTATAAGTCAAGCCATGTAAAACTATTTAAAATTACTAAAGATATAACCCCCTATAAAACTGCCATAATCCTTCCCTGCAGGTTATTTCAGTGTAAATTTTTTGTAACATATGGACGATCATCTGATCTTCATATATCTGAATATTTTGGAAATGAAAATTACTGTACCCATCAGAGCTGATCTTCAAATATTGTATTGATTTTTTATTTAAATACATTTTTAAAATAAGTCAGGCAATTTTATCTAACTATAAAAATGTTTGTGTATTTTCCAAAATAATTAAATCAGAGAATGAATTAGTTATAAAAACATTCATTAAATTATTGAATGCATTATTTAAGGTTACTTAAATATAACAAAATATACAATAACCAAAATTTAAAAGATCAAAACTGAAATTAAATATTTCTAATAAAGGATCATAAATAAAGCCAATTTTTTATCTCACTATTTTTCACTTTCACTGTCATATTTGCATGTAGATTTCCAGAATTTTTCTTTTCTTTTCCCAACTTGCTTTTCTAGATCTGTGTGGGCATTTCTTTCATTAACATCTCTGCTGAATAACAGCTTCAGTTTTGACAAAAGCTTCAAACAAGGACAGCCTTCCTGGATAAATTTATTCTTTCTACTGCTCAGAGATCTGTAGTTATCAACATTATATTTGAATATATCAAATACCTATCTTTTAGGGGTGTCTTTGGGGGTGAAAGTCCACAGCTCATTTGCCAAGTGCAATCACTTAAGAGTCTTTTTCCTTCAAAGCTCATGTCACAAGGGGCAAAAAAGATTAAAGTCTCTGATGCTCTTCTTTACACATGTAAAAAGCTGCTGCCTATCTTCAGTTATTTCTTTTTCTTTTGTTTCCTTAATTATCATCTTCCTATGGGAAACCAAAGTAATTTTCTTTAAAATAAATAGAGTACAACATTAAACTCCATTTTTCCCTGCCTTTTTTTTTTTTCTCTTTAAGAGACTGTTTAATCAGATCTGTGGAAGTGATGGGGGAGTATGCTAGTCTCTAACCTTGCAATTATTTTAAGAATTTTGATCCTATACACAGCTACTCTCTGAATCCCTCAGTGCCCCTTACAATAAGACTATTATGGCAAAGAACTTGACTGTATAGTAGCTACTCCTAATGTTTATTCATAAGGTTTTGCCTTTCAAATTAATTTGTAAGGTCAGTCAGGGAACTCTTATATGTATAATTATGTTTCCATAGGCTTCTTCTCAATAACAATCTGCCACATGCAGCTTGTGGCAAGGCCAGTGGGACCTGCAGGCATGGGCTGACAGGAGCCCCATAAAAGCCAGCCAGTGCAGGGCCAAAAAGTGCCCTGGGGAGCAGGGTCCCTGCCATGGGACAGCCTGGGGAAAGAGGGGCCCTGAGGTGGGACTGGGCAGGGAGCTGGACATGGCATGTCCTGGAGCAAAGGCAGCCAGCAGAGTCCTGGCTGCATGAGCAGGGACATGGCCACGGACTGGGGTAAAGGATTGTCCCCCTGCACATGGTGCTCCTCAGAGCACAGCTGGAGATGGTGTCCAGTCTTGGACCAACACAGCAAACACCTGGAGAAATGGGGGGAGCTTGGGGGGGCTCTTCCTGGCCTGGTGTCACTTGTTCCCTGAGGAGAGGCTGAGGGAGCTGGGCTGGTTCAGCCTAGAGACAAGACAGATTTGGGGACATCTAACAAACCCACACATCCTAGGAGGAGACATCACTGAGGTTGCTCCAAGATGTTGTGACATCTCTGGGCTTGGAAGGATTTGAAGCTCTGGAACAAGCCATGAGCAGTGTGGCCCTGCTTTGGGTAAGGAGTTGGTCTATGGATGTCCTGAAGTCCCTTCCTGCCTGGAACAAGCTGCTGCTCTGTCCTTCCACTTCTGATATAAATAGTACATCAGAGATAACAGTGCAGAAAGCTCCATCTTGAAGGAGTAAAAATGGTATCAGAATGGCAGAGCACTGTAAGTGTTATTAAAGACATTCATTTCAGTCAGAAGTGAAGAAATCAGGAACTACACATCTGAAGATGCAGAAATGTTGTATGGTAAATAGTGACTTTTTTAGAAACAGGGAAATCCAGTCAGTATTTTATTTTAACCAGTAAAACCAGATGTCAGGAGGGCATGAGGCCTGATCCATTTCATAAAAGTGCATGGCTAATGTCATTTCCATGAGAATTTTCAAACATACTTCATAGCAGAAACATCAAAAGATGTTAAGGAGTATCATGGCTTGCCATGGCTGCAGCCTATACACACCTTCTGAACCAGCCAGGTTGCCTGACTCGAGCTGGATGATGGTGACAACACTATCTCTGGGAAACCAATCCATGCCCTGTTATCTTTGGTTCAACATTTTTAAAGGGAAAGAACGGGAAAATTATGAAGTTGGAGAGTTTCCTTTTGTAGTGAATTTGCTGCAAAATCTTGATAAATGAGAGGTTTTTGTCAAAGATATGAGAATTCATATACATTTATTTTCTGCATATCTTCATGTTTTTTCCTTCTTTTTTTCTGCATGATATTTTTCTTCTCCATAAATACAACTTCTGTTTGGTTATACTGAGTGGAGTGTGTAGAGCTGAAAGCAAACACTAAGGTGAACTGGCTTGAAACCATGCAATATTGATGCAAACCCAAGAAGAAAAAAAAGTATTTGTACACTATGTAGCCCCTTTTCAGGCAATGGATTAAGTCTGGATAAGTATTCCTAGACAAAACCATTGAAAAGATTACTTTGCATTGATGCAAATAGAATCTCTTTCTTACTTTTCCAATTCTATTGGCCTGCCCATTGTATCTTTTTATCATATTTTTTTTTCCACAAGATACTTCCTAACTACTCCACTGTGGTAATTTCAAATGCTATAAACCAATGCACAACAGACAAGAAGCCACTGCTTGTTAATATACAAATGCTGGAGTGTACAAATCTTTATCTATTTTCACTGCAATTATTAATACATATTTAATCAAAAGAACTATAATGCAAAAGTATTTTCATGTATCATTACCACAAGTATTTTTAATTTCACTTTTCTGCAATGGATATCTGAAATACTTTGAAAAGGAGGTTTGAATCACTTCTTTAATTTTATGTATGAGAAAATAGAAGGAGTGTCTACAAGGAAAAATATATGCCATTTAGAATTAAAAAAATAAAAAAACCCTTCAAGCCTAATGTTAAAATTCAGTTCCCCACTTTTTAGCACTGTCTATTCTCTAGGTTCCTGAATGTGTTAAATATCTCCCTGACTGGTCTGCAAGATCTCAAGACATCTGGTTTTGTGCTGAAGTATCTGTATATAGCCATACAATGCAAGGATAAGTTTCGCAAGACCTCACTACTCAGCACTCCACTGCCACCTAAGGTCCTGATGTAAAGCTGTGGAAGAAAGCTGACTAGCTGGAGCCCCTAGCACTGGCATAGGTGATCGTCAGTAGGGGTTGGACACATATTAAAAGGATTATTTCCTTTGGTAGTACTCTGATACTACTAAAAGTACTTGTAAGAAAGTTGAAAGTTACTCTGACAGATGCGCTTCAGCAAGCATCCCTCCACTGACTTTCAAATAAACATCACCTTTTGCCCTAGTGATGTGGAGTGCACTGCAGGAGACAAGCACTCCTGAGAAGCTGAGGCATCATTCGGGTCATAGCTATGTACTTTTTCTTCCTAGAAGACATCTTCAGTTTCTGCCACTTCTGCATTTTCATTACTTCTTAGCATTCGGCATTACCAGACCTTTCATGTCTTCATTTGCAAGTGCTTGTGAGCCCACCCTGAAAGCTTTACAAATAATGACAGTTCTAGTAATCTGGTTTACAGGGTGTGCTAACAAGCTGCCTCATTTAGGCAGAGACTTGCAAATGTTAAATGGATGCAAGAGGAGGCAGAAGGAAATAGAAGCGTAAGTAACTGGTTTTACTCCTTCCTAAGAAAGCGTGGTGAAAAGATGTCAGAGAGTTACCCATGGTAGCGCTGAACTCAGAGCACGGAATGATTAAGCCTCTTCTCAGAATACTTAAGATGTCATATATGTCTTGTAAAACATTTCAAACATATTAGTACTTTATAGAAGCAGCATTCCCTTGGGCAAATTTGTCAGTCTAGTTAGCAACATTTAACACTGCATTTATGGTTTTTCCTATTGCCAAAAATAACCTGACAAAAATTAATTAACAAAAGTTTAATCAATCATTTCACTATTGCTATTAAGGGATTAGTATATGTAGTCTACAAGGGATTAGAAGATGTAGCCTACAGCTCCTCTTCAGAAGTGTAGCAAGACATAGAAGCTCTGTTCTTTCACAGCTGCCTTTTGTGTCAAAGTACTACAGCCTCATTATTTCCTTGTATTATTTTTTCTCCACACCTGAGTGTTTCTCAAGCAGTTATTGCTATTTTATTTCTTGATGATCATCTAGTCAGTATAGTGCCTGACCCTTCATTATCTGCAGGCATAGCCTCTATCCCTTGGGCTTGCCAAGTCCCTCAGCACAGATAAAAGCCAGTCTGTTCCTATTATTGTACCTTCCTATTTGCTGGAAAGGAATCGACATAAATAAATTAATAACTGATTTTTATCTGTGCTTTTATCTTCATCAAGAACAAGCTTACCTGGTTCATCATCAGTTATAAGCAATCAATAATGGTTGTGTGATAAAATATTTTTATCAGTTCAGGAAATCTTCCTGTAAGAAGCACAAACACAATTATTACTTAGAAGAAGGAACCATTATTTAATAAATAAGTTTTTTCCCATTATTCACTATAAGGTTGTCTTTCTTTTTTTACTAAGTGGCACCAAAAATGTATGGTTCTGATTGCGTTTTACTCCTAATAGTGTAGAAGAAATTTTTGCTGATGGATACGCAGGATAATGTCAGAAAACCATCCCTGCAGTTATTTATCAAACAAAATTTTATAGAGAAGGTGAAAAAAAGGTAAACAAAGATTAAAAATTATCTATTAATATCTGCAAAGATTTCAATATCATATATGCAAGGTAGTTCTCAGTATCTATTTTAGTTCAGTGTTCTAATAGCACTTTTTATACCATATATAAAACTACATAAAAATATGCGATAGATCCAAATACCACAGTGCATTACCACTGCACAGTAATGCAGGGTAATAAAAGAGTCAGAAATTGAGAAGGTCTTTAGGATGGAAAGGTATATAGCCATGTCTGTGCCCTTAGCACACTATTTGTACATGGTATAATTGACTGAAACTTTCACATTTGCAAAACCCCATTATCTTAATCAAAATAAAATCCATAGCAGAGGGCATGGAAATGCTTTCTGTAACATTATTCACAGATATTAATTTCTCATAGCAAGGCATTTCTTGCCTCATCTCTTGCCTAAGACATCTCTTAGGCAAGACATCTCTTGCCTAAGTTGTCTGGGTCATCTATTTGAGTGACTGGTTTGAAGGCAAGTGATTAGGAAGGTTTTTTTAGTGTTACTTCTTCCAGGGCATGTTGGTCTAAGATGTGAAAAAATAGATGAAGGTAAGGTAGAGATATGCCTGAAAAACAACTTGTGGCAAACTCATATTTTAGTGTTATAATTTACTCTAGGAAATATACTCTGTGAATAAAGTGTGACTTGACCTTCTTTTACTGCTCTAATTTCAGACATACTCTAATTTTAGAACAAAGAGAAGTGATGTCATCTGGATTAATAGTCTAATAGTCCATGCTGAACATAGGTCTTCATTCATCAGATGACTGGAGTCATATGAACAATTAGTAGAAAATAGATGCATGCCTCTGATTTTTCTTTCCTGTTTTTACACTAAAAATTTGTATTTCTGTACAATCAGAACTAATTTGGATATTTGCTCTTGTAAATATCTTTGTTCCCACGAGACAAAACTATTAGCAATAAATTTAAATCCTTCAAGCATTCACCCACAGCATTTGCAGCCTCATAGAGTTTTTCAAAAGTATCTTAAGAAAAAGATATTTTTAAGAAAAAATTAACAGACTAGCTGGTTGTTATCAGGAACTAAAAACTGATAAATACCTAAATATAAATTTCAGAAGCTGACTGCAAGCTGCTCTTTGACATTTGGCATAAGATGATTAATCAGATTGTTTCTATGAGGTAGATGACAGATATCTTACCGTTACGGTGCCTGAAGAAACTAAACGCAGATGTGGATAATAAACATAGCCTTTGGATACAGGGTTTCTAGCAATCTTGTTAAATTACAAGTGATATTAGCCATATATGTTCTCAGAATGCAAGAAGAATAATATAAATGTTTTATATTTTATATCTATGTCTATCTAGCTATCTATCTTCCTATATATATATTCCTTTAATATTATCTAACATTATGATAGCGGATTAATTTGACAGATTTCTGTTGAGTGACTTATTATACACAACCTTCACCACATATCAGAGTATCTATTTCTAAGGAAACTGAAGGGATCTGTCACCAGAAAATGCAGCAATATGTACAATTCGAATTTCTGCTTCTGTTGGTAAGTATTGTTAATGCCTCCTGCTAGCATAAATGAGAGACTTCACTGCCAAGAAAAGGAAGCACACCTTCCTCATCTGCTTTCCTTCTCTTTCCCTCTAACTGTGGCAATCAAAAAATCCTGATTTTACCTAATACTTAGTACTAATGATTTATCTAGATAGCAGACCTCCAAGTTTTAGTGTACATGCCTGGTACTATTTATAATGAGTCCTCTTCCCAGACCAGACATGCTCCTTGATCTACCATAATTTTCACTGTGATTGTCTGCTTTGCTTCCCATCAGAAGTGCCAGAAATCTGATCATGCTGAGAAACTGCAGTACTTGCCATATCTAACCTTAGTCTCTTGTTTGTTTTTTTTTTTTAATTCTAGGTGTGCATACATCACACTGCTGCCAAAGATAAGGTAAAAAGTGAAGCTCCCCCTAACTGAAGTCACAGTAGAGTTTGTGTGTCTTCATGGCTCAGTCCACAGGATGTCACTTTTTTCACTCAAGGCGCTCTTGAGGATCTCAGGGTGCACTGCAGAAGTGTTAGATGTAAACTGACTTGTGTGCTGGGAGTTTTAAATATAATTGTCCTTTCCTGACACTCTATCAGGCCTAAACACACGAGCTCCTTTAAAAAAACTGCTGGGTGAGCACCTGCTCACCGCGTATACTTGTGGCATCTGTCAGGCACTGCTGACTTATCTTCTGCTTGTTGAAAATCCTAGAGTCCTGCAGGTAGTGAAACATATCCAATGAACACAAAAAACTGCTAGATACTGACTGATTTTCCCACATTTTAGCCTTAGGAAGTCTTTTCAAGACAGAGAGGACCATGAATTTAGACATTTTTAGTGCATTATGGTATCACAGCAGAGATCTGAGCTACAGCTGACTGAACCTGGCAGAGAGTCAGAAAGAGCACAGGCCTCTGGTGCAGTGCTGAGCCCAGTGTGACAAATCCAGCTGACAGGCTGATGCAGCTAAGCTGCTGCCAGCATCTTTGCATGGTTCCATCCTGGCCTACACAGACCTATCTGTTGGAGCTGGCGCATTCCTGAACAGTCCTTCCTTCCTCCCTTCATTTTTTCTGTCACCCAATCATTGTAATGCTGTGGTAAGAATGTTCTACAGCTATAGGGAATTACAGAATTTAGGCAAGTGGGTAGAAAAGGGGATCAGGCTCTTAGTTGTTGTTTGGCATTGCCATGGATAGTTGACCTCATGGACCCATAAAAGGGGTTACACCATATGAACCAGTTGTCTAAACAAATGTGATCATTGTTTGAACTGCTTCAGTTGGATCAAATAGGAATATCAGTCTCAATCATGTGCATCTAGAAGTGACAAGGACTAAAATGCACTAGTTTCTCAAGTATCTGTCTTCTTGGGGTTTAACAGGTCTTACTGATTTAAGTAGTGCTGAGATTACACTATTATGCATTCAGGAGTATAAAGCTTTTCAGAGATGTCTAGCAGCACTGGCATTCTCCATACAGACACAGCAGTGGCAGCAGTCAACTTCTGTAAAGTTTCTCAGCTAATCTGATTTTCAGCATATACTTTTAGCAAAGCTGAAGGCCAGGCAAGCATCCAGAGACAGCTTTATTGCTTTTTACCTGAGCCATTACACAGACAGTAATTTTCACCCAATAAAATAAAACAGTCCTTGAAACTGCTCTCTGCAATCTCTCAGGCAGGATCTTCTGGTGATATTTACACCATGATGAGAAGATGGAAGGATATGTAAAACATGACTTTTTCTTAACTTACAGAATGTGCAATTTAAAATTTTCCTGATTATCGCAGTATGATGGTACGAAGCCCAAGATTTCTACTTCAGATAGCAAGACTTCTGCAGCTGGAATTGGAATCAGGTTTACAACATCAGCACAGCAGGCATGTTATTGGATGTCACAGTGCCAGCTCCGTACTGTAATGGTCTGTGTGACACCTGGAGAAGACAACAGATCACTGCTTGTACCTGGAGGGACAGAGGTCAATGCACCAACACATGCTCAATGCATTTCTAATATTTGCTCCTGATGTACAATTTATGGAAACACTATACCTTCCCTACAGTCACTGAGAGCATTTTCCTGGACACCAAAAAATGGCTGTTGCATCTGGACACATCATGTGTGCTTTAGAAAGCACTAAATCTTATGATTTCAGATCTTTCAGTGTTTCCATTACTGCAAGGAATGGTCATAAGTCCCACCTCTGATTCATTTGCCCTATACTTCTTAAATTCCTATTATTTAATATAAATATCTTAGAAAATAAAGCTTGTCCTTAGTTTAATTCTTTTTGCAGTCTCTTCAACCCTGTTTTTGCTAACACCAGTACAATCAGACTTTTCATTCGTAATAAAACAGTATTTATGTCGTGGTCTAATGTGTCTGTTCACATTACACACCTGCTTTCTCCTTCTTTTCAGCCAGGAAGTGATTGGTTTTTTCTTGTTCCAGTTCAACAAGCAAAGTGAAAATTTAAAAGACAAAGACACACACACAAAAAGCTCTTTTGGCAGCATAGTTCATTGCCCAATCACAAAATAAATAAAAAGTAGATGCCTAAATACGAGCTTGTGGTTAAATTGTTTAGTGATAAAATATGGCCTTCAGTGACCCTCTGTGGGGGTTCCCTGATTAGATCTTAGGGATGCTCTATAAAAATTTAAATTTGAGATTCTTAGATTGCAATGACATCCCAAGGTGTTATCTCAAAATACATCAGGAACATGTTACTCCTCTAAGGTGCTCTGATGAGATTCCATCTGGAGTACTGCATTCAGCTTTGGATCCTCAGCACAGGAAAATCATAGACCTGTTTGAATTGGTCCACAAAAATGATCAGAGAAATGGAGCAGCTCTCCTGTGAGGAAAGGCTGAGAGATGGGGGTGTTCAACCTGGGGAAGAGATGTAGGACACAAAATTGCAGCATTTCAGTACTTACAGGGGGCTGATAGAAACAAACATCTAATTAGGGTCTGCTGTGATAAGACAAAGAGTAATGGTTTTAAACTGAAATATTTACTAGAAGGCTGATGAAACACTGGATCAGGTTTCATCTTGCCCACTGCCCACAGAGAAGGTGAGTGTCCCCTTCCTGGAATCATTCAAAGTCAGGTTGGACAGGATTCTGAGTAGCCTGATTGAGTTGAAGATGACCTTGTTCACTGTGGGGCTGAACTAGACAACATTTAAGTGTGCCTCCCAATTAAAACTCTTCCACAGCTCTATGTTTATATGTTGTTGTAATGAAAAGGATCTGCTCTTCTCCTTTTACTGAAAAAGCTGAGGATGACCAATACACATTTAGATTTGCTAAAGATGTAACTAAATATGTGCATCAAAATCAGTGTGTAAGTTTTCACATGTTCAGGATATCTACATCAGGACAACAATATCATTACTTCTTACTTAATTGGATATTCCAAGGCTCCTAACATCCTCCCCCTCTGGTATTTTTCAAAGAGATGTACTGAGAGCCTGAGCTCCTCAATGGCCTGCCAAGTGGAGGCAGAGGTGGTAAGAATTCCTGAAATATATCAGGAATTTTGTCATCATAGCTTTGCAGAAGATTTCAATATTGATCAAATTACAAAAACTAATGAACGACTCTTCTTCGAAATATTCATTAAGATTGACATAAGGCCAGACATCAAGGGAGGGATTAATCTGACAAGTTTAGACATCCATAGTGTAGGCATTTTTCTGTCAGTGAGGCTAGATGTCTAGATTCAGTCTGTGATCAATGGGAACACGTGACCAGATAGATCACAGTAATCAGAAATCTCTATAATCTGATTTAGATGTTTAAAGCAAACATCATGAACAAAAGTTCTTACTTGAAAAAGTACTGGTACATAGTAAAATTAAAAGGTTTAAGATTCTTAATCAATGATTGATAGAATACAAGATACATATGGGGTGCTCCAAAAGAGAGAAATGAGAATTCTGGAGTACACTAAGAGGGAATTTCTTGGAAGAACTATTCAATTGCTTTGAATGGCATTATGGAATTCAAAATCTGGATAGTATGGTCTCTTCTGTTTTGGAGCTCTTTTTGGAAAAGGATATTAAAAAATAGGATTGCATTCAAAAAAGAAGTGCATCAATATGTTATGGGTTTCTCTGTTAAGGTGGATTGCTGTCACTTGATATGATATTGGATCTTAAGGTGAAGTCCTGTGTAAAAGAGGTCCAGTGAGAGTTCCCTGGAGGTTTCTGTGCCTGTTTACAACCTACAGAAGATTCAGAGTGTTGACGCAAGGTATAAATGTTTTTATTGCACATTTCTCAATCAGGGAATGAAGACTGTATCATTTGGCCTCTAATATTGATTCTTGTCTACATTGTCTGTTGCCAATCTCAGATCACAGTTAATATGTGTGAATTTATCAGCATTGAGCCTATAGCTACTAACAGATAAACAAAAAGGTCTTGTATAAAGCTTGTGTGGTTTTTCCTGTCAATGTGTCTCCGTGCCTGTAACAAAAAAATTAAAATTAAATATTTATGTTAAATGACTAGAAATTAGTTGGTAGGCCATCATAGATCAAGCCAAATAATGCAATCAAACAAATAAACAATGCAAGGTGAGTTTAATTTAATTTTCATTTTTATGAAAACAAAGAAAACACAAGTTAATGCTATCTAATCTGATTTACCAAGATTAAATTGAGGGATGTTGACTGTTTTGAATATATATATTATATTATATTAAACATTAATTAAATACTTCCCTGTTATCTTTTGCTGTCAAGCAGCTAAATAACTGCCTTTTTTGTGGGCAGGTGTTCTCTTTTTCTCTGTCAGCATATCTAAGACATGGTCTTTGGTGTCAAACAATAAATTTTTTCCTTTCTCATTGGCCTTGGGTTTCTGGGTCTTTTTGATGAGTTTATTAAACAGGAGGCCATTACCCCCTCAACCGTGTAGTTACAATCAGTAGTGTAATATGTAGTAAATTCACCTGGATAATTTTGTCCTGCAAGCTATACCTTCCATACCAGCTCTGGAAATGTTTCTAGATTTTCAAAATCTGACGTTCCATCCAGCATCTTTTCTTCCTCTTTGTCAGCCTGTACGTGAAAAGAACTGGAACCTACCACTTATGTAATTTACTCTTTTTAAAAGCATTAGGCTGGATCTCTAAAGCACCAGGATAAATGCGTTTTTGTCGAGCTTCAATTTCACACCTTTCTTTTTCAGTGCAAAATTTAGACAATTAACAGTATAAAATCATAATGAAAAAGTCACTCTGGCTTTTCTTTTTCCATAGAATGACCAGGTTTTATATTAATAAAAGTGTATACATTTTTTATCAATGATTGGATGCATCAGTTTATTCTCTTTTTAAAGAGATCTACTTGGTAATTCTAGGAGTGGAGAAAGACACTGAAGTTAATTGCATGAAAATTTAGCTACCTGAGAATTAGAGAGATATTATAACCCTTTCACTACAGCAAATGAAATATCACTCTTCAGAAACTGCAGGACTCCATGCTGTTAGATTAAGAATTCTGTAGTTATAATTTATTAGCATTTAGGAAAACTACTAATCAGAATATGATGGATTGTAACTTAAGTGTGTATGATGACACCAATGCATGAGTTGATTACTTTTGCTAGTAATCCCTTCTTTTTTATTATAAGTGGATTTCATATTTGAGTTGTTTCAGTTTTCAAAAAATACTCCAAATTCCTGATCTTTTTCTGCTCTACCTATAGTAATACTATTACTATATTTTTTTGCTATTGTTGGTATTTAACATATCATGCAGTATTGTACATTGGCACCCAATATAACCTATCATCCATTTTGCTCTGTTTTACATTGCTCTGAAGAGCTTGCAAGTGAAGGCAAGAGCCAAACAACCACAGTCACCACAAAGGGGTCTAGCAGTGGAAGGCAATAGCAATAAGATGTTATTCTATATGATAATGCACCACAGGCTTTTATGCAGTGGAGACATCTGTGTCTGAGCTGGTCACCTGAGATCATTTTATAGTAAAAAAAAAGAAAAAGATAGCTAGAAAATTACTCATACTAAGGCACACATCAAAATCAGATCAAATTAATTACATGGTATGTTTTTTTTCAATGGTTCTAAAGAAAAATTTTGGGTAATTAGATCAGATGTAAACATCAATAGCTGACTGCAATTAAATCCTATAATTTCTGTTCAATCACTGACAAGTCTATTTAAAGCTATTTTAAATAAGACACTCAACAGGCAATAATCTGGTTTTGTGGAATGTTACAAATCTTCCAATTGCTGAATGAGATACCAAATATCTAATTGGTGCCTGGCAGACAGCACCTGCTTTTTGGGTATAAAAATTGATTCTTTCTTGAGAGATAATTATAAATCATCATAATCAGGGAAGATTCATGAGGGTGATATTCAGGGTAAAAATATTCTCTGAATAGAGAAAACAGGTTTGAAAAAGAAAGAAAGCATAAAACTTCAGCAGCAGTTCTCAGAGCCTGGAATTTATCTCCTCTAGTTTTACACCTGAGCTAATCAAATTAGAAACCTTATATAGGTATTCAGGGGAAATTTACTGTCACTTTTATTTGTCTGATTTACTTAAGATATCTGGCCTAAGTTATGTGATACTTGTGACATTTTTCTTCCTAATGACTAACAGTCTTGAAAAATACAGCACAGATATCAGAAGCTAAACTTCTTGTAAACAGTTTTTGAGGAAGAGATATGAAAGAAAATGATAGAAGTGTAATACCAGTGCCTTGTAAGATCAGTAAGATGTTTTCAAGTCTCTCTCAATGGGAAGCAGATTGATGGTTAAACGCCACTCTTTGTAAATCTAACAAAATCATAAATGTTTAAGATCAAAATTTGAACATCTTTTTGATGAAATACTATCCCTCTTCTTTGATACCACCCTCTGATAAATATAAATGGAAAAAACCCAAACAAATAAAAAGCTTTCAGCAGGAAGGTTCAGTCTGATAGTAGGTTTTTTTCTTTTTCCATTTTCTAAGTCAAGATTGCTATTTTCTCTGCTCTTTCTTTTGGGGATTTTGTGTTTCCTGCTACTGATTGTAAGGGGACTCTGTGGTGTATATATATCAACTACTTTTCCTGCAGCATTTCAGAAAAATAGCAACCCTCTAGAGCTTTGGTAGGAAATTTTTATGAGGCATTTGAAGAAAGGAAAAACATTTTGAATAAGGCAAAACATATGTTAAAATTTCAGAATTTGGGAGATTATAAAGGAAAAGCATATTCAGGCTCAAGGGGTTATTAGAAGATCTAAGAAATATTGCTGGCAAAACTTCTATAGCTGTATAAACATCGTATTTCAGCAGAAAAGACATGGAACAAGATAAAAGGAATAAATGAGAAAAAGGCCAAGTCTTTTGCAATACATACTTTAATTAAGGATGAAACCACTGTTGATTCACATGTACAGAAATTTAACATGCCAGGTGGGAGCTCTGCTAATACTCATGATAACTATAGACTGATTTTATCTACATTGACAGAGCTTCTATTATGTAGGGTTTTTTTTGTTCACATTTTTTTTTCTTTTGAAACATGCAATTACATTCTGAAAGGCTTACTGTTAGTGCTATTGTGTAGGCTTTCTAGTTAATTTATTTGGTCTATTTATCTCCAGTAATATTATTCATGAAATATAGAAACTGTAGAAGGTAAGAGTTGGAACAGTTTCCTGAATTGAACTATCATCATTTGATGATATAAAAGAAAGTAATTTTATCTTCCTTGGTCATTTTCAGAACTGAAATATTTGTTGAATTGTTTTCTTGGTTTTTTTGGGTTTTTTTTGTTGGGTTTTTTGTGTTTGTTTTTTTTTTTCTTTAAGGAAATGTTACATGTATTAACATCAATATTTTCTGTAAAAGGAAATCAGGTTTTGTTTCCAATAAGATAAATTCTCTGTTAAACCATATAGGACATTTAAAAGTAGAATAATATGTTTATAGAATTTTCTAAGTTCCTTTTAAATTCTCTACATTTTGTCAAGAAAGGTTTTTCTGATTTGGTTGGATTCATCTATTTTCAGAAATGCACCATTGTGTATGTGTTTATCATGCTGTCATAATGGTGTAAACAAATTAGTTAGAAATCAGGATCATGACCTTTCAAGCTACTTGAATATTATGCAGCACTAGGTTTGCATTTCATAGGAAAAAGAAAGATCTTGCTTCCTCCTTGTCAGAATACCTTTGTTTCTTTCATTTTTTTTATATAACCTTGTTGTTCAGAGGCCCCAGGTAGCCTTGAAGCTAATCCCTGTGAGAGGAGGAAACTGGTCTGACTGCTGCTGATTACAAAGCTTTGATGCCAGCAATTCAGTTTTTAATCCACTCACCATCTCTTTTTCAAACCTATACTTTTTCAGTTTGCCTATGACGATGTTACTGAAGATGGTGTCAAAACCCTTGTTAGTTAAGATAAAAAATATCAATAATAATATTCACTATTTCCTTCTCATGCACCAAGACAGTCTCATCACAGAAAACTATCAGGCTGATTAAACAAGATATCCTCTTTGATAAGTCCCCGGTAACCTTTTCTTCCTTCATGAGTCTGGAGATTATTTATGGGAAGTTTTGCTCCATCACATTCACAAGGATGAGGTGAGGTTGCCAGGTCTGTATTTCCCTTCTTGAGGTAGGGGCAACATTTTCTTTCTTCTAGTCCTCAGCAGTCTCTCCAAGTCACAGTGACCTTTCATAGATGACAATGGTATCTCTGCACCAGCTGTTTCCCTCAGCACTTGGGGGTGCATCCTGTCAGCTCACTTGGACTTATGTCTGTCCAGTGTGTTTAAATGCTCCCCAGTCAGATACTTCTCCGTGAGGATGGTTCAGACTTCCCTTGACTCAGACTTTCTCTCTTGTCTCAGAGATCTCATATTCATGAAAACCAATCTTACAAATAAAGACTAAGTCAAGGAAGGCATTAAGTATCCTGGCCTCAGACAATGCTTTTCCATTCCCTCCAGGTCATCTGTCCCTGTTTCCACCTCTTTTATACTTCATTTTCATGTCTGAATTTTGTCATTAATCCTTTCTTCATCTATGCAAGTCTCATTATAAATTTACTTGGCTTCCTCCTCATCAGTAAAAACCATTCTTGAGCTCGGACTGGATGATGTTGAATATCAGCTCTTTTGGACTCTTCTCTCTGGGGCTATCTCTCATGGGATCCTCCCAGAATAATACGGGAACAGCACAAAATCTGTTTTTTCTAAAATCATGCCTGGGGGTCCTGCTTTTTGCCTATTCTTCAGAGAAAAGGTTCCTCGGGAAGAATTTCCTCACCAGGTTGTCTACAGCAGACACCCACAACATCACTGATCCTATTCTGCCTTAGTAATCCTGACTCCCAGGCTCAGCTGACTCATCACCTGTACCAAGACAAAGCTCAATACAACCACACTTCTCATTTAAAGGGTGACTCCTTCTCCTTTCAGTCCCAGGCCAATCTCCCCAATATTCTGTGTCCATCCAGGATAATTTAATCTGGGAGAAACCTCATAAGGTCTCTTATTCAAGCTTCTGATCAAAACAAACCCAGCTCTAGGGTCAGAAACAGCTGCTGAGGTCTTTCTCTACTCTAGTCTTGAAAACATCTATAGAAGGAGCCTAGACAAACTCCTGGAGTACCTGTTCTGCTGCTCAACGGTCCTCATGGTGAAAAATTCTAATTTCAAATTTTCAAAATAAAATATATAGCTTTAGTAACATTTAAAACTTTAATTTGATAGATATAAACATCATTAAAACATTAATGGATCATATTAAAATTATTCTGATACATCATTTGAAATAAACAAAAAATTTTCCACACACAGATTTTTAATTAAATTCATTAATTTTCTACAAGTTTGTCATGCTTAAATTCTTTCCCATCCATAAAAGTGATTCCACCAATAAGATATGTGGAATATGGTATTTTCTCAATACAGTTTAGTTTTATATCATTAAAGTCTTACCCCTTCCATCCTCCTTTTAGAGAAAAAGTTAATGCTTTAAAAGAAGACTGCATAGCTCCATGTGGTGGAAAATACATTATTTACATGTTCTTTCTCATTTTGTTTGCTGCCTTCCAGACTTGCAATAGGTGCAGATGGATCCTCCTGAAAGGTGGTGACCAGACTAAGTGAAATTCCCCTCTCTTGAGAAAAGTGCACCTAAACTTACAGATTAGATGGAGACAGATGCAATCCAATCCATTCAACAGTTTCTTTGCACAAGAAATCTGGATCTGACAAAGAGAAACTTCCTAGGGACTAGAATGTGCAGAGATCTGATGAGCTTTGTTTTAAACAAATTACTTTTGAGCCCTCTGATGAACAACTGAAATAGAATCAATGACTTCCTTATCACTAGACCTTTCTGAAATCCTCTGCCTTTCCATCTATAAATATATACTATAATCAAGAAGGTAATTAATCCAATGTACCCGTGAAGATGTTCTTGCAGCTCTGTACAGATAAATCACCTTTATCCAGAAACAACTGTAAGTAAATTAATATTTGATAGCAAGTAGGTCAAATTTTAAATTATAATCAGGCATAAAAGACATACAGACAGACTCTGCTTGGGAGGCGTTTTTTCATCCTTCTTGAAAATACATCTGAACTAAATGTATTGTCTACATTTGAACTAAAGGTATTGCCTAGATGCCCAATTAAATCCAATGTCTGCATTTGCATCCCTTGAAAGCCTGGGTCCTGTGAACTGGCCAAGTCTCTTAAGGGGTTACCTCTCCAAGGGGCCTAAGCATGATCATATTGTGCAATGCATAGAAGACATAAGCTCAGTGAGAGGATAATTTAGCTCATCAAGGACTTGAATTGCCCTTTGGAGTGTCTAAACTTTTTCCTTCATCCTAAATAAATCTAAGAGCAACTATGACCTCAGCACCGGTGCTGAGAACATTTGCAATATCCAGGCTTTCAACACCTTTGTGAGGCAGGATCAACATTACTTGTAGAGTTAAGACATTTACTGCCTGGACAAAGAAGCAGATCATCAGGGAGGGCAAGTAAAGTATTGCACTTTACTCTTGCCATCTGTTCAGGCAAGTGAAATACAGCACAGGAATACCTAATCTGTCCAAATAATTTAATTAATCCAGCCAGGGAGGCAAAATCTCCAGACTAGCTCATTTACCACCCCAGAAATTAGCAATTTTCACCCCTTGATAAAGTTGTTGTCTAGGCTTCAACCTCTTTGCAAAACAGCCATACTGCTTTACAGTCTACAAAAACGAACCCATAAGACAGTTAATAAAAACTGAGTTCATTGACAGACGCAAATTCCAGTTTCTACTGGAATTGGGCAACCTGCAGTATTAAAGACGTGTCATTAAAATCAGCCTGTTTCCTGTATGACAGTTATTACATGCTGCATAAAATCCCATTTCTCCTCCCTTTCATATGGAGGAATTGAAGCCCAAACAGAGAAGTAAATAAGCTTCTTGGTGTCAGTTAAAATATCTCATCAGAACTGCTTTATGTGTTTGAACACTGAAATTGCTGGTCTGCTGAATTTTATATTCCCAGGACTCTAGAGCAAGATTTTATCATTTAAGGACTATAAATCTTTTTATAAAAATTCTATTTATTTGCTGCTATTAAGAGCCTGACAGTCTATTTCAATAAGAAATTCATCAATTGTATCTCAGTTTTGCACAGCCCCTTTTTGTTCTGCAATATAGATCTTGACATGGGTAAGGAGATAGGGTTTTGAATATTTTCTGGCATTCATATAATAACATTTGCATTTCTTTTTGTAGAAGGAAATGGTTTATACAAAATGACAGTTGTGAAGTTTTCAGGTTACTAACAGTTTGCTAAACCTGACTGAAAGGATGTCTTTAGTCTAACAGTAGTAAGCCTCAGCAGTCCTGCAGGAGAAGGCTTATCTGCGCCAGCTTTGGAAACAAGGAAGGTGCTTTATTTCACCTTAGGTTAAGCATTTTAAGGATATATAATCCTAAAATGTTGCTCTACCTCCCATCCAAATACATAAATGCATGAACTGCATCCTACTTTTGCCTTCAAGTCTATCATCTCTCTTGTACTGCACTGTGGGATGCAATGCTGGTTATCTTGGAAGCCAGAGGACTGTGAAAGGACATGCTGAGAAGGCTGTAAAAGAAATTGATAATGGTGCATTGATGTGGAATGAAGGGGCACAGAACAGAAATCTGTGTGTATCTGAAACAAAACACTTCTTTAAATTATTAAATTCATTTAATTTGCTTTACACAGCACTACAGCTAGACCTCAAAATCTTATTTACATTTTCACTACATTGCTTCTGATTGTGTCATGTAATTTGTCATTGGGATTTGAAAGTAAACAGGTAAAAATACAAGCATGCCTAGAAGTATATTTGGCTAATACTATCTGAAACAAAAATTCCCCAGCACAGCAGAATGTTTTCTGAATGTGATTTTCTTAGGTAATTCAAACTACGTGTTGATTTTCCCCAAACTAAGGGAGCCTTCTCTGGTTTTTCTGTTCAAGAGAGTACATTTGGATAGCTCTGTAAACTGGAAAAGTTTTCTGATTGACCTAGTACCAAAAAACAAGTACCCCTGCAGAGTGACTATAGGGCTATTGCACTGAGCTGCATTTATGCAAATTCAAGTACTGCAACTTAATGTGCAATGAAACACATGAGGAGTAATGGCACAGGAAGAGTGTTGCAAACCTTGTTCAAAATTCCTCTCTCCACATGATCAGTTCTGAAAGAAGACAGAATTTCCTGTTAAAATAGAGTGATTTTACCCACTGAGAGGTGAGGAATTAAGAAAAAATATCAATATAAAAAGAAAGGATAATGTCATTAGTTGTTGGTACTATCTGTGGTTTTTAACTGGAGACTGAATCTCTCTCATATGACTCATAACATGGGAAATATATAACAAAGATTATTTTAATTATTTGCCGGCAAAAGTGCATTGACTGAATTTGATTTCATAAAAGTCATTTGGTAAAAATAAACAAAAGAAAAACCCACAGAAGGAGCATCTATCATGACTTAAACTATAGGCATGGATGAATTTCTTTCAGTCAGTAAAGAAAGGCCAACTGAATCTAAAAGTCGTTTTAGTCAGGACCAAAACTACTCTGTGATTCATCTCCTATCAGTTCAGAGGGTAACTTGAATGGAGGACAACAAAGGGTTTAGTGACACCAGGTTGGATGGAGCACTGAGAAACCTGATCTAGTGGAAGATGCTCCTGCCCCTGGCAGGGGTGGTGGAACTAGAGGATCTTAAATGCCCATTCTCACCCAAACCATTCCATAATTCTATGAGTACTTGAAGGTTTTTTTTAATAATTTCCCTTAAGAAAACGTAATGATTTGTTTTTATACAATGTCAAAATATTAATTTGCTTAGTGTGGAAAGGATACAGAATTAAACAAGCATTTTATATTATCTAGGTTGGAATTTTTGTTTCACTAAGAAGTACAGAGTTTGAATCAAGGTCAAGCAGAACAAAAGCCTCTGAAAGGGCAAGCTATAAACTGAGAGGATGATAGGCTTCAAAAGGCTTTTTAACAAATAATAGTCAAAGGGCAAAATCCCTAATATTTGCAAGTCCCAGTGGAGTCAATGTGTTGTGACGGATGCTCATACACCACTGAGAGCCTCAGACACACAACAGCTCAAGTAAATCCTCTAAATGAGATGCTACAGAGGAGAAGGGCTCCAAAAAATTATTACAAAGGGAAGAAGAATACATGTTTTGGGACCACTAATGCTCAGCACTTCAGCTTTTAAATAATATTAAATATTTCAGTCACACACATGGCAGAGATACTCTCTGTTCATTGGGAATTCTTCTAATATTTTTAATTATCATTGAACTTCAATTACTAATAACTGCAATTCTGCTTCCCTCATTTTGTTGTTCTCTCCTGCATCAATGTCAATCACTGCTCTCTTCATTAATATCCATCCTTCACTAAAATTGTTTCTACAGGAATAAAATTTCTAATGAAAGGTTATTCCTACATTATGTAAAATCAGTGACGAATGTGATTGTCGTGTCCCACTCCTAGAAGGAAAGCAGGACTCAAGATTTTTAGGTGCCCATGGTCAAAAAAGAACATTGAAAGCCCAAAAGGGTCAAAAGAAAAGCTCACAAAGTTTTGTTAGCAAACTACACACTTGGCATGGAAGTTGGTATGTATTTTGCACCCATCTCCTAGTAATTATCATAACAATAAAAGCATAAAAAGTAAGAGGGGAGAAAGAGAAAACAGAAAGGGAGATCAGATAGCAGAGGAAAGGGCACCACCAGCCCTTGGCCCAGGGTCCATCTAGATGACAGAGTGCCCAGTGTCCAGGGGGTGACACCTGGGCTTTGTGTGGGCACCTCCTTATAGGTAATCTTTCCCAGCCCTGGCACTGGGCTTCTCTCTATTCACGTGAGTGATTTAGCATGCACAGTCCAGTCCTCTGGGCTTTTCTACAAAGGGGTCGAGGGCCTTTGAGGTCTCAATCTTTTGTTTGGTCTCAGGTTTTGAGGCCTCAATCCCCCTCTATTGGTCTTGCCCACTCCTTGTCCCCCTTTCTGCACTCGCAGCGCATGCTGTGCAGTCACCACGGACCTGGACAAGGAAAACTGTCTCTGGAAAGGTGCTCCCCTTCCTTCTTAGAACTCCCTTTTCAGACACATCCTGTTCGAGATTGTCCACTTGAAAGGCCATCAGCATTTGAGGAATAGTAATGCATTAAGTCCTTGCTGCCCAGGCTTCTACATTGATTATATAAGACTGCAGGAAAAAGTGAAAATCGGTAAGGTGGAAAATTCACAATTTCTTCAGAAGGGTCTTCCAAGTCAATGGTTGAATATGGCATAAGCTAGAAAGAAAAAAACCTTACAAGAAGAATCTTATGTTTAATTCTGATTTGCACTAAGATTTCCAAGAAACCAAGATCAAGTTGTAAATAAGTGCTGGTAACTGGATAGCCTAGACATTGCTGGGAAAGGAAAGGAAAGGAAAGGAAAGGAAAGGAAAGGAAAGGAAAGGAAAGGAAAGGAAAGGAAAGGAAAGGAAAGGAAAGGAAAGGAAAGGAAAGGAAAGGAAAGGAAAGGAAAGGAAAGGAAAGGAAAGGAAAGGAAAGGAAAGGAAAGGAAAGGAAAGGAAAGGAAAGGAAAGGAAAGGAAAGGAAAGGAAAGGAAAGGAAAGGAAAGGAAAGGAAAGGAAAGGAAAGGAAAGGAAAGGAAAGGAAAGGAAAGGAAAGGAAAGGAAAGGAAAGGAAAGGAAAGGAAAGGAAAGGAAAGAAAAAAGAAATATGTATAATTCTATGTTTCTAGAAAAAATTGTGGAACTAAAAATGTAGAGAATAATGACAGTCAAAATTTTGCTTTAATTGTAGACAGGAATTAAATATGTTTCTCCTGGATATGATTATCGAAAACTAAAGACAACCTTTGGAAAAAGGAACTACAGATTAATACCCAAATCCTTGCACTACCCAATCAAATAAAACTAATGCAGTTAATTTCATTGTGTTCAGTATCTTAAAATCACTAAGTCACAGGCTTGACTTGTGATATGTGCAAAATTCAATTAACTAATGCCAGTAAATGGATAAAAGCTCACTAGAATAAAGAAAATATGTAAGCAACAAAAAATATTCTTATTGTACTATATTCAATGTCATACTAACGGCAGTGAGAGACTGCAGAGAAGAAGGTGAGTACTAAAGGACTCTAATGGGGATCTTCCTTTTGTGATTAAACAAAGCAGAGCTATTTAAAAATAGGTACAGAGCTTACCAAAAATATTTGTAATTTTTGTTCCTGCTCCAGAAGAAAATTCTCTTTTTTTCCCCAAAACCCTAAATTTTCTACAACTGATAAGGGGTTTATTGTAGCTCTAGTTTATTCTATCTCAGGAAAAAAATTAAAAATATTTAGAAAGTAGCCAAAGAAGTGACAAAATTAGAATTACTCTAGTATTAGGATACAGACTAGTTTACATGCAAAGATGAATACACACAATTTTTCTATAACTTGAAATGATTAAAAAAAAAAATTAAATGGAACAATCTCATTTTGTGTCCAGTACAATTAGTGAATAGGAAAAAAATAAAATGGATGTAAGCTTTTGCTTATTCAGATGCTCTCAAACTTTGTTCTGGCATGGTCAAAGATAAAGAGCAAGGCTGATGTTTTTGTAGTCATTCTCTCTGAAAATAGAACATGTTTACTGTGAAAAGAATGACATTGTTTGCTGACTTCTGTGATGCTGCTCTTGCTTGAGAAAGGAACAAACATAAAAAGAAAGTGGAATTGTGTTTTGGTTCAGAGAAGTGGATTAGCAAACTGTGTAAATATGATGCACTGTTTGTTTAAAGGATTTCTGATCTATAAACACACAAGGCTAAAGCCTGGTACTATTGAAGGCAAAGCCATAATTCTTGCTTGACTTTAGTAGAACCAAAGATTGGCTCAGCCCATTTTAATACCATAATATTTCTCACTTCAGGAGAAAACTTGAATAGATTTTCTGTTTTCACCACTCAGCTCTTCTATATCCCAAAATCATTGATGTGAAGAGTGTGTGTGAGCTCCCCATAAAAACACTATATAGAATTTTCCTCTAAGGAAACAAAGAAGCCTGAGTCTGAATCTACAGTATTTCTTCCCAGTATTTAGTGAATAGATTAGTATCATCCTATCAAAAACAGAAACACAGGTATTTTTGATACCATTTCTAAACAGAATCAGCTAGTGACATATTTTAAAGATCAAGCAGTGAAATTACACTTCCACTGAAACACATAATTTCTTCTATTTCCCCATTTTCTTATTTAATTTAATATTCAGTAGGGAAATAAAGGGATAAACAAGATGATAAACAAAGAAACATACAAAACGGATACATTCTATTATCTGGGAGGTCCATTTGAGCACCTTCTTCAACTATGTATAACATTAAATTATTCTCTGTCCTCGGTAAATTTGTCCCTTCACAGAATTCTTGAAACATTTCAGTCTTCCTAATGCCCTTTTATCCCTATTCAGTAGTTTGTTTTTTTATTTTTATTAACTAACCCCACTATATAAACTGTGACTCTTTTTTCTTAATCTGGCTGTGTACTAGCATTCCTTTTCAATCTCCTGTGATGGACTTTCTGAAAAGGGTTTTCAAGCCCAGATAAATGTCATTTTGTTCTCCTTTATCTCTGTAACCTGAGAAGCAGTTCTCACATGCAACAGTACAGTCCACAGTCATGTCACTCATAGTGTTTTATAACATTGGCTTGCCATCCCTTAACATATGTTTAGATACACCATATCCTGTGAGGAAACAGAAGTTTTTACACTTTATGGAGCTAGAGAAGCATATCAGCCCAGAGTCATTATGCTAATATATATAAATAGTCTTTATTTATATATGTTGGTGACTATTTAGATTTCAGACTATTAGTGAAGGCAAGCCTTTAAGCAAAACTATAATTTACAACTACTGGAGAAATAAATACAGTTTTAGGAACTTAGAGTGTAGTGTATTTACTTGCTCAAAATTCTGACTCAACGTAATTAGGTATGGTCATTCCTAAAGTTGCCACCTATTCCCACTAGGTAAACTGCATAAATAATTGGAGATTTCAGCATTAATATGTAGAAAAAAGGTGCATAAAAATGTCAATTTTTTACTTGTCATAAGCCTCTCAATTCAGGTTACAATAGTTTACATACCCAAAAATATAAAAAGAAACTGAGACAAGAACATACTACAAACCCAGCTGCAGTTCCAAACATACACTGCAAACAGTCAGAGAGACATGATCACAGTCCTTGAGTTCGCTGAAGGCCTCAAGACCTTCCTTAGGGTCACCTTCTATATCTTGAATTCAAAAATGCTACATCAAGAAAGCATAGAAAATTAAAGTATATCTCACATAGTTAACCTTGAAAAACAAAAATGTGTCAGGTTTTTTTAGCATAATATAGTGGAGCTAGTCCACAAAATGAAATTCCAAGATATAGTTTGGCAATTAAAGTACCTTATTAACATAACTACTTGAATGAAATCTATGTTATTTACATCATCAGAAATTAAACTATATTGCTTAAGGAGCAAATTCATCCCAAAATTACCCTACCAGCAAGGTCCAAGGAGGTGATGGCATTCTGATATTCACACAGTAGCATTTCAGGATTTTTTTAGGCCAAGGCTGTCTGGAACCTCAGAGAAAATGTCTGTAGCAGACATTTTTATGCATAGATTTAGGGATAGTGATTTCTCATTCCCATATGTGTGTATCACCCGGTCTTGCATAGTAAGCTCAGGCGTGGAAGTATTTTGAATCAATCCAGATATATACTATGAAGCCCCGAGGCCAGTTAACTTGAGAAGAGGTGGGAGAATGGAAAAGGAAAGAAGTACAGCATTATGGACACCAGAACTCTTTCAGAGAGGATGCTGATAAGAGAAAGAACATTTTAGGCCCACTGACCTTACAGAGCACAAAGGAAAAGGAGCTAGTCACAAATAAAGGAAGGGATATAAAAATCAAGCACCTCGAATGAGAAACCAAGGTACCCAAATGAACTTATGAGGACAAGGAATAGAAGGATAAGGCTTGTGGCAAATTTGAGATATAAAAATTCTCATTCACTTAAATGAATTCAGAAGCAGAAAGCAAAGGTTGTGTGAATAACACCAGTACATAAATACCAGTGGGAGAAGAAGGCAGCCGTGGGAGCAGAGCAAGTCTTGGCAAAAAACCAAATCATTCCTTAGGACTTTGTTAAGCAACCAGCAGCAGCACCTTGTGTAGCTGAACCCCAGCAGCAATTGCCTTGAACTTCCTTGAGCCAGGTCTGTTTCTCAGGCTCAACATCTTGGTAGAGTTCAGGTGCTGATGAAGGCTGCTGAGCAGAGATACTGCTGCTCACGTGGGATCCCTGTGAGTTCAGTGTCCAGTTTGACACACAGTGTCACTGTGGATGTGTGGGACATGTTTCTGCCCTGTGGGCCCTGGACAGCATGGGGGTCACCATACCTCCCTGCAGGCACAGTCCATCAGGTGCTGAGGCTTCAACTTCTCAGATCCAGGAAATAAAAAGAGAAAAATCTAGGTACTCCCTAGAGATGTTAATTACCGTCTCATCTAGACTCACTGAGGCACACAATAGTAAAATGGCATTTCCTCCATATGTTTAACAAACAAAAACAACTACTACCAACATCAATCATTTCTTGGAGCCTTCAGCAGACCTGAGTAGAACTGAATCCACCCAATTATTATTAAATATATTAGTAAATGGGAACAAACTGACAACTGAAAGACAGTTTTAAATCTCTAGAAGATCATCTTGCTGCAAAGATCAGTTCACCATCCTAGTTCACCTTTGCTTTCTAAAGAACTGGAAACCATGACAGTTAGTAGTGAGAGCAAAGATGAAACATGGTGGAGGTATTTTCAAAGTTACAAAGGATGCTCTTTTGCCCTGTTCTTATAAGCAGGAACAATTTCTCTGTCTTTCAAAATCTTCCTGATTATGACATAAAGCTGTGTTTAGTGAGTCAGACTTTTTGATCATATTTCTTCTGTTATATGCAGAAGGCTAAAAATAAAAAAGCACTTCATGAAAATTTTATGACAGAAATATAGGAAATCATAACAACAGTATGTAAGATCTGGGTTTAATTTGATTTTTTTTTTCCTAATACTGACTCTTCTACATCTGTTGCAGGAGGTTTTAACCTGAAAACAGAAATCAGTTTCATTAGACTTTTGCTCAAAAGAGGACATTGTTTCATTAGCAAAATGGTTTGGGAAGATTCAGGCATGAAGGATGCAAGTTACACACTTATTCATATTCTGAAGGAATATCTAAGTGACACTTTGGTCATAAGAATAGTTTGGTAAGAATAGAAAATAGGAGTTTCTAGACTCCACCAAGTAATAAGACTAAGGCTAAAGAAAGAAATTGGAAATGTCAAAGTGTGCTGTCATATCTCCTAGCAAAAAATGTACAAAGCATATTTTAAAATATTTCCATTTTTCAAAGTAAAAAAGAATGAGACTGCTCTTCAAAAACAAGGTAAAGATTTGGTTTGTGAAAGTATTACTATATAAAAGTGTGTGCTTTTAGTGCTTCTGACACAAAGACCTTGCTGGATATCTTTAGTTTGATAAGATAAATTGTGAATGTTAGCATGAGGCATTGGTTTGTGTTAAAGATAAAAGACCTGCTCACAAAAAATTACAAGAGCTAAAACCCTTTTTTACTATAAATAGTTTCGTGCTGCAGAATTTTCTTGCCATCAAAAAAAGATTTGCAAAGCTAAGTGTGACAACAGAGCTTAAATTCACACAGATGAAATCAAACAGCATTAGGAAATGGCTGAGCACGGCGATGAAGTGACTGCAAAGAGGGCTGGCAGAAAAGCACTTTTCTAATAATATGGAAGATGCCCAAGGTGCAAGCACACTAGGCAGATTATTGGCAACAATACACTCCAGGCATATAAATAAAATTCCTCTGTCATACCTTTTGCTGCCAAATTAGTACAGCAACTCTACAGTCACTAACCCTTGCTTTTCATTGGAAACTGTAACTTATTGCCATCACTGGTGGTAAGAAAAGAAGAAAAAAGTCAAACTATGCCTTTTTGTCTCTTTGTGTTAAGCAAAAATTAACTGATATATTTCACACGAGATTACCTGCACGCCTCTGTTGTACCCATGCCCAGCAAGCTACTAACAGTCAGATTGCAGTCCTCAGAAGTACAGGAATATTATGACTTGCTGCTTGGTTCCAGCTGTGTGTCAGATCATGCTTTTAACTTCTTTTCTATGGATTCCAGGGAGAGAAGTATTGAATATAACTTTGTGTGTGGAAGTCTTCTATTATAAATCAGCCATTATATCTCAGCCCCTGAGTCCATCCTAACATTTTTGTTAGCAGAGTATGTCTCTTGACTTGCAGCTTATAAGGCACTTTTGTATTCCAGAGCCACAACCAATTTAGTGTTTTTGTAGTTTACTATTGCTGCTTGATTGTTGAGGATGGAGTGATGCACTTCACTTGCTAAAGAGAAGCACCAATATATTTATTGATATAAACAGTGATTTGATAGCAAAAGCCACAGCGGTTTAAGAATATTTGATGGCATGGTGCACTGATTATTTACTGCATAGAGGGGAGGGTCAGATACAACTGTTAAGGACACTCTCCCCTTGAGCCATGAGATTCAGAAAGGACTCCCTTGGACTCTAAACTCTTGGGAAGGGAGTTTAGGTGCAGCTGGATCCAGGCTTAGTCCCCGACTTGGTCAATTGTTCATGTTTAAAGGACTATGTGCGTACAGTCAACCCTTTATAACACTTAACCAAGGTGTCAAAGTTTAGCATGCTGGTGATCATTTACCAAGAATCTGTTGTAGCAAGGAATCTCTCACCCTCACAGAGTAACCCTGAGAGTAATCCTCAACAAGCCCTCATCTGTTGAACAATATTAAAAGCTCTTATCTGTTATCTGCTTTCATATGTCTTCCCTGAGTTCAACTTAAACCAGCTGCAGCCATCACATCCACCACTGGCTGCTACAGCTTAAGCAGAAAGGAGCGGAGCAGAAAGGAGCAGAGCTGAGCACACTGCCACACTAATTCACCACTGCACTGATCTCAGTGGGGTCACGCTACTACAGAGCTGCTGCATTCAGAATTGTTACATGATTTTTCAATGTGCATTGCAGTAATACACAGTCCTAGTACACAATATTTTTCTTGTATTAGACAGAGAAAAGAATGCTGTAGTCTTAAAATAGACCTCTTTTGATGTTACTTCCAACAAACAGCAATCATATAAACAGAGAGAGAGCATTACATATAAGTCAGCATTAGGAAAACAAATGGCACCTTAGTGTGAATTCCACTCCCACTGATTTGCATCCTATGAGAAATAATGTGCATGTCCCCACGTTTTATGCAGATTGTTAAATACTTTTGCTCAGTAATCCTGGTTTTATATGACTACATGAACAAGAGTTGTTTACTTACCGCTTAATTAATTAATTAATTATTATGCTTGCAGGTTAGTTAAAGAGGTATGACTATCACAGTATGACAGACAGATCTCTTACAGTCTCAGAAAGGATGGCAGAGAAGATCCAGTTACCCAGGTTGCATAGTAAAGAAACTTTCCTGCATTCAGTTATTTTCCCCTGACACACCCAGTTTCTTCTACCACAAAACATGACCACAGCCATACCACTGTACTTTATGTTTCCAAAACTGTAGCCAGTAAGAACCAAAATACCTCCTAAATGTCACCACTTTTATATCATCAAAGTCAAGCAGAGGTCATGCCCTGGATAACATTTCTCTCCAATTTCTCTCTTTCTTCTGACTTCTACTTCTGTCATCCTTAGATTTCCTGTTCATCCTTGCAAATTGTTTTATCCTTCTGTCCATTTCCTGCATTCAAATTTCAACTGTCTTGCAGCGATTTGTGGTGCTGTATGTCCACCTCACTCAATAGTCTTCAGACATTACAGCTGGACAGGTGAAACTCAATCACTTTTTCTTTCCCATAGACAAATACAAACCACAAAATGCTTTTGGTGGCAATCACTCATTTCCTTATAAAAAACTACATTATTCTTAAAGTCAAAGGATTAATATACTGCAATAAATCAGTTTAGGAGAAGTCAAATCACATGGGAAAAAAGGAAAAATAATTTTTTCCTTTCTTAGCAAGACCAGGAGGACTGAGTTTTCATAGCATGTTTGGAGAGTGTAGAATTTGCCTGAAATGACAAATGGTTACTTCAGCATTGGCACTCACACAGTGACACTGATCTACCAAATCACAAAAACATCTCACAGTTTGGAGCTTCTTTGCATTCCCAGATGAGCTCCTGTGTAACACCCACTGAAACGCTGCTACCTGCATCTAAGTCAGATATAGCAAAAATGAAATTTTATCTGCTCAGGACTTCTGAGTTAAAAAACTGAAGTATAGTAACAGCAAGGTGTAAAAATGAAGTAGCACTCTTTATCCACAGAGGATAAATAAAATAGAAAATATGCAGGAAAAAAGTGGTAATAGTATTTTAGAAATGGAAGAAAAGTTGTAGTGAACAATGCATAAAACTGATATAAATGTAGACACTCTTCATTTGTCAGTGCTCTTCATGTATCCTAAACTAAAAAGTGCAACACAGGAGCCACACACTCTGATAAAGAGTTAATCCATTGTAAATTTGATCTGAATTAAAACTGGTTGAGGTCTACCACTTTGGAAGTGTATATCAATGCTTCATCTGAGCTGAGCAAAGCTATTCTTGTATTCCCAGCAAATGTCATGTACAAACATAGACATGAAGGTACAAGTGAGCTCAACACTGTAGGATGAGATAGGCAACCATGAAAAGAAATAAGTGGGTATGGTACTTCCTTATTTTCATGCTGGGCTGTAGAAAGTAATTTAGAATAGGCTTTTGGATCTTCATTGACCTTAGATCCTTCCAAGATGGCTTATAAATGTAGAGATAAAAATTATTAAAGTTATTACTGTTCTGTCTTAACCATATATTCATATTCAATATGGCATTATTTACCCCCACAAATAAAAAAGTCTAAGTGCAAGACTCAGCAGTTTCATGTAGTGACCTTGCCTTTTGATGTTGCTTGAGCTCTGGCATCATCAGCTGAAGGAGTGATTGCAACCTGTAGGGCTTCTGAACTCAGGAGTGCTGCTGCCTGTAGTTTGGTGCTGGTTTTTTTTATGAAAGGGAGCAGGCTTTTGTTCACGGGGAAAATCTCCTGTCACGTACACTGTGACTGTCGCAGTGGTAGCAATCTTCCTGTGGGCAAGCGGATTGCACAGGTCAGCAGGGTGAACTTGCAAACTGCATCTTTTGACTGCAATGCAGAGAGAGCAGTTACTGTTAGATTGCTTATTTCTGTTTCTAAGTAAGAAAAGGGCCTTAAGCATTATTTATGATTTTCATCTAGTTGCTGTTCAAAATAAAATGCGTTAATACAGTTTCTATTTTTCCTTGTATCCAGGTTCTCCAACTTTTCAGACTAGATAATATGACCAATAGGCTACAGAAACATTCTCAACTCTCTGTGAGCTTAATACTCCCAGCAGCATAAGAGCTTAGCTGTAACAGCAGCCATGGAGAGCATTTATCCCTCCTTACATCTGTAAATTTTATGTCAAGGATACTACACTGAGGCAGGAAAAGTGTGGTTGAATTCTCTCACATAGAGCTGGGGACAGGAGGAAGGATTGACTTTGGTCAGTGGGTTTGAAAGGCACATAATACTGCATTTACAGTCATATTGTTAAAGAAAATAATAAAATAGCCTTATTCATGACATTCAAAGCAAATTCGCAGAAGATAATCTTCAATCAAGTTTCTGAACTAAAATTCCCAGTCCTATGAAGGCAACTCCCCTGCAGTCCTGAGTCAGTCACCAAAGACAAGAAAACACCAATACAGCCTGGATGAACCCTATGCAGCTCCTGCTTAGTATACAAGGCTAGGTAAATTATTCTTCTGGCAAACAGAATTCTCATGACAGGACATGCACTATGTCCTTATGTTTGAGACTGGGTGCTGAATCCCAGCACAGACTCTTTTGACTTGTGCTTTAAAGGTAAGTTGTACATCATATCACAGTGAGAATCCATGTCACGTCTTGTTTCCAATCCCTAAGTCCCTACAAAGCATTTCCTTGTTTTTTAATACATTGTTTTTCTAATTTACATTTCATGTCAGAACATCCATTTTTTTAATTGTGAAACTTTTGGCACTTGGTTTCTTTTCCTGGGAAAATTAATATAGAAGAGTAGTTCCCTAGGAATAAAACAAACAACAACGAAAAAATCATAGGCAGGAGGCAATTGGAGGCAATTCCGTTTGTGACAATCATCAGACCTCTGAAAAATTTAATCTATCTCTATATTCTCCATTGTGTGATGACTTCTTCTCAGCACATTACATCCTCAACGTCTTAATTTAAGGCTTCTCGTTATCTTATAAAAAACAATGGTCTATATCTCAATTTTTGTTCTGCTTAAACAGAAGTTCTGTATGTATGTCTTTCTGCATATTTCATGGCGAAGTATAGAGGTCTGGTGAGGAAGTTTATAGTCCTACCACACACATTGGTTGATGAGTAATTATATGAGTTGGAATCTTCTACCAGCTGCACAGGTCCCTGTTTCCAGTCAAGAACTTTTCACAGTGGGTACTTACTGCTCTGTTTCATTATCTATGCTCTCTGATTCTCACACAGAGCTTAACCACCACAAAGAGTAAGGAGCTGCCCTCCTTCACTGCATCTCGTTCTCTACCTTGCTACTTGACATAAAAGGTCTCCCCACTTTGTCAGCCTAAAAGCAAGCCTCTGGTTATTTCCCATTTCCCTCAAATATGCACAAAATGCTATTTTGTAGCATTTTGTATTTGTAGGTATTGAATACAGCTTGAGGCTGAATAGTTAGTCGATCTTACTGCTGTACATACAAATTAACATATCCCTACATTTCCCCACTGCCAAAAAAGAGAGGGTGAATTATGGAACCAACTAGACTGAACTTTGAATTATCTATATT
Organism: Acridotheres tristis; assembly: GCA_037013685.1. Taxonomy (NCBI): domain Eukaryota; kingdom Metazoa; phylum Chordata; class Aves; order Passeriformes; family Sturnidae; genus Acridotheres; species Acridotheres tristis. The sequence continues at coordinate 93,970,224 of CM072884.1, forward strand.
CTTGTTTGCAGTCAATCACCAGTAGCTTGCTCTTGTTACTGATGTGACAACTGTGTTCCCAGAAAGATCAAAGATCATTACAGTACCCGAGCCCCTCTCACTCAGGCAGGCAGGATGCTGATCAGCAGAAAACACACCCAGCACAGCGTGTGTGCCCCAGCCTGCCCGTCTCAGCAGCTTCCACTGATTCACACCGACTCTAAGGAAATTGTATTCTGTAAGACAGAATATTTATTATCCTTTTTCCTTGTTATCTTCATTTAATGACAATTTGCTTATTATTTGACAAATGCTAAGTGAAAGGATATTTTAAACAGTAGATGAGCTAGGGTTATTGTGTGAATAGTAGGAGCTTGTGATTAATATTCACACTATGTAATTAATCTCCTAAATCATGTGTTTCTTTTCCCCATCAGACAATTATAAAATCTATATGGAGCTTTCAAAATGGCTTTGCAGCATCTCCCTGTGTGAATGCATGTCTGAGTGAATATTTGTATGGAGGTTATTCACATAACAAATATTCATATCTGTTTTCTTAGACAGAAGGAACATCTCAGAGGTTTTGAATTAATATTCTGAAATGAATTTTTTCTGTGTTTTCCCACCTTCTATTCTGATGGACACTGAGACTGATGCGATGACTAATACAAGACAACTGTTTCTATATTTTCCTCCTGCAAAGATTTCCGTGGACAAACACACATACAAATATGCACACAACTACTCTGAGTAACTGATTGCAAAATCTTCCGTGACATCCCCTTCCTTTTCTTATCTTCTTACAAACCTTCCGTATTATATCTGTTGTTTTATTTGAACAATTTTAATATTGATTGAAAGAGAACTTTACCAGTGAACAGGAAACTATAAACATACTGCTGTTAAATAAGAATTGTCCAGTGATAAATTAAAGCATTATGCATCTGATCATGTGCTAAGAGAACCACTGAAGCAAGATGCCTCATCTAATTTGGTGAATTAGTGGTGTTTACTGATTTGAAAAAAAACCATTAAAAACCAGACCACACGGCATTTCTCTCTCTCTTCTTTTTTGTTTTTTTAGTTGTGGGGGTTTTTTGCTGTTGTTTTTTGTTTTGGCTTTTGGGTTGTTTGTTTGTGTGGTTTGTTTTTTGAGAGTTTCCTTTGTGTGCTTTGTTTTGTTATGTTTTTATTTTGTTTATCTTTCCCTGGTTCACCACATTTTAAATGGAACACAGAGAAAATTCCTTTTCATATTTCATACTCTATTCCTCTCTTTTGTTGCTTTATTTGCACTACTAGAGATATAAGCTATACATTATTAGACATTCTGTCTGGACTCCTTTTAGGTTCAAATGCATCCTGTCGCATTTTCCCAGTTCCCAAGTTTAAATGTTCGGCCCCAAGAGGGACAGAAGCAGAAATGCAACCTCTGAGACTTAAAAATTTACTTTAATTGGGGGCCCTGTAAGACCAGTAGAGGGCGATACAGCTCCCTTAATTAAGTCCTATTTCAGTGGTTTCCTGGAAAATTTATTTCCCCCCATTCCTCTCAAGGATACATTTTAGTGCCTCTGAGCTTCAAATGAGAGTGAAAAATACAGTATTGCTCACTTGGCTCTTACCCAGTTGGCTCTGAACTTTATGTGGGCAGAACAGGACGCTCTCCCAGACCCTAGGAGAGGACCTTGACTTGCAGCCAGCAGCTGAAGCCATAAATTTAACACCGTCATGGTCGCTGCTTCCCCTGAGGACATTCCTTTTTACCTTCCAGCACGAGTACTGAGTACTGACAGAAAAAAGGTGGTCAGGGTGATGTGAGAATAAAGGGGAAGGTGCTTAACAAATTCAGGATCCTATAGAGACCCAGAGTAACTATTCCATATGTAGATGGGATCTACATTCCATCGCTGAGCTTGTTTGATCTTGTCTCATTTAAACAGGGAGAAAAAATATCAACAAAACAACCTTTTAATGTTAATTCCTATTATTGTGTTATTCTTAATTCTCTCAAACATTTAAATCCCACACAGGATGCTACTACCATGAGGTCCCCAATGGAAATATTATGAGATGTAAAAAAAAATAAACTATTAAAATGCATGCCTATGGAAGAGTAACTAAAATAACTAAACACATGACAATTAACTTGGTACCTAGCCATGCTACCCTCAGCAGTACTCCTGTCCTGCAGGGGACGTAAAAAAAAATGTTGGTTGCTCAGCATTGCGCTCTTTCTGTACCACTTCTGCTGTAAACTGCTGGTAGTGGCAATAAGGATCATACTCATATAACAGCTTTATCATTGTTACTACCTGTTCTGCAAGTTAAAAGCATTTCTTACTTTGTTTGCACAGAGCTCGTTGGGCTTTGTGCCTGTCAGTATATTTCTGCTGCTATTAAAAGAAGAGGCCTAAACTGGGCTGTGAGTACAGCTCAATAAAGAGGAATAAGAGAATATGATTTCATCATAAACACTTACATAGTCTAGATGGGACAAGAACGTTTAGCTGGGGTCCAAGGAAGGGAGCAAACCCTCAAAGTTGGTAGGACGGTTCATGAAATAGCATATATGGTCCCCTAAGCAGCATGGTTGAAAGACTGAGTGACATCTATAGCCCTGGCATTCAGCAAAGTCACGGAGCATATTGAAGGTTGCCCAAGAGTTACATGTCCCCAAATTAGTTTCTCTATGAAACTCTCCCCTCTCCTTCTGTCTCTCTCTTCTCTTGCCCTCTCTAGCTGCCACTATCTTGTTTGAATGCTCACAGCGTTGGCTACAAGTTTTGTCACACATTCAGCACTTCAAAATGCTTCTGCAGCAGCGATGAAAATGCTCAGTAAAGTTCAGGTGGGAAAAAGAGGAAGAGAGGAGTTTATAAAGAATTGATTGTATTTAACATTATATAGGCTGGAGAGAGGATGGCTTGTGCTCTATGGAGGCAGTACAAAGAAAATAAACAGATCAATTTTAGTCAGGAATTACTAGATCAGGACTAGCTCTCAGACATGATCACGATTCTTATTTCTTCTCTTTCTCTCATGGCCACAGTTAGCTTCCAAAATGACAATAAAAGGCCCATTATTGCCCACTGGTGGTGGTATTCAGTCATGCCAGCCAAAAGTAGAAAAGCTATTTTCTAGGTGGCTATTACTGAAATATCTGGATGAAATAAAGAAAGAATGCAGCTACTACGTCAGTTGTGCTCAGGCTAATGTCACAGAATTTATGGCTATAATTTTTTAATAATGAATCAGTTGCCTTAATGTGTTTGCAGAGCTATGCATGACAGGAATATTATCTTCAGAGACCACAAGGCCTATTAATCTAATAGGAACAAGCAGAAAAGAATACAGGTATTAAATCTAGATATAACAGCTGGGAAAATACAAAACAAAAGAAAAAAAAAGGAAAAACAACTGCATTTTACTATGCTTCAGCTCCTGAACCAGCTGTTATTAATATAATCTTAGGAAAAAATACACCTGTATGCAGATTCTCCTTCTGCAAATACTGGAGAGGTTACAGGGATCTAGCTTCTTCACAAATTCCTGGAAGTTATCTATATTTTTAAAGCTTCGTGAACTTTATTTACAGAGTTACAGATAATATTCAAGTACAGATTAAACCTTTCCAGCATTCCATTTATTACAGCAATGTCCGGAAACTATTTTCTCTTCTGTAACCACAGTCTTACAAAAAATAAATGAAGATTATGAAAGATTAGAGGTTCAAGAGTCACAAACCCCAGACTATCTTAAATTTACTGCTTATAGGATTTAGCTATTTTAATAAAAAATTAGTTTCATTGTTTTACCTTTCAGCATTTTAATATGATCACTTATCAGAGGTTTTTACAAATATTTTTTTATTTGACTTTCAGTAAGATTCAACCTATTATGTGATTTAAGAGATTTTAAAAACATGAAATCACGATTACAGCTGAAACTCTGGATTTATACATTGGTACTGAAATGCTTGAAATCTGGACATTCTGGCTGACACAGTTGTTTGCTGAAGAGCTGCCACAGAAAGGGACCTGGGGGTCCTGGTCACTGGCAAGTTGAACATGAGCCAGCAGAGCCCTGGCAGCCAGGAGGGCGAAGCCTGTCCTGGGGGCATCAGGCACAGCATGGCCAGCTGGGCAAGGGAGGGATTGTCCTGCTCTGCTCTGAGCTGGGACAGCTTCACCTCCAGTGCTGGGGGCAGCTCTGGGTGCTGCAATAAAAGGAAGACATTAAACTATTAGAGAATGTTCAAAGGCGGACAATAAAGATGGTGAAGAGCCTTGAGAAGAAGCCGTATGAAGAGCGGCTGAGATAATTTGTTTTGTTCATCCTGGAGAAGGGGAGACTGAAGAGAAACCTCACTGTAGTTACAACTTCCTCATGAGGGGAAGAGGAGGAGCAGGCACTGATCTCTGCTCTCTGGTGATCAGTGACAGGACTCGAGAGAATGGCCTGGAGTTGTGTCAGGAGAGGTTTATGTTGGATATTAGAAAAAGGTTCTTCACCCAGAGGGTGGTTGGGCACTGGAACAGGCTCCCCAAGGAAGTGGTCAGAGCACCAAGCCTGGCAAAGTCCAAGAAGCATTTGGACAATACTCTTGGGTAAATGGGGTGACTTTTGGGGGTAGTCCTGTGCGGGGCCAGAAGTTGGACTCAATGATTCTTTTGGGGTCTTTTCGAGTCAGCTGATTGTATCATTCTGTGATTTTATGATATGCAAACAAAAATGTACATATAAAAGATGAGTTATAGATAATAACTAAATATTAATTAATTAATCTCTTTTAAAAAACATCCATTTTTTGTTTTAAAAAGTCTGTAGTTAGAAAATAAAAACCATCCTCTTAGTAATCACCTTATTGAATTCTAATCAGGTTTTAATATTAGTTTTTTCCCCTGAGCATTTCATGTTTTCAGTTTGTGAGAGATCATGAACTGTGGTTAATCATCCCTTTACATTCCAGGGAAGGGTTCTGGGACACCACAGTAGGTACTCTATCTCATTTTTAACATATTTTTACAATCAAATATTCAAATCTGAAAATGTAATCTTGCCATTTAATATATTGGATCTGTCCATGTTCTTAATCAATACAAATACATTCTCTGAAAAGTTCTGTTAGGAATTACGAAACACAATATCTATAGAGTGGAATTACAAGACTTATGAGCAAAGTTCTGCTCAGGAAGTCCTTTCAGAAATATTGCTCAAGGGGAGACATTTCACCACAGAGTTACACAACTCAGAAGAGCCCTTTGCAACCAACCAAAATTGTAATTCTTTTCTTGTAAGACTTAACAACAGTATTATGTTCCAAGGGGCAAACATTCAAGTACAGACAATTTAAACAGAGAGCTTTAAAGTGAAAAGGATATGGAAGGAAAAGGCCTGTAAAGTCAAGGTGAAACAGCTAAGTAGGAAACTTGATATTTCCAGGACGAGCAATATCTTATTTTCCTTTTGGCCCTGGTCCACTTCATAATATATGTGGCCAAGCAGAGTTGCCATTACACAGCCCTTTGCTTTTCTTCTCTTGGAGTGAGCCAGGGAGGCATACCTGGGGAAAGTGTATCCACATAAGAAAAAAACCCCAAAACATTATTTTTGTCAGTCTCAGCAGAAGAAAGCAAAATATAACAATGCAAACAAAAGCTAAAGCTGGGCAGAACATTTTACATGAGTTCATCTATCCAGCCAAAGAGCTGGGTTAAGAAATTCCAACATTGGGGCACCCATGATTAACTATTTTTCCAGTAGTGAATAAAGGGTCTTGGGGGTCAGGCAAAATAAATGGCAGTTCAGAGAAACTTAAACTACCAAGTGCCTTTTAAAATGTCTTCCCCAAGATACCAGCCAGGGTCTAATGGTCTTCCCAACATTATCACAAGCTAGATCCTTGATTAACCCTCTTGCTCCACTGTCATGGTCATGGTGTCTCCATTCAAATCCTTGTCATTACAATGATCCTGCTTTGCTCATCTTCTCCAGTCATTCTTTAGGGATCTCCTATGAAGAAATAGTAGTAAAGAAGACCCCTCCCCTAAATCTTTATAGTAATAGGAACCACTGCTGGTCAGTCTCCTTCTCTGGTTCCTCTTCCCCCTGCAACATCCCCACCTGCAGCTGCTGCTGGGTCAGCCTGGCCAAGGAGGATGGCAGAGCACATCAGCAGAGCCCAGGAACCATGAGCAGGAGCACTGCTTTACATCTAGGAAGACTAAAACAGCATATGAAATAGGTGACCTGGACTGTCACAAAGATGGTCTATAAACTGAATCCTGCAAACTGAGTACCACTATCTTGTAAAACTTTTCAGCAAAGGGATTTTATCCTGACTTTCACAAAAGCTTTGCCCACCTGCAGTTTTCTAAAAGTCTGGGCTTTTATTTACTCAGCAAGACTTGTGAGTAGTGAACCCCAGATACAAAATGACTTAACAGTTCTCTAATTATCTGCTGTCTTTGAATTCCATATGATTAAAAAGAATGTAGCACCATCTCCTTACTGTTTACTTTAATGAAACTATGTGAGTGTACAACAATTAGAAATCATCTCTGATAAAGAAAGAAATTTTCAGCATTTGATCCTAAAATTCACCATAATTATCTTCCATAGTGCTCTACACCCACTACTTGCCTTAGAGTCTGTACCACAGGTTGCTCTGTGTGTGTGTGATTTATAATACAAATATTATACATAACTTGAACTGATAAACAAGAATTGACAATTAGAGTAACCTTAAGCAATTTTTCACCCTATCTTAACAAAATTACTAAACTGCAAGTGACAAGCTTTTAAATTAAAAATTAAAAAAAAATGTCATTACAAGTGTGTTATCTGTGAGTCAAGTGGCATATAATTAGATATGCAGTTATTTTATTATGGTTTATTTGGTGCTGGCTCATAAAGACTTTTTATCTTGAAAAGATTTCTGACTGTGACATTTTCTACAGAGTGGCCATGAAAGGAAGTGTTGAAACTTTGGCACTAAAGACTTGTAAAACTACTTGAGAGAAATTACGTAACCAAGCTACCCTAGAAGATGCTTGCAGGAGTTATATTTGGAAGTGGTACAAACAATTAATTTCTGAAAACAACCTTTCTTTCATTGGACAGGAAGTCTTGCTTTAATTATTTTTGTTTCAGTTTTTTACACATGTAATTTTCCTTTTCCTTGGAAATGAAAGGGAACTTGGCTTAGGCAGTGCACTAATGATAAATTTTATTTGATTTACATGGTAGTGGGGGAGCTGCAGGAGTGGCCCGTGGAAGAAGTGTCAAGGAAATTCCCCTGTGTTGGATGCAACCATTGTAAAATGGACCTGCCCCTGGCCAAAGCTGAGCCTATCAGTAATGTTGTGACAACTGTGATAAAATGCTTCAGAAAGGGTAAAAAAACCACAGAGCAGCTGTGAGGCAGAAAAAGAAAAAAAGTGAAAAAAATAACCCTGCAGAAACCCAGGTCTGTGAAGGAGTGGGAGCAGGTGCTTCAGGTGCTGGAGCAGAGATTCCCCTGCAGCCCAGGACAGGACTGGGAAAAAAAAATCATTCACCTTCAGTTCATGGAGGACCATGATGGAGCAGACATCCATGCTGAAGCCCGCAGAGAACCACATGCTACAGCAGCTGGATGTGCCTTGAAGGAAGATGCAGCCCATGGAGAGGAGCCCACGCTGGAGCAGCTTCCTGGCAGGACCTGCTGCCCAAGGGGAAGCTCACATTCTGCTGCAGTCTATTCCCAAAGAACTGTACCCCATGGGAGGAACCCCATGCTAGAGCAGGGGAAGAGTGTGAGGAGGAAAGAGATGCAATGGCAAAGTGTTACGAGCTGACCACAATCCTTATTCCCCATTCCCTAGGCACTGCTTTGAGGGTAAGAGGTAGAAGAGTTGGGAATGAAGGAATTTGAGCCCAGGAGGGTGGGAGGGGACTGTTTTTGTTTCTTATTACCCTACTCTATCTTTAATTGTCAATATAATAAATTAGTCTTCCCCAAGCCTAGTGTTTTTCCTGTTATGATAATTGATGAGTGATCTCCCTGTTGTTACCTTGATTCACAAGCTTTTTCATTGTATTTTCTCTCCCTGCCCTGCTGAGGAGGAGTGAGCAAACAGCTTGGTGGGCACCTGGCAGCCAGCCAAGGTCAGGCCATTACAACAATATGAAGTTTAGGCATATTAATCTCTAATTTGAGACTTGAGGGTGATCTCACTGACCTCTTCTGTTTTTTCTCAGTTCAGTATAGTTCAATATACAGAATGAAATTGGCATTGCCTAAGACAAATAACATTTCTCTTTAGCAGACAGAAGAAATCCAAGCAGAAGAGTAGGTGTAGAAAATATGCAGATTCTAGTTCTTTCCAACTTTCCTCCTTTTCTCTTTATCTGTCCTCTCTGACACATTTCTCTGCACTTCCTGTCTTCCATCCCATCTCCAGAATAGAAGTACTCCTCTCCCATCTCTGTCCCTGACACCTTGTTTGTCCCTCCAAGTGCAGAAGGAACTCTTGGTCATTCAGGCACAAGAAGGAAGGAAAGGCATCAGGACAAAATTCCAGAGGGCCAAGCTAAAAAAAAAAAGCCTTGGTAAATTACTCTTCTTGAGCTGCCCTCCAGATCTGTTTGTGATGAACAAATACAGAAGCCCTGACGAAATCACAGTGGGTTCCTCATACTGTGCAGATATACTGAACTGCAACCTCAACATAATTGGAAGTTATTGTTAAAGGCATTAATGTAAAACAGCATAATATTATCTCAGGTTAGATCAGCATTATCTCACAGACACACACCTGCTCCCAGTCTGCCCAAAATCTTTTCTGGAGCAAAAGATGTGCCCTTTAATGTGCCTTAGTGTGAAATGTCATGCACAAGTTTTTGTTTCTATCTAACTAGTGCAATTGACTCACTCTGAATGCTTAAGAAGTAAATGTAAACTACATTTATAATTCTTCACAAAGAAGCTATGCATTTAAATATATACCAACTGTCTATGCAAAACAGTCCTAGATTTTATAGTTTTGTTTCACAGGAAAATATTTACCAACTTCTGGTTGCCTTAATCCCCTTTGCAGTCTTCTTGCAGCTCTGGGATTACGTTATGATCTCACCAAACTCTGCTTCCAGTATTGGCCACTGACACTGTTCTAAAGAATTCTACATTACAGCAGTCATTAGTCATAGGTGTGCCCTAAGTTAAACCAGTTTTCACACTGAGTAGAAGATAATGTTGCAATCTTTGATCACTAGAGCCTGTTCCAACTCCTCTGTGCTTTTGTGCAGCTAAATCCTACTTGACTCATCATTCTCATCCAATAAATCCATACTACACGGTCCACTCTCCATCTGAGTGTATTTCATAGAAACCCTGATGAGCCCTAATGTCTAAATTTTGCCATTTAGTAGAGGAAACTGCTGGAAAGCACTAATTAGTGATGATTTAAGTTGCCAATATCTGCAATGCCATCAATCCGAGCAGTAAAATTGGGAATGTTTTCCTCAGTCTTGCCGTACCTGTGATTAAGTGGCAAAGGGTCTCAGAGGTACAAAATGAAAACAAAGCACACTGTAATATAAAACATACATGACATGAGAAATAGTGAAGAATTGTATCAGCTACTGACAGAATTAAATGTATTCAGAAACATATTACTTCTTTTCCTCTTCTCAAAAGTACAGTTGCTGTCCTAATGGGTATGTGAGTCATGCTATGAACTCAAGGAAATGATGGGGCAAAATCAGTGACACATATACTGATTCCTTCCACTGAAAAAAGAAGAAATTTAGGTTATCAAAATTCCTATGATGCCTCTCCCAGAAACTTCAGCCTTGAGTGATCAAAATCATTTGGGCTATTCTTTCACAAATCGCACACATAGTAATAGCAAACCTTTCCAACTAATTTCACTATTTTCATGTCTCTCCCGGTGTCTACATTTTTCTTGCATTATTTCAACTATATATTTCAGCTGTAGCAATTTACTTTTTCATAGATAATATGCTTTCAGTTTTCTCCAATAGTTTTTTGGGATGTTTTGGCTTTTGAGTTTTTGTTTGCTTGTTTGTATGTTTGTTTCTTGGAATGTAGGGTTGGGTTTTGTTTGTTTGTTTTTTGGGGTTTTTTAAATTATCCCATGCTTTGGAACAGCAGAATGGCATGTATGTGTTTTTTCAAAGTATACAGCAGCATTGTCCTCTATCACCGTCTGTTTTTTTATAAACTTTATGTAACTGCAGTGTTCTATTGCTATTTATGATTTGAGATTATTAACAGTTATTATATTAAAGTATAAGTTTAGTTCCATTTATTTGTTCAGAATGAAAATAAAATTGGATTGAAATCTTTTCCCAGATTCTTTATATTGCCTCCAACCTGAATAATTTTTGTGTGTTTTTTGTGATATTCTTCATCTAACTTTAGTATCACTGAAAACCTTAGTTAATTTTCAAAGTGAGATATTAAATGTAGTATATTAACACTGCCACTGAAGTCTTACAGTGCTGAATATAAATGGAGGGTTAATAACACTTTTAAAAATTGAAAAAGCAGTAAGAAGCAGAGAGTGCAGAACTGGTAATTGATGTGATTGATCCTCAGCCCAGAATTCTGTCTGTGGGACTTGAATTAGTCCTTCTGGAAATGAAAAACAGGTCCCTTTTCCCTTTCCTTTTAGTATTATCATGCTAGTATGCTATATGCTAATATGTAAAAAAACCAGGGAAATTACTTTAAAAGAGTGACATTTGGAATCTTTCACTCCTCATGTTTGTGGGGTTTGAATTGACTTCTTTCAACTTCCAGAAGAGATTTTATCCAACGAGCTGTGGGTGCATGTGACCCTCTTGTTCAGCAAGGGAAGAAAGGAAGTGCTAGTTTAAGCCCAATGCTAACAGTGAATCCTACATTCTGATCCCAGTACCCTTTGTGAATTTCATTCAGATGATTTCAGGTAGCACACAAGAGAAGGATTCTTAAAAATTATTAAAAAAAAATTAAAAAAAAAAAAAGAAAAATCTACAGAAAGCATGTCAGTTATGATGATCGTGCAAGCTAGACCCAGTTTCTAGCACTGGCTATTTTTGAGAGCAAAAGCTCTAACCTCTTCTATCTTCCAACTGGCAGTCCAGACAAAGAGGATTGTAGACACTGTGGTCTGCTAAACTCTTGTCTAAAAGTCAGTGTTAAGTATGCTTAAGTATCAAGAGAAGAGGAGAAAATGAAAGGTGCCACAGTCCTTCCAGCCAAAGGTACTTCTGGGCTTGTGCTCATATGATTTGACCATGCAGACTTGGCATCTACCTAGAGCTGAGGATTTGCACTGGGGACTGGGAGGAAGGAGTCTGAGGTGTGAAATCTGTTTCCACTGTAAACCCTAGCAATTTTTTAAGGAACTTAATGGAAATCATTGTTGTTCAGAAACCTCAGGAGCCAAAACAGTCATGGTAAACATTGTTTTAGAAAGAGAAAAAGAAAGAAAAAGTTTTGAATTTTATGGAGTATTTTGTTTGTTTGTATGTAATAAATTATTATTTATTGATTTTTATTATATTAAACAGAGCTGCTATGAGCAAGAATTATTGTTTTCCCACAGTCAAAGATTAGCACAAAGATTTATTTTCTTCCATTCTCTGGAGCCTTCAAGAACCAGATAAGTTTAAATCTTCAAGCTGATTAACTCTATTTCCTCTAAGTTTTTCCCTCCTGTGTTGTGAAACTTGTAGTACAAGCACTTTCTCACAAAGTTCAACTGCTGTTTCAGGAAAAAAGAAAAAAAAAAGAAAGAAAAAGAAAAAAGAAAAATTTATATTTGCTGCAGTACCTTAGGATTCTAGGTCTGAATATCTACCCTGTGTCTTTACCAGTAATGAAGCTCATGCTGGTTGTTGGGTGAGCATCACTGATTCAGAGACCTCTAAAAGCTGAGACACCTCTCATCATCACTGCCAGGTGATATGCATCTTAAGGCCAGTTGCAAGGGTTTTTCCTATCAAATAAGAGCCTCTGTTCTACATTCAAATCCACTTATAGTCCAATATTCAGAAAAGTAGTCTTTAATCCATATTTTCTAATCTCTGTATATACATGCATTGGAAAGATGTCCAGCACTGGGACAATTAGGAAAATAAAATATTCTGTGTTTTATTATCTGACTTGTAATAAGGACAAAAGAATGGTGCAAAGCCTATAGTACCCCCCCTACTCCTCCCCAATATTCTTAATGTAAAAGATCTTTGTAGAGCTTCTCCATCTGCAAATGGAAGTCTTCAAAGCCTTGTTACCCTCTTTCTAAAGAAAGAGTAATTGCAGAGATCAGCTTGGTCGGTCACAGTGTGATACAATCTCAGTGCATAAGCATTTATGCATTGTTTCATCCAAATTGCTTTTATTACCTTGTTCTGACCTTTTCATCTACACCTTCTCTTCTATGAAAACAAGACATGAATAATTTCTGTGGTAAACATTGTACGTGTCTTCCACATGTTCCTCTCACTCCCTTTCTGACATATATTTACTTGTCATTTCTTTCAAGAGGACCTGTATTATTCAACTTATTGCTATATTCAACTTCTTGCTTCAATTATTATGAACAAACAAGGAAGCAAACCTGGGCTATATTCTGACAGTTTTAGTTTTTAAGCCACACTCAAGTAATGAGGAAGAAGAAGGTATAAAAGAAAAGATGTTGCATTATGGATATTTTTTTCATGTTCTGTACTTCTCATCATTCATAGCAGGAAGATATTTTATATATGCAAAGATAATATTTGATTGTTCAGTGTAGATATTTTAATATCTATAAAGACTAATTTGCATTTAAGTAAAATATCCATAGCTTGTCACATAGCTAACTTTACAGTAATTTTAATTCATTTTGTTTCCTTTGAGAGTGTAGTTGTATCATCTAGTCATAATGCAGATAAAGAAACTTTACAAGTACCATTAGCTTTTTATTTATTTGAAAGTTATTGCTCTTACTGTCTATCATTCAAATAGATGTAAACCAGAACATAAATCAAGCATTTCTTGTATCTCAAGTTTCTAACCTTTTGTCAGAAATTAGTGGTTTAGGGCACTAAAAGAATCACTGTCAAATGTATTAACAAAACCAGTTTCATATAAATTTGTGAAGTTGTGACTTAATAAAGTTCAATGTCAAAGTTCACTCTATTATTCACTATATGGATGAAACATACAAAGGAAAATTGAGTTGGAATTAAGCTAGAATAGTTTACAGAGAGACCAGAGATGCAAAAGGGTGAGGGAGAGCTTCCCATTGGAATCACGAGTTTCAGAGCAGAAACCCTTGTTTTCTAAACTTCTGGTGGAGCTTAGGTATTGGCCAAATCCAATCTTAGTCTCAGACTTCTTCAATAGTTTATATCTAAAGGATTTAGCAGCTCTTAATCATTGACTAATTTAACATTTACAGAATGAATCAATAGGTTTCACTACAATTATAGATCCAAAATGGCAATATTTATACTATACTAGATAGAGGTATTTCAATCAATTCACATGTAAACACACATAAACACAAAGAGATATATATCTGTATATGGTAATACAAAGGCACCTGCTAAAAAATTACCCTTGAGTTCTGTGAAATACTCATGTCAAATTTCTTGATATTTCTCAACAAGTGACTGTTGATTTTTGAGGAGTGGGGGTATCAGCCAGCCCCCATTCTTGGTTTTCAGTGGTGGTCCTGTGAGTACTGTGAACCTGTCAGTTCTGGAGCTCTGACAGGTCTCCCACTCTGAGGGAGACACTGGCACAGCCTGCTGTGGTCCAGGAGAGCTTAAAGGGCCACACTTGAGGCCATTGTTTATGGGGTTGCAAAGTGATTGATTTTAGTCACAGAATAAGCTGAGTGGGAAGGGACCCACAAGGATCACCAAGTCCAACTCCAGACTTGCACATCACCTTCCATCAGTCAGTTTCTGTCCTGTGTCTAACCCAGATTGGTAATTGGTAGAAGGGTTAAGAAATCCCACAACAATGGCACCATTCCACTTGGAATACAGCTAAGGTAAGTGATGTTCAAAGGTGGATGGGGATGACAGACCTGTTCCCCACCTTGGTCAGGGAACAAAAGCCTCTGCTACAGGCAGTACTTCCTCCACTGTAGCTATGAAAAAATTCCTGGTAGGGTTAAGGGACACTTTACTGCCCAAATCATTACACAAAAACCAAGGCCTGACAGGAATTCCTGAGATCATAGAAGGCCCCAAGGAAGCAGGGGGAGAATACACCACCACACCCTTCTAAGCTTACATGAAATGCTTTGAATTTCGGATGAAAATCCTATGGACTTCTTATTTCACCAAGTATCACTTACTCTTCAATCAATTACTAATAGAGAGACATAGCTTCTAGATTCCTAGACAAAAGTCTTGTGTCAGATTTTTGGCAAAAAAAGTAATTACTAAATTATTAGAGTATGGGAAGCAATTATTTATTGAAAGTAGTTGAATGTAACAATTATAAATTCCTGTACACACTGTTTTTACAATGATGATTTCCCTTTGCATAGATAATAGTCAAAGAGACACAAAAGACTAGGGAAAGACTAGATGACCTTTAAAGGTCCCTTACAACCCAAAGTATTCTATGATTCTATGAAATCTGTTATCTGATGTATGCAATGGACCAGCCCCTACACAGTGGAATGACTGTAGCAAGATTTTTCATTAATCATTTTAACCTTTGTTTTGTAAAGAAAAATACTAACTTTATGCCAATTGAGAGATAAATCACTTCCAACAAATGGCAGAAACTAAGTGACGGCATCCAAAGCACTTGCATGTAAAGACAAATTCCAAAGCTATGATTTTCATATTTTGTGATCTCCATATATAGTTACACTGTGATGCACACAGTCACACTTGGTTTCTCCTCTTCATCAGATTCTGTCTTCATTTTCATTTCTTTCATTTTCTTTAACAAGGACAGCAATCCACTGACATGATAATTTTTCTTCATTAAAACCAAGCAGCTTTTTTAACCCCTTTATTTTCAGTTATTCAGATGAGTTAGGAATCTCTTTGTCATTTTTAAATCTATATTACAAATAGATTGAATAGCTTGGTTCAAATGTTAGATAACATATTATTTATAGATATTATTATTATATTAATAGATATAAATATTAATAATATTAATTGATATTAATATTCTATTATATTAATATATATACACATATATATATATTATATATATATATATATATTTTATCCAGATAAAAGCCTGGAAATAACTTTTAAAATGTATGGTTTTAAGTCAGTTTGGTGTTTCTGGCTACTATATTTCAATGTTATATCAAGTCCATCTATGCATAGCATGCCTTGTAATTCTGTTAAGGAAAGTAGTCCTTAACACTAAACTATATTTTGCTAAACGTACTGCAGATGATTTTTGCTAGTTTCACAGACTGTAATGCAACACAGTGTATGGAAATAAATATTGCCCGTTATATTTTTATCTGAACTATCAATATATTATTTCGTCCTACTGAAACTTACGTGTCAGTAATAACAGTACAATTGTTTTCTATAATTAGTAAAAATTTATTAATTACTAATAAAATAAATAATTACTACAGAGAAAAATGAGACTGTTTAGTTTGGTTTTATTGTTATTTCATAGGTGAATTAAATCTTTTTGATGACTTTGCTGTGAATTATTTTATAATCTTTACAGTAAAATAAACTGGAGAAAAACTTCAAGTGTTGTGTGGTATCCGGTTTTCCATTCCAGAAGAGCAGATGCCCCAGTAGGTTTCATATCATCTGTCAGCCTCCTAAACTAGCCTAGATTCCTTCACAGAATCAGAGGATGTTTGAGGTTAGAAAGGCTGGAGTTCCTCCAGTAGCTCCATATGCCTCTGGTGCTGTGGAGCTGAGAGTTGGACACAAGCACTCAGTACTGGCCTGGCCACTGCTGGCTGGAAGAGCTGCCTCCCTTGTTCTGGTGGTAACTTATCTCCTAATGCAGCCCAGGATACCACTGGCCTTTGCTGTTGCCTCACATTCACGTGGTGTCCACGAGGACCCTCAGATCCTTTTCTGCAAAGCTGCTTTCCATCTGGTTGCCTTCCCTGTTCTTGTGCCTGGAGTCTTTCCTTTCCAAGTGTAGGACACTGCACTCCTTGTTGAATACCACGAAGTTCCTGTCAGCCCCTTTCCCCAGCTTGTTGAGGTTTTTCTGGACAGCTGTACAACAATCTGGCATATCAGACACTCCTCTTAATTTAGTGTCATCTGCAGACTTACTGAGGGCACAACTCTACCCCATCATTTAGGTCATTTGACCCAGTATTGATCCCTGATAAATATATATATATAATATAATGCCAGTTCAGGTACCAACAACATTTTGCACTGCCAATCACCCTGCTCTGTGCCCATACAGTCAGTCAGGTTTCAGTCCACCCTGCTGTTTGCTCATTCAGTCCTTATCTCATCAGATTCTTCATAAAGAACTAATGGAAGACAGCACTGAAACCCTTACTGAAGTCTAGGCAGACAGTATCGTCAGCTTTCCCCTCATCCAGCAAGACAGACATTTCTTCATAGATGACCTGACTGCTCACGCATGGTTTCCCTTTGTTGACCCATGCTAACTATTCCTTACTGCCTTCATGCCTTTCATTTGCTTGGAAATGGTTTCAAGGCTTGTCATTCCATCATTTTCATGCAGGGAATGTAAACAGGAGCATTAAGAACACTAGGTTGTCAGTTCCTAAAACCAGTCACTGAGTGGTTTTTGTCAGGTCTAAAGGATGCTGCCAAGGTCCTTACAGGGAATTATTTCTGTAACTGGTTCCTTTCCTTCCTTACAAAAAAAACCAAATTAATACAAATGTGCGCACTAAAGAACAGCATAACTGTAACACTTGCAGAAACTTGCATTTCTGAGAAAATGTTAAACTGACTTAATTGGATCTTCAGTAATTTTTACCAGTTCAAAGGTTTCAATTCTGAGATTACTGTTGAGTGAACCCATTAGTTTCTCTTCTGCTCATACATTAAAATAGATTAATATTTCACATTCTCATGAAGATAAAAATATTTTCAGATGTTCTGATAATGAAGCCTCCATCAGATACTTACAAAAGTAGATTGAAGGGTAGTACCAAATACCATAAAATAAACTAAAATCAATTACTTAAATTCCATTTCTACAAGACTGTTTATTTTATTGATTTACAGAGAAATACAAGCTAAGACATTTATGTTCCTGCATTACCAATCTTGTTTCACAAAGTATTCTAGAAATCATATCTATATTTCGACATTTTTTTGGAATTTAAACATTTTATTCACCTTGGAATGTTTTTCAGCTCAAACTGGAGCGATACACAAAGTGAAAGCATTATTTTCACCTAAGTTGGTGGTGCAAAGATTAATGATAACCTCACCCACATCAGAGGCTTGTGAATACATTTCTTACCACTCTAGTATTGCTACACTAGAAATTAATGAAATTGCCTCCTGCACAGATTCCACTTAAGCACGGACAAGATTCTACTAAAAAATTGAACTAGAAAAAAGCAAGGCCTGTATCTGGCAAGGAGTACCATTCTTCTAATCTTGAGGCTGTTAAGATTCAAAAATTAGGAACCTGTACATGCTTTGTTTTAAAACTCATTGTCCATGATTTAGGGAATTCCCCATTATTTATTCTAAAAACAGCATTTTTTAAATTAATGATGTATAGTCATAAAACTGTGAAATAAATCCTTCCTGGTGCAATTTATCATTTCATAAAATCTTCAGATCTCAAGGAAGTTGCATTACTCTGATCCAGCCTCAGCTTCTGATAAAGAACTACCTTCAAGATGATTGCATTTTTGCTCTACAGTATTTTTTCATTTCAATGGCAGTATCACCTGCAAAATGCTGTAATTTTTTTTTTTTTTAAAGTTAGAAGATATCAGTTTACAGAGAGAAAAAATCCAAGGCAAACAGGAATCTTTTGCTGTAAAAAGGCACTTCAGTGTTTAAGAACAAGTTTCACAAGCTGGATGGGTCTCAGGGCTGCATTCCATATTGGCCTTGTCTACTTCCATGGCTTTCTTAGTAGTACAAAAATCAATCTTAAATCATGACTATCCACTGGAGATTCAGATGTCAAGGGCATGAAACAAGCAGATGAATATCATTCAGCAAATAGCTCCACTGGAGATCGATGGCAAGGCCATTGCTTTGGGTGTTACTGACAGAGGGGTCCACGACATTAACTGCAGTATCAGCAAATAGAATATTAGGACTAGCTTATATCAGATCATTAGCATTTGATTTCTTGTCAATCCAGCTACATCATAATCCCATATTTTGGAAAAACAATTTTTTTTTCTTTCTCAAGTAATGTACAATAAATTGTTTTTACATGCATACCACTGAGTATTTTTTCATCTTCTCTAACAAGAGAAGAGGAAAACTTCATATTACTAACTAGATTTGGATCGTGGTGTTCAGCCCATTTGCAGCAGCTAATATTTTGGGACTAAATTTGTTTCTTACTTTTATATTCACTGCTATGGAAAAATATTGTAGATATATTTGTAACAATTTCACAAACATTGCAGCCATTTCATCTCCTTTGGGGTTGTGTGCTGTATCTACCAGGAAAGCTGATACTGTAATTTAACCCCCTGAAGTACACATTTCTAGTGCTCAGTGATCCATAGCAGTGTAACTATCAGACCAGGAGATTTAACATAGCATATCTCATTCAGCTCACCAATAAATGTGCAACCACTAATGGTATTCCTACCCTGACCATCTGTTTAGAAGCCTTAGGTGGGTCTAATTTAATTCATAACCACTCCCTGGAGTGAGTAAGAGACATTAGCAATAGTCACACTATTGAGAATGCAAAATCAAACTTCAAGCTTTAGAAAAGTTTTCAGGCTTTCACGGGAAAAGTGAAAATATTAGTAAAAAAATTCTGCAGCTGAGTGCTATGCTTATCATTTGCTTTGGGAAAAGTTCATTTGGACAAATAGAAATAAGTATTCAAAAAGATTATGTTCCATAATCTTCTACCAAGGACCATAGAATGAACGTTTATTAATTTATTTTAGAATAATTAGACACAAGACTGTCTGATCTTTGGCAGTCTGGCAGGGGATTATAAAAAGTAGATTTTTTTTCAACATATTCTGATAATTTGGCTAATTTCTTACCCAGTTCTTTGGCATGCTCTTTATAAGTTTTCCTTTACCTCTTTCTGCATTACCTGGGCTATTTCCCATAAGTTTCTAAGAAAATACAGTAAAAAATGAGGCCAGGGAAATTCTTAGAACACCCTTTCTTTATTAGAGTTTGTTTTCCCTATTTTTATGAAGGCCGCAGTGAGATTTTTCCACCAGGAAGCATTTTCATGTAAGCTCCTTGTGCAAAACCAAGAGAAAATTGACTGTTAGCTTTGAGGGGTGCAAGAATGATTGAAACAGAATAGAAGAGTTTCAAGAAATAAATCATACCTCATTGAGTTCATCTTGGGTAGCTGTGTTTCCTGATCTCTAGAAGACTCTCAAGCTTTATGAAGGTTTATATAAACCATGTGACCTTTTTCTGACTACTTCCTTTTCCAGAGTGTAATTAACTGTTTATTAAGATTTTTTTTATTTATTCTTGCTTTAAATTTCTTTACATTTCCCAAATTCAAGGTTTGTCGAGAGTACCTATTTAGCTTATGTTGCCATATTGGGCCTTGCATACTGCACTTTGCAGCAGTAGGAATCATGAAATGAAATAACTTTTTGCAACATGTTCTCATTTCATATGCATACCTGGTTGATACCAGTGGACCTGGATACTTTTAGGTATTGGAACCCTTTGGATTCAGGTATGATCTCAGTCAAATTCTTCAAAGACCATCAGTACTTTAGAATTTTCTGCTTTATATTTGACAAGTCTGGTGGAAATATGGAGAATATAGAATTAATTATGTATCTAGATAAAGCATTATGTCTTTTTGATTGACTGCAGAATTTGATAATTTTTATATTCCCCTACCTTGAATCAGGTTCTTTATTTTTTCCTATACATTTAGAGTATTGATATAAAATAGTTAAATGCATTTAAATTATCTGTGTGGGCTGAAATACATAGGAATTCTGTGCTAGATCAAAATTACAGTAATCAATTCTGAATAAAAGTTAAAATGTTCTATGGTTTGAAAAGGCATCCATACATCCCTAACTGTGACGTTAATCAACATTTTGAAAGAATATAACCATCATTATTTGTGACTGATTGCTATCAATAAAAATTATAACAGTCTATGTAATTAATTATAACTGCCTTTTGAATATACAAAAGACTGCTCATTTCCCCCTTTTTTTCCCCATCCCCTGTTGTCCATTATTTACAGGAAAAAATATATGTAATTTCCTTTTTTAATTTTGTTTTAATAAATACATGTTCCTTGAAATTGAGCAATGATTCTCTTTAATGCTCAGCTAAATAAAAACGCATTTCCTAAATGATTATTATATCTTCAGTATGATTCACTAAGCAACTACTTCTCTGCCATTTAAACATTCAGCTACCACAACAACTATATCTCCTGTAATGATTAATTAATTATAAAATATATTATTATTAATATCATAGACAATTCTAAGACCATTTGAATTTCCTGCTTTTCTAAGCTGTTTGCCTGGCAATGGAATAGTTTGAAGCACTCTCTGCCTGCCAAGGCTCCTTCTCATCTGGAAGTCTGGGATTCATCTGAGTATGCTTTCCCTCCCTCACTCCATCCAGGCTTTGTAGCCGTGGAAGGAAAGGTGTCTCATGCTGGAAAAAAAAATGCACAAACGTAACAAACCTTCAAAGTAACACAGTCTAGAAAGTATCCAAGAAAAAAATGTATTAATGATTACCAAAAGTAGTAGAGTATTGTAGTCCTTACAGAGATACATACATTTTTACATGGAATGCAGAATAAGAAGAGCTGTTCAGATAAAGACAGATGACTTTATCAATACTTTACCCCAAAAATTATCATGAGCATTAAATTGTATATTCATTTTAAGCACAATAAGATTTTAGAACATAACTAATATTAGACTATGCCAGCAGAATATCACTAATATTATGAAAGCTCTATGCAAAGATACAGGTTATACAATCAAAGCAAACTTACACTTAATGGCACTATGTTTTTTGGGAAGTTTCAAGAAAAGGAATTTAGTATACAGGTTCTGGTGATAATTAGACTATTACACCACTAAAAAGCCCTGCTGTCCTTTGTGTGCAAAATATTTCCCTTTAAATATTTTTTTTTACAATAAAAGTAATATCTAAAATGTGTTACTTTGTGCATTTCTAAACTGGGATATTTATACATTAAATATTCAAGGCCAGGTTGGTTGGGGCTTTGAGCAACCTGGTTTAGTGGAAGGTGTCCCTGCCCATGGCAGGCAGGTTAGAACTAGATGATCTTTAAGGTCCTTTCCAATTCAAGTTCTATGGTTCTATAGTATCTACTGTAACTAATCTATGTTTCTATAGTATCTACTGTAACTATTCTATGGTTCTATAATATCTCTCTTACATAAAATTTATGAAAATGTAGATATTCACTATCCAAATTTTTCACACATTTAAAAGGCCAAATTAAAATATTGAGTACATAAGTTAACACAGAGCTAAAATTTCTTCTTAGTGATGTAAATTATTTTCTCTTCAAATGGAAAAAGGTTTCTTTAAGAGTGAGCATGTAAATTTAAAAATTACCTTTAACCAAAAGTGATTTTTCCAATTCAGGTAACATCTTTATTCCATTGTTGTCAATGACAAAAAGCAATCATCTTTAACTTTGAAAATGAAGCAGCTCCATTCTATTGTATACAGTTCTTTAATTAATTTCATATGGCACAGTAGTGGTTGAGAAACTTCACTTCTGGTGTCTCTCTATTCCTTTTTCTTTTTTTTTTTTTCAAATTTAAATTTAAATTAATTTTAAATTAAAAAAAATTAAATTTTAAATTTTAATTTGCTTATAAAGAAATCATTCACTACATAGTAGCAAGGCAAATGAAGCATTGAATATATTGCAATTTGGTATTACCCAGAAAAAATATGGTAATTGATAGATATCTACTTTTTTCTGTACACAAAAACATTAACAGATGCAGTCATTATGTGTAATGTTCTTGGCATCTGCATGTGTCTGTTAGGGAAGCTAAACACAGCTTAAAAAGGTACAATATCTTTGCAGCTGTGGCATAATGAGAGAAGAAACAAAAAAAAAGCATGAATATAAGACAAACAAGGGCTAAGAATGACTTGGGAAAAAACACAGCACTGATCATTTATCATACTATTTATATTACAAAAAATTGATACTAGGCTTCAGTTTCCTGCCAAATTCTAATCTCCTCAATAAAATGTCCAATTTCATTGTCATGAATGAAGCATAGACAAAATAACTATTTAATGACCACAAGTGATGTAAGAACTAAAGCAAATCAAATTGAAATCAAGGTTATTTGTCCATTACTTTTGACAGACAACATTAACAACTAGAAAATTAAAAGAGCCATTTAACTAATATGTTAAAAACTCTCCTTTGTTTTGAAATGACGTGCCAATGTGACAGTTTTGACTCAAATGCTCTTCCAGTTGTAAAATCACTCTGATTTTTTTCCCTCAGCCAGAAGAATGCCACTGGCATTCACCAAGCAGAAAAGAGAAAAACAAATCTTTTGTTCAAGATCATTCCGTGTGAGTGTTTAAATGGAAGCCAATGACCTTGAGATGCAAGCCTGTGTGAGAGAGCCTTGTACCGTTCAGAGCTCAGAAGTGATCTCCTCTTCCTGCAGTAATTTTGAAACAAGTGTGCTTGAGCTTAAACGCTTGTGCCCTCCAGCCAGCCTTGGGCAGAAACTTTCAATGAAGGTTTCACTTGAACCAAGAGCAAGAAATCTGAATGCTAGAATACATAAATGTGGTTCTTATGATTTTTCCTTGGCTACTTTGTAAGAAACACTCTGGGGTAACAAGATACTCCCTTTGCCTCTGCTAAAGGAAAAAAAGGAGTAAAATATTGTCCTGATCATTTTCTCTACAATACTTTGACAGATTTCTTAGATCATCATGTTGTGGCAGGTTGTATGTGTCTGCTTTCAGAGATATTGAATTAGCTTGCACATGAAGATGAATCTATTTCTGAAGTGGATTTTTTTTGGCCATTGTTATGTGTTCAGAGACATCAGCTTCATGATACTATCTATGCTCACTAGAATAATTAAATTTTTCATTTCATCCTTTTCTTCCACAAACTCCATGAGATACCTGCCCCATGAAAGGGAAGTCTGCAGGGATTATTCTGGAGCACAGAAGTGCTGAGGAAGTGGAATTATGCAACACATCAAAGAGTGTAACTTTGATAGGATTGACCTGATTTCAGACCTGATTTCACTAAAGCAGAGGACATTGTCATCTTCACTGTTTAATTATGTTCTCATTTATACTTGTATAAATCCAAGGAAATAAGTGAAAATAGAATTAAAATAGAATTATTTTACATAGGCTGCTCTCTACAATTAACATATATATCACTCAAGTTAATAAATGGTTATCCTCATTCTGAATGCATTCAGTTAAAAATTATTCCAAGATCTGAAAATTTTATCATTGCAATAAATCTTAAATCTTGGCCAAGGACTTACAGGAATAAGTCCTTATATTAAAGGCAAACCATTAATAATATCTGAAGAATAATGAATGATCTTGGAGTTGAATTGTTCTTTAAGTATCTGATCACCAAAGCAAACACCAAGGTAATCTGAAGATATACAGTCAGATACTCATGATATTGTATTTGGATGTTGATGTTTTATTAGCTGCAGTGAGTTGGTTTTAACCTAAACACTGCAGATGGATTATATGCAACACATGCCATTTTGCACTCAATTTTCTTCCACTGACTAAAACTCAGGTCTGGGTTTGTTCTTTTACTTATATTGCTGTGAAGAAGTTATAACTTTGGAAAAGTCCAAAGTCACACTTTTCAAAGGAAAGAAAATTAAACTTGACCTTTGTTGAAGCTGAAAAGCAGTAGCACAAGGAAAAGAAACTAATACAAAGTTTTGTTTTGCTCTTCCCTGTAGTAACCTATAGTTATCTTTTTTTTTTTTAAAGCAATTTCTGTATGCTGAAGTTCAAACCTAAGTTCAGTTTCAAGCTGTTCATTCTAGTGCAATTCCAATACTGCTGGCACTTCTGGAAAGCAGCCCGGGTGGGTTTAAGCATAGTATACTGTAAAAAAAGTAATTTTCTGGCACACTGTAAGAGATCAGGTATTGCTGGCCTTAACAAAAATAATATTATTTATACAATAGAATTTATTTATCTTTCCAATTTTTATTTTGTAGAGATACAGAATTACAAATCCTTCACTAAGACAGAACTTACCTTCTGATGTACAGAAGAAAGAATACATTTGTAGACACATAAATTAAATTAATCCCTTTCCACTGTAAGGGATGAAGTTCCTCTCCATTTGAATGCATATATTCTGTAATATACTGTATTGCTTTGAAACACAGTTCTTTTACAAACATGCTCATTTGTGCCCAGTGGTTCAGGAAGTCATGCTGTTCCCTGGTTCCTGTAAGAAACAATGCTTTCCAATTCAACAACTATAAACCCAAGACAAGCTATTACTCTCTGTCTACATTAGCTTGTCTTTTCTGCTTTGAAGCATATTTAACTGTAAGCTGCATAACATATGGTTTAAAAAGAGAAAATATTCTAGTCTAACATTTCAGATACTCTCTTAATGAGGTAATCAGGTTATCATCCAATGATGACATAGCATCCTTAAGTGTCTCTGGCAATCTGTGTGCATTTTGCAATGACAGTATGCAAATATGTACTTCAGTGGATTTCCAACCCAAAGCATTTCTGCATATCAAGAAAGTATAACATTTTTTTCCTAAAGAAAAGCTCTCAAAAGAAGGGGTAAATTTACCAGAATTTCTTTGTTCTTTGGTGCATCTCAATAACTGAATCTATACCTGTCAGTCAAAGCAATGCTCTACAAAGCAATAGTGTGTGAAATATGAATATTTTCCACTCTCTTTCCACTTCCATGGGTTGGAAGCTATCTCAAGGCTTGTTTAGTTTATGAGAATTGCTAACCATTCCTTAGGAAAACCAACTCTGAGTAGACTTAACACTACTGGAAAAAATGCATTGTAAGGATTTTGGGTCTTTAAGCACAGTTGTGAAAACAGCCTACTTGCTGTTCCTAGTACTCAAAATACTGATTTTGAAAAATCACTAGGAAAAAAAAAAGCAAACCAAACTTGAGGTAGAGGCAGGGAGCTGGAAAGTGATTGTGCAGATTGGTTGACATGGGTTTCAATTACCTGCCAGCACACTTATGAATGGGTGAGTGTTAGTAGAAGGGGTTCTGGAGAAACAAGAAAGACCTGCTAATTCTTTCTTTAAGGATGAGTAAGGGAAAGATACAACTGGCAGATAAATAGGAGACAGAGGCCAGGGTTCAGTTCCCTAAGTACAGGTAATGAGCGCCAATTAATTTTTCCAGAGAATCTCCCTATTATAGAATTCCATACACTTCCCTGTCACCGAGCATTGGATTGCAAACTTGTATGAAACAGAAAAATAATTACTGCAATTTTTTCTTTGTAATGATTTTGTGTTCCAGGAGCCCCTCCCTGACCCTGAAACTTCTGTTTATCTTTATTTCTTGCCAGTGCACAGATACTGTCATTACTCACAGGGAAGTTTTTATGATCTTATGAAAAAAACAATCATTGTGCATAAAGCATAAATACAGAAAGTACTGCAAACTGTATACAGATGAAAACTGATTCAGAAAGGGTTGTTTTGCACATGATTTTGCATGAAATATTGATTCTCTTCAATTTTTGCATTTGTTATTGTTGCAGTGCAAAGTGTGTATAAAATTTTTTCCGGTGTGATTAAAACTGACAAATCTGTTACAGATACAACCATATGAGAGGACTGGCAACACACACAATGAAACATATGTTCATTTCTATCTGACAGAAAATAGACTAAAATTTAAGATACCACAATGTTAGCGATCCAGGCAATACAACAGAAGACAAAAAGCCAATACACTACAACTTAAAAAGAGTTTGTGAGAAATCAAATATTGCTGTATCTTAATTAGGACAAAACTCTTGATATACTTACAAAAGAGACAGGAAAGATGACTGCTTAACTCAAATAATAAGTATTTATAGATATTCTATGCTAAGAATAAGCCTCGGCCAGATACATTTTCTCACTTCACATTCATAATAGATTTCTCAGTGTATTCTGAAAAAAAATTTAAGAGGAAAAACACTAAAATGCATGTATAAGAGATTTCTTGACAAAAATAAAGGACAATTTTTATGAGTAAATTAGATTCTTTATGAACTGAAAACACACCCTCTACAACCAGTGCAGCAGAAGTGTGCTTTTTGATAAAACTTTTTAGTAAATTTTTCATTTTTAAAAATGTGTTACAAGTCAACTTATCTGTACTTGATACTTTGAATTGCAATACATATTAGATTATATTCTGCTTAACGTTCCACTGTGCCTAGTCGGTTTGAGATTGAAAATGCACATTAGTGACAATGAGGAAGAAAAAAACAATCAGGAGAACTCAGCTGAGATTGCCATACACACATCAGTCAGTGTCTATCAGTCAATTCAGCCTTAGCAGTCACAGTCTCTGAGCTGTTCTGCTGGGATTGCTCACAGTTCTTGTGCTCTTTTTCTTCCCTCTGCTTGGGGAATATGATCTGAAATATACTTTTTCTATTTAAAGAGGCTATAAGAATAAAAATATCCACATCATGTTTTCCCATTACTATGGAAAATGAGGCATAAGTGTATGAAAAGTGGATTGCAAGCAGATAAAATAATTTTAGCACCCTGCAGTTGACCTTGTAAGTTCTTATAGTGCTCTGCCTACATGGCAGTTTAGTTTTAGGAACTCCACCTCTGAGCACAGTCACAACAATGTGGACAGTTTTGACTAAGTGACCAAAGACCATTGCATGTTGCATTGACTTTGGTAGTTGAGCAGTTGTTAATGAAACCAGACAAGGCAATTGTAGAAGTTCAGCAATAGCCAAGTCCAGCAGAGGGATGACTGCTGCTAGAGTGGCATCAGAGAGATTGTTTTGTGATGCTGGTCAGGCTGTGAGTGTTTGTGCCCTTCAATCACTACAGTGTGTCAGGGAGGGTCAGCTTACAATTTTCAGCATTATACTTCTGAATGTCTTTATACGTTAGAATGACAACAGCAAGAAAATGCAACTTTGAACAATATGGACATAAACAGTTGGGTTTACAATTTTGGCTTTGTCTTATTTTTTTTCAATTGCATCCACTGTCCCACATTGCAAATTAACATGTCATTTAATTAAGTAAACACTGTAAGTAGCAGATTTGACAGAGGAATCTCTCAGGAACATGAAGACTATATCTATGGTTGCAAGAAGAATATGGGCAAAACACAAAGCACATCCTCAGTAAAAATAGACTAATTGTATAATATTGGAACAAAGTGTGGAAATTCTGCCTGTAGTGAGAAACTTGATACAAGGGGGACAACCACCAGTTAATGAGTATGTTTATAGCATGTTAATTGTCAATTCTGGGACCAATACATGTTAAGCACACTTAGAATGTTTCTGATAATCCTTTGTGCCTAAGGCTCTTTCTAGCACATGCCATGCTTACAATCCATCTGCTTCTCATAAAACTAGTGTTGCCAAGTAAGGTGAAAAATGCATCAAGTGATAATAAAAGCTAATACCCTCTTAGGGGTGCTATATTCTGCAGATTTATAGATGCTATAAACCCTCACTGAAGATAAACTCTCAATGACTATGTTTTCCACAGTTCAAAGGTCTTTAAACATGGGTGGGCTGAGACCTCCTTATCCCAAGAGACATCATCTGTGAATTGTGTAGGAAATCTTTAGTGAGAATAGCAGAGTGTAACCATCACAACTGTCAGAAATGCTGCAGTTTCTGCACAACCAAGTCACAAACACCTTTGGCTGAGCCCTGTATTTTCACAGTATAAAAATAAACTGCTCATCCAGTTGGCTGAGTTCTTGGAGACTTCTAGGAGTAGCCTAACACTGGCATTTTGCATAATCTTTTTACAAATAAAAATAATTAATTTCACCTGGTTTGGAGTCAGAACCATGCCTTCCTGTATTGTTTTGATCCATTGGGCAATGAAAGCAACACAGCCTGGTTCAAGATGCACACAGAACTCCAGCTTACAGCCACTCCATCAGCTGCAGTATCAACTCTGCCTCGTAAACAAGGTTTATTTCTCCATGCCTAGAAAATTGGTTATTCCAGCCATTAGCTCTCCAAGACAGATTTCACAGACAGCAGTACATAAGCTCGCTATTCACACAGCACAAAATGACATTATTTCTGTTTATTGCAATGTCCTCTGTCACTCCCCTTGGAAATGTTATTTTCTTATAATGTATACAGGTGAGGAGGCTGGAAATTAAGTAAAATTTTTTTTCCCATTTTTTTTAAATCAATCCTTTTCCTAACCAAGAACTGAGGGTGGGATAAGAAGGACAGATATTTTTCTTTTCTCCAAACCCCAAAACCTCCAAGAAAAAAGACATTGGTTGTCATACACTTTTTCCATCATCGGTTCCCTTCCATTTTAACTCAGTACATTTGCTCCCACTCTCAGAAAGCAATCTGAGAGAACAAGGGCTGGATGCTTGCCAAAAGAAGCTTCTACTAAACCTAACAGACGAACTTCTATAAGAATAGGCCAGTAGTTTTCTTCATATGTTTTGCACACTGGCATGACTGATTCTTGTTTTCCTATGCCACTCTTCTTCCAAGAGACAGCCCATCTGCCCCCACAACTGCAGCTTGTGTGGGAATAAGGCTTTGAATAACCCCCTTTGTTCACACCAAGGAAAACCATGTAAGAGCCCACAAAGCAAGGCAAGAGGTATACACCACAAAAAAATACACAGGTAAAAGAAAGTGAACAAGCCAACCATATAACTGTAAATAAACTCATATGACTATGACAAACCAAACACAAAAAACTCAAAACAGCCATACTGGACTCCCCACAACTCATTCAAAAAGTAAACTAATACTCAGCCAAAACTATGTAAGCTCAAGAACAACACATGACAAATCAGTTCAGAAACAGAGACAAATGTGACAAGTGAGGGCAAAAGAAAACCAAGAAAAATACATGAGGTTTCTACATGAAAAATCAGGTGGTTATGGTTATGCTGAGACCTGAAAAAGCTCTGCTCATCCTCTTCCTCTTTCCTGCATTGTTACACCATCTGTTCTTAACTAACATCCTCTCTGTTATACTGATACAATTCCTCCAGGAATCAAGGGTATGTATATTAATTCTGGGGTATGTTTAAGAAAGAAAGACTTGGAATCTCTCACCTCAAAACCATGGTCATCCCAAACTTGTTAATTTCATTCACATTTGGCCTTAGTCAACACCCAATGTTCAGCAACATGCAGTCCAGTATCTTGTTCAAGATGCACATTTAATGATCAAATGGATGTAGTCCTTAAAAGCAATATTTACACTTTCTTTGCATTGTGATTGTGGAGCACCTGTTTTAAGATTCTCAGGTTTTATAGTGCTGGTCTTAAAGGCCCATTTGATGGTTCGAAATTTACAAATCCTATGACAGAAAATTCAAGGAAAGAAAAGGCCAAATTGAAATGAGCACCAAAAGATAATACGTACATCACAAAGCTCATTTCACTTCATTTTGTTTTATCTGCATTTTTTTCTTCGCTGTTAAAAATCAAAAAACCTCTGAATGAACAGGATGGATTGGGGTCCCACATACAATAAAAATACAAGGGAGAATAGCCTTAAGCTGAGGGAGGGAAGGTTTTGATTAGATATTAGGAATTAATTTTTTACTGTGAGGGTGGTGAGGCACTGGAACAGCTCGTCCACAGAGGGTGTGGACTCCCCATCCCTGGATATATCTGAGACAAAGCTGGATGGGGCTCTGGGTAACCTAGTCTACTGGAATCTAGTGGAAGCTCAAGACTTCTTAAGTTTTCTGATAAAATATTTCTGCAAATAATTAAAGACAAAGAGTAAAGGTTGTTTTTAATTATATATCACCAGTATATTTTTTGTGCCTGTATAAAATGGAATTGAGTCCTATGTTTGGGCATGTGCTCATGATGAAGCTATGTTTCAATAGGCCAGCACAGAGCAGTCATAATAATTTAGGACTATATGTTTACAAACACAATTTATGCAGACAAGAAGCAGAACAGCGAATGTAAACGAGCCCCAGTAAACCAAAATATTGTAAAGATGACAATGTGAGAAATTATGAATTATGGTAATTTGCAAATTGCACACAGAAACTGTATTCTTTTTACTAAATTGATACCCATAATTTTTCATGCAGCTGTATATATCAAATGAGAGGACTGTTGAACATGCTTTTGTGCAAAAATCTTAATATGAAGATGGATTCTGCAGAAATAATATATGGCACTGGAAGGGACTGATGGGTTGTAGGTAGCAAATTATAAGAAAATGAAAAAACGGATACAGTTATGTGGAATACATTTTGAAAACTTTCAGTGACTACATTCAAAACATGTCATAGATATTATGCAAATGGTAAATGTATATGGTAAAATGGCAAAAACTGAGCATAGCCATTAACTTTTCAGAGTGATTTTTAAGTTCTTATTCTAGCAGGTAGGTGGTGTCAATGCTAAAGACTGTGTGAATATATTCTGTAAGCATCTATGCATATCAGACTAGCAGAGTACTCTGATGGCAGACGATTAATACCTGGAAACTATTACATATACCACTTTTATTTTAATTTCTATCTTATAATTTAGAAGGCTTATTTCTGGTTTGGTATTTTTTTAATGCCTGAGGAATTACTGTGTATTCTTATTTCAATAAGGGAGGGGAGGGAAAGGGCATGGTTTTTAACAAGAGTTGAACTGCAGTTATTGCAGTATATATGTATTAAAAATTATAATTTGTTATTGGCAAAAAAACCTCCATCTTTCATTAGATCCTAACTTAACTAGCAAATCTAAGTCATCTAGCAGCTTTGGGTGAAGCCAAGACAGGCAAGAAGGTGGAAATATGCATACAAACTTTAGTTAGACATACTCTCCTGATTCAGCACAAAAATGGCTTTTTGCTGTCTATTTTCTGCTCTGCAGAGGATAAAGAGGACAAAGACTTGCTGGTCATTTCTGAAAGACAACACGTTTCCCTGCTTTTATCTTCTCCTGAGAAGTTTATAAAGCCAGATTTATTTATTCTTAAATTTTTATTAAATACTAAATGATATTTTTAAATAAACTAAAGAAACTAAAGTAATGCTTCAATAATTTTCAGTAGTAAGAGTGTATAGTTGCTAATTATTAAATACAGCTTTAAGAACTTGGATGAATTTCTAATATAAGATTGTAGCACTATTCATATTTCTCAATTTTGTAAGCATGTTTTATCTTCTGAACAGAATGAAACCTTAAATTTGAAAACAATTGCAGTATTGTAATAAGTATTCAGATTCATTAAGATCACAATAGAAACAAAAACTATCATTGTATTAACTAAATTGCCTCAGGACTACTAGATAAGATTAACCGTAAAGTTCCCTTTGGTGTTTTCTACTAATTAACTAATTATATATTCATTATTATCAGAATGCTATTCATCTTTTCTCTGGAAGGAAATATCTCCTCACTTGTTTTCACAGGAGGTATGCAATGAGCTTTTCTACTTTAAGTCAAATTACACATCCAAAGGCAGATGTCTATTCCAGCGCCTCTTCACTCCCATTGTTCCCCTTTCTCTGGAATGGCTCTCCTAAATTACTCTCTTTAATCTTGGATTTGTGTTTCACCGTAACACTTTTAAGCTTCTATATCTCTGATGGAAAGGGAGGTGAAATTGAAAG
Source organism: Acridotheres tristis (assembly GCA_037013685.1). Classification (NCBI taxonomy): domain Eukaryota; kingdom Metazoa; phylum Chordata; class Aves; order Passeriformes; family Sturnidae; genus Acridotheres; species Acridotheres tristis. The sequence goes on from CM072884.1 coordinate 94,002,220, forward strand.
AGATTGATCTGCTGGAAGAAGACTACACCCATTTATCAGATTTCTCCCTCACTTTACCTCAGATTTACTCAATTTGCAGTCTACAGATTCAGTGGAGAAACAAAAACCAACCTCACTTCCCCCTGTCAATACCTCGACACCTTCTTTGGTTTTCATTTTCTGTGTTTCTTCTGTGCCTTGAGCATAAATATTTGTAAGTCCATCCCTGGAAAGGCTGGACAAATGGAAAAGCAGCGCAACACTCTGACACTGGTCCTTCAGTGTACCAGGACCTCTGTGCCACCCTTCCAGCATAACTTTTAACCATCACAGCTCTTGTTGGAAGTAATTTTTCAAAAATGACACTCAAAGTAACATTTGTGATATATTTAATATATTAACCAAACAGAATAGATTACTTGATGGATTTCCTGCCTAGAACATCATTATCCATTGCTAAACAGAGCCTCCAAAGCAGAATAATTCTTGAATCATCATCTGGCAGAATCTTACTGCTGTGCCCTACAGGTATGACGAATTCAGTAAAATAGAAAAAAACATATTCATTCCCTTTGAAATTATGCAAAAGGACTGGAATTGGTCACTGAGATTCTGTATAAATCTAGACAATACTTGCCTCTCTGTAGATGCTGGTATGGTGAAAAGCAACATGAAAATGTCCTTAGACTTCTGCCTGTGCAATGAGTCTTTAAAGAACATGGTCTGTTTTAGAGCATAAAGTGACAGAAAACTTGTCAGGAGAAATTCAGTTCCCAAAATGCTTTTGTCGGGACATCTTGGGTCTGATTATGGTGAGAGATGGCATATCCTGACAGCCAGGGCCATCTTCTTCTCCCAGCCAAGAGCAGGGCAGCCAGGGAGCTGTGCCCGGCTTGGGCAGGTCAGGAAGTGCCTTGGAGGGCCACCGGTGCCCTCAGAGACACAGAAGTTTTAAAATTTCTGTCATCTGTACTATAAGAAGTAACAGAATAAGAATGAAATAAAAGCAATTTCATCCACCTTATTTCTTGGGTATGGTGTCATTCTGGGAAAGTCATTTTGCATAAGTCAGTCTATAAAATACAAATATGTATGATAATAATAATAGCTTTTTACTTCTGTATTGCTTTCAGGCACCTGGCATGGTTCTTGGGCTTGTCTCGTGCAGGGCCAGGAGCTGGAATTCAATTCCTTCCAACTCAGGACATTTGATGATGGCTAAAAAGGCCAAGTAGAAGTAAATTAGGTACTGCTATGCTTCTGTTTCATCAGCAGTACCATCAGTAAACTCTAAACTTCAAAACCTGTTTATTTTTTTTGTCTCTGACTGACAAGTACTTCTTCCATCCATGGTCATTTGTCATTGAAGTAACACATGAAGGAAAGAAATGGTGAGCAGTCCCTACACCTCACTTAGTGCTTCTGTGTTCCTAGACTCCAAAAAGAGATGTCCTGTTGAAGGCAGCTTTCAGAAGACAGAGAAGAGCAGGAAATTGTGGGTGTGGTTGGACAGCTGGCTACACCCAATGGCCGTCTGTGCACTTGCTGTCTCCACACTGAACGTATCCCAACAGGTCTCAAACCTGTTTGTTCAACAAATGCTTTTCCCAATAGGAGAGCATATTGGCATAGCTTTCTTTGCATACCCCACTGGCTATCTAACGATTTCAAAAATAAGAAAGACAGGTTAATGGTAGCTTCTCAATTTTCAGTGCAGTCTGCATCCTAAAAGACCAGAAAGAGAGCATGTTCCGAGACTAGGAAGTGCTCTGAGACTTTGTGGGGAAATGAAGTCCTACTCCATTTTCCAGAAATGCTTCTGGGTAATTTTCCTCAGGAAATAATTCTCTCTGTGGATGAACAACTCTTAGAAGGGTCATCACAAGGAGTTATGGCTTCCAGTGCAGAATCATAAGTTTCCGTATTGGCCAGATGGTTCTAAACGTATCATTTTCAGTGTGCTGCTTTGTAAGACAATTATTCCCCCCTTTACTGTGTAGAGAGAAATTAGATATTTATTTCATGCAAGGTACTCCACTGGTCAAATGTCAAATCAATATTTAAATATGGTATCATACAAGCAACAACACAGCAGAAATATCCTCTCTTACTTTCTTTTTCAAGTTACAATTCCTCTTAGAGAACTTCTATTTAAATAGAAGTTGCATTCTGTATTTTGATGAAATAGTGTTGGCTCTGTACGTGATATGCATTTAAATTTCAGGAGTAGAGATAAGTATTTTACTCTTTATTTGAACAAGAAAGGAATGTAATTTTCAATATGATATCCCTGATGACCACATGCTAGAAATGGTGACCAAAAAAATCTTGATAAAATGTACCAATGGAGAAAATACCAAAACGAATGAGAGTAAGAATCAATTCTTACATGTAGTTAATGGAGAGTAATGTGCAAAATCTGTGATCCTACCACCAGATACAATATTTATCAGCTAGCAAAAACAAACAAATACAAAGCTGTTTATTTAGAAATCAAATTAAATAAAATGAAATAAAATAAAATTTAAAAATAAAATAAAATAAAATAAAATTAAATTAAATTAAATTAAATTAAATTAAACTTCCTAACAAAGTTTATGGTTATCTAAAGAAATTACAGATATTCTGGAACACATCTGTAATATTTCTGTGGAGGACTGTTAAATAAGTCACAAGCATATTATTTGACAAATAACTTGTTCAGTATACTTTTAAAATAGAATTTTCTTGGAATTTTTTTTCCACAAATGCTTAGCACTTTTATGAATTTTATGATAAAAAAACCACTTCTGAATTCAAAGCTCGTATTTATCACATAGGGTTTTCACCCGCTATTGGCATGAAGGTTCCAGAGCCTTATGTGGAAAAAAGCTGACAAACAAACCACCTGTTTGGCACTCAACTCATGTAGTCAAAGGTGCAGTAAAGTGGGTCTGTGTCCCACTAATGGCAATGTGGATATCTCCAGGGAGTGCACATGGATAACGCAGCCTCGGATGACTGCTGCACCAAAAGCAAGTAAATCTTCGAGAAAATATTGAGAATACAAAACCAGATTCCTTAATCTTTGTCTTCAACTATGTCTAAAGTTATCACATTCTTTAATGGCTTTTTTCATTGACAGTATTGCCCAGCACAAAAATCACTGAGATGCTCTTTGTCCCTCACCTGTTTCCTGAACTCCTTTCCCAAAACAGGACATAAGACAGGCTCTTTATCAAAATATTTCCTGTAACGTAGTGCTGAAGATAATTCAGTTCTTTGTGGTTGGGAAAGGAGGAGAAAGAAATCCACAACAGTGCAAACTCAGAAGTTTCCAGTTTGACTTAAATAAGTGGGAAAGCTCTTTAAATATTAAGAGCCAGAGCTGTTTTGCAAACTAATTTCCAGCTGATCACATTTCTTTTATCAAAAAAAGTGTTTCCTGTGAACTTTCAGGAATTCAGAGTACTTACATGCTCTGTGTTTGTGAACTGAATTTCTTGTTCTTGGGAAAAATGCTTTTCTTTGGCAGGTAAGGGGAAATATATATTCTGAATATGTAGAAAATATTTGTTATTTATTGGTTTCCCTAAATGCAAGTGTGAGAATGTGAACAGGAAGAGCTGTGGGTGTAGCAGTAAAAGATAACACAGCTGGTGTGAAGCTTATCCTTTGATGTGCCATTTCGGAGCTGCTTTTCTTGCAAACCCCCTGCAAACACACATGGTGTCTTTATCATCCAAGGTGAGTTCACTACAACTGGTGAAGAAACAAACTGATTGACACATTTGTTTTAAAAGGTGATAATTCCTAATGGTATTTTTAGTTAAAACAGAATTCAGTTCAGTATGTTAAGTCCCAGCACTTCCCCGAGTTTTCTTTGGGAGGTAGATCTCCTTTTAAGTCTCTATTAGATTTCTCCTCTGCTTTTCAGCATTATGCTCTCATTAGATAAACATAAACACACACACATAGAGAATAAAGTAATTGTTGAGAAAATTTCAATGAACACAAAGGAAATATTAATAGAAAAATGACATGAATGATTATATTATTAATCTTTTTGATTTTCTAAACAAATTAGAGTACAAATTAGAGAGAAATTCTTGACCATATAGCTCCAGTCGCAAGGCATATTATCTTACTCAAAACGGAGGTAATGGACAGAGTAGAGAAAATTACATATCCAAGTTTCCCTTAATAGGTAAAAATGAATGTAGACCTTTGATAACTTTAAAAAAAAGACAAAGAACTATTTCCTGTTATAACTGTAAATTTTATCCAACTTAGGAGTAAAGTTTATGTTTCCTAAAAGGTTTCCTAAAATATTTCTGTACCTTCAAATTATTTTGTTTTCTTTGTAAGTTTGTTGTTGCTTTTAATCCTGTGCTACTTTTCTTTTTTACTCCTTATATTTTGCATTCCAGCTGTCAAATTCAGAACACAGCTTTTAACTTCAACATATTTGAAAATAACAAAAGAAAGCTTAAATGCTTGATGATAGAAAAGTCCAGAAAGACCTCACATTTGTTGAATGTACTCCAGTTTGTGAACTAAAGAGGCCTATAAGATATAACTGCTCATTCTCAGCAGTTACTTATCCAGAACATAGAGGAACTGAAGTGCTAATATTTTAAAATAATAAAAAAAAAACCAACAAAAACCCAACAAAGCAATACGCAAAAAGAGAGAAAACAAAGCTTCAGAAGAATTAAGTTTCATTAAGTTAAAGATGTTAGATTGATTTCGAAAAGGTCTTTACCATTTCCTAAATACTACAAATGTATACATATAAAAACTGAATTAAGGCTTAAGTCCTGTTCTTGATGAAAGCAGAGGAAATACTACTGACTAAGTCAGGGAGAAACCTGTCAGTTTTCTTAAAGTTTTCTGACAAAAGTATTCTTCCATACCATGCAAAATTCTTTGTAAGTGAACTGAAAAAATTTACATTCAGCACATACCTAATAACAGAAAATAAAATACCCTGTGCCTCTGAGTAGGAGGGTGTTTCAGTTCAGGTTTTGTACACGTCTAAGAAATAAGAATAATAACTGTATTTTTCTTTGTGTCACTTGAAAAATAGAAATCTGTTCAACAAGCATGCTGCATGGTTGTTTTTCTTTTATGAAACAGATAAGGAGGAAACTGTAATTGCAGGAGATCTGCATTTGAATTTAAGACATTGTGTGACTGAGAATGACTGAGACAAAACAGTGAAGCAATAAATTTTCTATATTCACATACCTACTGAATTGATGTCTTAAAATTGAGATGTATTTTGTAAGACAAACTGAAAAACATGGGAAAAATATCTTTCATGAACTAAAATGGGACTACCTGGGGATTTAAGAATTATGTCAATTTGGATCTAGTTTTTCAGTAAAAACTTGGCAAATATTTATTGTTCTTGTTCTTCAATGGTGTTAGTTTGGTTAGTGAAGGATTTAGCTTTGCTAACTGGCAATGGATAAGGACCACTTCAAACTAAAAACTATGAAAAGAGGATGGACTTTACAAAATTATTTATGAGATCTCTGTTGGTACACTAAGACAGCAAGGACTGATGTTATCGGGCAGATTTTCTGTTCTTCCACCCAGTAGAAGGAAAGATCTATCCAAGTGATTAAAAAAGACCACTCAGTAATCCTGTTTACCAGCCCAAGGGAAAAAGTTTGGAGGGAGATCTTACTGAAGCCACTCCAAAGCCCACTGCTTGCTTTCCACTCTCTTCACTGGAAAACTGCTCATTTTTTCTTTTGTCTCTCTCCTCCTCTTTTCCCTCTCTCTTTCTCTGCAGCCTCTGATTTTCTTTATTCATAGACTCTAGCAAATACACAGTTTTATTGCAATGTTTGATATGACACAGTTTAAATCAGTCGAGAATTTTCTGCTTTCAAGATTACAGTACAATAGTTTCTAAAACACACAAAGGTTCTCTATTGGTACTAATGAGCAGTCGATGGGTTTGTGTTATGCCAGTGGCAAGCTTCTCAGAATGCAGATATTCTGATTCACTTTAAGTTGACTTGACAGATCGCTTTTATTTCATGTGTTGGGGTTTTTTTTGCTTGTTTGTTTGCTGTTTGTTTTTTGTTTTCACCAACCTTACTTAGACCAAGACATGATCTCTCATGAATTTTCCTGTAACATCAGATGGCATAGGTAATACACAGGAGTGGAGAGAGACAGAGAAGTGGGAGGTTTTCAATAATATATTTTTCTTCACTGAGGCATAATATCTATTCTCTCCTGGCACTTACCGATTGTTACCAAACTGCAAATGCTACATCTTTGTTCCTTACCTATAGAATATTCAATCATATAATATTAAGATTAACTCCATAATATTAAGATTTAACTCCATATCCCTTATCCATAATGGATAGTCACTTTAATCCTTAGTACAAGCAAAGCAATGCATCCTCTAAGGAAACCAGGTCAAAATTTCACATCACAATTCCTTATCACATTCCATAATAATACATACATCACAGCAAGGCTATTTTAGGCACAGATTGTTCCATATGTTACACAGTATTATATTTTGGATTGTGTATTTCTATCACTTATTTCAAGATAAAATTGGGAAAGATAACAGGGACTTGTAATATTTCTGAGTGCTTTTTGTTGTTGGGTTTTTGGTGTTATTTTTAGAGATATAGAAAATTCTATTTGGTTTTAGTCTGCTTGGTGTGTGCCCCCAAAATGAATCATTACCAAAACATATGGCAATTTGATGACTGATAATATATTCAAGGATAATTCCCAGTGGAATTAGCACCTTTAAAATTCATTGCTTCACATTACATCTCTTCAGTGTGACAGCATTTAAATAAAAAAATAATTATATACTATGAGTATTATATATATACATATATATATATATCATAAAAATATAGGAAGGTTTTATTTTTAAGTGTTATTTTTACATGCTTTTTAAAATCCATTCTATTAATGGAATTTTTCATTACATAAAATATTTTGGGATGAAATGAGGAATATTTCTTCCTGAAAATTTGATGCAACAATAAGAAATAAGATTTAAAAAATTTTACTTAGAAATTCCTTGTGGCTAGTTCTCATTTCTAAATAAACTATCTAACCCATGTACAAGAGATATGAAGTCCTAAGTTGCCTAAGCCTTCCACATTAGAAGACTTGAAATTATAACTCATCTATTTTCAGAAGACATTTCTTATTCACATTTCAGACAGAAGGCAGATTTTACTTAAGGATTTAAAGAATTTTGCATTTCCATTGGTTTCTCTCTTAATTTATAATGACCATATCTCCTAGTGAAAGCAGTTACCTTTTTATGTACAGCCAGGAAGAACTTAGAACAAATTTTCCATCTTCATGGACAGAGTTCTATTTATGCTTCACATAATAAATAACAAGCAAATGGCCCTTGGATAAAGGCATAAAAGAAAAAAAAAAAGAAAGCAAAGCAACAATATGTTTTTCTCATATTTCAATAAACAAGGCTAGTCAGTCCAGGTAATTGATGTTAAATTCTATTAATTAAAATGTTAATTCCTAGCTATTTACGTTGAATCTCTGTGGACAGACTATGAGTTGTTTTATGTCATACAAACTCTATGTACCTACTTTTGAGTCAGCTTCAAAAGTAGATTGCTTAAAAAACAAAGCTTGTGCAAGCAAAAATAAATATTTATGAGGTTTTCAGAAATTAATGCTAAGAAAATGGTATAAATTCTAGAGCATCAAAATTAACTTAAATAGTCAGAGAACAATTTAGGCTTCCTCCTTCCTCTGCTTAAAAAGATTTTATGACAATGCATTGTCCTTTGTTGCTACCAGAAGTTGCATATGATGTCATTGCCTTCTCACACAACACAGCACAGGGAGTATTAGCACTGGTGGGCAGGGAATACAGAGATATGTGTGGGATGTGAAACTATCTTTTTGCAGATACATGAAAAATAGCCACATTGCTCTTAGACAGGAAAGAGACTGTCATTATTGTAGAGTAATCAAAGTGGAGGATTTGAACTGATTATTAAAGCTCCTTTAACATTTATATATGAAGAGGAGTAAGTGCTCTAGAAATACTGAATACTAATTTAATATTAAATTTTATAGGATATTAAGATTAAATGGAGGGTTTAGAAGCTTGAAAATGATCATTCTTCAGGTATACTGTTGTAGCCATGGCACAGCAGATTAGTAAACACAGAAAACCAATTTTTTGTTATAGTTCTTCTAGGTGAAAAATAAAACAACAATAAACAACCCTGCAACAACATTAACATCTAGTAATTAAATAATGACAGTATTCCCAAGAGTACACAATTCTTCAGGATACAGGATTTCTGCCAAGAATGCTTTTAGAGGCTTATATAGCTTGATAGATGTTTGCCAAGCTGATGTGGTCCTTCACTGAACTTGTTTCATTAATTTGACGTGAGAAATAAATATTTGCTGCGCAATTAACTGGAGATTATTGTGTTCTAATGGCACTTTCCCATAGAAACAGATGCTCAGCCCTATACATGCATTAAAAGTGCATCAGCACTTGGTAGACAGAATGAAGCTGTGGGGAAAATATTGTTAAAGATATTTAATTGGGGAACAAAATTGATGCACATGTAATAGTTTTACATTTGCTTAACTGAAGCAGCAAAGACAAAAATAAGTTACCTTGTGTGCAGGTATGATATGTATGAATTCCATACTGGTACAGCCAGCAAAATTAACAAGCTTTTTTTTATAGAAAAATACATATCCAAAGTCTCATCTTTATCTTAAATACACAGCATTTTATAAAAATAATTACATTAGTGAATATTATGATAAATTAAAAGAAAGAGACAATTGAAATATATGGGCTGAAAATCATAGTACTTAATAGCCAAGCCATTTTTCGCGAATGATATAGCAAAATAAATACATATATTCACTGTCTTACCTAGACGGCAAACCACTGGAAAAGGAAGTTTGACTCTTGTGCCCATATTTTAGCCACTGCTCAGATGGGGGATTTGGTACTTTTGATGATAGTACAATACAAAGCCCATCATTTAAAGGCTATGAAGTTTTAAACTAAAATAAGTACCTAAGCAAATAGATTAAAAAGTTAGCTAGTTAGTAAGTAATTAAGGGGAAGCCCTGGATTGTAGCTTCTACTAACACTGCATTTCAGAATCAGCACATTTGTAAGAAGACTAATGCAACTTACTCAAAGTGAAAATGCATGAATAAAACTGACTAAGAAAATGTCAAGCAGATAAATTGTAATTAATTTTACCTCTAACATATATAGAAATGTTCAGTCTACATCAAGGTATTTTAGGCATTCAGTTAGGACTTATGGTTCACCCTTTAAATTCTCCACACACCATTCTGTATTTTACATTCATTTGGGTAGTTATGCTCAGTGAGGATAAAGAAGGAGGAAGTGTACATCCAAATCAAGCAAAATAAAGCCAGAAAAGTGGAAGCATTGAATCTTCATAAATATCTTCCTGCAATAGTATGAAACACAAATATTTAAGCCATAAATCTAAATATATGCCTCTAAATACAAGTGCATGTATATAAATAGACAGATAACACGTGTCAAAATGAAAATGTTTTGGAATGTCTAATTTCTGAAACTTTTCCAAATGTCTCCATCTTTTTTTGGGCCAAGCACCATCATAGAAAATTACTTGAAAGCCTCTAGATCCAACAACATATCATCCTTACCACAGAAAGACAGTTCAAATATCATAGTATAATGTAGCCAGAAAATAAATACAAAAGTATCTACCCCGTAATTTGAGAATTGTTTTTGTCTGAAGACTCCCTTTGTAGTGCTGTAGGGAAAGTTAAAATGCCAAGCTATGTTAAAATACCAAACTTATTAGGTCTAGATCTGAACATCAGAGGTGACATCATTCATAAGGCAATTAAAGGTGTCGGTTTTCCTCCCTCTATTTAAAACTTCTGGTAATCTTGAAGCAAGACTTAATTTCCAGTTCTAAGTGCTTATAATCCTTTGTTCTTGGGGCTTTTTTCTGTGAGGCCCTGCTGATTACCTGCTCTGGCATTGTAAGCAACATGTATGCCTCAGGATACACGTCCAGAACTTCCTGGGGAGCAGCTCCTCTCCTGGCATTAGCCTATTTTATTCTCAGTCCTGAACAGAGGTCATCTGCAGGACCAAGGCTGGCTTTCAGCTACACAGAAAGTGAGAGGTGACAAAACAGTGAAATCATCCCTTGAAACTAAATATTGAGATAAGACATCCTTCAGACCTAGAGGTGGGTAACAATAACTCAGTCAGGGTTTTATTGTCCCTGGGAGTGCCCATTCAGTTTTGCTGATGTTTCTGAAACAAGTCAGGATTACCACACTAAACCTGAGAGAAGAGTAAGGTCCAGCAGTGAGAAGGAAAGTTGTTGATTCCTGGATTAAATCTCTGTGAAGACACAAAAAACCACACACAGATTCACCCTGACATTAAAATAAAGCAGTAGTATCTCCCTGTAGTTTCTCCACAATCAGAATCTTACCCCAAAGTAAGAGCAAACAGCAACCTCACAGGAAAGCTCCGTTATGCAAATGATGCAGCAGAAGTACAAGGATGTGCAGACCTTAGAGGGCACCTGTGTCTGAAACTGTTCTTGCTAAAAATGAGAAACAGGAGATTAATTTGCTATGGTATTTGCCACAAAATATTACAGTTTATAACTGATAACTGAATATCTTTCCTGATAAAAGAGCTAATAGATAAAGTAGAGCAGATATTATATAGATGTTAAGAAACATAACGATTCCCCTTATAATAGTATTCTGCCACATGAAAGCTCTTGTGATGTTAGTCATTATGATGAAGTAGCCACAAAACCAATGCTGCCACTTAGGAGAAGAGCAATTCTTCTCCCTGGCTTTTTAAAAGAGCCTCTCCTGCCAACCATGAAAACAATTAGCTTAGTGAAATGATCAAAGGAAGGCTGCCTCATGAATGTCGTGATTTCTTTGGTTAGCTGTGTGTTGTTTTTGAGGTTCCCAGACAGGTCTATTTGCTTTCTGTTTACATTTGTTGCCACTGGGAACTATGTACTTCTCATATCGCAACTGCTATCAGAAATAGAACGAAAAACCCGGGGGCAGCTGTCAACTAAATAAGGCAGTAACAAGACTCATTAGAAAATTCTAGGGCAGTTGTGGTGATGATCAAGAAGACCAGAACTACTAATATAAAACTGACAAATAATTCTTGACGCTATTTATAACTAATGACAATAACATTACACCAAAAAAGGTGATGGACAGAGGGTAAAGGGGTCAACTGAAATTATGAGAAGTGCACATTTCTTCAAAAGGCAGCTTTCTGGAATTTTTTTGCCACCTTCTGAGTAGTTCTGGCAAGTCACCCTCATAAAACTCCTTGCACTGAAAAGGAGAAGCTTGTCTTAAGACGTGCCAAATTCTGACCAATTGACTCTGCCTTTCTCTGAAAGCCAAAGCTAAAAGCCAGATCTCTAATGAAAAATAAGACTGCATACCTAACTGCATTTGAAAAATTTGTTAATGCTTTTCCAGTTTTATTACTGCAGAGAAAGATGGAAAACATAAAAAGACATTTTAAAACATTAAGCTTACCCTTATTACACTGCACAGACACATGACACAGATATATAAAACTCAATTTGCTACTTCTTTCTTCAGCAGTGGGCTCTGGTAATTTCAAAATTTCCCATCACCCTCCATCACTCATAACACACTTTACAAATCCCTCATTTCACTTTCCTGCTATTTCTCCTTTTCTAACTTTTTTCTTCCCTTTCCCTCTTCTCTCTACCTCTACCTCTGTCTCCTCTTCCTCTCCTTCTCCCTCTCCCTCTTCCCTTCTCCCACTTCCATTACCTCCATACACAAATACACTTTCTAAAGAAAAGATCAGAAAAATAAAGAAGGAATTTATCACATAAAAATAATTTTTCACACTTTAAGATTCTACTATTTCAGTAGTACACGCATTTGCAGTGAACTCTAAAATTAAAGAATCTCAGGCAACAAACACCTTTTAACATTAAGGAGTACAATCATGTGGCAGGAAAAATGTTCAAGATTTTGTCATTCACGAGCCACTAAACCCATCTGTATTCACTGTGCCTCTGAACCATTTTTTAAATTTGAAAATCATAGTGTCTCATTGACACTTTAACATATCTCCCATCAAATGATGCTGGGGCTTTTACTATTTGACTAGAAATCAATAGTCTCATCCTGAGACTACATGTAGTGGTTATCATTCTGCTGATAAAGATTTTTAGACATATACTTAAAGAAAACTATTATGAACAGTATCTGCAAATTCACTTCGAAATGCATAAACCAAACAGAAAGATGGTTTGGTGAATCAATTTTTATTTATCATCTTATATTTTCATTAAAAGACCCTTCCACATTGAACTAACAATAGTTAAATGAGCTTTGTTTTTTGTCAACAAGCTTGTACTAATGTTGACAGATGCTGATCTGACCTCTACTTATTAGGATCTGACACCTGGGTTAGATAACATCTGCCATCCTTTAGGGATGTCACCTGAGAGTGACATTACTGGTGCAGCATGAGGGACAATTGCTGCCATTTAAACAATACTTACGGTTCAGCAATGGAGGCAGAATGTGAAGGAACAAATCCTTCAGTTGCTACACCTGCTGCAGAAGACTTGGCTCTTAATGTGACTGGCTATATAAAGTAAAAGTTCCTAAAATTCCTCACATTTCTCATGTGAGAAGAATATTTAATTCAAGTTTCCAATACAAAAGTTAAACTGTTTCATTTATCACTACAGCAACAAATTAAAGTACTATGACTATAAAATAACGACTTTTAAGATAAATTTCCTGTAACTCCTGTAGCTTCCTAAAAGTACCAACCTTTTCCTTTACATTCATCGCTCTGTCTTACAAAATGGACATCTACTTTTTTACTGTTTCCTCTTTACTGCAATAAATAAACTGGCATTTCTTAAATAGAGTCCCTGCAGCAGTCAGCAATTTCTTTTGGGAGCTTAAACATTTAAATTTAACTGTAATGTTAACAGCTTTAAAGTTCCCACTTTATATTATTATATAAAGTATTATAAGGTATTATATCAAAATTACTAATTTAACAGTCTCCTCCCAGCCCACAAAAATAAAACCAACAAAAAACCCCAAAACAAAACAGTACAATAACTCAAAACAACCCAAGAAAAAAACCCCAAAAAAACAAAACAAACCAAAAAAAACCAAAAAAAAACCACCCCAAACAAACAAAACTAAACAACAACTCTACACAGAACCAACCAACGAAAAACCCCTGAGAAATTTTAGATAGCAAAAATACTCAGTGACAGTGTTGGGGCTGCTGGAGCACTGTCTTTTGTGAAAAGCCAGACTTAGCCAACTTCTACCTGAACACCTTTACAACTTTGTTCAAATAGAGGCTACCTATAATCTTCAGATGTCTTTGTAACTCTAAAATGACAACACACCAAGAACATGAAAATGTTTCTCTCTGACATTGTATAGGTAAATGAGAGGGTGCAGTTGCTGGTCTGACACCCTTAGAAATCTACAGAATGAAAATCGAAAATAGATATCACTCCTCCAACTTTACAAAAGGTAAATTGAGACTCAAAAGTTTAAATGGTTCAGTAAACATTATGTACTAATTTGTGGCTTAGTTATTTGTTAAGATGAAATGTGTATACCATCCACAGCTAATTATCCACATTTCTACAGTACTAATATGAATAAATGAACTAGAATAAAATCAGATGTTTCAATAAGTATAAGCCTCTAGATCTAGTTCAATATACATGGTAAATAAAAAATTAAACTATGCAATGTGCTTATCATATCCTAAATACAATATAGGTGACAGAACTGGCTGAAAATGTGAAGTTGCATGTCATTAATATTAGGTTTGCTTATGTTTTCAAAAATCAATATAATTAAAAAACTAATGATGTGAGAGACGAGAATAAGAGAATTATGTTCAATTCCATTATTTTTCCCCACATTCAATTGCTCAAACAGGACATAATGATCTTATAACAAGTACAAAACGGAATTGAAACAGAGGGGGAAGATAAGGAAAACAGAAATGATAGGTTGTTTACACTCATCTTTCCCAACCTCCTCAATCATCCTTCACATGATTACTTTACTTTCTATTGAATAGGCAACTCTATTATTAAATGCCATTGAAGAGAATTTCAATAATGCTCAAACTTCCCTTTCAAAAGCAGGATTTGAAAACATCAGAAGAATCTTTGCCTTATCTTCTGAAACAAGGAAAAAAAAGATGCTGACAGTGATTTTCTACTTGTGGAAAATGTATGTGAGTCCTCACTGTACAGAGAGGTTATCACAACAGACGTGTAAAACTTCATGATTACTTCTTCCTTCCAGATTCACCCAGTGTGACTGCCCTCAAAGGTTCAAAAATTGTATCAACTCTAATTCTGAAACTTTCTGCCTACTCTAAAAGTAGCGAATATCGCATAACAGAGTTTTGGATATTCAGATTTCTGGTGGATGGAAAATCCATTAGACTATTTTCCTGTGTTTTTTCCTTTTCCTAGCCTTAAAAAACAAACAAAAAAGCAAACAAAACAATCCATCAAACAAAGGAAAAAGAAATCCCTACATTACAAGAGAGCAAATTAAAAAGAGAGAGTTTTATCTCTCCAGTCACTATCAGTGGTTTAACACGCATAGCATTTTCACTGTTTCAGTTTGACAGTGTAACACATAAAACAATTGCTGTGTAATGTAACAACCAAGTACTCTGCAGTTCAATCTCGTGTGTGTATAAGAATCTGAATTACCACTCTCCCTAGTCCATCTGTTTCTCTGATTGCTGCTGGCTTCTCCACAGGGACAGAAAACAGCCATTTAGTTACCTCATTGTTAACTCCTGTGATTGTTGTTGCCTGAGAACAAATATGCTGGGCTGCTGAAAAAGGTGTTTATTCTTAGATGATCCTTCATTTCTGGATGAAGGTAAAAGGTAGACAGCACTGTGATCTATATAAATTTATTAAAGTAAGAGACAAAAGTGGGCTGAGGATTGGAACTTGATGATCTCTAAGGTTCTTTCCAACCCTAACCATTTTATGTTTCTATAATATAAGCCTCTCTATATCACCCTGCCAATATAAAAAATATTGTTAGGAATCAGAGCCTTTACTCTCAGACAGTAAAGCAATCCTCATCAGGGGATTTAATCTGTGCATCTGTAAAGAACATTAACTTTTACAGGAAACATTCTGCCTGGAAGGAGTAGACTAGGGACCACTCATCTAAATGTATGTAAATGCATTTGGGTTTTTTACATTTACCTTTAGGATGATCTCTTTCTCTTTTTTAAACTTTAGCATTTCCTCCCCTCTTTTGAGTTCTTTATTTCCATCCAGGAAATATACTTTTTAGAGATGAAAGTCCATGGCTTGATATACTAGCTGTAGAATATCTAAATACTGGTATGTGAGTGGGTTTTGAAGGGCACTAACACGGGGCTTTCTAAGAGTGGTTGTCTTGTTCTATATTCGTCCACCAACACTGACATAAGCACTATAGAAACTATCAATACTTAAGGAACAGAGTTATAGTTAAGACTTATACCCTACACCTCAAGTATTTTTTGAAGTTATTGGCAATTAAAAAAATATTTAAACTTTCAGGGAATGCTAGGTAATGAAATTAATGCTTTCTTGAAAGGGGAAAATTATCATATTCTGTCAAAGGAATTGCTCCAAAGGAGTAAGTATGTCTCAAGGTCAAACTGACAAACAGAAAAATCTCATAGTATTTTTATTCTTCCTTCCAACAGATGAAGAACACGTACATTAGGCTTGATAAGTGTGTTGCTTATATTTGATATGAGAAAGCACCTGTTGACTTGGCAGTGAACAGAGCTACTTCTGAGAAGGCTTCATCTTTTCTGTTTCAAACGATAGTTCTGATAAAATTTCTTTTGTATCTAAGGATTGACTTATGCCTGACTTGGTCTTTTCTCTGGCCAGTGGGACTGTGAAGTGTAAGAGCATCTGCTCCAGAGTTTTCCCTGTGGTGGCAGCATTTGTGGGACGGAGAGACTGTTACAAGGACTGACACACACTTAATCAAGGAAAAGGTAACATCTGGGCAGATAAAGCTCAGTACACATAACTTCACAATGCAATTGATAGAGTTGGCACTTTAAAACACAGTGGAAGGTCAAGATTTCTCTGGGAATGCGTGGTCACCAGTAACATCAGTTTACATGACAATTGTGCCATCATTGTGCAAACAGGATGTGCAAGAAGGTATTTTTCTTCTTGTTTTCCGTGTGACAGTGTCCTTTCTTCTGAACATGATAACTCTAATCTCAAGAGGCATTCTCATTGGTTTTCTGGGACTCTTGTGTTAACAGTTTCGAGACTATCTTATCACAGGGCATCCTAAATGTAGTGACATCTCAAGCAAGCTTACAAACAAAAGTCAATATAAAATTCTATGGATTCTATACTGAATTAATTTCTCAGTGGGAATATATAATATGACAATTTTGTTCTTTGCCCTACCTGCCTTGAGATTTCTGTGTGAATTTTAAAAGGTTTGCTATTGATCTATAAAAACCAAAATAATTTGGTTTCTGGTTATTTGATAAACTGATTGCCTTCTCTGGTGCATCAGCATTGCAGTAAACCTTCTGCAATTTAAAAGGGTAAATTACACTTCCAGATCTAAGTATCTACATTTTAAATGCAGACAAGACCCAAGGGAATAAAGATGGAGAAAAAAAAAAAAAACAAAGGAAGGTGTTTTGACTCTATTATAGCTCAATTTGTACTATGTTCTGATGCTTTGTGAAATGCAAAATTTCATCTTGGTAAGCTGAGGCAAGACTGTAGCTTTCATTTCTTAAGCAAGTTCTGTAAAACATCAGGAAAAGACGTGTTCATTACACATTTTTTGAGGCAGTTCAGAGCTGACCAGGCACACTGAGAATCCTCTGAATGCCTATCAAGGATTGGGTCTCTACATGCAGTCTTAGAGGATCATATATGATTAATAAAACTATGGAATTATCACTTTCAGGTATCTCCAGGATCAGAATATTGAACCACTACATTAGTTTTGGTAGAAATATTTTGATTCATGCAGCCTGATAGAATTTGGTGCCATTAATCAGCTTGAGTAGTTTGTTAGATTTAACAACTGTTTTGGATCTCTCTGTGCTGGATTCCAGAAAAGAAACCCCAGGAAGACTAAGAGATCTCAATATATTGTGGACTCCAATGAGCTGGTCAGCTGAAGTGTCTCCTGGACTCCCCTACATACAATGGCAGCACCCGCATTGACTGTGGTGGCTGCTCAAATACCCTTTACACATGCAGACAGCTAAATGAAGGTGTTTTAGTCTAAGCTTATTCCATGCCTACTCAGAGAATATGGAAGAAGCCTCTAGAATGTGGAAGCATGTTTCATATAGAGGGGAAAGCGTGTAGATATGTCCACAGAGAGAAATGAACTGGTGACACATTCTACATTGCTCTGTGTGGAAAGTATCATATTCCTTATCTCCAACTGCTCTGATTAAACCAGCAGCTAAGATTCCACCCAGTAATAGTCATTTACAGTCAGTTTTCTTACTTGCATAACATTTATTTTTAAAATTCAAGCAAGCGATTTTCTTCTGAGGATCTTTGTTTAAAAATAACTAGTTTTCAATTTAGTAGTAACACATAACACTCCTAGGGTAGGTGACTTCAGAAACAACTTACTCTAATTTGCAAGCTGCAGATCCACTACTGCCTTGCACTGTTGCCATCTTTATCCCTACCTTCTCCTCACAGAATGGTCTGGGCTGGAAGGGACCTTAAAGATCATCTAGTTCCAATCCCCCTGTCATAGACAGGGACACTTTTCACTAAACCAGGCTGCTCAGAGCTCCATCCAATCCAGCTTTAAATACTTTCAGGAATAGAGCAACTTACTGAAGGGAACACTGCATAAATTTGTTTTGTAGATTTCCAATGACTAATGGCATTTTTAATTCACAGTGGTTAGTAAAGAGATGTATACATATGGTAAATAGTCTGGTATTGATGGCATACCCTCTCTTGGCTATAAAAAATTTAAACTGCTAAATAATTAAAATAAGCTTGTAAATTTGGTCAAATAAGACTATTTGCTCTTTCATATTTCATCTGTGTTTTCATCCATTTTCTCTCCTAGTTGGGAATGTAGGGTACCATTAGAGTATTTCCTTTTCCCTTCAGAATTTAATTTATACTCCTGTATTTTTCTGTTTTTCAATGAAAAGGACTGTAGTGACTTCAACTTCTTACTAGGACAGAAAATGCATTGTTATGGAGACACCCAGCAGGAGTTTACATCCTCATCTTTAACTGGGGAACCTGCAGGTTTGCTCTGAAGTTTTCAAGAACAGTCACTCATCATAAAGCAGTTTCGGAGTTAGGTAGGTTTTCTCAGTCTGTGCTATTGCTGCAACTCTCTCTCACCTTGTACATCTGAGTAGAAGACAGAGAAATCCTGAGGCCTTATACATTCATCAGCAACAAATTACATCCTCCATCATCAGATAGTGCTGGATCCACAACATCTGTGTCATTCTTGCCTCAAATTTCTCAAATGTCTCCAGTCTCACAAGGGCAGCTATTTCTGAGATGTGCTGTTTTACACCATTAGGAAGATTTTATTGCGTTAGCCTGCTTTGTTGGACTCTCTAATGAATAAACAATAAACTGAATGCAAGTTATGCCCCTTGTTTACTCCTTAAGCTAAGGATATGCCTATTTTAAGTTGTTATATATTGGAACGTAGCTGTTTTGAGGTAGTTGTCAAACTATAAGGCACTGTTTTATTTCATGAAGCCACATTCACCTCCACATTTAAAGACTTCATAAAATGCTTGATTACTTCTCACAGACAAATACCTCCAAATGAGGATATCTTTATATTAGTGTCTGAGACTCACTCATCCCTCATGTCTTGTTATCCTTTTTCACTGCTTCAGTCGGAAATTAGCACAACATTTATTTTCTCATCTCTTGGTGATACTATTATCAAAACAACTTATGTATGTGTTTTTCATTTAGCCACTACATAACCATGCCACTCCTCCAGACTGCAACTGCAGAGCAGGAAAGGCAATCAGAATTATTGCAAACTTTGCTGTATTATATCATAGGCACTGCTCCCAATATAACTGAGCAGCCAGCCACTCAGTTACGTTCTCAGCTGTCACATAAATCTTAGCATAGTGGAAAATAATGCTAATAATGGAAGGGCTACAGTCTATTCATGACATAATCCATGTTTTTCTCCAGTCCTGTGGAAGGACAATAATCAGGTGCAATTAAGACCTTTTTAATATGTACTGACATATGTATGAGTCTACATTTAATCCTTTTTTCAGCAGAAAATTAAAAATATACTTTTCAGGTAATCAGAGTCAAATTTCTTAATTCCCTGGAATTACAGTTGAAGCTGGAATAAGAAACCACATAGAAATGACATGATAGAAAATCGAAATGTGATTTTACTTATATGTTAGCATGTTTTTAATATCATCATAGACCAAATTCTTATTTTCATCATCATGAGATGGTCCTGAAATAGACCTGACACTGATCCTCTGACCTTTAGGTATCTCAAAGTTATGCACTTCTTTTTAAGGTTTATAATGTCAGTGCCCATTTCCTAACTTGTTAGAAGTTTTAAATCTTAAAATCAATATGTGTCAGCCATTTAATGCACAGGGAAAATATAAAATATTTAAAGATTAATATCACTTCTGTGCTAGGGAGTAAAGGCACTTTTTATTCAAGGGCATTTTAATAATTCCTCTTCTATGCCATAAAAGAGCATTTTTATATTTCATCTTATTTAAACTCTTCTTTATTTCAAATCTGTCATCATGTTTTCTTGGCCACTAGTTTCACTTGCATAGCAAAGTACAAAAGTAATCTGATTTCTCTTCTTGAAAGTGCTTATGCCACATGCTTATCACTCCTATGGGACACAGCTTCTTCTCAAACATCTTTAATGAAGAGAAAAAGAGTTAAGCACAAGCTATACATACAAACACAGATCCTGGTGAGGTGAACCTCAAGGTTACGGCAGAGTTTCAGCTCATTAGTAATTTTTTCTAGTATTTTAGAAAGATAAAACCTACTTTTTTGCCTTGTATAACAGTAACACAGAAACTTCAAGTAATTAAAATAGAAATTTTTAATTGTTTAGGTAGTCACAACTGTAGGTAAGCCTTTCTGTTTTCTGAATATTCAGCCAATAAATCAACGCTTGTTTATACCCTGCAATTCTACTTAGTAGTATAGTTCAGCACTACTGCAATTACATATTATTAAAATCATGTTAAACTTTATCAGGACCAAATTCATTGAATCAAGATACTAAGGTAAACACTGAGTTAGAGTTTAAAATAAATTCATTGCTATATCATTAATTAAATTCATTTTCAAGAAAAGCAAAAAATAAAAAAAACCCTCACTCTGCTTTTTCTGATACTGAATAGCTGCTTAAATGCACATGTGAATCCCAGACTAGCTTCATTAATTTATTTATGCTTGTCTTTGATCAGTTGTCTCTTTTCCTATTCAAGTCAGTATCTTAAAGGGCTTTTATCATTGTTTTTTCAAAATGTTATACATAAAAGTAGAGTGTTATCTGAAGAGCTACTATCTAATAACAGGAAATTTGCTGGTTTGCACTTCCTTTTTGTTTCTCTATTTAACTTGGTTAGTTTCAGATATGATGAATAAAAAGCATATTCGATTAGATATTTTTATATTCAAATGTTGTTAAAAGCAATTAAATACTGAGAATGTGTTTATCTGCTGATAGTAAAATGAGGTAACATAATTAGTTTTTTGGTTTTTCCCCCCCTGGGTTGTACCTTTGAATGAATGTAAATTAAAAGAATGGAATTCTTTCAGACATAAGTGCAAATTATTATTAGAGTATACAATCAGTGATTGAAGATCAGTTTAACAAAACAGCTCTGAAAGTTACCACTGAGGAGACATCCTTAAATAGCATCTACTGGAAGGCTGGAGGATTTGATTGTAGCCTTAATTTTACTTAACGAATGTGTGATATTCCTGTACCACATAAGAAAGCAGAGATTCTGAAAAGATACATTTCAAATAGAAAATCAGTTGACAGGGAATTCCCAGTACAACTCTGTGGAGGAATATTCTTGTATTTATAAACAAGATGGAGGGACAAAAAAATTAGAAATAAGATTTTTAACCCTGAATAAAAGGGTTTTAAAGGAGTCCATGTTTAAATCATAACAGTTGCAAGAAATTTTGGATTTTTTTTTAATAATATCAGAAAATTATCCTATATAATGTATAATATCACCTTAAAAAAATGAGGGAGTGGGTACTAAAGGGCGATAAAGGCAATGCAAAGTTGTTAGTGATGAGAAGCTGAAGACAGAGCTCAGAATACAAATTAAGGCACAGCCATTCATGGTGGCAGTGATTAGTCATTGCAGCAGCTGACCATTCAGTGGGTTGACTCTATCTCTCAAAGCCCTCAGATGAAAACTGAATATTCCCATGCAAGTTTTATCTCTTAGCCAAACCCAAACATTTAAATCTGTAGGCAGTGGGACTGAGTAAGAAGTTTTAACTAAGCCGGAAAGTAAAATTTTTGGATGAAATTTAATACTCTAGGAGATGTTACAAGGACATTAACTAACCTAGTGGGCTCATGTAAATCCAGAAGGTATATGTTAGAAGGTTAAATACATTGCCCTCTTTGCCATCATATAGTTTTTGGCAGCTAATGTTCACATGTCCTGGACTGCAAGGATGATAATTAGACATTCAGCACCATTTCAGCAAGAGAAATATGTTTCCTCTGAATCATTTCTGTAGTACATTTGACTTCTTGACTTGGATCAATACTAGATAAAGCAAAGTCATCATGTGTGTTTAAGGTGTAAATGGAACTTTGAGGAAAAGCAATCAGAATTATTGCAAACTTTGCTGTATTACATCATAGGCACTGTTCCCAATCTTAGAGGGTTTTAGTGTTTTTTTTGTTTTGTTTTTTTTTTTGTTTGTTTTTTTTTGTGTGTGTTTTTTTTTTTTGGTTTTTTTTTTTTTGAGGTTGGCAGCTTGTGGTTACTGCGCTGCAAAGAGAGAGAAAAGACAGCAACACACACGGACCTCTTTGGGGAAAAGAGGCCAACTTTATTGTATGGACATTCTGCATTTAAAGCGTGTTACATGCAGCTAGGACAGGACAGTAGTTCATTGGACAATTGGGAAAAACATCCTCGGGACAGTACCTCAAGATGTATCCCATGGGAAAGACACCAGTTAATCTTTATTATGAATTCCACTCTGTTTTTCACCATGTTATCACCCTGGGAGACTTCCTCCCTAACTGAAGCTGTAGTCAGCTTGTCAGCCTGGGAATGGACCTGAGAGTCAGGAGAAATCCAGGCCTGAAAAGGATTTCCAAGTTGTAATTCCCTAGCTCTCTAAATGTGTGTGTCCACAGCAGCTTCGAGAAAATCTGCTATACAAAACTAATCCTACTCCTAGTCATATGAAGAAAATTCTCAGAATGGAAAAATAATCCCAGTTGAGTTAAATCTGAAACTATATTAGAAGCTAATATGTTGCAATGTCCAAGATGTCTGATGGTACAAAAGGAAATAGTTACAGTGAATGAAACCACAAGAACTTCCCCTTAAAAACAAGATTAAAAACATGTTTTCAGCAGAGACTGAATTTACTTTTCAGCTACTTGCTGAAAGCTGTGTTATCAGTAGTCTCACCTGAGGTTTTAAAATCTCTGTATTAGCAATCCCAAGAAAATGATGCAACTTGATATATTGATGATGACAACTTACTTCACTCACTTTGCTGGTAAGTAGGGATTTTTTATCTTTGTTTATTTATTTTAGCCCAGAATTCACAGAACCCTAACTTATTGAGGAAGGGAATGCTGATTTAATAATAAAGAATGAAAATTTAATTTGCTCAGTTTTACTCCTTAAACTCTTCAAGGTGCTGTGTAATGGAGGAAAGCAAAAATAAGGGGGGGGGAAGTATAAAAATACTTAAAAGAGTAGATAGAAATGAAAAGTGCATCTGACACAAAATTAAAATTATATCTGAATGAAAAAGTAGAAAGCGTGCGTTCATATCTATGTTGGTATTTTAATAATTATTTGAACTGGACAATATATTATTTCAGGATTTGTATAAAACTGACTTAGAGAACTTTTAAAAGTGTATGTAGTCACGCCAAAGAACTTAAAAGAAAAAAAATGTTATTTTTTTATAGTCTGATAAAAATGCAAAAGATATCTCAGATATGAGCCATCTTTTTCCCTTCACAAAGTTATCTACCTCTCCTTCATTCAACTGAGATAAGACTGGTTTTCTATGTGTAGTGAAATATTCCTATTGATGTGCTACAGTGATGTTTTAAGATATTTATTTTTTGCCCAAATTAAAAGTGAGACCCAAAAACTTTTCTGGATTATTACTATTTTAAAAGGTGCTTCATGTTAGCTTTCAGGAACCTCTTTCAACAAAGACCCGTAATTCCTGAAAACTAATGTCTTAGTAATTATGTTCAAGTTACACGCCTTTTAAAGGGCATGTAGTGATAGGACAAGGGTTGACAGTTTTAAACTGAAAGAGGTAAGGTTTAGACTGGATATTGAGAATAAATATTTTACCATGATGGTGGTGGAGCACTGGGACAGGTTGTCCCGAGAAACTGTGGCTGTACCATCTCTAGAAGCATTCAAGGTCAGGTTGGATGGGGCTTTGAGCAACCTGACACCTTCCACTGAAGGTGTCCCTGCCCAAGGCAGGAGGTTGGAACTAAATGAATTTTAAACTCCCTTCCAACCCAAAATGTTCCATGACAATAAAAAATGACAAAAAGTCTAAAAAGAATGATTATATAAAAACAGGAGTAACCAGACATTTTAAAAAGCTTATTATTTTGTTCTTATCTATTCAAACAAAGTTTTATCTGCTCTTAGTAATGACTTTCCAATTTCTTATAGTCCATATAAAAATGCATGTGCAACTCTTAACAGAAAAACCTGTTTCATTTGAAAGTAATTTTACAAATACAAGGACATTTACAATGGAAATCTGGATTTATGGCTTCTTGTAAGGCTGTATCAAATCTGTTGTTTGCTTCACTGGAGTGCACCTTTCACTGTAGATGCCTGTAGCTGTGTCTCTCTGTATATCCATGGGTTGGCCACACCCATGTGCTCCACTGGCCAAGACCACCCTTCTGATGAGAGATTGTTCTGTTTCCTTGCATGTGCTTTATTCACCCCCACAGCCAGCAGCAGGACACAGCTTTCAGTCATGCAATACCCTCAAGATGCCAGCGTGCTCCTCAACTCCACGGTGTGGATGCTGTGTGTGTTTGAGTACCCCAGGGAGGAGAACGAGAAGCCAGTCGTGTACTGGAGAAAAGGTCCTGACTGCCACCAGCAGCCAAGTCTCCAGCTGAGCCCCAGCACAGGTGGGGCACAGGTGCAGATCACAAAAAACATCCTCAGGGGATTCTCCATCTTAAAACTGAGCAACGTTGACCAGAGCACCAGTAACTCCTATTTCTGTGATGTGATGCTAACGCAGAAAACACAGAAAAAATGTGGAAATGGCACCAAACTGACTGTGCATGGTAAGGAGAGTTTGGGAGTGACAAAAAAGGGAGTGATAGAAAACACACTTAATGTGTGCAAGGTGAATTCAATTTTCCTTCAGCCTTACTGCCTTCTCTGCCACTGCTTGTGTCTGCCAAAAGAAGGGTGTAAAGGAGCAGTGTGCAGTCATATGAGTAGGGGAGGGTAGGTACAACTTTTGCTTAGTGCTAACTTTTTATACAGATGGACAGACTTCTCAGAGACAGTAAGTTTCTATGGATCTAAACCAGTTCAGTTCATTGTGCTGCAGAACAGTGACTATATATTTTATGAAATTCTAAATATTTATATATCAAAGTATATGACATCTGAATTTATGTATTTATTTTAATATTTTATCTTAATCTCCTCTGAAAACATTTGCTGAGTCTTTATGCCAAACTTAAAAACACCCAATCCAAGCCCCTGATAACCATTTTTATCATTTTCTTCAGTCTTTATAAACAAATGGTCTCTTGAAAAGTGCAGTTTGGGCTTTCTCTTCCAGTTTGTCAAAAGATGTATAGTAAATTCACACAGGAGTGTGAGTGTGAGAAGTAGAGATACGTGGAAGCAGAGTTCTCTTTCCGTTTGATGGTAATTTGTTTTTCAATAATTTATAACTTTTCCCCGTTTTCTAATTACAAATTGAATTTCCAGAATTCTACTGAGCATATGGCCTCAGTGACTGATATAGACTATTTCACATGAGCCAAATTTTCTTGATGTGAACTTTTGAGAAAATCATGTTAGCAAGTGCAAAAATGCCACAAAGCATTTTCTCATTCCAGATTTCACATTGTGTATTTAACAATTCAACAATTGTATTTAACAATTGTCCAACAATTCTTCAGAGTTCCTAAAAAACAGTCAAGGAAATTCCATTGACAATTGCACCATACGCATATGTTAGCTTTAGCCTGAAGAAAAAAAAAGGAAGAAAAAGTTGCCTGAGACCTGGTAAGAGAACTGTCATTTACATTGCCTGTCGTACATAACAGATGTTTTCAGATATCCCACTTCTGCTAAACAGAGAATCTTATTTACTTTCCATTGCATAAGTAATTTGCGATAGGTTCAAAAATCTCATGTCTGGAGTAAAGAGAGAAGCTTTACTCCTGATAAAAGAGTAAAAGAAGATGTGATGAAGACAATTGTCCTTTTTGTCAATTCTCACTAATTCTTCAAATTAAATCTTATCAGAAAAACATTTTCTTTTCTATTTAAAATACCTAATTTTCTTTCTCTTAGTTCCAGATCTGAAATGCAAAGACTGTACAACATCAGATAAGATCTGGTGGGGTTGGCTCCTTCTTCTTGGATATACCATCTTTGTCACCACAGTTATCATAGTTTTTGGTGTAAGTAATAATTTCAAAAACAACTAATACAAACCTAAAGATAGATAGTGTCCTCTGATGAAAAGAAACAATAAGCAAATTAACCTGAATATTCACCTGTGATAAAGTAAAAAGTCCCTCTATTTTCTGTTAACTGAAGAGTCAAGAGGTATAGCCCCCACCCTGTTTTGAGGACCTGGCCATAAAAAAAAAAAGGAAGCTGTGACATACAAATAAATTACAAGGGGTTTTTCTCTGAGCTTGCTGAAAACAGGGAAGCTATTTTCTATGTTGCTGGCTGATCTTGTCACTTTTACCTGGAAACAAAAGAGAAAACGAATGCCTAAAGTGATTAGTAGTTTGAAACACATCCTGCTTGTTTCATGCTTCTGAACACCAGCCCCTAATTTTATGAGCTCCTCTGGACACACATCACTGTCTGCTCATCTTTTGTCTTACTTATATTCTGTCCAACCAACCAGTCATGCCAGGGCTTTTTGCCCAACCCCACCCACTGGTTGGTTTGGGCCACTGCTGGACATTTACCTGGCCAGCAGGGTAGCACCCTGACAGCTGGAACACTTGGAAAGACTTTTGCAAGAGAACAAGAAAACATTTGTTTGTATATACAAAAATATGTAAACCTAGGGTGAGTTTGTATGCTTCCCAGTAGCTCTTCCAACTCTATAGAGATGAATCTTTCAGAAATCCAAATCCTGCCTGAAAGGCAGGATTTCCTTCACTGTTCTGTCTATCTCAGCTTGTGCTGCTTAAAGGTACTGCTATTTCAGTGTTACTGAATCTGGTATTATGGCAACCATTCTCTCTCTGCTGATACTGCTAGACAACCAAGTACTTCATCATCACATAAGACTCAGCACCAGAGACAAAAGTTACAAGAATTACAAAGACATTTACGGTATCTGGTTGCCCTTCTAGGTCAAGGTTTAGGTTTTGTTTTCTTTAACAACCAGTTGTTAAGTACCATTACCTCAAAGCCACAACAAAACGAGAAGTGTTCACAGAACTCAGGGAATAGGAGACAAGATATGAGTATTGAGTGGGACAGTGAACTCGTGCCAGAGAGATGTGGTAAGGAGTCAAACCTTGCTAAAATACAGCAGCAGCACAAGCCTGGCAAAGGATGTATTGCATCTGAATATACATGGTGAGCCAACCAAGTCTCCTAAAATTAATCACTATGAGCACAATTAGCAAGCAGCAGCAGTAAACGGATGGAGTTTGCTTTCTTGATAGCAGTCCAAATAGTGCTATTTTGGATTTGTGGTTAAAACAGTGTTGATACCACAGCAGTGATTTGGCAGAGCAGTGCTTGAATGGCAGTAAGGCTTTCTCTGCTTCTCACTCTGCTGCCCAAAGAGGAGGCTGAGAGTGGGCAAGAGATGCCCAGCAATAAAAGCTGCAGTAGGAAAGGTGCTTTTGAGCCATCTATTGCTCAGAGACTTCCTGGACATTGTTTTGCTGGATGGAGGTGGTGAGTGATTTCCCCTGCATCACTTGTGGGGGTTTTTTGTTGTTTTGTTTGTTAGGTTTTTGGCTTTCTTATTTTTTCCCCTCCCCTTCATCTGTTAGATTGGCGTTGTATTGACACATGAGTTTCTTCGGTTTTGTTCTTCATATTCTCTCCCCAGTCCCAGTCTGGGAATGGGGAAGTGAGCAAGCAAGCCACTCTGCAGATGCTTGCCTGCTGGCTGGGCTAAACCTACTGCATAGAACAACACTGAAATTTATAAAGTTAGGAACTTTTAAAGGTCATTTCTTTACTAATTGAAAAATGTTTCCAGTCATGAAAATGTACATTGTGTCAAAACCAGAGTGTAAAGGAATGAAAGTGGGACTGGGTGACTCAAAGGTCCTTTGGCCCTTACAGTCCACGGCTTAAATCCAGTGTGTCATGGCTGGTTAAAGACAGCTTCTGTACACACCTCAGAACAAGTCTGACCCGCCTCTTCAGAGTCTAAATCTCACTCAGCTGTTCCCTTGCTTCTTACTTCTGCCAAACTCTCTCAGGGCTTCCAAGTCTAGAGTAGGACACAGCAAGGACTAACCCAACAACACCTGTGCCTGACAACTGCATCATTACAAGTGTTCATTTGGGGATCCTCCCCAAAAGAAGACATCTATCTCCAAAAAACCCTGTCTGTACTACCTAAGAATGAATGAAAATCTCTCTCTCCCACGCCCTATATTTTTTTTAAATAACAGCACATAAGTATCTTGAAGGGTAATACTGGAAAATGGAGAAGCATTACATGAAACCACTTTCAACCCATTTCTTGCATACAATATGAATCACCCTTACCCTGCTACCTACAAAGGCCTAGAATTCATCATACAAGATGCGAATTAAATGAAATTAATTAATCCAACACTGTAAGATATTAATTCTAAATAACTTTAAACCAAAATGTACCATAATTATTCTGCTCTATCATAATGGCCTACATCTGGCCATTTTCCACTTTTTTATTAAGTTAGAACCAAATAAGCTATAAAACAATAACTACATAGGTACTTATAACTTAGCTTACATATTACTAACATTTTTACTACTAAAAATAATAGCTATTAATAGTCTATGAAAATTCATGAAGGCGTATTTAAAATTATTTCTCATATTTCATTTTGACTGCAACATCCATAACAACTTTTAAACCAATTCAGAATAAATACAGGACTGATATCCCAGTGAAGCTAGCCATCAGTTCTCCAAACTGATGAGGTATCTGATGGAAATATTTTTACTGCTTAATAATATATGTTGGTGTGCCTATTATAACAGATTCACCAGTGCCATACAAAGTGCAAGAAGAAGTTGAGAAATACATATAGCAGCTCTACCATGCAAAGTGAATGGATTTACGACCAGCCATCAAGACCAGTTAATAATGGATTTAGTCAAGAATATGAAGATATGTCAGTAATAAGAACTCTATGTGACACTGGAAGAGAGATGATGTGAAGAAGAAAGGGCGTGCAGTTGTAACTAAGATATGAACATGTGTGATGCTACTTCTATCAAGGTAGAAAAGAAATACACAAACAAATCTCTCCATTAACCTGGAATGCTTTTTGTTCATGCAGTTATTTCAAGTTAAAGAAGCTTGTAGTCCACACAGCTACAAACTAAATGAGCATTAACATATGTAACTATCATCAAAATACTGTTAAAGCTAAAGGTATTCAAACTCCTTTTCAATGCCAACATATCTGACCATGTATATCGGGTTTTTTATACTTCAAACAAAAGCACACAGTTACAATTTTGTTTTAACCCAGGTTAAGGCAGCTTCTTTGCTTGAAAAATGCAATTCTGTAAACCAGTATCTGCCGACTGTAATGACAGATTGTCAGAAAGGAATTCCTCACATGCTCCCAGGGCACTGTCTGACATTATTTCTAACTCTTTTCATATCCCCCACATTTACAAATCCCTGCAATTCCTTCCACTCTTAGCTATTTAGCCATCTATGCCATCTTGCAATGCACATTTTCATTCCAACATAAAATACCTAATGTCATTTTAAAAGTCATAGCTTATATGTTTTTCAAAGAAATATTAATTACCAAAATAATCTTGACAGGTAGATAGGCTACATGGTTTACTGCTGTAGGGCTTATGCCATATCCGGGACTGTAACAGAAATTATTTGAATTAAAAATGTGTATTTTAAACTTGTCTTAAAGTGCTTAGAATATTTGTGTAATCTAAGGAAATAACATTACAACTAAGATGCATAGAAAGAGATTATCATAATTTGCATAGTACTTGAAGAAATGCAGTCTTGACATAGTTAAATATGTGTGACCTGAAGGAAATGAATTTTTATCACAGTCGAATAATACAAGCCGAACACTATGTTTCAAAGTTGCTTACAACTGTAGATATGTGAAAGGAAACAGTTAATAGAATAAAATGAGTGGTTACAGCCTTATACTTTAATTGTGCTGTAAGAACTGATAAGCGCTGCTCGCTGGATTCAGCTTCATCTCTAGCCTTTTTTTCTGAAATTCTGCCTTTCTGTAACAGTAAAATGCCAAATAATTTAAAGAAATTTATCTGAGCATTTGTTTCCTTTTGGTCAAAGTGCTGGCTACCACACTTAGACAAAGTGAGATGTGTCTTTCAGAGGGAAAGATAGACTGCAAGCATTCAGATAGGGAAGAACAGTCATGAAGTATCATTTGAAAAATTATTGTTGTTATTATTTGGACATTGGGAAGTAAATAATGATTTTCCCTCCTTCTCTATCTAAACTGGGAACTGACTCTATTTCCAGTCATACATATTCAGGTTTCCAGAGTCAGTAAACCCAGTTTTAATTGTTGATGTAAATATGTAGTTCATTTCTTTTCCAGCAAAACTTCTCTCTTCAGAAGCACTTCAGCTATCCTATTCTGAAACTCTATAAAAAATTAAATCCTTATTGTATATAATACATGCCTAACTTTTAGTTTTAAAGGTAAAATTATAAATTGGCTTAAATATTAAGGGGTTAAATGCACTGAATGTTTATATATTTAGCATAGAGCTTTTAGGACGGATATAGCCATTCCACCATTTTAGATGTGAGGTGTGAAGTCTGTCTGAGCCACAGATGCAGTTCTTTGAAGAAAAGAACTGAAGGCAGCAGTCACTGAACCAAAGTCACCTCCAACTACACAAAGCACAAAGAGCTCAATGCCTTCAGCAAAGCCTTTCAGCTCTGACATTTTGTCAACAAGAGTTCATAGCTAATCCAGCACACAACTAGAAAGTGCATTTAAAAAGCATCTAATTCAGATAACTCATATACCTAAATTGGGCTCTTTTCTTTCCACTTGATAACACTGCCTCCACTTCTGATCAAATGAAGACCCTTCAAATGAAGGTCAGTGTGATTTCTGCAGTTTTTCACATGTTTCTCAGAAACAGCTGAAAGTTGCTTGGAAAGAAGTTGGATATAAACTTCCACTGTGAAAGGTTAAAAATTCAGCAAGTTCTGCAGAACTGAAAAAACTTAATACATAATATGCTCTATCATCTAACACCAACAGCAAAGACGTTACTTGTTATGTTCCAGTCAACAACATATGTTCCATGGATTTTCATGGAAGCCTACCACAGAATGAAACATCAGGACTGAATTCAGAATGAATTTAGAACACAAATTCTTAATATTAGATGTGTGAAATATCCTTTTTTAAACTTATGCTTTTTTTAAAAAATTGCATATTGTAGTGTTAAGAACATTAATATTTATATAAAATACAGATGGACTGCATTAAGTCAAAGAATCACAGAACCACTGGTTAGAGAGCACTTCTGAAGATCATATATTCCAACACCCATATTCAAGAGAGAACAGATTGGTCAAGACCTTGTCCAGATGGCTTTTGAGTATCTCCAAGGAAGGAGACTTTCCTGATATTCTGATGGACTGCCTTGTGTTTCATATTGTGGCTATTGCCTCTGATCCTGTCCCTGGGCACCACTGGACAGAGCCTGGCTCTGTCATCCACAGCTATTTATACAAACTGCTAAGATCCTGATCCTAGGATCCCCTGATCCTTCTCTTCTCCAGGGTACACAATCACAACTCTCCCAGGCTCTCTAGTCCTTAATCATCTTCATGGGCTTGCAGATGACTCACTCCAGAAAGTCCATAATATTCCTATCCTGGGGAACCCAGAACTGAGAATGCTTTCCAGATCTAGTCCAGCATCTTCTGAGTACACAGAAAGAACCTTCATCCTTGAACTGCTGGAATGCTCTGCCTAATGCTGGGCAGGGTGCTGTTGGATGCCTTTGCCATGAAAGCATATTGCTGGCTCATGGTCTATTTGTTGTCCCTCAAGTACCCCCATAGGGGTACATCTGTGCAAAGCAGATGCAGGAACTTGCCCATTTCTTTGATGAACCTGAGAGATACTCTTCTATTATTTAACACACCCTCAGCTAGATTTCAACAGTAATTACAAATTTCAAGATGCATTCTGTGGAAAACTGGACAGAAAACACTTCATTGGACCCCAGAAAAATATATATAATAATAGCATGTATGCCATCGTTTCCTTAGAGAAGTGAAAGAAACTGAAAAAAAGGATTGAAATTAATGTTCATAAGAAGAGTGAGATAGGAGAAATGATGGGTATTGATATGCATATGAAGAACTTCTCTTGAAGAAATAACATGCTTGTCCAGGCATCAAATATCCGTAGAAGTACCTACATCTGGATGATGAGCATTACTGTTTAGCCTAGTACTCCCAGCCAATTACTATTTTTATTAAATAACAAAGTAGCTGTTGTATATTTTTTAGCAATCTTTATTTCCAACCTCTACGTATCAACAAAGGTGACCAAAGTTTTCAAGGTCAGAATAGAGTTCAGAGTCTTTTAGGAAAACAGAGGACTTAGAAAATATAGAATCATTGCATTTCTGAATTATGGAAAATTATGAAATCCAAAAATAAAACATTTTCTTAGGATTTGTATGTCCTACCTGTTTAAACACATTTCAGAGTACATAAACACAAAAAAGTACCTTAGCATATCCTTAGCATAATCTGAAGAAATATCAGCACAGATATGAACATCTGCTTTGTAATAAAAAATATTTTCATTCTCATGAGAAAAATATTACTTTAGCCTGTCTCATCTTCTAGATTTGACTGTGCTTGTACTAATGATTTTCAAAAGAATTCACGAAATCTGAATGAAAAAAACAAACAAACCAAAACAATGGTTTCCCAGACAACACAGCCAGCAGAACTACTAACGTTTCAGCAAAACCAGAACCTTCTACTTAAATTTTAAGTATTGTTTGCAATCATCTTCATTGCAACACTTATCAACAGCACCATGGTACAAAGTAGGTACAAATTTTTGCAACTTTCATCTCCTTCAGCTTTTTAAGGTATTAGTAACTTCTTAAAAAAATAGTTATGCAGCCTATTTGTGTAGCAATTCCAGCAGAAGACAAAATTTTGTTGAGTATAGTTTTTGCCTCCAGCCACACAAGGACTACACATCAAAACACATCTAAAAGAAGAGAAGTAACAGAATCTATCTAGGAAGCATTCTTGAAATTAAAAATCCAGTTATTTCATTGGGGTTTACTTTGACAAAGAGATCACAAACTGATTTTCAACTCCACTTGCTTAGGACCTGGTAAAGAGGACTCTAATATCTTAGGCTTTTGTGACAAAAATAAGGTGCCAAGGATTCTTTTTCAGCACATCTGATTTGTGACATTCTAACAGAACATTCCAGCTATTACTCAGGATATCTAGCTAGGAAAGATCCATATCAACTGAAGATCTTGTGAAGTGGTAACAACCCCCTGAACTTCCTCCCTTCAAAAAGGATATTCATTCCCTGAAGAATACAACCATTGTAAATAGAAAACAAAACTAAGAGGATCTGATCTTGTTAGATTTCTCAGTTTCTCTGAGTGAAAATGAGCTGTTTCAACATTTCACCAGAATTGCAGGACAGTTATTACCATTGGATCAGACTTTGACCACAGCAGATCAGCATGAAAGAAAATTTTTTAATAGCATGATCTAGTACTGCAATTCATGCTGGAAGCTATCCTCTGTACAAATGAGGACACAAGTGGGCAACACACAGGTTACAAAGGTAACTTCTTTCAGTTTTACACGCGAAAATGCTATCCTAAGATCTGGAAGTCATAAGCTATCTTGTATATCACTATCACTGTATACAGAACCTCATGCATTTAGAAACAAATGCCATTCTAAAATGAATGCGAGGCACTTCACATCAGTCTTTTTTATTTATTTCATTACTAAAAACAGTAATAAAATAATTAAATCCCTGCACATGATTCCTAATGTGATCAATCTACATATTAATATAAATCTGGTGGTTATCTGCTGAGGAAGTTTTCAAACAGCTCTAAAAGATTTTATTTTTCTTAGCCATAGATTTTTCAGTTGTTTTTAGGAATTCTAAAATTTCATGCATGTTGTAGTGTGTTTCTGGTTAATGATATGTTCTGCCCAAGTTAATGGTTTAGTCCAAATGATACCCTCCCACCCACCTTGTCAACCTACCCTGAATTACCCTTCAATCCTATTTTGTGCCAACCTCCTGCTTGGAATTCCCCTTTGGAAATCCCCTAAAAACTGAAGGTCTCATTAGTCCATGTGACCCAGTTTCTTCCCCCTTCCTCCCTTATTGGATGATGCTTTTGTGAACCCTGCCTTGACCCCTCCCCAGAATTTCTCTGATTTGCTGATGATTTGTACCCTCCCCATATTTCAACTGTTGCACCCTTGAGTTTTTGTCTTTTGCCCCCGAATTCCCCAAAGTAATAAATCCTCTTTATCCTAGAAAAAGACCTCCCCCTCCCCCTTGCCTCCTCAGAGTGCAAATTGACAGCAGAACAGCTGTAGAGAAGTTGCTCTAGCCACACCTCAGGTTATCTGCTCCCGGGGTGTGACCCACCCTGAGCACGGGGCTGTAGTGGCAAAGAGTGAAGCTCTGGCCCATGTGTCACATACATGCTTGATTCAACCACCAATTTTAACTTTTTTTCCCCACTTATTAATAAATAAACTTAAGCCCCACACTTATAAACCAAATACTCTTTGCTTTTACATAAACGGTTGCAGATTTTAGCATTTGGGCATTGAGACTGGAAATCTTGAACTTAAGGTAGTCAATAAAACGTGAATGTTAAAATAACAAGATATGTGAATCTGAGTTCATTACACACTGACTCTCATCAACTACTCTCCAGCAGACTGATAGTAGATAATCAGATCATTACAGCATTCCAAGACACTTGTAAATAAACTCTTTACAAACGTTTCAAGAAAATATATTTATTCAGTTTTGGCAGAGGAAACAAACATAATAAATATTACAATTTTTACACCCTTCTTTACAAGTTATTTTTATATCATAGTTCTGCTAAAAAAATTCAGGTAGTATTTAAAATTTTAAAAGAAAACATGCACTGAAAAATAAGTTTTAACGTGAAAAAATACGCAAGAGTGCAAATGTTTTATTTTCTAGTGGCTAGTACTTAATTTTCAACTCCTTTAGAACAGTGCAAGTTATATTTTAGTTCAGTAACACTGCGAGCATCCAATTAATATGCAGAACTGATATGCAGAATTCTGTTAAATGAATAATACAGACTGCAATTTTTCATGATATAACATCAATTCTCCTCTCAAATAACAATGAAAAAGTTTTCCAAATTTCTGTAATTATGACAACACTTTTTACAAGCTTTTTACAAATCCTGCACTCAAGTCCCCAGCTGAAGCAAAATGAATTGAAGTGGAACCTCCTCAAAACAAGACATTCAGCAGGCACATCCAACTCCCATTCTGACATGTTTATACAGCTCTGTGGAGTGCAACTGATACTTCCTCAGCAGAAGCAGATTCAAGTCCCTTGGGATGTTTATTTTCATGAACAGGAACTGAGGTAGCAATCCCTGAGATTCTCTAGGATGGCTGTAGCTGTGTTTTGACAGCCATCATGCTTTGCTAATTTTCTATGAGCCGTCTACTCAAACCAGTTTTCTTTCAATAAAAAGCGTACAGCATCATCAAAGCCATTTTTGTACAACAATTCCATTTTCTCCTGGTCTGGTGGGAACAAAGCTTGATTGAGTCTTACTAGGTTGGCCAGAGACAGCTGCAACAGAGCAAGAAGCTGCAAATTAGTTTATTAATGCAACTTTTCTAGACATGACTGTTCTGTCATCTGTTTCATGGAGCATATGTAAAATGAAAAGACTGGCATGGCTGTGTCTACATTAGGAATTAACCACGTCCAGGGTCACTGCTGAGTGCCAGGACAAACTGGCAAAAACAGTGCACACAGAGTTAAACTCACAGCATCCAAGACAGACTGTCTGCCTGTAAAACTGTCCAAAGTTTCTGAAACACTTCAGCTTTGGAAACACTCCCAACACTGTCTCACAGAGTGGTAGCTGGCACGTGTTAAACTTGTGCAAGGAAATATTTTGACAACTTACTAGTGCAAACAACCACATTCTTGGGAACATTCCCAGGCAATGTTTAACATATGACTACACACGTAGCTTGTACTACGAACAAGTTAAGAACTACTCAGCATCTTAAGTGGTCACTCTGATCATGTAAAAAGATTTTGGAGCTTTATTCTTGAACACAGACTTTATAGAATTGTTTACAACAGACTAAAAATATAATTATATTTAATAATTTTCTGAACAATTTCTTTATATAATTAATACTTAGCTATTATTATAAACAATTTCGCAAAACAGTTATCATTATTTGAAGTAAGCAATTATTAAAATTCTGACAGATGGAGAGACAGAAAACTATTTGCATTCCAATATAGGTAAATAAAGGTGTACCACTCTTCAATTTATGCAATTACAATATTGCTGAAAGGGAATTATTCTTAGTAATCATTTTTATAGCCCTAAAAGCAGAGGTGCTTCAATTCGAATAGTTTAAAATGTCACTTGGGATTGTGCACAATTCTGCACATGACCCCAGAAGCAATGTAACAGTGCAATTTTCTGCCTCTAAACGAAAGTAATCAGCTTATTTTTCATCTTCTAGATATAGAACACTACCAAGAAATAGACAATGATTGCATATCTTTCCAAGATACATGAAATCAATAATTTCATCTTTTATGATCTTTACAAAGTACTAACATGCTTAATATCTCTCTGTGAAACATAAAGATTCAAAAACTGGTCCAATTGATAAAGGCATTACATAACACTAATTTTAGTAAAATTAAGACATTAAAAACTGCCTAGAAAGGAAGTTTTAAACTAATTAGTAATTATTATTCTTTCTTCCACATTCACCTTTCCTTGTGTTTAAGAAAAAGCTTAACCTCCATTTGCAAAACAGAAAATGCCAAAACTTTACATAAGCTGATATATAAGCACAAAATAGACTCTTAAATATGAACATAACTACAGAAGTACTTTTTAGTGATTTTAAGTAAATAAACAAGCAACTTACCATCATATCTTGTTTTGCTAATTTAACATACAGGTCCACACGCCCTTTATCTTCTGGACAGATATCTAACCGACCACTGAAAGGGGAAATTGTCACAGTTCTTCCAACAGGCAAGATAGGAAGGCCATTGGTAAGGCCACCATCAACCCACTTCTATGGGAAAACAGAAATATTTTCAAAGTTACATCAGTACAGTATGATTACAATGCAATACTTTACCCTTGCTGACTCTGCCTCATCCACTCTCCAAGAAAACTTACCAGTTTCCCTCAAAGAATACAATGAATAAGCTTCAGTAGGTGTCAAATATCAAGGAATTGAAATGTACAAACAGAGATTTGAATCAATGAGCATTTGACACAATGTGCAAATCTGCATTTTCAAGCTACTTATAAGAATTTTCAGTTAATTAAAACATAAAATGCCCCATATGGAATTTTTCTCAACACATACATATAAAGACAAGAGTGTTAATATTACACATAAACCATAGCAGGTAACATATACTCCTCTAGAACATTATTCTGATTGACAACAGAAGCTGTACAATCTGTATGTGCAGGTACTCTAGAAGTGCAACCACAAATGACTCCTCTCCTCTTCTGTGATTTTTCTTCCAGAACCTCATTTCTTCTTACATATGCTACACAAGACAGCAGTAGCTGGAAGGATAAAGATGGGAAGGAGCCAAACAACTATGACCTAAGAGGAAGCAGACCTAAGTCTTCTGCAGGAGTTGAGTATAGTGAAGAATGAGATCTAGGGGCCAAATTCCATCCCAATATAAACAGGACAGCTGTGACACCCCTTGTTAATGTATTATTATTACAAAATTCAACATCAGTCTGCTGGCTAGACAGATTCACTGACATCATACATGAAGTCTGCTGACCAGATGCATCTCACTGAACTTTATACATCTAAAGTCATTTAGTAATTCTACACTTCATTTATCATCAAGGGAGAGAAAACATTTCTAGCCTGGTGATTCATGTTATCCTAAAGTACAGGTTTATATCTCATTTTAATTGGGCAGAAAAAGTGCTTTTGTCTTCACTAATTATAAAGAAAAAAACATTAACTATGTAAGATGTAGACTAGTGCAGACATGCAAAGTCAGGTAAGCTGAAATACTGTAAGGAATAGTAAGATTCACCTCAGTGTTTCTTAGGAGTTTCACCTCCAGGATATCATCCTCAAGTTACATTAACGCAGACCACTAAGAAGAAATGGCAAATAGTACTTCAGCACCCATCAAGCAAAAGACTACTTTCCTGATGTAAGTGATGCTCTATCTGACCATCATAAATGGCAAAATAATGCCAGTTTTGCATCACAATTCTTCACAGAAACTTTATCAGAAAAATTTAAAAAAACAAACATCAACAACAACAATGAAACCAAAACCCAAATCAAAAAAATCACTCTCACAAAAAGTAAATTATTGGCTGTTGGAAAGAAACTAGCTCTCAGTGTAGGTACTGCTATACAGGAAACATTAACTTCAGTTACAGTGTTTGTTCCTCAGAAGCCCCTGAAATTCTCAGAGGTCATCACTTATATAGATGCCTCTAAGCTGTGTCCTTTACTCTCACTTAAAGCAAATCTTACTGTAATTTTACACAGATTTCTCCCAGTGGCACATTTGACTTCCCCTGTGAACTCCTGTACCTGGTGATATGTTGAATTATTCTTTAACACATGGATACACAGCAAGGGTGTAGTGGTTGTATCTGTCCATCCTACCACCCATGTGTTTGTCTGCATATACAATCCCCCCATACCACTCTTTTCTTCACTCTCTCAGATCAGTTTTATGCTCCTGATCTCAAAAATTAAGCTACATAAATACTAACATTTAGTATTTTCTATGGCCCTTTTCATCCTATTATTTCATTATATGCTATAGCACCTGACCCTTGAAATTAGCTGATGTCAGTATCCACAATGTACCACTGAATTCCTTCACTCTGCACAAACATCAAATTTCTCAGAGGAGTGAGATAAATTCACCTTAGAAAAAGAGGTAAAAAAAAGAATAAAATTCTAGAATAATTTACAGCTACCTTTCAGATTTCTTAAACTCCCACTACAGCTTTGCTGTGAGTAAAGCTGAAACATTTCTAGAACCAAGGCATTTGTGTCTGTCTATAAATAATAATTTATTATTGATTTATGTGCAATGTTCCTTGGAGTACTAAATGTCTTTTTGTTGTATTTCCTGCAGTGAAAAGTACAGTAGAATCCCTGTGTAAGCCATGTCAAAGACACCAAAACAAATGACATTAGTGATATTTTTCACAAGTGTAACTTAGCACTTTTAAAACTTAAAAGTTCTCACATTTTTAAAAATTCAGATTATTTATTTTTTCCCTTCTCATCTTAAGTAACTTCAATATTTACCTGAAAATCAAAGCATTTACTAACGCATGGGCAATGCTGTTAATTTAGTATTATTTTCTGCAGATTCTGTTACTTTCTTTTGAGCATTTGAGAGAAACTGTTTGTCACTCAAAAATATTTTAGCTCTATAGTCCTTCATGTTTCCCAGTTGTAAAACATTTATAAAACATTTATTTGCTGCAAAAAGACAAGTGAAGCACCAGCTTCTCTTAATTTCACCAATCAATTCTTGAAAAATGCTTCTTAGTTGATGAGACAAATTCCTGGTAGCTTCTGAACAGATTTCACTAATACTCTAGAACAACGCAAAAACAAAGAAAGTTTTGAAATAACTTGCAATGAAAACCAAGCCAGACAATGAAATTAAGGCTTGACCTTACAGAACCTACTCATTTACCAGCAGATGGTTTTTACAAAGCTGTTCCATACAGTCACACCAACTACAGATTCATCAGAAGACACAGCCAACTCCATCATCTGCAGATCTTTATCTGTCTTGAAAACTAACCTTGTCAGAGACTCAAAGGACACCAAACCAAGTCAGAGAAAGATAATTTCACATGAAGCAAGTTTGCACTAGTGTTACTGGAAGCTTAGTTCCAGGATATCTGAAATCCCTAACCCTGGCAATAAACTAATTCAATCAGGTTAAGGCCATTAACAGACTTATAAATTCTCATGTCATCTTACAGTTTCTCTTTAGTCAGATTATTTTTCAGCTCATTAATCAGAAAACATACTATGAGCAGACTAATGTTCTGTCCATACTAACATGAAATTTAGCTTACTCACCCCAAGAGTCTAGCCTGCAAGCATGCATATTTACATGGAAACTTTCTACTGCCCTGTGAAGCCAAATGCTTCCCAAAAAATACTCTTCCTAAAAATAAAACTAAAGTGCAATGTATATTCCCGGGTTCAGTCTCTGTAGGCATATGGGCAGGCTAGCAACATGTTTGACTAATTAAGCAAAAGTGCACCATACTCACTTACTTAACAATGTGCACAATGGTAGCTGGTAACATAGCACAAGTAACACAGTGAAATACATTCTAGAAACAGTCCTCCATGACCTGGTGATGGGTGTGCAGGTGACACATGTAGCCCAGAGATAATCCGGATCAACTGCTCTTATGTACAGATAAGGCCAGTAGACTCAAGCAGCTAGCAGCAAGTAATCTTGATTCCATGCTGCCATAGACCCATGGCCTAAGGAATTTACCTCCTGAAACTAGGGTAAATGCAGACAGACAGAACCTGGTCTGTTAGATGAATCTTTCAGGAATCTTGGAATATGATGCTATATGATAGGTGACCTTGCAGAGCCAAATCCATATCCAATCCACCTACATGTCTGGGGCATGACAGTACATGCCACGTGTCCAGCATGTACACGTATACAGTATGTGCTTTGGGGCTCCTGCTACACAGCCACACTTCCTTACCCACTATTCCAAACCACAGAAGGGCTACTGCAAGTGACAGCTCTCACCCAGACCTCAACATCTGGGACTAAAGAATACAACTCAGAAGCATTTACAGGCAATAGTTTTATCAAAAAACATCCTCAAAAAACTCCCCAATCCACAAATGCACTGTTTTATAGAGTTTGAGAAAAGTCAGGGCAGACATGCAGAACTAATTCTACCAACAAGTAACAATAAATGAAAGCAACCTAATCCCAGAAACTGCCTTTTCTGGATCTCACTAAAGGAGAGCAGTAATGAGCTTTGGGAATGACAAGGTGTTTTCAAGTAACAGAAGAACCAGTTTCCATTGCTTTCATTGATTTAACTTTTGAATGCAAAAAATACTCAGGAATGAGAATTGTCCCCTAGAAAAAAGGATGCAGTAAAATACTAAAAGGCTAAAAAAAATAATCTAAAAGGGCTTAATTAAATATTACAATACCTATACAAATCATAATAGAACTGTTCATCCAGTAAAATGGGTTTAAGTAACTTTTGGACAAAGACAACTTTTCAATTTCTTAATTGAAAGAATACCACAGGAAATTTAATAATGATATTTTCTTCCTTTTAGCTAATGGCAGAATGAACCTAAAATAGCCATATATTCTCTTTGAAATTGCACAAGCAACATATAGACTCAATCAACAAAATTCCAGACCCTGGGAAGCTGCGAGCAGTCTCCATTTAACTCAAGCAGTCAAACAATACTGATTTAAACCCTTCCAGTATTTCTGCTGATACGTACTGCTGTATCTGTAATTCTAAAGCTGACAAGCTTTCTGATACAGTGACTACCTAGCTAGCAGCAAATACACATGGTTTTGTGGGGCTTTTTGGCGGGGGGGGTGTGAGGGTTATAAAAGTTCTAGAAGTATCATTTGTATAAATAGGGAACTGAAATATCACATATTTCTTATTGGAAGAAATAGCCATTTTCATGCTTTTGAAATTATTCTTGAAGCGTTACTATATTTATGTATGAAAGACAAAAAAGTTGTAGGAGCTAGATTGAGTAAAGACAACTGTAAAAAAGTTCTTATAAGAAATACTAAATATAACACTGAAGTTACTTTCCTTTAAGATGAAATAGTTATGCCATTAATGAACATAAAAAAAGAAAGTTCGCAGCTAATGAAAAATTACCTGTCCTTTAAATTCCACTGGCTTAATTCCTGCATACACTGGTATAAAACTACTTGCTAGCAGGACCTAGAAAGAAAGCAGAAAGAATAGAGAAAAAAATTTTAAAATGGCAACTAATAATTTAGAACCAATACATATATTCATACATGTTTACTAGTCAATATATTAGTTTTACATAAATCCATTGTCACCTCAAAATGTCTTCTTGTTGTGGTATGTCAAAATGCGATTAAAAAAATTATTCAATAGGGTTTGTTTTTCTATGTCTTGACAGTGAGAACTCTAAAAACAAAATACTAAAAATTAACTGAATTATTAATGTGATTCAAGAGTATGAACTTAGTTTTGCACAATGTGAGGTAAATCTATGGTTTCCAAGAAATTAAATATGCATATGATAAAAAAAAGCAGTATATTGTTAAAGAAAAAGCTGACCAAGTCATTCTGTTAGCATATTAATATAGTGTTTACTTTTCTAATAAATCAGATTTTCAAAGTTTCAAAAATACCATGAACATCCTGGAAATTCACATACGTATACCTTTACCCATGTTTGTATTTATATATTCAAGTATTAAGAAACTACTATTTCCTCCACTGTAAGGCTTCATTGCTGTCTATACCTGTTCCCGATTTTTATTTAAATTTTTTTAGACCAGGACACCTCTTCTATCATGTACAGCTGTGCACACACAAATACCTTTCTATCCATTCATGGCAATACCTAAGAGACAGTGTGGGTACCTCTGTACCTATGTATCCACCCATATACATATATATATATAAAAGCAATCAGTATTTCCAGAAGAAGTAAATGCATGGACAAAGTGCACCATGTCAGAATTTTTTATACAGCTAAATAGGGTGAATATGCACACGCTTGTGTGGTGGCATGGATCTTGGGGAACAAAAGCAGATCACAAACTGGTGCATACACTGGTGCATACACTGTGTGAAAGATGAACAGGTGCAGAAAAAAACCCACAATCCATAGAGATTATGGAAGAAAATGCCTGAGCTTTTTTGGCTGGACTTACATTTACTTTTACAAAATTTAAGCTATTTCAGTATTAAGCCCCTCTGCTCCCCTAACAAGTTTTCATTAAGATACATGAAGTCTTCGACTTCCACTTTGAGAACTGTTTTCCTGCCTATTTCTCTTCCTAGTGATGCAGACCTTTGAGCTCAGAAAAAAAGGCTCTCTCAAGTTTTCTAACATGAAACTGCAGCTACTTCTCTACCAAAAAGGCCTTTCGCTCACAAAAGCCTACGACAAGATTCCCAAGTTCCCAACAGCAGCTTCTTCCCCAGCCCAGCATCTTTTCTCCTCTCTTCCTCAACTGCATCTCATTGACTTTAGCCCTTTTAAACTAAGAGAAATGGAGAAGAAAGATTTAGTGAATGGAGTCAAAACAAGGTGAATCCTGCAAAGTTTGAGTTCTTTTCAAGAGAACTGAAGAAAGCAGTTGTTTTTCTTATAAAGTCACTGAGATCTCCACAGTGAGGAGAGGCAGGACAAGTTTGAAGAACAAACACTTTCAGTTTTTCCTACCACTAACAGACCAGTGTGGACTTCTAGGCACTGCCTTACTTTCCCAAACTAAATACACCAGTGGTCTGTGACTTGCTCCCTCACCAACATACAAACTGTGCCTCTCTCCTCTCTCACCTCCAGTTTAAGAACTGCAAGTCTAGGAATAGTGAACATGATTGTCTTCACATGTGGGAAGACTATTTCAAAAGTGGGAGATTATTAAATTAATAAATTATTAAATAGGCCTTTCCAAGTCCACAGGGAATAATAAAAAAGATAAAAGCTTAACATTGTAGCAACACACATTCAGTTTAGCCATTATGAAAACCTTTGGAACCATAATGCTTGTTTGTTAAGCATTGAAACCAAATCCATTTGAAGTTGATCGATTTCTGGTGGAGGTACAGACGTTTTGCTGCTTATAAAACAATCTGCCCAGCAGTGACTTTTCCATGCCTTGGCTGTAGGTCATGCCTACATGATATAATAAAGCAACCTAACAAGCTCTACCCCTCCCTGGTCCTGTGGCAGCCACCAGCATTCAGACAGCTGTACTCATGATACAGGCAGAGGTGAAGGCAGGCAAAAAACAGGTATAAGAAGCTGGACTGGAAGATCAGACAATATGAATGTATTTCAATGAGCAGCTATGTGTAATTTTATTACTATTATTCCAACTCACCCTACTGCTACGAT
The DNA here is from genome assembly GCA_037013685.1 of Acridotheres tristis. Lineage (NCBI taxonomy): Eukaryota > Metazoa > Chordata > Aves > Passeriformes > Sturnidae > Acridotheres > Acridotheres tristis. The sequence goes on from CM072884.1 coordinate 94,046,511, forward strand.
AGAGAACAAAAGAATAGAACAGAAATGGCTAAATCAATGAAAAAAATATTGAAATACTAGTAAAATGTACATATTTCCGAGGTCATCCTGATGCTTCTAATTGTCTCCAGGTTAGAAGATTTCACTGAGAAATCACAAAGAATAAAAATCTCCATGCTTGCTACCACTGCATACTATAGCTAAAAGTAACAGTGCATAATTTGAGATAAACTTTTCACATAATTATATTTGCATGATGAAATCCTGCAAATTTTGAGGACTGTTCATGTAGAATATAATAGGGTCATAAATTTTAAAAAATATACTTTAAAGGCAAACTCCCAATGCACACTCTGAAGTTCTGTTAACAAATGTCATTTTTTAAAAAGTGGCAACTATAAAGAATCTTTATTTGCTCTAAGCATCCACAAGGATAGAGAAAGTAGGAATTCCTTCTTATTCTATTTCCTCCTTTATTCTGCTATATCTTATTCTTGTCTTCCACTAAGATACAATCAATTACTAGAAAGAACATCTGCTTCACATGCATCTGAATTGCTCCTACCATCTCTTATCAGCTTATACATACAATCCTGATCCAAATTTAAAAGGCAGCATTCAGATGAAGAGAAGGGCATTGAAAGATATACTTTCCAGCTACAGTTAAAATGCAGTTTATATACAGTACTTAGCATTACATTGTAACTATTAACCACAAGCACTTGTAGGAATTGTTCCATTTTTTCAAACTTCTCTTACTCTCTTTTGTGATGAAACATAATGGTATCAGTGAAGTAAGAGATGTAAACATTTTTACAGCATCTTGAGATTCTCTACAGTGTTCTCATATACTGCAACAATTAGTTACCTCTTACTTTTAGAAACACTTTTTAGAAACGTTTGTAGAAATGCCTACAAAGTAGAACTTGAATAACCAATGAAGGAAACACACATAAATGCCAAATTAATTTTGGCAAAATTTATGAAGCTATAGGATCAAATTCTGCTTTAAACATTATTTATATGATGGTAATAGCACCACTGGGAGTAGAAGTGGTTACCTGAATAAACCAGATTTTACTGTACAATTAATAATATACTCTTAAGCCTTGAAGAAACTCCAGCATTTTTATTTACAACTTCCATATTTACCATTATTACCTTAATGAGGTCCTCCCTGGAGGGAAAACTTGAAACCAAGTGATTTTCCCCACTCTTTGAGTTAGTGACTGACACAAAGAGCCGGTTCTCAGCTATCTCATGAACATCAGAAGGAAGAATAGACTCTATGCCCTCCCTAGAGGAAAGAAAATGCTCAGCATTATTCACCACTATTATTTAAAAACCTTTCAAATGCACTAGGGGGGAGCACCCCACAGCACAGAAGAAATATGCACCGTGCAAATACACATTTGGAGAGCTTTTTAACACAAAAGTAATCTTACAGAAGTGTTAAGATAGGTACCTAAGTGTTTTCATAAAATCATAACCGGGCGTTACAGCACCAAAGTTCAATCTTCTGACTTCCTCTGCAAATCCATAGGCAAAGTGCTTACATTTCTGGAAATTAAAAACATAACTATTAAGGATGTTTAAGTGATGGGAAGCATGTTCAGCTGCAGTACCTAAAATATACTAGAAACTAAAGCTTTAATAAGAGAGTTATTAGATCAAACTGAAGGATTTTCCCATATATGCTTGGTTTGTAACAAGACATGCATAACAAAAATGTTGATCCTTTTCTAAGGATTAATTTGTAAGGAAAACAAAATTCCTAATGAAAAGAAAAATTATAAATTTTGAGGGTAGCACTTTAAAAACGAAGGAAAGTTAAAGGCTATTTTTCTTTGTATTACCACTGCTAAATAATCAGTTCCCTAGATCATGCCACTACAAGAACAATCATTTAGTTCAAAGTCTAAAGCCACCTCTTATTTTAAGGTCTACTTCAGAAGTTCAATCAAACACAAGTACCTTAAGATGCTTATAAGCAATAAACAAAAAAAAATTACAACAATTTCTTCTCACTAAAGCAAAAAACAAGCTACTAGCAAATACACATCTTTAATTAATAAAATACTATGGAAGTATTTAATGAATGGAAAACTATAATGGGCGACACAGGAAGAAAATACACTGCAGGAAAACAGGCAACAGATTCCTGCACAGAGAATATTTTACACAAGCTGAAATGCCCAGCATTAATGACTGCAGAAAAATAGCTTGAAGTGTGAGTCATAAGAACTCCAACGGGACAGTAAAGGAATTGGTATAATTTATTTTTCAGCCATAACATGCTGAAATAATGAATTATGATTGAGTGCTTAAGACTCTGTATTCAATATTTGTAATTCTTTTTTTATCCTTTCATGCAGGCTTTTCTAATGATTTTAGGGACTTTGGAAAAAAACTAAATTCAATCTTATGTAACCTTCTAAAATTGGTACTTTATAAATTCCCCCACATTCACCTATACAACCACATAAATAAAAGATAGTTTGGGTTTCCTGGATTGTTAGGTCCATGCATAAAGAACAAGTATGTTGCTAGTAACAAAATGAATGACTGAGTAACTAAGGAAAGGAAAGGAGAACAAAAAATGAGAGACATAAATGTATCCCATTGAGGAGGAGGATACAGCATCTATGGAAAGGAAAACAAGGAAGGAGGTGGGGTGAGGATTAACATGAGATCAGAGCCAGCTACTGAATTAAACTTCCTCTCATCACTTGTATGACAAAGCACTCATCTAAGTGAAAGGTAGAAATGTAGTTCTTGCATCCACCTTCCTTATATGGCCTTTGAATAAATCTATCAAAAAGTTCACTAAGAGGTTCACACCTCTTAAAGAAACTATTTGTGCTAGTTGGCCTCACATTAGTTAGATTTGCACCTTTACCCCATGAGATACTTGCCATTGCCAGCTGAAAGCCAATTAAAATATATAAGGCACATTCAGACACTTCTCTCTATAAATGCAGAAGAAATCCACAAAACCCCACACAGAAGCACGCCAGAAGTACTAGCTCTGTATCTAAGATGCTTAAATAAAGTTATGGGGAGCTAAGAGTACCAAACTAGGGAAATGACAGAAAACTACTTTCCATATTACAAGTGCTAAGAATGAACTGCACCTAGACTGTCAATTTCTGCTCTCAAAAGGGACTTCTTATGGCTATGAATTGTTTTAGAATCTGAGTGCTATAACCTTTAAACACACATCTACATTTTAAATAATGACTGAGGCCATGTTTAGAAATTTTAACTATTTGTATTAAGCAAACTTGATATCAAACATGATCAAGGAAATTTTAAAATAGTTATCTATAACTAAATAAGCCTACTTAGAACTCTCAAGTCCCACACATTTACGAACAGTGACAAAAATCTAATATATGCAGAAAAACATTTGGAAACTGCCTTAGAACAGCAACAGTCAAAACAATAAATTTTCAATATTACATTCTCTCCAAGATAAGGACATGTTGCATTACAGCTTGGAGACTAGGAGATGTAGAAAGTCCTAATTATGGCTTATCTAACATTGCCATCTCTGGAGGGAGAGGGGGAAAAAGCAAAAAAAAAAGAATTAACTGATTAGGACCTACGTCTGTGGATACAAAATAGTTCAAGCTAGAAATGTAGTAAAGATAATAATATCATTATCCTAATGAGAAAAGTTAATTCTATTCAGTACAGAATGCTGTCTTTACTTAAATTCCATGAGAATTAGAATTATTCCCACTGACAAAAGAACTCTCAGTTTTCCATTTAAACAATATAACAGAATAAGTAAAAAGTACACGAAAATAAAAGGACTAGAAAAGTTCATGAAGCTTTCCTTAGTTTACAATAACATGACATACTTTCAAGGAAAAATACAACAGATTCAATGTAATATAAACTCAGTTTCCACAAACAAAAAATAAAAATTGTTTTAATATTTTTACTTAGAAAGATCTTTGTAAGTTGGACCAGGATGAGAACAAGGGCTCATACCCATGGTCTGCAATAAGCAGAAAAATTTCCTTGGGCTAACAAAGGGCTGCTATGCTCACCACAAAGGAAATTAAAGTCAGAGGTACACATTATACCAGGCAAACTTGAAACTGAACTACCAGTCAGAGGTGACAGAAGGGGAGCAATGCCTGCACAGAATACAACGAGGTTCTCTCCACAACAGAGTGCAACTTGCCTAATACCAAGTCATATAAAGAATGCTCACAGGGGAGTGGGGTGGGGGAAAGAAGCCAGGGAAAAACCTACTGCTGAAAGCAACAGCTACATAGTTAATGCTGCAAGCTGAGTTCATATCCCAGCAGAAACAACCAACAAACAGAATATCAGTGGCAAAGTGGCATTTGGCTGAGACTATTATTTGAATCAAATGAAGTGAAATAAGCAAGGCCTGGAGAAAGATATCAAATGCTCACTTGGAATTAAACGTAAGCGTAACTCTAGACCAAAAAATCTAACCTAGCCTGTTTTCCCCACAATAGTTAAAAGTATTAAAGAAATACGAACATTTTGGCAATGCCTGGTCCTCCATATTTTTTAAGGCAAAGTCACTACAGCCAGTTCAGGATGGCAAAGCAACCTGTGGGGGGGGAAAACCAAGAAGACACCAAAAAAATCCCTAATGCTCTCCACAGTATCTGTAACATTATAATTTAATGTTAAATATTGTAATTAACATTATAATTACCGATAATCTCTGCATGACACCATATCCTAGGTGGGAAAGGAGGCATCTCTGGAGATGGAACAACCCAGACACGTGTCAGAACAGAATGCTGTGAGAGTTAATCCTACTGGGTGCTCTTAAGGCATGGGCTGCACTGAGTCTAAAGGAGATGCAAAAGCCTTTAACGTCGTTCAGTGGAGCACAGGCGGCAAGAAAAAGATCTGAGCAGGTGGGAGCTGTTTATGAAGAAATACTCCATTTACCATTTTCATTTCCTTTCAGAAAAGGTTAAAAGGGTGGTGCTATGCACTTGCTTAACAAAGCCTATCTATCTCTAGCCAATAGAATAATGATTCACTTTATAATGTACCATCATTAAGTAAATATCTATTTTGGTATATTAAAGTATACCTGTTGACTACAAATCAAGATTCAGACACATATGATTTGTGTGCTTAAAATGTAAGGTTCAAATGAAATATTTTTATCATTAACATTTTTGCTCATGAGTCACAGATGCAGTTAATGAAAACGATTCAAGCGTCCTGCTCCTAGCACGTAACAAGAAGAAAAAAACAAGACACAAAACATTTTAATAAACTTAATGTAAGATGATTACATAAAAAAATGTCCTTTGGAAATAATCATGGCCTATACCTACGAGTTTATTAATTTACCTCTATATTTTCTGGCACTGCTAACAAGACAGCGGCAGCCAGAGATCCCGCAGAAGCTCCAGCAAAAGCTTTCACATCTCTCAGTAACTTCTTACCATGCCTGTGAAAAGCAGCTGCTGCCCCCAAGTGGTAAATGCCCAGAAAGCCACAAGCTGCAAAGGACAGGTTGATGGGTTTCATTTGGGCTGTGGAAATAGCGTGTCACCGTCAGAAAAAAATTGTCTTGCAATACACATTTATTCTTTTTGCATAACATACTCTAACTATATTAAAAAACGCAAGTTATTTGAGAACAGTAAAAGCTTTTGATTACTAAGTACATCACATAATCAGCAGTTAATTTAGCACTTCCAAAACTGAAAACAACTCTAAATAATCCTTAGCATAATTTTTAAATTAATCAAAAATATATAACTTCATATACAATATAACTACATATTTTCACCTCATTTGTCGAAGAGTAGCTACACAAAAGTCATTAAAGAATACCTTTAGAAGAACATTGTTAGCCACCTTTATCAAAAAAATCAAATTAATTATAAACTGCTGGTTGCTGTCTCATCAGGCAGTGACAGGACTGGAAAAATGGATTCAAATTGAGAGAAAGTTAAGACTGGGTATTTGGAAAAAATTCTTTACTGTGAGGGTGGTGAGGCACTGGAACAGGTTGCCCAGAGATGCTATGGATGCCCCATCTCTGGCAGTGCTCGTGGCCAGGCTGGATAGAGCTCCGAGCAGCCTGGCCTCGTGGCAGGTTCCCTGCCCACTGCAGGGGCTTGGAACGACACGATCTTTAAGGTGCCTCACAGTCCAGGGCATCCCATGATTCTGTGATCATACTTCCCCCTTACAGAAGCAGAGCCTTGAATCCATTATCATTCCCTAAGAGAGGAACTAATTTGCTTACTAGAATTATTAATAGACAAAACTTTAAAGTAATTACTAGTTTATAAAAGAAAAACACAAAACATATTGTCACTACTGTTAAAATAAGGAGAAAAAAAAAAAAAGTAAAATACAAAGCACTAAAGGCAGGAAATTACACACACATCCAAAGATGGGTAGAAATTTAAAATTAACCAAAAAAATCCAAAAATGGGAAGCATTAAGTCCGGATTATTAGGGATAGTAATTTAAATAAACAAAATTGAATGCCGTACAATTTATTAGCTCTTCTCTTTCTGCAAATAACTGCATCATGAAAGGAAGGTATTCCACAGATTGCATTTTACAGATGGAAGACATATTGTACACATTATCTTGGTATAGAATTAAAAATAACCCCCTACTGTACTTGGGTACATCTCAATATGAATGGGAATAAAAACCAGAAACTTTTATATCCATCCTGCTGAAGAGAGGCAAACATACACAGCACCGCATTTTTGTTAAAGATACCTCTTCATTTCTGAAATGGGAAGGGCAGGAAAGATGAGAATAAGAAACAGCTTTCAAAACCGTTAGATAAGAAGACATGCTAAACCCAACAGCTTTACCCACAGCATGATTAAAATCAGACCTAATGATCTGACCAGGTTTGCTATTTTACTGAGAGACAGCATCTCATAGTGCCAGGGAATATTTGGTGCACCAGTCAGTCTGCTAAAACATGCAGTTTACCAAATGGGCTGGAAATGCTTCCATATTCTCTTGGAAGTAGGAATACCTGTAACAAATCCAATGCATTTTTACTCATAGAAAGTACTAGAGGTTGGCTCTTTCTCTGACAATATGAGAGAAAGGCATTTAGAATGAAGCAAGTGATAAACTGATTTAATATTTTTGAAAAAAATGGTATTTTCATTTAAGGAAAAGCCAAGTGTATTGAAGAGAAGGTAAAAAATCTTTACTCAAAATGTTACTGGAAAACAACAAACACAACTCTACTTTGATTTTCTTTTAATAGAGCAGAAGAAAACTAAAACAGTCTTTGAAGTATGATGTCACAATGTGCTTCATTTCAGGATTGTTAAACTCTTGGGAGTTTAACCAGCTGCTGCAGCTGTCTCCATATCTTCTACAAATTAGGAGCAAAGATTCATTTGCATCACAGGCCACTCGACAAAAAGGTGAAGCTGGTTTAAGCAGCTGCATTCTTATGTAGGAATAGAAGAATCAACTCCCATTTCTCCCATTTCTGCTAATATGAAGCACTATATGAAAGATTATGTTTATATAGCTGATTGATCAAAAAGTATGCAAAGTATGAGTTCAAAAATCCAAAGAATTACATGTAAAGGACCTATGAAATTTAACTAAGAAATGGAAGTGTAAGATAATAAGGTTATGTAAATTAAAATAAGTATATGGATGCTTATGTACATGTATACACACATTTAAACGTTTTACAAGGCTCATACTCCAGAAACTATCCCTCTCTGCTAGAAAAACAATTAAATGTTCACAAATAAAAGAGAACCACAAAGAGTATCTAAAGCATGGTTACAGTAAAAAACTTCAGATTAAAAGGTTTTATTAAAAAGAAAAATTCCCTACAAATGTGGAAGAAAAATCACACTTCATTGTATAAAGAAGTGGCTGCTACATTTTCTCTAAAGCAAAAACAGAAAAGGACGCTATGTGAACTGAGAAAACTATTTGAATCTCAGATCAAAAACTACTGAACATATGTGACTAAAGTCAGATAGTCATACCTCCTCTTACACACCTTCATGAGGAAATTGTAGTTTCTTAGACAAGCTTTAGTCCTGTCTATCAGCTACTCGGAGTAACCACTACCCTCTTTCGAATGTCTGGATACACGGCATTCACTCTTTCATGTGAGTTAGTTTTTAACACTTAGACCCCACACTTTTCTGCCTCCTTCATTTCCCTACCCAAGTGAACAGAAAAGAGAGATTATTGAATGAGTATTCACATCAGTTGCTTGACTGACAAAAGGATTCAGTGAGAGAAGAACACACAAGAAGAAAAAACAGCGTTAAGATTTCAAGGAATTTCAAGGAATACTGTTCAAGAATGCTGCTAGTCTCACACTCTGTGAAGAGTAAATGATTTCAAATCCAAAAAAATTAAAGTAATACAACATAAAAATAAGGTAATTATTTTTTACTTTTAGTGAACAGAAGTACTTAACTCACTGGTTGTATGGCATGCAATACAACAGTTTTACAGATTCCACAAGAGAACCTCAAATTAGGAGTAGCAACAGCATAGCTGCGTTACCCAAACACTTCATTTCTATTAATTAGGATCAATTCCTGAAGTATTTGTCATATACACAAAAAATTTTAAAATTCCTCAGTACAAATGTTAATTGGCAGATTACATTCATCCTCAAATGACAGATTCACTGCTTACATCTAGCTGCATGACTGAGAAATGGGGTATGCACATACATCTATCAACCCTCTAAGTGAGCAAATAATAAGAAGGAAAAATCACTCAATCATAGAATCATTCAAGTGACTTCTTGCCCAATCTTCTTAAGCTTAAAACAGGGTCAGCTACCAGATCAAATTTGGTCAACTCAAGGCTTTACCTGGTTGTTAATTTGAAAATCTTGTAATGTTTAGCTCCTAAGTGACATCTAGCGTTTGTCTGTTTCTGGGTGAAACAATCAGGTCTTTTTTCATTTGTTCAGAATATAAAATCAAAAGAGTATTGCAAATTCTCAGCATTACAAAGAAGAAACAGAACATTAATATCTTCAATCAGTACTATGCATCCACCTGCAGGAAAGTAGGTGGAACTGAGGCCTCTCCAACAAATCTGTAAAAAAGCACTTAACTTACAGAGGATGCAGATGACAAAGATAAAACAGATAAATAAGCATCATGGTTCGATAAGGAACTACTGCTCCACAGATACAGTTAAGCAATGTAGTTGCACCTTGCAAACGGATCTCCAAATAAGAGGAAAAGATAAGAAAGTATTTGTTAGATGAATGTCTTGTAAAATTAGGAAGGCAAGTAATAGGAAACCAGACACTTTCAAAAGAATTCTTGCAAATATATTACAGCATCACTCAATTTGCCAGATATAATGGTGTATTTCAGACAAAGAATGATTCAAAAATGTCTTTTGCTTTGATGATCTGCTAGATTGCTGCCTTTTTGATCAAAGAAGTATAGTATGATTATAAGAACTCCAAAGAGCAAACAGAATTTTAATTAAGTATGCATTATGACTATTCCCTGATAATTTCTTACGGAGTAACAGAAATAGGACATAGTCACATGTGGACACAAACCACTTTCTTCAGCTGCCAGAGCAGAGAGCAGAAATCTTGCTATGCTATCTTAGAAATAGTATGAAAAACCTGTTTCACAAGACTTCAAAACAAATATTATTAAAGAGTTTAACATAAATTGGTTTTTTAAGGATATTAAGGATATTAATACCTATTAACACAAAATTGTCATATTGGCATGTCTTAAGAAAATGTCTCAATAAACCTTGAAGATGCACAAGTACATTTCAGCTGGACAGTGCATATTATGTAGAGACATGATACAAACAGAGCAAACACTTCTGCCACTTCAAAAAATGTCATCTTACATGACATTATAAAATAATAATAAATAATAACATATAAAGATTTCAACTGGCCAAGGGGATAGAAATGCTTCTGTTGTCTACAAGAGAAAAAACAGATGCATAAGAAAAGATATGTACAAGAAGAACATTGGGGTTGTTCAATTTCATTATTTTGCAGATAATGCAGGATCATTCAGGAATAAACATCAATCTAAGTGTTCTCTTTGAAAGATTACCACATCTGCAGAAAAAAACCCAACCCACTGGTGATTAAAAGTCTACTGGAGGGTGGGGGCATTTCTGCTTACTCAGCAGTATCTCATCCATTTTGTAACGCAAACCTTTAAGACAATGCATGAAAGGAGACAAGGCTGTACTGAAAAATTATGATATAATACCACACAGCTTTCTGAGGACAGGTACTGTCTTCCTGATGGTCATGCATATGAAATAGCACAACAACAGGGCTGTTTCCTGAGCAATGTAATTACATAAACATTGTACCATCCCAGTGTCTTAACCTGTCATAACTACCTCCCTGTCATCCCACTTGTAAACAGAAGCTGGAAATGCCCAAAGCAACTGAATACAAACACCTTTACAAACAAAATCTAAATATACATAGAATGCAAATGACCAAGCACCCTGAAGCACGGAAGCTAAAATGCATGATGCATAACAGCACATTTGAGGATAAGTTATTAGCAAAGAGTGACAAAACAAGCAAAGTCACAGAAAAAACTGTTTAGCTCAGCAGCTCTGCTAAAATAAAAGGTCATAAAGGTAACTACTAATTTACCTGAATCAAAAATCACCACTAATACAGAAATGTTTGTTTTTACACATTTCTAAGAGGAAAAAAGTGCACTAGCGTAACAATTCACAGCTTTCAGTGAATATAAGAGTTTGACGAAGTTGAAAGTAAAAAATTAATAAGTACACAATCTGACTGGCCATAAAGAACCTTAGGGAAATCGTGAGTCTTTGCAAACTGTGACCTTTGTATAAAATCTCCTTAAAATCAAAAAAAGAAACACATTGCATGATACAAAACTTTCAAGTTAAGATTCTAGACCTTGATCCCTAAGATGTCAGAGGGCAGGGAAGGCTGTCTTCTCAAAACGAGGGTGGCAAAAGGTTCAGTACCTTGTAACGAATGATGTCTTCCATCACATACTCCACTGGGACTTTTGCCAACAGCTATTTTGGTTCCCTCTGCACTAGTAGCCATACTTCTATCAACTACTGATTGTTCATCATTTACCTTGGAAACCTGCAATCAGAGAGTGAGCCATTAAAAAGAAAAACAACAGCAATATGACATTATTTGACAATTGTTAAGCCACCTAGATGAATTTTGCTCAGCCACCACAAAACGAATTCAAACCTCAGTGCTCCACAACTTATGCTATTTGGATATACCAGTGTCCAAAATGAGCTTTGTGTCCTTTACCATTACTTTTATTCATATCTACAGATGTTTTTAATAACCAAACTCTACTGTTTTTATCATCCCTTATCCCTCCATTTCCTCCCCAGTCTCTGTTGTGCAACATTGCATCTGTAAGTCATTTTTCAGAGAATTCTTGTCCTATCCTTCACTTAATGACTGTCACTCTAACTAATCAGATAGCCTGTCAGTTATCTTGCACTACTATCTGAAGTACAGCTTGAAGGAAATTAACATTTCTCCCCAACTTAGAACTATCAGACTCAAAAATTCACTCTGAAACACTGGTACTCCAGCAATTATTGCTGCCTGCCCCTTTATCCTGATAAACTGAAGGCATCTTCAATACAAAATTAATGCTGCAAAATCAAAAGTTTAGCTCTCTAGAGTCTAAAATATATTATTTTATCACTGTATTTATGCGCACCACTTACATCTTTAGAGAATCACAAAAATACTTACCTGGAATTTAACTCTGTTATGTGGCATTCTCACAGTGCAATAGTTTGGAATTCCAATCCAGAACTGCTGAGTTTTGGGAAATATGCAACTACACAATCGGCCTTCTTTCATCTGGAGCAACAGTATTTGAGCACTTTGAGCACTACAAAGCTTTCTGGCAGTCCACATTTTGTAAAACTGATCTCTGGATCCAGATGACGTGGTAATCAAACTGATGCTCGCAGAAGCTGTTTTACCAGGAAGTTACAAAGGTAACATCAATAGGTGAGCTTGGACACCATAAAAGCACAGGGTGGGAAACGTTCTTTTAAGCATAACCTGTTTAAAAGACATTACCCACAAAAAAAAAAAAAAAAAAAAAAAAAAAGTAGTTGAAAGGTTCACATCAAGGCCCTGATCTTGTAACACGGCCCTCCTCACACCCATCCAACCCCAAAACACAGAGGCATTAACAATTGATTCACTTGACAATTAAGACGTTTTGTTTAGTAGCTCCTCTCCCTCTCACCAGCCCCCATCTCGTACCGTGTTCTTCACCACTGACTATAAAAACAATTGTTCCAATTCACAGACAAGAACTAAAATTGCTAATAATGGAGAACCCCGAACGAACAAACTGCTCCTTAAGGTTAACAACGTGAATACATTGCTCCTTCTACCTCAGCTGAAAATTGTGGATGCAGTGATCTTGAAGTTTCAAACAACTTGTTCACTAAAAGTGCCGCTATCAAGATCCCAGTAAGAGACACTCCAGCATGCTGGCTGGTACAAGGCAAGCCTCGTCATTTTCTCACTACTAAGAAGGCAAAGGGGTTACTCACACACCCAGTGTAAGCCTGGTTTACACCCGGACCAGAAAGAAGAACGTATAGAATTGTGCGCGTTCAGACAAAGAGAAGGTTCCTGCCTGACCACTGCAAACAACCCCACTGTGACCCTGTGGCGGCGAGGTCTCGGCGGAACTCCCCCAACTTCCAATTTAATCCCCACCTAGTGAGTTAAAGGTTTCATCTCGTGCGCCATGAGATCAGGCCTATGGTGCAACTGGATTTTTCCTATCTCCACTTTTTCTCAGCGAGCAACCAAAACAAACAAGCAAAACAGCCGAAACGGCGAGACAAGTTTTTTAAAGCCAGCAAACACAGAACGTGAAGTGACAACTGCGGGGCGGACAACGCCAAAGCGCAGCCACTGCGCCTTCTAACCTTGGGCACTTACAGCGAGCGGGCGACTCCTACGCGGGTCACGGCCCTGCAGAGGTCAGTCACCTCAACGCCGTCCCGATTGCCCGCTGCCTCCCCGCAGGCCTCCCGCGGGGCTAACGCGGCCCCCGTGAGGCACTGTGCCCTCCCCGGCCCCCTCTCCCCGGCAGCGGCCCCGCGGCACCGCCGGCAGCAGCCCCGGATCGCGGCCGGGACCCGCAGGTCGCGGCGGCTCCTGCCGGCCCCAGCCCCCCCGTGCGCCTGCGCAGCGCGGGGAGGAGCCGCGGGGCAGGGGCGGGCCCGCGGCCGCTGAGGCGGCACCGCCCCGCCTTCGCCTTCGCCTTCGCCACCGCCACCCGCCGGCGGCGCTGGGCGTGCGGGCGCGCCCGGCTCTCCCCGCCGGGGTTGTCGCTGCTATCGTGTGGGCGGATGTCCCCACCCGCAGCACCGCCCTTATGCCGAGTCGCGGAGCGGGTAACAGCGTTCTGTTGTTGACAGAGTGGCCTCCGGGCAAAAAGATTATAAAGATTAATTTTTTTTTTTTTTAACCAGTGTTCCCGTTTTACTAAGGAGGGTCTACTCACCCTTCTGTCAGGCCTGAGCCAGAGCGAACACGGCAACCAGATGCAAGATGCAGATGGATCCTACAGCCAGCAGTGGACGAAGAAGACGAGGGGGCAAAGATGCCAGTGAAACAAGAGTAGATGTGTGGGCTCTCCCTGGAGTCTGACTCACTGGGGTTCAAACTAAGGTTGTGAATAAACAAACACTATGTTAGATTTCACACAGATTTGTCTCCTCCACCTGCAGCATACATTATCCGTGTTTTTTTCCAGTATCTGGTAGATGATGGAATAGATTTGAGATAGAAGAAAGTGCAGTTGTGTTGGTGGAACCTTGGCACCTTCTCTTGTCTACAGGGTCTCTTCAAAGCTTAGCCAGCCTTTCAAATGCTGAAGAGCAATAGTTAGAGCGCTGGGTCTGTCTTACAGCATTGACACCATCTTGTGGAGTTACTGCCTGCTGATTTCATCATCCTGTACTCTTTCTCCATGTTTACAGGATGAGATTTTAGATGAGAATGCCAGATGAGGCCTAGTGGTAGAAAAAAAATTCTTGCCTTAATTGTAGCCAGGGTTCTAATTTTTAGTGGTCAGTACTGTCATTAAGACCACACTTGCATCTAAATTAATACTTGGTTGACAGCTGTGGCAAGTCACAAATATGTCAGGAGGACCCTTCTTATTCTTTTAGATGTGGACTCAAATACATTAGTCAGCCTCTTGGTCCTTCTATGCTGTGTCTGATCTATTAATGAATTGGAAAATGTGTGATATAGATGACCCTTTCTGAGTTGGTGATAATTAACCCTTAAATCGAGGTAAGTTACAAGTGTAAACACAGCAAGTCGCTGAAGGACAGCAAACGAGATGGTGTCTCACATATAGCAGCTGGCACTCAAAGTCATAGAACTTGGGGCTTGGAAGGAACTTGTGGAGATATCTAGTCCAACCCCTTTGCCAAGGCAGATTCACCTGAAACAGGTGACAGGAACAAATCCAGGTGGGTTTTTCAGAGAGGGAGACTCCAGAACTATCCTGGACAGCCTGTTCCACTGCTCTGTCTCGCTCTACATGAAGAAGTTGTTTCTCAAGTCGAGGTGGAACTTCTTGTATTTTAGTTTATGGTGATTAAAGAGAAACATTCATGTCTCCTTTGGCCTTAGCACTTCTTAAGGTTATTGAGGTGCTAGAGCATGTCCAGAGAGGAGCAACAAAGCTGGTGAAGGATCTGGAGTGCATGTCCTATGAGGAGTGGCTGACAGAGCTGAGGCTGTTTAGCCTGGAGAAGAGGAGGCTCAGGGAGACTTTATCACTCTCTGCAACTGCCTGAAAGGAGGCTGTAGCCGGGTGGGGATTGGCCTCTTCTCCCAGACAGCCAGTGACAGGATGAGAGGAAATGGCCTCAAGCTGTGCTGGGGAAGATTCAGGTTGAACATCAGGAAGAATTTCTTCATGGAAAGGATTGTTAAGGATTGGAATAGGTGGCCCAAGGAAGTGGTGGAGTCAGCGTTCCTGAGAGTGTTTAAAGAAATTCTGGGTGTGGCACCCAGTGCCCCGGTCTGGTTGTCACATGGCGGTATTCAGTCAGAGGTCTTCTTCAGCCTCATTGATTGTCATTCTTTGTCTCCCTAACTCAAACTCAATCCATTCTTTCCCATAGCTAGACATGATCAGACCCTTATCCTTAGAGTATCAAAGCTTATTTCATCTACTGCATTTAGAAAAATTTATCTCTACTCAACCTTTTTATAGCATGACATTCATCTTTCATTCTTTGCTCCTTTAGTAGTTGTTCTTTGGAATTCTCTGACATTTTCTTAAGAATAAAGTGCACCAAAGAAATCTTACATGAGTTACACAAGTGCTTAAATGGCTTTAAAACATGGTGTTTGTCAGAACAAGTATTTTGGAGCACCCATGCCTTTAAGGAACAAGACGTTTGAAAGCGTGAGTAAAATCATTTCCCGAAACAGACTAAGCCACGGGAGCAAAGGGAGCTTTCGGTAACTGCACTTCAACTTAGTTACATATTTGGTCAGCACAATTAAGCTGGTTAGTGGTGTAACTACTATACCATGTCTCTGTCAATAAGACTGAATTCTTACTTCAGAAATTTGAGGCCCACTTGGAGAATGAGGAGATATATAAAGAAATCATTGCGGATCAAACTTAAATTAAAGGTCTTCTTTTATTACTGACAAAAATACTGTGTGTAAAATTCAGAAGCAGACATGTAAAAATATGTCTCTTCAATAAGCTCTGCAGAATAAATTTAAATGGAGACGGTGGATGGTTCTAGTTATGGATAGGTATAATGAAAAGATTTAATGCAGTTTCTGCAATGTTTATTCAAATTGGCCTTTATCCAAATGCTGATCAATGAATTGAAATCTTCAAGGAAATGTAATTATTTATGGCATTATATTAATATTTATGTCAGAAACGTATAGTAGTGCATCACAAAAAAAAGACTAGCTTTTTTTTATAGGGCAAGCATAAGAATAGCGCTAAGCAACTGATACTCAAAGCTATGGATTTGACTGGTGACTATTGAAAACTAATTCCTTTCCTTATGGCCCTTGTCACCTTCATGGCAGTGCAAAAATAGAGTGTGACTCCCTTTGTCTACAAGTCCATGTAAGTGCCTGTGCCTGAGGATACCAGGTCCTTGCTGAAGGTATGCAACAATGGCTCGGAATTCTGAGAAAAATACTAAGTTGCAGGAGGAAAAAGAAAACACTGTCAGAAAGTCTGAAGAGGAGATTCATGTAAGATGAGAAAGCTGAAATTGCAGACAGGGTAAGACAAGGGAAAGCACTGACATTGGCAAGTATAAAATCATCAAGTAAAAACAGAGTGTCAGGAGACATGACTGTGGCTGTGCTCCAGGGAGCTGTAGGAGCTGCCCTTTCTCCTTCCTGACTTTTGCCTGCCTAGCTAGAAGAGCCTCTGTATATGTCTTATAAAAGGTGGTGAGCACATTAATTAATTAGTGAACATGTGGGTATGATAGTCAGTAAATAATTTTTAAACTTCTGAGTATGTCCTGCTTACAGAATCGCTTCGTGCTTGGCTAAGGTGTACGAACAGGGACACAAAGAGTAATGATTGCAGGACAGTAAAGTTGACAGATAAAGCATATGTGGGAATTGTTCCCCCAAAAAGTCAGTTCAAAAGAAAATACGTGCTCTTAGAATAAAAAAAAAGACGGTTTTGGAGGGAGACTGGAGACTCTTGATCCAGCCAAAAATTCAATAAATATTTTCTAAAAAACAAACAAACAAGCAAACAAAAACACAAAACAAAGATTCAATGTTGCCAAGGGACTCATTGGGGGAAAATAATCAATGAAAAACCTCAAGGAAACATTATAAATCTGCAAATATAAAGCAGATTTTGGTCATATGTTGAAAATTGTCTTTAGAAATTTCCTAGTAATCTTATGACCTACTGAACACAACATGGAAATATTTAATGACATTAGGAACAATCACAGCAGCGGTAGTGGGTTTGCACTTTGGTTCTTTTTTTCCCCCCCACTCTTCTGTTTTTGCTTGATTTTATCGTAGCTGAAGCCACATATCAAATTGGCAATGAATATTTTTTCCAGGCAATCCAGAATTGTTCTTGGTTCTTTAATAGCCCCCAAATAAAGGGGGTTTTTGCATCCCAAAGTGTATGTTATTTGATATTATTTTCAATAAATGTTCATATAGTTCATTAAAGGGCCCAGCATTTTTTTTCCTTGTTTCTTCTTGCATAACCAGACAGTTTGATATTTTCCCTCTCACTTTTTGACATCTTGGGTGGGATTTGTCAAAGGAATGCAGGCGTGGGATACAGTCTAGACATGGGTATTTGAGCTAGTCATTCTAAGCTGCTTCAATGGTCAGCAGAGAGAAAAAGACCCTTTTGGAAAGGAATTCATTTCAGCATAGAGTACACTTTTGAAATATGTTAGATGCATCATTCTCTAAAACTGCTTATTTTTCTTTACTGACATTGAGGAAGGTCTGAGAAGACCACCTCAGAGGTAAATGATTGAAGTTTTGCAAAAGGAGCCTCTGTCCTGGCAATGGTGTAAGACTCTCTTGGCTGCCAAATGCTGAGTCTGCCATCACTTGACGTTCTGAGGTGAGATGAATTACTGTCTGGAAGCCAGAGAGCAAAACCTGAAACCATCAATTAAATAGAAATCTCAGTCAGAAAATGGACACTATGGAAGGGGAATGGCTCAGTGCTTTTAAATCACTCCATCTGCTCACATTTTGTCTAATTTCATTTCCTAACACTTCATTAAAGTGTCTACTTTTGCATTTCATTTTTTTCCTCTTGTCACAGCCTTTGGGGATGCCTGTGTTCCAGTTCATAGCTGCCATGCCCATGTAGAGGTTGCTCAAAAAATATGGATGCTCCACCCTGGAAGTGTTCAGGGCCAGTTTGGATGGGGCCCTGAGCAACTTGGTCTAGTGGAAGCTGTTCCTGCCTAGGGCAGGGGGGTTGCAACTAGATGGTCATTTGTAGCCCAAACCAGTTTATGATTCTGTGATTTTATTCCTCTGAAAATCCTTTTGGAGATGTTGGTTTGTTGTTTCTTGTGTGAAATAACAGCTACTTAGGGTCAGCACAGGGATGAGAAGAGGTATGTTTATAAACAGTGAGAGGACTTAATCATCAGTATTGATGTGTAGGTTACTATTAGTTTCCAAGTTCCAGTTTCATACGCAAGCAGTTAGGTTTTTTTGCATCTTTCACAGTCTGTAATACTTCAGCTTTAGGAGATTGATAAGTTACTACATTTTTGCCTGATTCCATATGAAATGATCTTTTTCCCCCCCCAGAGTCCTGTACTAACTTTGCAAAAATTATTTTTGTGTGTCTTGGTAAAGATTTCAAAATATTTATACTAATAATAACTTCCCTGTATTTTATAATGTATTGTATATTCAGTTACCAGGAGTTAATATTTTTCATGTGTTTTTTTAAAATCTTGCCATCTCTCCTCTTTTGAGCTGTTATCTCACCTTTCCATTGTTTTATCTTGCCTTCTTTGTATTTTAGATGTTAAAACTGTTGAAGTATGTATAGTAACAATGATAACTGTGCTTATATCTTATCTGTATATAAGTATTTCCCATGCATCCAGTGCATTTAGCATGTTTTTAGCACTTTTTGTAACAACATTTGTCTTTTAGTGACTCGTTAAGCAAATCATCACTCAGTTTATTTTTTGTAATATTCCTTCTATCAATTTATTAGTCGTTGTTAAGCTTATGAGAAATGAGAACAATATAGAAAATTAATCTAAATAAACTAATGGTGTGAATATAGAGTGAATTAGTTAGGCCCCATTAATTCTTTGTACCTACTGATTCAGAATCAAAAAGGTCATGGCCGAATTTGTAGACATAAAAAATGTTTGGATATTAAAATAGAGCTCTCAAGACATATTAAAACATGTTCATCTTTGGTTTTTTTCTATACATGAAAAGGTAAAAAGAACAGATAAGACTTTGATTCCTGTATTTAGATGGGAATTTAATCTTTGAAATAAATTTTTAAAAAGTAATTGAGGTGAAAGACAGACTCCTGAGTGAGGACATAAATGATTGCTTCAGCTTTTTGTGGGGCAATTTTTAACCTTCCTATGACTTAATATCTCCCTTCCATGTAGGGGAAGCTCCTCTTCAGCTTTGGATTTCCATTTGGCAGTATGTGATGAGTCCACACAGCCTCTAAGGGCTCTCAAATTGTATTTAGCAACTGGTGGGATGTGTCCACTCTTTCACCATGTAACAAACCTCAAGTGTACATAATCTCTTTTTACTATCTGCACATACTACATGGTCATTGACATTTAACTAAAACATCTTTCCTGCCTGATATAGCATGAGACTGTGAGAAGAAAGGTATTTGTTGATTTATTATGACAAAATATTCTTTTATATCTAAAAATAGCCTGTTCATAGGAAATCATGGCAAGAAAAATTATTGAGCAGAGCAATAGAAAAAGGCTTTGAGCAACTGAATAAGAATTTCTGTAGATAGGAGGCAAGAGAAGACAAAATTATCTCATCGGTTAATATTTTGATCTGTTTTGGCATGTATGGTGTTGGTTAATTTTTTAAAATATCAGATTTGTCTCTGCTGTGGCTCCACTGCTCCTTCAGCTCTATATTTCACTTCATATTTTATGCTTTTATATTTTAATCTTACTAGCTAATATCATCTCCATGACTGTAAAATGTGTACAGGACATTATTGTATTGATAATTGGCAGCATCATTAAAAACTATTGAACAACATTTGCATAAGGCAAAAACTTGTTAATTGAAACTTTTTTTACAGTACTATAGTACATAAAGGTTAAATTTTATTTGTACTTTATGGTAGAGTGAAGCCATAAATATGATGAGTTTGTATGACCTTTCCTTTCTTAAGAATCTACTGCCAGTCTTATAGAATGCACATTTATAGTAATTATCTGGTTAAATTACTTGAAATTCTAGTAATAGACACATCATAAATACAATATAGTCATATAAAAAAAGTTTAAAAGGGGGGCAAAGTAGATGTGGCATTTCTGTCCTTCAAAGCAACTGCCCGAAGTTCGTGTGCTGAATGATTTCTGTATGTCCTCCACTTCTCAACCATGCCTCCAAGATAATAACCATTACCAGACTCAAATAAATTTCGTGAGGTAAAAAGTTGTGAAATATCACCAGTTTAATAATGTTTACTTTAAACTACCTAATGTCTCAAAAAATGGCTAATTGAATCTGAATCTGCCACTCTGAAATATCTTTGCTAAGCATGACTGCTGTAGTAATATTTTCTGACATATTTCACTGAATTTTCCTGAAAGGTAAAGGTGAACTAAGTGATTATTTTGATAATTCTATCTACCAGGGGATCAAGATTTATAAGCAGAGATTTTGAGAAAATATTATCCAGTTTTCTTCCTGACTTAGTATATCCTGAAACAAGTGGTAAGCTTCCTGCTGGGAATATAGAGATGATGAAGGTATGACAGTTTAAATCTGAATTGTATGGAAAGGATAAAAGAACATTCTGCTTCCATGAATTAACTTGTTTTGGTATTGTTTTATAAATATTTCTAGGAGGTGAATTTTAGACATAAAAGTTCTTGTTTATTCACGTTATTTTTGATCTCACTTATATGACTTTGAAATGTGAATTCAATTTCAAATATTCGACATTTAAATAACTTAGCTCCAACAGAAACTGTGGAAATATACCTATTCTGAAATAGCTACGTGATTAAAAGCTCCTCTGAGTTGAAATCTGTTTCAGATGAGGCAGAGCTGGGTTTAGAATTAAGACCATTATCTAAATAGGAAGTCGCTTGGTGGGAGGCCACTTTATACTCCAGAAATGCCATCCTGAGAATTTTTTTTAAGGAATTCCTCATTTGAATAGTTTATCTCCTGTAGATGAAAAATAATTGTTTGAGAAATTCTGGTGTCTTTGCATATCAATGCTGTCTGACTATAATTTCTTGCTGTGTATCCTCAGGAGCCTTTGCACCAGCTTAATAGATAATGCATAAGGAATATCACAGCTTTCCACAGTAGTGTGGGGAAAGGGTCAAGACATCCCGAATCCAGGTTACATGTGGCAGCAAGCAGCTAGAGATGTCATCGAATCACAAGTCTGTGACTGTGCTTGTTTGGAATCCCAAGCTGGAGCAATGAGGTCTGCCCATGTGCTGGGAGTTTCCACTTCTCAACCCAGACCCTTCTCATAGTGGGGGAGAACAGAGAACTTCGGGAACTATAGAATAATTTCAGAATGCAGGAATTCTTACAGGTGAAATCGAACTAAAAATATTTATTTCCTTAAAAGCACACTTTAAAATACCATAGTACTTCCAGTACAATTTACTCTTTTATAACAGTTTTAAATGCTATAGGTAGCTCCTGATGACTTTTGGCATCAATGTGCTCTAAGTGCATGATTTTTGAATATGGCTTAATATAGCAATATTTTGCTCTACCTGGCAGTCATCCTTTTTAATATTTTTTCACATTTGATAGCAAGCCAATTTCCAACTTTTTGCCTGTAGTGTTGTAACCTAGATGAGACCTTCATGGACAGAGGTAGTGATACATCTCTGTTTAAACCAGTGTATACCTTGACTGATGTTTCATAGAAGTTGGACAATCTAAAAGGAAGAGCATTTCCCAGTTGGTGTTTATTTACAATTTCATAGTTGTCTTCATCTGTATGTCTGACACACTTACTGGTTTGAGTAGCTTTGTTTATGACAGTCCCACGTTCAGATTATATGCCTGCAACTGGAAGTATGTTGCATTATGTATGCAGCTGGAAGTTTCTGAGGCACAAGTTGTCAGATACTGGAATGCTGTAAATTCATCAAGTGGCCATACAGACTTTGTACTACAAAAAGGTTAAGCTTGTTCAGCAAAAAATCTGTACCATTCTTGCAACTATCTGGGGAAAAATGTTCTTTTTTTTTGCATTACCTATTTTACTAAAAGTAATCTTAGTTCTTTTCTCTTTGGGCTTTTTTGCTACAAAAGGATTTTGCTTATCATCCTTTAGAGTCTGATTTATTGCATTTTAAATTAAGGTTAACAGATTGTATTTTGACAGTTTCTGGATATTTATGTTTTCCAATCTGGTGAATCCAGGAGGAAATAATTCTTATCTTCTAATCTTGAGTTGTACAAAATGAAGAAATTTGCTTATTTTTTTACTCAGTCTGTGAGTTACAAAAATCCTCAAATAGGATAACCCTCAATCATTTTATTCTGCTTCTGGAATAGCTCAAACTGTGTGCTAGTGTTCTTGGGATAAATTTGATTGCAGGTTTGAATATCTCCTTTTCAATTAATTACAATTGAACAATTGTAACAATCCCAGCCTGCCTAATTTCTAATGTGCAGAATGGAAAAACTTTCATGACACTATAAATTTTAAAGACAAAAGAGAATGAAACTTTGAAGAAAAACAGAAATGAGATTAAGTTGTAACATTTAATAAGTATCTGTCTAAAAAAATTCTCCCTTAATAAGAATGTCAACTGAGAGTAAAAATAAGAGCAGTTTTTTAATTTTTGATGTCAGAAGTTGACAGAAGTCTAGTGCAAGGCTGCGGTAGAAGAAAGGAAAGCTGATTTACTTGAACATATGAATTCAGAGCTACATCACTGGGAGTTCTGAAAGGGTATAACTGAGTATAACCTTTACCAAAGTTTCAGTTTTCTCTGCCTTTCTACTTTGAATAAAAAATGTGTATAATTATAAATTAAGCCAAGGAAAAGTTAACATGCTACTAGATTTCTAATCTTTAAGAAATTAACTCCAAAAGGCCAATGCTCTTTTATCATACTAGCAAGACTTATGTCTGTTGTTATCTTGTAGCTCAGTCTCAATATTCTGTATTTATAAAGCTGGACTGAAACATTTTCTTGAGTGTTTGATTAATTTTTTAGCATTTTCAGTCAGAAAGAATGGATAGATGCCTTTAGTCTAATTTCACTCAGACTTGCTGCATTTTTTGCTGTTTTTTTAAAGAAACCTAGTTAAGAGTCTTTCATCTTTCAGCTTATGAAATGAAAAAGCTCTTGAGCTTGAGTTTGTAAGCAACAAATCAACACTTATGACTTACTAGAATGAAACTTTTTCAACTGTGCACTGTCTGTTGTCAGTGTGTTGTAATTACTTCATGGAGCTTCTATTTAACTTGCAGAGTTTAACAGGTAGGAAACATGACACTTAACTAATGCAAACAAATATTACTTGCCAACAACTGTGAAATCTTGCTTTCTCTTTTTATTACATGCTTCCTTAGTCAAACTCCTAGTCTGTGAACAGTTACAACATATCCTTCAAATGACCTTGTTTTAACACTGCACTTGGGACAGACCAGCAGTCACTCCAATCATACCACCACAGCTGCTGCTGAGGGACACCAGGCCAGCACCTGGGTGTCAGGGATTCATATCTCCTCAGTCTTTCTAACTCTCTATTCCATGCTCCCTGTCTGAAACCTGTCAAAGAGGGATTAGCATCCTCTATTTGTCAAAGTATTTTTTGCAGGATAATGGCAATCATCAGATTTTTTCCTTTATTCTCCTATTTTCTACATTATGAGTTGTTTCTGTTGTTTTGGGCTTGTTTTGTTTGTTTTTTTCTGTTATTGAAACAATATTTTCCAACTAGCAAGAGTTTTGGAAATCATGGTTTTGTCAGATGAGATGCTTCCTCAAAGAGCTAAAGAAAATGCTATGGAGAAACAGAGGAACTGTTATACCTGCAGGGGGCATTGCAATACAAAGAAAGGAGCAATGAAAGCTTCCAACCAAATTGTCCGATAACATTTTATGAGATTTTACTGTCAGATTTGGACTTTTATTTTGTCTTTTCTTTCAAAAAGTGTCAAGTTTTTTGAAGATATTAATGAACTTTTTTCCTAGTGTTTTTGAAAGAAATGTTAAATTACATTTGGAAGGATATTTTTCAGTGTTTTTGTACTTTCTGATAGTGATGAAGAACATTGATATAATGGTATTAAAATGGGACATAAAATGCCAGTAATTTTTTTCTGTAATATAGATAAAGGGATTTCAAATGATCCATTAATAACCTTTAAACATCTTCACTAGTTTAATGAGTCTAATTAGTCTGTGAATATTATGACTCTTTTTTTTTTTGTATGTGTACTTTTATTTATTAAAGAAAATGAGGCATGGCATCTGAGCTGGCCAGCAATTCTAAGATAAAATTTTATCTATTGTGTTATGCACATATATGAGAGTGATGCTGGCTATCTCGTCATTCCTCATAGAATTCATTAATTCGTTCATGAAGTCTTGTCTGTAGTAGATTTTTATAGTTTTATAATCTATGATGAGTGAAAACAAGCTGATATGTAACTTCTGCTTCACAAATGATAGGTGGACACTTATAAACATAAACGTTGGGATATATGGGATCACTCCTAAGATAAAATATGTACATATATTTCTGTGTACAGCAGAATATTATTTCAATCCTTTGTCAACAGTACCTCAACCTTTTTCTTCTCACTTGTGGAAAGTCTTTCTTCTTAGAAGCAGGAAAAAAGCTGTATCTGTTGGCAAAAAATGAAGGTGACAAGACTTGGGAGCTTTCACTGGGAGGAAAAAGATTATTAGGTGAAGTTACTAACCACTCATAAGGAAAAGACTAGCCAAACTCTCAAGTACAGTAGAGAGGCTGGTTTTGTAACTGCATGATTTACATTAGTTCTATGCAATTTCTGCTCATTTTACTCCGTTTCACTTCTAAAGTGTCATTTTTAATGTTTCTTCCCTTCTCCCACAAGCAGTCATGTTATAATGAATTACAAGGTTTATTTGAAATGTGATTTGTGCTAGCAAACCGTAATTTTTTCAAAATGGAGTCAGTAATCTTTGCAGATTTCTTTGGATTCTGTTATACCGAGGGAAAATGGAAGACTGTTTTTCTTTGGTGAAATATTCATAGAGCTGAGAAGACATCATTTTATTTCCAGGATTTATCAGCAAAGTGTTTATGAATGCTGCTGATCTCTTGGCTGCTTCTTTGTAGTCCTAAAGTAAAGATTTGACACCATGTTCCTGATATTCTACATTTTCTGATAGACTCCCTGCATTGCAATTTTGTTCTTGCAGCAGATCCTTATCTCTAGTTTTGTCAAAATTGAGTTCAAGGCCATTAGCATCCACTTACTGCATTTTTTCCTTCATAAGTTTTCAGTACTTTTGTTGCACTTTCTGTCACATTGTTAATAAGAAAACAGTGATCTGATTTTTTATCCATTTTCTTATCTCTTTGACATTATTCTTGGAAAAAGAAAAACCAGCATTGGAGCTGAATTTCTCTTAGGCATGGCAAACCACTCTAGGTTCATATAATCACCTCAAAAAGGAAAATACTTTATCCACACTAATAATGTGACATTATCTATTTTAGATGTGCATTTAATTTATACAAATTTCTTAACTGACCTAACTTCCACATTTTTAGCCAGTTGTGGAATTTTCTTACAGATTTCCATACCAGTTTGTTCAGGCAAGGCTGTGTTCTATGTGTAAGTACTTTACTTAATCATCTGTATTACATTAATAGCACTCTAAAATGAAAGCAGATGTATTTTCTTTATTCTTTACAGAGAAACTGGTAATTCTCACAGTTGTAATTCTCATAGTTGTAAAGCTATGATGATCAAAAATAGATTTCTATGATTATTTTTGACTTATCAGTTCCGAAATGAGAAAAATGAGGAAGGATCTCAATAGCATCCAGCAAATAAAAACTAATCAAATAGTAAACAATATTAAATAGATTAATTCTTAATTAATTGTTTCATCTGGACATCACTTGTTATTGATGCAATTATGCTTGTGCTTGGGAGGGCACAGATACTGCTAAGTTCCTTCAGATGACAGAGAGAAGAGTCATCACCTCTTGACACATATTTGTTATAGTTTCCCTTTTGGTCTAGGAAGTGTTAAAGGTCAAGACCCTGGCATTCACACTGAATCCCAATAATTCATACTTGAAATTTCGACTTAAAATACATTTTCCACATCTACCACAATTTGAAAACCCTTGCCAGGGTTATGTGAATAAGATAAGTAGTTCTTTCTTCATAGAGAAATTGAAAGATCGAAAACCATAGAATTTTATGGATGCAAAGACTGAACATAGTGTAGATCTGTTTATTTCCGTTTCAAACAATTTTGAAGGGTTTCAGCTACTATTTTCTCCTCCCTCAACAAAAGGCTGACAAAGACAAATTTTGTCTTCACTTTTATTGTCCACTTTATGATATATATCTTGTTATCAACAGTGCTTACTTGTAAGTTTGTTTTTTTTCCTTCATCTTTTGTGAAAATTCAAGACAGATTTGATGCTGGAAAAGGGATTCTTTGTGCCTTCAGCCAGACTCAGTACACTTTGTTTATTACTTCCTTGTAGCACTGCGTTGCACTAGGTGGAAGGCAAAACAGTATCTCTATCTCCATTTGGTATTATAAAATAGCCTAGTAACTTGGCTGAAGAGAAGGAACATAAGTAAAAGATCATTTTATGCCCACAAACTTTCTGCTGAAAGACTTCACGTTGTTTTTGTAAATTGTCAGTAGAAGAGGTCTTCAGGATGTGATAAAGTTCAGAAGACTAAGCACTGTAACAGGCTGCCCAAAGAGGCTGTTTTGTCTCCCTCACTGAAGATATCCAAGAACTGTCTGAATTCAATTCTGTTCAATGTTCAGGAATGACCCTGCTTGAGCAGGGGGATTGGAGCAGGTGATCCAGTGTGTTCCCTTCCAGCCTTACCAATGAGGAAAGGTGAGAACTACCAAAGGCTTGACAGGGTTAGGACGTGTCAGATCATGAGAAATAGAGAAATTCTTGCTTCATCCTAGTCTCTAAGCCAGGTGTGGAATCAAGGAAATGAATCATTCAAAAGATTCTCAGGCACATAGTTGTTACCACTCTCTTGGTGAAAGATATTACTTTGTAGTTTGGTGCTGATGAGACAAGTATAGACATTCCTGGCAACCCAGCCCCTGGTATCTTAGACCAGCACACAAGGTAACCCCAGACTGCACAGCTCTGACTGTTCATCTCTAGGCAACTAAGCCCTGCAGTCCATCAGATTCTCTCTCATTCAAGGAGACAATAAATAGAGCATCTGTTTTTTATTATATATATATTTTTTAAAAAGCATCTGCATTAATTTCTCTGCTCCTTTCTCCCAAATGGAGTGTTCCCTGCTGAAAGTACCTACTACCATAGTGCTGAGTAGTGGAAATGCTTCAGAAGGTCAGATACAGGTACAAGAACCTACAAAGTTCTTCCAGGAAATCTGAGAGGCTCTGTTTGGCAAATCACTTTTCAAGGTAGTAGTGATTCCTCCATTCCGCCAGGAATGAGGAAGAAAAGTTATTTGTAACCAGAAAGTTAAAGTATATATTGCAAGGAGATTTCACACTTTGATATGAGACAGGTAGTCTTCCCTTTTAAAAATATAGCTAGATATTTCATAAGATAAAAAAGACATTTTTCTTGTTCCTGGAATATGTAGTCCCTTATTGGTCCTCAGAGCCTACTCTAGAAGGAGAAATCAATTATGATCAAATTTCCAAAACACATTCTTAAAGCTTACAAAACTGTAACAGCTTTGTGGCATTTGTCTTCCATGCTAAGAATTTATGAACTATCAACTGGTGACAGTTTTCATAAAGGAAGAGCTGACTTATGACAGGCATATTATGAACAAGTTTGCCAGTCTGTGACTTGTTCTTATATTTTAAAACTGCAACTATTTCCTAAGATCATGAGGGACAGACACAGAAGAATACAGTCAGTTTGTGACTATTGAATATATCTATATCTATAGGATATTCATAAAAACAGGATGATCAGCATGACTGGTGTCACCTTTCCAGTCTAGTTTTTGGCAAGATTTTCTCTTCAGAAACTTACTGTTTACTAGAGACAGATATTTTGTCAGTCCCAACTCATAAAAAATATTTCTTAAGCACAGAATTATAGAAATAGCAAAATTAGTTGCATTACATTTGGTTGAAATGAAGAAAAAAATCCTTATTTTTGAATCTTACAATTCACATTATAAAATTATTTTACACACCAAAATTAATTTGGAGAAGTGTTAGTTTCTTTGCATTGTCTTATTTTCTAAGCGACTTCTCAGGATAACGGTCCTTATTTATGTTGAACACATGTCATACATACATGAAAGAAGAGAAAGAAACTTCCAGTTAGGATATGACCAGTTAATTTTAGAAAGAGTATAAAGTGTAGCGGTATTTCTTCTCTGGGATTATTTTCACAAAATAAAAAATACCATACAGTTCCGGAGATCTTCAGTTTTTATGGACATTTAGGCCTTTACAGGCTTTGCTGTTGAACCAAGTGAAACTGTAAAAGATTTGAAATATATTAAAGACTTAAGACTTCTGTATTCAAGTAACACTGACCTTTCAATTGGCTAGAACTTGACAACAATTTTTTGTCATTTTAAACTTGTGGACATATCCTTACCACTATTTCACATAAATAATGTTGATAAATAAAAGCTGCATGTGACAGCTGATATTTAACATCAGTGATCTTGAGAACACCTGCATCCACCTCAAGTCTTTTTCCAAAGTGCTGCCTTAGATTCCCAAGGCAATTTCATGTGCAATAACTTTTGTCCTTGATAAAGAAGGAAGTCATCTGGCTCCCATCAGAGGACTCCACTGAGATCGAGGTGACTGTTCACTCTCATCTGTGTTTAGTTACCTAAAACAGCTCTGAAATAGCCAATCCTTACTGTCAAAAGGCATGCTGCCCCAATTTCTTTTCCTAACAGGTTTCATGGTTAGGGTGCAGCCAAGTGAAATAACCAAAAGCTGAGGGTGGAAACAGAAAGTCTGGGCCCTCCGTTATGAAAGCCCCATCCCACAGCCCCCAGTGTGGAGCAGAGCTGGGAGTAGTATGCTGATCATGACCAGCCCAGAGCAGTGTGTCCATCCAGAAAAGTCAAAGGTGACAAGGAGGGCTGACTCATCTCTCTAAATCAAATTCTTCTCTGAATTTGGCAAATTAGTCTTTAACTTGTGGTAATATTTTTAGGTGATTCAGATATACTTGCTATATGAGCAAATGATGAAGCAAATTATTATGGGGAGACTAAAAGGTATGTGCTTTATGAGAAAATTTTGGTTTTGGATGTTTATCTTTTCTTTCAAAGATAAAACTTGAGTTATTTAGTGATTTTCTCAGAGCTTATGGCTCCTTATATTACATGCACTTGGTCTGAAAAATGTTTTATGTACACTGTGGAAATTATGTTGTCTGTTTAAGAGAAGGCCATTTCCATGATAACCACATAGTGGATATCTTATTTTTCAAGAGGTGGCATTTCTAGGGCACAGTGGTTGGTTGAGACTTTGTTGACATCCTGATGTTGCTGAAGAGCTAATCCAGTTGTGACACGTGAACGTGCAATACATGAGCCCTAGTTAGAGTGAAGTTGGTGGGCTCTAAGGGTGGACTTCACTGTGCAGGAACCCCCCCCAGTTCTCATGCCCCCATGACCTCCAGTCACTCATGCACCACAGCTGTTCTTGGGAACTCTTCACAGATTTAGCAGCCGTACTCTTCAGGTTGGCAACTCTTTTTTCTCATGACCCATCGACCTTTGGGTCTTCATGCGTTATGAGTATCCATGGGAACTTGATAGGCTGTTATCCTCACACAACACTTGGCCTAGAAGGTTTCTCTGAGTACTGTTGAGCAGTACAACATGTTCAGCACTGAAGACTGACTTACCTTTCAAAATAGAACTATGTGACAATGATAGGATTATTTTTGTCATGTCTAATAAATTGATGATATAAAATGAACTTAAGGCAATCCATATCCTAGAAATCTAAGCAACATTAAATATCCCCATTTATCTCCCAAGAAAGGAAAAATAATATCTTTCACTTTGGAAGAAAGAAGACTCCAAAAGATGAAAAGAAGAAAATAATTTGCTTCCTCTCCAGTTTTTCAGCCATGTTAGTGAATATTATGACATGGGGGATGAGCCATACTACACTTTTAATTAACTTTTGTGGAGAGATATTACTGTCCTAGGGATGTTTAAGAGTTTTAAAGAAATAACAAAACATTTTTTTCACAAATTCTGAGAGAAATACCATTTTTACTGTCTATAGTGAAGCCATTTTAAGAGCTGCTTTTCATTAAGCATTTATACTATCTGCAAATTGTTGTAGACTTTGTTAATCATCTCCATTTCATTGCTTATTTTCACTCCTGCAGCATTAATTATAGACCATAATATCCATATAATGAAACTATGGTAAGGCAAAAATTACTTGTTTGGGGTTATTGACCATGATATGTAGATCTGAGCTTTACTGTTTCACTTCCATTTGTAGAAAAGGTTTTGCATGTTAACAGTGCTGTTTCTTTGCCCTGGTTATTATGGAATATATAAATTTAAGCTGCCCTCTATGGCCCATGTGCTGTTGCACGCAATCCAATGCTATTACCAGCAGATAAATTTTCCCACATTCTCTTCCTTCAGCAGACAATGTTAGATTTATGTTTACAAGACAAGACTTCTACGTGTTTGATTAAGCAAGAGAATTAAGGATGAGATTGTATTCTTCACTGCTATATCCTGTAATATTGCAACATCTGTTGCCACCAGCTTATCAGTGTAGGAAAATACGTGTGGTTTTGTGAAACCCACTATTTTCAGAGAGGAAGTTAAAAAATGAAGAACACCTTCAATTAAAGAATATAGATAGTTTTATAGTATTTCAATTGCTGTAAGCAAAAAGAACTCAGAATCTCTGAATGCAAAAAAACCTTACTGTGTGAAATATTAATTGTAGAAAAAACATCTTTTTTTTTTATTATGAACGTGTTTTTTTGGTTCCTACCACTGCAATGTTGCATATGGAATCTTTCATCCAGCTTCTGATCTTGAATGCTCATTGTGTTAAAGATAGGGAGTAGATGTCCTTTAAGGTTGTCAATGTCCACAGAAAAATGAGGTCCAGTCTCTTCAGGTAAATAAATGGGATGGAAAACGCAAATGCTTGAAAATGTGTTTTCTAGATTATTCTGTCCTGATCCTGTCTTCAGTTTCTCTGAGCAGCAAAAAATTATTTAGGTCTAGCCCATCCTGTACAGTGGAAGTTTTTTACCACTGTTCACTTGAGCAGGAATGTGTAGGAAGAAGAGCTGGGAGGATTGGTGTGAGGATGAAGAAAAATGGAACGAGAGCTGTAGAGCAGACACCCAAAGCCTAAAGCCAGTGGGTGTAAATCCACCAGCTTCAGTGCAGTTATGATGAATGACACCAATGCAGATCTTCTGTTTTAAGTTGTAGGCTGTATAAGGTGAAAGTGATTGAAAAATTTCAGGTCCTGCTTATTTTTGTGATTATCATTTAATTTTCTTTTGTTCTTGGATTTTCTTTAATATTGAACACATTTTCTTCATAGAAATGATAGTTTTTTCAAGGTTCAGGACAATAAAATTGCCTTAGAATCTCTAAAAGATGGTTTTAATAAATGTCTCTGTCAGCCACACTAGCATATTGCTAACAGGAGGCCGTTACGTGGCTGAGATGTTCCATTTTAAATATTTGTTTGTTACTTTCTGATAGACCCAGATCAAAATTTTGTTATTCAATTAATTTTTCTTGATTGTCATTTAAATACTCTTAAAAATTAGATATTGTTGCTCTAACTTATTATTGAGGAATAATTCATTGAATGGAGAAAAAATATTCAGTAAAAAATAGTTGAGGTCCTTTAATTTATAATCATACTCTAACTCCTGGTGTGTTGAAAACCCTTTAAACCAATAAAATACAAGTTTCTAAGTAACTGTTTCAATTATGTGTTAACAGTCAAGTAGGAAAACTGTGAAAGTGATCAGACACTGTCTCAGGCCTAATAAAGCTTCAAAGGCTAACCACATTTTTGAAGTGATGAGGTGTTTAGACTTTAAAGCCTCACTCACAACCTTCACCATCAGTCTCTGTATTAGATTTCTAATGGACCTTTCTGCAGAAAAGGATTGAGGAAGCCAGGTCTAAAGTAAGGTTAGTTAAGAGTTAAGTAGGTAAGGAAGAGATCAAAATATTAGTGATTTAATCAAAATTTTGTGGACTACAGAATAATTTTGATATGAAATATGTTTATCTATACCAAAGAAAAGAAGAAAATTAAAGGAATATTTGAAAATAAAACATTGTTTTGCAAGTTCTAGGGAAATCAATCATTTCATTAATGGTTGCTATTCTGGCAGCTCTTAACATAAAGCAAGTTCATCAGAAGCTTTGCCAGATAACCTCTGGCTCTTCTCAGAGATTTTTTAAAAACATGTATAAATTATACTTCATATGCAACTCTGACCGTTAAACACAGAGTACAAATCTATAGCTACTGCTTCCTAAATTGGTAGACGTTTTCACTGACAATTTGGTAAATTATGAAATTGCAGTAAAGATTATTTTCATGTTGAAGTTGTTCAAAGTTTCCTTTAACTGCTTCTCACAGAAGATTTGCACAAAAGGAAACTTCAAACAAGATTTTAAGGAAACCAAGAGGCTGTTTCTATGTTAGGCAATTCAGAAATATTATGTTTCCAGTTCTCATTTTTTTTCTCAGTTATCATTCCACACATAGTTGGGTTTAAAAGTAATTTACTGAGTAATCACTACTGTGTTAAAAGGGTGAGGATCACATACCTGAGATAATTTTAGACTATACCTCCTTTATTATTAATCATAACAAAGGAAGCAAATAATTCAGGACAGGCTAAAAACTCATCAGATTCAATTTAGCTTCGCCCATTTTAATTGTTGAAAAAGCAGAGTGAAATAGCTAATACTGGTCTGCAGGATCAGGTCACATCTGAGGTGTAATTCTGCTTGCCATTTGGTGGGAGTCAATAAAGCTCCTTGCTATCAGGATTGTTAAGAGACAGAGAGCCTGGAATAAAAATAAGAGAAGTTTCTAAGTCTCTTTGAATAGTAGTATGAGTGGTTTATTTGAGTACCAGGACTAAAAGGTTCTTCTGAGTGGAGGTTCTGACTCAGAGAATGTGGTGGAGAAGGGCCTGACCCTGAGAAGTGGTTCTGGCAAAAAGGGACATGGCATGGACCATCATTTGCTTGTAGATTCTGGACTTAGAAAATGGAAGAGGAATAGACAAGAGACAGAAAAAGATGCATACTCTAGAATATGCTATAGGGATTTTAATGCAAAAAAATATGTCTTTTCAAAGTTGTTATCGCAGATATTCTTTGACACTTTCAACCCATTTAGCTGCCTTCCCAGGTGACCTCAGCAATTTTGCTGTAAATGTGGTTTCACGGTAACATCTGACCACATCCTCCATTTTAGCTCTTCACAATGATTGTCTCTTATATTGATTATCTTAAAATCAGGTTAGCCACACACATTTCTTGACTGATCTGGTATCAGGAATATGCTCACACTCAAGAGAATAAGGTGTTGATATATATAGTATGAAATACAGACCAAGAGCTTTTGACTCATTTTCTACACTTTTCCCTCAGAGCTCAAGCTCAAACCAACTCCTAAACTGTTCAAATTATAGTTACAAATTGTAACAGTGTCCTCACTAGTCTAAAGATGGGTCTGGATGCTAGAATCTGGGCTTTATTACAGTGGAGCCAGGAACATTAGACTTCAAACACGTTGAACTGTGTACCTCTCCACCTTGTAGACACTCCCCCTCCTGCCCCCAAAATGATATCAAACACTTGCTCTAAATAAAACTTGATATGGTTAAGACATAACACATGGATATGTAATAGAAAGATGTCTTGCTCTATTTCACTGGTTTCTTGATTGTCACTCTCCTGAAACTTGCTTGTGGCTGAACCAAACCACTGAACACCTTCCAGGAGTTCTGCACTAAGTATGTTTTCTTTGTCATTTATGTTAAATGTCATAGGTGTACATGTATACCTACGAAGGAAAATATTTAATCCAATCTTAAGAAACTCTTCCGAGCTGTGATCTAGCTTTCTAAGAAACTTGTTAAGTTATAGTTTTCCCCAGCCCAGCAGAGGAATAAAGCGCAACAAAGGCTGTTTAATATGGGTAGATCACTCAATCAGGTTTAAAATGTTAAGCATCAATCATTAATCAGCCAGTTTAAGCACAAAATATTATTCTTTTCAATGTTAAATGTTGTGAGGAAGTTAACCAAGACTGATTACATTATTTTTTTTTTACTTACTCACTTTAGGTCTTGCACGTGCTATTTCAAAATCCCTTGGGTGTGAGAGGAATTTAAACCTAATTGTGGCTTATTTAGTTTGTTTATAGAGCTAACAATTTTCACTTCTGTGTCTTTGCATTACCTGTGTAAGAAATTATTCTTCCATGAAATTAAAATTGTAAAAATAACCAACTTTAAAACAAATAGCAAAATTATTTCTTGCAGTATATTACAACTTAAATGCTGAGTGAAAACTATACACTCTCATGTACATTTTTGTGGAAATAAATTACTTTATTTTCCAAAGCCAAATTTTACTGTCATGCACACAACCTGTAAACTTCGTATGGGTAACATACATATAGTAAGTATCAGGATATTTTTCTTTGGAATTTTTCTCTCAAATGTGTATACAATGAGGGACAAGGAAGTAAGCTTACAAGTGTGTAGTTAGACTATGTCATGAAAGACATGAAGATACTGGTAAAATTTTATTTGATAAATAACATACAATTCCTACTTTTTATTAGCTGTCTCTTTATTAATCACTCTCTACAAATACCTGAAAGGAGGTTGTAGCCAGGTGGGGCTTGGTCTCCTCTCCCAGGCAACCAGCAACAGAACAAGAGTACAGAGTCTTAAGCTGTACCATGGGAGGTTTTGGTTGGACATTAGGAAGAAATTCTTCACAGAGAAGGTGATTAGGCACTTGAAAGGGCTGCCCAGAGGGGTGGTGGAGTGACTGTCCCTGGGGGTGTTTAAGGAAATTGTGGATGTGGTGCTTGGTGCCATGGTCCAGGTGACACATGGTGGTGTTCAGCCATAGTTTGGACGCCGTGATCTCAAAGGTCTTTTCCAACCTGGTGGATTCTGTGATTCTGTCTCACAATTTCAAAATGAGCTTGCATGACACACAGTGTTAAGTAAGCTGCACCACACTCTGCAACCAGGACATGCTGTAAAAATCAGAAGTGAGGGGAACTTTTTTACTTTTGGAAGAGTTCTGTTAATTCACCCATTGAGGTTAAAAATTAAGAGTTTGTTAAAATGCTGCAGCTTTGAACTGTACAGACATCTCTCTTTTATAGCTTTTCAAATTTCTTTGCTTATTTAAAATAGCTTTTTCTCTTAAGGCAAAAAACAGAGATACCTTAATGTCAGCAAGGCTGTTTGTAAGGGTTTGAGAAGATTCAGTCTGTCACCAACCCACTGAAAAGAAAGTGAGTTTTGAATAAAAGCATTCTTATGTGTACTTTTTTATCTTCAGCCAGGAAAGTTTTAATTCACATGACAGTATTAATCTTTTCACCAATGTAGCCTCACGAGTGTGCTAGTCTAACCAATAAACTAAACAGGCTGAAACCTAGTCTCTGGCAGCAAGGCCAGCTGGCGTGCAACGGTCTGTACCCATACAATTAAACTTTGTTAGCTTCCAAAAGAGAGTGATGGCAGGCAAAATAATTATTTTGAATGATCCCTTGCTTGTGCTTATCCCTGAACCTGGCACATAAGTTCTTTGGGAGTGTAATATTTGTTTAATTTAAAAGTCTGGCAAGTCTCTTCTATCAATAGGTGGCCAAGTGAGAAGACTCAAATCTGAGCTCTTGCTTTAATTACTTTGCTAGTACAGACATAACTGCAAAGACAAAACATAATATTTCCTTTAAAGCTGTCTTACAAAATAATGAGTTCTGCAAAGCAATCATTTCAGTCAGTAAAAAGCAGAGGTTGATGATGGAATAGGGAGGAGGCAAACTGCTGTGTTGATTTTAGCTGAGGGGAAGGTGTGTATATGTGTGTTTCAACACTTATCTCTGAAAAACAAACTTTACAATTTTCCTCTGAATCAGTGGGCTGTTAGGATGTATCAGATAGTTTAGCCAAGCATTGCAAAAACTTGAAAATGATACTTATAATTATTTTCAAATAATCCATATTTGGATCCTATTTTGCGATGTCTTGGTTTTCTGGTAATCTTCCACTCCATTTTGCTAAATAATCTGTTTGAAAAATGTTATAAAAATCAGCACTACATAATAAAATTAACCTAACAAATTAATTTGTAATCCATGTAAAGGCCTTTTAAATATTTTTCTCCAAAAGAGAGCTGGGAGCTGGGTGGAGTCTAACTTAATTAAATAAACTGCATAATTGCTTAGAACATTGTTCCCAAAGTATAACTTTCAGAGAAGATCTCATGCCTTAAAGAAGTATGTTATCAGACTACATTCTTATGGGTTGTTTTGGGGTTGTTTTTTTAACATATTTCAATATTTAGAATATCAGAATTATCTTCAAACTGAATCCTTGACTGAACTGTTAAAAAGAAGGGCCTTTTACTGGCCTTTGAAAGGAGCCATTTTTGTCTAAGACATCAGTTTAAATTTCTCAAGTGCTGCTAATGAAGCAGAACTGCTAATGATTACACTTCAGTTTTTCTTTCAAGAATGAGCACAGAATAGAGATGAATCAAAATCACGGTGTGCAGATACAATAAGCCTGCAGTGGTAAGGAAAGTTTATCTTTTCATAGAGGTGACCCAAATCACCTTAAAACTTCAGATTTGTAGAGAAGAGGAGAGAGGAGAATTTCCTGGGTAGCACTTCTCCGAGGAAGATTCACACAGACTGATAGAAGGTCCCACCAGCTCTGAGTACTCTTTCCATTCAAAATCTTCCCATCCTGATGGAGTGCCCAAGTTTTCAGGGGTAAATATGCAACTAAAAAGACATATTTTCTTATTTTTGCTTTCCACTGATAGCTTAGGTTTTGGCTTTTAGAGGCAAAAGAGTTTCTTTAATAAAACCATGAACCTGAATTCCAGCAATTTCTCTAGACAAGCTAAATATTAAAATCAAAATTATTCTGCAGTTGGTGCCCATTGGGCTGGATTTGTGTGGGGTCCTCCTCTAGCTGATTCCTATTTAGTGACAAGCTTTCTCAATCTTGAAGTACCTTTTCCTACATTTTACTTTGTACAAAGATGGCCATCAAGTTTGATTGCTAAGTTTAGGTATTGATTATAGGACATAAGATGTAATCATCACTGTAAAGATTAGAGCTATATTGATAGATTTTATATATATATATATATCTTCAGGGGTATAGTAGTTTTAATACTTTTAAATTTTTTTTTACCAGTCCAATCTTTGATTTGTTGGATATAAATATAATTTTGTTTGTTTGGTTTGGAAACCAGCACAGTACTTTTTTTTTCAAATATGAAATAATAAGACTTTTTTATTTTCTCTTCTGAGAGAGAGAGAATTTGTGGCTTTATTCCTTTTAACATCCTTTAACAATGTAATAGAAATTTTGTACTGCAGCAGCAATAAAAAAAAGGATGACTACAGCTTTCATGGATCATATATCAACCTGAAAATTTCTGTGAACTGAAACTGAAATATTAGTTTAATCTGTTACAACAATATATTTACAGAAATACAAATATTAATTAGTACTTATTTTTCATTTGGAAGACGAAAGAACTTATAAATCTCTGATTGATTTCTTTTCGAAATCCTATACCAAGTACTTGGGAAGAGCCCGTATTATAGCCTGGAATCTAGATTCCTGCAAGTTTTAATGCCTATTTCTGTAACTGTGTGCAAAAGCCTAAAGTGTTGGACACCCTAATTTGTATGGCTATGAATTATAAGCATTATAAATAATTATATTTGATAATGGTTTTGCGTGGCAATCTATAGTGAATTATTGTGTGTTTGCACTTTACCCAATGTTTTGTTTTCCCTGCCACCCTGTTACCACTTGCCTCGGGATTTCAGACCTCTACTCTTACAGCCCTGCTGTAAATATTTGACCTCTCATTTGTCTGCTTTCTCCTGCTGAGCCTTTTCCTCTTCTCATAAAAGTCAGCTGGGGAGACAAGAGGCCATTGAGCTATGGCCTGCCACGGGCAGCTACTGAGGCTGTGCTGCACAGCACTGCCCCTCAGCAGGTCACATCCCAACAGAGGATGTTGCCCGTGTGGCAGGTTCCAGACAGAAGGGGATTTCTTCAGCATTACTAAAAAGGACAAGGGTCGTTTTGCAGCCAGCTTGTATTGGGGAAGGACTAATGAAATGAGGCAGAGGGTGTAGTACATTGCGTGCCTGGCCTTAAAGGCTCAATGTAAAATCTTCTCTTGACACTAGCTTTCAAATTTTGTTCTCTCCAGATGAAAAATGTACAATACTTCCAGCCTTTTAGGTATTTTAAGGATCTTTTATTTCCCCCACATTCACCTCTGTTACACTGCAGGATGTTTTGACCTTTAAAAATAAGATGATGAAAACAATAGGCCAATAGCCTAGAGGACTTCTGCAATCCATATGTGTATTTATTCTGCTTTGGTTAATGAAACAGTTGGAAAAAGAATGAAAGTGAAAGGTCAGATAGTTTCTTACCAGCTTGAGACATCACATCAATTTCAGGAAGAATATAAACTGAAGTAAATGACTCAAAGAAAAATATATACTGTACAGC
This sequence comes from Acridotheres tristis, assembly GCA_037013685.1. NCBI lineage: Eukaryota > Metazoa > Chordata > Aves > Passeriformes > Sturnidae > Acridotheres > Acridotheres tristis. Next base: position 94,085,317 of record CM072884.1, read on the forward strand.
CTTTGGCAGGGGTATTTTCATTATTACAGCATATAGGTTAGATCACAGATCTGATAGCTCTAGCACAATAAAAAAATTTCAAAGTATTACACATAGGGAAAAAGCACCAGAAAAAAACCCAAAAGAATCTTCTCCAGAAAGAAAACCAAAAATTAAATAATTTTATTTCAATATAGCACTTAACACCATAACTTTCTCTAAACTAGTCTTTAAGTGGCCAAGATTGATTTAGCCCTACAATGGTTCTCTAACCTTTGCACTGCCTGGGTAGAACAAGACACATTTGATAGGTGCTAGCAAGAGCTCTGCTCTTACAAACCCTTAGAGAATATCCTGCCAAAGATGGTCCCCTAGCTTAGCTAAATCGTTTGTATGATCAAAGTATTACAGATGTGTTCCAGAGCCAACTTCTGACACATTTTTTAATATAATGTTCTCATTTGCTCCTTCCAGACTATCTAACTCCCAAACCCAGAGAAATCATCTTATCTTTCCCATTACAATGACTTAACAATATTCTTACCATGCTTTCTTTGCACTCCTAAGTAATTAATGCGGATATATATTTTCTTTTGTTTCTCTACCTCCTTCTCTTCAGAAAGACTTGTTTTCTCCAGCCAACACGTAGGCTTGGAGAACATGACAAAATTATTTTCTTCACTGGTCTGGGTGCCTGGCCTGTTATCATAAATTTTTATTACTTGCCTGGACCAGCCACTGGTTACTTCTGGAAGAAGCCATTTGGGCTTTTTGCTCTTAGTTTTTGCCAGTCAGTTATTCTTTACCACTGCCATGCAGGAGCCATTTCTGACATGCCTGGCTGAGATGGAGAATATCACCAGCTAAACCATTCAACTGAGTGAACCTTTCTTCACTTACCTGGAGAGAGCGAGGTAAGTGTTTATGTATCAGACATAATTTATTGATTCATTGTAACTCCACCAAAGTGAGCTACCAGGCACTCTAATACAGGTACATACTAATAATGTTTTTGTGATCTCCAAAGAATTTATAAAAATGTTTCTACATAGCCTTTTGTGGAATATTTAGTTGATAATTGGCTGCCCAAATAAAAGAGAGACATTAAAAACTGTAAATAGAAAGTTATCTTGAAGACAAATGCTCTATTACAGCATTTGGCAGAAACCTTTTTACAGCTCATCCCAAGATCACCACGCAAGCAAGGCTTAAGAAAAATTGGTTAGATACAGAGTTATTATGTTGCAACCATTTAACAAAAATTTTTTTCAATGTTCCTGCTAAATGAAAAGTTGTTTTCCAATTGATTTTTATGTAGCTAGGGGAAATAATTAAGATTAGAACTATGGAAGATTAGAAATCTATGGCAACTCCTAAAAATAAATGAAATGCATTTTAGTATATGTCTCTCAGTACTTTATGACTGTGGTAACATAAATTTGCACTGTCAAGCAGGCTACAAGCAAATCAGATTTTTCTGTATTTATCTTTATTCCTACTAAAGTTTTGCTGATTATTGAAGCAGAAATCTACAATAAAAATCACAAGACTTAATTAATCCACTTCCCTGATTACAATCTGTCAAAAAATTTAAGATAACAAGTAAAATCAATTTTGTCAGTTGCATTTTGTTGCAACACATTTGATTGTAAGAATTGTTCTCACACAAAATGTGTTTTCCAGTATTTTAAACTCAGTTAGAAGCTATTAGCTTCCAGCACTAGACAAAAAGTTGCTGAGTAGGCTTTGAAAGCAGACAGTCATCATCTATCTCATCATCATTCTGCTATTAGATTATAGTTAGCATGAAAAAGAAAAAACAGGAGGAAAAGGCATTTGGCCATGAGACCTGAATGTTCATTGTTTACATATCAGCTATGGAAATTTTGGGTGTCAGTAACCTGGAGGCACTTCTGGAGTTGCATTTGATCATATTTACTCCATCAGCATAGGATTTTTTAAATAGTTGTTTCTAACTTCATGGCTTCTTGCATCTCAATTAGTCAGAAGAGATTACTAAATAGATATACATCTACGTATACAATTTTTTTCTTTCTTTCTTCTAGAAACCTTACTCCAGGACTGAACTGGAACCAGGTATCAGGAAAGATAGAAAAATTAGGTTTTTTCAGTTTTGCATAAAATAAGCATTTCACAGTCATTCTTCAACCTTCACAGAAAAGAGAAAAGAAAATTCCATATGTGGGAGTATAATTTTGCTGAAAGCATTGTTCAGTGCTAAAATGTCAAAAGGCCTTTAAAGGCACAGCCGCTGTTCAACCATGGAAGAAAAAAACCAGCTAAAATCTTAATGGAGCATCTGTGACCAGAGTGGAAAATATTAATCAGGGACTGAATTTATGAACATATAGATTACTGCTTAGAGACAATCACAAGTTACAAGTATTCTTACAATTTCAGCAGTTTCCATAAAAGTTTAAAACCTTTCCCCCAAAGAGAGTTATTTCTGGACATCCTGAAAGGGTCAAACTAAAAAGAAAATAAATTTAAAAAATCCTCTAAAAGTTCAGAGAAGTCTTCAGAAAAACTCCTTGTGAGTGCCCTCTGCCCTACTATTAGGACAAAAGTGGAGTTTAACCACCCAGGTCTGCTGCCACAGAGCCGAGCACTGGACACAGTGAAACCCTTGGCTGCACTCCCTGCCCAAACTGGCTGTGTTGGATGGACAGGAGGAGCAGGGCTGTGACTGAGCCCTCAGTCTCAGTTGGAACAACCTGGTGGTTTATGTCATAGAGCCTAAGGCTTATTATTTACATGGTGTGCCAATTGTTTTAAAGACTCAAAGATCACCTGGAGAACATTTGAGTTCATAACCCAGGCTCCCTCAGCACATGTTGCAGCTGAGAGAAGTGACTGAAATTTTTTCCCAGCAGATTTTTCCCAGATCTGCTACATAAGTCTGATACTTCCATTGCCAACTGTGTGAAGTAATATTTTGCTTTAAACTATCAGAGCTGCAGAAAATTAGCTGGAACACAGCTAAAAACTGCAACAAACTGATTTTTCACTTTGGCTTTTGAGGTGCCAACCACAGCAGATGGAAAAAGGAGTAGCTAATGAGTTTCATGTCTAAAACACAGCTTGCTCAGCCCACTGGTTGGTGGCCAACCTACTAAAATTGCTTCTTGTCAGTAGAAACTAAAAAACATCAAGTGGTGCAGAATATAGAGTTTGCTGCAGTGAGTTGCTTACTGTGCAAAGTTGTCCTCCCAAGGTTGGTGGCCTCAGTTCCAGGACAGAGCACCTGTTCACATCATGTCTCAAGACAAATTGTGCACAGACTTCCTGCAGAATAAGCAGCATATTCAGGCTGCAGGCTTACTGCACTATGTGTGCCTCATTATTATTATTATTCATGTTTTAATTGTTATTATTTTACAGTGCCCAAGAGGAATGTAGGGGTTTTGTCATCTGTTAAAGACAGAATTAGAAGAGCTAGGCTCAAAGGAGCAGCAGAGGCAGATGGTATATTGGCAGTTAAATTTATAAAACTCTTCTGTTAAGTCTTGCCAGCAAGAGAAATAGCTTTTTTTTTTTTTTTTTTGCTTTAAGGCAAACAGTTTATTTCAAGGGAAGTATGCTGTAGTTCAGCGGGTAGAGAATGACATGATTTGGTCTCTCAAAGAGTTTTTGACATTCAGAAAAAAAAGAAACTAAAATTATTTTGACTGAGTCACAAATCATTTATTCATATGTTCTTGCCACAGAGAAAACTCTGCTAGTTTCTAAGCCAAATAATCTGTGCCATGTGTCCAGCTTCTCTCTTCTGTCTGTCACGTTTCTAGTTAACCTTGTTAACCGGCTTAGTGCAAAAACACTGGTGTAATGTAACAGAGGCAGTGACCTGCCAGATGACCTATGCAGATCAGATGAATATCAATTTCAGGGTTGATTGGGGGTGTGAATAGGACCACTACTGCTAATAAAAACTAGGTTTTTTTACAATCACACCACCACAGCAAAGCAGTAGCCTACTAAGGAACTGGGAGTTGAACTGAACTGCAAATGAGAATGCAATCGCTCACATACCAGAAGGGAAAAAACTTTACTGAAAGGGCAAATAGTAAGACTGTCAGAGAGCTAGGATTACTTGTTTAAATGGCATTCTGGGTCAGGAAGCAGCTGGTCTTAAATAAGCAAATAATACTTAGAAATGAGTATTGTGCTCTGCAAATATGGTGATATACCGGAGTTAAAGGATTTAATGACCAAAAAGATATTGCAGAGTTCTTTAGTTTTCTGCTGGTAAAACATGCAACCTGTGAACATTTAACTAACATTACATTACAGTTCACAAGTACTATGTAAATGAAAACTATCCCTAGGAATATCTTTTTGGCATAGTATAGTTTGAATGTTTTGCTCCTGGCAGTGACCAAATTCTGCTCGTTTATGTGTTAGAAGGTTTTGTTTTCTAGGTGGAGTATTTGAGGCACTGTTAAACTGCATACTGAAGTACCTTTTTTTAAGGACACGTGATTTAGCTACACTAGTTTGGTGTCCTCTTTTCTCTAGTGTCTCAACAGGACAATTTATCCTGCACACTTTTACTCAAGCACTGCATGGATGGGTGAAAACAGAGCCTCTCTCCCACTCCTCATTCTGCATTCTGTGCACTGTAGAAAAGGGCCAGGCATGCTTGTGAGAATCTTTTCTTACTAATCTCCAATGGGTTCTGTAGACCTGGTGGATACACATGTGGTTTAGATATTTTGGAAGCAGAGGGAAAAGGAAAAAAGGAAAGATTTATGAGCTCTGCTGTACTTTCCAGCCACTTTATAGAACTGGAAGTCTGCATTTATTCCAAAATGTAAAGACACATAGCTCATTTCAGAGAGTAATTCTGTTTTGTCTTTCCCAGCCAACTTGTTGCTCCAGGCAATGGGAAGTATATGTGCTGTACCACACAGGAAGAGCTGGTACCAGTGAAGATTACTTGGTAAATCCCTACAAAAGAATCCCCGATTTTATCACTACATTACTCTGCTTTCTTTCTAAAAAGGGGTCAAAACCATGATTAACTATGCAGAAGTATAACTGAACAGTTCCCAGTTGGCCTATGTAGGAACATGATTAGGGACCCAGGTCATTGCAGGGCCATAGCTCCTATTGTCTCTTTTAAGATTATTCATCATCATCTGAAATATATCTTTGGCACACATTTTCTCCCTATCTTATCTGTGCAAAAGCCCCCACCCAGATTCTTCTCAGTTAGCTCTACCCTTGTTACAGTTTAGCTTAAATTGCTCATATCCTGCCCTGCTGTTTATATCTCTGCCAAGTTAGTCTCAGTCCACTCTTTACTGAAAGGCTTTTATTTTTTTCAATGTCTTAAATATAATAAAAAAATTATTTAGATATTTTGTTTATAATGATGATAGAATAGAAAAAAAAAAAACAAAGAAAACAAAACCAAAACCCAAAACCAACTGTAATCAAAAAAAGATAAAAAAACACACACAAATTCTGTTGACATTAGTATGCACAGTTTGATTGTGGTTTGTGCCAGGCAGAGATCTCCATCAGAGCTGCCTCCCTGATTGGATGCTCTCCAGACAGTTTTTTTAGCATTACATTTTATGGGACCCCATATGCTGTAAATCTCTGGAGCCTGAGCACAGTACTAGCACAGCTTCTAGCTGTGCACTCTGAAACGTGTTCTCCCCAAATGCTTAGCTCACATATGATGCCCTTCTGTGAAGTCAGGGCCCTACAGCTCAGTGCCAAGGCACAAAAATCCGTGTGGGCTGCCCCGATGTGGAATGGAAAAGTATCTAGCCCAGCATCAAAAGTCACATCCAAACACTATAATTTCATAATATTTCAATTTAATAGCATGATATCAGCTGGAGACCACAAATGGTGCATAGAAAGATATCCCAAATTACCACAGCTTGTAGGAAAAAATTTGACAGCTTGATTACAATAAATGATTATAGGCTAGATCAAGCATCAAGATTTAGAAAACCACCCTAAATATAAATAAAAAAAAAAAGAAAGAAAAAAAGATAAACAAATCCTCAAATCCCCAAAGAACCCCATAACACTTTGGAATTTTAGAAAACTTAATTTAAAGTGTGTGCAATCTGTTGCACAGATATGAATTGCCTACTGAATAGAATCAGAGCACAAATGGAATAGTATTTATCCCAGTTTGTTACAAGCTACTTTCCCTCTTTTGCCAGTAAAGAAAAGAACACTGAAGAGTTTGCTCCCTGAAAAGGATCATTAGAGATCTACAATCTTCCATGGCCTGAAGATTTTGCTCAGAGTCACTGTAGACAAGAGCTTCCCTTATTGTACAGAAAATAGAAGAAAATAGAGGTCTTCTTCCCAAAAGAAGGAGAAATCTGTGTTGTAATATAAGGAAATACAAAGGTCCAGCTGGGAATAATCTGGTTACATAATGTCACATCCTTGAGGAAAGGTGTGTGTGTCTCCTCCCCAGGTTCCTGTTGGAAGGAAACCTAAAGCAGGAGTTGCTGTGGGAGGGTTTAGAAGCCACTGGAGTGGAAGGAAGGAGCATGAGAAGACATCCAGGCTTGGCCCTGATGCACGGCTTCCCTACACAACTTTGCTTCCTGTGTACTGGGGAGGAGTTTGTAGATACCTCCATCCTTACTAGTGTTATCAGGCACATTTTCATTGCCCACATTTATGCTGAGAAACAAATTAGCACCAGGAAATACCCTTAGCTCAGAAGCTGAGAGGTGCAGACAAGCTTGTGTGCACTTTGCTGACAGCTAACCTCCTCTGTACTAAGTTGTCTTACAACTAATTTTTAATTTCCTTCTGGGATTTCCCTCTGGTCAGACTATTTTTTGCACTTGTGTTGTTTTGTTTTATTCATTTTGTTTTCCCTAAGTTCAAAGCTTTAAAGTTTCTGGTGTAGCATAAGAATATATAGCAGTGATATACCTAAAGCATGAAATTGAGACTGGGGGGAAACCCTGCTGCTCTATACAGTCAAAATGTTTCTTTATTTTACTTCTTCCCTGGTGGCTTTTGGGATCAGTCCCCATGGTGAAGGATTTCCAGAACAGTAAATAGAAATGGTCTTTCTATTTCTACTTTTAAGCAGAGCACTCCATAGGAGGAAGGGTCTGAGGACCAGCAGGGAGGATGATCCGAGCTCCTGTGTCCTGGGTGGATACCTGATTTGGCAAAATAGATGTGTCCATTGGAACTGTTGCCCTGCAAAACAAACACAGAGAGACCCGAAATAAGGCAAAGGTTTTCAGAGTTTGTTGTTTCAGTTTCACAATTTATACCAAAATGCTTATATGAATTGGACTAAAATAAGAGATGCTTCAATAATCACCTTTTTGTTAAACATTTCACTAAAAAAAATTTTTTTTTTAGGACAAAGACTCCTCTCATCCAATTTTAGATGTATATATTTAACCTGTGTCTATATTTGTATATAATCAATGAGGAAAATACAGTCTTGGTGATGCATCAAGAATTTCATAAGACAATGAAATATCATTATTTTTTGGTATTTATATATGTAAGTGTAGCCACACCTAGAACGTCCTAAAGCATTTTAATCAAATCAGCAAGAGGATTTGATGGTCTCCAATATGTCAAAGATATTAATAATGGAAAAATAAAGACCCTGGAGGAGGAAAGGAAGACCTTACTGGTGCCACATGTGGAGGAGAGTGTCTAATCTGACACCTGAGGGCCCACGTGTGAGAGAGGGGTTGGGAGTACCTTGATTGGCACTTGAAACATAGGAGACACCAGAGAATCCATGAGAGCTACAAAGTCACATATTGCCAGACTCCCTTGATTCTCATGAGGTTTATAAAGGCCACAGATTTACAGCAAGGAGGCAAATTTCAACATGGTTAATAGCAAATAAACACTGAACTGCTGTGAGGGTCAGCTCTGTGCCTGAGTGCTCCAATAAATGTTTGACCTCTGTAAGACCAGAGAGATGAGGAATTCCCAAGTGTGAGGTACACTACCAATATTACTTTAGTACAGACCTCAGTCTTTATTCTGTCTAATTTGCTACTAAAAATGGGTGTATAACAGTGTATGATCAGTTAACTGTGCTGGCTTGCACCCTTTTCTGGTCAAAATGTTCTGAGTACCCAGGATTTACTTTTTTAAGCCATCTAAATTAAACCAGCTTATTTTCCCCAACCCTGGGGATCTCTAATGTGTTTCACTTAAAATAGGATTAGACATTTTAAATAGCTCATCCCAGAAATCCAAGTTGCTTCATCTCAAATGTGAAAAGGAGGATTATCAGCAAATTGGCAACTGAGTGTGGCCAACAGCTGGCAATTGGTGAGCCGTGCAGAGAGAACAGCTGTTTGCAGAACACACCTGGTGACACCCCTGTTTCACTTACTCTTCCATCCTCAGAGAGAAGTGTGAGGATGTGCACACTGAAATGTAGCTGCCTCAGGACTGGGCAACTCCTCAGCTCCTTTGGGCACCTTGAGAAATGAAGCTTCTAGGGCATAATGGTAACAGAAGGTGATAGTGTGAATTAATAAGTTGGGTGTAGGCCTGTTTTCGGGTGGGATACCCTAACCAGTCAATTTAGATAAGGTGGCTAACTTTTAGAATAATAAATTAGGGAAGATAAATATCACTCTGCAGATATATTAGTTCTGTTATTTTTACCAGTATATGTGTGAAAATACCCATAAATATGTAATTATGGAAGGTGTTTTCTCTGGACAACTTTGACTTTCAAGAAGTCCCAAAGATTTCAGAAAGAAAGGCTGCATTTACATTGTCTCTCAGCTAATCCTGCAAGAATGAGGAGATAGTGGATTTAAAGGCAATCTCTTGCTATTCTCCAGCCCAGACAGATAGTGGAATCTTATAATCTTGTAGTCTTTGAAACAAAAGTATTTGTTCCAGAGAGAATCTTCATAATGATAAGAACACATTCTATTTCTTTAATCTCTATATCCTATAATGACCTTTTAAAATATACATGAGGAAATTTACAGTATGGCATTCCTATATTGCTGTCTATATTTCCATGTACATACATGTATTTCCTATAGTTGGATCATATATTGTAACTTTTACAATTAAGTAATGAAAAGTCAATATGTAGAGGGCTGTAAAAGGACTATTAAATGCTAAAAATTCATCATTGTGCTTGATAAGAAAATAACAAAAAAAATTGTTTCACACAACAACAAAAGATGTTAAGGGATTAATTTTGTAGTATTTTCTGAATTTAAAAAAGTAATTATGAAACAGATTAATCTATCTTTAACAGAGACAAATATATATTTTAGAAGTGAGTAAAATGAAGGATTTTGAGAAAATATTTTTGTAATATTGACAGCAGGAATATTTATTCAAAATTAGGATTAAATTAAATGTAAATTTGAATGCGAGGAGGAAAATGATCTTGCCTTTCTATGCAACATTATATCCAGGTCTATTTCTCAGTATTAAAGAAAATTAAAATACAATGAGTATTCAGAGGATGCTCACAACATTATTTAAATTCAGATTAACGTAGGTTTTCGATTCATAGGAAAGGAGAATGAAAGACGTTTGCTGTTTTGCTCTTGGATGACTTTTCAAGACTGATGATAAAGATATGACAAAATACTGTTGCTGGAAAAAAAGGTTACAAAACATTAAATTTGGAAATGAGATGACATGTCTTTGCAGCACAGGAGTAGCAATGCAGCTAAACACCAAACTTCAAACAGTTCCCATTAGGGACTTTAGAAGACTTTAGACTTTCATATTATTTGAAAGGAGTTTATTTAAAAGCAATTTTTTATGTTTTGTGTGGTTGTGTTTGAGTGTGTATTTCTATGGCAGAAAGGGGAGGAGGAAAAGGAGGATTGTTGGGATAGTTCCTTTGCTTTTAAAATCTGTGGGTTTCATCTCCTCCTTTGTGGTCACTCACATAGAACTCAACATGTCAGGACTCAACTTTATTTAAAGTTAGCAATCGAATATAAATCATCCTCTAAAGCTTAACAATGATTTGTTTCTCCACCTTTAGCTCCAGAGAAGTCTGCATATATCTGTTGAAAATTTGAGGAATTTTTTTCCTTGTACAAAATGAAATGCTAGCTGTAGTCAAAGATGACAACATGATAGTCCCATGTGTTGACAGGTTACACGGAATTTTAATATTTAGATGTCTGACTAGTGTTAAATGATTAGTGATCACTGGATTTAGGGTTATGGAGGCTTTTTTTATATCATAAGTCTTAGTGAAGACATCTGGGTACATTTCAGTATATCTCACATGTCCACTGCCTTCCTCTTAGAACTTTGGTCCAATACTGATCTCATCTCTGCTGGTGATGTGAAGCTGAGTCCATCAAGTAATAAAATGACTTTGAATTCCTTTGGATGTAATACAAGTTTTCTGGATGAAACAGAATGATTTGTGATGTTCAGTAAGTCTGACTATAACAATTAAATCCCAGGCAAATTAAAAGCAGGCATAAGAAATTATTCAACAACAGCTGGCTACCCTAAATTCATGTTCAAGAAGAAAATTTCAGAAGTCCAAATCTTCTCTCATCATTTCAAGCAATATTTCCTTACCACCTACTGCACCTTGTTATTTCTGTATGAGGCTTGTACAGATTTCTTGGAAAAGAATGTTGATAATTTCACTTCTGTCACATCTCTTTGGAATGATTCTTTTTCTAGAAATAAATTAATTTTAATGTTAAAAATGTTGTTATTCCATTTAAAAATTACCAGCATTATGGGGGTTTTGCCTCTGAATATCTGGGAAGTACAGTAGATAGGTCATTAACTGGATCTGGGAGGGCAATATGTACTCTAATCCCTTTGCCTGATTCTCTAAAGAAAGTGATTGTAACACTGACTCTTCATCTGTGACTTCTGAAGAGGTTAATTTCTTCCCTGAAGAGATTCGACAAGAATTTAATGAGCTCACTGAACGGATTCATCAAGTTCTGTAGCATTCCTTTTCTTCAGTGTTTTTTCTTTTCTTCTTTTAAGAATCTCTGTCTGTCTTGATGTGCTGTCTGACACACAGGAGGAGATTGGTCTATTTTCAGGCACTTGCTAGATCACACAATGAAAGACTTTGGAACGGACAATGATGGACTGTATGAAAGGGGCAAGCCACCCTCTTGAAAAACAATATTTATCCTTTTCTAGAACCAGATCAGTATTAGAAGGAAGGGGGGGAGCTGCAAATTGGCAGTACAATCTGCTGCATACAGTTACATGCAGAGGAAAAAGATCTCTTGAGATGAGAAAACCAGGATCAGCTCCTCTACTGCACCCAGTGTCTATTATTGGTTTATTTTTGAAAGCATTCCTTCTGCGCTCGCTGCGGTTAAGATTTCACCATAACACTCAAGGCTAAGCTGGCTGACCTGGTGCTGTTCTAGGAAGTATTATATTCTTACTGCTTTTCTCTCCTGAGACGGATAAGTTGTTCGCATCCTGAAGGTGCACCTAAATCTTTGTGTTTCTGGCCTTCTGTCAAGCCACCTATGGCCTGGATGAGAATGAGAGGGGTTTAGCTACTGGAGCACCTCCACAGGCTCCCAGCATCGTGTGTCTGTTCAATCCATCACAGCGAGACAAAGGCATCAGCCATTCAGCACAGGCTGACTCTTCAGGGCTGGAAAAATGAGAGACTTAACCACACCATGGCTGTTCCTGTGTGGCCTCAGATGGCTACTTAAGCACAAAGGGGGAGGTTTCCGTGCACTTTAGGGCAATTAATGCTGCAGCAATTCTATATTTATATGCTGAATTACCTCTATGATCAATAAATTTATGTATAAATAAGACAGGGTTTACCAATGACCTAGTCCCTCTTGCCTCATAAATCTATATGAATGTCAGTTACAAAATACATTAGCCACGACATATACAACCATATATGTCTCAACAGAAAAAAAATTGAGATGAGAAAGAGCATTTTTTTTTTCTTTTTGGTGAGGTACATAGCAGAACTTTCTGTCTGGTGAAGACAATGCATTTAAAGGAGTGCAAAAAGTTTTCAGCTTAAACTTTTGTTTGAATGCCAGACCATTGAGAAGTGAAATAAAAGCCCACACTCACTGATGAAGAAATGTGAAGAAATACAAGTTCTTGCTGTCAGTGACTTCAGTAATTAGTTCAGTATTGAGCACAGAAGTGTCCTTTCACACAGAAAATAGCTGAGGATAAATAATTTGTTAGTGTGCAAGTGAATTTTAACTTAGGCTTGGCAACTCAATGTAGAATGCATTTATTTAGATATTTATTTAATTGCTAATCACATGAAGTCATATTCTTTAATCTTAACCATACCTAAGTCAAAATGACCTATGCTATCATTTTAAAGGCCTGTGCAATCCTTCATTCTGTACAATTAATTAGCAATGTAGTTTACTAGCAGTACTTTAATATTATTACCTAGCAATAGGAACTTTTCTAGAAAAAGTTGCATTTGTCAGCTTTGATTTGCCTAGTAATTCTCAGTTCACTGCATGATGCTTCTAGTCTTTGTTATTAATTTTCCTTGATCAATCATATGAACATTTTTTTTCATTTGATAGTACTTAAAAACTGTAAAAGTCACATAAAATTCCATTTAGCAATATATCTCATATATTCTCATGTTCTTTATCTATGGTGCATACTATTGCTACAGCTCCCACTGAGATGAATTTGTCTTTAGCTAGAATTACATTGGCTCACTCTGCCAGCTCTGAAAATGCCCAGATTAAGGCCAAAGGATGATCAGTATGATATCTTTATAAAATCAAACTTTATACCCGCATATGAAGCAACCAAAGAGATTTACAGCTGTGTGGTTTATGTGACAGACTGCACCTGTAACTTTTCTGTAGTCTACTCCAAGACTTTTTACCCCCTCCTTTTGTATATAAATAAATGATGCTGGCACTTTGGTTAAAAAAAAGTATATTTCTGGGTATTTCCCAAACATGTGGCCCATAACCATGTTTAGTAACATGCAAAGCTTAGCAATTTAATGATTTCATTGATTCCTCTTCATTTCAGAACTGATCATGTGTATTCTAAAAAGCAACACCATGTCACCAGGAATTCATCTCAGAATGGCTGTCTGCCAATGCTTAAACAGATTAAAGATTTTTGAACACAGTTAAATCTCAATCTGTCCCATATTGACAGATGAGAATTAATAGCAGGCTTCCCCTCAAAAATCATATCTACACAATGATAGAATATAGAGAAGTATAAGTATCTTTCACACAGATACTTTTCATGCAGATGTTATTTCTCTATCAACCTAATTCAGCCTTGCAAAGTAAATAAAACATGACAAAAACAGCCATCTTAATTTAATTAAACCAAGAGCTTGTCATAAAAACCCAGTAAGACATATAAAAGCTTTCTGAAATTGTAATGTCCAATTAATTGAACCATGTATATACATGAAAAAGGTCAGTCATAAAAACTGGGCAAGGGATGTGGTTATATTCTTATAACAAGAGGTCAGAAGGCAGCATTTGCTTTGTAATGGTAACTGATTATCATTGCTCTCCCCCAATTCCTGACTGCCTTAAAACTTACTCTAAGTAACTTAGACTCACTTATCTTATAATCAGAATCTTACTAGATTTTAGCATTCAAGAACGGAAAGATTATTCAGTGCTAATGCATTGTATGATCCAAAATATTTCCATCCAGAAATTAGAAAGATGAACTACTGGGGGGGGGGAAAACCCAACAAACAAACAAACACCATAAAGAAACAATCCAGTACCGTTTTTCAAAGACATCACTGGGACAGAAAGTTAAACACATATATCTGTAAATTCATACATTATAAACAGTGAAACCACAAATATTGTCAGAATAAATTAGAAAAAATAGTTAATTGGATTCCCTTCAACTGTTCAGAGTTCCTCCTGTTGGCTTTATGGAACCTCAGGCAAGGGAGGGAGCGAAAAAAAAGATACTGGGCAATTCTCATTAACTCTTAAAACAGGAGATGATGTGAGAGTACTTCATGGCACAGAACTATAGATTTCACCCATCTTTCTTCCCCTTTATGCCCTTGTTTCCTTACCTGCCTTAAGAAGCAGAGCCATGCCCAATGTGTGGAAGAGCTCTCATCTGCAGTGCCAGGAGCAGTGGAACCCTGGTCTGTAACTGCTCCTGTAAGAGAAATAATAGGTGGGGATGATGGCCCTTGGCTCTCTGTGCTGCAGACCCACTGATTTACACCTGCTGCATCTTTCCTTTCGCTGGGAGCAATGCCTGAGTTGAAAGGCGTGAGGTGCAGGGTCTAGAGTAAGGATGGGCTGCTTCTCACTGCAGTAAGAAGGTCCTAATGGCCCTCACTGGCTCCAGCAGGGACCTCCTATGGCCCAGGAGTCCTATTTCAGCTCAGAAGAAGGTGTCCACAATCTCAAGTGTAAATTTAAAGAGCAGCATGACCTCCCATCCGATTAAGGAATGATCACAAAAGGAAAGACCAGATAAACAATGGATTTCCTTCATTTCTACAGGACCATGGGAATTCTATCTACTTCTTGGTGTTAGTACAGAATTTCTATGAGAGACTTCTGCATTAAAAACTCTACATAAGATTAATATATAGATACTATGAAGGATCCTAAATATATTTTTGTTCTTGTCTATAACATTAAACTCTTAAAATTCCAACTCAATATCTATGTTGTTTTCCACTTTAATATAATGTTGACTTTCCATACAAAGATTGCAAAAATCTATTCATTTTCAGCTATATATTTATTATTTTATGCAGTCTTTTAAGGAGAACCATGATTAAAACAAGAGTATTGTGGATTTTATTTGCATCTTTCCTTTGACTTATGACGTTTCTTCCACCCTTATATTAAAACACAATTTCAAATAATATAATTTAGATATGTTTGGAAGAAATAAATGGAAAACTTTCCATTCTCAGTCAGTTTAAACTGAATGAGGTTTTTATTTCAGCCACCAGGAATCACACAGAATTTTGAGCAATACTTTTGATTCCCTAAGTCAGAAACAAAACATCAGAGGATTTCTCTCAGGAGTCCCATTGTCAGGAAAGCGGTTCCTTCATGTAGTCAGAACAAAGGAAACTTGGATATTCCCAATTAATATTAAGATTCCACTGTCAATATTCTTAAATGTTAGTCTATGTCAAATAAAATCTCCAATTTGAATGTACTTTTTGAATATCTGAGTTTTCAAAAATGTATTCATTTTGTTTGTTTCACACACTACTGAAATCACAGAAGAAACATCAGTCAGAGAGGGAGATGGCAGGAATCCAAACCTAAGTTCTTGCTATGAGAGGAATTCATTGTGGCCTCATCCTCCAACTGTAGCTCTGTTTCATTTCCACTCTAAACTTTGAACAACCCTCACTTAAGAATTGATTAAATTTGATTTAGAATGCTGCTTCTTTTGCTCAAACGGAATTCGAAATTATGACATTTACTGAAAACAACTTTCTCCCAAACTTATTCAGAAATCTGTCTTTAAAATCTCCATAAAATAAACTATTTTTACACTTGTTTATTTATAAAACAAAATGCTTCTATGCTATGCAATTTTATAGTTTGCACAGTCTTTATAAAAATAGTTATTACATCTACCAGACACTGCGTGCATTTCTTTTACAAAGCATTGCCCAATATGACTTAGAAAATGCATGGCTAGCAAAGAACTTAATATGAAAACTGCCAAAAGCCATTACACAAGAGAAACACAAAGGTTTTGTGTTTGTTTTTGCTTTGGTTTGATTTTCTCCACGAGCATTGAATATCAGTATCATGTGGCTTCTCCATCCATTCCTAGATGACAACACAGCAAACTGTATCTCACAGACTTCTAGAGGCAGTGGGATTTTGATGCTGTTACCATAGGTACCTAAGCCACATTAGATGCTGCAGGTCTCTTACCTGGCTCCCATTTGTAGAACAGTAAGGGTGTCTCTTGGTGGTCCTATCACATCTACTGGTCCTATGTGAATGTCTGACACACCAAAGATTTGAAATATCACTGTAAGTACATGCTTATACAACTGCTCCTGGAGTCTGATGAGTAGAGCAGGAAACTCCACAGATTTTACTGCAGTCTGGGTCAAATGCCTTGGCTAATTAAAAAAGCTTTTTCATTTTTTAACAAAGCATTCATTAAAAATGAACAGACATCTGAGGGACAAAATTCATAACCAGTACCCACCTGGACATAAGATTATTATTGTAACTTGTTCCTTCAGGCCTCTGTCTTGGGACCAGAGCTCTTGAATATCTTTATCAATGACAAAGACAATAAGATCAAGTGCACCCTCAGCAAGTTGCAGGTGACACAACACCAAAGAGTGCAGTTGATAAACCAGAGAAACTGGATACCATCCAGGGGAAGCTGTACAACCTCGGGAAGTGGGCCCATGAGGACCTCATGGAGTTCAACAAGGCCAAGTACAAAGTGCTACATCTGGGTTAGGACAATCTCCAGTATCAATATGGGCTGGGGGATGAACACACCTGTTGCATCAGTCTAAAAGACAAGATTGTTTTGTCTTTGTAAAATGGTTCTTAATCCTGCTTAAATTTGTTGTAGAAAAGCTGTAGGTCTGATTTTTTTCCCCCATCATCTGCCTTTTCTTATCAAACAACCTGTCAGCTTTTTTGTTTCTTTGTTTTTAATTTCTGGAGGAACTACCCTGTCAGAGGGTTAAAAAGTGAGACAAGACAAAGCAGCTCCTTTCTAACTGAAGGTATGCAAGATTTTGTTAAAGATCTTACTATCAGTAAGATAATATGTTGCATAGTTAATTTGAATATAAAAGTGTAAAATTTAATATCATAAGGAATTTCTTACTAATGCAAAAACCCCTACCCTACAACACTGCAAATTGCATTCTTTCCTCTTCCACCAGAATTAATGAAATATGAAACTTTGTGTCTATATGAATATTGGTGTGAAAATTAACAAATTCATAATTTAATTTTTTTAGGACAATTTAATTTGTATTCACAATGGAACATCAGCACAGAACCTGCACCATTATAGAGCAGTACTGAAAATGTAATGTAGTTTCAAGAGTTTTCATGGAGGGATTAGCCTAGATTTACTGTAGCTGACAACCCAGTTTGCCACACAGTTTGCAGAATTAATTTTCTTTTTCAGCTATAAAGAATTCTGCTGATCAAGACTGTCTGTGTGGTTTATAGCTAACAACGTATAACAAATATTTCCATCTTTCAGTATATAGTATGTAATAAAGGCCCAAGATCACTCAGTGGTGCACATAATTTTCATCTTTTAATCCCATTCACCTTTCACTAGTCTCTCTTGAGTAAGAGAGATATTTTGCCACTCAAACCTTCCGATTTTTATTTTTCTGAGAATTTAATGGATATTTTTACAAACAGAAATAACAAACACTAAGGGTTTTTTATACTATTGCTTTAAACATCTCTGACTCCATAAAATCTGATGTCATAGAACTAGTTTCTCTTTAGAAACAATACTTAAATTAGATTTCCCTCCTTGGTAGATGGTCACAGTGGTTCCACATGATAGGAAAACAGTACAGGGAATTTCTCCTTTTTCAAGATGAGCTGGGTTAGTATTTGCTTTGCTGGAACACTGGAAGGTCTGTATTTGCAGAAATACAAGGTTGCATCCTGAACATGAGATAGCATCTGAGCACCTCTGACAATTTACATCAGCTATGATCTCCTATCCTTATATTCTGTATATTAAAAGGTCATTTCACAGCAAATGTGAGACTATGCATCTTTAAGTACTCTTTTTTCAAATGTTCTTATTCTCCTACGTTATTAGCAATAGCTAAAACACAAAAAATGAAGCAGGATAAGCCTTATTACTTAGCATTCCTGACACCAAGTATTTTTTTCTTTCCCTATGCCAGACATTCTCAGCAAGCATTACTTAATATAGTCTTTAAAGAGTAGTTTAATTTTTTCACACTTTCATACAACTTAAGATGTTGGTTCAGGGAGGCATGAGAACCTGAATCCTGATTTACTTCAACACATTGCATTATCTATGGAATTCCTGGGCTCCTCTTGACTCCCTGTATATTGATTTTGCTTCCCATCCTTCTTTCTGTGACCAATTGAATTGTGTATGCCACCTCTATGCAAGCCTCCCACTCATCTGAAAACACACTCGTATTCACATCTGTCATTGTTTGGCATTTTAATCTGAGGAGATGCAGATGTTTCTCCATAAAGAATTTTTGAGGGGGTTCCACAGTCCTGCAATACTCTTGTAGAAAGCACACTCTCCTAATCTTCCTGTTTAAAATTTTAGTTTGTCTCAGGACCACTGGTCTTTCCACCCCGGAGAATAATTGGTCTTGCTGTGAGTGTGGAAAGCTGAGCTTAACAGGGTTTCCCTAAACTTTCCTTAACTTGTGGCTATCTGTAAGCAAGTGTCCACATGCCATTTAGTGTGACGTTTTTCACTGAACCTGCCCTGAGTTTAGTCTTAAAATTAAAGCATATGCTGAGGGAGACTTCCAGAGAACTCCTTTGTCCTGAATGAAGATTTTGTTTAGGAGTTAATTTTTTTTTTGGTCTCACATCTTTTGGGGCACTGTAGTTACCAAAAAATAGACAGTTTATGATTCTAGCTTATGTGTAAAGATGCCTTGTTTCAACATTGTTATGTTCTTCTTATGTGTTATTACTATACTATATATTTTAGAAGAATAAAAACAACATTTTATATTACTATAAAAGCATCCTCCATATCAAGCAATGCTTTTATAGGTGTTAAAATGAATACAAAATCCCATGTCTTTTGTCTTGATGATAATCCTGGATAACATTTTACCTAAATAGTTTTATTTCCCAGACTTGCCATATTTCAGCCCTAATGTATGTTGAGCTACAGTCACAATGAAAAACCTATTTTTTGGTAGCTGAAATAAAGCTGTATAAAATTTAACAAATACTTAAGGAGAATTTCCTTGGAATCATAGTATAGAGAGTATCAAGACTGTTTTCAGTCTACTAGATTATTCAAGATATAAGTGGAATGCTCAACCTCTGTCAAGTCCAAGCTTACTTTTGATGATTGATTTGTGAACGCAGAGGTAGGTTGATCTATAGGTAAGCAGATGAATGTTCTTTCTATATGAAAAAGAAAAAAGATGCTGCTTACTACAACGTTCCTTTCTGTTACATTTCACTTTTTAGCAAAAGTACAAACTGGGACCCCTCACTTTTAATAAGGACACATCTGAAAAGATGAATTAAGTCTCAGACAGAAGAGGTAGGTGAACTTGTCCTAACTGTGGGTGGTGCAGTAATTAAAACTCAGGGAAACTGCACTTTCTGACAGTTCATTATACAAAACAGTATGTGGAAAATGTTTTGTCATGTCTAATTGCTACAGCTGCTTGGATTTCTCTGTTATACTGAGACATCAGCTATTCATAAACCAGCAGGAGGAATTAATCTGGAAAAAAATGTACTTTTTATGTTACAGCTGTCCTCCGTTGGAATCAATGTCTCCAAACTTTAACTAAAAGCTTACCTTAACTATGAGACAGAGCAAAAAAAGAAGTAGAAAATCTATATCTAGCTAAGTTTTAGAATTATTGAGTTGAGCCAGTAACATTACTTAGGAGCATAATGCTGTCTGAGTGGGATTACATTGTGTTGTCTATCAAAATAATTTTTACATATACATTACTAAGCAGTTCCAGATGTGGAATTTGAACTAGAGCTACTGGAGCCTTCTTGTTTCATCTCACAGTATGTAGAGGAACTATCTTCAGTACATAGGTGAATGATCTTACAGTATAACAGCAGAAATAACATCACACTGACTTTCTGTATTTTCATTCATATTTTCCATTATACAGAATATTGGGGTGTGATTTAGTTTTTCCATAATAAAATAAAGGGCAATTTGCAGCAGAGCAGCTTTTGGGCTTAGGTTGATTTTAGTTCGGTCATTTTCATCATGTCACATTTTTTCCTATCTGAAGACTTCATGGTTATTTTCAGACACCTTTAGGATTTCAACAGAAGTAACTAGACTGACATGAGACCAACTGAAATCACAGCCTAATTCATGTCTGCAAAACTGATTTCTGCTTTCCAATAGAGGTAGCATGGTTTGATACAGCACTGAGCTGTAAATTTTTTTCATGTATTTATCATTACCAGGATTAATTGATTCATATCTTTTGGTGGAACTTCAGATGAATCAAGTAATTATTAAATTCCCATTGAACATTGAATTCTCTTTATTGATCAGTAGTTAAGATCTTCTGGGAGATCAATACAGTGTCTTATCTACCTCAGTCTTTAGATTTCCTCCCATCCTAAGTATTTACTTCAGGGACTACTGAAGTGCATACACATACTGCTTCATGCTCTGAGTTTTCTTCAGAAGGATTGAGTTTGTTTTACAATGACACTATCCATGAGAAAGAATTTTCATAAGGGACTTGTAAACATGGTTCTGGAAATTTATGGAATATGGTGGAAAACTCTTACATGTTGCATTTTGCTGATGGTGTTGTGAAAAGTCAAAAATAATTATGATTTTAGTAATAATAGATAACAATAAATCAGATTCACAAAACTTCATTAACTCTTGAAATGGATTCTTAAGTATAAAACTTAAAGTGAGATAGCTAACATTGTTGATGGCTTCAGTGTTTGCAAGTAGTTTTATGTAAAACTCATAAATTTTTTACACTCAGAGTCAGCAGTGCCATATGTAAAAAGGGATGGACTGATCTGTAGGAGATATTTGCACTCCCACATGGTGGATTAGTTGTGGTCTGGTGCCATTCCATACGATTACTGAAAGTGGAATGGACTGTCCAGGGAAGTGGTGAAGTCATCATCCCTGGAAGTGTTCAAGAAACGACTGTATGTGGCAGTAAGTGCTGTGGTTGGTCAGTCAAAGTTTGGATTTGGTGATCTTGGAGGTCTTTCTCACCTTAATGTTCTATGCTTCTATGGATGAAAATCTTGCAGTTTATAGATGCAAAAACAGAGAAATTAGGAGAGCGAAGAGGATGTGATGTTATTTCAAGAAATCCTGTGAATGCATGCAAAAGAAATAGCTTTGATACAAAAAGTCTGATTTCCAGAAGTATTCAGCATTGGTGAAAAAATTCCATTGATGTTAATAGCAGTAATACTAGGGTGGTGCATTTGGAAAGCTGTTTTGAAAGAGAAGAAATGTAATCTATGGCCAGTGGTGAATAAAAACCTCCACAAAGGAGTGGTTCAGAGAAGACCAGCCTTGGGAACTCTAATTTATTCTCTTGAGAAGTTTTCTTTCTTCTTCAACTTTAGAAGAAAAAGAGAAAAGGATTCAGAGAGTAAGATTAAAAAAAAAAAAATAGAAGAGTTAGTGGTGTAAATCACTTGAATGCTTTTAAAAAGCAATGCTTAGAAGGCTTTATTCAATATTGTATTCATCAGTATTTCTGTCAAAAAAACACCACCAACTTCAATTAAACTCTACCAACATATGACAGGGATGTATTTATGAATCAAATTAAAATTGTTAAAATTTTTTAAAGTCTGCTTTGTTTCTACACAAATGCACAAAACAAGGATGAAAGAACCTAACTGCCTGTTTTCTCAGCTATGTGGTAGAGAGAAAAAAACCTAAGTGGAAATTAATAGATTTGAATTATTACATTAATTAGAAGTATGCTAAGTTTAGCATTTTGGAGCCAGTGAGTTTAAATGCTGTATAAATTCTGTCTCAGACCGAAGATGCTCCCATAGAGGTCAACTCCATCTAGTCTAGCTGTGCATGATGAACCTTGTAGCAGAAGAGATGACTTGCTGCTATGTAGTAACTTATAAACAAATCACAAACCACATTATCCTTATTTTAGGAACTAATAACCTATACTCAGCACTTAGCAGCAATGATTAGGAACCTTTCCTACCCTCTTAGTAGTTACTTGGTATTTTAGGCAGTTGCAGACCTTGGCTCTGCCTTTAGTACTTCCATTTTTGACTACTGCACCTTAATGCAAAGAAATCCTCCATCTCCTTGGATGTCAGAGAATAGTGCACAGGGGTGCAAGTTATAATTTCAGTGACTTTTCATCTTCTGAGTTTACGTTAAAATTTTGTCTGTATCCTATCACTATTCAAAAGTGAAGCCACACATTTTAATATTATTTATTCTTCATAAAACGCAATAGATTGTGTTAGTCCCTGTCACAAAGCTTAAATGAAGGGTTGCAACTTGTGAATTTTAGATATGAATTTTAAAATCTCAGCAAGGTAGCATTTTAACCTTCCTTTTTTTTGTTCCTAATTTTACTGCAGGCTACCCCCTCCCCACCCAAGGATTATTTACTTTCAAGACAAGTAAAAGTTTTGAACATAACAGCAGGAGAAATTAAACAACACTGTGCTGAGGGAGCAGGATAAGGAATTTTGAAATTTTCAGGCTTAGGGTGAGAGCCAGACTACTGTGTCCAGCCTGTCTCTCAAATGCTCATCACAGTCCCAAGGTCAATCACTCTGACCAGGACAATGTGGTGCACAAAAACATTTTACTTTTAAAACTGCTGGAGGTGGACATCTTTAGTCTTTGAAATTTCTCCTTAAAAGTGCCAGTACTTTCAATGTAGCTCTTAGTGGTGAAATTTACAGAGATTTATACTGTCATTCATCTTTTCTTTTTAAGGACTGGGAACAATGCATGACCGATGGGCTGAAGGATTTAAATCCTTGTATTATCTAAGTTCTGGGCATGGTCAGTCAACGTCTACCATAGGTTTCAAGGATAATGATACTTTTAGAATCTAAAAGAAAAAGAAAAGAAAAATAATTGTTTGCAGCAAAAGCAATTGCATATGCAAAATTAGTGTGTTGATAAAAACCCCACAAGAAATGGAAATGTACTCATATTGTAAAACTGGATCTGCACAGTCTTATTTGGACAAGTGTCAAATGCTTGGGTCTGACTACAGAAGCACAACTGGAGTGCAAAAATACAGAATGCAAGTCCAGATACATGGATCCCATTTATATCAGCTTCTGTTGCATTCAGCTGTGAGTGTTCTAGATAGAAACTATTCTGTTTTTTACATGTAAAATATGCAGCCTTTACAGACATACTCAGTTGTAACACTACTGTAATAAAAAATACATAAGAATTGCAGAATATAATGCTGAAAGTAATAAATTTACATGATATAATGTCTTACAAACTTTCTTGCTTTTTTATGTTTCTTTTATAGAATCATAGAATTTTTGTGTTGGAAGGGATCTTAAGGATCATCTAGTTCCAAAACACCTGTCATGGACAGGGACACCTTTCCCAAGATCAGGCTGCTGTTTTGAATACACAAAATTGATAAAGCAACTCCAAAGCCGGAAAGAACAGACAACATATGAAGCAGAAAAAATATGTAATCATAAGACGTGGTGAAGAGTTGGCTGAATTCTCTTAATTAGGCACAAACAAAATCAATAGTAAAATGTAATTGATTATAGAAAAAAAATCAAAAACTCCTCAAATACAACAAAATAAAAAATCTTGGTTTTCTAAAAGTATTATTTTGATCCCTATCAAATAAACTTTTCTCTTTAGAGAAATATCAGTATACTGTTTACTGTTAATATTCCAGTAATTAATAATAATAATAATGATAGTAATAATAATAATAACGAACTGCTTAATTTTATTTGTGACTTAATATAACATACTGCTTGCATTGGTATCAGCACGAAATAAGAGTAATAATAACATAACAGCAATCTAGCAATATCCTTCAAGTAATCCCCAGTTTTTTTATTATGCATGAGAAAACAATGGCCTTGTAAACCGGGTTTATTTGGATTTGGAAAAATGATTTGAGATACTCTGCAGATGCCCATTTTCCCAAAGTTTTAGGATTTATTACCTCCCAATTATCTTGTATTAGTAATTCTTCTGCAAATTCCTTGTCTCCTGCTGATCATGAAGACATTATAGAATCTGTGTAGCATTATAATTCACCACATTTCTGAATGCATTTTCTAAGCTATCCTTAAATGTAAATCAAATGTGGAAATGAGATTTATATACAAATTATAAATTTTAATGGAACATGCTTGTTCTAACTCTATGCTTCCTAATATTCCACATGGACTTAATCAGTGTTCAGTTATTTCTGTATCCATGGCTAGTATTTAGTCTCTAGATACTCTTAAACAGTTTAACGTTGTTGGGAAAATATTTTATTTTCCTTTCTTAACTTGGCTTTCTTTTCATAATCAAATTCTTAGCCAAGAATGATACAAAGAACCTCCCACTGTTTCTGTCCAATTTGTCATTATTTATTTCATTGCATTTTAAGAGCGCCGATTAGCAGTCCTTTGTTTTTCATCAGCCCCCAACCTAGATGGTTCAAACACAAGAATACTGATGCAAAACAATGGCACATTCCTGCAGTGGGAGAGTGGAAAACCAATTTCCTACCCCAACCCAGCAGGGGTGTTTCAGCAGTGGACACTCTGCATGTTGTAATGACATCCTTCTATAAACAGCTCCAGTTTTCAGAGCTCACTCACATACTTGGCTCTTCAGCTGCCTGGATGATTAAAAATCTTTCTTTGGTCAAATGCTAAGTGTTCTTACTCTTATACAACACAGCAGAATGTAAAAGCACAAATTGCTCATCTTTCCACTGGAAATGATCTGGACCTCTCTTCTTCACCTGTCTTGGTGATAAAAGATGTAACATGTTGAAACAACCATTACCAACTCAGATTAAAGGTCCATCTAGTTTCATCCCTGATGATACCTCATATCAAATGCCTGGGGAATTGTGAATATCTTCAAGAAGAAAATAATTTCTCAGATCTAATAATTTCAGTCTACAGCAATTTGACAGTAATGATTTTTTTCTGAGAGAGAAATTGTGTCTTTCCATTTAATGACCTTGTTAGAGATATTTTTCTTATTTTTTCTTAAAATCACTTTTTTGAAGTGATAGAGACTTAATATTTGCAAAAAGATTTTATAAATTTTATGACATCAACTTTATGACTTTATGACTTTTTGCTATTAATACTGCTGTGCTTATCGTGATTTTAGTAAATTATTATTCCAATTTATAAACTCTCCTTATTGTTCCTCCATTATTAGAAGAGGCAGGGTGAAAGGGAGTAGCTGTTTGGAGTATAGTTCCAGGTGGTTGTTAAAACCAGCACAGTACCCCAAGGTATTTAAGGGTTATGAAATCCTGAACTGATGTTTTTTTAAAACAGTTTCTAAAACTGAGTGTATATGTATGCCATGAAAAAAATGTGTTTAATAAGTGCCTAAAACTTCTCTATTGCATGAATCAAAAGTTTTTCTAGTGGTTAGAGGTGAACAAAGCAATTTTCTTACAGATGTGTTTGAACTGAGCTGAACATGAAATAATATATACCTTACCACTTACAGCACACGAATGCACCAATTTTTTCACATAATTTTCTGTTTAGCGATTTTATATTTTAGGGATTTAGAATATGTACTGTGAGTAATAATACTGCTCATAAGCATATTTCATCAAAACTATAAAATTTTGATTCAGCTTTGTTTGTTGGATTATCAGTACTTCTAGCTAAATTATATCTCTTACTTATACAAACTGGTTGTTTCTTGGTCTTTGTTTAGGAATAATTTAAATTTCTGTAATTGTCTCAAAGATCTTAGAAAATTATTTTAGAAAATAAATCAACAGATTTAATTTTTAAATTTTCTTCTGATATAATTCATTCTCACCATGCCAGCATATGCAATTTTGTAAAAATCATCAAGTGTTGACATAAATGGGAATGAACATATATATGAATATAGTCCTACTGTTTTGTGGATTGTCTGTCCAGTGTGCATGTACTTTTAAGCTATATTCATTCCCTTTTTTCATGCTGACACCTATACACTCAGTGTTACTTGTCCAAAGGAAGAAGTCTGGCTTTTTTCATGATAACCAGACTACAGCTACTGGACCCTAAGAAAGCCAGGAGAACTTCTTGTCAGGGGCTTCCTTTGCACATTTGCACTTTTGTTTTGTCCAATAGATATTCTAATTTTTAAACATTTTGGAACTTAATTTGCCTGGGTTAGGAGAGTCCAAATTTGCAATAAGAGAGTAACTTGGCAGAGTGGGATGCTGCAAACACTCTTGCTCTTCCCTGTGGTTTTACAGAGACTATGAATTCAAATTCAGGGTCTACCACATGGGTTTTCAAATGCTTTTACTTCATTTACTTCAAAAAGACTGTAAAAAATATGTTCAAACTGTACCTAAAAATTTTAACACATTTTTTATTTCAGCTATTATTTTCAATGTGTCCATAATTTTGACAATACTTGTCCTAATATTTGCCTAGCATTTGACTGTGTTCACTGTTGTGGAACAACTCCGCTTGTCTTACGTACTAAAATTTTCTGTTGTAAATGCAATGCTTACCTGCACATTAAAAAATTGCTAGTGATTTATTCTCAAAGGAATGAGAAGGAGCATAAGAGAAACATATTAA
Source organism: Acridotheres tristis (assembly GCA_037013685.1). Lineage (NCBI taxonomy): Eukaryota > Metazoa > Chordata > Aves > Passeriformes > Sturnidae > Acridotheres > Acridotheres tristis. The sequence goes on from CM072884.1 coordinate 94,111,803, forward strand.
ACTTGACTAGGTCCAGTATTCACTTTCTCTGTAGTAAACTTCTCTCAGGAAGTTTAAAAGTGTATCTCTGAAAGGCTATATGAGAATTGGGATTATTCATCCTGGAAAAGACGTTTCGGGTGATCTAATTGCAGCCTTTCAGTACCTGAAGGTACTTTCTACAGAAAAGATGGAAAGATACTATTTGGAAAGGCACATAGTGACAGAACAAAGGGGAACGGTTTCAAACCGAAAGAGGACAGATTTAGCTTGGCTATTAGAAAGAAATGCTTCACTGGGAGGGTGGTGAGACACTGGAGCAGGCTGCCTGTGAGTGCCCCATTCCTGGAAATGTTTAGGGCCAGGTTGGAAGGGGCTCTGAGTAACCTGGTCTAGTGAAAGGTGGCCCTGCCCATGATAGGGGGCTGGAAACAAATGATTTTTAAGGTCCATTTCAACCTAAACAATTTTATGATTTTGTAATTCAGAGAAAACAAAAATATTCACTCTGTGCAGAACAGGAGAGAAAAGGGGGGCAAGAACAAAACTACATGTCACATGTCAATAATTATACCTCATTTTCCAAAGTTAGTTGTGGGACACATAATGAGAAAGTAAGAAAATTACAGCCTGAAAAATATTCCAGGCCAGAGCTTTTCAGCTCTGTTCCCAGCTGATAAGCTGGTCCAGCTCAAGGCTAGGGAGAATTTCTCCCAGGGTGATAATTTGGTCAAAATAAAAAGGAATTAATAACAAAGATGGAACACCTGTTGTGGTGCATGACCAGGCCCTGGGAATGGGGTGTCTTCTCTCTGAACCAATCACCTTTTCTCTACTCTTGGAATTGTGAGTCATGCTATAAAACCAAGTGTGTTACTGAATAAACTTGTCTCTTTCCTATCATGAAAGACGACCATGTAGCTGTGCATCTTATTTCTGCTGCACTTAAAGGGTTAAAACCCCTTTCCACGGCTACAGTTAGTAACTTAGATCTGGTGATTATGAAGAGGATGTAATTACTTTGCCTAAGATTAGTTATTATTTGGTGCAGAATGCCACAAAACTCCATCAAAAAGTTCTTGACATTTCCACATTTTAGTGCACATTTGAAACAACATCTAATTGCAAATTGTCAAATAAATTGAAACCAAATACACCATGTAGGCCAAATTCCTCTTCTTTTTCTGTCAGAATATTAGTAACTTATTATTTTGAGTATTCAATTTTTTAATTTAGTTAATTAAAAAAATCTTTTTATATATTTGTAATTCTGTTAACAAATTGCTACATATCCTCATTGTTCTAAAATTGATTTAATTTCAGGTTCTGAGTTTAATAAAAACACTGAATTTCTAAAGCAAAATTGTACTTTACTCCTATTCCATTTTAGTGCACTCCATCCTATTAGAACAAGTCATGAATTCTCACTATTAACTGATGAGTCACAGCAGTGACTTCAGAATCTAAAATATAATTACCTGGAATCCCAGGCTATTAAAGAATTAATGTTTCCTTTAAAATCTTTTAGGCAACAGTTTCAAAGCCATAGATTTTCAGGAAACATCGACAGCGCCTGAGACAATTCAGTACTCTCTGACATTTGTACTAACTCTTAAGACATTGATGGGCAGGTGTTTAAAATCTTAGATCAGGTAGTCTGATAATAAACTCATTTGTGGTCTGGCTCTGGTGATGAGTCTCAGAATTCATTAAAAACTAGAAAAATTCACTCCCTGGAGCAAAAGGTTTTGCCTAGACTTTAGGCTTGAGATAAACCAGAAAAACATTACATTTCCCGTAGGAGTCAAAGGCTTTTCAAGAATACTGGCAGGTTAAAAAAAATTATTCAAAACCAGAGTGTGCTATTGCTCTTAGGGAATAAATATAAAAATATTCTTTGTAAATTTTAATGTTTGATGGAAAAAAAATAGACCCTTCAAAAAACCCAACACATTCAAAGCTATTTAGGAAAATCAAGTACTGCATTTTTATTCTGTCTCTGCTATGAAAACACATTGAATACAAGATAACTTCTGTGGTGTTAATTATATATTTTAAAAGTTTTCTGGGGGAATATACTGTTACTTGACATACTTATTTGTGACCTAAATCTGTGCTTATTTTTTTGATTAACAAATAATAACTCAAAATCTTTCAAGTGAATATTGTAAATTAAGATTTAAAAAATTTCTGTTTTATTCCTCACTGATGATTCACATTTCCTTTTTTTTCACTTGGGAAGAAGATCCGAAATTTTGAAATGCAAAGCACACCTCATATTTTTACAAAGGATTCCACTTTATAAATAATTGTCTGCTTCTTTTCTACTGCTATATGCAACAAATATAAATTTCCTTCTCTTCAGTACATCCTGGATATCTATTTTTATAATTTGTGTATTTTATAGGTAATATGTTTGCCTGAGATTGATTAAACAGTTTGAGATGGAGAGTAGTTCTGGGCTAATAGTAATTTTATTTCTGCCAGCACAAATCTTTGTTAACTTTGTTGAAAATTAATTGTCCCTTAGAAGATATAGCAATGTCTTTAGTGAGATAATTCTTAATATTTTGTTTGTGTTCTTGCTCTACTGGTGACCCTTCAGAGCCACACAGGGATCCAAGAGAAGAGGAGCAGACAATACATTAATTTTAGCTGTCCAAGTGACAGCAAGGAAACAAGAGGAAAAGACAGCCAGCCTGGGGCCACCAAGCATCCAAACCCCATTTTATTAAAGATAGCTGGTGGAAACATGTCAATCAATCACATCAGTCCAGGAGGAGAATTCCACAGCCAGGAAGAAGGGAAATATACCTGAGTAAGTTTCTGAAATATGCAACCAGATACTGATTGTATTGACTGTATGCCAGCTAACAGAGTATAAATAACTGTGTTGGTCATATATCTACTAAGGAACAGTAGGAATTAACCAGAAATCTTAAATAAGCTTATTAACAGAATATTTTTGATATTTAAAACATTTATCTATTTAAAACAATTTAAATAAAATTAATTAAAATTTATCTGTTTAAAACAGATAATGGTTCTTATCCAAAGTTTATGGTGGGTTTTCTTCTCCTATTGCCTTTAAGAAATTTTCTGACTTCTTTTTTAGTGTTAATAATGGCCTAAAACACAATTTCAAAACTGAAATATTTCTCTTAGTGTACCTTGATTTCCTTGCTTACACATTCAGTTCTGAAGAGGCCCCTGCAATTTGCAGTTGCCTTTTTAATCTCCTTCTCAATAAATATTCCCAAGAGGATAAAAAGTCTCAAGAGCTGCTACTGCAATGCACTATACTGGAAGCCAAAATGAGAGTGGCAAGCAACGTGTCTGGGCCTTGGAAGTGGAAGAAGCATTTTAAGAAAATCACCAGAAGCAATTTGAACTGTGAATTATACTGCCAAGAGTGCTCCCAAGATATGAGTACTAAATGTATTCTTCGTGGCTCTCTATTTCACTGTTTCTTAGCTTCAGAAAAAGCCTATTAAAGCTTACAGACACCTAAAAAATCCAATTTAATTCCAGCACTTGGTCACAAGTAAGGAAAACCTTACACTGAAGTTAGCAGAAAGCTGTGCATTTTCATCTAATGATGTAAGAGAAGAGAGAAGAAACTTTGGAGTAGGAAACCTTGAGACATTTATGTAATTTCTTACCCTTAGAAGGATAACGTGAATCACCTAAATTCCTCGATTAATCAACATTCACAGAATAAATCAGACAAATCAGTCTTGGCTGATTGTTTGCTTTCATTCATGTGATGAACACTCAGGTACTTAAGATTTAACGATTTAACAAGTAAAAACTCCTTTCTCTGGAACAGGAGCAGATACCAAAAATCTATTCTTGTCATGGTAATTAAACAGAGACATGGGAGAACTAGAATCTCACTTTTGCACAAGACATCTAGGCCAATGAGAAAAAGAAGTAAATGTGATCATATGTAAATGTGAATCAAAATTCACAGTGCTGTACAATAAAAAGTCTAAAGAAAAAGTCATGGGGATTTCTTTGACATAAACCAGCCATGCTGCTGAAAACTGCTTTTAGGCTTTTATTTCGAAAAAACCAAAACAGTTAGGTCTCACAGCTATCAAATTCCTTACACATGAAATACAAATCTATCTTATACTGCCATTTACATGTGTTTTTTTGTTGCCTATTTTATATACCTATGCTCCAGAAATTAAAAAGTATTATGTCAGGTTCACATTGAAATAAAACTCACATTCCTTAGTGACTAATGTATTTAATTGCCTTCCAGAACAAACATGATGAATGTTTAAAAACATCCTTTAATTTTAAATGAAGAAGTGGATTAAGGCTAATTGGAGCCTTATCAACCAAATGTTATCTACACATGAGGGACTGACTCTTTGTCTTCTTTCAACAGTTCTTGCTTTAAATTAGATAATCTCCAAAACTAGTCTTCCTTTCACCACTTCTCAAATCCCTCTTCCCTACTTTTTCAGCCATTTCCAAAGGCTTTGGCCCCACTTTTCTGAGCCCAGACTTGAAAGTTAAAGAACAAGCCAGGTAAATGTAATGTGTGACACTGCAAAGTTTTATTAAAGCCATCGCATAAATACACATAAAATGTGTACTTCCACTATAAAATTTAATTGCTATTAATTAAAACATTTGTATCTCAAAAATAAAATGCAATTTATCAGAAACAATTCTTATATAATAAATAGATAATATTCTATATAAAAATTTTAAATCTTAATTGATTAATTTTTTAATTGTAGTTACCTTATATTTTAAATTTAAAACTTTTTGCATACTGGGAGGTGTCTTCCTGTATTCTTCATTCTAAAAATTTTCTGACAGCTTTGATTTTTTTTTTTATATTTGTCTTATTTACATTATGAAATGGGATGAATCTAACCCTTTCATGCAACTCTTTCAGAATCATTGTTTAACCATTTTCCAAGTAGAAACGTTTTGTTAAAAGATCTTATTCAGGTGCATTAATGACAATGAACAAATCTTTACCTTCATCTTGTAGTCCTAAAATCTTTAAAAATAATTTATATTCCAGTCAGAATTTGAAAATGCTTTTTTTTAATTAGCTCTTAATATTTTTTTAAATAGGAGATATTCTTTTCCTTCTTGTTCACCTCTCTCATATTTCTCTTTATTTTAAATTGTATTTGAAGTGAATGTTACCAGAAATAGGTAAATGTGAATGTTTTATCTCAGGAATTTCACTGAAGTGTAGTCCCAAGTTACAGCATTGTTTCCAAGTCTCACAGAACTCTGCAGATGTTTTTAGATACAGATGAAATAGTGCATTAATCTTTCTAATCATTTTCAGTGTTTTAAACTCATGCCAAGTCTTTGGGTGCATCAGATTGTTAACACTCTGAAGTATCCTGCAAAAATATCTTCTGATATTAATTCTCTGTGCTTCAGCTACCAGGGTAACACCAAACTGTTGCTTCAATTACAGAGAAGTCGTTGAGCAAATATATTCTCCCGGACAAAAATGCTGCTTAATGTTCCCTGAGAAGCTGACATTATAGGGAAAACTTTAGTACAGTCAGAAATATGGTGACTCTTACTACTTTTCTTCCTCACATCAACCCACGCACTCTATTTGAGGAAATATATACAAGTGAAGAAAAATACCATGTTTGCTAAAAATCACCCAGTTGCTCATTTCTTTAGAATTCAAGCTGTTACTTTCAAAGGTGCTTCTTTGCTCAGGAAGTACCATAGTTAAAGGTTCTGAAATATGCAATCATTGTCAGAAAGGACAGTGCATCTCAGTTTTTCTAAATGGAAATAATCTGTGGAAAATTCTTCTTTTCTATCTTAGGTTTCTAGCCTGTCCCCTTCTGTCTCCAGAGTGCCTGTAAGAGATCTTCAGAACTGCCAAAACTGTTCTTTTAAATGCTTTTGCTCTTCTCACCATCCACTTAGGATATAGGTCAAAAAGGGATACAAAGAATGGAATCATTTTACTCTTCTGTAGCTACCTCCAGATGACATAGTAGAAGAAAGAAAAATATGGGAACATTAAAGTTGGAAGTGATGAAAGGCTGTGAGTCTTTGAGGCTGGTCCAGGGAGCAGAGCAGTGGCCAGAAAGCCACTTCCCTTGGAAGAGTCTTGGCTGAGCAGATCTGAAGACAGAGCTTTCTGTGTCATTTCTTTGCTTCTGCATTTTGAAGATTGCCTTTTGGAACACATTGTAAATCACTCATGAACAATCCTAAAGCCAAAACAGAGTTTCCTGTGGAGAAAAGAAATAGTCAACCTTAGCCATCACTCATCTAAAAAGTTATCTCTATTGGTCACTGTTTGAATTTGTTAGTGTTTTACATTTAGAAAACCATAACCTAGCAGAGGAGCATATAAGGTTTACTTTTACCCCAATTCACAGGCTCTGAGTTTTGCATTCCTATTCTAGCATCTAGTTTCTTGAGGAAAAAAGACTGATTTCAAGAGGTTCAATGGGAAAATACAGAGGACTTATCTACTTTATTCCTCGCTCTTTTTTAGTATGCTTGACTTTGGTTTGGGTTTTAAGAGTAGAGTAATATTGATGCAGTCTTCACTGTTCTGGCCATGAAGCCATTCTGGCCATAAAGCTGTCTTTGTTGAATACCTTTCAGTACCAAATCCAGAAAGTAAAAACTTTTTGTCTTCTTGGAACATATTTTATATGACTAATGTTTACTAGAAATCCCTACCAGAAAGAAATTAGATGCCATGTGTAATTAATTCAGTAGAATTTCCCCAAAATACTTCAGTTTTCTCATGGCTAAATGGCATTTTCACAAATTGAGTTAGGCACTAGCTTGCACTAAATTTGGCAGAAAGGGATTTAGGAAAAAGTTGTAAATTCAATTGTGGCTCTGCCTTTTGAGCTCATCTAGAAGGGGACAAAGATTTAGTTAATATTTTTGTATAAATAAGTATAGATAAATAAGATGTGAAATGATAGCATCCCAACACATAGGAGACCCTCTTACTGCCCTTCTGCCATTTGGTTTAAAATTTAAGCTGTTGTACTTGCAAATCCCAGAGTCTCTTTATCTCTCACCTTCTATCTGGTGTTAACAGGAAGTGATTTCATTGTCTGAAGTTTACATTTTTCCGTAGCAATGCAAGCACAGGGACTTAAATAAGAAACAAAACTAGGGAGACTGGAGTAAGAAGTATCTTTTTCCTATGGATGCGACCTGGTTCTAAATAAGCAAATGCTAGAATTTCATCTGTCTTCAGCTACTTAAATTTTATTCTGGAGGTATATAATGAAAATTGCTACTTTCTAGTTGTCTCTGTAAAATCTCCTGAACTGCCCATGGCATTTTTCCAAAATCTAGTCTTAAATTGGTAAAAATTTGATTTATTTTTTAAGAAAACTGTATACGAAGGTGAGAGATTATTTTACATTACAAGCTTGAGTGGCAATTGCAGAGCTACTTTCATTTAACCTTTGAGTTAGTGGCATATTTGAAATGGATAAACCTAAGAAAAGCCTTGGGCTGCGGCACCTGCCTGGTTTAGTATGATTTGTTGTGTTATATTGTCACTTACCAGTTGTTTTTAAAACTGTGGATTTGTATTGTTATTTACCAGTTGTTGTAAGCTGTTCTCGTTAAATTTGTATTCCCCAGTTTCAGTCTTTCGTGTTCTAAGTTGTACCCCCACCCTCAGAAATTCTTGTATCCCCAGTTTCCCCTTCACCTTCCCTCGGGCAAGGCCTCCGCTGCTCCCTACTCGCCCGCCGGGTATTGCTGCTACTGTTTTGGCATGGCACTAGAGGAGGTGACATCATGACTTCTATGCAAAGTGTAAAAACTGAGGAATTATGGGTACCATTTGGGTAAATAAATCCCCTATAAAACGAGCCAGCCGAAGTTCCAACGACCCAGGATGGTTTATCTATATTGGGAACTGTCTCCTGGAACTGCACCTGCATGACACCAGCAGCCTCACCATGATAAGGACAGTGCCCGGTCAGAAATGGGACCCTGGACAGCGAGCTAAAGACTGAGTTCCTGGGAACCCCGATGAGGACGGAACCCCCGACTCTGCAGTGTGAGCAGCAGATTCGACCTGCACCTCCTCCTCAGTGGTGCTCAGCGGGAGCAGCGGCGGTGTGCGCGCAACCCCTCGAGTTCCCCACCCACAGCTGATCCTTAATAAAGAGCTGATATTCAATAAAGGCCTTTAGAAGGAGCTGGTCTCCTGGCCCTATTTATAACAGCTTGGGGGCTCGTCCGGGATAAGCCACGCCTGAAGAGGACCCCAGACAGGAAGGCGCCACCCGGCCTTGGACCTCCAGGACAGCTGGCCACCCCGGACCCAGAGGACAGCGTGGGACAGCACTAAGGAGCACTGGTAAGCCACCGGTGGCGGGGCTGGAGACGAGCGAGTGGTGTGTGACTGAGACGGAGGCCGGCAGCTCGGACTTTCGAAGTGATTGTGGACCCCTCAGTACCGCGGTTCTGGACTCCCGCGGGGGGGCCAGCCGGGACCAGGGGGAAGCGAGTGAGGCCTATTGAACGTGTGAGGCGTCTCCAGGGGCGTAGTGGGGCCCCCCTCCGGGCGTGCGGAGGAGACTTAGGGAGTGAGTGGCACGTCGCAGGGAGCGAAAGTTGATAGGCCTTCCCACCTTAAAATCCATAGGGGTAGGCCGCTCGGGTCACTTTGAGCACGTGGGGGGGCCTAGAGCAGTGTGGAACGCGCACCGTACTGGCTGAGGTTACGGCCCAGGGTTGGGGTAACTGTCGGGGTGCGGGGAGTGGAGAGAGTACTGGCTGAAGCTACAGGGTGTGAGTGTGGCAGTCCATTGGGTGACGGACTGGCAGCCCGACTGTGTGGAAAAGGGCGGCGGAGTGAGTGCAGGGTGAGTGTGGCAGTCCACCGAGAGTGAGGTGTGAGTGTGAGTGAGTGTGGCCGGAGCATTGGCTCGGGTGGTTGCTGGAACCCTGGTCCCTATTCCTCCCTAGGGGCGGGTTGCTGGACTACTCTCGGGGTGCTCGCGGGGTATAGGAGTGTGACGGACTGGCAGCCCGAAAGGGCTGTGGAGTAAGTGTGGCAGTCTAACTGTCTGTACGGACTGGCAGCCTGAAAGGGCTGTGGAGTGAGTGAGCAGTCTAACTGTCTGGACGGACTGGCAGCCTAGAGGGTTGCGGAGGGGGTGAGGTAGCTGTCGGGGTACTGGAGTGAGAGGGCTGCACTGGCTGAGGTTGAGGTCCGGAGTAGCTGTCGGGGTGTAGGGAGTGAAAGTCGAGGGGAGGGTCTCAGAGCACGAGAGGCCTAAAAGCAGGGAAAGAGAGAGTGGATCGTGCACTGTGTGCCCGCGCACTGGCTGGGGTGAGTTAACAGAACCCACCACCCTGGGGACCCCCTCCTTGCCGAGAGGACTGGCCTGAAAGGGGCGGGTTGCTGGACTACTTTTGGGTGCTCGTGGGCTGCAGGAGAGAGAGAGGGTACCAGGAAGAGGGGAGGAGGTACTGAGAGTGATAGTGGAAATTAAGATTTTTGTAGCCCGTCTTTAATCTTGAGTTCGAGTAGGGGCACATTTAGAAATTATTTTGAAAGAAGGGTCATACATTTATAATTTGTGTTGCCCTATCTTAAAATTTCTGTTGGGGTAAGGGCACCGTACTATTTTGGTTTTAGACCCAGTGAGAATGGGAGCGTGCATGAGTAAGCAAAGAATTTCAGAGGAGAAGGAGGGGAAAAACGTGAAAAATATCCCACCAGACAGCCCACTTGGGCAAATATTGGAACAATGGGAAATGAACGAGGCCACTAAAGGTCTGAATAAGGTTAAGATGATTCATTATTGTATAGAGGTCTGGCCCACCTTAGATCTACCCGGAGAGTGGCCATGGTGTGGGACCAGAGACCCTTGGATGTGCTCACAGTTAAATCAATATTTAAGAGCCCAGGGGGATACTAACATTGAGCAGATATTGTATGCTGCCTGCTGGCAGAAACAAAGAACTGAGAGCGAAACAGCTAGAATTTGCAAGCTTCAGGGACAGAAAGAGAAGGGTAAAGGAGAAAAAGAGGAAGGGAGTAACCACATATGGGACCCTCTTGACCATTTACCTCCTCCTCCTCCTGCTTACCCTGTGATACCCCAAGTTACCCCTCCAAATCCCTCAGTCTTACCTGCAAACCCTTCTCCGCTTCCCCAAACTATGGTCCCTATTCCTCCTCAAGTTAGCTCCCTAACAGGTGCATCTCCAATGATTATACCCCCTCTACCACCTCAGCTTAACGCGACCATCTCAAAAACTAACTCCTTCTATTCTCCAACTCCATCTTCAACACCCCCAAGTTCTGATTTAGTTTCTTCCCCCTCTCCATCTGTAGTCCCTGCACCTCCCCCTAACTGGGAGCAGGGTTTGTCAACCTCTGGTACCGATTCTTCTCCCAGGGACCAACAGGCTCCTATAATACCTGCCTCATCCCAAGTATCAGAAACCCCAGGAGGGCCCTATTGTAACACCCGGTCAAAAACAAAACTCTTCCCTCTAAGGGAAGTCCTGATGGGTGGTATGGCTGGGGGAGTGGGTTTTGTAAATGCACCCCTAACAGCCTCAGAGGTTAGGAATTTCAGGAAAGAGCTGGGGAATCTAGTTGAGGATCCCGTAGGGATCGCTAATCAAATAGACCAATTTTTAGGACCAAACATTTATACATGGGGGGAATTGAACTCCATCTTGAGTATACTCTTTAACCCCGAAGAGGTTCGGTTGATCAGAACGGCAGGAATACGGATTTGGGATAGGGAGAATCGGATGGGTCCCCCAGGTGACCATAAGCTGCCAGTAGTTGACCCGGGATGGAATCCAAATCGAGAGGAAGGCCAGAGGAGTATGGAAGACTATAGAAATCTGATAGTGAGAGGTATCAGGGAATCAGTTCCCCGGAGTAATAATACAAAACTAGCCTTTGATGGAGCCCAGGAAAAGGATGAGACACCGGCAGCCTGGTTGAATAGACTAAGAAAGAACTTCCAGCAGTATTCTAATTTAGACCCAGATAGTCCTGAAGGTCAGGTATTTCTGAAATTACAGTTTGTCACCAAGTCTTGGCCAGACATAAGGAAAAAGCTGGAGAAACTTGAGGACTGGCAAGAGAAGGGGATAAATGAGCTACTAAGGGAAGCCTTAAGAGTTTATCTAAGAAGGGAGGAAGAGAAAAACAGGGCAAAGGCAAGGATTATGGTGGCGGTGGCTAGGGAGAGTGTAGGAGCCAACAGAGACTCACAAGGAAAGGGATACCCTCAGTCTCCATTTGGGGAAGAAAAAGGACAAGCCATGCCATTCTGGGCTGTTCCCCAGAGACCAGGAGAACCCCGGAGATGTTTTTACTGTGGAGAGGTAGGCCACATAAAGCGGTTCTGTAAAAAGATCTCCTTTGATGAGGCTATTGCAAAGGAGCAAGAGGCTTTAGAAAGACTGTTGAAAGGGGAGGACAATAAAGATTAGGGGTGTCATGGGCTCTATGTATTAGGGGACCCAATGAAACACCAAGAAGAGCCCATAGTAAAGTTAGAGGTGGGTCCCAATCATGATGAGTTTGAGTTTGTGGTTGATACAGGTGCTGATAGATCAAGTCTTAACCAGCTCCCAACCGGAACTACAGTTGGGAAACGAACTTGTGACGTTCTAGGAGCAGAAGGAAAACCCTTCAAGGCTGGTATTATAGAGGATGTGGAGATAAAAGGGAATTCGAGACAATGTGTCGCTGATTTTATATATTTACCTAAATTAGATGGTAATCTACTTGGAAGGGACTTACAGGTCCAGTTCGGAGTAGGAGTTTTTCCAAAAGGAGGTAGAATGGTGGCTCAGATGATGAGATTGACCACAAAAGATCTAAATGAGGTTGAGCCAGAGGTATGGGCTGAAGAAGGGAAGTATGGATATATAGACATCCCACCCATAAAGATAGAAATGCTAGAGGGAGTGTCCTCTATCAGAGTTAAACAGTATCCTATTTCGATGGAGAGCCGGAGGGGACTAGCACCGATTATAACACACTTATTAACTGAGGGGATATTAGAACCTTGCCTGTCTCCCCACAACACTCCTATTCTAGCAATAAGGAAGACAGAGGACAAATTCAGGCTAGTGCAAGATCTAAGGGAGGTGAATAAAAGAACAATTACCAGGCACCCGGTAGTAACAAATCCATACACCCTTCTGAGTAAGATCCCTAGAGACCACGCTTGGTTTACAGTGATAGATTTGAAAGATGCCTTTTGGGCTTGCCCCTTAGCTAAGGAAAGCCGAGATTGGTTTGCTTTTGAATGGGAATGCCCTGAGAGCCAGAGGAAGCAACAACTGAGATGGACACGTCTCCCCCAAGGTTTTACAGAGTCTCCGAACTTATTCGGACAAGCACTGGAGGAATTACTAGGACAGTTTACCCCTGAGGATGGAGTACAAATCCTGCAGTATGTAGATGATCTCCTAATATCAGGAAAAGGGCAGGATGAAGTAAAAGATACCAGTATTAAACTCCTGAATTTCTTAGGAAGGAAAGGTCTTAAAGTGTCCAAGAATAAATTGCAATTCGTAGAACCCCAAGTTACTTACCTTGGACACCTTATTGGGGAAGGATATAAGAAACTAAGTCCTGAAAGAATTTCAGGCATACTGTCCATTCCATCACCGAAGACCAAAAGGGACATAAGAAAATTACTAGGCCTATTTGGGTATTGTAAGCTGTGGATAGAACAGTACTCACAGAATGTTAAATTTTTATATGAAAAGCTAGTCCAACCTGAACCAGTGAAATGGACGGCTGAGGATGAGGAGCAATTAGAGAATTTGAAAACCAAATTATCCTCAGCCCCAGTGCTAAGCCTTCCAGACCTTAAGAAGAGGTTCGATTTATTCATCAATGCAGAAGGGGGAATTGCCTATGGTGTATTGACTCAGGAGTGGGGAGGGCATAGGAAGCCTATTGCATATCTTTCAAAGCTCTTAGACCCAGTCGCAAGGGGGTGGCCAACTTGCCTCCAAGCTATAGCGGCCACAGCGATTCTTATAGAAGAAGCACAAAAACTAACACTGCAAGGAAAAATCACTGTACACACACCTCATGATCTTAAGACAGTATTGAGCCAAAGGGCTCAGCAATGGCTAACTGACCCCAGAATCCTGAAATATGAAGCGATTCTGATAAATGCTAGTGATTTAGAATTAACTACATCCAAGAGCCTGAATCCGGCACAATTCCTCCTAGGAGAGCCTACATCCGAGCTGGAACATGACTGTTTGGAGATCATAGACTTACAAACAAAAACAAGGGAAGACCTCGAAGACTCACCCCTACCATATGGGAGGGTGTTATTCACTGATGGATCATCCAGGGTAGTGGAGGGAAAAAGGATATCGGGATATGCGGTGGTAGAAGGTATTGAGAGGGAGAGTTTGAAAATCATAGAAAGAGAAAAGTTACCTTCAAATTGGTCCGCCCAATGTTGTGAAGTCTACGCCCTTAAAAGGGGACTAGACTTGTTGGAACAAGATCAGGGTACTATTTACACTGATTCGCGGTATGCCTTTGGGATAGTACACACGTTTGGAAAAATTTGGGAAGAAAGAGGTTATCTAAATTCCAAAGGAAAGGATTTAATACATAAAGAACTAATCAAATCGGTATTAGAGTCTCTCATGAAGCCCAAGGAAATTGCGGTGGTACACATCAGAGGCCATCAGAAAGGGGACACTTTTGAAGGAAGGGGCAACCAGGCAGCTGATCAAGCTGCTAAATCAGCAGCCCAAAACCCGGGGAAGCCAATAAAAATCTTTAATCTAAGTGATACACCAGCGAACGAAGGAAGGGAACCAATATATAGTGAAAATGAGCTGAGAGAAATAAAAAGGTTAGGATTACATCAAGGAAAGCAGGGAGAATGGTTAACCCCAGATGGGCGGAAATTTCTGAATAAGGCCCTAGCTAGAAAAATGCTAGCAGAAATACATAACTTGACTCACTGGGGCACTCAGGGACTATGTGATCATTTTCTAAGAGAACATCTATGCGTTGGGGTGTACGGTCTGGCGAAGGCAGTGACAGAGGGATGCCTAATATGCCAAAAAGTAAATCAAAAGATTATGAGGAAGACTACACCAGGTGGAAGGGAGATAGCACTAAGACCTTTTCAGAGCATACAGATTGATTTTACTGAAATGCCCCCAGTACAAGGGTACAAACATTTACTGGTCATAGTTGATCACTTGACCCATTGGGTGGAAGCATTCCCTACCAAAAAGGAGACAGCGCAAGTGGTGATACAAATCTTACTGGAACATATCATTCCCCGGTATGGACTAGTGAATAACATCGATTCAGACCGGGGCCCCCATTTTGTAGCTCAAATTTTACATGATGTCATCAAAGCATTAGGTATCAAGTGGCGGCTGCATACACCTTGGCACCCCCAGAGTTCGGGGAGAGTGGAGAGGATGAATAAGACCCTCAAAAATGTGTTAACAAAACTGATCACAGAGACAGGAATGAATTGGCTCAAATGTCTGCCCCTGGCTCTTCTGCGAATTCGGATCCGACCGCGATCTGACATTGGGGCTTCACCATATGAGATGATGTTCGGACTCCCCTTCTTACTAACCCCGTATAGCACAGGGGCTTATTTAGAGGGAGAGGCAGCTACTCGAGAATATATAAAGACAATTGGAAAAACACTGACAGATCTTAAAAAAAGAGGGTATCTTCCTCAAAGCTCCCCCTTAGACGCTGATGTGCACCAAATAAAACCAGGAGACTGGGTCCTAATTAAATCTTGGAACCACACCCCGCTGACCCCTAAATTTGAAGGTCCATTCCAGGTTCTGCTCACCACTCACACCGCAGTGCGAACGCAGGAGAAGGGCTGGACGCATATTACCAGAGTGAAAGGACCATTACCACCCCCAGCTAGCCCGTCGAGCTCTACTACCCCGTCAGAGATCTCCTCCGAGTGGGTCACCATTCGAGATCCGGACACATTCAAGATAACGCTAAGGAAACAACCAAAAACCAGCTGAGGACCATAAGAAACTATAGCAATTACAACTATTGTTAAAAGTTGTTATAAGTTGGTATTGTGAACTATCATAAAGTGCTAGTTGTTGTTAGGTTGAGAATTGAGGTTTTAAGAACACTTACTATTACCACATAAAGTTACAGGTCTCTCATAGGGCACCCCCCAGGAAAGTTAATTGAAATTAATAAGGAAGTGGGAGTAAACGAGGGAAGAACTCCACAATCGAGCCTAAGAACTCCCTGATCCAAGAGGCAAGACCAGGTGAGACCAAGGGGAGCGAAATGGTTCATACTGGACTCTTGGGAGGACTGATAATAGTCCTAATGATTGGAGAACCCGCAAAGGGAGCTTGCTCGAAATGCTACTCCCCCATTTATGATGGGGAGAATCTACAATCCCTCATAAGAGTTCACACCCATGTGAATCCCACGTGTTTTGATATAACACAATTATCCACCTGTCAGGAAGATGGGAAACAATACTGGATTGCTAGAAATGCTGCCACTTTTAAGCAGCGCTTGACTGGGGAATGCCCTATCAGAGAGTGGTTCTGTCTTGAGGAGTTAGACAATCCAGAAGGAGCCGCAGACTTAATAAAGGAAAAACCACTTGTAAATAGAGGTGAAATGGATAAACCCCTCGGTAAAAACTTATTCATTGACTTGATAGAAAGGATCAGCCATGAACTGAATATAACAAATTGTTGGGTATGTGGAAGCACACAAATGTCTGATATATGGCCCTGGGAAGGAACAAGTCTAGCACCCGTAGACATCTTGAGGTGGAAATCCATGAAACAAGAACCTCCAAATGAAGGGGAAAGGAGGAGAGAACAATGGGATCTGAACTCGAAGGTAATCGGGGAGGAGTGCATAAGGAGAACAGGGAGAAGTTATAAAACATTTGTTGGGAAGATGGCTTGTAAAAGGTACTTGGTGGTGGAGGAATCAGAACAAAAATGGATCCCTAGGGAGCCTGATAAATATTGGGCCATTGGCAGGAAGAAAACAGGGTGCATCTATAATGAAGGGTATAGTCTATATGAATGTGCTGAAAAAGGAATTAACCCTTTCTGGGGAATCAGAGAAATATCTAAATATTGGGAATACCCCTCTAATATCCAGACCACATTCTGGAAAGCCCCAAAACACCTATTCTGGATTTGTGGGGACAAGGCTTACACCCATCTGCCAGGAGACTGGGTAGGTAGTTGCACCATAGGGATCATCAAACCAGCCTTCTTCCTGCTCCCACGGGAATCAGGGAACCATCTAGGTGTACCATTGTACGATAATTTGAAAGGAAAAAATCGAAAAAGGAGAACTATAATCGATTTAGGTAGTACTCAAACCTGGAAGGGCAAAATTTGGACACCCGAGGAAATAGTAAAAACATATGGACCAGCAACTTGGGCACAAGACGGATCATGGGGGTACCGAACCCCAATATATATGTTAAATCGAATTATTAGGCTACAAGCAGTGCTTGAAATAATATCAAACAAAACAGCCCTAGCCCTTGATCATATCAGTGATCAACTGGCACAGACAAGGGCAGTAGTCTACCAAGTCAGGTTGGCAGTAGATTACCTACTAGCCAACGAAGGTGGCATTTGTGGAAAATTTAATTCATCCGAATGTTGCCTTGAAATTGATGACAAAAGCGAGGTAATCAGAAACATCTCCAAAGAAATACGGAAAATTGCATACGTAGGTACCCAAGAATGGAAACCCCTGATTAACACAGATTGGTGGGAAAACTTCTGGTCTTTTAAAGGGGCTTGGTGGAAAAAGATAGTATTTATAGCAATAAGTGCATTTGCCAGTCTCCTACTTCTCCCCTGCCTACTCCCCTGCCTAATTCGGGTTATAACAGCTACTGTGCAAGCGAATTTTCAATTGACCAGTCAGAAACATGCCAATATGATGATATTAGAGTCCCAAGAAGGAGAGCTCAGTACAGCAAAAAGAATATATAACAAATACCAAAGGTTAAGAAAAGTGTACTTCCAAGAACCTGAAATAGCAACTTGATGCGGGCATAAGCCCGATCAAAGAAATAGAGCGGGGACTGAAATGGATAAACCTAAGAAAAGCCTTGGGCTGCGGCACCTGCCTGGTTTAGTATGATTTGTTGTGTTATATTGTCACTTACCAGTTGTTTTTAAAACTGTGGAGTTGTATTGTTATTTACCAGTTGTTGTAAGCTGTTCTCGTTAAATTTGTATTCCCCAGTTTCAGTCTTTCGTGTTCTAAGTTGTACCCCCACCCTCAGAAATTCTTGTATCCCCAGTTTCCCCTTCACCTTCCCTCGGGCAAGGCCTCCGCTGCTCCCTACTCGCCCGCCGGGTATTGCTGCTACTGTTTCGGCATGGCACTAGAGGAGGTGACATCATGACTTCTATGCAAAGTGTAAAAACTGAGGAATTATGGGTACCATTCGGGTAAATAAATCCCCTATAAAACGAGCCAGCCGAAGTTCCAGCGACTCAAGATGGTTTATCTATACTGGGAACTGTCTCCTGGAACTGCACCTGCATGACACCAGCAGCCTCACCATGATAAGGACAGTGCCCGGTCGGAAATGGGACCCTGGACAGCGAGCTAAAGACTGAGTTCCTGGGAACCCCGATGAGGACGGAACCCCCGACTCTGCAGTGTGAGCAGCAGATTCGACCTGCACCTCCTCCTCAGTGGTGTTCAGCGGGAGCAGCGGCGGTGTGCGCGCAACCCCTCGAGTTCCCCACCCACAGCTGATCCTTAATAAAGAGCTGATATTCAATAAAGGCCTTTAGAAGGAGCTGGTCTCCTGGCCCTATTTATAACAATATTGTTCTTAAATCTGCTGCTCTCTTGCCTCGTCTGTCCCAATGCCCCAAAGACAACAAAGAAAAAAACCTCAACTGAGTGGAGGGTTTCTCTGTGTTTCTTCTCACTCTGTTACCTCTTTAAGGTAGGAATGGAGTAGACGTGGCTATTTGCAATTCCTGTATCCATACCTTTAAAAAATGATTCCTTGTGCTCTGCTCATTTCCTAGTAGATATAGTTTATGTGCCAAATCCACCACCTTAAAAACCAGTAATTGTCC
The DNA here is from genome assembly GCA_037013685.1 of Acridotheres tristis. NCBI lineage: Eukaryota > Metazoa > Chordata > Aves > Passeriformes > Sturnidae > Acridotheres > Acridotheres tristis. The sequence goes on from CM072884.1 coordinate 94,129,911, forward strand.
CTCTGAATGAAATTGACAGTTTCATATAGAGAAACCAATTACTAAATTGACTAAACAATTTTCATTCTCATGTCATCTTTGCAGGTGGTCCTTCCAGGTCTTTCCTGAGAGACACTGGAAAGGCAGCCAGAACTGTTACTCTCTCCTTTTAGTGTCCCTTTAGATAAATCAAGATTAAATGTCCTTGTTTGGCTGTCTTGCCCTTTATCCACTAAACATAATGCTAAATGCTTTACAGGCAAGGCTTGTGCAGGTATTAGAAAATAAATTTTACATTTCAGCATTTTAATTTGCCTTGGCATGGCTTTTTGTTTCAGTGTTTCTCTCCCAAGGACAGCAAATTGAGACAATCTCACTCGGTGAAGAAAAGTGAATTAGAACTAATTAAGAGAAAGTAGGACAAGGTAGTAAAACATGTATAAAACTAAAGTCTGAACCTGAAACTTTACTCAGACTTAACCCTGTGTGGGAATTGAAAAAAAATTAAAAGGATTGAAATTCTCACTATGCGACAGTGCAAAAATACTTGTAATGAAGAGTGAGTTTTTTTGTTTCTTAGTCTTCTAAGAGAGTATTTTCACTAAAACAGGCCAGACATCTTTGAATATTGAAAGGAGTTTTCTTACATTGTAGAGTGATAAAAGCAACCTTTTGAAAGTTTCCCAGAAATTTGGGGCAGAATGTCCATTCTGAAAGGCTGGGCATTTTATTTAAATTTTTCTACCTCCCTTAATGTTATTTTTTTTCATAAAAATTTGTATTTAATGCGAAAGATTTCAGATTTTACAAAGAATGAATTTTGATGGTCAAGAAAACCCCATGCAAGTTGTTGAAAGTGTTGTCACGAATTTTGCTGTGGAGTATGCTGTAACAAATTACAGTGATTCAGTGTTCCAGTCAAGAAAGTATTCTAGCTAATATATTTCAAATGAACTACTTTTATTCCATGAAAACCATATTTCCAAAATAAAGAAATTTCCATGGAAAATTTTCAGACACAACCCACTTCAGAGTTAAAAAAAGGAAAGCATACACAAATGTCAAATTTACTCTTTTTTTCCTATAATAGGAAAACCACATCTAGATAATGGCAAAATGAAACTAAAATGAAATGTTTAAATAAATAAATATTTAATAAAAATAGTGTCACAGCAATTGTAAATTGTTATTTTCTGCATTATCTGCTTGTATTTCTTTTTAAGTGATGGAATACATGGAAGGAAAACTGGATGTCTGAGAATCGAAGAAGCTGAAGATATAATTTAAAATAAACACAGATTATATGAAGCTGCATTGCTTCCCAGACTGAGGTGTCACCAAAAAGCCAGATGTGGCTTCTGTTGCCCACCTAAGTACAGTAAAAATGTTGAATTTTGCTGTTTTTGACCTCTTGATTAAGCTAATGAATGTGTAACAGTGGAATAATTCTGACTTGCTAAAGTTCTGTTAGCAAAGGAACTGACAAGGAAGTATTTAATAACATATTTTGATTATTTTTATGTTAGTAGGAGTAGCTAATCAAAAAAGAAATAAATTTTATGAGCTTCTATAAGACTAACATTTAAAATACTTTTTTGTTTTATTCCTTAATTGATTTTGTGCATGCTATTTTCTCGTGTTCTGAGGAGCTGGACACCTTTTTTCTATTGCTTTTTTTTCCTCTATGAAGAACTTTTGCACACCAGACTGCATTTTCCCACACTGCTGTAGCTGTAATTCATGTTTATTAAAAAAAAAAAAAAAAAAAAAAGAAAGAATAAGTTAAACAGAGAATTAGAGAAAGAGAGCTAAAGAAATGACACAAAATCTTCTTTGGAGAATTTAATACTTTCTGATATCATTAACTTGGTTAATAAAACATTTATTTAGAAAATGAAATCCAGGGCTTAATTTTCCTGGAAACAATTATAAATTAACATGTTATGCAGCAATCACACCAATTATGCATGAGCTACAGAAACAAACACACATGACACAGCAATGCTTAGGAAATGCGAAGTTGAAGTACATCATGAATACCATTTTTCTACTTCAGGCAAAAACAAATGGTATCTAATTTCTCTTAGTATCTTATGCAACACCCAAAGATGCTGACTGGATTTATTTGCTTATACTGAACACAGCAAACAAATTACTGTTTGGGGTTTATATTCCTTTTTAAAAATACATTCCATGTATATGAGAGTATAAAGTTCCAGAACCTATGCTCTTTGACACTCTCTCTTAGCCATAGAAACATTAGCTCTCATTTAAAAGCAGGTCATATGATACTGACATCTACATATTGATTAGGATTAGGAACATGTTTATAGTACATGTTTAGTAAGTCATCTAATGGTGAGGGCCTACATACAGCAGTTCTCATTAAATTTTAATCCTAAATGGGAAAAATAGGACACAATCAGTTCCTCTGATGGAAATTTTACAAATTCAACTCTTCTATTGAGACTGGCATTGGTGTGAACTGCATGGAAAATTATCTTTTTCAGCTTTGCGTTTTACTCAGAATAAACTTCAGGTCTGGAACACAGGCTTCCTGATGAGCCATTTCTGAAATGCAGAAGGGATGAGGTATGAGGTTTCAGACAACAACTGTAGCTCATTTCTTTGAATTGGTTTCCTCAACTAATGTCTAGACACATAAAAGGAGACAGCCATTGAAATGCTGAGCACTGCACTGATTAACTTTTAAATGACTTGCTGCCTAGCTTGAGATGGATAAACAGGCTACAATGAATGGAGAGAATAATGACCAAAACTGGAATCCGTGGGAGCCAGATTGTTGTGCAGGGAGTAGTTTAAAAATACCTAGAAGCAAATGGTGAGGATCAGTGATTGACTAAAGCCCCATTCAGGCAGTGACATCAGGATCTGCAATTAAGAGTTATGCTTCAAGGGTTTCAGCATCACTACGTGTAAGGAGGCAACAGTTGCCTGAGGAGCAGGATCCTCAGAGCTACAGGGGCTGTGACTGAACTTTTTTCGAGAAGGTGTTCTTACAGGTCAGTCTTCTTGAAGTACTAGGGTGTCTAGGAACTGCAGAGTACCTTGAGAGGTGTGTAGGTCCTTTGACTGCCTCTGGGGAAGGTAGGCATGTCTTTCTCCAATTTAGTATTCACAGTACCATGTTAAGTTTCCCTGTCCCAGTCTTCACTCATGTGGTTGAAGTACAGGAGATCTGTGGTCCGGCATTGTCTCTGAGGTGACTTTAAACCAACAGATTTCACATATCAAAACATTTCAGCCTGGAAACGAATTATAATGGGTTTTCTAAAAAAAATCTAATTTTTTATCTTCTACATTTACAGCTGATGGGACAAATATACCTATTGATCTCACTGGGACTAATGTTTTCTTGACGTAACTTTTGGAAAAGTTTACTCTAGAATTTCAAATGCAATTCCTTCTAACCTAGAGGGCAGGTCCTCCGCTGAAAAAAAGTCCTGTGAATCTCTAGAGAGTTTCTTCTAAATTTATTACCTCAAAAACTTTGGTCTTCCATTTCAGAATAATGAATAAGGATATTACTAAAAAGATTTACAGGCAAAATAATGTCAATGCTTCATAATGCTTAACTGAAAAAATCATTATCTTGTCCTTGTTAGCAGATTAATTTTCACATCATCCTTGAAGCATGACAAGAATCATTATCCACATTTTACTGATTGAGAATGATTACAGCCCACATTTTCCAATATGATCCCTTATTTGCATGATTCATTTTATGAGGTAGCAGATCCCAGTCTCTTTTCGAAGCATCTATTTTCTACAACAGTTTTAAAGTCTTAAGAATTCTTTTGCTGGATATCCTAAACTTTCTGAAAATTAAATTAGTTAACATATTTAAGAAATTTATTTAACATATCTTTTGGAATAATAGTTAAAGAATTAGCAGTAAAAAGATGCTAGAATTCAATATGGTATGAATTTCAGACCCAGCTGCTACAAACTGACCTTATCTTTTAGATCTTTTGTAATGCAGAACATGAAGAAATAAACCAGATTATGTTATTGGAGAAAAAAAAATCTTAGAATGTTCTCATTTAAAAGCAGAAGAGGTGGTGACACATCATAAGTCTTCCTGAAGTATGTCATAGAGCCAAGTCTACAATCTTAAAGCTGCTGTTGTGGCCAGGTTGTGCAAGTGCAAATATCCCATCTGGTATACACCACTTGTAACAATGAAAATAGCAACCACCACAGTAAACATACAAAAAAAAAAAAAAAAGGAAAAAAATTACTTCAAATAGCTTTAGAATTCACACCCTATTTATTCCTGTATATTCTGAAGTGTGATAACATCAAGATTTATATTTTTAAGAAGGAATCTATTCATGTCAAAAGATGTGACATTCCCTTGCAACTGACAAAGAAAATTGCTATTCCTTGGTTATCCCATGTCTTCACAGTCTCCAAATTTTGACTAATAAGAAAACAAATGTTATCATATGACTCACTAATGAAGCCAAAATGTGTCCATTCTAAATTTGATTTGACTGGAGGATCCAGCTGGGAGCAGTGATAAATGCACAGTTCTGTACGTGCTGCTCTCAGGCCTTTTTAGTGCTTTGAATAAACTCCCTGAGTACAGTACATGAGAATTTGCACAGAAGCCTGTGCAACCTACTTGAAAGATTTTGCCCCTTTTTTCGCTCTCCCTCACATTCTCTCATTTAAAAATTGATTTTTCTTCTTTTCAACCTCACATTTGTACCTTATGCTGACAAGAGCAATGCCTTTAAGGGATTTTGGAGGAGTTTTGGACAATAAGAAAAGGGAATCCTAAGAAAAAACAGAATGCAAAACTTAATGATGACAATTACATTTTTCTCCTCCTGCAGATGAATAGAATAAAATTATAAGAATGTGCATTTAAAAGAATAATAATTATTATTTACTAACTAATATAAAGTGTATTTGTATTTAAAAAGACAATTTAAATTGCTAATAATATTTGTTATAGCAATAATAATATTAAATATTCTATAATACATGCATATGGGTTCCTATGAAATAAATATATTTTATTGTAATTTTAATACTTTATTACTGTAATATTAAAAATTAAATAATAGTCTGCTAAAAAGTGCCATAACTCTGAGATGATGATATCTCTTCCCCCTCGAGTGAAAGTCCTCCTGCCCAGCTGCAGAGCAATTTTGCAGGACACGTCAGTGTGGTACTGTAATTAAATTAATGTATGGCATGACTGGAAGGGCCGTACAGAGTGACAAAGGTCTGAGCAGTGGTCCCAGAGGAAAGGTAAGTGTAGGTGACAGCTGTGGCAGCAGGAGGTTTCAGTAGGTTTCACAAACCCCTTGTGAAATTTGGGAGGGAAATAAAGGCTCTTTCACAGACTGCTCGTTTCTGGTGTTGGGGCTGGGGGGGGTGTCGTCTTTTATTTCCTTTTTTATTTCTTTTTTTCTTTCAAGAAAGCTGTTTACAGTGTCTCACCAGCCCCCCATGAAGAGACAGCTGCTGTCGCTGTTACAATTACATTTTGTAGTTGTCATCGTTGGTGTTCTTCACTTGATTCTTTTTGAACAGACCTGACAGTTTGATTTCACTTGCTTTTTAAATGAAAAGCTTGCCCAATGTATCCTGCAGGAGATAGTTTAATGAATCTGAAGAACTAAAATTCCCTGGTCTTTACTGTCATGAGTACTTCACATCTAATCTGTAGGAGGTGGCTGTAAAGAAAGGAGAATAAACAAAGAGGATGGTGTATGGATCCAGAGACTCCTCTGACTCATTTTTACTCTGAGGCAGACTGAGGCCGCAGAGACCTGCTCTCAGTAAGGAACAGGCAATCACATTAATGAAAACAAGGAAAAGGGAAATACCACATTCTAATTGGAACCAATCACAGTATTTTCACTGGTTTCTGTTGCAGCATGATTTTCCTGGGGTATGTTTTCCAAGAGTACTTTTTGGGATCCAGGAACAAACTGATGAGAGTTCTAAACAGGATAGAAAGACAAGCTATTTCCCCATGAGGACAGTAAGAGAGCATAGCAGATTCCCTGAGAGTCTGTGCCACATCTGTACCGGAGGAGTTTCAAGCTCCAATTCGTCCAAGGCAGGAGCAGTCTGGACTGACCCCAGAACTGGCCCTGCTTTGGGCAGGAGGTTTGATTAGAAACCTCCTGAGGCCCCTTCACAGCTCTAATGGTTCTGTGACTTCCCAACAGAAGTCACACCAAAGCTTTTTCAGCAGCCATCATTAGTAACGATTTTACAGATATTCATAAATACACAGAAATCACCTCACTAGAACAGTTTCTCAGCATGAATTGGAAATCATAGTATTTCTTCTCTTTCACCAATTTGAATATTTAACAATAATTTTGATTCTTTTAGCTTGGAATCTAATGGACCTTTTAATAAATCATTCTAATCTATCATAGGTCTTCAGACTGATAACTTGGGAAGGTACATGACTGAGAACATTCTTGATGCTCTCTTTTGGTGGAAATTTGGCAGTGAAGAGAAATTGCATGAAATAGTTAAAAACTGACAAAGCAGAGAATGATATTGAAGTCTCCTAAGTTAGTTTGGAAAGACAGAGTAAGACTGAAAACAGACTTTGAGACATTGGTACAAATTAGTTGAGAAGAAAAATACTATAATAAAATATTAGAAAGTTCTACCGTCTGATATTAGTTTATTCATTATACTTCACGTACAAGCTACAGTTGGTTCCTCCATACCTACTCACCTTTTCATTAAGTCATTTTTAATTTTGTTTTTATTATATTTAGGATGACACCTACATTGTGCTCTGGGGATTGCTGACACAGAACAGTGACAGGACAGAGTATCACTCTTTGCCATGGATTATCTGTCAGGGTCTGTAACAGGCTCTGCCTGCCAACACTATTCGTTCCCTTTTAGGAATTAGTAGGTCTGCTTTCTGTTGAGGGTGTCCTATCTACCAGCTGTAGAAGGATATCTTTATCTTCCCATGTGTAGCAGCCACTGCAATCCTCTCTGTGTTCCTCAGGTATGAAGTTGTGCTGTTTCTTGAGAAATCCCTTAGTACATTATTATCCTGGCTGAATCTTGCACCAACAATTCCACATTACATTGTTTAGTTCTTACTTGTCTTCTTCATATGGTGTGTTTAAGACCATATTGGCTTACATTTGTCTCTATGAGCATTGCTTTAATAAATACTGAGGTAATACAGTAATTTTAATTTGCATCCTACTATTTTGCTGTCTTGGAGGGCCTTATTTACAATTGTATCATTCAGAAAATAAGTATTGTATGAGACAAAATTAATTTTAAAAATTACTTCATTATTTCTAGATCAATGAGAAGGCCTGTAAGATGACCAAACATTGGTTCAGCTCATGACAGAAATTATATACTAGCTTTCAGAAGATCACACAGTGACTGATGCTCCTCAGAAGTCAAAAGTAATAAATATGTGGTTTCATGGTATGCAAGTTAGAACCAGATAATGTATTCCAGATCTGCATCTTCTAGCCAGTTTTATTAGAATCAGTTGCTCTTGGCTTTTGCTTTGCTCTCAGCTGGAGTCAGATAGTTCATATCTCCTGATAAACCATAACTCATTAAAATCCTTTTTGTCCTTGATATAGGCTTCATTTTGGTCTTGTACAGTTCGGATTGTTGGATGTTTTTTTGAGGGGTGGGGTGATTGAGGGGAAAGATTGTGGGGTTTTGTTGGGTTTTGGGTTTTTGTGGGGTTTTCCGGCCCCTGAAGTTGACATAATGACACACAATAATCCAAAGTGTTTCACATTCTGGAGAACAGAACAAATATCTGCCATCAGTCCTTGTCATACCAATCTAGTGCATCTTGTGCTCCAAATTTTTTTTGCAGCCAGTTTCTTCAATAAACACAGTTTATATAGATGTACATTTATGACTCTTGCCACTGATGAAAATGTTATTACTTCTCTCTCTAGAGGGATAGAGCTTTGTGTGTCAAATCTATTACATCATTCAGCTTCAAAGAGCACATCTATGGTGTCATTAGTACTGTGGAAAAAAAGGAAGAAAAGCACCCAAAACCCCGTGTAAGACCAAGAAAAAAATGGGAATGCTAAGGAAACCCAGAATGCAGAAAGGCCTTGAATCAATACGGCCACTGGGTGTCATTGTTTACTCCACCATGTAACATTCATCCCTCTAAACATGAAATGCAGCTGGATGTAGACAAGTCTATTCAGCTATTGTCTGAAACTGGTGATCTATTTATTAGCTGGCAAAGGATACATACTTTTTTCCTTTAAGTGGAATAACCACATATATATTAAAAAGTAATTTATCTTATTTTGTCTTGTTCAATGCTTCTTAGACATTGAAGTTTGTTTCTATAAACATGTCCATTAGTTCCTTTTCTTTTAAGCAAGCAGCTCTTTTTATAAATACATTTAATTTATTATGGAATAGAATGACACTAGATCAATGATATTGCAAATTACAGTTCAGAGATCAGACAGACTAAGATGCTGACAGTGGAAATATTTACTCTCCTCATGACATTTATCCTTCATTTGGAAAAGCCAGCCTACAAATGTTTGTTTCTATTACACGATATTTCAAGTTATTTTGAAATAAGATCATTTGCTATTGAATAGTCCAACCACCTTTCTAGGTCAGCACAATGAACTGAATTGTGTTTATTTTCACATCAATGAATCATGAATAAAATAAAACATGGTTAGACTTTCAACTGGTAGCTTTTTTATGTAGTGTCAAACATGATTTTACTAAGTCTGTGCTGAGCTAGAAGTCCTGGGGAGAGACATGTCAATTAAATCAGTTCCTTTCCAGCATGCTCAACAGCTTTAATAGCAGATGGATAGGAAGACCAGCTCATAAGCAGAAAGGATACTTCAGTTTCCAGAGCCATTCAGTCTCTGCTCAGGCAGCAGTAGATCAGGAGTGAGTGGACTGGAGTACCTAGATTCTTCCAGCTGCTGTGTGATATATTTGTAGCATGAATCATGCTCTTCATTAAATAGTCAACATTTGCCAAAATTCAGTGCTTCCTGACATGTGAAATGCATCTCATACTTGCACAAATAAATAACTTCAGTACTTCAGGTCATTTACTCACTTTAAATTGCAACTGTTGATTTTTGTATGGCTGTGAAAACATTTCATAGTTGTTTTATGTTGATGTCAGAAGATAAATTTTCACAAAACAAAGGAAAGAAAAAGGCTTGAAATAGTTGTGCTTAAAGAGATCAAAGGAGAAATTGAAAACAGCAAGAAAAGTATGAATTAAATACAATGAATAATAAGAATATTGTTTCTATCTTTACTTGCTAAGCTTATCAGTGCTAAAGTATTTTCTCAAAATAAGTAAAAGCCAGTCCTTTACTATACCGACAGAAAAAGGGATCTTAAGACTGAATTGTCTTAAGAAATAAAGGAAGACAAAATGCTGCCCTCTTCTCCTGTCTGCCACTTTCATGCTCCATCTCCAGGACTGTGGCGTCTCTGTCTAAAGGCCAGTGGCAAGTTGGCTCACATAAACCAGAAACACTGTGAAAGACTCAGTAGCCAGAGAGAGAGGTAAATGAATGTGATAGAATGCTAAAGGAGAGACCAAGATGAGGAGGAATACAAGCCAAGAAGGTCAGACCAAGGTATTCATTTAGCAAAAGTTGTGTGTCTGAGATAGTGTTTTTTCTACTCATTTTCCTGTGAAAGTATACATCAATTTGCATAAACAGTAAACCACATTTTTAATCTATTTTGAATTATTTCCTCTGCAGAGGTTTCCTTTTAATTTGAACACACTCCCACTATTAAGTATTTCCATTTTTTTCTTTCTCACTGGAATTGAAAGATTTTTAATCAAACATATGGTTTATCTATCTTTTCTGTTTTAATTTTTAAATTTATTTGCATGTCTAATTAAATGTGAAGATTGGAAAGAAGTCTAGATCTTTTGTTTTTTCATTTCTTTTAGTGATAAACTACATTAAAACATTTATATTTTTCCTCACTGTAGCTGGTTCATGATAATATTCTTGAATCTTTGGCAATTCTTCTGGAAGCAGTCCTCAAGGATGGCAGTTCCATAAAGCTTAGAGGCATTTAGTATGGAACATGTAGCATTACTGTAATTTCATTGTCACTACATATTAGAAGCCCTTTCATGTTTCTCTGGATCTGTTTTTCTCAGTTTAATACCCTTTGTAATAACACTTGGGAATAAGGCACACAGTAAAAACAGATTATATCTTAAATAGAGAAAAAAAGCTTCCACTCCTTCATTATATTGAATCAGTCTCCCAATTAGAAATAGGGGGATTGAAAAAGATTTGTGACATTTTGAACACTATGTCAATTTTAGAATAAAGTTCTAAATATTTATGAGAAAAGCTTAAAAAAGCAGCTCTCATCTCTCCAGCTCCATGTGGATCTTGTTTCTGCTGCACAGAATGTGGTTCAGACACTCTTAGCTCTCTCCTCTCTTCTTCTGTAGCCCAGACTGATTATAGACACTCCTGTCATCTGCTCTTAAAGAGCCACTAACTAGAAGACAGCAAATTGCTGTCAGAAGAGCATTCCTGACACAAATTTAAGATTTGGAGACAACATGTGCTTTGGATGCACTATGTATATGTACCTTGGTGAGCCGGTCCAGCACACTCTCAGGTTTAATAAAAGTATCAAATGAACAGCTATAAGGAAGTCAGTTCTGTGAATTAGCTCATCTTAAGGATGTCTTGAATAGTTTTTCTTTTTTTTTTTTTAAGGAACACATTTGGAAGGTCAAAGTCAGAAATTCACAGAAATACATATTTCATTGAAATAAAAACAAAACACAACACAAGAATACCTGCTGCTAGAGTAATGCTGAACACCAAGTTCATGGACTAAGATTAAATAATGATCACTACTTTCCAGATCACGCTAGCAAAAGAGAAAATATTATTTAGTGTAGTTATTTTACTCTTCAATCTGAAGGATTATCTCAGAGATAAGCAGAATATTTGACCTTGTCCTTGTCAGATAGAGATGATGTTCAGTCATCTCTGAATTATTGTTTTATCAAATGAAAATACACCAAGTGCTTTCAACAGCATTTGACCTGGAAACACTAGGCTGACAGTGCTGTACTTCACCTATTAAACTGAGCTTCCAAAGAATTGCTTAGTGGCAGTATGGGTTAAGTATCCTTACAAGCACCTCTGTCAATTCCTCAGTGGAGTTTTCATTTTACTCCCAGACATTAAAACAACTGATGGTGAGCAAAGAACAATGGCCATTAGTGTAGTGTATCATCCAAGCACTGCCTAACAAATACAGGTACAATGTACCTGCAAAAGCTTTTGAAGAGTTGTACCCTCTTAATACTCTGCTGCTGCTGCCTGAGCAAAGAATATACAAATAGTTAAATGCTGTTTTATTTAATTTTTCACTCATCAGTTCATTTAAAAGTGCACAGGAGACTTGTAATCTAGCAGCTCAGCAAATGAGAATAGATTTATTTTCCATGCAAGCTCAAAGTGTTTGTCATGGATAATGATTAAAATACCAGGTCCTTGGAAAATCTTTTCTTAATAAATGCACCCTTTAAAAGCTGAACTTCTTCTTGACATATCTGAGGGCATGTGGGTACCTGAGCATGTGTACACTTCTTAATGAAAATATAACTTCAAAAGCCTGGCTAACTATTATTCCTATATGTGTATGTATAAAGATGCATTAGAGTAATTTCTTAGTTTTATTGTCTCACCAAAATGCTGATAGCTTGTATTTCCCTGACAAACAGGAAAAATGAAAGACTTTAAAAGAATATGAGCAATTTTCTTTTTCCCTTCCTTGTTCTCTCCCTCCCTTCCCTCCTTTCTTACTTGTCATACACTTCTATTCTTTTATACCATCTGTGCTACTGTCTCCAATGGCAGCAATATTAGGTATTCCACACTTGCTAGCATAGTAATTAATAATTAGTGCTATAGCTGTTGTAGCCATAACCCTTATTTCCATGTAAAAAGGCACCTCTGAGAAACCTCAAGTAAAATAGATTAAATAATATTTTACCTTTTAAAACAGAAATACAGGACATCAAAAATTAGGAATTTTAGGCAAGGTCATACTAGACTACTTCTTTGACTTTCTGTCCTGCAGCAAGTTAAGGTTTCAGTAATTACATTACAGCTTTTCTCATAGAGTGCAAAAGACATGCAATTAGAACTGAGGAAATATAAGAAAAAATTATAGTGAATATTTACGGTGAGGAAAGTTGGTTGTACCACTTGTACTGAAGTGATCCAGAGTAACATAATTACTGTAAATAATTCTCCCACTCTAATATTGGAAAAATATGCTTTATGAATATTTTGGTTCTCTTGGTTCCTTAATGCAAATAGATACTCTCAAGCAATGAGCAAACAGAGTATCTGACAGATCTTCAAAACAATAATCAGTGAGCTATGAAATTAATTTTCTATTAAAAATATTAAAAGTATAATGAAGTTACAGACTGGCGGCCTAACTTATCTGTAAAACCTTAAGATTAATAGAAATCATAGGTCTTAACTTAAAAAAAATTCACTTATGGCCACCAAAATGCTTTCATAATCTCTATAAACACAACATATTTGGGGTTTATTCATGTTTATATCACAGATTTCCTGATTATATGCTGATTTCCTTCTCAGAGCCATAATGTTCTTATAAAATAAATCAGTAAGCCAACGTTTATCATTCACATCATCTGCTCAAAACAGATGCAAATGAAAAGCAAATTCTATCAGACTACCATAAGTGCTTTTTAAACAGTAGAAGTGCTTAGAAGTAGAACAGCAAAAGCATTTAGTGAGCATTAAGGGGTAGCTAGATTGCAAAATGCTGCTTGATCCCCATACAGAGAACAATAGTAACTTATGCTCTTAATTGCATTCTATTTTATTCAAATGCATGTGTTGCATTCATTTTATCTAAATGAAATGTGTTGTATGCCTGTCTGTACAGTAACAATGCTGCTTCAGTCAAAGACTTCAAAATACAGAGCTTTATTTGATGGTGTAGTAGTTGAAGATTAGAAAGGATAAAAGGATGATCTTTCATATCAAGGTTTCTGGCATCAAATCACATGGATTTAACCCATATTTTTGCTTGCATAGGAACTATGGCGAAAGAAGATAGTAAACTAAAAGTAAAAAATTGTTGTCTTGTTTCATGTGATAAGAAAGGGAATGCATCATTTTTGTTAAAAAGCATTTCACTGACTGGATAGCTTAATTTTTAAAAGATCTATACAGTATTATGACCATGGATAACATTTGTAATAACAAGCAATGAGAATTTAGTCTCATGCTTTGTTACACATGATGGTCACTTTCTGTGATCAGAGAAGAAGTATTTCTCTATGCAAAGTTATATTCTCACCATAGCTTGTCTAAAAGCTTGTCTTTTGTATCACCAGGAAGATTTAAGTCTTTCTAAAACAGTAGTTGTGGGGCATTGCTGTAAGTGAGTAATGACTTGGACACGATATCATGAGATACATTGGACATGATGGAACAGTGCATGGCATATTACAATTTTTAAAAATTTCTTTTGGTCTGCCTTAATTTAATATAATTTTACATGTTTTAAAATATGATCGTTTTCTCCCTTAGTTATAGAGCATTAATTTTCCCATCTTCTAACATCACTCCCACTGGCCACTTTAAGTCCTTGGATAAGAGGAAATTAAAGGATTTATCAGTGTCAGGATAAAGAGGAGTAGATGGTAGCAAGACAAAGAATTTCCAGCCTTCAGCACATGACTCATGTTCTCATGGAGATCTGCTCCACGTGACAAGTGACTTGAGATAAAAAATGAAAACGAGTCCTTTCAGTATTCTAATATTTCCTATAGCAGAGCTTGGAGAAAGTATGGAATTGGAAACCTGTAGCAGAGTTATGTGGCTCAACTCTGAATTTTGAAAGTCTTGCTTTATTAAATGTTAGAAAATGTTACTTGTATTAGAATATAGTACATTGTTCAAAAGCAATTCCACTGTTAGAGAACAGTATGTTCTCTTCAAACTATTCTGTGGAGAACATCTATTTTATTGAGCCTTGAATTTAAGTGACAAGTCATATAAAATTTGGCCTAGATAGAGTCTCTATAAGAACTCATTCAATATAAAAGGTTAAAATTAATTTATATCGAATTAAATACATGAGCAAAGATATTATAGCAGATTTCTAATATTGTGTCAATACCCTATTTATTGTTCTGGTCCTGGGTTGGCTCAACTCAAAAGAAAAGCTGTTAGTTATGCAGGGTTTCAACATCCTATGAGTTTGATTTTTGGGTGTCCTTAATTTACACCACAGCCCTGAAAATCCAGGACACAGAGCAACTGCTTTTAGCTCTTCTATCCTCTTGCTAGGAAAACCAGTGACAGACTGATTCTCTCAGGCAGTCTCAGGACTCATCCTTCATCCTTAGGGCAGAAAAATGCAGAGTTGGAAGTATGAACAAGCTTTGAGCTAGTTTTTCTTCCATGCTGATTATTTATATGCTAGAGAAAAATGAGCTGCACAGGTGCCATGAACATATAGTGTACAGACTGCAGTGTCAGGGAGATTCCTGTCTGTCCATGAAGGGAACTTCAGAAAAAACCTGTCCTGTTGACAAAAGGAACCTGGACAATGGGCTGTATGTATCCCACTGTTACATCCAAGACTTGGGAGTCATCTAACCATCATCAACAAGGAATATTTCTCATCACCTGGAGTCTCTGGACGACTGCCAAGGGGCTGACAGAGGTGACATGAGGGGTAGGGGTGACCCGTGCTGTTCTGAAATACCAGCAGAGACTATGGGAGATAAGCTTGTTCTCAACAAACAACTCTATCTGCCTGTGCTCCAGCCACTGAATCCCAAACTCAAATTAGGTACCCATTGATTTCCTTTGCAGCATGTCACTGTCACTTGCAGCATGTCTAAATAGAACTTAAGCTGTCTGAGACAAATATTTTAACACAGAATTCTCCAGGAAACTTCAGCCCAATAATATAATAATATTTTAGTATTTCATCTCACAGGAAGTAGTTTGCCTCACATTAAGACAATCACTCAGTTTAAAACAAGATATTACATCTCACATTTTCCTTGTTGCCAAGATAATAGGCAAAAAAAAGAGACTGCTCTCCTTGTTTCTTGTCAATCTTTTCCTGTACCTTCATCTTTTCACAGACAGAGTGTAATTCAAAGTAACTCCTGCTGTGTTCTAACAGTGTCAAGGCCACTGTAAACTGAGCAACCATAGGCAACAGAATTAGCAGAGTAAAATGTGGTTACTGAGCTAAAGAGGGAGAGCAATGACAGCAACATACACAGACCTTCTTAGGGAAAGAAGGCATTTTATTGGGAGCACGAGTACTTATAGGATGTTCTGCAGAGCTAAGGCAAGACAGTATCTCACTGGATAATTCAGAAAATGCCTCTGGGACAGTACTTCAGAATGAGTCCCACAGTCGGCTCCAGGTGTTAATCTAATGTGATTAATTCCATTCTATTTTGACCAAATTATCATCCTGGGAGAAAGTCTCCCTACCAGAGCTGAACAAGCTATCAGCTTGGGAATGGAGCTGTGAGAGAACCAGGAGCAGCTCCAGCCTGGGAATGATTTTCCTGGCTGTAATTTTCCTAGGTCTCTAATAGTGTGTCCACAGTAAAATATGATCTTTAAGCAATTTTATGAAGTATGAATTGAACCCAACTTATATGTACTTTCACACCAAATGCAAAGTGGTTGCTTGCTGCAATTAATATAAAATAAATTGTGCCAGTCATTTGCAATTATAAAAATATTCTGTCCTTTGTTGTTTAATTCTGAAAGGAAACTCAAGCAACTAAGGTGTTGCACTAAAGCACAGGGAATGAGGAAAAGCAACAAGCCCAGAGCTGAACCAGAAACCTCTGTTCTGATGCATCACTTCAACATCACTGAGTCCTACAGCACCTTCACTTTATGCTCTCTTACGTTGAAACTTTGGCTGCTTATCTTTCAAATTTTCTTTAGAAGGTGCTCAAGCATTTTAGAGAATTGTAAATTTGCATGAATTTCTTTGCTCTGTTTTCTCTAAAGTCACGGATGAAAGCAGATGTCATCCTAAAGTCAGTTGAGAGATTTCTATTTACTTCAGTTCCAGATCTAACAGTTGAGAAACTGATGTATCAGTACATTCAAATCCTAAATTGCTTAGATAAAATAAACTGTAAGATCATGGTCTGGTCTTTTAACTGTAAAGCAATTTCTGTAATATCAAAGAGACTGTTGATATGAGTAAAGAATACAGAAATGGAATTAGTATCAGAATTGTTTCCAAAGAATTAAGGAATTATTCCTATGGAGGATACTAGATTTTATTTACATAAAATTAAGTCTATAAATCTACATAAAAATTCAATAATTTATATTTATATTTATATTTATATTTATATTTATATTTATATCTATATTTATATTTATATTTATATTTATATTTATATTTATTTATATTTATATTTATATTTATATTTATATTTATATTTATATTTATATTTATATTTATATTTATATTATTTATATTAACTGAACTATATATATGTATGCACAAGATATGGGGGGGGTGTTTTTTGTCTTTTCTATAAAAATTATACATGCACATTTTTAATCTTGAAATGACGTCTATTCTATATCACTGAAACAGGTAGATTCCTATGTAATATTAGATTCTAATAGCTTACTATTATTATTATTATTATTATTATTATTATTATTATTATTACTACTATTTTTTTTTTTTGTTTTTATCTTCCTCCCTCTGGATATCTAGATAACATAGCTTTCATATTTCTTTTAATTCAACATAGCTTTACTTTGCTAGTTAACTTTAGTCTTCCTTACCACAGTTTGTATCTGTAGTTAACTATCCCCAAAAGATCAGGTACTAAGATTTCAGATATCTAAATAGCATGATAAGATTCAAAGTTAAAGAATTTAGACTGAGGAAGGGAGAGGATTTAGTTTCAAGCTTTTCGCATTAGTTTTTATATTATGAAATTGTTGTTTGAGGAGAAAGTAAAGGGCATTATAGGCAAATCATGCCTTGCTCTTGGCCGTTATATCCCAATATCTGTTTCTGGAAGCACCTGTCCCTGTTTTAATTCCTCAAAGTCTCTATTTGATATAAAGCCACATATTCAGGTAAACAAAAAGTAATTTGAGTATCATGTTGCAGCCTAGTATAGGTAACCAAAGTGCAGGTCTGTCCCCAGGAGATGGATAGAAAAAACTGGCTCTGTAACAAACCATCTCACCCTACATATGATACAACACTGATCTTGACCTGCACACCTTGTTTTTTTAAAAATGTGCCAGAAATTAGTTTTTTCAGAAATGCAGTAACATTTGGCAGGGTAATAAAAAATTGGTGTGTCCAAAGAGGTTTTGAGGTCTCTATTCATAGAGATATTCAAAACTCAACCAGATACAGCCCTGAGGCTGAATTTTGTTTGAGTAGAGGGCTTGGCCTGTGTGACATGCAGAGGGAACTTGCAGCTTCAGCTCGTCTATGATTCTGTGATTTGTTAATTGACTCAGACCTTACAGTAGTTATTGATCTTACATGATTTCATAAAGTTTCTTTCCTGATAAATTCCAAAATGTTTGAGCTTGTGACCTGTCACACAGGTTGAATAGATGAAAACAAAGTTGAATAGTGCAACTGAAAATCAATATACAACGAGTACACCTGATGGATGTAACTATGAGTTAGTCGTTCTTTCAGCTATCTGGACTCACAAAGCAAAAAAACCCCACAACCAATCAACCAAATTTACAGCCTGAAAAATATGAGTCATTAGAAATAGGTTCCATAACATTGCCAATGGATAAAAGGATATTTTTTCCTACAAATGTTGCCTTTCTGCTAAAAGATAAGAGTGAGACTGAGTTTCCCAAGATGAGTTCTGAGACAATGGAAAGGATACACCAGAGGTTTGCCATGATTGTGAGGAGCATGGGACACACAACGGAATAGGAATGTTTGAGGGAGCTGGACTAGTTAAGAATTCTAAAGCATAAGAAGGAGTATGCCTGAGGTTGGTTGGGGTTATGAAAGCATAAAGAAAACTCATTTTGTTTATGGGAAACAGTAAAAGGAAGTGTAATGGCCAGATATGTCACTCAGGAAGTTCAAGCTAGGAATAAAATGATGTTCAGTAGGAGGGAAGTGAACACTGAGCAGATCTGCACTCCCCATATTGGAGATTTTCAAGGCTCAGCTTGACATAACCATGGATGGCTTGATAAGCCTGACCTTGGTCAGATGTATGCAACCCCCTTTTTTCTTCACGACTTGAAAAGACTTGTAACTTTGGGATTTGTAAAGCAGGCACTGCAGCAACTAAGTCTCATACAATGCAGGTGTTGGTTTTTCTTAAGTAGTGACGGCCAATAAGAGTCTTTGACAGAAAACATTATGTGATGTGACCTAGAGTTGTTTACAGCACTTAAACTAAACAGATTTATCTAAAAGACATATTTCTTTTCTTGAAATACTATTCTATCAAAGGGCAATCTTCAGTATAAGAAGGCAGACTGACAAGTAAATATTCTGAACCCTGAAAAGGAAAAATTTAATTTTTTGTGAGCTGTGAGCAAATTAGATTAGAAGAAAGACTCCACCTGCTCTAGCATTGCCAGGAAAAAACAAATATACTGGAAGAGCTAAACAAATGCAACTCTTTTAAAATAAGACATTTGAATAGTTTTATTTATTGATTCAGATATTCAGTGGTGTTTGAGTACTATTTTTATAATATCGTTTAAAGAGGCTGAAAGGCTAATGTGCAGGTACCAAAAAGGTATTCCTGACATGCACAGCCCTTTAAATTATTCACAGAATCTAATTTTAAGCACACCTGATTTCCACTCCTTAATAAAGAGCCAGTCTTTTTATTCCTCCCTTGCTCAATGCTAGAAGGAAATCCCTCTCATTGACCATTCAGAACAGCCACAATGAAAGGATCTCAATCTCTATAATGAAGACATACTAAAAGTAGCTTCTTAATTTATGGCCCCATGCAAAGCAGACATTTAAAGCTTACCCACTTTCAAATGACAATTGCATTTTCAAGTACTTATTTTATATCTGTGCATAAGTACATTAGTATTTTGTGCCACTAAGGGCTCTTAAATGTATCTCTCCATTGTGTCAGCACATCTCATAGTTTATTTGTATAAACTGTAGTATAAAGATATATGACACATTTAAATGTATCCAGATTGGAAAACGTGACTGGTAGTGTACTTTAGAAGTCTTTCTACATGTGCATCTGAAGCCAGTAACAAAAGGCTTTCCAGCTGTGACCAATACTTTACTTTCCATAATTTCTCATGGAATTCCACCCAAAATAATATTTATTACACTGAAAACTAATATTAATTTGCTGTCATATATGCTTATTGCATAATCTTCAAAAAATTTGATCTTGAAGTTTACAATCTATTAAGAACAGTTCTGTAAGTGAAAACATACAAACACAGAAAACCAAGCCAGCAAAATTGCCTGGAACACCTAAAGGCTAACTAATCAACCATAGTGAAAACTTTTAATTTCCTGAAATATTTTCAGTCTTAAAACAGTGCTTCAAAGCAGTCTTTGAGGATTAGGTGTTTTTCATATGAAGTACAAAAGCATATTTTACCCCATTAGAATAGCAGAATTATATACTAAGCTGTGTTATTCTTTTGAAATATTCAAACAAAATATTGGGTAAATTAAGCTGGACAGGTGAACTTGGTTTTGAGTACTTTGATGGACAAGGGACCATCAAATATATTCTTATACAGAGAATAAAACTAAATGCAAATTCCTCTTTCTTTCAGTATCTGTCTCTCACCTTCTTTTTAATTCTATCCTCCCTATTATTTTTCTATAGTAACTGGAAGCTATCCCAGTATGTCTCCTTTAAGTCACTCTCAGATCTCAGATTAATCTTCAGATAAAATTAATCCAATATAGAAGTTAATTTCTGAGTTACTGATCTAGAGTGCTTTTTGATTCAAAGTGAGCATAATCACTTCTAGCTTGAAATCACGGAATGGAAGTCTAAAACAGCTGAGTGGATAAAAGAAATTTGCTCATTAAATCTTTCAGGGAAGGACTCAGCTTTGCTACTGTTGCAGAAACTCAAGATACTGGGGTAGAGGGAAGAGAGTGAAGGAAAAGACTGTACTTGGGGTATACCTGCTGTTATAAGGCATATAATGAAAGTGGGAAAACTTTAGCTTATAAAATAACATGGACTGACCAAGTGACATGGCTAGTGTCACTGAAAGGTAGGTTTGAATTGGTCTAGATTGGAAGGAAGAAAACATAATTTATTTACCATGTATGCTCAGCTGTTCCTCTTCCACAGGACAGCATTCCTCCCATGTATGAAAACTGAATGGGGATAATGATTTATTTTTACCAGATTATCAATCTCTCATGTCCCAAATAAATTTTGAAAAATTTTACTGAATAAAGCCTGAAAAGACAAATTTCCACTCCTATTTAGCTCATCCTTTAACAAAAGTGATAATATACGCATCCACATTATTTGAGACTATTAGGTTTACATGGAATTTTGCTGTGGTTACATGAAGTTTTCTTCTCAGCTGAGAAGATGAATTGACAATAACTTCTGCAAGTCTCAGAACTGGTCTGCTTTTGCCTTTGTGAATGTTTCAGAGAGCCAGAAACAAAAGGAAGCTGAGACAATTCAGTACCAAAGTGATGCAGGGGCAATCATTTCAATTAATCTGAAAAAAAAGAATGGGTTAAAAACTTTATATTTCTCTCTCTTTTCTTCTTCAGAATTAATAAGACAAAATAAGCATGATTTTGTCCTTGTTGATGGGTGATTTAAGGTACAGTTTGAATCCTGTTGTTATACAGGAGTATGAAATGGGGACAGAATTTGAATTATATGATTTTTCTCCTATATATATATTGACTCGTGACAAAATAATTTCTTTCAGGTTAAAACAAAGGACATTATAAAAGCTATCCATCACTCAGGAAGACAGCTGTTGCTACAGATTGCATAAGGTAATGAGAAGGAGAAGTTCAAGGTTTTGTGTGGGTTGATGAATGACTGAATATCCTTCGCTTCCATGTTTTCTATGCAAGTTTTTCACTTTCAAAAGTGAAAAAATACCTCCAAACTGCAGCAGTTAACATGGCAAGTCATTTGGAGCAATATCTGACAGAATACTTCAAGGTTTTTTTTGTGTGGAGCAGGATTTATGTTTGATTTGGAAAAATTACATCACTGCATATAAAAGGACTATATGCACAGTATGTTGTGCAATATATATATGAAAATTTTACTTAATTTTTCATTTAGAGGCAATGTTTTGAAATAATACATCCTCGATGTTCTTGATCAGGTTGATGTTTCATGATTTATATATATAACAAATATCAATGAAAATGCTCTGTATCTAGCTACTTTAAAATATTTTAATAATAACCTAAGCCTGTGACAAATTCAACTTGCCCCTGGTTCATCTGAAATACAGAAATTAAAAAAGGAGAGTGAAAAGATTTAAAACTTTAGAAAAAATTAGAAAAAATAAATATATGCAATTTGGTCTTCACACTTTTGAAAATACAGTGCAAAATAGATGTTCGTAAAAGAAAAAAATAGGATGCATTACCACAAGTTTAGATTTTTCATCGTGTGAGTGTCAAATGCAAAGATATTTACCTTGCATTTTGATCTGTAGATGTCGTTAGAGATTTATGTGAAAAACAGAAGTGGACTTTTTCAGAATCATCAAAAGTATTACTAAATAATTAAAAAATACTAGTATATACACCTGCAAAAAAATCCTTAAAATTATTTATTAATTAGTTGTGATTGACAGTCATCTGCAAACTAGTCAAATAGTAGCATTTTGGTGTTGTTTGGTGCTTTAATCCTTGGATTTTCTTTTTCATAGAAATTAAGATCATTTTCCCACCTCATATAGTGTTAAAATTCCTAATGGTACACTACAAAAAAGCTTTTATGTACTTCACAGCATTATTCAAGGTCAGGGATATACTCTGTCTGCACTTCAGTGTCTAGACCATGTCTGCTGTAGCAGAGACAACAGAAATCAAATAGATGTGACAAGAAGAGAAACAAAAAATACCTTAGACGCTTAGGCATAACAATGAGGGAGAGGAATTAGTCAAATTAGTATCAAAAATATACCAGTGTTATGACTGTCAGAAATTAGATTTAAAAACATAGATATAGTTCCAGAATCTAAGCTAAAGCAACTTGATATGGATGTCAATGGTCAATGTGTGTGTGTGTGTATATAAAAATTATAATATTAACATATTATTAATAATTAATTAGTATGCAAAATTAATGGTCTAAAATTTACAAAATATGCCATGTTGAGAAAATGTAGTCCATTTTACATAATTAACACCAGCTTTCAGGAATTAAGAAAATTGGTCAAAACTGTTTTTCTGTGACTTCAGCTAAATTGGATCTCTTGCGTAATTAAGTTTTATTTGATTCTGTCAGGACCTGCATTCAGCTGATCATTGTATTTTTGGTTAGTAAGCCAATTTATGGACAGTTGGAGTCTGGGGGTTTTTTGTCAACAACAATGCACTACATTTATATTAAAATAAAATTTTAAAATGCCTGAGGCAGCATAAATCTGGTCCCATAATGTTACAATATATTTGTTATAATATCTAGGCAGGTTATGTTGTAGCTGCACCTTAGTGGTGAGCACGTCAGTTATATCTGTGTCATAACACAAACCTGGTGAAGGGGTAGTCAATGAAATTATAACACATTCAAAATCTTCCCTTTCCTCCGTAACATTACTGAGTCATCAATAGAAAAAACAGTACCTATTTTCCCTTTTCTTATATGATTAGAATTTAATCTCAGAAGACTGTCTCAGAAACACGTATTTTGGATTTCTTGCACCAATTGAATTTTGAAGCAGTTCATATAACTGAGCAGCTGTTTTGCTCTTCTGGTTTTGAAATGGAGTAACAGACTTGGCTTCAAAATCAAGAAAACTGATGAGTTCTCATGAGTTTCCTTCAATTGTAGAAATCAATGACTCATTGCTTATTACTGCTTAGAATGTTGAACTCAGTTATGACAGGTTCATATTATCTTATAAGTTGTTTTTACATTGCTGTGGTTCACAGATAAGATTTTAAAAATAAATCCTTCTTGAAATAATTTCTCTCTCGTCAAAACCAATATTGTTTCCATGACTTAAATAGAAAGGAAATAAATAATTGAAAGGAAATTGATAATAAATGAGCATTTGATGGTAATATTTCATTTAATTGATTCTCAGTTTGTACAGATTTACCTGTTGGGAGAGAGACTGTATTTATTCTTGATCACTTCTAGAAAAAGAAATACAAGAATATTGTGTTAAGAGAATATAGTCGACACTATGACTTGAAATCAATGTGGATTTTACAACTGAATACAGAATGGGAATCTGGACCCTAAGGCAGCAGAGGAAGCAATTTAAAGTTGAGGATTAAAAAACAGATAGGAAAATTACGAGTGTTTTCCAACTTTTATATTCTACCATTCTCATTCTCACTAGTTCTCTAGATGTAACTATGAACTGTAATGAAAACTCATCTTGCAGTCTATTTTTTACTTTTTTTGGTCCTTTTTTTTTCATCCTGTATACTTTGGGACATGGACTAAAGGGCAAATTTCTTCACTCTATATTTTCTTTTTAAATTTGGAGCAAAATTTTCAGAGAAACTAAACTGCTTGAGTCCATGGAATTATAACTATGTATCAAAACACTGACATTATTTTAATTTCTGGAACTGAAAGAGGTTTCCACCTACTGGTGCAAAAAGCTTCATTTTTCAGATACTTGCATTATAATTTTTTTCTTTCCATATCTTGTCCTTCCCATGACCTGATAAGGAGTTATACTTACTCCATATGAAAACATTTTGATAACCTCTTTGAGCTAGGGAGTTTATTCAAGTAACTAGTTTTCATTTATTCATATACATATTCATATGTTATATGTAATCGTTTTTTTCCCAGTCTTCCCTATATCTTAAGTTGTTTTGATCTGTTTTTTTCCTTCTCTAATCCTTCAGTCATTAGGAAATGACAAACATTAGTCATATCCCTTGTGGCTTTTGTATTTTTAGGCTGAAGAAACAATGTACTTTTAATCCTATGTTCTAAATTAGTTTTCATCTCCTTTATCATTCAAGTAATCCTTCCTTTTGCATTCTCACATTCCCATCCATTTGTTTTCTTAAATATGAATTGAATTGTATGTATGCTATTTCTGATACCTTGTCACTACTGTGTATGCTTCCCTTTTATTACTGGATGTTTCTGTCAGCTCTTCAGCACTGCCTTTTTTTTTGACTTGTCTTGCCATGGGAATACATAGCTCTCTATTGATCTATTACCACAACGGTTTAGTTTTTCATTCAATTGCTCCCAACAAGAAAGAAAGTTCTGCTTGCCATTTTTCATTTTGTGTTACTGATTTTCAGCTTGTATGTTTGTCTGCTCATAAATGGTTGGTGTAGGGAGGAGCTGTGAAGGTCATCTTGTTCCAACCCCCCTGCCATGGACTGGGGCACATTCTACTATAACAGGTTGATCAAAGTCCCATCCAACCTGGCTTTGAACATTCCCAGGGATATGGTAGCCGTAATGTCTCTGGGCAACCTGTTCCAGAATCTCATCACTCTCAGGAAAGAATTTCTTCTTAATGTGTAGTCGAAACTTGCTCTCTTTCAGCTTAAAGCCATTACCTCTTGTCCTACCACTACATATCATTGTAAAAAGTCCCACTTCTGCTCTCTTGCAGATTTCTTTTAGGTACTGGAAGGTTTCCAAGACTTTTCTTTTCTCCAGGGTGAACAATTCCAGCTTTCTCAGTCTGTCTTCACAGGAGAGGTGCTTCAGCCATCTCATCATCAAAATAATTCAGTTTTTTCTCTTTTATTGCACTTTTTTTTCAATAGAAGTCATCCTTTCTGAGGTGCTGCAGTCAAAACACATTACTATATACCAGTTTTGGAGAGAGTTTTTTGTTTGTAATTGGTTCTTTGGTGTTTTTATAGAAGTATTTAATATAAGTGTTGTGGAGTAGAACTATTAGAGTGTTTTCTAATGGCTTCCAACAAATCATATTACCAGTCCAATGGTCCTGTATTAATTTATCCATCTAATTAACTGTAATGAATGCAAGACACTTGCATGTGTAAATACTTCAGTTCTTTATGGTTTGTTTGTTTGGCAGTGCATAAGCTTCTTGGTGCCAATCTTAATTAATGACTGTAGTGTAGATATTTGTAATAATTTACTATAACTTTGACTTGGGGAGTTGTAAGATTTTCTGTATTTGATTTTTAGTTATGCAATGTAATTATTGAGATTGTGTAGTGAAAGACAGAAATTTTAGGGCAACAGCCCATAAAATTACAAATCTGTTCGATGGAAAAAAAGTTAACATTGATCTGCAGAGCGGAATCTTGGTTTAGCTGTACCCATTAATTCTTGAATTTCTTGGAAATACACTCCAAGGACCTTGTCATTTTAGCATTTTACCTAACAGTTAATATTGCACAGTGAATGGTTTGTTAGAACATATGTTTTCTCTTTTCAGTAGCTTTTTAGTCTCTATTCCAGTTTTGCCTTCATTTCTGATATATTCTCTGTTCTCTGCTATAACAGAGTGAGGCATAATAAACCTAAATTCTTAGCACTTTCTAGGGTGAATATTATTGTCAGGATATTGTTATACATTTTCCTTTTAGCTGGGGGCCTTCATTCCAATTCTCACTACACTCAAGAGATCTCATTTGGCTCTAATTTTGACTTAGGTTGGGTATATTTTCAGCAAAGCCCAATGAATATATTTGTAATGAAACACACATTGTGCTGGATGGGAAATGACATAATGCAAACAAATCTGTTGTCTTCAAAATAGCTATAGTATCTACAAATCAACCTGAAAGCTACTGTGTTTTAGATTTTCTTGCTGTTGATGGTAAGGGAGTTTAATTTTCTGAAGCTTAGTGAATATAATAAATGCTGCCAGAAAAGATTTCAGCAAATGTTTTTCATTACAAAAGTTAGAATGACAAGTAAGTATAGCGAATAGCAATAGTAATGTGAAAAAGATTATGCCCTCTGGTAGCCAAAGTATTTATTTCTGATCTTCTTTTTCATTGAATGAAAATGACTTGCCCTATATTTGGAAATTTTACAAAGGTGTTAATCCAGTATAAGTTATATAAACCTGTGAGCTGAGTAAAATATAGCCCCTTTTCTTGTATATATTGCTGTACTTAGAGTTATATCACAAGATAATTCAGGCTGTGAGGAACTTCAGGAGGTCCCCAGTCCAATCCCCTGCCCAAAGCAGGGCCAGCTCTGGTATCCTCACAGCCTGATGTAGCCAGGCCTTGAATCCCACCAAGGACAGAGGTGACACAGCCTTTCAGGAAAATCTACTGCACTGTGCCATTGTCCCTATACAGAAACAGAATTTTTTAATAGTTAGACTGAAGCTTTCCTTCACCCATTGTCTTTCATTGTTCTCCCTTGCCCCACTGTGCCACAAGCACCTCAATCTCCTTGGTGGGCTCTTGTAGGTGCTGAGTCAGTGTGGTGCACTGGAAGGTACCCATTCTCGAGCCTAACCCAGCCCTGCCCTGACAGTATCTCCTGCTGGGACAGATGCTCCAGCCCTCACCACTCTCCCCTGAGCTTCTCACCTTTTGCCTACATCTCTGCTGTGGTGGAGGCCAAAATTTGATGCAATCTTGAAAATGCCTGAAAAATGCCACATATTTTTAAGTTTCCCAGTCCTGTCCTTCAATTCATAGACCATATCTCTGTTCATAGACTTCAGGAGCTGTTCACCACCTTTACTTTCAGGGCACATCATGGGGCCATGTTTGCGTCACTGCCTATCAACTTCTACTAAAACTAGGTTGCTCAAAGCTCCATCCAACCTGGCCTTGGACAATTCCAGAGACAGGGCAAATTATTGAAGGGAACTGCATAAATTTGATCTCCAGATTGCAAATGACTAATGGTATTTTTAATTTGGAGTGGTCAGTAAAGAGATGTATACATACAGTAAATGTTCTCTCATTGACAGAAAAAGAGGCAAAAGGCTCAAGTTGAAATACAGAAATTTTAGGTTCTTTACTCCAGACTCATTCACCCTCACCCTCATACATCTGCTATTTGCTGAGACCTACTTTGTTTTCATCTACAATAAGATGCTGCAACTGGTCCTGGAGTCCAGGTCAGATGAGGAGGAGAATAGAATAGAACAGAACAGAATAGAATAGAATAGAATAGAATAGAATAGAATAGAATAGAATAGAATAGAATAGAATAGAATAGAATAGAATAGAATAGAATAGAATAGAATAGAATAGAATAGAATATTTCAGTTGAAAGGTACTACTACTATCATTAGTCCAACTGGCTGACCAATTCCAGGCTAACCAAGATAAAGCCTGTTATTGAGGACATTGTCCAAATTCCTCTGTAAACACTGACTGGCTCAGGGCACTGACCATCCAACTCAGAAACCTGTTCTGGTATTAGATCTCTCTCTTGTTAAGAAATGCTTCCTGGTATCTAATCTAAACCTCCACTGAAGCAACTATGAGCATTCCCACATATTCCATCAGTGGATTCCAGGGACCAACACCTCTGCATCCTCTTCACCTCCTCTGGAAGTTGTAGAGAGCAATGAGGTCACCCTTCAGCCTCTTCCTCTCCAAACTAGACAAGCTCAAAGTCCTCAGCCATTCTTCTCAGGACATGTCTTCCAGCCCTGTCGCCAGTTTTGTTGCCCTCCTCTGGTGCATTCAAGGACTTTCACATCATTATTCAATTGTGACTGCACACAGCACTCCAGGTGAGGCCACAGCAATGCTGAATACAGTGGGATAATCATTTTGAGCAGCTGGTCGTGCTGTGCTTGATCTAGGATAGGGTTTGCCCTCTTGGCTGCCAGGGCATCCTTCTGGCTCCTCCTGATGCCAATCAGCACCCCTGGATCCTTTGCTGCAGGGCTGCTCTCCATCCACTCCCTATTTATCCATAGTTGTGCCCAGAGATACTCTGTCTTAACATGCATGTCAGAACATGGCATTTTAGCTTCTTAAATTCCATGCCAATAATCATTGCCCAGTGCTCCAATCTATCTTGACACCTCTGCAGGGTGTCTTGTCCAGAAATTCAACAGCACCTCCCAATTTGATGCCATCAACATACTTGCAAATGCTGCATTCACCTGTTTCCTCCAGAGCACTGATACTGTATAGAGCAGAAACAGCCCTAGAACTGAACCCTGAGGAGCATCAGTGATGACCAGACACCAGCCAGATGTGGCCCTGTTCACTAAAACCCTTTGAGTCCTCACCTTCAGCCAGTTCTCCCTGCACACTATGAGCTCATGCGTCCCACACTTGGACAGCTTGTCCAGAAAAATGCTGTGAGAGAAAAGTATCAAAAGCCTTACTAAAAAGCAGAAAACTACATCCACTGCCTTCCCTTCATCTAGTAGGTGGGCAAGTTTGTAGGACATCAAATTAGCTAAATAGAACTTTCTCTTTAAAACCCATTAGGCTGACTCTACCTGATGATTGCATTTCTCTTTAAAACCTTTTGATAAGTCCCAGTATAGCCTTTCCATATTTTTCGAGGAACTGAGGTTAGACTAACAGGTCTGTAGTTCTCTGGATCTTCCCTCATGCTTATTCTGTAGATTGGAATGGTGTTCATCAGACTCCAGTCAGCTCAGGGAACACGATACATCTTCGATGCCGTGTCAGTGGCTCAACACCAGTGCACAATCATTCCACCTCAGACCCTTGTGTCCTCTTACATGGTGTGGGCCATCTGTTTAAGGATGTTCCCCACAATACTCTGCCTGAGTCTATACTGCTGAGGTTTTTATATCTGGCTGTTGACAAAGGCTTGCAGTCAGATCAGTCCAGAATACAGTGATAGAACTTTTCAGCAATTTCAGGCCCTGTTTTCATGTTAGCTGCTGATTCAAGATCCATTTAAAAATTCAGTTATTCTCAGTTCTTACTTGTGTTGTTCTTTTCACTATAACTCATCACAGTCATGTCCTCTTTGCATTTGTCTCAGCTTCTGCACAGGGAAAACTGATGATATTTCCATATCACCAGAAAAATAGAATTTGTCTGAACAGTGAAAGAGAATGATGAGTGGCCTTTCTTAGAAAAAGATCCTAAGGATGAAAATAGACACAGACTGCTAGAGAATGACAAGTGTATTTTGCTTAGTCTTCAGTCTCTGGTAATGTTAAATGAAAACATTTTTCACAGATATAATTAAAAATATCTTCTGAAATATGAAAACATAATTTTTTTCTTTTATGCACATTTGGTTCATTTTCACTGCCTCCTCTGCACTTTGCTAAACTTTCAGAAAACAAAAGAATAAATAAATGATCCAAAGATTTTGCTGCATAAAATTTTAGTGGGCTGGTGATGTGCAAACTGCCTCCCATCTTGGGTGACATGGGAGAACTAACAGAGCTTCAATTGTCAATCTGACAAATGCAGTAAATTAAATCCAACCTGCCATGTATCAAGTGTTTGCCCTCAAATATGTAAAAGGAAAACTTCTTCCAATGGTTTTTCACAAAGAAATATGAACAATTAGGCAAAATATGAGAAAATCTTCAGTTTCCTTTGATTCAGAGGTAGTCTTTTTCTCAGTAGACAAGTCTTTTATCTATCTGGATCTTGTATTTATCTGGATGTATTAATCTATCTATACTTGTACCTATTTGGATGTATTCCAAAATTCCACCCTTTTATACGTACTCCATGAAAATAAAAGATTAAAACATGTTTGATCATCATAGTCTTATCAAGAAACAACTTTGATAACAGATAGCTCTAATCATACCCTCAATGTAGGAAATTAATTTCTTCTGTAGAAAGCAGTATATGTAAACTTTTTATTATGATAGGTTTTTGAAAAGATCATAATGATTTCAATGTTGTTTCACAGGTAGTTCTTAAGATTCATCAAAAACACAATTTTTCACCAGCAGTTTATGAAACTTTTGAACTGACTTAAAACATTTCCCAGGTATTCTTTTTTTCTGGCTGTAGAGCACAAAGAAAACCTCTATCTGACCTTCTTGGCTTGTACGTCATTACATTTAATTGATCAATCAGTAGGAAAGGTAGGCAGAAAAATTCCAGAGAAAGATGGGATTAGCTCAGTTGGTTAGAACATGGTGCTAATAATGCCAAGGTTATGAGTTTGATTCCCATGTGGGCCCTTCTCCAGAGCTGGACTAAATTGGACTTGATGATCCTTGTGGGTCCCTTCCAACTCAGAATATCCCTTGAAAATTCTAATTCAAGTTTCATTTAGGTGGACAACTACAACCTTAAAAAAATATTTAGGAGGAAAAGCTACAGACACTAAGCTCTATCTGTTGTCTCTTTTAAATGACAGAACCAAGAGTCAATGAGCATGGTTGGCCCTAGAATTACTTCTCCAGAACTGGATGGCTTAATCTGGCAATGTCAATTGTCACAATCCTAAAGACCCTAACTTTTTGTTAAACACCCAATGTGCTTCCAGGAATGTCATGCCAGGAAATTATGTTTATGCAGCAATTAAATTTAGAATCTTCTATAGTGCCAGTGTCTTCTGACCAAAAAAACCACCAAATCTAAAACAACAAATTATTATTTTAATTTTACTTTTCTGTTGTATGTTACTTTGCAGTTCTTTTCTCAAAGGTAATTTGCTCCACCACTACAGCATCAAACCTGTCCAAGGATTCTGATACTGCAAAAGGGGCTTTTTCCAGCTTTTTAGAACATGATATCAAATAGACAATTAAAAACTTTCAAGACATTTTGAAGACAAACTAACTTATTAGCTATTATCCAATCTCATTATCTATCTTACAGTCAAAAGAAAACATTTACTAGCAAGTTCAAATACATTTACATGACAGTTTGAGACTATCATGCCGGGTAATATGATTGCAGGAAAACTATGGAAATGACCTTTTCAACATTTTTCTTGAAATATTGCCTTGAACAGCTAAAAATGATAGAGCACTGGCAGTCAACCCTAAAATCAAATGAAATCCACTGAGTGTAGGCACTGAAATAGGGCCAGAGAACCAGAGAAAATTACTCAATAAACCATTTTAGTCCCAAGCTTGTAGACAGTGACTTGAGATGGCAGGTGAACTGGTGTGAAAACACACAAACTCATCCTTAAGCTTTCTTCCAAAGCTTAAACCAAAATACTATTAAAACTCTGAAACACCACTTTGTGAAATACTGAAAAGAAACGACTTTTTACCTCTGTCATTGTTTTTGTTTGTGTGTAAATGCACACATACTCACAAAGCTGTTATTTTCCTAATAGCAATGCAGATTTATGTGCATTTTACTAACACAGTTCTAGATTCAGTCTTCAGGAGTTATAATCTACATTACTGACATTACTGAAAAGAGATTTATTCTGACATGTGCAAATGTTTGTATATTATATGAATAATTACACTGACATGACTAGACATGTTTTTCTTCCAAAGTCATAAAATTATTCTCTCTCTAGGAATAAACTACAGTCATTGACACCATTATTTTTATGTTGATGGCATAGTGCTAACTATAACATAAAGTATGGAAAAATCCAAAATAGTATATAATAGAATATTGTTAAAAGTCAAAATCAATGAGTGTATTTGGTGTAGGTGTTGATGTGTTGGCAGTGCTGCAGGCATGTCCTCTGTGAGAAGAAACCAGGGATTGCCCTATGCTGGACCTAGCTGGTTCCAGATAGCTTTAAAGCAGACCCACTGCAGGACTCAGAGGAGCCCTTTCCCTGTGCCAGCCTCCCCTCTCCTCTGGGTCTGGGTCGATGTGTCTGGAGTGCATGAGTGAGGTGGAGTTTGGCTAGGGGGAAGGAAAGCTAATGTTTTAATGTTTACCTCTGTTCTTACTAGCTGAACCTCTTTCCCACAGATAAATCTGCTTTGACCTTGATGGTGTTGCACGTGATATCCTTGTCTTTTTCTCACCTCACTAGATTTCTCGTTCTTGTTTTTATCCTGTTTCTCCTCCCCCAACCTGTTGAGGAGACAGAGTAAGAGAGCAGCTGGGTGGGAATTTAACAGTTAGCCAACGTTACCACAATAAGAAAATGTGGAACCACAATGAGAAAATTATTACCAACCTTGATGAATATTCATAACAAGAAATGTGACTGGTTTTCAGTTTTATCAATAAGTGTTTGTAGATTCCTTTAAACAATATGAGCAACATGATTATTCCTAGCCTCTCCTGATCTGCTGGCATACATCCATCTTTTGGGATAGCTGAAAGATAGATATATATAGGAGCTTAGGTTTTTTACCTCCAACTTTTACCATGTCTTTTCTGTTAATTGTCTTCTTGATTTTTCCCATTCAGTCAAACACCAACCCCAGAGGATGCTTACTTAGAACATTCTAACTCAATCAAATGTAGCAGTACTTGACTTGAAAAGATTTTTGCTGTGGTTTGATGATGGAAGGTTTATTTCATTTAATCACATGAAAATTTCATGGAAATTATCTTCCTCGAAGTACATGAGAAGCAGAAACAGATGCACACCAATATGAAAGCCACAGTGTTGTAATCCAACTTTAGCAGAGCTTTCAACAATATTCTAGTGTAATGTATAAGCTCAGCTCATTCTCAGGACCCCCAATAAAATAAAAGTTTATATTAATTTTTCAGAAAACTAAAACATAATGGTATTTTCTGTACTTTGGGAAGGAAGAAAATGGGTTTTATTGTTGTTATGTTGAGACCTCTTTAATTATAATATTTGGTATATTGCAAATTGATCTTTCAGACTACTTTTGTATTGTTAACAGTTAACTGAACCAAATTCAAGTATTTTACTTAATTCATCTGTTCATTTGGCTTAAAATTGTGCAAAGACATTTAAATTCTACGGTTGTATCACTTTTTTACTCTGCTCTTATATTTTTAAAAAGATATTTTTTCAACGTATCATACCAAACAGACTAAATAAAGAACGAAAGTATTGTTGCAGACAACAATAACCATGAAAAAAGATAATAGATTTCATAATATTTTGATATTTAATCTTCTTCACTTTATTATCTGGATATCTTGCTTCAAGAGTTTAAGACCTCGAAAGTAGTACTTCCTAAAAAGAGAGAGAAAGTACAAGAAAAGCAAAACATCTCTTGTCTAAAATCTAGTCTAAAATCACTTCTAGTATCCCTGGGTTTGTTTTCAGGTTAAAACCTCTGGAACATACAAAGAAATGCTGTTTTCTTAGATCCATTCACAAAGATATTTATTCCATGACTTTAGAACAAGAGTGTGGAAAGTAAATATTTTAGCTTTATAACTTTATTGGGTTTTTTAAATATTCTTAATGGTAATACTACAAGTGAACTTTCCAGTTTTCCTAAGTTGTAAACATGGAAAATTTGTTTTAGCAATGTAAACATTAAAGAAAACAGAAAACATCATAAATGACATATATGCACTGAATCACTCATGAATGTATGTTATACAACTTAATTATGTTTTTTATAATGGACCAGGGAGAACAATCTGTAGACCAAATATGAACATTCATCTTAGGGGACAAGATTACATTACTGTGATTGTTTTTGGATAACATAATATGCTATCTTGAAATCAAGTGAAATATAGAGCTGAAGAACATCAGTTAAGGCTATCAAACCTGAAACAACATACCACAATAAATTAAAATAAAAGCAAAAATCTTGATTTTACACAGCAATAAGCTTCTCATATTTTATTAAAAAGACATGTGGTAGTCTGTCAAGCGTCCATATTTTAAATTTAAATTAAAATTTAGTGCATTTTTCCCTTTACAGAAATGAAAATTAAAAATTAAAAGTCTCAAACAATGGCACACACTTATTAAATATTATGACTTTGTTTATTTCTTCAGAATAGCTTTTTTACCCCAGCAAATACTTATTTTGAATAGAATAAAATAATTTTTATGTGTTATAATATGGTCTATGTCAAATTCAAGGACTGACCTGTCTCTCAAAATAGTTTCATTGGGATACATTTGCATTTTTAATCTAGTGAAAGATTAGGCCATAAATATAAATGTGATGCAGCATGAAAGGTTTTGATTGCATTTATACATAGACACACCTAAAGCATTCTTTTCATAAATGATAGTAGGTCACATTCTTGTAAATGTTGTCAATCAACAATTTCCACAAAATGATAGCTTTTAATAATATATATTGTGGTAGAGTGCTTGAATTCTGCCAGGAAGAATGATATAATATCTTTTAAACAATAAAATTATTTATAGGAAAGCTTTCTAAAGGCTTCCTGTTGCATACTAATCTTGTCCCACTGCTAAGCTGGAGCAATGCTTTGATTGTTATGGTTGTTGCAGATGAGTGTTTGGCCACGCAAAGAAACACTGTCAAAAGTATTGGCAAAAAGCAAGTTTTAATATGAACTTGTGAAAGTGCAGCTTTACACAGTTCAATGGAAAGGTTCACTGTTTTAGTTACTACACAGGTTGGGGCACACAGGAAGATCAAAAGAGAAACAACTTGGAAAGATTTACACTGAAGCTGAGAACACAAAAGGGGCAAAGGGTGCCAAAGATACAGATGCAAAGACAAGAATGCAGAAGGGTTTAGCTACACTTAATAGCTAAATACTTTAACATTTGGAAAATTATTCAGTAGAGCTCACTAAAATTATAACATTGACTTAATTCTAGATTTGAGATGGTAACGTTCTTATCACAATCAATTAACATGCCTACAGGAAAAGCAATGTATGTACCTATTTCTATGTATGTAAAGGTACCTATCAAAAATTCCCCTCAGGTTTACTGAAATACTCATATCATATCCCACTGCATTTCCCCAAAGACAAGGGTTGCACATTGAGGAGTGTGGAGATGTGTGTGAGGGGATATCCATCCAGGCCTTGGCTTCCAGAATGGTTCCTAGAGTACTCTGAAAGGTGCTACCACAGCCTGCTGTGGTCCAGAGAGCTCAAAGGGCCTCACTTAGGAATGCTGTCTATAGCATCCCAAGATAACTGAGGTTGGTCATCAGCAAGTTTCCACCCTGGCCATAACCCCAGCCCACGGCGAGTGGGGTGTCTCACAGAGGGCAGTAACCACGGCACTGCTCCACTAAGGCTGCAATGGATGCACAGGGGTCCTGCCCCACTCAGCCTAGGACTCAGGTACACCATTTCCCCAGACTGCAAAGGATAATTGCTTATCCTTTGTTTCCCATCTGGTTTGGGCATAATGATGCTTCTGGTAGTTGGTTAGTCCCACCCCTACCATTTAAGAGTTCCTGGTATGACCAGGGCTCAGGTCGTGTGGTCAAGGGAAACTTCCCCACCCAGCTAGTTCAGTCAGGGCTCATCAGGAGATTCTGAGACCACAGAGCTGGCCTCAGGATGGGGGCCAAGGGCTGGACC
This sequence comes from Acridotheres tristis, assembly GCA_037013685.1. Taxonomy (NCBI): domain Eukaryota; kingdom Metazoa; phylum Chordata; class Aves; order Passeriformes; family Sturnidae; genus Acridotheres; species Acridotheres tristis. The sequence goes on from CM072884.1 coordinate 94,165,488, forward strand.
ACCACAGGGATATGGACTTTAAAATTATAAGCGTCATAGCTTCACTACTGCAATTAGAGAAAAAAACTTTCATCAAAAATGAACGGGATAGCTGGCAGTATTAGAGTAGTATTTCAGATAAATCATTCTTTTTCAAAAAGGAATGCCAAATATCAGCCATTAAACATATTTTCTTTCATCAAGTGTACATATAGCTAATATACAATGATCCTTGTTTAAGAAAAATAGCATATCTTTTAGATGTAGAGCTCTGAAACTGGTTTTCTCACCAATACTGCCAACACCACAAAACCTCAAAGAAGTACTGTGTTTTTAAAAAAGTAAAAGAAAAAAGAAATGTTCTTGGGTAAAACCAATAGTTTTATCTTTTTATTAACATTTAGAACTGAAACATGCACTTATTCTTGTTAATCACTACTAATAGATTTAAGTAGTGCCACATGAAACCTTGAAAAACTAAATATGCATCTCTAAATGCCTGAACAGCTTTGAAAATCTTGTCCAGTTGTCATCTTGAGATCTTTTCAAACCGGTGTCAGTGGTCCTACAAGTGGCTGAAATACAGTATTTTCTGTGAAATATAGTTCCATTTAAAAGAAAAAAGCAAAGACAAAAAAAAACAAACAAAAACTGCCAAATAAATAAACAAAAAACAAAACAAACAAAAAAACCCAAACCAAACCAAAAACACCTAAAAAAGCTAAAAAAAAACCAAAAAAAAACCCCAACCCCCCCAACAACAACAACAACAAAAAAAAAACAAACAAAAAAAAACACCCCCAAAAAACCAACCAACCAATCAACCAAAGCCCAAAACCAGAAAAAAACAAAGAGAAAACCAACTCAAACCAAAACAAAACAAAGCCAAAATGAAAAATAACCCACAACCTTATTAGGCCAGCAATCCCTGTGTACAGTGTACTGAGCTACGAGCAGATTTCACCCTCAGCACACTGGAGACTCTGCCTTTCCCAAATCTACAAAACAGGCACATCGAGCCAGGTTTCAGGAGACTGGTTTTGTTAATGAGTTGCAAAGTGACACACGGTTGCCAGTATAAGCTACCAGTTGCAAAAAAACTAGAAAAACTGACTTGGAATATTTCTTAATGGCTTATTCAAGCATTTCCTCTGAAAAATTCTCTGATTTGTGACTGTGATTCCACAGAAGCACAGCTTTGCTAACTCTCTTTTACTTCCCTTTGACCAAGAACAAAGCAGTCAGTCCTCTGAAACAGCAGGCTGAAATGATGTAAGGGAAGAAGTGGGATGATGCAGAAAGAGAAGCTGGAAGAAGTCTCAAGGAGGCAAGGGGGAAATCCAATTGCTGTCTTCAATAACCCAGTGGATTGCTGGGTTATCAGAGCAAGATGCTTCCTGGAGGCACACAAACAGAACTACAGGAGTCAATGAACACAAGCTGCAATACAGTGAAGTGTGATTCAATATAAGAAAAAAGTGCTTATAGTGAGGGTGGTCAGACTCTGCAACAGATTTCCTTATAAGTTGTGGGATCTCTGTCCTTAAAAACATTCAAAACTTGACCTGACAATGCCCTGAGTAACCTGGTTTGTTTGTAATCTTTTGAGTAGCATGTTGACCCAGATAACATTCAAAGAAACCTGAATTGTTTTGTGATTCTATTATTATATGCGCTGATAAAACATGTTTAAGTGTTCCCTATAAAAACAGAATTGCAGTTTTTATGTTTATCTAAGCAAATATATTTTTTTAATTTTACACTTCCACAACCCTACAACAATTCTGGTTAATGAAGAAAATTTTAAACTAAATAGTGGTTTTCAAAATTATTAACTTTTAAGCTTGCATAGACCTAGATGATCTTTAAGGTCCTTTCCAGTCTAAACGTTTCTATGATTCTATGAATATCAACTTCCTTTTTTTTTTTTTGTTCTTGAAAAAAATGGGAAATTATATTTATTTCCCCATGTTTAAATCAACTTTTAAAAAGGGATCTTTTTCCATGTTTTTTCCAATTAAATATTTTAATCTAGATAACAAAGCCCCAGTTTTAAAATATTTGGAAGTTGTATGCCAAATGTGATTAAAATTATCAATTACCTGAGGTAGTTTAATTAACAGCCTAGTAACACCAGATTCCTAATAGTAGCTATCTGGGGCCCGAGTGGAAGAAAAGGAAGGGCTGAACACATCAGATTTATTCCATCACAGTACAAAAAGCCTTGTGAAAGATGAAAAAAAACATGTTTAAGAGGATGTTTTCACTGTCATGTTGAAGGGCATACAAACCTGGTTTCTTCAGGATTTGTCCTGGTCCAGCTCTACCTAATAAATATATTAACATCTGGCTGATAGAGAATGTTATTATTAGATCTGGAGATCACACCAAGGCTGTCAAGACTGCCAGGAATATGTACACAGAGTTTAACATCATCTTGGATATTGGTGTGAAAAAGATGTAATTCACTACAGAGAATATATTGCTTTGCAGTCAGACATGTTACACTGGGGAAAAAAAATCAGGTCTAAAAATTAAACTATACTGATGTCAGTCCTTTAGAAAAAGACTTACGGGTTACAGTGGATCACAAGAACATGAGTCATCAATGTCACCCTTCTGTGAAAAGTGGAGATATTATATAGACAAATGACTTTTCTGCTTGACCTTTCTGCTCCGCTCTCCTCTGACAAGACTTCAGCTGAGTATTTCTCTGGTTTTTGGCAGCCCTTCAAAAACCTCCTGAAACTACTGGAGAGACTCCAGAGAGGTTTACAGAAAATTACTACAGGAAAGATTGAACAAAAGGGGAATGTTTAAATGAAAGATTGAAAGACCAACATGTTATATGACAGCAGTGTTCAGGTACAAGATGTGCTGAACAATTGGGCAGTTTTTGTCTATATCAGTGTGGATAAGAGAAAAACCACTTGAAAAACACCACTGATATATTAGAACAGATTTCCTGGGAGTCTCATTTATGAGAAGTTTTCAAGAAAGGTTTAGTAATAGTATGTCCTGCTTGATGGGGCAAAGAGAGTTAGTTGAAAATTTGGTTTTGGCCTGTTCTGTCTCAGGAAGGTGTAAATCAGCCAGTCTTTCACTCTAGGCACTAGCTTCTGGGAAGAAGGTGAAGGAAATTCCAGAGGATGGGAGCTCTCAAAATAACAATAAAACCTGTTTTCAAATTTACACTCTTTCTCATCCTTAGGTCTTAAGGGAAAAGCAGTTTGTTTACTTCTAATGTGAATAACAGATCTAAATTTTCACTGTTTTTTAACATCAGCTTGCCTATATTATTTATGAGGGTTAAAATACTATATTGTCTAAAATTAGAGAAGCTGTTAGTAGAAAGAGAACAGCAGAAATGTCTCCTTCCCTCCCCCACTTTTAATCGCATACATAGCAAAGAGTCTAAACCAGGAAATTTAGTTTGGTTTGACTATCAAACCCCAGTGTTCAGAATAAAACACTAAGCTGGCAAAGGACCTGATTTTTTCATGCTTTTGTTTAGCCATGGGGAATGTCAGAAATGTAATGAATAATAATCTGGCCCGTGCCAGAGGGATGTCAACTGTTCCTGAAGAAGAGCAGTATTGTCTTGGGATAGGACAAAAAAGTTATGTGTGGTGCTGCATGTTATTTCAAATAATCCTCTCCATTATCAATTTTACACAATTGCTTTAAAACCCATGAAGAGATACATCTTCAATAAATACAGGACGCAGCAGGTACCATGGATACATTTTTTATAAGAGATCACCACTGAATGAAGATTATTGTTTGATTAAATTGACTGCCTGATGGTGAGGCTTCCAACAGATAAACACAGCCAAGAATTTAATCAACAAACTGCATCGTATTTGCATCTATTCCACATTCTGTCTACTTAGAGAAGGAACAGATGCAGACTCAGTAGGAGTCAGAAGGCAAGGAATCAATAGGGAAATACTCTAATAACAAGAAGTTTCTGAATTTATAATCCAACCTTGACCTAAATATGTTTAGATTCTCACTCCAATAGTTCTCTCAAACTGATGGTCTCCAAAATCCATATTCTCTCTATTTAACTATGTCCCTTTGCTGGCATCATTAGTCTAAGTGAAATGCTGAAATAAATTCTCTTTTTAAGCCCTTCTGACATATGCTAGTGCAGATGTTACCCTAAACAGCTAACCTCTGCCTGTGGCTTATTTTAGTGGTTAGCCTACATCTGCTTTATAGGGATTTGCTGCCCAAAGTAAATAAATAAACAGGTCTGTTTCAATCCATCTAGGGCACAGAAATATAACTGCCAGACTCCTTTGTGAGGGAGCCACCAGACTGCAGGACCATTGGATGCACGTAGGGAACAGCATTATCCTTTACTTTGGCATTCAAAGTTGTGCATGGGCTAGAGCTGGAGGTGGCTCATCCCATGTTCACAGAAACAACTGAGCTAAAACAGCTGAATCACAGACTGGCTGTGTCAAAATGCTTCCAGCAGCTTCCTCAATGTTTTGCCAGGACCTGGAAGCTTTTCTGGAAGCTGCATCACAAAGGCAAGGTATAACAAATGGCTCCTCCTCTTTGTACCCATGGAGATGGGCTCTCACTTTCCCTCCCCTTTCATACAGCCCAACCTGTCTGGTCTTAGTTTGGCAGCTTACTCCTGACTAGTTGCAAATAAGAACGATGGGAATGAACAAGGGATGGTACTTACAGGATCGTCCTCCCACTGAGTTCTTTTCACAGAAATGAGAGTCAACAAAGAAAAAACCATCACTTTATGTATTCCTTTTTTCTTTAATAATTTCTTAGCATTGTTATTATATAAAAGCAATCACAATTCAGGAATAAGATCTTTATAGAAAACTTCAAGGAACAGGTAGCTATTTCTTACTTAAAATTTAGACAAAATAAGAAAAAACTGTCAATATATTCTTTTACCCTTGGTACAGAAGGATTTGCACAAAGTATTTAGTTACATGGATGTATTCAAAGCACAGAGATTTACATAGAAAGAGATATATAAAATATGCACCTGTAAATACATCATACTGAAAATATGCATATATCTGTGAAAGTGTAGATATATGTAAATATATATATGGCTATGTATGGATATGTAAATTATATACTTTAATTAAAAAAAACCCCTTGGTTTCATATGCACAGTTTCATTTTGAGACTATAAGTCTAAAGATTGTATTTGGAATAATTAAATGTGTTGCTGCAGACTTAAAAATGAAACCTTAATGGATAATGAAGCTATAGCAGCCTAAGTATATTTTATGTTACATGGTTTTGACCTTTACAGGGTAAGACCTTGCTGAGTATCTTGCATTACTCATAGATTTCTTTTTTTTCTCTGGGTGGGGGATTTATACTTTCACTAGTTGATCACATGGTGAATGGATTTCTTGATTTTTTCCAATGTCAGGACAAGAAAATTTAAACCTTTGCAATCTGACAACTGTTTAAAGAGTTGAGGCTGTTGATTATTTGGATTGGAATTCAGTTTGAGGGAGTGCCTCCCGTAAGTAAGGTCCATCTTTCTCAAGAAAGATTCAGCTACTCTAGGGGCACATTATTCACATGGAATTTGTAATGTTATAAGTAGGATCCCACAATGGTTAATAGGAAGATACCCAGGCATTTTCACAGGTGGGGTCTACTGGAGCCAACCCACCTTACAACAGGTGGGAAGAACCATCCTCAGCAGATGATTCTCTCCTTGCATGGCCTCTAGCAGGGCAAACAAATTATGGATGCGTATGTCAGACACAGAAGATTTTTAGATATCTAGAGCTGTCTGAGATGAATTCTTCCTTCAGTTGCCTAAACTCTCTTATCTTCCCAGAGCCTGAATTTTCAGGTAAGGGTAAGCCCACCAAGTTCTCTTTCTTTTGTGAAGTTGGACAGTATATGGGGATGCTTGTCTGCATTCCTTCAACAGAGAAGAAATATAACCTAAAGTGGGAAACTTTTTTTGTTCCTGAGTGAGGTATATATAGTCTGTACATTTAGTATATTGGATCCTGTTTTGTGCTTTTTCCTTTATTATATTCAGCATAAAAAATAAGCAACTTTGTTACAAGTGAAAATTGTTTCCTATAAAAGTAATTTTATAATATTTTATATCTCTGAGTAGAATTTTCTTCCCCTAATACACATTTTCTAGTTTAATTGGATTAATTATTGAACTTTCATATTTCATAATCAGTAAAAAAGCTCTTGGCTGTTGCAAGAAACAATGTAATATGTACACATAACTTATGTGAAATAACTCCTTATATTTATTATTCTATTTCATTAAATCAGAAGTAGAAGTTTTCATGTTTTTCATCATCACTCTTTGCTGCTGAGTGACTCTGCCAAGTATGTAAAGATTCAGAAATGCTGATTTTCTTAACTTTCCTAGAGACTGTATTCCCATTGCTTTTGGAAATCTGGTGGAATACTTATAAAGGATTTTAATGTTTGTGGGGAAAAAAATGAAATGGGTTCTTTTTTGATTGATTCTAAGGAAATATATGAAATAAATTTTTCAGGAGTCTGTTATCAATACTAATACAAAAATAGGAAGGTTTGGGTTGCAAGGAACCTTAAAGGTCATCTAGTTCCAACTCCCCCCATTATGGGCAGGATCACCTTCCACTAGTCCAGGAAGCTCAAATATATAAAAACATACAAAATCATATTATATACAAAAAATATACAGATGTATAATGCAAAAGTAAGTAAAAAAAAAAAAAATTGTACACACTATAATAGTTTATCTAACCAAACAGTTGAAAATCCTATCAATAATATTATCAACAAGGAGTACAGCAAATCTAATAGTATGATCATGACATGCATGATGAATTATACAATATTTTCTAAAGTGAACACACTAGGTACTTTATTCCAGTATTTAGAAACAAGATTGGCCACAGCAAAGTTTCTTCCCTTTCAAGAAAAAATGCTATATTATTCAGGTAGCTCCTGTATCAGGGAGCCAAAACGAATTTTTTAATTAAGCTTCTCTTGACAGAAGTGACAGCAGGTTTAGAGAAATCTCATTTTAATTTGTTTTCTCTTGTTTTTGTTTTAACCTCTCCCACATCACTGCAGTGGAGAAATGCTGTAGCTGAACACAGCTTCAGTCTGTTGTTCTGTACTTACACAAAACCTCCTTTCTCTTTAAAAGTAATCTCAGGAAAAAACAATTTGAAGTACTCAGGGTGTATTAACTTGCTGACTCAAGATTCAAATATTATTGGGTTGTTCTTGTAAGCTACTTGACCTATTGATGAACCAAAGTACATGTTCAGATTAAAGTGAATGTCTGAATCCAATCAATAGTTTGAAATTTTCTGCTACATCAGGTTTGATGATGACTTTTCAAGATGTACTATATCCTTTTGACAGATTAAATAAGTATATTCATAGATCTTGTGGCTTTGACAAACTAATCACTGAAGGTGAGATATATATCTTATGCACCTAGAAGATCTTTGCCACATTGATTAGTTACCTCCAGGCACTGCAGCAAGAAAGCTTCACATTTAATGCCTGACTACTTCTGTCATAGGTGCCAAAAATATTGTGATAAAATGGTTTAGTGGGTAATGCTCAAACTTGTGATAAATAATTCTGATCACTGATGCCAAAAAGGAAATGGTTTGAGGGTCTTGGTTATTTTTAATAGTACTTTTTTATTTGACTGTTATTAAATTCAGTTGATGTATTGTTTACAGAAGGATGTGAGTACAAGAAAGAGTTGGGCCCACCACTTTCAAAGACTAGTCAATGTGAAACAGTTGTTGGAGGGTTATCAGACTGTTCTACTCATGGAGGCTGTCACTGCTTCAGTAAAGATGTGGAGGAATACGTGAGGTTGATAAAAGACAGCAAACACTGATGATAAGACTAAGTGTGCAGACAAAATATTTGCTAGAAGTTGCAAAGTGGGTTGCAATACCCCAAGTGAGAGATTATGGCACTTGTTTTTTATTTCTCTCTCTCTTATTCAGAGCAAAAAAGATAATTTCACAAATCTAAACAAATTTAAAATCCAAATTCCTTATGATAGCCTAGTAGTAAATATCTGAATGTCATTTGGTTTCCCGTTGTGATTAAAATATTTTCTGAGATTCTCCTTGTTTTTTGATATAGCATGAGATTCCTCAAGTCATAACAAGTAGTTTAGACCTTTCAGAATATGCTCTGAGTTGAAAAGAATGACTGAGAGAGCTACCCAGCCTTCAGCAATGCAACTAAATTTTCAAAGCTGCAAGGCTATTGGAATTGATTCCTTATAGGAAGAATTCTATAAGAATTCTAAGAGAAAACTTTTTGCATTTTATAGATAAGATTTATGATAAACTCAAAATAATCTTCTTTGTCATTCCCTGTTTTGAATAGGATTCAAATACAGAAACATCTAAATTAATAGTGCTGGCAGTGTATTAGTATTAGAAATGCAACTCATGTGATTAAACTGAAAATTTCTGTAAAGGAATGCTGTAATCTTTCAATATTGCACATCACCTAAACATTTTCAGACCAAGTACAAAGGCACACTTATATGCCAGTGACTGTGCACTGAGAGCAACCTCTTAGAAAGGCTTTCAGCTCTAAGTAGATCAATTTTCTGGTGCTACAACAGTTTCTGGATTAATATAATCTCAGGGAAAATTAAGAGAATGTGTCCACCAAACCTTGCAAAATGACAGATTTAATTTATGACAATTTCAGGGTTCTTTTTCCTTGGGTATGTGATTTCACCAATAGCAATAAAAAAATAATTCCAAGCCTTTCAAATAGTTTTACCAGGATTTTGAAGACTAAAGCCTGGATACTCAGACCCTCCAGCACAGACATACATATAGTCCTTGTGCTTGATACTTTGCTGTGGGTGATAAGAACTGGATGCCATAACAAATGTGTAAAGCCTGGTCCTGTGAGAGGCAACATAATCCTTGTTTGAATGAAACAGCACATTGAAATGAAGAATGAAAGTCTTTTATAGTGCTTCTGAATGGAAATACAAAATTGTGTAACCTTGATCCTTTCTTTGAATCTTTCAAATTTACAATGTTTGCGAAGCTGATAACAGGAACTTTTGTAAACATCATTTTAGATTATTCATCCTTGACTGCAAGCCTTTCTAGATATATGGATATTTTTTTCCATTGTTGTTTGTGAGAAGAATACAAATGAACTGTCTCATTCACATACAACACATTTAAGAGCAAATCCTAATCAGCAGCACACATGTGTTCCATTATATTGTCTCTGCAACCTTTTGAGGTGCACATCTAGCCACAGAGCAGTCCTGCCATGGACATCTAAGTCTGGAGGCAAGATACGTTAGGCAGCTATCTGGCACAAGGAATTAGCTATTCTTTGTCTGTCACAACACAAAAAATACATCAGATCAGGTTCTGGATGAAGTCTTCACCTGTGGAGTCAGTGCCTTGTTAATTCCAGAATGATTCCACATCCTCAGCTTGCATTTGAACCTCTATCTGAGGAACTCAAAGCAGAAATTGACCATGAAGAATAAGCCCATAGTGCCTTAAATCCCTCCATGCAATAGAATAATTATCTCTGAAGCAAATCTTACACCTATTTCTATTTGCCTTAAAAGGAACCAGCAACATCTGTATGATCCCATTGAGATATTTTATAGCAGTTCCTCTGCTTCTACAACTTTTCACAGACGGAGACAATTATGTAGAGTACTACAAAATATACTATCAGGGCATACATTATTTCCAGTTTATGCACTATATCACAGTAAGTAAGAATGTGGAGATGGCCTTGTAGTGAATATTACAAGGGCTGGTCAGAGCTAATCTACTAAAGCAGAAACCTGTGCCATCCTAGCCTTCCAAATATAGGACTTACAGATAAGGAAAAAAAAACCCCAACATGTTAAAAAGAAGTCATGACTTAAAAATCTTCTAGATGTCACAAACACAATACCAATATAAATTTAAAGTAAACATAAAGAGGAAACAACAAGAGGAAACCAAGCCGTGATATACAGAGGCAAAAAAGTCATACTTGCATTCTTTTTCTCTCTGTGCAGTAGAGGTTTCTACTTCAGGTTCAAACATGATCTAATTATAATATAAGTTATTATCTAATTGGTTCCTTTCAGTACTTTTTAATGTGATTTTGCTTTCTTGTTTACACTGAAAATTAGGTCGTTACTGTATCTTTCATATTGATAATAGCATTTCTTTTGAGAATTGCTGCAAATTGTCTGTCATATTACTGTGTGTGGCTGCATGCAGAAGTAGGACGTTTCATCCTGGTAAAGATAAGCATAGATGTCAAAAAAAGCTAAGAGAGGTGTTTAAAATGTAATTCCATAAGACGAGTTATACTTTGACCTATATTTTTTTCTTTTTGTGTAACAACAAAGAATCATACTATCTGTTGGGGTTAATTAAAATGCAAATCAATCCTGCAAGTCATGACACTTTGTCAAGATACAACTATAATTTGCCTTGTTCAAGGAATAAATCTCTGGTATGATAAAAATATGAACTGTTTGGAATGTAATATTTTGATGAACCAGCTTTTCAAGGAGAAGCCTTTGATTTTCTTCTTCTGTATTTGTATGAGACTATGTCCAAAGTTACCACCATAAAGAAATTTGCTTATAGCAAATAAAGCTACTAGACTAGCAAACCTAATCTTAGACACTTGAAGTCATCCAGAAACTCAGATCAAATAATAAAACTGGAAAGTGAAAAGAAAACCTGCCAGATTGTATCAAGAATGTACTGTTGGGATGTTAATTCCTAGCTAGTTAGTTTAGTGAAAAATTCTGTAATATGTATAGTTTCCCCAGCTTTATTGAGGGTTCTTGACTTTACAGTATTTGTTGAGTGGTAGGTTTGGTTTCAATTAAGTGGTAATTTGCTTTACATGCTCTTCCTAGGTGGTCTTGGAAGACCAGTTGTTTTATTAAATAGAAACACTCTGAAAAAGACCAGGTTTGAATATAATTCTAAATTTTCTATTTGAAAAGACAGTCTATTATTGTACAAGTTACGCATTTTTATTGAGAAAATTACAGCCCTTTACAGGCGATTTAATTAAAATTGGCCATGAATGTAATGATGCACCATCACAATATGTTGCTGGCATTTAGGAATTCATTCCTGCTTCTTGCTTTGCCCATTCCTTGCAATGAAAAAGAACCTTGTGACACTGTAGGATTCTACTTAAAATGAGATAATTAATCCAACTGGAATTCAGATTTATTAGTGGGAACCCAGTGCAAGCTCCATACACTGTTTGGCTCGGAACACAGGGAGAAGGACCCTTGATTTACCACTGAATTTGAATGTAAATGTATTCCACTGCTGCAAGAGGAAGATTCATGAGGTATCTGTTGGACTGGGATTGAAACCCATAGTAGGTCACCCCTACTGTGGGCACAGCATGTCTCCTGGCTGAGAGGTGCTTTACATCTTGCTCACATGGAATTTGGCTGCGGATGCCATTGCTGGATTTCACTGGGTCAGGATACCAGAACTGGTTCATTGCAGATCTGGGCTGAAGTGCAATGACATTTCTCTCATTTGAACAATTTGGAGAGTAGGGCTTATGGCAAAGGAAGCAAAGTGAGTCACCAATAACAACATGAAAAATTATTTTTTCCATTATTTAGAATCCTTACCTTCATCTATTGTCACCTGAAAGCCAACAAAGGCCTGCTCTTGACCATGCCATAGGCCAAAATTATGCTGGACACTTGAATCTTGAGCTGCAATTATAGTTATCATCAATATAGTTTGGAAGACTGCTTTCCTATCATTTCCTATGGAATTAGAAATTCCAAATACAAATTCAATGTTCATAATTCTTTTTGTACGAGGCAAAATATTTAGGGGATCAAAAAAAACCTGAATCTATTTCCTATAGTAGAATTGAAGGAAATAATACCTTCTGTTCAAATATAATCTAGGTCTCTGTTTTAATTCCCTGCATGTCTTTAAAGAAGGCACTTCGTCTTTCTCTGCATAATTTTCCTTCCTGGAAAGTGAAGATAAGGAGTTTTTCTTTTTTCTCTTACACTCCAATGTACTAAATTTTTAAAATATTAACTTAACATAGCATTAATAAAAATAAATCTGTGACTCTGTAGTTAGACATACAGGAACTTAATATTTTGTTTTGCAGAAAAAACCCTCACATTTTTCAAAGGTTTTAATATGACTAATTTCAAATGCTTTAGCTATGTTTTTAGCCACAAAATAGTACTTAAAACAAAACTTGATTTTATTTCACATTTTTTCACTTAATAATTTTTTATTTTCTTACTCTTTCACAGATTATAGTAGTTGCAGTTATAGATAAAAGAGTCTTATATAAGGGTGGTCCTAAGCAGGAAGCCAAAGCAACATGTCAGTCATGGATCCAGAAGGATTGGAAAGAATATATGATTGGTTTTTACCTTATGATATACATTGATACGCTATGATATACTGGTGCCTTTGCTATATTAATCACATACTTCATAATTTTAATAAATAATTTACTTGATTCAGAAATCTTTTTTAATTTCAATGTCTATCTTAGAAATATTTAGTATATTTTTTTAACTCTCCTCTGAAAGACTGGAAGCTGTCTACAGTTAGAGTTATCCTGCTCTTCTGAGATGTTAACTTTAGAGCCTGGCTTTTTTTCTCCTTATTTCCTTGAGGTATAGTTCACATCTTCACATCATCCAGAATTTTCACATAAATCCCCTGTTATTGTTGGAACATTTTTTTCTTGTCTTTCGTCTTTATCTTGCATATAACAATGAATTTTTTGGTTTGTGGTTGTGGCCTGTAGTTAGCAGTATGTGTAAGAGCAGCAGCACACCAGACCAGAGGCTCTAAGAACCTTTAAAGTTTAAATTGTTCATCCTGTGATAACAGAAAAAAAAAAATAACCCAGTTGCTGAGGCATTTCTTTCAGTCTTTTAGTTTTGTATGGTATGATACTGTCAACATTAGGAACTGAGAAATCATTTCATCTTTCAGCCTTTTTATGTACATCTTATTTTTTCTGTTCTTATAATAAGAATGATAACAATAAATATATTCAATAAAGAAAGGAAAAGCCAGCAATAGATACAGAATTAAAAAAAAAATAAGATCAATAACTCTTCAACAGCCTGTGGTCTGAAAATGACAATTCCCTGTCTTGTCCATCATGCTTTCTTTGTGACTGGAAAGATGACAGTGAAAAATATTTTTTGTTTCTGTTTTTATTATGAACTGGACTAAAAATGACAACATTCGATTAAAGTTTCAGTATTGACAGTGCAGAACAAATATAAGTAATTATTCAAAATGTAACATGACTAATCAACTACTGGTTTAGGTTCACAACTAATTAAAGCACTCTTTTCCATTGTCTTTCTTGTTGCCATTCTCCAACTTGCTTCACATTAAGTTGTTAAAACTAATGTGGCATTTAATTCTATATAAAGTTGAGATTCTAAAAACCCCGAGAGTGTCAGGGCCCCACAGGGAATGGCTGCTCCAAGGACAGAAGCTGGGAGCTGAGAGCAGTCCTAGCACACAGGTCCAGCTCCTGCTTTGCCAGCCTTCCCATGCAAGCCTTGCCAGGTAATGCACAGCACAGGAGCAGGGCTGGGGTGGGGACAGTGACCTGGGCCAGCTTAGACACCTGCAAAGCCTTGGAAAAACAGCAGTGGTGTGGACCAAGGCATGGCCAGGATCCAGCCCACAGGTTAGGGGGAAGAAGAAGGCTGCTGAAATGGGTGGCCAGGGACAAACACACCTACAACAATATCCAGGATGGAGCCAAGGCAGATAACCTTCCAGTGTGAGGGTGTGCCAAAAACCCTGAAGCTGAGCTATTGTAAGATATTTTACCATAGCACTACCTGAAGTCCTGATTGCAGTAGTGGTAATTGAACCTCCTAGCCACAAGTGTCTTATAGACTGAAAAAAAGTCAGGGAGCAGAAAGACTAAAATCACACCAAAGAACGCAGCAGCTTGATCAGATTGACCCACCAATATGAAGGCAAATGCAAAGGCAAGATGAATTCAGACTTTGGACCTCCCAAACATCTGCATCTACTCTGCACACTGTAGAAAATCAAGGTCAGGCTTCTTGAATTTGCAAGGAATAAGTCACTCTTTCTGAACAGTATTTAATCTCAAGTCTGGCTGTTATTTTACAATGTCTTTTTGAGGAATGACTGCCTCTCTTTGGATATATTAAATACTTAGGAAAATTTCAGATTTATTTGGAAGATTTATGAATGTCTAGTAATTCTCAAAACACATTTCCATGCAGCAAAAAACATACTCTAGAAAATTTGCTTTTGAAAAATCTAGTCAAAATTATATCTATAGAATAGACAATACTAACTATATAAAAATAATATTTTTTCCAAAATGGTTTAAAGGAAAGAAAATCTGATCATTAGATAAGAAGATTGTGTTTTAAAATCATCATATCATAATATTTTCTTCGAGTTTTTTTAATACAATGACCAGTATCCAATGCTATTGATCTCTATAAAGTAGTGAGAATATTTTGCAGGAGGTTAAAGATATACAGAAAGAATATAGTCAGTACTACTATAAAAATAATAGGTGATGATTGCAATAATAATGATATGTCATGATCTTCAAGCTTATAATATGGAAAAAGGAAGAAAGTAAGGTTTAACATTAAAAATAAATGTCAGAAATCTATAGAACATGTTTAAATGTACACTGTCTTCCTCATGTTCAATACAAGATATATTGTTCAGAGTAAAAGAAGAAAACAATAATTTCTTCCATTTCTATATCTTCCTTCCAAAATTTCTCTTCACAGGGCTTTCAGATGGAACAGCAAATGGGAATTCCTGTTTATCTAAAGCAATAATCTACAACAACCTTTATGGGTCCTTTCCAACTTGAGATATTGTACAAGCCTGTGATTAAAAAATGACTCAACAACTTTTGTCTAATCGAAAAACTGCAAAAGAAAGGCAGATGAAAAGAGTTCATTTTTTCCACTCAGATGACAATTGAAGCTTCAACCACAAAATTTACTGTCACATGAAATCTCACTTTCAGCAAGTATTTTAAAAATAGAGTTACTGAAAACAAAATGCAATAAATGTTTAAAGAAGTGTTAATTCATGTCATGTGAGCAGTGAGAAGAGTAGCAAAAGCATTATGAAATATGATCAGGGACATGTATTACCTATGAGACTAGGGCTGCACAAAAAGTCACCAAAAGATAATTTATGCAATATTAAATTGTTATATTTCTTAATTGTTCATAAGAAATTACATAATAACCAAACCATTTCCCATAAACAGGTAAAACCAAGGAACATAATATAGAAATGGGTGATAACTGTATAAAACTAAATGTTCTTATTGGTGTAACAATGTGTCAGGAAAATGTGGCACGATGAAGAATGCCTCTAAAATATGAGACCCTGCCATACTAGAGCCTAGTGGAGAATTCTCTTCTCTAACTTTTTCTATTTCCACGGGCTCAGCAAAGGCATCAGGAGCTGTGACATGCACTGATCTAATGATCTAGGACTGAGAAGCTTGGAGTGACCCTACTAGCAATGTATTCTTTTAATACACCCCAGGTGATATTCTAGCAGTCCCTGGTACAAATCTATCTTGCACTCAGGCTGGTGTGGGGCCTGGGCTGCAGCACATATATCAAACTCTAATCTGGCTTCCTAGATAACAGTGAAACTTTAAACTTTGGATATCTGAGCGAATATACTCTCAACAGCTGTAACCAAGACTATGCAGTCAAGGCTTGTGTTTTGCTAATTGAGGAATTATGGTATAGGTGTGTGTACACTTCCACTGTTAGGCTGAAAACAACCTATGGAGCTCTATATCCACTCCCAGCTTCATCTGCCATGTACTTTCTAAGGCACTGACCTGCTTTAAATTCATATCTAGTTTAGCTGTAAAAGTATGGCAAGTCTCATCTCCTAATTCAGCCAAATGATATTTGGGTATGCAAAACATAAATGTCTATTACATGAGCCAGCTGTTCAAGCCCAGCTGCCCTTCTGTGGGTGTAACCCACTGCATCAGCTGCTCTCATACCTGGAGCAAGGAATGGGGATAACCAATACCTTACAACTGAACACGTGCTGATTTTGTGCTGAACATAATTGTGGTGTTGACTATGTACTGAGTTTAGGGTGACTATACTTAGATGTGTCTGATAGATGTTAGTGGTAGCTAAATCTCACTGTCTGTATGATAAATCATGTTAATTTTAGATTATGCAAATAAAAATACTTAAATGGGACCCTAAAGTAGGCAAAGTCAGGATCTGGCTGCCTTTCTTTAAGTAAAAAAACACTTCATCAGGTGACAGAATAACTTTCAGCTATTTCTATATTATAGGTACTTTCTCCACTTCAGATTTTCTTTGCAATTAAGGAGAAAGTTATGTGTTTGCTTATAAAACTGCTAACAGGCTTCAGAGAGCTTCAGAAGCCAACTCAAATATATTTTTTACACACAAAAAATAAATATCAGGCACTTTATAAAGGCATGAAAGAATTCTGTGACTCTATAGTTACTGAATATGCCTTGCATCAGGCTGAAGTCCATCCTCAAGCCTGATTGCTCAAAAGAGGGAACAGTATCCATAACTTTCTCACAGACAGGGCAGGTGGAGGTCAGTTGCTGTTCTGCACAATGTGGAGCATCCATAGCATAAATGCTCCCTGGATCTGTAATGAGCTACTTGGAAGTCTGCACTGGCTCGGTGCAATGAGGAAAGGATCATGTGCCTGAGTGCTGTGCAGCCCACCTAAGGTCTGACCTTGCTTTTGTGAAGTGAGGGAGGCTTTTTGTCATTAGCTTAAATGAGAGGAGGAGTACTATAATGAACTGGGCATTTGGCTCAGGGTTTAGCCTCAACTAAAATAGTGCAGTGTATGCAAAGACCTAAAATGAACGTGTTTTAAAAAACAAGCAGTTCATACTCCCACAAAGCATTCCATTTATATGACTTTAAGATATATGCTCTTCATAATAAATGCCTTCACCATAACAGGGAATATATTTATGAACAAAGGCTCATCAGCTGGTGGCTTAAGAGTGCAAAGCATGAAAAGTTCTGCCTCCTGCTTTTAAATACTGGTGTTCTTTACAGTTTAATTACAAGAGAGAAACTGAAGCTTCAAGTAGGATTAGTTTTTGGCTCTGAACAAAGAAGTAGACCTCCTCCTTCTAGCCCCATGAAAATAATGGATTTTTCAAAATGTATTAAATTGCCAAAGAGCTGCTAAAGCATGCTTTCAGGGCATGAGTCAATACTTGGTATTCAATAAGTACGTCTCATTTTGTCTTTATTGACACATATGTTAAGAAAAAAAATGAGTTATTATGGTGTTTCAGGATAAGGATCTGACCCCCTTTTCTATGTTCGTTTATGTAACATCTGTCATTAGCATTTTTAAGCACTGTAAAAAAAACCGTACAAATCATATAACTTATAAACACTTACACACAAAATATTTACAACACCAAAGATTTAACTGTGAAACAAAGCTTCTGCAAGAAATGTTTACATTTCTATATTAGCTATTACCAAGAAAATATGATTTATCATTGATATTAGGATATTAAAATGTCTCAAATTTATTCACACCACAATGCAAAAGAGTGTTCTGGCAATTGCTCTATTTTGATGAATGCGCAATGCTTCTTTTTATTTCCTTTTTTTTTTTTTTTGTGAGAGCAAAATAAGAAGTGGAATATGAATAAAAAGGGGGGGTGTTAAGCTTTGCAAGTAAAGATTTATTGCTGCATTTTTATGCTAAGTTGTGCTGCAAAGTTTATGATCTTTATAGTTTTTGATTTGTTTACAGACAGAGTCTCTAGCATTGGCACCCTGAGTTTTTTGTTTAATATAAGCACTGTTTCTTGACACCTTCTGGAGATAACACTGAAAATATATAAAGACAGAAGATGCACATTTTTAAAAGCCACTGTGGAATATGTACAGATGGGCTTTCACAATGACTGTTTCAACAAAAGGCTAAATGTGTTTGAATCCATGAAGCATTTTTCCTTCCCTTCCCTTAAGATACAACCTATTTTATGTAGTTCAGCTGAATAAATTTTATAGTGGTATGGAATTGAGAAAGCCAGAATCAAAACCTTAATAAATATAGTTTTGAATCTTTTAAAACGAAGCTGTCTACCATGGTTTAGCAAGCACGGCACATTTTGGAAAGAAAAATATCAGAGTAACACAGAAGTAGTTTAAATCCTAATTTTTCTCGGAAAGCAGGATTTTATTTAATGCTTGGGGTTTTTTTCCTATTTACTGCTAACTTTATTTTCTACCCTAGATGATGGTCCTGAAGTGCACAGTTTTTTAGTGTGGTATGGGATTGATTAGAACTGAAGTCTGACCTGCTGTGTGCCATTTCACTGTGGCTTCTCTTCTCCTTGCAGTCTGATAATACCAGCCTGACAAAGCCTTGCCACGATTGCCTTTATTTACTAACTGTTCCTTCTAAAAATAAAGATTTCCAGGGAGCTAGAAAGCCTGTCTCAGATTTGGATTTCTTATTTTGAGGGTAACTGTTATCTTTCATTTTGTTTGGATAGGTTTCATAACCTTTATGGAATTAAGTTTCCTATTTCTGAACAAAAGTTTCGATGTGAATTTACTCTTTATTGGCAAAGGGAAGAGGTAATGGGGGAAAAACAAGCATTTTGTTATTTTGAAATAATTTTTTCTTTTCCTATAAATACCATGTGATAAAAAGTTCCCTTCACGATGGTTATTTGTCCTTAATAAATAATAAGGTATTTCATACAGAAAATGTTACAATATACATTATTAAATGCAAATCATTAGGACAATACCCCCGATCTCTAAGGAAGAATTTGAAGGGTTTTATGCTGAAGTTCCAAGGGTACCAATACAGCAATACACAAAAAGAAGTAGAAAATATTACTTTGTCATTCACCTGAAGAGAATTCATGGTGCTGAAAAAGGAAAAAGGAAAAGAAAATTATAACCAACAATATGTTAAAGCGCTAAGACGACAAAACCAGAAAATATTTTCTCTCTTCAGTTTTTCCCTGTAACCTTGTGAGTGTCTCATAAGCTGCTACTTCTCACCTGATTTCCTATCCTTGTGGTAAAGACCACCACCAGTAACTGCCTTTAAATCAAATTTTTCTGCTACTTTCTGGTCTTCTAGTTGGCTTCACTTCCAAATAACAGTAGATTTCATATGTCACTGACAAAGTAAAGCTAAAGTATCATAGAT
Organism: Acridotheres tristis; assembly: GCA_037013685.1. NCBI lineage: Eukaryota > Metazoa > Chordata > Aves > Passeriformes > Sturnidae > Acridotheres > Acridotheres tristis. Next base: position 94,184,759 of record CM072884.1, read on the forward strand.
CTGAAAGCAGTTTAACTCCTAAAGTTTATAAAGCAGGACCTATTGTATGAAACAATAGAGTAGTATTTTTAGGTTTTTAGTCAGATCTCCCCAGTTCATTAACTATTAGAGGCTCTTAATGCCATAATTTTGGAAGTCATAAGTGATTTAAAGTGTTCTTAAATAGTAATGTTGGGAAGGTCTACTCTTACATGGGGTAAGTAGACCTCCCCTGTGTGAATATGAGCTTGGAAAAATCAGATTAATTATTCTAATGCAAATAATTAACATAATCACAACTTAGAAATGAAAACTTGTATAAACAAAAGGCAAATTGGTGATATCTGGTGGGTAGTCATGATTGTGAGAAGATTTGGACAAATAGAGTAATTATTAACCGGACTGGTTAGCTGCATACCAGCATAGTGTCTTCTGGTGCCAATATCAGAAGAATGAAATATTTATCAGGGAAGACACATCAAATCTCCATACTGCTGTTCATACATACATATATGTCCCTCCTTAACCGTCTTAATCAACCTAAAAGTAGATGCAGCTTGCATTACTTCCAGTGGCTTAAGACTGTTTATGGCATTATTTGAAAGATAGTTCCTACTATCTTTTATGTTCTGTGTTGCTGGTCTGCTACTTGTGGCTATGAACTTGTCTATTTCTGGCTGTACATGGCTGTGCCACTGTGGAGGGTGCTTGCCAAAAAAGTTTATCAGTTTGATGTTAAGCTAAAACAACTGCAACAGCATGACAATATAAGGAAACTAGGTCTGAAAATTATCCTAACTTTTGGGAAACTGAGCTCAGCTAACGTGAGTTATGGCTAGTTGCTTTTCCTGTTGAGAAAAGATCCCTAAATTTTTGCAGTGCCTATAAGATCTTCCCACAATTCCTGCCACCATAAAGGAATAATTCCAAATATCAGTTACCAAAATTGCCTCTAAGCAATTTAAAGGGCAAGAAAAGAGAGCATCTGAATTAGTATGGTGGAGAATAAAATAATTAAATTAGTTAAGACACAGTCCTATAGCTTGGATTCTTATTTTATCTCTGCAACTGTAGTTTTCATGTGTTCACCTCTGTACTTCAATGTCATCTTAGATTTTAAATGGAGTATAAGTTTGTTCTAAGCCCAAAGCAAAAAAGCACAAGCAGACAAAAATCACAGCAGACAGGACATGCAATGCAATGATATCAAGCAAAGCTCTCTTGAGACTTAAAGGCTAAATCCCATTCAATTTTTCATTCCAGACCTGAAGTAGTCCCTTAGAGAAGAGCATAAGGTTAATATTAGGTTTATGAGGTCATGTAGATGTATTCTGAAATGATTTATTAAATCAAAGGGTATATATGTGTAGCTACACATTTCCACCCACCCTTCCTTCAGTTTAGATACAGCTTTTGAAAGGCAGCCACCTTCAGAGGGCTGGGTGCTCGTGTCAAGGAGACCCCTTTGCCATTTCATTAACAGAAAGAGGAAGGTGAGCTTTCAAATGCATAGCAACAGGCACAGAGAGTTTTTGGGTCATATTGTTTTTCTGAGGAAGCAGGAAAAAACAATGCCTAAGTCATCCTCATTTCAAAAATGCAATAGATGGCAGGTAACATTCATGGGCAAGATGTAGCTATGGTGATAAAAAGGTCTCATGAAATGATGTGACCTCTCCTGTAGAGTGACACTGAGCACACAAGGCACAGCAGGCAGGCAGAGGTCTATAACCAGCTGCTTCTTCCTCTCCCCACTTCTGCAAATCCTGCCCTAGTTTCTCATCTAGGCTTGTATAACAGGCTGCTGCATTCTCACTTGTCAGCAGGATCTGAAATTGTTTAATAGGGGGTTTACTGGGGAGTGGTCTCTAGTAATTTGGATTTCAAATGGTAAATCTATAAGTGATGATGGTAAGCTCTGACAATAATGTTGCAGTCAGTAGACACAGCAGAATTGAAATTGTCCGTGCACAGCAGTATTGCTACATTCAGAAATAGAAGTTAATGAAAGAGCATTCTGGGACTGTGAACTCTATCAACAATTTACAGGCAAATGCTTGTAGTTAAAGGCCTAAATATGGTCTTTATTACAGTTTCAGGTTGCTTCCCTTCATCTGTTACAGCTGCCTGCAATGCAGAAAGTATTCCCTCTCCTTTAAATTGTCTCTAAGAGATCGAAATGAACCTGCTGGAGAAAAGTTGCAACCATTTCCAATGAGGTCTTCACAACAGCAAATGACATTATCATACTGATTGCACCGAAGGTGCTGATGGCACTTTAAACCAGCACAGACATTTTGACCAAGATCAAGGGGTTTTTACAGGTATCATATGTAAGGTACAACCAGCCTGAAAGGAAAACTGAAATATTAGTGTTCTCTCAATTTTTTTTTGTACTCTTATTATAGTAGATTAGGTGATGAATCATAGAAACATCTATATGTTAATTTTCCACATATTGCATTATATATGATCCCTTGAACTACAAGCTTCTAATTCGGTAATGGTAACTGGTGACTCCTGATCATCCTTGAAGTCAATGCTCCCCAGAGACTCTTAGTAGGTAGCAGAAATGGATGTGCAAAGCATGTCCTGCAACCCAACATAGTCTGAAAATCAACTATCACTTCAGTTATCAAAGCTCATCTAAACTGCAACAGAAAAAACTTAAAGATTGTTTTCTGCAGATAGTGCAGTATTTTCACAATACAGCTGGACACCCAATTTACTCAGTGTCTTTCAAGACATCTCTAGAACAAACTAGAGAACATAGCTTTCCATTTCATTGCTCTTGCTCCCTTTTAATCACTTCTTTCTCTTTTTTCCAACCTTGATTTACTGTCCTAATTTCTTTAACACTTCCCTTGGCTTCTATTAAGTTATCCAAAAGGTTTATGTGCTTTCTTGCTAGACAATTTCTTCCCAGCTCCCATGGCTCTACTTTTAATAACTCTGATACATTTCTCTGTGTATTTCTTGGTCTACATTTCTTCTGGGTCTTTGATTTTTTACAGCAAATGGTGACTTTTATGAAGCCTTGTTATCACTGCCACAAATTCACCCTAGAAAGCAATCAGCCCAGCTGCTAAATATGATCTTAGAGTATTACAAGGTCTCCAGTGCCCTTATTAATACTATTATAAATAATTAAGTACTTTGTACATTTTTGTAATACCTGCTGAAGGTGCAAAGGACATTAAACATAAAATCTTTTTCCTAGTATCATATAATCTGATTTTTTCTTCTGTAGACTTAAAATAAGGTTTACCCTACTACTTTTGCCATTAATTTGCTGTGTGGGGCTGTCTGATGTCTATTCCTTTCTTCATGTCTCGGTTTAACTCAGTGATAAAAAGGCTGGAAAAATATGAGCTATGGTTAATTAAAATGTCATGTTAGTATTTTCATGACATTCTCTTCTAAAAATATGCCATGTAACCAATCAATTTGGAATAGAAGAATAAACGGAACAAGACAGGAAAGATGATATGATGGATTGTATTGATCCAACAGTGCCGTGTACCACAGTTCTGATAGACTGGAAATGCTCATATAGTCACTCCCATTAGATGCCATAACCATTGTCAAATTTTGTCTAGAAAGGAAATCAAAGAAAGCAATACATAGATAGCCCACATGACAAAACTACCAAATGATTTTGTCTTCATTTTGATACAGTGTATGACAATAGGCCTCTTGTGCTGTAACACCAATTTATTTTTGAAATAGCATCAGAATATCATGCTGGAGCAAGCAACATAGAGACAGTTACTGTCCAAAAGGGAATTCATCCTAGCACAAACAGTGTGAGGATTGTTATAAATACATTTTAGCAATCAGTGACTACCGGAACTCTATACCCACCATGTACTCATCACTGAGTGGTTTGTACTGATCACAATGTAGCTGTGCTTTGAAAAGAGATTACAATAATATTGATAGTATGGTGTTCTAATTTTCTTACGGAAAGTACTCTCTGCCCCTAAAGATTGTGCTGGAAGAAACTATAATATTGTTTGTGAGAACATTTGACAAATGGGCAATCTAGGTGAACAGAGTTGGCAAGGTGGGTTGATAAGATTTAAATCTGTTGTGCTAAGGAAGCATCTGCTGTGGAATGGCTCCCTCACAATAAGCTCTATTAATAACTTATATTTGCTGGTGGCATATGGTGTTACAAAAATATATTTGAATGTTCACTTAGTTACATGCCAGACTGCCACAGAAATTAGGCTTGATTAATGTTGCCAGTGGGACTACTACAGATTTTCAAGTTGCCTCTAGTTATTCATCAGGTGCCCCATGTCAGTCTGTGACTTCTATGAAAGCAAGACACTTACAATATGCTCACAGCTTTAGCATCCGTATCAGTGCTTCTGTAGCTTGATTTTTTTCTTGTTGGCATTTTTATTTAGTTTTCTTTCTGGTTTGGGGTTTTTTTGGGGGGGCCGGGATTGGGTTTTTTTTGTTTACTTCGTGGGATAATATATCCCAAAGATCACAGAAAAGCCTTATCATCAGGAATAAATTCAAATGCTTCAAACATTGCTCTGCTCAGGTTTGGACTTGTCAGTTTATTAAGACAAGAGGCATTGGGCAGAAACATATGCACAAGAAATCCCACCTGAACATTAGGAAGAACTTGCTTACTGTGCAGGTGACTGAGCACTGGAACAGGTTGCCCTGGGGAGATGTGGAGTCTCCCTCACTGGAGATACACAAGAGCCATCTGGGCTCAATCCTGTACAATGTGCTCTGGGATGGCCCTACTGGAGCAGGGAGGTTGGACTGGCTGACCCACTGTGGTCCCTTCCAATTTTACACATTCTGATTCTGTACTTTCTGTACAATTCACTGTGAATTGGGCAAGTATTGGAAAACTATCACAATCATTTTGACTGAGGAGACCAGATCACTGCTGAGATGCTGCTGACCCATTAGAGAACAGATCTCAATGCTGATCAGCTCCACATATCAGATTTTTAAATGCAGTATGTCTCAAGTGAAACATTTCAGGTTTCCTGTCTGTGGAGCACTTTACTGAAAGCAGCTTGCAGAAGGCAGAGCTTAAGACATGCTGAAATACATGGGCCACACTTTATCAGACCACTTCCACCAACCTCTTAAATTATCTTAAACACAAAACTAAAAGGGCAGTCAATCCTGTTTCAGGGAATCCTTGTTGTTGCTAAAGTAAAAACCTCATATTTATGCCAGTTGACAGCAATAGACATACAATGAAATTGCTGAACAAAGTGCTGAAAAAGTGAATAAATGTTGCAGTCCGCATCTCAGAGATGTTCCTTTCTTAGACTTGCCTATAAAAAGGGACTTTTTAAGAGTAGGTTCATTTCTATTGACTTCAGTTAGGAACACAATATTTTATAATATCATGAAGTATCCAGGTTAAGCTACTATACAAGCCTAAATGAAAATTTCAGGGCTTACCTAAAGCAAGAAAAGAATGGTTTATGACTGCTTGATTCAGCTCTTGGCAGTGAAATTCCTATACTGATCCTTCACAGATCACTGGTAATAATTACCCCACCTGGGGTTTGCTGGCATTGAGGCACAAGTTCATGAGGACTGACTTCACATAGGATATTTTATTTTTATGGCAATTAACCACCCTGGCTTTACAATTTTTAACCACTGCCTTCAAACTGCCTTCTGGCATCATATATGTTTATGGGAAAAACACAGAAGTCATTTGGCACTTAGAGTCAAATTTAGCTTATTTTTTTCCTTCAGTGCTGTAAAAGCAAAAACAACTTCCAGATCTGTGCTAATGTTAAATAATTTATTTAGAAAATAAAATATTCCCTTACATGTCTTTTAAATAAATACTTTTTTGGTGTTTTTATTTTATTTTGCTGTAATTATTTACAAGAAAGAAGAGTATAGAGCAGTCACAGCACCACAGGACACTATGTGGGAAATCTCTCTTTCACTTTCTTGGGTAGTTTGACTGGCTAGGACATGAGTAACTGTAATTCAGGACTATTAGTCCTGTGAGTACTGGTATGGTTTCTGTGAAATCAAGAGTAGAATCATTCAGAAACTACACTGATATTTCATGTCATTGAGTCACATGGAAAGACCAGACAGAACACACAAATATGCATAAACAGAGATTCTGCATTCAGGGTAATCAGATCATGATTTTTCATGGCAGTATGTAACATTTCTCTCAATTGCAATTCCTTAGATTCCAAGGAGGGAGTGTCAGAAAAGCAACAGCTTTCAAAGACCATTTCTGTTATGGAATAAGTTCTCTAATTGCATTGGTGCAGCCAAAGTATGCAAATTCATTTCATAGCTTTACTTAAAACTAGCAATGTCCAGCATTAAATGATGTGTTTTCTCTTGCAGCAGCAGCAAATGAGCTGGTGGTACGTAAGAAATGTGAATGTGTCTATTGGTATCCCCTCGATCTGGACACTGAGAGTATTTCTTTGTTGTTTCTGTCCTGTCTTCAAGGCAGCTGCTTTTTTTCAAGTATAAAAAGGTTCCTGGAAAAGTTAACTTACATATTCACAATAAATGTTGTCCGAGGTTGTAAGCACATTCTGCCAAACTCATTATTATTAGGCATTACTCATTCTATTTTATTATTTTATTACCCGATACTATATTAGCATAACGCCTCCCCATATCCCAGAGCTTCTTTGGACAGGGGGTTGGACTACAGATCTGCTGAGATTCCTTCCTGCCTGAGTTATCATATGGTTCAGTGACATGCTTTCTAATTCAGGGTTACAGTCAGTGCTCCAATTCATGACATAACATAGCTTTCTGAGTAAAGTGTTGACTTGAAAACTGAGGGTATGTATGAGGGACATCTACAAAAAAAGAAAAAGTTGGGCAAGTAGGATGTGCTTTCCATTTGTTGCAGAATTCACCTGACTTCACCAAATAATAATTGCAAAATGGAACTTTGAATACACTGTGTCTACTCACTTGTTCACTCTGTTATTTTACTTAATTTCGTCTGTTGCAAATATAATTTCCTATGGTTTAAAGAATGACACCAATAAGGATATCTAAAACTATGTTTCACCAGTTTCACACATTATGTCTTGATACAGTGGATTAATAATTCTGCATAACTCTTCCTAAAATATAGGATTTGTTTGAATTTTTTCTGACCTTGGGAACTTTTTCCCCCCTCTTTGTTCCATCTCTCTAGAGAGGTGCTCATTACACTGAGATGAGCTGATGTAAAATATAATTTTTCACCTCAGAAAATAGACTATACAGTGCTTACTGTGCTTCTATAAGATTTACAAGACTTTGACTCACTTCACTGCTACGCCTGAAACTTAAATTAGTGACTTTTCTCCTCTTTTGCTTGGTTTCCCATCTGTTGTACTGATATAGTCTCAGTTTTGTGTCTTGCAGGACTGATGGGAACAGGAAGATGTGACAGTAAAGAAAAAAATTTAAGTACATAAGGAGGAAAAATGAAAAAACTGAATTTTTGTGCTGCCATCAATAAGTGAAATCTGGTGTCAGCTGAAATGCCAACAGCAAGTAATATGAGTGTTTTTTATCATATTTGCAGCTGATGTATATGTAGTTAATGGAATTTTCTACAGCACCTCCAATTTACTGGGCTAAGTGAATAGGATGGCAAGTTAGAGAAGTATTAATATCACCTCCTTCATGAGGTCACATTAAAGATTGCTGTACTGAAACGTTGACACTTTTTCAGACATAGAAAACAGAGTTCATTATAAAGACACTGCTGTTCCAAAAGCAAGTTATCCACAAAAGGAAACATTTTTGCCTAAAACCTTGTCTGTGTTCTGTTATGAATCATTATTTCAGATATGCATGTCTCTAGTTTTAAATACTCATTTGCCTGGTTTGAATGATATAAAGAGTAACCATAAGCATGAAATTCCTTTTGATTAAATGAAAAGGCTGAAGAAGAGCAACTAAATCTTTTCGGGTGAGACCAGTGTAACATCTGCTTTGTCTGCAAATTGTTTCCTTTAACAGTTTGTTTTAACGAGTTGGAACTTCTTACTTCAACTACTGAGGTTTTATTTTTGTTTTAGGAGGGGGAGGGGGGAACTGTGATACTTTATCACTTAGTGGTATCTTCTGTGAAAATTAACCTTTTTATATACTGGCAGTACTTATATAGGTGTTTATCTTTGCATCTACAGTTATTAAACCAAGCAGGTTTAAAAACAGGAGAAATACTTTTATCTGATTAGTGAGATTTTTTTTTTACCCGTAGGTACATGTAAATAGCAACACCCCTTGAGCCTTAAATATAGCTATGGAACAATTAACAAATAGGTGTCAGAATGAATTCCCTTTTCAGTTCTTTGTTTTCTTTATATATTTTGTTTTCATACAGAGAGAAAAATAGGGAACAAAAAAGGTTTCTTTCTCACTGTAAACTGCTTGCGAGTCCTACAGTAACATGACCAGAGAGCAGGAAAAGTTCAAATTATGGATACTTTTAAGTTAGGGACTGCTTTGGGTCACGAAAAAGGGAAAACTCTAGTGAATGCCCACAGGAAAAAAAATTAATCATAGCTGTCTTCAGTACAGTCAAAGGAAGCAATCACTGCAGAGGATGCACTGTGATCACCAAAACCACAGAGAGGGATTTACTTTTGGAGTAGTTCTAAATCTGTTCCCAGGTTCTCAGTGACCAGTAGCAGTTGGACTGACTTAAGAAGGAACCTTCTGTCTAGTTTCTGAGAGAAAACTTATTCACATGCTCTGAAATGACTTGTGATATAAAAGAAAACAGTGGTAATCAAAGGCCAACTGGGAGATTCGCTTGAAAATTACACTCGTGACCCTCACCTGAAATGCTGAATAGACAGAGACATTGCCTTTCTAATGTTTTTAGTCCCAGAATGATCCTTGAAAGGATTATTTATAATTAACTAATGATCCATTCTAGAAGTTTCTCTCTTGAAACATTTTGATGTTAGTCTACTTTTTAAATAGAGAAGTTTCAAAAAAACCACCCAAAAAACCTGTATATATATTTTTTTTATTTTGAGAGTGTTCTTTTTGATGCTGGGTAATAGGCTATGCAACCTTTCAAATAGTATAGGTCAGAACCAATGTTGTCAAAAAAAGAATATTTAAGAGGTGAGCTTAAAGATGCTCGGGTAAGTATCTTGTCTACTGAAGGCATTAGTTACTCCAGTTCCAGTTAAAAAGAGGGGTAGTCTTATATTTACCACTTAATTTGCGAAAAGAATTAGCATTGTGGCTCTGTGTAAATAGATTTGTCAATAGGTTTGTAATTGTTTTTATATGTTTGATTAGCTGGTTAGTTTTGGTGAGTATTATTTTTTTCGTTTGACATACTAATTCTTGGGAAATTATAATATATATGAAAGAAATCATAAAATGGTTTGAATTGGAAGGGACCATAAAGATCATCTAGTTCCAAGTCCCTTGCCATGGGGAGTGATGCCTTCCACTGAACATTTTCCAGGAAAGGGCATCCAAAACTTCTCTAGGAAATCTGTGCCAGTGCCTCAGCATGCTCAGAGTAAAGGATTTCTCTTAATATCTCATCTAAACATACACCTTTTCAGTTTTCATGTAGGACCCCTGATGCTATCACTGTGTGCTCTTGTAAAAAGTCCCTCTCCAGCTCTATTGCCAGCCCCCTTCAGGTACTGGAAGGCTGATATAAAGATCTTCCTGGAGCCTTCTGTTCTCCAGACTGAACAGCTCCAGCTCTCTCACTCTCTGGTCATAGGAGAGGAGCTCCTTCCCTCTGACCATCTTGGTGACCATTCTTTGAACTCACTCCAGCAGCTCCATCTCCTTCTTATGTGGAGGCTCCAGAGCTGGATGCAGCACTCCAGGCGGGGTGTCACAGAGCAGAGGGGCAGAATCTCCTCCTTTCCCTCGCTGGCCACTCTGCTTTTGATGCAGCCCAGGATATTTTTGGGTCTCTGGGTAAGTGAACACTGCTGGGTCATATTGAGCTTCTCATCCAACAACACCACCAAGTCCTACTCCTTAGGGTGCCTCTCATTCACAGCCCAGCCCACGTTTGCCCTTGTATTTGTATGCTGTCTTTATAGGTATGTTTTCCAGTCCTTGGTTAGGAAGGTGCTTGTCAATTACAACCACTGTAAAATTACAGCAAAACTACTTGGCTACAACAGATCATATGACGAGAAAAGAAAGCCTAATTTGTTACCTAAAGGCTTCTCTCTAATGCATTATATTAATTTCACTTCTAGTCAAGGATAGTTCTCTGTTTCACTAGCAACACGATTACAGTGCAACCAAAGATAAAGGCAACATGTTAATTGTTAGGTTAAATCATCTACTAAGAACCAGCTAGCAAATATTGTTTGTTCTCAATTATTAATACACTCAAATCTGACTGAAATTCTATATAAATAAACATAACAGGAATGGGGGGTTTAGGGGACCAGGAAAATCTCATTGTGACTCCAGTGTTTGTGACATGGACCTACTTTTATTTGTACCCTTCTGAGGTAATGAAACTTCTTAATGATTTCCAGCAAACTGCTGGACAGAAACAAAAAAACTATTTCCATTTCAAGTTTTTCAATGAATTTGTTTATTTTAAGACCTAGCGATCATTTTTCTTCCCTCTGGCTTTTCTTTATGTGGTAAAGCTATTTTATTGCTGCTGGAAAATGCAGAATATATCATAGGGTTCACAGGGATAGTTCTGCCAGAGTTGAAAGTGGAATTAACTCCAGATCAGCTTATACCTAATGCAGTGGCATCATCTTTAGAAATCAGGTATCAGTTGCAGTTTAAAGAAACAAATTGGACTACAAATTTTCCCATGATGTTGTTCAGTCAAGTGTATAATTTGATTTTTACATTCATTATAACATATGGTTGGAAGTGTCACATATGGTTAGAAGTGTCAGCCAAAAGTCAAATGGCCATTCTTCCCCTCACCTCATATCCCAGTTGTCCTGATATTTTAATCATTTTCTAGTCTCCCACTGTGATGTTAGAATATTTCTACTTGGATTTTCATATGCATATATACATATTTATGTGAAAAGTATAATTTAATAAACTGTTAACACACAGATACAGAAACTGGCTTTGAAGTAAGGAACAAACGATATTTTTCATATCTACATCAAGAGTTGTCAGTGTTTATTTCAATCTAATTTATTCAATAAATTATGGCTTACAAATACTTTTAACATTGAACAGATGAAGCCTTAAAAATAATTATACAGATTGATTAAAATAATCTTTATGTACCGTCTCTGTCCTGAATATTATTACAGATTCAGATCCTGTAGGTATTTTATTCAATATACATGTGTTATCCTGCCTGTAGTATTATACATCATCTGTCTGTTCCTTAGTGGAAAGGAGATGTTCACTGTTACTAGTTAGAGTTGATATTTTCAGCATTTTTTAGGGTGTTCTGTTGTCTAATTATTATTAGAATGTCTAGAAATTGTGAAAAACTATCTATTACATCTTTGAAAATTTAATCTACAACTCCCTTAAACTAATCAGGCTGTATTTTGTATATTGAATAAAAGAGGAATTTGCCACAATATTTTCAGAATTCTTCAACTTTTTGGCTGCATGCAGAGTAAGACTCTAAATGAGCTGTTATATTTGGCTGTAAAAATTGCTGTGAAAGCCTTCTTTTATGCTTTAAACTTTTGAGCTATGTTGTTTGTGAACACGACAAGAAATGGAGTCTTTTATTCATAACTTTCTTCTTCTGTTCTCTCAGGAAAGATTTCAGAAGATGAATAAAGAAAATAGACTGTATGCCTAGAGAAAGGAGTGACAAAGGCGTGAAAAATGTGAAAACATACCTAAATATAGCATATCATATTTTCCCATCTTCTCTATGAAAAAATTGCCATCTTTTACTTCTATGTGACAGCATGTTTACAAAAGTGTTAACTTAATTTTCAAGTTGTCCAATTCTATCATGTGCACTAGTTCACATAAGGCAAAAACTGATTTATTTTTGTTCTAGGGTGTTTCACTCTTTTTTCTGCTTTTTTTTTTTTTTTTTTTTAACTGTATGTGTGGAAATGCCATGGTATTTTCTTCATAGAGAGTTCATTATTACTGGACTAAGGACAGAAGCTATAGAAACAAAACTTGCATAATTACCATTGAATTCTAGTAGGTTATTTACACTGCCTTTCTCTTTTGCATAATTTGCTATTAACTGCTTTTTTTTTCTATATAAAACTCTACCTAAGCTGATTTATCCTTTGAGACCCTTAGATGATTCTAGATTCTGTTTTTTTTTGAAAAATATTCATTATGAAATTTGCTATAACCTCAGTCTGGTACTATTGGCATGTTTTGTGAATGAGCCAAGAGCAGGACAAGTGAAATATAAAATTCAGTATAAAAATGGGAAAGTATTATTTAGATATGGATATGTTTTGGGTTTTTTGCTGTTTTGTTGTTGGTTTTTTTTTCATTTGTGCTGCTCCACATCATTAGATTTCTAACCCATAAGGTAGGAAGAGCCCATTCCTGGTGTAAGGTGGAGTGAGACTGGTGATTCTGCTCTCTCCAGCTCTCCTTCCCTCTCCAGAGAAACATTCTTCAGCGTGAAAAGTGACGTGGTTATTGTCTTTTCTGCTAGGTCTGAGCATCAGCTCAGCCTCATCCTCTTACATTTCACATCCACAGTGTAGTTTCTTTAAAGTTATCCTTCTACCCAGTGTATTGAGTCCCTGTGAAATTTCCAGCTACTGTGTCCTCCTCAGCACAATGCCAGCACACGAGCTGACTGATCATCACTCCCTGGCTTCCCTCACCAGGAGTGACAAGTCAGACCTCTCACTTGTCATGTTCTCATCAATATGGCAGAGACCATCTGAAGAGTATTCTTTTTTAAGCAATACTCAGGTGACGAGCTGAATTTTTAGCTGTTGACCTTTTGTCAACAGATCAAAATGTCTCTGGGAAATCATCCAGCTACAGACAGCTGTGGGAAAAAAAAAAAAAAAAAGATGGAAATTATTTCCAGGGGAAGAGAAAGAGTGGTGGTTTAGCAGCATCTACAGCAGAGGACTTGCTAGGACATTGCCAAAACCAGAACTACTGTTGGAAACAGAGGTACATAGCCTGTATGGATATTTTTTCTCATAGAGGAACCTACAGGCTACAGACATAATCTATTCAGGATGAGACGCAGACATCAGATTTAGACATGGGAGGTGGGTGATAAGACGAGGGGTAGTGGTTTTAACTGAAAGAAGGTAGGTTTAGATTCAATATTAGGAAGAAATTCTTCCTAACATGGGTGGTGGGGCACTGGCTTAGGTCGCCCAGTGAAGTGGAGGGGGCTTTGAGCAATCCAATGTAGTGGAAAGTGTCCCTGCCTGTGGCACAGGGGATGGAACAAGATAGCCTTTAAGGACCCTTCCAACCCAAAGCATTCCATCATTCTATGCTTCTGTGATCAGATATAAGATGTATAACAGGCAGAGTTGCTCACTTCCAAGCTCTCCAAGGAGACATGGCAGACCTGAGCCATACAACCAGCACACTCAGAGACCTGCTCAGCTGCTCTTGTAGAGGCCAGACAAGGCCATGTGGGAGGTTTGTGCTATCCTGCATGCTCTCCAATTGCTGCTTTAGGTTTTACAGGGCTTGTTTTATACTTGCCAGACTTGGGTGGCTGCCTTGTTTCTCATGGGAAACAAAATTGAACCATTTTTTCTAAATACCAAAGTAATTCCCCTAAATAAACATGATCCTACTCTTCAATTTTTGAACACAATCAGCTAATTATCATCTTTCAGATTATAAATTTCATAAAAATACTTATAATCCTCAGGAAATTTCCTTTTGGCAGTAGATAATGTTACCAATTATTTGGTTTGACTCAGAATTATGCTTACTTTTAAATTAATTTCTACTCCCAAAAAGTTTAGGAAGCCATCCACTGGGGTTTTTTTTCCTGAGGAATCTGAATTTTTTGGCTTATGACAGCTTTTGATTGTGTTTAATCCACTCCGAACTCTACATGTATTTTTATAAACCTTTCAGATTATTATATACAAGTAATTGATCTGGAATTTCTGGACATATATTAAGTGTATAAAAATGTTTGATGCATTTCCTTAGTGAGAAACCAAGTTCATGTGAAATGCCCAATGATAGGGCGTTGTCCTACAAAGTACTCAGTGTCACTGAATGGTTTTCTCCTGTAGCCCATCCTGCATCAAACTGATAAAATCACCTGAAACTGCAACATCTACATAAGACCACAATGTGTCTCATCTGTTTCTGATTAACTGAAGCATCAAAACCAAACTAAGCAACAGAACACCCTCCAGACCTGCAAAAACAGACTCCGTTTTCAGATTTGTGCTGAACTGCAGAGTCTGGAGTAGCTCAAGCTTTTACATTTTCAAGATTAATATTACAATTATTATCGTCTGTGTAGGAGGGATACCTTCTTGTTTCCTTGATCATCTGAACAAACTAGGCAAAGAACATCTACATAAAATCACTGAGCATTCAGAATTCATATTTTATATGTTAACTTTTTAATAAATTCTGTTTTTTTATTTTGATGGGGCACATACTTGACTAATGCTTACTGAAAACAAAGGAACTCCTGCTGTTTGTAACAGGAGCTACTAGCACTTATTGTATCACAAAATGAAGTCATCTTTAGGCAGGCAAAAGCTTTACTTCAGTTAGTTTCTTATCATCATAGATACACAATCACAGAGTTGACAATGGGCCAGGAACAAATATTTCCCTTAACTAATCAAGCAAAAGCTTGAATGTACATCATAGTTTACAAGCCTCTTTGTTCTATTAATGGTAGAGAATATAATTGTGTTGCTTGAAACATGGCACATCTTTCTGGTAAGAATTCACTTGAATGTAAGTATTGCATATACCACACTATTTCAGGATCTTCACTACATACCACACTATTTCAGGATCTTCACTAATGAGCTACCATTCCTCAAGTTATTTAAGCATATGGAGGTCATTACTTACAATTGAGTTTATAGAAGGGTTGCTGTTTTCCATCCATAGCTGCTGTAAAGTGAGACAGGCTGTGAAGGAACTTCTGAAGTGTCTGAAGACTTCACATGTACCAGCCAGAAAGTTTTCCCTCTTCTCTCTGTTTGCTTAGTAGTCCCAGGAGGCAATAAAAGTGAAATGGGTTATAAAATAGGACATATGGACAAACTTGCTTTGGCAGTGGGTATGGATTATATCATGAGACACATCAAATATCTGATATGATAGGAACATCAGCTAGGTGCCCAGTCACCCTGTGATACTGACTGAGAGTTTCTGTGGGCTCTGCTTGAATAATTGACATTTATCCAGACAAGAAATCTGTAAGCTTGGCCTTATCTTTGAAGCTGTCCTCTTGATCTGATCTCCTGCCTGACAGTCAAGTCTCCAAATGTGCAACTTTATGCCAGTTCATGTCTCAACATGTAGTAAATAAAATTACAAATACACAGTAGGACTGGTGTGACTATTTTAGTTCCCTAAGACAAGCTCAAAAACGAGGCCAAATCTGATGGTGCCATATTACAGCTTTTCAGCCTGAGTTAGTCTAGTAATAATGCTGTGACCTTTCAGGCACTATGATAACTAAAAAGCACTTCTACTATCTGTATTTTCCTGTGGAGTTTCAGAGCTGATGTGCAATTAATAATATAAAGTTACAAAGGTTTGTGGGGATTTTCCCCTGGAAGAAGCAACATTTTTTATTATGGCTGTATCTTGTGACTCTATGGGAACACTTCATCTCCACAAACACATTACTTCTGTCCAAAATCAGCATATTTTACAGGTTAGTGAAAAAGAATTCTAATAATAAATTGATCCTGGTCTGATTCAAAAATCTGCCTTTAAATATATCTAAGATTGTACTGCAAATTCAAATTGCCAGTGGATCTTATTACTTAAAGTTAAGTCAATTTGGAGTGAAATCCAGATAATATTCTATCTTTTTTTCAGCTCCTTTGTCATATCCCTAAAACGTACTGCAGTGAAAGAAAGCACACCCACAAAATAAAGCCATGTAACTGAACTCTTTAGTGTTTTTAATGTGTATCTTGAGCAAGGAAGAAGAATTGAGAAAGTATTTATTTTGCTTCTCTTGTTTTCTGTTTTAGCTTTCTTGAAAGAATATCATTATTTTACTATTTTTAGCAATTTAGAAATTAATTTTTTAGGCCCACAATTTCTTAACTTCAAAACTTCTGCTTAAATTCCACTGGGATTTATAGATTAAACACATGCTTAAAATGAGTGTGTAATTAGATGTTTTGCTGAATTGGATTTTTAATTGCTAATTTATTTTTGGTAAAGTTTTACTGACATCCCTGTTTATGTAAAGAAGCTATTTAGGTTTGCAACACAAGATTTCATTTGCAGAATTTCTGAAGAATTACCAACATTAAAGCAATGAGGTAGAATTAATTATGAAGAACTTAGAGACAAAAGCAAACAGGAAGCAATAAAACTGAAACACCATGTATTTATTTTGGAGTTTTTCCATTCTAATAAAGGAAAAGTGGACAAAGATATTATTTCATCTATGAAATACCTTGGTATCTCCTTTCCCTCATGTACAGGGTAGCAACTTTATGACTGGTAAAAGCACAAAGGGTTGGGCTGGAGTTTGTGGTGGTGGTGGTTTTGTTGGGTTTTTTTCCAAACAGTAATCCCAAAACAAAATCCCAAACCCAAAACTCTGATAGAGTCAGAATACAACCTGACACCCCATCAGTCAGGCTGTTGGTAGCAGTCCCATTAAATGGTGGCTGCATCCTCCCGGATGACAGATGTGGTTCTGCTGGAGCAGTGCTCCTGTAGAAGGTGCAGTTTTCCTCTGAAGGTCCAGTGGTGGTGTAGAAGGGTCTGGTTTTTTCTCTGGAATCCAGTGGAAAAGGCTGCCCTGATGTTCCAAATCTCACATTTCATCTAGGTAGGAAATGCTTGGCTCCTCCCCCTGGCTGGAGCATCTCACAATGGGATGATGTCATTGTATCAGTCCTGCAGTGGGACTCAATGGGCCATTAACAGAAGATACTTCCCTGGTGGAAGGATGGATGTGGAAAAGATAAAGAACACTGCCCCACCCAGTTTCAACAGATAGTGATAGAATACATACTTTTGATTATATCCTGCTTTGCAAGCCAAGACAGATTGACTTCATGATCCTTCAGAAAGCACCGCCCTCAGCAGTGAAGGTGTCTGTAGTTCTACATAAAATGAGGAGTGAATCTTTGATTTATTTTTGTGATTTATAAGTTTTACACATTCTTATTTTTTGTTTCAATTGTTCTGTCTGCAAGCAGCATATTTCTTGTCCTCAAATCAGGCATGATGTTATAATGAAATCAAGTTTTCATTGCAATGAGGCAATAGCCACTTTTCCTATTTTATTTTATATGTGAAAGTCCATTGGAATGAATACAAGAATCAGTAAGCAGACTAGGCACGTTGAAGGCCATTCAGGCTTTGTATATTCATTGCATGCACTTCTAGCTGACATTTTACTTGGGCTTTTAGTTGAAAAGGTGCTGAAAAATAGAAGGCAGGCAAAGCCTCCGGAGCAGCCAAATCCATCAGCTTAGTGCTGTGCTAATGTCACCTTGTGGCTTCCTTTTTGCTGTGAGAGTAGAAAAGATCTTACCTCTGCCTGTAATATATGGATACCTTCCATGAAGTTGACAGCAAAAACCCCTTCCTTCTTAGTACCTCCTCCAGGCTTCTCAAAGAAATATCCCCAGTCTGGCATTTTTCTGTTGCAGACCTTTGCACTAGGTCTGCAAAACAAGAACAAAGAATCTGTAAGCAACCAAAAAGCCCCAAACCCACTCTTTCCATATTAGTTTTGTACCAATGTAAATGCTTGCATAGAAACAAGGTTAAAGAAACATCATTCTGGATTGCCCAAAACTAAAAAAATCTTCTTTTTGGTACTATCAAGTCTAAACATTCAAATTTGAGGAATGATTTTGAAAAGATTGCTTTTGCCTTTAAAATTACCTTTATCTAATTTTGTAAAAAAATTTTGAGCATCTTGATTTTTGAGCATCTTGACTTTTGAACCTTCACCTGCCCTATGTGCCTGTCACAGGCACACATTGATTATCTGAGTCATCACTTCAAAGCCAGGGAATCTATCAAAGGCCTGCATGCATTCACAACCTCTAACATATAAGCACTATGAATGTAATTTCAGTATGAAATATGGAATCCCTGGTTTGAAACCAGAATGATAGATTTGCACAATATATGAATATCCAACAAAATATCAAGTTTATATTTAGAATTACTATTCTTTAATTTTACTCCACTCTGAATTTTCTCCCCTTCCTCTTTTAGTCATATTATTTGATCATCGGTTTAGAATTTTCTGTTCCTTTATGTCTTCAAATAATCAGAGAAATTCAGCTGAAGGCCATGGTTGGCACAACAGTACAACTTAGCCATGTGCTTCCCCCAGCCAAATGTGAATTATTTTATCCCTTGTATGTGAGCTTATTCTCCATTATCTCAATGTAATTATTCATTAAATACATCCACAACAGGACTTTTTTGATTCTAAAAAAGACACTACTAATTATTCAAAAGTACCTCTTGGACTCTGCTTTCAAAAAAAATATTACAGTGCAAAATTGCTTAATATTAAAAAGCAAACAAACAAACAAGCCTGAACATTGAACACCAGGCCCTGTCACATATCCATCTCTCTGACTGTAAGAGATTTTTATCCCAAGTGATCTCTAATTATAATTTCTTGTATTTTCCACTTAAAAAATAACCTTTCCCATTCTTAACATTTGAAGAAATGGATGATTCTCTAATCAGTATGAGATAGAAACAGAAGAATAATTACATGGTGGAATGAAATAGCCCAGAACTGGCAGTGGGTTTCTTTATGTAGTAATAGAGTAATGAAAATTTTGGAATATAATATGATATATTACAGTGTGATGATTAAGGATAGCTTCATAATCAGTTAGAAAGATAGAAAGGAGGATTTCAGTCCACTGAAAAAGTATGAAAATCAGTCTCTAATTTCTTTGGGGAAAGGTAGACAAGGTTTCTCAAAATAATATATAGAAAGAGTAGGCCCGACAGGGTTCTCATCTGGTTATTATTTGTAAAACTTTGTCATGTGTTTTTCTAGACAAACAATCAGTGAAGCCAGCATGAAGCCAGGAAACATTACAAATACCTTTAAGACAGCACTAGACAGTTAGCTCAGTGATATGAGCTCTGAGATGGCAGTTCTCTCATTGCTTCCACATAAGATGTGTGATAAGTTATCTGCTGCAGAAACCACTTACATTGTATTTCTCATGTAGGTTTCTTAACGCAGAGAGAGCCTAATACAAGTAATGATTACAAATGGTTATATCAACCTTACCCTCTCTTCATTACCCCAGGAGGATTTTCACCAGTCAGGCTTGGTGACTGAAAAGTAAGTCAAATGTGCTTTTTAAAGAGCAAATATCTAACCTAAAGATGAATTCCAATCTGACTAGAATCCTTGCAAGGCAGTAAAGCTCCTGAGGGACAAAAAAGCAAGCTAATTGAAAACTTTCCTGTTACACCACGTATGAATAGTATTAGGGCTGCAGTTACTACCATTCAACAATTATTAAATATATTAGTCCATCAAAGATTCACAGTTTTCTCCCTAGACGCTGGAATAACCACAAATAAAATGTTGTATTCTGTTTCTTGTGTAGGGCTTCTGTTCCACGGGAAGCCATTTATATCAGAGTGGAGGTTTAGACCTTCGGTCTGAGAAAAAAGACAGAATAGGGGACATTAAAACTAATAAAGCAATCCGAATTCCATTCTCAGACAAAGAGAAAATACTACAGCTTTAGATATCAGTGTACCTTTATTAAAATATGTACAAATATATGACACACAGAAAGCATGGACAGGAATGATCAATATATGCTAATAAACTCAAATTCATTATTTTTTGAGTAGTCCTAGTAAAAAATGTGAATAACAGCATCTTCTCTCAGATGTCCTTTCCTTCTTTTAAAGTTGCATTGCAAAATTAATCAAGCAAGTATTTGAGAACTGTTATAAGGAGCAGAACTTTAGTTTTTCACCAGAGCATGCAAGCTGGGTTTTAAGTTAACATTAGCCTGATACTCTCTTTCTCCTGGCAGAAATGGTGTCCTGACAAAGAGATCACCTCCTCTTAGAACACAGTCATTTGTAAGCACAGAAAAGGATGTAATCTTCTGGGTGATTTTGGAATACTTCCTTTATTTTAACCTGACATGTTACTCTTGCACTTTGAATTGTTCTCAGTACTAAAAATACAATATAAAGCTCTAAATATATGATCTTCACCCTTTGGAACTTATTTTCATTTTTTAAAATATATGATAGCTCATTATTTTTTATCAAATTCTTCACTATTTACATGGACCTCTGTTGCAAACCATTTTACTTTGATTACGTTTTATACAGTGTATTCAAACAGATAGAGAAGAGAGTGGAAAAAAGTCAGATCAGAATCATTACCTTCAACATCTCATCTGGGATTCCATAATGTATAAACTGCTATTGACAATCTGTTCTTGCTGCACTACTCCTTTACAATGTCCTGTCAGTCACACAGTTCATTTACCATAATCTTCCATACAAGTTCAAATTCCATTCACATCTAACTGAAATAACTTACACAGCATTTCTGGGGAAGTATGTACTTCAAGGTGCCATTGCTGGAAACAAACATTTTTATTTTTTATTAACGAGAAAATCAGCTGTAGGGCTCTCTCATTCATAACAATTTGAAAAGTCCCTGAATCCCAACGTAAAAGCTTTACATAAAAATTGTTAACATTACTGGAGATGTAACACCGACACTGACAAAGAATCTAAGCCACTGTCACTGCCAGCTGTCTTATAAAGGTAAAAGTTATTATTAAATACCTATTTCAAGAGAGACAAAGTGTTTATGGTTTTAGGGTATGCCAAAAATCTGCATAAATTTTGAAAAATTAAAAGAAGTGTCTCCTAAAACATTCGAAGGACAAAATTAATAATGCTGATGAACTAGGGAGACAGGAACATGCTGTGCACCTGTTAAGGAATTTCTGGTTTTAGACAAGCATATCCATGTAAGAAGCCCTTTTTCACAAAGCTTCAGCCAGAAGCTTCTGAAAGGGTCCTTGGAGTTGTGAGAAGCTGGCACTGGGCAGACTGGATTAGAAATGCAAATTCATAGCTTCTTTCCCCTACAATCTTTCAACCTTTCTGTGCATCTTAAACCTCTTCTTGGGCTGAGCTGCTTATTGTTACTCAATTTAATTTGTTGTAGACCAGAGAAGACTGTCAGAATCGCCTACACTTTCCTCTGGTACAGCAGAGGCCATCAGGCTTACTCAGGTTATCCATGTACCTGGCCAGGTAGTTTGTAGTTCACAAAACAATCTTGAAAATTTTCTATCACAGTCAGCATGACTTTAAAAGAATGCTCCACCATGGATTTTGGTTGAGCACAGCATCCGCTGTCTCCAAAATAAAGGCATGGTGGACCTATTTCACCTCTCACAGCCTCTTCCACTGTAAGCAAACCTTTTGATGCAGGTGAGTTTCTGCAGTAAGGGCAGAATACATTTTCCTACATTCCCAGTACACTTCATGGGATGAAAATTGTCTTAAAGAGATGTCATTCTCCTCTAGTTTTATTGTTGTCATTTTTAATTCATGATTGTAACTAGTCCTTTTGCATTTAAAATTAAAGTTAATTACTGAAGGATGTCATGTAAGTTTGTGAAAATTTAACAAATTTAAATTCTTTCCATGAAGTAGAAGAAAGAATCGATGGCACTTTTATTTACCTTTTTCTAGTCTTGTTTAAAATCTTTGCTAGGTATCCTGTTGTTTTACATCAAAAAGAAAGGGGGAAGAGATTAATTTATTATTTAATTAAAAGCAGCTTAATATATGTTCATTCTAACATAAAGGTGAATATCATAATCCTGCATAAGATGCATCTTACTCGTTGTAGTTTCCATTTTTATTGTTGGCTCTTTCACTTGCTTAGGGTTTTACTATTTTACATCTAAATTTTATTTTGTTTCTAAATGATTTATTATACACCACGACAGGACACAAGTGCATGATATGAGGCAGAGTCAGGGGACATTTAGGTCAGACATTAGAAAAAGGTTCTTCACCCAGAGGGTGGTTGGGCACTCGAACAGGCTCCCCAGGGCAGTGGTCACAGCACCAAGCCTGACACAATTCAAGAGGCATTTGGACAATACTCTTGGGCACATGGTGTGACTCTTGGGGGTAGTTCTGTGCAGGGCCAGGCTCTGGATTTCAATGATGCTTGTGGGTCCCTTCCAAGTCAGGATATTCTAGATATGGTTCTATGATGCTATGGAAAAAAAAAAAAAGTGTTTTTTTCGCTTAAGAGTCATAACAAGCTTATGTAGAAAGATGCATAGAAAATCTGAAAATTTCTGAAAATTACCTCCTGCTAAGACACAGAAATATATAATGCCACCGGCAACATTTAAAAATTATGTAGCCACTGAGAGGAATTATTCAACATTTGGATTATATATTCATAATAATGTGAATCTGCAGTGATCTCTTAATTTCTGAGGTATGAAAATGTCAAATAGCTAAAACTAGTAATTTTTAAATCTCATAAAACTCTTGCTATCA
This sequence comes from Acridotheres tristis, assembly GCA_037013685.1. NCBI lineage: Eukaryota > Metazoa > Chordata > Aves > Passeriformes > Sturnidae > Acridotheres > Acridotheres tristis. The sequence continues at coordinate 94,207,439 of CM072884.1, forward strand.
TGTATGAATGCATTGAAAACATACCCTTCACTTATATATAGGGAAAAATGGGAGTATCACTGTAAATCTAAAAATCATTTCTAGTCTTGTGTGTTCCAATCAATTTTGACATGGCTATCTGTATTTTCTGTAAAGCATCAGGTATTGTTTGTGGAAATCATCCCAATGAAAATAAATGTTGATCTTCTTTACATATGTTTATATGCATGCATAAAATTAGTCTTTGAAAGTAGGTGATTGAAACTGCAAAACCTGATTTCTCACTCTGTAATGTATTGCAGTTGTCAAACTACATTTTTTCAGGTCTATTCTAGACAATAGATAGCAAGCAAGTGAAATACACATTTCAATGTTCCACTTTCTCTGATCATTCAAATATTAAATAGTGCCTATTTCTTCTTATAAAAAATGGCAAAGTTTTACATTTTAGTAGAGGGTTATTCATTCCAGTATACAATTTCCTTTTTAATAAACAAACTACTGCATAATTTAATAAAGACAGGAGAATGTGACACTATTATTAGTCAAACAATTTCATAAAATACTATCCATAACCATAGTGTTTAGATACAAATAGTGGAAAATATGGTAATTTTCTGACAAAAATAATTTTCAGACTGGATCTTCTCTTTTTTTCTCCCTAATCTAGGAATAATAGGGATAATTTAGACCAAGCTTTGATGTTCCGAAGAGTCAGTATCTTAGCTGTTAAGACAGCTGATAGCTTAATGCCTTTGGCTTATTATCTTTAATTTCAGATATACTCATCTTCTCTCTGCATAATGAGATTTCCCCCTCTATTAAAAATAGTCCAAACTGGCCTGTCTGTTAATCTAAAGATAAAGCCTTAGGTGAATAAGACATGACACAGAAAGTTCTGTAATGTGATGGGTATCAAAAAACACTTTAGGAAAAGTTTTAGACAGAAAGTGACAGCTCTTAAACCACTCTATAGCATAAAAGCTGCTACTTAAAATGTGTTACCTTTGTGCCCCTCCCTTCATGAACTTAAATTTGCTTCATGCTGTGAAAAGTGTTATGGCAATTAATCAAGAAAGACTTAATACCATGGTAGATAATTGCCAGCAAGTAGGGGATTGTAAGTAACACCACCTGCAAGGGGCAGGGAAAGATTGGAGTGGAGGAGGGGGTAGGTTTGGTTGGTTCCAGTCTACTACATTTCTTTAAAAAGAACTAATCAGAAAAAATATGCTTTATTTAATTCTTAAGACCATTTCAAAAATTAAATCTATATTTATTTAATATGGCTGTATAGCATATAAATTAAGTTTCTTTAATGTAATTCTTTGTAGTTGTTGGACCTAGACTACTCATTTTTATTTAGCATTAGCTTTTATATGTGGCATATCATCACAATGGAATAGTAAAAAAATTGTTCTTTTAGTAAAGAAACTTCTAAAAAAGAAAAGTAGCTGAGAATTGTTTTGTTGGTATGTCTAGCTCAAGAGCTACTGCTGACAATGAAAAAGATTCTTAACAAGATCAGGGTAGCCATTTGTTTCCTTCTATTTTCACTTGTGTTGGAAGTCATCTCTGTATGCTATAAGAGCCTAAAGCATTTCATGCAATACTAGAAAAACTGAATAACTTAGAATAAATAATGATAGAAAATGTTTACCCACAGATCAACAGTAGTTTTGAACACAAATAGACTTCAATTAACTATTTTATACTTTACAGTCTTAAACGCACTCTTACCTTGAACTAGTAACTTTTGTATGTTACATAGCTATTGACAATTGTTTTTCTAAAATAATTGAATAGAACAACTTTGGCAATTTTTATATAATTTAATAAAAAAACCTCATGAACCTTATATTTATGATTTTCGTTTTGTATTCATGACTCTTTAGCGGCAGCCTTTATTATTCGGATTATTTCAATTCTGTTTTGTAAAATCTGGACAGCTTGCAGAGTCTTCATATCTAATATAATTTTTAAAAACCTGACAGCAATATAATTTCTCTAACTGATGGTATAATTAAATACAATTCTGTCATTATGAACACAATTAAAAAAAATTATAGTCCGCAGTTACGTATAATTCCTGTTTTAAAAGAACTAAATGTTCTAATCATATGGGACACTTCAGCAATTTAATCCAGCGCTGTAAAAAAACCTACTCGAAGCTTAAGCCACTCAAAAACCTCTGACAAAAGTAAAGAACAGTTGCCTAGAAAAGAGCATAATAAGGCTGAATCATTTCCAAAATAACTAGAAGTATTAGTTTCAGGAGGCATCCTGAGGTCTTTTCACCAAATTTTTTAGATGAGATAAAAGAGTACATAGTTAGATGTCTAGATAAGTGTTTTGATTTCCAGGTTTTCTATCCATGAAATGCTGAATAGAGAACAGCTTCTACTGGAATAAGATAGGATTGAGTGGCTCTCATATATGGTGAGGAAGGAATAATTTCTGCAATTTCTTAATGCAGTACTGATTTTGACTTCTTTTTTCTACATTTCTGCCTCATTATAATAAATTTTAAAATATTATAGTGATTAAGGAAAGCACCATTTGGTGCTTATGACTTCCATAACACAGCCCTTATTTAAGAGGGTAGGCATGAATCTATTCATCATTTCTGCCAAAATATCAAAAAACTATAAGGAAAGGGGTTTTTTAAACATTGTTCACTGTTCAGTTTTGTTCCTTTGCTTTTCTTCTTGAATCTTGAAGTTAAGCTGTTTTCACAAACTGAAATATGGCCTATTTTAAAGGGCAATGAATCATCCTGGAACTGGCAAAAGCTCTGTCATCTTTTGGAATGCTCAGTCTACATACAAAGGAAGGAGGCAAGTTTCTACATGTTTTAGTATTTGAGGCAGGAAAAAATTGCATCTTGGTCATGACTACTGAAACTGAAGGAAATCAATATATTCTTTAAGTGCAGTTCAAGTGCACTTCTGTGTTGTAGTGTCACTTCTGCAAAAGAAGTTACCATGTTAAATCAGATTATAAATGGGTTCTGAGCCTTTTTAAGGAGCTCTTATTTCTGAGGGTTAGTCCTTTAAACAAGCTTTTATAACCCTTCATATTTTTCCCCTAGCATGCAAGAAGTATCTCCAGCATTCTTTTCTATCCATGGTATTCAACATAGTCTATTCATTTATCATTTGAAACAAATGCACAGTAGTATCAGATTTACAGTGTTAGCAATGACTGTGCACTAATCCACATACAATCTAAAGAATATTGGTGTATATCAATCCTGTACAAGAACATTTTTGCTTTTTTTTTTTTTTTTTTTAATAATTTTGTATAGATGGACATGAAACTTGGGTTAATATCTGACTTTATTCACTATTTAGCACACACCAGCCAGATGAACCACTTGGTGGGTGTGTGTGTGTGTATCGAAATTATTTTTATTGTAGGAATGGATACAACACACACTGCTCATGTTCTGCTATAACAACTAGGTGAGAAATGACATGATTCTTTTACCACACGTTCCATGTAATAAACCTTAACTTCAAGCAAATGCAAGCTATAAAATTCTATTGATGGGCTTCCCAGATGTTGCCAGTTGTACTGTTTTAATAGATATCTTTCTTTTTTCAATACACTTTTTTTTTACTCTTTGACATATATCTTAAACAGAAATGCCTGTCAAGTAACTAGCAGGGTGCAGATGATAAACCCTGATGTATCCTTTTACTACACCTTAGATGCCATAAACTATACACAGAGATCAAATGATATATACAGCACTTACTATATATAACATTGTAGCAGGGTACTGCTGATGGGTTTTTATAAATAAAGAACTTTAGATATTTTCCAAGTGCAAAGGTCAACAGATTAATATACTGTACTTTCGTATTGTGTAGCTGGCATGTGTTTGCAGCTTGGCTATTACTCTTCTTTAAAGATGTCAAATGATACCACGAGGTTCACAATAAAATACAAGAATATGAGAAACTGGGTCTTCTGGGAAATGGGTTTTCATTTTGAATAATTATTTTTTGTTTTAATAGAAGGAAAAAATGTATTAAAAGACGCTGAAAACAGAAAAATTTAAACCATATAGCGACCTCACACACACAAATTTGGAAGTCTTTTGAATAACTTTCTTTCATACTTTATTTTGTTCAAACCACACGCTAACTGCTAACAAAGGAAATGGAAACCTTACACATTGCTGTATTTCTTTCATAGCAAGACAGAAATCTTTGGCCGTGTTTGATGAAGCAAAGCATTTAGAAAGTGTCATAAATAGAGAATGTCAATTCTGTATACGTGTTCTTACTAAGAAGTGGGAGTTGTAGGTTACAGATTAACTTTTTTGTTTTCTTAACAAACCCCATATATAGGTGAGTTTCCCACGAAAAGAATGCAGTCAAACCTAGTCCTAAACACAATCAACATCTTCATATATTGTTTTAAACAGCTTCATAAATGTTCTGGTTGCTGGGATTGAAGAGCAGAGCAAACCTCACCAAATTTGCTGATGACACTGGGCTGGGTCACGAGGACGTGTCAGAAGAGTGAGCCAATTTACAGAAAGGTCTGAACCAGGCGGAGGAGTGGACAAACCAAGAACTCTGTGATGCTTAAGAAGTAGTCCCAAAACTGGTAACAGGACTTTATTAGGAGACCTATAGTAACTGTGCTTGATGCACATCCAACACTATTGTAAATCCATAATTTTAATGTTCTAAAACATCAATGACTTGTAGTTCCTGCAAACTAATTGCAGCTACAACACTATTGTCATAGCAGTGTTATAGCTACACTACAAAACTCTCTTCTGCCCTGCCCTCTAACCCTCCACATTTCCTTTTCTGCTATTCTTGTTACTTAAATAAGGTCTTTGGGTAATCTATATTGTTTATAACTTTTTCCCCATAAAATTAATTTTAAAATTTCCTGTTCCCATTTTGGGCTTCTCTTTGTCCTCTCACACTTATCTGCATTGAAACAATCGTCTTCAGATCTCAGTCTTCAGGCCTCACAAACTGTATTTGTCTGAGGAAGACATGGAGAAAAACAGTCATCATCATTGGCCAGATGGCAAGTACCTTTAAGTGATAGGTTAATATTACATTGTATAGCTTATAATAACATTTAAAGTGCAATAACTTATGATTATGTGCATATTTTTGGTACAGGAATGCATTTTCACATTATATAATGAAAACATATTTACTATAGTAGTGACCAAAATTATTTGTGTAAATTTGTATCATGTAGTGGAAGAGTATTAGCTAACTGGAAATCACTTACTAAGTAGACTAACAAGAATGACCTACATGTTTCTCTAACTCATGGTTCTCACAAAGTACTCATTGCTGGGCTGAAGAATCCTAAAACTTTTTTTTAGAAAAAAATGTGAGACTCGTGCTGAACGTTATTTTAAAAGAGATCTTTGATAACTCAAAGTAATTTGCTTCCTAAAAATCCCAAAGGAAGTATTTTACCAAGCAAAAACAAAATCTAGATTTTTAAGCCCAAGTGTCTTGACTTAGCCCCAAGATCTGTTATAGTCAAATCATTAACTTTCCATGAATTATTTTTTTTGGGGTTGTAGCAGTATATTACTTTTAAATTGGACATTTAGACTCTTACCAAGCCTCCCAGAGGTGTTGCTAATGTATCTGACATCTGCCCTTATTACTATCAGCTCAACATTGGTGCTTTCTGACTTTAAAGACTTCACTGTACCTTGCACCAGTGCCAACTTAGTATGCTTGTACAACACTCCATCACACTTATCTATGCTCATAAATGTTATAAATTATCTTCAGCTCTACTATACCATATGTGGCTTACACATAACATTTTATAATCTCATTGTGGTGGTTTAATTTTGTTTTCTGCAGCAGTTTAGATTTCAGCAGAAGTATAGAGTTTCAAATATCTAAAAAAAAAAAAATAGAAATGTGAAATAAGAAAAAAACACCACCTTGCAAGTATTTTACAGGTTTTATATCTGACTTTTAAGTCATTTATTCCATGCATAGATGCTGATTCATTCCTTATAAATACTCATTCCTACTTCGTGGCATTATAAAGATATTGAAATATAAACATAGTTACAATAGAGTAAGAATACATATAGTAGGATATGATAGAATAGAATATATATGGCAAGAAACTGGAATAATTATTGAGTGAATCAATCACAATTGAGGGCAGCAAGCCATGTAAGGAAAAAATTTATACGTGATAGGCCAAAGAACCATAACCAAGTCTTATGTAGCATAAAAAAAGGCAACTTTCTTGCCAGTATTAAAACTAATTTGCATGATTTGAAGGCATGATAGTAGTCCTTTTACTCAGTTTGCTGTGATTCAGGGAAGAAAGCTCCTTCTCCTCCCTCTCCACCCCTCCCAGCAGCAGGTATGGAAGATCATTGATACATCAGGCACAGACTTTGTTGTAATTCTTGAGGGATAACTATCAAACTGTTATCATTAGTAAAATAGAAGATTATTTATTCCCATACATTACCATACTAAATAGCTGGTATAGGAAGCGACAAGAGGAGATTTTAACAGTGTCTAGACAATTAATCAAGGTGATCACTTGTACAATTCTAAACTTGCCCAAATTAAAAGCAAATAGCAAATATATCTTGTAGTTTATAGCTTTAATTAAGCATGCAGCTCAGTCTGGAATTTTGTTATTGCTCCAAGTCCCTGAGTACTCTCTTACTCCTGGAGAAATCCACCTACAAGTTTTGCTTACTGACATAATAGCTGACATATGGCTTCTTCCATGGACTACAGCCAGTGCAGGCTATCCCTGTGAAACTGCTTTCAATTTCTCTTGACCTTCCACTGGAGGCTGGAAATTTCATCCTGTAATTATTCCTATCAACATTTTCAAATGTGAGAGACCAAATGATATCTAGGACATGCTTCACTGAACATATGGGTCATCTAACTATACCATCGAGGATTTCAAAGTAGAGTAGGTAAGAACTTTATGCACAGAGCACTTCAAGGAGAACTGAAATCAGTCTGTGGGTTTACAGAATAAGAGATGCCACTGGCAAGAGCCACAGTTAGATTTCCAGTTCCTTTGATTTCAGTGGGATTTGGGATTGTAAAAAGCTTTATATATCTGAGTCAAAATTCTCTTGAGCCCATCTAATGGAGAATATAGAGCTTTTCAATTATGTTGAATCAAAGACTCCTTTGTCCTTTCAAAAAGCGTCACTGTATTTTCCCTGAAACATAGAGTACACAGCATGATGGTTGGTTTTATCTCTTTCTCTGATGCAGTGGACTTTCTCACACACAAGGTAATGTTTTTGGCACAAAAAGGAATCAAACTCTAAGCAGTACACATTGAATCAACAGGACACATATTAATTACACAGTCAGAAGTTATTGCTTCATTTGCAATTCATGATCATGAATGTATTTTACACCACTTGTAATCTAAACTACAACTGCATGATACTACTCTGTATTCACCAAACATTTTTAAACAAACATATATACATAGGAAGCAGTATCTCTACCTTTGTCAGCATTATGGCTTCGTTGCCTAGAGGTTATTTACAACTCTTCCAACAGCATTTTTATTCTGCTCTTTCAACACTTTCATCTCTCCACAGCACCTTCTAGTTTTAAGTTGTGCTTACTAAACCTAGAACTGGAAATTCAAATATGTAACAGTCTTGGGATGACAATCTGGTACCTACAATTGCAACATATACTTGTTTTCATTTGCTACCTCTATTTCAAACGGTAATACCAGATTTTATTGTCTAAACTGCTGCATATGTAGTTGTAAACAAAAATAGAGTGGCAAAACCCCAGACAACTTTCTTATTATCAGCTTAAAAGTCTGTCCCATTATGTACAGTTTTTTGAAGCATGGTGACCTGAGAGATGATAATCTCATACTTGTATTGTAAGAGTCTCTTATTTATAATCCATTGTTGTTTTGCTTTTAACAGGTGAGAGCATGGAAAAATCTGCAACTCTGTAAGAAGTACATGACCATAGAAGTGTGTAGCTGGCATGGCACTACATCTTGGATAACTCAGGGATGTTTTAGTTATTGCTGAGTAGTTGTTACACAGCATCAAGGCCTTCTCTCTTTCTCACATTGTCCCACCAAGCAGGCTGGGAATGCACAAGGAGTTGGGAGGGAACAGAATCTGGACAATTGACCCCAACTGACCCCAGGGATATCCCACACCATATGATGTCATACTCAGCATATAACACAGGGTGGAGGAGGAGGAAGAGGGGATTTTGGAGTTACTGTGTTTCTTCTCACAACTAACCATTACTAATAGGAATTTGCTGATGAATTCCTGATTTTGCTTTGATGATACCTGTAGCTTTTGCTTCATCTCAGCCCATGAGACAGTTTAAACTTTCTTCTACCCTTCTGATTTTCTGCCCCATGCCCCTGTGGGGAAGTGAGTGAGCTGGATGGGGCTGAAAACTGGGGTTAAAAAGCAAGAGAGTACCTTGAAAGCCTTGTTTTTAACAAAAAGAAATAAAAGTCAATTTTAATTTGAGAGAAGAAAAAAATATATAGTTCCAAAAATGTATGACTTTAAAAATCCAGAATACTTCCACATGCTTAACTGGTTTTCATGCTTTTATTCTTCCAGCTTCGTGAAAATTAGCTCTATGAAATTTGGTATTTGCTATGAACCATAGAATACAGCCTTTGAACTAAGTTTATTATTAAATTTCCAGAAATCCTATTTATTCAAATGATTTTACAAGCATAAATGCCTTTAAGTATTTGATTCTACCCTTACTATGCACATGGGTATTTGAGAACTCAGCTTTTAAAGCTTCACATGGAAAGACATCAACACAGCCAACATTATTTTTCCCATCCCAAGAGAGATGTAACGGCATTTTTGCCTCTATGTAGGTCTCATGAGCAACAGTGCAATCAAAATATTTGATTTAAACAGCAAACACCATGTCTCTGATTAATAAGCATAGAATTGCATTGATAAGGTCAAAACAAAATAAAACCTACCCAATTTGTTAAAACCATGACAGGTAGATACTACAGCCTGAAATTTCATGAGATGCCCCATGAGAAGTTCCAGTTTCATTGCTTGAGTGGACCTGATCCAAGTCAGCAGGGGAGAAATTCATCTCCCCTAACCACAGGCATCTTGCCTCTAGATGTTGAGTATAACTGAGTTATTCTCCTTAGACTGCCATTCTGCTCACCAGAACTATACAGGCACCACAGCCTCTGATTCACCTATTTTGGGTGTCTTTTTCAGAATGAGATTAAATCCTCATTTTTGTTCGTACTACATAAAAGAGAATATATACAGCTAGCAAAGATATATGTTTAAGCAGCAGACTACTTTTACTCACATAATTCCTAAATATTTTCACTGCATACAGTTTTGACTTTGGTACTATTAAACTCCTTTCAGTTAACTTTTAGACATTACCATAACAGATATGATTATATGACATAAGTACCATATGGCAAAACAGTTCTCTAAAAACAGGCATAAGGAAAATGGGAACATTTTAGGAGACACAGCTATAACATATCCTTGTTGGCGAGGGACTCTGGGGCAACAGAAGATGTGAATTTCAGGGTTATGAACAGTAGGGGGGAAAACTGTAAAAGGAAAGAGACAGAACCAAGAAAAGAGATGACTGTGTCTTTACAAACCTCACCCCACAGAAAGGGACAAGGCTTTCTTATTTCTTAGTTAATTTCTATTTGGATTGGTATCTAGAAAACGGAATAACAATTTGTCATGAATTTTATAAATAGGCAGAATACAAATAAACACATTCGTTTAAGTCCAGAAATGTTCTCTCTCTTTCAGAGTGACAAAATTACTGACAAAAAGATGACAAAATATACGTCCACAATCTAGTTAGGTTGAAGAGCTGTGTTAGGCACCCTTTTCTCCTGCACAATGAAACTTGCTTCCTTTCTAAGATTCACTTAAATCACAGGTATAAATGCACAGGATAGTGCCAGACAGGATCTGTGTCACTGCAAAGCTCTTCCAGAGAGTGTAGAAATGCAAGATACAAGAGAGCCATCAAGGCACCTCCTCTACACAAAAGAGAGGGTGGCCTTATGAATAGTAAATTGTAAATCATTTATTTCTAATGTCAACTTAATGACGTAAATGTTTTATTTTACTGCAAGAAATACAACTCAGTGTAATTCTGTGACCTGCTATGAAACAAAACCTAATCTTTTTTAAAGATGTAAGCATTTTCAGTGAGATCTTGGGACTTGAAGAGGGTTAAATATGAAAAATGAACTGACATCAGCAAGTGGTTTTATTCATTTGAAATTAATGTTAAGCTTCACTTAACTGATAATATTAAAAGAGCTCATGTCATAGTAGGACACTTAGTTTCTGTGAACATAATGAAGTGTTCTTATCTTTGAAGTACATCAAAGTTTTCTGATTGAGAACAGAAGTTTTTCAGCCCTTTCGTCTACTATGGAGGCATAGAAATTTGAGGCAGAATATAACATGATCTTGTGTGGATGTTCAGGGTGAATTGACAGATTGGTAATTGGTGAAGATGGAACAAACCTTCATGTTCAAAAACTTGCATCAATAAGCAAAAATGTTTGATGTATCATCTGGTTGATATGAGCTGAAAATGGTTTCAATTTAAGTGGCTCCCCTGAATGCTCAGTCAGTTTGCACTTAAGATACATGAGGGAATTTTCTCAGAACTGATGAATGTGAAATATTCATAGTGGGGCAAAAGCAAAACCACAATAGCCTTTGCCCTCATTTGGATTGCTTTCTGCTTCTTTGCCCAGTGACATCTGCAATCATAAAATGAGCCATTATTTCTCTCCCTGGATCCAATTCCTGAAAGCAGAGTTCCAGCTCTCAGGCAGTATAATTTTCATTAAACTGTCACCTTTTGGGCAGACTGACCCTGAAGACATCAACAGGTCTTTTGATCAGCTTCTCCTGGCATCTTCACCCCAGTCCACAGGCCCAGAGACCTCCCCAGCCTGGCCCATCCCGTCACTGTCCCTTCTGGAGAAAGGGGGAGAAGCTGGGGGATATCACCCTGCAGTTGTTCCTGTGGGGCCAACTCCAGCACTGAGGCATCCCTCCTCACACCCACCTACTCCTTTGCCCTGGATGAGGAGGTATACTCATCTTCTCTCCTGCCAAGTGGGATCCTCATGCTCCGTTTCCCTCTGGAAAGGGATAATCCAGAGACTGAGGATAAGCTAAGGATCCTCTCGGGGTCGTTTTCCCCACCACAGTCCTCCAGTGACAGTGTTGCCTTGTGTGAGCAGTGGCCTGGCTGTGCCACCACCCTAGCCATGCCTGCTGCTGAGACACCTCCTGAATGGGGCATCTCTCCTCCACCTGTGGGGTAATTATGTCGAGAAAGACACAACTGGCACCATCACCAGGCCTTTAGTAAAAACTTTTCATGCCTTCTTTCCAGGGAATTCTTTCAGGCAGCTCTGACTCCTTTCCTCATAGCTGCTTCACACAGCACTTTCTCCTTTCCTTACAGGCAGCTCCACACAACACTGACTCTTCTCCCCAAGTTTCCTTCTTTTTTCTGCATGACTAGCTAACCCCAAGCTGTCCCTTACCCGGCCACCAGCCCTGTCTGTCCCTCACACAGCATCTTCTTACCTTATCTGTCCCTTGCACAACCTCATATCTCTTCCTCCTCACAACACAGCCAGGAGACTCTATCCCAAATTGCAGCAGACTCTAGGTCTCCAACTCATGGCCAGCTAGCCCACTGTTTATAACACCCATCCTCACTGGACAAGCAAGGCTGTTTTTACTCCTCATTAATCAGCACAGCTGTAATTCATTGGGAAATATTGCCTTCTGCACTAACTTTACAAACTATTCTCCTATACCTACAAACTATCCTACTACACACCCGAGGATTGTATCCTAGGAATGTAATTATTTGATGGCCACATCAAATATGATGATCCCTGGTTCTACCATGTCCTCACCTAATCACCACAGCCCTGAGATCTGTAGCTGAGTGCAGCCCCATAAGATGCAGCCCTGACCTGCACAGACCCCAAAGCCATGCCTGTGCCCTTAGCCCAGGAAAACAAGCCTTGCCTAACCAGTGCACCTATAGGAGCACAGCAATATGGGTCATGGATTTAGGAGAGGGGAAGAAACCCTGCTGCTCACTACCTGCATAACTGCCCATTTCCCTGATCCCAGGAGAGAAGGTTTCCTTCAGGCACATCTATGCCTTGACACATCCTAAGTTACTGCTCTTGAGAAGTACCTCAACAACAGTCTAGTGCTGAGGCTGATCTGTCTCTTTACCTCTCTGCTGGACCCCATATATTTTATCAAGAAGAAGTATGGGGATTTTAGCCTGGGAGAAGATTACAGATGTGTCAGTGAGGATCCAGTATCCCTTGCCTCTCCCCCCTGAGGTCTCTGAATGTGTTCAGAGGCTTGGCCAAACTAACCAAGCTGAAGCTCTGAAGACATTACAATTTGTTTCAAATCTGTGAAGGGAATGAGCAAAACCCTGCTTTCTGCCCCAAACATGGACACTGCAAACATCCTGGCATGCTACTTGGTCTCCTCAAAGCTCCATCCACTGTCCAGCACTTACTGATTTCACCTCAGAGCAGCCTTGCAGAGAAATACAATGACCCAGTGACTGTGGACCTGCTTTCTAAGGAAGCTCATCCCTCTCAGGAAGCACTCATGGCTCCACAGACTCCTTACCTTGTCCTGCCCCATGATTCCTGCTGCTAGGGCCTCACAGACAGCACCACCTTGTTCACAGGCAGAAACTGGAAGGTGCTCATGGGGAGTAACATCTAAACCCAGCACCTGTGAGCTGTGAGGACACACCTTGCTGGCAGCAGAATTTGTTGGCAGGGCCTTGAGGGCAGCACCAGGATTAACTGTCCCTGCCAAATCTGCCAGGGCTCCCCTACCCTGCCCACAGCCCCTCATCTCATCTCATCTCATCTCATCTCATCTCATCTCATCTCATCTCATCTCAGGGCAGGATTGTTCTCTTTTAACAGGTCTAACTAGCTGATATTGTCAGTAGACAAAACAAACACATAGGATGAGCAGAAATGCCTGGAATTTTAATGCTAATTTCCAGGATTTTATTTAATACATATTTTCTTCTAAGCTCCTTTTATGCTAGGAAATACTATTCACTGCTATAATACTATGCTGCAAACAGTAATATTAAAGCCTTTGTAAAAAAGTGTTATCTGCAATATACTCAGTGCTAGGTAGTAGCTAATAAAAAAAAATTAGTTCTCAATTTGCCATAACAGAAAATACTGGCAATGAAGTAGAAACCACAGAGAATGTCACTCGTTTATTGAATTACCCTTTTCAATACAAATGTTAAGCTGTTTTTGCAAGATGTAATATCTTTATGTCCTTCATCTATAGAACTTCTAATTGTTTGCAGTTGAGGCTGTCTTAAAATGGTTAGTAGTAAAGTGCCTACTTCATCACTACTAAACTCAGCACACAAGCTGCTCTCAACTTTATGAGATCCTTTTATTTCCTGCAATATTTGGGGTGGAAGAAGGAGAGAGAGGAAGCTAGAGGGATGTTCAACAGAGGTCTTTGGTTGCTGGCAAAGAAATGCGTTATGATCTAGACTGTGCCTTCTCAATATTTTCATCCTGGGCCAGTTCAGAGGATCATTGCTTCCCTGCAGAGAAAGGTACAGGGAGAGATTGTAGAAATTGCCTGCAGGCACTTTAGGAGTCACAGTCTCTTGTACAGGACGTAACTGTCTTATTTTTCTGAACAAAAAATGAGGTGAATCCTATCCATATCCAATCAGGTGGATTCAGTTCTCAATAGTGCCCTCTCTACTGGAAATTGCCTAATTATAGTTCCCGAAGACAAAATAGTGTTGTGCAAGTCTCAACACCAGAGCAACCGAAATAGGATTAGAAAAATTGAAAAGGGGTCTAATATAGTTCAGGCACATGCAAAAACTTGAGACTCACTTTGTGCTCTGCAGAAACCTTGTGCTAACTTAGGGAAGGGCAAGAATAAGGAAGAGAAAAACTGGCTTAGTGGTTTCAGCAGATTGTATCAAATTCTCATTAAATTTCAATGATTTAATCTAATTCCATGGCACCTCTCCTTTGTATTGTCACAGATTAAGCACATGCTTTCCTAACAGGGCTGAGCAACCCTGCAGGCAGATGAACAGCAGTGAACAGGACCACAAAGGAAGGTGAATGCTACCTGAGACACATATTTTTTTGTGAGATGAAGAGGCAGTATTTAAAGAAAGACCACTCTTCAGTCTTCCTGTTGCCTGGCAGTTGTTTTTCCAGCTGGGCAGCCCTTTTAAGGTAACAGCTATAAGGTACTCGGTCCTACTTCTCAGGCTACCACAAATCACACCAACTTCCTTCCTTTCAAATTAGACATTTTGTGAACTACTATGATGTTATTACAGACTGAAAGGTTTTCTATTGTGGCAAAGCTTCCTATAAAAATTATCTTCTAAACAACAAATTTAATGCAACAAGTTTCATTGCCTTTCCCAAAAGGAAAAAAATACAGTAACAAGCTGTATGTCAGCACTCAGGGCAAGTGCAAGTTTGCTGAAGGTACAGAATATTCCGATTTCTTTAACATTCAAAAGCAGGGAAATACTCCACTTTATTTTTTTTATGCAGGAACTTACAGTTAAGCGAGCCACCTCAAAGCTCTCCAAAACCAAATAATCCAGGGATTTGCACTCTCTGCATCTGCTGTGGTTAAAATACTTGTAGTATATTGCTGCCATAACAACAAACGTGTCTATCCTGATTTCTCTCTTGAGAGCATGGAGAAGAAAAAACATTAAGTTACTCTAGCTGTAGGATGACAAGTGTCACAGGAAGGGTGAAAAATTTATCTATTGTTTAGAATCATAGATTTATTCTGAAGAAGAATCTACATTTATTTCATAAATTGTTCACAAGCAGTTGCAGTTAGTGCCCTAAGAGTATATTAAGTTCCAAGCAATGTGAGGGAAAAATTAGAACTGTCTTCTTAATAGTTTGTTTTGATATATTTTTACTCACCAGAGTGATTTGAGGGATTTTGATAGGAACAAATGGAAGACTGGCAAAGTTTTTCCTGACTTTTCATAGAAAAACTGCAATACAGCTGGAAAATATTAATACAAATTTGAAACAATAGTTTAAAATGTTCCATTTGTAGATTAACATATCTGTGCTTCAGATTCTGTAAATGGAAGTCAAAGTACAGGAGGGAATAAAAAAATAGAGGTGAGAAAGATATTTGTTTTATTTGAAATAAATGGTTTTTGTCTTTGTCTTGAAAGATGGTGTGTATACTGAAAGTTTTTTAAGATCTTTATTATTATTTTATATGTTTTATTTCTGAAAGTCTAACTTCTGATTATAAGCAGTACTGTGGGAAGGGTTTCCTCTGTGGTGTGGAATTTCATTTTATCCAATCAACTTCTCAAATGCTACTTTTTGCAGAAGATGCAGAAATATCACAATGGGATGTTGGTTCAGTTGTAACCCAGGGAAAAAGTACAGCCTACTGGATAATCACCTGAGGCTTTCAAAACACTTTGATGACACATCAAGAATTCCTAAGAATTCCTAGGAAGTCTAAGCCAGCTGAGAACTGTATTGGTCTAGATAGGCACTATATAGCTTGAGAAACCCACTGTGAGCCAGACAAATATCATTAGAATTGTGTATTACTCATACATAGTAGGTTTAGAAGTAAAATATTTCCCAAATGCAGCACAAGTACCTACTAGCTGTTGGTTGATCCTTTCTCACTGCTGTGTTTCTTGTATACTTGGCAAAACAGAGATTCCTAGCAAAGATTTTATGTTTTGCAGTGTCACAGAGCGACAATTTACTTGACTTGACCTTAAAAATAATTCCTCTTCAATGCTTATTCTTGAAGAATATAATTGTGATTCCCTGCATAGAAAGTTGGGATTTCAGTGAGAAATTTGGCAGCTACTAACAGTCCACTGAAAGCCAGGAGCATCTGTAGTGGAAGATTCTATCGTTTTCCCCTCTTGTGGTATTCACATTCTCTTCTGGCAGCTACTCCAGATCTCCCTCTGGATTATCCCAGTCCCCACCCAGCCACTCTCACCCCCCTGCAGGGCTGTGGTGGACAGATTCTGAAAGGCTAAAGTGACAAGAAGACACATTATGGTCAAAATAAAGGCAATTTAACAGGAAAATCTAAAACATCACATGAGAAAAGTTTACTCCATCTCAAGCAGACAGTTTCAGTGTTTAGGAAAGCTACTTTGAGCTTAAGGGTAAAGTCAGGACTGGGTAGATTCCCCAAGGCTACAGAAAATGGAAGAGTTTTCTTGGAAGCATAGAACAATAGAGGTGGGAAGTGAGATTGGGAGGTCACCTGGCCCAAGGTGCTGTGCCAGCCAGGGCTTCTCTGCAAATACTGCTGTAGTTTTATGAGAAGATAAAAAATTATGAAAATAATTTTTAATATCACAGATAGAACAGTTTGTTTATCAGTGTAAGGAATCCCAACCCCAGAAACTTCTGGTTCTTTCAACATTTATGCAATCACACTACTAAAACAAAAAAAATTAGTACTGTATCTCAGAACTTCTTGATAAAGCTTTCTTAAAATTCCGTTCTCCTTGCTACTTTAAAGGATTTGAAGCCCTCTTCTCCTCATAAATGACAACTAATCCAAATTGTTCTGGTATCGGTCTGAGAATTAAATGAGGCAGAAGTATTTAGAATTTTCATTTCTAATTCTGATGGCCTAGTTTTCTTTCACAAATTCACTTTCTGTTTAGTATCATATGATTTTCATTTTCTCGTTGTATAATTTCACAAGCCAAAATATACCACATGTCAGTTTGTTTCTTAATTGAAGCTGGTAGAGAAAACTTTTAATTGTACTTTTCTACATCTTTAAATTCAAGCTGAATTTTTCTAAGGTCGTACTTCTTTGATCAGCTACAAATAATTAAAAAATTACTAATATGTCTACTGAATGACTAAAACCCATCTTTCTTGGTTTTTCTAAATACAATAGTGTATTTTAAACTCTCCAAAATGTTTCTTAGCCAATGAACCAATGTGTTACAGCACTTCTAGAGTGATAAAAATACTTGCAAAATACCCACCAGAAGAAAAATAAATCTACAGATTTTAATTCATGTATGAATTAATTAAATCATAGATCATTCCTACTGCTGCTCAATGTGAGATGTGCATAAGATCATATCTGGTCAAAATCATAATTCCCTATAATTTAGTTACTTACAAAATTACTATAAAATCCTTTTCATTTTAGATTATATTGTCAGCAATGTAATTATATTTGGGCTATTTAGGTTTACCTGGACTTTTAAACATCTGATAACTTTATGTCACATTAAGAATTCAGCAACTCAAGCTGGAAAGGTCCTGGACCACTTAATGCATCTTGTAGTTGGAATATTTAAATAAGAGGATACAATTTCTTCCACTTCTAGATCAACATGCTTAACATGTTTGTTGTTTAACCCATTCAGAAAGACTTTAGTGAAGGCCCCGGTTTATAAATGCCAGCTGGCATGATTTGCAATGAATTGTATGGGAGAATAATTTATCCATATAACCTTCCAAAGCTAGGCATTGTGTGTGTCTATAGTCCTGGGGCAGTAATATGTTTTCTCCACCTACGAACAGATTCTCCTGTATGTTTAATAATAAAAGGAAGTTAGACAAAAGTTGGGAATTTCTAAATTTCAGTAATGTTTCAAGTCATATTAATCACTTTGGCTTTGTTTGCTAAAGGTTGGGAGATTTGTTTCAGAATGTTAAAGTCTGTAATTTTTTTCCTTTCAAATTCAGAGTCCAGGAGATATTTGCAGTAGAGTATGATTGTATTTTGATGGGCTCCTATAGCAGCTTCACTATTTTCAAATGTCCACATTTAATACCCTTTACACAAATGAAAGTTCAGACTAAGACTTCAGATAATACAATTTAGTTTCTAGAATTTTACTAAGGATGTAAGGATTTCGTTTTCTCCATGGCAAATAGAACAGTAGATCCCAACAATTTTTTTCTCCTGGGTTTTGATATTCTAACATTTCTAGAAAACAAAAGATGCTTTCAATCTTGGCAAAATATGAATTTATGTTTCAAAAAAGTAGGCACATATTAACCCATGGGAAAAGAGAATGGTAGTGGCATTCCTCCCAAAACCACCATACAATATTTATCTGTTCAGAAGGAATGAAATATAATAATATAAAGCATTTATTAACATTGAAAGAAGTTATTTTTGAGGTGGTAGGGAAATCTTGTTGCAGATGCAAGCCTGATGCTAATGAATCAATTTGTAAATGTGCAGTTCAAATTAATGCAGAAATAAAATTAAATGTACAGACCCATTACCTTTACAAGAGTAGACATGAGTGTAGAAAGGATGGAAAAGAGCTGCAGCTGGAGTCAGTAAAATACTCAACCCACGTGTGGTTGAAACTTCTTTGAGCTTTCAAAGGACTCAACAATAAAGGCTCCCCACTGGGATCCCTGATGAAATTCACACAACTGATATTTCCAAGAGGAAGAAGCACTACATACTTAGTACAGATCCTAAGTGTCTGTGCCTGTGATGACATATAGTTGCCTAGACTAAGCCTGCTTCATCACTTACTGGAGAAAGTTTAAATTCTGAATTCAACTACAAAATTAAAATTATTTTGTCTGTGATGCAGTATTTCATATCTCTCTCACTCTTTTTACCCTTTTTGCATGTTCTTCCAGTTTCTTTTGCAACCTCCATGATTCTATGGTGGAAGACATTAGGTTAGTTATTTATTAGTTTTGGCTGGAGGTATCTAAAATCCTCTAACAGAACTTCTTCATTTGCAATAGTTTTAAATAAAAGCAATAATTCAATTTCAACCCAGGTGACACATTTAACATACCATCTCTGCTTTACCATTTCACAGCTTTGCCAAGCACTGCTCTTGCACGGTTACTCTGCTTGTCCTCCCTAGATTACCATGACACTGACAGTGCAAAGGAGGAAAGTGTAAGGAGTGCACATGTATGCAAGTATGACTATTTTTTCTATTTAAAGGATAAAGAGACAAGGACAAGGAACTGGGGAAAAAATAGTCTTATGGACTAGAAATAACAGAAGACAGCAGAAGAAAAGAGAAAAGTGACAAAGAGACAAAAAGAAGATAAACAGTCTTTCTGTCTTCTCATCATGCATGAGGCATAATAAGTTACAGATGAGAGGAGTGGAAATAATTGTTTTAAGAAAACATTTAAAATCACTGTGGAAAAATAAAACTAGCAAAAATTTTTAGCTTTCTCTATTAGGATATCTTAGACTTATGACCCTGGGACAATCTCAGGTTGGCTTGATCTGGTTATAAATGAAAAAAAGGTCCAGTGGGGCCTTTATGTATTCAGAGAGGATATAATACATTTTGCTTTATATTAGTTTGCATTGCTATGCTGGCTGTGCATTTCAAAATTAGATTTGCTGAAAGAAAACATGATAGCATTTCAAGAATGCAATCTAAAGTGAAAAGACAACAGAACAATAGCTAAATTTAGTTTTATATTGTTTACTGAAATGTCTTTGAGTCTCTTAAGTGTCATCTTGTACACAGTATGGAAAACTTTTCTATTATTTTCTGCATCATATTGTTACCTCTAATATTTTCTGTTGACTCTAGAGAGATGTAGGTAAACCCCTGTGCTGACTCAATTACACCAAATAATGGATAGAGATCTAGCAGATGCCAAAGGCAGGTAAAAAACATCAGGTTGGTCAAAATTATGCAGGCTAGTGCCTCTTTCAGTACAGAAGGGAATACCTGAAGTTGGAAGATGCCTCAGAATATTTTTGTTTGAAGCAGGGATAGTTCTGGGTTCAGACCAGGCTGCTCAGAGCTTTGTCTATTTGAGCCTTTCTCCTCAACTCCAATGAATCTTCAGCTTTCCTGACACCACTTCTATGTTCCTGGGAAATATTTATAGATTCCTTCTGTGCAGCCTGTTCCTGCTTCCAGCCCATATGCTGCCTCTCTGCATCAAAGCTCTAGCTATACCAGCCAAGCTAGTCTCCTGATATGGGTTGAGAAGAGATGATTAAAACTAATTTCCTTATAGTACTTATGAAAAAATAGGGTTTTCACAGAAGAGAGAAGGGAAAAAATACAAGAAAACACATAACCAAAACAATAAATCAGCAAAAAACAACCCAGGCAAATAAATGTCATTACTGACTGAAATTATCTTGTTTCTATATAATGCTAATACAAACTACGTTTTGGTCACAGAATTCCCTGCTTTCTTGGGATTCAAATCTGATAAAATAGCCTATTCTTCTGCATGGTTTAATTTTAGACCTTCAATGAGATCCTTGGTCATCTCAATAAAACATTACCCAAGTCCACATTGCTATAAATAAAATTAGGCCCATGTTGCTCCAAATTAATCCCTCTGAAGCACAAATGAGGGTGCTCTGTCAATAAAGAGCTCAAAGTAGGACAGATAACTAGGTCAAGCTATAAATATCATACTTTTCTTCCCAAGCACAAAGACAGACCATCTTTGCAGTAGGACAATACTATCCTTAAAGGCCTCCCATCTCTCCCAAACTCCTTAGCCTCTGAGACATGATGTCTATCTGAATGTCATCAATCATTTTTTGTGAAAAAGCCAAAATCTGTTTTCCTGAAATGCAGAGTCTGCACCCTGTTACTCTCCTTCTTCACACACCTCAGGACCATCAACTTTGCTTAACATCACTGCAACCAAGGCTACTGGGCAAAGTGCTCCAGATGTGGTCTCACTAGGGCTGAGTAGAGGGCATGATCATCTCAAGTTTATTAAAATTAATTACTTGAACTAATATATTAAAATTAGTTTGCTGTATTTTTCAGCCAGTAAAAGTTATCCATTACAGAGCTTCAAATGGGTTATTTATCAACTATCACTGTAAAGAAAGCAATAAAATATCCTACAGTTTAGAGAAAGAGTGACAAAGCGAAATCTTGAATTTTAGACAGCTGATTGTGCCCATATGTCCTTCAGGCTGCTCAAAAATTATCAAACCAAACAAAAAATACATCTTAGATTTTAATTATAGATAATTTAGATGACCACTGCAAGCTATCTAGTCAGATAAAAGAAAGAATAAGATTCTCACAGGGCCTTCTCTTGCCCAAGCTGAACAATCCCAAAGGCCTTCAATGTTTCATCATATGACAAAACAAAAATTAGAAACTACAAACTAAGGTACACTATGCATTTAATTGCCTTTCTGCATATTGTGGCATGAATGGTTGAACTTGTTGCCATTCTGAAGTTATAACTCTAGTTATAATTAACCCAACTTTGATCCTGGAAGCACCTGTTGAGAAGTTGAATATTTTTTATTAGATATCTTGATTCTATGTCTTTCATAGACTCACCTTTTACCAACCATATGAAATTAAACAAGAGACAGTGCTGTATTCTGCATTTGGGGTGGAACAACCCTGGATGTACAGACAGACTGGGGAATGAGATGCAGGAAAGTAGTGCCAGGAAAGGGACCTGGGGGTCCTGGTCAATGGCAAGTTGAACATGAGCCAGCAGAGCCCTGGCAGCCAGGAGGGCCAACCCTGTCCTGGGGGCATCAGGCACAGCATGGCCAGCCAGGCAAGGGAGGGATTGTCCTGCTCTGCTCTGAGCTGGGACAGCCTCACCTCCAGTGCTGGGGGCAGTTCTGGGTAAAAATGGTATTAAAGTACTGTAGCATGTCCAAGGGAGGACATGAAGGTGTGAAGGGCCTTGAGGGGAAGCCATATGAGAAGTGGCTGAGGTCACTTGGTTTGTTCATCCTGGAGAAGAGGAGACTGAAGGGAAACCTCATTGCAGCTACAGCTTCCTCATGAGGGAAAGAGGAGGAGCAGGCACTGATCTCTGCTCTCTGGTGATCAGTGACAGAACCCAAAGGAATGGCCTTAAGTTTTGTCATGGGAGGTTTAGGTTGGACAATTTAGAAAAAGGTTCTTCACCCAGAGGGTGGTTGGGCACTGGAACAGGCTCCCCAGAGCAGTGGTCACAGCACCAAGCCTGACACAGTTCAAGAGGCATTTGGACAATACTATTGGGCACATGGTGTGACTCTTGGGGATAGTCATGTGCAAGGCTGAGAGCTGGACTCATGATCTTTGTGGCTTCTTTCTAACTCTGTAATTCTGTGATTCCCTGCTTTAAGGTAGAAATTAATTCTATGTTACAATGAATATAAAATACCCAATATTTTTAGCTGTAATTTCTGAAGTTTAAGATATTGTAATACTGCTTTTAATTTCAATTAATGAAGATTAGTATTTAAATTATAATATATCTTTATTTTTTCCTTCATAGAAACTTCTTACATTTTCAGTTGCATACACTTCTACTTGCCTCCTGTTATGTTAAACTAATGTTATTTCAAATTGTTTTACAAAATATCATTCTTGGCTATATCTGCAGTGATGCTGACATGACCAAGGATAACTTCTGCCTCTGGAAGACTCTGACCTAAAATACTCAGTAAAAGTATTCATGTCTGACACTTTGGGGGTGGGGGGGGACTGGGTGATAAACAAATGTATGTATAGTTGACCCAATTAGTTAATTAACAAACAGACACTAAGTTTTATTGGTTGGAACTGTATTTTCCTTATACTGTTTTGTTTCCAGTCTACTTGCACTTATGGTGAGATATTAATCTGACCACCCAGATGCAGACAGCTTCTGTACAAGAAGAATGATTGTCCAGAAAAATAACTAGCAAAGTTTCCTGAAATGTATTGTTTGTTCCTGGAGACAGAGAGGAAAGTTTTTCAAAAAATGGATAAAGATTGCTATCAAGAGAAAACTAAAAAGGGAAAACTAAATGCTTTATATTCACGCTGTTTTAGAGGAAGACAAAAAAGACAAAAAAGAAAGATATTATTTGTTCAGCTGGAAATAAGCTACTGCTATATAGACAAATAATATACTTACTCTGCTTCTTTTTCTTCTATTTTAATTTCTTCTGTTTGCACTATAATGTTCAAATCCAACAGGTCAGCATGTTCATAAGGATTCAATCTAGTTCTCTGTGCACCAGGGAATTTACTTGCATGTTCTTTGAACTGAGATTAATAGCTTAGCTAACCCCTTCTGATCCTGCCATTTTGAAATGCTTTTAGGAATATCCAGTTGAACATATTTCCCTATAGAAGCCTCCTCCACCTTCTACTTCTTGGTGACTTTCACTGTTATTTTTTCATGACTGAAAGGGTATGGATCCTACTCAGTTCAGATTTCACTGCAGTTGACTTCCATAATAAAAGGAGAAAGTGTGTGATTTTTTATTTACAGATAAGACTGAATTGCTTCCTGGGTGAATGAACTTTTAATGGGAAAAAAATCTAAAATCTTAAGAAATAAACATATTTATAGTAATATAATATGTATTTAAACTGTCTTGTATTGACATTAGGTTTCTTGCACAGTACAACTTCTCTAGAAGGAAATATTCCCTTGTAGAGCTCACCACTTTAACAGAAGGCTGCTGAAATGCCACTCCAAGCACCTGAGTGCTGAGCGAGCCTCGGGTGCACATGCACAGTACATGGGTAGGATGGCAGAAGCCAGTTACTTGAGGAAATGCAGCAATTCTCTGCTTGATGTAAGAAATCAACTGAGGCTTTTTGCTTCTAGATGAACAAATATATAATTATGATGTCTTGTGGAGTTGCTTGGAAGAAATATATTCTGAAATATCTTTTAAATTGGGAGGTAAATTCTTGTGTTCTTTCTGGCACCTGAGCATACAAAGAGAATCCTCAGAAAATCATAGCCTGCACTTAACTCTGTGTCAGTAGAAGACAAAGGCAGTTTTACAGTTAATCCCAGTAGGAAGAGAGAGAAGGAAATGTCAAATGCAGTTTTGAAGCACCACTCCCTCCTTTAATATGGGTGGATCAAAATAAGAACAGAAATTTGCACAATTCCGACACATTATATAGGAATTCCATTTCATCCTGCTGCAAACCCAGTTGCAAGGTATCTTTTCCCCAGACAGCAGATGTTTCCCAAAGTAACAAGTCTGGAACATCTCTAAGTGTGATCCACAGGCTCCAAATGTCAACAACTGTGCATGCCATCTTACAATGTACTGTTGAATATTTTGAGCTAAATGCAAAGCTTGGACTTTTGGGTGCATAATGCTGGAAGAAAGAGCTACATTTTGATAGCACAACTGCAATCAGATGTCGTTAAGGAGAAATAAAGCAGCATCCTAGGGGAACAGTGAGGCACAGTGTAGAACAGCCATGTTGATAGAAATGCCAGTGCCTTACTCAGTATATTTCCACATAACATAATTCACACAGGCACTAATTCCAAGGCTTAGTGCTTCAAGATGAAAAAAAAAATAAAATTAGATAGGCTTCTTATTCTTGCTGCCAGATACAAAGAGGGGAGCTCACTGCCAGTGTGGGTCACTGAAGTGAACAGTAACATTCATTACCAAGAAAAATGAGTGACAGTTATGATGGACAGTTATGACTTTTTTTTTTAATGAGGTCACGTTATTTAGAATTTCACCTTTTGCCATAGGCATATTTTTTCCATATTATAGGAATAGATAAGTATTATTTTTAAAGTGTCATTCCTTACAGTTTTTTTCCTAAGGTCCAGAAAATATCAGGGTTCTGCTGAACTACCATAACCTCTTATAATTTTCAATCTGTACTTCAAAATATGTACTTCATAATAACAGCTGCCAGTCTGAAGGCTGCTTCTTCAGCTGAAAGAAACTGGTATGGCCTTCTCATTGCAATAGAGAAATGGGAAAATACACAAAAAACTCTCTTCACACTCACTCTTGAACATGTAGCAAATGTACAGTTTATCAAGTAATTACAGGTTTGCTCCCCAAACTGTTAAGAAACACTCCTGGACCTGGGAAAGCAGTGAAGTCAAGAATGGTCACAATTGTGGAGAAAGGCTCATGTGACCTAATGCAAGGAAGAGGCTCCCAGGGTAATCAAATCAGTCACATTGGTGCAAAACACCACCTTGAAGCAGTTACTGTGCAATGGGGTAACATTTACTTTTGTTGTTTGCACACAGTATCTTTGGAGCAGCTTTTCCTTTTCTGCTGGGATGAAAATGTCTTTTGCCCAGAAGGTTTCACAGATTGAAATCAAACAATACCATATTTCAACGCTCAGAAAATTCTATCTTCAGGAAATTACTAGAATATAAGAGGGTTAGAGATTTTCAGAGAGCCCTGAGCAACTCTGCTGAAATTTCAAAATACTCACCAAACTGATGAAGAAGCCCATATCCAAGTGTGGAGAACAGGACAGACATAAGTAAATAAATAGCACAAAGAAAGTACGAACTTTCAAGAAAAATACCCAAATCCCAATACAGTCAGAATATTGTTATAGAGCTGGGGAGACAAACTAAACGCAGAATGGAATTATGCTAGTCAGACTATACACAGGATAATTGGTAATTGACAGAAAAATATGACCATCCCTTCCCCAATCCACCCATCTTCAAATTTCCTAAGAAAGAAACACCTGATTCCTGTGTCAATTTTATTAGGTAAATTCAGAGATCACTGACTGCAAAGCTCAGGGTGAAAAAAAAGTAATCTCTTGATTTCCAGATATCTGGAAATTCATGTAATAGAGGGAGAGGGACTATGTCTGTGACACAAGGCCTGCAACACCACACATTTATTACTTGTTTCAAGGATACAATGTGCCTGGCTACAACATCCTGAGATAGTAGGGGGAGCACAGGTCAGTCATTCAGCAGGATAGTGTTTGAGACAAATTCCTGCGGAAGACAATACGGCTAGCTAATGTCCAGATCACTACTGCCAGTGGAATAACATATTGCTGCAGTTGAACAGGAATGTTTTGAAACAGAACTTGAGAAGTTATGTGCAAAAAGTCCATCTGGTACACTTGAGGGAGAGGAAGAAATCTTTCAAACACAATGTGACCATAGGCCACAAGAGAGAGATTTTTGAGAGCTGCTGCTACTTGCCCCCAAATGGCTTCAGCATATGCTTTGCAGCTCCATTGCTAGCAATTTGTTGTGTGTCAGAAAAATGATTCTAGAATTCACAACACATTTTCCTCAGAATTGCCTTAGAGCATGGAAATACATCTGAATGAGAGCTGGATAGACAGAGAGCAGAGAAAGGCATAGGAAGCATAAACCAGAGCCGTTATGTGTGGCTGCAGGCTTCCATTTGGACTTTCAAGACTGTGCTGCTGCATCATCAGAAAGTCAACAAACAAATCAAATTCCACAGTATGCTGTATATTAGTTGCATTTCTATTCTGCTTGGAAAACATGGATAGTTATGTCTTACAGGAATGGGAGACTTTACTACCACTTCTGAATGACAATAAGGACAGAACACTGAAACACTTCAGCACACCAAGAAAAATGTTAAAAATGCTATCCTGTTTTTTATCTGCTATTGCCAAGTCAAGGATAGCTTTTCTAACTGTGATGAGAAATTTCAATATGGGACAAGAATATGGGACACTTAAGGCAACAGTAAAGGCATTGTCTTTGTGACAAAAACATAAAGCTAAATCAAGTAATTTATGCTGTTTCATGTAGTAGGGTTGCTTGCTGGCTTGTTTTCCTTTACTTTCTCTTCATGTATATTTATTCCTACTTACATTTTAACCCAGATTTTCTGAACATCTAAGCAGGATAAGGATTATACTGAAATAATGATGTTCATTCTATCCTCTCATCCCTCCTCTACAAATTGGACTTACAGAGCCTGCACTTGCAAGTTAATTTCATGCTGGAACAAAGAATTCTTGAGACCTTAACTCAAGAGCAGAATTCTTTGTTTCTGGCTGAGACATGACGGTTCAGGAAATTTTCATGTGCTGTGCCTGTTGAATGTTGCCCTTGCAAGTAAATACAACCCTTAGAACATCTGTCCCCTCAGGAAGTTAATATCAACACTAGGGAATATTTAATCCCAAAGATGCATGTCTAGTGCATGACTAAGGAAAGAATACAAAAACTTGCTCAGTAGATTGCACTCTGTTCTGGCAGTGAATCAGGCATCTACCTACTGAGAACATGGTGAACATCTATCAAATGGACAAATGCATGCAATCTGACTGAAAGTCACTTCTGCACTATCAGTATAAATGATTTATATTCAGTATTCCTTATAGCTGAGGAACGAGCTGATAGTGCATTCAAGTTTCTTCAAAATCCTTTCAGCAGGATGAAATTATGTCAAGGCTTACCACAGAGCACTCCATACTAAACGAAACATAAATGTGCTCTGTAATGTGCTTCATCACCAGCACTTTGAGAGGACACTGCATCTGTGTAGCCTCCAGAGAACAGGGCTCTCTGTTACAGGTAAAGGAGCTGGATTTATGAGCCCAGCAGGTAACCCCAAGGCTGAGCCATTCTTGGCCTTGAGCCCCAGCAGGCTGTGGAATCTCCTTCCTGTGAGGTATTCAAAGATAAGCTATACAGACAAAATGCCATCTGCCCTAGTACAATTGTTCCAATTTCCATCAGAGGGTGGAGCAGAACAACCCCTAGAGGTCCTCTTTTCTCCCCATTTCTATAATTAATTTTGCAATACTGCTGTTCCTCTCTGTATGGTGAGGAAGAGAGAGGGCACCAGAACATCTGTATATACTAAAGGGCAAAGCTATCCCAGAAGAAAAATCGTCTGACTGACTTTAAATACATATAGGCTGAAAGTTAAAACTGTTTTTAAGCATGAGAATTGTGGGATTCTGGTATAGTTTTTTTCAGTGGAAGAAAATGAAGGCAAAGCAGTACCTGCTGTTAAGATGGGGCTTAAGAAATTTGTGAAACTTATCTCATAATGGTGTCTGATGAAAAAGACTGAATTTGGTGATCTTTCATGTAGATAGTATATGTACTACTGGGGATTTCATGTCAGTGTGTTCAAGTGTATGTGTGCTGTGGGGATTAGTTACAGGAGAGTGTTTAGAAATGTGTAATTGTTTACTAACCTTTGGTAAGACACCAGTATCATGATTTATCTGCTCAACTCCTGATATTGATCCTGAATATAAAGTTTTATATTTGCTGGTTGATTATGTGACATCAATAATTCATAAACATCTTTGATACTTATTTGATCTAAATTGTGTGAGTTGAGCAGTTTTCTCTTGCAACACGGGTTACCTGTCAATTTTCTTTACATAAAATTGCCAAAATTAAATCTCCAAGATCTGATATCAATCAAAAGACACTTATTGCTTCTGACAGACTTTAGATCAGATTCAAAATCATGATAAGTGAAGGAAAATATATCAACAGTGAACATATGGCAAGGGAAGCAAATCTTATACAGAAGAGAAAGAAAGCCCTGGGATTCAGCATCAAAATAACACAATGATGCAGCTTTTACATTCGTGCTGGCTCATGTTTGTTTACAATATAAAATACAGCTACCTATTAGGTGTTTTCTCGATATCATTTGCATTTTGCTTTTAGATTTTAATAAAAATATTGGAAACCGATGAATGAAAGCAAAGACATAATTTAAAAAATTTGAAAACGTTATATAATAGATTTAAATTTTCTTTTAAAAATATGTATTTTATAGATATTTATTTTTAACTTTTCTTTGCTTTTTTTAAGAAGTCAAACCTCTGATATACAACATACAAATTAGAAAGCAATTGCTATTTTAGATAATGATTTTACAACACAGTGTTTTGGGGGTTTTTTGCACGACTAAGTTCTGAAGTTTCCACATGCTTTGTACACTTCAGCTGAGGTGAAAGGAGTGGCTCATTGTCAGTTTTCTGGTTTTTACATGTTTACTGAACTATGAATTCGCCTGGTTTTGCTGTAGTCACTCACTTTCCAGAATTTGTCCAATACCACTTCTTAGGAATTTTGTCTTGCTTTTATGTGGTGAGGGAAGAGTATTCAGCCACATTCACTGCACTCTGCCAAAAGTCTGAGAAGAAACAATGGTGCTTTTCATTCTCAGAGACTACGCCTATCCTAGCTGGGATAGAGGCACTTCTGAATTCCTGGCTCTGAGCTGGAATATCCCCCAATTACCTCCTGTTTCCATATGGGGCACAACCTGGACATGCACCAACATTCCCTCTTCATGTCCGGTTTTACACTGAAAAGAAATGTGGCTTCTGCAGCTGAAGGGAAACCAAACAAGTCATGGTCTGTGGGATCAAGTTCCCAGACTGCTCAGAGAAGGATGCAGGCAAAAGGACAGAACTCACGGCTTTTTTTTCTCTTCAGAAATCTGAGTGCCTAAACCCACATATTCCCTGTGAATTCAATACTAAATGCCAGTTTTTTCACATCTAAGGCTAAAATGAACACTTTGAAGTAAAACACACGAATGCTTTTACCTGTGAGGTATTAATTACTGCTCTAAGGACATGGTCATGTGCTCTAAAGAAACCAAGTCACTGAAATGTGGCAAAGTGACTGCTTCTCAACTGAGCCATTGTATCAGACACCCTGTGAGCATTTAGCTTTTCTTCTCAACTGCGAACTGAGACACATTCATCAAAGCTACAAAATCCAATGAGATATAGCACTTACAGCCACTGGGAAAATATGTGTGCAGTGAAATCACCCTGCACCTTTTTCATTGAAATGTTGAGATTTAGGAATATTACAAGAATTGGACCAGCCATAGGTCTTCTCCAGGGTGGCCTTCTCCAGTTCTCTCTCCCTTTTGTCTAACAGAGAGCTGGAAACCAACTATTTCAAATGTAAGCCCTTAAAAACCATATCCTAATCCTTTCATTTGCTCTTGGATGACTGCCAAAATTACATTGTTCCTATTCAGTGAGCATGGATCCCCCATATTTATTACCAGAGTGCTTAGCTATATGGTGACATACAGCTCTCTCAGAACGTTTCAACCTCCTACTTATATCTAATACTGCCTTTGCACATTACATTGGAGTAAATAATCATACTGTTTCCACAGCAGCATAATAAAATGAAAAGTTCCAGCACTATAAATTACTTACAAACTTTTCCTGCTTCTGAGGTTAACCCTTTGGTGAACTTCTTCTCTTTTCTACTTATGACCCTTTTCTGCTTCTCTCATTTTCTTACCATGTCCACTCTTTGGAAGATGCCTGGTTAATTATAAATCCTGTGGGACTTGAGCTGCAGCTCCCTGATGGCCGCCGATTTCATCTCTCCTCTCTAGGTAACCTAACTGAAAGTTTAATCCCAATGCTTGAGGAGTTTTGTTTTGGTGGTTTTTTGTTTGTTGGTTTGATTTATGTTTCTTTTTTTCCTTTTTTTTTTTTTATCATTTGAATTTGACAGGAAAAACAAAGTTTTAACAGAAAGCCTCCGAGGTAGTGACAGGAGCTTGATTCAGCAGCTTCTAGCAATTTCCTTTCTTGTTGTGGTGTAGATCTTAAAATAGGAATTGTCCTTTATTCTCACAGGTTACATGTTTATTGGTAATGATTTTCTACAAAAGTGTCTTTTAAGTATTTGTATGATTTTCAGTCATAAATGAATGATGCTGTTCTTTTTTTCCCCTGATGATTTATCTTTAATATTTAACTACCTCTTGCAAGGGTCCTGGAAAGGTATGGTTTATTCACACATTCTGCACTTTAATTATATCAAGCCTAAGAAGCTTTATCTTTCTGATTTTGATGAACAACTGTAAATAAGTCTGATATCTGAGGCTGCTCCCCATTATAGCCCCTGTTATGTTGGAGTCACTCTCTTGGAGATATTATTTTATTCACTTTGTTAACAAAGCACCGGAGTTACAAATGAGGGTATAAAGAGTAACCTTAAACAATTACAATATAAGAATTATTAGTATTCTTCCTAAGCACATTTCCAATCAACTGCTGTAAAGAAATTTTGACACTGTCATTTTTACTGTTTTGAAAATCAGCATTTATATTTTTATGTGCTGGGGACAATTCCAGAATCTGTGATAAACTTTAGAATTAGGAAAAATTCTTTGCTTGCAGTCCATTACTTAATCTGTTTTCCCTTGCGTCTTGTGATAACTGCAACTTAGGTTTGCTTTCCACAAATCACCACTGTACAGCTTAAGTTTGGCCTGGTATGTGAGTTTAATAAATGGTATGGTGGAACAGAAAACCCCTGTGGTGAGGGACGTGTGAAACAAGATTTCAGGCTTGTCAAAGGATCTTTTCCTCTTTACAGGTCCTGTCTGAGTGGTCATTTTTCTCACTTCTTACAATATAGCACAGCTGGACAATCATATCCTTATAGCAGATGGCTGTGGAAATGGCACATTCTGTGATTTGTCTGCATAGGACTCTGTTTTCTTTTTTGCAACCTTTCATAATAGAAAGCCGATGTGTAATTCAGTCATCCATTTTCTATCCTAGGTTTTGACAGCCTCTTTTTTTTTTTTTTTAATGATTTAATTTTCTGATCTTTATTTCCTGCAGAGCTGCTGAGGTCACTTGGTCTGTTCAGGTGGGAGGAGACTGAGGTGAGACCTCACTGATGTCTTTAATATCCTCACAAGGGGAAATGAAGGGGCAGGTACCAATCCCATCACTCTGCTGACCAGTGACAGGACTTAAGGAAATGTCTGAAGCTGAGTCAGGGGAGGTTTAGCTTGGATATCAAGAAAAAGAGTTTCACACAGCATGTGGCTGAGTGAGCACTGGAACAGGCTGCCCAGGGAAATAGTTACAGAACCAAGCCTGAGTTCAAGAAGTGTTTATACAATGCTCTCACGCATAGGGTGTGATTCGTGTCATGTGCAAGGGCCACATGTTCTTGTTGTGTGCAGGGCCAGGAGTTGGACTCAGCAATCCTGACGGGTCCCTTGCAATTTTTTAAAGGAAGCTTATTACCCCAGAAAGTCAGATAGCACTTTAAATGTTTCTAACATTTATTCATTTACTACATCTATTGCTTAATATATCTGTTGGTCTCAGGTAAAATAGACTGTAGAAAGATGATTAATTGTGCTATGTTTTAATTAAATTTGTCTGTAAAACTTTCTCTAACCATTGAGTGATAACTTCCAGAAAAAAATACTGATGTCCTAGTGTAAAGTGCTCACCTTTGTCCTACCTCTTCACTATCAACTTCATTTAAGCTCATATTTCTACATGCTAACGTTGTAGATTTTTAAAGTTGAAATAAGAAAGACTTTTCCTCCATCAGTTTTGCCAATATCCCTAAAAGAAAAACCTGATTGTAATTAAAGATCAATGCCAAAAGTGACTTTTGAATACATCACCCTGACTCTTCATTGCAGTTGTTTACTTAAATTAGATCTCCCTCCCTAAACCCTCATGCTGCTGGAGCATCCTTGAGACATCCTCAAGCCTGAATCAGAGATATTTTAATGGAGGTTCTATTGCAGAAGGAGATGGATGACAAAGCAAAGCAGTAGGACAAAATATTAAAAGAGGGTCCAAGTAGTGTGTTTGTAACTCTTCTAAGGAGTTACTGATTTTTCTGTTCTTCACCTTAGTGACCTCACCTTTGAAAGATAGAAAAGGAAGCCTTGCAGGAACACATTTAGTTCCTATCATTTTTCCCCAAATAAATTTAGAAGGCCAAAGTATCACCTTAGCAGAAATGAATAAGTAATGCAGAACAAAGTGTCCCTGATTGTGAGCAGGGGGAGGGGCTTGTACTTTAATTCCAGCTTACTTCTAGATAAGTAATAATATGTTCCTACATTTGTGTTAATTTTGCAAGCTGTTGATGTTTTGAAACAGCCATACATGGGAGAAATAGATTGGTATGGATTCAAACCTTTTAATTTTTTTTTAAAGAAAGTACTTATTCACATCAAAGTGTTAATCCACACCTGAAATCATATCCTTATCCTTTTCCCCATGTTTTAAACACTTGAGTCTAGGCTGCCAAAGGGATCCTGGTGATTCAGTAAGGCCCAATTCAACACTGCAATTTCCTTCAGATTCTGCCCATTCCAGTTGCTTGTCATAATCAACATTTGAACTATTTTGATGAACCACAAACTGCACACTGGAAATTTTTGGTTCTCTGCATGTAGTCTTGCTATGTATCGATGTCTTTCTGGTAGTTCAGTCTCCTGTATCATTAGGAATACTGTAGATGTATCATGTATCACAGCTCCACTGCCATGACTTCTCAGACGTTTGAAACACTAGGTCTAGCAAATCATTTCAGTTATAAAACAGGAGAGCATTTGTTTGGGGGTTTCTTAATTTGTTTTGGAGTTTGGGGTGGTTTGATTTTTTTAAGAATGGCAGGTGCATTTTTGATGAAATAATAGTTAGTGACAGGTATATTAAAGTAATTCCTATTTTTTTTCCTATAGTGCTTCTGAATTACATAGTTTAATAGATGTCTGCCAAGATCAATTTAAATGCATGCTTGCAGCGAGTTAAAAAATTTTACATCTATGGAATGCATTTTAAAGTGACACGATCAAATCCACAGTCTTTTATCCCATTGTCAGTCAAATTACAGTTCACAGCTATATCCTTGTGGGACTAATTTCTTTTCAATTAATTTTTAAATTGTGCGTGACCTGAAATAGAATTTCAAATAACTGATGGGCTGGGGGCTGTGAAAAATATGGGCATTTCATTAAGATGCAAAGCAGACTTTGTATTCTAATATCCATAGCAAACAAACTTTAAAGGAGTGAATACCAGTATTCTCAAGAATTATTCTGCAACAGCTATTTAGAAGGAAAATGTGTAATAAACTTGCACAGAAATAAAGACATAATCTATCTTGCTATGTGAAGACTAGATAAGGCACACTAATGTGCAAATAGAGCTTTTCCCTTTATTTTATACAGGAAGAGTCATGTGCCAAACAAATTGCCAACTCTAAATAGGGTACACATGAAATTTTCATTTGCCTCTTCTAAATTAAAAAACTTCACATTTATCATGAATTTAGCAACACGGGAAAACTAGGGCTGTACATGTGATTTATCTGGTAGGTTCCTATTTCTGACTGACAAATGAAGCCTGAGGCTTGTGAGGGCTCTGGGTGACACCACTGCCAGCAGCCTGCAGAGAGTGCTCTCTTTGGGTGTAGTGGAGATGAGTTGTAGCAAGGAAACTCATTTCCAAACAGGAGTCATATGTGAAAGACTCTTTTCCTCTGAGAAAGAAAATTGGTCAGCCAAGTTGAAGCATCTAAGGATGCAAGATTTTAATTTGAACACTCAGGGCTGCTTCTTTCTCTTTCACTGTGCTGTTGTTTTCCCCCCTACTAAGAGGGTAATATACAACTCACCTTTGTGATTTGAGGCAGCAAAAGTTATTTGTAGCAACGGAATGTGAATGATTATCTGAATCTATTATGTTAATATGTTTATTGTTTTTATGCTCATCTACCTTTTTTTTTTACAGCTCAGGAAATCAAATGAAATTTTCACTTGCAGGTTTTCCAGATTCACTGTTTCATCCCTTTTTCAATGATTTTCAGTGAGATTCCATTTTTTAAAAGCACAAAAAAAACCAACCCCACAAAAAAATAGACTGGCTAGGGATACCAAGATGATATACTGCAACATTGAAAGTTTAAAAAAAAAACACATTCTTTTTTAATTTACTAGGAAAATGTTCTTTAAGATCTCTTCTTTAATTACATAGGCTACATCAAGGCCAGGTTCAGCGTCTGTCTTCATTTATTGGATCACTCAGTGTGCCAAAACAGTAGGATATGACTTTGGAGCTACTCCTTCACAAATAGCAGCTATTTGGCAAATAGCATATCCAGACATTTTCCCACTGCACTGGTGCCATAGACACTTAACAGCATGTTCTGCTCTCCAGAACATTAAGTTTTGCTATCTCTCCTGAATATCAGTTTTCATTTGGGGAATGCAGGTCCCTAGTATGTGCCTTTTCATCCAAAGTAAAATTATTTCCCTATTATGTTCCTTTTAGCTGAGAATACAGACATTGATGGTTATTCTTTGTCCCACTACATATAATCCTTATAATGAAACAATATAAAAAGTCTAGGAAAAATATGGAAAAGCCTATGCTTTATTTCTGTATATTTCTCCCGAAACATGTCCTAGTTTTTTAGCTATTGATAGAAATCCATGTTTGTAAAGAAATAACTTGAAGATGCATCCTACTCATAAGCCAAGAATCATTACAAAGAGTAATAAAGTAACATGCCAAATGACTATTTTATGTGGTTTTCACTTCATAATGGATGATTCTGTTATTATCCTAAGATGTGATCTTTTACAGA
Organism: Acridotheres tristis; assembly: GCA_037013685.1. NCBI lineage: Eukaryota > Metazoa > Chordata > Aves > Passeriformes > Sturnidae > Acridotheres > Acridotheres tristis. The sequence goes on from CM072884.1 coordinate 94,242,707, forward strand.
GAAATGAACTAAAAATAATATCCACTTTTATAAACTGCTAGTTAAGGTTAAATATCCTGAAATAAATAATAAATTGAAATAGCAGAACCATTATAGTAGTTTAGAAAAAAATCTGATTTCGTTCTAAAATCCAGAAAGGTCTGTCTATCTCACAGTGCCACTGGAGTTCTATTTCTAGCAGTGGGATAAATGGTGCTTTCCAAAGTCCCAGCTCCCAGATACTCATCCTGGCACCAGGTAACTTAATTGCCTATCAATATAGGCTCTCTTTCAGGTGAAGACCTGAAGATGCATAGAGGAACTAACAGCTTCCTGGATGTGGTGTATTGGGGAATAAGAGCCTGAGGCTCTCTCATCAGCAGTTCAGACACAGCTCTAGAGTCCAAAACATGAAATATATGGAGCAGAAGTCTGAGGTTGTCCCTGCACAGCACTCCCATGCTCACCTTCATAAGATTGCAGCATAAGGATCAAAAGATTGTTCTTTCTCAAAAACAAAGCCAAGTAGGATAACTTTACTTATATTTTCTTGTGGTTTTCTCCTTTTTTTATTGGTCTCGCTAAGAGTACAGTTACTGCAAATGATAGTCTGTTTTAACCTCTGGCATTTACCTTATAGTTCACAAATAGACCAATATTTCATCTGAGACACAAAAAATTTCTTGGATCATATGATAAAAAGAGCAGTTTCAAATTAATGTTACAATAATCAATAAAAATAAAAGAGAACCAGTATTTGACTAGGGTCGTGGATGTGAGAAAGTAGAGACCTACAGTCTGGCCTCAGTAGTGATAATTTTTGCAAATTAATTTATTTAAGGGAAGGCATGTCTATATTCTTCATGCTCCATTATACTGGCAAGCACATGACCTACCATGGTAATTTGCAAGTGAGCATGATGTCATTTTAATGAAACATCAAACAGGGCAATTCAGAAGGAAATGCCTACTATAAAAGAGCTATTAAATATTACTTAGCAATTATGGAGTGATTTTCTACTTCAAAGCCCTTCACAAACAGTCACTAATGAATTTGCATAACCTCTCTGTGAAGAGGAGGAGGATGAATATCATTGTTCCTTTCTGCAAGCACAAAGCACAGAAGCAACTTGCCCAGGACTTCAGAGGCCATGAGCATCAAAGCCCAGATCAGAACCGGGAACCTGATCACCATCAGAAATATGGCTACATCATTACATCAGGTTCCCAGCCTCACAGGGGCCTTTAAAACATCCTTAATGCCTTTAAATAAAGGTTAGTATTGATAACTCAGCCTCAACTACTCAAAGTCAGTTCCTAGTCATGGTTATTTTGTTGTCTTTGCACTAGGATGTTCAGATTAGAATCTAACACACTCCACAAACCACAAGTCTTCACCCTCAGGTCTTCTTACAAAAGAGTACCAAGAGAGGTGGGACACACCATGGCCTCATCCTGGTAAGACAGTCAAAATGCACTTATATGTCCACTGAGACCCAGAACTGTGGAAACATTCCTATTTACCCTAGTTTAGAAATCCTTCTCATAACATCCTCCCTGTGCTGCAGACACTCCCCACTCTGCCCCCACAGGTGTCTGCAGCACAATAAAGAATGAATGTTGCAGCTGCTTGAATCTCCTAGGGACTCACAGAATCACAGAATGGGTCATGTTGGAAGGGACCACAGTGAGTCATCTGGTCCAAATTCTCTGATCAAGTAAGTTTATCCCAGAGCACGTGGCACAGGATTGCACCCAGATGGCCACACAAGAAAGAAATTCTTCCTTGCCTTCAGGTACATCAGTTTCTGCCCATTCCCTCTTGTCCTATTGCTTGGACAAGATTGGCATCACTGAGCAGAGCATGGCTCCATCCTCTTGACACCCTTCTTTCAGATACTTACAGACATTTATGAGGTTCCATCCCAGTCATACCTTCACAAGGCTGTAGAGGCACAGGTCCTTCAGGTTTTCCTCATAAGAGAGATGCTCACCTCCCAGACATTTTTCTTGCCCCCTGTTGGACCAGCTAAAGGAGCTCCATGTCTCCCTTGCCTCAGGAGCCCAGAACTGGACACAGCACTCCAGATGTGCCTCACCAGGGCTGAGCAGAGGGGCAGGATCATCTCCCTGCTGAAAATGCTCTTCCTAATGTCCCCAGGATCCCATTGGCCTTCTTGGTCCCCAGGACACACTGCTGGCTCATGGACAGCTTGCTGTCACCAGCACCCCCAGGTCCTTCTCCACAGAGCTGCTTTACAGCTCAGCCCCAGCCTGTCCTGGTGCAGGGGGTTGTTCCTCCCCAGCTGCAGGACCCTGCCTTTGCTGAATTTCAGGCAGCTCTTCCCTGCCCATCTCCCCACCCTGTTGGTCCCTCTGAAGGGCTGCACGGCACTCTGGGCTATTGGCCACTCCTCCCAGCTTTGTGCCCTCACTGAACCTGCTGAGGAGGCCTCTGCCCTTCATCCAAGTCATCAGTGAATATGTCAATCTGTACTGGGCCCAGGATTGAACCCTGAGGGACACCACAAGTGACAGGCCCCAGCTACACCCTGGCCCACTGATTACAGGATCTGGGATCTGCTGATCAGTCAATTCTCAATCCACTTTATTATCCACTCATCCACTCCATACTTCCTGAATTTGCTTATGAGGACGTTGTGAGAGACAGAGTCAAAAGCTTTGCTGAAATCTCAGAAGATGTCTTTTTAAGTTACTAGTTAGCAACAACACAGTGTCCCATCTCTGCACAGTTTTCCTGCTTTAGTTTAATACCAAAACATTAGTGTTTGGCAAACCCCACTGCCACATAACATCAAATGCTATTTGACATGCATGTAGTGATTGGTTGACATTCCCTACCCTAATGGTTGTGGCTGCTCTTAAAATCTCAAACCATCAATACTTGCAATGATTTTGTTAGTTTCCTTAGCCCACAACAGAAGAAAACATATCTATTTTGAAAAAGAACTAGTTTTCCCACTGCATTAAGTATTATGAATTGTACTTTTTTTCCCCAAACTTAGAGTAGCAACACCTTTGTGTTTGGGTAGACATTCTGATTTAGGTTAATCTATGTACCTCAGTCTTGAGAATACAAGACAATATGTCATCTTTGACAATACTTTTAATAATTCATAACCCTATATTTCAGAATATATTTTACAAAAAACATTTGAATGCAGATGTTACATTAAACAAATAGCAAAGGCTTTCTGATGAAGCTCCTGAAGTTCTGTGGATTAGTCAAATAACAAGATATTCAGTCTTTCTTAGCTTATCTTTCTATTTCTTTCTAAAAACCTTGAGATCTGCTTTTATATGAAAAAAACCCTCTTTCTTTGGACAATTCACTGTAAGAAAAAAAGCAAAACCAAAATGATTAACTGCAAATCTGTCCAAATATTTTTGAGGACCCATAAGTTTAGATCTCATTGAAAACCTGCAGATATTTCTATACATTAGTTATGAGTTTGCTTTTGTGTATATTCCTTGCACAGTGGTCAAAGGGAGCATCCTCAGGACATAATTTCCAGTAACAGCAACCAGTGTTCCATGTGGCCACTCAAAACAGCAAGTGGGATAGATGTTGTAGAAATACTTAATACCGACTATTTCTGACACGTATATACAAATATATAAGCATATCAATTAAAAACAACATATTAAATTTTTGATCCATTCATTTATCTTCCTTACTAAGAGATACATTTAATATATTTGAAAGCATTGTTTTATTACAAGTTTGAGAACATAGTTGAATTTTAAACTGAATGTATTTGTGCTGGAAAGATTTTAATCTTACTTAAATATGATCATCATAAAGGAGTTGCAGGAGGACTGCCTGAAATAAGGTGTGCTTATTTATTTGAAGGTAATGCTGCACTGGTTTAATGACTAGTCCTCACTGGGAAAGATCTTCCATTCTTTGGATCAGATGTCATAAAGGTACAGATAGAATGTATTTTAACACACATATTTGTGTCATTGTGTGGGGTATTTGGACCAGAGATGTGAGTATTTAATAACTCACCCACTAGCTGTCTCCTTACAAGAATAACGTAATTTAAATGGATGGAAGTAATGTATTTTAAATACATTTGGAAATATGTTCAGTGTGAATGTATCCTTAAATATTATTAGCTTTCCCCAAAACTTGTATCCGTTTCAGTGAAATCTAAACTGGAAAGTCCTGGAGCAGCTCAGTGCCTCATCTGCCTCTCCAGTTGCACCCTTCCAAGCTGCTGGAATTCATCTTTCCTCCTGGAGCCTCAAATAAACAAGCCAGAGAGGACTCACAGCATGACTCCACAATGAAATATTTGACTAAGGTTAGGACATCTGGGAAGAGTTTGGGGACAGCTTCAGGTCTGGAACTCTGTATTTGGAACAAAATAATTTTGTTTGGCACTTTTGGTCTTGATTTGAACTTTTGCTTTCTGCCAGCTGGGTAAATCCATTCATGGCTGGGTTGTACTGTGGCGTCTGTGGTTTGCAGATGTATGTTCTTGTCTATCACTCTTCACTGACACACCCTGTATTGTCTTCTTCTCTTGGAAGATGTCTGCATGGCTAAGGGTTTTTTTAGGCTTGAAAGCATTCTGAAATACAGCCTTTATTTTCACAATTTAACATTTACACCCAGTAGCTAGTATTAATTTTTGGTTATTCTAAACTATTTCAGATTCTAAACCATTCATGCAACTGCTAAATTTTATCAGTTTCTTAATATTGTTATGTTTTTAAAAATTTCTTAAAATCAAGACACAATTTTTCTGATTCTCTTGATTGGACTGTTTCCATGTTCTCAAAATCTCATTTCCTAAAAGTGAATTATAAATTGAGAGCTTGGGTTATAGTCCATTTTAACTATATTTTTAATATGGTTGTAACAATCACACCAGAGGGAATAATTTGGGAGGAATGTAGAAAATGAAACAACCTGATTCTAATTTTCCTTTTCCTTAATTGGGTTTTGCAACACTAGAATGCATTTCCCTTTGTTTTTCAGAGTTGCATATCTGTATAAACAAAATAGGCACACGGTGACTTATCTATTAACTGACTAGTGAATTTGATATTTGAAGGAAATTATGGTCAAAATTAAATATATCCATCAAATTCTAGACCCTCAAAGGCATTGAGAATAACAGGAATTAGACTCTAAATCTTTTGAAGACCTAGAGAAAAACTGTATAAATAATGTAACTTTAAATTAAACTAATACATGATTAAAAAAATTTTTAAATTCCCTTATATAGTAAATGTAAACAGTTGTAGTAATAGTTTGCCAAAAGCAGACTATTTGAGAAATTATAGACTCTTGGCACCTAGAATTAATATCAGCTGTTTCCCTCTATTGACCTTTGCAAGATTACTACCATTTACACTAGTAAGAAAAAAAGAAAAGATAATTTGCCCCTACAAGAAGGTTGTCATTCTGATGAGACCATCCCATTCTGTTTGGTCATAGCTTATAGGGCGCCCACATCAAACAAACTTCTATTGCATATGATATTTTCCGTTTGATTTGCAGAAAACAAACACAGGGACATTTGTAGCAGACATTTGTCCTTGATGAAAATATACTGAACTCAGTAGAAATGAAAAGTAAATATTCATCAATTAACCAATTTATGTTAGACACCCTTTACAGTCAACAGAATGAAAGAAGCATTTGCAGGATGGGATTTACCTCATCCCAATGACTTATATGAATCTCATTGCAGGCATGTGGAATTAGACCAGAGGTATCCCGACCTTGGAGTCACAGGCTATGGTCTTCTTTGGATGAGGACCATCTGCAGAAGCAGGAAACTCTCTCTTATGACTGTAAAACTGTGTGAGACTTCACAACTGTGAACATTTAAGAACAGCTGCAGGGAATGAGAGCAGAGTGTTGCAGATAACTCATGTATACCACTGCAATTTTTTAAATTCAACATCTGTATCAGTCACGAGTGCCCAGTGCAGCCTTGCTCATTGAAACACCTCAGGTGCTAAACTAAAATCTAGTGAGGCAAACACTAACCATGCCCAACTTGTGATGTAAAGCCATAATTTGAATGCATCTCACTGAAAGCACTTTCCTTGCTCTCATAATTCCAGGAAGTTACAGGAACACTTCCATAATTTATCAAGCATATATTTTTGCACACTGTTCAGCTGAACTGTCTTTACTCAAAATGTTAGACAAAAACTCAGTTCTGGAAAATTTCAGATCCGAATAGTTTAAGATACATAAAATATTATTGTGGTAGGAATTGTTATCATGTCTTAGGTGTAGAGGGTGTGGGAAATGGCAGCCAGAACACTGAGATCTTACCTGAGAGAAGATTTAGAAGCTGTAAAGAATCCTGAACTTTAGACAGTGGTCCATCATGTCTGTTTTCCCACACTAACCATGTAAATAAATCTTCATATAATATTTAAAGTCTGATAAAGTCTGTGTTGTGACTCTGCTCAGAGAGGGCTGAAAAGTAAGATTTGGCACTGGCAGTTTTCCAGTCAGAGTCCAGTGACCAAAATAGTCCCTATAAATAGGAGGTGGGAGAGGCATAGCTGTAGATGCTGTCCCACTCAGTAGGGTTATATTTCTGTCTCTTCCAAGGACCACCATAGCTGCAAAACTGCATGGTCTCCCAACCAAGAGCATTTTTTTTTTCATCTTTTCCCTCCAATGGAGAGCTATTCAACCAGTGCTAGAGTGAGTGCCAGACTGAAAGTAAACAGAACTAAACTTGTTTGGGTGGCGTGGATGGGATTAGGAACTCAAATAGGAGCTCCAGAAACATCCTTCCAAATTCTTCCCTATGCCAAGTGCCCCCAAAATGCAATATTCTTATTTTCTTTTATTTGACTTAGAGATTTTGTGTAGCCTTCCACGCATATATCCATTCTGGATTACAGAAACAGCCCATAAAAAAGGCATATAGATACATTTATTTATTATCATCATTGCCCCAAAATTAAACAATTTCAAAAATTTTGAGATAATTTCAGTTTACTACATAGAGACTTACTGCTAATGAAGTAGTGATATCAGAAGTGAGTTGAAAATTTGGGGTTTTTCTTCTTCTAAGGGAACAAAAGGGTCAGGAACAAAAGGATCTGTGTTTTAAACTCATCTCCTTTTATTGAAGGCTGCATGGTCCTTTTCAAATAAAAATACACCAAAACTTTTTTTGTTCTACTTTTGAAAAAAGGGTATGAATACTATAATTTAATATTAATTAAAAATACAATTAAATATTTCTTTTAATCCATTTTACAGTTTTATCCTTAGATATTTCCCCACAGATCAGTATATCCCCATGTCAGAATCAGTCACTCAAGTGTACATGTTTTTCCCAGATTAATTATACTGGCTTTGATATATACATGGATCTTTCTCTCTTTAGGGATTCTAAGTAATTTCTAAGGATACTGCCAAGCTTATCTACAAGGAACTCCAAGCCTAACTACCCAGAACATTTCTGACCCTCAGGAATTGAAAAAAAAATAGCTTTACTTAAATGGATGTTAGTTTATGCCTGAAGAAAGATACATAATTTTTAAAATAATTTTTTTATATATTAATTTTCTGTTTTATAACTGATGTCCTAATCAGCAAACTGAGCAAACTCAGTCCAAAATTCCTGACTGACAGAGCCACAAATTAGAGGAAAGTATAGATTTAAGTTCAGAAATTTCTGATATATTCAGATTAAGTTAATGCACTTATGTTAGATGGTTTTTTGGGCAATTTTAAGTTTCTTACCTATTTGAGAGAGATTAGATGAAACATGGTAATTTCTTGAATTCTCTAGTCATGTGGTAATTTGGATTTATAGTTGCAGATCTGGGTACTCTTGAGTGAATTCCTCTCATAACTTTAAAAGGAGCTTGTTGCAAGACAATATGCTGACAGCCATGGATTCTTGCAAGACTTGAAAATCAGCCCATTATTTTGATTGCTTATGTATCTTAGAAAATGTTGTCAGAGTGAAGTAAAGTAGTATCTCCACAAGTCTACATAACATAAGTGTACTTTTACTTTCAGTAAGCGCCATCTCCAAACTCAAATATACAGAGACTCATCTTGTGCCAACCCACAAAGGCATCAGATGTAAAGCCTCACAGCACAATTATGGAAAAGAAACTTCAGTTAATATTGTTACATAAACTTTAATCTCCTCCTGCCATATACTAACCTGATGGGGTAATCAACATATTTTATTTCATCAGTTGACCCCATTTCTAAAGATTGAATTCCTGAAAAAGATCTTTTTCAAGTGAGCATATACAAGAGCTAGGTAGCTAAACTACAATACCATGTGAAATCAAAAGACAGCTAAGGCATTAATGACTCCTTCACCTTTAATGAGGAGCTATAACTATACTCTGGGTTCAAGCTGAGTTTTCAAAATGTGCATTAATATTCTGTGAATCCTCAGTGAGTTCAACACAAAAGCAGAAAAATAAAATAAAACATAAAATGACGGAAAGAAATGGTGTCCTAGTGTAATATATAAGCAGAAATAACTTACTTAGACTTGAAACTTTTCCAATAAACTATCAAGTCTAACTTGATGCTCACACTGCCTTTCTTAATGACAAAGTCTTTTTTAAAACATATTTGTATATTCAAATATTTACTGTTTGCATTAAGATGCCCTTTCTGCTTCACAAGTCAGCTTAGCATTTAGTCTTCAAGCAAATAGCAAATGGGGGAATTCATTATGGTACTTTTTAAAGGCTTGTCTTATTTTCCTAGAAATATATTATTTCCATATGGGCAAGATGACAGTTATTTTTTTACTGTTTTTTGACCTTTCCTGGAATATTTTTTAAACTTTATTACGTCAGTAGGAAAATTTGAAATTATTTTGTGTACTTAAGTATAATATATATTTTTAATTTATAGAATATCCTTATCTGACAAACAACTTCAGTGCAGTCAGAAGGAATGTGTTATAAATGATACTTGGAATTGTCAAGGGAACAAGTTTTTATTTTAAGAATATATGGTACTACTGAAACTTTTCTTTTTTTTTTTTCTTTCCACCAGCAGACGAGGAGCAGGGGAGCATATTTTTCCTTTTAAGCTTCAACCAGACTTTTAAGAATTACTGTCTTTGAAGCACTCCCTCCACGTCCTCCCCTATATTGGTCCCCAATCCAGAATAAAAAACCGTTCCTCGCCTGGTGTTGGAGCACTTTCTTCTAGGACTTTCATAATGTTCCTGTCAACAAATTACATAAAGTATCAGACAAATCCCTTGTAGATGGTTTCCATGAACCCATGACACTAACTTGCACTGCATCTTAAAACTTATCTACAAAGCTGTGATCACAGCTACTACTTCACAAAACAACAATGAACAACAGAAGACTCTTTAAAGAGCAGGAGAAAATCTGTTCTCTAGCTGCTTTTTGAGACTGGTAATATCTTTTTCCAGTTTATTGACACTTTAAGAGTTAAAACGAATCGAGATTCCTCTGCCTTAAAACATTTGTTCCCAGTTTTCTGATTGATTTAGTAAACTATTTTTGGTTCTAAAATTTTGCTAAGTAGCCATGAATCTGGTTTCAATTGAGTGTCCCAAAGTGACAGTGGTTGGGAAGTCAGTCATTTCTGTGATGTGTCTCTGCCCCAGGAGGGAATCATGACCTTACTGTGTCTATTTGCATGGGCCTGTTTCATATTTTATGGCAGCTCAGATCACTCAGATGTCCTGAGTTGTATGCCCAACCCCCAAGCCCAAAGTAGGAAGATGAAAAGATTGCACAGTACTTTCAATTTGGTTTTTCATCAGAGATGGTTTATGACAAAAGAGACCTTTTTGGTCTTCTATACCAAACAAAATGGTGATTTATCCTTTTGTCTAACATATTTTGTCTCTTTTTAACTATTACAGCAAACACTTTTGTTTAAGGAGACCATGATTGCCCTCTAAAAAAACAAGATTTCCGACAGTTTGTACATAATAAAATCAACTTTCCATAATTTTTTAAAATTTATTTTGAATGAAAATGTGCCAACTCTGAATTTTTTAGAAGAAACAAAAAAACAGATTTTCCTGAGAACATTTGCTTAACTTCTTCCCATTGAACCCAAAGCACTTTAAAAATATAACAAACCTATTTTGAAATCTGTACAAAATCAACCAGTAACATTTTTGAAGATATTGTCACTGTGCATGCTGACAAAATTTCTGATATCTCAAATATTGTGGAGAACAAACCAGTTTTGGAGAAAACATATTTCCATGTCTAATCTTACAGATCTTAGCTTTTGAGCGGCACTATTTATCCATAGAGCATTAATGTGATCTAATGATGAGATACCATCACATAAGGAAGTTCCTCCAAACATTTGGAATTACAGACAGAATCACAGAATTATTGTTACAATATTGGAGAAGCCATATGCACAGACGTTTTGCATTTTGAACAATTAAATCCTTTCTAGTGATGCTCAGCATAGTGGTAAGAAGCCATATCATCAGCCAGAAGGGAAATAACTTCTAAATAAGGGCTAACACCGTTTTTACCATTTTTAAATGAGCAACAGTCACATCAACCAAAAAAATCTTGAGTCGATAACCATAGAAACTAAGAAATAAGATCTCATGGAAAAATTATTTGGAAAAATCCTGTCTCAGACTAACAGAGCACTGCCATGATATTTAACAGACATATTATCATATTAGCTTAAATTTGAACAGCATTTTTTATTACCTTTACTACATACACAAGTATTTATTTTCATTTTTATTATGAATACTCACAACTTAAGACAACTTATTGGAAAAATCTTGATTCATTAAAGCAAATTGACCTTTGGGGTCTGTTTCAGAGCTATTGCATCACCACTAGACATTTGTTTCTATCTATAGTTGTGTTCACTAAATCAGTTGTGGAGGTGGAACTACACCACTAAATCTGGATTTATGGTTTATCTCAGCAACCTCCCCATGATCTCAGAAGCCACTTAAAGCCTTAATCTGCTATTTTTCCAGGTTTAGGTGTACAAAATCCCCAGGTGTCTGAATGGGTTACTTTACACACGCACACTGGCTCCCTTGACCACTTCAGGAAAAAAACTTTGTAAATCCTGCCCAAATCCTATTGATGTTTTTCTCTACCATGATTTTAGCTCTGCCTAAATGTCTATAACATTTGTCCAAGCCTTGCAGGTAAAGGACGGTGCAAACAAAAAGACAAGAGAGATGGATATAAGGCAAGTCTGGAGTTTTTTTAATTAAAATTTAATAAGTTAAATCAAAGCATTTATGAATCTAGAAAGAGAGAGAAAGGCTAAACAGGGAAAAAACAAGACTGTTTGCTAAGAGCAAGGTAGACATCCTGGTTCAGTAAGACCAGGCTGTTAGCAAAGAGGAGCAGAAGGGCTGAGGGAGCATGTGGGGAGAGTCAGGAGAGAGGTTCAGCTATTAAGATTTCATGTATAGACCAAGAAGTTCTTGAAAAGTATGAGGCTAAAAGGCCATAAAGGTATGAAATATTTCAACTTGTGAGTCATTTTTCTTGCACTTACCATGGAGATTTGCATAACTCGATCCCAAAAGATATTCCCTGTGTAGCTTCCCTGGAGCATCTGTGAATGTCCTCATCGAAAAGTCCTGAAACTTCACTAGATTCCTCTGCCTACATTTCTCATCGCATTTAGCTATTTAACAAGCTTTGAATTCCAAAGAAATGCAAAAATGCTTTTGGAGAATATGGAAAATTGTTTACAAGCTTCCTCATGAACTGGAAAATCTGTATGATTTTCCCTTTGCAAGCAGGATTTCAAGCTACATGTGGCTGTTAGTACCTAAAGGTAAACGTACATCTGGCACTCACCACAGGCTACTAGAAATTTCTAATTGCTATCTGTCCTCAGTGTTTTCCAGAACAATGTCTTGTGGGCATCGTGCTACATAGAAGTTGTTGGAAGCAGAGTGCAGCTGTACACTCAGAGCACTTCTGCAAGACTGGGTTTTGAGAATTTCAATATAAACACAATATTTTGTTCAGAAGCAACAGAAAAAGGTGTTCCTGGGTGAACACGGGGGAGACCTGCAGTCATCGAGCATTAATGAGCATCTTGCATGCCTAAGGCTGCCCAGCTGTCCATGGCAAGCCAAAAAGATGCTGTGCATGACTGTCTGCCCTGGGAATATTGTTCTGTACGTAAGAGGAACAGGATGAAAACAGAGTTGATTAAATGAACATTAACTGTCAATTTCATAAAACTCACAATGAAGACATTGTTGAGTCCCCATATATTACACTTTTAGCTTTCCTCAGGTAATCTAATACACAAGACAAATGTTTGGTGTTAGTCTCTCTGCTTTATTTTTTCCTATGAAGAATTATATGGATCCTAATTCCCCTAACTCTCCAAGTAAGCAATATCTTTTATTTCTCAGCAGGTCCTTTCTCTTTTAGGGTTTAGTTGTATTAACCTATAGCCTGCAGAAGAATTAAGTGTAGCCAGTGCACTGAAAGCACCAAAGGAAGGCACTGTATTGGTTTCCACCATCAGTACAAGAGCTTGAGAATTTCATCTCCCTTCCTTTTTCACCTTCTCAGTAAATTATAGTCCCTTCTGCCTTACACTAGGTAGGAGAAACAGAGCTTGATAATAAGAACATGCATCCCATTCACACTTATGTGACAATCAGAAACAAGCCACCCCAATCTTGTCATAAGTGACACGAGCCACTGCAGTCAAATCAACCCTGACTGCCTTTAGAGCAGAGCTCTGTGACAACTCAAGCCCTTTTTCTGCTGCTCTACAGGATGTCTGCCTTAGTCTGTCCCGTTTCTTGTCTTGTGTGTAGTTAAGGCATCGCACTACATGCATTAGAAAGTCCCCAGAAATGCACAATAGTCTAATGTCAAGATTGAGGAAAAGATCTGTCACTGAGCTTAAACCTACTTACCTAAAGGATAGGATTTGTCACTGCTTCTAAAGAGCCAACACATAGTTTACATCCAGCAATCAGTTCTATTCTGTCTCCTTGGAATTCTTTTCAGCTGGCGTGAAATACTATTTTAAATGATTCTGCTGTTTTGCTTATATTTCAAGACTTCTTTTAAAATATTCAGAAGAAAAACTCTGTGCAACAGACTAGAGGCTGAAAAGATATAGAGCGAAATCTGACAAATCAGATTTAACCAAATCCAGATTTTTCTTCAAAATTATTAATAAATTATTGCTATCAGGCAACTAGTAAATATTTCTGTTGAAAAAGGTACGTTAAACAAAATGCTCATCCTGAAATTTGGAAACAAAATATCTTGTCCTTTAATTTCAAGATGAATCTACCTAAAATAAACTGGCTATACAATAATTCTTTTTTAGTCCATCTTTATAGACTTGTGTAACCATGGGCAGATTTCCCACACCTTTAACATTAAGTTGATATCTCAAGCATAATAAAATTCCCCAAGACTAAGGAAATTAACAGCTTGATAGGAGTGTGAAAGGTAATGTGATCAATTGTGTTGAGACTGAAGGAGAAGTGAGGGAGAAGTGGGCTGAGTTCAGCCACCTTCAGATGAGCAATCAGTACTGATTAACATGCCAATTAACTCTGCATACACGGAGCTGTTCACTGATCAGATGCACCACCACAGCTGATTCTTGCTCAGTGAAAGTGTTACAGAGACTTGAGAAGGTGTATTGCAAAGCAAAAGAGACTTTGAGCCCAACCCCAATGCAAACTCAGTTTTCTTAGTGTATTGCTTGTAGTATATTGTTCATAAGATGAGTCTCAGAGAGCAAAGCTAAGAGAACAAAAATTAAAACAATAGCAGAAAAAGTAATTTTTAAAATGGATGCTAATTTGATATACACTAAAATATTTGCACTGTTTTCATTCAGAAGAAATAAGGAGGCTCATTTGTTTTAGTGTGACCCAAGCCAAATATTTCTTCCAAATTTTCCCTTTGTCTACAGATTCAGTTATTCCAACAGACATAAGTGCATTATGTAGCTGTCAGCTATGCATAAATAACCATGTCAGACACTGCCATAAAGTCCCAGGCTGCAGTTACAAACAATGTTTGCAAGGGGCACTGCACACAGCAATGGGACTGCAGCTGAGCCACATAGAACCTGCTCCTATGCCACTCTAACAGACACTGCAGAAATACAATTTTATATCAAAGAGGTGTGGTATTGCACAGTACATACGAATCAATTCAGGAATCCAGATATTATCTTTATAGAACAAAAAGTTTTGTTTTCTTCCTGGATTTTTCTCTTTTTTCCCATTTGCAGGTTTGAGAAACAGCTCACAGAATGACAAGTTTACAGAAATTTCATCCATAAGGATGCCAAGACAATATAAGTATAAATAAGAATAATGATTTTTTTCCACCCAAATTAGCTAATATTGACATTTCTATTTACTGTGGATATAAAATCAGCTCTACATACATTCTACTTAGGGTACAACGCTGGATGTAGTCCAGAAAGGGCATTAGGTTATTCTGTCTTCAAGGAGTTTTTGAAATGTATAGATAATTTCATAATCACACCAAAACAGTATGGTAATTGGACATTTGTACAAGCCACCTGGCAATAGAGATGGAAATGACAATTAGGTTGTGTTAGATATTTTTGCCAATGTGCATGCACGATAGTCAAATGTTTATCTTTAGGTTGAGTATTATGAGGCTAAGAAGTGGAAATGTTATTTGGTTTTTGGACTTTTGATATGACATGTGTCAAGTGACCCTTAAAATGCAAATTTTTACATTTTCCTACCAGATAAGCATTATATAGCTTTCTAAGAATGAATGCATTCATTCAGTTGCACTTCAAACACCTTACAGCAGGGAAAATTTCATCTTACATATAATGAAATAAAATTTCATGTTACATATTTTTTATATGTACTGTAGAACTTTATATTGAAACACTGTCAGCTTCCTTTGCAGCAGTGTTAATAACCCTCAGTAAAATTCTATTTCGACTTTTTTCCGGTAGCCACTGAAGCCTTTGCCCCAGATTGCATCCTATATCAAGGTGTTAATTTCAGAGCTATTATCATTCATTTTAGTGTAAAAATCAATAACTTAGCCTATCAAGTTTTGTTCCACTTTATGATCTTCTCTTTGTCTATGTACAATAAATGACTCTAAAGACAGAGATGTTAAAACAACACCAGACTTAGCTAAGCTGATTTCTGCAGAAACCTGTATGTTTCTCTGCTTAGCTAGTGGGCTTTGTCATTTTATGCCTATGTTGAAAGAAGTCAAAATGCTTTTAAAAAGTCTTTAAAGATTGAAGCACTATTTTTGAACATCTGTAATCTCCGAGCAATTCGCTCTAAATAGAAGTGTTTTGCACAAGAAATGGCTGCTGTAAAGTCCTCGGATATAGCAGAAGCAGATTAACTAGCTGTTTAAATTCCGGACTCTACTTAATGAAAAACATGGATGTCACAATACTCAGCTAAGCCAAAAGCCTAAAACCAGAAATATACATTCTCTTTTTGAAGTATAAATTTTGAGTGTGCAGTCAATATGATCTTGGCTAACAATACAATTTTAGATTCACTCAGACAGAGTAAAATCAACTTTACCCTGTAGAAGATTATTAAAGTAATTCTGAATAAGAATTATAGGTGACACCTATTGGGATGAAAGTATCAAAAGCTACATGCCAGTGAAAGTATCATGTTTCTACCTAAATCCATGTAAAATAATATTTTTAGGGAAAAAAAGCCCACTGTTATTTCCTTCAATATAATCTTTTTAATAGTAAAATTTAATGAAAATAGTCTTCCCTCACCAGTCAGCAATTGCTGCTACATTGAAATTATTAATCTTAGTTCATGATTTTATAGTTTTGCCACACATCTGACAATTATATACTATGATTTTATGGTTAAAAAACCACACAGAATGCCAAGATAATCTTGTCTTATTAAAATAAATTAAATGAAATAGCAATGAAATACATGTTGGAATGTTTAATTGCTGTTATTTGAATATTTATCCTCAATCCTAGTTGCCCAACTGTTTTCTCTAGATCAATGGGCTGTATTAATCCAGTGAGAATTACTAAGAATTTAGGTAAAACACCTTTATTTTTACATTGCTCTTCTTCACACTTATTCTAAGAAAAAGGACATGAAAAAGGGCAATATTTTATATCAATTTTTGTATTGTCACACTTCTCAGAACTGCATTTGGACAGAATTGTTCTGTTTGGCACCAGTACAAACATAGGCATATCCTTCTTTTTATGTAAATAAGGATAACCTTGGAAGGCTTTATTGATGACAACATATCACCTTTCTATGTTTTTCCTGCAGGAAAAAATTATGCATCATGCCAATACCAAAGGAACTGTAAAAGTTCCCATATGGTTTTAACTATACAGAGTTCTTCAATACAATGATACATTTTCTTGACTACAAGCCATTTAAATGGCTTCTATTTAGAATGTCTTATTAATTTTTCATTCTGGTTATAGTCTCATTGGTCTTGTTTTAAGAACTTTTCTCCAAAATAATAAAAATCCCAGCCTGCTCTTAATTTGCTGCTTGGGGTTTTTTCCTTTTTTACCTCACACAGGACAAAGCCTCAAGCTTCCATTAAATGTTGATTTGACAGGGAAATGACTAATGTTTTTTATCTCCATCTTTAGAAATACAGTGACAAATTTATGGTAAATGTCAGTCTGTTCTGAAATGCAGACATGGTGCACCATGATAAAAAATCTGCTTGCTCAGGAAAAATTATTAACAGACCATGAGAGAACAGCATATAACCAAAAAGAAGAAGATTAAAAATAGAGCCACGATCTCATTTCACATCTTCTCATCACAATTCAATTTTAAACATATTATATAAATTCTGGTACATAACTCAAAACCCCCAAACTTTCTAATTCTCAACTCTTAATAGACAGTAATTAAGGCAAAGACTTCATGTCTTGTGTGCCATATAAAATCTATGCATATAACTGGGATAAAGCTCTATCATATATGTGTAGGCATGCATAAATTTTTCTTTGCATATGTATGTATAACTAAATAATTTCATTTAGTATTTCACATTAAAATCATGCCCTTTACATATAACTCACAAATTTGCTTATGTCTCATAACAGTTTAACAGTAAGAGTTCAACAGTTAAAGCAAATAGCTGGAGTTCATAAGTCTGGTTTGAAATCTTCTAAAAAATTAGGTAGTTTTTTAACAATATCAAATTTTGATTGATCAGAAAGTACTTATTAAAATACTACACATTAAAAACAGTTTTTCTGAAATAATTTCATTGAAATTTGGAAAGCACAGTGAAATGTAACATGGTATATTCATAGAAATATAGAATCATAGACTATCAGATTGAAAGACACTTCAAGGATCATCTAGTCCAATATCTTCTGTCAAAAACGTGGTCTAGAGAAGGTGGTTTAGCATCCTGAACAGCCCTATCTTAGAAGAGTGTGATGTTGGATAATCCACCATTTCTTCAGGGGGAGGTTATTCCAATTGCTGATTGTGAAAATTCTCCTCTTGTGTTCAATCAGAGTCTCCCCAGGAGTAATTGATAATTAATAAAAGTGGGGTTTAAGGGGTTTTGTTACATCCCTGCTCTTAAAAGGGTTACCTTTGGCATTAGACATTCTGTCAACTCTAGTCTTGTTAAAGACCTCCATGGAGGAGAGGTTGATATTTGTAGCTGAAAACAGTGCTGTAGTTCCATGACCTTGACAGAAGGGTCTTTCTCTCTCAAAAATATCAGTGTCCAGGGAAAATGGTGAGATTTTCTGAATTTCGTGTAGAAATTAGAGAACTCTGCAGGCCCAAATTGAACTGGTAGTGTCATAAGCATGTGTCAAAAATAAATAAAATGTTTCCCAATTTTTGTATCTATACCAGCAGCCTCTGCAACATCTGCCAAAGGAAGCAAAAAGCTCTTTTAGCACTAGCTAAGGAATAATATGAAGAAAGTTGTAGCCTCATGGATGGTATGAAGCTCTCAGCTTAGAGCCCTGGCCTAAGGTCATAGTCCATGATTTATAGGACATACTCTCACTCCTCTGTACCAGGCTGTGATTCACAGAAGATAATTTTATCCTTTAGAGAATTTGCTCATATTGTGTATAAGAAATAAAGTGCAAGAAATTACTTGTTCTGTTATTTCCAAAGTCAAGGATTGTTGGATGGCTTTCATCCATGCTATGTGACCTGATTGCAGTCAATGGAGAGGAGATGATACATCTCTGTTGGGCCTCATTTTATCTATTTCAGAACTTTATTCCAGAATAAGGAGAAAAGCAGACTCATAGTTGCTATAGTAAAGACTTCTGTGATAGTCCAGGGAAAAGCTCCAGGCAGACATGACAAAAGTCAGAGACCTCCTGGTCTATTGTCGAAACGACAGGGTGAATCTCATCATTTACAGGGCAAATAATGCAGGACTCACCCTGTCCTAGTCACGATGAAAATGCAAATCAACAGCTTGTTCGTGTTGCCTCTGCCTGAGCTACTGACATCTGTCTCTAGTTTTTCTTTTCTGCTATTAAGTTAGATATGTAATGCATCTATTCATAGCTGTCAACATCAAAAGAAAAGGAAGGTTTATTCCTTTGTGTGTGTGTGTGTGTGTGTGTGTGTGAGTGGCGATCTGTCTTCTAACATTTATAATTTTATAATTCTTATGAGCACTTTCTTCATTAGTTATCAATCAATCAGACAATCAGTAAATTAATCTGTTGTTCTTCCTTGCACTCCCAGAATCAAAGAATTATTATATTCACTGGAGGAAGAGAAAAATTGTGAAATTCATTTCATTTGACTACTTTGAGTGAAATAAATAAAGGAAATAAATGCATCAAAATAATTTATTTATTTGCTACTGTGTTTTCCATGCAATTACCTAATTGTTACCTATGTCTGGGTGGCTTAGCAACAGAATATTTCCCTAAATTAAATAAAACTACTCTGAGATTATACGTTCTCTTTCCTGTTCTTTGGAATATACCTGCACACCAACTTACCTTTCCTACTTTAATGATTCTCTCCTAGTCAAACTGATTAGGCAATGTGACTGCTAATCTTTGGAGGCACCAGATGCTAATAATTCTTTCCATGGTGTAGTGATAAGTACTTCAGTTGGAAGTTTGCTGTTGATAATACATACAGCTCTCTCAGAATGATAGATTTATATTAAACTCCTAAAATCCCATCTTCCCCCGTTTTGTAGTTCAGTTGAGGAGTTAAAATACTTCAGCCAAATATTTCAGGCTTGTCTCTGAAGCCTTAAATCCACAAGCTAGAAAAAATCTGCTGAATACACAAAACTCGTAATGACTTCAATAATATTCTGGATTCCTGGTACTTCTTAAGATTTATTTGCAATTCAAAACTTAATTTCAGACAACTATATATTTTAAAAAGTCTGTTTTCATAGAACAGAGTCTGCCAGACTGGCTTGTGACTAAGGTATTTCCCAAAAGGCTGCTCAGCATTTACGCACTTAAAAATGCTACAAAGATTTTTAAGGAAAACATGAATCACTATATTTTCACTCTCTCTTTTATTAAATCCCATTTCAAAGTTACTGTAAGTTGAACGTTTTCCCCCTCATTCTTGACATCTTCTCCTTTCCACACAATAAAATATTACCTCTTAACATGCATTTTTTTTCCTTCTGTCCATATAAACTTCCGGTTTTTGAGATTCTATTTTTTATTCAGTTTTCAGGTCTCCATGTTGAACTTTCTATGGTAAGAGGAAAAAAGTATTTAACATGTGTTGAATCATTCAGGTGGTCAACAGGCTTTTGTTCAGTTGCTTGCAGTTGTCACAGTCTCTATTATTTTATTAGTATTTTATACAAGATTCTCCAATCTACTTCGGCTTGGTTTCAAAATAGTTCCCATTTACAGTGTTACTGGCTCCATAAATCATCAGTCCTATTTTTATTAGATTCCTTAGGTCATTAGATCATGAGTTATTGCTCATATTTATAATATGTATGGTTGAAAATTGGACCCTGACTCATTGGGACACCCTAGGACATCTAGTCATTTATATCTCCAAAAAATTAATGCAGACTTGATATATTCTTATGTCATAAGAAAAAAAAGAAATGTTGATGTCATTTTTTTCTTTATCTTATACAGCTAAAAGTGGCTATAAAGAAAAATACCAGCACAGATTAGACAAATACCTAGTAAATAATTTTACTACTGCAACTAATAATAATCATCAAATAGATAAACATCTCCAGAATCTCCACTCGAATTCAACTAATCAAGTTATGCTCTTATTTAAAGTTCTGTCATTATCGTATTGCTTTGTTGTTATCCTCCAGTTTGGTTTCTATTATTATAAATTAAATTAAAGTAAAACTGATATTTCATACGAAACTTTATATAGAAATTTGAAATTAAAAAGAGCAATGGTATGTTTAATGGCACCACACTAATGATGACATTTTCTTTTACCACATAATATGATGCACATGGATAATAAATGATATTAGTAAAAAAAAAATCAAGTCACATTCTATTTTATACAATTCTTCTCGTATTGTAGATATGTGCATGGTTACAGTGGAGAAATAGGATGTGTAAGAATAACCATACTAGGAACCAATATAAGCTGTGCCATCTGGGATGGTTGATCTTAAGAAAAACCCCTGTTTTCATGTGGAGTTCTCTAGACAGCATTAGAAACGTGAAATAGCCAAAACTTCAATTTCTAAGTTTTAATTTAAAACTTCTGATCAATCATGAAAAGTAGAAATCTAATGGATTTCTACGGCATCTACAGGCAGTCTTTCAATGTCTGCAATATCTTAATTTTTCTAAAATAATTTCCATATTTTTTTCTTTTTTGAACACTATATAATTTTTAGCTACTATCAAGTAGTTTCTGTCATTTTAGATTAATTACCTCACTAATCTGAATGATGTGTCTCAGGATATTCAAAGCTTCTTAGAATCAAGTTGTGGTTTATCCTGAGATTCCATTTTAAATCTCCAGTGTACTTTTTCTGCACGACCTCTGACTCCAGAGATAAAAGCAGAGAAGGATTATAGGTGACAGTTAATCTGATAAGTATTTTGGGTTTAATATGATTGCATATTTAATACCCATGCATTTAATTCTGAGTTATATTAATATGTAACTTTACTTTGTATAGTGATGTTATATATTGAAAAAATAGCTACTAAAGGACATTATCTAGGTAATATTTTTTTTCTTATTCATATCTCCTGAGCTTATGTAAAAATCTAATAGTAGAGGATTAATTTTATTTCATACTTTCTGATTTAAAATTGATATTTCATTAAGTGGTAAATTTATAGATATTTCAATTGTATCATTTTCAGCCTCAGATTGCCTATTTTGATTACTTCCCAGTTTCCCAAACAAAGCCATACTGAGCCTGTTCTAAAGCCTGTTGAAATCAATGCGAAATATTTCCTTTATTTTGATGAATTAATTTATCTTAACACCTAGAAAGAAAAATACATTCAGCAAATTTTTTCAATTAAACAAACTCTTCTATGATTCTGTGTTTAGGGTTGTGTTTTGGGTTTTTTCTTAAAGAAATAACTTAAAATTTCCGGTTTTTATAATTGTCTGAGAATCACTAGACTGAATTACTTTAAGGTTATTTAAATACTAGGACTGTAAATCAAAGTCATTGAAGTAGGGATACAGTGCAAATGTGCCATCCTAGTTAATTAAAAAAATTATTCTAAACCCTATTTTGCATACGTATGTTATTTTCAACTGTATACCAACAATCTCAAATAAAAGCCCATTTTATCAACAGACAACACATTATCTGTGGTGCATTAATGTGATATGCACTTATGTCTTCAAGATCAAACAAAGTCAGTTTAATACATTTTGCTTTCTATTTCTTCCTGCAGTTTGAATTTGACAGATGGTTTACACTGGAATAACATCTACTTTAGAATCCCAAATCAAACTTTTACTTCTGATTCCATCTTTTCAATATAAAATACAGTGGACAATTTAATCTTTTTCTTTTTCATATCTGCTAGACTGAAGTTGCTTCTTTGTCTTTCAGATATTCTTTATATTAATAGATTAAATTTAGATATCGTCAATACATGGGTAATGATAGAAAAATGTCATCCACTAAAAAAACTAATTTAAAAAAAAATCTAATGCATGAATGGAGTAACTTGTAAGTTATTTCAGTAGTCACAGAAAAGGAGCAGTGATTTTTCAGATGAGGTGTATAAGCATAGTTTATATATATATGCATCAAATACAGGATGAAGTCTAATTTTTATAGTTATATCTAATGAATTTGATTCTATTAAACATTTTACAGTATGTGCAATATTGAATGACTTCTGTGTCTTTGCCATGCCTCCTCCCACCTACTGCAAAAATTAACCCTGTTCTGTCTGGAAGTAGAACACCTCCATGTCATCTTTTTAGTAGTTTTCTTTACATAAGTAAGAGAAAGGTTTGGAGATAATAGGGCTAAGAACCAATCCACCAGAATATTCTATCACAAGTAAGGGAGAACAATTTACCTTTGCCATGAAGAATATTTAGTTTTTCATTAATGTAGCAGTACTATAGTTATAGATTAGTTGAGTATAGATTGGAATATGTTAACGTAGAAACTTGAAGATACTTAATGCAAGATATATATCTTAAATGAGGATAACCTACTAAATCAATGGAATATGAGGCCTCATATATATTTAATGCATTAAATAGTAGATTTTCTAATTTAAAGATGAAATTTTATTGAAGAGTACCTTTTCAGACCTGTCTTCCAAGATGACAATGAAATACTTATTTCACCTTGTAGGACGCCATTTCTTTTCTGTTCAATTAAGTGATTAATCAGCTTGTGCTTCGTCATTTCAGGTCTGTTCAAGCGTAGCTCACTGCTAGAAATTCGTGTGTGCTTTTAAGGGAAAAGTTCCATTTCTGAGATGCTTACAATTTGACAGGTAAGTTAGAAAGTCATAACTCAAAGTTAAGTTGTCATGGGCTGGATGTTGAATATGTGATCCAGCTATGTCAGTAACAGGATAAACAAACCAAGCTTTCGATAAATTAGTAAGTTTCTACATTTTGAAAAAGATCTCTCAGGATGATCCCACTTGTCACTGACAGCATCTTTCCTGCATAGTGGAGCTATTTTCAGACAACCTGGAGATATAAACTCCCTTCTTATATGTTGATTTTATAGGAAATCTGACTTCACATTACTTAATGTTACATTTTAATTAATGTTGACAATTTTTTCATTGTCTTCTAAGGCTGGAGCTACTTTGGCTGCAGCTGGGACTGCAGTCTTACTGCTGCTGCTGGAAGTAGCTTTGGGTTCTCTTCTAACCTTCAAAGGCACAGGCATGGCAGGAGAATTTAGAGTTAGTTCTCCTCATTGCAATTACACAGCACTTTACTAAACATTGCAATTTTAATTCTATATTCCATATTAAACAATAAGAAATGCACATGCATATTACCTTAAACAAGAATACATTTCATACTCTAGTAAAGTTTTTTTATTTTCGTTTAGGTTTTTATCATTATTTATACTGGTACTTTTTTTCACTTGATTTCAACCACAGTTCTTTTCTTAATTGATTTTGAAGGCGATATGGCATTTTTGTTCTCACTATATTATATTACTAGAAGGATGTCTCAATGTGTCAATAAATATCAAATGTAGGGGTAACAACACTGAGTATGAATCAATACCTGAATCTGAATGCCACAGCTGTATAATCTAACACATCAATTTTACTATAGTAACAAAAAAATACAAATGACAAAGCTGACATTAGTAGTAGCTTTAGCAATGAGAGAAAAAAGAGGAAATCTGACAATCTGAGACAGCTTTATAAAGAAAATTAGTACAGGATAAAAAGTAAAAATATCCTAACTCTGAGCAAAATTGTTACTGAGCAAAATAAAACATCATCAATTAAGAACTTTTCCTACAAAGGCTCTTGCTGTTTCTGAAACACAATCTTAATAACATTAATAATCAACTAAAATGTGTCAGCCTAGATCTATTTTCTCTTGATTTTTTTCCAGTTTACACAATATAATTAAAAATATATTTTCAAACTTCTTCTACAGCAAGGTTAATAATATCATGTATTATAGATGGAGTCGATCATTGTAATAATTCTTATTTGACCTCCTATAGCACAGGTGAAAGGGCTTTCATTTTAATGTTATGATATTTTAATAAAGTTTCCATAGACTTATCTTAATCAGAGAAAGGAAGCAGATATGAGGTATAATTTCTGTGTATTCATCCTGGTCTGCCATTTGTCTTTAGTGTGATAGTCCTTGACTTTTGCTTGTTTGTCTTATCCTTGTTTTATTAGCTAATCCAAAGATTAATGGACAGGTGTGAGCACAGGTGAATAGCATGCACATACTTCTACCTTGTTAACAGAGGCTAACTTGGTGGTACTAGAATATATAATAATTGATATATTTATTAACATCTCTGAGTAAACATCCTGTCACTGGAGTTTATAAATTAAATGGAGCTTATAAATTAAATTGTTAGTCTTCCTTTTTATGTTGTAAAGTTCTGTGGAATACTGTTTGAACCTCTTATCCTGTGAATATGTTCCACTTACAGATGTAATGTGATCCTCTAGGCTGATCTTGCCTTAGTATGTTGGATATTTTCTTATCATAGTATAACCAGTGTACAGCTACAGATATCTCACAGTCTTTGACACCATTTCTCACGATGCTCCAACCATGAAATCTCATCCTGCATCTTTGGTAAATGGGTCATTTATCTTGCATGATAAGAGACTGCTGTTCCAAACTCTTGGAGAGCTTTAAATCAGTGATAAGTGTAACTCCAGTATAAATACCAGTGACCATAAACAGTTTGTCTGCAAAATTAAAGAATATCACAAGTCAGAGTATGATTAGATTTCCATTTTTCACGTTACCATCTGCAAGTACTACAGAGTTTTTAAGTGGGGAAAAAAAGAAATTTATTTCCTTCCTGAAAGCAACTGATTTTTCAAATGCTACAAAACCTGCATGTTATAGGATTGTACAGTTTAGGTTTCTGATGTGTTCTTTTAGGTATTTCATCTTCTAAGGCCTTACTTAACTCTTTGGCCCTTGATTCAGAGAACCCTCGTGACTTACAATAGCTGGAACTAAGCACGTACCATTACTTTGTCTATGATAAAAACTCATTTATATTTCTCTCTTTTACTTCTAGAAATGAACACCTTAATACAGTGAAAAATGTGAGCATTGTAATAGGAGGTATTAGTGCTGCATGAATTAAGCTGAAATATGTGTGTTTCTCATGCATAATTAAAAGACTGCATCTTGCCCAGACATATCCAAATACTGGAGTTTTCTCACACAAGATCAGATATGGTTATTTAATCACAGTTTATTTTTCTATTAATCTATCTCATCCCTTGGGCTATTCATGCTACAGTCAGTTTATTTTCACCTTTGAAGACTAAATCTTATGTTTCTAGTATGTAATAAAAAGGTTAAGGAAACTGATGATATTCTTCTGTTTTGCTGAAAAGAGGGTGTTGAATTTTAAAATGACTCTCAATAATAAATATACAACAACTCTTCATGTGGTTATCTACATAGAATATTGGACATTGTATTTATCTCTGGAATTAAAAAGAGGAATTAGAAGCCAAGAATTCTTGAATTTTATGTATTGATCAGCTAAAATTTACTCCACCTTCACCCTGAGAAAGTCGCTTAACTGTTTAATGTTTTTTTCATTTACTTCCCCGAAAGTGTGGGCAACGATAAATATTTTCTTCACAAAGTACTATGATAGTGAATGAGTGTGCTCATTACTTAGTTTGCTAACCTCTGTCTTTGCAAGAGACCTGCCTATAGGGCTTTTTGAGTGGGGTATCAGTGAGCTAAAATTACTTAAGTTATGCCTTGCTGATAGAATTGATAGCATGAATGGGATTTTCTAGCAGAAAAGATGCTGAGGAAAAAAGTCCCTTAGGAATCAACACAACAAACCTGTTTAATTCATATTTGAATAAAGATGAGGAAAGCTATGAACTTTAGGTTTCCTATCTCAACAGTTTGGAAATTACACTTTTTTTTTGTTGTTCCTGTATAATTCTTCCATCTTCTGCATCTTTGTTAATTGAAGAAGAGACTGTTACCAACTTCCTACAAGCTTAAAGTATTTTAAGTCAATATTCCCTCTTTGGGAAAAACAGGGAGGACAGTTTAAATACCAGAATTAATTACAAATCTTGTGTGCAGCATGGATCATGGTAATCATTGCACCACTAAGAAGATTTTTTTCACATCCCTTCTTCATCTTTTAATATGTCTATGTCTTCAATTCACACGCTTGGATACTTTCATAACAATAGTAGGCCAGATTGTCTCTTTTTCCTCTGTACAAATATTCAATACAACTTCTCTGGGTTTTATTGTTATTTTCTGCTTACTGTCACCATTTTCCCCTTCATTTTTATTACACTTTTATTGTTATATCGCTTTACTCTTACCTTCTTTCAAATCCTTTTTTTTTTAATATGTTTTCTTCCTTTATACTCACAGCTCTACCTACAGAAGTAATGAACTAAAACAGTGACTATTACATTCATTTTTAGGCTGCAGAGTCTGAAAACGCCCAGTTATTTTTCCTCCTGTAAGGCTTCAGAGCCCAGGATCTGTTTCTCAGGTAACTCTGTCCCACCAAGCCATGATTTCACCTTTAAAGCAGATGACTTTTCACCTGGTTCCTGTGGAACACAATTTTGAGAAAAGCTGATTGTATTGCAAAACTAATGAAATCTTATTCATGAGCAGAGCCACTCTGTGGAAGATCCAAAGATGAATGGAGGGATCTGAGAACAGGCACATCACTGCATGGTAAACAAGGGAATGTAATGATAGGACCAGGTGGAATGACTTCCAACTGAAAGAAAGCAGATTTAGGTTAGACATTGTGAAGAAAATATTTACTGTGAGGATGGTGAGGCACTGGAACACATTGCCAAGAGAAGTCATGTTTGTCCCATCCCTGGAAGTGTTCATGGCCAGGTTGGATGGGGCTTTGAGAACCCTTGTCTAAGGAAAGATGTCCCTGCCCATGACAGGGGGGTTAGAACAAAGTGATCCTTAAGGTCCCTTCCAAACCAAATCAGTCTATGATTCTATAATTCTATGAAGACAACAGTACTGCAGGTTTCTGTACATAGTGAAATATTTGCAAGGATTGTGAGCTCAGACACAAGCTATAAGTAATTACAGAAGTCCAGACAGGAATTTGAATGACTGGATCACCACAGCTAAAAACCCATCTGGTTTATGTGGTTTGGCTCTTTAATTAATCTCATTCTCTAGACAAATTTGGGGGAGTAAAAAGTTCAAAGGACCACTCAGACTGTGAACAGACCTCACCATATAGATACATATTTGGTTTTTAAGGTGATGTAATTTTATTTGCTAAGCTCTTTTTGTAATCTTTACCTGTTCTCTAAGACTTCAATGAAAGGGCTAGGTTTTTTAAAAACTCAGTACCTGTCTAAGATCCAGATTTTATAGAGAAAAGCTGGAAAATAAAACATTCATGGTATGAAAGATTGTCTTTCCTTTGGTCAGGAGAAAGTTATTTTTCAGCATGTCCACTGCTCTCCATAGTTTGGACTATGAGCAATCTAGACATTTGACAGAGAGAGACTGTTGCTATTAGCAGGTAATTTGAAAGTAGTTTCTTGTAAACTATCCAGATTCTGATTTGTTTTAAGTCAGATTAAACATTTTCTGCAACAGTTGAGTAAGAACTACTCCTGCTGTAAACTATAAGCACATTAATTAAAAAAAATTATTGAATAATATATAAAGATCATAAATATACCTACTTCAATAAAGGATTTATATGTCCAGTGTTTTGACAGACAGATTGTTGCAGGATCTTTTCTGTTCCTGTCAGGAAATATGTTTTTGGTTCAGGAACTGATACAGAGCAAGAAAACAGACAGTTTTATAGACTCCAATCATAATTTGCAGGCTTAAATTATATAGCTCTGCAGAAATATCTAAACCTCACTTGTTTGTTATACAAACAAGCAGACAAAGAAACCACAGCTACAGATAATCAGTTCACTATTATGTCTGAGATTCTTCAAAGATGAATTGCAATGCAAGTCTCCTGTCCCACCACAAAACCTAAATGTCTGTTACATGAATAAGAACCAACTATCAAACAAAATAAATAAACCAAAAAGTGCCAAAAGCCCCAAACCAAACTCAACACACAAGTTGTTGAGCACAAGTTCATTCCTCTAAACTCAATATAAGAGCTCAATAAAAGCCGAGCCCTATGAAATTGGGGTTCACAGTCCATCAAAATGTGACCAAGGCCACCCTAAATTAACATAAGGGCTTGTATAGATAACAAAGCCTATGGAACTA
Source organism: Acridotheres tristis (assembly GCA_037013685.1). Lineage (NCBI taxonomy): Eukaryota > Metazoa > Chordata > Aves > Passeriformes > Sturnidae > Acridotheres > Acridotheres tristis. The sequence goes on from CM072884.1 coordinate 94,271,131, forward strand.
TTTAATATAAAGCTACCTTTATATTAGTCACAAAGTCTAGAGGCATCTGTGGGAGGATGAAATAGGCAGAGAATTTTGAGTCCTGAGCAGCAGAATATCTAAAGAACATAATTAAACATACATTTAAATTCAATTCTTACACAGATTGCATATGCTCGTAGCTATTTAGGGGGCCAGGGAAAACGCACTCAGGAGCATCTGCACCCAGGCCATCTGCTGCAGGAACCTCTCCTTCCAAAGTGCTTTCCCTCCCAAAGCACCTGTGTGCCAGAGCAAAGGATCACCTGGCATTCACTGAAGGCTTCCAGCTGAACTCATGAGCGCCTGAGCAAGATCCTGTTTTTTGCCTCACAAGCAAAAGGGAATCGGTGTCCTGGGAGGTGGAACTGCAGTCCCTTGCAGGTGGGACTGCAGTCAAATGCCACAGTTAGGAAAAGGCCATGGTTTGAAAATTCAAAGGATGTCCATGCAAAACAATTCAATTAGTTGACATTTTTGACTAGTTTTATCTTCTTAAAATAAATAATGCTTTAAAATCAAAATAAAAATTCATTCGAATAACTAAAAGTTTCCTAATGCATATGAAATTACATGTATATTGTGACACCACACTTAATTTAATTTTTATTAACAACTGTAGTGATTTTAAATAGTTTGTTACTGAAATATGTCTGAAACGAATCAAAAATACTAGAACACTTTCTTCTTTTTTTTTTTTGGTGGTTTAATATGTACTGTGAAATACTGTATTAAAAGTATGACTTCCAAGATTTTATGGAGTACAACAATATTTAGCTAACATTGTGTTAATTAACAGCAAACAAAAAATTGACAAATTCTGGACATAAATACAACTGTGAATGACAATTAGAGACCTGCCAAAAATTACAAGCAGAGGCAGCATAAAATGCTGAGGATTTTTTCCTTTCTCTCTTAAATCCACTGTGTGGGAGGAGAAAAGCATAGAGGGACTTTCCAAACTGTGGAATTTGTATGGGGGAGTTTGTTTGGATTATACACTCTCTTTAATCTCAAATTTTTACAGGACATACTTCTGGAAGATATTCAGAAACACATATGTTTAATGAGCTATAATCTGTGTTAATGAACATGGTTTTAGGAAAAAAAAAATTAAAAATACAAATCCCCCAAGCTGTGCAATGAGCATCCAGTATTTTACAGCTCAGGAAAAGGTAAATGACATTCTTATTGCAACTTAAAATATAATCATAAGTACCTGAAACGTTCCAAGGCTTGAGAAGTACTGTGGCAAATTTCTTTACCCACATGTAAATAATCAGCAGGATTATTTCATTAATTATAATTCAAGCATATGATTGCAATACACATGCTGAAAAACTGGTAAACCAAACTATGATCACTTTTACTTTAAAGTATGCTGACAAGGAAATTTTTAAAATTCATCTTTGAAGGTAGTTTACTGAAAAGATCAAAAAACTTACATCTGTGAAGTGAGTCATATCACAAAGTATAAATATCTGTGGCATTGGAATAATACAAAACTTACTGGTAACAGCAGTATAGCAGTAAAATATAGGATTTTCTTATCATAATAGAATGGTCAGAGATAAAATAGTCAGTTCTGAAACAGCCAATCCTACCTCTTTGTGTGTACTTATTACAAATATTGCAATTTTCAAGCTGTTGTCCTAGAGATTATGGTTACTTTAAAAATAATTTTTATGTGTGTGAAATGTCTTTGGTATTTTTAAATCGTAGCTGATTTGCACTATGCTGGAACATATCCTCTGCTTCAGATGCAGGGAGACCTGACCAGCTGACAAGTCCATGGGCTGATGATCAATTTGTGCTCTTTGAGGTGGCCCATTGTAAACAGAAATGAATTTTTAATACTTTCTCTGGAAATAATTTTTTATGTGCTATTTGAAGTGCTCATAAGCCAGGATATGACAGGACAAAAAAATCAGATGGAAAGATTCTGATATATGTATTTGGTGTAGTAGGATTCCTCCAACCTTGTTTTAGACATTGGCAATATAGTTGCCTAGGCCCAAGCTTTAAATCCAGGTGACTTGAAAGCCAACTTAGAGAAACCCTTATTTGTAAGGCATGATTTATCTGACTTATTTTAGCTCTGTGTGTTCAGATGATTTAAATTTTATATTCCAAGAAGTTTTCCTCCATTTATTTTTATTCATTAGATTACTCTGATTTTTCTAACAAGTTTGTAACAAAGTAACAAATATATTTCCCATTTGATATCAAATCAAAATATTACAATACTCTTTTTCTTTGCTGCTTCCGATTGCATGTATATGAACTAACAAATTAGGTTTTCATTGCTAAGAAAACCAGCCCTTTTTTAATCATATGCTCAAGAACCTGGTTTTGTTTTCTGTCTGGCTCTCCAGTAGTACTGTTTTTTGTTGTGTTGAAAGATAAGTGTGGAAAGAAAATCTTAAAGACTTCTTTTGATGGAACAACAACATTTAACCTACATGCCATGAACTCAAGTTCTATTTTATTCAGAGCTGGAATATTTTTGAATATTTGATCAGCTTCATCTCATTTGGTCTAGTTTTCTGCACACTAGAAACACATATATTTAAATCTCCTTTTTTTCTCTTTTAAGAAAATGAGAAACAACAATGCAACACAAAATAAAATTAAGGTCCTTAGTCAATAAATAAGACATTATGAACTAAAGCTACATTATTAATGACAAAGAAGACACAGAATTCAGGAATACATGAAAGCATGTAGCATGAAAGAATCCCCATAACTAATCAATTGCTTTAAGATATTAAGTATTACTTTCTCAGACTTTAGGGCATGTATGTATGTTCCCCAAATCTATTCTCTACAAACTGTTCAATAAACTCATATGAAACAAACAACCTTAAACAACTGCAGATGTCAGCTTGTTTTGTTTTTCAGGTTGTGTTGTGATAGCAATATCTATTTTCTTAGTGATTTTGATCTTCATATATTAAAGTTAACAATTGTTGGGGTAGAGATATTTAACTGTAAATTATTATATTTCCATTTAAGCCAGTAGAGCTAGGACAACTTAATTTATCTGAGGATTTCCAGAAGTTCATAAGGAGCTATTACAGGAAATCTGAGGACTAAGTCCCTGAAGTGTGTAATGAATAACCAACTCAAAATATAAATTTCCAGATAAATTAGTTATAAACAATATCATATTGATTAAAAAAAGAAACAAATCGTCATACACTGCAGAAACAGAATGAACACAATGAACCAGTAGAATAAAGTGTAGAATTACCCACTGGCTTCCTGTCAAACATCCAATGAGTAATGGCTCCAGAGAGGACAGAATTTTTTCTTTTGGTTTTCAGTACCAAATATCAACTACTTTACTCTAAATTTTCCCATTTTGCTTTGCAAAAGTATAAAAATTCTGCTGTCAAAACTAACATGAAAGTCACAGCAATGAAGCAGTTAAAACACTGCTGGGAATATATCAATCATTTGGAGCATTTAGAAAAACATTAAAATTTTATCTTTTATATTCTCTCCAGGATATATTTTACAAGAAATTCTGTTTGTTGATAAAACCACTCTATCCAAGGGACAAATTGAAACCATATTTCTCTCAGAGTGTAGTTTTGATATTTGGAAATGGACTTTTGTTAATAAAGAATAATTGAGAACTTGTCATTCTTCAAGAGTAGAAATTAAAGAGTTGAATTTTCCCTGACAGTGAAACCAAATATTAAAGTTGTCTGAGCCTAGCACAGCACCTTTGAGTATGTACTCATAAAAACTTTAGAACAACTATTTCCTATTTTCTAATAATGCCACCTGGAAAAGTTGTTATTTTGGCACTAAGACCAGAGTATTACTAACCTCTTATAAGTCACGTTGCAGAAGCTCAGAGATTTAATTTATCCATCAATGAAAACTGATGGTCTAGATTAAGAGATGTGAAATGTGCATCTGATTATCCTGCAACACAAACCACCTATCATATCTTCTCATGAGCAATGGCAATTCCTTGTCAGTCATTCTTTTGAGACATTTTCCCCTACTATACAGAAAGAAGGTGAATGAAAGCTAATAGGGGTTTGATGATGACAGAAACAAAGCTCCAGAATTCATGGCTGCAGACCTTTATTCTCAGACACAAAGTTCCCTGGTCAAGTGACTTGAAGATTCAGGTAGCTTTTTGTACTTTTCTTTTTAAGTACAATGTAGATTCTCTGATATTCAGTCAAGATACAGGACAGAATGTTTGTACAACTTTCAGAACTAATATTCACTTATGAAGTTGGGTACTTCATCCCAAACCCAATGAATTGCCAATCAAAATATGTGCCTCAATTTAAACAGATATGTCGGCTTTAAGCCTTCAGAATTCATACACGGGTGCATGCTTAAACTTACACTAGCAGTTAAAATTAATAGTGTGATCCAGAATTTAGAATTTTGGGCATGAGTTCTTCGTTTTCACTAAAGAATTTTTTTCAGGTGCCCATCAATACTTGTACCACTGAAAACTAGAAAATCCAAGCGAAAAAAAACTTTGTTTTTACAAAGCTCTCTTTTCTGTTTAAATATGTTTTCTTGAGAAGAAAAGTTAAGCAATACTAAAAAATCCAAACCTAGGAGGCAAATATTTTCCATTTATTTTCAAAGTGCCAGGAAAATTAAATTCCTTGTCTCAATGTATTGGGTTTGTGTGGCAAGGTTTTTGCAGTGAGGAGCTGGAAGAGTGACTTCTGTGAGAAGCTGCCAGAAGGCTCCCCCATGTCCAATAGAGTGGATGCCAGCCAGATCCAAGACAGAGAGGCTATCAGTGGTGGTGTGTCTCTGGGATAATGTATTTAAGAAAGAGGTTCCTGCAGAAAAGCAGCTGGAGACAGAGTGAGAACATATGAGTGAAAGAGGCGTCATCAAGGTGAAGAAGACAGAGGAGGTGCTCCAGATGTTGGAACAGGGACTCCTGCAGCTGTGCCACTGCAGCCCATGGATGCCCACGCTGGAGCAGAAATCCTCCTGCAGCTGTGGAGGGCCCGTGCCCTAACCATGTTAGGTGAATGGTTGGACTCAAAGATCTTGTCTTTTCCAACATAAACAATTCTATGATTCTATGGTACAGATCCAGATGTGTGTCAGGTGTGATTTAGAAATAGCAATCAGGAGCACTCAAGTAATAGTAATATATTTATCTGATTAAACACTAGGTATAAAACTGTGCATTCCAAATAACACTGTGATATGTGACTTGAAATAGTAGGGAGGATATCCTTTAATTTCAACAACAACCACTTCCAAGTTCCAGTCAGCAAGAATAACAGAGAATTTACCTTTCCCAACATATATTGCAGTACTCCACCTGTTAAAATAAATGGGCTAAAGGCAAATTATCTAGCTGGAATAACTAAGTCCCACTAAATGAGAATCTAGTGAATATGATTTTTTTGCAAAATAATAGACCATGTACACACATTGACATTTTTAGTACCCAAAAGATGTCAACCTCTTCTATCCCTTAAATGCTAAAAAATACATGGAGAAGAGGAATTGGTGTGGTGGCATTCAGTGGGCTTCTCAACCATAAAACCTCAGTCTGGCCACATTGCAAACTAAGACATTCATCTACAGTTGTCAGTCACAAATCCAGTGTAATTGCTCAGACAGTATAAAGGGGATTCATATGTCAGTAGCCCTGAGGTCTCTATTGCACTATATTGTGACAATTCATTAAAGAATAATTTTGTATACCTTCCTATCTGTCATTTGTTTTAGGTTATTGCTATAAGAAGCTGTTCACCCAAATGAAATAATGCTCATGTAAGAAGATTTTTCTTATTTGTAGAGTTCAGCAACCCAATGAGTTTCTCTTCAGAAAGGCACTTATCCGGGACATGAAGACAAAGAATACAAAAGCATTTACATGGATTCTTCTTGCAAAAAAGACCAAATGTATCCCCACCTTTGCAGCCATAAGGCCACTTCTAGGTTTGGTAATAATTTGTGTCTAATTTAGCATGATGCTAATTTTGTTGAAATCTGACACCTGTTGCATTTTTCTGGAAAGGGTCACTACTCAAAATGCCTTAAAATAGCCAAATATTACCTTCTATTTAACATTACATCCCCAGAAATGTCATTGATTCCTCATCGTTCTAACACCAAAGCAAACAATGAAGTTTGTATTTTCTTTATGACATGTAAGGTCAGGAAAACTTAATAATAAGATTCCGAGGAGAAATTCTTTCCCAACATCACATTTTAGTGTTTTTGAAAGTGTCTCTATACAAAAAAATAATGTTCTTGTTTTCTTATTACATTAAATCAAAAGCTGTAACTACTAAGCTGTGGTCCAATAACAACAACTGCTATTTTCAGAAATATATGTTACAGTACAAGTAATAAATATAAAGAATTGAGAAACTTTAGGTATTCTGAGCTTTGAAAGGATTCAGTGAGTTATTTTCTGGCAATGGTACAGGATACTTGTTTTTTCTTGGAGCCTTTGAAGTATTCAGACTCTAAACAAGTTAATGTTAAGTCAGAATACAACCTGAATCCTGTCTAAAACACTTTTATGTTCTGCCCACATTCTACCAGCCAGAATAACATCAGTTTAAAACAATCTTTAGTCACAGTTAGTAGAGGAAAAACAAGTTTATTTCACTTACCAAAGCCAGTGTGATTTTTCTTAGATTTATTTTTCTCTTTTACTAATGCTTTAATAAATCAAGTTACTTTTTTTTTAGTTCCTAAAAATACTTCCACAAAAATTGCTTGAATGCCTCCTTCTTTGCTAGAAGAGAGTCAAGTTTTTAGGGAGAGATTTTAAAATCCACTTGGGATTTTGAGGGTGTCATCAGTAATATCAGAAATATGTGATCTTCAGAGCATATTAAAATTGTTTTGTCAGCAGTCCACTCCCACAGAAATTTTTCAGGTGAGAAGAAAAGGGGAAAATAAAAAATAAGTGACAGACACTGTAAAACATATAGATTTAATCTGCAATATGATTTGAGGCAAGAAACTGAGAAGCAGGAAAATATGATATACTTCACTGGTGGAATCTATTTATGTGACCTAAAGTTTCAGCAGAGTGAAAAAGGACAGAGCAAGGAAGAGAGTCAGAAAGGCAGCTGAAAAGAAATCATAGTCAGTGCTCAAAGAGATAAGGAGTTAAGGAGTTTTCACAGTAGTAGCAACTGCCCAGTAAAGAAGTCCAAGGATGTCTTCCAGCCTTCCTCCTGACCTTCTTCCTGTGATGGCTCATTGTGTGGGTTGCAGTGGGAAAATAAAATGTTCCATGAGGATGGGTGTTATCACATATTATCCCCAGCAACAGGAACAAGCACAGTGTTTGACTTAAATTATCACTGTCATCTTAAACTGATTTCTGGCTAAATGATGCAATGCACTGAACTTTGCTGGGAAGTATTGCAGAAGGCAAGAAATGACTGGAATGAAGAAGTGGGGAGAGAAAATAGAGGAAAAGAATGAAAACAGATATAGAAAGGAGGAAAAATATAGTTCTGCTGCCTAGGAAAAATGAACTAGAAAAAGACATTAAGAGAGAAAAGACTGTCCTAAAATGTCCAGTGTATGTCTTCATATTGCAGAGAAAGCTTTTTTCTTACTTGTTTAGAACACCACAACTTTCTAGTGAAAAGTGCTCCAAAAATCATAAATTCTTATGCAGTTTGCTGCCTCACAAAAGCTTCCACTAAGCAATAATCATAAAGCTGGTGTAAAACAAGAAATTATACCTTTGTCCATAGAAGGAACATAGAGGAAAGAGTAGCCTAAAAGATGTTTCACTGGAGGTAGTATCTGGAGGGAAAAATAATCTGCAAGAAAGGTATAGCTGAAAAGAAGTAAAAGTTGTTGTCATGGTGAGAAAGAAAGAGGTAAACACAAGTCCATGTTTTTCCATATGGACTCTGAATGATGGCAATAAAAGTTTGGCTGAGTCCATGACACTTTGGCATGTTCCTATCATATATCTCAAATATTTTTATTCTTTTCCTTTAATTTTTCAGCAGCACTTTTAGTATATTTCTTTGGAGGCAAATTTGTAAAATTATTAATAATAGGCCAGATTTTCTTCCTGAGGAAATTCTTTATATATAATCTATATAGTATTTTCTGAGTCCTCATTTTCCTCTATTGTATTTACCTAGTCCATCTTGGTACCACTCAGTGTCTTTGCACTGCCTTACTACTAAAACCATTATTTAAGTATCTTCATACATAAATCCTTTCTGTCCTTCATCCTTCAGGTGCACTCATCAAATGTCTCCTAGAAAATTCATATTTTTTCACACTGTGTTATGTAAGTTCAATGTGAAGTCATCATCTGGGAAATAGAGAGGTTTCTACCTGTTCTGAAAAGCACATATTCTGAGTATGCCAGGATAAATGTAACATATTATCATTAGATAAACAAAGAAGGGAAATCTTAATTTTTCATTGCCATGTTATTAAGATGGTCCAGCATAATTTAAAGAAGTGCAAATTCACATGCTAAGGTCAACAATCATGTTCTTCTACCACTGCTATCCTTAGGATAGCTCCTCCTACACTTTAAAGAACACCAAAACATATTTTGTGACATGTATAAATACACCTCCTTACTCTACAGGAAGAGGACAGGACAGGCTGCACTGTAGCACTTTATGAACGTACTAATAGTGTGAGAGGAGGGGAAATATTAATGCTAAGCAGTGGTTTGGGACAAGATTTTTCATTTTTTTAAGAGGTTAATGTTTCAAGCCAACTGTGTTGTTTGTTTGGTTTTGGGTTTTTTAAACTAACATATTTATATTATGTTCAAGCTATAACATTGAATCCTAAGTTTCTGGTCTCAGTTGCAAAGGAAATCAGTGCAAGAAAAGATACCATGAGATGTCTGGTATGAACTCATCTCAGACTTTCTGAGCAGATCTGGGCACCTAGTGTCGCACCTAGAGGAAGGAAGCTCAGATTTCATTATGTTGTGGTTTGCAGAAACAGAGATCAGTTGTCCCAGTCTGGACAAGTAGACCTGTCATGGGAAAAGTCTTTGGGACACTACATCTTTTCGAGGATTTTCTTGCAGAGCAGCGAGTTTTCTGTGGGTCCATCTCACAATCTGTGTCCCTAGCACTTAATTTTCCCAGCCTTGGGTAAGAAGAAAGACACCCATTTTTGGGGTATGCATTTTCAGGCTTGTGTCTTATTTGTATAAGGCCCAAATTTCTTTTAAAAGGCATCATCTTATTCAAAATTTCTTTCTGTTGCACTTCTATTTTCAACCTTGGGCAGCTGACAAGCTGTCATTACCTAGCACAATTCACTCGAAAATAAGAGTGATGGATGCTGTAAGGAACACTGCTATGACAGAACGTACCTCACTGCGCAGCCAAACCTGGCTGATAAACCAGGTAAGAGCTCTGGCAGCAAGTCTGAACTGAGCTTCAAGCCATCCTAGCAAGTTCTGGGGACTGTGACATGGCTCTGTTTTATCTGTCACAGCCTCAGGGCTGTACCAACCCTGCTCAGAATCTCAACTCTCCTCTGTGTTGTCAGCTGCTGCTGCCTCACTGAATTCCTGCCTCACCTGAGTGCTTCTCTTGCTCCAGCCAGGCACATGACATTTTGAGATTGTGGGAATTCATGTCTCAGAGTGGAAAATTTAAGTGGCTCTCAAGCACACTCAAATATCAAAAGCAGAAATCAGAGTCCATGGGTAGAACAATGAGTAAAGTTGCACTGGGCCATGGAAACTTACAATCACATTTAATGCCTGGAGTTTTTTGTATTGTGACAGCACATAAGCTATGTTGGTATCCTTTTTTTTCTTTTCCTAAGCTAGATATTAGAAAGAGACAAAGTACAAAGAAACAAAAACTAGTGCAGTGACAAAAAAAAGTTCAACCTCTGTTTTCATGTGCTTTGTATTCATAAGCTTTCCTTGCCTTTTACAGTGTCCTTCTGAAAGCATAATTTCCTAAAGAATTTGTTCCTCTTTAAAGGTCAGACAGCTGGGTTGCTATCACACAAAGAACATTTGCAGAATAAGCTCTCACATGAATACATTCAAATGCCTTGTACATGTGTAGTCAGTTCTTTCTCACAAAAGAGGTCAAAGTAAAGCAAGCTTTCATTAAAAGACAGAATCATTTTATGGAAATATCACTTATATTAGATTCCATAGAATTATAATTTATATAATACTCCCACCTGTAATACTGGCTCCCACCTGGAGCACCGCATCCAGCTGTGGGGTCCCACAGCACAGGAAGGACACGAACCTGTTGGGGTGATCCTCCAGAGGAAGGCCACCAAGATGATTAGAGAGGTGGAACACCTTTCCCATGAGAAAACACTTTAGGAATTGAGATGGTTCAGCCCAGAGAAGAGAAGGCTCTGTGGAGACCTTACAGAAGCCTTCCCATACCTTAAAGACAGCCTAAAAAGATGCTGGAGAGGGATTTTTACAAAAGCAAATATGATACATGTCAGTAGTGTATGAAAGTTCTTACCTGAATATGTGAGCTGTTAATGCAGACTTCTACTGAGCAGCTTTGTCTTAATCAAAACAGTCTCGAAAACTGTAACAATTATTTTAGAAATATATCTGTCCATTTAAAAACAGAAGTAGCAACAAGAATAATAAAACTCCACTGTCTCTTGGAAACACATACCTAGGAATTTCTCTTGCACCCATCCAATAAACTAGTCTAGAAAAACAAAAAAGTTTATCACAGGGAGGTTTTTATTACCTTTGAAACAATTAGAAATAAAGCTGATAGCAAACTAATATGCATTCTTAGTAGGATATAATAAAAAGGATGATAATAAAAAGGATAAAGACATGAAAAAACATGGAAAAGTGTGGATTTATTAGCTGCTTCAGGAAAAAGCTTTCCTTCTAAACAATAAAAACCTCATTCATAGAGAAAATACTGCTTCCAATATGTTTTATTTGAGCATATTCCTATTTCACAGTAAATGAATAATGCAAAATATAAATAGGAATATTCTTCTTGGTCGTTGAAGCTGATTAATTTTTTTACCTTTTGCAGACATCAAGGCCATTAGTCTGCAACAACTGCGTCTACTCTCAAAACTTGGGGGGCTGGGGATGGATTCCCATACCTGTAGTGCTGAGTTCTGAGTAAATTAAACCCTTTCTGGCACTACCAAAATAACATCTTATGCTTTGTACATTTCCAGTCCTGCTGAAAAACTGTTGTTCCTGACTTAAAGCCAAATCTGAACTTATTTTTTTAACAGCTGGATACCCTTGTGACTAACCACTCAGGAGTGCTATTGTTGTGTTCAGTGCCAAACTCCTACAACATGCAGATAGAAGTGTTTTTTATTTCCTTCAGTTTCTGCTAAACTGGCATGTATTCCACTCTCCTGACTGAGGCCTTTTCAAGTGGTAATTTCTTTAACAGCAAAGAAAAATCAATTCAAATTAAGGTAGGAGTGTGAGATCAAACTTTCTCATCATGTATTGCAAGCAATAAATCATTAAAAAGTTAATAACTCTAAATGGCATGATATTTGATTATCACCACAGTGGCATTATATTTAAAAATGTGATAGCATAATCTGTACTCATAATGCAGCCTTTCATGTTCTGTCTTAGCCTAACCTTGAAACACCTGAGATGTCTCCAGCACCTGCCTGACTGCCTACCAGTTTTCCTAGGCTTTAGGCAGACCTCTCTGTTGGAACATGCTAAATTCACTGCTCCAGAAAATCCTCAAATCTCATTTACACACAGATAGCACAAATACAGGATATGAAGTCTGTCATAGAAGTTAAATGTCTTGTTTTACTGCTACTTCATGACCACTTCAACTGTGCTACAACACATACAGTGAGTAAAGAAATGGATAACAATCAGAAACATGAAATTATTTGCAGTGCTGAATATAAATTTTGAATGAATCACCACAGAAGCTAAATTTAAAGGACATGAGTTCCACAGATTTTAAATAACCATTCTGTCATATCCAAACAAGTATGGATTTACTGGAACATAGGTCAGGAAATGTCTCCAAGTGCAGTTATCAAGCATAAACACAAAGTTCTTCCTAACTAGCACACACAAAGGTCAAAGTGAAAGGTGACCAAGGATGGGCTTCTTATCTTTTTGAGAAAAAGTTCCTGTGTCTTTTTGAAGTGGGAAAATTTGCATCAGCCAAAGTGAAAAAGACAAGCTGTACAGCATATAGACAGTTTCAACATTGTTGTGCCTCTGTTACAAGGTCTTATGTGACCTGGAGAGTTCTCTGAAATAAACTAAGCAGAACGTTTATGTACACAACTTTTCCATGGGGTCAAAAATGTGTTTTTAGATTTGGAGGTGAAAGGAAGATTTCTGGAGCTAGAATTAGCATACAGTTGTGTTCAGTAAAGAAAGACTTTGCTTATTGCTTCTATGCCTATATTATATGAATATAACTAAAAAGAGCAAGCTTAGCTGTTGTTGTGGGTTGACCCTGTCTGCACTCCAGGTGCCCACCAAAGCTGCTCTGTCATTCCCCATCTCAGCAGGAAAGGGAAGAGAAAATATAGCAAAAGGCTCATGGTCATGATAAAGTCAGGGAGTTACCATCACTCCCAATTACCCTCATGGGCAAAACAGACTCAGCTTGGGAAAGCTGGTTTAATTTATTACAACTAAATCAGAGTAGGGTGATGATAAATAAAACCAAGCCTTAGAACATCTTCCAACCAGCCTCTCTCCCACTGGAAACAGTGTCCCAAGAATTTCTCCAGTGTAAGCCATTCCCACAGGCTGCAGCTCTTCAACCACTGCTTCAGCACTGGTGCCTTCCACAGGGTGCAGTCCTTCAGGAATCAGCTGCTCCTGCTTGGGTCTTCACAGGGTCACAAATTAGGTCAGCAAACTTGATCCAGCATGGACTTCTCTCTCCACAGACCCACAGGTCCTGCCAGAAGCCTGCTCCAGCTCATGCTTTCCTTGGGGTTGCAGACTCCTCTGGGCATCCATCTGCTCTGGCATGGGGCTGTCCATGGGCTGCAGGTGGATCTCTGCTCCAATATCATCTTCATGAGCTGCAGGGGCACAACTGCCTCACAATGGGCTGCACCATGGGCTGCAGGGGAATCTCTGCTCCAACATCTAGAGCATCTCCTCTCCTCTCCCCGAGTAGACAACCACATGATATACTTCAAAGCAAATATTTCTGATAAGCCTCTTGTACAGTATAACTCCATAGTGTAGATCTCATAGACCTTTCACATGAGTTTATAACGTTCAAAGTAATCAATAGTTTAAAAATAGTGGTTTTATTTTTACTTAGTTTAAAAACACTATAACGATTGGATTGAAGCTCATACCTTTTTTAGTAAAATGCTTAAAGATTTTGTTCTGAGAAATTCAGGCTTGTTATTAATCTGCATTGCTACCAAGAATGATTGGTATATGACAAAAACTGCTGATATGCTGCTTCATATTTTTGAAGGGGAAAAAATGAGGATTTTCCTAGAATTTTAGTGGGGACATGAATTCTTTAGTATCTCATAAAAGGCTATACTCAAGCATGTGAATGTGAATAGTCTGAGTCCACTGGCAGGTCTAAAGGAAAATTATTCATGAAAGTAGAACTTTTAAAGTAATTTGGAAGCTTTCAAGGCCATATTTGTCACTGTGAACGAATTTTAAAATTTCCAAAGTTTTAAGACCAGATTTATTCTGCTGAGAGATTAATAGATTTCTAATGTGAAGAAAGATTATGTATTTCACAGCCTTTTCAAAGTTACTATAGCTATTTGGAGTCACTTAGAATTTTACATTAGAATACATTAGAATAATCTCCTTGAAGAAAGATTAGCAAATGGCATGCCAGAGATACACTCGAGGGCTCCACTCCAGATCAAGTGAATCTAATGATTATCACTCAGATGTAAAAAACCAGCATGGATATTGCCATCATGGAACTATGTACTAATTTCAAGACATACAAGAAACTAGAAAGTTTAGATTATTTTGCTATAGAAACATTTCACCAAAGAGTCATATGGTTCAAACACTGCATCTTTGACTTTCTTTATCTATATGAGTTTGCACTACCTGAAGATAGGATTCATCAGATTTGATTTCCTGTGCATTCTTGGTCTTGTTTTTAATTTAATTGCTCAACCATAACATTACAATAAAATAGCTGATTCATAGAAAGCCCATTTCTTTTAGATGTGTAGTTTAAATTTTGTTTCCTCTAAATAGAGGCAACATTCTCATATAATGAATTCTCATTTACCTCCAAAAACAACTAAAATCCATTAACTTCACTGAAACTAGTCATGTGTAGAACATTAAGCATGTGTATATGATTTTTGCAGAGTGTATCTAACTTTATTCTCATTAAAACATAAGAGCACATTTTTGAGAAAAAAGGAAATAGGGATAAGTTTTTAAAACTGTTCATTTTTAGCTGGGGTAGAGTTAGTTTTCTTCACGGTGGCTGGTACGGGGCTGTGTTTTGGATTCATGCTGAACACAGGCTTGATAATATAGAAATGTTTTTGTTATTGCTGAGAAAGGCTGACAGAGCCAAGGCCTTTTCTACTTTTCCTACTGCCACACCAAGAAGGAGACTGGGGGTGCAAGGGAGACTGGGAGGAGACACAGCTGGGACAGGTGACCCAAACTGACCACAGGGATATTCCAGACCATCTGACATCATGATCAGTGTATAAACTGGGGAGAAGAAGAGGAAGGGGGGAACATTTGGAGTGATGGTGTTTGTCTTCCCAAGTCACAGCCATGCATGAGGAACCCCTGCTCTCCTGGAGATGGCTGAACACCTGCCTGCCCATGGGAGGCAGTGAATTCTTTGTTTTGCTTTGCTTGTGTGGCTTCTGCTTTCCCTATTAAACTGTCTGTATCTCAATCCACGAGTTTTCCTACTTTTACCTTTCCAGTTCTCTCCTCAATCTCTCTGGTGGGGAAGTGAATGAGTGGCTGCATGGTGCTCAGCTGCTGGCTTGAGGTTAAACCACAACAGCCCTTTTTGGCACCCAACATGAGCATCATGAATGAGCATCAGCTCAAAGGGTTGAAGGTTATGACAGATTCAATTGGGATAGATTAGTTTGAATTTATAGCTGTTAGTGTTGTAGAGCTAGTAATGGGCAGGCTCCTGTCCTTGCTGTGAGGCTCACTTTCCTTACTGTATATTAGAGTCTAGAGCTTGTTAGCTGCCGCTTTTTTTTTTTTTTTTTTTTTTTTTTTTTGCTGCTTGCTGTAGTGCTGTACTGCTGATCATATACTGAATTGTTCCTGGGAATGTTTTGATAGCAGCCATGGCAATGTTCCTGGGCTGGCAGGTGGCCAGGGTGCTGCTGTTGTTTTCTGTGCTGCTTTGCCATGGAACTGGAGACTAGAACTCCAGAGTGAGCTTGAGCTGAAGGGACTGTGACATGTAAAAGAGTCCACATTGGACCAGAGATCCACCTGAAGGCTGTGCAGGGCCCCACACCAGAGCAGGAGGATGCCTGAAGGAGGATGGCACTTGTGATCCTGTGAGAAGCCTGAGTTGGGGCAGGATTGCTGGCAAGCCTTGTGACACCACAGGGAAGAGCTTGTGAAGAACTATATCCCATGGGAAGGACCCACGCTGGAGAAGGTCAAGGAGGACTGTCTCCTGTGGGTGGGACCCCACATGGGAGCAGGGGAAGCAAAGATTCCCTGGAGGACTGTGATGCAGACCAGGGTGAAGCAGCTGTCCCTCTTTAGCCCAGGAGGACTAGGATAAGGATTATATCAGTGGTGGGTTCTAGCAGGAACCCCTTGTGGTTAGTCAGGCTGGGAACGAAGGGAGAAGTTAATTCCAATGTTGAACCAGATAATCTGGCTCAAAAGGACCAGGGTGGAGATTGCAATGGAGGGGCCTTTAAATTAAATAAGCCTTGATTTAGGTTGTGTGTTACAGGAATTACTACAGCATGTATACTCTAATGCACTTAGATATCCAACTCATAAAGCAGTTGTAGTTTTTAATTTCAAAATATTTGAACTGTCTTGGGAAATAGGATTAGGAGTCAGGACTATCCTACATGAATTGAATTACCCCTGCACTCTGAAGTCTGCTACGCTGTTCAGGATGAAAAGGACATGCACTATTTTAACATTTAGTGTGCTGACAAGGTGCTGTCTTGCTCTCAGTAAGCATGATAACTTACATTCCAGAGATGCTCGTGAGTGCCTTAGCTAGAAGTTCTCTTGAAACAACAGAAAGGAAACCATCTAAATTATATATGAATTCTCAGATGCATTGCTGAGCTGTAGCAGGATTATTGGTGTGGGCAAAGAGGAGGAAAAAAAAAGAAAGAACATGTTATGACTTGATCCAGATTTGCTTCCAGTGTTTTGGGTATTAACATTGCATAACAAAGTCTTTTATTCTCTCTGGGAAATTACAAAATTTTAAAGTATTTTTTTCTGATTCTTCACTGAATAAAACTGTTTTACCATTGAATCAACAATCCAGAGCTTTTCTCTAGCTCAGATTCAAACAGAAGTTTAAAAAAACCACTTTTACCATACAATGACAATGAAAGAAAATGTATTCCGAACATATCTTTAAATTAGAGAAATAACGCATTTGCTGCAGCAAAAACATATAGTATATAATAAATATATAATATGTGATATATAATCTGTAATCTATAATCTATAAAATATATAATATATAATATATAATATATAATATATAATATATAATTAATGTATAACATAATATATACTATAGCTCAGGAAGGAGAGGAGAGAGGAAATTTTCCAGTTGCTGATTTGTGCATTACACAAAGGTATGAGTATATTTTAATTCTGTGTAATGCTCTATCAAGGGGAGGGGATTAATATCCCCTTTTATCCAAAGTAATATTATGCTGTGTATGAAAATATAGCCTGAGGGTCAGGTAATGCCAAATGAGGATCAGTCTCCTGCAGTGTCAGTACAGAAAGGTAGCTAGCTTTGATCTTCCAATTATTTACTCAAACTGCCAAGGGTTTTTTAGCTCCTTGAAGATGGAGCAGGTTTCAGTTACATTCATGTCAGGGGCCAAGGCTGAGCCTTAACCCCAGATGGAGATTGAACTCCCAACCTTCCAGTGCAAGGATATGTTTGTCTCCAGGTCACTTGCTCAAACATTGTGTCATGTACAAAGTTCCATGCACCAGACTAAATTTATCTATGCATCTAGTTTATGCTCCTCAATCAAGCCCACACAAACAGTAAGATCCAACCTACCTGAAGCCATTTTCACTTTTACAAGACACTTTCTTCCTCAATAAGTGTTTTGGCTGTTGTATTTTTAGAGAAGACATCTGATGAAGATGAAGTAAAAATATTATTTTTAAGATATTGATGACTTTGAACATTATAAGATTATAAGTGATGAAGAGCATCACTTATCAGATGCTCTTCATAAAAGAAGTGTAATCTGTTTGGGTTTAAACATTTTTAAAAAGAGTCCTCAATTTAATTCCCTGTTTATCATTCTAAATTCATTTCCTTACTAGTCCACCTTAAAAATTAGTTATGCAAATCACATGCTCACTCATGTACCCCCTGCTACAATCTCTGGTCAAATGCCATTTCTAATTCCAAGCCTTTCTGTATCTCAGCTACTTCATACTATTCTGGTCTTGCCTGCACTTCCCGTACCATAATATCTTCTAGAGCCTTCCAGTTTAGTCTCCATCCTCAAATTCAAGCTTCACAGAATCTCTCCATGAAGTCCTACTCTGTTTTTAAACAATTCAAGTGTCAGTGCCACAAGCTCATGCCAGTGAATGAAATCTCACATTTGCCAGAATCCAGAAGAGGAGAGTTTGGCCCTTGAGGGCATTGCCACAAGATCAGCAAAAGTTGAGCCTGACTCAGGAAGGGATATGGGATGAGTCCATCAGCTGTGTGTAGCTGTAATGTGTAATGCACTGCCACACTCAGCAGTCGTGGGAAGTTTGCTCTGTTCTGTTCAAGAGAGGGAATTAAGTTTGGGGGGAAAATAAAGTGAAGATACTTCAATAACTGTGATCAAGTTGATAAATTATATCTGTAAGTATGAATTTCATGGAGCTACTCAGACAAAATGGTTATCACTTAGCCATTATATTTTCTATAAAAAATTCTGGAAAAGCAGTATATTGCATTTTTATAAACTATGAGTTTCATTCTGCTATCTAGCTAATTGTTTAATTCATGTAATATAAATTAAGGTTTTTCATAATGACAGAGCAAAATATAACCTTATATAGCCTTGACTTTCCTATGAACAAGTTGCATTTTTAAGGAAAAATACATAATAAATCCTTTGATCAGTGAAGGGTTTTCTTATGCTCAGGAACAGCATTAAGTTACAGTTCAAACTCTTACTTTCATGTGGGAGATATGAATGCAAAGAAAAATTGTACTGATCCTTTTTATTAAAAGGAACTATTCATCTAAGCACTGTGTTGCAGTGTCTGAGGGCTGTGAAGAGTAACATTCTTCCCTGTTCAGCTGTAAGTCACAAGCAACAAGGAAAACCTCCAAAGATACACAAAAGATGTTGGTCAGACTGAGTAGGATCATTATACCAACTCATACTTGGTTCAACTGGCAAAACAGAATACTGGCCAAGTCCCACAGATGCCAAGAACTGAGAAAGAAGGCTTTGATGCACAGTCTACTTTTATGATTTTAATTTGTATTTATTTAGGAAATGTATTACAGTCAGCTATGTAGAACACTTTCACAATACTCTATTTCATTAGAGCTATGTTCTGAAGCTGATGCAATCTGGGCATGAGCTAAAAAGACTGTGAAATAAATAATTCGATCAGTAGAGCAAAATGCAAAATGTGCATATTCAGTGGTTTCTTAAAAGGACAAACAAACCATATTTTGGTTGGAAGTAGTGTGTAAATTTAGGTTCTTATTAAAAGAATTTTTTTGGTCTTTTTAATCTTTAAGAAACAGTAGAATGGAATACTTTTATAGTTCCATCTATGTGGAAAATACAAATTCATATTTAGAGCAGAGGATTCTCAGGATGTTGCAGGAAATGCTTCGTACGTATTCACACACTCAGAATGGGTATCTGAATACTTTAATACCAAAACAGCTGACCCATTTTCAAGCTATTTAAATGTACCTGGCAACCATCAAAGAGAAGAGCAAGATTTTATTGGTACATACTGTGGGAATTACATAATGGCACAATCATTGGCACATGATGTAAAACCTTCTCTGCATTTGAGAGCAGATTCCAAATGGCAGCTATATATATCTGTACCATTAGTACCATTCTGCATCATTCCACAGTACTTGGGGATTTCCTACAATGTTTTCAGACATTAACAAATTCATCACAGAAAGGCAGAACTGAATGCTTCAGACAAATATAAATCATATCTGATAAACATCCCTTTGAAAATATCCGTGACTGTGCCATTTCCCCCTAAAAGGATAGTGCTTTTGGATCTCATCTAAACATCTGAGCTAGTCCCTTTACAAGACTAGACTTCTTCACAACTGATGGAGAAAAACAATTCACCTAAGATGTGCCCCTTTAAAATAAAAAAAAAAACAAAACAAACCTTCAAAAAAGCATTGAGTCAGATACATTCTCTCCTGAGAGCTTTCTTCAGTTGAAGATTTCTTTGATGACTGATTCAAATTTAGAGCCAGGTTAAGGTGAGATAAATGTTACCTTATGTGTGAAAACCATCAGATCCAAGCTCACTGATCAAGAATTATGGTTGTAATGTGGGCCTTTTCTTCTGCAGAAATTTACTGAGAAGGATCAGACAAACTTCTCATGAAATCAGACCCGATATCAAGGATATAAATCATCTGGGTCTTTAGTTGCTAAGAAAAACTAACTTTTAAAACACAGTTCCACTGTCTGTGTTTCTGATAGTCTAAATCAAATTTTTCTTTGAAGAAAAATTTTATTCCAGTTGTCCTCCGTGTGGGACTATTTTGGATAATTTTAAATTATTTCAGTCCTCAGAATCTCTCACTGGCAGTGCTAGAAGCAGTGTTATGAACAGAGTCTGAAGCTCCTGTGGAAGACAACTAATTTTATTTTTGTTTCAGCCACCAGTAAGAAAAGCAAATACAGAGGCATTTCTATTAAACTTTGATGGTTCATTAATTTTGTCTTCCTGCTGGTCATGTTAGCAGAATGACAAACATCTATGTCAGAAATGTTTCTGGGTGATATCAACCAAAATGAGCAATTTCCTTATTTGTATTGCCTGTGAGAGTTTCACCTCATGGACAATACAAATAAATGTTATCTAAAAAGATAAATTAAGTAATGGTTACTTTGCAATGCTGTTATGCAAAACAATAAGGGCACTTTCTCTCTTCTTGGGAGGCTGGAAATACACAGGCATTAGTGGTTGTGGCTACCTCATTAGATTTCATGGTCAAGGGCATATTAAAATGTATAGGTAGCAGCAGATCTAGTTCTCCAGAAGAATATGAAGACCACAACTTTGGTCAGAGTTCAAGTTCACTTAAAAAGCTTTTCCTGAACAATGGTATAAGTCATGAGCCATTAAGGACAGATTTCTTTAGGGAAGTGGTTTACCATAATAACTTGATAGGAGTGTCATATCATCAATATATGGAAAACGTAATATTAACCAATAATGTAGTTCTGAGATGTCAAAAAATGTTTTCCCTAAGGATAATTCAAACAACACAGTTGAAACAAGTGAAAGAAAAAACTTAGCAGGACTGCTGTCTCATATGAGAGTATGCTGGGATCTTCCCATTGGTTTTAGCATCAAATGAGATGAGGAATAAGTCTCAAATTTATCCTAGCCTTGATCCAAAGTCTGTTGAAATCAGAGGGAATATTGTTGTTATTTTCATGGGTGTGACCCTGGAATTAGGGATCAGGACCTATAGATCACTGCTTGTGTCTGGGAAATCTCCCCTTTCCCCATTGCCTGTGTACCAGCCCCTGAAGAATCAAGGAAAGAGAAAAAAATGTAAAGAGCTGGCTGTCATGGCATACTACGAGGCCTGACAGTGATCTGGTATTTTTCCTGGTATCAGATAGCATATCTCAAATCCTGGAAGAATTAAACTACTCTGGTCTTTGTTTGCTTTTCTTGATAAACACTCTAGAGGTGACTGGATGGTATCATCAAATGATAACAAGTTCAGCTCTCCAGAGTAACTAGACCTTGTGTGCATTATTTTACTTATAGTATTTACATTGGGTGTTTTTGTGTTTTTCCCTGACCACAAAAATCATAAAGCATTATTATCATTAAACAGATAACCAGGGAAAAGTAATATAACTCAAAAGAAAGAAATATCCCCATAAAATTCTGATTCTCATTTCAGTGGCCCATAGATGGGCCACAGAGTCTTATATAATGCAGTTCCAAAACTTCAGCCCTGAGGACAGACCTGGCTGCTGAGGTCTTGCACCAGTCAGGGGTTGAAACCCTCTAAGGATGGAGACAGTGCAGCCTCTCAGGGTGACCTTCTCCACTGCCTCACTCTCCACAGGAACACTGAAGAAAAAATTCTCCATATGCCCAGCATGAACCTCTTACAATCTGTATTTGTTTTCTCTCACCCTCCCACCCCACACCACTGTGAGGCCCCCAGCTCCATCTCCTCCATGACCCCCTGTAGATAAGCAGGGACTATCAGTTACCCCTGAAGCCATCCCTTTCCCTGGATCACCCAGCCAAGCTCTCCAAGCCCCTCCTCACAGGGAAAGTGCTCCAGTCTCACTGCCTTGGGGACCTTCCTCTGCATCTCATAATTTTTGCTGATCAAAAACATTCTCTTAAGGATGTTGAATCTTTCCATTTCCTAGAAGTTACAATATAATTTAGAAAAATCCTTTTATAAATTGTCTCAATTTCTGTGAGTGTTGTTTCATTCACTTAGACCACTCAAATTCAACACTGTATTTGTACAAAAAAGATTTAAATGCCAAACTAAAATACACAAAATTTTAAGCTATAACATGTAAATATCAAACTAAAATACAAAAAAAATTAAGCTTTAATTTTAATTTATAAACAACTATAAACTTCAAAACTATATCCATCCCATTCCAGACACAAAACTTCATTGGAAAATGGCTCCAACTGCCAATTAGACACATATTCCTAAACTGTATATTCCCTCAAAATATTTTAAGTTGCTACATTATTTCATTGGCACTTCTCACACTGAAGATCTTCCATTCAGTTTCAAACCTTCTGAGAATTTTTGCCACTCAGCTATAAATAGCTGGTATTTTAGCTAACTGTGAAAATGCTGACATAATGTCAATGTTTGTGGGATTCAGTTAAAATGAGAAAGACCCTGGATAGTGCAATCAGTGCCACTTGAGTAAATTAATTCAGTCTCTGAAGAGCTATATGGTAGGGTAGCACATAACTGTGGAATATATTTAAGGACCCAGAATAGAAATCTACCTGAGAAAAATTGAAAATTCAGGTAACTATAAAAATAGTTAAATAAACTGAATTATTACTACAATTGATAGAGGAAAAAGTCTCTTCTTGTCACTGAAAATAATTTTTCAAGTATTAGGACTAGGAAGAAATGATAGCAAAAACATATTTTCTGCTGTCAAAATGCAAAAATAATTGCCATGGTTGGGTGTATTCTACAGGCTCGAGAAGTGGCTCCATGGGAACCTCAAGCAGTTTAACAAGACCAAGTGCAAGGTGCTGCACCTGGGTTGGGGCAGCCCCTGGTGTCAACACAGGCTGCAGGGTGAAGGGATTGAGAGCAGCCCTGCCAAGAGGGAGATGGGGGTGCTGGTGGATGGGAGGTTGTAGCCATGGAAAGGGGTTTTAACCCTTTAAGTGCAGCAGAAATAAGATGCACAGCTACATGGTCGTATTTCATGATAGGAAAGAGACAAGTTTATTCAGGAACACACTTGGTTTTATAGCATGACTCACAATTCCAAGAGAAAAGATGGTTGGTTCAGAGAGAAGACACCCCATTCCCAGGGCCTGGTCACGCACCACAACATGTGTTCTATCTTTGTTATTAATTCCTTTTTATTTTGACCAAGTTATCACCCTGGGAGAAATTCTCCCTAGCCTTGAGCTGGACCAGCTTATGAGCTGGGAACAGAGCCGAGAAGCTCCATCCTGGAATATTTTCCAGGCTGTAATTTTCTTGCTTTCTCAATATGTGTGCCTACAGGAGGCTGGATATGAGCTGACAGTATTCCCTTACATCCCAGAAAGGCAGTTGTACCTGGGCTGCATCCAAAGCAGTGTGGACAGCAGGGGATGGGACGGGATTCTGCACCTCTGCTCCACTCTGGTGAGATCCCACCTGGAGTGCTGCATCCAGCTCTGGGGTTCACAGCACAGAAAGGACATGGACACGTTGGAGCAAGTTCAGAGGGGGCCACAAAGTTCATTAAAGGGTTGGAGGAAGGGCTGATAGAATTGGGATTCTTATCAACCTGGATAAGAGAAAGCTTCAAGGTGACCTAACTGCAGCCTTCCAGTACCTGAAGGGAACTTACAGGAGAGAGAGGACAAGACTATTTACAATGGTATGAAGTGACAAGACAAGGGAAATGGGCTTGAAAGGAAAGAGGGTCATCTCTCTCCATTAGGTGTTAGGAAAACAATTATTAACTGTGAGCGGTGTGAGGCACTGGAACAGGTTGCCCAGAGAAACTGTGGATGCTCCATCCCTGGAGGTGTTCAAGGCCAGGTTGGGTGGGGCTCTGAGCAGCCTGGTCTGGTGGGAGGTGTCCCTGCCTGTGGCAGGAGAGCTGGAACAAGATGGTCTTTAAGGTCCCCTTCCAACCCAAGCCATTCTATCAATCTATGATTCTATGATATATTGATTCATCCAACAAATTTTTTGTAAGGGGGATACCTATTGCAAGCATTATTGATTTTACAGGAGAAAAATTTAACCCTGATTTATCACCAGAGGTTAAAGAACACCAGTGTTAATGGAAACGTTTATGAGAAGGAGGATCAGAGGATTTGGTGTTTTTCCAAGAGTAGGAGTCTTTTCCACAATAGGTGTGCAGGTCTTTACTGTTCTGTTGAGCTCAGCAGGTCAGAGTGTTGCCTGTATGTGGTTTTGATCCTCCTTCCAGACCACTTAGAAACATGTTGAAGGGAGATAAATCACCATTTTTTGCTCCTAATATGACAATTGAACATGGAAATACTAGGATATCTATGAACAGCCTCATCTCTCTTGGTTTTTCTCTGGCTTTCTTTAAGCTGTGTGGACACTGAGCTTCAGTCCACAGCACTTACTCTGCAAAGTCCACACTACCTGACCTTGAGAGTGAGCCAGTACCATCTTTTAGAGTTTCCTTGCCTGAGAAATTAATTATATTGTGGAAAATGTGGGAAATTAAGAAGTGTAGGCTAAAGCAAATTGCAAACTTACTCTAGAACAACATGGCCATTAATCACTTTTGCAGTTCAAAGAGGAAATAGCAGAGCATTTATGCTAATCTTCTCTCCAGTCCATATAACTGGTGATAAATGTGGAAAACTGTCTTCAGGCAGCAGCAAAAATCTCAAGGGATCCTTCAAATCACTGTTCTAGAGACAGTAAATTCTCTAGCTAAGCCAAGTTTCAATTTCTCCAAGAGAGAAGTGACTAGCAGCATCGGATGGCTCAGTTTCTAATAATCAACTTCAAGAGTTTCAGCTAGATCAAAACATTTTGTGCCATAAATATACAAGTACACGAATAGTATCTCATATCTTATCATTGAAAGAGAAGCTGTGAGAAAAAGCATCAGTAAGAGGAATATGAAACTCTCTCTCTATTCCAGCACAGTATTATAACAATATTTTCAGAAAATTTTACTAGTAGCAATAAAATAAATTCTATAATTAAAGATATCTAGAGTATAACAAATACTTGATTTTAGTGTACAAAGCACTTGAAATAGCTAAAGCTACCCTTGCATCCTAGATGGGCAAATCAGAAGATGCAATAAAAATATGATACAGTGGTCACTATAGATATTGCTATAATATTTTGATACACTCTTTTTTTAAAAGAGTCTCACAACTGTCTTTATTTACCATGCAATACCGAATTAGTTTTTGGTCCTATTTTAAGTCCTTGAGATGAAGACTTAGAATGTGTCATTAAGTTTCACCTTGTTTGTAGGTAGCTTTTCTTTCTTGAAAAATATGTAGCACTTCAACAAATTTTAAAGGAATAACTTGCATGTAACTTGAATTAAAGTTCTCAGGATAAGATTATATTCAAGAAAAAAGGTAGTCTTTTTCTTTGAAATACTCACAGGGCTCTCACAGATTTGATATAAGTTCATTCCTGTAATACATACAACAGCTGTCATTGATGTTTCTGTTCAAAGTAATGATGCCTATGAAGCTACCATAGATTAGGTCTCTTTTCAGGAAAAATAAATCTATATAAATTCTTCTTAGGACTTATTTCATATTAACAGATACCTGAAAATGCACATATTTTAACCGTCATTCCTCTAATTCATCACAGCACTGGCATACACAACAATTGCATGCCAGTATACAAACAATATTTCACAACTTTTCTAATGGCATATTTATTACACACTCAAATATTAAATTTTAGTAGTTGAAAGGAGCAAGGCACAAGTTTTCATTAAAACCCATCTTTTTGAAAGGTATGTAATGAACAAGTCATTATTTTTCAGGACTATTTGTTGTGCTCTTCAAAGCAGTACACCAACATAAACCCACTCCTGCCAGTAAGTTTTAACTCAATTGCAGTTAATGTTTGATAATGTTCAAATGAAGTCCTTGTGTGATGTGCTTTTCAAACCTTGATATTCTGAAAAATTGTTTTGGATCAGTCTACAGAGAATCTCTATAATAGTACTTCTGTTGACAGGGAATGTCATAAAACAGTTGCTCACAGTTCAATAGATAGCAAACAGAGAACATCAAAGTCTAAAAAAAAATCAGAAATTAAGAAAAAGCTAGAATAATATCTCCTATTTTATAAAAGTAATTTTTATTAAAATATGAATGAATATGAAATTTACACAAAGAATTATTTACATTTTCTAAGGCTGAAAAATATTTGTTTAAAAATTTGTTCAGTTTTTCTTCTCCTTCAAGAATATTTGTGGGGGAAAAAATAGTGACATTTGTGTGAATGTAGATGTAGATGCACTGTTTCCACTGTTTCTTAGAATCACAAAAAGAAAATACTAAAAATGTTGTGAGAGATTGTCTTTCCCGTTCCTCTTCTCCAGATTAAGATAACCAGAATGCACACGATTCCTCCTGTGGTGATCACACTGCTGACAGCATAGACATCACTTTGGGATGGCAGAATTCACACTCAGATACTGATCTGTGTGTCACCAACACTGTCACAGGTGGCTTTTCGAGCCGTCCTCATTGAAGACACTTCAGATCGCCAAACTTCAAGAATAAACTTCAGAATGGACTAAGAATATGAAATATTGACACTAATTATCATAGTGAGGAGTTCTCAAATAACTACAGTTTGAAAGCTATTTGCAAAGAAATGTTTGTAAGCACTTTAATCTGTTCTCAACTTAGGTGAGGAGATAACCCTTGGTAAATACATTGCTGCTGTGTTCATAGTGCACTATCAGGATGGCAAGGTTGATGCTTCCACTTTTTAGAAAAGGTATATAAAAATACTACATCAAACTTTTCATGAAAAGGAAGTTGGCTGTTGAATAAAATCGTGTTTTGTTGGATTTATCCTTAATGGAATTGTATGATACAACAATTTGGTGTTCATAAAGAATCTGAGAGTTTTATTTCTTCAGGATGCCCTCAATGAAAAAGTTAAGACACAGAAATTGCTTCCAAAAATGGACAAAGATGAGTCATTCTTTATAGAGATAAATAAGGCATAAAGAAAAAAATATCTTTCTCCTCTATGTTAAAACAACACTGTAAAAGTATACAATACAACACTATACAAATATTCACAATATTCTCTCTCATTAATAGTATTGGAAGTATGGAACATGCTTATGTCAAGGACCTTAAAATAATAACTGCTTCCAAATATGCTATGAAACTATAATTATATATTATGTCAAGATCAAGGTTAGAAAAGCCAATTTTCTAAAAAAAAATTAAATTGTTAACTAGAGTGTTTTAGGAAAAAAAAAGAACCAGTGGCTATTAGCAAGTCCCTGAATATCACACATTCCCTGACAACCTTAGGTTAAACTATTGCACATACTCTTCTTCACAGCTTTAGGCTGTCACTGTAACTTGTTAAATTGGTGTGATTCTAATAGAAATTATAATCCTTGGATTCATGGACAGAAATAATGATAACAAATGTGTCAATTGTTGCCATTTAAATTCTGTAAACAATGTTTATATAGGTTCAAAACTGATTTCCTATTTTAGGAAAAACATAATAGAAATAGAAGTTAAACTATTCATAGAATTCTTTACTAAAACATAGTGGGATGAGGAGTTATCAAATTAAATATATGAGAACAAAATCCGGGAAACTTATCCTAAAATATATGCTCCTATGTTCCAACTGAAATCTGGAAGGAAATTTTTACTGGATGATTAATATATAGAAACGGCAATAAATAATAAAAGGCATTATAAAGAAAGTTAACAAGTTCCAATTCAAATAAACGTCTGAAAAATATGAAAATTTCTAGTAAGATTAAAAATGATGGACACAGGAAAATATTATTTACTTGACAATTGTGAGCACAGTCTTTCTCATACACTTATGATAGTTCTACCTCAAAAATATATTTTCATTCCTCAAAGAGGTCAACTTCAGTGTTTATAAGGAAAACCCAGCAAATATAGTCTATTTAAGTGTCCAAAAGTAATTTATTTTGCTTTTATTATAGATCATTATGGAAACTGAACACTTATTAAATGAGTGCTTTAAATGACTTGTTAAACCTGTTCTATGCATTGATTTATAAATAGTTATAGTGAAGGAGAATTGCCATCAAAGCTGTGTATGCACCTGTTCTGGGATACCTGATATTTATTTTGTTCTGAATAAATTTGAAGTATAAGTGTGGCAGAAGGTTGTATTTCCTAGAAAAAGCTTGTTCATAACCATCAGGAATGAATATGCAAGCACAGAATACTAACAATACATACCTTCTTTGAACAGATTAGTACACATTAATAATTGCCTTAACCCATATTTTTATATTTTTTTATCAGATCAGCTTTTAAATTGCCATTGTTATTGACAATGTTTGTCTTGATATGTATGGAAAATAAACTCTCAGTGTTACAAAACATGTATATGAAGGAAAGAATTCACAGTGTTCTTCTGTAAGTGTCACAGTTATTGTGCTGCTGAGGGTCTGGGCATTAATGATAAATTCCCTCTGCTACCACATTGAAATGGTATTCAAACTTCTTTTATTGTGGCCCTCCATGTCCTTTTATTTTACCTCTTTTTTTTTAATATCTCAATTTTTCTGTCCTACTATTACTGTCCTACTTCTCCCTGAATATTCCTGTCTATTCTAGAGAGGATCTTTTTTTTTTTTCAATTTTCTTTGCCTGAAAAATAACCCACATCCCAGATTAAGAAGTACATATATTGTAGAAACACATGCCAAAAAGCTCTAAATGATTCCTCAATTTCCTGACGGTACTGAAAGCCTGGCACCTTGGTATAGGTACAAAATGAGAATAACAGAGCTAGTAAAAAGAGTAATTATAACTGTTATATCTGGCCACTATTAAGGTCATAGTTCCAAGAACATCAGCAGTGAACAACAATTTATAGATTTGTCTGCAGTCTTCATTTCCCTGTTTTACTTAAGCTTTATGAGAAATCACGATACAAATAAGGCTTAACAAAGCATACCACTAATCCACCTGGGTCTGGAAAAGTAATAAATTCTAACAACATATTAATCTCACAGGAGAAAAAAAAATCTAATGAGAAATGGAGTATCTGTGAAGTACAACCATTTACCCTGACATTTTGGGTTTATACTATACATTCTTTAGCAATATTGTTTGATTGGACTTTGTCATGCATTTGAGGTTTCTTGCTTCCTCAATTTATAATCTTATATAAAGGCTTAATTCTGATGGAGTTGTCACTGTTGCCTACAAATTCTGTCATGATTTATAAACTAGCTGTAAAAACTGACTTCCCATAGGTATACCTGTGTTGAATTTCTTCTTGTTATTCAGCATCTCAGTATATGTAGAAAAAGGTGACTTTCAAGGCAAAAAAGTGGTACTTCAGAGGCAGTGATTCAGAAATTGTGGAATTGTTTATTTTTCTAGCATTATTTTAGGCCTTTTAACTATCGCAGTTAAGGTGTGCAAGCTTCTTAGCAGCTTTTTTTTTTTTTTTGAGTAAATACTATGCTTAGTTTCTCAGACAGAGCTTGATATTATCAGTAGACATATCATCATTGGCTCCTGGGTCCAGAAATTCCACGTGATATTGCCTTTCCTTCAGGATACCTTAGACTGAAATAATGTCTCACAAACAAGCTGGGCTTCAATTTCTGGTGAGTTCTTTGTCTTCTAACGTATTTTACTCTGGATTTGTTCTGCCAAATTGGGTACCACATCTGTGCTCTGGCAAATTGCTTTACTACTCTTCAGTGTGGTAAGAGTCACAAGGTATTCAACGTGACAAAGTATTTTGCCCACATTTGGTGCTCCTTGCCATTCCTACCCAGAGCACTTCTGGGGTGTATTTCTGCTGCTCATCTTGAAATGATGCTGCACTGGTACCTGTGGTGCTGTTCTTCCCTCTCACCCAACAGAATCCAAGCACTGTTCTGGCAGCACTAAGTTATGCTGCAACATCTGAAGGCATTAGTCACCTAATGCTCTGTTAGGTCTTTAGGATATCTATCCAGCAAGTCAGCTATATTCAGCAAAATTTAATTTAAGACTAATCAGATGTTTAAATTTTGATCTTTAAATGAGGTGAAATTCTTACCTGTAATTGGACCTTAAAAACTATTTTTGTGTGCCAGTCAGCATTTTTAAATACTTATGAAATTCAGAAGAGTTAGGTCAGCATCTATCTAAATTGAGTAAAATTGAGACAGAATTACACACTTGTGATATACTTTTATCTTCCCAAATTACACTCCCATGTGGTTACAAGTACAGATATACTCAAACTAGTCCATTTCAAGCTTCAAATTAGGGGGCAGTCCACTGGTGCTCGACCTAAACTGAAAAATCCACTTCTGCAGGATGATTTATTCTCCTCTGAGCTCTGCTCTGCTGTGAAATCAGCAGTTCAGAACCAAGGAGACAAGTCAGACAAAGAAGCAGATGCTGCAGAGGAGCAAGCAGGAACCCTAGGGAGGGGGTTGCAGTTGAAATCTTGCAGCAGCCCTTGCTCTGTCTTGTTCTTGGCTTTACATGCCCAGGCTGTAAATGCCTGACTGCCAGATGTACACCTCAGGGTTTCCCCATCCCACACCTCTGCAAAACCTGACAGGGATGTGAGTTGCACGTACATCTGCTTCTGTTCCCAGTTTGCAGTAGTTCAGATGCAGCCTCTTGCAGTCTGTGGGTGAGGGCTGGATGAGGGCAGAGCCTTGCTGGTCAGGTGGGATGACCTTTGTGTCACACTGGGCTGGGTGGGGCTGCTGCACCCAGGGGCACAGGGGGTGGTCAGAGCTCTCCAGACTCTTGGTGTGATTCCTCCTCTCAGAGCAATTTCTCTGGGCAGGAATCACTTCAGCTCCCACCTTTCTACACACCTTCCCACACACCTCCCCAGCTAGACCCAGCTGTTGCTGAAACACTGACTGAGCAACTTTCATAGCAGTTTCCAAAGGGAGTGTCTGCCCTACTTTTTCAAAATTTGCTTTCTTCATACGCCCTCAATATGAAGTTAAACTTTCATGTATTTTCTGTGTTGTCTTTGATCTTGCAGTAGCAAGTTCATTTCCTTATAACACTCATAGTTGAATTAGGTGGTAAGGGGAAAAAAAGAAAAGAAAATATAAAAAAAACCCCACAGGATATTTTATTTCCTTTCTAAACCACACTAAGAAATCTTCCTTATATCAACAATTGGGAGACTTTGCGAGACAGTTTCAGAGCTGATTTAGAGCTGCACAATACTCTATCTGTCTTTGAACTTAAAAATTAATCTGACCTGGGTTTTTTGCTTCAGTGTTAGATGAGATTCCCCTGTAATGTTTAACGGAAATAAACTTGAAGTTCCCCTAATAGTTCCTGATGACTTGGAATGTTAAACTACTGACTGCAAAGATTTGCACAGAGATGCTACAGATTAAATCAAATGGGTTGTTTACCACTGTACCCAAAATACTTTATTAGTGCACTACCTCAAAGACAATTTCAAACTCAGAAAGGAGATCTGACTTATTTCACAGACAGCTGCAAATGAATGAGTTCTTACCTTTTGTGAATGTGTCAGAGAATATTAACATTAACCTTTGCACTTAACTCATAAATATGATGAAATAGAACCTATATTAATTATTCCCCAGGTAAGATGTTAATTATGACCCAGTTGTCACAGGATAGAATTGTTTTAAATATGCTAAAATACTCTTTTTTACCTTTCTTGAAATTTCATGGTTACCCCAAGAAGTTTGTTCAAGACACTATAACATATATATAGCAAGAATGCTGATATGTAATGTTTTCTATCATTTCTTTCAAGGTCAGAACAGTCCCTCAGTATATGTTTGCATATTGCTCTATACAAACAAGGCCTGATTTCAATTACAGTTGCTAGTCACTACTCTAATTACTTACAATGGAACCAGGTAAAACATATGCTTTTTAGAGTTTCTATGGGTTTCATTAATGGTATACATTAAATATTTATGTGAGCTCGTTTCCATACCCACAACAAGGATAACAACACCATAAATGAGTACCATATGACTCACCAAATCTTTTCACTAATTGCTGTAATACAATATGCCAAATTCTTCCTTTTTCCAGGTGAATCTTTGTGCTGGAATACACTTGTCATTCACAAGGACTGAGCATGTGGAGGGCTTGGATGTCTCTGATGTGGGACAGCAGTCCCTTTTACTGAAGTGATGCATATTTAGGAAGTTAGATTTTTAACAGGACCAGGGATCTTCAATATTTAGCCCTCAGAGGTAGTTGAGGACTTGATGGAAATGAATCAAGTGTAATTGGGCTCCTAGTCACATGAAAAGCTGTGCCCATGTTTTTAAGCAACTTGTGAGGACAGATGTTTGAGGGATTGTAAAAATGAATAAATGAAATGAATCCATATTTATTATTGTATCCTTCACTTAAAATGCTATATATGAGTTTGAACCTTTTGTCCCAAAGGTAAATAATCTGGGTTTAGAATCTGTTTCAGTCTATGGATATTCAGATCTGCAGACATTACATTAGTTTAAAAAGATAACCACTGGATAAACAAAACAAAACAAAAACAAACAAAATGAAACAAAAACAACAACAACAAAAACCAGAACCCAACACCACACAAACCCTCCACCACCCCAGGCCCCGCAGTCCCTCAGTCTTGGTGGCAGAAACCACACTCAAGCAGCCTTGTACCAGAGATGAAGCCTGTTACTAAGCTGTGGCTTCTGGATGTCCCATCTCTGGTGAGAGTGCCCTAACTGGATGGAGCATCATGGCCCATCTTACACACTGACCCTCTAGCAGCAGCTCTCCAGCACTGACTGTGCAATGAGATACATTTCCTTCTCTTTTGTAATTTGCCAAAACCCTTTTTTTCTGTGAACTTTTAATTGCAGCGCTTAGCGTCACATATCTTGATGATGTTATTTCAAGTGGCCAAATTGAGTTTGATCTAGAGGTTTTAATTTAGATCTAGCCAGATTTAGGTGAGTGCTAGGGAAACCAGCTTTTGAGGCCAGGCAGCCCTGGTAATGTGCATAGAGAGCTGCAGGCACAGGAGAACTCACTTGCCAGAGGGCTTCCCGTGTCAGGGAGCTACTGAGGAAAGTTTCTCTAGATCATACTTTTCAACGAAAAAGCCTAAAACCATTTCGCATTTGACCATAAGTCATGAAGATATTATTACCAGAGTTACTGTATCAGACTCAGAGGTGCTCTCTGAATGAAATAATACCGCTTTTATTTCTCCTCTGGAATGCACAGATGATTGCCTTTATTCAGTCTGGTGTCTTTATGCAAGCACAGCATATTTTTTCATTCCTATTTACTCCCAGATGCTTTGTTAGTTAACTTTTGGAATTTATGAAAAACATTCTCCATATTTTCTGAGTCTTTTGTAGGAGTGTTCTCTCTTCTTTTGCCAAAGTATATGTAGCTTAACAGGTCTGAAATAACCAATTCATAGTGTTAGCATGTGGTAGAGTATATGATATGTTTAGTACAAAATGCAAATAGCAATAAAAAACTATAGTTTTAAAGCTGACAACAAATAAATAGCTTGTTTTACTAGAAATCCTCATCCTTAATAAAAACAATCTGCTTAAGACACCAAGAAATCAAGTTAACTTTTTAATCTCATCTATCTAAATGTTTATACCTCATATTTTGATGTTCTTTTACTGTATGGCCTTGCTAGAAAATATATTTAAAGCCAGATATAACATAAATGTAGCTGAAAGTCTTTTTAAATGTTTTAAACCACTTGAGGTTATACTGTGAACAACTCTGTTTTCCTGGATTTTGAAACCAGTCTGACTTTTAGAGGCATAATATGAATGGAAGTGTATGCTAATTTACATGTAATTAGCATTGACATTTTATAAGGCTGATACAGTTTTATGCGTCTTTTGGTTGTCTGTTGTAAACAATCCTATAAAGAGAGCATTCTGACTTAGCACAGAACATACTGTGCTCCTGGTTTTCACAAAACACATAACTATTTTTTGTGATGAACCTACTGCCATCAAAGATGCACGAACAGAAACAGCCTCTGCTTTGCTTTAGTTCTACTGGGGCTTTGTACTTCTATCATATGTTGCCCTCTATCCTTTTTGTCATTTAGACTTGGATAAAATGAATACCAAATGCCACTAAATACGAGTGGAAACCTTTCACATTTATTCTGAAGTGGCTACAAAGGGTACTGAACAGTAGAGAATCAGACTGAGATTAAGCTTCTGTTTAACTTGCTATATAAATTCAAATGAAGTATAACTTTTTGAATTGAGACTGAAAAGGACATTAAAATAGACTTCAAAGAGGGAAAAAGTGAAGAAAAGTTAACTCCCAACTGGAATTTCTGTAATGGCAATCGGTCTTTCTCACTGTGAATCACACCATGAGCATATGTCTCTCAGAAGAGCCCTGCTGATTGCTAGGGAGCTGCAAGATTTGCATCAGCTTAGGATGTAACCCAGTATTTCAGTGTAATATCTGCTAACAATTAGCCATGAATTATTTTATACAAACAAAGCCAAAGACATATTATTTTAATTTCCTCCATAAAGCTCCTTTTGCTTGCCTAATAACAGATGCCATGTATTTCCTCTGCCAAAATTTATGTTTTACTGGCAACAGAGCAGGGAATCACACGTTTAAATTTTATGTAAAAACACTACTTTAATTAACATCTGGCCACTCCCAGAGACAAAATACTAGACAATATGGATCTCAAGCCAGACTTAGTATGGCAAGCCCTACATTTCTAAATACTTCTCTTCATTTTTTGTACTTCACAAGTATACTGAGGACTGTTGGCAATTAATTTTTGTGGTCCACGAAACTAAAACTTCTCCAGTATAGCCAGTGTTCAGCTAAAAGTCTTTTTGCTTTCTTCTATCTTTTAATGGCCACCAGAATAAAACTTTAAAAACAGTTCTGTGGAGAGAGATTAAACACTCAATATATGCAAGAGAGGAAAAAAATAGGACACCACTACTGAGGTCAAATAACAAACACCTGGTTAAGACAGGGAAAAAGGGTGTCTCTTGTGATTTCTTCCTTTACACCAGAAAAATGCTGAGGCCTGTCTCAGGCACACTGACACCAGCCAATCTGGCTATTAGTATAACTGTTATAGTGAAATCATAAGTCTCTTGTGTTTCCTTCTTTTCCAGCCATAAAAAGGTGAGGCTTGGCTCACACTTATATCAAACACTACATTTAAATATTGTAGTTTATTTTCTCTTTAGGGAAATCACCCACCAGGGTCACCAGGCTAATCACAGCCCACTTTAAATCATTGGAAATGGGAAGAAAGTAGGAGTGAGAGAGGGAAAACAGACAGTGACATTTCTCAACTTTGTAACTTATTTTCCCCTGAGACCTCTATGAGCTTCCCAGAATCATAGAAAGAATGATTCCCTGTACCCTGAGCTCCCATTTCCTAAAAAATTGAGCCAAAATTGTCAAAGAAGTTTAGCAAATTCTCTTTCCCTTTTATCCCTGCAGTTCATTTATTCTGCCTGTCTTTTCTTTCTTTTCTTCCAAGTGGTGTCTCACTGTCTGATCCATGAAAGCCTCCCCTCCCACCTTTTGGCAGTGGGAGCATAGTTACTGAGTGACACTCTATCAATAATTATTCTGGCTGCTAGAAGATCTTGCTTGTTTCTTCCCAGCTGGCAAGAGTAAGAATGTACCCAAAGAGTTTACGTCTGACTTGAAGTTTATATGAGATACTGCAAGAAACTAATCTAAGCTGAATAAAAGAGTTGTTTAACTGAGACAACATTTCCTTACAGCATCTGCTATTTTTACTGAACCCAGGTATTAAAACAGCATTGCTCCAAACTCTTCTGAATTGCTAAATGGCCTGGATGAAAATAAACTTTCTAAAAACAAACACTGATTTCCATCTTAACAATTGCAATCACAATTTTGACTTTTTCTTGTAGATAATTGCTACTTATTGTCTTGGTCTAGAAACAGAAATGACTCTTGAGTTCAGTCTCTTTCAGTCACCCATAAATTTATCCACCTTAAGCTGTATCATAATCCTTGTCTCAGGTCCCACCCTCAGTCATTCTACTGCTGGGAGAACTAACCAACAGCTACTCCTCCTTTGTAGGGTACACCATCACAGTCGGTTTTGAGGCTGTGAATCAACATCTCATCGTCAAAATAGACAAGAGATCAGCCCACAAACCAAAGCAGAACATTATGCTGTTATTTTGAATGATGAGCTTCCCAATAACTGCAGTTGGATTTAAACATATGATCCATTAAATACACATTCTTTAACATGGAGTACCCTTTGATGTTTAGTTGGAAGGGATTTTTATGACTGAAATATGGCATGACGTATAGGGCTAATTACAAAAATGAAAAATGGCATAAACTTAACAAAGAAAAGAATGTAGGAAATCTGAACCCACTGTGAGTCTGGATTCACTTTTGTTGTCACTATGCTCTGTTTGCATGATCAGGTTAAGATAAAAGCAAAGTTGAGTGTTCTTCAGACTTAAAAGATTTGTTCCTCATTTAAAGAAGGAATGATGCAAAGTGAGAGATTTTTCTTGTGAGCAATCTCTGTAGAGGTTTTACTTCTTTGAAGCCAGACAGCAACAAACTTCATGCTATCAGCTTTCTCTAGAAGAATGGTAACACACATTATAGCTGCTTTTGAATTTGCCTTCAGATGCATTTCTGACCTGTCTGGCAACTAACTGTGACCCAGACAACACCTGTGTGTTTGGGGCTTGTTTTAAATAGGCACTTCCAATATTTCTATAATGTTTTGGAAGAGATTTTAGGTGTGTGGTTGTAAATCATGATTTGCCACTTAGACCCATATTCAGAGAATGGTTAATGGCCTGTCTCATTTTGCAGAAAATGTACAGCTTCTCTCTCTTCAAGATCTGAGAAAAATCTAAATAATTTAAGTATTTTCTTATTCTAAGTCATGTGGCTTTTATATTTTAGGAAATTCCTACCCCAGCTCTTTTTTTGCCAAGACAACACGATCTAGAAAGTTTATTCCAGACATCTGCCACACTTCAGTGAGCATGAATCCCTTTACTGGTCTGTTACACAGCCTGACTCCAGAACAACTCTCTCTGTATTTGCTGTTTATAGGTAAGTTAGAGAAGATCTTATTCCTCCTGCTTTGCATCTTCAAGTGCCAGGTGCCATTTCACTGCTATAGAAAGCTCAAGGGTAATTGTTTGCAGATTGTTTAACCCATCTAGACCATGTCTTGATGATATGACAGAGAGCTTCATTCTCCTCAGAAGAGGGGTAGTCAACTCCCACCTCATACCGAAACTGTGTGACCCCATTTTCTTGAATGCAAATTAGAATCTAGCACAAGAAATGGCAACATTTTAGATAAAATGGCGCCGTAGAGGGGAAAAAAAGCCTCCCCTTAGTATATTTCAAATTTGTATAAGTGCCCATTTTCACTTCCAAGTACACTATACTTCAATTTCCATAACTTTCAGCTTTGTTTTGATAATGACATTAAAGTTAAAATATTTCAATTTATCATTAATTCATAAAACTCATTATATGTACAATTGCTACAAATAACTTCCTTGAATTATGAGAACTATAAAGAAAAGGCAATTATTTTTTTCACTCTAGCACATTTTGTTAACTGCAAGTAAGTAAGCAAGCAAAATGATGGCAATAGTAAGAAAAAACATAATTAAATTGACTTGAGTTTGGAGCTAAAGCTTAGTGGAATTGATATTTAACACGTTTATGCAATCTGACCAAGTGTGTTTATACCATACTACTTCAAATGTTGTATTTAAAGTAATAATAATAAATTCTGTACATAAATTCTGTAAATTCAACGGTATTTAGAGAAGTTGGATTGAGACATAGGCCTGAATTCCATTTCCTGTGCATATTTCTGAACGATACAAACTTGTGAGTGCATGTACACATATGTGCACAAGCATGCAAAATCTCAGTATATAACATTCCTCATATAAGACTCAGTAGTGCTTATGATCTCTTGTAAAGTTAACATTTTATTCAGAGATACAACTTAATCTGGTTACACTAATTATGCCTGCTGAAATCCCTGTATATGAGAATGAATACCTGATATATCTTTTCATATATAATGCTTCCTTTGCCTTGGTGCTTTCAGTAAGGTTTCCATTCACTATCTTTCAATTATTTTTGCTATTTTTCACCCTTACACATTCTGTGATCAACACTGTCATGTATGAGATCAAGCAATTCCATTTTTTTGCCTGTATCATGGAAAAAAAATACAACTCACCTTTCTAACACTGTTTTGAGAGAAATTCAAGCATTCACTGAAGAATACCTTTCCAATAATGAAAATTTTCATTCAGCATCTCGTATCAGATTTATCTTAATAAATCTTAAAAAACACCTGTTATTCTCCTTTGTGGATGCTTGTCTGTATAAACAGAAAATGGAGTGAAACTTTCTATTTCTTCTTCATCAAAGTTAAAGTCTACTCACAGTCATGATTTTTTTTTAATGAGCCTGCTCTTTTGCATTTTGCAGTCTTTGGCATATGGCTGTCCTTATAGCTGATCAGAGCAAGTCAACCATAAGAATCCTGGAAAAATTTTTATTATGTTTTAGGCAATTATTCTTAATTGTTGATGAACTGACACCATTGTATTCACTGTCATGAAGTTCCCAATCCACGCAGGGATACACTTTGCCGACATAAAAACATAATTGTGCTCTGTCTAATGACCATCTCGTCAGCTCTGTACCTGTTATACCTGTCATAGCTGTTATATTTGAAATAATTTAAAAAATAACGTTTTGTAGAGAAAACTGATGGAACAGATCATCCCAAGTGCCATCGTATACCTTTGCAGGACAACCAGGGAATCAGGTCCAGACAGCACAGGATTAGGAAAGGCAGGTACTGCCTGACCAACCTGATTTCTTTCCTGTGACAAAGCGACCACCCTGTGGATGAGGAAAAAGCTGTGGACATTGTCTACCTAGACTCCAGTAAAGCAATTGACACCATCTCCCACATCATTATCCTGGAGAAAATGGCTGCACGGGTCTTGGACAGGTATGCTCTTCACTGGGTAAAAAAACTGTCTGGGTGGCTGGGCTGAGAGAATGGTGGTGGATGGAAGTAAATCCAGTTCGAGGCCAGTCACTGGTGCTGTACCCCAGGGTTCAGTATTGGGGTATCTTTATCAATGATTTGGAAGGGGACTGAGTGCATCCTCAGTAAGTCTGCAGATGACAGCAAGTTAGGTGGAAGAGTTGATCTGCTAGAGGGCAGGAAGGCTCTGGCAGAGGGACCTGGACAGGCTGGATCAATAGTAAGAGTACAGCAGCATAAGGATCAATAAAGCAAAGTAACAGGTCCTTCTTCTGAGTTACAACAACCCCATGCAATATTTCAAGCTTGGAGAGCAGTGGCTTGAGAGCTGCTCAGCTGAAAGAAAATTGGGGGTACTGTTTAAAAGCTAGCAGGATATGAGCCAGCATGTGCCCAGGTGGCCAAGAAGCCCAGTGGCATCTTGGCCTGTGTCAAGAAAACTGCAGCCAGCAGGACTAGGGAAGTGATTGTCTCACTGTACTCAGCATTGGGAAAGACACACCTTGAGAGTTGTGTCCATTCCTGAGCCCCTCACTTCAAAAAGCACATTGGGGTGCTGGAGCATGCTCAGAGAAGGACAATGAAGCTGGGGAAGGGCCTGGAAAACATGTTCCCTGAGGATCAACTGAGGGAACTGGGTAATTTGGTCTGGAGAAAAGGAGGGGAGACCTCATTGCTCATTGCATTTCAGTACCTGAAAGGACGTTGTAGTGACATGGGGGTTGGTCTCTTCTGCTATGCCTCAAAGGAAAGAACGAGAGGAAATGTCCTTAAGTTGTGCAATGGAAGGTTCAGACTGGGCATTAGAAAAACAGGTTTCACTGGAAGAGTGGTTAGGCATTGGAATAATTTGCCCAGGGAGGTGGTGGAATGACCTTCTCTGGAAGTGGTCAAAAGGCATCTAGATGTGGCCCTTGGGGATATGGTTTAGGGGTGATCATGGTGATGCTGGGTTGATGGATGAACTAGATGACCTTGAATGTATCTTCCTACTTTGATGATTACGTGATTCTGTGTTTCTGTGATTCTGTGAAAGTGTTCAGACTGCAGTAAATATATGGGCTAAACTCATTACATGTGAGCATGTAGGTAATATTTGTAGCATTTCTTTAGATAGAATACATTAAACTGAAAATATATTCCAATTTATTTCAATTTTTTATGGTTGAAGCCTTTTCTTTGTATAATTTGTTCAGGTGCTCTGGCATTTGACTTTACAAGTCCTCTATAAATGCAAACTGTGTTTTTGCAAAGAATTGAGAAAACTTTGTTGAAATGAATGAAAAGACCTTTCAGTGACTCACAGTACCTTCCAGAATTTTTCTTTGTTCTGGCCAGGTTTTCTGAAGAAATCTCTATCCCTACTTATCCACAAGAATGTACCACCTAGCTTTAGATGAGAAAGTGCTAATGAACTTTAATGGAAGTTCTTATCTTTTTCCAGTTTTTCAGCGCTGTCTCTGAAACCTTCTTTCTAGATCTTCCTCCAGCTTCTTAGCATTCACAAGCAATGTAAGACCTAGAATGTGTTCTCGGGGCTGGACTTCTGCCCTAAATGTAGGTTGGTGAAGATGGAAAATCCATCAAAACTTTTCAGAGGTAGCTATAAGGTAAAGAAATTGAGCTTGCTATCCCTTAGGATCTTCAGCTAAGAATTAGAAAACTGACTGCATCTTTCAGAATGGGAAACAAAATTAAATTAACATTCATAGTGTTTCTACTAGTGTAATCAGTTTCTCACTGGAAATAACCATAAACTCATAAAATAGTTTGAACTGGGAGGGATCTTAAAAGTCATCTACTCCAATTCCCTCGTAATGAGCAGGAACACCTTCAACTAGGCAATATTGCTCAGAGCCCCATCCAGTCTGACCTGGAATGCTTCCAGGGATGAAGTATCTACAGTATTACACCATCCTCATAGTAAAAAATTTCTTCCTTATCAAAAAAAGTATTTCTAATATCTAGTCTGAATGGAACCCTGGAATCTTCTATAGTGTTCTGCCTCAAAATTGATAAATATATAACAGCAATTTTTTTAAGCCTTTGAGGTCTGATGGGCAATGGATAGGTAAAGAAGAGATAAGTGGATTCCAGCAGTGATCAAAAATATTCTGGAATAATTTTTTTTTTTATTATTATTTTTATGTTTGCAAGCTGTCTGATCCAGGAGTGTCGTCCCCTTTCATAATAAGAAACACATCTCTTTAGGGATGGTTCCAATATTATCTAGTGATTTTTAAGTGATTAGTAGATGTCCACATCATTTGGCTTATTAATAATGACACCTTAGAGTATTCCTGCTAGAATATGTCACTTCAGTTCCAAAGAATTCTAGGAATGTTATCTTCTTCATTTGAATTTTCCTGTCTCTGTCACACACAGTTCCAAAAATTACTTCCAATTATGTGACCTCAGAAAAAAAAATCTCAGAAGAATGTCATGCACAGTTTATTACTCTGTTTTGTCTTTACATTCATTTTTTTTCCACACATCTGTGTTGTTTCCCAAAGTGTCCAGAGCCAGCTGGATATACACTTGTTAAAATATATTCATCATTCTGTAAGTATTAACAATCATCAAGGTCCCAAGACAAAGCAGTATTTCTTCTGCATTGGCTAACAGTTAAAAATTGCAAGGACCCAGACTGTAAAGAATGAGACACAAGGATATAATTTACAAAAGTATTCTCATTTGAGTCCAGATTTAAAAATTTTAGAGGTTATCAAGAAAGTTCACATCCCTCAAGGAAAAACAGTGTGCAATCAACCAAGCACATTTATATTTATCCCATGCCTAAATGAAAAACATATTATTGTACACCAGTGACACCCTCAGTAGGTCCCCAAATCCCAAAGTAGCTGTGCACTTGAGTAGAAAGCTAGTCTGTTTTGGAAGGAAATATTTGCATCACCTGCCATTATGAAACTGATTAATAGGTCTCAATCAGGAGGATAGTCTTGCCAGCATCCATACAGAGACTCTGAAAAGATGTAGACTATTCCAGATATGTTCCTGCTCTTAATCACCATATCTAGAAGAAAGAAAGGGAGAAACAAAGTTAGCTGTCTGCAATTAGGCTGTGGAGATTCCGCACAGTAATCAAAAGGAACTTAGCCTGAATATACAAACAGACATGGTGAAATTCCCAATTTAAGAAACATTAGATTGGATGAAACTAAAAAACAAACAGTCTGGAATAATTTTATGATTGAATATGTGCCTCTGCTCTTAAAATTGGCCAAATTCTGATGAGGAACATAACAACAAACCTTCTTGCCTGGATTCTGTAGTCCCTGCATTTTCTGTAAAT
Source organism: Acridotheres tristis (assembly GCA_037013685.1). Taxonomy (NCBI): domain Eukaryota; kingdom Metazoa; phylum Chordata; class Aves; order Passeriformes; family Sturnidae; genus Acridotheres; species Acridotheres tristis. The sequence goes on from CM072884.1 coordinate 94,313,422, forward strand.
TTTGCCTTTAAAATTAAAATGACAGGTGACAATGCAAAATACGGAAAAAGGCAGAAGAGTGTTAATTGGCTAAAGAAGAATAGAATTTATAATATCTGTTCCTTAAAGCTCCCTGGCTCTGCTTTTAGTCTCCTTAATGGAATAATAAATGTATTTTTACAGATGTGCAATAGCACAAAATGTAGAAATTAAAATATCCTCTAAAGCACCGTGTCTTATTCACAAGGAGACTTTTGGTGAAAAAAGTCTCTGGATTATAGGAGGGTAAGCAGGAAGAGTCAATAGGGTTTACAGATCCCCGGTGTGTAGGATGATTCAGCATGGGTAATGAGTAAAATCTCTACCTCATTAAATGAAAAACTTCAATGTAGTCTTTTATAGTGGCTGATGAAGGAGGAATAAGCCTATTGGACACATGCTTTCTTTGTACTCTGTATTTTTCTCATAGGCCCATGAGGTGTTGTATTTATACTACAGATAAATTTTTTAAGGGTTTCCCTAGCTGCTGATAAGGGTTGCATAGCAGGTCAAATTATCTCCTAAAAACACACAAATGTCCTTCACTCAAGGAGATATATAGGTCATGGCAATCCTAAGCACGTCTACAGGCTGAGTGGAGAAGTGATTGAGGGCAGCCCCGTGGAGAAGGACTTGGGGATGAAGGTGAATGAAGACTTCAACATGAGCTGGCAGTGTGTGCTCACAGCCCAAAGAGCCTGAGCTGCACCCAGAGAAGCGTGGCCAGCAGGTCAAAGGAGGTCATTCTCTACTCTGCTCTGATGAGATCACACTTGGATCTTCGTCCAGCTTTGGTTCCCTCAATGTAGGAAGGACATGGAGGCGTTGGACCAAGTCCAGAGGAGGGCCAAGACGTTGTGTATGACTGATTTTAGGTGCTGTAGCTCTGGGGATTAGAAACATACTGCTGGTGCTAGTCAAAATGCTGCCAGGATGACCATCATCATCTCTACATATTCCCATTTCTGTTGTTCTTCTTAGTCTCTTCCCAGAATTTCTGTGGACACTGTTTATTCTGCTAGTGTCAGGCACATGGATCTCAGTGATTGTGTTATACAGCAGGTCCTCCCATCCCTCCTCCTTCTCCATTTTTCTAGAGGCATTTATAGATATTAACACCAGACGATTTCAACTTATAGTTTCTGGAAGAAACGTCTCTCAGATTTTCATGTGGCTGAGAGTTCTGTATGTTTCCAATGCCCTCTTTACCTTTTTCCAAGCCAAGCCGAAGCTGTTTTTCTTCTTTGCACTTCATCTTTTAAATTTCTGTTTGCAGAGGGAAAGATACCAGCATTTAAACTGTCTTTATGCCTGCATTAATTTCTCTGTCAGCTTACAGTGGTTTTAGAGCAGTTTTGGAAACATTGCTGTCTGTATTTGGGATGCTTTACCAACATAATGCATGGAGACAGTCAGAGCTCTTTGGCATGATGTATTGTAGGATGAAATTAAGAAGTGAAATGACTAATTATCATTCATCAAAATAAAAGAAAAACAGGTCTCCAAATGACATGACAGGTTTAAAATGGAACATAATTCAGTTACTGAATTCAGTGTCAGAAGATACCATGCGGCCGACACATTGAGTAAGTAAAATCCAAAGATAAGCTTAGTCAGAGGCATCTGAATAGAGAAAGCAAAATGTCACCTCTACTTCAGAAGTTTTAAATCTTGTAATAATCAGAAGCTGGGTTATATTATATGATTTGTTTAATGGAGTCAGCAATTCAGGGTATTTGAGCTAACAGAGCTTCAGTCTGAACCAGGTAGACCAACTTCATCTTCTTACTTTGCATGCTGTAATGTAAGCAAGCACTATATTCTTTTTTTAATAGAGCCACTGTGATGGGCACTGATCCTTAGCTAAACAAGCCTGCTTTTAGCCTGAGAAATGCTTAATGCCTGTATCAAATCGAGAATGTGCTCTGCAGAAGTACAGTTTGTAGCTGGCACTGAATACCCCTGTCTGTGTTGTAGTAGCAGCAGCCAGCTCACATTTTTGGATTGCCTTCAGAGTCTCCTGTTTGCAAGCTGTGAACACTTTGCACTTTACACAGCCATCAGAAGACAATTCTTTAGGCTTCTAGAGCAATTTAGGTTTACTAATTTTTTTAAGTACCCTCACCTTATTTCCATATTTATTGCAAAACATCTCCTCTGCAGCTGATTTAAATTTCTGAATCCTCTTCTTTATTTGCCTTTTATATCTTCAGTAATTTCTTGTAATGTTTTTTACTCTGCTTTCTCACACATTTTTAAGTAAGCATATGTTGTTCTGAGTTGGACATATAATGTTTCTGCACTATGACCTCTGCTGTCAATCCACAGCTATGGTAAGAGCAATCTCTTATTTTCTAATCTAAAAATCAAGGATCCCTTTCTTTGTTCAAAGTATAGCAAGGGAAAAAAAACCAAAATGGAATATATTTCAAGTGTTTCACTGAATAAGCCATTACCTTGAATAAGGCTTTTGTAATGCCAATGCACTGTGACTCATGTAATTCAGATGTGAAGCTAATATGCTGTTTGAAAATGTACCCGCTGCTGAGATGATTCCTAAACAGGGAGGCAAAGAAGTGATTATTAGATAGGACAAGACATGAGCTGAATTACTGAAATGTGTGATAAAGAAATCTAAGCCTCTACAATTTGCCTGTCAAAAATGAAGCTTTTAATCAATTTAATCAGTGTAGCAATATATTAGCTCAGCAGCCTGCCATCTCAGCATGTAATTTTAACTATAAAGAACATTCTACAAACACTATAAAGCTCCAAAGTGCTCTTTAAAAGTCTCTAAAACATAAACAAGGTTTTTAATAGCCTGTGTCAGCAGGACTAGAACAAATCACAGGAATGTAATGAAAAAGATTTTTCTATTTCCCTTGAAAAAAGATTCTACAGCCCTTATTAGATAATTTGACTACCCCCCCATTCATCTGTGGTGGCAAAATTTAACCTTGATTTGTCATCCTCTCTCCAAAATCTCACTATCTTCATGCCTCATGGAACTACTTATACTAATCTTCATTAGTTCTCTCAGGGTACTGAAATCATCCATTCTTAATTCTAACTATCCTGGCATACAGACTGAAACACAAAGGAATGTTATAAAACAGTATTAAGGGCAAAAATTCACCTTCAAACTGCACTGCAGTACAGAATAAATTTTCATTGGAAAGTATTACTGTGTATTATCAGTAAGCTGAAAGAACACAAAGTCATCATTTATATTATTTTGTTGTTTTAAAACATTTTAATGAAGGAATTACTGTAATAAACTTTCCCTCATGTTTTCAGTTTGCCAGTGTCTCTCTGTGAAAAATGCCTCCCCAAGCCTCCCCCCCACACACAAGTCATCATGCATTTGAAAGTGAAGAAAGCTAAAGGATCAGACATGTATACATGATGAGACAAAAAATGACAACATAAAACCACATCTTTCTGTGTGACCATGAAAGCTTACATTAATATTTTAATTGCAGTATGGCCCGCAAAATGAACTTTGGGTTTATTTGTGTATCATAAATATTCAGTTTTCTGTGTCCAGGAGATTGTGCAAACTTCTTTCTGTTCTTCCACCTTCCAATACTATTTGCTTACCCACAATTATGGGAAAGGATGTCTTTGGCTTTAAACTTATGTGGTGTCTTCTCTCTTTTGGAAGTTAAACAAGGGAGCAGTGATGGAACTTTCCACAGGAATGGAGAAGCGTTCTGAGAATTGCCCTTCTATCAAGCTGAGTGTGAGAAGAGCCTGATGAAAACTAGCCCCCAAAGAAAAGTATTTGTATCTTTGTTCCATAAAAGGAGAAAATTAATTCTCAGTTCCCAAAGAAGGAGACAGCATGTGCAAAAGGGCAGCAGCTGCACCATCGCATTTAAACCTCACAAGTATATCCAACTGGAGAAACAGATGTGAATTTGGAATAAATGTAAGGACACTTCATCCTCAGTGCACTAGTAGTGGGAAAAAAGGAAGCAGTAGATTAAGTCCTAGGCCTGCCATTGGTGCCTAGGCAAAGCATATATGTGAACTACCACATTAAAGAATAGGCACTGGGCAGCTCATTAAATTGGTCTAATCAACCACAGATTTCCTCCCAAATCAGTAGTTCTCAAGTTTAATAGGAATGTTCAAAAAATAAAAATAAGTTCCTGGAGATAAAGCACACAGGACCATGCATCATAGTCAGTGCACAGGTTGCTCTGAAAAAGTATTTTCCCGTCAAGATGTAGCAACTGCTCTACAAGTAAAGTGCAGTGGGATGCTGGCACATTTACTGCTTCATATTTATTGTGCATGTCGGTAAGCTGCTTTGAGAAACCTATGATCTTGTCATCAATTTTACTAAATGGGTTTTTCTGGGGTTCCATGAATCCCTGAAGTTTGCTGCTCACTTGCAAGCAGCTACTAAGAAGTATGGGTTTCATTTTGTTCGTTCTTCCTTATGCAGCTCTTATCATATGCATAGATAGGAACGTCTGTTGACATCAGTGAAAACAGCCAGAGTGAATTTACTTCCATTATATATATATAACCCTTCTAGAGCAACTCACATGCGGCTATTTCATAAATTTTAACAAGGCTGTTTAACCTTGAGCATAATTCACCTCAAGTTTGCATGGTCTACTCTTGTTTCAGAGTTTTGCATTGTAAAGCAATAAATACACAAGTTCTGATAATAGCCATGATTATACAACTGAAATGGGTAATCAAACCCAACAAGATATTTCCTATTTACATGTTGTATTAATTTGATTGACCATAAACAATGTGTTAGTCCTGTCAAAATAGATCCCATAGCATCAAAAACCACATCTGGTAGGGAATTCTTACATTCTAGGCACTGGATCTCTTGTAAAATAATCCTTCTATATATCTATCAACAACTAATTATTTTAGACAGTTAATCAATTCAATTATTAGCGAAATATTTCAAATCCTTGTCTTAGTAAATCTCCATTTTCTCTAACAAGGGGTGCAGTTACACAATGTGTTCTCTCTGGTAGAGGAGTTAGCTAAAGAACTCTATTTCCCCTTCCCTATTTTAGTGATGGGATCCCTATTCTCACACTAATGCTATATTCATCATCCTTAATACAATTGCTTATGAGGCCACAATGTAGACCACGTCACTTCGATTATTTTGAGTTCAAAAAGAAACATCAAAAAACATTACTGCATTTCTGCTTATAGTGCAGAACAAGTGAAATTACAAAATATTTTGGTGGAAGGCAGGAAAGCATTCAGAAAAGAAAAGCACTTCTAGATCCTGGACTGCAAACAGCCTAAGTATTTTGGAATACATGTGGCTCATTTCCCAGTAGAACGTTTTTATTACCTGCATACAAAAGATCTAGAAGGAGCTAGAAGACAACCTGGTAAACCATTAGACAAGAGCACAGTGCCAACATGATTGGCAGTGGCAGGTTAGTTCTCCGTTAGGAACTCTCTGTCCTAAACTGACACAGATTTTTCCACTTTTTCATTCCAGTCACTAAAAATAAACAAAGCCAAAGTTGGCAACACAGAACTGAAAACACAAATCTTCTTGTTTAACTCAATATCTAGTTATGAAAGAGTGGGTTTGCCTTTATTTTGTCCTTTAGATACCTTTTTTTTTCTTCTGGTGTCTCAGAGATGGCCAGAAAAACAAGCACATTTGGATTTAATGTTCCCTATCAATAATAATGGCTCCCTACCCATGACCTAACTTTTTAGAAACTGCCTATCTGAGGAAAAAATCTCTCTTTATCTGTGGTGATTAGGCCTTAGACTAAGTTTCCATTGAACACTTTGCTAGGGTCAGGTGAGAAACTTTTAGATATTTTCTGTTCAAGCATCTGAGTTGTCTCCCTGGATCTTGCTCAAATCTTGTGATCTTTGAACCGCTCAAGTGGAATGAGCTCTAAAAAGAAAGGTCTGAATCCTTCTGCATCCTTCTGGCCTTTCTTTTAGATGGGCATCACATTTAGTAACCTCCAGTCAGCTGGAACCTTACCAGTTTGCCAGGTCTGATGATAAATGATGGAAAGCAGCTCTGAGACAACTTCCATCAGCTCCCTCAGTATACTTGGATGAAGCACATCTGGCCTCATAGAATTGTGTGCATCTAAACATAATATTTGCTCCTTTTTTACTGACTATGGAGACATTCTAAAAACAAGCTCAAATGCAGAGGTAAACACTTTTACCTGGTCAAATGAAACCTACTCTCATTATATAGCTTCTGTGCCATGTACATTCCTTGTTTTCTTGGCCTTACTATTTTAAAGCAACTATTGAGCAGCTGCATGACAATTAACCTTGTGAAATTTGTTTGATGGGAACAAGCAAAAGAAAGAGAACAAACCTATTTTTCACTTTACACTTGACTGCATTCTTCACTCTGAACTCACTAAGAGTTCAACATTCTGGGCCAATGGTTATATTTTTAACATATATGTATTTGAAGAACTATACTTCTTTATATGGAGAGTATTAGACAGATTAGATATATATTTATATTATATGCTCTTAAAATACTGTCTTTAAACACACAAAATGAATTCTTTAAGACTTTTCAAATTACACTACACTGTAGCAAAAAAAAAATAAACCTATATTGGGCTGATTTGTTTGCTTGCTTCTAAAGAAGGGCCTTACTTCTAATAGATTGCAGGAAAGATTGTCAATCAATATTGTTTAGCCATTCAGCATTTCAACATTTATATATTCTAAACATCTTTTTAGCTTTTTTTTCTGCAGGTATTCATGGGAATACTAACACAAAAGATACTATAAGCTAAATAAGGGCCTGAATCACTGGACTTTAATTCTCTAGAAATTACAGCTATGGGTAAATATGATGTGACTTATGCGTCAGGGGCACCATGATATAAACAAAGACAAATCTTCAAATTAATAATCTGAACAGTAATATTCTAAAAGCTAATAGTTTTTCAAAGGTTCTTATTAATCCATTTAAAATATACCTAGTGGCTTTGGTTTCAATCAATCATATGAACAGTCAGATTCTTAGTTTTATATATGAAAAAGGCAAAAGTAAGGGGAAAAACATTACTTTGTCTTACAGCCTGCTATTTATCACAGCTTCTGCATCCCTGCCATTAAATGCTGCTCCTCCAACTCCTGACCATTTTATGATGTGATCCATTCATTCCATCTTCCATTCTATTGAGGTATTTGAGCAGAGATCCCTCCTCCTCACTGGAATGTGGAGACATCTGTTTTCTAGGGTCCTGCAAAACATTACACAGAGCTCTCCATGGATCTCTGACTCTACCAAAGGGGCCTGACAGTCACTCTCTGACCATGAGTCTTCAGGTCATTTAATTTATAACTGTTCTTTCAGTCCAGGACTTCCTTCTCATGTCAAATCTTTCCTTAGTATAATCTGTCAAAGATGATTCTTGGTTAGCAGTTTTGATGAATGTACCAACTGTGTACATTTTAATGTAATAACAAAAATTGAAGGTTTTCTGTTATGGGGTAAGAAAAACCTAAAAGCACAAAACCCAGCATGTCTAGACATTCCTGTATATTTTTCTTGCAGAAACTGCAAATAACACATGAACAGCATCTCAGTTAGAGTCTTGCTTCAGAATCAGCAATACAGAGAAAATGCCATTCTCATTTTACAACAGGTACATTAAATTTAGCTTCATGTTCATTTATACAGTAACAGATACAAAGCATTTACATACGTACTCTGATTATTAATGAGTCCTATTTCTACTGACAAAGTCACTAATGTTTTCATTGACTGATTTAGGAGAAAGGGAAAGAAAACTTCAGAAAAAATAAGCAAAATGATTCAACACATGGAACATTCCAGCCCCTGGCTGCCCTGCTCCTGGCTAAGCTGGGATGAGTCCTGGCTGACAGACCCTCCATGAGCCCTGAGGTATCCTGGTAAATTAAATTAATGTGCATAGAAATGTATCTTGCTTCTTGAATTTAAAGTTTTCTGATAAATCTTGTTAATATAAGTGATTAAATCTCAATATATTTGTTCTTGGGCTTTTTGGAGGTTTTTTGATTTTTTTCTTTCTTTTTGTTTTTGTTTTTGTTTTGCTTTGGTTTTTCTTTTGGTTTTGGGTGTTTTTTGGTGTTTTTTTTTTGTTTTGGGCAGTTTTTTGGGTTTTGGGTTTTTTGTTTTGTTTGTTTGCTGTTTGTTTGGGTTTTTCTCTGTTTTATATATCAATAAAGCAGAGGAGGTTGTATTGAGGGTTGGTTTTTTTCCCAGTGTAGAAATAGTTGAGTCTTTTCCTAACAAACAACTTTTACACGTTGCTTTGAATGCTCATGGACATAATGCACTAAGTAATGCATTCATAAATTGAAAAGAATGCATTTTTTAAATTTTCATTTTTTTTGCAAATTTCCATAAAACTGTAAAGTGCATTAAAAATAATGACTTAAGGATTTCAACTAGAATGAAACCATGAAAATTGCGGAATGAATAAAGTATTCTTGCCAGAATAATAATCAAAAAAAGTAAAAGAGCAAGTTTACCATGGCATATAAATTGAGCTAAGGATAATAAAAAAGCCTATGACAGAACTATAATGAAAACAGCCAAAATGATAAATAAAATTATGCTAATACGATTTTTTAATAAGCCAGTGGAAAGAAAATGGAGATATACAATCCAATCTGCAACTTGGTGTTTCGGTAGAGAGAAAAATATCCTCTTCAAGCAGGTGTCCATGTGGTGATACCCAGCCAGCATTATAACAAATGTAGCTTAAATATGGATATAAATATATTGAAAGATCATGAGTATGATGCATTATTTTAGGCTTTGTCTTAATGTTTGTTAAATGGAATATCACATTATATTTGAAAAAGGACAAACTCATTCAAAACACCATAAGCTCACTCAAAATTCAAGTGTACTTTCTCTTCTGGGTTTCATTTCTAACAGGACTGCAACCTAACCACATCATGTTAAGCCTAAGAATATATGAATCATATTTATCTTTAATTATATCAAAAATTATTCCCAAACCGTCATTCGTCACCATCATAAGCCACAGACATGCATTCTCATCTTAGTTATAGATGTAGTCCACATGTTTTGAGAGGACTCAGAACTAGGACTCCTGTAGCTCTAGGAGAAACTGTCATGACTGTTCAAAACTGAGCCTCTTCTAAAACAACAATGGGTACAGGTATCACCTAGGACACCTCTGCAGAGCAGTAACACCTCTAAACACATTACACACAGAGAGCAAAATGGAAATAGTGGGCCTTTCTTTTTGGCCCCAGCACATCAATTTATACAATAAAGAAGCAATAAACCATGTAAAACTTCCACAGCCTCTGTCCTCTCTGACTTCTTCTGCCCAGTCAGATCCATCTCTTACATGAATGCATCCACACAGTTCTAGTGCAAAGCCTAGGTTGGTATTCATATTCAAACTAGTTTCCAGAACTTACATCCTAGGCAAAAGCAGCCATTTGCTTACTTTTTTTGTTATAGCATATACAAGTTTGCTTTCCATATTGGATTATCCAAATCCATATGAGAAAGCAGTTAATATGGTTATGCTAACAGGAGTCTAGTCAATACAACAGGTAATAACCGAGGCATTTATTTTCTCATGTCTCAGTAATTGTAAACTTCTGGTAAAATAATATATTGAAGAGAATTTTTTTATTTTTTTTTCAGTATAAATCAAAAGAAATTAGTTTTGCTGATGTGAGATGGATATGAGTGGACACACAGAAATGAAAACCAAAGATCTACCTTAAGTAACAAAAGCCTTTCTTTGGTGCACATATATACATGTGTCTCCAAACATGTATGTATATTATTTGAAGATAGATGGATAGATAGATAGATAGATAGATAGATAGATAGATAGATAGACAAATATATACAAATATATGCATATTTATAAGATTTTTTTTACACACACACATATATATATATACACACACACACATGTATTAATAGATGAAATTTTGGGTCCAGACTTCTTGCTGGCCAACTGCTTCAGATTCCATTTGAGGAAATTAAACAACTGAGGATCAAAGGTGCTTTTAAGAAAATGAAACCTACAGGTCAAATGAGTACACTTGGACAACAAAAAATGTTAACAAAAAGAGTACGTGTGAAAAACTGCTTGTTTTCAGTCTGATGAACCCAAAATATCACCAAGCAATCCAGTGATTGTTGGGAGTAATATTTATATATGTATTTATTATTTTATCTTCCCATTTGTACACTAAGAATGTAAAGATATAAAGTTCATTATTGTTTATAATTACTATCAATTGGCACACTAAATTATTTTTACCAGACTTCAAAAAAGAGAGAAAACTCTAGAAAGAGTACTAACATTTTAAACATACTTACTGTACATATTGCAGCAATTATTATTAATGCATCAGTACAATATTAAAATGCATTCCATCAGGCTGGAATAAAGAAATCCCATTGTAACAAAATGGTCATTAAATTTCAAGGATTGACACACACTTTGAGTGTACAGCCCTCAGACTTGAGGCCAATCATTAAACAGAAAGGCAACAGATAGATCTGGAAAAGTTAGATACATGTTCAAATGGTATAGACTTTTTCTTGGAAAGATGCATGGATAACATGTGGAACAATGTAATAAAAAATTAAAACTTAAGTGCTATGGATAATGAAGCATAATATGTTCTGAAGTATTCAGATATATGTACGCTGTTGGTTGTTGGAATCATCTACTAATTGGGCCTAAAGGGAAATTTAAGAAAGGAGACATGAAAATCTATCTTTCAGGTAGACAGAATTGAGATGAGTTCTATTTTGAAATAGGAGCTCTGCTTCAGGTATGTGTCCCACAAAACTGCTAATGAAATAGATGGTGTTTTTCTCATTAACATAAACTTAATAGGAAAGAGATAGTTTCTGTTTGTTCATTTCAATTACAGTAATTGAAAAGCTATAGATTGTAATGACTTTGAATGACCTACTCATTTATTTGAGACCTGAACAACTGACTTGACCTCTAAGAATCTAAAATTGCAATGTACATCTAAGTCACTCATTTTTCGTGATGACTGTCTTTAGAACTCACTAAAGTAAAATATGTTGCATCACTTAGGCTGATTTCTGAACAAGAACAATTAATGTCTGGTTAATTGGCCCACTCTTAGCTACTAATATTTGGCAATACTCAAAGAGTTACATTAAAATAAACATTTTGATAAGTGCTAAGAGACAGTCATGAAAGTCCTTCCAAGCTCCTTATCTGGTGGACACATCTGGTCATGAAAAGAGCATTGTACAGGGATAGTTTTGTAAACATTTTACATCTACATGTAACAGTGTCTGACAGATGATATAGGTAAAGCTGTGCAAACACTTTAACATAGCCCAGCTGCAGCAGCTGTCTCTGTGAAACCTGAAAAAGTCAGCAGCAGCTGAGAAGAAAGAGCTTGAAAGGGCAGAGATGTACTTGCAGCCCAGAAAGCCAGTCATGTCCCAGACTGCATCAAAAGAAACATGGACAGCAGGCTGAGGGAGGAGATGTTCCTCCTCTGCCACACTCCCGTGAGACCCCACCCAGAGTCCTGCCTGCAGCTCAGGAGCTCCCAACACAGGGAAATCAGGGACCTGGTGGAGTGAGTTCAGAGGAGGAACACAGAAATGATCCAAGGACTGGTGCCTTTCTCCTATGAGAAAAGGCTGAACTGAGGGTGCTCAGGCTAGAGAAGAGAAGGCTCTGGGGAGACCTTACTGCAGATTTCAGTACTTAAACAGGGCTTATGGGAAAGATGTGGACAAAATTTTTAGCAAGATCTATTGTAATAGGACAAGGAGTAATGGATTTAAACTAAAGTGTTGATTTAGGCCAGAAATATGAAAAGAATGTTTTATGTTTTACAATGAATGAGCTAGACAAGGCTGCCCAAGGAGATGGTAGATACCTCCCCTGGAAAGTCAGGGTTTTGTTGGATGAGGTTTTGTGATCTAGTGAGAAATGTCTACTCATTGTGGAGTGATTCAACTAAGATTACCTTTAAAGGCTTCTCCCAGCTCAAATTATTCTGATTCTGTCATAATTCTGTGATGAAAGTGGATTAGTTTACCCCACAGATCAAGAGTTTCCCCAGTGAAAAGTCAGTCTCCAAGACTTACAAACCGTAATATGTTCCACCAAGAGGTACTGATGATGTGACGCAGAAAATAAAGATTGTATCAAGGGAAAACCTATTTAATTTAATATTTAATTTCAGCAATTCCATGCTCTGGAACTTGATCTGTACTGTTAAACAAGCAGAATCTCTGGTATGTCTTGTGTATATTTTTGGCCTTCACATTTTTCTCCCAAACCATTCTGAGGACCAGACAAGAGTTGACATGGGCTGGGAGCCATCAACAACAAAGTTTGGGTGCAGCCTCCTGCTTATGCAGGACAAGGTTGATGAATATAACAAATGTGGTCTATTCCACATCAGCTGTACACATCTGTCCTCAGCACACAAGTACCACCCCCAACACATTTAGTGTTGGAGAGAAACAGGCTATGCAGCAGGCACATCTTGCTGTAGGAAGATTCTGATTAAATAAAAGGAAATGTTTTTTATGGTGACAATGGTTAAATACTGGCCCAGGTCACTTAGAGAAGCTATGGGATCTACCTCCTTGGAGGTCTTCAAGATTTAAAAAAGCTCTCATCAACCTGATCTGTTTCAGGAGGAAAGGCAAATTAAATTATGTCAAGAGGTCTCTTACAACATAAATTATTCTTTGATTTTGTGATTCATGTGCTGTTTCAAAATCCGCATTAGTCTCTGCACAGAGGTAAGGATAATTTCATCCAAAAGAAAAAAGTTATTTCTTAAACTGGCACTATACATCAGATGGATGAATTTTAAATTATTTTTATAAGACTAACGCTTATAATTTGAGTCCCAAGCGAGCATTATTGAAAGACAAAATGAGTATTATTATGTTACATAAGATAAACAATAAAAGTTTGTGTATTAACTTAACAGACATATCCAATCAGCACATGAATTACATCTGGCAAACGTGTGTGAAAAAGTAGGAAAAACCATCAAGTTCAGAATGCAACTGAAAGGGATCTGAGCAGCCCTCCATAATGGCCAATTCACAACATCTCTAACACTAGAAAACAGACCTGCACAGACAAGATGTTAGTCATGCATGAAATTTGATAGGTACACTTTTATTCTTTTAAAATTCTGATTTCAAGTACATTGGTATCTTGGGGTTTTTATATTATTAAGCAGAGTTTTCAGAAGTCCTGAAATATCTCAGCAAAATATGGCCCATTTTCAAACGTTAACTAATTCACCTAAGAAGTATTTCCCACTAGAAGTCAAAATGACCATTAATTTATACATTTTATATAACACAATGTTATGTGTGCATCTATGTGTATTTTCCTGCTATCATTCTTCACCAAGAAGTTGTACAAAAATATTATATATGTACTACCTTTGATGGTAAAATTATCGATTTAGATTGTAAAGATATAAAACCAGTCATTGTCAAGCTCTTTCAAGACTTAAACAAATATCATGGAAAAGATAGATAATGTCTTGAAGTAAACATTCTTTCATGCCTATTTTATTGTTATTTTTTCATAACATGAAATTATTAAAAACACAGAAACATTTAAGTGAAAACACAAGATAAATTATCCTTATTCATGAATCATTTACAAAGATTACAAAAATTAATGATTGTATCACTTCATGCTTACAGAGACCTTACTCACATGGATCACTGAGAAAATAAACTACAACAGGAACTGTGTCAATGCATATATGACATCCTTAATCTGCTACTCTGCAAATGAACCAAGTCCACATACTGGTTACAAGCATGTTTTTCAACATTGGCATGGTTGATGATTTTAAAAAAAAAGTTAATTAACATTGATAAGTATTAACCTCAATGATTTCTCGTCTAATATAAAGACCATAGTAAACAAGATTGCACACAGAGGAGATTCTAAATCTGAATAATTAAATAAGTATTTCCTTCCCACTTTAATCTAGGAGAAGGAGCATTCAATCAGCTACAACAGAGAACTAAAGGCAAGGGTCTGGTAGGAACCACTCTGCTCTGTCCTGAAACACCTCAGTCCAGTTTCCCTCTGATCTCTCTTCCCAGAATACCTTCGTTTGAATTCACTCCAGCAGTCTCTTTTTGACCTATTTTTTCCCTACAACTTCTTCATTAATTTGCCTATCCTTTTTCTCCTTTTACTTTATTTAAGCACTTAGACAATCACATCCTACCATTTCCCTTTCTGAAATTATACCTCTAGAACGGCGTTGTCTGCCACAAAACTAACCTTTTTGTGTGTTTTGCTCCTGGGTTTTTTTGATCTTTCTTTCACTATTTATTTGGACTGCAATAAGGTTAGGAGAGGCATTATGGTACCTAATGCAATGTGTCCCAGTTCCTGAGAGTTTACAAGTCACCAGGAGCCAATAATAAAAATTGTGACCATTAATAAAAATGTATCAAATGCATTATTTTCAAGACTAGAAAATAAAATCCCGGCTTTGAAAGGACTAGCTTTGCAATACATACCTACAATCAGCTTGGCACTGTTAGTTCTATAAAGCACAGCTTTTCAGGGGAAGTGTTGGAAAGGTTGTTTCACCAGAAGGAGAACGCTGATAAAAAAAGATTCGTTGTGGAGAAATAAAACAAATATAGACGAAGAAATAAAAATTGCTGAATCACCAAACTCTTAAAGAAATCGTGTATTTTTTTATATATAAGAATATGCATGAGAAAAATGCATCTGCTAAATTATGTATGAAACACATAGGTTTCACACAGAGGTCCAAATTCTAGTCTGTCTGTTAAAACTGATCATATTCTTCCCCACCCTTTGATTATGTGGCTTTAAAAATGTATTATGCTGCCAAGGAGGATTAAACTGGATTCGAGATCCACGATGGATCTATTATTTCAAACATTTAGAAACAGCCTTTTGTTTTCGTTCAGCATTAAGCAAACTGACAACCTTCAACTTACCCTTCCTGCTGTGGTACACTGTGTAATGTCTGTAGTCTACTTAGCTGGGACTGATTTTCATTTTCAACATTACAGAGAAAGACTATGAACATTCAGTTAAAGCTTATGTAAAATATAGCTTAGTCTATCTAGCGATGTTAATCTTGGCCCCAATCCAGCAAAGCTCTTAATATTTCTTAATATTCTCATTACATTCAGCAGAAGACTTCAAAATCAAATATATAACTAAGCATGGAGCCAGTTCGAGGTTTTCAATATAATCTTTGTTATAACATTGAAAACAGTAAAAACAAAATAAAACAGAACATTGTAAATCAGGAAGGACATAAGAAACATTTCTGATAATAGGTTAAAAAAAGAATATATGAGTTTAACTTACATGAGTTTAATTTTTATTCTAATTGATGTAAGCTGGTTATGGACTCTTAAACAAGAACTAGTCATAGGCTATTGATACTGATCTCTGTTTGAAAAGTCCTCCTCTCATCTGGAGAATCAGAGGGCTGCCAGTGGACAATGCCAGGCTAAAGTTCTCTCTGGATACCTCTCTACTGTATTTTAAAAGGGCCAGAGACTGAGGTCAGCACTGGACCATATGACCCTTAATACCTAATTGTTAACAGCACTTTCTGGCTCCTATTCTTTTTTGGAATACTCAGGCTTGCTCTCTCCAAGACAAATTTCTTACAGAGGTGGCTAGCCCTGAGCATTGTGGACCACAGCCAGCTGGCAGCAGCCAGCCTTTCAGCAAAAGATCAATCCCTGGACTTTTATTTAGCAATATAGATGGAACTTCAGCTTCCATGGTTGGGAAATAGCTCAGTAAATTAAGCTCCCTTTGCAAGGTGCCTTGCTAAAGATCACTCCTTCCCCTACTTTTTGTCTTCATGATCTCTCTTCTGTTCTAAAGGTTATGAAATCTTTTTAGCTCTATACATGGATTTCTTAGTCTCTCTGTTTTTCTACAGCTAAAATAGGATACCATTCCTCTGCCTCAGGTTTGATAGAACTCCTGAAAATCTTGAAGAAAAAATTTTTTCGAAAAGGACCAGTTTATGTTTTAATTAGCCCTTTCTCTAATATAAAGGGTCAGATAATCAAAACATAAAATTAGAATCTGTATGGTACCACCAAGTTCAGAAGTTGTTTTCATTCTTCCTGTCTTTTTGACTGACTCCCAAAAGCAGAAATCAGATCCTGAAACCAGACAAATGTTTCATCTGTTAAATATTTTTTGTGTTGCATTCCATAATGACAGTTAAGTCTTATCTGATGGTTAATGACCAACAAATTTGCAGTAAATTGTCGCGTTCTTGATTTGAAACACTTAAAACACGGCTAAACCACAAGAAGGAAAAAAAAAATCCAAAAGAAGAAGATAAACTTCCTCGGATGTCCTTATGAGATGCATCATAATTTCCTTAAAGGTATTTCCAACAATCATATATTAGGTACCTCAGCCTGTTAGGAATTTCCATATACATTCAGTTTGTGTCTTGCACAGAAAATAAAGCCACTCTCCAAATCCAATTGTGCTCTAAGCTGTGTAGTCATGAAATTTGTGAATAAATTTTGCTGTAGTTTTGGATACAAATTATTTTTGACTGTATACAGGCAGCAAATATCCTCTTCAACTGATTATAATTTGCAAAATAGTTTTAAGGGCAGTAAGTGTACTCACTTTTGGACATGTCCCCCCAAAAAAAAAGTTACCCAAAGTTATTCTTCTTACAAAAGAAAAAAAAAAAAAGCAAAACCAAGGACTTTTAGTGCCTATAATCTTACTAAAAAGGACTTGAACAGCAAGATGGTGTGTTAAATAAATAGAAAATATTTCAGTAAGAGGAGAACTCAGCTATTACTTCATTTTACTGATTGTTTTGTAGGTAGAATAACATGTTTATCTTTCACTCACATCAAAGTGAGTGAAAGAAGGCTGATATAAATTCTTGCCGTTCAAAATGACATAATGGTAACAGTAGCTCTGAAAAATCGTGGGAGATTATTCTTTAGCAATCACAGGAAAGTGATGCATGTAATTACTGTAGGTTAAATAAAACAGATTAACACAAGAGGAGTTATATGGGTATCATATGTGGGTGATGACATTATTTTTCCTTAATTTGTTGACTTTTATAAGATAATTTGTATTTTATCAATGAATAAGACTGACTTTTAATATGTCTATCAACAATTGTAAATAAAATTATTATATAGTACAACTAATGGTAATAGTCTTGGTAGAAAAATATTATCCAAATAATGCAGTTAGAGGAATCAAAAGCTAAATATTCTCTTTGCTATGAATTTTGCATGCAAGGAATCTACCAAAAATAGCACTGTGTATACATACTTCAGGAATTGTTCATGAAGTATCCAAATGAAAGTTTATATTCCAGGACATAAAATGTGACATGTCAGTCACATCACTGGATGTGTGTTTTTTCTCCTTTAACTGAACAGACAAGCAGAAGCACTGCTTTCGGTTTCTGGCATTAGATACAATTTGGTATGCTGCTAAGGATCTTGGAATACGATATGCAATGTTCTGGACAGTAAGTTTCACAGAAATATTTTATTTTTCCAAAGCTCTAAGTCAAAAGGACATAAACACAGCTTATCTACCTGAGTGTCTCAAACTGAAAAGGCACAGCAATTTAATTCAGTCCAGCTGATCAGACAGGAACTACAATTCCTTCTGGAAGGGAGATCATGAGAGAAGTTTAAGGTCAGATATAGTGAGAAAGCCAAACTTCCCAAGGAAAGCAAAATTTTTTAAGCATCATAAAGGGATACTGATTAATCAAGCCACCTAAACTCATCACACAAAAAGTAATCATACATATACTATCTCAAAGTAATAGATCATGAAATGTCTGGTATTCAGTCAAGATCAACCCTAGTCTTGGAACTCTACCGAAGCAGCAAATATAAGACATAAGCAAGTTCAAAATGTTCCTTCAAAATGTTTCTACTCTCAATCAAGATGAAATGAAATGATGACTCAATTTCACCTCTGTAAGACAAATGTCATCTTACAGAAAGAGCACTGAATTTTTTTCAGGAGGGTCTCTGTTGAGCCAAATGCAGTATCACTGTTTTTTCAAAGCAATCAAGATGACAAAGAAAGATTCTGATGACAGCAGAAAGCAAGGCTATTGCTGTGGCTGGTTTAACTCCTTCTGTGTTATTCTGTCACAGACAGAATAACACCTATGCACATGCTGTGGGGCCAATGACATGCAGCTTCTATGTGTCAGAAAATATCTCCAGAAATCCAGAGCTCAGATTATTGAAATAAAATATTTACAGGTTTGTAAATTGTTCTTTTCACATATTAATTTTAAGAAATATTTTTCACCCATAGTGCACACAACCACTATAATAAAGGTAAACCGGGCAAGTTTCTCAATTCCTCTTACATATTACTATGATTCCTGTTGGAGAGGAGAGAAGGTCAAAGTCTCCTTATTCATCCCCCTCCAGCTGTTTTTTACCTTCCTGATCTAGTTGTCAAGACACCACAAAACAAGAACAAACAGAGGGTAAGGATAAATGAGAATGGAGCAGATGAAAATGTTTTACATTATGAAGAAAAAGTTGATAACCTAGGAAAACAGATTATGACTTCCCAAGCTCATTTTAGCAAAGCAGATACATAATATAAAAGTAGCAATGCATTTAAATATAAATGCATTTGCCACATGTACAGATTTTCAGAGTTAATGCAGTTTCATATTTCAGAGTTACTGAAGTTACATATTTTACTTGTGAACAGAAATACCAAAACGGCTGTGTGCAGTTCATACAGACAGGGGCTTTCTGTGGCCCTAAGCACACAAGTAAAACTTCTTTACCCCCTTTTTAGAGCTCTTTTTCCTTTGGTTAGTTTTTTGGACATTTGACCTCTAACCTAAAGCTTGCTGCAGAAAGACTCTATCAAACCCTTCCCGAGTTATGAAACAACCATACAAAAAAAATTCTTTCTTTAGATTCTGCTATACTTCATTCATCTTATCATTGTTTTCAGTCTGCAAAGATATGTCGAGCTTTCTCCCAGGCCCCCAGGCAGCACAACAGTATTACAATAACATTTGCTGAAAGGTCTCAGAAAGACCTCCTACACTGCAATTCCTAGTTGCCTGGCACATCCAGGAGTCAGTTCTTTTAAATCATGTGTCTCGGCAAGTTTTACACACACACTCATTCATAACAAGTGAGCTGGTTGGGGTTTGGGGGGGTCACTTTCTTTTATCACAGGTTGACATGCTGTTGAAATTAATCACAAGCTGTTTTCCCTAATGGCTTCTGCAGGGAAGGTGGGTATATTGGAAATCCTATTGTGATTTGGCATAAAATATTAATGTCAATAGCAGCTGCTTTGTCTTATAATGCTGTGTAGAGTTAAATAATAAGGCAGTTAGTTACATTAGGAGGCTATCTGGAAAATTACCATATGATTTGTTATATCGTGATACATTGTATGGATGAGTCTTAAGTATGATTTTATACATCTTTCAAAAGGAGGATTTATTTCTATATGCTTACCTTTTTTTTTTTAAAGAACAATAAGAACAAGCAACTATCTATGGCTCAAAGTTTCTTAAAAGTCCTGCATCCATGTTTATCACTTTTATATAGAACTTAATACCAGTAAATCAAACCCAGACTGTTCTGAACTGCATTCAGAGCAAGCACATTTACACTTCATGACAAGTAATTGGACTACTGTGTGAACCAAACTAGCAGCTTTTAATGTATGAAACCTGAATTCTGTCCTTCAGCTGCAGAAACACAACAGCATAGAGCTTCAAGCAGAAATCACCTGGTGATGTTTGTGTTCATTTACTTTGGCCCAGATGACTTGCTCATACTTGCTGAAAGCTATCTATTGTGGAGAGACTCTAAGAGGAGTGTTTAGGAAGAAACCTAAAATTGTTGCATCTTTAGAACGTTGTTCTCATCAACAGCTTCCCTAAGCTACCGATGGTTTAAATGGAAAACAGATCATGCTCCAAGTGAATTAGGGATTCCTTTGTTGCCTGGAAGCTTGGCCAGGAATAATGGTCAAACAATGAATATCATAACTGATAAATATTTAAAAACTGGCAGGGATCAAGCTAAAGAGAGGAAAATAAGAACTATTACACAGACAAGGAGATGGAAAATGTGCTGTTAACCTAGAAGGTAAAATCCATGTGAATGAAGCTTTGCACACATCAGAATTTATCTGCAGGACAGGGTGCTCTATATACATCTTGATGTTATTTGCAACACCGAGAAAGAACAATCTTTCATAGATCTCAAGCAATTTATAAAGAAGCAGTTCTGCCCTGAGAAAAAAACTGAAAAATATCAATCACTCATTTTTGTAACAGTCAAGGACCAGATTCACCTGACAATGTGTAAGAAGTCACCCATGCTGTATAAAGTGATTATACTTAAAATATTTTCCTCATTAAAAATTTCCCTTTTTTATAATTAGGCTTGAGAGTAGGGGACCTGTTTTGTTTGTTTGCTTGCTTACTTGGGTATTTGGTGGGGGTTGCATTTATTTAGCAGGAAAAAGGTCTTACTTTAACATCACTTCTTCTCCGTTGGGAAATCTCTTATCCTGTTTAAAAGTGAAGATTTCAGAAACCCACCTGCAGAATTAGTAAAATAAAATGACACAGGGAATATCTTTTTTTATTATTGCATTGTATGACTGCATTTTCTTCTAAACAGGGAGAAATAGCATAACATTAATGTAATGTACTAAAATCCCCAAATGATACTTCTATACATTGGGAAATTAGAAAAGCAGAAAGCTTGCTGATGCTTGAAATGCTGCATATTCCAGTTCAAATTAAAACAGTTGAGCCCTAAAAAAAAAGTCTTTAAAACACTCAGATTCATAGTGCAAGTGATGACAGATTTATACACGTGTCTCCTAATGTGAGACTCAAATGATTGAGCAATCTGAGCAAAATACACAAGATGGGCAACATGAAAAGATGTTCCCTAAAACAGATTTTATATAATCCACAGTAAAACATTAGCATCGTAATAACATAAGAAGAGTCTAGCAAGCTAACTGAAGAATTTATGCTTGCAAATGTGTCCCACATGTCTAATTTCGAAGTTGTGAACACAATTGTCCTGCTTTGCTTTTTAACAGGATGAATACCTTGTTCTTTAATGCAAGGGATGCAAATGTCTGTATGTGTTAGCTCTCTCACCTTAGTGGCAGAACACTCCATTTTGTCTCTGTCTTGTCCTGTTTATCCATTCTGACTCTTTTCAGACTATAAATCTAAAAAACTGATTTTCTAATCTGCTCATATTCCATATCAGGCTTATATATAGTGGAGGATTTGAGAAAACAGGTGGCTGTAATTGCTTTGAGCAAACGGAGTTGTAACAGACAAAGTGGCTCGTCAGAATGGAAACTGAGTACATTCACCACTGTAAATATGGTATATAGAGAGAGTTTTACCAGAGGAAGATATAAGACTGGCTAAACATGCTATCACTCTCAGCCATTGAAATTACTCAAATCCATAAAGCAAATTATTTTAAGACATTAACATAAATGAGAATGATAATGAGAAATGTGGGAGCGAAGTTTTTCAGATAGAAAAGGAACTAAAATTTAGTTTCCTAAATCCTAGATGGGTGCTACAAATATAAATATAGTAAACAAAACTAAACTCCTCTTTCTTGTCTGAAAGTTTAACAAAATGCTATCTATAAAATCCCCCAATATTGTTTAATTTTTAAAAGCCATCCCAGTTGGAGAAAGTTCATTGTTATAAACTCAAAAGAGAAGTTATGAAAACAAATAGGGTTGAAAAACATCTCCTATTCTTAATTTGTGCTACTGGCTTAGTTTAGACGGCTCCTCACTCACCATGCTGCCAGCCCTGAATCTAATTCTGCACCACATGCCCTTGTACTCTACTTAGCTATAATATTTGTGCAGGATTCTTTCATCCATCAGAGAGTTTGCAGATAATGTCAAGCCTCATAGGGATCCTTGTTGTCCTTTGGTAAATATGACTGTAGAAGTCTTGATAACCTTCAACAGTACACTGTGAGACGGGTATAAAAATATTTCATAAAGAACTGAATGAAATGCTGTTCAGTGTTGTTTCTCCATCAGGGTTTTGTGGTTGGCAGTAAGTCATAATTTGTGAGAACAGAATGCAGCTGCAGCAAATACTAAGTGTTCTGAAAAAATCATTCCAATTATATAAATTCTAAGTGTTTTTTTCTTGCCAAATATGCCACCCAGCATCATTGGCCCTATTAATCGCCAGCTGAAAAAAGTTATCTCATTACTAGTACTTAAAATAGATTTCTGGATATGACTGTGTAGGATCACTGAAAGACCTGTAATGTCCCTCCCAACCCTACTAATTCTATGATTGTAATGTTTATGCCTGACTAATGTAACATAAACTGATCAAAACTTGTTTTCTGGAGGCTGTTTCTAACAAGAACAAAACATTTTTTTACCCAGCAAACCTACAATGGTCTTCTAAAGCAGAAGATTCTCTAATATGGGTGGTCCATTTTACAGGATTTCCAGCATCTAGAAAAATCTGTCTTTACTCTTTCCATTTGGAAAGTTACAAAGCCAACATAAAAGTGGCCAGGAAAGACTGGACTAACCTTTTCTAATTATGAACTAGCTGGGTCATTGGGAATGCCTGCTGGCACACATTATATTATGCAAGACAACAGTTGGATGGTAATACAACACTGGCCATAGTCAATTTTTAAACACCTGTGGATTTGCAGGAATCCCTAAGCATATGACAAAAACATACACTTTGTACCCAGACTGTGTACTATTGGAATCATGAATCATTTAGGTATCTCTGGTCTAATACTGATCATTTGGAGTTCCTGCATATTCTCAACAGGAACTACAGAGTAGCATTTTATATTTCTTCCAACAGTCACCATGTGTTTCCAATAAGAGCAGCAGTCTGCAGGTGCAGTTATCTTTTGCAGTACATAAATTTTAAGGAGACTGAATACTTTTTCTCCCTTAACAAACACCTCTGAGACTTGCCATGCAGTTGAGACCTTGCCATTGAGGTGTCACCTCTGACCTGCAGTGCAACACACTGCAGAAGAAAGCAAACTGCCTGGTCTGCACAGAACACCTGCCTGAAACATCTGCAAGCAGCCGAGTCAGCAATTTAATGAACTGGCCTCCTCACAGCCCTGTGATTGCAATCACTCTGCAAGGATTCTTAAGAAAGCCAAAACTAAAAGTGCTCAGAACAGTATGATTTATAGCACCAAAATGCTGACCTTTTGCAGACTCAGTATGATCAAGCCCTATATTTCAGTTTGATGTAGCCTGTTAAAAGCACCAGTTACATGCTAATGCTTTATGTGCTTAGTGGCTTAATTCACCTTTTTACCTATGGACTTGCACCCATTTGGAATACCCAGTGGAGGAAAAGTCCACTGTAAAATCTTTGGAAGACAACCTCTGCCCACTTGTGATAGTAATATTTCTGTCTGCTCATGCAGTGATTGAGATCCCAGGATAAAACTGTTCTTTCTTAGAGTTTGCACAATCTAGGCCACTGTAAGGATATGTAAGTTCCCATAATATCCCAACGATTTGTGCTGTCTATCAAGCTTCCTAGGAACTCCACTGTGAATAGCATCTTCAGGGGTTTTTTGGCAGGGGAAGAGTGTTGGTTTGTTGGGGAGGGGATGGTTCCTGAAAGATAAACACTGTTCAGTGACACACATTTTGACATTTCAGAAGCATAGTCTGCTTGGGAAAGTGTTCTGCTGTGGGATCACAAAAAGCTGCTTTGATATGCTTGTGGGTCACCTCTCCCTACATACCAGGAGCTATGTGTGTGCACCATGAAGGAAATGGCACCTGTTCCACAGCCCTTTACCACCTGTCTGTGCTTTGTGACAATCTCAGCAGAGATGAGCTCAGTCAGTATAGCAATCATACCATATTCTAAGCAGTACATCTCCTTCCAAAGTTAATAGTTCTCACTTGCTAAGGACCTGAAGTCACACTGAAATCAAGGAACAATTCTGGTAAGCAAAAAAGACTACCCTGGATAAGGTCCAACCTTTCCTATAAACAGCATAATTAGTTTTCCACTACAAAATGTATAAAACAATTTACTGCTGAGCTTTTGCCAAATTATAAATCTTACTCAGTTATCTAGAGCATCCTAATTGAGTCATTAGCTCTTCCCACTTATCTGATCATTGCAAGGCTTATCTTTCCTATTTAGGAACAACTTTTTCTTTTTCCTTTTTTTCTACTGCAAAAGTGCATGATATAGTCCATCCCTTTCAGCATACTATGACTGATAAAAGTCTAAGGTCCCTAGGATTTTAAAAGTGGCAAGTTTGCCCTTTGTAAGCCTTAGTGTTTGGAGGTCAGGTTCTTTATGTAATAAAAAATGCAATGCTGCAGAGCATAAACTGAATTCTCAGCCTTTCTCAGATAAATTATTTTATCTGAATCTCTTAAAAATTTGGATTTATCCAGCCTTCCTCGATGGTAACACCTGTAATGCTGATAACCTGGCCATTCCAGACAAGCCAATCTGCTGGAGAAACTGATGTTCCCTCTCTGTTAACTCTTGAAACTCATTTCAAGTAATCTCAAGCACAGGGGTGGCATAGCTCAGGTAGGAGGCTCAAGAGACAAGTTCATATAACACATCAATGTTGTGGTATGACAGATCACTACTTCTGCTTGCAGAAATAGTTCTCAAGATATCCCACTTAATATAATCTGAAAATTAAATGTTTGCATATTGAAAAACTCTTTAATATCAAAGGAGAAAAATCTATTTTAAAAATTGTGTTATTTACATAATCTGCAAAAGTTGTTTTCCAGCTCAGTTTTTAATGTACCAAACAGTCATGGTTTCTTGAAAGTGTCCCTACATTTTTATTCCTATTGTTCCGTTTTAAGAATGATTCTAACTTAAATAGGAACTCCTTTGCTCTGATGGAAAAGATGTGAGCATCTAGGGACATGAGAATGAACAGATTTACAGTTTCCTATTTATTTCCATTTCAGGACAGTTCTCTGTTAATGCCTCTCTTTCCCATCCCAGTATTGGGTCTGGTGAAAATGATACAAGAGTCCCTAAGAAAAATAACAGAAAGACTGTCTTTCTCAACTGAATCTCTAGAGTCACAGTCATTTACAAGAGTAAATAATTAAGATGATCTGCAGGACATGTATGCAGTACTAATTACCTAAATAAACATCAAATACTTCAAAATAGTATGACTGTCTTTCTCTAGATCCCCTAAAGGATTTCTTTTCTTCTTCTTTTGAACAGAAGAATCATCCATTCCCTAGGACTAGAAAATCCTAATCCCATCATTAGGACTCAGCCTCTGGGACCACTGCTGGCTCCTATAGTGTTCAGCATCTCCATCAGTGATCTGAATGATGGGACAGTGTGTGCCCTCAGCAAGTTTGCAGATGATTCAAAGCTGGGAGGAGGGTTTCATACCCAGATGGCAGTGCCATCATTCAGAGGAACCTCAAAAGAATGGAGAAAGGAACAGAGAAGAATGCACAAAGTTCAGCAAAGGGAAAAGCAAATTCCTCCACCAGGAGAGAAATAAGTACTTATACAGGCTGATTACAAAATGGCTTGAAAGAGCCCAGACAAGGGAGGACCTTTCAGTGCAGGTCAACAACATGTTGACCATGAATCTGTAGTGTGCTCTTGTGGCAATGAAAGCCAGTAACAGCCTAGATTGCATTACACAAAACATTGCCAGCAGGTCTGAGAAAGTGATCCTTCTGCCTTGCTCAACACTGGTGAGACATCTGGAGTGCTGGGATCAGTTCTGGGCTTCCCATAAAAAAAATAGATGTAGACATGGTGGAGTGAGTGCAGCAAAAGACCACAAAGGTGATTAAATGAATAGAACATCTTATGCCTGAGCAGAGACTGAGACAGTTGGAGCTCTTCAGCCTGGAGAAGTTTCAGGGAGGATGTTACCAATGAGTGTAAATATGCAATGGGGGAAATAAAGAAAAGTGAGACAGACATTTCTCGGTAATATCCACTGAGAGTACAAAGGCATGAACATGAATCTGTGAACACCAGGAAACTTCTTTTACTGTGAGGGTGATTCAGCACTCTAACAGGCTGCCCAGGGAGTTGGTGGAGTCCCTATCTTTGGAGGTACTCAAAAGCTGACTGGACACAGCACAGAGCAACCTGCTGTCATGGACTCTGCTTGAGCAGGAAAACTGCTCTAGACCCAAGAGACTAGAAAATCCAAACTCATCTATTCAGTGAGATTCTGAGTAATCCTTTTTATGTTAAAATTAAATGTCAGTTCTGGGATCAATTTTCAGATTACATGGGATGAATGGCCAAGATGGTTGATCTCAGTATACTCCTACTTCAGTATCAAAATCACGGACTCAGAAGTGTTAATAGCAATGTTATTTCTCTCTGTGCAATAAATTATCTGACTACATGAAGTATACTAAGTCAGATGGAGAATACCTCTCTGTCAGGTTGCCACTTATCCACTCAGCTTCAGGTTGTACTATAGGGAAATGGGGAAAACAGAATCTATCCTTCAGTTAAGACAAAGCCCATATAGAACCAAAGAGAAGTTTTTAAAGGGACTTTAATCTAATAATTTTAAAAACTGAGCAAAATTAGTTTAGCTTTTATGACTCATATGACCAGGAACGTAAGAACTTTTTGAGCAAGCACTGATATGATAAAGTTGTAAAGCTCTTCTTCCTCTCCAGGCAGCCAGGAGACTAATTGTCCCCTTGAACATAAACTAAGGTGGAATAATTAAGTTGGCTGTCCAAGGTGGTTCTGGATGTCCACGCAAGTTTCATTTAAGCTTCCTGATCCTTAGTTATTAACAAAGTAACCCTTCTGCCCCTGCCACACCAATAGGTGAAGTGATGCTTCCTTTTCGTTATATTTTAAAAAATATATACTTGTTTATAAAAGTTCAGCAGATTAAATTCTCTTTCTACTCCTTTAGAAAATGTACATGTTAAAAGAGACATTTACTGATGGCAAAGGCTGTGCTTCATTATCCATTATTGTCATGATAAAATTAAACTAAATCCTTTCATAAGCTTCATTTCAACCAGTTTACCTTTCTCAGCTTGCAAGTTCTTCAATTTCTTAAAAATTATACTACATAAAACAGAAAGAAATAATCATTGCAAACTAAAAGCATTTCACAGCAAAAAATACACAAATGAAAGACCATATTGTGAAAAGTGTATGAAGTAATTAACACATTGAGTTGCTCTAAAAGCTGCTGGCACTGTTTGGAGATTAAGTCAGTCTCTGGCATTGCTGATCATTATTATTTCAGAGTTGCACTTTTAAAGGAGGGTTTTAATGAAAGGCTGTGCGATTAGTAGTTGGGGAAGAAAATGTTTGTATTATGAAGCAGATTTATAATGAAAGTCCATGTTGTTTGCAATGGCAACAAAAGCAACATAGCTGGTAATGCAAATCGCTAGCTTTGCTTTGTGCTGAGCTTTTACCTGAAAGTATGGCTTTGTACAGCAGCCAGTTCACCTGTGAATTGGGAAAAAATGAATCTGTTTTCTTTGCAAAAGAACAGAACAAAATAATCCCAAAGCAGGTTCAACATGTAGCTCTGAGAAATTTGGCAATCTTCTCTTGAAAAGCAGTTTCAAAAGAATGTGTTGATTCCTGGAGACATGTCTCAATCCATTTCCTGATTCTCCAGTATTTTGTTTTCTCTTTGGAATTTGCATGAACTGTTGACTTTCTTCTCACTGAAAATGGAATTTCTTCCATTCTTGGTTTCGATATGTATGAAATATTTGGCAATTAGTGAGCCTGTAAAAGGTTGAGGTCTGAGTTTCCAGGTACAGATTTTATCAGGACAATAACCATTAATATTTGTGAAGCAGTTCTTGAGAACAATGTAATCAAATCACACTCAGCAAATTTTTCCTTCTGTTTTCTCTGGGTTTTAGGTTAACATTTTATGCAGCTGTCTAAAGACAAATACATATTGAAAAAATAGATATTAAAAATAATTAAACTTGTATAAACTAGTTTCTGAATTTAGATGAGATGCATTCATTCACGAGAGATACATTGCTGTATATTCTTTGTATATTTGGAAATACCAGGGAATGCCAAACTTAAGGATAATAAGAAATTCCAGATAATCAGAAACTAGAATAAACAGAATAAACATTAGAAAAAGACGTTTGTCATTGCCTCATTCCATTTAAAAGGTTAAAGCAAAAAGTTAGCTATTGGAACATTCATATTTTCTTTGCAGGAAAGCATACAGATTCCTATCAACACAAAAAATCTGTTTCTATGTGGACAGAGTTAAATGCTGATCCACTCTTGCTGTTTAAAGAATTCTCTCATTGGTTTATTCTTCAGATTCCTATAGAGACCATTATAGTAATTTGAAATAATGACATATCTCAATGTCACCCAATCAGATATTGCAAATGCAATGAAAACCAATTTCCTTCAGGACAAGAAACATTTATTCTGCAGGTATCTTGCAAAGAAATTATTTTCAGGATACAAAATTAAAGATGAAAACAAAGGTTATGTTTTTTCTCTATTTGATATGTTGCCCTAGGCAATCCTGTGAACCTTGATAATTTTGTAATATTTCTATCACTTTGTTCTTATTCCTTTTATAAACTGGTGGAAGTATACCAATTTGGTGTAATCATATGCCTTCTGTTAGCTTCTTTATGCCATCAGCACAAAAGAAAACATTCATTAGAGAACTTTATTTTTTCTTCAGATGAAGTTAAGTCTGAGATTTATCATTTTACAAAAAAAATACTGTATTCTCTGCCAGAATGAGGCAACAATTTTATCTCTGAATATAAGGTGAGCAGTTCTTTAAAATGCAAATATATGTAAAGAAACACTTCATACAGATTTAAGCCATAAACAAAATTATTCTATTCATGACTTTGTATTAGATCTTTATTAATATGGTTATGTATTATTAGGTACAAATCTAAGTGCTTAGAATCAAAGTAAAGATTAAATAAAAGTAATTTACTCTGTCACAGTCTCAATCTTTTATAGATATTTTCCAGGTGACTAGTATGCCTGAATCTTAAACAGGGCAAATTTGCACCATTTGGAACTACTTGGAAATCCTTTCATCATTTTCTTAAAAGAAATGTGTCCCAAATAGTTCAGCACATCATACTCTGGAAACCATTTAACTAATTTATAGAAACAAGACCACTGTTGAGAGTGTGGCCTGCATCTACCAGACATAATGATGCTGCCTTATGTTTTGTTCCTTCTGGAAACAATCAGTAACACACGTGCCAGAAATATATTTACTGCATGTTCAAAAAGTACCCAAACACCAGAGACACATGCATCTCATTGACTAGGTGGGGAGTATATATATATAAATCTACAACAACAAGGGAGAATAATATCCTGATATACATAAGATATTTCGGTGGCTGGCAGTTTCAGATAATTTTTATACCTATTGCATCATGTTTCAAAAACACCATGGAGATAAAACATGTGAGAAAAAGAGATGGCTGAGGTGAATTGAAAAGAGAAAGCTACAGAGAAAAAAAAAACAAGTAGAAGACAAATGAAGAGTTTTCTGTGACAAATTTTCAGAGCTGCTTGAGATATCAAGCAGATATCAGTAACAAAAGATCCCATTTCTACAAGTTCTATGTAATATGCAGCCAAATTACACGTTAGAAGTTAAAATCAGGATATGTGAGAAGCACAAACTACTTTCCTGGGACTACTCATGAGATTAATTGTTGTACAATTTTGGGAAATTCAACAAAATCAATTCCATAACATTTTTTTTCATAAATATTATTGACAAGAACTTGCTTCCCTAAAATCTCCAATAATCATTTTAGAAAAGCAGCCACTTTTTCTACCTACTTCTAAAACTTCTTCATCTCGATTAACGGAGGGAGCTGGGGAACATTGCTGTATACAAAAGAAAAAGAATACTGTAGGCTATGTCAATTGTACCTGACTAGAAATATTTTCTTAGTGCCTTGACAATTGTTATGTGTTCCTGTGGACTTCAAATTGTCTTTTGCTCTTTAATTTATTCTGCCTGTGAAGAATCTCAGCTCTTGTTGGAACTGGAAGACACTTTCCCTTTGTCAGTGATGGACAGGCACAACACACTACATTATCGACAGCAGTCCCTTGTTCTCTTGTCTAGTTCACAGAGCATTTGTGGGGATACATCCTCCAGTGACAAGATTGGCAGCACAGTCTGCCTTTTAGCCCTTTGATGTAAAAAAGTACATCCCTTTAGTAATGTAATTTACTTTAGTATACATTCAGAATAAGTACGAATAGGCCAATAGTTTGAAACAGATGCAAATCAGCATGTTTGAGTCAGATTTAACTGAATTAAAAGGTGAATTAACCAGTAAAATGTACTTTTATATTGAGGAGATAGACAGAAACCACAACTGACCAACTACAGGCAGGGAACAGAAGTTACTGTCTAAGGGGCCCACAGGTTGTCTTAGCATAACATCAATGAGGGTTCAGATTTGATCTCACCAGATGAAAGGATTAGTGCATCTGAGAAATGTCGGAGAAAACAAGATTACAGAGCATGTGATACATAAAGAACTGAGGGTTAAGTATGCAGAGGACCTCTGCCAGGTCAGTTTGCTGGATCTGCTCTTTTTCTCTGAAGACAAAGTAACCTACTAGCAAATCTTCACTGAAAATGCACTAATAACTGCTTGGATTATGGTTCATCTTCGAAGTATTATAAATGATATATTTACAGCTGCAGCTTTAAAATGTGATTAATGCAGAATTAGATGTAGGTAAGCTAACAGAGGACAGGATAGCTGTGATAAGATACATGGACTGGGACTAGGAGTGATTTATCCACCAGGATGATTATAACTGGCTCCTGCTGGGACTGGAAGACACCTCCAGCTCACCTGGGCTTCTCCACTGTTGTCTGAAAAGGCTGACCCGGAACAGAGCAAAAGGAATAAAATAGGTATTTATTGAAAGGATACACCCTGGCAGTGCAAGTGCAAGAGCCTGGCTGGGGCTACACCCAAATCAAATCCAGGATGGATCCTGGGCACGAGTTTTTGCACTTTTATGAGTTTTGGTTCATCTACATATTGGGGCAAATTGTCCAACCACAGCCCCAGGCTATGAAGTCTCAGCCCCCTGGTTTGCCCCCTTTCCATCTCTGTGGTTTATGGTTTTCAGGTACCAGTTGGTGGTCCTTGATTCTCTAGCTGGGAAGGGATTGTTTTGTCCAACTCCCCTGTGAAGACAACTTACTAACACCCAATATGAACTTTCAGAGTTACACACTAAGCAGCTGAGATTCGGAAAAATATAAAAGCTAAAACCCAAGGCATCACCACCTTTGCCAGAGCCCAGCCCCCATACCGACAGGGAAGCTGACTCAGCCATGCAGCAGAGTCCATCACAGCACTTCTCCTCCCTGCTTCCTGCATCATCATTACTATTGCCTGGGTTTTCCCCTAAACTCTGGAATAATGAGAGGATTATGCTGTATCCCACTAGAGTGTTTTTACTATAAATGAGACTACTATAAGTGACACTGCCAGAGTTGCCTTGTAGAGGAGTGCTAAGGTGAGCTGGCAGGGGGACATAAACATTGTGGTTTAACAGAACACCCTCATTCTTTCTTTTCTCCACTGCCTCTGGAGTGTAGTGTCAAGAGAAACTTATCTAAACTCTGGGCTTTGTCCCAGGCCTTGTTAGTTGGAGTGATGCTACCTAGGGTCAAAATAAACCAAGGATTAAGCAATGTGGCTGGTCAAGCATCTGGTATGCAGCTTCCTACCTGGATGTCTTTCATACACATGGAGGCAGCATATACATCTTAATTACAAAGCAACTGAGCTTGTCTTGCCAGAGAACTTAACATGGTTTTCTTTACCTATCACAGGATCACAGAATGGTTGGGGTTGGAAGGGACCTCTGGAGGTCATCTGGTCCAGGCCCTCTGCTTAAGTAGGACCATTAGAGCTTTTCATGCAGACTGTGTGCAGACAGCTTTAAATATCTCCAAGGATGGAGATTTCATAACCTCGCCAGGCAACCTGAGCCAGTGCTTGGTCACTCTCACTGAGAAAAAGTGTTTTCTGATGTTCAGAGGGAAATACAGTTTAATAAGTTAGGGAAATATAATGGAATACATATTTCTCTCCATTTACAAGACAGCATAAAATTCAAGTAATATCTCAATCTTGCACCCTTCTAACAGGTGCATCAGCCACTAGAAACTCTTTGACATTAAAGAGGATTTAGAGTTTAATATGCATTAGCACTTAAAACCTTATGTCAGACCAATTCTTTTCTCAGAAATATTTGTGATAACATAAGAAACAATTAATTTGCTCACCCGGAAAATCTGTTTTGGTATCATATTTTAGCTACGTACAAAAGTAAGAGAGTCTTCACTTTTCAATTTACATTTATTTACATTATAATTTACATTATTCCTCTGATACTTAAAAAGAAAAATAAAATTTAAAAACCAATGGCACAAATATTTAATATTTATATTTAGCTATTATTATGCATATATAGATACACCCTTATGTTATGCATGTGTATACACACACACACATAAATATAGATAGATACAGATTAGCTATAGATAGGTAGATATAGATTAGATATAGATGATATCGATAGATGTGGATATAGATTAGATATAGATACACACCTGATATTTCTAGACAAAGTAAGACTTTATTGAAAAGCAAAATTTTTCAGGGAGAATCTCTGACCTGGGTCAAGCTGATAAGGCAAAACTGACAGGTCATGAATGTCAAGACCTCTTTCAATTAACCCCACACCATGTGAATGGTATTAGGTAATTACTAGTTTAGATGTGTCAAGGGGATTAATTATGTCTCTATTTAGACGATGCATTTAGACAATGAAGCAATTGTAAGTGAAACTTACAGTATGCTACTACAGTCTATTACCTGTAACATGGTAAATACTGATACTTGAAATATTTTTAAGTATGTAAATTTCAGCTTTCAGGCAATAAATTAGCATGATGGCTAAAATACTGTCATCACTCATAGGAACCTCCCTTCAAGGCTTCAAAGTTAGGGGTAAGCTTAATTAAAATACTAGCTACAGGCCCTTCTTCAAAGAGCATGGAAGACAATGATTGACAAAAATGTTAACTGATGAAAAAAATATGTGTAGACTTTAAAATTATTTACAGACAATAAACTTTAAAGAAATGTATATTATCCATGTACAAATTATAAATTTATTCAATCTAACACCATAACTAGTTTTTTATGCCTAATTTGTCTATCTTTTCAAAATCCATCAGCATCTTGGTTTTACTTAAGAGATAACACGTTCCTAATTCCAACATTGATAAGCTTTCTGAGCAAGACTACAAATATAATTTCACTGAATTAGGTCTCAGATTTGTTTTGCTCCTTTCTCTACTAATATTCATTGGTTAAAAAAAAATTAATTTGTCTATGTTAAAAGTGGGGGGAGAAACATGAGAACTGGAACTGGAAAAATGGGAATGTTCCAAAATTTTTAACCTCTTCTTTGTTCTCATAGGCTTTGGAGGCACAGTAGCTGGGTAAACACAAAAATGCAGTTGCCAAACATTTGGGGGCATGACTTTTACTACTGGCCTGGCTCGATCAGAAAATTGTACCTCTCTTATCAACTACAATTTAGTCCAAAAGGTTATTTTTGTTATTCCATTTTCAGTATCAAGTTATAAAATATCAAGGCTACTTAATTACTGCAACAAAATTCAACAGTCTGTATGTTCATACACACAGATTGCTGTCCTGATTTTGGCTGGGAGAGAGTTCATTTTTTTTCCCAGTAGCTGGTACAGGGCTATGTTTTGGATTCATTAAGAGAGTAATGGCAGTAACACAGTGATGTTTTAGCTGTTTGTGAGCAATGCTTACACAAAATCCAGGACTTTGCAGTTTCCCATGCACAGCCAATAAGCAGCTGCACAAGAAGTCAGGAAGAAGCATGGTCAGGACAGCTGACCTAGACTGCCAAAGGGATATTTCAAACCATAGAACATCTTGCTCAGTGTATAAAGTGGGGGAGTTGGATGGGAGCTGCCAATCACTGCTTGAGGATGGGCTGGATATTTGTCACTGAGTGGTTTAGGT
Organism: Acridotheres tristis; assembly: GCA_037013685.1. Classification (NCBI taxonomy): domain Eukaryota; kingdom Metazoa; phylum Chordata; class Aves; order Passeriformes; family Sturnidae; genus Acridotheres; species Acridotheres tristis. Next base: position 94,347,687 of record CM072884.1, read on the forward strand.
CATTGTGCATCACTTGTATGTCCTGGGGGTTATCTCCCTCTCTCCCTCTCTTTTTAATTACAATTATTCTATGTAGTAGTAGTAGTAGCAACAGCAGCAGCATTCTTATTTGCTTTTACTTTGTTTCAACTATTAACCTGTTTTTATTTTGACCCACAAGTTCTATTTTCTTTTCTTCCACAATTCTCCTCCTTATCCCTTCGGTGTTGGGGATGTGGAAATGAGTTCACTAATGTGGCACTTAGCTGCCAGCTGGGGTTGAGCCACTAAATTGCTATAAGCAGATCCCTTTTGTATGATGGTTTTCTCCCAGTTGTGACCTCTGAGTAGTAGACTTCAGCCTCTTCAGCTGTCCCTGACCCTGCTCAGGATAAGGAAATCTGGAGCTTTCCCAGCGAGTAAGTTCCTGTTCCAAAAGAAAGATCAGTTATGGTGTGAGACACCAGTCAGAAATATGCTTCTTTCTTTCACAGGAGAAGACACATGAAGGAGAGCCCTGGTTACAAGGGGTACCCTACTGATGGTTGTGTGCTTTGATAACAGCAAAGGATTTATGGCCTAAGACCTGGAAAATGCAAGGTGTGAAGAGAAAATTCAGAGCAGGTGAACTGGTGGTACCTCTCGAAGAGTAGTAGTTGTAGGTACCTGGAAGAAATCTGAAATTCAAAGCTCCACTAAGTTTTGGAGCAGATCTGGCCCTCTGAGCAGCATAGGGCAGTGGGCACAGCAAGGGCTCTCATGTAAACTGCTACTTCTTTGAAAAAGAGAACGTAGTTTTTCATCAGTTTTACTCAAGTCACTGAAGTTACATCCATGATATTAGCATCTCATGTCCACAAGAGAGTACAGCAAGGAGGAAAAGAATATTCTTCGACTAGAGCAGACTTTATGCTTTGAATTTTTATAACACAATAAATTAGATTGAAAAACTCGACTTTTCAGAGCACAACAAAAAGTTTCTGCTTGGATTAGCTCCCATTCAGTTTCTCATCTATATGCAGACACCTAGTGCAGAAAAAAACCTAAAGCAGAACCACAAAAAAGCTTCACAAAACAACTCCATCCCATTCAGATTTTTCTGGTTTCTCCTCCTGTACATCAGGAGGTCGCTCTCAGTGGGAATTCAGGGAATATGTTTTGCTTAAAAAGGGATCTCCATCTAACATTTCTGCACCTGAAAATACCAATTAATGTAAATCAAAATGTTTGCCTAAAAAAGTTTGGATTTCTATGTATCTATAATAAAAACGTTTATCAAAACCAGAATAAAATTGCCAGTGAGAGGAACAGGGTGAAGGATTACATCACAGAGCAGACTTACAGCTCAGTCTTCATCATTGCAAGGAGGTATTTGAACAATAAAATTTTACTTTTTATGGGCTGGATGTCTGCTTTTCTGTGGTCAGGCTTGTTCCCATGTAGAATAAAGTATGGAAGTTCTCCAAACAATCCTTACTTTTTCTGGGTAGAGGATTTGATAGAGTGAGAGAGAAATTGTATTTTGTATTTTTTTGTATTTTTTGTATTGCATTTTGAGCTGTGCTTTACTAGCTACACTGAAGTAAAAAATAATCACTTTCCCAAAACATGTGAAGAGAAACAAAGTGGCTTATAACAATCATTGCCAATGTTTTATTGCAAACACTAATGCAGCAGGATTATTGACCTCTTTTGACCTTTTGACCCTGGTTAACTATATCTTTAAAAAATACCATTTGCTCCATGCATTTTTCTCCATTAATGGCAGTAATTTTTAACCTTGTGGTATTTGTTCAGCATAGTTCAATCAGGACTAGGGAGAAAATAAATGTTGTAAGCATAGCTGGTGGCATTATGAATACTGAGATTTATCATTGAAAAACATGTTTACAGACAGTATTTTCTTTCTTTTTTTTAAATACGAAAAAGTATTATTCTGTCAATTTGAGAAGAGAATAAAATATTGTTATTTCTATTTTGAAATAGTCACAATTTTCACACAAAATTGTAATCAAATGTATCATTAAAGTATATAAACAATTAGCCTATATTTTTTGTTAATAACCTAAAATAAAAACAGTATGTATGTTATTGTCTATGTGACCTTTAGAAACACAATCTCCTCTTTCACCTAATGTCCCAGCTTCTTGCTTAGGTGTTGGCTTTAGTGACAGAAAGCACAAATTTGATGACAGAAAGAAAGGCTGAGAGCACCTAATTAATTGTAGCCATAAAAAGGTTCATATTTGTCTTTGCACACAGTGCATATATTTTTATTTAAACTGAGACAGAATCAACACTTCCATGTACTTTTAGACATCAGAATTATTTTAGGAAGCAAATTTCCATTTCAAAGCTTTTCCTTTTTTCTTCTAAGAGTGTGTCACAAGGACATATTTTTCCCCTGTCCAGTTCTTTACACAAACACTTTATCCGCATTCAATCTCACAGAGGTTTGCCCCTTTTTTCAAAGCCAAAGAAACAGTACTCCACTGCTTTGGTTGTACTGCTTCTCATAGAAATTCTCTATAAAAACACAGAATATTCATCCATTCATCTGTTGCCTTTACAGTCTCAGAGCTAGAATATCCTGAAAGCCAGAAGTGATAGAAATAGGCAGTGCTATAGGAACATCTCCCTTCCAGTCCCACTGATTGACTTAGTTGTAAGGAGTACTAAGTCTTCCACATACAAGATTAGCTGCAGAAGATATTAAGGATATAGGCCACCAGTGTTTTGTTGTAAGAGCAGTACCAACACGAGACTGAGCTGCATTTGTGTTGTCAGAACTACAGATTTTCTGCTTTCATTACAGTACTGATAACATCAGAGCTACCAGCACCTGTGAAGAGTAATCTACTTAATAGTTAAAGATTTTTTTTATCTGTAGCAAATTATGTGCATGGCCCTAATAAAATGTACTGTTTTACAAATGGGAAATAAAAATCCATCACATGTTGCAGTGTGAAACAAAGTCTCAGGTAATTTGAGATTTTATGTCAATCTAATGGCACTCATGAGCTAAACAGCTATTTAACCGGGGGAAAGACTTGAAGAAAGGATAACACATCCACCTTTGCAGGTTTTTTCAGTCAAAATAAAAGTGAAAAAAATGTCTTTCAGATGTAAAGCAAGATAGAAGATACTGCATACTGTGGTACTGTAACAACTGATGGACCAAAACATTCTTCAAACGAATATTTATCTACCTGATAAGATAGAAGCAGTTTTGGAAAACTATTCAGCTCTTCTATAGACTAAAGTGTTTACTCTGTCATGAATTGATATTAATCAAATCACTCAGTAACTCCAAAAATTATCCTTTTTGAAAGTTGCCTTTTCAAAAAGGAAGGGGAAAAAAGCATTGTTTTGCATTAACTATAATGCAATGTATGATTTGTCTGATGTTAATGAATTGTACTGCAATGTGATCAATCCATTTATTCCAGAAGTTCTCCAAAATTCCACGTCTATTGCTTGGATTAATAAATAATTTTGCATGAAAAAAAGAGGGCAAAATGGCACAAATTTGAGAAACTAAACTAATCAAAGTAGTTTCTTTTCAAATTAACTTTATTTTTCTATACCAGACTTAAAAAAACTTAATTCCCATCTACCAGGTGTGCACATTTAATGCTGTTTAGCTTTTTTACTGAAATATCAACAAGCAAGGCATGCAACCTTAGTAATTACAAAGTACACTGAAGAAATTTCTTGTGCTGATTAATCCTGATATATTGGTATGTTGCTCTTTGAATCTAGAGGTCAGGTCTTGCAGTGCTATTCGAGTGGATTTCTTAACTATTTTTTCTGAAATACTGAAATGCAGAAATACTGAGATTTTTAAGAAAAATTTTAAGCTCCTTCAATGCCACTCAAATCATTAAATCCTAACCTCTATATGGCCTTATTTTACCAGTTTGTGAAGTGGAACCAGATACCTTCATTAGACTCTCAGCTAAGTATTCAAAACCTGAGTGTTAGCCAGTCCTCCCAGTACAGAGCACTCTTTATTTCCCAGATTATTACTTTGGAAATATTCAGAGAGAAAATGTGCCTTGCTCTCAAATCTTTCCAGAAATCTTCTCTTGTATCATAAAACCCCTGGATTCCACCTCAGGTTGATGCAATTTAGAGGCTGCTTCAAGGATTCAGGGGAGAACAATAATTGATTACTGCTTTCTTCTTTTGTTTTATTTTCTGTTTGTCCCTCCCTTGGGTTATGCAAAGCAACAATTTATAACAGAACTTGGATTAAACTACTCTGGAAAATATGCAGTTCACAAAGTGCAACAGCTATGAAATACCATCATATCATTAATGGCCAGAAATAGCTATGTTATGTGTTTCTTTTGAAATAGCAGCAGCAAGCTACATAAATGTTTCCTTACATGATTAATACATTAATCTATTATGTAATGAATGTCAGTGGTCACACTATTAGTAGTAAATGTCCTTTCAGTAACTTGTAAAAGTGGTTATAATGTATAGAAGTTTAAGCTGTTTAACTCGTTATGTTAAAGAAATATTCTGAAATGCTACTACAGTCAATACTGTGTTTGTAATTGTAGAATGACTATTTTGTAGTTAAAATACTGGTTTTTATTTGATCAGTATTGTGAATAGGAGTCGTGTTACTGCTCAGATAGCATCTGCAGTTCTGCAAACACCTGTGTGGCTTTTTGCAACCACCTGAACACCACTTTTATGACAGCAACATTGACTTCCAGCCTCACTGGTTTGACTTAACCGATGAGCACACCTTTAGCATTCAGCACACAGCTTGTGCTTAGATTTTGCTCAATAAATATTTGGCAACAACTTTAACCAGAAGGGGATGTTTCCCACTTCTACAGTTAATTTACCTGCTGAAGGTAAATCTTATTAGCTATGAAGAACACAGATTTAATATTCAGTGATGTGTATTTTAAAGCAAATTCAGTCAGTCTCTAATCCACCAAAATATTACAGAATGCTTTAAGGGGGGTATTGTCACATGCCTGGAAACTTACTTTAGATAGGAATAGTTCAAAACATTTGCATCAAAGCCCTAATTTTTTTGCCATTGTGGAGGTGAGTTTGGCAGACACAACATCTTCAATTCAAAGCCAAAGGCAAATGTATATATCTCTAGGTTTGTTCCATTCATGTTTTCATTCATTTCAAAAGAATGTATTGCTTTAAACTTACTTTATACTATAGATAATAGAGTCACTTGAATTCTTGAAGTCATCACAGAATTATCTTAGAAAAGATATAGAAAAATTTTGCAGTCCCCGTTTTTCTATTAAAAAGCCCTTCAGATTTTCTCTTCTACAAGGAGAGCCATGCCCTCACTGCCCTTACTTATTATGCTTAGCAGTGCTGATGGTACTAATTCTCCAAATTGTTCTGAGGTGGATGAAGGAGTTATGGAAGTGGAAGGAGAAAACTGAGTGGGGACCAGGTGATTTCAAAAAGAAAGATATTTTAGTGTTTTCATGGCTCTAGAGACTTTGTCGACCATTATAAAACTTCTATTTTTGAACCAGGCCCACCTGCAGTGACCCATATGGCCCCCATTAACATTAGTGGACTGTCAGTGTTTCAGCTCTGTGTGAGAAAGGACAGACAAAAGAAGGGCATATTTGTTGATAGGGTTTCTTAATGTGGGAGTTGCAGTGACAAATATAAAAGAATTTAGAAAATAAGAAAAAAGAGCAGTGAAAAATAAGCTATATATAAACAAGTATTAGAACATTTAGGGTAACAATCTTCATTTCTCCAGGAGGAAAGGAAAATCATAGATTTAGATAGCTTTATTTTCATATGTTTTTTATACACCATTTGTAGTCACAGCTAGAATACATCCTAACAATATCAAACTATTGTTCTGGTAGGGAAGTGACTGTTAAAAATGAAGAAGTAAGGAAAAAGAAAGGAAAGGGAAGGGAAAGGGAAAGGAAAAACCCTGTCCTGGGTTACCTTTAGCATAAAAGCCTTTGCATTTGGGGTCCCAGATTATGTGGGTGTCAGCTATGGAGAATTATAGAGCATTGCAGACAATTTTTCAGAAAAAATCCTCTTCCAAAACCTAGCAGAGTTGAGAAATCTCCTTATCTAACATGTAAACAGACTTGCTGTGCAATATTTGTAGGGGGAGCAGTCCCTCCAGCTGGAATGGGACCAACATGCAGTCACTTCAAAATGCTTGGAATACTGATGTGGTAATTACTATTAATGCTAATACTACAATTTGTAAGTGAAGTCTGAGGTACCTAGAGTCATTTATGGTTGCAGAAGTTTTTTTCACTGGTGTGAACACTGGTGTGATACCCAAAGCTTGGTGTATGCGTGGGTAATGAATCAATAAGTTTAACCAACTCAATTATTTATATCTCTACAAAAGGTAGACAGACAGATACTTTTTCTCCAACTTGAATGGAAATATCATAGGAGAGCCAAATTTTTTGTTTGTTCCATAAGCATTGAATTATCACTGGGGTTTTTCTCAAATTCCAAGGCCCTGTTTGCCCTTACTAAAGACTACTCTATTTCACACATAGACGAATTCTCAAAGGATAAAATCTCTGCTCGTGCTTAAAGCAAAAAGAAAAAGCTTTTTCATTTGTGGTGATATAGAAGCTTAGGCCAGAGTTTTTAAGCACACAGGACAATACTCTCAGTAGTATTGTTAACCACAGAAAGTTACAACAGCAAAGAAGAGGCAACTCAGTGGGGTAATGTAAACACATGCTGGGGAAGTAAGGGATGCTTTTAAGAAATGAAGTTAATGTCTTGGGTTAATGACAATTTTCTGGAAATTCTTGGGAGGTCTAACTGTTTTCAGAGAGTTCTTTGGTTTCTCATGATTGCAAAGCTTCTGAATTCCACCCCCCTCCACACACAGAAAAAAAGCTGGTGCCATGCAGTATGTAGTTGTGTGAAGTGAAGCTCTCAGTAGGAATAGCTCGCAATTTTCTCTGCATTCCAGTGAAGCCAGGGTTGGAATGCCACTGAAGTCTTGGCATCTGTGTTTTTAGTAGGTGGTTGGATGGAAAAAAAGCCTTTTGGTAGGTTCTACCCAGAAGACAGCTGTAGCAACACAGGGATTATCACTGTCAGAGTTGTGCATTTGGCTCACCCCACCCATGTATGTTATGTGTGTTTACTAATGGAGTAATTAGATTACTTTTTAAAAAGTGTACTCACTGCTTGGTTGGTTTAATAATCAAGGATCTGAAAAGCAGAGTTTTTATATGGTAGGGTTTAGATTATCTTCCTTTATGCTTGTTTTTCTTTTAGTGCTCTCCCTTCTCAATACCCTATTAATCCACTGCTGTTTGAATCCCTTGCCTCCTCTGCCCTGCTTTTGGTGCTATTCTCCTCCCATCTTTCACCACTCTTTGTTTGTTACAAATAAAACGTGATCATAGTTACACACCTGCTGTTCTCATTTCATGATAACATCAGAATACTACTTTCCCAGCAATGTGAAACCAGCAGTCAGAGCTTTCTGTTACATTTTTCTTCTTTTTTGCCCATCTTTTTGAATATTTGACGTTGAGTAAAAAGCAGTCTTTTACATTACCATTGTTTTGAACAAGCAACCAATTTCTTTGAAGATAAGGACAAAAAAAATCTATTCTTTGGGCATATCTTTGCTATTTTGCTCTATAATGACAATATTGACTCTTCTCATGCCATTAGATCATCTACCTTGAGGCCAGGGCAATAAAAATGCTTAATTTGCCTCTCACCTAACCTTGACATTAATTTTAAAATATGTGATGTGTTATGGGAGAAGCACATATACTATCATCACCTCCCTTCAGTTCAGATTATCTAAAATGCATCTCCCTGCTCATGCTACCTTTACCCCTCTTCTCTTCTCTATTTCAGAGTTGTTTCCTCTATTTAATTCCTAACTACTGGAAGTTAATACTTTCCTTGCTTTTAGTGTTGTTTGCTCAGCTCTACTCTAATTCCTTGAATATACCCCAGGACTGTTCCCTTCATCTTGTTTGCACTGTTAACAGTGCCAGCTCTGTATTTATTGCCCTTTCTTCAACCCATTTTTCCAGTTGTTGCCATGTGTTTGCTGTTGCCATCTGCTTGCTACAATTACATCTCACTTAAAAAACTCTCTGTACACACAGAGAGTTTGGTTTGTTCGCAAGTTTATTTACTTTCAAAGAAAAAGGAAAAATTACCTGAAGTGACTGCTTCCTCTTAGTCTGCATTTTGTGAGGTGGGAAAGGTAAATTAGTCTTGCATAGAAATATAGAATCAAGTATGTTGTTGGTGCTAAACAACTTTTGCATATGTATTTATTAACTTACACAGAAATATATATTTAAGTGTAACAACCATAAAAGGTTTTCACAGTTCCTTACTTTTCTTTGAATTAGGCTTTCATATTATCAGCTGCAGTATCTGAGTCAGAAGTTAATCTGTTGCAGCTTTGGGGTAACTGTAAAATTCCACGATTACAGGGAAAGCTATTACCATTTGCATGCCCCTCAAATCAATTAAATAAATTAAGCCAATGAAACTACAAGCTAAGTAAAATGTTATAATCGCAGCAGATTTTAGTCATGATTACATACATAAAAATCTGAAATACCACTGCTTGGACCCTGATATCACCTAATTGCCTTTGAATTTGTATTGGTAAAACTCAAGTTGGAAATTAATTAATTCTCCTTGGAAGGAGAATTATATAATATCTTTGCAAACATGAGTGCTCTTTATAATCATTTTATGAATGGAAATTTATTCTGTTGTGCATCTGGAAGATGTGTTAGAATATAAGATGGCTGAATATGTGGTAACTTCAACACCACATACTAGAATTATTAGATTATGAAATATTTTTGAATATGCAGTCTTCAATACTGAGAGTACTTTCTATTATTGATATTGTAATGGTAAATATGTACAAATTCTTTTGAAAAATTAAAACTCTATATGATCACACTTTTGCTCTATATATATTATAAATAAATATACATATCTTCAAGTCTAATATTGTACGTTTTCCATAATTTCACCTTTCCTGAAAAGTTTGACTTTTTTTAGATGAAAATTGTGGTGTAACCTACTTTGATCCTACTCAGGGAAGAGTTTATGCCAAGAATCTGTAATGTGGAAAAAATTCAGAGCTGTAAAAACATAGATAAGTTAAGGCTTTGCATCATGTAGCCATTGATTATAAAGAAAAATTGGGAAATTCTGAATTATTATTTTTTGTTCTAACCATCTGTCAGCAAATTTCACTCTTTTTTCGTCCTGTCACCTGTCTGTTTGCTCTAAATGAAGCTGAGCCATTCTGGGACACTGAGAAGACTGAAATGAAAGAACATGAGGTAGTCTAAGGCTCTTGTTTAATAAACCTTTATTAACCTCCTTTAGGTTCCTTCTCACTGTGTTGATTTCAGTCTTAGGAAAGATTTAAAAATATATTCAGAGAAACTGCCTGCTGTGGAAAAGTTTGGTTTGTGAGGAATGTGGTGGTATGCCAGCTCTTTCAGCATGGAAAGAGAAAAACTAAGAATACTTACCAATTAAGGTAATGTAATTCAGCAAGCCAGAGCCAACTGCAAAATAGTCCTCCTAAGAGTGAAATAACATAACAGCAACATAGGAGTGCAATCCTAGCAAGGATTTGTGAGAATCAGTTCCTATAAAACAACTTTAAAATAAAATTAATTTATGGCTGAAGACCTTCACCAAGGAAAGTAATACCTGGGAGGAAAAAAACTGCCTCACTCTTTATGGTGTGACCAGGTAGCATAAAGCAGTAGAGACTAAGTAATGCATTATTAAAGTCACTACTGAGCAAAAGGATAATGGAGTCTTGCAAAAATACACTTTAATTGGTAGCACCTTAGAGTCAAAATAACTACATTGATTTACAGTAGCTGAGAAGGTAGTCTTTTATCTTCAAAGAACTCCAGTTCAAGGAGCTTTGAATTATATAGAACTGAAGTAATATTATTTCCCTCAAGACAGTTTCTTAGTATAGGGACGCTGCTACAGGGTGAATTTATTGATTGCATCTTTGATGCTACTGGCTAAAAGGAAATGGCACTGTATTTTCTCATTGTAAGCTCAGTGTTAAGGATTTCAACATCAGTGCTCTTGCCTTATGGAATGAAAGATGAACTTGTTAACTTGCTCTTGACCTTGAGGGACAACAGTCATAAAAACCATTGTTCTTCATATGTAGATTAATATTTCTCTTGCCTTTCTGATTTCTAATGAGAATACAAACTCTTTCCCGATCAGGTCATGGCAAGAAGGATGTTTCCTTTTTTATCTTTAGCATTCAGTTCAGCTATAGTTTTAGATGTTTAACTCAGGTATGCTTGCATTCCTCTTTGGCTGGACAGAAACAACACATTCTGTGAGAAACTCTGATATAAAATACAGTTCTATCTTCATAACATTACTGTAGGTGACAGTGAATATTATGAGCATTATTAAAGGAAAGAATATGTCTACATGGATTCTGAGATGCTGTAGTAGCTGCGAGGAGAGTAATAAAACCCCTGGCATCCCAAACACTGGACTTCCACATCAAGCAGCAGAACTGAAAGATTTGAAAATATCTGTGACATAATGCAAAAGTTAAATCAGGACTCAGAGCCAAATTTTGCAGACTAGCCACATGTCTATTAAATTTCTGAATAAACAATGCTCCTCTTGTTTTTAATTTCTTGTTTGAAACACAGCTCTACCACATAAAAAAATAATCAATCCAAGATCGTCAACACATGCTGTGTTCTCTCTATATTGATTTTCTAACTGTTGCCTGTTCAGAGAAAACAGCTTGGGATTGTACATTTTCTTCATACATGTATAATTTTTTGAGAACATCTACTTCTTTCTCCTCCTGAAGGTATGCAATGGGAAGGACACCAGCTGTACTACATCCATAATAGTAGGATTGGTGAAGAAACTTGGGAGGGGAATCTGTGCAGAAGAGAGAAAAGATGAACAGAAGGGAATCATTTATCTTGTAATACAGATTGCTTGTCCTAGCAGCAGGCTTTAGTTACCTTATTAAACTAATCGAATTTGGATTTTTTTTTTAATATCCAATAAAGTAAAAAATTCTAGAGTACAGAGTGAATATTTTTCTTTGAAACTCCCTATCTTTACTTATTTGCTACCAAAGAAACACCTAGGAGCTTGAGATGTATTATAGGAGTTTATGTAAAAATAAATCTCCAGTCAGACAAATTTTTTACCTAAAAAATAACCAAGAAATTGTTGTTATCTATATTTCAGTAGGGCAAAAATCAGGAAACAGCAAAATTCAGTGATGTATTTGCCAAAGTTTATACAGCAACTTTCATGTTTTGAACGAAGGTCAATTTCCTCTGTCTCTAGCCCCTAGAAAGAGGTTAGTTTTCCCTGCTGACAGGGCTGGGAAAAAGCATTTCTGGTTTAATCCTCTGCAGTAGGACTGTACTGGACTCCAGTCCTTTGACTACATCCATTTCTGTGGTGTATCCTAAAAGACACAGCACTGTACAGTCAGGTGGTTGCTGCCTTTTCTATGCAATAAGCAGCATTAAGGTAAATGTCATATACAGACCTGACAGAAATAAATTGCACCAAAGTGGTGAAGCATGGAGAATTATTTATTAATAGTGGAAAGTCCTGGTCAGTACTGACCTTTCCTCAAGTGGCAATATTTCTAGGTGATGAATGGCTGCAAACATACAGTGCATATACACATTACCATATCTTTGACTTTCTACAAGGCTTTTGTCTATTTAACCAATACTTTTTTCTCTTCCACTGTATTTTTCTATTAAAAAGATACAAAATGAAAGCAGTCTTTTTTCCCAAAGTTTTACTTAAAAGAAAATTTAAAACATTTTTTACATAAAGCAAATAATAATGTATCACCTCCTGCAACGTCAGCTTTACATTCTGAGGTGATAAACAGTTTCTAAAATACATCTTGTATCTTTCATTTCTCAGTCATAACTTTGCTTCAAACCATGAACAGCTTAGATAACATTCCTGCAAAAGTATGGTAAAAATCAGGCTAAGGCTAAGGCTAGGATTTATTAATTTATTAACAGGATTACTCATGGACATAAGAAACATGCTTAGATATTTATATATGTAAAAATTATCTTTCAATGCAATGAAAATCACTGAAGAAGTTTTTAAGTCTTCTACTCTTGCACATCTGTTACAACAATGCAATAATGATGCAGACAAAATTAAGTTTAAAAAAGCTACCATACACAGGACAGGTTCTTCTTCAGATCTCCATTTCATACTATGAAGCAGTTTTATGTAAGTACTCTATATTCTCTGAAGTCAAAGGAAATGTTCTTAAAAAGTAATGTGATCCTATGATCTCTTTCAATTTTAACAGCAGTCCTCTTTAAAATAAAATACTTTATAAAAGCAATCAGAAGCAATCTTGCACTAGTAACAGTATTGTTAGAATTATATACACTGCTTCACCTATTTTCTGAGAAGTATAATAGTGTATCCGGAGTTAGGAATTCAAGTCCTAAGTAGAACAAAAATATAAGCAACTCACATTGGAAGTCATTTAGCAGTAAGAGCTTCTGTTTCAAATAGTAATACATATTGGAAAATTGAAGAGAATCATTGATTTTAATCCTTAAAGAAGAGTGAATTCTGCTTTAGCTATACTTTTTCTCTCTGCATTTGATATTCATCCTAAAAATTTCAATTTTCAGAATTTGTTTTACATTGCATTCCAGTCCTTCCCATGTTAATTTCAATAAAATTATCCATCACCATTTTGCATTAAATAATTGTAATCACTTCAAATTTGGCAAATTGTGCTTTCCATCCTGCCATTTCCCCTTCAAGTGCTTTGTGAATCAATGAGAATAACTTTGCAGTTTCTTGAAGGATGCTCTAAAATGTGGCAGAAAAGATGTGCAGGCATTTATGAGAAGAAGAACCAGGAAAGCTTCTTTCAGGCAGGGCATTCATTAACCTGCTTTCACTTTTCTTTCAAAGTGAAGTAGACACAGTGTTTGCTTGAATACTGGGCTGAGAAGTGGTGCTCCACTGCCTGGGAACACCAGATGCCATAGGGGACACTCAGGCTTCAACTGGGAACTGGAACAGGTCTAGGAATGCCCTTCAAGGACACTAAATTTGAACAGTGATTCCTAAACTTTGAAAGACGCAGCACAATGGTTGAATGAAGAACAATGTGTCATGGATGGGACACAGAAAGTGCATCTGTAACAATCACATAAAGTGTGTGCAACTGAGCACACAGTGCTGCTTACACTGAAAACCAAAACTGAGTGAAAAATGAAAGTCACTGCTGTAACGTTACACAAAAAATAGAGATGATTAATGCAATAAAAGAGCATTTTCATCTTTTTGGAATGACAACACATAGTAACCGGTACATGACTATTAGAGAAACAATAACTGACTGGCAAATGAAATGAGCTCGAAGCATCTCGTGGCACTTCTTGGGGACTTTCTCACTGTCCATTTCACTTGTGCTGCATCTACCCAGATATCCACCTCTTCTGAAAATAAGTCTTTCAGGAATGAAGTAGGAGCCTAGTCCTCATATATTTAATTCTGGCTGAGAATTTCTAACATTCCTTTTAGAATGTTCCATTCACATTCACACTCACATTCCTGAAAACAAAATGAATAATGCTTAGGACTGTGGTTTATTTCAGTGCCTCTTAAGCCCTGGAAACCACATAGAATCTCTTCAGGCCAGGTTCCCCAGTGCTTTATTTTCTCCATTGATCTAAAATACTTCCCAAATACTTTGAGTCCATTAGATATTCATCATCCTGCTTCTGCATTAGTCTTCTGCTTGCCTTTTCTGAGCAAATTATATCCTTCAATTATTAATGCTGTGACACATGTCAATTATCCAAGAAGTTTTTAATCAACTAAATGTCATTTACAGCAAAATGCTGTCCATGTAATAAAGCCTCTGCTTCCTCCTAGTTAATCCCTACACTAACAAATGTATTTATTAACCAACCCCTCATTCTCTCTTTTTTGTCCCTTCTCTGACCTTATGGCAAATACTTCTTTTTTTGCCAATATTTAGAATTTTTTTAAGGGCAGAATAGTTCATACCAATCTGGTGAGTTTTGTGAACCTGTCTCAATAAATCAGTAAATTAGTGTGAGAGAGGTGCAGTTCTTCTTTGTGTCATAGGGTTTATGGAACATTATTCCATGGTCAAGGCAGCTGACATTCTGCTGGCAGCACCATCTGTTCACAGACATATTTATCTCCATGTCACATCTGTCCCTAAGACTTGACCTTTGATCAGCAGAATTAACAAAAAAGCCACCTGAGCTCTTGACCCCTTCACCTCCCCATTCCAGATCCTTACAGTAGCTTCTAATCTATGTAAACCCATTCCCAGTAGTGTTGCAAACACCCACGTGGAACACAAGCGTGGAGGAGTGTCCAGAGGGTTGGAGGAGTCTTGGCAATATTTCAGTATCAGCAAGGATTTGGGTTCCTCAGAGCAAACACGTCTCCTACAATGTCAAGTCATGTCAACAGATGGGTCCCATTGTCAGGCTCATCACCACTGCCATTGACAAATCTTATAATCTCATAACAAAAGTGGTGTTACTTGGTGTTCCTCATTCAACCTAATCCTTTAAATTCTTGACTGCATCAGAATTTCACATTCTTCTCTTCAAACCTCTCTCCCTTTATTTCTCTTACTCTTTTAAAATTTTAACTTTTCTATTTACAGGGATAAAAAAGCTCAAAAATATAAATATCGATTGTCAATAAACAAGAAGGTAAATTAAACTGAAAAAAAATCCAAACAAACCAAACATAATGAAACCTCTTATTTTCTCTCTTTAGAAAACTGTAGTACTTTTTAAAGCATATATGAGTTTGGTAATTCCAGTGATTATTTTACCAGTGAAAATTAAAAGTACTGTAAACAAAAGGATGCAAACTCATCTATCCTTAGGGATAAGAGGTTGAAGAGAAGATAGACATCCTTAGTTATAATCTTCTGCTTTAGCAAAACCTCTGAATTCCTGAAGTATATCCTGAAATAGATTCTTGTAAAAAGTCCAAGTTTACAGTGAAATGAACCCATACACATGGAGTGCAGTGCCATAGAAAATGTCACCCTTTGGAAACATTTTAAGGGAAACCTACTATAATGTCAAATCAATCTTTTTGTGACATACAGGTTAGTTGCTGTGAAGATGCTTCTTTTTTAATTCTGGCATAAAAAAAATTGTTGGGTTGATGTATAAACAAGAAAATGAAAATTTTGAGACTGAGGTATACATGATAGCATATTTTGTAATTGGAATTTTAAAAAAAATCCTGTAGCTACTAATGTATTTTGTCTTAAATGAGTAATGGAGAAACATCACTGTGCAATTCAGGCAAAATTCAAGCCATCCAATGAAAAAATAGGGGAACAGCAGTCAACAAAAAGCACAAGCAAGCTCCCTAAAGAAACAAGGAACCCATAAAAATGCTTTTTGAAGAGTGGACTTCCCATGACAGAATTATGGCTCTTAGGGGCAAGGCAGAACACAGCAGAGAGGACAGAGGCTCAGACAACAGAAGCTGTCAACAATCCAGGATGTCTAAAGGAAAAGTGAGAAGGATTGTCTCTCAAAAAGAAACAATTTTAAAAATCACTAAATAAAGGGTAAGTGGTTCACAGAACCAAGGATCTGTTTTCAAAGTCAACAGTGATAAGCAGGTTTGGTTTGCTGGTTTCAAATCTGGCAGTGCTACCATTAAATTTAAAATGGATTTAAGGGCAGAGGTGACTGTGATTTGTAAAGACACTTTGCAAGAGATGATCCCTGGAAGCAGATGGAGTGGTTACAGACAGTGCTCAGTAGCCCTGGGGACAGGAGTTGCCTTGTTTAGTGCAAAGTCCACCTCAGTGACACGGGAAGGCGTGTGCCTTCAACAAACCCAGCATAATAGGATTCCAGACATTGAAACCCTTAACTAAATCACAGCCATTGAGGAGGAGATTAAAAGCAATTGGAAGAAGCTTGGCCTAAATCTGGCTATAATGGCCTAAAATCATGAAACAAGGGAACTTTTTTCATGCCTTTTTCTTATACATTTTTGCCATTCTTTCTGCTCATCTACCTAAAGAATATGCAAACACCAAAGCAGCTGTCATTACTAAACTGACAGTGTAGTGGGCCTTTCAGAGCTGATGTTAGTCATCACTTAGCTAAGTCATATATACATTTCTTAACAGCATTAAAATGTGTTAACAGTAATACAATGTTAATAACTGTAGTATTCCAAAATGTCCAGCCTCAGTGAAACACTGCAGTTAAAGGCTTCCAAACATTTTACAGGGATTTTTTTTTTGACTCCCATGACATATTAGGAACATATTTCACAGATTGACAGTATAGAATTTGCAGAAATGTTCAAGTTTCTGTCAGATTTTGTCACTTCATTCTTTATATATAATTTCCATAATTTCCTGATGTCTAAGTAATATGTAAAAGAAAAATAAGGTTCTTTGAATAATTTTTTTCACTCTTTTTACCTCATTAAAATATTTCTTTTTTCCCTTTAGATCACTTTAGTATGGGTTTCTTCCCATAATGACTTAAGAAATTATCTTAAGCTATGGATCAGTTCATTTAAGAGAAAGCTAAGTATTCCATGGGAGTATATACTTATTCCATATGTAAACCATGGGAGAGTTTACTAGAATAAGGACAGCAGCTTGGCAGAGAGAAGCAGGTTTCTTTGTTCTTTACAGAGTGCAGTCCCATGTCAGTGGCACAATCACTGTATTTGTGGGCAGCCTATACTATAGCCTATACGACTATACCTTGAGCAGTCCAAATGCACAGCAGAGATGTGCAGGGAGACCAAAATTCACACATGTCTTACTTTAGTCCCATTTAGTAACCCAGCCATGGTGATCTGCACTGAGGTCCCAGAGTTGCAGGTCTGCATCTGCAGATGTCTGGGCTAATGGCAAACAGAGGGATTTCAATGAATGTCCCACAAACCAAAGTTCCACGGCAGAAGCTCTGCACGGATTCCAACGAGATGGGATTTGTGGCAGTCTGCTTTGCATCGTGCTCACCTTCCCTGTCACCCAGTCTCCTCAGAAAGACAGTGTAGTGGGTGTGAGGGGCTCCTCTCTGCCCCTGCTGTGGACATTCTCTGCTTCAACATCTCCCTGTGACCAGGATGGCTTCTACCACGTTTGCTCCTTTTGCCAAGGCTGTGCTCATGCAGTCATCACACCTCTCCCAGCTTGGGCTAGTGGGCACCTCTGTGCTGAGTCTTTCTTCCTTCTCACTCTATAGCTCTACAGCGGGACAAGTGGCCTTTCCACACCATTTTCACTGAAGGCACTCCTTTCTTTCTGCTCCCAGACAGCCACCCCCCGTCTCCCTGGCATCCCCAAACTTGGGGACACCTGTGGCATAAGCAGAGCCAGCTGGGTGCCCAGCACACTCTGCCACAGCCACAGCAACCTGACCCACTCACCTCAGCTGAGCTGTGCAGAGCCCTTGGTGGTCTCCCCAGAAGCTCATACCCTGCTAAGGGTAATGTGCCACCTGACCAAGGAATACAAACAATTTTCCTAGCTGTAGTTCCTCAAACCAACAATGTTAGACATGCAAAAGAGGCAACAGAAATGGGCCATTGCCATCATCAGTTTAATACTGAAAAAAATCCTTGAATGTTAATATGGTCAAATACCACATGAATCCTAATTCACATAGTTTTGCAAATTAAGGAACCAATAAATTCTCTAGAAATATGGCTGATCAAGTTCTCATTTCTCAAGACTTGAGAGACAACTAATATCTGACAAAATAAAAATACATTGAGAAGGTGCAGGTTTCATTTTCTTTTAGCTTTGCATTCTCAGGGGCAGTGTGAAAAGGGTTTAATCACAAACCTACTGAGAATAAAAGAATGTATAAGCTTTTGCTTTAAAAGAATATTTTTCAATTTCTTTGTAATTTGACAGGCCCATAACATAGTTGAAATTGTTTATGCCACTTGTTTTTTGATTATTTTTCCATACAATTTCCTTGATATTTCAGATGTCACTGCTTGCCTTACTGTTGTTTCACAAGTAATTAATAAGAGAGGATGCAGAATATCCATTCTTCATTATCTCCAAAACATGAAAGGATAAGGCTCTGAGCAACCCCTCATCTGTGACAGAGATGTTCTAGAGATTTTGAGGTTAGCTGAGATAAAAGAACAAGTCTCCTAGATAAAGTCTGGAGTTAATGAAAACACTGATTATGTTGTTTGACTCATAGTTTCCCGACAACTGTATATAAAATTCTGAAATTAAAGTTGTTCTTTTTTCCACATATTTTATAAAGTTACTAAAAAATGTTACAAAATCACCTACAAAATAAATTTGGGATCACCTTAGGATTTTATCAAAGTTTTGCAGATGAACTGGGATCCATTTTTACTCAGTGTGACATATTTAGTTAACCTGAACATAAATTATTCTTAATGGCATTTATCAATGCAAATACGAGTTATATCTATCTATTTAATATTCAATTTTTGTGCTCACCATAACTTATTGTGGCCAGCATGGCTGATGTGTATAAAGACAGGGTTTCTGTTCTACAAAACTATACTGTATTCTTAAAAATTTAAATTATATACAGCTACAAATATTCTTTATATCGAAAAACAACTATTACTTTGCTGACAAGGAACCTTTTACTGAAATCTGTTCTAAATATATATTATCTTAATGATTTATTTTCTATTGGAAAGGTATCATAAACCTAAATCTTCACAGCATTAAGCAGTGATGAGAAACAAGCTCTCAGTGTGTCATGTACAACCAAGCACAGTAACAGAGACAAGTCTTTCACAACAAAAGTAATGCACACAGATCCACTACGAAGCAAAACTAAAACCCCCTTCAAGTTCAGTTCTTAGAAGACAAGAGAAATTAACACCATCTTCAGACAAATACAAAAATACAGGGTTCATTCACTGGTGTAAATCTACTGTAAGCTTCTGGTGACCCAGCCATTCATGAAGCACTTTCACCAATTAAATGCTATCCTTCAAGACAATCTTCTTTGTCTACAGTGTAACTCAATAAACACCAAGCAAAAAATAACAGTTGGCCATAACTGCTCTGAGAGGATAACTAGCACTCACCAGTTTATTTCTTTCTTGTAAATTCCTGTTTTATGGTTACAGTCTAGCAGATCTTGGCTTGCAGGCACGTTCACTGAAACTCTGAAATATTTATATTGCAAGCAAGTATTGCAGCACACCTCAGAAAAGAAATCTAAAATATTATTTTGAACATTTGCAGATGACTACAAATACTGCAATACTAGAAATTGGATGTTGGCAAAGAAATTAATACATCAGGTGAGCAGATTCTTTTTGTGCCACCTCCTCTACCTTTCACTTACATAAAATGACAGCATGGAAATTCCAGCTTATCACTCTGCATCTACTAACTGTGCAGTCTGAACCATGTAATCAGGCAACATCTTCTAAATAAAATGTAAAAATATGATAAAAATGTTGACTAATCATTAATAATCAGCAAACCCAGAGTTACTGTCACAGACTGAAAATTTTGAACCTATTACACACATACTAATACTCAACAGCTTGTGCAAAAGATAAGCAAGCTCTATTTGCTGTACAAATACATTTGCACACAAATATAAATGGATATTTGTGTGCAGCATATTTGCCTAACTCTCCTGAAAAAATGACAGTCCACTGTTTCCAAAGCTGATTTTCCATTGAGAAGAGACAGACCTGCTGAATGCAGCTCATGATTAAGTAACATGAATAAATCACCAGCACATGTAAGGAACGGGGTACAGAAGGCAATCATAAATTCTTTAGTTTCTGTGCCTCACAGCACTCCCAGTAAATGCTCCTAGCAAGGCGTGTATTAAATATTCATCCATGCTCCTGCAGCACCTTGAGCAGAAGCAGGCAGGAAATGAAGCACAATGCAGAGGGGACAGAGCAATTGGCTCCCTGCACACTGGCTCTGTTCCAAAGCTCACATTGTCACTGCTCTCCCAGGTGCTGCAGGGCCACCAAGGAGCTGGCAGCCACTACCGTGGCCCAAGCCCTTCCCCAGGGAGGCTGGCATGGATTCACACAATGACAATGCCACACCTGTAAGCAGAAAACACAAATGGGCAGGGTGGGTTCGTTCCGTACTGGAACAAGCTTTCATTGTATTCATTTTTTCATGAAATGGAATCTTTTGAGTGCATTCTGGTTATAGGTGCACAAAAGCCAGGTTGTACAGAAGCACAATTGGCAAAACCCACCCCCAAAATGATAAATACTGTTCGATATAAAGCAAATTTGCTTTATTTCATATGCTTTATTTAACTGTGTCCTTTAATCCAAAGTAGAATAAAACATTTATTTGAAAATATGGCAAGAAAAAAGGAATTATATTCTGAATTATAGTGTATAGAACACTTCAACCATTTATTTTGACAACTTACCCATTCACCTCTTCAGGTGATATATCATTCTTAGCTGGGTTTACTGAACCACAACAGCAAATATTACAGAAATAGTCCAACTTGCAGAGAAATGTAACAATCGGGATGTTTCTAAATACTATTTATTTATGTAAAAAGAAAACCAAAACTAGAAATGTAAGCAGGTATTCTAATGAGATACAAATATCAGGAAATTTTGGAGTTTTTGATCAAGTTAACAAAAAATAAATGTTTACTAGGTAAGTCAAGAGTTACCCAAAGGTGCATCTCCAAACTAAGGATATTGCACCTGAGAATAATAGTTTATCTATGACAATTTTAAACAATTAAATATTTGTACTAAGACAGATATTTGTATTTGTTAAAAATACAGAATTTAAACCATGAGGTACTGCACTTTAGAACCGAAAATACTCCAAATCTAGTGCATACACAGACTCACCATGAGTTTCAGTCATGAAAATCTTGGCTTGCAAGATCAGGCCACTGGCAGCGATCCAGCAACTTAATTAATTTAAGTTAGCATAACAAAAGAATCAACAGATCTTCACTGTGAACTATCCAGTTAGAATAGAGAAAGGGCAAGCTCTTATGCCTGACTTTTTACTTCCAGTATTGGTTTGCAATGTAAATGACTCATATGATATTTTAATCTTATTTTCAGATTGTTTTGATGACTACTTAAAGAAAACAAAATGCTGTAGTAGAGAAGATAAAATGGTCTGACTTCATACACAATGTGATTTAGATGAAGCAGAAGTACTTGGTGTGACACTGATTTTTTCTTAGATGGCTCTATCTCTTCAACTCAAGAAAAGCAAAATTCTAAATTCTGTATGGAGGAGATAATGTAGCAATATTTCAATGTAGGATAGTTTATTACATAAACAGTATGTACAAATTCTAAACATGAAAATAGTGAGTAAAAGAAATCAGACCCTATTTACATTTATATTTTTTTACAAAATGTTTTTACAAGAAGTGTATATTTTTTCTCTAAATAACAGGACGAACACATAATACCAATCTTTCTGTATTACATACATAAATAAATATTGACTTTAAATGACTGTTATAGGAACATAATTTCTACAGCCAATCTGGGTAACAAAGAAGCATTTGTTACCTCTACTACAATATAATTAAGTAAAAAGGAAAAATTTTACATATAGACCTCTGTTAATTACTTTGTAAGTTGTACCTTACTAATATATCAGTAGAGGTAATATAGTCGTTACATTTCATGCCCACAACTGAACAATGAGTTTTGGCATGCAAACCCACATATAATCATCAACATCTGCAGGTATCCATTTACATTTTTTTAAATAAAGGGTTTTCTTAATCATTGAAAACTACATGCAACAGCTTATTAGTAGCATATTCCTGGTTAAAATGCACAAGTTTGCATAACATTGTTTTTAGTAACTGATTTTCACAGGTACTGATCAAAAGGGTAGGAACATACTTGGCACATAGTATAAGAAAATGAATTAATTAATAAATAAGTCAATATCACTATGACATTTACATATACACAAAAATAAAAATTTTTATGGTGTTTTACAGAATTTAGAACTGTCTGGTTCCCCCATTTTGTTTTACAGGACCCTGATTTAAGACATTATTCAAACAATCTCTGACATCTATGCTTGCTTGATTTGAAGTACCACTAAAGCTCATTCTTAACTGCACAGGTTTACTTCCATCCCACTGACTTCCTTTTTGTCAACCTTCCTGAATCAGGACCTGCTTATTGGAAACTCTCTCTGACTCCAGCTGGGAGCATGAAGATGAAAATATTGTGAAATAAACTCACTCACTATTAAGATTTCTATACAGTTCTGCTAATACCAATTAGCAGAATAGCCAAATTCCCATTCACATTGGCAATGACTTTGTGTGTGACCAAGCCAAGTATCAATGTCAGCATTGCCACACCATGTCCTCATGAAGCCACTAAGTTGAGGATGTTCAATGTTTAAAATATCAGACTTATTTATTGTCCGTGTGCTATATTCTTAATGAATATTCAAGTTGGTAGTACACATGGATGATACAGCACAAGTTCTGTCTTATTTTCTCCTGTTCTATAAACAACTCAAAAATGGTCAAAAAAAGATATAATGAGAACAAACCAGTTTCTTCTTATATAAAAATCACCAACGAACAAAAAAAATCCACTTCACAAAGCAGTTAGCAAAAATAGCATAATCTTATAATTCTCCTTTAAGAAATAAACAAAATGCATCCTGAATTCAACTGACAAATCCATCAGAATCGTACACAGTAAATAATACATTAGTGTAAAGGTGCAGAGTATCTTAAAACATACTAATATCTCTAAGATCATCCCAATATTAACTCTGAATTACACAACATAATGAGAGAAATCTTTAACTAGGGAATTAAGTAGCAAATTGCAACTCTATTGCTGAATTAAATGTTTAATGTGGCTTAGTCTAGTAAATTAGGACAATACCCTGTGTGATTCAGCAAAGCTTTAGAATTAGGCACTAAACACTTCAAATCTGTACTGCTAAATTAAAAAAAAAATCACAAAATCACTCACAGCTGGGAATTTAACATCCATGCATCAGCTTTGTTGACTTTGTATTTTTCATTTCCAGAGGGTGACTCGAAAGGTGAGTTGATAAGATCATTTGTAGAAGGAAAAAATAATTTACATCTTAGTGGACTCTATATAATACACCTGATCAATAGATTTCTGCTTTATCAACTTTTGGTTTTGATCAATCTAGTTCAGAAGGGAAAACCTCTCAGTGTTCTTCAAAAGTACCTTGTTACTTAGAACAGAAGAATGCTTCAGAGAGAATCAGCAAACAGTAAGCATTTTGATTCTTCTCAGGAGGATGATTCTATGAGGATGCAGGGCTCCTGACTTCCTGCTTAACTCCAATGAATTGGCATCACTGTAACAAAGACCAACACCACCACAGTGCCCTGCTCTACAGTGTCACTACGAATGAAATGTAATTTCATTAACATTAATCAAGTCACTGTAGATTTGATCCAGCACAACTAGAACAGACTGTGATTGAAACGTTTGGACAGAATTCTTCAGAGAAGCCTGAGGAAATTACTTTCCCTGATCCTGCTGATCCAGCAAACACCACAAAGATCACTTCTAGACTCATCTATGCCCTGTGCAATCCAAATGTGAAAGCAGTGCTGCATACCAGCCCAATCCAATGCAAATTTTGTTTTCTTTGTAAAAACATACACATGAAACATTTGCATCCTGACAAAAATATTTCAGACTTTGGCATTCTGAAAACACTTAAAAAAAACCTTTATACTACAGATTTTTGGAAGAAGAGCTCATCTGCTAATTTGCTAATGTATTTTGGAAAATAGAGGAAGGAATTAAAAGCACTATAGCCTTTAATATACTTCGAGCTATTGTTAAAGGCCCAAACCATGTAGCAATAGAAAAATGTCTGGGAAAATTCTTGATCACTAAGTGAATATCAAAAAAGACAACAAGCAAAATAGAAAAGGAATGGAAAAGAGCCCTTTAAAACTGAAGGTAAAATTATAGAAAAATTGTAATGAGTAAGTGATCAGAAATTAAAGTGCTTTCCTTCTGCCCCTGTGATATAAATGCTGTAAACTTCAGTATAGACAAACTCACTATTTCGTGAACATTCTACTATGATAAGCATAGCTCTGATCCTCACTTTCAGATAGGTTTTTCTTCATATTTGCTTTTTCACAAAACAGTTTGTCATCAAGACAAGACAAATATATGTACCACTAATGTCCAAACTCCTCTTACTGAATATCTCAGAAAAATATGAAGCACAGGTGAGGCTGTAGCATCTGCTGGTAGAAAAAGTGGCCACTTTATCCAGCTGGAGTCAAGTTTTGAGGAACATTAGTCTGATGTGATGATTCAAGGAGCAATGGAAACTGTGCCAAAGAATTCAGGAGCACTTTGAACATCTTGAACATTAAGAGCTGATTATGGGTATTTGTATGGATGTTTACTGGCAGATACTTTCCACCCTCTCAATAATAAATCCAAGCAGTTTCTGTTTACTATTGAGACATGTGTCTCTGTGTAACAAATTATTCTAGACAGTTTATATTGCACAACAAGGCAATACGAATTCCCTTATGGTTAAAAAGGGCACCCTTCTGTCTAAATTTGAAAAATGAATTCAAATAAACTATAAGCCAATGTTTTCCAGATGCCAGAATATTGTCACATAATTCTTTCTGTAAGCAGAACAGCAAAATAGAGCCAATACATCTATCCTTCTGTTCTAAAGATCCACAGGGAAAAGAAATATGTGCATCACAATTCAAAGCCAAAAAGCAGCTATACAGCTACTTGAATAATAAATGTGCCTCAGAATTTCAGTTTCTAAAACTTTAATGTTAACTATTCAAATTTTTAACGAGAAAATTGGTGTTTCTATTCAAGATAATATTATACCTTGAAATATTACGTATCAAAAAATTGTAAGCAAGATTTTAAAAGTTATTCTTCTATGACCTATCAATTAATTGCATTCATTGCCATAGATTTTAAACAATTCTATTCATTTCCATTTGTTTCTCTACAGTGGTATTTCTACCCTGTATATCCTTTAACTATTGACTACATTAATAGAAGATCTACATGATAGAACATTATCACTTTAGACCAGATGGGTAATATGTACGTATCATCATCCTCCTCCATGGTGATACTGCAATTATTAAAAGCTGGGTATTTCAGGGTTTCTGCTACTGGCATTTATTTTACTTATGTCCTTATTTCAGACAAATGGAGATATCCTTTAATAGCACAATACACTAGGGCTTAAATTGGTGACAGGCAGGACTTTAAGTAAAATAGATAATTTAAATCCACTGATGAGAACATGGCCTCTTTCAAAGGTATGTATACATCACAGGACCTTGCAAATAGTAATATAGAATTCAGTAAGAGAAAAAGCTGTATACACTGCATCGTTTCAACCTACTTTAAACACAGAATATGAAAATATTATAAGGAACAATATAATGAACATTTTCTCACAGGTGTTAAGTTGGATGCAATCTTCAGTTTGTTGAATAGTGCTGGTACTGAAATGATACTTGCTGTATGATTCATCTTGGTGATGGTGCAAACATTATTCATGGCTAAACTACAGAGAAATAGATACAGATCGTACAGGATGGTAACTTCCATTGGAAAGCTGGGTTCACTGCTCCAACAGATGTGCTGTTACCCAGCCCTCATTTGGAAGCTCAGTTTTTTCCCTCAGTTATTTGTATAATCATCTGAAACAGTCTAGTATTTCTCTGGGGATGGCTTGTAGTGATGTGGATGATGTTGCTTCAGATGAGGTCCTAAATAAAAGAACAGGAAATTATGCATATATCAAATCCTGGATATGTTATGCCAACATTTATCCATACTGAAAAGGCTTTGTGAGACCTTCAGCTCTAAATCCTTCAGCTTATAAGTGCCGAGTCTGTGCTGACAACTATGTGTGTTTTCAGTTCAGGCAACTTTAGTGGGCCCGTGAAAGGCTCACTAAATTTACTAAATTGACTAAATTTGTCAAGCAGAAAAATTTTGAACTAACTGTATTTTTTACTTGGCTTTGCAAATACTGAGCTGCATTTTTCAGAAACACATGAAGCGCTGGAAATGGCTATTAAAAGGTTTGCATGTCTTAAGAAATATATTTAAGCTCTAGCCATGCTGGACCCATGCTGGACTGAGAGAACCCAGAAAAATTTAATCTTGAAAGCTACATAATCCTCCAAGCTGCACCTGGAGCACTGACCAAGTGCTACAGGCATAAGCCAAAGAGGTGTGACTGCAACAAATGGCAAATGTTAGACCACAGAAACTGAGTGAGAAAAAGACTGGGTTTGCTACCACTGTTACTGATGGACAGTTATGGGGGAAAAAAGCCAGTATTTTCACACATCTTAAGTTTATAGAATGCTACTAGTATCAGTAAAAACTCTAAGGCTTGAAAAAGACTTCCAGTCTTTACAGGTGGAAGACTGAAATTTTGCAACGTGTCACCAGCAGATGTGTGAACAGAGCAGTGCTTACTGTGGGGTGCAAATGGAGGAAGGTCAGGCGTCCGGAAGGATTTGATTGTGGCTGGCCCTTCCCCTCCAGTCGTCAGCACTTGAACTTCCAGGCGGTACAGCATGGAGGGCCTCAGGTTGGGCACAGTGAGTATGTAATGATCCTAAAAAGAAATAAATCACTTCTCAGACCATCACAGTTGCTCTACTCACACACATCAGTCAGTGATTTAAACAGGTTCTATCACTGTCAGCAGCTACAAATTATTTTCATATAATTCCGTTAAAAGAATTTAACGTATGCATGAATTTGTTGAGTGAGTGTGTTTTGAATTTGAATTTGTTTTTGGATTTGCTTGCCATTCCGTTTGAACAGACACATTTTTAACCATAATACTACGGTTTCATGTGTACAAGGTTCAAGTTGTTAGAGACTTTTATAGCAAGTGTGCTGGTCACTTTAGTGATGTGCTCATTACTAAAAAATAAATTAAAATGTATTTTCCTAACCATCCTTTTTAACAAACCTGTTCATTACATAAACTTGTTTTTATTTTGGATTTGCATTTGAATTCTACTAATTGTAAATTTAAGTAGTGGCTGGCCTGGGGACACTTCTGCAGCGAGTGAAAAGAAAAGGGTGTCCACACTAATTTCAGATCTGTCCAGTTGCACCATAAGAATTTGTCTTCTGTTCTTAAGGTCATTTATGGTGTGATGGACTCACTTTTCACTGTTCCATACCTTTTGTGGTCACTTAGACACGTGCTGAATAATTTCAAAGGAATTTTATACAAACTTCCAGATGGGAATACATTTGGCTAAAGACAGACAGATATTAAGGAATCAGAAGTCATTCATCTAAATCAAAATCAAAACTATAAACCAAAGCATCATCTGCATTAAGTTGGAACAAATCACTCATTTATTCCAAGCTGTAAGCCCCAGTCCCAGGAAGGGGCCAGCTGGATGAGTGATGCTGGACAGTGTGGGCAACAGGGTGTTCCTGCCACCAGCCAGGCTGGTCTGGCCAGGAATCCACAGGACAAGTTATTCTGGTTGGCACTGTACCTGCCCCATTGGGACAGCCAGAGCACATTGTGGGAATAACTTTGGCTGCTCTTGTGGGATGATTTGCTGCTACTCCCTGAGCAGACAGTAAAGAGGAAAAGATAGAGAAAAAGTGGGGGGAAATGTGTTGTTTTTCCTGGCAAATTAGCACAGACTCTGAGATGGGACTGCCTTTAACAGAGCTGGCTGAAGCTGTTGTATCTCATATAAAATCCTGCTTGGGTAGGGCAGAGATAGGAGTGCATACATTGCACTTGTACACTCACTCTGCTCATTCAGGTGCTCCTGCAATAGTTGGGCCCCGTGCATTTCAGCCCTGGTTGTGTAAAATACTGTATTTTTAGTCAGAGTGAATGGTCCTTGGCATAAATACTCTAAATTTTGGTGGTTTCTGAGAGATAGCAGATACTGTTTAAACTCAAATCAGAGCCTTCTGCAAGTTAAGTTAGGTGCTATAAATAGACAGATATAAACACTGATATATAATTAAAGGCATCTCCAGGCTCTATAGTTTAAAATGTTTCATGATTCATCAAGAATAGTAGCTATGCTTTGTATCTCCACCAAGTAGGAAACATTAAGCACTTCCTGCTCCAACTTACCTGCAGAACCAGTGTTTGACATCTGCATCACCACTAAACATCACAAATGAGCCACAGACACACAGACTTAGGGAGCCACTGGCAGAGGAGAGTAACAAATGACTTACTGCTGGCAGTATCTGTGACTGCGAGATGATGCTGTTGGGTAAACTGTTCTGCCGGCTCTCTGTGGTCACTTCTGCCCAAGTGACCTGAAACCCTGTCATGGGCTGGTGAAGATCTGCCTTGGATATCTTCCAGGAAAAATGACCAGTGATGTTACCTTCCTGAACAATGAAAGATGCAGACAGATTCTCGGGTTTGGCCAACACTTTGGGTACGACTGGCACTATAAATTTGGAAAGCAAAAAAAAAGAATAAAAAGATAAGCTAAACTTTTAGAGATAATCTTCAATAATATTCACTTAATTTCACAAATCAAGGTCAGGCAGAGCTGTGTTTCTGGAGTTACACAGTAACCAGTCAGCTTTCCACCACCACACCACCACATTTTCAGTGTTAACTAAAAACCTACGTTTGATATATTCCACTGACATTTTGGGCCAAACTCAAACTTCAGATTAAATGGTCTCAGCTGCAGGTACAGAAAAGAAAGCTATGGCATGTGAAGACCTAAGTGCCACATTCACAGGGAGCCACTCTCCTCTTCATATTTCAGAATACCTGAACTCAGACTGGAAGTTTTGGGACCACAAGAAAATGCACAGGGTAGCACAGAACTCCGTAATTCAGCCAAAAAGTAAAATTCATGCACTAAACCTGTAGTACAACTTAAAGGGCTTCCCTCTAACCAGAGAGAGAGGCATCCACATTTGGCAGTGCAAAGCCATGGCTGACCTGACCCAGTACCAGCTGACCACAGAGGTCCTCTCCAACCAGTATCTCCATAATTCTACAACTTCCATAACCCTCTAGTTACACATTGTGTCAATACTGTAAAAGATATAAGGGCCTGTATTTCTGATTTGAGAGCAGAATTAACCTAAACAAAATCAAACTGAAAAAGCAGCTTGCACCTGCAGATGGGTCATGCTACCATAATCATGTTTACAGTTATCATCCATCATTATAATAAATACAATTGGGAAAGTGTTCTTATTTACAAAAAAAAAATCTCCAACCATGCCATTGCAAATATTATTGTATGTCCACTATGATTAAACTTAATTGACAAAACAGTAATAATATACTAGCCAAAATCGTTACTGCTGTGTATTTCTGCTGATTTTCTCATAAGCATTACTGATTTTTTAATTTGTTTTGAATATCTCATTTCCTGTTCTAGAACCGCTTTTAAAGACTCTCTTTTGGCGACTATAAATGCTTTTGGAATTATCTGTAGTTCTCCAGATCATGCCTTACCTCCTTCAGCGGGACAATTAATGTGCTTGTGTTTTTTTTCTTTAAATGCAGAGCAAGGTGGGGTAACAAAGAAAGTACTCTCAGCCTTAAAACGACCTTTAGATTTTGCAGGCAGAACAGTTACTTTGTATTTGCATGAAAATGACAAGTCCTTCAGAATAATGTAGTTTTCCTACAATAAGAAAAACAAAAGATCACATGCTGCAAATGGAGCCCAAGGAAAAAAAAAATACGAACAAATTGAAAAATAACTTAGGCAAAAGATGAAAAGCTTTCTCAAAAAAAAAAATCTTCCTGGATTTCTAACACATGCCAATGTGGTTTTAACTCAGAGAAGAAAGCACAAGTATTGCCAACGTTATGATTATTTTCAGTAGTAAAATATATTAGCATGGTATTTGAATATGTCCTTCAATTCTACACAGTTCCTTCGACACTGCATCAAAGCAACTGATTTTTAATATTTAGAACAGTCTCTGTGAATGATGGCAGTGGGGGTAGCAATGTGAGGATATAAATGCTAATCGAATTAAATAAATGTAAGAAAGCTGAGTTAAGCTGCTGTAAATGACAGGCTTCATCTATGTTTAACTTTTTAAAAGCACATTTAAAGTTCAGCATGGCATTATGGATGCATATTTTTCCACTTCAGTACATTAAGTACTTCTATATTCTTATCAGGAAGAAAAACTCCACAGCTAACTACAAAGCACAAGTTTCTATTTAGGACAATGGGTGGAGAAGTAAACTATACAAAGTCTAGATGTCCAGCATAATTCTTACTGCTGTCTGAAGTACTTTTGAAAATTACAGTCTGAAACCTTTAGCACAAATTATATATGAAAAAGAATGGTTGGTTGGTTGTTTTTTATCCTGGAAAAATCTCTAGTAATATGTTACTGACTAAGGTCAAAAGTCTTTCACTATCTTTTAGATCTTTAATCACTACCTTTTAGATCTTTAATTCCCTTCAGAATCACTAATTTCCCATGTTCTTCTGCATAACTCCCTCTTTTTTCTCATTGCAAATTAGTCTACCCTTCACTTGGAAGGTCATTTTTGATGGGACATATGGATTGGGCTGAGACTGGACTCCCAGCCTCCACCTGCTGGGAGAGTGGTCCAACAGGTTTGATGTCTCCTTAAATTGTGACAGGACTATTTTTATTTATGGTGACAGATTGGATGAACCACTACAAAATGACTGGAAATAAAGAAAGAAGGAAATAAGTTCAATAATCCCACAATGCATTTGGACAGATGTCCAAACAGTCTTTCCTGACCTCTAGTGGAAGTAAACTTCCCAAATGTTAAGTTTCTCCTATCTCCAATGTGAATATATTGAAATATTGCAAACGATCGTATTATTATGTCAAAATAATTTTTAAAGCCACCTCTAATATGTGCTTTGCTAACCCCAAGAAGCAGTAAATCTTACAAGCTAGCACCATACTGTGTGAGAAATTATGTGTTTTGATTTACTCTTTTACATGCCACTAACTCTCCTGAATTGATGGGGTAGTACAGATCAGGGTAAGAAGGAAAGGTGAATTGTGATTTTGTCCATTCTGCGTAACACACTAAATCAATTCTGATGCACCAATCACATCACTCTGTTGTTCAAATAATGTGTTATAGAGACAGATGACATTAGATTGCCAACAAACTGAGTATAAGTACTGCCACTGCAATATATACATCTGGGCTGACATGTACTTACATGGAGCTTTTCTCCCCATCTGATATCTGTCTGACTTCCAGATTTTTCCAGATGTAATATCTAGTATTTGTTACCTACAGTCCTTCTTTTCTTATCTATTATTTTCCTCAGGGAGAATAATCACCTGAAACTCACTTGAATGTCTAAAAGAAAACCTGGTTTATTAATTAATATTATCACTGTTCAGTATTTGCACTATGCTAAAGTCCTACATTATTAATTGCAGATAAAGCCTCATGTTCTATATGCTGTAGGGATAATGTAAGTACTTAGTTAAGAAGTTTGTCTGGTCTGATTTTCTGAATAACAACAAAAACAAATAAAACATTTTAGCCTAGTGTTTATTTAGGAAATCCAAGCAACCCAAAACCAGTCCAGATATATAATTTTTATCTTTTGCCAAAGAAGAACATAAAAAAGAAAGCGTTTTTACTAATCTATGAAACAGAGTATAACACATACTGTATTATTTTACAGAACCATCCTTTCTCTTGCTGCCTAGGAACTACTCAGAGTCAAGCAGAGGGCTGAGAATGGAAACTTACGTAAGTCAGCTCTGTGACTTTCCTAAGTCCTTTGGTGTCATTGTATGCACAGGACTCCAGTAACCAGTGGACTTGGAATTGATTCATGCTGATATCTAAATGATATAAAAAGAGAGGAAAAGACATATATTATAAGTATGTTTTCACCAAAAGACATATGTTTTAACCATTGCAACTCTTCTCTGGAAAAAGCAGAAGGACTTTTAAGTATTGTAGAGTTGGTAATTCCTCACTAAACCATCTTTAATATAATGGAGAAAACATCATACACCAATATAATTTAAACCTTGTATCAGCTAAAGGAGATAAAATAGTGACATTTCATTTTCAGATATGTTACCATATACCGCATACATTAAAAATATATATTATATATATTCAAATTCAGAATTAAAAAAATAATTTCAATGCTGCTACTTCTAATCATCCTGCAAATAATGGGACTGACTTGGTGTCATCTGCCTGACTGTTCACATTGTTAGAGCATTGCAATATTGCTGCCTGGCACTGCTTGAGAAATCTGTGCCTGAAGATATGTGAAAATGCCTGTAAATCCCCAAGCTTTCTTCTTTCAGGATATGCCATAAAACCTGTTCAGTATCTGTCCAAATAAAACTCTAGTCTTGACTCTTGTGAGTAATACTGAAGGCTTAAGTTTACTCCCATTTAAATCAATGACAAAACTTGCTGCAGTATCAATAGTATAAGCTTTCAACTTATTTCCAGCTCTTCTAGCTTTTTGTCCAATAATGCTTGAAGAAGAAAGCAAAACAAAGAGCAAAAAAGAATTGACAAAAGAAGGAAAACTCATTAGGTAGTGCAAGTAGCTCCTGACAGTTTTCTGGGTTTCATTCTCTATACAGGGGATGCAAAATTATGTCTGTTATTATTAATTAGCTTGGTATGACAGAGCCACTAATGTGCCTGACTGTGGGTTTCAGGAGGGAAAACAAATATCTCTTATGCCCTAAGGGCTGATCTGGTATTAGACTGCTATGAGCAGTTTGGATGCAGAAGAAAAGGATTGTAAACTAAAGAGAAAATGACTAGTGTAGGAAAATAGCTGAAATGGCCCCTTGAAATAGATTTTTGCAGTAGCTATTCTTCATAACAACATCTATGCTAATTATTTTTGCAATTTCTTTGGAAACAATGTTTCTTTCCAAAAGAAATCTATTAAAAAATACATTTCCTGCTTTGTGATTGTACCCTCTCATTTAAAACACATAAAGAAATGGATGTGCTTTTGCTTGTTTCTTCATGTTTTCCCACTTGATGTGCCTATTGGATGAAAGACAAAAGCTCACAGTGCATTTTTAAGTAGGTTTCAACTGATTTCATCTCTTCCAGGTCACTCCATTATGGAGTATCACCTCCTAGATGATCCTTAAGGGTTCTTCTGACCTGAACCATTCTATCGTTCTCTGATTATTTTAAACTATCTTCATGGGTGGACTGCTCTTTGTAAAGCTACAAAATGTGTATTTCCACTTGTAATACTTTTCACTTGAAATCTATAAATAAATCACTCTCCTTTGGCTAAACATTTATCTAAACCTTGTAATTTTCCAGCACTCAGGGACTGGATAAAACACATCCCTAAGTTAGGTCACAAAACACAAAACATGGGCAATTGGGAAAAGACAAATCTCAAGTGTCAAGACCTTACAACAGCTCAGCAATCGGATATATTGGTGTAGAGGTTTATTAGGCCTCTGTTCAGAAATGTAATTCAAGGTAGAATCAAAGGATCATCAAAGGGTTTGGGTTGGAAGAGACTTTAAGGATCATTCAGTTCCAACCCCCCTGCCATGGGCAGGGACACCTCACATTAGACCAGGCTGCTCCATGCCCCACACAGCTCGGCCTTGTACACTGCCAGGGATGGGAAAAAAAAATTATTTCCAGCTACTGGCACACTGGAATCCTCTTTGTATTTTCAGGCAGGTCTACCTCCATTCATTATGTGAGCTTCTACTCCCTCAGTCCTTTTCTTCCTTCCTTCCTACTTCTTTTCTGCATTAGCAAAACCTTAGTAACCCATTTGTAAACATCTGTGGTTTCTGATAACTTCTCTACCTGAAGAAAATAGAAGTAGGTTAAAGAAGAATCCAGAAAATCAGAAATATATTTAAAAAAACCTATCAGCTTGTACTGTAAATGTAGGGTGATGGTTTTCCATAAACATAACTTCTTAATTTTATTTGAGGTAATGAATCTTAAATTTGATAGTATTCTGGTATTCTGATAACAACCTATACTGAAAAGAGATTTTTTTTTCTTTTCAGTGAATATGTAATTAAAGGTTATCTGGAAAAGGCTTTTGTATCACATCTACAAGTACATCAACTGTTATAAACTGGAAGACATCATGACAGCCAGCAAGACTAAAACTTCTTCAATTCTCACCTCCATATTTACTATTGCTGTTATCTAAAAAAATGGAAGATACACAGGTTAAATGCAATGTGTTAAAAAAATAAAATGTAAAAACAATTCACAACAACCCCCTCCCAGTATTCTCCTTTTAAAAAAATCTATCCTGTCAGTGTCTAAAGTCTGACTAATACAATGCAATACAACAGAATAAAGTACGAAATACAATAAGGAAGTAGCTCCTACTTTAGACAGAAACTTTTTTAAAAATAGGGAAAGGCGGGACATTTTGTGATTAAAAAAAGCTAGAAGCCTGAAAAACTCAAAATGTATATGTATGCATGAAGAATGCACATGAAATGACAGGATTGTTTTAGAAATTGCCTTTAATATTTTTAACAGCAAAAGGAGACAAAGTGCATGAAATTATCTAAAAACCCAATAAGAAACTGAGAAAAATGATGAAAATATGCCTTTGTCTCACAAAGTTGCTGGCAAAGACCATGACTCTAGAGTTTTATGAAACATTATACAGCTGATTTTGTGTTTACCACACATGCAAAAGAAAAGCTTCTCCCAGCCCTCCTTTCAGCAATGCACACTATCCTAGTGAGATCATTGCTGTAAATTTTACTTTGAATTTTGGGTTTAGCTGTCCAATGCAAACTGAGGGATAGGTACTGGATGAGCTGCTCAAGCTGCTTCCAGCTGAATGTCAGCCACTGCCACCAGAGCCAAGGGTTTGGGATCAAGTTCAGCTCAGGGTAATACACTGAGCCCACAGCCACACCTTTTTCCAAAAAGTCATTTGAGTAGTTAATATGAACAGAATATTCATTACCTAATGGGATTGATTTTGGGCAGTTATATCAGAAAACTCAGCTATTCCTTCTAAAATATGTACAAAACACTGTGAATAAATTGTCAGATTGCTTCAGTCTGCTTCCCTGGTATTTCAGATGTCACAGTATCAACCTCCTCCTGAATATCTGGAGTTTTCTCGATTCTAAATTTTCAATTATAAGTCTTTATAAAGCTTTTTAACTTCATTGTTCTCACGGTTCGAATATCTATCATTTGATACTAGAAATAGTGATGCTTGCAAAAACAGCAAATATTTCCCAGAACTCAAAATATTTATATTGAAACACTGAATGTGAACGACACCGTAAGTACTAGCACTCATTTGAGCAGCTCTAAGCTTGTGAAATTAGTCAACAAAATAGCCACTTAAGTATGAACAGCAGACAGCTTATTCAAATAATTATTTTTATTTTAAATTTACATAAAGGGAAAAAAAAAAATAAAAGCAATCCAGGACAATTACTTCAAAAATATCTTAATGATATTGACATGGAAACTATCTCCACATACATAAGCTAAAGGTTTTTACGTCTGTAAAACAAATGCACGTGATTAATCTTTGCAAATAAACAAATAGTTGATGTTAATTACCTTGACTGTGATTTTTAATGTAGATTTTCTGAAGTATAAATTGAGTTTCTAGACTTAAAACAAAAATGCCTATACAGATACCACATGATCATGTTCTTAAAATCCTATGCATGCTTAGCTCTTTTGCTCAACAAAGATATGCAGGAGAAATCTTACATCTCTAATTAGAAATGTATGGATCAGGGAATGTTGTAAAGCATGGGGTTTTTTGTTTGTTTTTTTTTAATTTACCACAAACTGCCTATATTTTCACATGAGTATCTTCACAACGCTTTCTATCAGTAGTGTTTAGAAAGATGTTCTTCACCAGATTTTTGTGCTTTCTCCCCCTCCCCAAATTAAACTCCTCTGCTCTATTTCAATAAAAACAAATAAATATATTTCTGATTTTTCTGAATGGAAAATGTGCATTTATTCTATATCTTCAAGCTCTAAAAACAGCTCAAAATTCTACTAATGCCAATGCCAACTACATGTATTTGCCACTTGGAAAAACCTCAGGCTC
Organism: Acridotheres tristis; assembly: GCA_037013685.1. NCBI lineage: Eukaryota > Metazoa > Chordata > Aves > Passeriformes > Sturnidae > Acridotheres > Acridotheres tristis. The sequence goes on from CM072884.1 coordinate 94,383,875, forward strand.
ATATGCCTGAATTTAAGCATCTTAAATTAATAGACCTCAACATAGCCTAAGCCATGGCTGCACAATGGTTACTAGGAATACCCTGGGCTAAATCACTTCCCCACAGAATTTAAAGTTCTGAGTATCATTCAAAAAAAATAAAATGTCAGGTAATTCTGCAAGTTCTCCTGGATGGAACATCTGGTTTAAATGGCTCTACAGTTTATTTAAAACAAACTAAATTTTAAAGTTTTTTTCCTTTTCTTTTTCTCATCTTTTTCAACCTCTTCCATGTTTCTGTTTTGTACAAATACAGCACTGCCAGCCGTATAAATAATTTCATCTAATGTGGTTTCTTTTTATTACCAGGATACTGCAGACAGCTACTTTCTCTCTGCCTGAAATACTTTTCTCAGCTTTATATTGCAGTTACTGTTCCAGGAGGTTGCCAAATTGACTACCATAAGGAACTGAAGCTTTGGAACTGAAAAACTGGCATAGCATGGGCATAACAGCAGTGAAATCTGCTCATGCAGCCCAACACCATCAATACAGAGCTTTTTACCCAGGAAACCAGGTACACAGAGGTATTTATTTCTTTGTATCCTCTGATCCACAGAAAATTGCAGCAGACTGTTTCTGCCACTGGCTTGCTTGAGGTCTTTAGGTAAAGTACTTCATGGCTCCTTATCTCTGTTCCACCCTGTCAAGTGGAGAGAACGGTAAGGGTATGTATTGTAAAAGTGTTTCAGCTCTTCCAAGTTATTCTGATGTGGGTCTCTACTATTTGGTACAAAAATGCCAATTAATACCAGCTGTGACAGCACTATTATGCAGGCAACCAAATTACAAAAACTTATTAGCAGGAAAATCAAATAGAATTTGCTGGAAAACAAGGTTTCACAGCAGACATGTTCAACAACAGCAGCTCAAATTAAGGTTTAATTACAATAAAAATGTCTGGCATCAATAAACACAGTAACATCAAGTTGATTTCTGCATCATGACAGGATTGAAAGTAATTAACATGCAGTGTCTGATAGATTTTCCCATTAGAACAAAATACAGTGTAAAAGTAAATATTATAAAATAAGACATGAAAACCTTTACCTGCTAGCATAAAATTAGTAATTTAATATAAATAACTAGCAGCTGTGAAATGGGTATTTCAGTTAAAAAAGGAACAACAATCTGTAATTTTGTCAAGATACCTCAACAAACTGACTCGCTCCAAAATATATACATATAATTAATAAGCCAACTATATGTCAAAAGGAGTTGTTATCAAAGCTTGGAAGATAATGAACCATATGTAAGCCTGCTGTCTTCATTGTAAGCTAACCTTTCTTCAAACAGCATGCCATAAGGAGGATAAAATATCGCTGAAACTATTTCAGTAAGAAAATTATTGAAATAATTTGTTCCGTGTGCAGTTAAACCTTTAAATTTATTATATTTTGTTAGATCTGATATTTCATATGGCAAACCACAATGATTTTTTGTGATTGGCCACGTATTTTTTGTTTTTCTTTGCATGCTGGTGGGATTGTTCTTACAAGCTTCTGAGAGCATGGGCCATTATTCAACAAAGCACTTCGGCATATGAACAGTTGTGTTAACTTAAATAGTTAAGGGTGGCTAAAGGATCAGGTCAGAAAGCTAAGAACCTAGCGAGATCAAGACACTAATGACCATCAAAACTATAGTTAAAAGATGGTCTTGAACACGTCTTGGATTGTCTTAGACTAACAGGAAGAAGGAAATTTGAAAAAATTAAGTAATTTCCTCTCTGGATCATGTATCTTGCATGATTACTGCTCTAAAAATAGGCTAGAGCAAGGAGAAAATATTTTATGTTTAATATCACAACACAAGGCAGAATCTGCTCAGGGCAGATGAAGAACATGTCTCAGTATCTACAAGCCTGAATAATTGATTCTACTGTAAAGTCATAGTATGATTTTTCAGAGCTCTGTATAAATCCTGTGTCACCATCCGGGAAAGAAATATTTACCTCACTGTATTGAATGGCGAAGCGGAGCAATGGTAAATGGTGAAACTAATGATGCCTTGCATAAAGTAAAAGACATTATCTCAAAGATTTGTACAAGTCAAAGGCTTCCCAAAGAAATATTCCTGCTCTTTCTCCTCCCAGTATGTAATCCCCTTTACAGCTGGGCATCTACTACAACCCAACACTGATTCCAGCTCACCACTCCAGCAGAAGGATGAGCAGCAGTGTCTGCTCTGCAGCAGCACCTGCCTGCCTTTCCACACCACAAACTAGAAAGCAAATATTTGAGATAGAATGTGAAGGTTCATGTTCATCTGTTTATTGGACAAACATTGTTTTCCATGTCTACATAGACATCTAATATATGCAGTTTTCCATCAATGCTTTTTCTGATTAAATTCAGTTGCTGAAGAGGTCGTGAAAAATATGCAGGGAAGGCTAAAATATGGGCAAAATATAAGTGAACAAATGAAGGAGTGTTATTTACTACTAGTTCCTTCAGTTTAGAAGACATGATTAGCGTGAAGTGATTCACATGGTATTTATTACATTTAAATAACAGCATGACAGAAAACCAGTTTGGGAAGGGATACTATAGTGTTCTGCAGAGAAGCAAAATATGATCTCAGTCAGTACGAGATCATAACTCTTATTTATTTCTTCATATATTAGTTCATGAGCCATTGTATTACTTTGATTCATGGTGTCCAATATTTGCAATCTGAAGCTAATGACAGGACAAGAAGTAATAATATAATAAGTGCTATTTTACTCATGGTAGTTTAGCAAATGCAAAATGAGGTAAACTAACGTTAAAATGCTGCATTGATGTGCTAATGCATTGCAAGTCTCTCTGCACTCTCCTTTTCCTTGTAAAACCTGCTTGTTTTTTGCCACATGCATTTAAGGTAAACTCTCTTGAAAATAGTTAAATTATAACAGCTCTGTCTCTTTTGCTTCCCCTGCATTGATTCACTCTATGGTGTAAAAAAAAAAATCCAAAGTTTTGTTTGGTTATGAAATTCACAGTACTTGTGACACCCTTGAGAAAAAAAGCTTTTTAATAATTAGCTATTCAAGCAGTATGTTTAAAAATAACACCAAAACCTTCAGTTGACATTTAAACTTCGCTCAACAAACAATTCTTAGCAAGACAAACTATACTGTTTCCTGCTCTTATATGGAATATAAGCAGTTTTGATTAAATCACAAAGATTTTGTTTCTCACATCTTGCCATTTAAAACAAACTTTCTTTCTACAGAACAGATTCTTTGTATAATAGAAGAGTAAGCCTTTCCAAAACTGATATTAACAATTACTTTGTAATTTGAAAACAGGCCGGAGACACAGTATTTTTGTCCACATCTAGACCTAGGAAGCCTCAAGGTTTGAAGATGTTTATATTGAAGGATTTAAGCCTGGGATCATCTCTAAGCTGGATTACCTCTACCCTTACTTATTTTCCCACACACAACATCCTATACAAAGTGAGTTCAACAGTATCTCATTCTGGTTTTCCATTACAAGGAAATTTGCCTCATGTAAGCTCCAGGTCTCACAATAGCTGCTTGTAGCCTGAATAAAGGCTTTCTACAATACTCCCTCATAGCCAGACTTTCAAAGCTAGGTAAGCACCCCAGACCTGAATTTAAAGGAAAAGAAAAAAACCCAAACAAACAAGTCCAAGGCTCACTAAGGTTACACATACAGTAAAAATGTCACCAGGTACTCTACCATTAACTTTAACATCCTGTGTAACTTTGAAAAATGTGGACCGTAATTTACACAAGCAGACCATAATGAGGGTAAGTTCACTATATGGAGGGTAAGTAATTTTGGAATCTCTCCCAATTCAAAGTACAGACTCTTCTTGCCAACTAGTTCCACAGTGGGAAGAGGTGCAGGGATGCACCAGCTACTCCCTTCTCTCTCAGACCTCATGCAAAAGCCATATATGGGTGGGTTTGCATGCATCTCCACTGATCCATGGAGTTCCACAACTGGACTTTCCTGATATGCATTATGGAACGCCACACCAGGATGTTACTTTGCTGAACTGGTATTCAAAAAGTTTACAGCATTAATATGCAGTTTCTAAATCTGCAGTTTAAAATTGACGTGTCTACGAGAAATAGAACAGAGCAAAGCCAGGTTAAATATCTATAAAATCATGTGTGTACAGACAAGGTAAACAGAGCAAGAATTAAAATTCATACAAATGTAGAAGAATTGGCTTCAAAACAAAACAAAAACAAACAAACAAACAAAAAAGTGGTTCTACATAGAACAAGCACTTAAAACTCTAGAACTCCACCGCTCAGGATGTTTCAGATGCCCTGCAATTCGGTTACCCTCAAAGGATACTGGATATTATTGTGAAGATAGATGCATCAGAAATGATGGGTAGGATCTTTGGTCTAAACTATTACGGATATTTTTGTATCCAGTTTATGGTCATAAGAGCAAAAGAAACTGATATTAACAACTCATTATATATCAGCCGCATATATGGGTCACCTTAAAAAATCAGATTTTCATTTCAGTTTCAGATACTCTATTTTGGTTTCTTTCCCTCCAACTCTAGCTATTCCTTCAAATAGTCCAGTTTCCTTCCCCTGTTTGTAGTGTTTATGAAACACTTATAAACCACCTTATAAACCAGCTAAATAAAAATGCAGATTAAAAAGAGGCACATGGAGGAAAATTGACCCAGTTTACAGGAGGACACTCATTAGTTTAAACCATCTTCACCATAAGCATGATGACTCCCTGCTGATAGGTTAACTTCCCCTGCATCATAAGATCAATGCTTTAACCAGAACTTAGGCAGGCTAAGAGAGCACTCATGAACAGTTATTAGCCCATAGCTCATGAGAAGCATCTTGCAAACTGCTGAACCTCAGAACCTTTCACTCACAGTAGGAACGGCAGGATTGTTTTAGGCATGATAGTGTAAGCCTGTGAGACAGAGCTTTGACTTAATATGACCTAGTGACACAGTTTGGGAAAGGAGGGGAGGAGCTGAGCTGGTCAGAGCATGGTGCTAATAGTGTCAAGGTTATGGGTTTGATCCCCATAAGGGCCATTCACTAAAGAGTTGATGATCCCTCTGGGTCCCTTCCAACTCAGAATATTCTGTGATCCTGTACTTGGATAGTAAAAAGTTTTACCCCTCAGTTATCAACGCTGCCTCACATCAGACATCGCCATTGATGAGTTTAGTGATACTATATATGTATGCATATATAAGCAATTAGAAATCCAGAAAATTGTACTAGTCAGACACAAACATATTGAAGGTACAAAAAGATGCTGGTTTTGAAAATGTGTTAAATTAAATTAAATAAAAATCGGGCAAGAGTTTATTTATTAGTTGGCCTGGTAATTTTTTCAGTGCCTTCAAGTGGATTAAGTCTTGATAAATGATTTTGCAATGGAATACTGAATGTGTATCTTTGGATTGAACTCATGGACCAGGTAATTTGCAATTACATTTCCATTTAAACTTTTAATGTAAGTTCAAAAGAAATCAAGTTTAAATTTTTATCAGTTACTAAATTTAAGAATAAAAAGAAGACTTCTTTTAAATCCATAAATTAAGTCAAATTAAAAACACTTTCATAATAACTAAAGGTGTTCTGAAGTATGATTCAGATCATACTGAGGACTCATGCACAGCCCACAGTACATAATTTTTTTAATTACACAATAAATGTTTAATTTTACTTTAAATGTACAAATTGTTCAAATGTACAAACCAGTCCAGTACAGCCTTCAGCAAACACCAGCGGGTGCCTGTTAAGCAAAATCAGTGTTCTGTGCTGTCTGTGCTCTGGGAACCCAGTGGGTAGTTCTGATTTGACTTGTGATTATTTGATTTCCTGGCAGACTTTGAATCAATTCCAATTACATTCCTGAGACTAGCAGTTGGACAAACTTGCCTCTAAATCTCTCAAACCAAGAGCTTTAACCACCTACCCTGAAAGGTATGGAGGTTTGGAAGCAAGTGCAAGGCAAGAAGTAATGGTTTTCTGTTCTGCTGTGAAATCATAAAGAAATGCAGTAAACTGTGCCTTTAAAAAGACTTTCCAGTATTGTCCCATTTGCAGGGGAGATGCCACTGAGGTTGCCATCATTGTAAATGTAATTTTAAAACTTTGTAACTGGCCCCACTAATCAACTACAGACTATTTGAGAATTTGAAAACCATCTGCTCTACCAAATTCTATTATTTGTAGTTATGTTTTTCATGACTTCCACCAGCAACATTTTAAGTATTGTAAGTATTTCACATTTGGACAGAAACCGGAGTCCTATAGGCACTTCATAAAGTAAAGCCAGCAGAACTGGAGATAGCCAGATGTAACCCTTTACATGCTTTTTAAAAAGGCAAAGAGATTTTTTTCCTGAAACTACATGAAAGTGAAGTAAAGGAGAAAGACAAAGTTAGGGAGGTGTAGGAACCACACAGATACTTCAGACAGAATATTCTTTTAACTCCAGAATAATTTCCCATGAAAATTAAAGTTTACAGCACTACCTATCTCCCCAGGCACGATGGTGTGGAAGCCCATAAGATACAGGGATCTGAGTCAGGAGTAGCACATGTGGAAAAGTAAATTCTGTAATATCTACCAGGGCATTTCTAAAGAGGTGATCTAGTCCTGCGAAGAGTCTTGTGCTTAGAGCCAGCTTTACTAATTCAATTCCTAAGTACTAATGCACATTAAGCATACCCACACAATCAACCATTGCTGAAACAAAGTCCTTGTATTCTCATGGAAGTCTGAGGGCAATATATTAGTGTATACTTCACTATAATTAACACTCAGGTCATTTTGTTGAAAGAACCATCTGGCCCACAGTGATATCCTGAAGTACAAGTGTTCTACTGCTTGAATATCAATAATTAGAATATGGCCAGCTGCTCAAACACTAATCTGCCCCGTGCAGTAGCTAAAAACTAAAACTAAATAATGCTTTAGCATTAAGCAAGTACTGCAGAATTCTTTACAGTTACAGCTGGAAACTCCAACTGCCACTGAAGGATTTCTTGAACTTCAATGAGAAAGGACCATTTGATATGTGTTATCAATGGGAAAGCTTTCATTTCAAAACCTGCCATATGAAATACCTTACTACAAACAGAGTCAGCACACACAGTCACTTCATTTATGTCCCTGAACTAAGTGAAAGTTAATTTTGTTTTCCTAAGATCTGGGTTTAAAAGCATTTGTGTTAGCTCTCTATTTGCTTTGCCATGCTTTACGTTTTATTCTTCTCTGTAATTTAATTCATTATTCTTGTTTGGTTGATTTATCAGACAATAGAGGATTCTCTGCCTCTCCCTGCCTTAAGTATTCTTTTTTCTTCCTCTTTAGCATTTACAGAAACACAAAGAAAGAAGCCTGAAGCCAAGTCTTAATGCATTTTAAATATTTGTCTTTTTAAGCAAAACCAAGAGGCAGATATATTGATTTTAAATATCTGAAAGTACTTAAAATGTTTAATTTAAACAGGGGGAAGTAAATGCACATAGACTTAATTCAAAGAAAAGGAAACTAAAGCTTTACCTGAGCAAGGTGAGTTGTATTATACTCAAATAACAGGCACTGAGAAAATTGTAGTGAAAGAAGAGCAGTGGCTTAGAAACTATTGCTGTGATAAGTGCTTTGGAAAGAAATTACATTCTGATATTTAAGTGCATTATAATTATTGCAGCAATTGATGAGAATTGATGCAGAGTTCATAAAAGGTGGGATTTTTTCCCTTCTATCTGTGGGCAAAATTTTATTTTCATACACAGATTTGCAGTCCAACACTCAGCTCTCTAGTTGCCCAACCACAGAAAAACAGAGAAAACTTAAGCATCTTTTTATTTTCACACTTTCAATCTTGATTACTGCACAATATACTGAGGTTCTTAATTATCCTTAAGTATCAAAACCCTTTAAACAGGGGCTACAGAGTGCATCCATTTTTGGTAATGGATGGTACTCTGACCTCAGCACCAAGGAGTTAAATGTGATTTGTTTAATTTGATTCCACTATTTGATTAATTTCTAATTTCACACATCAAGGTGGCCAAAATATCTGGCCATGGAACACATTCTACTTTTCATTTACAAAAGGGGGATTCATGCTGTTTAAGGAATGTACTGTTTCTCTAATCCCAGGACCAAGTGAAAAGACTTTTTTTTTTTCCTTCAGAAAGAAGCTAGTATTCATATGCAACATGCTTTTGGATGTCTAGCAACATCATGTGCATTTGCTAAGCAGAAGGTACTGCTTTAGGTGTGGAGATATTTTTGCTAGCATAAATTCTGAAGTGATTATTGCCATCACACCAAAGTATGCAAACTGAGAAAGAGCTTTATTTCAATGTAAAGCCCAGATTCTACATTCCATTCATGCCTTATGCTTACTAACATTAATGGGACTTAAGAAATGACACTTCAGCAAGAGGCCCAGATAAGTCTTTCCTGCTGACCAAATTGTGGCACATTATGATGCATATATACAGAAATCCATCCCCATACTCAGACTTTTATTCAAAGACCCTGTGCAGATTCTGAGTACTGATATGCAGTCACTCCTTTGCTGTATAACAAAGCCAGTTTGGTGACAGTTTGCAACACCCCCTCTGGTGCAGTTTTTGCACAGGACAGAAGTCTGATGAATTCTATTCGGAAGGATGATATAAAGCTTGAGAGCTTTGGCCCTTTGGCCCTTTGGCACCACTGTTCTCTTTTCACTGCCTTCCTAGAGGCTCATCTGCAAAGTTCACTGAGGAATACATCTTCAGTCATGGAAGAACTACCTTTGAACAGTCAAGAGACATCAGCATAACTTCTGTAAATCCTAAGGCACATTGCAATAAACTTAGATGGCCTCTTCAGGCTGGTAATGATGGAGGATAAATTCCCTGCCATTGAAAAAACAGTGACAGTGTCTGTTACAGGGCCTTACAAATACAACTGAATAACTTGATTTAGCTTCACAGTTAGTTCAACTTTGAGTAGATGCTTGGATCAGCTGACCTGCAGAAGTCCCTTCCTACCCATTTAAATTCTTCTATGATTCTACACTATATCTAGCTCTTTAGACTGAGTAAAACAATTCAAATTCAAAAGCAAAATCGCTTCTCAGCTAAAATGGGACCAATGAAAATAAAGAAATTACCTAAACCAACCCTAGGAGCATGTTTGTGTTTCTTTAAATGATATAAGCAATCCACACAGTTCTTTCCTTTGGTTCTGTAATCTTTGGTATGCTGTGAGGCTACAGTGTTGGGACACAGTAAAAAACTCTTCCAGAGAATCATTTTAGTTTAGGAGTAAATTTTAAAAAAAATCTCTGGTCTGCATAGAATGGTACGACCACTGAATTATGAATACAATGAAAAATTCTGAGCAGTTATTAATATAAAAAAGTAATAACTCTGTTCTTACTAAAGACTGCTGCTACAGCAGCTATTAAAGTTTTCATTACAGCTAAAAGAAACTATGTCAACATAACAAGGGCCACTGTAGAGCTGAACAACGTTCTGTAAATTTCAGCAAAGACAAAGGCAGGATCCTGCACCTGAGGAGGAACAAGTACAACAACCCCCTGCGCCAGGACAGGCTGGGGCTGAGCTGTAAAGCAGCTCTGTGGAGAAGGACCTGGGGGTGCTGGTGACAGTAAGCTGTCCATGAGCCAGCAGTGTGTCCTGGGGACCAAGAAGGCCAATGGGATCCTGGGGACATTAGGAAGAGCATTGCCAGCAGGGAGGTGATCCTGCCCCTCTGCTCAGCCCTGGTGAGGCACATCTGGAGTGCTGTGTCCAGTTCTGGGCTCCTCAGCACAGGAGGGATGCAGAGCTCCTGGAGCTGGTCCAGTGGAGGACAAGAAGGATGACTGAGGGACAGGAGGCTCTCTCTTACTAGGAATGGCTGAGGTAGCTGGGCCTGGTCAGCCTCGAGAAGAGAGACTGAGAGCATTACCAATGCTTACAAATGTCTTAAGGATGGGTAACAAGAAGATGGAGCCACAGTCTTCAGCTGTGCCCAGTGACAGGACAAGGGACAACGTGCAGAAACTGAAACAGAGAAACATTCATCTAAATGAGGAAAATATCTTTTACTTTGAGGGTGACAGAACACTGTAACAGGATGCCCAGAGTTGTAGAGTCTCTTTCTCTGGAGATATTTGAAACCTGCCTGGCCATGATTCTGTGCAATCTAATCCAAGTGAAGCTGCTTTAGCACAGAGGTTGGACTAGATCATCTCCAGAGGTCCCTTCCCAACCCAGCTATTCTGTGATTCTGTGATAACATATTGGTTTAAATCTTAATCTAAAATAAAGCCCATCCAAAATGTAAATATGTTTTTATTTCATCGTCTCTGCAACCATCGCTTGTTCATTTCATGAAGTCTAACACAGAAAGTCCAAAAATACTTGAAAACCATACTAGACAAAGCAAAGACTACTACAACCAACCGAAATTTGATCAATTTACAAATCTCCAACATGGTTAAGCTTGAGACATTTACTTCTTGATACATTTTTTTATCATGGTAACTCTTACACTTATCAACCTACTTATCTCACATGCTTTCATGCTGGCCTTTTAATTTTTCTGTTTTAAAGTTATACCTTCTAATTTAGGACTACAGAATAGCTGTGTTTCTCCACCAAAAAAGTGTTGATTTTTAATAGCAAACTACACAAAAATGAGAACATTAGTGCAATCAACAGGGACTTCGGTGTTCACCCACCACTTAAGTGACAAACAGGTCAATTTTTTGTCAAGAACTATTTGAACTCTCATTGCCTACCTGCAATAAAAATGGATGCTATGCCACTGAGCAGGCTCAGGTAAGGGCTCTCTCAGTATTTCCTATTACAGCTGCTGCACTCCACAACTCCTACAACTCCCTGAACACCATCTGGTGCAGTTCATAAAGGTGAAAGATGTGTGGGTACAGTTCCCAGTACAGCTGTCTCAGTAACTGCTGTTTTTCAGGAAGACAATGTGATTTTCCTGCTGTGTTCTTTGCACAGTCACACAGACCTGCTCTGCAGTAAATTGTCACTAGAAAATTTACAGTACCTCATCCATGCACTATATAATCTCCAAACTCTTGCAGCAAGAGCTTATAGAACCTGTTGGCTTCTCAGGAGGAGGTAATTGGCTATTTTTTAGCTCCACACAAGGCAATGGTTCCTGCTGAATTACTCCATGTGCTGTCACTCAGAATACTGATATTTTCTTTTTAAAAAAGAAAAAAAAGAAGGTAAGTGTGATGAACTGCCATATTCTGCCTCTCTTCACACACCTTTGCTATCACTGCTTGTTTTGCAAGAAAAAGGAAGGCACCTTCCACTGCATGGCTGGGGCATGTACCTAAACCCTCCAGTGCACCTCACAGAACATGTCCCCAGCCCAGAGCCAAAATGGGTTTCTGGATGTCCCCTTGTGTACCTGGGTGCACACAGCTCCACACAAGATGACTCAGCTGTACAGTCAGCAAGTAAAGGTGACAGCATGTAAATTCATGTCACTTTTGACAGATCTGTGACATAGCTGTCCTTGACATTCTCCAATTACAGAAATTATACCACTTTGAAATCATCTTATTTCCAAACTATGAGTCACTATAAGGATGCTGACTACTTTATTTCTTTTTATAGACATTTATAGCCTTTAATAAAAATATTACCTCAAGGTATGTTGCAGATGGTGAGTTGCAGCTCCAGATTTAGATGGAAACACTGAGATTTCTATGGTGCAATGCCTCTAAGTTCAATAGTTATAACACCATTATAAATAGTGGACACCTAGTACAAGATATCTGTGTTGGAACAAGAACATTGCTGTTCTGCTCAGGATTTTCCCTCCATTAAGTATAACTAACTTTGGCAAACTATTCACAAGGTGAATGTCAGTAGGGGTGCTGGCATTTTGGTCACAGGACATGATCTTTCTTCTGGCAGCAGGCTGGCAGGAAAACAGCTGCAGCAGGATTGATGGTTCCACTGGGCTGAATCTTGCCTGCAGACTGTGAGTTGCACAACCCTGTCTGACGCCTGTGGGAGACATCATTGTCTCCTCATCTTTGAATCCTGTCCCTCATTTTTTTCAACACTGACTGCCAAGAACAGAACCTCAGCTCACAGAGAGACATTAGGCATCTCTAAGCTTTCTACAAATGAGCTGTCTAGGTTCCCCTCTGTTCTCAGTAAAGAAGAGAGGCATCTCCAGAGAACAGTTCTACTGCTCTGGGGGATGAATTGCTTCAGAAGTCACCTGCTTTTCTTTTCTTTTCTAACAATATAAGGAGCTTGGACCATGAGTTGACATCTCACTTGCAAGGCTGAAGTTTAGGGTGATCATTCCTCAGAATATATAAATCTCACTTCGGATAACAAAAACCACATTTTCTGGTCAACTAAATATTCCCAACTGAAATTGCCTCAACTTTCATTTAAACTTTAAATTGTTCCAGCTTTCCATGAAGCAACCCAAAAATGAAATATAATGGGGAAAGCAAGGAAAAAAAAACTAGCATAGCCAAGACAGGGACAAATATTCAAAAAGTGCATGTACTCAGTTGAACCAAAGCTTGCAGGTTTTAGGGAGGAATAAGGATGGATTTGAAAGTAATTGGCATAGCAGAGCCTGGAAGGTAGCCATTCAAAAGGACAGGCAAAGGATAAGAAGCAAAGGATACCACTCACAATCCACAGTATCCAGTGTGACATATTCCTATGTTATATAGCATAATTGAACATTTATATAGCTTGTCCTCATTCAAGGTGTTGCCACATGCATCTAAACCCAAAAGCACTTAAATATTTCTGAAATTCTTTGAAAAATTCAAGAAGAAAACATGACTTTCCACTTTGTAGCCCTTTATTTCGAGCACAAAAATTGAATGGATTTAATTTAGTGGTATTGATACACACGTAGATTGCTCCAAGTTAAAAAATGAACAGTGTGAGCATATTTTGAAATAACAGCATATGAATCTGTAATGGCTAAACTGGAGCAACCTATATGCTTTTAGTGGACAAGAACGGAAAATCACTTTAGTAATTTCTGAATATGAATAGACACCTAAAATTTACGTCATTTTCCTTCTGACTGGAGGACTAAACCATACAATTGTTGTTAAGATTTTTCTGAAAACCAGAAGGATGCAGCCTAGAAGAAAACTAACTTCAAGATGCTTTCTGGTTGTAAGCAACCATCCATTCTGTTCTAAATCAAGGTGACTGATAAAGTTTGGCACAAAGCTAAGCATTCGTATGTTCCTCAAAACTTTTGTGGGTAACGCCAAATTCTGCTATTTAAAGCTTTACAGGGGTAATTCCTACCAAAATAAAAATTGTCTCAGCTCTGTGAAGATTCATACAGTATCCCAACATGACTGACTATAATGTTTGGATAGCTGATTCATGTCATTTCCTTCTGTAAGACACGTACACAGACATACAACAGAGAGGAGAGGCAATGTTTCCCTCTAATGGGAAGATGAAGGTCTGAAAGGATGGGTGTAAGATACCACTATTAATTACTCATAATATCATGTTAATGTTCTACAACTCTCAGATGGCTGATTAGAGTCCTTCTCAGAGGAAGTAGTAAAGCTAAATTTGACAAACCTGTCTTCTTCCAGTAGACTTTGACCTGAAGTTGATTGTCCTGATAGAAGGGAGTTCCAATTTTAAGAAAACGAGTGGTTTTCCTTCTTTGAAAGGTTGGATAGTGATCTACCAGTCCTTTCTGTGGTTTCCCAGCAGATGTCCGTTCTTCTGCAACACACAGAACAATAAGGAAACTATTTACTTAACTACAGTGCTGTATAATGACTATGCTAAATTTGCTGAAATTCAGAAAATAATAGTATCTTTATTCCAAATGATCTTATTTCTGTTTCTTACTTAATGAAATAAAGAATTAACTCTCCACAGTGGTTGAAAAATCACTTCTTTGAAATTCAGTTGAATTGAGAAAGTGACCAAAGAAGATGAATATGTTTTTACAGGAAAATGCTCTGTAAATTTTCTGAAGAGAAACAAGGGAATGGACTGTATTTATATCCCCAAGAACAAAAAATGTTAGCACAATGATTTTTTAAATAGGCACAGTATCTACCAGTAGTTCTCTGTAATACTTCACAGTCTTTATATTCATGCAGTGTTTGAATATGCACAAAATCCAAGGACAGCATTGAATGTAACCCACAGAGTGCCACATGTGGTTACTACATCAAAGTAAATATAGACCTCTGGTATGCTATATAAGAACACTGTGGTCAGATTAAAGATCTGTCTTGCCCACTTTCCTGTTCCCAACTGTGAATGGTGAATGCTTAGGAAAACATTGCAAGAGCAGAATCTTCTTTCACCAATTCCCTTGGTATTGTGTGCCTTGCTTCCAACAAGAAATTTCAATTGGATGTCCTTCATCAAGCATTTTGTTTGGTAAAATTTTTTCTACATTTAGCAGGGTTGACAGTACTTACAGATATTTTCAGTTGAAGGGAAAGAAATGTTCATTCAAACTGCAATTTTCATTGCACATTTGTAAATGTATCTGATCCAATTAGGAGGATCAGTTTATAAACAAAAAAAAAGCTGTTAATAATTCAATATTACACCTAAATTAAAACTAAAGAATCCAATAATAAGGAAGTGGAAAATTATTAACTACACACTTGAGAGAAAGAGGGAAAGACTCAGGTTTCAGTAATTGTCACGAGTAACATACAAACTTGAACATTTTGCCCTTTATGCAGCTTCTATTGAAATTCGCGTTATGGCCTTTGCTGAATCTGATACGACTTTTTGTTTTGTTTGTTTGCTTATATTAAACTATCAAACTTACCAAAATTCTTTCTTAAGGTAACCATAATGTTACTACTGGAAATGGAAATGAAAAAAAGTTATAGAGAGAAATGCAAACTAAAATCTATTAGTTATTCCTCAATTTCAATTATTTTAATTTTATTAAATCTCTGCTCTGCTATTCTCTGTCTGCTCCACTTCTACAAAAACCAGGACACCAATTTAGAATATTTCCATATAAAGATCAAGCAAGAATCTTGCTACATTTCCCAGAAGTGAAGCACACAAATATAGTGAGGCAATGCATTTCTGAGTGTGAGGAAATGTAATGCCAGAGGGCTGAGGTCAAAGCTCACAGAGGTGTGTAGGGCTAAATTACTTCAGAGGGGTGTGGGCTATCTCTATTCTGACAATAGGACCCGACACCTAAAAACCAGAGCTTAATTCCACACAGAGCAGAGTATCTGACAGTGAGACTTCAACAAAATTGGCATGTTCCTTCTGGAATTACTTCCCAAAGGCCATGGAAGTGGAATAAAGACAAGCCATGAGTGTGTCATGTCCTAGATAATATTTCAGGGATTTTTTTTGTTTCTTTTTCGTATTTCTGCATCTGCTTTTTAGTATTCTCAAAAGTACGTCAAGCAGGACTGGATCTGTACCTAACTAACCTGAGATATAGAAGATGAATTTGCATCTCCTCCCAGAGTAGTTCTGACTTGCTTTTCTATGTAAAATATAATCTAGCCATTAAAAAAACAAAGTCCAAAAAGGCCTAAATACACCTCTCAGAAGAATGCTCTATCACATAAAGTGAGTGTTATCAGTGGTTTAGGTTCAAAGAATCTTGAATCGCTTACCTCGTGGCTTTAAGAGAAGGGTTGTTCAGATTTTTCTATAAACTCATTACTGAAATACTCTAAAACAAGTATGTGTTTTAGTTGGCACAGGCACTAATTTCCAGTTAAAAAGAAAATACTGCTCATTATATAAATGGATGTTCATAATTTGAACAGTCAAAATTCTTGAAGAATAGGAGATTAAAAAGATGTTTTTCTCAATATAGTTTTACTCTAGTTTAAAATACAATATAACATTTAATGAACATTTTAGTACAGAAAGGTCACCCCAGCAAAGCAAAATAAAGCACAAGGCATTAGAAAGTCTGTACTAATTAGACATAAGTAGATAGCAGACTTTCACAAAACTACTGATGGTCTCTTTTCTGAAGCAAAACCAAGGAGAGGGGCCAAGTCACATGTGAGTGTACAGCATAAATGAACTCCATTTGATAGAGGATTTATAAGTACTAACTTAGATGTGACCTGCATCAGATTCTGAAAAACCCAATGTTTTGAAGAGGGAAAACTGAAACAAAGATCTTCTCCCAGCATAAACCCAGGGGTGATATAGACCAAGAGAGTCAGAACATTAGAGAGGCCATAGAGAACTAATACAGTCCCTTCCAGGGAAAGGATTTCTCACAGTAAGTATGGAATGGTACAAAAGAAGACATGCTCATATCTGAGTTTCAATTCCGTTTCAATTCAGAAGGCTTTTGTTATATGGAAAGTCTTTATTTACTACCATATTTAAAGATTATGATCATCTGACCTAATGTCAGGAGTACCAATCAAGCATGACAAAAGTCAGTTGATTAATTATCCCTGATGCCAAGATGGAAACATTTATAAAATTATACTAATAATAAAATGAGACCAAGAACAAAAAAGCTTGCCCATTTTCTCTTTGGCTAGTTATATATAATGGCATCTAGAATTTTATTCCAATTTGCAGGACAAAGACCAACCTCAGACGGATAAAACCCCAGCATCAGAACTCTTTGCTTTAACGTTAACTCAGCTGTGAGTTGAGTTCTTCCTTAAAGCTGGGATGTCATGTGGTGACATGGCAGTCAAGATGACTGGATTGAAAACTAAATACCTTAAAGTTTAGCACCAAGAGCCAGAACTCCACACAAACTTTGTCAGAAAGGATAAGGAAATTGGGTCGGGGGAGGGTGCAGAAAAAAGTTTTTGCTTGTTTATCTAGTGAACTTTGCAGGGGGGGGGGAAAGAGAATTAAAATGTAGCACACTCCACAAAAAAAGTTCTTAGGAAAAGAATCAGCAAAATTTGAAATCTCTCTTAAGCACCAACGATATGCTTCTAATGGCACTCAATGGCTCAGTGTATGAAATTAAACACCCAGCTCCCACAGTTCTTTTTTTACTTAACTACATCTCCTGTGTACATACAGAAAAGAAAGGAGAACTAAATGTGCTAACTGTAAGAAGATTTTGATATCATGCACAGTCCTACAATCTAGGCTACTTTTCTAGGGAATGAAAAAAAGCACAGGTAAATCTAGGGGGGCCAGTAAGGAAAAGGGAGAACTCTTATATTCACTTACGTTGGGCTTAAATTGAGGATTTAACTCCAACTTGCCTATATAGACTGTGGAGATTCAAGCTGATATTATGGTATGGATTTGAAGCAAAGATCAGTGTATGGAAGAGATGAAAACCTGACATTCTGCTGTCTCTCAAGATAACCCAAAACAGTAGTAAAGATTATTTCAATATGGGAAAAGAAGGATACTTCAGCTTATTTTTCCTACTTGGTACATTAATATGTGAAGCAACCACAGACAAGAAGGTCTGTTATAGCTAACAATCACATTACAATATTTTATGTATACCCAAACAGAATATGGCAATAATAGCAGTTGATTAGTGAGGTTGAAAGGAATTACAGTTCTTTTATGAAAATGGCTACAAGTTTAAACTGTGAGTGTAATTTAAAGAAGGAATGTAAATGAATAGAAAATGAAATGGAGTCAGGGCAGAATAATTAAAATCATATTCTTTAACATTCTATTTTCAGAACTCTGCTGTATTAGTTAATCAGAGACCCATCAGCAATTTAGGCAGTAACTCAGTATTGTGCTGTAATTGTATAAATAGCATTTAAACAAGGCTAAGAATCATGGTTTTCTGTCAGATTCAGATACAGCTTGCAATTATATTACTTAGCATGTGAGGTTCTAAACACCTTAACAATCTATAACCTAACATCTAAACATCTTGAGATTTTAATTTGAATGTGGGTCCTATATGTGCAATATTTTGAGAATGCATGGTTGTCAGACATGGAATCTGAATTAATGAGCGACTAAAAACAGCTAGGATTTTGAAAAACATTCCAAGTTAATACTTTTGTGTTAAGACACACAAAAATGGTTTTATTCCATCCATTTAGAAACACAGTCAGTATTTATACCTGCATTGAATCTAAAAAATATTAACACTAGATTTATGCAAAGGCTTCTATTTTCTTTGCAGCTGTTTATTTTAGGTGAGTAGAGTCTAAGTCAAAGAATTAGGCAAAAACTGTCAGCAATTTTTAAATAAGAAATTTAACATGACAAGGTTGCTCAACTTGACCAGGAGATGATCACTCTGCTATGGAACAGCCCGCTTTAAGAAAATGATTTTTTCAAATTTAAGAAATCATTATATAAAGCATTCAAATTCCACATAAAGGAGAAAGAAAGCATTCAGGTGTTTGAGTATGATTACTCACTATTATTCCTGATGTCCTGAGTCGTGCTAAAATGGAGAGAAACCTTAGCACTTTTTAGGCGTATCTGACCCCAACGTGTTACTGCCTGCAGCTCCACATTGTAGTTGCTGTTGGGTTGGAGCCCCTCCAGGACCACATAATTTTGGGCCTGTAATAGAATAAATACACAAAGCAGTTATAATATTGCTGAAACACGGGCCTTTATTAAAAGCAGGCTTCTTATCTTAGGCGTACTACTTTTTTGAAGTTAGAAAACTCATATATAGATTTCAGAGCAAAATTTCCTTTCTGTACAAGATTTCTTTAATTGGACTCTGTTTTTCTGCGTCATTTTAAAAATACAAACCTACTTGATGTTTGCATAATTTTGGCAGTTTCTTGGCAATTTCAAACCTATTGTTTAGGCAAAACCTAAGGGGTTTTCTTCTATATAACATGGTTTCTCTTATGCCAAAATCATTTTAGCAAAAGGAGTTTAAGCATTTTATTCCCCAATTTCTGTGTTAGTAAAGCAACTGAATTTTTTTTTCTAGAGACAGCCAGTCTAAAGACAGCTAAAGTCAAACATTTAATACATTTTTCAATACATTATATTTGTTTCAACTCTTGAAAAAAATATCTGAAAAACAAGCACCAACCAAAAATACCCTCTCATTGGAAAGAGCACTTTTTCGGTGTAGAATGGAAAATAGAATAGAAAAAATACAGTTTCCAATGTCACAGAAGTGTATAAAATGGGGAAAAAACGTATTAGGTTTATCATTGTCCAGTCAAAAGCCCATGCATTAAGGCAAGGAACATGATATTGCAAAGAAGAGTCCATCCTTCTCAGTCTTATATTTTATTTTGCTAGATTTAATTATAAAAATATCCTTTTAGTACATATGACAGGTGGAAGATATTACTCAATTACTGCAATGTTCTAATGGACCTGTTTCAATATTATTTGAGTGTAAGAAGTACCCTAATGGAAAGGTATTAAAGACCCAGCTCAGTTTTCAAATTCTCTGGGGTTTCTGATGTATGGACCAGCTTGGAGAAAGAAAGCTCCCTGTTATGTTTAGGCTGAAGCCTCTTTCCTTTACCCAATGTCAGGCTTCTTGAGGAACACAAATTTTTCTATGTAGCACAGTCCAACCCTACTCCTATCTTGCCACAACTATTTTTTAAAGGACAATAAAGAACTTCCTTTGTGTGAAAATTGACTTGCATGATTTCATCACACAGCCTTCACTGCCTGTATTTCTGTCAGGGTTTGGTGACTGAGGGACAGAGGGGGAATTGTGACTCTCTGACTGTCATTCATCACAGTGCCATGGGCAGCCAGAGCCAAAACACAATGTTAACATAGACATGGGACCAAATTCTCACTACCAAAAGCACTGAGAATCAATTTATGTCTAACTGATTTCTGTGCTTTCTATCTAATTATTTCTATTAATTGCTTTAAAATAATATGCAAAATGCTTAAGGATATCATAACAAAAAGCTTTCCAGTAAAGCAAATATTTAATACATTACTCAAGAAACTCATAGGAACTTCCTGCTAAAGAAGTATTGCCAGATCTTTGGTAAAGCAGTTTATTTAAAGAGTTTTGGGTATGTTTTCCCCTCAGACCCACACTGGCAATTTAATGATTACTCTATGACTGTCTCACAAGTTTTACTTGCGTAGTGAAAGGACAATGTGACAGATGATGTCAAGCTTTTTAAATAAAATAAACACTTTAAGAAACATTAATTGAATAAGCCTAAATTTAGAGGATTAAAAGCATTTAACTTTTTATTCATCTTTCCTGAAAAATCGTATTTACTTGTATTCTAAGGCAGAAGTTTACTTCTCTCCCTGAGTTCAGTGTAAGAAAAGGACTGAGAGGTCAAAATTGTCTACGGGCTTCATGATTTTAAAAATTAGGACCACTGCTTTACCAGTGGCTGAGATCATTGGAACTTATTACACATTTACATTTACACTCTATTTTGTGTCAAAAATAAACCATATTTCATATTACTGATTTCTCTCTTACCCCATCAGTAATCTTCCTTCTCTTTTTTTTTGCTGGAATTACATATTTGCTGTATGTCCAGCTCCAGAAGACTTTATAGTGGTGCACTGGGATATCAGGCTCTTCTGGAAGATCCCAAGTAATCATTGCATTTACACTCCCATCATTGTTTGCACTGATATTGGCAATCCTGATATTAGATGGAGCTGGTGGAGCAGATGGATCTAGAATTTAGAAAAAAATGAAAATATTCTAAGGGAAACATTATCTTCTGTAAGGTAAAGATAATCTTCACCTTTTGTATTTACGAGGCATTCACGAGCTGGATTAAATACTCTAAATACATTGAGGAAAATTCAGGCAAAGATATCCTGTAACTGATACTGCTTCTTGTAAATTCTAGAAATTCAAACTCTACTGAAATAAAAATCAGGGGTTAGCATCTAGTTTGTCATTATTCTGTGTTGTTGATAGCTCACAACACTATGAAGCTTTATCAAAATGTACCAGACTACCAGTTTTCCTTCTGTCACTCACTACCTTAAATACACAGTGAGTGTAAAACAGCCTGGTTCTACAAGTGGCCTTGCAGAGTAACCACAGAACTGCATGGCTGAAACACTGAATATTTTTTCATTGCCAGATAATTCTCAGATGATGAAATTATGTTTTGACACACTGAAGCTTTCCTCAAAATTCTAATATTGATATCTACCACCATGGGACATAAACATTTCCTTACAATAAATGTAATTAAAGCATAATGATATATTACGCTGTGGTAGAACTCTATAGGGGTTTTTTTAGAATGTCAAAAAGCAATTAGCTACCCCTTTGATTTATTTCACTATTCTGGTTCAATTCCTAGTCAATATAAACTGAAATAGTATACCTTCAGTTGTCTTTGTGCTGACTCTAGACTCAAGGACATAGGACAGACAGTTTGAATAAGATTCAATATTGAATCTTTTCCAATATTGATTTTAAGGTCCTCCTTGTGGACTCCCTATATAATATCCTGATCCCAAGTAATGTGAATCAAAGAAGATTTTGCAACAAAGCTTCTGAAAATCCAGTATGCTGTTTATCACCTCCTACTTTTTAATCCCACTTTTTAATTTCTACCCTTTTTAAATCTCTAGCAGCCCAAAATTGTTGACAAAATATAAGGAAACTGCAAAAACAAAATGTATACAGAAGTAAGTAGTAAGATTAAAAAAAAAAAATTAAAACTATATCAGAAGATTAAAGGAAATTCATAATAATTAAGACATGTTACAAACTTACAGCCATATGAGCCCTAACTTACTTGCCAGAAATAAAACTGGAGGTGTGAGGAGGGGACATAAGACATTCATTTACTGTATGGTTCACCTGCATTATTTTATAATGGTAAATGAACTGTTTAATAAACATTCCATGCATACCTAATTAATCAGATAATCCCTACGACACATGGTCTCACTGAAAAATTCCATCATTTAGTTTATTAAAAAAGACACATTCAGAATTAATAAGACAGCATTTCCTTTTTAAAGATCAGCAGATGTGAAAAAAAAGACTTATTACTGAACAAGACTTTTGCTGAAATAACAATGGATACTCCTGTTTCCTCACACATTCCATTTTAGTTACATAGTAATGGATGCTCCTGTTTCCTCACACATATAATTCAACCTAACTTTTGGCCATAAAAGTTACAAAGCATACTTAAGAATTCTGGAAATTCAACGTGATTTCCTAATAGTAAGAATGCCTCACTTCTCACTTGTGTTTTTTAATCCACTAGGAAGTCAGCTGTTTTTATTTTTTCTGGCTTTGGGGAAGCACTGCTGTTACACTTTTTGCCTTACCTGTGAAGTTGCCAACCACTCCATCCTAAAGTATGCTAAACTATTTATTCCAGAATTAAAGAAAAATTTAGCTAAGTGGTTTTTACTATTTTCTCATACCATTTTTCATTTACTTCTATTATTTAAAAGGTAGGTATAAAATGTAATTTATGTAAACTAAATATAAACAGAATTCACACATCTAAGACATTTATTAAGCATTCATCTCCACTGATTTAAAATGTTAGGGCCTTTTTTACGTTATATGACATTATATTAGGGATATAAAACATTTATAACCTGAAATGCAACATGATCATATTACTGTAGGTGAATTATTCAGGTTCTCTCCCAGAAGTGGTATGCATCATGTATTATGTATACAAAACATATGGGATAAAATTAGAGTGTTTCAGAGACTATATCTTCCCAAATGGTCAGATATAAGCAAAAGTAATTCAACCTATAAAACATGTTTTTCTTTTCTGTGTCTACAAGAGATAGAGAGTCATTTTAAAAAAGATATAAAATTCAAATGAAACAGCTCATTTGGAAAAAGTGTATTACATGACTAAAACATTTTTGAAGTTCTGTTCACCAATTTTTTCTATATCTGAAAGGAAATCACCAAATTTAGATTCTTTCTTTTCAAATGTTTGGATTTTCATTCCAGCAAAAGAAAGCAGTAAGAAAGAACTATGTGTGTACTGAAACTAACAGATAATTTCTTCTAAATTCTACAGCACTAGCATATCACCCTGTACTTTTTATAATTGCACAGTTTATTGAAAACATTACTTTATCAGTAGCATTTCTTCTGTGCTCACTAGACAGTCTAGGCAGCAGACAAAATGCTGATCCACATTTGAAAGAAAATCTATTAGTGTTTCTACTTTGCTGTGTGAGAATACAAACATTGCATTAAATATCATTGGGTAATTACAGTTAAGGATAGAAAGAATGTCCTCTTAGAGGGAATATACATGCAAAATAATACAGCAAGAGCAGACAGTTTCCCGAGTGCCGTTTCTTCAAAGACTCTTTTCCAAGCCTCTCAAATGTCATCCACAAAAATGCCTTTGAACAAGAATAGTGGTGGTGGTAGAATACAGAAAGGAGATCTGCAGCTAACAGACATGAAAAGGTGAGATACTGAAAGTAACATTTTCTGTAAGAGCTCTATTAAAACCAGTTGATTAAGAAAATAATAAGCTATAAAGATATAAAATATCAAAGATGAACAAAACTTGTTACAGTTTTGCATTTAATCAACTTTAAAAAATCCTGTCTGTTTGTATGGATGCATCAGTAAGTATTTCATGGATTTGGGGTGTATTACCTGAAATATTAAGACACCCAGTGAGCATTTTATATCAGATTAGGATCAATTCTACATTAAGTATTTCAATACCACTATATAATCTATTCATTTGTTTTGATTTTTTTTTGTGACACCGATCACTATTACAAGTGACAGAATGATCATTTTGTAAGTTAAGAACCCAAGAATATTAATTGTTTCTTTATTTGAAAGGATTTAGTTTCACCAGCAAAGCAGACAAGTGAGAAGGAATAGCAGGACAAGATAAAGTGATCTCTTTTAACAGGAAGAAAAACCAAACAACCTGAACTGCACCTTTAAAGAAAGCACTCAAAAAATCCCTACACCCCCTAGGCCTCCCAAAAAAACAAGAACCCAGAAAAACAAAAACCACCTGTGACATGTTTACAAGCATGCTCTTCTACAATGCATGCTGGCCAGTTACCACATAACACATTAGTTGTTTTTTCTGCATTATTGAATGGAAAAGTCATCTTCTACAAGGTGGTCTGTTATGCTTATGCCCATGTAGATATTAAAAGCACTATACAACTCATGCTAAAATACTTCAAGGTCTAATAACTGGTACTGAATCATAAAGCTGGCTACATAAGGTATTTGTCAACCTAACTATAAAAGCTAAAGTGACATTCTGCTGACTATAAAGCTAATAGCCATTCTACTGTTAGTCTTCATATACCTGTGATCCCTTTGACTGACTGCCCACATGTATAATTCAGAATCACAGATGTAAAATTACTGGAATGGAAACTGCTGCCAGTTTTTCAAATGCAAAGTACTGAAACTTTATATACATGAATTTATCTGAGTGTTAAATCAAATACTTTGGTTTGCAGAAGGAGCAATGCTAGTTGCAGCTTTTCCTTTGCAGTTTACACGACAATGCAAATAAAATACAAGTCATTCCATATCCTAGAATTTGGCACAGACAGCTGTCCTCAACTCCAAAAAAATTCTGGTTTCAGCAGCCTGACAAGTAAATCGCTTCTCACTGCTAGAAATGATAGCTTCATTAGGTCAAGGCTGAAGCTGCTGTTCCAGCACATGGGGTAAGTACTCCATTTGTCTGGATTGTGTTTGGCTTGAGCATACCCAAAGGACTTAAATTCCTGTCTTGCTGGCTACTCAGCCATCACAAGCAAAATTCTGTCTCCAGTCCCCAAAAGGGAGGGTTTCTTGCTACAAATAAAGGAAAAATAAGAAAACCCTCACATCATCACCATTTCAAAATGAACACCTTCCCACACTCAAATTGTGAACATAGAAATAGTTTATATTTTCCAACATTCTTTAAATCAATAGTATTTGGAAAAACTTTTGCAAAACCTTAAAAAACAGTATAGGAGTATAGGCTAGATGCACTGCTGCAGTGCATCCACTTTGTCTTTCTATGTGGCAACTGTAGTGAAAACAGGAAATGATTTGGAATAGGTGTCAGAGAGGCGATTAATGGCATTGGAATCAGAATTCTCATTCTGAGCTGTAAAAGTGAGAGCAAGTGTGACAATAATTTAAACTGGTTTTTACGGAGCATTTTTCCTGACTTAAAATAGATCTCCCATTGCTATCTTTCAAACATGAGACCTTCCAACTCTAAAAGTCTGCTGAAGCTGCTCTACGGACAAGTTTCCAACCATTAAACAGTTCCACAGCGTAAGCAGGAGGACTGGCTCTGCCTGATGGAAATGGCACACATAAACCAGCTGTGTAACAGCATAAAAAAATCATTGGTCTCAAAGGAGCAACAGAAAGAATTTTATTGCCATGAGTGGGTGTCTGTTCTGGTTTTTCTAACACTCAGTTATGTATGCATGAAATCACATCCAGCATGGTACTTATGTGCTGTGAAAACAATGTTGTCTGCTTCATTTTGCTTGACAATCTATCCAGTGTATGCTGGCAACTGCCTTCATGGTAAAGATAAAAACCTTTAGCAGAGGTGGAAGGGTCAGACGGTTTGGGCTCATGGTGTTGATCTTTTTGTCTCTGGAAATGGCACAGTACCTAACTACAGACCAGTGAGATAATATATGACATAGAGATGCCTAACACTGTTAACTAGAGTTAACTGTAAGTCTCTGTTACTGAGAGGTCATTCTCATCACAAATTATAAAAAGCTAGGAAAAAAATAGCCTAAGAACTCTGAACCAAATGCAACAAATTAAAAATTGGATTACTAGTGCCAAGCAGCTTCTGACCAGTTAGGGTAAACTATCCAGTGCCCGCTTACTGGAAGAAAAACACAAGTAGTTTTCATCCAAGGTGACTAATTTATGGATTGTAGGAACAGTTCTCTCCTGCTTCCAGAAGAAAGGAAACAGCTTGGAGAAAGCCAGTCTAAATATGAATAGAGGGATATTTGTATCTTTATGGATCAAAAATGTTCTGTCATGTATTCAGTTACCTTTATTTATTGCTGTTATTGCAAATTGTTGTCACCCAATTGAAGATACAAGGAAAGCATGCAAAATTTTAAAACCCTGAAAAGAGAAGTGGTAATCACTGCCAAAATAGCAGAAAATTTTGATCAATTTTAGCTGATTGTATCAATGTAAAAGTCCATGTGCACAGTCCCACTTATATGAAAGAATCCACTTTCTAGATGCAGTATTCACTTAATTTTCCAGCCACTCTGCCACAGATAGATATAGTCCAACTCGTGTTTCTTGTAATTTTGGAATCGCATTTTGGCAAAACAAAGCATCACTTTATTCCCTGTGAGGGGTCATGTCAGACAATTACATGCAAACCTTTTGTTTCCTTTATAAAAAATAAATAAACAGCATTAAAAAATGAGCTCTGCCTAAGCTTTGAATATTCCAAAAATTCTCAGCCATGTCACCTTATTTACTATTTACAAATTAATGCAAACAAACAATGTTCATCCTAGATGAACACATGAGGCAGTGTAGAACAGCTAATAAACTTTTACCCCAAACATTTATGATATAAAAGCATCCAAAGCTGCAGTAATCAGACCTCAAAATACAACTAGATGAAGAATGGTGAGTTGAAATGCTTGATGAAACACTTTTGTTTTCCTGGTTTCATCTTTTTCATGACTGAGAAATTAAAATTACTTTGGAAAATGAGGAGCTTTATTTAGTGATAAAGAAGTTAATGGAAACTACCTCAGAAGACTTAACATCATTTTGAATAAAACAAAACCTTATTTTGCTGTGTCTACTTAGAGAGCATGTTTTTTGCATTTTCAAAAACACAAAACAGTATAAAACATTATTGTGGTAACCAGACAAAAATTCTCTCTGAGAAATTACAGCACGTTTTTGAATATTCCTCTTAACATCCTAAAATATTTAGTGACAGAGACTTTGTGGTGCCATACTTCTTCCTAGATTCAGATTAAATATCATATTTGTCTTCCTTAAAAGGAAAAAACAAACCCAAATTATTTTCTGTTCATTATTACTTACGAGCAATTGGTACAAGTTCAGTATCTTGCGTGAGAAAGTGTCTTAAGAATTACTGTCATGCTTCCTGATCAAAGGGTTTATTTTTGAAGAAACCTTCTGCTAAGTCTGACCAAGATAATAATCTTCTCTTGGTCTTGGCACAACAGGGTGAAGTGAAACACTGATGTGAATTTCTGTCCACGCTTCATACAAACATAGCACAGACAGGCAGCAAACTTCCAAAGGTGATATGCCAAAA
The DNA here is from genome assembly GCA_037013685.1 of Acridotheres tristis. Taxonomy (NCBI): domain Eukaryota; kingdom Metazoa; phylum Chordata; class Aves; order Passeriformes; family Sturnidae; genus Acridotheres; species Acridotheres tristis. The sequence continues at coordinate 94,411,141 of CM072884.1, forward strand.
TCCACTTTTCTTTTCCAAACTGGAGGTTAAATGTGCCTGTAGGAGCTCAGCAGGGGCCAGTAGATGCTGGCACTCAAAAAACCAGGCACATCTGAGCAGCAGTTTCTTGCCTCTCTACCAGGCAGGGGCTGTCATTTCCCACGGAGCTCCAAAGTAGTAATTAAATGCTAGAGTGACACTATAACTGTTATCCTCTGCCTGCCTACCTGGGGACATGGTGGCTCAAAGGTACCAAAAGAAGCATCCCAGCATCGTTCCCAGCAGTCAGCATCTAGCAGCATCTTCATGTGAGTCACCTAGAGCGTCTACACATTTCATCTGGCAAACCTGACATTTTTATAACAAACCCTGACAGTTCCACAGCCCCTAGAATGGCCAAATGAGCTGCCAGCATAGGCTGATTTGGGCTGTGAATCTGATAGCTAACTGAACTTCCTGCTGCTTGTCTGTCAATTCACAATCCTCTGCCAAGGGCTGGAGTTCAGATTTGAAAACAGTTATTTTTAGCATTACAGAAGCCTTTTGAAGAATGCTGACTACTTGCTTGCTGCCATCATCAAAATTTTCATTTATTAGGTAAGAGCATGCAGAGGTACTACTGACTCCCACTGCCCTTGTCACAAAGTCCTAAAAGTGCTCTCCACCTCCACTGGACAGTGTGAGCAGTTCTCAAGGAGAGCAAGTGCTTGAGGGGTAGCTAGAGAGACCACAGGAGGACTCTGGTATTCATGCAATGATTTCAAAACTACAAGTTCCTGAAACATAAATTACTGCCAGCTGGGAGACTATTCTGAAGGAATACCCCTATGTGCTTATCCTGCTCTTACACTGTTATCCAGAAACCCACCTTTGCTTAAGGTCAGATTCTAGGCTAGAATGGACATTCCTATATTCATTACCAAGGATGGTATTTTGAGCATGGCTAACACACTCAGTAGGGGACCAATTTTTTTGAAAGTAATACAAATCGTGCTGAAAATGTCATGTTCAAGCCAAAACCTTAGTGCTACCATGATATACCTTTCTGCAGTAATAGCGGTTTCAAGCAGAATAGTTGGAAAATACTTACAAACTCAGTAAAACAATTGTCAATAATATCTATTTAGAACAAAGTTGGTGCCAGATTCAGCAACAAACTGCCGTAGAAGAAAAAGTAAAGAGAAAGGTACTGCTGCTGAAGAGTTCTTACAGTAAATTCAACACAGTTTGAAGGAACTGTATTATTTTATGTTTCTGAAATGGCATGCTACATAAGTATCATAAGTTGCTAAATAATACTTCTTCTATACCTGAAAAGGTTTGTGGTCACAGAAGTAACAGGACAGCTGTGCCAACCTTCCTACAACAAATATGGCTAGAGCACCAAAAAATTATTAAGGCTAACATATAGTTATTCAGTAAGTGATTAAACATTCCATACCAGCAAAAGTATTTGCATGTCTCTATAAATTCACATCCAAAAGATTTTTTTCTAGGACTGACTATGGCCAAACAGCAAGCTAACACCACAGGAACCCAAAGATGGCAACTGCTTGTATGGCAAGATAATTCTGTCTGCAGAAAAAGGAAATACATTCCTCAAAGTATGCAAAGTTACATCAGTGTAAAGATTCTGTCACTACTACAATAACAAGTCCTTCTATTAGAAGCTGCTTCTGTTAATAGAGGGAAGACTGCTCGATCTCTTTCTTTGGCACTAAAGGAGACTAGCGTGGTCTGGATATGCTTGCAATAAAATAAAATTTTAAGTGTCAAATTTAAGTCAAATTTAAGAGAGGGTGACCACATCCAGACCATGTCTAATGGAAATAGTTTCTAACCCCTATACTATCCCTAAGAGTCATCTGAGAAAATTCTTCCTTATGTTGGTCAAAAGCACAGAAGGGGGAATGCACACAGGATGGTAGAACTGTTTCTCTCTCCTCCATCCTCCATGTACCATTTATTGGTAAAGAAATAATTTTCTACATTATTTTATTACCTAAACGGCTGCAAAACCAGAACTATCAAGAAAACTTTGTGGATCATCAGGCATGCCTTTCTAATGAACAGAAACACGCTGCTTTGCATTTATACTCTTTTTTTATTCTTAAGCACTTACAATTAGTGCAAGCAAGGGGAAAGTTATATTAAGAGGGTCCAATGTTCCATCAAAAAAATGCTGCTATAATTATTTCGATACAGGCAACAAAATATTCCAACTAAACATATGACAATAACATATTTCACATAACTAAATAGAAAAAGATAAACCTCTTGGATTAACACACTGAAACCCAAGTTCTTCTATATTTCATGGTCAGGGTCATGTAGTTTGATACCAATAATGTGAAAAATGTTCCAAACGAGTTTTATTCATAGAGACCCTTACTGATAAAAGAATAATGACACTTTAACTTTTAATTTGTTTGCTGACTTCAAACAAGTCTTACAACATTTCTAAAGTCAGTAGCAAAACTACTCAAAAACCCACCTGTTAAAAACCTGCTGCCACGAGAGCAGGCAGATCAGGCTGCGCTCCAGGTGTGAGCGAGAGGAAGGTGAGCAGCAGACAAGAGGAGGGCAAACTCACCTCTGGAGGAGCGGAAGTGCTTGCTGGGTGCTGTGAAGCCCCTCGTCCCGTGCACGTTCACCGCAGCCACGCGGAACTGGTACCAGCGGCTCGCGCGGATGTCCGGCAGCCGAACGCGCTCCTCCGTGGTCTGGTGGGGAAAAGGTCACACTTACACTGGCTCTTCTGACATGGTTATCTGTCATCTGCTGTGCCACACCAGCCAGTCTGGCTGAGTACAGAACAGCACTGCAGGCTTTATGCAACCACCTCACCTGATTCAGCCATCACTCTGCACCGCAAAGCATTTACAGCTGTGAACAAAATGATAGAACCATCCAATTTTATAGTGCATTGCAGGTCTCTTTGGGAAAAAGTAGCCTTTAGAAAATGAGTGAAGTGTTGTTAAATTCACAAAATTAGTTCTGCAGTTATCACAACCTTCCCCAGTGTTTAGGGTCTCACTGTTCAAGTGTTGATGTTTCAGGGAACACATTGCCCCAGGTGATAGGACTGATTTCTTCAATTCTCAATTCTCAGAGAATTAAAGGTTCAAAATTGCTTAATGAAATCCAGTGCTGTGAAAACCTACTTTTTCTAGTTCACAGGAAACACAAAACTCTCCGATAATGAATGTAAGCCTTCTTCACATCTTTGGCACTTATGTCAAAAAGACAGCCTTAACTCTTCCCTGAAGACTTTTCTCAGGTCATAGGAGCTGACCTTTTCTCCAACAACACCTACTGAGATTGCCAATGTCATGAGTTCAATTTCCAAATCCTGTGGGGAGAACCACTGAAATACGGCATAAGCATAGATACATTCTGAACCCTTTCAGTAGGAAGTGCTTCACACATTCTTATTTTGAGCCCTGTTTTCTTCCATTTTTTACCTCATTAAACTTTTGAAGAGCTATCTTTTGCATTCTTTCTTTTTTTTCCCTAAGGTACAAACATCAGAACTGAACACAGCCTCCTGGTAACCACTGAATCAGTTCCAACTACAGATGTAGCATCTCATCAAAAACACATCCACTTGGAAATTTTATTTCTACAATTACCTCTCAATTACCCAGTTTTCAATTTACTTTAGTATGTCATGTTTACTACATTTTCATTTAATTCTTTAATCAAAATAACACAGGACCCTGAAACACATGTCATGTATATGTCTAAATATATTATACAATCATTACTGATTACCATTACTGACCAAACATGCAAGCCCATCAAAAATGTAGTTACATCAATTTATTTTTACAACCTCTGTTTATACAACTTCAAGAAGCCATCTTACCTGTACAGGATTCAACATTGCTTGCAATGATACCAAATAGCTCCTAAAAAAAGGCACAACATAATTTCTGCTTTTTGCTCCCTTTCAAAACTGTGCAAGAAACCAGCAGCTGCTGACATAACTCAGATAATCAGAAACGGAGGAATTTGCTTCACCTCTCCAGCAATGGCCTTTTCAGAACCCTGACAAATATAATTTGTAGGTGTTATCCTGCACTTAGTCTCTTAATTTAGTGACAAAGAAAATTTAGGGAAACAGATATCTCATTTGTGTGTGCATGTAAGGAAAAGAGACCCTTTCTAAACCATATTATTGACCTCAGATTGCTAAATGTTGTAGACTGAGCCCATCACATATTGCTGCTACTCAGAGTCCCTCTCCATTCAGACCACTGTATTTGTCTTCTCAACTTAAGCAGGGGTAACAGTCTTGACACTCCCTGCCTCACCTTTCCTTTTTTAACTTTTATGTTACCTGTAGAGTGAATTATCTATCCAAGGTTTGTCCCAGGGAAGAAAGAGTCTACCTGAATCAACTTTTGCAATTATTTTTATTTTATGGAGCAAAGGTCTTATTTTTTTTTTTCAACAGCCAGGTACCCTACTATTGCAACTGAAAACAGGTTTGGGACCAATATTTAATTGTAAATAACTAGTTACAGTCTTGTGGGCTTTAAAAAACATGTTTGCTGAACTTTGTTACAAGGCAAATTGAATAGACTTGATCCCAAATTCCTCAAAGGAATCTTTTTTGTCACTGGCATCAGCTCAGCTATTCTGTTGCTTAAAAGAAAGTATTTCAGTTGTGTCAATTTCCCGTGGCAACCACGACAAATGTAAAATCAAACAAACTGTCAATCCATAATGACAAAATTATTTTAGTTTATGAACAGGCCTACTACTTTCATCATTAATTTTGTTGGCCAAGCTCCTGCTTTTCAATGGTATGCAGGAGATCTACCTCCAACTACTAAGATAGAAACTACTTAAGCACCTCTAAGTATCCTCTACATAGAATTGATGAATTTCTAGAAAGAAGAAAGTACTACTGAGGTATCTTACACTGCCTAAATGCCCTATCTATTTTTTTCTTTAATTGCTTTAGTTTAGTTAGTTCTCACTACTTAAGTATGTTTTGAGCTGCGATCACAATATTCAGAGTCCTTTCAATATCTTTCACATTAATTTAAACCCACTAAAAGCTATGCTGAGTGGTACTAAATAACTAATGGTTAAATTTCATCACACACCTAAAATTCTGTCTAAATATGAAAGAAAAAACCAAGAATTTTATAGAATTTTTAAGAGTCATAAATAAAAGACAAAAACAAAAGATCACCACTCAAATCATTACAGAATCATAATTACTGTTTATTTGGCTACGCATCACCTGTTTACTTATAAGATTAATGTTTGGAAGGTAGCTTCAAATCCTAATAGGCATTTTATTTGGAATAAAATAATGAATTAGTCCTCAGACAAAATAACTGGCCAACATGTCCACCTTCAGTATCATGCAAAGTTCAGTGAAGACAAGGGAAAATCCCTATTAATTACATTAGGATGCAACTTCATGTAAGAGCAGCATGTAATCTTAATAACATAAATAGGGCAATACACATAATAGCTTGACATTCCTTCTCAAGAGTTCATTTCAGGTCCAAGGGACAACAGGACACTTCCAGCGGCCAAAAAGCAGAAAGAGATTGGGCTTTTGTGTGAGAATTTGGCTGAGACTTGCCCAGAGTTGCTCCATTTAGGAAGCACTGACAATTCTACTCCTCTTCCAGCAGCTCTTAACTGTTCCAATCCTGATCTCTTTCTTGTAAGTAGTCCACTTGCCCTGCCCTTCAAAAGGGGATTATCTATTATTGTCTTCAACATCCCTACAGTAATCTCCCTCTGCTGCTCTTACAACTGACTAATGATAAAGAGCATCCCAGAGCATGGGTGGCCTATCTTCAATTCCATCCTTTGCATGAGAGGGGAGGGGAAGATATTCCCTAGTACCTTGGATGTTGCATGCTATTTAGAACTATAACATGTTGCATATTTACATGCAAAACTGTCCCTTGGAGAAATAAAGGCTGAAAGTCAGAATTTATTGTAAGGGAAGGGTGGGATTTACTACAACTGGGAGGGAGAAGAAAGAGAATATATGATCCAGCAGCACAGCAATTTGACCATTCAGGTGGGATTCTTGTGTCAACACCCCAAAAAGTGTATATATGTTAAAAACTGGTGCAAAAAAGTCTTCACAGCAAAGACTTGTACAGAGGACTCTCCTCTATCCAAGGATTAGAGTAATCAATGGACTGTTTCACTGTGCTCATTCCCGATTTTTCCCCACTATGAATCCTGGACTCCTCTCTGCAGCACAAAGGTTTAACAGAAATAGGAGAGTACAGCCTTACTCTGCAGAGTTCACAGCTCTACACCTTTGGACACAACACCGTGATAAAAGAATCTGTATTTCAGAGAGTGAAGAGATACCATCCAGGGTATCAGAAAAGCTGAGTACTCTGATACAAAAGAAATTCTGAGTGTTGTATCCACTACCCTATCAAAGGACAGCAGACCTGCCCTATTTCATGTGAATGCAATCCCAGACAAGGTGGGCACTCTCTAAGACTGTTTACCAAAGCAAGCCCCTCCTGGGAGATGGAGAAAGAAACCTTTAGTGTACAGGACTGGTGGTTATCTCCAGCAGGCATTTCTCACTGTCACAGGCTGAGAACTTTCTTGTGAGCCTCAGAACCAGAACTTTGTTTCAGAAGCTTTCTTTTTGAAACAGATTAGCTGTCCACAGAGTTTAGACAATTGCAAGGTGAAGCAAGGTCTGCCACAACCAAGCTACCAGGAAATACTGTCCTTTATTTGTTTTAGTAATGGACTAGACTAATAAATGCACCTCATTACTGTCTGCCCATATGTATATATATATATATATGTGTGTGTGTGTATTTGTGTGTGTATACACAAATTACATCCATTCACACAATACAGATGTGTTCTGTCTGAAAATAACTGATCTGGCATATTTTAATTAACTTTATTATATTACAGTAATGTGACTAAATATCTGAATTTCCAACATAAACAGTAATACTACTATTTTTAGAAAGAATTAGTTGCAAATGGAATGGGAAGTTTTTTCAAAAGGCATACAGTATTTCCATAGCATAATGCAGCAGTTCCTGCTCAGCTGGCTAAATCTTAAGTTACAGCACTGTAGGAATTTTCACATAACACTTAGACACTCTACATCATAGCCAACTTGGCCAACTAGCATCTTAGTTACCATAGTTTGTACATCAACCAATGGAAATTAGTCAAATGGTTAATTATATCAGGTTTTCCCCAAAATAGACAGTAAAAAAACATTAAAAATCCCTTCCTCTGGAAGTGAAAAATAACTAAAATTGTTTTCAATGTGTTTGCTTTCCTTATATTATTGGAGAGCAAAATAATATGCTAATAGATTGAGCCTTCCTCGTTAAAAAGAAAACATAAAGATGATACAGCAAACATGGCACAATACAATAAACAAACTTTTTCAAAATTATTGTTTCAAAGTAAAAGTACAAAGTAAAAATTTGTGTGAAACTTGAGAAATTACTTGCAAATTAGCTCCTCTAAGGGCAACAGAAAACAGCAAGGTTTTTTTTTAAATTTAAACACCTTAAAGTTACTGAAAATTATAACTCCATTTTTTTCTTGGACAGACAACAAAAATAAAAGATTTGTAAGTCTGATGAAATATTACGAAATTTCTTGTAAGAAAATAACAATAACTTATAACTAATATGTAGCATAATGGGGATAAGCAAAGAGAAATTTGATCTTTGATTGGTCTTCACACAGTCTCTACCTTAAGTTGCAGAGTAAAGCAAGAACCAGAATCATCTCCCCTGGACTGAGATGCTCTAGGAATTCTCAGCTAAATGGCTGAGCTCTTCTCAGCCTTTGCCTATAATTAAGGGCTCATACCTCAATGTTTTGGAATCATACAAGAAAAAAATCTCAGTTATACAGACAAGAAAAGCCTGGAGGCTGTGCACACAATCACTTTAGTCAAACTGGATATCCATCCTTGTTGCTGATATTGCAAAATAAATTCTATCTCATTTGGCCAAACAGATTTGATTGCCTGGTGGGATGTCTAAAACTACAAACACCATGGAGGTACACTAGTCCATAAAGACAGAAATTCTGATTACTAGCACCCCTCAAGGGTGCCCAGTCTGCATGTCCCATAAGGTATACACAGTTCACAAAGCCAGTCAGGCATCTCAAAGCATGCTTTGAACTGACATTCCCAGTGGGGTCCATCACACAATCAAGTTCCTGCCTCCTGTGATGCAGAAGGGACAGTGAAGTTGTCAGAAAGATGTCAGTCGGAGGAGGCTTCGCCTGCCACAGTGATTAACTCAGCCTCTTCTGCCCACATTCACCAGACCCGCCCCCCCAAAAAAAAAAAAAAAAAAAAAAAGGCAACTGTCAGGTTCTTACTGCTCTTGCACAGGAACATGGTTCTGAAACACTCTCCTGCAGCTCCACTGCCAGGCAGGGGTTCATATATGTTCAGCTACTGTGGAGCTACTAGTGCATGTTTCCAGAAATGTGCATGAGGTCTGTTCCTGGGGTGAGAATAGCACAGCACTGTGCTCCCTTTGCAGCCACAACAGCTGAGCTTCTACAGTCTAGCACATACACATGGCTCAGTAACAGTGAGGAATAATTCAGATCTGGCACATTTTTGCTACTTGGTATTTTCCTTGCAGCTAAGACAGGAGGTTGTTTCCTGGAATGGAGAATGCAGGTTCAAGACCTGCACCTCAGCTGAGAGACCATAGGTCACTGTGACTTGATCAGTTTTGGATGTGCTCCCTTGGGCTTGCACAAGCAAGGTTTCCTGCCAGGGTCTGCTTCAGGGGTCTTTTTCTGAGCAAGACTACAACACAGTGACAGCTCCCTCTAGCACCACACTGAAGTGAAGATATTCACTTCTGAGTGTTCAGTCTCACAAGCTTGATGTTATTGCAAGACAGCATTTTCCTACACAATCTGAATTGAGAATGAACACAAATTGTCATAGAATTTAAATCCCTTACTCTATTTTGCGGATGATTCTACTTATTCTCTCTTTCCTTTTTTTTTCTTAGCTATAATGATATTTTGCAGATCTTTTCAAAATCAGCATTTTACTTTTCTTGTCAGCAGGGATGAGGGTGAAGCAGTAAGATAAATGATTGGAGCTCTGCCATCCAGGTGGACTGTCAGCATCGTAAAAAACAGACTGAAACTGGGAAGGAACTAAGTGAAAATTTATGCTCTGTTGGCTGCTTCTCATTAAGAAACATTTGCTCATGAATCTTACATTTTCAGTCTGGATTGCACTGAGTGAGAAGAACATGACATCATAGACTTTTCTGAATTGGGAGGGTCACACCTGAAAAAAAAACAACTTCACAAAGAATAAAGGCTTTAATTTTATTTTTTTTTTTAAGATAAATAGCCTTTTCACCAGCTGGATTTTTTAACTTTTGACAAGACTCAAGCCATCCCGTGGACACTGTGCAATGAGTCTCACTAAACTCAGAAGTCTCTAGTGTGCCTCTTTGAATGGATTTTGGTCTCTAATTCCACATTTTTCAAGAGATTTGTGACATTCTGAGACTGGATCCATATTGCTTACAAAGAACTGACCTGTGCCACAGTTTGCCAGTTTGTAGCATCATCCTCACTTGGATGGATTCCTTGATTCCACCTCCTCTGAACAACATAGATCACAGGCTCAATGGAAATATTGAATTTTGAAGACCACTTCACCTCCAGGTCTCCAGACTGATGTTCTATGAATTTTAATTCTTTCCGAGGTTTCAGTGGAACACCTGTAGTAGGAACACACAGATAAAAATATATATGTAATTTTACAAGATATGATTAAGCCATTTGTAGATGAAGCTGTTCAAAAAATAATTTTTAAAAACAGGATTGTTTGTCAGTGAAAAGGCCAAAAAGGCAGAAAATTATAAGCTTGGAAGTTTTAGAAGTGTTCCTAGCTAACCCATCTCTGCTAACATTAAAATTTGTTTCTAAAAAAATCTTCAAAATTATTTCTTTATTTCATTAAAAAACTGAAAGATGTGAAAGTTGCAACCTAAAACTGACTTTACAGAAAACATCTGCTTAAAACAACTGGAAGAAAGATACCTTTGATTGCAAGCAGAATCAGCTATACTTGTTGTTCAGTTTTTCACCCAATTTATCCTTAAACACATCTAACAACAAAATTTCCATAGCACCACATAGTAGTCTGTTTCACTACTTCTCTAACCTTTCTACAAGAAATCTTTCTCACTGCCTTGTTTAGTCTCCTCAGCTACACCATATACTCGATACTGGTCCAAAATGTTTGTGCATCATGAGGAACAGATTCTTTCTTTTATCTGTGAGTAAGCTTTTCATGTACCACAAAACTGTTATTATGCTTCGGAATGTTTTCTTCTTCAGTCTAATAACCACAGTGCACTCCATTTCCCTTTAAAATCAGTATTCCCAGATCTCTGTTCACTCTTGCAGTTGCCTCTGGAGACTCTCCTGTTGCCCAACACCCCTTCTCCAGAGTCAAGCCTAAAACTGGACAAAGGCTGTGTCTAAGCTCTTAGCAGTGCAGACCAGTGAAGTGTGATTATTTCATACATCTTACATTAGTCTGATGTACTTAAGAAAGCTGTTTGCTTCTCTGTGGCTGCATGATCTTATTGACTCACATTCTGCAGCTGTACTGCATCATGTGTCACTCTCCACTCTTCCCTAAAGAGCTAGGAAAGGTAATTTCAAGACATCTTGGAATAGATATATCTAATGTATATTGTCAAATTGTCGCATTACAGAAAAAAAAATATATTTCTAAAATATTACTGTAATTTCTCATTACACAGTGACATCTAAGGACAGTTGTATCTGTTCTTATACTGCCAGTAATATTACCTTTTTGAAAACATCTGCAGTAGCTTGAAGGAAAAAACAACTCTTCAAATTTGGCATTTTTTGATTAAATCAACAAATCAAGTGTTAGATACATTTCTCTAGACAGACATTAGGAACATTTATATCTGAGCGTGCAGCATTTTGTCACTTGAGGATATGTCACAAATAAGGTCTCTATGTTGACATATAAACCTTCTTAGCAAGTTATTGTACACACTTTAGTTATTTTGTTGTTTCAACGACTGTCCACATAAGGCCAGGTGAATGTATTGGTTAGAGAAATTGTTTCCTACTCAGTCTGCCACAGATGACTTAGCACCAAAATTTCCTCAGGTCAACAAACCACTTTTGTATTTTAAGCGGTGTTCTTAAAAATCTGAGTATACAAGTAGCTACAAGTAAATGAAAATGATATTGTAGATCAAGAAACCTAAAATCCACCTGAAAAAAAATGCAGTACCTAAATTTGACTATCACAGCAGTTTAGACCCTGGATATCCTTCAGTAGCCTAAAGTCTTAGTCTAACATAACAGACATGACTTTGGATTTCCCCATTTGCAAATGACTTCTTTAGTCATGATACACAATAATCCTACAATCTGCATGTTAAGAAAACTTCCATCTGCTTTGCATTAGGGGCAGTTGGATTCACTTGATTGCAAGAATCTCAGTCTCTCTGGTGTTACGTAATCGCGTGCAGATGGAGCGCGGCCGCGCAAACAATGAGAGCACAGCACAAGCGCACTTTAAAATACTTTTGTAGAACCAGCAACATCACTTTAATATCCAGATGTGAAGATCCAATTACTCTTCAATGTGCCTTTTATTATGTAAATGGTCAGCCCCTTTATTTCGTGCTGGAACAAATTAGTCCTCAGTCTGCAGTGCTACAATGTCTGCATTAGTCCAAAGCCTGCAGTGCTCAACCAAAGAATTCAAATCACTGATCACTGTATGTGTGCAATAGCAGAGTCCAGGAAAAATGTTTCTAAAGGTATCTTTCAAACAGCACATGCATCTCTATGCCATGAAAAGAAAGTGCACATCGGTCTGTCATGAAAACCTGTATCTTAAACATTGGTTCCCCCAGAATTCAAAATGTTTCTATAAAGGGCTTTATAAAGGATACATCCATAGCACTTGCAATACAATTGCAAACACAGTTCTGCAAGGACTCAGAAATGAACACTTTTTAAACTGTACACTATGTTTATAATACAAAACTACTTTTCTTTAAGCATAAAAAGAGTCATTAAACTGTGGGTGACCATCTGACCCCAGTTATCCTACTATAATCTTGCCATACCATCAGACCCTTTGAATATCCTGATCTTCCCTTCACAATTTACCTTTTTTTTACACAGATCTGCAGAGACACTTTTTGAAGTCCTTCACTAGTTGAGACAGTGTAAAGAAGGGGGATGAGGCCAATGATAGAAGAGTAGGAGAACATTTGATATCTCTACTAAAGGACATAAATATGTGAAGACTACATAACCAATTAGTAATACTCCCAACAGAGGTGAAAAAACACTTGTGACATTAATTCAAAAACATCTGCAATACAATATATACAATATATATCTTAGGTGGCAGTGTACTTACCTTAGTATTTTTTTTAGGATTGGATTTTAGCATTCAGTACTAGAGGGCAAATTCAGTCTGTTAATCCAGAAAATCAGATGGGAATTTTATGTCTACTGTTGTAACTAATCTCCAGCACCTGATCAACAGTGAAACTATAGAAACTTCTGTAGACTCTTAGATTCAATCTGAGTTCATTTTCAAGCTGTGAGTGCTGTCAAAAGGATAAGAATAAGTACTGAACTTATTCACTAGATCTTAGTCATGCTTGCAGAGTTTGCTCTTCCTTAGTGACAGGAAGGTCATTTACCCCTGGAGGAAATGAATAGCAAGCCTGCTCCACTTCTATTTGTCTTTTGTTGCAGAAAGACAGGTTGAAGAGGCTAATTAGCTGAATTCATCAGCTGAGAAGGCAGTAGGGTATTGAGCTTGCCCTTCCTCTGCAAGACATATATGCTCTTACAAGCCAGCACCTCCTGCAGATCAGTGATAAGATGTTAGGGAAGGTTAGTTCTGCTCCCATTTAATCAGGCCAAACAGAGGAGACCTTCCAGTGTGTGGTTACAGAATGTATCACATCCCGTCATATGCTGTGTCAGCTCCAGCAGTACTTAATCTTGTTTTATTTGTTTGTTTGTTCTTACCTTTTCCAGTTATTATATTTACTGGAATGCTTTGCAGTTGTGGCATGGAGCTTGATCATGTAAATCATTATATACATAACACGAATGCCTGTTTCACAACTCTGGTCATTTGTCTCAATAAGACAGAACAAATAAATAAGTGATCCATTTTAATAACTTTCATTTTGAAGGGTGCTGTGTACTGGCGTGTACTAATTCCTTATAGTTTTAAAGGGGCTGCTCTTGCAAACAAAGGGGCTGCTGTATCTTGCAAACAAAAGTCTCCCTTCTGCACACATTGAAAAAGATTTATTAACATTTTAGTTAAAATAATGAACTTAAAAATAAATTCACCATCTTCTTTTCCTGATTTATCATGCTTCCATCCACAGATGGAAATAAGCACGGATTCAGACCTAAGCCTGGAGCTTAGATCAGACTTCTGCTGATTAAGCTTCTGCAGAAAGCCCATGCTATGTGATTAATAACTGAATAATATTTATTTTTTTATCACTGACATAAGAAGAATTCATTCTTGTACAAAAACACCAACCTTGTGGAAAATGAATATTCTTTTCACAAATGCTTATTTTTCAAATATTTCCATGTATAAAGCTTTTTAAAATTCCAGTAAATTAAAATCTGGAATTTGTCTAAGTAAAAATTTCTTAGCTTATGTGTTCTGTTAGAAGGATGTCAAAGGAAATGTTTATTCACAAAATCTCAGGACTCAAATAAATTAATTTTTTTTTAGTAAGATTGCCTTAGATTTAAATAATGAATTAATATATATCTATGTGTGGATATTATAATCTTTCACTATGCTGTTCTGTGTTGATTTGTTCTTTTACTAGATTATTTCACAGCTCCTGCTTGGTAGTCCCTCTGCTTGGCTTGTAGACGTAAATGTTATTTCTCATTAATAGGACCTGAACTGTTTATTGTTAAATATTTTCCTGCTGCATTCTCTCTCATCCGCATCAAATTAAGTGAGATCTCACCCAAATTGACAAAGTTTGTTCGGCTTAAGATGACTCATAATAGCCACACGTTTACATTCCACAGATTTCCAGACATGGGCTTCACAAGGGGGGAAAAAAATAGAAATTTAAGCAACATTTCTCTCTGGTTTTTTACTCTTTCACTGTGCAGCCACATCTCTACAGGTATCTCTCCTTTTTCTTTCCATCCGTACAAACTCCCAGCAAATAGTTTAGCAGACTTCAGTATGGCCTGAAGTTATCAGCCCAGTATGAGTAATATTCATAATCTCTACCTTTGTACAGATTTTTTGGAATTTGGCACGTGTGACCACATCCATTGGAACAGCATTTCTTCACTCCAGAACATTCAATATCAGTTTCACAGCTTTCAACGCAGGCAGCTGCAAAACCACTGGCCTTCTCAGGTGCTGGGCAGTCCCCTTGCTTCACAGACAGGATATACTTAAGGAATTCACAGCTAGTTAGGCATTCATAATTCTTCTTGGGGAAAAGAGGCTAAAAAGAAAACAGAAGAAGTGTATGTTTTCAACAGGAACAACCAAAAAAAAACCCAAAAAAACCCCCCAAAAACCCAACCAAACCCCATCAAAGAAAAAATGTTATAAATTTTCCAAGACCTCCTAAAGGATTATTCAGATTTGCAGCTTTTGCAAGACTATCCTCGAATATTTATATATTCATGCCACTTCAAAAAAAGCATTCCAAGTACAAAATGATGAATTCCCTCAAGTAAGACTGCCATATTTAAGGAACAATGTTGTTTATATCTGCCAGCTTTCCCTTGTTTTTCTCACACTGACTGGCTATAAAGTTGCTCAATGACAGATTAAAAACATTCCCAAAACAAAAGGGAAGTAATGGTCAGACAGTCTGCTTTTGTTGGACTATCCCACATTCTTTCCTCTGTACTTTACAACACTTTCCCCACAATATCTGATGTAATGCCACTCTAGATAAATAAGGGAAATCTTGTTTCATTATACTGTTTGAACTAAGTTGGCTAAGAGAAGATTTTGCAGCATCTTTATGTTCTTGCCAGCATATTCGTAATTGTATAATTCTTCATGGAACTGGATTTATGATAAAATGGTCAGCAGAAAATATAACTTAGAATAAGCTGTAAATATATTGATTACAGATCAAAGTGAGTGAGAAACCTATTCCTAAATATTTAAGAAGATGCTTCAACGCACAGACATTTCACAGCATATGTAATACTCAGAGGTTTGCAAGGTCCATTTAAAATAGCTTCTACAACCCTGGGAGAATATTGTGTGTGACATGGAAATGACTGTAGCATGTAACTGGCATTGTCTGTAGCTGGCCTTTCTGTACCACAGCAACCAAAAACCTTTCACAATGAGAGATTTGATTTACAGGTTCCTAAGCCTACACGAGTTACAACCACTCTCTATCCAACTAGCCACGTAACTCCTGAAACTTCTTCCATATTCAAACGTTTTACTTTCTTGTTTTCACTCTTCTCATATTGCAGGCAAAATGAGGAAGACTCAGCTGTTACAGAGGCCCGGGTGTTTCACAGATTATTTATTCTCTAAAGTTGCTGTGGCCCAAGAATGTATCCCTACATTACCACTCCCATCTTTTCATACAGAACAGCCCAGAATTTTGAACCAAGCTTTCAGGCAAGGATTTGGGTGTTACAGGCTTTATTAACCAGCCTAAATGCTGCAAAAATGAGCAGTCTCTATGTCTCCTACTGACCCCAGTGATTCCTGGACATGCACTCCTGCTGTTCCCCCGAATGGAATGCACCTGATACCATGTTAAAAAGCTAAACGAGCAGGAAAATAAATTTATAGGAAAACAAACAAACAAAACAAGGAATCAGATAAATTGTCCTTCACACAAAAGGTTCCCTTTAACGCAGTAGTAAACTCAATTGGTAGATAAGAAGTAACACATGAAGTAGGGACGTTGAGAAACATAAAGCTAAATTGTTGCTTCCAGATTTTTTACAAAATGCAAAAAGATTGAAAACACTCTCAGAGGAAAACAGCCTCCTTTAACTCAATCAACGTCTATGAAGTATACATGAGTCTGAGAGAAAGTGGTCCTGGGCTTTTGTGTTTGAAGCTAATTTCAAACCCTAAAACATCACAAATTTGCAGCTACTTAATTAAAAATGTTATAGCTCCCCGAGGCATAATACGTCCTCAAGGCTTCTCCTCCTCACCCTATTTCACAGCTCATTTTTCAGTTAGCTGCTAAATGTGCTGCTCCTCATTATGGGCCTTTGAAGTTCTAAATTTAGCTTTAACCACAAAACACTAATCAAAGAAGGATGCTCACTGTTTTTAACTACAATAGAACAGTGTTCTACAAATGTTTTCCTTTTAAACCAATTTTATACATATTTTCACTCATATCTGGAAACATACAGTCTGAGTGAAGAGCGATATACAAGAACAACACAAATTAGATCCACTAAAACTGTATTTTTCCAGTACTCTAGAATTTTGTATATGAGCAAGTAGCAAATAATCTGAGTTTAAAAACTGCTACAAGGCTTGGTTTTCATGAGAAACTTTTGTCTTTGGCTGTAACTGCATAGAACACTAATTCAGTTATCCCTATTAACACACTGTTGCAGCTAAAATTTTTTAGTTGACATTACAGCTGTTCCTCATCATCCTCACGATGCTTAAAATAATTTAAACATAGGACCAGAAAAAAAGTCTCCATAGTAAAGAGAGAGGAGTTAAATCTGTGTACCAGTAAGATCAGTATATCAAGTAAGGTCACTTCTGGTTTTTTATAGGAAAATAATAAAATCTTCCTAAGAACTCACTTTTACAGACTTATATTTTAACCTTTTTTATAGTAAGGCAACTTTCTATTGAGCTGATACTTCCATTTTGAACTAAAAACACTTAAGAACTCCAACACATCACTTCCACCAACTCAGGGCCATGTTGCAAGTCCATTAAAAAATCTCCTTCTTTGTTCTAGTTTGACTGATTCAGGTTTGCTTCTTCACAGATTATTCTGATAGATGGTTCAAATATATCTTTCAAAATATTTTTTCTTGAATAATTACGTATTTTGATATTAGTCTTCTGAACTTCAATCTTCTGAACTCTTGGGGAACTAAAATCAGACAGACTTTCACATACAGAAAAGTCACCTGTTCTAGCTATCCTGCCCAAGGATTTTTCCCACAGCAACATGTTATCTTTTAAACAAAGACTGTCTTTCTTACACATGGCCAGAAAATATAGAAGGGCAAGTGGTAGAAATAGCATCTTAGAGGAGGGATGTAACAGCATCTTCTGAGAGATGCTATGTAAGTATGACTGGATTGAGTCTAAAGTAAAAGTCAAGATAAAACATTTAGTCAGAAAGAAATCCTTTTTAAACTCAAAATTAATATAGCTACATTGTTAAATGTGTATCTTTTCAAATGAAGGCAAATGCTACAAAAATGGTTTTCAGCTGTTTCCTCGAAGCTAGTAATTTAAATTAAAATGACTGCTAGAACAAAGTGAGAAAGCATGCCCTTGGGCTGACCTACCTCACAGAAGCTTTGGCAATGGTTTTTCTTCAGGTCCCAGGACTCTTTGCAGGGCTCCAGGCACTAGGAAGAATCAGGAGGCAGAGAAGTGTCAGAAAGAGAATGAAATAAACAACCACAAATAACCTTATTTCTTCTCCAGTTTCACGGCCCACAGGAAGTTAATAATCCACTTCTCCTGGGGATAAAATTGTGTCATTGAGTCATGGTGTCAGAACAAGGTCATGAGAAGTCATGGTTAGATTACAAGAAATATTTTCAGTATTTCTTACAGTACAAGGCAATTGACTCACTTGTTTTTACACCATCCTCTTTCTGACTTACTGGATGTAGGTCTTAAAACCATTTAACACCATGTTCCTGGATCACAGAAATGACATCAAAAGCACTACTCTAAACTACAGAAAGTGAAATCTTCTCCTTACTGATCAGCCTAAAGATTAGACAAGCACTACCTTCCCAAGAGAGAAACTATTTCATCAAGCTATGGAGTAAACTCAGCAGAGGCTAAAACACTATTTCTGTATAAATAGTCACTGGTCTGTTAGCAAAATCACTTTATTTCAAGTACCATATTATCATTACTTCACCTTCAACCTCTGCTGCAATGGTTATACAGACAGCTGAGATACAGAGCTCAGCTTCACACAGCATAAAGGAAAATCACACTGTTAAGGGCATTTACAACAGCTGAAAAATAAATTCAGATTCACATCCAGAAAAAGATTCATATCTTTTCTTTTGTTAGACATAAAATGTTGGAAAATACCAGCATTGCTGGGAGCTAGTATTACCCCCTGGAAATAGTGGAAAGATACTTAATGTACTAAAAGAAAGGCCTTTGACACATAATGCAGTATTTGTGTAATTTTCTCTTACGCACAGTACTAGATTGCATCAACATACATTTATGCTATTCAGAATCAAACATGAATACATACAGGATGCACCTCAGTGGTACATCTGTATCATCAATGTAGTAAAAGCAACAGTGTTTTAAAAATTAAGCGTTTTTCCTACTAGCATCAAAGCCTAAAAATGTAATAAAACCATTAGTCACAGAGGCTACATATTTCAGGAAAAAAATACCATTTAAAAGTGTTTTCTTTATATATATTGATGTTTTAGACTCAGTTTCTAGCTCTTCAAAATTCACAATGTGTTGCATATAGATTAATTAGAAGGATACAGTATAAAATGTCACTGAAGTCAGCAAATTAAATTAATTCCTCAGCATTGCTCCTCCTCTGGAATAGATACTCCACATTCGAGTCTAATTCCACTGCCATGTCATTTCACGACTCTCCTGTCCAATGAATTTAGTCCAAAAAATTACTGAGGTATAAGTGGTTTAAATACAAAATGAGAGACATTTTGACCTTTCTGCGACTTTGGCAGTGATGCCTAAGACCCCCAGGTTTGTCCAAGTTGTTGGTATCACTCTATATCTCCAATGCAGGTAAGGCTCCAGCACCTGATGCCTCATCCAGCTGTCATTCCATTTCCAAAGTCACTCAGGACAGCCTGGGCTACTTTCACAGGTGCCCTGCACCTCCTGCCTCAGGGCAGGCAATGGGCATCCTCAAAGGGAAGATGGACAAATGAACCAGGGCTGAGCAGTACCCTGCACTCCAACTGCTCTCAGAACATATCAAGGAGAAGAGATGATGGAGCCCATCATAAAGCCTGCATAGGCTCTTACAGACTCTGATTAGGGTACACACTTACCTAAACACTCACATAAACATAAACCACCTCCCTGCTCCTGCGCTATGAGGAGTCTTCAGAGCACTGGGCTGGCTTGGCACCACAGGTGGCTGCAGAAACCAAGTGCCTGCTTTTAGTGGAGCTGTACCATTGTACCATGTTGGCTGAAGAGTAAAAATGTTCCAATAGAAGATCTGGAACTGCCTTGCTAAAGAGATAGTTATTAACCTTGTAATAGCAAAGACGAGAATGAGAACAAAGAGAGATCTATGCATTTATCCTCTTGGCTAACCTGTTATGAGGTTTCCCTAAAGTGGAAAGCTAGAAACATTGAAAGCTTGGATCCAGCTCTCACCTTTGAGTCCTTGACTTAAAATGTAAATGAGCTGAGATCCTGAGATTTCTCCCACTGTATGGGGATCTGATTGAGGATAAGGAGGAATCTGGGCAGAGCTGGTTTGGGCTCTACTTTATCTAATAAAAAATACCTTGCAGACACAGCCACCTGCCCACAGAAGCTAAGCTTAGGCATGTAGTTGGCAGACGTCCAGCAGGCAGCAGGGCAGTGGCACAGAGAGCATCCCAACAGCCTGTCTGGCAGGTGCCACTGGTCCCTTGGAGCCATCACTCACCCTGCCCTGGCACCACTTATGGGCTCTGCACTGCTGAGGCAGGATGAGATGTGAAACACAGCACTGAACATCACGGGACAGTGGCACTCGTCAGAAGATGATAGGTGTCAATCACACCAGCCTTGATAACTGAAATCCTCCTAAAGACCTTGTTTCATCAACCCCAGTGTTTAAACCTGCAAGTTGGAGGCTTTTTTCTTTGTCCAGACTGCTGCAGAGTCATTATTCAGTACTAAGCAATTCTATCGAAAGCCAAAACAATTGCTAATAGAAAGCACCCCAGTGTTTGTCAGCCCTCAAAATCTGGGAAGTGGAAACGTGTGTGTAGATATGCACACTCTCATGGGTACAAATCTATGTATAATATAATTCTACAGACCTGCTGATATTTAGACTGCATAAAATTACAAACAAGAGCAAAAGATGGTTTCAGTCAAGGAAAAAGGGTTGTGATTGCTTAAAATATTTTAGGTTGTGTTTTTTATTTCATCTTTTTAAAAATATGTGCATTTAAGGGCCATGTTAGAGAATTCTTTCCTATTCTAATTTTTAGTCTATAAATAAAGCAACCAGGAGATTAGTATATGATGCATACTATTTACACTAGTTAGTAAACTAGTAAACACTTTTGTTTAGAAAATGATGCCTTTGACCTGAATGGAGGAGAATTACAATAACACAGCACTTTTCAGAATCTAATGAATTGCAAAATATCATTAAGGTACTGAAATAAATATTTATTAAATTACTATATATGTATTAAAATATCATACTTAAATTAAATGGGTGCAAATGACATATTTTAACTATTTAAACAGGAAAAAAATATTTCTGTCAGAATAGAAGAGACTATCCACTATTTTTTTGTCTAAAAGGACTTTTTACTTCATCAGAGTGGAAACCAAGTCATATGCAAACTGTTGTAAAAACAATTGAACCTAAATGTTACAGCTGGAATATAATTATTATTATAATTATTATTATTTTCATTATCATTCTCCATTCCCACTGCTCACAACAGCAAGGTCAGAAATTAATGGCTTATGTTTACAATATACATACAATATAAGTGCTTTGCTGCCCTACAGAACTTAACTAAATAGAACTTAGATGGTTGGGAGAAAAAAAAAGAAACAAAATACTTTTCACTGTACAACTTCCTAATAACTGGCCATGCACGAGAACAAGTACCTGAAAAGTTCCTTTGCTCACTATCAGACATTAAGTAGAGAACAGGGTCAGGAATTTACCCAGAGTCAAAGGAGAATAATATAGTGGTCATCAGTCCTAGAGAGAATGATTTTATGATGGGTACATTTAAATATACAATTGCAGCCAATGGAACCACAAGAAAAGTGATTTTGAATCTGGAAATCTCGGCACAGTGGCAGTAAACACAATGTAAAAGAGAAACAAGTAGCAAGAGAGAAATAACTATTTTGATATTTTTTTTTACACATCTTTAAGGCTTCAAAGATGTTTTTTAAACATATTTCTATTTCTCAAAAATCTAACTGTGAGATGTCTGAAGAACAGAAAATGCATGGCTGCATATTTACCTAGTTCAAACCAATGAACAGCATGCTTGCTTGGTGAAAAATATTAGGATTCCTGCTGCTCATTTGAGCAATGTACATCATTTTTTGTCAATTCATTTTATAAAAGTCTATTTATACATTTGTCTCTGCTGTGTTAATTTATATTCTCCTAAACATTTAGATGGGTATAAGAATAATAGCAAATTACTTGCATTCTGCATAATAAAATGAAAGAAGTGTTTGGTTCTGAAACTGAAGTTAGACATACTTTATTAAAGATCCCTGTTCTATTTTTTAAAATCTCCAGTTTAAATGTGATTGTATGTTATAGAATTAAAAGCTCACATAAATAGGACTATATGCAGTGAGAATTTCAAGAGTGAAGAATCCTACACAGGCAGGTAGATGAATCTCATTTCCCTAGTGGATCATTCTCAATGCTCTCCCAACCCCATGCTGGACAGCTCGACTGATCCAAAGGCTTCACATGGGCACTGCTCCATGTGAGTGGCTCATGGTATCTCATGGTATTGCACTCACCTGCTGGGCACCCTTCCTTGTGACCAAGTGCCAAAGATAAGGCATTGCAGCACTTCAGGTATAAGCTATTTCAGGTGCTCATACACCCCATCAGGTCAGGCACCCACTGAACACATCTATCTTGTTTGAAATAAACTATTAGAAGTAAAGCTGCCCTAAAAAATCAGCCAGTTACTCAGGCTGAAAAAAATTTATGAACCCAAAGAGAAGGGTTGAACTGCAGAATCAGTAGGTGTCATATTAGCTTGTAAGTTGATATATGCTGTTCAAGAAGCCTCTGAGCATTTTGTGAGATCCATTTTATGCCGAGACAGTCTCTTGCTTCTTTCTTTTTCCTCTCTTCCCTATTAGTAGAATGAATCAGCAGAGCACTAGTCATCAGCTTTCTAGAACTCCGTGTGACATTTTAGCTCTGTGCTGGTTCAAGCTGGGATAGAGTTAATTTTCTTCACAGTAGCTAGTATGGTCTATGCTTTGGATTTGTGCTAGAAGCAGTGTTGACAACACAGGGATGTTTTTGTTTCTGCTGAGCAGTGCTTACAAGTGCTTACACACAGCATCAAGGCCTTTACTGCTCCTCACCCCATCCCACCAGTGAGGGCTGGGGGTGCAGGAGTTGGGAGGGGACACAGCAGGGACAGCAACTGACCCAAGGGATATCTATCCTCTGCCCTATGGCATCATGCTGAGCACAAAATGATGGGGGAAGAAGGAAGGGCAGGGCATTCAGAGTGATGGCCTTTGTCCTCCCAAGTCACTGTTACATGTGATCAAGCCTGGCTTTCCTGAAGATGGCTGAACACCTGCCTGTCTATGGGAAGCAGTGAATGAATTGTTTTGCTTTGCTCAGATGAACTTTTACTTTATCTATAAAACTGTCTTTATCTCAATCCACAAGTTTTATCACTTTCACTCTTCTGAATCTCTACCCCCACCATGGGGGGAACTGACTGAGAGGCTGTGTGGGGCTTAGTTGTCAGCTCAGCTTAAACCACCAACAACTTCTACAACTCAGTTATGCAACATAGACTGGGAGGGGTGCATCTTCAAAACTTTGAAAGCCTAACTGTGAAACATAATCTTTTTGTGTAAAATAGTAGTTTCATGTGGCTACCTGGAGTTACTCCTCTGTTTAGGTTAAAGAGGTTCTCATGAGAATTACATTAGCAATATATTTCCCTTGTAACTGAATAAACAAAAGGGTTAAATGACAGAGAATGGTTCCCTGTCTGTGCTGCCTGCTTTCCCTCCCGTAGGTCAGTGAGCATCACGATTTGGTGAAAAGGAGTGATTTTGTATTCCAGGATCAAGTCTTAATTAAATTAGTTACAGTTGGGGTTATTCTGTGACATTATCATGTACACTGGGAACCCAACTGATACTGTCTGAAAGTATTGCTAATTGTAGAGCTGGTTTTGAATGAAAACCAGGCCTTAAATTTTAAATAGTTAGGGGGTTTTAGATTTCTTGAAATGTGTTTTTGTTGTTCTATATTGATGACACCCTGACACGGATTGTCATAGGATAGATGATAAGGAACAGGTAATGTGGAATTTATCTGCAAGTACAACTTTAATTGATAAATGTTTATATGTGTGTATATATATATATATATATAAAGAAAAATCTTTCATTTGTAACCAACATTCAGACAGTGTCATCTTATGTTTTAGGGCTAATAATGATTGCTTTGGGTTTTTTTAGAAGTCTAGTGCTCAGAGCAAGGAAACAACAAAATGGCTGGCCCAAAAATGAAGGGAATGGTGTCTCTGTTGGAGGTGCACTTACAGCTACCTTAACTATTCTGAATCCTCAACAACTGTAAGGTAAAACAATGAAGCACAAACCTCCAGGGTCCTACAGTAGCAATTAGGAACTGATAGGGACAAGGAACAGCAGCCACATGGCCATCATCACATTATATTGTAACATACCACACAAGGGTGCACCTGCAGGTTGGGATTAATCTGAGATTAACACCCTAAGAGATTTTACTGGATAATTCACATGGGACCTCATGCAAAGCAACTTGGCATTAAAAGTGCCAAGGGTTACGCTGTAGGAACACAGAATTTTGTCTTGAGTTCTAACATGGAAACATAAGAGGGAAACATAACCTATAACACCACTGACCTTAGTCAAGAGGAATGAGAATTGTATTTCCTGGCAGATTTTGGTATATCCCTTATGAAAAGAATAACAAAACTGTGTAAGAGACAAAAAACATATTCTATATGCAACTGAGATTTATTTTTAATAATTCTTATCTAAGGAGGATGGCATATACAACCTGCAGGTGAAACATAGAACTTACTTTAGATAAGAAATACTTTTTAAAAATTACATTTCTAAACCATCATTAAAAAGTTTAACTTCTGGTTTCACATGGAAGAAGTGTGCTCTCAATAAACAGGAAAGTGTTTCTGTAGATGGGACTGCAAGTGTTTCATAGCAGCCCACTATAACCTTCACTTCACCAAGCCATGCAGAACATACCTACAGTATTTTCCAATTACAAAAGTCAGAAGGACAGAGGAAAAAAAAAGTTCAAAATAGTATCCATATAAGTAAGAGAAGCACAATTCACTGGCACATTCCTTTGAAGCTCTATTTTGCTACTTCAGCAGAGATGTGCTCAAAACATTGAGTACAGCGCTGCTCACTCGGCCTTGTACAAGGCTTAGAAACACAGCTAGTGAAGCAAACTACAGCAGTTTCAGTGCAACTGTCTCCTATCTGTTACCAGCACTTTGGAGAGTGGTCTGGTCATTCACATGGTTATTTCAGAGCAGAATGGAACGTTTCTGAGAAACTCAACTGGGTGGAAAGTTGAGCAGCGTAGTTTTAACTGCTATAGCAAATAGCTGCACTTCTATTTATTTTCCTTGGGTGTGGAGGGACTGAAAGCACACACGTGGACAGGCATTACCACTCTCCACGGTTATGCAAACTTATTAGTATCAAATTAGAACTTAGAGTAAAGGAAGTGTTCAGAAGAGCCAACTGTTGGTTATCAAACAAAAATACGAGCTTGAAACATTTATTTTTCTTAATTGCCCATCTCATTTCAGTACACAACATCAGGGTGCCAGTCCTACAATATCAGCTGTTAGCAATTGGAGTTACTGAATACCTTCAATACCCTAAGCAAATAAAGGAAGTCTTATGACCTATAGGATCTGACTAGGAACAGTACCAGTATTTCCTGGAGCAGAGATAGGGAAAGGGCTAGTCACAGTATATCAGTTAAGTCTGTCAGACCATTAAATATACAAAGTAGCATTACAGGCTTTGTTCCTAAAATTATGGCACCAGAAAGACCAAGATCATTGCCAAGAACTTCAGGTCAAATATTCTGGAAGTCCATGTAGCCTTTGTTGCTAATTCCCAAAATTAAACAGAAAGTAAAAGCTGCCAGAAAAGTTGTACATGTACTGAAGGCAAGAATCACTGAAAGTGTTGAAAAAGAAACTGTTTTGACATAAAATATTTGGGAAGTTACTATTAATAAAAAAATTTTTAAAAAGAGGGGAAGTCATATCATCACACTTCAGCTGAAATGCAGCACTTTCAACCATAATCCTTTTAGAATGAAAACAACTTTCAACTCTGACAGCTTGGTATCTATCTGTATGGCTCAGTCGTCTGGCACGTCAAATTTTGCCAGCAGAAGTGTTTGTTTGAAAGGACAGAATAATCCTAACACTCTTTTCATATTTCTATTCTTTGTTACCAATTCAAAATCATGGCCATCGATGTCAACAGAAAATTGGCTCCCAAACATTAGTTCATTCCTGACCAGTTCTTGTCAAAATTTGTTTACAGGATTTTGTACCAGCATATGAAACTTGAGACACGTACTTTCTTCTCTTTTTCTGCCTCATAGCCTAAAGTTTAACAGTCACTAAAGAAAAATTTGAGCTCTTATTCTGCCTGATTTTGAAACATGGAATTGAACTCAAATCTCCTACATTCAAGATGAATCTCCTAAACATAGAGAATTTGATGGAGCCTTCTCTCTCCTGTTGAAATTGTGTCCTCTTGTATAAGCAACAAGTTCTTCTCTAGAAGAGAGCCTTAAATGTCAACTTTTCACCATGAAGGGGTATGCCCTAGCAACACACTGGAGTTCTTTTGAAATGCTTATAATAGGTACAAATAGATACAAATACCAAAAATACACTTTCTCAGTGCCACAGCTGTTCCACCTCCACTTCTTTGCTACAGAGATAATATTCTTTTACATTCTCTTCTTTCTTCAGATCTTTCCCTCATCTACCAACCTACTATGGACTTAAAACTGTTGTTTTAATTATCCCTATTCAAACTATAGCCTCAAAGATCATTTCCCTATCCTTCTGTTACCCTGCTTCTATGTGCTGCTTCAAGAGCAAATTAATTTGGTCATTTTTAAAACCTCTTCCTTGCCCTTATCTAAATCTCTGCATTCTGAGTTTTCACCTGTCAAGATGTAAGGCACAGCACTGGCAAAATGCTATGAAGCAGCAAGTCAAGCCTGAAGTAGCAGCAAGTCAAGCCTAGAGCACAAGTGCACACACAAAATATAAACTGCAGCAAAGTACATAAATTATTTTAAATCCAACTAAGAGTGAGAGACTTTAAAAACATTAAGAAGCTCTCTGTAATAGTGGTAATATCTTCTGATAGTGGTATTAACTTTAATTGCTTAGTGCCTTACTGCTTCTTTCTGTGCTATTGCTTACATACAGACTTCTTTGGCAGTGTAGCTACCGTATTAATGAACAATGAAATGAGCTCCCTGAATTAAACATTATTAGAAGTTTTGCTTCTTTGTCTTAACTTTCTTCAGGCTGCAGTCCTGCAGTGCAGTTTACCAATAAACTGACTTGTCATGTTTGCATCTGTTCCTCCAATCTGTCATAGATCAGTCAACCTTTTCCTTTCTGCTTTAAAGCTTTTCCAAGACTGCATCTGGAACTTAGACAGTATGCAACACAGTAAGAAAATTTCCACCTGTATGTCCCTATTGTTTCTAGGCCACTGTTCCCTGCCACCACTTCTATGCAGATAGAATAAAAATAACAGTAATATTTACTGCTAACAAGACAAAGATGCAAAATGTAATAGCTTTTCCCTTCCAGATATTAGAATTGTGGTTGGACTTTCACCAGGCTTTTCCAGCAGAAGTGATAGTGCTCAGCTCACAGATAACTTTACAGCTGCATGTGATGATCTTAAAGGTCTATTCCAACATAAATGATTCTATGATTCTTTAAAAATGAAGCCCATTTTATTTACTAAAATGTCTCTCTCATAGACTGCCTTTTCATTTTCTAATAGTTGATACTTTTCTTTAGTGATTACATAATACTTTTAAAATAAAAGGGAGCATAAATATTTTGACATTTTATATATGTAAAGAATTTCCATTGAGAAAACATCATTCTTTTAATTTTAAACAGACAAGGGAAAGCCTCTTCAAGCTGGCACTTTCCCCTTCCAATCTGTTACAAGGCAGCTTCAGAAACCACACACAGTCTTGTTATAAACACCATCTTGCTGTGCAACTTAAAAGTGTCTGTCAAAGCAGCGCTGTTCTCTCCAAGGAAAGTCAAATTTTTTGTTGCCGTTTTATAAATGAGTTAAACTAGTGAACTCTTCTGATAACAGATGACTCGCCTTATACATCACCCTGCAAATTCACACATACATTTCTGAATGAGGGAGCCGCAACTAAATGTTCTTTTTGCTTGTATCCACCACAGTTCTATGGTTTTATAGACCACGGAACAATCGGAGACCACAAAAAAAAAGAGGGAGGCCCTCTTTGTCTAAATCGTTACTTTGTTTCTCTCCCCTGGCTTTCCATTTCCCTCCCAGCACTACCATCACCATCAGAAACGACATATTCCGCATTACTAAACAGCGAGAGCCATAGGGCTTTTCACTTCTAATTTCACGGCACAATAAAATGCAGTGGTTGTTTCACTGGGGGACCTGAAAAGCCTTCCTTTGTGAGGCTGCTCTGGCGGTCAGGTTAAGCATCACACGCTGGCAGCAGGCATCTGTGCGCGCCTCCTCACGCAATTATGGCAAAACGGGGAGGAAAAGCAGCAGCAAAATAAAAAAGGAGGTTGTCTTGGGAAAAAAAAATATATTAATCCCCTACTCCGAAGTGTACGATTCACATTCTATTGCCTGGCCTAAATAGTTTTAAATATATCTCTTGTCCAGCTCATTGATAGACCAATTGTTCTAATAATAGTAACTCTGGGAAGTTTTCATTGTACTCAGAAGTTATGCTTGTTGCTTTAATGGCAAATCTACTGACCTGAAGTAGACTGATGACACAAATACCTGAGAGGAAGAAAAAAAATCTAAGGACAATAAATTTGGATATTTTAAAATTTCAGATTAAACCTGCCAGATGATCAGCAATGGCAAACAAATATGGTGCTCCTACAAGTACTTTTAGAATTATATTCTATTTATGCAATAGAAATATTGCTTAATTCTGTAAAAGTAGAAACTATAATTCCATTAATCCCAAGTACAACAGGAAGAAAAAGGCAAACATTTACAGGAAATTCTTGTCTTGGCTTTTTCAGATATATTCCCACTATACACTGCATGTTTTTCTGTCCCATGTTTAGAAATCCCACTCTATTCATTGAATCTTTTGTGAAGAGACAATGTGAATCCTTTCACAATAATCTCTTCATGTATCTTAACACAGTCTGATGAAACATTAAAATTACTAAAATTCTTTTAGTTTACATGACAATTCATAAAATAAACACTGCTTGGAAATAATTTCAAGGTTAGATAGTTTCACATATTAGATGACAGGGAAAAAAATTAAATCTAAACAAAGTAACTTAAAATAACTAGTTTGTTTCAAATTCTTTTCAAGTTATTAAAAAATGCCTTCTATCCCATTATTTTTCAATGCATGCTACACGTGAGCAAGGAAGGCTACGCATCCATACTAAATTTCTTTATCTCTAATTGTTATGGGGTTTTAGGTTATGGTTATGTGATGAGCATAAGCACATCTAAATCCATAATGCCATCAAAACATAGGTAGGCCTGAACTGGGACTAGCTCCTACTAGCCCACTCCTCCTGATGTAAATGTGCTAAAAGAGGCATTCTAGATGAAAAATTGACCAGTTTTTAGGTAAGCAAACTTTCCCATTCAGCTCACTCAATAGTCTCATAAAAATCAGATGTCTGGGTTGGGACTTGGGCAAAAAGGAAAGAGAGAGGAGTCTGTAAACACCTCTTTAACTGAGAGCCTGAACTTACAACAGCTTAAGCTAGCCATAAAACCACAGTCTAAAAACCAACCAATATCTGATTTTCCCTCTAAGGCTGAGTAATGAAGGTTAACATTATGGTGTCAAGAGGTAAGCAGGACAAACTGGCAGCTGAGTTAATAAATAAATACTTCTGATTAAACTGTCATAGAACATAAACCGTTAAATCAAACTTCAGACAGAGTACTAGGCATTTCCACTTCCATTTCTACTTCCGAGGCAGAAGACAATTTAGCTGTCCAGACTGTCACAGATTGCACCACAGGAGCACACTCTGCTTGGAGTGCATATGAATGTTATAGTTCACCTCTGCAGCTCAAACAGGCATCGCTACATTTCATCACTGTATAAATTTAGATTGGTAATTGGGAAAGCAAAATTCTTCCAATGCTTTTCTTAAATTTGAAATTTAGCTGACACGCATCACATATCATTCCTAAAAGTACTCTAAAATTGTGACTCAATAGATGTGGGGAGTTTTTAACTTTAACTTGGAAGCTGTGTGTTTTAATTAATTATCCACCAATTTCAAATGCTATTCAAACACACTGATCTTTCCTGTCATGAACTGCAATACATAAAGACAAAGACTGAGAGTAATACACTTCTAGACATCCTAAAGTGAGCTATCATAGTATGCAATTGTAAAGAGGATGAAATGGTCTTTAACACTTGAACTTTATGATCTTTCCAATCTAAATGATTTCTGACTCCTTGAAATGGAATATAATCGTGATAAAGGTGATGCTGTAGCACAGCAAAAAAATGTTAAGTGGGCATTTGGGATGTGTAATGCTTCACCTAGTTTTCTGCCATTCATCTTAACAGGACTCTTGAGCAAGTTCTCAGAGGAATCAGAGAGTAAGATTATGGATGCAAGTTGGCATTAAGCCCGCAGAGAACAACTGCCTTGAAACCAGCACATTGCATAGCACTATGCTGACAGACTAAATGGATAGCTTGCCTTTTTATGCAAATATATGCAAGGAAAGGCACACTAGTTAATGAATTACAGCCAAAGGGTCAGAACTAGAAGTCATAATTCCAGCTTAAATCAGCACAGACTGCAGGTGTCCACCAGTCTCAGGAACTGACTTCCTCTGATTGCTCAGAGGCATCCTAAATCTCACAGAAAGGCATGTCTAGATAAGAGTACCAGAATGCTCAATGTTGTATAGAAAGCGTGTAGTGTGAGCTGGTCTCTGGTTACTGTCATTGTAAAGGGCAAAACTTGACAACCCTGAAAAATCTTCAGAGCTCTGGAGTTGCAGCAGCTCTAACTGGATGGTATTTTTTACCACACATCTCAATAAAAACATGGTTTGGTTGGGCAGGAGTGGTAAGATGGCAGGTTAGAGGACTCCCTGCAATTTTAAGAAAGAAAACAATGACACAATGGATGAGGGAAACAGAAAAGGGGATGGAAGGCAAAAAAACAGTCCTGTAAACCTTTCTGTGTGAAGTCATCTGTAAGGACTGCAGTACATCCTTGAGGGTAAATTAATGTGCAAGCAAATACTGCAGCTTTTCACTCAGTAAGGATACTGCTTTGTATTTTCTAATAGCTTTATTTTCTCTAAGGCTTTTTAAATTAAATCTTCTAGGGATTTAATTAGTTGAATTCTCTTTTTGAAGCCAGACATCAGGAAAGAAAGTACCAAGGTCCACTGCCCGTTCACAGACACCTATATCCAATATAATGGCAACTAGCTTCCAGCTGCTACTCCTGAAAGCCAAACACTTTTTTTCAGGCATCTCACACCTGCCAGCCCGACATGGATGTCTCCAGAACTCTAAAGAAGCTCCAGTGGAACCAGGTGTTCATGTGTAAAAACAATATGGCCCTTCTACAGGACTCAGTCTCAGATATCTAAGCTGCATGAGATGGGAGGCAGAGACTGAACTTGTCATTAGCTGATGGAGATCTCAGCAATTCAGTCAGTGGCATGTGAAGAACCACTCGGTAGGTGTTTCCTACGGGGCAGGAAAATTATCTCTCTGGAGGTTACTAACTTGATCCTTGTTGACAACAAGTCTGGATATCTCATCACACAATAACTGTAGAGAATTCAAAATTTAGGTGTCTGAATTTCAAATCCTATCAGTGGTCGAAGTAGTGTTATTTGATGGGCATGGTGGAATTATAGTGTTGAGTAACCACTTCTTACCCAGCAACTCTAATACTCCAGAAGATTCCTGAAAACAGAATACTTCTGTAACAACTATTTCAGGCAGACATTTATAATTTTGTAGCTGTATTCTGTTTCTTAAATAAAAGAACATTCAGAAAATTAGATAGAAAACTTCTCAGGAAGAGAATTCTGTACAAGACAAAATACAGTCTGTTTCACCACCAGTCACATGGTTTTACATGCCACATGATTTTACTCATATTTATTCCCTCAACCTAATTTTAATTTATATGATTTTACATTACTGTAACATTCAAATATGTTTAATTCAATATATGGAATCATCAGGACACTAGTTTTTGCTTATTCAAGAAAATTGTCCTTGTATTTTTGTATTTTTTTACAGTACTTCTCTGGGCAAATTGCTAGAGGTTAATATATAAACACCTTAGGGCAACCATCCTATATTTGTCTGAATAAAGGCATCAATTGATAATGTATAATAAAAACTAATTCTCTATTTTCACTAACCTACACAAGGCAGTTAGATAAAAGTTTCCTATCTTACCATTACCACCATGAAAAACTGTCACTGCCTAGAGGCAAAACTGAAACTAGTACACTGAAAATGTTTACAGGATTACTTGTAACATAAAATAGACAGAGTCTTTACTGTAAATGCCATTGTTACAAATCAAATCAGGGAAAAGCTACCCTTTTCAGGAAACAGCTCAAAAAGTTTTGACTACAGGTTTTAGATACATGAGAATAAATAATATTTCAGGATTTGACAACTAAAAACATCTGAATAATGCCTGACTGAAGAAATATAATCCCTCTGTTCTGCATTTTACAATTGCCTAATGGAACACTATAAAAGTTTGCATGCATCTGGCAAATGTGCTCTTCAAGTATCTTAAAATTGCTTACACATTCATATAGAAACAATCTCAGTATCAGAGATCCAATTTTGTGCTTCAATTAAAACATGCAATCTTCATTAAAATTAGTAGAAGCCACCTAGGCAATCAAGGAGACAGATTTTGGCACAAAGTATCTTAAGAATAATTTAGGTATTTGGCACAAATTTTGAAACAACATTTAGGCCAAGCCACTTACATAAACAATCTTTCTACTCATATTCTTAAAAAAGGCAAGAGCAGTAACAGCTGTCACAGCTCATTGTCCAAATAAATCAGTCTCTTTTTAATTTTAACCTGTTCGACTAATCTATACCTGAATTTTTAAAACACTCACTTCAAATAATGCCTTTTTTCGTTTTATTCTATGAATATACTTTTCCTTCAGAAAATAGAAAAAGTAGCTTAAAAGTTCTATTCTTCTAAATCGTGGCCATTACAGTAGGTTTACTTCTTTCATGCATTTTCTTGCTCAGTGTAACTACTGCAGTCCTTTCCAAGCCTGAAGATGACCAACAAAGATGAAAAACTACATCAAGATATTTTCAACATTAAGAGCTTTTCCAGCAAGGAAGCATCACTGTAGGCAAAGATGGACTTCATCTGCGTTAGAAAACCTAAACTTATTGAGTGTATCTCAGGCTTTATTTTGGTTACCAAGACACATGATACATACAAAGTCATTCTAATCTAGACAAATCTTACAATACCATAAAATAAGCTCTTAAAGACAGAGCCTATTACAGTTAAGTTGAAATAGCCTGTGCCAGTAAAAGCTCTTTTATGCCATTGTAATTACATCCCTGTAAGTACTTTGATAGAGGAGTATTGAAAAGCTTTATACTGCCAAACCAGCTGCTGATAAAATTCTTTATTTGTCTCCTCTCCTGGACCTGACAACAGTATGACAAAGGTACGGTCTTAAGGTCATTAAAGTATTTTTTTCGAGTAGAAGAATACTTCTAGCCAAAAGCCATTATAGTTCGGTTCTTGAAAAATGTCACCATATCTCTTCAGGCACAAAATCCAGTCCAAAAAATTGAAGAGAAAAAATATATCAGCCTCATCAGTAATGCATTTTAAGCTAATTTATTAGCACTAGCTGTTCTCAAGTAACTGACTGCACTGCAAATACTATAAGCTAAGGCTTTCTTTTAAGAGCTTTATTTTATTTCCTTCTTAGATAGTTTTGGCACATTTTTCCCTTTCCCACTGTAAGAGCAGAACTAAATTTCATTTACTCTGCAAACTTCCATGTAATATCTCAGAAGAAAAAAATACTCTGAAGTTTGTTATGTGCCATATTAATAACTCAACTGCTGCAGTTATTCCCAAGAAGGACAATCAATCATTACATTTCCTAAATGAGTGCCCAAAAGCTATTTCCCCCAGTACAGCATTTTACTGTTTTTGTTTTTTTTTTTCTAAATGACAACTACCGTTCAGCAAGATTTCTTTTTAAAAAATAAGCAGAAATGTAGCTTTAAAAGGATCACTTTGACTTATGTAACAGAATACACAGTATAGAAGATAGGGACATTTCATGTTTGAAACAGTGTCTTCAAAAACATATGAAAGCAGAAGTAGACTAAACAGTGGCATGTACTTTCCAAGTCTACACAAGGAACACATCATCAGTCCAGAATACTTACCATCCTCTCCCTATATATAAATATGACTGAGAGTGTGTATATGCTAAAGCTTTTCAGTTTTTTTTGTTTAGTTCCACACACACCACCACCATCATCACCACCACCAAATTATGCTAATGCCTTACAAAAGCTTTATTTAACTTTATGCAGATCATGCACACTACAAGACCTCTAGTGGGCTTTACCTTCCAGTGCCTTATTTCTTGGAGAGCCATTCCAACCAAGCACAAATCAAGGGATACAGAAGCAGAACAATAGTGTTTTCCAACTCATTTAGTTCAGTTTGGGAATGAGATGGTGCCTTGACAAAGCAATCAGTGAAGGTTAAGTGAGAAGCATATAAAAGTATCAGTCAAGATGAAGTCCAGAAACAGCATTCTCACCTCCAGCTGTTCAGTACTACAAGTGAGAGGAGACTCCAGTCCCACTGTCCTGTACAACAAGAGTGAGCAAGCAGTTGGCAGAGATGAGCAGGTATGGCTCCAGGAACAGCATAAACCAAAATTAACGCTCTCTCTGGGCTGCCCATTGTGTTTGCTCTTTGGTACTTCAGTTTAAAAGTAAATAAACCTTTAGGCTGACAAGCCTCCACCTGCTCATCTCCTCTACCCTGAGCAGCTTCCAGCCAGATGTGTGAGCTGACGACCTTGCTCACTGCCAAGTCAACACAAAGCACTGGATGGTACCAGGAGCTGAGGAAAGGGAAGACTTTCCCTTCGCACACCAACTGACACAGAAAACAGCCTTATGGATAGCCAACTCCAAAACTGTGTCTTGAAAATTTTCTTTTTTCCTCACCCTTTTACTAAACTGAAAAATAATTTGAGATTTTAAAGTGACCATTAAATAAATAAAAAATGAAGCATTCTTTTTTTCTCCTGCATTTAGAAGATGTGAACTGCTGTCACAATCCTGAAAGAAAGGAGTACTGCATTCTAAAATAATAAAGCATGATTTGCCCTACTTTTGCTCAAGTTCTCAAATACAGACACATAAATTTAAGCAATCTGAGAGTTAGAAAATGTACTCACAAAGAAGACACTAATGTCACCATGCTGCTTATGACTGATCCAATAAAAAAAATTTCACACAGAAATAAACATTTGTTCATTAAGCCATTTTTATATTGCTTAATTTGCTACTAATTCAGGCAAAAAGTTTATAGATTTTAAGGTTGGACAACAGTGTTTGCAATAATATATTGCATATATCTCAGCTTCTTATTTTATTTTCAAACTGACACATGTACTGA
The DNA here is from genome assembly GCA_037013685.1 of Acridotheres tristis. Classification (NCBI taxonomy): domain Eukaryota; kingdom Metazoa; phylum Chordata; class Aves; order Passeriformes; family Sturnidae; genus Acridotheres; species Acridotheres tristis. The sequence goes on from CM072884.1 coordinate 94,446,403, forward strand.
GGAGCAAAGTCAAGTTTTTTATTCTAATCTCACATGCCCCCTCTGAAAACAAGAAGTTATGGGAATTGGAGAATATACCAGGTTAGGTTCTGGCCTCCATGTTCTGCAGCAAGAATTTCCAAGTCTCAGCCGAGCTGTGAACCATCCTTACTTTTTACCACTCCATAATATCCCACCCTCCATGCCAACTACACTCTCTGCTCTGCATCTTCACAAGAGGTTTAGGCATATGCAATTGTTCTCAGAAATTCTCTTTAAAAGAAGCTCAGGAGTTTCTCAAGTGCTTCTCAGCAATATGACAAATCTAGGCTGGAGGAGAGAGAAAAATATCTATCTTTCCTAAAATTGAGATTTTGGTAGATAGCAAAAATATAAATGAACAGATCTTTATCAAACCCTGAAAAGCTTAAAATGGAAGAAATTAAGATATACTACTGGCCAAATGAAAAACAATCAGAGGAAGGGCAAGGAATTGCATTCTGAAAAATCCATCATAAAAAAATAAGGTTTTTGAAATTGAAAAAAATAATCACATGTAGCCAATAAGGCTTAGAATCAAAGTCAACTGACATCAATGATATCTGCATTTACTTCAGCAGGCTTTCAGTACAGCTGTAATTGCTTTAATTGAGTCTTGAAAGATAACTCCTGATCATATCATACACATTATGATAATAGACAGTTGAAAACTGAGACTGTTAATTACAAAAGGTCTTTTTTCCCCATTGGTTTACTATCTCTGTTGTTTGAATGAACCAGTTATTTGTAAATACTTAGCCAAGTTTGCATTTTTTCCTCAACAGCTTCTAAAGTAAAAGTTTTACATTGTCCAACTCTTTTCATGCATTTTTTTGTTTGAGGTGTGAAATAGCCGGCCCTTTAAAGAAAAGTTGCCACTCTGTCCTACCGTTTCTTTCCAGTGCAATTAGTTTTACATTTTATCACTGAAGGATCAGTAGATCATTTTTCCCCACAGATGAGCACATTTTCAGCATAGTGTCAAAGTATTAAACATTTAAAACTTTGTTTAATAAACTTCAGCAATTTGAAACCAATAAACATCTTATGCAAATGTTTCCATCTTTATTGTAAAAATGTCTATAAAGTGGTGATTTTATTAATCTCATGTCCTCATAGTTCTTTTCTATCTCTTTCAACGAGTACCTAAATTATTGCACAGGATTTAACAGTGAACTTTGTCTGCTGGAGCTTTTTAACAATACAAAATACACAAAATTTCTACAACTTTGCAACTGTACCAGTTTCTAGACCTTTTTACCTGTTTCAGAAATATTGCTTTGTGTTTAAATGTTGTGTTTAATTACTAACGTTGTCTGTTAAACTTGATAGTAACTTCATTAGCATAACTTCAAGGTGTTGCATTCACGCATTTATAATAAAGAACTGTTCACAGAAAATGTGTCCAGCTCAAACTACAGTTCTTAATTGCTAAAGTAGATCCAAATTAGCATTCACAGGCTGCATTTCCCTAACAACAGGCTTTCAAGCTGAAAATAATTTGTAATTCAAAAAGGATTTTGGTCAATAGATTCTGAGCGTACAAAACATCTTTGGCACTTAAAAATTCCAAGACCTGTTGAAAACTAAACTTATGAGTTTACATTTTCTTGTTTCTTGTTATTTTTCTCTGAAATATTATTAAATGGTTGTACGATTTGATAAAAGTTGGAATTATTCCCAGACATTCAATTTAAACTAGGTTTATTGATAATATCTGATGAAATCTTAATCTATATTTACAACAGTCCCTTCCTTTGACTCCAAATGATGTAACGTCATTATAGTTTAATAAACAGGAAAAGATGTTGAGAAAAATAATCTTATGTAAATTTGAAACACACCAGCCTCCTCTTCAAAACATTTGCCTGTACATATGTACAGATTGTATGTACAGCTTCTGCAATATGTTTACTCCAACAACAGATGCAGAGAAAAAATAAGTTGATACATTGATTAATTATATACTTAATCTGTGTCTAGTACCGAATGTGCATAAGTTACATACAATTACATTTTTATGAGGATTTATGATACACAGCAAGCAATGAGATTTTAAAAAACAGGATTTTCCTATTACAAAAATAAAACGCACATACACAAAAGTTTATATTTTCCCATGTTTGGTTGTCTTTGAAAGTCTAAAATATATAGAGATTATATGATGGAAGCAATATGTGGTATTAGTACTTCTGCACTGCACCACACTTCTATAAAAGTGCTGAAGAAGCTCCTGAAATAGTTCTCAAATAATTTAAAATGTGGTTTTCCCTATGAAGTCTGTTTATTATTTGGGCAATAGATGACTTCTCTTGATTTGCACTGAAGAAGAGTGAAATAATAGACCTGTCAAGTTCCTGTGACAGAAGAGATGCCCATCAGTTTGGCCTTCACCTTAAATTCTCTCTCCCTCCCTCCTTCCCCTCAAGCCTGCCCCTCTGGCTTGATGCCCTCACCCAACATTCCTGCACACCCATCAGCTTCTCCAGCTGTATCTGGCTGCTGGATGCAGGGAATCTGGCATAGGGCAATAGAACCATCCTGCAAGAAGGAAATGTATGCCTAGATACAGACCTGCCTCTGTGTATCTACAAAGAGCCTCTGTATTCTCAGGGAAGAGAGCTGACTCCACATGGGGAACAATGCTCCAGAAGACTCTGCTGTTCTGTGCCATTCCCAGATGAAATATTTTGCTCTGAAGGGTAGAAGTGCTTCAAATAATTTCCCATCCACATTGAAACAGATTCAAGTGTTATCTCAGCCATGAGAATGAATTAATGCAATGTCCTTGTCTGGGATTTAGGACACTGCAAGAATTTCTCCCTGAAAGTTCAAAGGTGTCACTTTGTCACAGCTACATCGTTTTTTGTGCATCACAAGGCACATAAGTTTCATCTGTATTTTTATGTATTTTATATGTATTTTATATTTATATTTATATTTATATTTATATTTTATTATATGTATTTTATATGTATTTTATTTCGTGTTTGTCATATTGCATATTTTTGTTATGCAAATGGCGTAACAGGCAAACTGCTGTTGCATTAATTCTGTCTGTTGAATGAAAAAACATGGAAAATCATGTAAAAAATTTTTAAGTAAATTTTAGTAAAAATACTCTGAGACTGAAACAACAATATATTAACTTCACTTCTTATTTTCTGAGTCATACAATGTGTTTTGCATATTGTTATAATTTTAGGAGACGTGCCATCTAGGAAAAAGCAAGATCCACAGATCAAAGACTTGGCAGACAACTTTGTCAATTATTTCATTATGTAACCACCCTTCTATCCTAACTCCAAAAGCAAAGAGCTACTACAGATGGTTTCTGATGTCAATTCTTTCCTCATCATAACTGTAAGACACATTAGAACAATTGACAGCTTAAATAATATCCAGCCAGGCCAGACCTGTTTTTCTTTTAAAGAAAATTGGAAGTATGATCATTATGGGCTTATCCAAATGCTTCCTTCATCCCCCCCACCTTGCATATTCAAAAAAGTTTGAATGTCAATTTTCTCCCACACTCAGCTGAGATACAGGATGCTTCAGTATTAAATTATTCAATCTGAACTCTAAATTAGATTTGTCTCAGACTCACTCTGTAGCTCCTTAGTCTCTTAGAGCTGATTTAAATATGAAAATGAAAGCCAGTTTTTTACCGAAGCTAAAAAAAATACAGAAGAGCAACATAAAACAGAATAGAAGTTTTAGTTTCACAGGGAAGAGAAGTAAAGCATTTGATTTCCTATGAACCAGATTACTGTATCTTCTACATTCTGGGTCACAATATGGGAAATAAACACTATACTTTCATAACATTTCACATCTCCATCATCAACTTCAACCACCATCACTAAAAAGACTGAGAAAATTTACACAGCAGCATGGGACTGCTTCAGTCAGGATAGCAAGGACTTACGTAGACGTGCAAGTAGAAAAAATACTATGAAGGCCACCAATGTACTGGTCATTTTCTTGCTCCATTACGCCAACTGCTATCAAAAGACATTACACCCACAAACTGCAAGAAGTTCACTGTCTATTGCTAGCCATGTAGGGGTGAATCATAGTTTTAAAGAATTAAGATTTTTGCTAAGGGTAAAAGTAGTTTCCATGACCAAGATGTAAGTTAGGTCGGTAAATGGTAGGTTAATAATTACTAGATGCTTTGGCTAGAGCTAATTGGTATCATTATCTGCTATTATAAATTCACGTACAGAAGAACGTAAAATAAGTAAACCGTTAATCACAAAGTGTGAAGCCTTGGATCGTGCCAGATGGTCACAGAGACCTGATGAAGACTCTCCTGACTTCATCCTTCGAGACCACTGACCCATTTCGAGACCACCGACCCAATTCAAGAGAAGAACTGTGCATGTGTGAAGGACTAATGGGCTGGCTCATTTTAATATGGGATGGGGATGGGAGGTGCTGGGGTTATGCAGATGTAGTGTATGTGAGATCCTGGGGAATAAACAGATGGCAAAGAACCTCGTTCGGGGCAGTCACGCCTTTGGGAGGTGACTCCCGTGCCGCCCGCCGGTGAATAAACACACCACTGTCTAACTTTAATTAGTTAGAGGGTCTTTGTCCGTGATTATACCGGTTTTTTAACGATTCAGGGGTTTCCTACAGTCAACACAGTAAATGTTCATGACAAACCAGAATTTATTTTAAATTGAAATTAACTTATCAAGTATTATTAAGAGCACATTAATTTAGAACAATCTATTAGAGCAGTTGATGATAAGTAAGAAGGATCAAGCTCTTTATCTATCTAGCTGTAGTGCTGGAAACAGAAAAACAAACTATGGCAGAATTTTTTCACTCCTATCAGTTTATCATAGTGTCACCAAAAAGAAGGATAAAACTCCAGAATTAATCCAAATGCAAATCTAGCCAAAAGGAACATATATTATAACACATTGAATAGTCCATAATATGCAGTAAAGCTTTCACTTTCGGAAAGCTATTTATACTACCACAGTGTAATCCTTTTTCTACTTAGCACAATAAAACGTAAATAGAGATATAATTAGAAGAGTTAGAAGAAACTGTGAAAAAGGCTCACGATTTTCTTGGTAGAGACTACGAGTCCTTTTCGTTGCTGTGTTATTTGCTACTCTTTCTTTCTTCCTTGTACTAGACCAGATGCCATGAAAAATGATTATAGAATTCACATGTCTGCATGTGTAGCTAAAAAATAACCTCCCTGTCTTATTCTTGCTTGGGAAAAAACAAAAAGCAATATAAAACTAGGACTAACATTTGACAAGAAATCAAGCCTCCCTTCCACCAGAGTTGCCCTTGGCTGCTATTCTGTTAGCGTGCTGTGTACTCATATTTCTTTCTTTCCTGTTTATCATTGCTGATTTACATAAATTCATACCAGACCTGAGCTGGTGCAGACACCTAACAATGACACTGGACAGTATAAGCTTCCTATGTTCACTGACATATTTCACTCTACAAAGACAACTGCAGGACACCAGTATTAATTTAATGTCAAACATCATCACAGCTTTCTCCTCATTATGAATTTCAATTCTTAGATAAATCCAAGTATGTGATGTGAAAGGTATGTAATAGAATTATTTTTAGTATAACAGCAGACCTAATGACATCTATGTATTTGGTTAAACCGAGTGATATCTATATATTTCCAATAAAGTCCATGGGAGGTAAATATTATTCCATTTTACAGATCTACATAAGTTATAGAATACAGAGACAACTTGCCAAGATAACTTAAAGTTTATCAGCAATACGAATGTGCATTTCTCAACTGCTGGTAAATGAAAAAAACCTCACTCCTACCTGAGTTACAGTCACCTATAAGCACCTCACAGTTTAAAATGATTTTCTGTCCCTGGGTGACAGCACAGATATCCCCAAGCCTTAAGTACTACATTCAGATTTTGCTGTGGTGATCCCCATATCCACCTCTGTCTTCTGTTGTGCTCTCTGCAGAACAGAATACTGTACCCTGAGATTTCCTCAGGCAGGTGGGTCTTTTGATTTTTTCCAGTCAAAATTAGGCTGCTTATCAAAAACTGTAAATTTGTCCAGACTAACTTCTTTTGACTGAATTGTGTTAGGATGTACTCACGGGAGCAGCAGAGTGGAGAAGCAGTAATCATGGGGATAGTGGAGAGGGGGAAGAAATTATAAACAGCTGGGGGACAATAACCTCTTCAGTGGTAATGTAGGAATCCCAGAAAGCACAGTGCACAAACCATAACCTGTAGTCCAGCTTGAAGGAAATCATGTGTTGTGCTAGGAGGAGAATTTACCTGGTTTAGCACTGCACTAACCTGAACTCTGAACAATTGCTAAGTGAATGCTCACTGTGAGAAAGCCCAGCCAACTGAACTAGAAGAATGCTAAGAGCACAGGGTGAAGGTAAATTACAAGTTTCAAAGGAGCAGACAAAAAGTGATTGATTTACTTCTCATGCATGGATTTAAGGCAGCCTCTCACAAGCAGTAAGTGTGAATGTAAATATAAAAACAACAAGGACACCATTTAGCAGGGTAGCTAGTGTGCAAATTAATACTGGTGTAACTCCATGTAATAACAATATGGTCGTATCACAACTCAGTTTAGAGTAATTTATATTTTTTTCTGTATTCCACTTACAACTGTGAATTTGAAAAGTGTAAGCGAATAAAGGAATAAAGTGTGTAAAGTCACCTGCAATTATAAAGTGACCAAATAAATATCAGTCATACCTGCAATACTCCTTAGTGATGCAGAATGTTAAAAATTAAATGATACTTTCTTGCAGCTCAAAAAACAGCCTGTGCAAACCTAAAATTAGCACATCCCCCCGCAAGGTGTTTTATCCATTCCATTAAAATATTCACATCAACCTGAATTTGAATTAAATGCGACTTCTTTTAAACAAAATCTGCATTTCAAAGGAAATAGACATTTTTATGTTGGATAATGAAGAGTATCTGCCTACTCTTCCTTTTGTGTTTCACGTTTCATATCTCCTCTATTCAATTTTTCACCTTAAATCCCTTATTTGGCTGGTAAGAAATGCATTGTCCAAATAAGCACATAATATAAACAATCAGACGGTCTGTTTCCTAATTTGTACAGTTCTTCAAGATGATACCCATATTCAAGATGGAATAGTTAGAGCTGGAAATGACCTCTGGAGAGCATCTAGTCCAACTCCCTCTGCTCCAAGCAGAGTCCATTAAAGCAAATTGTTCAATATAGAAAGAAAAGAGTGTTGCTATTGTATACACTTTTATACTACTGAGCAGGCTCATTCTTTATTATATTAAAATCCTATATAACTGTATGCACAGAAGCTCCATAAGAAATAATTCCCTTGTTTCCCATGCAAATAAATAAAAAATTCTTTAACAAAAGACTACAGCACTATACATAAAAACGTAACTACAATTACACATATGCACAGTCTTCACAGAGTGTCTGTTTCACCATAGAACAGAAGCACCAGAACAAAAGTAGCACTAGAGATAAATTAAATGACACTATCATAAAAAGCCACCAAACTGCTGGGTTGGCCAAGGTCAAGATATGGGAATGCTTCATTGTGGGTTTGCCTGGAACTGGCACTACTTGAGGATGCAATTTTAGACAGGAATTAGCTATTGGACAAAAAGATAAATAAATATACATTAGGCATTTAGTAATTTTTTCCTGTAATTCTGGCTAACTAGATATATCAGTCACTAACAGATATTTAACCTATTTTATAAGTAGCGACAAGTTTAGTGCCACCCTAGTATTTCAGACAGACATAATTCTTAGGTAAGATAGAGTTTATACAGTATAGACACGTTATTTAGACATTTTTGCAAATAGCACTCTATAGGCTCTAGAAGCTCAGGCAGCAATTCTCTGTAAGTATTTCTGCATCAACAAGAAAAAGCAAATCCTGAAGTACTAAGAACTACTCCAAGTAGAGCACCACTGTTAGCTTCAGAATTGCACTATATGCAAAGATGGTACTGCAAGTCCTAATGAATTTCAGTGCTGTTACCACACTGACACTTTCAGAGAAAATTACATTGACTTCCCTGGGGACTGGATTTTTACCTGAAAAAGACAATAGAGAAAGCATGTACAAGCATCTCTAAATTGGGGCCCAAGTGGAGAAATCTATGATGGATGATTACAAATTTAACAGATTTCTAGCTTTGCACTGCAACCTCTCACTGCACACTCTCTTTTTAAAAAAGTTTTCTCTCAGAATATCTTGATGGTTGTTATTATTTTGGAAGCCTGGTTACATTCAAGAGCAAATATGGCCATTTCGAACATATGCTTGACTGGCCATACTTGTTAAAAAGATATATTCTAAATCAAAATTGAAAATCAGGGTGACTTGTCAATTGGATTGCAAGGAAAAAACCTCAGTTTTAAAATATTGTGTAATGTTAAAGAAACAAGCAGCCAAAAAACTCACAAGAACTAATGTGTTTACCAAGATAAGCAGTTCATTTTACTCATTTCAGAAGCTCAAAGAGAGGCAGAAGTCTCAAACAGATTTCAACAACTGCATAAAGCCACAATTTTCTCAGTGTGCCATAAGCTACTGTTCCCCCTAGTATAAAAGCAATATTTTGTGAAGCAGCAAAAACAAGAACAGATACAGTGAGAAAAAATTAAATCTGCACTTAGAACCAACTAAAACAGTTTTCAAACAAAAAGTCTTCCCTTCTGGAGAGAAAAGGATGCCTCTACTTATCTGAATGAAATACTGGACTCAGGGAAAGGAAGTTAAATTTTTTCAGGGAAGTGACACTACAGGATGGGAGCTGAAAGATGAGTTGAGATGACGTGTAGGACATCTGCAAGTAGAAAATGCTAAATGTTTGTGCTTCTTTTCTTTCTTTTCACAGCAACTCTAGTGATCAAAGGCACATGCATGTAAATGCTAGCAAAGTCATGACAAAGGTTAAGACTAATCCACATACTTGAAGAATCAAAAGATTCTCCAAACACACAGCCCTTTAAAATTAGAATTTAAGCAAGTGGAAATTAGAAAGCAGGAGAGATTAACATCTTTGAGAACTGTGCATTTCTGCTAAGGTAGATCTTGTTCACATAGACAACACAGCAGAAATACAAGGGAAAATGTTCTATCTCTCCCAGACTCCAGTTTCAACTTTACCTTATTTTTTAAAAGCTCAGATATGGGACAAGACAACCTGACTTGAAATGTGAATTCTGTATAAAACCTGACATTTAGTAAAAACATCCACCATAAGCCAGTCACAAAGAATGAATATGTATGTATTATGCCAGGTGGTGCCAGCAATTTCCAAATAGAAAAACTGCAGGTTTGAAGCCCACTTGCAAAATCTTCAATTTGAAGGATGTAATTGTTAGAGGAAGACTTTGTATGACTGAAGTTTCCTGAGTTTCACCAAAATTCTACCTGGATACAAAGTAAGGAAAGACTCAGGAAATTGTTGTGCTGGATTTGTTTGCTGAGAGGTGTGACCAAGTGAAGTCCTCTGGATTCAGGTCTCAAGAAAAGCCTCCTGGGCCAGGTAACTGGATGTCACTGCCAATATCATTTCACTTCCTTCAGTGAGAATAGAAATTACTTATTTTCAAATAAATATATAGATACATACATACTGCACTGGCAATCTGCGTACTGCATTACAAATCTGAGGCATTAAATAAACAAGTTCAGAGCATACAAACTTGTGAAAAGAGCAGGGAAAGTTTCACTGCTTTCAGTAAAAGTCAGGAACTATGGTATCAAAACAGATTTAGATAATTAGCATCTTGAAAATATATCACATTATGGTATGTTTTCCTTATCATTACATTATCAGACTTAGGAATATCTGAAAATTCTGATTTCCACATAAAGGCTGACAAAGGGGGTCAGGCTGGTTTATCTACACTTGGACTGAAACTCTCGTTTATTTCACAATTTTCACAGATTTCCGACACATTTTTCTCATTTCTGTCTCTATAAATCAAGTATGATTAATGTATTTGCCACATGTTTTGCTGATAGAATATAACAGGAATAATAATTTTTAAAAACAATCTTTTTTGGGGAGATCCAATTAGACGGCCTAACGTTCTCTACTGAAGGGCCCAAGGAAAAAAAAAAAAAAAAAAAACAAAACCTGTTAAGCTTCTCATCCTTTTAAAGAAATGAAAAGAATAAATCCACTGAAGGTTGTTTCTTAATGTGTTTTTCCTTAAATTAGTGTAGAGGAATGTTGGAGGGGAGCAGAGCTCTGTCCCCCTCACCCCTTGTTTTTCTTTGTGGAGCACGCTATTGTACAATAAAAATGTCTTTTCAGTAATTTGTCATCTGCTTTGAAATCATTCTTTTCAATATAACCTTTTGTTAAGATCAGGCATAGAACACATCTTCTGCAAAAAGGCATAAATTAAATTTCTAGTACACACTGGGTGGATAAGTTCTACTGAAAAATTGCATTTCATGAGCATTAACACAGTTGAAAGATGAAGATATTTCACATGCTTATATCATACCTTGCAAAAAACCTGGAGTTAGTACAAATTATCAACTTTGTATTCTCAAGCTTTAACTCAGTACCACAAGCTCCTCCTAAAACTGGCATAATTTGACAAATGTGAAACGTCATACTTTTACAAAATTATTTCTTATTCACTTTGGGTATACATATGTATTGAAGAGGAGAAAGCAAACAGAGAATATTTTTACTTAGAACCCAAAATCTTGTCTTCTTTTCACCTACTCCAATGTTCCCTGTGGAGTGGCAGCACTATCATAACCCTTATTTCCTAACAATTTCATATTATTGGAAGTCCTGCACAAACAGAGACTGCAAGCTTGGACTTTTATGACTGCCCTACTGCCCATATTTCACTAAGTCTGAAGAAAGTTTACAAACCTACTTCTCTACAGAAAAATGTCCCTCTGCCTTCAGTGGTCAGATATTTCAACTACTTCTCATGTCCCGATGTGCAGAGACCACGCTGCTAATGCCTACACTTGTGCATATAAATCTCTAATCTGTCAATCCAGCTGCCTGTGAATAGTCTATTTAGGTTGGGTTTAAAGCAGTGGGAAGTCGACCTACACGAGAGAGTTCCCTTGTAAAATGACCGGAGGTCAGTGTTATTATCTCTGTAGGCTACCAATGGTGCATTTGTTCCACCCTGTGTATGAGTCATTCATTTATAATAAGCTCCACTGCGCTTTGAAAGTGCTGGGAGGGATGGGTACAGAAGCTTATCTTCTGTCAATTGGCTGAACTATAGAAGGGCTCCAAAAAGAGATGTCCTCAGTATTTAACTGCTCAACTAGAAGATGATTTAACTTTGTTATAAATAAATTAGAGACCTTACACCCAAATCCCAGTAGAAGTAAGCTGTAATCCCACTTTCTATTGAGACTGACACTTAGCCATATACTTCCCTCACTTTTGAAGTTCTCACTGTTTATCAATACCTGCTGAAGATCTGTATTGTCAATAGCAACTTCCCATTAAATGCAAATATCATTGTGAAAGCCAGTTTAAGCAATTAAAGTAAAACTACATTATCCAGATGTAATTCTAGATCAAATAATTTATCTTTCCAACATAGAATTTAAATAATGCAAATAAAACAAGCTCAGTTTTCAACTGAAAGGAAGTTACGTACAGGTTTGGGTTCAAATTTTCCAGATGCAAAGCCCCCATATGGTTTCAGCAGAGTAGAACATTTCCCTTTTATAGGTTTCTTGAGGGAGTGAGAGAGGAAAGTGAAAGGAAAACACAATAAAACAAAACTATTTCAGCATTCCTGCAATCACTGACATTTGTAAATGGCTGTGGGATTCATGCAAAAAGCAATTCTCCTACTCAACATATTTGTAAAACATATTTACATGTAGCTATTTAAAAATTTTAATGCAGAAGTGTCATCTAAATGTTTCATATACTCTTCTTATGAGGCACTCTTGTTAGTCTTGGAATTCCTTCCACAATTTAGCTGCTGCTGTTTTTTCCTAACTTATTCCATCTCTCTCAGGTCTCTCCTTAAAAGCCCATATAAGATGTGGCATTTTTAGATGGTGGACTATAGAACCAAGGAGAAGTTAGTTAAAGCTTTCTTAACACAAGAGACAAAAGTGTCAAGACACATAAATTTCTGTGGCTTTGTCTTGAAAAGATACAGAGCAATACAACTTGTCAGCTTGACAATTCTTCCAGGCTTTGTTTACTGTTCTTGCAACATTCACAGAAAATGAGATCACCAATCAGACAAGGTCAAAATATCATGCTATCCAAATGCTGGATAAAATATAGCACTGAGCATGCAAAGTGAATGTCATACATCATTACAGAGGAGCTCAGATTACTGTAGGCACATAGTACCATGCCTCAGTAGTAGTTGGATTTAATGCAACATCTACACTTTGACAGACCACCCCAAAATAACTACATATATAATTTATTTAATTTTTTTAAAATTATTTCCTTTAATAGTATTATGGAGCCATGAACAAAATGCACAATCATTTTCTGAGTATGCATCTTTTCCATTTCACAATACGTTTCTGAAACTTATCCATATCCTTTCCTTGCTCCGTGATGCCTACTCTCAATTCAAGTACCAAATGTGGAGTCATTTGCAAAGCTGAAACAGTAGAATACAAACAAGGGGTGGAAAGGTCAAACTAGGCCTGACATCTTTACAGGCCTGTCTTCTCACTGACAGATTTCCCAAAACACACTGTGCTTCTTGTTAAGCAAGTGTCACCAGTTTCTTTATTGTCTTCTTCCAAGGTGTTAAACAGCTCTGTACTGTTTGATAACCTGTCATCACCCAACAAATGTTAGCAATAAAGAAAAAATGCACTAGCTTTCCATGACAGCATAATAAAACATACTCAAGAGATTTTCCTTAAATTCACTATTTGGTATAACTAAAATAAGAAGTACAACTATATTGAGGTTTTTCACCCTTTTCCCAGGAAAAAAAAAAAAACCAAAAAACCAAACTGTAATGCAGTTAAAATGTTACCCCAGTCTAACTGATCAATCAAGAGAGTTTCTGTGCAAACATAAAACACACTTGCCACACACACAATTGTTTGAATTGCAGTGAGCTACCTAGAAAACTGACTACTATGGGGTAGAAAACTTTCAAATTATTATATGGCACTTTCTTTCTTTCCTTCTTCAATTCCGTGGTGAACAATTTTTTTTTTTTTTAATTTTTTTTTTAATAAGAGCTAGACAATTAAAACCACAACTCATTTTTCTAAAAGAAAGGTGTGGTAGGCAGATGGCAGAGGTGCAAAAAGCCTTCACTAGGATCCTGCTGGCAGGGCAGGAATGATCCCTGACATTTGCTGGTAAAGATGCAAGTATGTGATCTGCCTACACTACTGTGCTGCCTGTTCATTGCTCTTTCACCACCCTGCTGTGCCCTTGCTTTTTTCTTAAGAGTACCATGAATGTCTTTTAACATTTTTATTTAATCTGCCAAAAGTAGAAGTTTAAATAGCCATTAAGTGCATCATACAAGTCACCAACCTCGACAATCTTTCTACTATAGAACCAGTAAAAAGGGGGAAGAAAAGTTGTATTTCTAATTAAGTCAATCTTCCCCTATTAGTGATTAAAAACATTCATGTATATGAATAGTGTTTGTAAATCTATTTTGCTGTTGATGTTGTCAGGATAAAAATCTTTAAAGTACTGCCTATGGATACACCCACTTCCTTACAATAACTACTTTCAAGTGTATTATAAAGTAAATTTGCATAATGTTGGACCCCAGGAATAATGAGGACAAATAAGCCTTTCCCTGATGATGATGATGACCTACTTACTTGCCATTTGAGGAATTAAAGCCTCAATCTGCAATACTTTCAAACGCTTATTAAACCTAGAAAACATGAAAATCCAATGATTTCTCCTACAGATGGATATTACTTTGAATGAAGTGCATGCTGTAGTTTTTTGCACCACTATAATTAGCAACAATAAAGCTACACCAATTTAGTTTTCCTGGTTTCAGTCTATTTTATGGGAGGGGTAGAAATTAAAAGGAAAAAATAAGGCAAGAAAGCTACCAACTAAATATCTTTTTTAAAAAAACTACTCATTTGTTATTCAAATGTGTTATTTAACTAGAGATTAAATTTAAAATATTCAGTTATGAAACAGAAAGATTTAATTAAACTTTTGAAGAGCATAAGCAATTAAAACGGGATTATTTTCTGTATCATGGCCCCACCAAAAACATAGGTTACAATTATCACAGGAGTTGTATTTGACACAAGGTAAAACATGACTTTGGAAAAGGAAATTGTACAGCAGGAACAGCTGAACTCCAAAGAAACACAATAGTTCTGTCATGCAGATACCTTCAATGATAAATAAGAAAGGAAAAGGGAACACTGAGTAATATGAGTAGAATAGATCAGCAGTGGAATGATGCTGAAAAAACGTTTCTTTAAGAAATATTTGCTGAGCCAATGATCTTCCAAGGTGGCAAAGACAGGTTTGGTAGTGTCTTCATTGATTTAAATAGTTACTCATCAGCTCTGCTGTCTCAGTGCTTGTTTACAGATATAAATCCTAACATTTCAAAAATCTCAACCAAAAAACTGCAATTCCCTCCCTTGCTCCTGGCCCTTTAGTAGCTTTAGACCTGCCTCCTGGTGGGTGAATAATATCCTCAGATATCACTCAACAATATGGTCCAGAACCAAACAAAAATTAACAAGTATAGCCAGACTGAGCTCTGCCGGCTGGGTCTGACCACACCTCCCATGAGCATTCCTGCAAGCAAGCATGGTTAGCTCTCCTCCTAATAAACTGCATGGACCAGGCCAGGGATGTGTTTGGGGCTCTGCATTGTGTTCTCAGGCCAAACTGAAAGAACTCCAGATTTAGGAAAAGCAACACATGAGAATCCATGTAATGCTAAAGCCTGATTTAAGTGGACAAAATTTGAAAGAAGTTATAAAGTGGTAACTACTGTTTAACCAATACTTTGTTGTTTACTAGGGTTAACCGAGTGGTCATATTTATGTAAAACAGAATTAAGTCTTTTTCCCTCCTGAAGGTGCTCAAAGTTCAGCGAGTAACAATGCAGCTAAATGTTTCACAGAAGCCAAAAAAATGAAAATATTTCATTCCTAATATGAAACCAGTTTAAAATTTGATTCTTCATTCCTAGCTCTGAAAAGTTTCTACTATTTTTACAGAGTGCAATTCAAATCCCAAGTGCCATAACTCAGTTTTATTTTCCTGTTCAAACCTTGATTTATTGTGGCTATTGAAATTTAATGGATTTTGGATATAACAGTATCACGTCATGAGAAAAATGACTATGTTTACATAGTCAGCTGTATTCTTTATTCAAAGTCAGAGGCTGCAAACTCCGACATTTGTTGGCACCCATGGGTTTTACAACTTAAAGCAAACAGAATATTAGATATATTGGGGAAAAGATCCTTGTTCATTACTCAGTCTTCTGGTTCACACTCCAAAGGAAAAAAAATCCTTTACAGATTTAATTACAGCAATCCTCTAATTTCTAAATGCATAAGCTGCAAACACCTACTTAAAACAAAAAAATCAATTTTGTACACACATACACCAGCAACAAAACAGTACAAAGCTGAATAGTTATCCGTGTCTTCTTCCATTTCACTGTAGTTGATCCTGCTGGCACTCCTACATGGGCAACTCTTTATGTTAAACACGAACCCAAAATACTGCTTCACATCTTCCATGTGGATTAAATGCATATGTCAACTTCAATAAATATGGCCATGAATTTCCCTTTCACTTTACGCCCCATGTAACTGTTCCCTTGTTTAAAATGAAGATGCAAACCAATTGTAAATGAGACTGCAGGAAGTAGCCTTTAGAACCATTGCAGACTTCAGAGAGTTTATGGTATCAGAAAAAAGGCCTGAATATTTTCCTGTCACTATCTCCATAGGGGGACTTCTATCTGTACAATTATATGTTTCCACTGTGAACTTAAAATCCCCAGGCAATTGAAATAACTAAAAATATTTTAAATTACTAAGATCAAAATGTATGCTTATAACCCATACAGTAGATGTGTATATTTTGGAAGAACTGTCAGAACCAGTTACCTTTCTGACTCGTTAACCTCATAATACCCCGAATTGACTTTTAAAAAAAAGCAGAACTTTTTAAGGAAACTAAATAAGGAGATCTACTTAAAATTCATAGCACAAAACCCACTCTTTAACACTGCACCCTTTCAGAAGCATTTTTCTCTGTTGTGTACAGAGAGTTATTCTAATATACAGTTAGAGCTAAATGGCAATTAACTCTTTAGTGTCTGATTAAATATCATACTTAGTGCTACAAAATAAAACCTGCAATTTCTATTTAAGGACAGAATATGCTTCTGTGATCAGACAGCTTTCCAATTCTTTGCAGGCACTCAAAAGTAAAAAACAGTCATAGCTCTCACTTCCAGCTTAATGCTTTCCTTACACTTCAATGAATGTGTGGAGAAAAGGGCACTTGCATCCCTGCCTGTCTGCCTCAAAGACAATTGCCTCTCTCTCAGCATAGTAACTCCATCTACCTAAGCACACTTTTATATCTCCTTCAATATTAGAGTAATGGAGAAACTCCAAGGGAGGTCACTTGAAAAAGCACAATCTTAACTTATAGATGGGTATAGAGCTTGTTGAAAGTCACTGTTCCTTACTTCAGTGGGTTTTGAATAATGGCCTGGATCTAGTCAAGCAAAACTCTTTTTGAAGTCATGGTTAAGAGACAGACATACGTCCCTTCCCAGTGGCTTGAATGCATTTTATCACTATATTAAAGGTCAATGCAAGTACATTTTTCTTTGTCACTTAACTAGAGCTATATTTGGCCTAACTCTGCAATTGTCTCCCACAAGAGGAGAAAAGGACCATACATTTAAACAGACTATTACAGTCTGTTTTGCACTACAAATTAATTAGGTTAATGAAATGTAATGTAGTAAGATTCTCATCTCAACTGCAAATTTATAAATTTCATACAGATTCTCTGACTTATTTGAGCTATTAAAATTTCCTAATAGTAATTCAGGGAGCTGAGCTTTGGGAACCAAGATTGTATTTGGGAAATCGAAATCTCAGATACACTTTCAAGTCACATATTTCCCTCTGCACATAGCATGCAAAGTTATTGAATGACATGAAAAATATATGTATAAGCTTTGAGCAAACTGAGTGGTGAGAGACCTGGTAAAACTGAAGATTTTGGAAGATAAATCTGTTGCTTGTTTTCAAGAAGATTTACTGCTAATTCTCCTTAGTCTCAGTAGTAGCATCTGTCTTTACTATCTGACCAGTGTTGCTCCAATGATAATCATCCTTCTGCTAGATGTTACTTAATCAAGTGCTTTTTAGATGACAAAAATTTACAGTTGATTAGACTGCATAGCTCCATTGGTATTTCAAAAGTTTCTAGTAAGGGATTATTTTTGTGCTCAAATACCTCTAAATAAAGGATTCTGTAGTCTGAATCTCCTTGGATTTTGAAGAGTGTTCACTGAAGCAGATAAAGCTAAGTTAAAGAAGCATTTAGTGCTTTACCATGCCAGCTTCAATAATATCTGTTGTGTTTATATGTGAGCACTGCCATGCACACATTTCTCCCTTTAGCTGTAGTGGATGTCTCTATATACCACAGCGTATGCAGATTTAAAGTCTAAAGCCAGCACTGGCTTTTCTGAGAATGGAGTTAAAACTGCTGTGCTATTACCCTCAAAGCCAGTGTTGGCACAATTCAGTCATTAATGACAATTTTTTGTCCTTTCTCTGTGAAAGGGGGGTTACTTAATCTTCATCTGGTTATGCTCAGCACTGGCTCAGTTTGCTCAGTAATCAGGAGTTCAGATTTCAAACAGCACAGCTATCAGACCTCATTAAAACAGATACAACTGGCCAAAAGAGCAAGCTCCAAAAGAATCAAACTTTTCTATAAACCCATGCTGAAGATCAATGAGAACCTCAGCAGAATTCCACATTAACAAAAACATGGGCTACAGGGACATAAAAACAACCTGATCTTTTCCTCCCTACCCCTCATAAGGTCTCTGGCAGTTGTGATAATTTTTTAACACAGGAAAAAAGAAAGTAACTTGATTTTAGCCATTTTTACTAGAGATAGAAAGTTATCAGCAGCATCATTCAGAGTGAATACCAAGCAAAACACCTTCCATAAAATCCTAAGGTCTGCTCTTCCAAGGAAAAAAAATTTAAGGTGGACAAAACAGTAAGTAGCAAGAGCGAGAAGCCACAATGAGCGTTCTGAAAAGGACGTATCCTTTAGGTTGCACAGTATCACACAAAAATAAGTAATAGGGCTAAAGCAAGGGGTTTTTTCTTAGCAGTAGGTTATTCCTGACCTACAGGTTTACTTACCTTTTGAGAATCTAGCTGGTAACACAAGTATTAGACTGGAAGGATGACTGACATGATCCAATATAGCAACGGTAAAGAATATGAACTTACTTCATGATCACTTATTTCATGTTCTAACACAACTGTTTTTTCAATGCCCCAAAAAATACAACTTGGTATTTACAAATATAGAGCAATACATCAGAGTATTACAGAGCACTGCAAATACTGTTTGGATTTCAGTTCTGTTTATTTGTCATTTCTCAAGGCCCTTAGGAACAAAGGGATTCTTGTAATCACGGCACACTTATACACTAATGCTTTTGTATAAATATAAACACTGAATCACAAAGCTCTTTCTTCTATTTCCCCAAACACAAATATCCAGAAACTTCAGTCATCCTATTTATTAGCTAGTACAGCTTTAATCATCTAACCACTATGGTTCTCTCAGTCCTCTCTACCTTTTTCTAGATGAATATAAAAAAATCAAATAATCCATAAGAATGCAAACAATAGGTATCACATCTGTCTTATTTCTTATATGCTCATGACTTTTTATCAATTTAGGAGAACAATAATCTGATCAAGTCTTATGAACTCTGTATTAAATTGTTTTACCTCAGCTTTTACTAAATGAAAGAAAAACAATCTGTCTAGCAGATCAAGAAAAATTTTTATTCATTCTATCTTTTTAGACAAAAAACCAAAACATTCATCATCTCACCCTTTTATGGGTGCCACTTAAATCACAGCACCACTATTCCAGCTAAACTTTACAAAGCTATCCCTATCCTGCTCTAGCTTTATTATGTAAATAACAATGGCTCAACATACTTTCCAGCAGAGATGTGAGATTCCTGGCTAAGAAACCTGGAATGTTTCAGCTACTTCAGGCTAATGATCTCTCAAATGCACACTAATATGTTTGATAGAAGTCTCTCAGCATGTGTGCACAGAATGCTTAACATAAGAATAACACTACTGTGGGCAGGGCAAATCGCTGACACCATTTCAGACTGAGTTAGATGCTGGAGGCACAAATTAAAACTGTGAACTTTCATTTCAGTGGGCTTTGACAGATGGAAGACTGCATCAAATCTCTAATTGTTTAAATCATTAACTCATCTTTCCACCTGCATTATATCTGGAAAGAGCACAGCTGGAAGCCTGAAACAATTACTTGAATATGGAATTCAGGAGTGTATATTCTAAAAAGATCATAAACTGTATTTTTGAGATAGTCAAACAGTATGTTTATTTGGCTACACAATTTGTAAATAGTTTATTTTTATATTCACATTTTCCTCTCAGTTCTGAAAACTCAAAAATAGCCTTTCAGTCTTCTTGCAGAATCAATCAATCAGGGACCACTGCTGTGGCCACTGGGAACAAGAAAGTTGTATTGCAATTCACAGTGCGTTATGATGATCCCCATTTATCTCCAGTCCTTGTAAATGCCACAGCACATGCAGCTCTAAATTATGCCTGCTGGTCTCTTGACTTTCAGCTGCCTACAAAAAGAAAACCTTGTGTAAGGAGCTGTAAAAAAAATTAAATAAATTATGTCTACTTCACAAACTCTTGAAATGCCTTTCCCCCTCGCTCCCCACTTTAGGGCTAAAATACATTTTTCGCTAAGCCAGCATCAATGCAGGACTCTTGCCCTTTCATGTTACTCTCAGCAGAAATCAGCTCTAACCGTTTTTATGGGGAAGCACCTGTTATATGCTCAGCACTTCCAAGTACTTGAGAAGTACAGCCTTGGAACTGTGGAGCTCACATTGCAAAAACAAACCAGAAAAATGGAGCAGGAACAGCAAAAGCTGTGCACTTACATCCAATTTAGCAAGAATGGCTGCTAGAAGTCAAGGGATTTTAAGGACAGGCGTTTTGCAAATGGCAGAAGGCATGAGTCATTTGGGGCTTAGAAAGCATAAATAGAAAAGAAGAAGAATACATTGGGCCAAGAATTCCTTTAAGGGTTTGGAGCACCTGCCATATACATTGAAGTGAAGATATCTGAGACTGATGATCCTGGAGAAAAGGTTCAGAGGGATCTTTTTTACGTTTATAAATATCCATTGGGATGCAATGAAAAAAAGACAGCCAGGCTCTTCTTAGTCATGCCTATGGACTAAACAAGAGGTCACAGGCACAAATCAAAAAACAAATACAGAAACTCTCTACTGTGCAAGTAGTCAAACACTGAAATAGGCTGCCAAGAGAGGTTGTGGTCTTTACATATGGAGATACTCAAAATCCAACTGGATGTGGTTCTGGACAACCTCCTCTAGTTGATCTTTCATTAGAAGATCTGAAAGGGTTTTCCTTCCAACCTCAACAATTCACTGATTAATTTATAGATTTTTAAGAAACAGATGGATGGGCATACAGAATAGTGACACTAGTGGAGAGAAAGAGACAAAATATCACATAAAAATTTTCAGAGGGTAAGTTAAGGAGAGGCAAAAAACCCCAACCTGGAATTATGTAAAGATGTGAAATTTAAATCCAACAGCAAAGGTCAAGTCAGTGAAAGAATTCAAAACACAACATAAAACAGTTCATTGCCATTTACAAAAAGAGCAATCTCCAGTGGAAAGGTGGTACCCTTGAAGTACTTGAGTCAGCCTTGCAGATTATTTTCTTAGGCCAGGTTTTGATAGTATTTCACATATCAAGTAGTCCTTAAATCCACATATAGCAGGAAAGATTGATCAGCAAATTTTATGGTTATTGTAATGTTTTAATGAAGTGAGTTAATCACTGATATTAAGGCTGGAGGCAGCCCGGGATGCAATGCTCATGCACTAGTGAAGTTCACAGTCCTGAGGGATGTGGGTCAGGCAAAGAATAAAGTCAGGACCCTAAATATTAGGAAAGTAAACTTCCAGCTCTTAAAGATGTTAGTCAACAGGACTCCCTGGGAAACTGCTTTAAAGGACAAGGGACTAGAAAAGAGCTGGCAGATCTTTAAGGACATGTTCCATGGAACACAAGAACTCTTAATCACTAAGTGTAAAAAATCAAGAAAGGAAGGCAAGAGACCTGCATAGATGAGTGGAGACATTCTGGTCAAGGTAAAGGGCAAGAAGGAAGCACACAGGTAGTGGAAGACAGACACCTATCTTGGTAAGACTATAAGGACATGGTCAGACAGGGTTAAGGGAGAAGGCTGAAGCATTCAACATTTTTCTTCTCAGACTTCAAAGGCAACCTTTTTTTCCACCACACCTCCTGAGTGGATGGGCTGCAAGAGCAAAGTAGCTCCACCTGTAACCAAAGATCAGGCCCATAACCACCTGAGGAACTGGAACACACATGGCCTATGGGACCTGATGAGATGTAACCCAGAGATCTGAGGGAATTAAGCTGATGTAGTTGCCATAATACTTGAAAAGTCATAGCAGACAGGTAAAGATCGACGTGGCTGGAAAAAGGTAAACATTGCACCCATTTTTGAAAAAGGCGGAAAAAAGGACTGTGGGACCTACCAACCTGTCAGCCTCACCTCTGCCTGGGAAATCATGGAACAGATCCTTCTAGAAGCTATACTAAGGCATGTAAAGTATAGGGAGGTCATCTGAGATACATGGCACAGCTTGGTTTAACCTGGCCTTTAACAGGGTCTCTCACAACACCCCTCTCTCTAAATCAGAGAGATGGATTTGATAGTTGGACTCTTTGGCAGAAGAGAAACTGGTTGTCTTGTCTCATCCAGAGGGTGGTGTTCCCTTGAGGTCACCAGACTCATGGGCATCAGTATGTTTTATTATCATCATCAGTGGCACAACAGGACTGAGGGGGCCTTAAGCAAGACCCTCTGCAGATGACTTCAAGCTGTGTGGTATGACTGACATGCTTGAAGGACAGGATGCTATCCAGAGAGCATTGGACAAGCTAAAAACGTGGGCTCATGGGTATTTCAGGAGGATCAACAAGACCCAGTGCAAAGTGTTGACCTAGGTGAGACAATTTGCTGTATCAATACAGGCTGAGGGAAGAAGGGATTGTGAGCTTCCCCGTGGAGAAGGATTAAGGGTACTAGCGGGTGAAAAGTTGGATATGAGCCCATAGTATGCAATTGCACTAACTGCATCCTGGGCTGCATCAAATGCAGTGTCATGACCAGACTGAGGGAGGTGATTCTGTCGCTCCAATGTGCTCCAGAGAGAACTCACCTGGAGTGCTCCTTCCAGCTCTGGTGTCCTCAGCGCAGGAAATATATACCCCTGTTAGAGCTGGTCCAGAGGTGGTCCACAGAAATTATCAAATGGGAGAAGCACCTCTTCCAGGAAGAGCTGTGAGAGTTATTCAGCTTTCAAGAAAAGAAAGGGCTTTGAGAAAACCTTATTGCAACTCTTCAGTACTTAAGAAGGACTTACGAGAAAAATCAGAACTGAATTTTTAGCAACACCTGTTGAACAGGACAAGGAATAACAGTTTTAAATCAAAAGAGAGTAAACTTAGGCTAGACATAAAGAAAACATCTTTTATGATGAACGTGGTGACACTGGAACATGTTGCCCAGGGGCTAGGAGATGCCCCATCCCTGGAAACATTCAAGGTCAGGCTGGATGGGACTCTGAGCAACCTGATCCAGTTGAAGATGACCCTGCTCATTGAAGGGGGATTGGACTAGATGACCTCTTAGGATCCCTTCCAACCTAAACTATTATATGATTCTAAGTGGATTACATAAAGAGAAAGTTACCAGTGAAAATAAACATGACACATGAAACCAACCCTTCAGCTGTGTGCCATCAGAGATACATAAGAAAAAAAATAGTCATGAAAAAGTGTGAATGTTTTCTGTATTTCTCCTGAACCCACAAAGTAAACTGCATTTCATTTTTAGAAGCAACAAAATGAAACTGCCAGATAACAATATCTGTACATAGAATAAAAACCATGATAGCATTTACTACCCTCATGAACACTGAGAATTGCAAGTAAAAATGTATAAGCTTAGCTCCAGAAAACACAAATCTAATAACAACCACATCTGGGCAGAATTCTTCTCTCTCATCACTAAACATAACTCTCAGAATTTCTCAGTAATTTCACTGAGAATTAAGCTTACAGAAAGAGCTAGAATCCATCTAGATTTTATTATGTGACTTGTTATCATAAAATCTCTCTTAAAAAAAGAAAAAATATTTTAAGATCTATCATTTTAACAAGTTATAAACAAGTCTCTATCAAAAAGTGTGAATGAATATCTTTCAACAGCAGCACTAGACTTTCTGGTTTAGATACTGTATACTCAACCAACACTATTCTAAAAACTGACCTATTCTACTCTTCACTCCCTAGCAGAAGCCATTTCATCTAAAAAATAGACTATTTTTTTTTCTATACATTTCCATTTAGAGAGAACAGATCCAGTATTAATGAGTTATGTACATAGAATCATGTAGCAAAGCTGACTGACTACCTGTGTTGGAAACAAGTTGAATTATGTTTTAGATGAAACCTATACATTACAGACACTACTTCAGACTGTATACAACCTGTACTTCATAATGCTTTTAAATAATCACTTAGGTAACTCAGAATTTGATATACCATAACAAATATGATTAGTTGGAGGGGAAAAGGAGGAATAAGCCCAAAGTAGGTTATATTTGCCTCCTACTGGCACAACCCATGTCAAAATATTATTTAAAGACAGTCTGAAGATGACAGGCATGAATATATTTTTTGCAAGACTTTGCCAAACATTTGGCTGCGATGAAAGACTTTAGGTCAGCTGTGTAAGAAAACTAGATCCATCAGTTTCCGGCTTTAACTGTCTTTCCCCAACCAGGGGTACCTCTGCAGAAATTCTATTTTCAACTCCTCTGCTGAACCAGCTGTTGGCAACAGGAACTGGGTTTTTATGTAGGCATGTATGCAGAAAAATGAGGGGAGTGTCTGTCTGGTTCTTTTCCAGATAAGCTTTTTACCCCTGTGGTGTCTAGGAATGGTCCAATAAGAAATACTGAGCCCAGCCCAATCCAGCCCACTTTTTTTTCAGTCTCTCCATGTTCCAGTTCTATTTCCTTAGACTGTTGTTTATGAGTCCACCTTTGCATTACTCAGCAAGTCTGACAAGCTTCCAGCCATCTACCAGTAAAGTAAAAGAAAATAAATGCTGTATTTTAACTTTCATTACCTAGACCAAATCTGAATAGAACCTCAGTACACAAACATTCTATACCATGCAATATCAATCCTAATGAGGGTGTCAATGCTAGTGGGAACATGGAGGGCTGAAGAGTATATGTGAAATGCTTCTACACAAACACAGTTAGAATCCATTCCCCTTGTCCTGAAGTGGCAACAGGGCCACTTCAGCTTTCTATCAGCACAGTGGCTTCCAACTCCTCCAGTCTGCTGCCCACACTGCATGCACTGGTGGTAAAGGCACCTCAGCTGGCCTGTCATCCAGGTTGCCTTCCTAAAGGAACAGCCCTTAATTCCTTTGAGATAATTCTCTAGTGTTTCCCTGTTGGTTTCTGTTATATTAGAAATCTCTGGATTGTCTCTGTAAGACTGCAAGTGCATTCTAGTGTGGCCAGCACATTTCAGAGTCACTGGCACAGGGCCCTCTTGCACACTGTCCCTCTTAACCTTCACTTCTCATTCCACAGCTTTCCAGGCACAAACCTGATATTGTCTCCCTCCCCTATCACAACTAGTTTAAAGCTCTGTCAATGAAATGGGCTGGTTCCAAAGCTCTGGTTCCCAAGCAGCAACTCTCCTCCCTGAGAAACGTGAGTCATTACTGGTACAAGCATGCCCAGTACAGCACAGACCATGCCATTGTCAAAAAACCCAAAATTTTGGTGGAGATACCAGCCACAGAGCCATGTAGTAACAGACTCAGCCCATGTTGCTGCCTTCAACTGGAAGTACAGAGGAAATCATAACTTGTGCTTCAGATTCCCTTACCAAATATTCCAAGGCCCTGAAGTCCTTTTTGATCGTCCTTGGACTACGTGTTCCCACTCCATTATCCCTATGTGGGAAATCAGTAATGAGCAGTAGTCTCAGGACCACTCCAGATTAACAAGTTTCTGGATGACATCCCTACCCAGGCCCCAGGTAGGCAGTAGATCTTCCTGTAGGCTGGGCCTGACTGGCATATTGGGTCCTCTGTCCCCTTAGAAAGGAATCATCTGCAACTCAATAAGCCTAAGTTCAAAGAAAACAATGATCTATGAATGAAGTTAGACAAAGAAATTTTGGTTTCAAATCTTTTTCCAAAGAAGTTCACAAACTTCATCAATCACAATGCCAATTTCATCTCCAGTGTGGAAGCCAACCAGCCAATTGTCAAGAATCAAAATAAGAAAGCCCTCAGTCTGCTTCTGTGCTGTGCCAGTAGACAAGGAGGAGTACATTGTGGCAATGAATTAGAAACTACTGCAACCAAAAATGACAATTTATTTTATAATCCTATAGTTGTCCTAATTATAATGAAGTATTTTAACATATTGAAATTACACATGTCAAAATAGAGCAAGCATTCAAGAGGTCTCTTGTGCTTCATCTTGAAAAACAGACTTGTGCAGAGATCTTACCAAATGAAATTTCATTTCAAATAATTGGTAAATATTTTTCTGCTCATAGTCATCTGAGATATTTAACAGAATCACAGAATGGGTAAAGCTGGGAGCACAGTGGGTCTGCTGGTCCAACCTCCCTGCTCCAGTAGGGCCATCCCAGAGCACATTGCACAGGATTGAATCCCGAAGGTTCTTAAATATCTTCAGTAAGGGAGGATCCACAACCTCTCAGGGCAACCTGTTCCAGTGCTCAGTCACCCGCACAGGAAAGAAGCTCTTGCTCACGTTCAGTGGAACTTCTGTGCAACTGTTTCTGCCCATTGCCTCTTGTCCTTGGCACCACTGAGAAGAGCCTGGCTCCATCCTCTTACCACCCTTCCTTCAGATAGACAACTGAGAGGGGACCTCATCTGCTTCTTGGTCCCCAGGACACACTGCTGGCTCATGGACAGCTTGCTGTCACCAGCACCCCCAGGTCCTTCTCCACAGAGCTGCTTTACAGCTCAGCCCCCAGCCTGTCCTGGTGCAGGGGGTTGTTCCTCCCCAGCTGCAGGACCCTGCCTTTGCTGAATTTCAGGCAGCTCTTCCCTGCCCATCTCCCCACCCTGTTGGTCCTTCTGAAGGGCTGCACAGCACTCTGGGCTATTGGCCACTCCTCCCAGCTTTGTGCCCTCACTGAACCTGCTGAGGAGGCCTCTGCCCTTCATCCAAGTCACTGATGAACAAGAGAAGCAATACTAGGTCCAGTACTGAACCCTGGGGGATACAAGTGACAGGCCCCAGCCATACCCTGTGCAATTACATCTCTCTGTGAGAGATGTAATTTTGCCAGTCAGTCAATCAGTTCTCAATCCATCCAGTGCTTCCTTCCTGAGTTTATGAGGATATTGCGAGGAAGTGTCAAAAGCCTTGCTGAAACTGAGGTATTCAATATCCACTGCATTTTCCCATCCACCCAGGTGAGTTGTTTCACTGTAGAAGGCACTCAGGTTGGTCAAGGACTACTCCTGATAATCTACTTGTCATCCATGTGATGGCCATCCAAAGATGGCTTTCAGAGTGAGGCACTCCACCATGTCTCCAGGGATTGAGGTGAGGCTGACTAGTTGATAAGTTCCCTAGGCCTTCCTTCTTGCCTCTTCTGAAGGCTAGGGTGACATTTGTTTTCTTCTGGTCCTCAGGCATCTCCCCTGATTGCCACAGTCTTTCAAAGCTGATCATGGTTGGTCTACTTACGGTGTTCATCAGGTCTCTCATCACTTGTGGGTGCATGCCATCAGAGCCCAGGGACTCGTGGATGCCAAGGTGTTCTCTAACCCAATCTTCTCTGACCAAGGGAAGGTCTTCCTTATAACACTCCTTTACCCAGATCTCCTGTGTCAGAGATTCCTGAAGGCTGGTCTTGTCAGTGAAGATTGATGCAAGGAAGGTGTTCAGTAACTCTGCCTTCTCCTTGTCCTCCATTACCACAGTCCCCATTCCATTAACTCCAGATGCGTCTTGGCCTTCCTTGCCTCATTTCTACTCACTCTGACACCTCTCTATATTCATTCCAAGTAGCCTGACCCTGCTTCCATCTCCTGTGTATTTCCTACTTACACTGGAGAAATTACATGAGTTCTTTATTTATCCACACGAGTCTCCTGCCCACTTTCTTGCTCACCAGGATGCATCATTCTTGAGCCTTGCAGAAGTGATCCTTAAGATCAATTAGCTCTCCTGGACCCCTCTTCCCCATAGAATCTGTTCCCATAGGGTTCTTCCAAGAAGTCCCCTAAGGGGCTAAAGCTTGCTCTTTTCAAGTCCATGCTTACTATCTTGCTTGCTGCCCTGCCTCCTTCTTGCCCAATACAAAATTTCACAATCTCATGGTCACTGCAGCCAAGGCTGGCCCCAACCTTTGTATCTCCAACAAGGCCTTTCACGTGAGTTGTAGTAAGGTTGAGCAGCATACCATTCCTTGTGGAATCCTCCACTACCTATCACACTCATATAAATCTTCTCTATTGAGGTTCTGAGAAGAAGGAATTTGCATTTTTAAAAGGCTAACTGAATTCCCTGCATCACTTTGAAAATTTCAGTTAGCTAAAGCAATTGTTTAACTTTGCATTGCAAAACACAGAAACCAAATCTATCCTGAAAAGACAACATTATGCTTAAGTTCAGCTCTGCTAACAATTTGGCCAAGCTTCTATTTATTTATTTTCTAAATATGGCAAAGCTGCTTTCTTAAAGAAAATATATTATCTTCCTAAGAAAGAATGAAAAACAGGGTAAGATGACTGCAAAGCACATGTTAAGTAATTTTAAACTTGAACTATCATTGTTTTGTAATACAATATAATACAAATTTGTAGCACGCTGGTTTCAAGATACTGATTCAATTTTAAGATAAAATTCATGTCAGCTTATGTGGATTCAATAAACTTGGGAGTGACGCAGATATTCCTACAACCTTTGCCCTGTGTTAAAATCTGGACTACTTTTCTAGTATGATTCCATCTTTGTTGGGCAGACACAAACCATTGGAAAACCTTTCAGATTACTTACCACAGCAGCCTTCACAACTAAATTTTAAAAAATTTGTATCAGGGTCACTGTTAAACACGGCCCTCGTGCTTTCCTGCAAAGGAAACTCACTTATCATGAAATACATCCTTTGCACATCTACTTGGGGATTTCAAGAAGAATTTAAAGAACAATAAGATTTCACTGCAGAAGTGAAATCCTTAGCAGTGTGGCACAGCTAATAGAAAATGTTCCATTCTTTTCTTATGTTGACACTGTTATACCCTGGATTTTAATACTGATAAAAGCAATCAACTTTGTTTTATTCACCTGCAACAGAACAGTCAAAAAAACTGGCTTATTTCCAAATCCTTTTAAGTCAACAGAAGCTAGATCAGCAAATGTGTAATCTCATTCTTTAAATGTATACAAGAAATAAACATGTGTTAAAATCAAGGGTTAGCATCAGCATTTAACATCAATTGCATTATTGAAGCAGTACAGAACAATGGTACTTAGATTTCATTCCATTTTCAGTACAACTTTCATGAAGAAAGAATAATTATTGAAGTTAAAAGGCCTAAATTACTGTAGAAATACATTTTTAGAATGTTTAGGCAAATGTCCAATGAATGGAGCTTCCATTATGTTTATCAACAGTCAGCAACAAATGTGCAATTCCACTTGACCCACAAAAGCTCCCAAATCGTTGCTGCTTCCATCCAGGCACCACAGAAAGACCCTTGCACAGGAGAATCAGTTGACAATTAGCTCACTCACCCCTTAGGCTTTCAGGGTTTTAGTGCCAGAATGGGAAAGGGGCATCAGTAGAGCTACTGGGATTTGTGTCAAGAATACTTTCAAAGAAACTCAGGTTCAAGATAAAAATTAAATACCAAACTGAATGAAATGTTGAAATACCCTAGTGCTGTTGGAGGAAGATTTTTAAGTTAATGACAGTTTTACTCTCTTCTGACCAAAAATACTGAAAAACCACAAATGAGACACCAGTTTCTAGCCAGTGTAAACTTTCTTAAAATGACAGAATTATGTTGGTTTAATTACGCTTGATATGTATCCTCCAACATGATTCCTTTGTCCTGAAAGAATAAATCACTTGGTTTTAATTTTTGATATTTTATTACAGGCTGAGGTTTCCAAATAAAATATAAACAGACACTTCTGAAAACAGGCTAAGAAGGAAAGTACAATCTACAGACTAGAGACTGAAAGCAGATAGGTAACACAAATGAGAGAACAAAAACAGGTCTTACCTTTGAACACTGTTTATGATTCTGGCACCAAGCAAGTGACCCATTGTTCTGAAAGACAAAGGAAATGTACATGAACATTAATATTTCTTTCAGGTTAGACATATTCACCCTACGTATTTAAATGGAATACACCACCCTGTTCTGCTTAGACAACAATGTAATTACCAATCCTGACTCCTAGTCCCTTTTGTGTAGTTAAAAACCTACACAAGTGTAAAGTGAACATTAAAAAGTTAGGAAAGCATTTCAACAGGCAAGTTTGGTGGAAAACTGACCAAAGTAATCTTTTAGTCCATCTTTGAAAACACTTGCTGTCTAGAATTGCTTAGTAAATAAAAGGTAACACTTGCATTTAAGAAACAGATATAGATTAGTAGTGATTCATGAAAAGTCCATTAGTTGCATTTCAATATTGCACAACACTTAAAATAAACTGTCAGGCAAAGATAATTAACAACTTTAAGCAAATGGAAAATTCAATTACATGCAACATGAGTTTCCCAAAAGGCACCTGTGTCAGTTCTATTTTATATTATTTTATTCAATAGAAATATGTTTTCTATTTATATTTATATAAAGGGCATTTCTGAGATAAAGAAACAGTATAACTCTGATTTATCCTGACAGCAGTAAAACAACCAATACAGTATAACATGCAAAATAATAATTTAAGCTAAAGGAAAAGAAAACACAATGAGAAGAGAAAGAGAAGTATGAAACCAGCACAGGGACAAACAGCAACTTGCTGTTCTTCTAGAGATGCTTCTGAAGGGTCAATTCCGGAAACAGTATTTCCTGGTTAAAAAATCTCACAGCTCAGACGTTTATGTTTGTGGTGTTAAAAGATGAAACAAAATATTTATTTACTTTCTGTATAGTGGAAGATTGAAACAACATCAGGAAGACCTAAATGACTGAACATGAGAAATGGGGTACAAACTGCAACACATCCCAGGCTGACATAGTTAGGACATTTTATGTATGTACTTCTTTCATCATTTATAAGTCCATACTCTGGAATGGATGAAGAATCCATGGTAAATTCTTCGTTTAGAATTGGGCTACAACTGTCAGTCTATGAGGGAGTAAAAGGACACCCTTTCATAGGAATTAGGTAAGGTATTCCTACTAGGAATGTGACTGCAGTATACCGTCACTGTTGGCACCAGCTATAGATCTGGAAATCAGTTTCCAAGAAGGAAGAATTCAGGTAGACCAGAATGCTAAGTACTAATATAGCAGCACTATACCATTTTCTCTCTCTCCTTTTAATTTTTTTTTCTTTTTTTATTAAAGAGTGTTGCAAATAATGGAATAATATACCTATGTTACATATGTTGGTTTCAGCTGTCATAATTTTCTTCACAGTAGCTAGTATGGTCTGTGCTTTGGATTTGTGCTAGAAGCAGTGTTGATAACACAGGGATGTTTTTGCTACTGCTGAGCAGTGCTTGCAAGTGTTTACACACAGCATCAAGGCCTTTTCTGCTCCTCACCCCATCCCACCAGGGAGGGCTGGGGGTGCCCAAGCAGCTGGGAGGGGATACTGCAAGGACAGATGATGCCAAGATCCCAGGTGACCAAAGGGATATTCCATAAGGGATGGATAGTTGGAGTGATGGTGTTTGTCTTCCCAAATCACCACTATTCATGACGCAGGGGATGGCTGAACATCTGGGAAACAGTGAATAAACTCTGTGCTTTGCTTGTGTGCACAGCTTTTGCTTTACCTATTAAACTGTCTTTATCACAACTCATGAGGTTTTTCTACCTTTACTGTTCTGACACTCTCCCCAGTCACATCCACAAATCAACTAAGTGAGCACATGTCAAATTTAGTTGCCAGCTGGCTCTTAACCACAACAACATATAACTTTTTATGTATAAAACTCGCACAGATAAAGTAAAAATTATTCTGTCACTGTACAATTGACAAGGAGAAACAGATACATTAGAATCACTGGAATGCAGACAATCACAATAGCTTTTCAAAACTGCAGCATTGTGCTCTGATCTCAGCGAAGTCTGTAAGCTTGAATACAGTGATTTGCTACCACAACTACGGAGCCTATGCTTTGAAGCTGGATCTCTCTTTATGAATGTTTAAAAAGATGTCTGTACATGTCTTCATACAAGTGTGTAGTCACATGTTCACAAAAGATTCCAAGATGTGGCCAGCAGGTCAAGGGAAGGGATCATCTTCCTTTAATGTGCTATCCCAAGCCACACATGGAGAACTGCATGTAGTTCTGGGACGCTCAGGACAAGAAAATCAAGGACCTGTTGGAGCGGGTTTAGAGAAAGGCCACAAAAATGATCAGAACACTTTTCAGTAAAGGCTGAGACACTTGGGGTTGTTCTCTTCTGGAGAAGAGAATGCTCCAGAGAGATCTTACTGCAGCCTTTCATTATATAAAGGGGGTTTACAAGCAAGACAGAGAGATCAAGGCCTGTAGTGACAGAACAAAGGGCAACAGATGAAAACTGAGAGAGGGTAGATTTAGATTGGATCTAGGGAAGAAACTTTCATGGTAAGGGCGGTGAGATACTGAAACAGGTTGCCCAGAGAAGTGGTGGATGCTCCATCACTAGAACTGTTTAATTACCAGCATGAGCTCAGAGAAGATCCCAGGGCAGGAAGGATGGACTAGATGACCTTTAAAAGATCCCTTCCAACTTCCATCATTTTGGAAGTGACTTCAACCATCCCCACGGTCAGAATCACAGAATAGTTTGACTTTCACCACAGCTCTTAATCTGAACTTCATAAAATTCATCTATGTCCTTTTTTCTTAAGAGCTGAAATGCTCCTGTGTTACCAAGGAAGCTTTGGGGACAATTAATATAAAGACATATCCACTCTTTTTCATTCCTTTCCACTTATTTGCAGTTATTCGGGAGCATTTTAAAACAATCAGTTTATATTACTTAATGTCAATATTTTATGAAAGTTTATTTTACCTTCCAGCAGATTACAATGCAATACTATTTGATTTTATAATACCATTTTTATCTGTCATTACTGTAAAATTTAGCTAAAACTGAGATTTCACTAGCATAAGATTAGCTAACCATGAGCATCATCTAGGGCTAACCCCTTCGAAAAGAGACATAAATAAAAGAAATAAAACTTTAGAACAGCTGTAAATAACATAAGCTAGTGGGAATTCTTTAGTATTACTCTCAATGGTGTATTAGGATTTATTATTTCCATTTACAAATCTAGCCAGCAGCAATGTTAAAATAATATTTTATGTGCTAGTTTCAATTTACCCCCCTTTCTTCTTCACATAAAATGTGACAGAAGTAGCTGATTGCAATAACAGATCAGTAGCAGCTCACCACTTTGTTTCAGTTATGCTGCTACTTTCCACTGAACTAGAAAAAAGCATCTCTGCTTTTAAATTATATCTGTTACTTGAGACAACAAAGCCATAAATGCCCAGATGTGTGGCTCCCCTACTTGATACTTTCAACATCTACAACTGCTTTCATTTCTCTACTGAAAACTATTAGCACTTGAGTTAAAAAGGAGGTCTATCAAAATGTGAAAATATTGCTTAGCAATTTCAACGTCATACAAACTAACATGATGTGAATGATCTTGCATTGTATAAGCAAAAACAAATTCTACAGGTTTCCTTTGAATAGCAAGGTATCAGAGCAAGCACAAACATTACATGAACACTGTCCTCCATTCTGCATCTTAACACATGGTTAATCACAGACATTCAGCTGTGATTATTGCTCATGCCAGTGTTCCTGGCTGAAACCATAATTTCAAATAATCAGAAATTTGTGTTTTATCTGTAGCATTTTACATGCTCCCACAGTCCATTCTCAGTTCCCTCATGTCTGTTTTTCCTCAAACCCAATTCTGACTTGACTTATGCTGGTGAGAGTTTTGACTTAATCTTTAATAATAGTTTCAATCTGCAGTGCAGGAATGGCCTCAAGGAAGAATTAAATACCACTTTTCCTACCCATTTATAAGCCTTGCACAGCATATCTTCAGGGCAACCTTGAACCATCTCATGTGAATGCTGAAGAGAGCAAACTTCACTCAATAGGGCGAACTCCAAGGATCCCAGGCCTGACACATCATATGGAAGATGTCAGGCAGAGGAAACTAAAGCAAGTCTCCAACAGCATGTAGAGATGGATTAGAGGAACTCAGGTCAACACCTGAGCCCCACACACTTTCAACCTGCCAGGAAGGAAACGGTAGACAAACTTCAAGAATCAGACCTTCAAAGACCAGGGCTGCTTGACATGTACAAGGAAAAGAGCTTACAAAAGCAAAAACAGAAGGGGGGAAAGAAACCAAAACAAAACAATACATAAATATTACAAGATTCATAGGATTGCAAGATTATATTACAAGATTAATTTCAGCAAGTGTTTGTGCACATTTGCTTTCCTCTGGTAAAACACAAAGGTCCTACACAGTTAAGATAAACATCTATATTCTGTGCCTTGAAAAAAGGAAAGCTGTGCAGCATCTCTTGTAAGGAAAAAAACACAAGTAAAGAAGCAAGAAAAATCAATCTTCTATCTACAGTGGGCCCCATGGGGGGAAAAAGTTAATAACATTCACAAGCAAGTACAAACTGGTGCAATGGCAAAAAAAAACCCACAACAACAAAAAAAACCCACCCAGTATAAAATTACTTAATTTGCATCTCTGTCTATAATTATGTTATGAGATACAACCCTTCTTTTGAAATGCCAGAGTGCCAGAGATGAGCTATGAAAATTAACTAGCCACTTAATCTGCTATGACAGTAGCTGTATACCTATTATCAATTTTGGAAGCCTCTTCTTCCCTGCCCAATCTTCAATCCCTATTTGTGTGAAATCACTGTCTCTCAGAAGTGGGTTCTCCTGATGACCTCACTGATTCTTTCAAAATGACAGAAAAGCATAAAAATAAACCTTTGAAGTAACAGTACCCGCTGAAGTAAAACAGAACATTTGAGTAGACAGATCAATAACTGCTGCAATGATGAATTTAAAGAGAGGCTCCCAATATACATTTTCCTCACCCTTTCAAAAATCTCAACAGCATGAAATTAAAAGTAACAGTAAAGTATATCTTGTGTTTGACATGCATTTCATGACTGCATGTTCACTATGACACAAATTAATACAGGGACTTATCTATATCAGTGCTGTGTGCCCCCAGGCCCAGCTCTGAAATGTGGAACTAAGGTGCAAAATCGAATCAACAAATTCAAACTAGGCTTTCCAGCTCCCAAATACAAAAGCATGCACTTAGGAATGAATTTCAGAAAAGCCTGTACACTTAGTAGGGAGAGATATCAAAACCAACAGATAGGAAATGTCAAATAAAAATTTATTTCTCACTGCCCTTCTGTCAAGAGTAAACACAAACTTGTTGCAAATATATGGGCAAGGAAACCACAGTACCACCTCTCCTGGGCTCTGGTATTTCGTTATCTTTTTGCATATACATAACTGGAACATTTTTTTTCTTTGAAAATAAGGCAGGAAAATGAAAAGATGTTATACTTATACAAATTAAAAGATGTTATACAACATTCTGAACACCTGCCCTGGAAGTCTTTCACCAAGTTACAGCAAATTTAAGCCCCTTATGCACTTTGAGATGACTCAGCAACAGGCTAGAGTTAAGACTAAAACCTGACCAGTGAAACCAAATCATTCTGTAGAAATGAACAGGAGAAACATGGAGCTGGAGGTGGTGAAGGAGAAAGTTATGAAGTTCAATAGCGAGTTCCACCTCAGAAACAAGACTGGCTCTTTCAAGGAAAACTTATGCAAACATAATTTTTAGCATTGTTTCTATTACATGCTTGTCCAGTGTATGTCAAGTTTGAAGACCATCCACTGGAGAAGCCATGGACAGAAGAACAGTATGAGATGAAAACACACATAAAATACAACAAAATAGCAGTAATACTGTGTTTCCTTGGCTTCCGTTCCTGAAAGAAATAAAGGAAATACAAACAACTGAAATGAGTAGATTTTGCTCTTTATATACTTTCTGATTTCATTGTGCATTATATTTTATGGAAACAATTCATCAGTAAGGGATTTCTGTTGCCTTATAATGGTTCTAATAAAAAATGAAAACAAAAAAAACAAGCATCAACAAATAATAAATTGAATGTTACTGTGTAGCTTTGAGCCATTCCTATCTGTCCTGCCAGTAGATCCCAGGAAGAAGAGATCAGCACCTTCCTCTCCACTTCCCCTTTTCAGATAGAGGGCAATGAGGTCACCCTTCAGCCTCTTCCTCTCCAAACTAGACAAGGCCAAAGTCCTCAGCCACACTTCCCAGGACATGCCTTCCAGCCCTGTCACCAGTTTTGTTGCCTTCCTCTGGGTGCATTCAAGGACTTTCACATCATTATTCAATTGTGGTGCCCAGAACTGCACACAGCACTCCAGGTGACACTGCACCAATGCTGAATACAGTGGGATAATCACCATTTTGAGCAGCTGGTGGTGTTGTGTTTGATACAGTCCAGGATGGGATTTGCTCTCTTGGCTGCTTTGGCATCCTGTTGATTCCCACTCACCCTGATGCTGATCATCACTCCAGATCTTTTTCTGCAGGGCTGCTCTCCAAATCCTCCTCTGTTTATTCTTGTATCCAGCATTATGCAGAATCCAACATTTTTTACTTGTTAAATTTCATCCCATTAAACATTGCCCAATGCTCTAACCTATCTAGATCCCTATGCAAGGCCTCTCATTCCTCAAAAGAGTCACCAGCACCTCCCAGTTTGGTATCATCAGCAAACTTGCACTAATGCTGCATTCACCTGCTTCCTCCAGAGCACTGATAAATGTATTGAACAGAAACAGCCCCAGAACTGAACCCTGAGGAACACCAGTGATGATCAGACACCAGCCAGATGTGGCACAGATGTGGCCCTGTTCACTAAAACCCTTTAAGCCCTGATCTTCAGCCAGTTCTCTCAGCACACCATGAACTGACTCATCCCACAGCTGCCCCTGGCATTCCCTGACCCTGGCTCATATTTTGCCACGCCTGAGGCTGTTGATGACCCTGTTACCAGCACCCAGCTCTGCCCACCCTTGCCAGCCCCTTTGGGGCTGCTCCCCTCAGAGGGGCAGAGCCTGCAACGAGGTCACCCCCAGCCCCTGGCTTTCCATGCCCTGGGAGCCAGCAATGCTGACAGCACAAGACTGTGCTTTAAGGTCTAGAATAACATCTTCATTTATTCCTGATGTGTAAGTAATGTCCTTAGACTTTATTCTAGTTAGCAAAAGCACAAAGCAAAATTTCAACCCTAAAACCAAATAAAGATCACCCAAACAAGAGAAAACAAAAAGCATATAAAACCATATAAAACCTACCAGAACAAAACAATATTGCATAGAACTCTAATGTGAGAAAAGATAGGAACTCAAACAGCACTTGGCACATATTAGTCACGCTGTCTAATATATTACTATAAGATAACTTTATGACTTTAATATAAACATATGTAGAAATTCAGCATTAAGCTTAACTACATACATATATTTCCTCTGCCATCTTAATAACAACATACAACCTTTAAAAATAAAAAAATTAAAATTAACTAAAATATTAAAAAATAAATACCACAAACACCACACCGAGCCACAGTATCCTGAAAAAAGAAGCTGAGAGCAAGAACGCATTTTGGAACAAATACCTGAAATTATTCTGTTACTGTAACTAACCACTGTGATTCCTCACAACCAAATCAAATGTATAACCCCCTCAGAGAAAGCCATTTTTATACCACAGATGTTTAAACCATAGAAAAGTCAATGCTGGTTACTGGTTAACCCAAAGTAATTAAGTTAAAGAGATGACTGAATGTAAGAAATACTTATAAAACTGATCAGCCTAAAAATTCATTCTCTGATATAACTGCAAATATAAACCAAAATTCAATTATCATGGGTCACAGTGTGACTCACACTGCCATCTAATTTTAAACATCTGGATTTAACACCAGAAAATGGTTATCACAAATAACTTTTAGAAAGTCTTAGTCAGGTTTCTCTTTTGGATTTATGCTTACATTGCCATCATCTGCAACGTGCTAGTTCCTATCACAATGATATGGTGAGTCCTCCTGTAGATGAATGGCCACAAATAGAACTATATTGGCCTAAACTTAGCATTGAGATTTCCTAAATAGTTCATATAAAGTCAATCTTTATTGCCGTTACAGACCAAAACACTAAAAGCCACAACTTCATATACACCAAAAACAGGGGGGAAAAAAAAATTAGACCAGAATAATTAAAAAAGAAATTAAGTAAAATCAGCAGCCATCACCTAAATCATGAGACACAACACTATTTGTTCTCTGGCTGTCATCATTAGAAGGTTCCTAGAAAGACAATCATCAAAACCCAAAGGCCATTACTAGTAAAACAGCAAAGGATCAGCAGTTTTCAAAGTAGAATATGCATTGCTTGGATTAAATTTGCATCTCTAAGTATGGGA
Source organism: Acridotheres tristis (assembly GCA_037013685.1). NCBI lineage: Eukaryota > Metazoa > Chordata > Aves > Passeriformes > Sturnidae > Acridotheres > Acridotheres tristis. The sequence continues at coordinate 94,484,662 of CM072884.1, forward strand.
CACCTTTCCTCTTTTTAGAGCACCGTCTTCTCAAATGCACAGAAAAACAGATAAACACAAGCTGTAAAAACAAATGAGCCACAGGAATCCTTGTGTCTCCACACACTTGTGAGTTATGACTGCCTTCTTGTGGTTTCACAGACTTCACTCTTACCACTTCTAAGACTTATCTCAACTGAGGTCTTATTCTGTCTAGCAGAAGTTTTTACCAATCTGTAAAAGAATCCAGATGAAATAAACTTCACTTCTCCATGTAACAGGAGGACTTCAATACACTGACACTAACTTGAAGATATTAAAGTTATATATTAAATCTCAAAATGTATTTGGGCCAAATTTTGAACACATTTTTTGGGATTAAGTAATCCAGTTGAAGTGAACAGAAACTAGTCTAGTAGCATTAATATGGGAAGCAAAAGATAGCTTGTCAACTACTTCTTTGTAAGCTCTATTTCAAAATCCCCACCCTTTCAAAATGCAAATGCACCTCTTCTGTTGTGTCATAAACTAGATTTGCTATACATTTGAAATAATGAGATAATAAAAGTACATTCTGGCTCAAGGATGTGACAGAAGTGTAGCCTTGGGAAATTAACATCAAAAAGAAAAAACGCATTCTAAAAACATAATGCTTACTTATGTAAAATACAATATAAATGTAGACATATACAACCCACTTTGTATTTGAAAAAAATACAACTGGTTCACAATATACTGTAGGATTCAATGTTTCAGAAATGTTTGCATGCTGCTTTGTGTGTTGATTTGATTTTATAACTGAAAACTATAGTCCATGTTACTATTCTGTATAATTATAAGATTACTGGTTAGCTGGGTGACTCCCAACAGCATGTGATGTGGTATGTTTATCACAGGCTGCATTTGCCTCCACTGCCTACCAACAGAGCATTCCAGAATCAGCTACAGACTCCCTGGGAAGTCATGTGAACCACAGAAACACACCTATTGAGCAAAACACCTGGTCCTGATGGGCTTGATGTATGCACTTACACGTATTTCAACTTCCCCCTTTCCTTCAACTAATTCTAGTCTGGTCCATGGACACAATGCCTGTCAGTTGCTAAAGCACATTAGATCCCCCTGGATTATCTCTCCCAGTTATGTTAATCCAGAAGAAGTCCATTGCATGAACTCTCAGACTGGTCCATGACGTGAAAGAAAAGGTGATCATGATACTTAAAGAGACTCACTCCCAAAGCAAACTCTGATCCACATTAAAACACTAATGTGTAGATGCACCTCAGACATTTCTAACATCTCCCAAACACACAAGAGTAGTAATTCAGTGCTTCTTATCAGACTAAATTTTCCTCAAAAGCCACACTGTCTCATGGCCAGTCGGGGCAGCGTTTCTTTCTGGACTTGCAAAATGCTTAAGGTTCTGTTGTCTCACATCCTTAAGAAACTAACCACACACAGACACAAAGAATAACAACCATGCATTTTTATATCAACTAAAACGTCCATTATAAATATTCTAACCATAAACTACACAAACAAAGAATAGTCCATGCATATTGCATTGTCATGAAGTAATTTCTGATTACAAAGACTGCTAAACGTGTTGTACTGTACTACATCCTGGCCATGTGATATTTCACTGTATTTTCTCCTGTTCTGTTCTGCCATGTATGAGAGGGACATCATTATATATTACACTTGTAACTTTAGCAAGAGTATGGATACACACCTCTCCTTCAAACTTAGCAGCTCTTCAGTAGCCATGTGACGATCACTCAGTCACGTACCATCAAATTATATGCTCACATTCTCGGGATTAACACACTATTTATTTCCAATATAATTGCATTAAATTCACATGATAAATTTCAGGAATTCATTTCCTTTCTCTTGGCATGTGTTCCTAGTTTACAAGATACTAAATATTTCAAGCTACAATAGCAGCCCACAAGATGCTGGATACATATATTTTCATTTTCCTTTTAAAGAAAAACAAATGAAAATATTAATTCCATCCTGCACCTTTCTTAACATAAAATATTTGTGGCAAGTATATTCTTATTCCTATTATCTTGATGTACTACTATAAAATTTTTCCTCTTTGAAGGCAATAAGCTCAATAAACATAATTACCAATATGAATACTGTGTTTCAGTATCTTAATATTTTTAAAGCAAGTAGTATAGTATCATCTCAGTAATAAAACTTAGCACAAATAACAATCCTATAGATGAAATATGCAGTCTAAAATTTGACTATAATTATTCGTTGGTAGCTCCAGAGACCTATTAATATTTGTAACATTTTTTTATACAAAAATCATGTTTTGGAGTAATTATTAAAGTGCATAGCAAAGCTCTCAAAAGTAAAAAGTGTAAAAATTAACACAGTCCTTGGAGGTCTAACAGTTGCATAAACAGTCTTTGGGGAGTTTTTCCCATTTTCCACAGAAGACCTGTCTCAACGAGTCAAGTGCATCTCACCAGACCTGGGATTTCCCAGAAACATTTGCAAAAGGGTTATGGCCATTCAAGAATTAGAGATTTTTTAAAATAAAAATGACCTTGGACTTAAACAGAATAGCCTATCTGCAATTTGAACCAAAACCAACAATATTGTCAGAAACCACACAAACACCAAACAAAAAGTCTTTCACCACAACAACTACAGCAGCATTTCAGAAAGAAGTCTTATTTCCCTGATATATTTTAATTATTAATCTTTCCATACATCTGCCTTCCCTGTAGATGTTGCAGAGAGACAGAAAATATGTCATGGGTGCAGTTTAGTAAGCCCAAAATTTATTGTTTCATCTCAAAAGCACAGCTCAACAAAATACCTTAACAGACAGGTTAACACTCTTCTCTCCATTGCTCCTATGTTTTTGGTTCTTGGCCTGTCCATTCCCAACCCAGCTCTCACTTCTGAGGAAGGCCAACACACAGGGCTGCCAAATTAAGCCTGTCATAAAGACCAGTAGATGCCAGTAGCATCTGCTCAGACACCACACATCACATCGCCTGCTGCATGTCCTTCTCCTAACTGTGTCACACAAGGGGAGGAAGTCACGCTGCCTCACTCCAGGCCAGTCAGCTGCTGTCTTTCCCCAGCTCCTAGCCCTGTAAACCCTCTTGGCAGGGTTTGTGTGCAGGCCACATTCTTATTCCTATCCTATTCTAAGGAATGGTAATAGCTGCCACAATAGCAGAAGTTGTGATGACATTGTGTTGACAATGGACGAAAAACAGGCATCAAGGAAGGAGCACACGGAAGGGTGGGTGAGTCTTTCCCTCTCCACTTGAAATTTAACATACCTGCTAACCTGATCCTAGCTGAGACCCTTTGGCCCTGCAACGCTGACAGTATATTCCTGAGAGAAACAGCCTTTTAATGCAAGTTGAAATATATTCTTCCAGTTTTCTTAGGGGCTTTTTCCAGTTTAAGAACTGTATGCTACAATAAATTTATATTCCATGGGACAATTGCTGCAGTCCAGTGTTCTAGACCACCTGGCAAGCAACCTAAGACTGTGAAAAGACAGATGAGAGAGAGAAGAAATCACCATTACATTCTACTGATAACAATATACTAAAACTACTCACACAATTCAAGGTACAGGGATATTAAGTTGATCTTTCTTCTGTGACAATCTTCAGTGGAAGATTTATGTTGCTTCATCACATTGCCATAAAATTCCCCACAAACATAAAAGCACTTCATATGCCAGGTTTTCAGAATAGTCCTATAACTAACTAATGAAGACATACCATAAAAGGAAAATAAATCCCTCTTCAAGGCAGAACTGAAGCATTTGTCATTAACACATATGGTTACCAGAGATGTAGCTGTTATGCAGAACAAGCATTTGCTGACAGATCCATTATGTTTCAAACCCTTCTGGCACCAGGTGAAAGAGTTAAAAATTAAATCAGGTTAATTTGCATTGAAGTTATTGAAAAGCTTGTAACATGAGAGATGTCAAAGCATGGCCTAAGTCCCTACCCAAGCCACAGCATTTTAAAGCCTCCAGTTAATGTAAACAATTGGATATGGAATTTCACAGAATTCCACTGCAAGGATCTCACTGGTTCTGAAGCACAGCATTTGCTTTTATATCTTTAATCTAAATCAACAGCCACAAAAGAAAACCGTTGTAATATATATCCTTAAGCTCATTAAATGTGGACAACTGCAGTTAATACCAGTTGTCAATAACTTGTACTGTCAGCAGGCATTTTATATTAAGATTTTGTATCTCTTTCTTAAACCACCCTTTTTTGCAGATCTGACAAATATTTCAGTTGTTCCCTTTTTGAAAAGTCTCTGATACTGGTGGTATGCTCCAGGAATTCTGTCACAATTATAAAGTTTTCTTCCATTTTAGCTGCCTTCTCACATGTGTAAAGCAATTAAGAAAAAGACAGGGAAGGGGGTTCTGCTACTACAAGTAGATTGATAATATTCCAGTTTCTTTTTCATTGTACTGAGGAGCTCTGCACGATTTACTTTCTCAGTGGGAAGTTCACGGGTGAGAACAAGTTAACTGAGGCTCGATCTATACCAGATGGATCTATTAGGTATGACTATGCATCTTAGAGGCATAAAAATTTGACATCTGCTCCTATTATTAAGAGAACAAGCCATGCCTGTTGATGAAACATACAGGGATACTCTGGAATCCCTGAGGGTACCTGGATACATGGAGTAACAGTCAGAAACTGGGCAGTATCTCACCTTCTAAAAAAATATTTGCCTACTGTCTTTAGTGATACTTAGCTCTGGTTACATTAAATTGCTTCTACCTTCCCTTGTCATCAGAAAGAATCTCTTCTAAAAAGATTTATGGGTGCTTTACATCTAGCATATAACTGGCAATTCAATTTTACTTTGTCCTAATGGCATTGTGTTATTTACTACCACTCTGAATTGAAAAGAAAGATGCCATGATACAATGAGATGGTATTTAACAAATTCAAGTTAATCGTCTTTAAACAGTATACTGAGAACTTTCTTGTTTATATCTATAAACTCTAAACAGGTATTTATAGTATATTTTGACTGGCTTAAGCTTATTTTCATTGAAATCACTGGACACATTACTATCAAGTGTGGGGCTATCAGTCAGGCCAGAAACAAAAGCTTCAGAAAAATCCTGTCTTAAGCTATTAATTATATAAATGGAAGAATCAATGAGTATCAGTCAGAAATCTGAAAGATCTCCAGTTAAAGAAACCAATATAAGCCTACTCTACATTAATTTGTAAAGCTCTTCAGTCTTTAAAACTGAGTGGTGCTTTCTATTCCAAAACAAAGGCAAACCAGTTTCCTTTAGAAAACTGTAAATGTTTATTTTTCTACAATTTGGAAAACAGCTGAGGTTAAGTTGAAGTCTCAAGTTTAGTTCACACTGCTGCTCTTTTGTTCTGCATAAGGACAGTTTTGAAGACAGGAAGAAGACTTTAAATAATTGTTTGCTGTTCCACATTAATTGCCACTGAAAATTCAGGCTTCAATGATGTTCAGCGCTCAAACACACAGGTGTGAATCTATCAATAAACCAATTCTTTTATAAGATGAACTAATATGCTGCATGTGTGTATTTCTATTCCACTTGGTCAGTGAAGATCTACTGGGCAGAAAAGCCATGAAACTTACCGAAAGCCTACTGTCTTTCACATTGTGTATTCAGCTTTTTAACTCAAAGAAAAAAATCCAGCAATAAGCTCCTAGCTGTAAAAATCCACATCTTCTTCCCTCATTTATTCTGACAAACACATCACATAGCTGCTAATAAATACTATATGAAGTGACACACTCTTCATTAATTGGATTATTTTTACCTCTTTGTGTCAGTTTGTCTAATCCCAAATGTTTCTTCTACCTACTACATATCCAGACTGACCAATGTTTGGCTAATTCTTCATCTCAGTTCACAGTTGCATAGAAGGAAAACAGAAGAAAGCCTCAAGCTCTTTTAGTTCCAGTTCCCTTCCCAAAATTGTTAGATACAAATTAAATATCAACATATTATACACTCTTTGTAACTCATTAAAATGGGGGCAGATAATGGTGTGATTCATTATTGTCTAGTTGTAGTTACACATTAACATGATTTTATTGTTGTCAAAGGAGCTACAACCATCACCTAATCGAAAAAGAAAAAAAAAAAGCGCCAGACTGTTGAAGTAGTTTCTATATAGGGATACAAATTCTGCATAAGAGAATAACAGATAGTCACTCTATTAGGACATCATCATCATCATAATAATACATTGTTATAACCCCTTCCTAACTATTTGCTGCTTCACGTATCTGTTCAACCATGTGCTAAATTCAGAGGAAACCCAAAGTCTTATAGCACTGAGGTCAAAAAATGAATTTGTAGTGTCTAGGTCCCAAAATGCCCCGAGGCCCGACTGGAATGTTCCAGTCATTAGCAGTTAAAAAGCATGATCAGTTAAATACAAATGATGTATTGCCCTATGCTCGTGGCCTAAATCACTAGCTGAGAAATCACATTCATGTACATGAACTGAGATTGTTTTTTTTTTAAATATAAATTACTGTGAAGATAACTTCCCTAAAGAGTAATCCACTAAAAAAAGAAAAACAGAAATATGCTGCTAAATTCTCATAAGAATGGCAAGGAAAGTTGAACTACATTTGCACTAGACTAAATGAGTACATTATTCTCATCCAATCTTCACCATCAGCCTTAATTTCTGGCTGTATGGACAGAAGACATTTGCTCTGAAGCAAATTCCTTCATATTATCTTATTACAAGATCCATGACAGCTAGATTGCAGCCCTCACAGTCAGAAAAAACAGGCTTCAATACCTTGGCCAGGTTTGCAGTTTCAGCTGTGACTACTTAAAGAATTACAGTGGCAGCAGTTGGTCTAAGTTTGATATGAAAGACAACACCAGCTAGAACTTTGTTGTGAATTTTCATAACGGCTTTTCCTGGAACTGACCTCTTCAATGAAGACAAAAGGGTTTTCAAAACATTTTTTACCATGTTAAAAACAAGAAAAATTAAAATTTTTCAAACAAGTAAAACTTCAAGCAGCTGAGAAAGAACAGAAATAAAAAAGATTCACAAAAAACAGTTACAAACAACTCTTCCTACAGACCCATTACACCTGTTCTCTGTTCCATAATTCCTGAATTTCAATTAATTGTGTCACAGGAAATTCTACAGCACCCTCTACTCCCACATAATTTCTCCTTCCAGGATCATAAGCCTGGCTAGAGTCCACCCATCTCCACCTTTCTCCATTCTAAGACTGTCTCTTTTCTTGCTTCTCCTACAAGTTCTGAAGACATGTGCTCCTCAGCAACCTCAGCTGCTTACCAGGGGAGTCACATCCTTTGCAAGCTTGAGACAAGTCTCTTCTTTTTAAAGGAACATAATTACATTTGTACATATATATATATATATATATGTACATACATAACTTTGATGTCATATGTCTTTGACAGTCTAGAGAGATACATTGGTTAAAAATGTTATTCACAGAAGACAACAGAAATTCAATTAAAACTTTGGACTCTGGTTATTCCCCAAATCTGGAAATATCTGATATTCTTTTCAGGGGATGGAAAGACTGTGCGAGTCTTTTTAATCAGAGATGAAAGGAACAGTACTCTACTTTCAAGTTTAAAGGGTCCACTTACCTTTCAACACCCCCAGTTCTCCATCTCTGTCCTGTGACCTCTTGGCCATTAAAAGACTGAAAAACAGATACAACTGGAGTTGGGACACCCAGTTCACAGCACTCTATTTTGTTGACTACATGGACCTAGTGTTCATACATGGACCTGATCCAGCTGAAATCAACAGAAGGCTTTTCATGGACTTCAAAGGTTTTTGAAGTATAAAGCCTTATAAGGCTCAGTTGTGAGAAAGATCAAAAAATGAAGATTCTTGGTGTAAACTCCTAGGCAAGTGCTTTTGCAGTGCAATGTTTACATCTGCTAGGCACCAGCTACTAAATATCAATACAGATGTGTCTGTCTTCTGTAGGATGCTCCTGATATTCAGTCATTATTCCTATTTTCAATCTTTAAAAATAGGGATGCTAAATTACAGTACTTTTCTGTTTAAAAAAGTTAGCTATGTACTCCAATCCAGCTAGTCAGAGCAAAAATTCACATAGAATGGCCAGTGGAGATGCAGGTCAGCTTGTGAATAACAATCTCTATCAGTCAACACGAACTCAGCACTCAATCTTCAGAAGTTTCCTGTTACAAAAGGACAAATGATGAGCATCTGGAAAATCAGTCTGCTTTTCAAGCCATCTCAGAAGTGTAATGTGTTGGGGCTTTTTTTCCTTATGTAACACTTACTAAATCAAATACATTTAAATTCAGTTCAGAGCACTAGTTAATCACAGAGACAACTCATATTCAGACAACAAATAATGTTTTAGTGATAGTTTTAATATGAACACTACCCATCTGAACAACCCCTTGCCCTGTATTTAGTGGCTATATCTTCCAATGGAAAAAGATTTACATTTTAAAACTGACAGCATTTTTCTTTCAGAAGTTTTCTAATGCTTTTCCAAACCAGCATCTCCTCCCTTTCACCAACATGACTGTGACATTTAAACTATTCTTTGCCAATATTTTCTATACATAAAATGTCTGCTTTAAAACCTACTAGTAATTCCTGTTGGGTTTATTGCACCTGGTATCCAGCATATTTACCAAATTAAAAGCAATTTTAATTTTACAAACACAAGCATAAAGAAATTTTTTTCTCAATATGTAAGAATACACAAGTAAATGTGAGAAAAATATCTTGGCAACTCCCATTGTTCAGTACAGTTGTTCACAATTCACTTACATTTTCATACAGTTCACTTGATTTGCATTTAAACTTACACTTGAGACATAGACAAGTATTTTAATTTAGAAAAGCAACGAGCAAGTCTGAGTCACCTAAGCTACTAGAAAACAATGACAGGTGGTGGAAACCCCTGCACTCATACCAATTATGCAAGTGTTCACTGAGGCCAAAGACATTTGGGCCTGGTTATGAGAAAGTTAATACAACTCCCACTGAAATCAGGCAGCTTCACACCAGACCAAGTTACAACAGCAAAGACTAACTATGGTTCAATTACACAATATGGTGAACACTGCAGCTGTTTTCACTAGATGCAACCATTGTTATTCAAAACCAACCTTTCATTTTCACAGGTTTTACCTAAGATTCTATCAGATCTCTCCACCTTTTGTTCACGACCACAGATCTTGACAATAAGAGCACACCAAATGCCAGAACAATCACCCAAATTATACACCATATGAACATTAAAAACAGGAGAATGACTGGGACTTTTAATGAATTTTGAGAAAAACAAAGTAATGACAAATGCTACAATTTGTCTGTGGAAATAAATTAACAGCAATATGTTTAACAAGACATATGAAAGTCAGAATTATTTAACACGGGTATTTTTGGAAAGGAGATGAGTACAGAAATGGCAACAAAAGCAGATGGCACACATCTTCACATTTAGAAAAGGTTGCAAACGTGTCCCAAGAGAACTAGGCAAACTCAATGCCTGGGCAGCCTTGTCCATTGGAACTGAAACCTTCTGGGAGTAACACACTACATATCTACCTTATTTCATTACAAAAGTATCACACATGTTTTCAAAAGATTTATTGAAAAACAATTTACAGCTTCAGAATTATTCGAGACAGTTACAATAAATGGCTTCTTCATGACTTCCAGCTTCTCTACAGCAGAGCACAGAGAGACACATGCACCCTAGACTTTGAGCCTGGCCACCACTTTCCCAGCTGGGACCCACTGCAGATTATTGCAGGTGCAGGCACTTCAGAGTTACAGGCAATTTGAAGGCAGATGTGCTGGAATTTAGACAACTAGCTTCCTGACTTGTAGGTGAAATCTGGTACTGCTTATCTAGAGGTAATCACTTGCACATTATTTGCTTGCAGATATAAAATCTGAGAACCTTTTATTACTTAAAAAAATGCCTGTCTTTCTTCAAAAACTTCAGTTGTCCTGAAACGCAACAGTCCTTCTACAACACTAAAAACAACCTCCTACCACCATATAGTTATCAGTCATTCAATATAACAAACTTTTAAGGCCTTACTCGTCCCTTTTATAGCTACTAAACATTATGCAACATATGGCTCTATTAGCTTAAAACAATATTTTTCCATACTTTCAAAAACAATTGTGAGTTAGCCTTGGCTTATCTAGCTTAATACTAATTCCTAAGTACTAAATCACAGTATATTACTATTAGATTTATACTAAATCACATTTACAAGAGGAAATTTCTCTCTAATTTCCTTCCATATATCACAAAACTGGCTTACTACTTGAGGGATGTCTATGTTGTATCAAAATTTTCAGCTACAATTCATCCACGTCACAAATAAATCAACATGAACACAGAACCCCTAAGTGACCAAGGTAATCCATGGTGTTGCCCATATGTTTCTAACCAGTGCCCATCTTAACGAGTTTAAACAATCTCTCATGAGCCAGTTCAAGCAGCAATCACAATCCTGGACCACACAACATGTATACATCTCCACAAACGTGGACTTCCCCCAATGAATAAAGAAATGGATTTGCTAAGATTCAATTTACTACTGAAGACTAACCTCTCAAAAAATTTAAAACTATAGTGAGACGAATATCTAAAAGGAAGGAAAAAACTTGATTTAGCATTAGTATTTTGGTTTTAATGCACTGACAATCATAAATGGTCACATATGAACTCATGTAAGAAAATCAAAATCATGAAAATTAATTTAGAAGTGTGTAACAGTAGGCATTATATCTTTAAAATGTAGCCAATCCTACTGTCTGTTCTAGTCACTCCTTCACACCTGGAGTGCTAGGTCCAGGACTGGGCTCCCCATTACACAGAAAGAGATGGACTTAGTAGGGGGAGCCCAGAAAAGGGATAGTACTATCTCTCACATGAGAAGAGGCTAAAAGAACTGGGAATGTTTAGTCTGGAACAGAAAAGCCTAGATGGTTTCTCATCATTTTTTTAAGTACCTGATGGGAGAGAGTAAAGAAAATGAAACCAGACTCTTCTCAGTGAAGCCTAGTAAGAGGAAAGAGGCGATATCCAAATTTGAAACATGGGAAATTTCATCTGAACATGAGAAAACACTTTTTTTATTACTGTGAGGGTGGTAAAACACTAGAGCAAGTTGCTAGGAGGTGCTAATCAGCCTCAGCTACTGCTACTCTGTGAGCACATGGCTGTAACCCCTCCAGTGACTCCACACCACAAACACAGGCAATTTTACTGCCTACTACCCTAAATTCTTAGGGCATGTTCTACCACTCTCTCAGCTTTTGACCCAGTAAACAAGACAGACCACTCCTCTGTCTTAAGTAAATTATCAAGCTGCACATATTACACAGGAAGACACTTGAGCTTGAGAGGTCTGTAACAGATACCAGCTAAGACAAAGATCAACAAGTTTACAGGTCAAAGTAAACAGTTTGCTCCCCATAACATTTTTAGTCTAAGTAGTTACAGTGATGTTCAAGATCTTATTCACGAAGAAAATTTTAATTGTGCCAGTTTTAAAACATGGCTCAGATGGCTGGCAAAAGAGATTAAAATCCAAATTGATTTTTCACTCAACGTGAGAACAAAACTAAAGGTCATTGCCATGCCTGCTCCCCCAAACTGAAAGGAATTCATCCACAACTAATATCACAAATGGGAAAGGCTACATTCATAGATAAAAATGCAAGGAATTTAGTCTCACTCCACTAAAGCAGGCAGGTTATGCAGAACAGCCTACCAAAACGAATCTGAGCATTCAGGCTTCTTGTCCAGCTGTATGAGTTCCCTGTTTATATCCATACTGTTTTCAAGAAAACAAAAACCAAAACTTCATCTTCACAAGGGCTTTATCTACTGTACTAAATTACTATAAAACAAGATTTACAAACAAACTTTTAATACATCAAATTAAAATTTGTACCTTTCTCCTGGAGATCAATTAAAACACTGAGACAGAAACTGCCTTAAGAAAATGTTGAGGGAAAGAATATACCCAATGACATCACTGGACAGCTTCTGTCCCTAAAACAGTATGCCTTTTTCTACACCAGATTCACAGGCTTGGTGTTTCTTATGGACCCAGACAACTTAGTCCTTCCTCTCATTCCAAACTGGAGGAGGAACTGCCCTTCCCATTTTATAAAGGCACCATACTAACACTAAGGCATATTCTTTTAGATAACAGCCAAATGCACACAACACTGATTTATGATGTAAGACTGTAAGGTTCAAATCTGTACCTTCTCTTCCTAAGCAGGCCATTTGATGGTCATGCTCTTGCTTACTAGAACACTCTTGTCATCCTCCCCTGTTCAGGTGTTCTAGGGAAAAATCTCGTCAGAAAAAGAAGCACAGCACAAGGAACTCTGCTTTATCAAGGCAGTGACCCAAGAGCACGGAGAGGTTCCACCGAATGCTCCAATTACTCCCTTATAAATGTTTTGCAACAATCATAGTAAAACTCTAGTGTCAATACCCAAAATGGCTTAAAATAAGTACTCTGAACATAAGGCTAGAGAGATGAGCTCTCTTTGTCCTTACTCTTTCTGGTCACAGGTCAATGAATGCTTCATTCAGTGCTGTCCAGGGGCCTAAGTTACACAGTTGGGATAAAAATGCTTTTCCTCATCTGAAAAATTTCAGAGCAAGCTAAAGCCCACTATTGAACACATTCCAGTAAGACAGAAGAGATATGTTGGAGTCCCTTCATTTAGACATTAAACATAATTCTCTACTGTGGATGAGCATGTGATTAATAAGATTTTATTTAAAAGAAGAATCCACTATGACCCTTTCTGCTTGAATCTTTTTGTTTGATTGCTTAAAGAACTTTGTGCTAGCATGCTCTCTGTGAAAGTTCATGGCCTGGAGATAGGCCATAGATATAAAACACACATTTCATTGGGTGTAAGACCCATGTGGTACATAAATCTCATAAAGATCTCACATATCCTTTGGTATAACCTCTAAATGGAACTTCCCAAAACCACCAGAACTGGAAAACTCCCCTGGCCGTGGGGTTTTTACAGGAATAAGCAAGCATCCATGCCCCTTCAACAAACATTCTGAAGACCAAAGATCTTTGATTTAGGTGACTGATTTTTTTTCTAGCCCACATCAATAGTCTACATGGAAAAAAAGATATATTATTTGCCCTATGCTTCAGTGAAAATCTCCTACTGACAATGTACCCTTAAAATAGGCTAAGAAATGCTTCCCAAGGCTTTTTAGAAATAATATCTTTCTTGAAACTTTTAAAAATAAGAACAGTACAGAAAAATGGGTGAAAATTCTCTGTGAGGGGGGGAAATTAATTAAAATCCCTTGTGAACATTTGGAGTTTGGAAAAAAATTAGTTGCCATTCAAACAAGAGCCAGAAAGTATAGAATTATCCCAGACTTCCTATTCAAACTACCTCATTCTCTTTAAAAAGTTGTAAGCAATGTGATTTTAGTACCATAAACTATGTGAAATTAAGTCTCTGTGAAGTTTTGGGGACATCATCTCTTGCAAAGCATCCAGCTGTTGTCTCCCTAACCCCCACTACTGAGGCTACCTCTAAAGCAGGGCTGAGAAATGAGTGGGTCAGTCTTCTTTCAGTTCTTGCTTAACTGGGAGACACTAGAGTCCCTTCCTGCTAATTGGGAAGAGACAGTGTTTAGTTTGCTTCAAAGGTTGAATCAGATTACAAGATAAGTGGGCATCTGAAATGAAAAGAACTCCAGAAATTGCTACCAGTTGAGATGAAAAGGGAAGGAAAATGGCTAGAAGGAGGGAGAAGAGAAAAGAATGGAAGGAACATCATATCCTTCCACCCACATGGAATAATCTGGCCCAAACCTGCACATCCTGCATCCACTGTGTCTTATCAGTCTCCTGCGAGAATACTGGATGTTTGATGTACTTTAAAACTTTCCTCCTTTTCCTCATTATAAGACCATGGAGAGCTTAACTTTTATAAACGAGAGCACTTTATCTTCCAAACATTACAGTCGTTTCATGTCTAACAGGAGTTTAATCCCTAGTAATTAAGATAAATTACCACGTGCTTTAGCAGGTTGGGGTTAAAACTCTGAGATTTTCAACTGATTACAAAAAGGCAGCCAGTTATCAAATCCTAACTGAGTAATTCCCTATTTATTTCACTCTAGCTAATTAAAATGTAATCACGATTGTTTGGCAGTGTGCATTCTGTCAGCAGTTTTACTTTGAAAAAGAAATCCTGCCAAGAAAACACACAAAAAAGAAAAAAAAAAAAGCCTTTCACTATGAATTTGCTTCATCTAAACTGCCTCTTTAGCCACTGAAACTGTAAAAAAAGTAAGTTACAACCGCTTGACAAGGCAATAAAAAATGCTGACCGCTCTCCGGGATAATGAGCTATATTAATGGGTATGCTCCTTTCAGGCCATCCCGTGATGCACGGACCACGCTGACAGCGAGCGCTCCGCCGCCCCCGGGCGAGCCCCGCGGAGCAGCGGCCAGGGCAGCCCAGGGCAGCCCAGGGCAGCCCCTTCTCGGCTCTCTTCAACCCAAACAACTTCCTGCTGCCCTTACAACGCACACACAGCTCTCCTTTAACGCTCCTTTTAATTTTTTTTTCTTTTTAGATCGGTTTATCCTTACATACTTCTGAGACCTGCCTTTAGTGCCAACGCCTTTGCCCCGAACGCAACTCCACCTAAGCGCTCGCCCGGGCGTTCCCGGTTTCTCGCCCACCGGCAAGCCCGGCGTGAGCGAGCGGCGCGTTCCCGGCGCGGATCCGCGCTAGCCCGAAGCAACGAGGTGGTCCCCGTCACACCGAGCTGGCCACCCTTCCCCAAACGGGCTGCGGCTCTGCGGAGGGAGAATGGCTGGCAGCTCGGATGGGTTTCCATCACTTGGATGAATTCGACTGGGTTTAACATTTGCGCAGCGAAGAACAGGTGGGGAAAGGGAAAGGTGCGTGTGTAACTAGAAGAGGGGAAAGGACGGGCAGACACCCGCTGCTCTTGCACTAGCGCCGCACTGCTTCCAGCTTTCATTTTAAGCCCCACGGGTCTCCCGCCACTTCAATTCCACTTCTCCCCCACTTTATCCCTATTTGTCCACTCCTGTTAGCCAGAGATGTGCATCTCTGTCCCAGAACAGAAAAAAGAAAAAACGTTACCGGCACCCTCACCTTCCAGGAGGTCAGAACCAAGTATTATACGTTGATAATTACAGCTCTTAAAAAAAAGGCTCAAACTTTCCCAGCGGGCTGGAGAAGTGAACCACCTGCGGGCGGCCCGGCGCACCGGCAGGCGGAGCCCCGCGGGATCGCCGCCGCACCGCCCGGCAGGACGAGCGCACCGCCGGCCCGGCAGCACCGTGCCGCGCCCGCCCCGCCTCCTGCACACCACCGGAGACAGCGGCCGGGAGCGCCGGGCACCTGCGGGGAGCCAGGGCACAGCGTGCCAGGAGCCCCACGACCTGCCAGACGGGAGTCCGGCCGGCACCCACAGGCACCGACGGGGCTCGGCGCTGCCGTGCCCACCTGTCCGGCGCCTCCAGGTGCCGGCAATCCCCTGGGAGTGCGGCCCCCAAGTTCGCCAAGAAGCACCCCGGCCCCGGCCGTCCTTTCCGTCCCCACCCGCGCCCCGGGGGACACCCGCTCCCCGGCAGGCAGGGGGGCTCCCTGCGCGGTGCCATGGCCCTACCTGGAAATGCTTGAAGAAGGCGGAGATGCGGGTGATCTGCAGGCTCAGGCACCTAGAGGCGCATCTGGCCGTGGCGAACGCCTCGTCTTGCCTTCGAGCGGCGGCCCCCGGCCCGTCTGGGCTGCCGCAGGCGGCCGTCACCCAGAGGAGCAGGGCGAGGGACACGCCGGGCGCCCTCCGCACCATCGCTCTGCAGGAGACGAGGGCAGAGGGGCGGCCGGGCGGCGCGGGGGGCTGCAGGCGCCGGGCTAAGCTCGCTCCCGCTCGGTGGGCTGGTGCCGGGCTGCGCCGGGGACGGACACCTCCGCGCCGCAGAAACTACACAAGAAAGTTCAATCATTCAACTCCCCTCACCCCCGTCCTCCCGCCCGCCCCGGCCCACAGCCCTCCCCCGCCGGCAGCGGGCGGGCCGATGCTGGCAGCGGCCGCGCCATTGGCTGCGCCGAGCGCCGGCGGTGGCGGGCGGGCCCCGTGCCCGCGGGCAGGCCGGGGCGGCGGGGGCGGCCGGAGCCTTCCCCGCGCTCGGCAGAGCCCTCTCCGCACGCCGCCACCTGCGGGGCACGGGGCGGCCGCGGAGCCGCACGCCCTGTCCCTTACATGCAGGCGGGCTGCGTGGGGGTCGCTGGGCGCCAGGGCCGCTGGTAGCCAGTCTTAACACCCTGGTTAAGTCTATTTTATTTCCTCTTATAAAAAATAATTTTAAAAAAGGACGGGGAAGCAAGAACGGAGGGAAATCACTTTTTGAAACTCGGTGTTTCCTACAGAGTAACGCAGCGGTGAGCGCTTGTCCCAAGGTGAAACATACACAGGCTGCTCTGAAGAGTTATTTGAAAATGAAAATCTACAAGTCACTAGTCAGAATATCTCTGTGTAATAGCTGCAAAGATTAAAACAGCACCTGTAAAATGGCCCCATACAGTAAATATCAGCCTTTACCTCCTGCCGTCAGCTCCCGGGCCGGAGCGTGTGCCGCAGGATGTAGCACAGAGGTTACCGACCACATTCCTCTCCCTGTGCGCGCTGCATGGGCTCCTCCCGTCACAAGTATGTGCTGCTAGAAAGAGCAAGTGGATCATTTCTCACCAGAGCCTATGGATTGAACCTCCTGAACTTGAAAATCCCAAGGTTGTATGAGCTGAAATAAGTAACTTTTAGGCCGTTTTCAGGAGTTAATACTAGGTGAGTTACTATTATAAGTAGAAGTTTAGTGTGGTTATCAAACCCTGTATTAAAAAGACTTCAGGATATCTTTACTGGTAAGAGTTCTAGTATAAGTTAGGTGTTCACTAGGAAAATCAACTAAAATCTCATAAAAGTCAGCATGATATTCATTCTGGTACTAATTTTACATGGTTATAATTCTTCTATGAATGTTCTTATATATACAAATGTGAAATAGAAACATATTCTTCAATATTATTCTCACGAGACTATGTGCATACACTTTTCATGCACTTATATATCAGAAATTCAAAGTATAAAAGGGTCTGCTACATCCCAAGTAGGAAATCACTTGTCAAATTATACCATTAGATTCTAGCTATAATTTTACTATCTTACCACAAAATTAAGGCACAGATTAAGAAAAGAATTCTTGTCAAAAGTATTGCTAACATACAAATATAACAAAAAGCAAGGCACATTTTAGGTTAGATGTTACTTTGCAGTTTATGGTCTCTCTGGTCAGCTATCAGAAATCTCCACTTGAGAAAAGCCAGAAAGCCAGAGTCAGTCCTGCCAGTGTTACCAAATGGAGATGACAGTTTGTGCCCTTGGATGTGCGAGGGAGCGCAGCTGCTGAAAGGCGAGGTCACCTGCCACATCCTGGCACAGAAGTTGCCCTGCTGTTTTCACTGTTTACCATGCTCTGCTGGCTGTTTTGGAAATGCCCTGGTTAATCAAGGAAGACCTGCACTTCCTGAAGCCTTCCTCTTTTTTGCAGCTGGAATGGTTGCCTTTCCTCTTGTAGTGAGCAGAGATCATAAGGGGTTCACAAATGCTTTTGCTAATTCTGACTGATATCTCTAGTGGTGACCAGAGAATTGGTTACTTTGCCTGATCCGGCGTCTCTGTATTTACGAAGTAAAAACAGCACATGACAGAACAACACAGAATTAAATTTACAGTCTTAGCAATGTTATGACAAATAGTGGCGACCCCATTCAGGCCTTAGTGTTAAGTTCAGAGCTTCCCAGTTTCTAGCTGACAATCTTTTAAATAGTGTTTTTTAAGCCTTGACTAAAACTTTTGCAACCCTTTGCCTTGAGTCATGAAAAGAAAATTGCTTTGCTGATTCATAGTGTTTACAGGCACACTGAATGCATTGAACTTTTACCACAGATAATAAGAACTGCCTGAAAAAATATGTAACTTTCTGTAAATCAAATGCAAATCTATAAAGGCCAGAAAATTCAGTTGATATATCTTCTCCATGTTAGTACTAATTCCTTTTATGTCATATATTATAAGCTCCAGCTTGAAGTAAAAGGGTATGAGTCCTGTATCTTTTGTTTTATAAAGTCTGGTAGCAAAGGGCATAGAGCCCTTAATGATTAAAAAGTTAGTGAATACACAGTTTACACAGTTGCTTTTGTTTGAAAGTTCATGATTACAGAGATCATCTGTGTAGTCACTAAATTCCTTCTCAGTAAGGGCTGACTTGGTTAGCACACAAAAGGCTGGCTGTTCACTTCCAGTAAAACTGTAGTCACACAAGTCCTGTTCCCCTATGTGGAGATTATGAGACAGGCTCAGTAGCTCAAGAATTTAGTAGGTAATTAAAACCCACTGTGGACTAAGTATGTGTTAGACCAAAAGAGTAGATATGCAGGTTTATGCAATATGCTAATTTTAAGGACGTTAATAATTTGGCTGCAGAATAAAGGAAATTTGAAATAAATTATGTATACATTTCAACCTAAATTATGTGTACATTTCAACTAACCTGTAAATATAATTATGGTCTTTAACCAGATAAATAGACGTATAGATACATTCATATGTTTTGCTCCGTCTTTTTTGTCAATAAATAACATTAAATACTCTTTTCGTGTTAGAAGTAGTAGAATTAGTGCTTGCGAATGCAGAGTATTATTTTTGTGCTAAAAATATCCGCATTGTCTCCCTGCCTGTGCTTCAGAAGAGTCTGACAATGTACAAATGAGTTTCTTTGCAAACCAGGGGCTGTTTTTTCACAGGACACAGCGCCACATGCTGGCATTGCGAGGCGAGAGCCACCGAGCATTGCGCCGGCTTAGTTCTGGAAATGAGTTGGGTTTAATCGATTCCCAATTACGATACCTTCATCTTAAATAATTGCTTCTTACTCTATAGGGAGCTGCCAACATCAGGTTCTCATTTCAGGCAAAAAAAAAAAAAAGATATTGTTAATGTTAAAAATATTTATTGTTTTCATATAAACCACTGTATTCTAGCTCACGGATTTAGTTTATTGTATTAAATCATCCTAACGTGCCGTTTATTACTCAATTTTCTTTAGCTATAACTACGTTATATCAAAAATGACCGTAACTCTGGGTACAACATAATCCCCCAAACCCTCTTCAGGAACTCAGAATGCAGGGGTGCCTCTCCAAAGTGCCTCTGCAGGCACTCTGGGGAGTGAATACAATGAGTCAGGGATCTGTCTGCAGCTGCAGGGCCATGATCTTGGGTCAGGATCATGGAGACATGGTGGGATGGCTCCCATGACTTTAGTGTTGCAGTGGAAGAATCTATGTCTTTTATGAAGGATGGAGTGAGGAGGGGGAGTTACCCAATATGTCAGAGGGCAGTTAAGTGTGTGGAGCTCAGTCTGGAATGGATGAGAAGGAAGATGAGCACATAAGGGTTAGGATAAAGGAGAGGACAGCTAAAGGTGACGTTATAGTGGGTGTCTGCCCTAGGCCACCTCACTAGGAAAAGCAAGTGAATGAGCCCCTGTACAAACAGATGGAAGCAGCCCCAAATTCTCAAGCCCTGGTTCTCGTGAGGGGCTTCAACCACCCCGACATTGGCTAGAGGGACAAGAAGCATAAGCAATCCAGGCACCTGAAATGTATTGTTGATAATTTCCTCCTCTGAGAGATAGAGGAGACAACAAGAATAAGTTATCTACTGGACTTCATACCAACATAGAGGGGCTGGTTGGGATGTGAAGGTCAAGGGCAGTCTTGGTGGCAGAGACCATGAGATGGTGGAGTTCAAAATCCTGAGGGAGGAGAGGAAAATTGAGTTCAAAATGCAGGACTTCGTCAGAGCAGACTTTGCCTTCTTCAAAGATCTGTTTGGAAGAATCCTATGAGGTAAGGTCTTGGAGGGAAGAGAGACTCAAGAAAGTCATTTAATATTTAAGGACCACCTTTGACAAGCTCAAAAGCAGTCTATCCCAAAGAACAGAAAGGAAAGCAAAAATACCAGGAGAACTCTGTGGATCAACAAGGAGATCCTAGCAATACTCAGGCACAGAATGGAAGCATACAGAGGGTGGAAGCAAGGACCAGTAAGTGGGAAGAATACAGAAACATTGAGAATACAGGAATCAAGCTAAAGCTCAAATGAAATCGAATCTGCCCAGAGATTTCAAGAACAAGAAAGGCTTCTATAAGTATATGGAAGACAAATTTAAGACTAAAGAAATTATGGGACCATTGCCTAACAAGACACGGGACTTGATTAAACTGAATGTTTTCTTTGCCTTAGACCGTATTATCATGACCAAACTTCAGGAATGCCATTTCCAAAGGAGGGAGGTTGAAGCAAGATAGATGCAGCCCTGTCAGAAGAGTATGAGGTCAGTGAACATAAAAGTAAACTGGACATAGATAAGTCCATGTAGCCTGACACAATGCACCCACAAGTGCTGAGAGAGCTGGTAGATATCATTGTGAGGCCACTCCTGGTAATCTTTGATCACTCGCTGGGAGAAATGCCCAAAGACTGGAGAAAAGCAAATGCGACTCCTAACTTCACAAAGTGGAAGAAGGATAACCCAGGGACCTGCAGGCCAAGCAGTTTCACTTTGATCCCTGGGAAGATGATGGAGCAATTAATGCAGAAATACATTTCCAGGCACACTTCCTTAATTCTTAACATGTTCTTTAATGACCTGGCTGATGGAGCAGGTCAACAAGTTTGCTTGATGGCACAAAAGAGGGAGGAGCGGTCAATACGCCAGTGAATTGTGCTGCCATCCAGAGGGACTTCAACAGGTTGGAAAAATGGGCTGTCAGGAACCCAGGAACCTCATGAAGTTCAACAAGGGGAAGTATAAACTCCTATCCCTGAGGAGAAACAGCTCCATACACAGATAAAAATGCTGAGGACTACCCATCAGTTGAGGACCTGAGGACCACCCATCAGGAAAGCATCTTGATAGGAAAGGTCCTGGGAGTCCTGATGGAGTTGAATATGAGCCAGGAAAATGCCCTGACAGAAAAAAAAGGTGAAAGATATTCTTGTCTGCAGAGGGTAAAATGTTGCAAGCAGGTCCAGAGTGATCATCTTTCCTTCTCCTCAGCACAAGAGACAAGGACATAACGGCGAATGTCCAGTAAGGGCTCTGAAGAAGGTGAAGAAACTGGAGCATCTCTCCTATGAGGGAAGGCAAAGACAGCTGAGACTTTGGGCTATAGAAGAGAAGGCTGAGGGGGGATCTCCTTAATGTATATAAAATCCAAAGGGAGGCTGGCTCTTTTCAGTGGTATCCAGTGACAGGACAAGAGGCAATGGATGGAAATTAAAACTGAGGAGGTTCCCTGTGAACGTCAGGAAACACTTTTTTTTTCCTGTGAGTGTGGTCAAGCACTGATGCAGGTTGCCCAGAGAGGTTGTGACGTCTCCATCCTTGAAGATATTCCAATAGTGTCTGGACCTGTCCTGGTCAACTGGCTGTAAGTGTCCCTGCTTGGGCAGGGGAGTTGGACCAGATGACTTCCAGGTGACCTTTCAACCTCAACTAATCTGTGATTTGAACAGTACAATAACTGAACAAACAAATGTATTTTCAATTGCACTTCCTAAATGTAAAAGAAATTTAAATAAAAATAATAATTTTAAATGTTTGCCTTGAAAACTCATTGCTTGCCATGGTCTTCACTGAAGTCTGCAGGTACTTTTTTTTAGAAGTACTTATTTTATGCAGAAGTACAATTATGTTTGAACTATATGGGCTTTTTGAGAATCGGTGGTCTATTTGTTTTGTTAATGAATTCATGGCCGGAGATTAAAGAGATTTTTACATGTCCCACTTACAGTGCATGTTTAGTTCACTAATTCATTATATACACAAAGAAGGGACTACATTTATAAAAGACATACAATAATTTAGATGTAATAGTAGGTATATTTTAACTGTATTAACTGCACTTATAGACAACGAAATGTTGGGAGATGGCCGGGTCACTCATGGTTTCTTGATTTATTTTTTTTTGCTAGCCGCAGTTCACGAAATAAATTGTAATAACTAGAACTCTGCTAGACCAGTCCTTATTCTTCTTTCTGAG
Source organism: Acridotheres tristis (assembly GCA_037013685.1). NCBI lineage: Eukaryota > Metazoa > Chordata > Aves > Passeriformes > Sturnidae > Acridotheres > Acridotheres tristis. Next base: position 94,506,912 of record CM072884.1, read on the forward strand.
CTTTGAAATTAGCATATGTCTCCTATAGTTTTCTGCTGCTCAAGGGAAAATTGGAAATTACCATGGAAAATAAAGGGATTTTGAAAGATGCTACCACAAAACCATTTCTTTTTGCAAGTAAAACAATGGAAGCCAGAGCAGACACTGAATTAATTTGTGCCAGAAACTATGCCATCTGAGGACAAATGCTCATGCCTGTGAATGGGGGGATGAGAAATACTTTCTTATGGCTTTGAATATTCCTCCAAGGTTTGAATACAACTCCATTCCTTTGTTAAGCACTGCACAATATCTCTTTTTTCCCCATGGGTTCTTATAGGTGGTCTATATCTATTCCTTCCTCACGTGATCCCTGAAGTTAATTACCTTCTCCAACTCTTTTTGAGATGGAATTTTGCATAATCCTAGGTCAAGCCTATGAGTAAAATCCAGAAATCAATCTCTGTGTCTCCTAAAGCTGATATTCTTCATTCATAAATGGAGTCCTTAAAATAATGCTTTCTCCTGGGAGCAATTCAATAGGAATTTTCTGCATCACTGTTTCCTCTTGAGCAAGAGAAATCAGTAATAGGTAGTAAGAATATTACTAGTGCAGTTACCAGTCACAGTGGAAGACAAGATGAAGTGATGATTCACTGTTACAAAAATCTCATCATTTGTGTATAAAGCAAGAGGAAATCGATGTCTATCCAAAGATTTTTGAGGAAACGTAGGAAACCAATTAGGTAATTTTGAGTATGTGGCAAGTCTCGTTTTGCATCTTTGAGAAACACAAGAGCAGTGAGGTCTGTGGAGGGGCTTGAAGCAAAATGATGGGATAGTTTTCGTGAGATTTTTCCCAGGCATTAGAAACATAGCAGAAATCATAAAGCTGCTTATTTTAACATTTAGAAAATGAAGAATAACTGCTGGCATAATCTGTTGTCTGTAAGAAAGATAGAGTTTTTCAGTGTTGAACTGCAATTTAATATTGTGTCTTCATGCAGATCAGAAGAGAAGCAACTTCAGAAATACAAAGAGAGACAAGATGACTGAAACAGAAGGCTCGGAAAGCACCTTTTGCTCTGCTGTTGGCAAATAAATATTTGCTACTATATCAAGGACAGAGAAAAGATGTCACAATATTTAGAATGGAAAATGATAGGAGCTCAGCTGCATGGATGAATATAAAGGACTGAATATTAGAGACATTATACCAAAGAATTCAGATTTAGACAAACTAATTTTCAAGCTGTGAGGATCAACCCCTTAGACTCAGAGATGGTGCTCGGGTGATGATCCTGAATAAGGTTTCATCCACAACATTAAAGAAAGAAGACTAAATGAGATGAATTAGGAAAATGTTGCCCTTGAGACACCTATAAAGAAAGGTCAGAGGCAAGCTATGCTATTAATTGAAATAACTTATTTATTTCTCCCAGGGACTCTCATTTTTTTCAGGGTCACACAGAACAGGTCAAAGCCAAGGCTTCACTCATTCCAAATCTGTGTCTTCAACTAGTTTGCAAAAATAAGTTTTCCAACAAAAATATATCTTACTGGCATGTTCCCAGCTGCTTCTTGTCTCTTCAGTCATTTGATGTGATTTCTGGTTTCAAGCAGTCTTGCATTTTGTATGTGCCTTACTTTCCTTCTGATTGCACTAGAGCATATTTTTAAACAGGCACCCCTTCTTATATCAGGAGAGAAAATAATGTAAAAAGCAACACATCTTTAGGGAATTTTTTTTTCTGTAGTTGTCTTAAATTAAGAATGTGTACCTTATTTCTAGTCTGACTGCAGTATTTATAAATCTTTAGACATTGAACTTTTTTCCACCTTTTGGGTAGATGAAGACTTCCTTTCACATTGAAATCCACCTGAAGATAGGTCAAGATATATCTGAAGCTAAATCTAGGATACAGGGAGGTTTCCCTGCAGAACATGACTAAGTTGTTTTATAAATGAATCAAACTGAAATTTCTTTGTGAAGTGTTGCTGTATTGCAGATTCTGTAAATCTGTTTTTTTCAGAGACTTTCCAACCTTGGGTTGTATACCTAAAGACTGGACACATAATTCTAGTAATGGAGTCAATAATACGATACTGATGAAATATGGCATCTATAATCTGTCTTTATTTGTCTTCAATTTATATAGTTAAGAGCTACATTAGTCTTAGTCACTGTATTTTGCTGAGAGCTCATGTTCAGATGGTTACTCACCAGACCCTAAAGGCTTTCAGAGACAAAGGCTTTCCAAGAAACATTTGTGTCTGTGAGTGACCTACTTTCTGTTTCCTAGATGCACAATCTTGCATATGGCAGCATTAAAATGCATGATGTTTAAAAATGAATTCAGATTACTGAGTGATTCAGAATTCTGTATATATTATTTATCACTTGAGTCAATAATCATGTCACATGGAAACTTTGTAAAAATTGATTTTGTTATATGTTTCTAATCACCAATACACAAACTAAATAACACTGAGTCCAGAACAGACAGCACTAAACTCATACATTTGTTTATGATTTTTCATTTACAATTAATTTTGGAGAAAGTATCATTATAAAGATTTTTTTTTCTAGTCTACATAACACAAATGTTTTACACTGATTGTTGCTGAATGTCAAGTTTTAATTAGAAAGTCACACAATAAAACAAGTGACATGCTTTTGACATTGCCTTTGCCAATCAGATATGTAATCACCTAAAAAGACAATATCAGATTTACTTTTTATATGTGCATGAAAATTGTTTCCATGCATTTATCAATTCAATTTGCTACCATACTTGCCATTATTGCTTTTGCCAAGGAGAGGCAGATCTATCAAGGTGAAAACCCTCTTGGGCTTGAAATCCATCAATGGATGCAATCACCCGCCCTGTTATATGACACGTACCAGTTCTCAACTCACATCAATGGATAATTTTAATATCATTCATACTTTAGAATTTATTTGCAAATTATTTAAGAAAACATCATTCCAGATACCAGAGCTGCAACATAATTAATTGATCCTTTTTAAACATACCTAACTAATAATTATGACTTCTTAATATTCCTGTTCAGTGTCTGCAGCAACATTTTTGAACACAAAATAGTTAAAAGTAAGGCATGGTATATAAAAACATTGTGTTCCCTTGAATTAAGAGGAAACCTTTTGATGTGATTCAGAGGTTGTTGTTTGTGTACTCTGTCCTTCAACTTAAAATAACACCAAAAGTGAAAGAATGAAAAATGACAATCTTTAAGAAGAAGCTGATCCTTCAAATTTGTTTTTTATGGATTTTTCTGGTCTGTGTTGCAAATGCTAAGATTTTAAATACAGAATAATTCAGATTGTTGTTCACAGTCTTTTCTTCAAGGTTAATTAATTTTGAAATTAATAGAAGGAAAATCCATAGCAATTTATTTGCCTTTACACCAAATCTTTTATTAATTGTACTAAAAATGATTAAGTATGTAACTGTGCTTTTGCATGTGCCAACAGATATATATGTGAAAAACTCCTAAGTGTAATGAAGGATTCCAGAAAAGTTGCTTTCTTTCCCTCTTTTCACTTGGTAATTAATTTCAGTGGTGTTGTTCCTTGTGCCACTCAGAAGAACAGAGTCTGGTGAAAGTTCTGTGGTTCCCTGTCTTATCAAAACTTAGGGGGATGCAGCCAAACACAATATAAACAGGGATGTCAGTACTGATATGCACCCTCCAATGTCTTCAGATGTGATATCATCATAAGAAAAATACTTCAGTGATCTGTGCCAGTTTGTCAGTCCTCAGCATGTGTTGGTGCTGCCCTTCATCACATTTATTGTTTTCCCAAATTTGAGGTTGAGGTTACTTACAACCTTAATGAAAGTGCACTCCTTTACTACCTGCAGGTCACTGACACAGGTGCTAAACCTGCCAGGTCCCAGTGCAGAGCTCGGTGGTGTCCTCTTGTCACAGGCAGCCATGTAGAGTGCTCCCCACTGGCCACCCCTCCCTGACCCTGCCCATCCAACAAGATTTTTGCCATCTTCTTGTCCAGCATGGGCTGTGACGGTCTAATTTGGCCAAAATAAGTAATTAATTTTGGCCTAGCTAGATGTGTGAAATGAGCCTGTCAAATGTAAAAAATACATCCCCTATTACTACTAAGCAGAATTCCTTCTGATTACCTCCAAGGCTAATTTTGAGCTGTGTGTCTGAAGCAACACAATTGATTTGTCTGATTTGTCTTAACAAATGTCACTGAGCAGATGAGTTTGGCAGCTTGTCCAGTATCAGTGTATGTACTTAAGATATTGGTTATTCATCAGGCCTTCACTAGCAAGAACTATTGCTTATAGGAACTTCCCACTTTCTCTTTGCTAAGAGAAAAAAATCCTTTTTTTTCTTTCTACAAAAACTCTGAAATTTTTTTTCCAAGTTTGGAGTAGTCAGAGCTTAATAATGAAAGACTGATAGTGTTGTTGCTCTCCCACAACATACATTCCAATATTTTTAATATTTTGTGCAGAGTTGATGCCACTGCATACACAAATTAAATAGAGAAACAAATAGTTATTTACAGCAGGCTGAACTGAGCAGAATTCTTTCAGCTAAATGTATGTCATTGAAAATATGCTTTTTTGTAGAATAAAAATGTTTTTAAAAGATTTAATTTCAACTAAAACTTTCTAGGTAAAGACTGCTTTGAAAAGAAAACATGAAGCAGTTTGATGCTTGCATTAAAAAATCTCCTGTTTGGGTTTGTAATGAAGTTTCTTTTTACTCAGGGGAAAAAAAAACCGGACCAGTGTTTAAAAAATGCCAAAATCAGTTTTGGGATTGATTTTAAGAATAATAAAATATTTCAATATTTTTTCTTACTGTCACGTGCGGGTAGCAGTGCTGTAGGCGAATATGCTGCTGCTGCTGCTATGTCATGAACTAGTAACTATAAGAATAACACATAGGATAAATTTTGAAAATCTACCAAATTAACAAAAAATAATTATTACTACAGCTTGTTTTTTCATTTTAGCTAAGCAAAAATCACCTCCAAATTATACGTTTTCTGCGTTTCTGTTTCTTGGAGGTTTTTTTAAGGTTTAGTTTTAGTTCCAAATCAGAATGAAACCCAATTTTGAAGTAGCATATTTTCAATTTGAATTAGACTGCCAAGAATTTAAAAGGCCTGTCCATAGTCTTATCAAAAGCTATTTAATAGTTTTAATATCTAGGAAAAGATGTATTGGTGTCTGGCATTTCTGATGTCTTGGTGATCTGAAACAAGATAAGGATCCTCAGAGAATGTTTGGGTTTTGTACTACTCTTTGAACTTCTCTAATTTAATTGAGAATTTGGACTGATATTGCACTCTGCTGGATGTTGAGCTGTTCTTTGGACACCTTTTCCCATTTGTATCAGATCTATTTACCCTAGCTGAAAATATCCTTCCCTACCAACAGCTCACATAAAAAAAGTAAATCACAATGTTAATATTTGTCACTGCAATGACAAATTCTCTTGTTGTTTCATTTCATGGTCTTGACAGGAATACTGTTTTTCCTGACCTGCTCAGGTTTTTTGTGTAGCTTTCACACTTGTGTAATGCTCAGCCTTGTTTAATAATGCCTGTCTGATCATCTATATTGCTATGAAAACTTTAAAAGCAGAAAGACAATGTGCTTGTCAAATGTTTTATCCCTACCAAAATTCTATGGTTGTCATGGTAACTATGGAAAGGAAGAAAAAAAAGGAAAATCAGGTTGTGATTTTCTTAAAAGATATCATTTCATGGTTGTTAGAATTAAAATTATGAGAAAATACAGCACTTTCTTCAGTGCTCTTTAAGGCAAAAAAGAGTTGTTCTTAATTTTTACAAATAAAAAAGAAAACAAATCATGTTTTATGTTCATTAGAAATGACATCAAATCTTCCTTTTCATTTCAGTCCTCCTAGCCCAGGGCATTTCTGACAAAATAACAAAACTCAATTCAACCTGTGCATTTTAACAGCAGAAAACCCTTTCATGAACGTTATAGTTTTTGAGAGCTCTTTCATTATGTTTTCCTACCTTCTTTATCGCCTCATTATCACAAAGGTGATATCTTTCACCCTCTTAAAATAAAATATAATGACTTTGTATAAGCTAGATCCCTTCCTAGTGACAAATTGCATTGTGCTAAAGGGCAGCATGAAAATTTAGGAGACTTAAACCATTCTAAAAGCCTATAGATTTTACTGAAGATTTTTTTTCAGAATTGGGTCAATTACCCCCCATTTCCTAATTTACCTAGTTATTTTAAAATAAGCCTAGTCAATGTGAAAGTGAGTGACAGGATCAGATTATAAAAGGTTTGCTTCCCTTCTTCAATCTACTCAATTTGGAGTAGTCCATTTCTTTTTACATTCAGATATATAGTTTCTTTCTATGTTTCCTGAGTTTTTCCTGCTCTAAAAACTTCTTGGAATTGAACAGATGAAAAAATCTATGCAACTGCTAAATAAGAGTACTGTTTCTCATGGCTGAAGAAAGGTTTTAAGAGTTTCAATACTTACACACAGGGTATTTGGAATATACTTTCATTTTGACATATATGAAATTGTAAGGAAACTGTGCTAAAGACATAGGAAGTTGAGCTATAATGGTCTGTATGGTTCATAGTTTCCATGAGAAACATCTACCACTGTAGCCCAAAACTGTTTGTGGGTTTTGAATGAGTCACATGTCTACTTTAACAACTGTTGGAGAGGTGTTTTCATCCCAGTTTGCTGCATCACACTGGAGATACTTGTTTTACTTTGCATATTGCTCCCCACTGAACTCAGGAGGATTCAGTCCTTATGAGACAATGGTATACACTGCTGTGACTGAATCTGAAAAGTGAGCCAGTTGCCTGGAATACAGTATTTCTGCAATTCCTGGGATACATTTATGTAAAGGTTTGAGTGAATGATTCAGCTCTTTTAAAACTGAGGTATATATATTTCCAACAGAAGATGATAGCTTCATCTTCATGGTTTTTGTGCACCACCTGAGGCAGAAATCCTGTGGAAAATGTAAGTGGGATTTGATTGCATAGCTAAATATGTTAGCATGATGATCATCAGAAATAGGTACAAATAATTGTCAGGTCATTTTGATCTTGGCAATTTTGATTTTTGTAATTCCTAGTTTAGAATGCTTGAACTTATGATTATAATACCGTTGAATTTAGATGGAGCTTTATGGAATATAATATATTAATATCTAAAATTCCTTTGCTCAGTAGTTGTCCTATATCTTCAATAAATACTTTTAAATAGAAGTTTTAAGATATGTACGCAAAATTAAGTACATGACAACATAAGAGTCATGGTATAAAGAGGTCTTCTGCAGAAACCTTGAATCTAATAATCCCCATCTGATCCAGTTTAAATGAAACAGTGGGATAAACAAAAGCATGCCTGTAAGTAAGGATTATGATTTTGAAAGGCCAAACTTTAAGTAATTGTGAGAACTGATTAGAGACAATGACTGGATTGAGAGTTTAAGGACTTCACTATAGAAAAGCCATGCACATTAACTCAAAAGAGCTAACTGTATCTGGAATTTTCAGGCTAAGCAAAAAAGAAAAGGTTGGACACAACATCTCAGGACTTGTAGAGTTAAATTACCTTCAGACTGGTAGTGGATATAAAAAGAGGAATGGTAAAAAGAAAAAAATTATTGTTTTTATTTGGTATAGAAAGAGTAAGGGTAAAGATAAAGGCTTGCAAAATATATTTAATACATTTAACAATAAATTTAACCAGAAGTATAAAAAGACAAAACAAAGTAAACATCATGATAGAAAGCAGAGGTAGTAATGAAATGTAAGATTTTGTTAGTGTAGGTCTAGACTAATAAACCTGTTGTGCTTCAGTTTTCAGTACCACTAATGAATCAGAACATCAGCCACTGTGTCCCAGCCTTCCTGCAGGCCAGCCATGTGGCCATGATTTTCATACATGCTGCAGGGCCTCCTCTTGCCACATAATCTGGCATAGCATATATAAAACATAGCATTGCTAAGAATCCCTGTGCAGAAAACTCTTTGAAAAATGATAGAGTTATTTGAAAATCTATTTGAAATTTCTGTATCAAAGGAAGAATCTGCAGAAATGAAAGAAAAATGTGAATTTCCACTGGTTTATTTCCTGAAATTTTTACACTTGTTGATATCAATCTTTGAATCAGTATTGATTTTACCAGTTTATACATATCATAGCATTTATCATCAAGAAGTGGATTTTAAGTAAAAGATATTTTAGAATTCAATCTTGCCATACTTTAGAAAAAGCTTTCAAAGTAAATTAGTTGGTTTTTCAACCAGATAAGTTACAACAGGCCTCTTCAAGACCACCTCGTATTCTATATATTTATTCTTAAATTATTATTTTCATGGAGGACAATTTCCTGGTGCAAACAGATTTTTCTGTACAGAGCAGAACAAGTTTCCTCCTCTGTGGAGGACTGAAGTTCCTTCTGCATGGTGTTCACAGGCAAATATAGTTTCCCTTAGCTCCCTGAGAATACACAAAAGATTCACATATGTTGTGTTAAAAGAAAAATTAGAGGCTGAAGTCATTGTGCAACACATTTAAAGACCCGATCACAAAGACACCATCTGCATTTCACTAGGGGCTTGTTCCAGCTAGAGTCCAGATTTGTCCCCAGAACTTCCAACATGAGGAAGCTTAATTCAGTTTTCCTTGGTACTCTGTCTTTAGTTTTCCTGAAAAGATGAATTAGTATTTGCATATAGCCAGATCTTTCTCACAAATGTTATTGGATAAGATCTTGTAGTCTGAATAAAACACTGCTGCTAATGGATGCATTTTTTCACATATAGCAATTTAAAAAAATACATCCTGTGCTTTGTAGACACTTCTTGTCATTGCCAGCATTACCCCAGACAATTTTCTATTATGTAATCTTCAAATGTTTTGCAGCATCCTAATTAGAAAGTCCTCTCACTCCTTCTCACACACACACACTTTTTTTCTGTTTTCTTTTTTTTTTTTAATTTAATAATCTAGCTAAGGAAATTGGTGTCTATTTGTAGAGATAAATCAAGAGCAGCAACAGTGACAGATTTGTCATGATGACTGTCCTAGAAACACATGCTTCATTAAAAAATTCATTTTTCTTACCTAAAAAAAACCAAAAACCAAAACTGTGGAACAGTCTTTACAAACTTAGGCTTCTCTTCTGCTGAGTTTTGTGGTGTGACCCTGAGCAATTCTTTTTACTGTCCTGTGCTTAATCTCTGCATCTTCACAAAGAAGCCTACAGTTCTTTCTATGCCACAGAAGCTGTGTGAAGAGAAGTGATGATATACAATGTGAAAAATCTATCCATGGAATAGTGATATTCATTTACTTACCTGTTTAATACATATGTCTATTTTTCAGCTGCTCATTTTTGGTTTTCTTCATGGTCATTGGAAATAAAGGGCATCCAGGGCACAACTCATCTCATCCTGAAGGCAACATTGAAAATAAGTGAGCTGAACAGTGTGCCTGTTCCTCTCTGCTGATTTCATAGGAAACCTCAGGTGTAGATGTGCAAATGTCTGTAACTGCAGGTATTTGGTGAGATTACTCAGAGAAAGAACTCCGAGTTTCTTATAATAAGGAAGTCCTATTGAAGTCAAGAGAGTACTTGCAGGCTAAATCACTGCCTATCACAGAATGAGAGGACAGTCTGAAAGAGACCTCAGCAGGCAATCAACTCTATGCTTTTGCCCACAGACAAAGTCAACTGTACCTGCCAACTCTGATAGATGCTTACCCAACTTGTCCTTAGAGATTGCCATGCAGATAAAGCCTGGGCAGTTACTCAGGCAAAGATATACCATCTTCTGAGTGTAAGTTAAGTGCCCATTACTAAAGTGTTTATCTCTATAAAAGTCATATATTGTAAACATATAGAAGATTTAAATGCGTTTCCATATTTTGCTCTGCTTATAATGGTGAGGGAGGCACCGTGGCTTTCCACGATCACCTTGAAAATTCAAACCCAACTGTCATATGCACTCTTGAGATAATCTATTTAAGATGTTATTTTTTATCAGAAAAAGATTTGTGGGTTACATTTTCAGCCAGGAGCTCTACTCCTTCTGTGCATACCTTTTTACTTTCAAAAAAACAGACATATCTTCAAATGTCTTTCTGATAATGTTTTTTATTTTATAAATACCCTTATTGAAACCATGAGTTTGCTTGTAGACTAAATCACTACCTATCACAGAATGAGAGAAAAACAGTCTGAGAGACCTCAGGAGGTCATCTACTCTGCTTTTGCCTGCAGGCAAAATCAGCTGTACCTGTCAACCCTGATAGATGCTTACCTAACCTGTCCTTAGAGATTTCCAATGACTGAAGCTCTAAAAGCTCTTCAGGCAATCTGTTTGAGTGTTGTCATGATCCATGTCATTAGAAAATTTTACTTAATATCTATCTTAAATCTTCCAAGCTGTAATTCAAACCCATTAATTCAGTTTCCATCCTCTCTAGGCAGGGAGAACTGATTGTTTTGTTCTTCATTCCAGAAGCATTTTACATTCTTGCAGATCATAACAATGTCATCCTCTTTTGTCTGTTTTGGGTTGGTTTTTTTTCCTGAAGCGTTCATAGTAATGCACTTTTTCAGTTCCTTCTTCGTAGGCTTTTGGTTTGGGGTTTTTTTTGAAAGTGCATTTAGTACCTGTCTAAAATTGTACATGTTTTAAGTAGAAGATATAAGGGAATCCTTCCAGTGTTGATGTTTATCAGGTGTAGGTCCCAAGGTTTTGATATCAGGGGTGTGTGAGGAGACCAGGGGCTGCCCAGTGCTGGACACAGTTGTTTCCAGCTGGATCTGTGACAGACCAACCAGGGGACTGTGCTGGACCCATCAGCCAAGCTGATGGTGCCCTTGGCAAAGCATATTTAATGAAGAGCAAAACACCACACAGCAGTGAGGAGTGAGAAAAAAAAAAACATAAGAAATAATCCTCCAAACACCAAGATCTGAGAGAAAGGAAGGAAAACAGGTACTCCATATACTGGAGCACATTCCCTTGGGTGTGTGGCCTGTGTAACCATTCTGGTCCATATATTCACACTGCACTGAATGGAGGACCCAATGTTGGAGCAGGTTTTATGCTGAAGGACTGCAGCTCACAGAGAGGAGCTGTTCTGGAGCAAGGGTAAAGTACGAAGAGGAAGAAGCAGCAGACAGAAACCATTACGTACTGATCACAGTCTCCATCTCCATTCCCCACCTTCCTTGCAAAACCTGATGAGGGAGGAGGTCAAGACACTGAAAATTAAGGGGCAAAGATGAATGGAGGGAAAAAGTGCCTGGGAGGAAGGTGTTTTATTTTTGTATCTCTCCATCTGGTAAAACTTTTAACTCTCGAGAATTAAATTAATTTTTCCAAAATTTAGTTTGTTTTGCTTGTGACAATAATTGATAGTGACCCTCTTGTCTTTATTACCACCCATGAGTGTTTTAAGCTTATTTACTTCCCTGTCCGATTAAGAAATGGGAGTGAGAGAGCAGCTGGGCCAAAGTCAACTCACCACATTCCCACAACAGGATAGTCTTTTTATATTAAACATTTACCCTGCTTTTTAAATGCAATCTATATATTTAAAGTAAAAAAAAAAAAAAAAAAAAAAAAGTCAAATAGTAAGTTCTTTCCCATCCTGTCTTTCTATCGCAAATCTATATTTTTTTAAAAATTAAAAATATAATTCAAACAACTGGACTTTGCTACGCAGAACTCACAAATGTAAACTGACAATCAAAAACCCTAAGACTTCAGATCAGCAATGATTTCACCTGAAAGAAGCAAACCAAAAAATGCTACTTATTTTGCTTTAGAAAAAACAGTCATTACTAAAAATAAGATTAAAAATCCAGCCCACTCTCCTGATGATTATATTTATGATTAATTATGTCAAGTCAGAAGTCTCAATTAACCAAGATGTAATTTCAGCCATCCATTTAGGAAGAAAATAAAAAATTTCAAAACAGTGGGAGTTTTATGTTTTTACTTTATTGCTTTAATTATTTTAGAAAGAAATTACAAAATTTTGAAGTCAGAAAGAATTTTTCTCATAATGATAATGGCATTACATTTTTTTAAAAAAAGCATTCAGCCTTCAGTCACATCTTTCAATATAACTTCATAGTCTAAAATTATGCTTTAAATCTGAAGTTCATTTTAAGCATTTTATCTTAGAAGTATATTGAGATTCTATAAAACAAATAAGGATTTAGGTTACACAGAGAAACTGCCTCATCATTCATCCTTCATAATTAGCATGGTTGGGTTTTATGAATTAATATGTGCATTCATAGGTTCCTGGCTCTTCTTATTTCTGTGTGATAGTGTTGAGAAAGGTGACAGATTTATAGTGGGAAAAAAAATTGTAACACAATTTCTTTCTTGTAAGTTATTTATGACAAGATAGTTAATATGAAGAGCTAGGAAGTGCAATTTATATGGGTTTATTGATTAAAGTAAAATTATAGCACAGGGGCAGTAGAGTAAGACATTTTCTTGAGAAATAGATGATGAACAAGATCTGTGACATAATTTCTGTTTCAATCTCATCATCAATCTATTGAAATATGTTCCAAAAACTCACAGAAGGCCCAGGATTCTCCATTTTGTTTCTGGTGGTGTTACTGTCAGCACTTTATAGAACCATGGAATGGTTTGTTTGGAAGGGGCTTTTAAAGGTTATCTAGACCAAGTCCCCACGATGGGCAGGGGCACCATCCACTGCACCAGTTTGTTCAAACCCATTGACTCTGGCCTTAAACTATTCCAGGGATGGGGCTCATTCCAATTTCTTACCATCTTTTTCTTTATGTCCAATCTAAACCTACCCTCTTTCAGTCTAAGGCTGTTGCCCCATGTCCTGTCTCCATAACTCCTCACTGACCTTGGTGCCTGCAGGGCTGTTTCTCTCACATGTTCCCACTCCTCTCTCCTGGCTGCTGTTGCACAGCAGGCTCAGTCAGATTCTTAGATATGTTATCCAAGACATGCTTCCACTGTCACTGATGGACTTGCCCTTGGGCAGCAGCAGGTCCATCTTGGAACCAGCTGGCTTTGGGTCTTTCCAACATGGGCAAAGCTTCTGGCATCTTCTCACAGCAGTCACCCCTCCTTCCCCATGCTACCAAACCTTGCCATACAAAACCAATACATGACTACTGTCCAATTTTCCATCCAGCAGTATCCCCAAGTCCTCTGCAGGGGTGCTCTCAATCCTATCATCATCCAACCTATGCTAGTGATTGTCCTGACCCAGGGGCAGGACCTTGCACTTGGCCATGTTGAATTTCATGGGGCTCATGCCAGCCCACCTCTCAAGCCTGTCAAGGTTCCTCTGGATGCCATCCATTCCCTCCAGCATACGAACTATACAAATCAACTTGGTGTCATCCACTACTTGGGAAAAAAATTGTTACAGAATGACAGAATCACGAAAAGGGTCAGGTTGGAAGGGACCACTGTGGATCATGTGGTCCAACATCCCTACTCCAGCAGGGTCATCCTGAGCACACTGCACAGAATTCCATCCATCTGGAATATCTTGAATATCTCCTGTAGAGGAGACTCCATATCCTCTCTGGACAACCTGTTCCAGTGCTTGGTCACCCTCACAGTAAAGAAGTTCTTCTTCATATTCAGGTGGAACTTCCTGTGCATCAATTTCTGCCCATTGTCTCTTGTGCTATTGCTTGGCATTACCAAGCAGAGCGTGGCTCCATCCTCTTGACACCCTCCCTGCAGATCCTTATGTACAGTGATGAGGTTCTCTCTCAGCCGTCTCTTCTTGAGGCTGAACAGGCCCAGCTACCTCAGCCTCTCCTCGTAAGAGCCTCCTGTCCCTCAGTCATCCTTCTTAACCTCCACTGGACCAGCTCCAGGAGCTCTGCATCCCTCCTGTGCTGAGGAGCCCAGAACTGGACACAGCACTCCAGATGTGCCTCACCAGGGCTGAGCAGAGGGGCAGGATCACCTCCCTGCTGAAAATGCTCTTCTGTGGTTACTGAGCTGCAAAGAGAGAGAAAAGACAGCAACACACACGGACCTCTTTTGGGGAAAAAAGGCCAACTTTATTGTATGGACATTCTTCATTTAAAGCGTGTTACATGCAGCTAGGACAGGACAGTAGTTCATTGGACAATTGGGAAAAAACATCCCTGGGACAGCATGTCCGGACGTCCCACGGGAAAGACACCAGGTGTTAATCTTTATTATGAATTCCCTTCTGTTTTTCACCATGTTATCACTCTGGGAGACTTCCTCCCTAACTGAAGCTGTAGTCAGCTTGTCAGCCTGGGAATGGACCTGAGAGTCAGGAGAAATCCAGGCCTGAAAAGAATTTCCAAGCTGTGATTCCCTAGCTCTGTGAATGTGTGTGTCCATACTCTTCCTAATGCCCCCAGGATCCCATTGGCCTTCTTGGTCCCCAGGACACACTGCTGGCTCATGGACAGCTTGCTGTCACCAGCACCCCCAGGTCCTTCTCCACAGAGCTGCTTTACAGCTCAGCCCCAGCCTGTCCTGGTGCAGGGGGTTGTTCTTCCCCAGCTGCAGGGAAAAACATTGCATTTGTCTTTGCTGAATTTCCGACTGTTCTTTGCCTTGGCTGAACTTTCTATAGCCTGGGTTTTTTTCCACTAGACTGCAGGTGCAGTCTGAGAAGCTCTGCACACTAAAGTGGAGGTTTAGGCTTGAAATGAGTGCATATAAGGTTTTGCTGCTAGTTTCAAGGCCTTTTTTGGTTTGCTGCATCACTGTTTAACGTTTGCCTGACAGAAGAGTATCAAAGAGCATGATATTAAAGTGCATTGAATGTTAAATTATATAACAAATAGTAGTGAGACTCTTAATGAAAGCTTTGTGACCAGATTTTTGTTTTTATCACAGAATAAAAAGCTTTGCTTTTTTGGAATCATTCCAATCAATCCAAAATATTCTCTGAGAGAATTCATTCTGCAACAAATTATGCCTTCATCCTATATTACTTTAGAAAGCTGTTTTGTACCTCAAGCGTATATGTCATGATTCTCTGCTATGTTCTGATCTAACAGCACTTTCACAGGCTCCATTGGGACTCCACTAACTTCACTATTTCATGTCCATAAAGAAGATTTAAACCAGATCCTATAAATATTTCAGTGTTGTACAAATATAATGGTTGTCTGATGGCTACTATTCCAATTCTCTTCATACAGTGTAACTCAGTAATATGATCTCAGCCAAGGGTAATATTTTCATGTGGATAGAATCTGAGCCTGGAAGTTACAACCTCATGCTCTGTTCCCAGATATGTTTCAGATTTACTGTGCAGCCATAATTAGATGTGATGTTCTGTCTGTGCTTTGGATTGCTGTTTGCACAAGGACAATAATGCATCTTTACCTTGAACAACTCTTCTGAGAAATATGTGTAAAAACTATTAATCTGTTGATTACTTACTTATTACCTAAGTGTCAAAGATAGCATCACCATAGCAGCCATCTATTGCGTTAAGACTCCATGACTTTTTATGTGTCTTCTGTAGTATTTAGGAGTGCTCATGGATTTTGCTTTTGGAAGGATTCAGTATCTTCCAATGGAAACAATATTATCTGTTACAGCTATCATAGCTGCAACACGAGATAGAAGCCCATGTTGGAATTAAAGTTTTTGCTTTGTATGCTCCAGGTTTTCTGTCCTAATTATTCATATCCATCAGTGCTTTCTGCATGTCAAGCGAAATTTCCTATCAAATTGAAAAGTTTTTGATGTGGTGTGTTCCTTTATTCTCTTGTTATAGCCAACATCTAGCTTTCTAGCTTTATATACTTCAACATAAAATAACAATGTAATAATTGCCCAATATAGTTCTGCTCTTGTTCTGTAGATTTTGTTGTGGGTACAGTGATAATTGGTCTCTTCATGTTTCTTTCAGTGTACTTCATCACATGTTTTTTCCAGCTATTTCATGCTGTATTTTATATTTCTTTCCAGACAGGTTAATAGGTCTACTCATAATAATCTTTTAAACCTACACATAGTGTCTATATTTGGAACTTATATTATTCCTTCTTTCAATCTTTCCTCAAACATACATTGTGCAAAGAAGCTGCATATCACAGTTAAATACTCAAGCACTTTCTGACCTACCTTTGCCTACATTTATGATGTTTTTCACTTCCTTCATCTAGCATTTGTATCTCTGCTGTTTTTCCTGTTGTGTACATAATTATCTGTTCTGTTATTGAAATGCACATTAGAAGCCAGCATTTGCAGTGACATTTAAGATTTTGCAAAGTGTTCTTATTCTGCAAATATGGAATAACAACATTGTTTCTGCCACAATGCTTTGGAGTAAAGCCAATCTTTTGGATGGTGATTACTGGCATTTTATTTTACAGTTCAAATAACTGCAATCCCTACAGTAGCACACCAGAGCCCAAAAGTAACTTATAAATATGGACTCATGCTACCCAGTATGTTTTTTCTTCATTACTTTTGCTGTTTAAGAGCTATGATGTACACTTAATAGTTTAATTAAATTAAATGGTTCACTTTTTTGGGTACCTTTTGTCCTTTGTTCCAATAAGAAAAAATATTTAGATTCTCTGGCTTATTAAATGAGTTTCATCCGTCATGTACAGAGAAGGAGCACTTCTAATGCACACAGTGTGCCACAAATCCTGCCTCTCTTGCAGATGGTGAGCACTGGGAAGATGCCAGACTGGGAGCAGAGGTGCCCAGAGGCAGACTTACAGGCAGTCTGTATATACAACATGTGCAAAACTGCCCCCTTTGAGGATGCAGCTGGCCTTGGACACTCATGGAGCCTGCTGGATGGCCTGGAAGGTGTCTCATACGGTGACTCTACCTGGACTTTTGGGACTACTATGGATATGCACAACAAAGGCAGAAACTACATAAGGGAGATGGATTACTGAGGTAATGTCCCCTACAAAGATTTTATTCTCTTACCTCTAACCCTCAGAAGTTAAATGCCTCCAGCTACATCAGCCTTCAACTAATAATTCAGACAGAGCCAGAAGACCACAAACACCAAATGATGAGATATCTTTTTAAAAAGATGTTTTAATAAATAAGAAAGTAGGTGAAGCACAATTGTCATGCCTTTCATAGGATAAATGGGGCAATAGACAATTCAGGCTATTAGACATGTACTGCTGTTCGTACATTGCTGTACATGGTTCTTTATGGTTCAAGTGGAAAAAAATGGTAAGCAGAAAGAGCTGGAAGTTCTACATTTAGTGGATCAGAGACATTCTGGACAAGGAAATAATTTCTATTAGTGGAGTGAATACATTTTATTTGAGCAAAAGTTTGGTCATCCCGCTCCAGTTGTACTGAGTGATGAAAATACATCATACTCCTATGTGCTGATCAAGGTTTATCCAAAGGTCAGGCTGAATTCTTAAAAGAAATACTGAATCTGTTTGGTATCAAATTATCTGTATAAAGCGCTTGAGACTGTATTTCATACTGTTGCTATTAAAATATGGCCTCAAAACGAAATGAAATAATGTTCAACTTTGTGTGTGAATCTATTAGAAAAAGAAAACCATAGCAATAATGGAGGAAAGAATTATCTATCATATGTTCTTCAGTATGAATGCCATATATTCTCCTTTGCTGTAAAGTGGCTTATGGGATACTGAATTGTCTTCTGCATTTCATTAAGGTAGTTTTTACAGCAGTCTCTGAAATTCACCTAGAGGTAGTCCTGACAGGGAGTTTTGATGGATATGGTTTTGCCTGCAAAGAAAGCTAATGGTTAACCTTATTCCCAGTGGAGAAGTGTCCATAGTACAAAGCCCAGCAGTGCTCAGCAAATCTGAGTCAAATCCTCAACTGGTTCAAATCATTGTGAGTTCACCAAATCACTCACTATGCATCAGCTGAAGTTTAGCCTCAGTAAAGGCAATAATGAAATTCATATTGCTACTAATGAAACCAGGATTTTACACTTCAGATTCAGCTAATATCACGTCAAGATAATAATACTATTATAAAATAAATTTTGAATTTAAATGTGGTAATATGCCACTTAGAACAGACTAAGTGCTTTTGTTTGTGTCTTTGTTTGAAAAGACAGGTATGGTTTAATTTTTACTTTCCCGGCCAATGCACCAAATTAATGTCTAGGGTTTGAGTTGCCAATTTAAACAAACCCATTTCTTTTTGTTGTGAGACAGAACCAGGAGTTAAAGAGCAAGGCAGGCTCAAAACTTTGAAAGGGTATAGAAGAAAATTTATTAACTACACAAACAAAAACGGAAAAAAAAAAAAATTCAGAATAAGATTTTTCACATCACTCCGTCCCTCCCTCTCCCAGTCTTCACAACAACAAAACAAATATACAACAAATACTTCAGTCAGTGCCTAATTTAGTCCTTTTCTGTGTACTTTTGGAGAAAAGAAGTTTCCTCTTGTTGAAGTTGTAGGAGTTGTGTTCCACAAGAAGGAAAAAAAAACAGTCTTCTTGTAGTTTTACCTTTCACGATTGCATCCGCCCGGGAAATTTGCAACCGTGATTTCCTCCCAATCTCTACAGCTGTCCCAAAGTTGTAGATATGGGTCATGTCTATTTCCTGGGGTATTACTTTTAAGGATTGAAAATGTCCAACAGCAACAATTTTTATTTGTCTCCTTTTCCTCTGCTCAGGCTTCATCTTCAGAAAAAACTGCAATCCCCTTCGTTTCTCAGGGCAGAAATTCAAATTCCCAACACAGGTGTTTTTTAATCAAATCGTCTCCTAAGAAGGAACATTTCCATCCCCCCATGTCTCTTTCCATGGTTTAAAGGAATATTCAGTACATTAGTTCATTCCTACAATTTCCCAAAAAGATTTTCAGCCATTTCAGCATCTTCTCACTCTCCTTCCATCTTAAAATACTTAACTCTTGCATTACTGACTTCAGAACTTTCCTTATTCCCTTTCATGTTCAAAGGGAAGGCTGGAGACTTTGCAAATCTTATCTGAACACTAAAGAGTTAAAGTTTAACTCAACTACAAAAGTTGAACCAGGCTCGGGTTGTGCTGGGGGGGGGAGTAGCGTCACTCAGCCCCTGCGGGGCTGGGCTGCGGCCCCACACCCTCATGGCCACCCGGGAAGGTCCGGCCTGGCCAGCAGCATAAAAGACCAGCATCCTCCCACGCCAGAGCCACAAGCTGGTGGAGGAAGAATCCGTGAAGCTTTTATCACACAACTTTTCCTCCCCTCAGCCTTCGGGTCCCCCTCGTTGGCAAACGGGGCCCAAGCGGCCTCCGAGCCGTTCCCCCCCCTCCCCCGCATGGGGGAGAGGGAGTGCGGCTCGGCTTGGTGTTACCTGTTCAGCCGCCGGAAAGACAAAGAGCCTCGTCTTCCGGGATTACCCTTTTTATAATGTGTGTGCACGGAGCGAACAGACTTTCTCTGATTGGCTGTTACAAGTATCCCAAAACCCCCCCACAAAGGAAACTCTCTCCCAGGAAGAACTTCTGAGTTTCTTCCTCCCAAGTCAACCTATCACAGTTTGGAATTCTCCTCTAGTTCTACTGTGTATTAACAGGGCTTTTGTGCAGAGCATTTGCATTCTCCCATGCAGCAAAGGCTGTGTATGACTTGGGTTCAAACCTAATAAAAAAGGAGGTCTTGAACCCACCAGTTCACAGTGGGAAGGCATGAACTGAGAGTGTCTGGTTGAAACCACAGAGAACACATCTTCCAGTGACTGGCATCTCATCTCTCAGGTTCTTGGCTGTGATGCATTGGTTGAAACTCCAGGGAAAACCTTGGTGCTGCACTTCCTGCTGCATTAGCCAAGTGCTAACGTCCTGGCAGGGAAACAAGACTTGGGGCAAACTCTCTTCTCTCTCTTCTTCTCCCCTGTCACTGATAATATTTTTAATTACACCTTATTTCTTTGTCTACTGTTGAGCCACTTCTCCAACTGGGTTAAGAATTTGTATGCAAATACTTTAACATTAAAAACATGAAAAGTGGCATGGTTTTGAAGTTCTTGACATTTAGTGCTTTCTTCTACATTCATGTTTCTCTCTTTTTGCTTTCCTTTTCCCTCCAAATGTCATTCTGCCAAACATCTTGAGTCATGACCTTTATGGGTTAGACAAACTGAGCAACCAGAAAAATACAGATCCAATTACAGTAACTTTTAGATTTATGTATGTACAAAGAATTAGGCAGCTGTAGAACACTTACAGTGAAGTTTTATTATTTCTATATATTAATATAGGTCATATCAGATCATATGTTGAAGACTCTCCAAAATTATATTCACTGCAGCCCACATATGTGCAGGTGATACATTAGTCAACTTAGAAGTAAGGATGCCATAAAACTCTGGACACTTTTGCATTAATAGCTTAAAGTAGCAATTAATAAACTGAATTTTATCATTATAAATACGTTTAAATATATGCAAGTTGCACTGAAAATAAATGCATCTTAATTCATATTTCTTCTCTGATTTGAATAGTTCCAGAGACTCAAACCAGCTCCAAGATAATTATGACCAGTTTTTTAAATAAAACCTGGAAGCTTTTGCAGGAAAAAAATGAAACAAGCTAATAAAGAAATTAATTTTATAAAATATTTCCAGTTTCCTCCATACAGTTTCCCTGAATGATTTGCAGTAAAGCAGTTCCTAATATTTTCAGTCAGTAAGAAATACTTTTTATCTTTATTGATTTTTCTTTCTTTTTTTCTTTATTGCCACTGGATTTAATTTAAAATATTCTATAGGATTAGACATTTTTCTTGTTGAAAAATGGGTGAAGATAATTTTTACTTTATAAAAGTTCTAGTGTTGAGGATATTTTGAAATATTATGGAGCTGGAAAAACGAACAGAAAGATGAAAGAGATTAGTAATTAACATAGATTTCAATGAACTGGCAGCAATAAAATTATGATTGATGGCATAAATGTTCCAAGATTAGATTTCTTTGTTGTGACTGAGAAATAAAACATAAATTTTAGCTAAGACAAAAAAAACCCCAAGATTTGTTTAAGAGAATGAAATGGCAAATAAAAGTAGGAAAGAAAAGAAAAAAATAACTTGTCTATGTGGGATTTTTTCTTTCTAGCTATATCATGGGTCTCATAAAATCTATTTCCCCTCTGTACAAATTTTGACTTCAGTGAGATTAATGATATCTTTCTCTGAGGAAAATAGAACCAACAAACTTTTCAAGAAAAACATATTTTTAAAAAATAGAAATATGATCTACATCAAAATTATGAAGGAAAAAAAACTCTTCCAATAAAATATAAAATCAACTCACAACTAATTTCAAGTAAGAATTAAAAACAATGTTCACAGGATTATTACACAGTATTGCCAATAAATTACATGTAAATACCTGGTGTTCCTGCAATTGCTGATGTATGAACTTCAGGAAGTCCTTAGTAGTCAGTTTGTCAGGTTTTCTTCTGAGGTATTCCTTTTGGAAAGTAAGGATTCCACTTCCATAATAATTTCTGATTATCAGTGCTTCAGATGTCATCCGCTTGAATCCTGCTGGGAATATCTCAGACCTTTAAGACTACTCCTAATAGGATTTTTATGGTTTCAGGTATACTGCAGGCCTTTGTGATTAAAAAAACCAGAAAACCAAAAGACCAAAAAAAATCCCCAAAAAACCAAAGCAAAAAAACCAAACCAAACCAAAACAAAACAACACCATCTGATGATAACCACATCACAGTTAAGAACTGACCACTGTCCCAAAATATAATTTAATCCATAAGTACAGAGCAGCTGGGGCTGCAGCACAAAACCAATATCTATGACTTAGAAAGCTTGAATCACATATGGTTGAAATAAATGTCAGACAAGAGGAAAAGCCAACTTCAGAATTTAATGGTAAAACACAAAACATTTAGATGCAGCAGGTGCATTTAGCAATCTATCAGTAATTCTTACCCCCATCCCAAAATTTGTTAGTCAGAAGGAAGGACCATTCCCTCATGGATTTGCTGGTAGGTACATGCTGGTCCCTCCTAATGACTCAACAGAACATTGGGATTTTCATTTATAAGCAAAATTGCATTTTAAAGACATGCACTTAAAACTGTTACGTTGTCTCTTTTTTGCCTTTACAATAACAAGATATGGTACTTTGCAGTCATTATTTCTGCAGAAATATATAGGTAGCTTAGTGAGTCTGTTATATGCTGTACCATATATATAATATATCATCTAAGCCATATCAGAGGTTCTGTCAAGGGCCTCAGTCTTTGTCTGCATTGCTGAAATTTAGGTGCCCTTGCCATCTTCAGAAATATGTAATAAAAGTGATACTTGAGCCCACAATTTCAATTCCTAAAGCAGCTTTTACTTAGATCATGTTATACGTTTTAGATTGGAATTTTCCTGGAAGTACTTTTTCTGCAATATTTAAAACCTGAGGCCAAACTGAATTATTACTGTTGTTGTTGTTGTTGTACTTAAAGGTTGCATCTGATCAAATCCATACATAAAATTTAAATTATATTTTATAATGGTTTTGTGTCCTGAAAGACTCATTTCAAAGTGTTTCAACATTTTATCTGTAGGTAGAATTAAAATAATTTCCATATGAAAAATTATTCATGTGAAAAATGAAACCCATCTTTTCACAGAGTTTTTAAGTATTTTTTCTCTTAATTTTGCTATTTTCTTCTTAATTTGTGCTATTTTCTTTTGTTTATTAATTGTTATTATCTGGATTGAGTGAAATGTAAGTAAAATATTATTCTTGCTTTAACACATCTCATATCCTACATGTTTAGTTTGGCAAAAATAGTAATAGAATGGAATTGGTAGCTGAAGAAAGATTAGATAATAACTAAAATTGCAAAGCAAGCTGGCCTAAAGGAGTCTTGGGATTGATTCAGCAATGCTGAAGACAAACTGTTCTCTCTCCACCTCTACTCCTAAAGACTTCCTGAGAGTTAAATTTGAAAAAAAAAAATCACTGAAAACATGTACGTTTTGAGAATTTTCTATCTTCTATAAAAGGTAGATTAGAAATATTAGAGTGAAACGCAAATGATAACACAAAATTAAGACATTTAGTCTGCTTAAATGAGAAATATTAATGAATATAATGTGAGAAATGCTAATCAAGATATGTCTGAGGAAAAATAGATTTTAAACGTGATTATGTAACAAAATAATCCACACCCTTCCTTCATGAACAACTGTGTGAAATAATTTACTCTGAATTTGAACTTTAATTATAAATTTTATCCATTGAATGGATGCTGCCACACTGATTTGAAGACTGAGGAATTCACCTATTATCAGAGACGTTACATTTACAGACATATTTAGAATAATGAATTATGTCAGCTTGTTGATAAGCATAAACCTCCCAACAGCCTTGGAAATTCAAGCTGTGGAACAAAATCTCTCACTGATATTAGTGGGAAAAACTGAGCCTGTGCATTGTTATTTTCAGAGAATTTTAGTTTTTCTTAAAATTCCAGGAGTTAACAAGTCTTCAGAAGAATCCAAGACCTGTGGAAACTACACTAAGAAAATGTCCCTAATGCTCATTTATATAACACCTTGCAGGTATCCCTAATGATAGAAGCTGTTATTGACAAGAATATTAGAGAGATATTAACATAATGTTGAAATATCTTCATATATATCTCCTTACTCGATTTAACTGCTCATCATTTTTGTGAAAAGAAAGGATTCCCCTCAGTCAGAGGTAAAATGAAATTTATTAATAGGTAAATTCTCAGGACCAATCCTTTTCTCAGATGAGAAAAATGGTATTGATTACACATGCACTCCATTTGTTTTTTTAAGTTATTTTATTCTGAATTTTTTTCTGCATTCCCAAAATGCCTAAAGCTATTACATAAGTTTCCCCTGAACTGCATTAATATTCTCTAGTGCAAATGAGGAAGAACTAGTGTTAACAGTTGGATACATTACCAGAACTTAAATACCTCTACCAAGGTAACAGAAATTAAAGAACTAGTTATAAAAGAAGAAGTGAAATAATCTGTCAGGGCAAAATCGGTCATAGTTGATGAATAATGTACGAAGATGTTAAACTCTAGCTTAGTACTACGAGTAGGAAAATAAAAGCAAATTCAGAATCCAGTAGATACTCATGGCAACAGGAAATACATCTCAGTCTCTATGAAGGGTGGTGGTTTGTATGTACAGCAAGGTCTGCTGTGGCACCTAACTCATACAGTTTTTTAGCTACTCAGATCAAACTTACAAACTTAGAACTTACAAAACTTGCAAACTTACCAATTCCATTATTATCTGTCCACATCTTGCAGAATTTAAGCACTTTAAATTAAATTGCAGAAGAGTCCATATCTGACATGTCTTCAGCTTTCTAAACTTTTGTACTCCATATGTAATATTAGGCATAGCCAAGAACATATTTTATGGGGTTTTACCCTTCAGTATGAGAAAGATAAATTGAAGCAAGTCTCCTAAAATATCTGCAGGATTTTGACATTAAACTCTAATTAACAGGGGAGGGATGTCTAAAATGCACTTGACTTGATAAGGCATATTTGAATTTAATTGAAACGGGAGGATGTCAATGTTAAGTAAAACTTCTTATGCCTTAATGAAATATTTAGCAGTTCTTGTCTGAAGGTGATTGTAAAACAATAATACTCAATGCATAATAATAATTGGTATCTACTGCCTACATAATCTATAGCATTAGCCCCATCATTTCTGAGGTTTGTCCTGTTTTGTTGGGTTTTCCCTTTAATGCCCTACATCTCTGGACTGTGGGCCCTGATACTGCAGATAAGCTGCAGAAAATGAATGACTAGCTCAGTGTACCCTCTGCTGTCACACCAGAGTATCTCAGATTCCTCTTATTTGAGACACTATGCTTAATCTCCATTTTCTATTCCTTTTTTTTCCTCTAAGTATTGCTTACAAGAAGACAAAAGAACTTTGTTGTCATCATTTCCCTTAGAGTTAATGTAAAACTAAGCAGTGTGAAGGGTTTTCCATTTAATCTGAAACTGCCAGGACATCAAGATTAGGGAAAGGCTGCCGTTGTGTTTCTTTTCTCTTATGAAATTCAAATAAGATGGGAGATGGATGGTAGTAAAATAAAATACCTAAAATGGATTGCATTATACAGTTATTTTCCCTCTGGGTTGTTGGGGCTTTTTTTCCATTTTAGGGCAGATAAAGAGACATTCATATTATTCCTCAGAAGCAGTTCATTATAAAATGGCGAATGAATGAGCGAATGAAAGAGTGAATAGGAAACGGCGACCTTAATGGAAGCATAATCCCAAAGGTGAAATTAAGTTTTATGCAGTTTTATGTTAGGAACTTCTGTGTTTATGAAGATTTTCTGACTGAAAATTTAGACTCCAAGACATCTTGTGTCTAAGGCCCTCAGGTCTCAATTCACACAGATTGTGTTGGAAAGTATATAGAGAATTTTTGTGGGAAACAACTTTAAATGAGTCTTTCTTATTTTATTAGAACTGGAATCTTTGGAGTCCTCTGGATACACTCAGAGACAGCTTCTGTAACAAGTTGAATACTGCTGTCAATTATAGTTTAGCATTTTCTATATTTTCAAAAAATTTGTGCCAGAGGAATTCTTTTTGGGTTGAAATTTCTTCTTTGTTTCTGTGACTGTTATTTTTTCAACCTTACTGCTTTTCATCCTAAACCTGAAGTACATTTCTTAACTGTTGTTTCCCTAGTGAATTCCTTTTCTCTTGTTTATTGCTCACCATCACATAAGCTATTTTAATAATGAAAACAAAATTATATGGATTAAAAGAATTTTAATACCTTTCTATTACATACTTCATAAAGTATTTTAATATATTTAAAATGTAGTCAAAGCTTATTCCAAGTAAATATTTAGAAATTCAATACCGATTCCATTTTCATGCTTTCCTTAGTTTATGCATCAAGTACTTTTTCATTTTACGACTTGAAAGTGCATAGATGGTTTGTCATTGCCATGAATTTCCTCATCCTTTTCAAACAATAATTACCCTTCACAACTCCCTGATAAAGAAAAAAAATTTCTCTTGTCATCTATTAAAAAAAAAGTCATTCTTTTATTACTTCCATTTACATCAGCAGGTGAGTAACTAAATTCCATTATCAGCCCTCGGCATGTTAGTGGCATACTGACAACTTGGACAGTAACCCCTGATTCCATTTCAGTTTTTCTAACCCATGTCTTTCTAATCAGGAACATTATTCTTATTATAGGTGTTGCAAACAGAAACTATTTCATTTTAGACCCCTTGAAAATCCTCTGCTTTTTCTCTATTTTAGATAACTGAGAAATTTCAAAGGGAGGTGATGGGGAGCTATAGAGTTTATCCTCAGCTCAACCATTTTACAGAGCTAAAACTCAGCTGTAAGTCAGCCTATAAAAGTCACTGACTATGTCCTGTCATGCCAGAAACAAACATCCACAGTGTCTCATTCAGGGTTTTTCATTAGTTGAAGCATTCATTCTTATGGTTTCTCTATCATTATTTCTCTATCATGCAGCCAAAAAAAAACCCCAAACACCTAAGTTATCCCTTCTAATACAAGAGAAGCAAGCAAATATGAATCAGCATTTTGCCTATTCAATAAGGTACATGGAGAGAAAGTGTATGCAGAAGGTACAGAAAGGTTTGTTTGAGGCTTTTTATGTGCCATTTTCCCCTCTCTAAAATAGTTTATCCACTTTAACAAGTGAGCCAATGACCATATCCATTTTGGATCAGCTTTACTTTCCCTTTATTTTATTTATTTATTATTATTATTATTAATTTTACCCTGTTAACCGCAGTTAGTGCTGAAAATAAGTGCCTTAAAGCAAAATAGAAGAAAGGCCACCCTGAGTGAAAAAATGTTCTTCGAGATGGCAATCCAAATATGTTTGAAGGCCAGGAATCCAGAGACACTGTTGTGTGAGAGAAATTAGAATATTGTTTCTGTATATGGAATATCTTGAGCTTTCTGATTTGAGGCAAATAACACTTGCAGGTTATTTTAGGTGTCACTCAGAACCACCTTCAAAAAACCTAAGGAGCAAACACAGCTGTCTTTGATATAAAATGATGTCAGCATTCCATTTTGGCACTGGTGTATGATTTATGCTGGGGACTCTCAGCAAAGCCAGGAAACAGACTCTGAAAGACCACCTAACTTTTCTCATTTTCTCCTCATTCCCTGCTTTAATTCTCAGATCTGCCCCATGAGGAAAGCACACGTCTTGCAGCTTCCCTGTGGACAAGTGGCAGCACACAGCTCCATAGTGAAACTCTGCTGAGAGGGAGGCACAGGAACTGTTGTTTTCCTGTCTGGGTACTTCAAACACTCTCTGGTATGAATATCTGCAGGTGAACAGATAAACAGAAAGAATTAATACTGATTTTCATACCATTAACATTAATCAATGTATAAGTGTGAACACTGTTGTTTACCCAGGCATCTCTGAGGTTCACTGTGAGAGCTGAGGTGGGTTTTAACAATTTTGCTTGTTCGTTTCAGTGGTCCAGATAATAGAGCTTAATTTATGCTAAGAAATTTGGGCTAAGGCAGGTATAAGTTACAACATTTCTATATTCTGTGAAAAATACATCATGTCAAATGGCCTGATTTTATTTTTTGTAGGGGTATGTGAATCTGATACAGAATTTTAATAAGCCTCTGACTTAGTGCTACATTAGAATTTGTAGTGTACTGTGCCATTAAAACAAGAGTAACCCTAAATATAGTTGTCAGTGAAGCTTCATGTCAGTGAAGTTTTATGTGGCGTTTTTGTGGATTTGGATCCATTTGTTTGGCTTCTAGTCACATTCTACTTAAAATGTTTCATCATTAAAACTTCCAACAAATAGAGTGGTGTTAAGTATAGAAGTTTGATTCTTTTTTTCCTGCAAAATGTAGATGCTGTCAATTTCATATATATGTGAGATGAATGAAATTATATTTGCTAATATCTGGAAGTCTTGATTGTGGTATGTGAAAGAAGTACAGTGTGTAGTAGAGGTTATTCCTTTGTGTGTTTGAATCAAACATATGACATTTTTTGATGTGTTGCATATCCCACATAAAGAAAGACTGAAAATGGGAAGTAGACCAATAATTTGTGCATGAGTAATAGAAATTTCATTAGCTCAGAGCAGGAGCATCAGAGGTGTGTTAACCTCTCGAGGGAGTTCACCTGTGCCTTCCTAGGCATCTCTCCAGGTGTAGGACCGTGCTCCAGAAGAGCAGGATTTGTACTTCACCTGAGAAAAGTGTCAGTGAATAAGCAACCAGGTTGCTGCTTGATTTGAGTGGAAGAGGAAGGTTTGCTTTGGGCATGAGTCAGTGCTGGGGACTGCTGTGAGAGTCAACACTCAGGGAACAAGATAAATGTAGATGAAATCCCTCTACATCCATGTCTATCAGGCCTTTTGCTATATGCAAATTGGCAGGGGGGGTTGTGGGGTGGTGATGTGTTTTTTCATTGATTTTAATGGACAGAAAAATAGCTTGTAAATAAGATTGTGGTGGAGAACAGTAGAACAGAGCAGTATTTCATGTGGTTCTGCACTAGGTGACAGCAATACTCAAGGAAAACAGAGTAGGAAGAACTGAGATTTGCAAGTGCAGCTCATGTACAAATCAAGATCTACAGCATAATAAAAAAAAATATATATATATATATATATATATATATGTATATATCTGATGTATACTAAAACTGAAAGGTATCATGGTTTTGTGCCAGCTACAAAAAGAAACCCAACAACATAATTTTGCAATTAAAACCAGGAAAATGACAGTTTGTTGTTGAAAGATCTTTAGTTGGATAAGGGGTATTTTTAATTTAATCTTAAATCAGAAGGAGGAAGATGTTCCTGGTGGCGTAAATCCAACTTAAAGCAGCTAAAAGGTTGGGTTGGGTTCTGGTTTGTTTATTTATCAGTTTGGTGGGGTGAATTGCATTTCAATTCACTCAAAGATGCAAACCAACTATAGTGCAAAACTTCAAAAATTGTATAGTGCAACTATGCAGAGGGGAGGGGAGTGGGGATGGTGGGGAGGGCATTGGGTTGTTGTACCGGAAAAAATAAATGCCAGCAAAAAAATTAGTCCTTGCAGCAGGACAACCAAAATGAAGTTGCATCAGGACTTCACACAGTCTCATGTGGGTAATGAATTGCAGATCCCAGAAATGGGGAAAACACCTTTCTTTTCTAGGCACACAGCACTGTCCTGTATCAACATACACAATTGCTGTCACTAAAGCCAACTTGGTTGTGACCCAGGATCCTTTAGCTCATGTATGGGTGTCTTCCCTTGACTTCAGTGTTAGCTCACTTCTTTGACCAGTCTATATTTCCTAAAACCAGCGATCATTCTTAACAGATAACACAACCCCAGAATTTTAAATTTCTGGATAAATGAGAGGTGCTATTAAACCTCATCTTTGCTCTCTTAGGTTTTTTGGAAATAATTTCCAAGCAATTGGATCCTGTAGTCGTTTGCTCTTTTGGGAACTGGCTTTGTTAAGCAGAAGAATTGACATTGCTATAATTCTTAGCCTGTGGAGAAAGATGACCTTACTTAAACCTATAAATGTCAAATTCTGGCAAGAATAGAGGCAGCCCTGTGGGATAGTTTCAGTCAACTATATATGTTATTTTAGAGATTCAGACTAAACCTAGCACTGGTTAAAAGTACACTCAAAAAGTAAGGGTTTGTCTATGAAATCGTATTACTGGATAATGTGGTACTTTATTTCAGTGTGAGTGTGACATATAAAACCTAGCTTGGACTTATTAAAAATAGGATAAAGACCTAACTTCCTGGGTTCAAGCACCAAATTGGGAGAGAATTTGTAGATCTCTGCTGAATAAAGACGCAAGGTAAAGCATTAGCTATTGTAGTGAAACAGGAGTGGAATATCTTCCTTTATTTCTCCTGTTTTCTTTTCATTATCAGCATTGCCTTGGTTGTGATGACATACTTTTAAAGTGTGTAGGGATAGACAAGAGAAAAGAGGAAAGCTTCTTCTGTCAGGATGTTGAAGGGAAAGGTGGAAAAGTATGAGAAGGATGAGCACATTCAAAATTTTATTGCAGACTATTCGGTGCTTTCCTATCAGATTTTGAAATATTTCTGTTTATAACAAAAGTTATAATTCGGGTATTTAATGCAATTAACATAAACTCTGTCTTGCTTTAACTCATGTTAATCAGACCAAGTTTCCCTAATTACTGGTTTTAAGTGTATCTAATTAAAATTAATTTTCACACTGAGGGACATGAAATGTTAACTTGACATTTTATGCAATTTGACAATATAATACAACTTTGAAGCCCTTTTAAAAATTATTTCTATGGTGATGTTTTAAGTTAATTCTATTCATATAAGAATATGATCTATTGCTGCAGATTATTATAACTAAGGTTTGAAAACATTTTCTGTCTTAACTATCCAAATGCTGTTTTATATCCTGGAACACTAGCAATAGAAATCATGAATTAGTTAAGGCGAGACATAAAGTAAACCATTTATCTCTCATCTTTGCTGCTAATTGACTAAAGTGAAAATTCATCTGAAAGGTTTCATGTATTTACTGATGACTTTCAGAGAATGCTTATAATTGCCATCCATTGAAATGAGGATACCATCCATAGTACCAGCAGGTTTTCCCACGCTGTTTCTGACCTGCAGAATCCCTGCTGCTCCAGTGTTTGGCTTTTTTTAAGCAAAGACCACCAGTTGTGTTAAATTATTCTGTAGTGTGTGCCTGAGGAATTACGTTCATTTCTCTGCCTGAAACATATCCCTCTCTGTTGACATAAGATGACTACATGAGATGACTATTGCACGTACTAAAGCTTCCACCTAATTTTTTACATGGAAGCTTTATTTTGAAAAGAAAAGCTTCTAAAATCTTGTTTCCAAGCAACTTGTTTAATAGAACGTGCTGCATTGCACTTGTTTAGTAAAGCGTGCTTGGTTATAAAATGTTTGATATAGTTCTTCCACTATATTTACATAGGAAAAACAGTCACACAATCTAATAAGCTTTAGAAAAAGTATCTTCAGTTATACTGTTTTACCAATGGCAGATTTCATCCAAATTGTTTGGAAAGCTATGTGTTTTGACGTGGCCAAACCCATGAAAACCATGTTAAAATTTCCATGCTGCTTACAATTCTACTTAAAGTGTTTAGAAAGGATCTGATCTCACATTTAAACTTATATCACTGTAAGATAATAACATACTCTACTGCGGCTTGTCATTTCTGCCTAATGAATAAATTTAAACAGCTGAAGTTTGAAGACACCAATATCACCAGAAATATAAAAATCTATATTTATCCTTTTTAGAAAAAACATGATTAGTATTAAGAAATTCATTAAAATTTCTATGAGGTTATTTAGAGCCTTAAGACTCAATTTCCAAAATAATTGCTTTTCATTTTCTCATTCAGCATATACTTGCTTATAATAAGTTGTCTAGGTTTTCACAGCTGTTCGGTATTTATAATCTAAAGGGAAATTCACGTGTCAGGGATGGTATGACAAATAAATGTTCCATATGTGCATTTTATTCTTCGGTGTATTTTCTTATTAGCCAGCAAAATGTCAAGAAATACAGTTTGAAGCCATTTAACAGCACACAGAGCCTGTAGGGTTTTTTTGTGGCACATCCCAACCTATTGAGAAATGATCTGCAATTTTCTTAAAGAAGTGTAAAATTTTACTGACCTTTCAGACCTTTTGGGACTCTTTACTACAGCTATTTCCCTTTCTGGAACTCTTGGAGTGGGCAGATGGAAATAATCCACTTCAGTGTGGCAAGGGAGAACAGTAATAAATCTTCTACTTGTCATCAAAATTTTCTGAGCAGCATCTTCAAGATAATGCATGAACTTCTCTGTTTTCTCCCTGTTCTTTCCTAGGATAACATGTACCCTGCATCATAAAGACCTCGTGAGGAAACTTTAACCTAGTATTCCCAAGTTCCCAAAAGACTGAGGCTCTGCAGCCCTGTTTTCAGAAGGGAACCTGCAGTGAGGTGTGTGTCTCTGGCAGTCTGTGCTGGGATGGCCTCTGTGCTCAGGTTTGCTTTAATGTCTGGGCCAGGCATGGAAATAAGTGGAAGTATTGATATAATTCTTGCTCTTTGTAGACACAGAAAATGAGCCAGCATATTACAGCAGAGATATGCTGTTGACAGAGGTTGCTAGAGTAAATGGGACCTGGAGAGAATTATTCAAGAATTATTCACCTTTGACATTTTTCATACACATCGTTGCCTATCTAGTCCATAATAATAAGTTCCTATTACATTGCCAAAAGGCAGTCATAATGATTTTAACTTACTTTAGGCCTGCCAGACAAGTACTAATTACTGAGACATATATTGGTAGATGGTTTTTGTTGTTTTTTTTATTTTTTTTACTAGAGAGTAATGTAACAGCAAAATGAATTAGACATTATTTGTGCAAATTATGGTAGAACCAGCTCTGAACTGGCTGGCATATGTCTTGCCAGTTATGAAAGATAAAAAGCCTGGCAATATCTACTAGAAAGATCAAACTTCCTTTCCTAATTTTCCTTTGGCTGAAGAGGTGGAATAGATCATCTTTGATCAACATAGAAAGCAAAAAGTGTTGCAGTATTAAGCAGACAGGACTCAGTTTCTTCATGCCGAAAAAGCTCATTCTTTATTCCCAAAGCTCATATTTATAGGAAATATCAGAAGGCACTGTGTTAGACCTAACTGGCTAACAATACACTGACACTCAGTTTATTGGTCAATAAATGGCTAGGGTGTATGTCTGTCAAATCTCTCTATTTTTGGGTAGTTTACATATTTGCTCACTGATTCCCAGGGGACAGATTTCTTGTTTATTACGGGTGCAAAGGGTTCTCTTACCAGAAGAGTTTGTTGTGCTAACTGCTTTCATCCTTACGATTTTTCACATGGAAAGTTACAAGCTAACTGTTAGCTTAGCTAGAGTAGCAGGGCCTAAACCATATTTAATAAGGCCTTTCTTTTATAATATCTCTACCTGTATGGAACAAAGAAGGGAAGCTGTGTTGACAGGAGCACCAAGGCAAACCAGGTCCCAAATAGAAGACTTCAGTGTTAGGCAAACTTCTCTATTATCAAAAATCTAGGATTTAATTGATTTTTCTGCCCTGGTTATTCTCTAATGACTTTCTCTCTGGAGGTGTTTATCTTCCATTACAGTCAATAAGTAAAATCTAGACAAGCAAAAAAAAAAAAAAAGGCTGAAATTAGGTGAGATGAATCCTACTTCAGCTCTCAAGCTGGTGTTCTCCACCAGCCTTTCTCCTGAGATTGGTACTGGAGTATGGCATTAAAATGTGATCCTTACAATAATGTTGAATAAATGAATGTCATCAATGCATAGTGGAGGATGAATACCTCTATTTGCAATAATAGGTAATATTTCTCCTACCTGGTAATGCAATAGATGGAAAGCTATCCTCTTGTAATAGATACCATAGGGCTAAACAAATGTTAGTGCTTTGTACTGAGAAAAGGTACTTGTGTAAAAAAATGTTTGGATATTTTTGCCATTCTCTGCCTAGAATGAATGAAACTTCCAACCTGAATTGCCAAAGTAATCTCTACTTGTATGAATTAAGCTATGAAGAACTCAGCTCTTTTGAACTGACTCCTTCCAGTTATTTATTACTAGAGATAAAAATTACATAATACACTTAAGCTTTTGCAGCTTATCTATAACCGTATCTGTGCTGTTAATAGGCTCCCGAATAAACGACTCCAGATATAACAGTTACAAGCACAGCTCAAAATTTCCTATTAAAACGTATTTTTATTTTGCATCATACACAATGCTGGTGGCAGCGTATCAGAGAAGAGAAATTTTCCAAAGCATTTAAGAACAGGTCAAGAGAAACTGCTAGAAGTGTTTAGATTAAACATTTAAGTTAGAGCTTGCTTAAGTAAGTGGCTAAATGTTTTACTGGACTGCAGCAGCTATGATGCAAAAAAATCTCACAAGCTCCTTGCTTCCTTAAGAATTACTCTATAAACTCATTATGTGAACAGCTTCTGCCCAGAAGCAGTCTCCTGTGAGCAGGCAATACCTTCTGGCTCTTTAATGGAATGTCATTTCCACCACACTATGGCTGAACATCACACTCTATGGATCTGATTATTCAGAATGTGAATTCATATTAAAAGCCCTGCTCACCTCCATCCATACATGCCCTGACATCTCCTCTGCTGATCCCTGAGTTTGCTTTTGGTGCAAGAGCCAGAATCTTTCTGAAGGTCAGTGACCAAGCCAGAAACCTTATTCACCCTTCAGTAATTCAAGTTCTGCACCTTAGCTTAAAACAATTGAAGAAGGAAAGGAGTGGGTTTCTTGAGGGATTTACTTGTGGAACAAGTTTCATAGAACACTCAAATTCGGACAAGAGTCTTAAGCACAGGTCATTGTCAGGGTTGACCTAAAAGGTGATTCCAGTGAGGATATGTCCTCACATATTTTTATAATGGTTGTATGATGTAAGTCATCAGCAAATACTCCATCTCTCCTAACAATGAAATTAAACTGTTGCAAATGTGGTATATTTACAGCGTGGCAAATACATTTATCTTCTCTTAACCACTTACCTGATTGCTAAAGGTTTTTAATAATGCCTAAAGTAATGGGACTTGAATAATTCATGTAAATTAGATATGCATTAATGATCTCAGTGTAGTTAACTGGAAAACTAGGATGTGGCTTAGTGTATGCTTAGAGCAATAAAACACTTTGAAGGCTACTGGGACTGTAACTGCTAGGCTCAATAAAGCTGAGTCACTAAAAAGGAGTGATTTAACCTTTCCTGTTTACCTTCTCTGAAGCACACTGCTTGCAGAACCACTACATTGAAGGAACACTTTCGTTTACATGGCCAAATAATCAGAATTTTGCTAATATTATTTGCAAAATACAATCATTTAATTATACCTTTTGCAGCGAATCTGATTATGCACATTTTCTGCAATAGATTGCTTACCATTTAAGGACTTTGATAATCTACTTATATATTGAAAATTAATTGGACTGTAGGTTTCTGAGCATTATCTCAAATTTTGAGCACACTTTCAGCTGAAAGTTAACCATATCCAGATAAGGCTGTCTTTTGAATAAAAAGACAAGATGTAAATGGGGTTAAGTGCACCATCTAATTAGTGGCTTGTCTTCATTTTCTTCTGTCTTCACTCAGAGTCAGGATTAAAAACACGGAGACAAATTTCTCGTGTACGGGATTGGTTGTTTATTAAATCTTACCTAAAGTACAGAGAGTTCTGCAACATTTGTAGCTACCAGCTTAAAGTGAGCAAAATGGGGGTGAATCTAGCTAGTTACAAGGTCTTTTAAAGCTAACAGTCCAATCAAGAGCTAACACCTATATTACTTATATTTTTGATCCAACAACCAAACCTCTGTGACCTGCAGTGCAGCACTAACTATCCAACCAAAACCTGCTACCTGAAATCATGAAAAGGAGGGAAGAAGATGATAG
This sequence comes from Acridotheres tristis, assembly GCA_037013685.1. Lineage (NCBI taxonomy): Eukaryota > Metazoa > Chordata > Aves > Passeriformes > Sturnidae > Acridotheres > Acridotheres tristis. The sequence continues at coordinate 94,542,479 of CM072884.1, forward strand.
AGACAACACCCAAAAACCTCCATCTTGTCCCATTACTATATTCTAAAAACCCCAAACTCAAAACTCTTCACCACACTTCCATTCTAACTACGCACCCGTGACTCTAACCCCATCATTCATATTTAGAAGCCGTCTCCAAGGCTTCAAATCAAAAGCAGTGTTCTCCTGGGGGGGGTCAGTGTCAGAAAGCACAGAAAGCTCAAAACTCCCAGGCTTCTGGGTTCCAACAACAAGATTTATTACCAAAAAAAAAAAAACAAAAACAAAAACAAAAACAAAAAAACACATACAAACAAAAAAAAACAACAAACAAAATACACAAAAAAACAAAAAGCCCCCAAAAACAAACAAAAAAACCAAAAAAACCCCAACACAAACAGACAAACAAAAAAAACCACACACACACACAAAAGCCCACAAAAGAACACCAACCAAATTTTTTTAAAAATAAAAATAATAGAAAAATTGACAAACAAGCCCTTCGGCGCGCGTTCACCCCGGTTTGCTGGCGGTGCGGCTGAGCCGCGCTCCGGCACCGCCTGCAGTTCCCCGCGCGGGCTGCAGGTGGCGCTGCGCCCCCGGCTCTGCGCGCGGCCCGCGCCTCCCCCGCGCTCCCTCCCTCCCTCCAACCCTCCTTCCCTCCCTCCCTCCCTCCTTCCTTCCCTCCCTCCCTCCCTCCCTCCCTCCATCCCTCCTTCCCTCCATCCCTTCCTCCCTCCTTCCCTCCTTCCCTCCTTCCCTCCCTCCATCCCTCCTTCCCTCCATCCCTTCCTCCCTCCATCCCTCCTTCCCTCCTTCCCTCCTTCCCTCCCTCCCTCCCTCCTTCCTTCCCTCCCTCCCTCCCTCCTTCCCTCCTTCCCTCCATCCCTCCTTTCCTCCCTCCCTCCTTTCCTCCTTCCCTCCTTCCCTCCTTCCCTCCCTCCTCCTTCCCTCCTTCCCTCCTTCCCTCCCTCCCTCCTTCCCTCCCTCCTCCCACCCGGCGCTCGCAGGGATACAACTGCACCAGGAATACACGCTCGGCCTTAAAATCCTGCTCGCTTTAGTGGTGTGGCGTTACTCTTCCCACTCGCAAAAACCTCTCTTTTGTTTTCCTTCAGCGTTGTTGACGATTTCATGTTAAGCTTTATGGCTATTAACTTGTATAGCAACAAACCTCTCTGACTCTCATGTTGTGGCTTTATCATCGCTGTGATGAACCTGTTTGCTGTCTTTGGCTGGGATAGAATTAATTTTCTTTACATCAGCTAGTGTGGGTCTCTATTTTGGATGTGCACCGAACACAGAGTTGATAATATAGAAGTGGTTTTGTTATTGCTGACCGGTGCTTACACAGAGCCAAGGCCTTTGCTGTTTTTCTTACTGCCATGCTGGCAAGGAAACTGGGCATGCATGGGAAATTAGGAGGGGACAGAGCCAGGACAGGGGACCCCAAGTGACCAAAGAGATATTCTAGACCATATGACATCATGCTCAGTATAGAAAGTGAGGGGAAGAAGAAGGAAGGGGACAACATTAGAAGTGATAGCCTTTTGCTATCTTTTTCTCAACCAACAAGTTTTTCAGTTTTTATGCTTTCGACTCTCTCCCTGATCCTAGTGGTAGGGAAGTGAGCAAGTGGCTGTGTGGGGCTTGGCTGCTGGCTGGGGTGAAAACATGACAAAATCTTACCACATTTCATTGTAACAATCCTGTACATTCTAATTCTAAATAGGTTAATTTATCCCTTCTTTACCAGTTCTGTCCCTAAGTTTGTGAAGCAATTGGGAGTTTATGACAGTGGCAGACCAAAATATATAGCATGTGTCCTGTTTTGTATGTATGCAGCCATTTTCACCCCAAGGCAGCCCAAGTGATCAGTGCAGAGCAGTATCTGAGTGAGGGAACAGATGGCTTGTGTGGTGCATGGTCCAAGCAAGGGCACTCAGGAGTCAGCAGAACGAAGTCATCTTTGTCCCTGCCTTCCTTCTCAATTCAGCTTGTTCTTCACTCCATAAATAAGATTCAAACTCATATTTGACATTGATTCTGAGCACTGTAGCCTAGATAAGAATACAAGGGGTAAAAATAAGGAAGAAGAAGGAAAAAAAATACAGACTCTTTCTTTTCCAAATTTTATATCTATACGGTATTGATGCTATAATGTTTCAATCTGAAGTAGTTATAGTTTGCAGACAATAGAGTTATAATTTTAATATGTAAAACCCTAAAGTGGACGGCTGTGTATATTTTACCACAGTAACAGGACAGCCATAGAACAATAGAAAAATAATAGTTTGGAAGGAACCTCAGAGGTTATCCACTCAACCCCCTGCTCAAAGCAGTCCCAGCTTGCACCAGGTTGCTCAAGTTCTTGCGCAGTTGGATTTTGACTACCTGCAAGAATTTAGTTTTATGCATTCACTGTGCATCTCTTTCCAATCCGTGACCATGTTCATGCCCTTCTTTGCTACAAGGGTGTAGGGCTGACTCATGATCAGCTTTGTGCACCAGGCTCCTTGGGCAGTTCCAACCTGTGCTGGTGCAAGGGCTTGCTCTGTGCCAGTCAGGACAGGATTTGTATTTGCCTGTGCTGAAATTCACATAGTCCCTCTCAGTCTGCCGAGGCTCCCCAAGGATGGTTGCCCTGCCTGCTGGTGTGTCCAACATCACCTCTAATTTACACTCTCCTCAAAATCTCTGAGGGTCTCATTGTCCAGATCATGCCTGTCTGGTTTGAGGGATCCTCCAAAAGTACACTGAAAGAGTAATTAGGAAAGGTTTATGGAGGAGTATAGGAAGTAAGTTAAGGGTGCCCAAGAAAGCTGTTTAGTAAAGAATGATGCTCAGTTGGCAGTTGGCAGAAAGGTGGCTGCTAGTCAGAAAGCAGAGTGCAGATAACTGATCCTAAGGGTCAAGAGACAAACAAGTGGTGAAGTTTTGTGTCATTGGAATGAAAATACTTGGGCAATGGTCAGAGAAGGCTTTGAAATACAGCTGGAAGTAGGAACTTCAGGGGAGCACTGTACAAAAGGGGAAGAGGAGGCAAGTACTTTTATATTTTTAACAAAGGAAATCAGTTCATATTAAACTACTCTTAATATTTGATCATATTTTTTGTTCAGTTAATGAACTCAAATTATTGTTACTTTTTTAATGCCTATGTAAAGTACTAGAGTGTATTGGGATCACACAACCTCATACAGGTTAAAAAAAACCAAGTTGCTAAAGCCCCAGATTGTTCATATTTCAATACTGTGACTGGGTATCCTGTAACAGATAAAAGAAAAACATTCCTCTGGAAAGGAATAACCCTCCCTGCCTTGGTAAATGCTAAATCTGTGTTCTGTTTCTATTTAAAACATAGCCAAGCTCTTCAATGAGATGGAATTTCAGTTCACTTGCAGAAAATGTGAAGCAATACTCTGCTTGTTTTTTCCTTCTAGAGTCAGTATTACCAACGAATTTTCTTCCATTACAATATGCTTAAATATATTTTTTCTCCATTGGACAAAATTCTCGCTGTAACTAGAGACATTGAGCTTCCCTTAAGTCTCCGTGATTTCTCATTACTAGCTTTCCTTTAATGAGACATGAAAGTTAAAATACAGAAGAGCACTGTCCTATTCCCAGCCTTAGATCTGAGTGATAGGAAGTTGCTGGGCAAGAAAATGAAAGCAATGATTTTAGCTTTATCAATATTGAGCAAAATTTGTATAGAGATCCCTTTAAATAGGGAAAAATATTCAAATCAGATGATGATTATAGGTGGAAGTACACACAGACTAACAATAAGGAGAAGACTGTTTGGGAAGTCCTCCATTTTTTTTACTTTAAGGACATTGTTTTGGCTCTTTCCTCAAATTTTTCAGTTTCTGACCTTGACTCTTAATCAATTATTTAAATCAGAAATAATATGCAGAGAAAATTGCATATGCATTAAAGGAAGAAAGCCTCTGGTAAATCCAGTTGTATAAAATAGTAACACACTGCTTTAGGACCTAACACTATTTCTTAATACATCTAGACAAAAGTCACTTTCTCTTACCAGTGGGAACTCAGATCCTTAAAAGCCCTTTTTTGGTCTCATTCAACACTTTTCATTGGAACTGTTAGGGATCAAGTGAAGCAGATAACTTCAATTATGATTTTAAATTTTTAATGATCTGACATTTGAAATAAAAACAGAAATCATGCAAATAAGGCCTGAATGGGTTTCTCTCTTATCTGTTACCATTCACCAATGTGAGGACTAAATCTGACCCATAATTCACTTTACCATGAAATGGACAAGACTGTCTCACAGGACATTCTTGTAAGTATTGCACTAAGTTTTCTGTCCTACATATTATCTTAACCTATATAACATTCCTCAGTTAATTAATCAGGAAAAAAAACTGCTTTAATATTTTTAAACATCAAGGGTACTTTTGCACCATCAAATTTAAAGAACCCAGCACATCAGGAGGCAAATGAAATTTATCTGAAACTTTCATGACCATTCAATTAGAATTTTTTCAATCAATACAATATCTAATATATTGATTGAAGGCATTTACCAAATAGTCCCAAACTGCAGACTTGAATCTCTGCAAATCTGTCATGTGAAAAATGAAGCATGTTTTTGTCTTAAGCTGAACTGAGCTATTCCTGCACTGACAAAGATTAATATTGAGTTGCAGAATGCTGTTTAGATTGCTAGGCTACTTGTGTGGACCTTGATATCTTATCTTCAGGAATAAGCCTCCTGCTCTAATTGACCTTACTTTGAGCAGAGGTGGGACTAGAGGTCATTTCAAAACTCTTAGGTCCTGTGATCTATTTTAGTCATGTCAGATATATTTTGTTACTGTTCCAGGTGCTTTCTTTTTGCCCTGAGGATTACCATCCCACTTAACCACTTTGGTTGAATGGCATCCTCATCCTCTCCTCAGCCTCCTCAGCTTACAGACTGAGATATTGATGTTAAGGACTGGTACATCCTGCAGCTGCTCCAGCTTCTTCCAGAAGTGATCAGAGCTCTTTCTCATTCATCTGTAAATATAACATCATACGATTACTGTTGGCCAAGGATGAAAGACAAAAGTCTCTTCAAGTTCCCCTTGCCAATATCTCCCCTCTTCCCTTCCCCTGTTCTGTACGTGTGCTGTAGGAGTCCCTGAGTAACCAGTGGAATGCTTCAATGTCATTGTTTATCTCTCATTGTAGAATCTTTATTTTGGCACTGTCTAGACAGTTGAGTGGATCTTCTGCTAAAAGATATTAAGACTTATGCTACTTGGTAGCAAAACAGTCAATCCTTGTCAACAGCACTGCCCTGAGACAAATTATATCATAATACTTTTGCAAAGAATATGCACCTTATTATGTATTAAAATCTATGTACTAATTGATAGACAAAATCAGTTTTGGTATGTCAAAAGTTTCAATAACACCAGTAAAATGATTAATCTAAACTATCACATTTACAAATATAAAGACTGGAGCAGGTTTATTTTATCGTTCATAAGTCAAAGTCTGCCAATGATATTTATTGAATTGCCAGAGTTAGATAAAGCTCTCAGATTTAACAGCATGGACTCCCTTTCCTCGCTTTATATTTCTTATGTCTTCAACTTGCTCTTATTATATCTTCAAATGTTATCTTCAAGCATAAAATAAATTAAGCACTGTTCTGCACCAGACACATTTTAATGGATACAGTCCTGTCAGCTCAGGTGTCGGATTCCTTTGGAAAAGCAATTGTTGGAATGACAGTTTGCATCCTATAGAAAGTCATGTGGCACAGATTATTTTATTAGATGATAGACAAGTGTTTGCATTCTGCAGAGCAATTAGCAATTCTAGTGCTTACTATCCTTCCTGTGTGGGGACCTGAAACCTCTAGCCCAGTGGGCTTCACTTTGAGACTCTGTTATAGGAGAGAAATAAAACCCAAACAATACTAATTTAGATGGTAGTTAAACCAACCATCAGCTCACTGGTGATATTTTAGTCTGTTGCTTGGCAACTGTTATGAGCTGACAAATTAATTATTTCTTTTAGATTGATATTAATTGCCTCATTTTATTAAGTTAGGAAAAAAAGAAACAAACAACATTGCAATGAATTTAAAAGTTAATGCAGAAGAAGATAATCTGAGGAGAGATAAAGAATTAATTAATGTAAAATGAAAACAGAACAAAGGGGAGAAAGAGGAGAGGATTTGAAACAGGATGTCCAAAACATTTAGTCTTCAGTGTAGGAACATGGCTGTAAAATGATACTGGGTTGGTTGGTTGGTTTGGTTTGGGGTTTTTGTTTGTTTGTTTCAGCCTGAAAAAGCAATCTTTTGACAAAATAGAGCCGTTTTGATGCAATGATTTTTTTATTAAATATAGGCCTCAATTCATATAAGAATTTTGTTGGTCCAGAATTGAAGACCTTTCAGATTAATCTTAAATAACTTAAAAAATCCCATTAAGGATATTTATTTAAACTATCTTTGAATGAATAAGGAAATGTAAATTCAGGTACTTGCTGTAACTAGAGTAGAACAAAAACTTAGAACTGGATCTTCAGTAATGAATGTGATTTTATCCTACATTGCAATAACATTTTCTCCTGGCTTCCAAGGTTTTAAAATGTTGCTCTATTCCCAAAATTACTTTCTTCACCATTTTTCATGTTGCTTATAGGAGAATTTCAAAGATCATCTTCTGCAGTGAACAGGACAAATTATAATTAGCAGAGATGATGAACATGGCTGGACTTTGCCAAAAAGGAGCAGCTTTCATATAGCTCAAACAATTCATTGCAATTAGTTCACCTGATTATTTGGGTTTAAGGAAAGAAAACAAAAGAACATTATAGTACAGGCACATTAACTACAATATAATTAGTGTAATTGTAATGTAATTATAATGCAGTTGCAATTTGTTAAAAAATATTCTTGCTAATGTATCTGAATTATGAAATTTAATTGAAGTTTACTTGCTAGTTTCATCTTCTGTATAACACAAGAGCAACTCCTTGTCCATTGCTTTAGTTGTCTCAATTTTTTGGTTTTGTTTCTCTGAAGAAACTGGGCAAAAATCCCTGATATTCTACTTCCTTTAAGGATGTCCAGTCAACTGCTTGATCAGAACATCTCTTTGTATGGAACCGGTGATTTTGTCATGAGGTGGGGATTTGGATTGACTTTTCCTTTTACTGCATAAAATGTGTTCAGACTTAGTGAGTCTAAGTTGTGTTGATTCCTCAACACAACTTTAGGTGATCCCTGATATGATTGGCAAAAGGACAGGGATGTGCCAGTGCTGAGCACATTCCTGTTAGGTGCTCAGTTCCAGAGGCCAAGCTGCTGAAGCTGATGGCCAGTGTGCTGAGGGAATGAGAGGGAGGGAAGACAGCATCTCTGCTGCAAAATGTTAGCTTAGTGTCTCTCATTTAACCCTGGAGCTAGGACAAGGATGAAAGAAGGTACTTAAGTAAAATCAGATTTCATGCCTAAAATGGTGTGTGAGATTTGGATGATATCTCTTTCTCCTTAGACAACTGGCTTACTCTTTTTCCCATAGTCCTGCTAAGAGGAGTTGCTGTCACTTACCTTTAAACAAAATATCTTGATTTGAGGTGAGCCAAATGAGCTCAAGTGTCCCAAATGAGTGTCCTCAGTACTGCAAGGACTTCCCATCCTCTCTCCACTGCCTTGCTGGGCAGGGCAAGGAAGCACCAAAGGAGTCTGATCCAACTGCCCAGTGGAAAAGGCACTCTGGTGGGAAGAGGGAGCAGTGAAGCCCTCTCAGAGGCTGCTGCAAATTGATGCCCATGACTTTTCAATGCAAAATGCCAAAACAGTTGTGGGAGCAGGAGCCAGGACTTCATGGATTACATACATCTCCAGTGCAGCTTGCTAGAGAGTGGTATGCCTTTTCCTGGAGACAGCAAGAATTGGAGCACTGTCTTGAACATTAAAATACCAAAGGAGGACTTTGGAATAACCTGCACAAATGAATCACCTCTCTAAGTTTCCGTGAGAAAGGTGCTGGAATGCATCTTGAAAGAAATGAGTTTCTATCGTTTTCTAAAGCCCCTGACCTCAATGGTATCTTGTGAAAAAAGAGAATTGCAAGAATGCAGGAGAAACTGTAGTGTCAGTTCTACTTAGTTCTCTGTATGTGGAATTAAGTTACTAATTAGGGTAGGGAGCCGTATGAGAAGTCACATGCTCTTTTGCCCTGAAGATCTTAAAATTAAAAATACTTGAAAAGACATTCTTAACACAGAACTGGGAACTAATTGGTTGTGGCTGTACACAAGGAAGCATTCATTATTTTCAGTTTGCACAATATACTTATCTTTAGTATTTCAAGATTCTTGCTAGTACTTAGATGGAAAAACATCATTAAAAGTAAATAGGTTATACTGAGGGAATTTTTTTAGCATGAAGTATTCAATCTCTTGCCAGAGCTTAATGAGATTTATGATGTGAGAATGTCTGCAAGCTGAAAAAAAAAATCCAAACCCTAATTTTTTTTCAGCTGTAACAATTCTATAATAAAATAACCTTTGGAGTAGCTACATCAGGGATTTTCGCAGGCACCACACACACTATGCATAGAGAAAGGACTAACTATTTGTGGGAGACCTAAGATCATTTTGCAATGTAAAAGTAGCTAGTCTAGCCTACCTTTGACAGTTGTTCCCAGCTGTATACATTAAGTGGATCTCTTATACCTAGCTGAATATCCTTGGACTAGAATAGCTGTATGAGTAAAAGCCCATATGCCTTTAATGATACTCTACCACTCCACTCCATAGGACAGCAACTTTTGTTTGGGAAGAGCACTTTCTATGTAGGCACTTCAACTGATGTGGTCCTCACAGAAATCCCCACATCTTCCCAGGGCCTTGGGTGGATCCAACCTGGAGCAAGGCACTTCCAGAGTTCTGAGCTGAGGCAGGCACCATCTGCCTTACTGGTTTCAGTTAGGCAGTAGCAGCCTTTGCTGCTCTAATAGGAAAGACCCTCAGGAAAGGGCATTATCTGGATGATCAAGAAGAATGAATCAGAAATGTGGCCTTTGTCAGCTGCTATGAAAAGCATATTCTTCTGCATGATGAAGAAAACTCAGTATATGGAAAAATATTATTATTTAATGAACTCCCATTGTCATTCTCATTTGAAGTTGCTAATGAGGCTGAAGTCAATATCCTTCATCTGTTCAGTAAAGCGAATTCTTCATCTTGACAGTCCAAGATTGCCAGTGGGAAGACGCAGATTTGTGAGAAGAACTAAATGGTGTTTACTGTGGTGACTGATTATCTCCTGAAGAATCATGTGTTTTTCTCCAACAGTAGAGGATATAATTTAATTAGACTGTTATTTTAAACGTTCTGACTTTTTTTAATGCATTAACTTATGGCCTGTGGCTGATAGAAAAGAAATTAACGCTGACTCCTTTGAGTGTGGAATGAATTGCAGTTTGCAAGGGGAGAAAATTAATTATAAATGCCTGCTATTTAAGTTTTCCAGATTCAGATGATAAATGAAGCAATTATTACATGTCAAGTGTATAAACAGTAATTCGTCAACATTTCAGCTTATTAATTCTAACATTTGCCATTCCATGTAACATATTTATCACGTTTTATTGCTTGTTGATGAAAAATCTAGCTTAGTTCTCTCAATTATCTTTACACAGCTGCATAATGAAGCAACAAAGTAAGGATGTATATCACAGTCCTGAATGCTATGAAAGGGTTCTTGTTTGTCTTCATTTGAGTCCAGAATTGAGACCTAAGCCTGGCCCAGCTACAGGTGTTCATCCTCATTTCAGCTTCCCAGGCTTGCTTTCAAGGTGTTGTGCTGCACTTCAAAATCCATTTCTATCTATTAATATGCACCCAAGGCCCACTAATTCAGTCTGCCCGGGTGCTCCTTCCTGCTCTTTCTAATCCCATCTCTGTGGCTTTCCTCCTCCTTCCTCTCTGTTTGCATTACATAAGAGCTGGACTGGGAGACCTCCATCATTTCCAGATCTGTCTCTGAAATCCTGGTGTTCTGCTGCACTCCCCACAAACTCTGCATTGGCATGTGTGACCCATTTCCTTTCACCCTCTCATTTTCAGAGACATCTAATCCAGGATCCTCCAAATTTTACTTTATGGACTGGAAACAAAGGCTTAAGCTCCCTCTTGACAGACAGCTATGTTTGTTAATGATCTATTTACGGAGCTGCTGTCAAATCTTCCTGTTCTGCACTGCTGCTTTGGTCTGGAGGCTCTTCTGGTCAAAATGCAGAACCATGGCCATGCAAGTGGATAGATCACAAGTCAGACAGTCTGGGTTTCCTAACAGCTTTTTTGCTGCTGAATGATATGGGATTAATTGTTTTATATCCCAGGGTGAAATTCTGGCCCAAGTTACACTGGTGGAAAACTGCCATGACTTTAACTCCTGCTGTTATTCCTTCATAAGGTTATCCAAACCAGGTTTGGGGCTGCAAAAAACACAGTAAACACACGCCACTTGAATTTAAAGGAAAAGGAAAATTTAAAACCACGTTTTGCAAACCAGTCACTCTAGGAAAGGCATGTATGCTGGTAGTTGCTGAAATGGCTACAATACAGTCATTTTAGGCTTACCTGTAATCAAATGTCTTTGCTAATAAACTCTAAGTCTTCTAGCCTTAAGACTGCATCAGTCCCTAGGACCACTTAGCTACAAACACATGGTGCATGTGCATTATGGAATAAAACAAAAACCTGCACAGAAGCACACATTTGTGGCAGGCACCTTTGCACCAAGAAACTTGATCTTTTTCCCCTATTGACAAGACTGAAGCTGAAGCAGACCGTGGATGACCGGGATGATGAATGCAGCCAGTCTGTGTTTTGTCCTGGAGTCTCACAGAACCCAGTTCTGCTGGGCCATCCACCCTCAGAGCCGTGTGCATGGCATCTCCCTCTAAACTTATCTTGTGGGTCTTAAGTCCCATCTTAAGAACAGCTGAAGTCTTCCCCCTCCTGGAAGGGAGTGCTTGATACCTTTTAGCTTTTTTTACTGTTTCAACATATAACACATTAGAAACTATGGCACATCCAGTAACTGATTTTGCTCTGATGCATTCAGAAGCAAATTCACTTAATTTGTTTGTGTGCAAGCTCTTTTTATTTATTATGAAACAGTATGTTTATAGGACCTGGCACAATATTGTCAGCATAGGATAAGCTGGCACCAGAGTCTAACTATATTGTATAAGTAGGATTTGCATTTTATTATATATGTCAGTCTCACTTGCCCTGATAAGTTAAGCAGGCAAGCAGAGAAACAATTTTAAGCATAAACTTAGAAAGAAATACCCAACTTTGTAAGATTAGCATTTATGTTTTAAATATTTTTTTATATATATTGCCCACACAATACATTAACAGTATTATACTTGAGCATAGATGGAACAAATGGCAGGCTGACAGTGTTTGTTCAGAAGGCTGCACAGGACAGTAGTAAAACTAGAATGGAGGGTGTCATAACATCTCACAACCCAAAATAAATTATGAGATCATGAATGAAGCTTTTTAGCTGACAACCTCAAGTTTGTTCCATATTTCTACCCATGTTTGACCCATGTCTTGGGGTCAAACAAATATTACCTCTTTAATAGCATTCTCTGTCTTGCTGTGGTTCAAAGAACCACTTGCAGGTGTTCAAAGTTGCTTTCGTGCAAGAGAGAGGGAAGTTATTACATTTCTCTTAAGAAAATAGACTCTTCTCCACATTTGCCTAATATATGTATTAGGCTGTGCTGCCTGTGTTATCTCACAGTGTAAAATAAGTCTTAGAAACTATGTTTGTATATGAAGAGTCCTTGTGATATTCACTGCGTAAACAGGCATTGTGGTTTAACTCCAGCTGAGAGCTGAGTACTGTGGAACCACTTGCTGACACACTTGTAAATAAACCCCTGGGTAGTAATAATAATAATAATAATAATAATAATAATAATAATAATAATAATAATAATAAATAAGAGAAGACAACAGAAAGAGGGAGAAGAAGAAAAGCACAGAAAAGCAAGTGATGCACAATACAAATGCTCACCTCCTGCTGACCAATGTCCAGCCTATCCCTGAGCTGTGAAAGGCAGCTCCCAGCCAGCTCCTCCCACTTTATATACTGGGCATGATGTTCTGTGGTATGGAATAACCCTTGGGCCAGCTGGTGTCAGCTGTCCTGGCTATGCCTAGTCCTGGCTATGCCTAGTCCTGGCTTCTTGTACACCTATCCACTGGCAAAGCATAAGAAACTGAAAATTCTTTACTTGGGGTAAGCACTGTTCAGCAACAAGCAAACATTGGTACGTTATCAACATTGTACTGCAACAGCTACTAGAAAGAAAGAAAATAAAATCTCTATCCCACAAAACCAGGACACTAGGAATAAGAAATTAGAGTTTCTCTTTTACAGCCTTATACACTCTAAGAAAATCACATATAGGTATTTCTGAGATGATCACCTTGTTTTGAAGAATCAGAATTTGTTTAAATTTCTGCTTGTTTGTAGTAGTACTTTCTTTCAGCTTGTATGTTTTTAATGAAACAAATGCTGACTTTCATCTGATAGTATCTGAAGCAGTGTTTTGCAGATGTACATGTCCCTACTTAATTTAACTGGCTTTAGCACTGTTTGGGGATGATTTAGATGTCCTCTGCTGACTCAGTTACGAAGCATGCTGGAAAAGCAGAGAATCCTGTGCTTATGGTGTACCCCCTACCACCAGTCCTCTACTTGCTGCTGCTTTTTTCGATTGATTTATCTGAATACCTCAGTCCATTCAGGGGGACCTCTAAACACTGTTTAGCTGGAGGCTAGAGGTATCTCCTAGGAGATGTGATAGAAATATTTTAATGAGAATATTGTATTAAAAAATTATTTGCAGTAAATAAACCAAGTTTTGTTTGGTTTGTTATTTTGTTGCTTTTTTTTAATGGATACTGATGTTCACAGAGATTATTATCTTGTACAGAAGCGGCACCTTTAGCTACAGTAAAGGCTCTCAGAATACTTTCCATGCAGCCTCAGTAGAACTCTTCATTTGTAAAGGTAATCAAAATTTCATAACAAAAATATAAGGCTGATACTTATCCAAGCTGTTCTCATTTGGAGCTGGACAAGAAGATGAGAGAAAATATCTGAAAAAAAAAGAATCTGAAGGGTATTGAAGGGAGACCACTTCAGATATTTTTGAGCAGAAATCAACTCACTAGCTAAATTAAGGTGTACATGCTGTGCAACTTCAGTTCACTCAAAATGCATAAACCTGGGTTTTTTTCAGTAGGCCTTCCAGCAAAAACAGTCTCAAAATAAAAATACATAAATCCATTCCATTCTGAGCTGCCTGCAGGGATGTGAGAGAAATAAAACATCCCAGCAAGATGTATTTATGACATCTGGAGCAAGCTCAGTACGATGAGGTTTGGACCAAAGACTGAATCACCATTTGCTAAGCTATCCACAGTGACAGTGAGCAGAGAAGGAACATAGCAAACCATTTACCTAATAATTGAGCAAATAGTCTAGATCTTTTTAAACAAAACTATTTTGAAAAATATTTCAGTAACAGCTAAAAAATGTGGCTAATAAAACCCCTAATTTTGTCCAGGAGCAATTGCAGTAAGTCACAAGGAATGCAGCTTCTATTCTCTCTGTATACCATTATCACCACAGAAATAAAGCAGGTAATTTACAAGATGCCAAAACTTTGCTTGCCAGGATACAACAACATTATTTATTTTTGTGCATGTTTGAAGGTATTTTGTTATTTTTTTTGAGAGGTGGGAACAAGAATAGCACTCTGCTGAATTTCAAAACAGTTTGACAATTTTTTTAGCAGCATTGCAAACAAAGTCATGACCATCTTTCAGTGTTGACAAAATCAAAGTTATTATGGCAAAGATAAATATTCTATATTCCAACCAATATGGGTTGAGTGAATTTGACTTATGGAATTTCTTGTATACTTACAAAAGCAATGTCATGAATATGAATCCTGTTTCTAGTTTAAAGAAGGAGCAGAAATACTGCAAATTAGATTTATCAATATTATACAGAAGTAATTTAAATTCTAAACATGTTTTAATCTTGACAATATTTCATACAGAAGTCACATACCTGTCTCTTTACACAAAAATAAAAAAAGTGATTTTTTTCTCATATGCTTCCTCAAAAGTCTTATCTATCTGGTTAAAATACCAAATTCAAAAATAATTTTGTAGTTACCTTTAAGTTGGCAGCAGGAAGCATCAAGCTAAAGAATATCTGAGTTTTAATTGATGTATCTGATATATATATATAATATGATGTATCTGACATATATATCCTTTCCTTTTAGTTTTTGAATGTGCTAAATCTTGTCCTTCAGTGCGTATGCCTTCTTTTCATGTCTAGTTTTAAAAGTTCATATTCTCTCAGAATCTTTACAATCAAAATTCAAAGTAATAATTTTGTTTAAGCACAGAAACTGGTTCAAGATAGTCTAGCAACCTCTCATTTAGAGAGAAAATCCATTGAGAGGGGAAGAGTAAAGACAGAATGGAAGTTTTCTGAGAATCAATAAACATTTAGGAAAGTACTGGAGATGCAAATGTGTAAAATTGTTATCAAGCTTCCACGCTGGTGCATTTTTTCACTGTTCTTGGATATGTGGAAGTGTCAGTGTGCTACTGTCTCCACTGAAGTCAGAGGAGGAGTTAGTTTTCTGACGTGGATCCAGGTGGTTTACAATACAGAGGTTTATCATATCACTAAGAAATGGCTTGTCTAAAAGTACAGAGAATATCCTGCAGGAGCCTTGGTTTGCAATGTGACCAGGAAAAACACTGTACCTCCTTTTGCAACTTAGTCCCATGAAAACTGAGTTACCTGTAGGAATTACACTCATAACTAATGTTGAGTTTAAGGTATGCAGTACCTTCATTAATATGCAATTTACCATCCCTATGAAAGAGAGGAGAAAAGCAAGCTGGGCTTTTTCTTGAATTCAGTTCTTTGAAAAATGGTTTTCAAAAAAGCCAACACCAGCATTCCCACAGCCACAGATACAAATCCATGGAGCTCATGTCCTCCTTATTTACTTTTTCAGGCGTATGACCAGTTTCTAATCTCCTCAGAAGTTACTTTGCTGTGGCAATATATAAAAAAGTCCTGAAACTGCTCTGAAATTCTTTCTTCCCAAGAGTAAAAGTGACAGGTAAGAACCCAGAGGCCCACCTGCTTGGCCTGCATTCTGCAGGTAGAACCTCTCTGCATGAGCAGACAGCCAGCAGACAGTGCCAATAGCAGTCAGGATTTTTGTGTGAACTTTTGGGATGTGTCCAGCCCTGGCAAGGTGTACCATGACACCTTGGTACCTCAGAACTCCTGAGGGGGATCAGTCTGCTTCTAAGTCCAGAGGAACTGCTTGGCTGTGTAATTGCTGAGAGTCCCTGTTTGGGTTTTGCTTTTGCTGGCTGGAGTGTGGAGGGGGACAACACTAAATGGAGAGGCTCCAACTCCCACTTGCCAGCTGCTGGCCCTGGGAAGTTCTCAGTGCAGCAGAGCCCCTTCTGCACTGGCCCCATGGGTGTCCCTTACACCCTGGGCATGTGTCAAGTGATGTTTCACAGCTGCAGGCTAAAGTGAAGACGTAGCTGGGAAAGCAGCAGGTGAGCTCACAAGATGAGCAGTTCTTGTACGTGTTTGGAATATTGCAGGCCATTAAGTTTGATTCAATATTGGCTGTAAATCCAGGACTGCTGTTTCTTCCTCCTCAGATTAGTCCAAGCATAAGGAAGAATGCAAATCCACTCATGATGAAAAGTTTTCAGGGGATTGTTGTCTCAGGCATTAAACAGATCTCAAGAGTTATTATACACATCAGGTCAAGGACCATTGTGAAGGCTGTTCTTGCTCTTGTGTAGGACCTTCTTCCCTGTAGTTGCAGACTAAATTTTCTGTAATTTCTGACAGACCTCTGCACTTGTGTTCCCAATCTCCAGATGTTTTTTCTGAGTATTTGAATTTGCCTTCCAAGTTTCATCTTTTCATAATATTGCAATGTATTTTCTCATCTCGACAGTATCAGCTTAGTTGGCTCCAAAGTAGTCGTGGATACATACAGTCCTTTTAATAAAATTTTCACTGTAAAATAATAAATTATTAAACATTATCTCGGTCATATTTCTCTTTACATTTTAGCCTGTTTTATGTAGCCAGAGTTCAAGGTAGGCAGTTTCTGATAATCAAATACTAAATAAAAAATTCTGTTTCATAAAGTATAATCATAGAATGCTTTTAGTTGGAAGGGACCTTAATGTCATTCCAAACACCCAGCCACACCTCCCACTAAACCAGGTTTCTCAGAGCTCCATCCAACCTGGCCTTGAATACTTCCAGTGATGAGGCATCTACAGCTTCTCTGGCCAGCCCTTTCCAGTGCCTCACCACCCTCAGGGTAAAGAATTTCTTCCTACTATCCAATTTAAACTTTCTCTCTTTCAGTGTGAAGCCATTCCCCTTGTCCTGTCACTACATATCCTTGTAAATAGTCTTTCTTCATCTCTTCAGGTACTGAAAGGACACAAGTAGGTGACCTCAAAGCCTTCTTTTTCCCAGGCTGGACACGGTTCTCTCAGTCTTTCCTCATAGGAGAGGTGCTTCATCCCTTGGATCAACTTGGTGGCCTCCTTTGCACTTACATAATGCTGTGACTAACACAATCACATGGGAGAATGCAGAACAAGTCGTATTTTTTCTCTTTAGTGTTGGAAAGAGTTTAATGATGAGCTACTGGAATCAGTCATGGTTTTAAGTCCAGCTGGAGATGAAACACCACACGGTAACTTGCCTGACTACTCCTCTCTTTCCCCCCAACTTCAGTGGAATGAGGAGTATTGAAGTAAAACTTGTATGTTGAGATAAGACCAGTTAAATAATTGAAAATCAAGTAAAATACAAATGTAATGGCAAATAGTAATAATGATAATAAAAAGGAAAATGCCCAACAAGTGATGCACAGTGAAATTGCTTACCATAGAGCTCCCTTCCCAAACCCAGATGGGCCAACCTTTCAGACAATTCCCCCAGTTTATACACAGGGCACGACGTTCTATGGTGTGGAATATCCCTTTGGTTAGTTCAGGGCACCTGGCCCACCTATGCTTCTTCCCCCTAGAAGAAAACAGTCCTTGCTTAGGATAAAGATGATTTAGCAAAAAACCAAAACATCAGCGTGTTATCAACACCTTTCACATTCTGAATCCGAAAGAAAGCACTGTGACAGATACTGAGAAGGCATTAAGTGTACCCCAGCAGAGACCAGGACAGAGCTGCTCCAGGCAGGCACAACCAGCTCCAGCCGGGCTCTGCACAGTCCCAGTTTCGCCCCACATCCTTCATCCAGCCCGGACCATCCATCCCACACCATCCACATCCTCTGTCCTTCCCCACCAGATGGAGCTGAGGCACAGCATGAGCTGCAAAGGCCAGCCTTTCATGGGAGGGAAAAACACGTTTCTGAAGAAAACACAAAATGACAGCGGCAAAAATGCGTGCAAACTTTCTGTAATTCTGGTGGATGCCTTGTAAAAAGAGTGTGCCATTTCCAGTGCATTAATTTTGTGGCATTTATACCTCACTGTAATTTTCTGAGTACTGTTTGGAAGGAAGGGCTATATTTTCAAAAGAATTCAGAATTTTATTTCTATAGCTGTCTGTTTACTGAAAAATGAGAATGTGAACGTGATTGCAGGTATTCTGCAGGAAAAATTAATTAGATGGCTTGAACTACTGATGCTATTTGCAGTTTCCTGAAGGAAGTAAATTTATTTACATCTTTTTTTCCCAATCAGATCTAACACTACAGTGTTTCAGGTCAGGAGCTTTAAAACACTTGCATATATAAAAAATATTATTTAAGTTCCTTTTATTATGACCCTAGTTATTGTTACACAACTTAATGTGTTGTTTTTTGAAATAGCTGCTTTCCCATCCACTCCATGAAAAAAGAGACTGCACAGCAGGGGATGTTAGCTGGTACACAATTTTTTTTCAGTGTTATTGCAATGACAGCTTTGGGTTAGTGGTTGACATTAAAATGAAAGAAAAATATTTTCCAGCACAGCTAGTTGAAGAGCCAAGGCCACGACAAAGTTGTTTAGCAGTAAAAGAATTGACTTTTAGAGACTCTTTACAAGAAGCCTCAAGCAACTTAGAGGCACAATGTCATATCAGATAGTAGCACCACTTTTTTAACCAGAAAATAAAGCTATTTGAAGATGCCAGCTCAATAATTGTTTTGCAATAGCTAAATGAAATTATATCAGCATTTTCAGAATCTCTGAGACTGGTTTCCTTTATGTTGCTATGATACCATATTATTATTTGATATGATATGCTTTATCAGGAACCAGCATAGGAATAATGGTCAAGAGTAAAAATTAGTAATTCAAATGAAGAAAATTCTGCCTTTTCAAAAAACAATGTTTATCTCATGTTTTTTTTCTCTGAAAAGAGATCTAGAAACCTAGATCCGTAGGTTTCATGTTTACTGTCTTTCAGGAGCTCCAGTATCAAAAATGGTTACTTTCCAAGCTGTTTGCTTTTCCTAACTGCTATTTCTTCAAACTAATCTGTGGTACAGACTGATTTCCCAGACCTCTGAAATAAAATACAAAGGTGATTTTTGCAGAAGATACTGAAGATGATTTTTGTAAGGGGTCCAGTTTGGGTAGCCCATTGCCAAACTGATGAGTGTAAACAGGTACACAGGAGGCAGCTGACTAAATCATTCTCATGGGAATGGGTAAAGCACAAGAAACTCTGTCCATTTATCATCAGTGACAATAAAGCTTAGTGCCATTTTTCACAAACATTTAGAGAATCAAGCTCAAGATCTTTTGTTTGCTGAGTTACCTTCATCCCTGGAGATCAGGAGTTCTACAAAATCAACCAAGGACCCAGAAGACCTGAGTCCCCCTGGCTCTGAGGAGAGGCAGAGCAAGATGCAGGGCATCCCAGTCAGATGCAGTCATGCTCTTCCATGGTGCCAAGGCCACAACAGGCCAGGCTTTACCCCACAGACTCCTGATGCATTCAGCTGTTCAGTGACGTTTATCTACATTTAAGAAATTCAGTCATACTGCCAAAGGGCCATAAGGGTCTGGGGAACATGTGGTCAGCGAAGTAACAACCTTCTAATGAATTTGTAGTTCTCAGGAAACTTTGAATAATTTCACTTGATCAGCTGATTTAGAGCGAGATCAAATTTGGAAATGTAATTTGTCATGAATTAGAAAACCTTATTCTCTACAGTGAAAACATCTGCTACTAACACAAGAAAGCAAGAATTCATATGCCAGGATATCATTAGGGTTAGAAGGGGTTGCTTTAAATTTACTTGAGCCAGTAAAAGTGAACTCAAGTTCAGACTGTTTAAGAGAAAAGCAAAGAAACAGCTAAAGAATAGAAGAAATAAATGTTATAATTCTCTGCTCTACATTTAAATGATCTTATTTTATACCGTATTTCGTGTCCTTGCCTTCTCCCACTCTGGTAATTACCTCTTTAACCATTTACTTTGGGAACAGACAATGTTCTGCAGGCACATGGTACTGAGTGAAACAAATGCACACTGGTGTAGTCCTCTTAAAACACCACACCAGGTATGATGGCACAAAACAGCATTACAGAGTTTTAGCAAAATGGAGCAAGAACTCATAGTCCTTTATATTCTGCACATATGCATTTCCTATGACATACATGCAAGAAATTAATAGCTATTTTATTAACCAATCCACTCATACAAAATTATTCTTTGTTAGCTTAAATGTCCAGTGTGAAAATTTAAACATATATATGCTTAATATTTAGATATTTATGTGCTATAAATTATGTATTTTTGCATACTTAATTCACTAATGGACATGCTTTGCATACTAATGCAAATTAAAGATAATGATTGCTGGTTTATGACATACAAAGTCCTTATCATTTGTAAAAAACAGCTGGACCAAAAGACCACAAAAATTATGTGGTTGCCTTATCCTGGAAAAAGAGAGTCTGTCATGCAGTATCATGAGGGGGTAAATTAATTTGCTATAAATGAATCGGTTTGGCCAAAATAAGTACAATCTCTAATGGAATATCAGCCCAGACTGACCAGTTTTATCTGGCTCTTATTAGCATACAAAATATGCCCATAGGTGAATTTAACAAAAATTCATTCTTGCACTGTAAGCTATCTTTACCTAGAGACTAACTTTACCTAGAGCACAGATCACTCACTTCAACATCTAAATAAAATCTCTTCTGTTTTGTGACAGGACAATAAAGATTGATTCAGCACATTTGATACCTGCTAATTTAGAAAACAATAGGAACTCTGTCCATTTAAAATATCTTTCACAAACAGCACAGATATTACTTTTCTTAAGAACAAGAGATTTAACACTGCATCTGCAGTATATTTTTAAAAACACCTGAGGTGTATAAAATGCCCTGGGTCTCTAACAGCAAAAACATAGAACTAGGAGGGCCTTGAAACAGTTAGATTTGCTGCCATTGAGTATTTAGGCATTGGCAAGAATTAAAAGAACTTTCTTAAGCAAGTAATTAACTTATTGCCCATTTTGACATTACTTTGCATTTCCTTTAAATGTCTGCAAAACTCCCACAGCCACCCCAACTGTGTATTTCTACAGGTGCCAGCAGGACTTCATGTAATTTTTTGCCTAATGTAGACCTGAATATGGTGGGGCTGTGAGATGTTGACTGTGATTTGTCGTGTGAGCAAATGAAACTGGGGGTGACTGTATCTTCCTAAGGACTCACTCACCATGGTGACATATGATTTGGTTAGTGCATGAGTTAATGCTAGTTTCAAAGCTATAACCTGGGCTAGTGAAATTAGAATTCACAGCTTTCAAATTATGTTCAAATACACTCTGTCAACATTTGCTGCCATTCTTATTGTCAAGCAACCAGAATCTCTTGATTGTCAAATTTGAACTTAGCTTGATCAAGCATGATTTGTTCTTCACCTCCCAACTCTGGATCTACAGAGGAGAAGCACAGTGGGAAACAGGCACAGACAGGCCACGTTTTATCCCCTTCTTCCCCTCCTTTCCTTAAAGCTAGTTACTACTATTTTGTCTGCAGCTACTTTATTCCGTTTCTAATATCTCTACATTCTGAGGCTCTCCTAGTTTAGTACTAATGTATCTCTGAGCCTAGATTTACTTTCAGACCCTTCAAGATTTATTTGTTCAATTTATGATCTCAGTAAGGAAAAAAAATTCCTTTCACTCAGAGAAAGAGTTGTCAGCTTCAGTTGTCAATATAAAAATGGTATCTGCTGGACAAGATCCCTTTCTTCCAGGTTAACCTAGGGACAAGGCTCAGGTGTGCAGTGTTACCAGTCTGTAAGTACTTATCTGGTGTTGGAACCCTGGAAACTGAGGACTCCACACTCTCCATGCACCAACCCACAGGAGGGCACTGCTTTTTACCTGAGCCCATGGAGAAAGCTTCCAAAATTGAGTGATAGAACTAGGATCATGGGTGTGTAGTTTAAATAGAAGTGTGCGATGTCACGTGGTGGAAAACTTAAAATTTAAGGTTTTGAAATATAACAATATATAAAAAGCAAAATGAAAATTTTAAGACAAAGGTTTTCTTCTTCTTCACCTTCTTCATAAATCTAAGTGAAATCTTGTTTAATTGAACTTAAAAATCCACATTGCGATTCATGAGTGATTAGCTATTAAGCTAAAAGTAAAAATAATTTAAGTCGCTTTTCTTAATTAAACAGTTTAGCCTTAAAAGGCCTTGTAGAAAGTGAAATACATCTCCATTTTTAGCTTGTTAGCTAGAAGTGCTGTAAAACTCACTTTAATACAAATAAAAATTAATAAATATCTGAGTTCAAACAAGAAATACTGTCTCTCAAGCATTTAATCCCAAGTCTAGCAAAAAAAAATAAAACACAACACAATGGCATTTTGTGTGAGGAGTTACGTGGAGAGTTGCAAGGGTTTTCTCGAGCAACTCTAGCAAAACTCTAAATCTCTAGCAGAAAAAAAAAACCTGCAATAATCTAGTACACTGTTTTATTACATGCTTGATATTCTGCCCTTTTGTGGGGTCTCTGAGAGTACCAGGCATCACTAGAAGCACAGTGTCACATCAGGTCACTGGCTCCTAGGTGTTCAGGATAATATTGGGTTGTTTGCTCCTCCACATGTTTCAGAAAACATCACAGTGATCTGGCAGCAGCAGTGTTTTTTTTTTTTTTTTAACTGGAAGAACCCAACCATGTGAGCAAGGTTGACAACAGAGATGTCATAAACCATATTACTAGTAGAAAACAGAATCCTGTTTTGAACTGAACTGCCAAAGATCTGAAGTTAAACTTTACCCTAACCTTGTCAAGGTCACAGAGGTGTGATGTTGTCTTCATCTCTATAGGAGATCTCATATTTCTGATGGTTTTCCCAGTTAGTTTTAGAGAGCAGCTGCAAGATTTTCAGCCCTGAAAACAATACACAGCATAAGCAGCTGGGGACAGCTGAAGCTGTTGTTAATGTCTTGTTAAATGGATACTGTTAAATATTCTAAGTACTTTCCAGGAAAAAAAATTATGGAAAAATTAAGCTCTGATACTGCTGTGCTGTCGCAAAAGGGAGCATATACCAAAGAATTCCTTGCTTGGTCCACACTGTTAAACGTTCACTGCTAAAAAGAGACATAAATAATGTAACAATTGACTCTCATGTGGGAACATTCCTTGACTCATTGAAGTATCTATCATGCCTTCCTTCCTTTTTGTGTAAGACCTTTGAATTAGATGTCCACTGTTGAAAATATTTCTGCAAGTGTCTTTTGTCAGCTGCTGTTCGTAGAGGGAGATGCTTAGTATGCATTGCCACATGCAATGTATGAAGACAGACCTTATGCAGTACCAAACTCAGTAATCATAATAAATGGAGTCATTTATTAAGTTAATCCTGAAAACTTAAAATGTAAATATCCCTGCTGAACCAGAAACTCTGTCATTTGTGTCACCATATACAGATGCTTTTAAACTAGAGAGAGTGCCCTGACAGAGCCTTACTGGAGAGAAGAATTTGATAATGAAAAGCAGTAATTCTGTTTTCAGAAAAGTAGCATATACTTTTTTTCCTGAAAAAATGTATTTACTACAATAAGCTCTCAAAAATATGGCACAGGCTGAGCAAAGCTGCCCTCAGCAATATTATGATTCCTGTAACACATTCCAATGGCTTCTGCACTGGGCTTCTAACCGTGGTAAATTCCGCAGGTTATAAATACAGCTGAATTTTTAAAAGTAGTACTTCTAAGGACAGATGGAGAAGGGAAAGAAGACTACTGAGTAAGATAACAGCAGTTTGTAGGTGGAAAGTACAAATATGAAGGAATGGTTATGAGGCGAGTCAGAAAGTAGTTGAAAGTATCAAAACTCTTAAAAGGCTGACTCTAATGCAGCCTCTACTGTTTCATCTTGTCAAGTATTCATATTTATGTCTGGAATAAAAACCCTGGTCTGGGGGGAATTGCTCTCTAGAAACACTCAGCTGCCTCCCATAACCAGTGGCACAGTTCACTTAATCTTTTATGCAGTTCTGCATTTGAGAATGTGTTGACTCCTTGCAGTAAGCAAGTTTCAGCACACAAAGAATCTCTCTTACTGGAGTGTTTTGATTTTGTTTCTCAAATTTTAAAAAAATTTCTCACATTCTACAAAAATAACATTTGATATGGAAAAGTAAAACGTGAGAGATCCCAGAATAACCTATATCAAGGGCTCAGTGTATATCATGTATATGACATTCTATATAGCAATGCACATAATGTCTACGACAATGTTATGTAAATTGTCAAGGAATATTAATAACATTAATAATGTCTTCTACAGCTACATTGGGCAGAAAAATAAACTGGTACATATAGAAGTCCTCTAAAAAGCTCAAATTGCTATTAACAAATTCTTTCTGACCTTTTATTTTTAATTTTGCAAAAAAAAAAAAAAGTCCCATCTGAGCAACTTGTCTCAGTTTCAGCTACAGATAATACAGAAACGGGCACCTCTAGAGTCGTATTCATTAAACCTTGCAACAATACTCAAAAATAG
Source organism: Acridotheres tristis (assembly GCA_037013685.1). NCBI lineage: Eukaryota > Metazoa > Chordata > Aves > Passeriformes > Sturnidae > Acridotheres > Acridotheres tristis. The sequence goes on from CM072884.1 coordinate 94,566,625, forward strand.
ATCAGATAATTTGTACCTTCTCTCCACCACCTACAAAGAGAAGACAGATTAGTCATTTAAAACATGTCTGTAAATAGATAAAGATGTATCCTACCCCCAATTTTCTATTAAGTCTGTCTTCCCGAACTAAAACATTGTCATTTTCTGTGTCCTACAATTTCTCTGTGTTGGCTAGATAAATAATAGGGGTTTTTTAAGAATGGTTATGCTTATGCTGGCCACCTAGTAAAATTGGGTACAGCTCTCTCAGCAATACTGTAATATAAATAATGCATGTGTTGCCCAAAAAGCTTTAAAATTGCTAAGCACCAGTTTCAGTATCTAAAACAGCAGCTTTATTAGGTAATAAGCAGTTGCATACAAAACCCCGTTTACAAAATCAAAAATTTAAATGTAGGGGGAAAACAACTGTCTCATTAAAACTTTTTGTATCTATAACACAGTGTTTCCAAATTTTGCAGTGAGCACTTTTGGATAGATTGCTAACAAATAAGCATTTTAATAGACCTTTTCTTACTTATATTCCTAACATTATAGACCTGGAAATCTATTTTGATTTCTCCTGCTTCATGTTTCTTTCTTCTGAAACTTCTCTCTCTTCTGTGGGATCTTTGTATTCCTTGTCATTCACTCTTCTTTGTCCTTTTGCTTGAGCCTTCCCTCCTCCTATTGTGTCTGGAAATTTGGATTAACACCTTCAGGTCACAAAGTCACCAGCAAAGCTTCCATGGTGATTTCTTGTAAGTTCCTTCACTGATTTCCATAGATGCTTCCCCATTATTGCAACAAAAGAGCAAGATGATAGTGAAACCAGCTTTTACGCTGCAATTCATAGTCAGGTCAGTTCTCCTGGCAAGAAGGTTCAGTCTTGCAGTAAAAAAATGCCCAGCATTTTTGAGAAGTTGTCTGACAGAAGGATTTCTAAGCTTCCTCTCTAGAGAGAAGGTAAAATTTGCAATAAAATCTTCAATTAAATCAAATTAATGGGTACAAATATGCTGAAAAGCTTCACATTTATAACATGTAAAACAAATCTTTATTCTATATGTGGAGAAGAATTAAGTAATGTATTATTTCCTACAGGCAAACACAAGGCTCTGATTAGACAAAGCCATTTCTTTCTAAGCCATTGCCTTGCTTCTGGTGCAATTCTCATTTTGAAAAAACATTGTATAAGATATCCTTGCATGCAGTGAACTTGTTTGGATTCAGTAAGGTTAGTGCTTGAATTCCATGTGAATAAGGAAGACGTGTCAGCTCTGTTTGCCTTAAGGCCAGTGAAAAGGAATCTGTCCATGAAAATTAGATAATTTCTAAGCAATATAATTTAAACATTCTTCTTTTCTCTCCATGTTATCAAAGATAGTGTGAAGCACTGCAAGATGAAAATCAGAAGTAGCTCAGACATTCCTTTTGGCTTGCTGACTATGTATTATTTTCCAAATCCATGCAAATTACAGACAAAATAGCATTCAAGATGCTCTTGACTTATTCATAGGAGATAGGAGATACCAGATATGCACAAGCTCCCTTAGTTTCTGAAGGAACTGGAGTCCCTCAGCAAATTATTTTCCCCCAAGATTTTGAGTCTTTGTCATTTCTCATTGGACTGCTAGTGAAGGTCATATTTGAAAGTGACATCTGATTTATCTGAGATTATAAAGTTAACTGTATTTTCTGTTTTTATATCACAGAGCCCCAGCAAAAACATTACAAACATGAAACCTACCAGGTTCTGGATAAAACTCACAGAGCTTTGCCTGAGCAAATCAAACCTCACACAACAAACAAACTAACCAACCAACAACAAAAAAACCCACAAACCTCAACCAATTAAATTGAATTAAAAATTCTGTGACTTTCTGGGGTGATGTCCAAAATCAGCTTGGAACTGGATTTGGGAATGCTCACCTCCAAAGATTTTTCCATTGCAGCTCATGACCATTAGAGAATGGGTCATCATCAGCCAGTTCAAGGTGTTTCCAGGCTCAAGGGATATTTATTCTATTGGGAAAGTTTCAGGAATTTTGAGAAGCTGGTGTCTCAAGCTCTGATTTAGCATATGCCTTATAATAACAACAGCAATCCAGAAATGATACAGGTAAAGTTTAACACCATACCTTTAGAAGCCTTCACAGCTCTTAGTGATATTGCTTTCTCAAGAGACAATCCCTTCTGGTATTTCTTGTGGAGTAGATAACTCCTCTTCCCCCATCCTGCTCCCTGCCCAGGAAAACTTCTTGACTGGTTCCTTATATCTAGAAAAAGCCCAAATAATCGTCCTACGGAATAATAATGATTAAATGGATATTTCTGATTCCCGCAGGAGAATGTATTGCAACTCTTCAACTTATATTGTCCATATAAAACATGTAAATCTTGCAAAATAAATTATTAATAGTACTCTTTAAACTACACATTTTTCTTATTTAGAATATGTACAAAGAGAGAGAGAAAGAGACAGATATGTATAAACTTCTGTACATTCAAAATGGCCCCAAATAAAAACAGTAGTATAAGATAATGCTAAACTTTGATTGCTTTTGGAGTAAGCTCAATATGCTTAATAGATATGTACATACTTAGAGGAAAATTCAGAACTTTCCTTCCTTGGAATCTCTTTTACTTATGAAAGATTTTCATATTTCATTTGATGCTATGTATTGACCTGGTTTCCCTTGCATGCCTTAATCATTTTAATTGATCTCCTCATTGCCCAAAGCATAGTATTGCAATTCTACAATCTGTTTTTCGCTTTGTTTAAAAAAATTCCCTAACTCCTCAGGAAGTTATTGAACACCATATACAGAAGCCTAATCACAAAGTTGCTTTATGTCTTTAATCCTTTGGTTGTAAAGCACTGCTTTTCCTTACATCAGAAAAGAAATTTGAGAATTCTGGAACCAAGACTTTAACACTGCTAACATTCTTTTGGGAGCCCTGTAAAGAACTTTGGTGTAACAACACAAAAAATAGTGCCACATGGAAAATGCAGAGAATACAGTGAGAGTTCCCAGGGAGTTCTAAGGCTACATCAAATCTCTGTGAATTAAATCTCAGGGCTATTTTCCATTATAGTAGTCTTGCAGCAGACTAACCTGATGGAAATGATAATACACTGGGGCCTCTGATAGTGACAGATTATTGACTTTCATTGTGTGTGAGTGCCTTTTGATCTTTTTTTGATCAGAGCTTTAGGTACTCTGTGTGAGTTAAATGTTAACACAAGTTGTTTGCAATAGCTACATTTTCTTGGTTTTGCTTAGTATGGTAATGTACTCAGAAATCATCCAACTGCAAACTACTGATGTAAGGTGAAAGATATGAACTGACATATGGAAAAACTACACAAGTGAAGACTGAAGGAAGGGGAGCATTACTAATTACTAATTACAGTATTGGTATGTTCAATATAGACACATTTCTTAATACTGATAAAAATCTTGAAGAATGTTAGCAGGACAGGTCAAAACTAGCCATTTATGATGGCAGCACATGTTAAATTGTCACCAACTCAGTTGGTATTATCAGGAAATATTATTCAAAGATAATCTCATTTTCTTATGACCTAGAACTTAAAAGACTTATTTTTCCTTTCTCATGTTTTCTATTAAAAATATTAACCATTCCAAATGATTCCTGCTTTCTGTCTGCAACTATTGACAGTTTCTGTCTGTGCTCATGTATCGATACTCAGAGACTGGCAGTCTTAAAAATGTAAATGTACTTTTAAAATGTTAATAAGCCAGAAACCCTTAAAAAAGGCAACACAAAACACGTTAATAACATTTCCATATAAAATCTGTCAATAGTTCCTGTTTTCTCTCTGGGCTGAAAAAAACCTACTGGAATATCTGAACTACTGAGGCATCTGAGACACAGGGGCACCATGTATCCCATCTTCAGATCTGTACGGAGCTTGAGGAGGAAAGTGTGAATACTTCTTTGCTCCACTTGAGTCAATTTAGCCATTTCTATTCAAATTCCATGTTAATCTCCAATCTTTAACTACTGCCAGTGAAATGTGTGAAACCAGAGTCTAGGTCAAGTGTGGGAAAGTGCTCATTCCCCTGGATGCCTGGGGCTTTCGGTGATAATACTTTAAAATTATGTTCTTTTCCTCCTGACTGATCTAGGTCTTTTTTTAATGACAGCAGTTTAAGATAAATAATTTTTATTTTAGTCACAGCTCAAGTCCAGGTTGAGCTTCAAAAGCAGAGCAATCCCTGTCAAGTGGCAAGAAACTGTGAAATATAATTAGAATTACTGGTAGTCTGTACTCAAAAAAGACTTAAACCAGAATTATGTAATTATTTTTCTTTAGAAGAGCTTGTCGGCTGGATTTACTTTCCTATTAAATCCAAGAATAGACACATCCTATCAAATAGCAGTACAGAATTTGGTGAAAGCATTTCATTGACCTTAACTCCGCCTTGCTCTGGGTGTCTGTGCCTGGGGAGACCGGGGATCTTTTGCAATTTTTTCTCTCCGTACAACTGGGTCTTCAAGATCAGAAGCTCCTTTAGAAATTTTCTATACACTCGTGGCAAAACCTCTAACTCTAGTCTCCAATCACAATAATCCTTAGATAATCTTTCCTCATGCCATTATTCTGACATTGTGCAATTGTTTTACTGTTCTCTTGGATCAGAGCTGAGGAAAGGCATGTTTTCTCATGAAGGTGCTCATGCTCCTCAGTGCTGAGGGGAATGAATGCTCCAGACACCAACCAGCACAACTCCTCTGTCACCAGCCTCACCTCAGTTTACCGGTGGAGCAAACAGGGAAAGAGATCAAACACAGGTCATCATTTGTGCCAGCATGGGCAACTGGACCCCAAAAATTCAGACCCTTACTTGCTCACTTATCTGGGTCCAAGTGGAAAAGAGAGGGTCCATCAGTTAATAGATGAGTCTGTTCCAGTTCTAAATGCCAAACTCAGCTTTATGATGGGTCATTCCTGATGTATTAGAGCAGATTTATCCAAGTTAGTATGGGTCATTTTCTGCCTTCTTTTTTTTCTTTTAAATCTGTCTGTTGCACTTTCTATGTTAGAGATTTCTACCTTTCAAAGAAAAACAGCATGCAGTGAGTTTTTCTAGCTAGGAGGAATAGTGATGCAGTATCTCAGTGTATTATAAAAAATGCTGATTTCAGAGTCACAATGAAAATAATACATTCAGAACCTTTACCTTAAGAGAAGGAGATAGGGAGTTATTAGTTTTGAAGACACAAAATAAATTTTCCATTACATGTATTAGGCAATTTGCAACATGATACAATACTCAATATGTCTTACAATATTAAAGTCTATATTTTAATATTTTTAGTAATCTGTGTACATATTTGGTTTATTGGTCTGGATTTCTGATTTTTCCTTGTGTGTACTTGGAAATAGAACCTCATATCTGAGGCTTCTTGGAAGTCCAGTTAGATTAAATAAATCAAGTGAAAATGAATGTTGTCAAACATTCCTCACGAGACTTGCACCATAGTAATTGTGATCATACTTTTAATTATACTAATGTAAATGTGCTCAATTACCCAATAAAAATTTTTGTCTTCCCAGCTACCTTTGCTGGGAACCCACAATCTAAAAATCTTGCGTTCACGTCGGATTTCTGCCACCTTCTATTTCCTTGCTTGGTAAAGGTTTTCCAGTCTGAAGCAAGCTTTCAGCAATTCAGGTTGTGTCCTCAGTGGAAAGCTGCATGAGTCCACCCAGACTGACTGAACTTTAAGTCATGACTGGGGTTAAGACCCAGCCTGTGAATGGCGTGGCAGGTGTAACCTCATTTCCCCTCCCCATATCAGAAAGTAAGCACCCATTACATGTTTGCTCTTCAGAACTCACAGAAATAAGCATCAACAGAAACCTGCCATCAAATAAGGAAATAAAATTAATAATAGCCAATATGCAAAAAAAAAAGGAATGTAGCAAGAAAATTATCTTTTTGTAGTAATTTTTTGCAATAAAACAGTATCTGCAGATAAGTAATATTCCAGAAAAACTTCTTTATCCACTATGTGGCTGCAGAGCATTACAATTCAAGCTGTGATAAAATAGAAATTTCCTCACACTTACTCATTAATATACTTCAACTCAGCTTTGATACGGTTGAATTGATTCCTACAGCAGAATTCAAATAAATGTTCAGGAGTTCTCCTGAGATATTTAACCACATCACTGTGTTGCATATAAAAGCGTAACCAGAAATGGCCTCAAAAGTGCATTTTGCCTCCAAGCAAATCTTTTTAGAACTATAGGCAATTGACATTTGTTTCCCTTTCAATTTTTATATAGCTAAACTGTCTATCAATATTTGCTCTTCCCATTTAACTGCTTGAATATTAGCTCTGCCTGTTGTTTGTATCAAAAAATAGAAACAAAATATACTCTTTTATACACATGAAAATTCCCCCTTCAGCTCTTTCAAAGTGAGCTAAGATTTGTTTCCCCTTCATTATTTTGCCCTTTATTAAAGGTTTCATTCCCTTCTCCCAGATATCATAAAAGAAAAGTGTTTTAAATGGATTTTTCCTCATTAAATGTCAACAAAATAGGATGCTTTGACATGGTGAAATGATATGATAATTTAATTTTTTATATCAGTTCTATCAGCTTTTCTGCTGAAATTAAATAATAAATCCACTTTTTGAACATGATTAGTGTGATTGTTCTAATATTTTTTTCAGGGGATTTACCATTTATTTTTAAAAAAATCTTCATACATAAATAGGTATTTCTTAAAACATAATTTGGAGCATTTTAAGTTATAAGAGCTTCAGAAAAAGGATTTTCTTTTTATAATGCATCATTTGCCTCTATGATGTCATTGAAGCAATGAATAATAATTACAAAATCTGTAAGAAATAAGAAAAAAATTTTCTTCTTTTCTGAATATCATAATATATTTAGCCTCTAGATATACTCAAGAAAATGACATCAAGGGCAATTTATGTTATTAATCAAAGTGACATTTGAATAAATGGCTTTGACTTTATACACAAGGACAATACAGATGATCTGCAGATATCAGTTGTTTATCACACTGCAGTATTTTTTTAATGCCATTACCTTGCCACTGATTCACTGGATGCAAACTACTTATCATTTCAAGGCTTATTCTAATGGCAAAATATGAAATGAGAACCTTATGAATATGCAGAGTCTTTCCCCATGGCACTAACTGAGGTCTATTTATGGCTGTGATTTATGAGGCTTATGAGCACAGCTAGAATTTTAGTTCAACATTAACATTCCTTCTATGCATGACATGACAGTTTATAGTTCACAACATCTCTGCATTACACTTATGGGTAAATATAAATGATTTTTTTTAATCCATTCATTTAAGATAAAAATCATCTTTCTAAACCTGTAAGCTTAGTTCTCATCTACAATTGGATATGGGGGAGGGAGAAGAAGCCTTTTGGGTTGGGGCTTTCAATTCTACAATGCAGACAAGTATTTTCTACAGCTAGGAATAGATTTAAGCAGGGAATAGAGAAGTTTCTGGGGACATTCAGATCTCAAGGGGGTGTTTTGGTTATCCCACTCCTGCTCTGGTTTAAGTTTATTACAAAATAAACCTTTAAGATAAAAGGTTATAAATTTTTTTCTAGGTCACATTTGTAGGGCCACTGTTATTATTTTTAATCTTAAGTTTAATTTTACATTGGTGTGCTTTGGAAAATTTTCTCCTCTTCATTAATATTGTTATTCCTCACTTTCTAAGAAACAGCTTTGGAGTTTGTCTTTCAGAATTGTTTCTTTAAAAAATTTTACTCCAGGGACCTCAGACACTAAACTGTCTGCTTTTCTTACTTTCTTCTCAAGGCACATTGTCTAGCTTTCAAGCTTTATTACAGGTCTTAATTTTACTAAATATTAGTGGCAAATGGCTTTTTGACTGTAGCATCTGAAGCAGACCTTCCATGACCCTTTCTAAACTTGTCATTACTGCAAGGCTGTTTGCAAGACCCAATAACTCAGATTGGATACAGATAAATTTCAGTTATTTCTGAGCCCTGGCATTTGCTATTTCTCATCATCACAGCAGAGATCTACAGAACAATCCAACTGTGCCAGCTGGACAGGAGGTACTCTGCATTTCAGTATGCCCTGAGTAGAATGATCTTAGAAACCATGTGCCCTGGGGAATATCCAGTATATCCCAGCCATAGATAGGTCTAAATGCAAGGTACTTGTCGTCTTGCAAGAAGAGTTAGATGCTGTATCTAATCCATGTGATTTGAGGACTCACAGCACCTCAAAAAAGCCAAAAGCAGAAGTCAAAATGTTCATGAACCTAACTCCTCGCTTGGTTCTCTTAAAAATGTTATGAGAGATTTAAAATTCAGCACTAATCATGTGGCCAAGTGAGCTCCTCATAGACACACAGCATCACAGATGTCTGTTTATAACCAAGGCAAGCAGAGATATCTCAGAGAAATAAAATTGTGACTGTCCAGTTGAAATAGTCTCTCCTCTGTAAATGGAAGTAGAGGCAGAATCTCTAGATTGTTGGTACTGTGACAGTCAATTACTTCAATAATTTGGGGCATCCAGGCAGAATACAGAAACTTCACTAAACCACAGGTCTTTTCATCATGAACTCCCTACTTGCAATGGAATTTTTTTGGGCTTTACTCATGCCACTCCACAAAAGCTTGAAATTTTGCATAATTCAACTTTTCAAGGTGGGTGAAATTAAGAGGCATGAACTAAAGGAAACAAAACAGTTTGAATGGAAAATTTATGCTTGTCTCTGGAAGAATATAGTCATATTTCTACACTTATATTGATGTGCAGCTAATAATATTTTATTCTTAAGGGATCATTACTCACATTAGAAAATTAATAGGAAGTCTAGGCTGGAAGAGTGAGTTTGAAAATAAAACTGTATTGAGGGGTTAAGAAATCATTGATCATTGATTTCATGCTTGTATAACTGTAAAAACAGAAGCAATTTTATTGAACGTGATTTTAAGACTGTGCATAGCAGAAATAAGCCTCCTGCTTAGTCTTAATGGTTTCTGACTCATTACAAGTAAATAATAATTACAGAGAGTGTTAAATGTTGGTTCAAAGCAGCAGAGATGAGGGCCTTTAATTGTGTCACTTTCCTGGCCTTTATCCTTAAAGTATCAGGTTCTTCCTAACTTATAGCCATGATGCTAAGCTTTTTGTGGATTCATGCCACTGGAAGTCATGAATAGAGCCAGCAGATGATTTGCTCCTAACTCATATATGCAATTGCACAGAAAATAATGTTCTAAAACACATCACATTCATCTTTTTTTCTATACTACTTTTCTTTAAATATGATGTTTAAATATCAAGGTCCCTGCACAGAGACCTCTTGAGACACAGAATTTTCTATTCTTAAAAAATTTAAACCCCACAATCATAAATTGTACCTTGTAATTGTGCAGCTCTGATCCCATCTGTTCTGTGAAAGGGAGAGGAATCTGGCCTTCAATTGATTCTCTCTTCTTTTTTTCTATTTTCCCTTCTTTTTTTCCTCCTTCTTTGGTTTGGCTTGTGCCTACAGGAGTGCTTGTCAAGAGCTGTCATCTAGTGCTACCCCTGCTGACCCTGAAGTCTTAAAATATTATCAGCTAATGAGAGGAAGTGGCACAAGGAGAGAAGTGTTAACTTGGGGATTTCTTTACAGTGTTTGAGGAGACAAGAGAGTGTGTATGGAGGACTATAAGAAAAGCCTGAGTATTGTGATGCCCTGGTGGTTCCTTCTTTGCTGCTTTGCTCCAGAACAACGGCCAAAGTGAGTCAGCTCCTGAAGGCATAGTCATAATACTCACAGGCATAACCAGGAAGCAATACTCATTAAAAATAGACATTCCTCAATTAAGGAATTAAGTGTTAAAAGTAATTGATAATAATAGCTTTAGATAAAAGGAAAAAGAGAAGAAATGTAGCAATGTAAGTTCATAATACGAATAGAGGTTGCCATATACTCTATTATCAGCCAGACAAGATCGTATCCAAACAGGAGGACCCAAGAGCAGGGCTATTCCAGGAACTTTTTTTTTTCCTTAAGGAGATAATAAAAATGCACCTTGTCAACAACTGCCATTAAATAAGCAATCAGCTGGGATACATTGCAGAAGAGAGCTGTCCCATGCAACTATCAGTTCTTGAAAGATGCAGTAATTTGTGACTAGCAACAGGGACTAAAGGTTCAGAAGCACATCTGAGAATATTTTTAGCTTTCATGATAATAACTAAATGCTTTGGACAAGTGAAAAGTAAGATAGTGTACCAAGTCAAGTCCTGAAAGTGAATCACAGGAGTCTTCATCTTCTGTACAGAAAAAAAAAAAAAAAAAAAAAAGAAACATGAAGGCAGGAAGGCAAGAAGTTAATATAAAAAATTAATACAGCAAAGAAGCAGAAAAATATATTAAAAGGGCAGATGTGCAGATGTGGTGGTAAAATCCTGATGAAAGAACAAGGTTAGATACTGCTCTATCTCAGTGCACAACAAGTAGAGGTAAATATTTGTATTATACAGTACTCATGTCTTCTGCATCACTTCTGCCTTGAAATAAGGCATCCTGAACTGCTAACCATAACTGTGATAAGAGATATTAAACACAAATTAAAACAATCATATTGTAATCTATCAGAGGAACAAGCAGGAACTGAAGAATGAGACTGTGCAGGGAGGACATTAATGCAGCACAAAATGGCAAGAAAAGAAATTATTTGGAAAGATCAGAGAGGCACCAGATGCAGAGACACAGCAGCACACAAATAGGTAGTGGCATGTCAAAAAGGCAGCAGGACGCTGGTGAGTGAACCAGCTACAGAGAGTTCTGGCACTGTGGAAAAGGAAAAAAAACAAACCAAACCAAACCAACAAAAACTAAATCCCAGACAAATTTAAATGACATAAACAAAAGAAAATTAGGAAAATATGAATTGCAAATCGTAATCAAGCAAAAGTACCTAGGCTTAAACTTCAGAAGTGCCACAGCCTTCAGTTAAACTACCAATGAATACATGAACCTAATAACACTAGGAATGTGACAAGAAAATTTCTATTAATAGTTAGAAGAGCTAAATTAATTTATTTTTAAAAGCCAAATAATGACAGCATGCCTTCAACAGCATTGTGAGCCTGCTGAGTACTGCAGTCCCTGTCTCAGAGAGCAGCAAGTGTGTGGTGGCTCTTAGGGCACAGACTGGCAGCTCCTTCAGGTCACAGTCTTGTTGCTTCTAATTGCAGGAGCCTCCACTGGGGGATTCAGGGTCTTGGTTCTTAACTGTGTTTGTATAACTTCAGAAAGAAAAGGAAAGAAGATAATCAAAGAAAGCAAGAGACATTGCTGAGGTCAGAGTTCCCAGAAGCTGGGTAAGTAGTGCAGCAATTACTCAGATGCTTAGGTCCAAATTGTTTAAACAAAGCAGTGATTGAATGTTACTATGCAGAAAGCACTTAGAGAGATGGAAGATTGCACTTCAGCACTTCAGTGCAAAAAGACTGATTTTGACAAGTTATATTGTGTGAGAAATCCAACTGCCTTGCTACAAGCTGAACATTACTGTTTCTCAGAGGAAAAAATTTGTGAGAAAAGCTATTGGCAACTCCACTAAACAAAATCATATCTATATTACAAGTCCATGAGTGTTCTGCTGGCTTTAGGAAATACTCATGGAGACACATGACAAAACCATTGCATATAAGGACTACAGTGGGCCAAATCTTTCCGAAGAAATCAGGAAATTAAATCTGAAATAGAATTGAAGATGGAATTGTATTTAACTGCAATATTATATTCAGTACACTTGTTAATCTCCTGCTGTAACATGATTCTAAAAAAGCCCAGGCAACATTAGCACAACGTAGTGGACACATGTGCCTAAAAATGTGAAAGAAATTCAGGAATAATACTTTTTTCTCAGGTACATGCAAATGTTCTGAGGCATGTAGCAGATAGGTGTGCAAGAGTTGTAGTTACCTCAGCCAACCTCTGTTAATTCTAACGAATATGGTTTTTTAAAATGTAAATTGAACAATATCTTTATCTCTCTTTCTCTATATAAATGCAATTCTCCATTCTGGTCATAGATGTTTTTTCCCAATTTCTTTCCACAGGAGAATATCTGATGAAATCAACACAGTTTTCCCATAACTTCAGGTAAAATTTGCTGTCAAATGCATTCCTGTTGAAACAACTCTAACAGATTTGAGTCCAAAGAGCTGAGAATTGTTGCACAGAGCAGAAACAACTTCTTTACATAGTCTGCTATTTAGGTTTCTGAGAACCAGGAAAACTCCAATACAAAACCACAGTGGCCATTTTAGACCTAGAAATGAAACACTTCAGGCACAGAGTGCCCGACTGCATAGTTTTGGTTTGCAAGTTTTAATTGTGCCAAATCTGTGCACATTCCTAGGAGTGATACTCCAACAGCATTGCAACGAACACTGACAGCCCAATGGCCATATCCAACAATATCAAACCTCAGCAAGGAGGGTTATGTTAAAAAAAAGTAAAGAAAGCACATGCTAAGCCACTCCCTGTTGAAATAGTGCTCCCAAGCATGGTCTTAACCTCTGTCCAATGTTGGATGTCAAAATTTTTGTCTGCCTTGCAGTTACTACAGCAAAACAGAGTTTGCTTTACTACAGCTGGGTGTAACCAAAGGAGATGCTGAAAAGTCGAGATCAGTGTGTGCAAACCTGACAAAATTACAGGGGGTTTGGTGGGGTTTTTTTAGGATAAACAATATATTTGGAGTGAGATAGTGTATTAAACAAATAAAAGCTGCATAGTTATTCACATATCATGGCAGAGGACTCTTATATGTCTTATAAAAATAAGTATTTACAAGTCCTTAACAGAAGACACATATGCATAGTAAGAAGTACACATTTGTCTGAGACTGAGATGCAGGATAGGTAATAACACAGCCCATCTCCAGCAACCAGCAGAGACCAGCATTTCAACACTCAGGTAAACTGTATAAACCAAGAAGTCTTTAATCCTTCATGAATGACAGATTGAGAATTATGCCTGAGTAATTATGCCTTGGGCACAGAAGAAGAACCTTGAGAAAAAGAAAACTTAATTTACAAGCTAATCATGATTTAATTACTGTTACAAATAGAATGAGATAATGAGAGAGAGAAACGGACATTTACTGCAGGTTTGTTTTTTCAGTGATAAAACTTGTGAGCATATTTTAGGTTGCTACATACATTAGAAGGTTATTAAATACATTATAATATTAGTCATGTTAAAATTGACTGCTTCAAGCTAGATGCATTTTGCTTCCCTTCTAGAAGATATTTCGAAGTAAACTTTAGGCAATGGTGTGACCTCTGTAATATAACATGAACAAACTAATGGTAAAGAGTGATTCCAAGAGGCTGTGTGGTTTGTTTGGAGAATGTTTTCTGTTGTACAAAGTGTATCAAGTATTGCATTTCTGGATGAGGAAAACAGAGGGAATGAGAATTTCCTCCCATAAATACCTCACCTTCCTCATCAGGTTCAGTAGGAGCATTGCAGGACTGAGACTACAGCAAGAGCTCTTCTTGTGACAGCGACATCAGTGTTGAATTCTCTTCCTGATACTCATAAACAGCACTTAGTAACTTACTGGAATGGAAAGAGTAAGTGTTTCTACAGAACACTTCAGGGACTCCGGTCCTACTTATCTGTAATAAATTCAGGGTCAGCAAAAGGCCTGTATGAATATATGATATGCATTCAGGCCCACATGTCTTCTCTAACATGCAAGCTCCGTTCACAGCATCACCCTGACACGCCTCTGTCACTTGCACACAGTAATGTGGATATATCTGCACACATCTGCATGGACAAGCTACAAAGAAAATAAACTAGGGAAAGAGGTGATGCATTTTTTCACAGAATTCAAACAAATACCCTCTTTGCCTCTCGCTGTGCAGTAGCATTGGTAATAAAACAAGAGAGCTTGTTACTAGACATTAATTTCTTTCTACAGAGCATTATGGACTGGCTGCTTCAGCCTCTTAGGGACTGTCTTGCATTTCTAAGCAATTCCAAAGACAGGCTAGCCCTGGGGATGTATCCTAGCTCACAGCAACCCAGAATATCAGCACAGCTCTTCTGCACAGCCTGCTACAAAATGTGGTGCTCAGAGTAAGAGCATGCAGAAATAACATGTAGGCAAGTGGAAAAGGGAAGCAAGGACAAGCTATTTGTACTACTGGATAGAAGCCTCAGGTGCATTACCTGCCTAGTTCTTTTTTCTGTAAATGTGAAAGATTTACTTGGAAAGGTCTTGAATTGAAAAAGTCTAAAGAACAGGAGTTGTATCCTTATTAATGGTCTTGTGTTGTGTCATTTCCACCTACTCTGAAAAGCACACTGCAGCCAGAAATAATCCCACTCATCATTGTTTTACGTCATATTAATTCACAAGATAAAGAGACAAGAAATCAGGACAGATTTTGTTTTAATGAAGACTGAAATACCAACTTTGATTCAAATCAAGGAGAATACTTACTTTAACTCTGGGAGTAAGTAATATTACTTTGTTTGTGTTCCCATAGATGGAAAATTCAGTAATGTGCTTTGTAGCAGTAGCAAAGAACTTTAAATATTGTTTCTGTATGTGCATGCATTTATAATTCTGTAATTTCTATGTAAAGTTCTGTAAATTTTTTCAACATAACATCAACCTATTTCCTTCTCAGGCCCATATAAAAAATATTTCCCCACAAATTAAAAAAAAAGATAATACAGAAAAAGGGCTTTAAACTGCATTTAGTGTGAAAGGAAGGAAAGACACAGTTAAAAGAAGAGAGTAGGAAAGAATATTTTCTCTGTGAGAACTATCTCTGCCAGATACTAGCTACTGCTGCAGTAATATTCTTCAACTAGATATACTAATGATTTTCCCTGTCTCAAGACTTGCTGAAATTCAGCACTCATTTTGTTAAAGTTTTCAATTTTTTTAAAGTGTCAGACTTTCATGTATCTTCTGGCAAGGATCAATAGTTAACATCCTCCTTTCCACATTAAAGAACTAAAGCAAGTAGACTGTTCTTCACAGCTCAGTATGCAACATGGCACAGTAATAAAACCTGCCATATTGACTCAAGTACAATAGAAAGAAAAATATGATTTGAAATTTTTTACTGAAAATTTGGAACAACTACCCTGGGTTTCTAAAAGTGTACATGGTACTTGCAGAAAAAGTGAGCAGCAGTGTGAAAAAACATGACGAAACAAAAGATGTTAAAGCTAGAGTCACATGAAAGTTACTTTCTTTGTGCTTTTCTTTTAGAAGAAAAAAATACAGATTATATCCCTCTATGTTCTTAAAAATAGAACAGAATGTTCTTTTGCGAAGCATATATGGTAGTATTTTTCTCTGTTGGATGTCTAGATTTAAACAGAGTATCAGACATGTTTCTCAAACTGCTTATTATATAGATTTGTCCTTTCAAAGTGGGAAGAAAGTCAAAATAACAGTATCAATCCTCAATCTCGGTGAAAATGACATTCCAGGAAACTGTGCTGCATAGTAGGTAGCCCATTTGCCTGGGGACAACTGAAGTTGGCTGATGACCTTCAGGAAAATGAGTTCTCCAAAATGAATCCCTTGGAGAGTGCTTTACCACTGGCCTGAAGGCAGGATGAAGCAGCAAATGGACCTTGCACCCTGGGATGTGGTCAGGACCTTGGAGTTTGGTCCCTATGCTTCAGCTTAATTAGCCACATTTCTCTATTTTTGTTTCCTGCTGCACTTCATGCTTTGTCTTTAATCTTTACACAGGTTGTGCAGGGGTTGGGGAGTAAAGCAGGGGTCCCTTGGCAAGAGATGTCCTTTATGTGTTTCTCTCACTCTGTATTCATCCTTCTTGGGATGTGCTAGGCTCTTCAGAGCACATGAAGCATCACTGCTTATTAGCCATTAGATAATTACCCAACTGGACCTGAACTAATTCTGAATGGAGCCCATGGTGGTCTTTGCCTGACATGACTGAGATCCAACCACGATACAAAAGTGAGTTGATTGCAGTTAGTTTAAGTTAAAGTTAGTTTAAGTGTTTCTGCAGATCCCATTACCAAATGTGAGATGCCTGATCAGCTGGATCAGACCCTCTGGAGAAGCATAACTAAAGAAACAACTCTATAGATTTCCCCAACTGAACAAGATTTCTATGACCTAAGCTGAAGTCTCACAAATTCACTGGATTCTCACACATTCAGTCAGTCACCTGTCTATGGACACCTGGGGTTTATGTGGTAATGGATAAGAACAACCCCTTATACCTGTTGATAATGGCCCCTAATTTCTAGGTTGAGAGAGGCACCTCCATTGTTAGCCAAGAAACTGAGCTCATTTGTTTTTCCAAGCCTGAACCAGAATAAGACTACTGGCAAGAAGCAACCAGCTCAGTTTGCTCTTAAAAATACGTAGATTCTATTGCTACTTTTTTTTTAGTGTTTAATAAGATAGATTTATTTCAAGTTCAGCATTGTAAAGGGTACCCAGATCAAAAATCCACTTTGTAGCTAGTGAGTTCATTAGCATCACTGATGCCAGAAGAATTATCTTCTTAAATTCACTGTGAATCTACTTCATTTTTTTTTTGTCTTGCATTTATTCAAAGCACAGTTCATTTGAAGCAGGATCAGTAACAATCAATCAACTCTGTTTTTTAATGAATTTTTCCTTGTGGTCCTTACACATCCAGAAGACTGAGGACTCACTAGCAGTGTTTTACTTTTCTAAAACAAATAGCTTTAACAGATTTTATACAAGGAGGATTTTTTCATCTTCTCGTGCATCATCCACACTTCCAGGAAGGACTTAATCTAAGCTATACACTAAATCAGAGTTAGTGGTGTTGTGCTTCCTTCCCAGAAATGTTGACAGACTGGTACTTCCAGGAATACTCTTGCAAAAGCATGGCTACAACCCAGCTGTTTGGTAAAGATACAGGTCTAGACACAGACTCTGCTCTAATCAAGGGAAAACTCTCAGCACAGTGGAGCCTTGCTGAGCATCCAGCACTCAGGGAACACAAGTCTGCCAGACTTAGAGCTTCCAGTGCTCTAAGAGCTCCTGCTCCATCCTCTAGCCCTGCCTACAGCCAGACAGAAGTCCCTATCCTCACTCCCTAAACTCAAACTTCTACTTCCTCTAGGGCTTGGGGTGTCTGGGAAGGAAGGGAAAAGCTATTTATCTGTCCCCATTGCATCTACAGCCAAGCCAACAATGGATTTGGTATAAGCCAACACATTCAGGGACTGGGAGAAGGCTGTGTGGCTCTGGGGTCGATCTATTTTGTGTGAGAGCCAGTGGTAGTGGAGGAGATGAGAATGTAAGCTGCTCATGGCAGATATGGTTTGACTTGACAGACATTTCAGATATTTCTGTCATACATATTTGCCAATTGTGTCTCCAATGGTTTTTACATCTCATGAGGAAAAAAGGGCAATCCATGGAAAAACCTACCATATCTGGACATCAGTGTATAAGGAGAGATTTCACTCTGAAGCTTTCTTTAATGGAAAACGGTATCAGTTATTATTGCTCATCACTAAACATGCCTGTACTGCCTTAAAATATACAGTGGTGTATTCTATTAGGTTACCATACATCAAAATATTTGATTTGACAAAAGATTTTTACAGTCACCTGCATGCAGCTGCTCAGGCTGCAGAAAGTGCTGCAGCAAGTCCCATGGCACTTCATTATGTTTTGCCTAAAAATATCCTTTCTACATCACCACAGAAGGAAAGCAAATATTCGGGAACATGCTATATAAATGTGTACATGACGTCATAATTCACTTACAGCCATATTTGCATGCTCGTGGAAAGGAATGAAAATTAGTTTCTTTAAATGGTGGATGAACTATTCATCAAAATAACATCAGCAATTTTCACACTTCAGTTATTAATACTAATGGACAAAGTAATTCTGGAGTGACTCCCATGCAAGATAATCAGCTTGAACCAGGGTGAACCAATTTGGAACAAACAAGATATTCCTCCACTCCTCTGATTGTAAATTTATCTGCTCCTTCCCTAGATGAAATAAATTTACAACCAAAGTGTGTGCAGCCTATGTAGGTCACAGAGTTGATGTACTACGTACTGCAGCCTCCTGCAAGGATTCATTTTTTACTACTGAGCAGCTGTGACAATCCCTCTGCACTGGAGTCATGTCTCCAGAATGCAACGTTAAAAGTGCTGCTGGCTTCTTCTTTCCAACAAGAGCCAAAATCAGATGAACAGGTGTCTGTCACACCCCTCAGATGTGGCTCTGTGTTCCAAGATGCTGTTTCAGAGTCCAGCTGCAGCATTTGCCTCAGATATGCTGGGGTGCTACAAAACGTGCTGTCATTCTCATTTCTGCAGCAGTGTGAGTGTAAATAATGTGCCCACATTAGTGAAGCTCACGGGATCTCCATGGAAACATCTAATCGTTGACATTTAAGCTCCCTGTGCTGATAAAAGAAGCAGCTGACTCCTGACCTATTAGTAATGGTTTATCAAGGTAGGAAGCAGGATTTTTAATTTGACCTGGCTAGAAATGATACAGTGACAGCAAATGCAACAGAGTCCTTCCTCTTTTCCCCCTTCCCTCTCTTAGGCATAACTTGCTGTTTCTACAACTGGATTTTTCTTGACCTTTTCTTGTTTGTATCCCATTGAGACAATGTGGGATAGCATTGATTAAGGAAATGCCAACCTCCCAGCCCACCTGCTAAAGAAGCATAGGTAACTTGTTTCAGATCATAAAAAAAATTAAATTCAGGAAATCTTCCATATCATGCAAGGGAAAACGGAAGACCCCTCTAGAAAGCTACATTAAAGCAACATTGCATTTCCCACAGCATCTAAAGCATTCACACACTCTCCCTCTGATCAATCCAAATATCAACCCAACTTCTAACAGTCCCATGCAAGACAGGAATTGGCTTTCTCTAGGAATTGCTGAATGTTTGCTGCATGCTAGGTTTGAAGTATTGTTGCTTCATCCCACGCACAATACATTTGTGCCAGAAACCATGATGTGCCAATAGTTAGATCAGACTAAACTTTTCATCAATCAGCAGCTCGACCAAATCCCTCACTCCCAGACCCCAGAGCATTCTGAGCACACAAAGCACAGTTCCTTGTCAGCAGCAGCTCCCTGTCAAGACTTCTCACTCAGAGAAGCCCAAGCCCACCATCAACCAGAGATACTCTCTCTGGTTTTAAAGTGACAGCCAATCCTTAAAAAAAAAAAATATTTCATTGTGCTGGTTCTGGCTTCATTTTGAACTAACAAGCATCCAAAGTAATGCCTTATCAGTCTCAGACCCAGTCAGACGTCCAACCAGTTTCCACTGAGTGGAATTCTGATGGAAAACGCCTGTGATCAACTGTCCTCCATCCAATTGTTAATTAGTCACAGTTGCAATCATGGTTTTGTGACTGGTTTTTTTTGCTGGCTCTGGCTTTGAGTTGTGCTTCATTAGAAAACATGGTTTGGGTTAAAGGAAAGCTCTTGAGATCTGGCTTGTCTCTTGGGGAAAAATCCCTAAATTATTTTACTAGTTTTACTAGTTTCACTCCAGAATAAACTAGAGGATTTATTCTCACTGTGGTAACCACATATACCTCCTGATACACCTGGCATGAATGACTAGCTGCCGAGAAGAGAGTCTTACATCACTGCATCATATAAATCAAAGGCTGATAACTGCTTGACCCATGTTCATAAAACAAGCCATTGTTTTTAGGTTACAAAGTACACTTTCATTTACCACCTTTGTTATTTTTATGGCACTTATTTATTTGTGTGGTGAGATAGACATTTGTCTGTTTTCTAGCTTTCTTATCAGTAACTTATAGGCTTAGAGTCTGACCCCAGCATGGTGTCAGTTTAAGTCCCTACAAGAACCACAGACTGGATCAGATGATAGGGTGCTCTCCTGCATCTGCAGTAGACCCATCTCCTAATCTTAGAGCAAGATGTTTTGCCATCTTTTGTTTCTGTTGCAGGATAGATGTAATGTAAAAATAATTGGGATTTTTATGTAGAAAATATTATTCATAAGAGGGATTAATATTATCAGAATCTAATAGCTCTACTTCCTACATCTAGACAGCAATAGTGAAAGCAGATGTTGCACTAACTTGCACTGATAGTGCAGTGGATAGAAGCAAGGTCTGATGGAAAATAGAAGGATTTTCTTCCTCTTCTAGTGAACATCCATTAAAACATATTAAGGCATACCAGCTATGCTTGGTGTTCCTTTTAGTACATGCTTTTGGAATTCATAACCCAAGCAAGCATTTATCATAAAACTTTACTCATTTACATAACACTGGGGGCTTTTAAATGCTTAGAATAGGCTGCTTTACCTATGTCAGAGGTGTATAAACACCATCAAAGAAGTGTCCCTACTGGCTGTCAAAAGATGAATACTACATCACGCTGATAGCAGAATTTGACTACTTTGAGTAGGCTACACACACATTTCAGTGTTGAAGGTCCTGAATTCAAATGCAGCTTGAAATGTAATCAGCCAGTGCCACTCATATGCCACTTCCCTCAGATTTTACACCTCATGGAGCTAAAGGACTTGCTTTCTGATCCTATTGCAAGAGGTTTCATTCAGAAGCAGTAGGTTTTTATTTGAAAGCTACATGTTGGTTCTGAGTTTGTGTTCTCTCATATTACTGAGATTGATTTTCAATTTTTATTTCATTAAGAGTGTGCCCTTGGATGGTTGGAGTTTTTTAATTGATTTATGCTTAATTGCTATACCTTAGATATTCCTTAAGTGTTTGGAGACATAATTGAGGACATTGAAACAATGTTCCTTGGCTAAACCTGTGTAAGAAATTAATTTGTTATTTAGTATTTGTGTATTCTCTTTATCACCAGCAATCACCATTATGTGGGAGGGATGTTGGGATAGAATGAAAAAGCTGGATAAACCAACATTTTGGAACTTCAAACGCACAATTCTGCATTAAGAATGGAGAGTCAGTTCTGCTCCTGCTTCCAGCTGTTATTAATCCTGACATTTCAGAGATTTTGTGGCACACAGTGTTTTAACCTCCTGAAGTTTAAATACATTTAACATTCTCCTCGCCCCCTATAATGGCTGTAGTGTGTGATTTTGTTTTATCTCAGTAATCATATCCTCTCTCTGAGAACAAACCCAGCCCAGCACCCTGGATACAGGCGTAGGAAGAGCAGGCTTATCTGTTTGTACAGAATGTGCCATTCCTTGTTACCATAGAGCTAATGCTACTTAATATCATTTAAATTATAATTTATATTGCAAAATATAACTTATAGTGTTGTGACCTGATAAGACTAACTGCCATTGATTATTATTAATATGACCAACTGATGTTTAAAAGCAGATTCTGGAGAGAAAAAAATAAAAAAGGAAACATTATCATAATAGCATACATCAGTTGCTAGTCTTGACAGTAAGTACCTAAGCTTGTGAGTATTTTAAATACATTCATTATGTCCCAGACTGTGTTTTTTCCTGCCTACATCCTTCCGCATGGAGGCCCAGCTGCCAAATTATTTTTGTATGTTAGGTAAGCAAACTGAATCCTAAATCTCTTTCCATGTTCTATTTCATTATGGGACTACACAAAATTTGGCATAAGGATACACTTCAGAGGAATGTTTCTAAAGGACATACCCACTTTGGAGCGATATGAGGAAAGACTTGAAATGCTGCTCTCACAGCTATAGAACATAAACTCTTGAGCTCAGACCAGTAAACATCACACCTCTGTTAATTGCAGTGGGACAATGACTGTGAATAGGATTTACATTACTTGGGAAAAGCTCCACATAACACAACGACAGCCAGTGTGGCAATTTGCTTCCTGTTGGCAGACTGTTGTTATATCACTATGGAACAATAATTTTGTTTGTGACAGGAGTTGCCCAAAGGGACAGCGAGGAATATCTGGATAACAAAATGAAGAAGAAAGAAAGAAAAAATTCCAAGTCACTCTATATTTGATGCCATTACTGTCATAAACTGAGATTAATTCTTTCCAAGAAAATAAATAGAGGTTTGACGTGTCCTAGAAAATCACGAGGTGCAAAAGTGACAATAGTTCTGGAGAGCAATCACAATTTCTAGAAGTGAAAATGTCTGTATAGCACTCAGGAATTCACCCATATCAGGCCATTTAAAATGTATTTAACAAATTAGATAGTATGGCATAACTATAGCAAGATAACACTCACACACAACAGGTAAAATCCAAAGGGGCAAACACAATAGGAATAGGGCACATGGCAACAGGGAGGAAAACACATAGGCATCAGTAGAAAAAGTGAAATAAAGGTTTGTTTTTTAAATCCCACATTTTCAGATGTGTGGATGCTGCAATGCAAAGCAATTCCTTGAAGAAAAATTTCAAAAGCCAGAAATATCTTCCCAAGATAGCTGTCTATACCCTTGCTTTCAGGAGTGTGGCAGGACTTCCTCTGCTCTTCAGGAAGGAGGACCTGCTCTTTCTCCTACTCCACTTTCTCAACACCTATTAAAGATCATCTGAGGGGTAGAAGTTGGAGGCTTAAGATTAATTTCCCTTTTGGGTAAATGAGATTTGAATTCCTTTTAGGCCCATGGGATGACTTCAACAGTGGCTGGACATTAAAATAGAAAATCAATCACTAAATATGTTAAAATAGTTGAGTTTAAAAGGGGAGGAGCTCACGAGGTTTTGACCCTTTGACAGAATTTGACCTTTTGTCCCATGGCCCTATAAAGCCCCCTGCTTCAGCATATAGGGTTTCCCTGACATAAACTCCTGGTGTAACACAGGAGTGCATTAGGCCTTTGGCATTTTGACATTTATCAGGTGAACCTGCATAATAGGCAGTTTAACCAACACTACTGGTCTGATTTCATTTTTCTCAGCAGCAGTTGCTGGTCAGTCTATTTGTCCCGTATTTTGATTGACCCTCCAAAGACACTTATGAGTTAACCTTCCATTGACTTCAATGGCATTGAAGCTGGAGTTAAGGAAAAGAAAGGGAGTGGGTGGGTCTCTGCAGGGTCAGACTTACTGAAACTGTAAAATCTGAATCTAAAGGGCATCATGTCAAACTCACATCTGGTGGCATTCCATAGGGAACAGCAAAGATATTTATAGAAGTAAGGTAGGGGGACCCTTGATTATGCTATTAGCAGATGGCATTTAGTTCAAAATTAGCGGGAGAGGAAAGTATCATTAATCCAAAGTGAACTTTATTAATCTTTTTATTACTTAAGCTGGAGCTTTAGCAGTTATTACTGTAAGGACATTTCTATATCCAATATTTGTGAAAAAGTTTTTTTCAGATGTCTTGAAGTAGAAAAATCCATTTTTATTAAATTACTTCCTGGGGATTAAAGTAATGCTTCCAAAACCATGTGTACTCAAATATGTCTGTAATATTTTTCCATGAGTTTTTTATAAAGTATAGAATTATGTGGGGTTTTTTAAAAATGAGAAACAAATGGCATCAATAACTTAAATATCTTAATTATGCTAGTGGTTTGAGAACTACACTAATAAGTTCAATATAATGCTATAGAAAACATCTGAAAGACAATGCTCATTCTATATGGTTATTGACACAATGTGTGTGGTGTAATGCAATAAACCTCTTAATACAATCCATTCTAGACAGCAGCTAGCCAGAAATGTTACCAATTTGCAACATAACTCTTGCTCTATGTAAGACTAAATGCAGCTAGAAAAAAACTGAATTATTTTCTGGGTCATATTTAACAGTGGTGTAATTTATTTTTGTTGACAGAGTGCCCAGAATCTGCTATTAAAATCAAGTAACCATTTAACAGGTGTCATAAAAAGTTCATGTGAAGTAACTTCTGTTCAAAACACCTTCATCAACTGAGATCTTACAAGCTAAGGGGAGGGCTGAGATGACACAAGCACTTACAGGGACAAAGCCATGGCTGAAACCAAGAGGAA
Source organism: Acridotheres tristis (assembly GCA_037013685.1). NCBI lineage: Eukaryota > Metazoa > Chordata > Aves > Passeriformes > Sturnidae > Acridotheres > Acridotheres tristis. The sequence continues at coordinate 94,590,624 of CM072884.1, forward strand.
TAAATAGATGAGTCTTATAAAGAACCTCTATGTCCTTTCTGTTTTATACACATTTTAAAATATTTTTGTTCATTTCCCTTAATAAAAGATCTGGCTTTTCTCACTTCCACGAAGCCATTTCCATTTGTGGTAGTACCTGACATTGATGTAATCCTCAGACAACATGGGTGTGAACAACGACTGCAAAGGCAGAGTCTGTGCAGCTCTTGACAAAAGCATCCTTCTTTTGAGGACAGAGGAGCTACAGGCAGCATCTGAGTCACTTCGCCTTTGCATGCCCAGGCTCTTCAACCTGTCAAGTAATTTGTTATATGTTCCTGAAGAAATATTGACTGTATTAAAAGTTAGCTTGCTACAGAATCTGGAATCAGAGGCTGAGAAGAACTTTGGATGAAATTCAGTACAATGAAGTACTGAATGAGTGTTTTGTGCTGGCTTTTGTCTTTGTCTTTCTGGGCCAGAAACTTGTTCAGGTTCTGTCTAGCATTTGTAACCTCTGTTACACTGTAGACTTTTGAGCTTGAATGAGTTCAAGAAGCTTGATTATGAATTAATAGGGTTTTTTTTTCATATTTGCATCTCAGGCAAGGAGTGTTATAATCACTTGTACATCTGTGCTGTGATTTCCCTTATTAGATCCTGTTTACATTTTTTGCGCATTTCAAGTTCCCAATGCAAATTCTTCTGCATGGCAGCTGTTAGCTGTGAAAGCTGTTTGCTGTGTGTCCTGAACCTTCCTGTCTAGTCCTACTAATTGTTTGAAGTACCAGCAAAAAATATTGCATGGTAGTTCTGCTTTTTAAGATTATGATGATCTGAAAGCTCTGAGTTCCCACTGTCTACACAGTCACTATATATTTGCTATTTCATGCTACCTATTTATTTAAATGCAAATGCAGTATTGTAACAATGACTTTCCTTTGTTTTCTTGGGGACAAATAGTCCAAAGTTAAGCATAATGGTCATGTATTTACCTGTGCTAAGTAAATCCATGTAAATGAAATTTATCTTTGAGGACAGAATTTGCAGAGAGGAGCATGTGGAGTTGTTGAGGAGAGTGTGTTTAAATTACAGGACAGACTGATGGATCACTGTTGAACAGTCCAAGAATATGCCTAGTCATCCCAAATCAATGGCTGATCCCAGAAATGAAATGTGCACTGTACCTGTTCAGGGATGCCCCTGTCTAGCATAGCAGCCAAAGGAGAAGCCACACCAACATAAGGCACGTTCTGGTACCCAGTGTTGCAACTGTTAGATTAATTCTTTATTAAAATCTATAATTTTAGCTACAACACTATTTTTTTTCCTAAATAATAAAGGATATATTTTCTTAAACATTTTGAACATGCTGATTTATTCTCTTGTGTCTAGATTGCATGGGAAGGCTGGATATATGCGGTAGTACTGAGACATAAATTCCTCTACAAACATAATGATTTACCAGGCTCTTCATCCATAGAGCAATTTAAAATTATGTCTGGTACAATTTACAGCCTGTGAAAAAGAGGTAGCACCAGAAAAATTAATTATTCTTGTGATCCTGCTTTGCTAGTTTTGAATCAGAACAAATTCAGAATCAAAGAACATTTTTGGCTCTTGGAATAAGATCAATGTAAAAAGCATATTCAGTTTTACATCAAATCAACTGATCTGGCAAAAAAATATCCTTATCCATTTGGTAAGTGGGATTGTAAGAAAAAATGCATACGTTGCTCCTGTTGGACATATATTTGTGAGCCATTTATTGCTTTCATCATTTTCAGTTTCTTTCAAATTCTGAGACCTTTTCTGAGGCTCCTAACCATCATTATGTCTGCATTAATAGTTCAAAGATCTAATGGTAAAGTTCATGAGACATGGCAGATCTTAATAAGAGACACAAACAGAGCCAGTAGGAGGCACCACAGCTCCACTTTTCTCTGTGTCCAAAATAATCCATGAATAGAACCCGGATTATTGGCCAACTGTTTTATCAGTGTGCTTTATATTGATATAACCATACTTGGGGCTTGCAGTCTTAAAATAATTTCAAGTCCACATGTTTTGAATATCTTTCTGGGTTTTGCAATTGCTTTGCAAGTGATTCTGGGAAACCACAGGGGAGGCAGAGAGAAAGTCTAAAGTTCAACTTCTAATTTTCTTCTGGTTTTCCTCCTGACAGTCACACAAAGAAAACAAATGTGTTTGACAAGGTTAGGGCAGTTGCCCACTTTAAATAATACCTGATTCAGGACCTAGCTATGCATTTATTTAAGCAACAATTTGAAGAAAGTTTTTTCATAATCTGACTTTGAGACTTAGACTAATATTGCTGCTCGAATACCAGTTATTCCATAGCCAGAGTCATCTAGATATTTCTGTGTTTCAAATCCTTACTCCCTTTTAAAATCTAAACAGCATGATTGAGATATGTTTACATTTTAACTCCCCAGAGGTGATGTTACAACAATAGTTGTCACAGTGTTGTACACGGCAATGTTATAAATTCAGAGTTATAGCAAAGTGTCTTTCCCAGGAGAATGCTCAAATCCAACTGAAGCCTGACAAACTCCCATTGATTTCATCCTCATAATAGTATTTCTCATGAGGAGTCATGCAATTCAAATGTAGCTGCAGTGAGATTTGATCACTGGCAATTGGTAATTATTTATTTGATAGAATCCTCATCATGTGTATTCTTGCGATTATTTCATCCATAGTAATTTCCAGAATAACTCAGCATTTAACACATTGACCATCTTGAAAATATCGGTTGTCATGCTTTCTGGAAAACCTGGTCTCAGGCTGAAGCCTTGTCACAAGTCTGTCCTTGATTACCCCATTGCAGATCTCTCTGGAACTGGACATTTAGGGGCTTCTTCTACAGGTCTAAACTGCACTAAAATGTAGCAGCTCTTGAAGTAGTTTAGGAAGTTGAATGAATCCAGCTACTATATCATATATTTCCACATGAGTTGATTTTCTATTTTCTCAACTAGTTTGTTTGATATCTGTTATATGACATTTTTAAAAATTGACTCAATTTCTCTGCAGGCTCTGTAGACGTACATTTAAACACCAACTCACTCAAAGCACCGACCACATTCAGAAGAAAAGCAATAATTTGGGTTCTGCTCTGTAGGCAGGTACAGAGGAGAGATGGGTTGCCATGAGGTGTGCAAACCATGGTCATTCTGGAAAGGTACTACAACATGCTGCATCAGCTGCATCAGCTGCAGTTCTCTGGACACCAAAAGCTTTGCCTCCACGGATGGTTATTGTCATCATCAGCAATAACAATGGAAGAATGAACAATTCAAGCTAAACCATCACCTCCGAAGAGAGTTTCTGCCTACTGTCTGTCACTTTCCCTTCCCATACTATACAGATGGCCAAGGTCTTCCTAGTGTTGTTACGAGGGACACATACTCTGTATATTCCTTTCATATTCTGAAAAATGCAGACCATATATGAATCTAACTTTTTTCATGTACTAGGAGGGGTTCTATCTTATCATATCTTCTTACCTTTTAGTCCCTCCTTTTTTGGTTAGATTTCTATTTATATGTTTGTATAAAAATATTTTAAAGGGAATTTTGTTGTTTATTCAAAGGACACCAAGACTTCCTATCTGTTTCTCTTCAGATAAGGCTGAAGAGAATAGCCAGGACCCATCTGCCACAATCTTTTCAGATTTGCAAACCCCAAGACTGCTGTGCAACACATAAGAGAGCAGAAATTGTACGTTTGACTAATCTAGATATTGCTATTGTTATTATGTTTCAGATTCTGGTAATATACTTGCAGATAAGTCATAGACATAAATTATTTTTTCCCACAGAACTGTTGGTTGAAAAGTATGTCTAGAGATCTCCTAGTCCAACCTCCCACTCCAACCAGTGAATATTCCTTATATCAGCAAGTTTTGGGCTTGTCTAGTCGAATCTTGGAAAGGGGAATTGAACTAGCTGATCTCCAGAGGTCCCTTCCAACCCCAACTGTTCTGTGATTCTGCATAATAAACAAAGAAATTATTTCTGTAAGTCATATGTCCTAGTTCCCTGGATATCTTGGATATCAGTTTCACACTCTCTATTTCCACAGAAGTCTTCTTGAAATGGGAGAACAAAAACCAAATGCACTATTGCAGAGCTGGATTCCCCACAACAAAGTAGAGGGATGTACTCTTTTTCTGCAGTCTGCAGACCATAATCCCCAGAATGAATCTTACTCATAGTTTCCTTTATTGCACTAAGAACACGTCCTTGGCTCATAGTCACCCAGGAGTCCACTCTACTGACCTTGCCACCAGGAATTTCAAGTCCTTTTCAGTAAGTCAATGACCAGCTCATCATGTCTCAGCCCATAACAATGAGTGGAATTCCCATCCTGGTTACAGGTCTTGGTAAACTCCACCAGCTCTCTGTTGGCCGATTTCTTAGATTTTACAGGGTCTCTCTAGGTTGGAACTCTGCAATTATTTGTGTTGGCCACTTCCCCTAATCTGTGAATTCGCTGAGATTGGTTTGTGTATCACCACTCAGGCTGTTTCTGAGGACAGTGAACAATGTGAATCCCAGTGTTGATGCACAGACTACAAGACTATTCTGCTTGTCACCATCTGCCAGCCAGACATTAAGCCATGATGACTACCTTCCATGCCAGCCAGTCCAGACAGGTTCCTAGAAGCCCATTTGCCCTGCTCACACCTCCTGAGCTTGCAAGTGGGAATACTGTGAGATACAGTGTCAAAAGCCTCACTGAATTCAATGCTCATTAAAATCAAGGCTCTCTCCTTATCCACATTGCCAATTTTTTTTCTAAAGAAGGGCCATGGCCATGGGGTTGGTTAAGCAAGAGCTGCCCTTGATAAATCTGTGTTGACTGTTCCTAATTACTTTCTTGTCCTTCACAAGCCTGGAAATGGATTTCAATAGAATGTGCTCCACAATTTTCCCAGGGACTGAATGGAAGATGACTGGCCTATAGATCCCTGGGTCTTCCACCTTGCCATTTTTGGAAACAGGCATTGAGTCAGCTTTTTCCACTTAAAAGACTTCCCCTGTTTGCCAGCTCTTTTCAGAGATGATGATAATAATATGTCCATCACATCCACAATCTCTGCCAGCATCCCTTTGTAAATTCCATTATCTTCATAGATCATGAGCTCAGCTTCTCTAAGGAGTCCCTAACATATTGTTCCACCACTACTTTTTGCACTCCCCCTTCTAAAATGCAGCTGATAAATTCGGAGGTCTAGAAGAAGGTTTTGTTTATCAGTCTAAGTAAGCACTGAGTACTTCAATATTTTCTACATTGTTCATTGTTGTCCCCTCTAGACATCAGTGCATCCCTACTTTTTCTTGAGTTTTGTTTTACAAACAGCATGACTGTAAAGTCCCTTATTATAATGCTAAATGTGTCTTACACATCTGAACTCTAGACAGGCTCTGGCCTTCCTGATTTTGTCCTAAGCACCTAGGCGATATTTTACCATTTTTTCTAATCCACATACCTTCTTCTACCTCTTATATATTTCCTTTTCTTGTTTTGGTTCAATAAGATTCTGCCTTCTAAGCCAAGCATTACTTCTGCCAAAATTCCCAGCCTTCCTTCACAAGAAGAGTTAACTCGTGAGATTTCAGTAAATTCTTGAAAAATCAGCCGGTAATTCTTACTAGACAATATACACAACTTTAGATGGAATTACATGTATCATGACTTGCCTTCATTTCCCTCAAATATTAAAAAAGCTTTTATGAGTGGTAGAAACAATATTCTGTTTAATTACCCAATTAAACAGCTTTTCTTCTTAAAATAACAGCTGCACTATACTTCAAATAGGCATATGTTATAGTACCAGAAGGAGGTACTCTAGTTATATATATATATAGGAAGAGGGGAGGGGTAGAGCATATGTACATTCACCGACTATAGAAAATTCTTCCTATCCTTATCAGATTTGGACAGAGGAGGGTTGTGCATTTAGCCCTTGCCTTCTCTATTTCAGGGGCTACATCACCCCAAAAGTTAGTCTGTTACTCAGCTGCCCCTTGAGTCTTGAACCTGAACCCCAAGAAAACCTCCCACACCCTTGAAGGAAGAACCATGCCTTTTCTTCTGCCCATGAGAAGCCTCCCATTCTTGTACCTGCACAAAGCCTCTCTCCCTTTCTCCCCACAGCTGGTGCAGGATTGCAGCCCAGGCTGTGTGCCTGTGTAACACTTGGCATGCTGCAACTGATTGCTGCTTCCCTGTCCCAGAGAAAAACCCACCTCAGCAGATCTTGTAGGGCCAACTTGTTCCACCTGCCACCCGTCTCCCTTTTCTCACTGCAATACTCCAAACCCAACAAACACCTCCACAGCTGTGCAACTGCACCTTAACCTTAGCTAAGGAGTAATGGCCATTGCTTCAGTAATAAGAGTAAAATTTTCATGCTGCCTTAATTTAGAACTGGAAAATGAATTCCAAAGTAGTTGATATGGCTATTGATTTCATCCTCTACACAGTGCTCTTGCAGACGTTGAAAGCCAACATAACTAGCAGAAGATATAAGATAAATGGGTATTTGTAAGAGGCAAGGGGTACCATTTCCTGGCAAAATAATAAAGCAATCATTTTGTGGTGATGGGATAACAGCAGGATAATTAAACACCCACTTTACGTGCCTGATCTCTTCAGCTATTGAGAGAGGGAGACCAGTTAGCTGATCCTTATTGTCACCTGGAACATGATGGTGTAAGCAGCATATGCAGCAAGAGAGAATGCATGATGCAGCTGAGAACCATGGAAGGTGAAATCAGTTTGATTTAGAGAAGGAATTATTTGTGCTGCCTAAGAGATGTCTCTGATCTTCCATTTTGAATCACAAGAAACCATCCTGTTAGCAAAAACTAGAGGACCAACTGTCATTTTGGCAAAGGCTAAGAGAGTAGATGGTGCCAATGTTTACTATTATCTAAGGTGGGATAACATCTTCGTACTTAGGGAATGTAGTACAGTATTTGAAGGCAAAGAGGTGTTAGCTGGTGTCAGCATGAAACTGGAAACATAGAGAAAAATGTGATCTTTATCTGCTATGGTTAACAGGTTAACAGTGTGAGGTGAATTTGCATTTATATTAGCAGCACTTTTCAAATATAGATCATAAGAAACTAGTAAGAAAAGTCATGAGGGAGGTATGAAGACTGGTCAGGGAAAATGGATTAATAAAAGGTAGTAAGTGGGCCCCGAAGGATCATAATAAATGATAAAGGATTGTTCTGGCAGAATATGACAGATGAGGTTGCCTGGAGCTATTTTCTATTTAACATTTATATTAGTGATTTAGAAATTGATTTGATATGGAGTGCATCAAAATTTATAGATTACAAAAACAGGAGGATTTTTAAAGTCGATGCTTGGAGAACATGAAGGATTTACAAAATAATTTAATGAGGATGCAAAACCAAGCTGGTATGTGGAATTTAGTGTTGCCACATGGAAGAGGTATGCTCAGAGAGACTGAAATATGCCTCTGGTACGGTGAATTCTGTTCTTGATAAACAGCACCTTTCAAGGTATGAGAGGGTTCCTAAGACTTTTGTGACTTATTTTAGTCTTGCTGAAGTTCTCTAAATGGTGGTAAATATTCCTTTTAACACTCCCCTGCAGTGCTTATTTGGGGGATTATTTTCATTTTCATCTCAGTCTTATGTTGTTGCTGGATGTCATACAAGAAATATCATTTTTATATGAATCATGCTTTTTAAGCACTCACACCTACTATGCCCAAACATATATCTAGAAAATATCATAAAAGACTTTTCTATTTTAAATGCTTTGGGTTTAGAGAGTGAGGATATAGAGAGGAATTATGACAGATGCTGTAGAAGAAAACTGTCAAGCTTGCTCTCGCTCCAATGAGGAAACGAGATCCTCTTTTTGACTAGTTGATTTGGTAGGATATATATTAACTCTATTTTTATGATGAAGTGTTGCTTTAGGGGGAGGCTAGGCATAGCAGCTTAGTTCTCCACAAAACTGCAGGGCTTTCTTGCTTTAGAAGAATTACATGGCCCAGTACAAAATACCTAGCAACAGAGCTGAATAAACAGATTTTACCAACATTAAAATTTAACTAAAGGCACTTGAGAAAAATTAACTTCTTATGATACATTGTGTCCAAACTGTAGGATTCTCAGAACATCTGGGCATTGTGACTGCAACTCTTAAGAAAACAAGCCCTGTTACAAAGCTTATTAGTTATCACATCCTGGCCACGATAAAGCCTTTGCATGAACTGACAAAAATAAACATTGAAATAAGACTGAGTCAAATTACATAGTAAGACAGTCAGAAATGCTGTACAGCACTACACAAGGACCAGGCTAAGAATTCTAATTTAACTGGCAATGGCCCACAAGGGCATTTGAGAGCAAAGCAGATCTGAATTGCTTCAGATTCCATGGCAAATACTTCAGTTCAAATGTGTCCTCAGTCATAATTGATGTTTTTTAACAGGTGCCTCTTCAGAGCTTATTATATTCCTTCTGGATGAATAGACTAGAACAGAAGATTTCAGTGGGACAGGACCTAAAATTATCACTATTCCAACTGCCTGAACAATCCAAGGCTGACCAGAAGTTAAAGGTTGTTATTAAGGGCATCCTCCAAATGCCTCCTAGATTCTGTCAGGCTTGGGGCATCAACCATCCTCTTGGTAAAGAAATGCTTCCTAATATTCAGTCTAACCCTCCCCTACTGCCGCTTTGGAGCATCCCCATCAAGTGTCCTGTCACTGGATTCCAAGGAGAAGACATCAGCACCTGTTTTTCCATGCCCCCTGCTCAGGAAACTTTAGAGAGCAACTGTCAGAAATGGTGGTAAATCCTCTGTGATAACATATTTAAGAAGAAAAAAAAAAAAAAAAAAAGAGTGATGTTGCAGAGGTAATTGCATGCAGAGAAAAGGGGAGTGAGACCATGTGAGAGGAACAGCTCTGCAGACACCAAGGTCAGTGGAGAAGGAGGGGCAGGAGGTGCTCCAGGTGCCAGAGCTGAGATTCCTCTGCAGTCTGTGGTGAAGCCCATGATGAAACACCCGAGCCCCTGCCTGGAGGGCACAGGGATGCAGAGATCCACCTGCAGCCCATGGAGGACTGAGAGGAGACTGTGACCCTGTGGGAGGCCCATGCTGGAAAACAGAGTCCTGACAAAGATCCACACACCCACGGGGAGAGGAGCACTGGAGCAGGTTTGTTGGTGGGACTTGTGATCCCATGGTGGACCCACACTGGAGCAGACTGTTCTTGAAGGACTGCATTCCACAAAAGAGTGACCCACGTTGGAGTAGTTTGAGGAGAACTGCTGCTGTGGCATGTACACATATTGGGGAAGTTTGTGGAGAACTCTTTCTCATGGGAGGGACCCTACACTGGAGAAGGGGAAGGACTACTCTACCAGAGAAGTGACAGAAACAATCTGTGATGAACTGATTGTAACCCTGATTCCTGTCTCCCTGTGCTGCTGGAGGAGAAGGAGGGTGAGCTGAAAAGGAGAGAGAAATCGTGGAAGGTGTTTTTAAGATCTCATTCTACTTCTTACTATCCAGCTCTGATTTTGTTGGTAATAAATTCAATTAATATTTCTAATTTGAGTCTATTTTGCCTGTGACAGTATTTGATGAGTAATATCTTTCAGTTCTCATCTCAACCCCTGAACCCTTTGCTATATTTTCACTCCCCTGTCCAGCTGCTGAGGGGAGTGACAGAGAGGCTTAGATGGGTGTCTGGCATCCAACCAGCGTCAACCTACTACACCAGTTCCAAAGGGTATAAACACAGTGGCTTTTAATCACGTCTAAAAGTTCTCCTTTCCATGTATTACTATTCCTTAATCAAGGATCTGACATAGAGATCTCAAATCAGAGTTACTGCTTCCCAGTGGAACAGGACAGAAATTGATATTTACAAGTTCAGATAAAATGTACAGTATCTCCAGAGATTAACAGAACCTGCAGCTGTAATGGCAAGTGGCTTTGGAGATCTCTTCTCTGCAGGGCGCACTGTAGGCATTTATGCTTTTAAAGGCTCATGGAGTATACTTCTTCCTTTCCACTTAGACATCTTTAAATATTAATTACATTGTTTTGCCCTTGTTTTCATCGCTGAAATTCAGTAAATAGTGTGCTATACTGGTGACTCCTTCTGAATTATCTTTTATAAGCTGTTTCAGAGCTGTCTTCTGTCATGTTTCCCCAAGCACAGGCAAGGAGGAATTATAAATTCATTTATGCTAAGCAATGCTTTCCTGCTCAAATAGCACCCACAGTTGGTTTTTTTTGGTTTCTTTTGTGGATACAGGCAGAATATGGTAATACTCAATGTAGGACAGGGATTCTTGTGCCAGTCACGTCCCAGCTTGCAAGAAAGGAGAGAAACCTTGTTTCTTCCTTCCACAGAAATGCTGGTGCATCCGGATAGTGGCAGCACAGTTTTTTTCCATCAGCACTGGAAAAAACCTTGGATTTACCTTTCCTCTAGTATGTCCTGAGAAGCACTTCACAGTGCCATCACAGTTTATCAATTATCCACAATTTATGGTTTTCCTTCCAGCTCACCCAAAATCCAGAGTGCCTCCTTCCACCTGGGGTTACACCAGAAAGCTACAAAATACCTCTAAGAAGATAGATCACACTGAGTTTAACAGACATGAATTTCCACTTTTCTTTGGGGGGGTTAAAAGTTCATGCAAAAATAGGAAATAAACTATAAGAATGAAGTAAAATGTCTATTGTATAATGCACACTGACTTCTTTCTAACCAAGCATAAAATCTTTTTAAAGCTGGTTTCTGTTTGTATATTTTCCATGTCAGTAGTGATAATGCAGCATTCAAAAAAATAATTGATAGACTAGAAATTTTGTTTGGTTGTTTTTAGAGGGGAAAAAAAGGCCAAATTGAAAATTCATGTATAATTTAACAAAAAGGAAGAAAGAGAAAAGGCATATAAAAAAAGGAAAAAACTGTCACAAGTGTTAAATGGTGTATGATAAGTTAATGTTGGTAATGCATCATCTTTAATCATAGTGTGGATGATGGGACTAAAGCAGAAACATGGAACATGAAAAAAAGAGTGTTAATTGAAAAAGGGAATAAAAATTTTAATCAAAGAATAAGAAACTCATAAATGACAAGATTAATAACAACAACAACAAAAAAAATCAGAAGTGCCAGGGTTACCTTGGAAGCAATTAGTTACCATCCTGCAAGGTTGTGCAACAATCAGCCTCTAATGTACTTAATGGGCTTAAAGGTCATTTCTCACTCTCAACAATTCTTCATAATTCACTTCAAACACAATACAAAAATCACTGGAATATTTGACTGAGTATTACCTGCTGAGGCATAAATGCTTCATTTCTGATAGGGTTTTTAGATAATACAGAGCATTTTTTAATAACTGATTTGCATATAAATGTGTCTGCATATTGGGCTCAATGGGAAATTTAAGGGGAAAAAAGGCATTTGTCCATCATTATGTTTTAAAAATGGAAGAGAAATGAGGGAAAAATGAGGACAGAGAAAGATGAAGGGAGGCGTGAAAGCTTCTTTCATAGCTGTTCTATCATTGTAAACAGTTAAATCCAGTTAAAGAGTTAAAGCAGAAAGAGTCCATTCACTTCCATCTCTGAGCAGGCCTTGGCACCAAAGCCTAAACTTAAACCCAAATTCTCAAGTTTGTTTCTGGCTTTGGAATATGTAAAATCTTCTCACAAGTCTTAAACCTGTCTCAAATTTTTGAGTCTCTAAATCCAGATTTGAACGTAAGCTTGTCCCTACTGCAGAGATACAGCTCCCCAAAAAATTACTTCACTGTTTTCAAGATTTCTTTTGAGCTACTTTGGCAAATGAAGATGAGACATTAGACTCCTACACATGCTTACACCCATTAGGGAACCAAGAAACCAAAACGCTTATTTATCCATGTATTTACTTTGGAGACTGGCTGACAAGATATTGTACCTCACTTACCTGAGATAGTTACTACAGATGCAAATGCAGAAACCGATGAGTGGAGGCCTTGGGCAGGCATAATCACTTCTGCAACAGAAAATAAAAAATGTTTTTATAAATGCATTAAGAGCAAAAGGAGGGGCGAGGAAAACCTCCATTCTTCGTTGGACATGGTGGGGAATACAGTCACCAAAGACAAAGAAGAAGTTGAGGGACTTAACACCTTCTTTTCCTTTCAACAAGAAAGGTTTCAAGGACAGCTTGACCTCCTCAGCTAATAAATGGTGCTGGGGAGCAGAATAGCCCCCCTGTAATCCAGGAGGAAGCAGTCAGAGACCAGCTGAGTCACAGAGACTCACAACGCTATGGAGCCAGATGGAATCCATCCTAGGGTGATGAGGGAGCTGGCAGAAGAGCTCAACAAGCCCCTCTCCATGATTTATCATCAGTCCTGGTTGGCTGAGGAGATCCCAGATGACTGGAAGCTGGCCAATGTGGCAATCATCCATAATAGGGCAGGAAGGAGAATCTGAGAAACTATAGGCCTGTCAGCCTGAGCTCAGTGCACAGCAGTTATGAAACAGATCATCCTGAGTGCAATCCCACAGCCCTTACAATATGGCCAGGGTATCAGACCCTGCCAGCCTGGGTTTAGGAGGGGCAGGTTGTGTTTGACCAACCTGATCTCCTTTTATGACCAGGTGACCCACCTGGTGGATGTGGAAAAGGGTGTGGATGTTGTACCTGGACTTCAGCAAGGCCTTTGGCACTGTCTCCCACAGCACACTCCTGGAAAAGCTGGCAGCCCACGGCTTGGACAGGAGCACTCTGTGCTGGGATGGAACTGGCTGGATGGCAGGGCCCAGAGACTGGTGGTGAATGGTGCTGCATCCAGCTGGGGATCAGTCACCAGTGGTGTCCCCCAGGGGCCTGTGCTGGGGCCAGTTCTGCTCAATATTTTTATTGATGACATGGGTGAGGGTATTGAGTGTACCATTAACAAATTTGCAGATTATACCAAGTAGAGTGCAAGTGTTGATCTGCTGGAGGGTAAGAGGGTTCTTCAGAGGGATTGGACAGGCTGGGTTTATAAGCTGAATCCAACAATATCAGGTTTAACAAGTCCAAGTGCCAGGTCCTGCACTTTGGCCACAATAACCCCTGCAACGGTACAGGCTGTGGATGGTTTGGCTGGACAGTGCCCAGGCAGAAAGGGACCTGGGGGTATTGGTCAGCAGCCAACTGAACATGAGCCAGCTGTGTGCCCTGGTGGCCAAGAAGGCCAATGGCTCCTGGTCTGGATCAGAAATAGTGTGGCCACCAGGAGCAGGGAGGTCATTCTTCCCCTGTACTCAGCACCTTGAGTGCTGTGTCCAGTTCTGGGCCCTCCGAATTAGGAAGGATGTTGAATTGCTGGAGCTTCTCCAGAGGAGGGTAAAAAGGCTGGTGAAGGGTCTGGAGCAGAAGCCCTGTGAGGAGTGGCTGAGGGAGCTGGGGGTGTTTACCCTAGAGGGGATGAGGCTCAGAGGAGACCATATCACTCTCTACAACTCTGTGAAAGGAGATGGTAGCCAGGTGAGGGTCAGCCTCTTCTCCCACACAGACAGTGACAGGACAAGAGGACACAAACTGCACCAGGAGAGGTTTAAGTTGGACCTAGGAAGTTCTTCACAAAAAAAGTGATTGGGCATTGCAATGGGCTGGCCAGTGAAATGGTGGTTACCATTCCTGCAAGTGTTTGCTAAAAGATTGGGTGTGGCACTTAATTCCAGTTGACAAGGTGGTCTTTGGTCATAGGTTGGACTGTCAAGTGTGCATGCTTTCAAAGCAGAATAACAGCTCAGGACACACTAGATTTTCATTTACTTCACCCCCTCTGATAATCCTTCTATTGCATGAAATTCTTATCAAAGTTCCTATGCATATATTAAGTTGTATGAGTCTGTGTTTGTAGATTTTTGCCATGAAGAACTATGAACATATTGTAGCTACATTTATTATTTTGTCTATTTTGGCTCTATTTACTGAAAAACTATCTTTTTCTTTGATTTGCATAAAGTGCCAATGGCAATATTTTGTTTTATACCGGTAACCTGCAGTTTAAAAATGTGCTGTTTGATTTCCTTAGGAATTGTGGAAGCTAATGTCTTTTCATGTTCCAGACAGCAATAAAATAATATTTTTAATAGTGTTATTTATTTTGTCTGAGACATCAAATGACAGAGATAATTTTTTTATGTTATTATTAGACACACATATGAAAATGCTTTTCCTTATATTTGTATAAAGCATTCTTTTTTGTGCTGTAATTGCCAGCTTACGTTGACTCTTCTGTAGTGAGCTCATATGGCATTTGTATTATCTCCCACTTTTTGATAAAGATGGCTTTACATAACTATGAAGGATTCAAGATCAGGTGGAAGGTTGTGTTTAAATAATAAGAATAAATATACATAATGCTGTTTAAGTCATGTGCATGACAGTGCACTTCATCTCCTGAGATGGGAGTGAAATAAAAGTGGATAAACACAATTCACTGGCAAAGCAGGAAGAGGGGAAATCTTGCATAAGGTGGGTGTCCCACTCTGGGCAGCTCTGTGCAATTTCTCTGCCTGCTACAGGAGGTGACTCATTGCCTGGAGAGGAACGAGGGAGCAGGGAGGGAGTTGAAGCACAGAGAGGCATCTCCTGCAAACCCAGCTAGGAACAGTCATGTGGACACGGCTTGGATGATGTTTCCTTTACCCTCTTTGCTGGCTTGTGCACCTCGAAGAGACTTGCATGTTAGTCCCAGTGCATAACTAACTGCCAAAAAGACACTGAGGAAGGTAAGATGAATCCAAGAATCCTATCAGTGATGTGCCAGGTCTGTGAGCTGCTCACTGGGCTCAGCCTAGCTCTGCTTCTCAGTCTGATGCCACAGACCAGGCCACCACTATCCGGGTTGCCTTATGCCAGTGATCAAATCATTTGGGCTGGGTTTAAAAACAAAAGAGGGACTCATTTACAGAGCAAGAGCAATGCATCTCTCAGGGCTGTCAGTGACAAGTAACAAGCTGGTCACTACAACCTTCCCCTTCAGGCAACAGCAGCAGTACGGGTCACTACCAGCCATGCAAAGACAGCTCCCTTTGTATTGTAAATCCTGCTTACTTTAGATTCACAGGACTGTTCTAGCTTTCTGGTCCAAATGAGTAAGACATGTTAGGTCATATTTTTCCTTTATTTGAAAAAGTTAAGGACCATGAAAACTCAAGTGCTCCTTTTCTGTTTTTAACTGAGCTGATTTAATCTTACTGTCAGATAAAATCCATATGAAATCTTTCTACCCATACAGTGGTTTAAATCAGAAATTATTCTCTTTGCACAGTACTTTCTTCAGCAGAGTTTCAGAGGATTTGATGGATCAGACCATAGCCTTTTATCAGGTGACATTTTCTGCATTTGACCTGCCAGTTGATAAATCCCTGCAGTACTTCCTTCAAGAGAAATGAAAGTTGATTTTTCCCCCCGTTGCCTTCCCACAGCCCCCCTTTCCTTCTCCAGAAAAGCAATGTCATCTTGATTGATGAAAGTATCACTTAATCCTACATCTCTCTAAGGTTTGCACAAGCTGTCCCTTTTTAAAACAAATATTGCTAATTTAGCATTTATTGAAATAGCAGTTCAAACACTACAAAATTCATAAAGCACTAAATTGAAACATCTTTCCTTCTTTAAGAAAATGAAGCTATGTCAAAAGGCTTGGCACTAGATGTATTATGTGCAGTTTAAAGAATGTTTTCTAAATCTTTAAGGAGTGCTATGCTTATAATATACTTTAAATATTTTATTTTGTTACGAGAGGATAGTCTTTTATACTTGGTAGAATGGACTTTTCCACAGAGAAAATAAGGAAACTGATAGTAGATAATTTCTGATAGTAGATGTTCACATGAGAGAATAAGAACAAAACATATTCTCTATGTGTAGCAGCAAATTTTAGGATGACAAGAAAATGCTTGATACTTAAAATACCAGACACTAACTATGAGGTATTTAGCCAGATGGAACAATTACATAAATTTACTGAATTCAGTAGTAAAAGGAAATAAGTTTATATTTTAAGGTACTGAGTGTTCCAATCCAATATGCAGTCCCATGAAATCAATATAGGAGGTTCTCCTATAATTTCAGGCCTTTGAGATGACCTCTTCTGTGATCAGTTTGTTGGCTATTGTGAACTGCTTTCTACTCAAAAGCAGCTCTCACACTCTTGCTCTTGCAGGTTTTGCTCCCAGCAGCCTGGTGATATTTAAAATTGTTGCAGTAGTGGCAACAATGAAATAAAAACATCTGAGAGGTTCCAATATTACAAAACTCGAGTCTCATTGAATCATTTCCTGCTTCACCAGACATAAACCATTTATTTTTCTTTAGACATCTTCAAAGGGAAATGCTGAAACCTATTAAATAAACCATATTATTGCTTAGGATTAATTAGCAGATGGCTTAATGATATGCACTAGTAATTGCTACTGCTTGCACATATTTGATTATACTTTATTATCATAATTGTGTTTAAAATACATCATGGCCATTGATATTTTGTGTTATGTTTATAATTGGTTAACAATTTCCCTGAGAATTATGAGTTTTGCAGGGATTGCTATCTTGTTATGTTCTATGTCAAAAGGAATTGTAGGCAGCTTTTTTCATCATGGTTAAATAAAGAGATATTCAAAATATAGATTAAGGATAGCTATATGCAGTGGTTTTAATGATCATTTTGAATCAGTTTAGTCCATCACACTTTCATAAAATTAATTCACTGCTTCATGAGTGTTTGCAAATGGTAATCATCCTCTTGTCTGCCTAGTTTTATTGAAAATGAATATTGCAGTAATGTCATTTTTCAAGTCTTCAGACACAGCCCCAGCATTCCATATTGATTCACACTATGAATGAATCTGAGTGCCTAAAAATACTTATATGGTGGTAAGGAAGGATTGGAAAACATGATGATACTTCATTTCTTACAATAAGTTAATTTGCCTTTGGGTCCAGGACAAATATATTTTTTCAGTGATATAAATTGCAACAATTCTATTCAGTAATTCAGTTTTCTACACACACCCTTCACCCCAAAAAACCTCAAAATCGAGAACAAACAAAAAAAAAACCCAATATCAAACACTCCAATAAAGTATATTAAAGGTCCAAAGTCAAGAAGACAAAATTTACAAGAAAGATTTCTGTCTTTAATTCATTCCATTGTGCAGCACGAATTGTGCAAAAACAGATTCTGCTCTCAAACTTGCCTTAAAATTCTTTTTAAAGCTAACCAAACCAGAAAGCTAACCAAATAAGGAAAAACTAGTCATTTATTAGCCTTTTCAAGCTGTTTGAATTTTTTTGCAGCTCTTCAAAAAGTTATTAAGGAAAGTTGATAACCATTATGTCACAGTCTTCATTATTTCTATTAAGAAACAAAAGCAACCAAAGAGTAAGGAAATAGAAAAAAGACATTCCAGTCAATTCTCATTAGAAAAACAAGGAGACTAAGTACTGTATGTCTAAATAACTTAGTGATACATAAAATTGAATGAACATGAAAAATAAAATGTTAACTCTTCCTGTCACATGTTTTGATTTCTACCATGAAGCAGAAGACCAAAGCCAACAAATTATTTGGACTCCTGTTATTTCTTTATTCACAAAGAGGAATAACAATCAATGCAAAAAGATTTATAATTCTCCCCTGTGTGTGAGCCTGGATGTGGACAAGGTTTATGATTGGAAAACCCCTTGAATTTCAGAGGCTGAGGACAAACGTCTCTGGTTTAAAAAAATATGTCTCAGTTTTACAGTAATGACTAATGAGTATTGTGTTTCTACTTCATTGTTCATTACTGCCAGGCTGTTTCCCCTGTAACATAGAGATCATCATCCCTAAGGTGTTCAAGTCACAAGTATCTGCAAATCCATTCCAGGATTTCAGTTGCAAGTAAGGTATGTGACAATGTAGCTGATTTAAATTTTGAAATAAATTTATTTGGATTTAGCACTTCAAAGCACATACTGTGTCTCAGAGAAACATAACAACTTTTGGAAAAAAATCTGTTTATTTATAGAAATTGAGAGGATCATTGCCTTTCTTTGTTTTTCCTCATCCATACACTTTTACTCAGGCAATGTTCTGTTTGTTTTCTCTTATCTGTTTGCCAGTGACAAATAACTGATGATATAAACCACAATCAGACTGAGAATAGTATCAAGGAGATTAGATGCATTAGTTTTGACAAACACCTTTGAAAATGGCAACCACGAATTTTAATATTGCAGCCACCCACGTAATTAACATAATTCAAAATATTCATTAATATTAAATTTTCATATCCCTTGTAACTAAGATTTGGTATCACTCCTGTTGCATACAGAATACTTGTATTGCTGAAGTTTCTATGGGAATAACATCTGAGGCATCATCATTACAAAGAAATGGCAAGAGCAATCTGTCTTAGATCAAAAATGAAATCCCAATCCGAAGCAACTCTAAGAATATTCTCCTTCTTATAAGAAGAATAGAGAAAAGACATTTAAAATATTTTAAGGAATGCCACTGAAATCTCATAGCAGGATTGCATTACTTGCTTTCACTTTTTATTACTGTCCATTTAGTAATTGTCCTTGAGGAGGAGGGCTCTGCTCTACTTTGAACAACTGCACATCCCAGTAAATTGTAACATAGGTTAAGTGAGCAGAGCTGTATATTGATGCAGAGCAGCACTTCTCACACAAGAATCTATAAAATTGTGTGGCAAAACTATACTGCCTAAAGGGCCATCAGAGAAACTTTAGCTAGGAATGTTGCTCAAGTCTACCCCTTTAACCAGCCAAACCATCCAAGACAAACATAGGAATAATCAAGAGCAGTCAGCCCTTTTTTCCCAATGTATCTCTGTTTTCCTTCTCTCACTTAGGTGATTGCCATTCATAGTTCTCATTTTAGATTATAAAAGTATATTTTATGTGGCATTTATAATCCAGAGTTAGAAAAATGCTGTTTTGATTTGAATGGGTCATTCTCAAAATGCAGTTTAACTACTTAAAAGCATGCACCATTTAATAGAACATATAAATAATGCAGGTGGCCCTTGGGGGAAAAATTATAGCAGGCAATAATTATTTTGTCTGGCGTGGTTCACTTCCAATCTTAGTTTTCACTGCCATTAATTAAATAACTTTGTCAGCAAAAGTGTTATCAAAATTACACATACAATTTCCATCTGTTGGCAATGTAAACTCTCTTAAGAGGTGATTGGAACCGGACACCAAAAGGAATGATTGTCACAGCTCAATTTAATTTAAAATACATATTATGATTTAATTTCTTACAGCAAGCTTGAGTGGGGCTATTAGGAGTAAACAGGTCTCTATAAATGGTATGAATGAGGGGGTGGAGCACATCTGTTTTCAGGCTTTTCTATCCCAATTTCTCTCTGTTGCCTAAAGGTACAACTAAGAGGAAGAGTGTTACATTTTTAGCCTAATTTTTTTCCATATGCTGGGTAAATGGATTGGCAATGGGGCAGCTCTTAGTGCCTGAGTGGTTTGAACTGCAGTAGCTGTGTTTTCACTAGCAAGTAATGTGGCCCCCCAGGAACCCATCAGGAAAGCCAGACGGGGCTTTGCTGTTGAGGACATGACAACAACACTGTACAAATTTTGGAGACTTTTATTTTGGACTAGCTCTAGTCTCACTTGCATTCCAAATGCACCTGTCTAGGAGTTTGTGCAACAAATGCACTCCTTGAGTACATCTTTCCATTTTCTTTCATACAAAAAGGCAGTGTTACTCTGCATGCTCCAAGATGATGCTGCAGTGCAAACCAGTGCCCAGGACAAGGGATGAACAGGGGATTCACTTCAACTGACATGAACAGAAACACTAACTCAGATGCGTGTAGTTACTCCAGAGATAAACCATGTGCCAAAGCTAAATGGCAAAAAAAATTATTTTCTATCCATTTATACTGCTTGTCAGTCTTCCTCTTCTACCCAGTGACATTAAACCACTGCAAATTTTAAAGAAAGAGGAAGGTGTTGCATTTCCAGCCTAGCAGAGGACACTGTCCTGAAGCTGGGACCCTTCTGAAGTGACAGCAGCCAGCAGCCAGTTCCTCCTCACCCAATGACTCTGGATTCCATACTTACTAGCCAAGATCCTTATTTTATTCACCTAACCTATTCTCTTGTACACAATTAAGTGTCTTTATACAGAAAATGGTGGATTATTTAGAATAACTTCTATTCTACACATGCAGTCCAAGGATGTTATCTCTTTTGACAGTAAAGGCCAAATTTTCTGCCTTGTGTGGTATCTTTCATTTTTAAAGAACTTTGTACAACATAATATTGTCCATTCTTTCTCAGCTAAAATGAGTTGTTTCCTAAACGTTGTGTGTACAAAAAGGTCAGCAGTAACTTCAAGTAATAGCCTTTAAAACCTGGAGGGAGTAGAATGTTTTCAAAATTTAAGATGGAGTTGTTCTAGAATTGAGATTTTACTAAGTGCTGCTCTTTCCTAGAGTGGAGGTAGCTAACATAGTGACCACTTACTTCCCTACCCTTTATGTGTTATTTTACGTTGATCTTAAATAGGCCTTAAATTGAGGGGGATTTCCCAGGTATTTTGCAAAATCACAATCATTTGACTTTATCAGCAACTCATTTCATCACAATTTCACCATTTCTCTTCTTCCTCAGTCAGTTATAAACATTGACTGAGTAAATTTGAACATACCACAAGCTCCAACATTTCAGTGTTTCTTCCTTATCCCAGTCTTGTCTTATTCTCTCCTCAAGTGAGGCATTATTTTCCTTCCAGGTGAAGAATAGGTTGGACACTCTAACGATTCACACTTTATTTCTTCTACCCTCTGTGATCCAAAGAGTCTCATTACTTAGGAAGAATGTGAGATGGAAATCTCACACCCCAGCAAAGTAAAAGATAGTGTTTTTGTGCTTTGAGTAACATGAGTCAATGGAGTATGTTGTACTTTTCTGCAGGATTCTTTCTCTCTCTACACAACTTAAGTAATATATAAGCTAAAATACACAGTTGAATGTTGCCTATAAACCCAATATAGATGTGCATTACACTATTTAAGGAGTTGATAGGATTTGACATTGTGTACAAAATTTCCTTGAAGGAATTAACTAGGTTTCAGCACTTATGCAATCAGTAGTAATGTGAAAAACAACATGTGTGTCTGATTTCTTTTTTTTCAAGTTGTGAAGGTCACAGCAACTCACATTCCCTGCCTGCTCTCTGAGATTAATTGCAGATAGTCTCAAAAAAAAATCAGCTCTCAGAGAGCAGTGAGAGATGCCTGCTCTCTGTGAGAAGGGAAGAGGAGACAGAGGGTGACTGGTAATGGGCTGTGGGCAGCACGGGGGAGCCATGGAAGGGGTGGACAAGGACAGTAAGGACTGCTGGTGCCCTCAGGGCACTGGCATCTGGTTGGTGATCCAAAGACAGTGCAAATTTTAGGATTTAAGTAACAGCAAAAGAGAAAAATCCCATTATGATGTTACACACTGCCTGCATGGTGCTCCCACACCCCACGTGTGCAGTCCTGCTTCACTGCTGGGAAGTGTCCTGGAGCTGCAGAGGGCAACATGTGCACAACAGGCGTGATCAGAGGAATGTGGTAGCTTCCAATATGGGGACAAACTAGGCAAGATAGCTTTTTTCTGGAAAAAGAGATGACTATGGGTGAAATTTACAGTGACAGAGGTCTATAAAATTAAAAACTTGCAGAATTTATAAAGCAAGAACCAGTGGAGAGTTTATGACTCACAAGGCAGCAAGGTTACAACAAAGAATTTTGTTTTCATAGTGTGCAAAGAGAAAGCTATGGAAATCATTGCCACAGGATATTTGAGAGAACAATAAAGTAAGTGAGTCTTAAAAGGGATTAGTCAATCAAAACGAATTGTGTAACCAAGACTCTGCTGAACATGAGTTACAATCTTTGTCCTAAGACCCTAAAGTATCACCTGCTGTAAGGCTTATGCCTGTCATTTCCATCATATCATATCATATACAGTTGGACACCTTCAGGGAAAAGGCACAGGTTAGTTTGGTTCAACCTGACAGCTTTTATTTTCTCACATCTCTTTGATGAATAGAGATTCAGATCTTCTTTGATCTTATGTCTCATCCGTGTCTCAAATTCTCAAATCCTACTGTGGACAAGTGGGAGCTCAAAACAAGTCATGTCCTGTGAGAGGCTTTGTCTCAAGAAGGTATGTGTATTTCAGAATGGTCTAGCACAGAACAAACTTCAGCAGAAGCCTGATTAAAGGCTACCTCCAGAGTCTGTAGAAGGAGCTGGTTTTCTGACATCTCTTCCTATAGCATTATTCAGAAAGATATATAGGTGTGTATATGTGTAGTCAAGGGTAATAAATCACCAACACTGGGAGTACCAAGCCCCCGAGGTTTTGGGTTTTTTTTTTAGTTAATCCATCTGGAAATAAATTTCCTAGTAAGTTAGACCAGTTACATCAAATAAGCCTATTTCAGCCAAGTGGCAATACTTACAATCTGCATATCTGACTGAATTCATGCTGTCAAACATCTATTATGTGGAACATTGCTCTCAAGCCAAGCAACATGCAGACATGTTAATTATTCGTCTTGTTCATCCTTCCCTCAAGCAATGTTTTAATGAAAGCCTCAGGCAACCCCGACTTTCTAAACACCTTATTGACTAGATATTGTATTTTCTAGTGTTCAAAAATGAGAGAAGAACAAAAACCCTTTCTTTTCTTTTTGTCTCTACAGAGTCATCTTCTTTTGTCAGATTCAGAGAGAAGCACAGGCTCTCTGCCCCCTGAAAGCAGCCCTGAACCATACAAACACATCAGTCTCATAGTCAAAGCAGCAGAATTTGCCTCTAGTTTACTTTTCTCTGTATTTACAAAGTAGGGTAGCATGATCTGAGCAGCTCCTTCAGACAGCCAACATGCCTGTATTTTCTTATGGTCATATCCAAAGAAGTGGGCACTATTGAGCAATTTAAATTTCCTCCTCTGCCTCAGTTTCTTCCCCCATGAAATAGCAGATTATAAAATTTATCTGTATGGAGAAAGAGAGAAAAAAGTTTAGGTTCAGTGATAAGGTGATACATTTGAGCTGTCAGGTATTTAAGTACTAATAGTCATGAGAAATGCAGTTTGGTTTGCTACTGCTATTTCTATTTTATCTTCCTCAGAGACATTTATATGTTTTTCCCTTTCTAAAAATTTTTGTTTACATATTATTCCCTTTTGCAATCTATTTCTTTTTAAGCTGATTTAGTTCTACAAGGAAACTTGGACTACAAGGTATTGTACATAAAATCTGGGAAAAACTCATTGCATCTCACTTGGGTTTTTTTCAGAAGGGCTCCAATCACCATCACTGTTCTTTTTGCAAGTAATTTAATGGTTGAGCTCCTTTTCATAGGGGTCTTCATTGTCAAGTACGTTCTTAAATTAATTCTTTATTGACCTACCAGTTCAGCTTTATTTGCAATGTAAACAGATAAGTTTATTTGCATCATTTAATGGTGGTGGGATATGTGTATTGAGCATATCTGAAAGGTGTCATTTTGCTTTTCTAAGCAGCTTTGGTCTGTAGAGAGAAGAAAATTGTACATCAGGCAGTGTCCTGGACTCTGTGTGGGAAGAGAGCAATTTCCAGCCCTATCTTACAGTGCTGAATTTTTCTGAGAGGAATTTCTGCACTGAGTGCAAGGCAATATCCTAAAGTGTAATGTCAGACAATTGGATCAAAATTCAAGGCTACAGTGCATCAGCCTGGAAAATGCATAGAAACTCCATCATCCCTGAGCTGGAGGAAAGCCAATTATCTCTTAAAATTATCTCCTTCCAGAGCTGCCCCTCCAAAGACCCTGCACCTCTTGCATCTGTCCTCATTGCCCCTGGTGGGTGGCACAGGACTATCAGAGTCAAAAGATTGCTCAAAAATTACTCTTTCGAGTTTGTTGGGCCCCTGCTGTCCCCTGCCTTGCACACTGGTGTGACATGAGCTGTTTAGATTTGGTTGCAGAGTGTGTGAGAAGCTCACAGACCTCTCCTTGGAGTTTTCAGGTGCTTTTCCCATGCACTTATCCTGCTATGAATCTGCTCTCAAAGCCATTGCTCCACACCCAGATTTTGGGAAAATCTGTCAGCACAGAGGTACAGTGCTCCTGCATGTGACTGGAAAAAGTAACTCCAGGCAACGCCAGTAGTGAAAATAGACCATCCTTCCTGTGACCTCTTTATATAATCTTTATATAAGTACTTTACTTTACTATACTTTATATAAGTATAATCTTTAGAGGCATCACAGTTGCTGTGTAAAGTGTGCATAAAGAAAAGAACTTTATTCTTCTTGTTTAAGAAATTTAACTTCATAAATTGCAGTCCCTTTAAATATATAGACACATACACTAGAAAAACATTTTCTAAATGTCACAGCAGCATTACTTCTTTTGAAACATGCATGTATCTTGTTCTGTAAATGAAAGAGTGAGGAAAAAGCTGACAACTCATTACTCTTGTACAATAAAAAAAAAGGAATGCTGTATTACTTGACTGTGTGAGGTATTTTTAAACTAAAATATAATAGTTCACATTTTATGGCACTACTCTCAAGTCAAAGTGAACAGTGACAGGATTGTTGAACTTGAGTGAAAAATAAAATCCTGTGATGCTCTTACCAGAAGCTTCTTAGCACCTCCACAGGCTATTCCCATCCCAAGGCTTGAAAGAACTAGAACAGGTAGGATTAGAGATGATTAACTCTGGTTTAGACTTGACCATTGTGTGGATTCCTTTCAGCATATATAAAGTTGCTTTGACAACTTCCCTGTATTTCATCCCCTAAATGATGTTCATTCCATGAAATATCAGGCAATGACACAGCACTGATTCTCCTTGCCTTGAATTTAGCACACCATGATGAGATCCAAACAGCTCTGCTTTTGCATAAATGAATGAGATTCACTGGCCTTATGTGAAATGGAAACAGACTCTATCTTTTAAGCAAGTGAAACACACATCTGAATTCAGGAAATCTTTGGTCAATTGTCTCTTGCTGACCAGTCCCTAAGCAGAGCAACTTGTGAACATACATTCAGCTCAGCCTTGTAAGCCAAATTTTTGTCCCACCAGTCCTTTTTCCAAACAGATTGGAAGGTGAAAGGGTGAAATGTTGCATTTCTTCGCCCACAAGTCTCTTGTAAAGGGTAAGTTTATTCCCATAATACAAACCTTAGTAGTTTTTGCAAATAAGGCATCCTCTATTCTGTGATCTGATATTGCATTTTTGCAGCTGATTTACAAGTTACTTCTCAGAGATAATTTTCATGGAGACTCAATATTCAATTTTAAAATTATCCCACTGTCCCTGCTAATACAGGAAAACTTCCCTGTCTTGCTCACTGCACTGAAGAACATTCGATCATAAGAGATGTACAAGTCTAAGTAGAATCTCTGAGACCAAGCATTTTGACAGACATCTCCTGCCCCTTTCCTAAACCTCTCATAGCACTTGTCCAAGAACAGAGCCTGAAAACTGTTATTCCTAAACAGGTGCTCAGCAAAGCTTTCGTGAAGTTAGGAGAGCTTTTCAGACTGATTGCAACTGACATATGAGGTCCCCTCCCATGAGCTGAGACAGAGAATCATTTCATTTGAATTTTCTTTCAAAATGGCCTGAAGTGCTCCTTTTAGCTACTAGAAAGCTAAAATGGTTCTTAGTCTTTGGTTTTGAGTTTGGTTTTTTTTGCACATACACACCTCACTTAAAAATTCTGAAGTTTTAAACTGAATTGCTCTGCAAGAAATTTGCCTACCCACCTGTGGTGATAGCATCTGTCATGCACACATGTTTAGAGTAGGAATTTCTCCATTTCAGTCCCTGTCTTGTGGGGATACTAATCTTTTCTTTCCTCAGACTTCCTGTTTTATTCTTAGACCAGATACATCTCTGTGGCATTTGATTGCCTGAACATTATTTATCCATAACTGGACAGAAGCCAGATTGCCATTCCCCTCTGAGTAAATAATATTTAATGAAAAATACACATTACAAAAGGAGCCAGTTCAGGAAAAAATCTTTCAAACATAGAATAAAAAATGTTTTCTTATGAAATAGAAACCTACAGTAAAAATGGCCATTTTAATTTTGAACTTTCAGATTCAAAACTAAATAAAAATTCTATTTGTTTTATGTCTTGGGATCATTTGTGGAATTAAAAATAGAGTCTTCTTCTGAGATAAAAGTCCAAGGGTTTAAGATGATGATGATGATCCTTACAAGATTTTATTTCACATTTGCTTTCATATGATTCCATGGACTGAACCCCTGATAACGTCTGAATAGTGTCACTTATGCTACTGAGGTGCATCTCTTCCCATTCAAAATTGATCTGAAAGGACTCAGAGACTCCTGCATAACGTGAACTGAGGCATGGAGAAAAATGGGAGATTTGTTTCCATCTGATCTGACCAAAACCACTAACAGGTGGACCCAAGGGGAAGTGTGATCTCTCAAATCAGTATTTCCTGCGGTGTTCTCATAATCTCATTTTACTCAGTATAAGACTTTAATGACTCAAAACTGTGTTGTGAATTTAGGAAGTTTAGCACTAAAGAACAATGAACAGCTATTTAGAATAACTATTTGAAAGAAGATGGATTGGTGATTTATGTGATACATATACTTCTGAGACACATTTCTGATATTGAACATTGAGACTGGATGGCAGGAGTTTTTGCTTTGTTGATTTTTGCTTTGTCCTGTACATAATATTGAAGGATAAATAATAATGAATTGGAGAAATGTACAAGGCTGTCCATCACACCATCTTGTTTCTAATTTTGCAGAGGACTTCTTTGTAAACCAAAATTTTGGTATTTGGTTCTCTGTTTTCTTTTAATGCCACTAGCAGTCATAGTGTTGTCCTAGTTGTAATTATACATGTGTTTAGAAATATATCACAGGAATTTTCAAGCATGAGCAGCTATCCCATTGATGCAGTGGGGTGGTGGAACAAAGCTGTAGAAGCAGAAAATTCAGCAGCTGCCTTCTGCTCATGAACTGCTTACATATGGAGATAAAGCAAAATTTTCTGTAATACCTTCAGATTCACACTGCGTTTTTGTCACACTGTTTTCAGGTGTGACAGTTTTTAAAGGTCATATCTCTCCTGCTAAGGGGAAATTTTTTTTTATGCCTTTTTCCTTTTATCTGGTTGGAAGCCCATCTCAGACCTCATATTGTTTACAGACATGAGATGGTGCATGATAAGACAGAAAAACAAAGCCTTTGTTTTTGAGAACTCAACTCAGAGCAAATTGCCTCCTAGAACAAGATTATCCTCTCCTGTGATCTTTTAAAACACATGGGGAAATGCCTACATTTTAAATTCTAACTAGCTTCATCACTTTTTTCCTGCATTTTCCAGGACTTCAGAAGATATTTATTTCACATCAGTTTCTGGGATGTTCCACTGCCTTCAATTTCTAGAATGTACAGAGAAGTAGATTGCAGTTTATATTTTAGAAGCCAGGAGTTATTGTGTTAGATTGCCTAAATAGTTAGCCTTGCTATCACCACAATGGTTTCTAGGAAGTCGTTACTGTTTCAAACTGCTTCTGCAAAAATCCGTATCTCCTTCTTTTTTATATCCTGGCCATCCACAGTGTGAAAGAACCCCTGTGCTTAATGTGCCTTCAAATAATGTTTTCCCCTCAGAGGAATGAAACAGCATATTCTCATATGAAAATCTGTCTTTGTGCCTCATGGATTAGTGTCCATCACAAAGGCATCACTGCAGGATAATGTATATGCAGTGCCTGATAAAATTATGGAGAAAATTATTCTGGCAGATATTGAAAAACACCTGAAAGACAACATAGTCATGACAGGAAAGTCCTGCTTATCAAACCTGATTTCCTTTTATGACAAGGTAACCCAACTAGTTGATCAAGGAAAGCCACTTGATATAATCTGTTTTGGATTTCAGTGAAGCTTTCAATACTGTCTCACAGAATCCTTCTGGACAAAATGTCCGGTTCACAGCTGGATAAACACATCATGTGGTGGGAGAGCAGCTGGCTCCTGGGTCAGGCACAAAGAGTTTAGTGAAAGGTGACATCAGTCTGGTGACCTGTCACTAGTGGGTTCTGCAGGGCTCCATCCTTGCCCTGTGCTCTTCAGCATCTTCATAAATGACTTGGACACAGGTCTGGAAGGGACACTAAGCAAGTTCTCATATTATACAAAACTGGGAGGAGCCGTTGATTCCCTTGAGGGCAGGGAGGCCCTGCAGAGAGAAACCTGGACAAATTAGGAAAGAGGAGCAATCACCAACTGTATGAAGTTAAACAAGGGAAATTCCTGGATTTTACACCTTGGGTGGGGCAACCCCGGATGCACAAACAGACTGGGGAATGAGATGCAGGAAAGCAGTGCAGGAAAGGGACCTGGGGGTCCTGGTCAGTGGCAAGTTGAACATGAGCCAGCAGAGCCCTGGCAGCCAGGAGGGCGAAGCCTGTCCTTGGGGACATCAGGCACAGCATGGCCAGCCGGGCAAGGGAGGGATTGTCCTGCTCTGCTCTGAGCTGGGACAGCCTCACCTCCAGTGCTGGGGGCAGTTCTGGGTGCTGCAATGTAAGAAGGATATTAGTGAGCATCTAAAGGAGGGCCATAAGGATGGTGAAGGGCCTTGAGGAGAAGCCCTTGAGCAGAAGTGAGGAGTGGCTGAGGGCACTTGGTCTGTTCAGCCTGGAGGAGACCGAGGGGAGGCCTCATTGCAGCTACAGCTTCATCATGAGGGCAGGAGGAGGGGCAGGCACTGATCTCTGCTCTCTAGTGACCAGGGACAGCACCCGAGGGAATGGCCTGGAACTGTGTTAGGGGAGGTTTAGCTCAGGTATTAGAAAAAGCTTCTTCACCCACAGGGTGGCTGGGCATTGTTTGGGCTCCTCAGAGGAGTGGTCACAGCACAGAGACTGACAGGGTTGAAGTTTGGTGTTGGTGACATGATGTGAGTCTTGGAGCTGGCCAGGAGCAGGACTCAATGGTCCTTGTGGGTCCATTCCAACTCAGAATATTCTATAATTCTGGGATAATCAAGCAACAGGGCAAAACAACATAAATTTTGTGGAATTGGTGTATTTAATTCTGTTTTTATCACCAAAGATTAATTTGTAGGAACATAAAAAGATTAATTTTATCACTTATTCTCAGTGAATATTGGCAAGAAACAGTGATGAGAAAAAGATTATGCCCATCCCAGGAAGGAAATGGAGCATACCAATCACTTGCTGATACTATACCTGTTCTTTTAAACCTTGCAGAGAATTCTCCTTGTCCAAGTGCTTTTCTCTAAAACATGTATGTTGTTTAAATTTCCCTTTTGAAAGCACTTATTTTAAGTTGGATTTTGAATATTTAAAGTAATTTTGGTTCAATAAATAGAATAAATGGGATTCTAATTCAATAGGAGGGCTTTTTACAACTTTTCTATCTCATCAAAATTTAATCTTCTTTTTGAACAAGTTGCTTTTTGCATCTTGACTCCATCAATTTTCCCTGTTTAGGAACAGAACCAAAATACTCTTTACCCACTTTTATTCCTGAAAAAATGGAAACCTTGTCATATGAAAATGTTGTTCTGCAAAAACTCATGGTTTTCATCTGCATTAGAAGCAGTCTTTTGTAGATTACATCTAAAAGTACAATTACTGCCACCCAGGCTTGTTTTTATTACTCTGTTACGCCTCATCATCAGTAACAATCTTAACACAGAATTTCCAGGTGGATGGAGATCCAGTAATTCTAATCTTTGCTCACCATCCCTTGCTTCTACAGGAGATAGCAATACAATGGTCCTGCTTCAGAAACAGCTTTCCTATTGTTTAGATCATCTCAGAGTACCACTGTTTCAAATACTGAACAAATATGTAGAAAATACATATTTCTATATGTTTCTCTAAGAACAAGTTTTGCTACCCTTGCTCTGCATCACGTGCACTGGGATTGTCCAACATGGGATGTTACAAGAAGGGCATGCTTGGATAAACATCATTTGAGAACAAGCTAGCTAAGAAGTGCATCTGGTCCATGACTAAGGCAAACCTTTATTTTTCTCTGCTCACTGATTATACCTTGGAATATATTTGTTTTTCTGTACCTTCAAATGCAGCACTGTGGTTGATCAGGGAGATACCAAGCTGTTCTAGAAAAGCATGCTTGGATTATTTTCTTCTCTCTGATCTTCTACAGCAGTAATTTCTCTATACTGACAGCACTACAGAATTTTAAAGCCCTTAATTATAATCAAATTTTTTGTGAATATTGGCTCACTGTGAATGACAAAGTTATAAAACCCGCTATTGTTGATGTTTTAGTCATGTTCTTGAAAACCAACTGATGATGTCTATTAGTGGCTTAGCTACAAAGTAAATAATTTGCATTAATAAAACAGTGGTACACATATTTATGGATTACTGTAACAATCAATAAAGCAACAAAGTAGAGAAGAAAAGAAGAAAATGGCAGAGACATGAGGTTTTATTTATGTACTATCTCGGTCTCAAAAAACTAGCATGTCCTGTGGGATTTAAACTTTGAGCAGATAAAAAACCAAACTGGCTTTGAACACACAAGAAATAGATTTATTAGCTGCAGAAAATAAAGTACATATCTCCTCATACTTCCAAAAGGACAACATTATATTTTCTCTTATATGAGTGCATCTGTGATTCTGTTTTTGTCAAGAGTTAATGTAATAGGTAAAGGGAATCACTCTTTCACTTTCTATAACTTTTGAAATCAGTCTTCTGATTAAAAATGAATTTAAAAAATCAAATTATGAAACAGACAAAAAACCAAAAAACAAACAAAACCAAACAAAAAACAAACAAAAACAACCAAACACAAGAGCACATAATTCAGATCTAGGTCCAATCTTTGTCCATGGAAAATTTTACATTCAGAAGGTTTTGACAAAATTGTTCTTAGAGGTTTTAAAGGGAATTCTGTTTGAGTGTCCATGATTAATAGATGTCTCATACAATGACAAATAAAGCCATCTTGGGAACAAGCTCTCTTTTTTCTATTAAACTCTGCTTTGTTCTATGGTAAAACTTACTGGCTAGAGTAGAAGATTGTGGGTGTAGAATATGTGATACGTATCTTACATTCTCTTCAAGAAAACATGAATTTGCATGAGTTTCTGGGATCTTTCACTTTTATAAATTTCAGCGACATTTATGAAGAGAGGGAAAATAAACAGAGTGCATCCTGTCCCAGGGGACATCTTGAACAATGGCAGGAAAGTTGGTACAGCCGTTGAATTTATTGTGAAAAGGAGAATTTTCTGATCATGTTAAAGACTGAAAAGCACATAATTATGACTGATTCTCATTTCAGTTGCACTTTTCCTATATGGTTAATATTAAAAATTGTTAACAAAAAGGTTTTGTCAGAGACTTTAGCTGCAGGAAGATGGAACAAATAGGTGGCTTGTTGAACTTTCATTGGAAAAAGGTTCCACCTCATCACCAACTTGCTAGCAGTTTCTAAGACTTAACACCTAAGTTGACAATGACTAACCTTTGTAGATTCCTGAGCTGTTGTACATTCTGCTTTTTTTTCACATTTAATCAGCTCCAGATATTAAAGAGAGCCCTGTTCTAAATAAATAATTTCTTGTGTCAATATCAAGCTTTTATTTTTTTCTTCTAGGGAAATTTGAAATATCTTTGGTGTGAAACACTTACAGGAGAGTCAACAAACTACATTCTCATAATTTAGGCTAAGTCAGATAAAACACAACAATGACTCATGTTTATTTACATGAATGAAAGTGCTCCTATTTTTGTCTTAAAGTTTCCCTTGGGATGGTGCTGGTAGGGTGAAAATCACCTTGGACACAAGCAAAATGTAGCAGTAAATTCTGGCACTGGACTGGTTGGCTGTAACAGCTGATTATTCTGCTTGTCATCCATAATTCAAGTTGTCCCCTAGGAAAAGATTAATTCTGTTACTGCTGCTTCTTGAATACTTAAAAATATGTGCAATGCCTCAGAAACTTCCACAAGGCTTTATTTTGCAGAAATGCAAAATATGTATTTTGGGAGGGCAGAAGGAACTAAGCATATATGGATGATTTGTAAACTGTGTTTTCTGAAAAGAGCAGAAATGTGTAGGTTGAAGGGGAAAGAATTTTACTTGCTTTTATCCTTTTTTAGAAGTGCTTAAAGTCTTTCTTTAACAATAGATGTAAAAAAGTACATTTCTGATTGTACAGTCCACATAAGAGTTCTTACATTAATGATTTTCTAATCATTGTTTCTCAGAGCAGTTAGGATCCTTACATCACTTCCTGATTAAGAGAATTTTTTTCACAACTCTAGCCCAGGCTGAAGATTGTGAAATAGGTTACATATGTTATATCTTATACAGACAGATTTTGTATAAGGACAAAGTGCTGTGATTATATCTACTGTTCTCATTTCCTACTATAAACAAAGTTCTTAAAATTATCAAAGCTACACTAGATCAACAGAATATGACTTGCCACCTTTTGTCAATACTTTCAAATTAACCATGCTATTTTCTGATCTCTGACTAGAAACTTTAAAATAGGTGCACCTGGCATGAGAAGTTCACACATAACAGTACATTGACTGTCTGCTAAGCACATCAACAGATCGTATTTACTGATTTTTCTTTCTTCCATTCCTGATACCCCTTGCTATTCATCACAATATCCCACATCTAAAGAGAGGTCCAATTTTTCTCTCTCAAGTGTCTGCAGTGTAGCTCAATTGCCTACTCCAGAAACTGCTAAATTGGCAAAGACAAAGGTGTTCTGCTGATTCAGGTGAATTTTATGTTCAGTGTTGAATCTTCTTCAATGCTGATATTTCATATCCAGATCAAATGTGTTTTTCAACAGGATTTTTTTTTCCTGAAAATTATTTTCCCATTCAGTCTCTTTCCTCTTTGCTGCCTTGTATGGTAAAACATAAGCACTTGTAAAGGCTACTGAGGAATATGTAAGGCATAGATACAAGCAGAAGCCCTAAAGGTTTCTACTGATGTGAGAGGTCTATTTATCCTGTACTCCTCCATTCTGGGGCAAGAGACATCTCTGATCCATATAAAAACTTTCAGGCCAGGAGAAGCCATCATACTTGCAATCCCATTTGAATCACCAATATTCAAGAATTTTCAATCACACTAAAAATGGGAAGACAGAAAGTTGGATAGGAGAAATAAAAATGCTTTTCTCTGAACAAATATGTCATAAATATCCTAATACTACAGGTTAGAAAAGAATGCAAGAGGAGAAAGGATGATTTCACAGAACAGTGCTTAAATTGCCTGTTAATCCACAAGTTTTATACTGTGATGTAGTCCATCCTGGGAATTTTTCATCCTGAGGCTCTCTGTGGTTAATTCATGTAGTTACATGAAGGGTAAATGGCTGATTAATATGGAGAAACAGAGTAAGTTAGAGGTATTCTAAAAATAGAGATAAAGGAGGCAAAAATTTTAAAATTACAAGGGAAGGTATAGAGGTCCAGAAGCAAAGGGGTAGGGGGAGGGGAAGGGAGGAAAGTGGAAATTATATATGAGACTCATGGACTGTCTTAAAAAATTCCTACAGATAAAAAATTAGCCAGCTTATTCTTTCTGACCATATATGTTTAACAAGTGTATATTAGTCTATATTCTATACAGTGTATATTCTACAACCAATGTATATTAGATTCTTTCTTTCTAGAACTTTGTACTGCCTGTCAAATTATTAATATTTTGAGTAGAGGCTTGATGGATTTCTACTTATCACTAATATTTACTCTGGGTGTGATTTACCTGAATTTATTTCTAGAAGTGTCATCCTCACTACTTTGTATCTTATGTGGCTGCTAAAAAATTCTGTTATGTGGTGAAAAATGACACCACATATGTAAACACAGGAATATATTTTGTGTTTGTTACTCTCTCTGTAATTTCATACATGAAAACATGTATCTGCAGCTCTCTTGCAGTACCTTGAGAAGTCATCAATCAAGTTAGATGATTTCCTGTTGCATCCTACTGCTAATTCCCAATCATGTCCACTCCACCAGATGTTCTTCAGAACATCTTTCTTGTCTAGGGATAACTATTGTACCTTCAGAAAATAATTTTTTTAGAGCATAAGAAGTAGAGTTTGACTCATTCCTGCAAAGCTGACTTACTATAAATAATGGTAGATACACACAAAACTTCTTTTAAGCATTATGTTCTAATTTATCTGAAAAAATTACTACAAAAATGACATATGTTTAACTAAAATTTCTGAGTCATACCTGCTGAAATAATCTTCCAATGTTAGCTCCAGTTTTAGGTTCTTCCCATTATTCTCTGGGTGGAAGTAAGATTGTTGCATGTGTTTACTAAATGGGGAGGAAAGCCTACAGCCTTATTTAATGTTGCAAAGTAAACTTCTCCTAGTGTTATATCTGTCAATTGCCCTGTATGCTTTTTTGCCAGCATTAAGTTAATATAGAAAATGAAATACTAAGAAAATGCAGGTAAAAGAAAACAGTTTCTCTCACTACAGTCAACCCCAGAGGTGAATAATTACCTTGCAATTTATCTGTGAATTTCATCTACCTCCAATATAGCAAACAGTTCCAAAAAGGTCATTTGTTATAAAATTATATGTTTCCATTAAATCACAAATGAAAAAATAAAGAATAAAAATACCATTAGATTTGAATAGCTGATTTTTCTGCCTTGTCCTTTATAATAGCTTGTTTCAAATGCCAAATTTTAATCTTTGACTGATTTAAAACAGGAAACCTGGAAAGAATTAAAAAGATTTACATAAATTTAAAATGTGAGTAGCAGGTACACTTCATAAGTTATTAAAATGCTCTCAGTGTGCGTTAAACACAAATGTATTACATTGTACACCTGGAGAATCAGCTGCACTTGACATTTTATGAAGGCTTTGTTAGAATCTAGCCAAGCAATTCAACATTTAAATTAAACTATAGATAATGTAAGATTGTGTGAACATTTCAAAGATCCTTTACCCCTAATAAAGTTCAGAACATTTATGTACTTTTCAAGTTGAAGTTTTTCTTTACCATCCCAGTACTAAATAATGTAAGTATGGACACTTCTGCTTGTTGCTGCCTTTGTTTGTGCATGTACTATAATTTCTGTTTCTGTGTATTTTCTCTGGGAATATATAAAAGGAAAACATCACATATCCAGCACAACCCTTGACATATATGTCATATGCAGAATTTGCCAGAGGCATCATAATAAGGATTTATAAAAAGGAGTTTCTTTTGGACAGTACGAGTGCAGAAATTATCAAAACAAGTACATCTTCTCTGATTTATATTGCTTATTTGCCAAGCATGAATCATAGATAATCTACGGATTTTTAAAGTCCATATTATTTTCGTCAGTTACCCAGTATACTTTTGTCATAATGCAAACCAGTCGGTGCTGATATTGCTACTGAATTGCTGTTCCTGATCATGAAACCACTGACCAAAAGAGCCACTGAAAAACAATGAAAATAATTCTCAGAGGAGACTCACGACTGGGAAACACAAAACAGAGAAAAAATAAACAAACCTCACAACATTTTACGTAATCACTTTAACGAGACGATTAAGGGGTGACCATATTCCTTCATCAGGGAACAGAAATTTGTTCAGCTGTTCTGTTTTTAACAATGAAAGCAAGAGTGATTTCCTTTTTTTTTCTTTTTTTTGAAAACTCAACAGCAGCAGTATTCCTCATCTCTAGACTGGATTTTAAATTTTCTTTTAATTTTGAAATATTATTAATTCCAAATTCATCATCTGTGTTATATACTAAGTGATTCCCATGATAACATTTACAGTCTTGGTCTAGAGGCTATTTCTCTAAACTACAGCCCATTGGAGGTCAGGGTAAGTATAGTTTGGTTTATGAAATGAAAATTTATCCTTTGAGATAAGCATGTAATCATTAAAATCATGAGAAAGCTCTCCCACAATGGGCCATCACATTCCTCTTTCCAATTCCTCTGGAACTGTATATCAAAGCTGATGGGTTGAAGAAAGCATTTGCTTTAATATTTCCACATGCTTCAGGCACACTGGGCCTGACTGGACTTTTAGTATTTCTACATGCTTTTCTTGTAGGCTACACTAGTCTAGAATGCCTGCCTAGAGTTCTGTGCATATGCACACATACAGATGGCAAGTTGAAAGTGAGAATCACTTGAATCCTTAGTAAGTACAAAGCTGCTCCTTATTGCATTAAGGTATTCATCTGTCATATGCAATCAACCTGTATAAACTGTTCTCTGAACTCAATCCTTCTTCACCAACTCCTGTCTTCACTTTAATTCTGTAAACTGCAGAGAATGTAAGAGAAGCTTCTCTTAATCACCAGAGTAATTTCATTTTGGAATAAGGAAAAGCTGTGGTGAAAGGCTTTTCCCACTTTCTTTGCAAGCAGAATGAATTCTTTGGATCAAAACAATTGATTAAGTGCCCATCTTCATTTATGATGCTTCTTTAGATGGATTTTCAATCAATTCAGACATCCCTTTCGCCTGTACTGCCACAAAAACATGGCATTTGCTTCTAAATTTTAACCCTGAACAATGAACTGAGCATGGGAAATAGGCGAGGATAATTTTGGGAGGATGATTTGGGATTGAAACCTTGTAAAGAAAGAGAATAGCAAAAAAGGGTTTTAGGCAGACTACAGTTCATGCCTACTCTACTGTCATGTGCATTTGCTTTGGCAGAATTGCAAGTCAATAACCAAATGGTGAAGACCATAATGCAGGGGAAGATATTCTGTGAAGCAGCTTTGATTGGTACCACCTCAGCTCATTTGTCTCCTACAAGAGAGAAGACTTGGACCATGGATGGTATGGAACAGCTCCAGCCATCTGGTGCTCTGTGGAAATAGAGAATTTATCTGGCTTGTACTGAGCTTCTCTGAGACGGACCTTAACTGCTGTCTGTCATTTAGGAAAATCTTCTAAGGCTGCTAAAAACATATTTCTGCTTCTTTTGTGTTTGCTTCCTCCCCACCTCGATGTTGTGAATGTAACATTGCTCAGCAATTTAAATAATCTGCAGGCAGAGGTGTGGTTTTGATCTGGTTTGGTTTAATTTTTGCTGGGATCTGAGAAAGGCTGTTTGAAAATACAGGAAACATGACTGAAAAGGAAACTTGACCCAGCATGGGTGTGACACAATGAAAGGAGCCTTGGGAGTCAGATTTTAGCTCATTATGTCAATACAGATTTCCAGCTGGAACTGTTGCTAGAAGCTTGATTTTTCCTGTAAATTGTCAGGACTTTACATGTTCTTCTAAATGAAACAGAAGATTGTCAGGAACATGCTCCAAAGTCAATTTTTTCTGAAGTGGCCTATAATATCTCAAATTTTGATCAAATGAGTCCTGAGAATATAACATTATAATGGCATCTCAGCTGTCCTCTACATGATGTTGAATAAATTTGCTAAGTCTTTATTTAAGCATTTAAAAAAATAAGGAGGATACTATTTCTCAGTGGAGCAAGAGCTTCTAGGATGTCTGCATGCTTTATTCTTTCATGCTCAGGACAGGTAATTCCCTTCCTACAGAAACTATTTATACACACCATTTGTTAATGAATGATATTAGCTTTGCTCACCATGAGTTCTAGCAACAAAGGGGGAGAAAACGACATAGTCAGAAAGTGTAGGCTTGTATTAATTGTGCTCCACATGAGTGCTTGTATCAGCAGAGAGTGAACAAGATACCCCACACATTTCTAATTGGGCTGCTGCCAGTGGCAGTGTTAGGGCAGACACACATCCTCCCTTTTCAGCCCTTGAGCTGGGGGTAGTTCCGTGTAAGATGACCCCAGGCTTCAGCCTCTTTCCCAACCCTACTATTAAAGTCTCTTTGTGCAGCCCTATGGCTTAAGTATTTTAACAGCTATTCAGGCAGAAAATATTATGTTGTCCCCATCCTGCTGAACTGTTTTGCATATTTCCAATTTTTAATTCTTTTCTGCACTTGTGACAGAGAGTGATTTAGTCTTACAATGTGATGCTGAGCTTAAATGATAAGTATAGACTAATAAACGTGACATACTGAAATTTAATGTATTCATCTCCACCCTGCAATTCTAAAAACAGTGATTAGTGATTAGAAAATAACTTACCATGATTTTATTTATGGAACATTGTTGTATTTCACTGAAGATAATTAATGAATTTGTTTTTCAGTGAATAATTGCAGTAATCAACTGAAAATAATAGTAGAAGCACACAGTAAATAGTATAGATTAAGTAAAATTTTAAATGTATGTTCCCAGATGTCTCTCAATTTCTCTCTCATGGATTGTATGGCATTATCTTGTTGACTTGTATTTTCTTTCCTTCATGTTTATGTCTAAAATTCACACACAGGTTGATGATAACCTCTATGGGCAATTAACTTATATTCTTAATAGAGACAACTCCCTGTTTGCAGGGCTTTCCTCTTCTTCAGTATAGGAATGTCTATAAAAAATATGAAATGAGTGAATTTAAGATTCTTTTTGAAGGTGACTGATTTTTCTGCTCTTCATATTCACACAAAATACTGAAATACTGTGGTGGTTTTATATGTTGGCATAAAATTAATACACCTTCAATTTGCCCACAGTAGGAATTTAGAAGCTGTAAAATGAACTTCTACATGTGCCAAAAGCCATTGCCAGGCACCAGTGGCAGTCTGATGAGTACATAAGATTGCTTTGAGACTGTTATACACTTAAACATATCCACTAACTCTTCAGACAGACTTTTCGTGGACCTCTGTTTCAAAGAAACAAAAAAAATAAAGACAGAAAAAGAGAGTTTTCCCTCAAGGGGACACATCCAAGAAAGGAAAACAGCATTTGCTAGTACTGGCTGATCTTAAATCAGCCAAGAAATTTTAAACATGCCAAGTAATGCTGGCCAACTTGATTTTTAAACTCATAAGCCTTGAAAAATGACAAAACCAGAATTTAATCTGCATGTTGATAACCTTTAGGTTAAATCAATTATCTAGATTGAATCTTTGCAATTTGCTAGGGGGTATCACATGCCTCTGCCTTTTGTAACAGCTTTCTTTTTTCATTCTTAAAGATGTGCCAGAAATTATTATTTGAGCTTTTTAGATTTTGCTGTCACAAGCTCAGTTAGCACGACTGCCCCTATAGTTTGCTACTGACTTTATTGATGCATGTTTCATCTGCTCCCAAAGTTTTCACAATTTTTGAAGCTTACCCGCAGTACACAATAAGGCAAAAGTGAAGAGACCCTCAAATTAGCATTAATCCAAGCTATTATTTCTGCAAGGTATTGTTGTCTGGTCAAGAATCTTCACAGCTAAGAAGCAGAGTTTGCTAGTGTAGACCCAGAACTCACCCAAGGAACCATGTCTTGGGACTTGAACTAGATCAGGCCATGCCACAGCAAAAACTGAAAGGATACCAAGCACCAATGAGCCACAGGAACTGTCAATAAATTCTAACATGCTCATGAGCATTATTTACCTTTTTCTTGCCTTTGTTCATGTCAGTAATGCCTGTTGAGCGTCATGAAGAATTGCTGGGGATGCAAGTTGCCTTCCCAGGGCAACTAAACCTCATCCAGACACCAGAAATCTGTTTCTCTCTTCTGATGTTGGTTTGTTGTTTTCATGTTTTAGGTATCTATTTATACACAGATAAGTGTATTAAACCCTAATTTCACAACCTCAGGAATTAAAGTAAACCATTTATGGGGATGATAGGTAGCTAGAAAAGAAATTGCTAGATATCAACATTTCTTTTATATATTTGGCCCCTAACCTTATTAATATACACACTAAAGCTGATGATGCAACAACCTGCTTTTGTTTGTTTGTTTGTTTGTTACAAGACCTCATTTTCAAAACCATTTGGAAACACTCATTCAATCATTTGTAAACACTGACAAAACAGAAGCTGTCTGCTGTGAAGGACAGAGCAGGAAGATATATTCAGTGGTTGCAGTTCCAGCAAACACCTCAGCAGCAACAAAAAAAAAGAAAGGAAACAAAAGGAGTTTCCAGCAATCCAGCAATATAAGTCTTGCAACAGAAAGAAATATAATTTTCCTCTCTTTAAAAATTCATTATGAGGTAGTTTCTGCAAACCTCCCCACCCACGCAAAGCTCTTTGCATCAGGAAAAACTGTAATCTTGTTAACCTGTACTAAACATAGTCTGTTTCAATGGGAGGGAGAGAGAGCTTCCAAAGGCACAAAGCTCTCTCCCCTGGCTGTTAAGGTCCCCAGGTTAATACATATAAATAGTGCTTTTGATTTATGATATAGACAGCTGTAACAGATGAATGGCTTTAATTTACCAAGCCAGAAAAATCAGCATTTCAAAAAAAAAAAATTCTTTCCTTTCCACTGCAACGGAGAAGGCTTAGCAAGGCTTGTGTGAGCTCTGCAGCAGATCTGTGACACGCAGGACCTGTGGCTGGCCACACCAAAATGATGGCTGGTTTCTGTATCTGTTAGTAAAAATGTCACATATTATTCAGAGGGAATCAGAGAACACAATAAGTAAATCCCTGTTAGTATTTTAGATATCTGTTATGTTTGAAATATCAAGGAGAGAAATTTGCTTTAAAATTCAGCCTTTCTTGTCTCTAGTTAGTCTCACCAAAATCTCACATGGGAAATGAAAGCTGGAGAGATATTCTTCAGTTCTTATAGCTTTTACCAGCTGTTTTTTGGAAAATAACTAGGCATTCTTAAATCCATTGAACTAAATTAGAATTCTCTCAATTTCCAGGATAAGCGTCACATATGAAATACTGCCTATGACAACCCTAAAATTTGACAGCTTTACAAAGCAAAGGCACCAGAGGGACAACCCCTGGCTATATCCAGCCCCAAAGGAAAACTCTCCTGGCCACTAGCCTGTTTCCATCCACCATACTCTGAAATCAGATTTAGTAAAGAAATCATCTTTATCCTGCTTACTTTTCCCATTGGCAACACTCATTACCTGTAACCACACCTTAAATCTGCTGTAGGTTGTGTCACCTGAGATATGTGAGTACATATTCCTAAGTAGCTTTGAACAGATATATCTGCAGCTGACCCTCCTTATGTTTTTCATTTTTTGTTTGAGGTGCAGTGCTTTGTCAACTCAATGTGGTTTTGGGCTTTTTCTGTTATTACCTTCAGATGTCTGCTCTCCCCCTATGTCATCTTGAGTTTTGAAGCCACAATAACCAACAGACCCAAGGGCATTCAATTTGTCACTCCTACAGTTTCTCAGTCACCAAAGTAACAAAATATCAAAGTCCTCATTGTGTAAAACTGCAAGCAAGAGCAAAAAATGCAGTATTCTGTTACTAGTGGTGATACTGTTGAGTAAATCCTGAGGTATCCTTGGCAATATTATTTTATGAGAAGAAATAGCATGTTTAACTAGGAAACCACTTCTTCCAAACAATAGGATCTCTTTGGTGCTTTTCTTCTTTTGTTTTCATCAAGAAAGATAACAGTAACAGAAGTCGAGCATCTCAACATTGCCAGTTACTAAATTCATTAACTTCATTTATTAAACTCTATGGATGCTTAGTTTATTGTCATATATCAGTCCCAAGCTACTTAGAATCACAAATTGAAAGACTCAGAGAGCTCAACTTCCAGTTGAAAGATTCGGGTTTAATTTTTTTTGGCAGGGATCACAAGATGATACTATTAAATATGGCCATGAAGATCAAGTCTCATGTCCTTTTAGACTTTCAAATTCTTCTTTACCGCAAAAGAGATACTATGATAAAATGGTATGCATTTGAGATTTTTCTCAGATTTTTTTCTCAAATGGTATTTGTAACCATTACCTCAGTTCCAGGTCTGAGATACAGTTTCTGACAAAATTTCTGTGAACTTTTCTTTTAAAAATTTTTAGTCTGGCAGAGGCATTTGACACTGAAGCAGATACTTAAGGGTGCTGGAGCATAGTCCTGTACAACTTTAATTTGGATCATTCCAGTTCAAAATTTGTGAATGAAAAGGTCAATGTATAGCATAATTTTGTTATCCTTGCAAGTGACCAAAAAATCTAAAATTAATTTTAAAAATAAAGAGAGAGACCTCACTGCAGAAGGAAATAGATCTGCTCTATAATCTTCATAGTGAATCTGGGTTTCATTTTACTGCACTGGTTTAATAGCTTATTACAGCAATCCAGCTGGTGTTCCAGGAATAGATCACTTTGCTGCTATGAGTGGGATTTTTTTTGTTCTCACATTTATCAAATATTCTGGCCAGCTGGCAATCTTTGCATACTTGGCTCTGTACTACACCAGTCCCAGTGAGTGCAAATAATCTATAAAACCTTGATGTGGGGGATTAGATGGGTTCTAAGAGGACATCTGTGAAAACATGGGTGAAAACCTTGGAGACTAATGCAGACACTTGCCAATGGTGTGTCTGCTGCTTTTCCACACGGCTGTGAATTATGTAACGACACAAAGTAACACGCTTGCTTGGGAGAGACAGAGAAAATGAATTGAAAACACATAATTAAACTGCATAGGAATATGATTTTTCCAACATGCAAGATACTATTTAAAACCTGCCTATGAAAACCAAATTAAATACTTCTTTCTTTTTCCCCTACTTTAACTTTTCAGTCAGGAACAGAATTGGGAATATTCTTGTCAGAGGTTTACCGGTACTTTGGCATTCTGCTCTGCTGGCCCAGTAAACATCATCAGCCTCTAAGGAAACACGATAAACAGGAGAAGTTTAGCTAACTAAATATAAAGAATTTTACCAGGAGCTATAGTAAAACAAGCAAACACCAAACACGAAAAATCCACAGGCTGGGCTACTAACATAACTACTGAGAAGACTAAATCTTTTTGGCTTTCTTATGACTTTTCATCCTTATTTAGAACACTGAGAGGTGAGGATTTTCCACTAAGTGAAGAAAATGATAAATGTATTAGTCTCACAGTCTGAAGCAGTGCTACGAAGGCCTAAACCACATAATCCAAATACAGAGTGGTGCACCTAAGTAACATTTTGACTGAAAAGAAAATAGAAATACACTAATGAGCATCACATTTTGACCTATCAGAGGTCTAGCAACCTTCCACGTAAGACTCAGGTATTGTTGCATAAAGGAGAAATGAAAGCTTGAAAGGGTTCACAGCTGAGACTCTGAATTTAAAGGTTTTATGTGTGGGTGTCTAAGTTCACAGTACAGTCTGTAGATGCCAGGCAACAGAGCTGGAAAACATTCCTACTGACAATATCCAAACTAGCAGCACTCAGCTCCCCCAGCATAGGTGTCGAGCATTCTTATGGGCACTCTGAGGAATTCTGCCTGACCTCACACTCCCAACCAGAAGGGTCTGCAGCACCTTTAGCTCCAGCCCTGTCTCCAGCCAAGGCAAGCAGTGTGATGCAGTACAGCTGAGCTATCACTTGTTCTGATAACTCAGGTTTTTAAACAGTACGCTTATTGGTGATACAACTCTGCTGAACTCTACTGAGTACGTGAGGGTTTCATCCATTAATGGCCAAAACTCAGTAGGAGTGCTCCTGGGGCTTATGGTTCTATTTGAGGGCAGCTCAAATGAAACTTGACACTTTTGTTTAAGCAGCTGAATTTCTTTCTGGATGAATAAATGGTGAATTGAATTTCTCTGCTGATTTTCATTGCCCAGAACTTTTCTTAATATAGCACCAAC
This sequence comes from Acridotheres tristis, assembly GCA_037013685.1. Classification (NCBI taxonomy): domain Eukaryota; kingdom Metazoa; phylum Chordata; class Aves; order Passeriformes; family Sturnidae; genus Acridotheres; species Acridotheres tristis. The sequence goes on from CM072884.1 coordinate 94,634,448, forward strand.
CTGAACACAAGTAGATCCCAAAGGTGTCCTACTTCGGAAATAAATCCCCACTCTACTCCACCAATAATGTCCAAACATAATATTGAAAAATATGCAGCAGTAACTGAACAAGTGCTGCTAGTAATTGAAGCTAAGGAGCATGTGTAACATATGGATAGGGTAATTAGCAAGTTCAAATGTGCATGATAAAAGATGGTAGCCAATAGAGAAGGCCTGATACACTGTATATGGCACTGATTGCACTCCATTAAGAAGAGGAACACAGCTCGAGTTTGGTAGTTAGACCCTACTGTGTGCCCCATCAAAAGCGTTGTGTTTGTCCATCACACTGACACTGCTCTGAATAAAAATAACCTGGGTTAAAAAGAGGAAGTGTTGAGGTAAATTGTGCTGCTAGGGAGAGTTAAAAATGTCTCATCTCTAGAAGACATGGGTTTGGAAATAGGCTTAATGTGGCCCCCTAAGCTAGAGCTCCCATTGGCTTGGGAAGCATTGCCTGAGCCTCCTGAAGGGCCAGGACACCTCAGGTGCTGCTGGGGAGAAAAGGGATGTATCCTGAAGAAAATCACCATGTTTGTGAACACCCTGCTGGTTTGAAAGCTGCTATAAACTTTGTTTTCTAAAACAAGCCAAAGTAAAAAGTGAATTAAGCTCTTGTAGTTTCTAAGATTAAGCTCACACTGCCTCATGTCAGTCAGTCCCTGTACTCACTGCCTATGCAATCTAACTCAACAAAAATTCTTGAGATCAGACAGGTCCAGTTTGGCTTTTGTCATAGATCCACTGACCAAAGAGAACAAACACTCAGATGTCTAAAGAGATGCTGCCTGACAGCCTTTCTGGATCCCTCCCCTTGCTCTTCCCTGCCAAGCTGCCAAACACTTGGTGTCCTTGCACCACAGCCATGGGTGCATCAAGGAGTCCTGTGTCCTTGCTGCCAGCCTCCCACAGGTTTGGCTGTCACCCTCCATGGGGCATTTCAACACTGGAATGGGCTGCCCAAGGAGGAGGAGGAGTGACCTTCCCTGGAAGGGTTCAAGAAATGTCTGGATGTGGCATTTAGTGCCATGGCCTGGTTGATAAGGCAGTGATTGGCCAAAGGTTGGACTCTGTTATCTCAGAGGTCCTTCACAACCGAAATGTTTCTGTGATTTCCCACGGTGCTGGTGAACTTCAGCATAGTCTGCAGGTGTCCACAGAACAGCAGCTCCCTCAGAGGCAGCCAGGAGCACCTGGAGCTTAGGAATTCATGATAGATCTTAGGGGAGATGCTGGCAGGGAGACTGAGCATCTCAAGCAGTAAGATGTATTGATATTTACCTCAGAATAAAATACATATAGTTTCATTAATGAATGAGTAATAATCCCAAATTTCAGCTTTACTCAAGTGCTTGTATCACACTGGAGTATAACAGATATTTTGCAGGGTTTTTTTTCAGTGTCAGGTACTATCCACTCTTTGAGTTGTACTGTTTAATAAATCCAAAGCAGTAAAGAATATGTTTTAGTATTTCTTTTCAATCTTCCTGCATAGTGGAAGAGAGCAAATGCACCAAAAAAAAGATAAAATCTGATCTTCTTAAAAATCTAAACCAGAATTAAATCACAGAATATAGTTTTAAAATCAAGTTAAAGGGAAATATAAATATTAAGCTAGTATAAAAAAAAGACTAAGAATATCTTTAGAAAATGTTCTATTTTTTAAAAATATTCCTAGTCTTTTTTTATATTTTTGTAATATTTTATTGTTTCTATTGTCTTCAAGGTTTTCTTTTTGGTCTGTTTTTCTTTTTAGTATGAACATCCCAAATGTATGCTATGTTATGTTGCATTTCTCCCCAGTCTCCACTTCAAAATAAAGGATTTTCTGTTGTTAGGCAGTAGGTTTTCCTTATTTAAAGGAATCTGGGAAAGCTATTTTCAAAACTTGCTACTTTTTGATAGGCAATATAATTTACAGAGCACTACCAGGAAACTTAGCAAACTTATATTTTAGCAACATCCTTGCCACTAATAACATACACTCATACCACATGCATTTTGTCCAATAATTCTTTAGTGTCATGTTCATCTACATATTTTCCAACTGAAAAAGTAAATATTTGCCAGAAAAAAAGGAAAGGAAATGTTTTAGCCCACCAACATCCTAACCCTAATGCACCAATCTTCAGCTGAAATCTTACAGAACATGTCTTCCTGGTTTTCCTTGCTTCTTGCTGTTTAGTTCAATTCATGGAGGGGAATTAAAAAAAAAAAAAAAAAAGGCAAATTAACCTTAACCCAAAAAATTAAATATTGATCCAAGTGAAAAATTGCTTTAGCTCTGTTTGTGAAGAAGCAAGATTTTCTACCAGACAAAGGACAGGTCAATGCTGGGAATCAGCACAGGCTGCTCAGTTGAACTATTCGTTGAAATAATTACATCTTCAGGGGATTACATTTATCTATGAAGAGCATGATAATCTCTGAATTAAATGTAATTTCCTTAGAACAGAGGACAAGTACTTTCGGTTTACAAGAGGGTGTTACATGAACTATCAAAGAGAAACCAGTATGTCTTTGTAATTTTTCCTGGTTGTAGTTTTTAAGTATATTTATTTTACTTACAGACACTTTTTAAAATAAAATATCATCCTGCAAAATTAAGTGAGCTTTAAAATTCTGTAGTTTCGACTTTTCTATAATCAGGATTATCATGACAGAGGTTTGTGTTTTATTGCTTACTGATAGGTTATCAAACCTCATGTTATCAAATATATCCCATTCTCTTTAGATACAAAATAGTTACTATTTGGTCTGAATTGCAGAGATGTTGAAGTGTATTGATGTGTGAGAGAACTGAAAACAAAAATTTAGTTCAAGCAGGAAGGAAAACAAAATAGTATGGTACGAAAAACTTTCCCCCAAAATACTTCATAATGCTGACAAATCAAAAAAATTTCTTCTTTTAAAATTTTTATGTGCCATGTAAAACTCTGGCATAGTGTGAAACCATGTGTAATCTCTCTAAAAACAGGGACATCTTGTAAAGTTTTGAACAGATCTGACTGGAATGTGTCACTTTTGTGGACTGAGACTATCAACAGCCAGACTTTTTTTTTTTTTTTTTTTAATTTTTTTATTTCATTAGCTAAGAAAAATGCACAGATTACATGGTCTAGTCTCTGAAAAGTTTTAGCTAACTGTGCTTTCAGCATTAAAAGATTATCCTTCTTTTGTAATGCATTCCCTTCCAAACATTTTGAAGCTTTTTATAGTTATACAAAAGACAAAACACAATGTCTTCTACAGTATAATGTGAAGATTCTGATAGGCCTGAAGTCTCTAAGGCCACTTAGAAAATCTGCTTATTTTAGGACATGCACTACTTATTAAAATATACACACAATTTTTTAACATACATAATTTTTTAAACTTTTTTCCATCCCACTGCTTTTCCAAGATTTATTTCCTCAGCCTTCTCATTTATATGATTAAATTCATACACAGGACTGAATTTTCAAATTGTTTTACCATGGTTTCAGCTATGTCTCTCTCATTGACTTCTTAATGAGAGTGATCTTGAAAAAAATAGTTTTATAAAAATGTAGTATTTTGCTGCTTTTTCTCTCTGAGTGATGAGTACTGTGATTGCAGGGGTGGGAGGTAAGAGACAGATAATAAGAAATTTCAACTCAAAGTATCTTGATGACACATGAAAGATGAATTGAAAATGCTTTAGTTTAGAAATTAGTTTTCATGGCTTTTAAGGTGATTGATGAGATGACTTTGAACTAGATCTACCCAGCAGCGGTCACTGTGCTGGAACAGCAGAAGGCATGCAGTGTGAGTGTGTGCACTCCAGGGTTATCTACTCAGCTATTTAAATACTTCTGAACAACTAGAGGTATCATATTGATAGGATGTAACTGGTATTTTGAAAAAAGATTCTTATTTCATAAGAAAAGGGGGACCTAGTTATAAATAAAACCTGACACAGCTTTTAGGCACCAGTTCCAGGAGGACAGGGTTGATAAAAGGTAGGCACACATGGGGAAGATGAGAGGAAAGGAAAAGTGGTGAGTGCAGGGGTGGACATCAAAGTCAACCCCGAATCCACAAGAGCCTAAGGGAAGAAACACTCATCTGAGGCTTGGTAGAACAGGGTTCAAGTCTTTGGTCTTCTGGTTCAAATAAGTTTGTACTTGGGTTCCCCACGTTACTTGGTTATACTCAAACACTTTTGTTCTGTATAAAGGAGAGTCTGGGAAGGGCAGGCCAGATCAGTGAAACCCTCACACCCATGCACTTCTCTGTGATGTGCAAGACCCATCAGTGAGCTCTCAGCTGATGATTCTGAGATGACATAAGAATCAGTTTCTCTGTCTTTCACTTTTTTCTCATGAAGAGCTTTTAGAGGTTCATCCCAGTGTGGAATAGGATTTTTTTTTTATCTTGATAACTTTATCTGAGCGGGGAAAAGCTTGTCCACATAGTTTTATATGCAAGTATTTCATCTTCCCCTCAGGATTTAATATCATACTGAAATCAGAGCTGGAGATCCAGACTCAGATATGTTTCAGGTCACTTTAAAATTAAGCTAATTATCTTGATGAATATTTAGCTAAGGATCGTTAAATTTGTTAGAAATGATCCTACTCCTGTTGTTTGGAACAATGAAATTTTTGTTTTCCTTCTAGTCAATTCTATTTTCAAAGCCTTGCAAATTAATTTTGGTTCTATCTTTTAGTGCTAAAGCTTTACAGAAAGCAATAGTGAAAAGGAAGAATCACGAACTGGTATTTTCAATGTCAGAGTGCAGCAGTGCCCATCTCAAACAAGGATACTGATGGACCCCCCACTTCCCTGCTCCCAGCTACATGGCATTTTGACAGCATCAGGACTCAGGCAGGCTGGTGGTGCATACCCAAGCCTTGTATTGTAAACACACCTAACGAGACAGCTAACTCTGACTTCTGCTTAAAAGTAAGATCAACTCTATTTTAATGACATCCTCAGACAGCCCATTCTACTCCTCATCTCTATTTCTCAACTGGAATGCTTTCCTAAATGCCTAATTAGAATCTCCCTTACCACAAGGTAAACCCCTTCCATTCTTTTCCAAAATGCCTTGTTCCTTCCTATAAACAGCAGTCTGTCTCTCTTTTCCAAATCCTTCTTACATTCCCTTCTTTCTTTTCCAGACATATCATGATAACATATATGACATCGTAGGATTAGATTTTTCCAGACTTAGGCAGGTGCCAATAAGGCAAATAGTTGTGGCAAATCTTGTTTGCTTAGTGCTTCTCACCCAAAGCAACTTTCTGTTCTTTCCCTAGCAAACAAGGAAAGTGACAGCCTGTATTGGGATGCCAGCCTGGAACTAGTCCTGAGGTGCTGGACACAAAAGCACAGGTAAGGCACTGTCCAGACTAATACAAGCAAGCAGATTGCAGGAGCTCTCTTCTTCCTTTTTCCCTGAAGTGTTCTGCTGTATAAACTGCTGGCAGTATATATCACTATATAATGATGTTGTGGATGCTTCTACCATGGGATATATTTTTGTATCCTTGACATATAAAGTCTGGTCTGCATTTTGTGAATGTGAAACATCCCAAGGGACTCTGGTTTTGACAGAAGGGTTTTCTTCCTGCCATCTTACTCAAACATTCATTTCTGTTGATTTTTCTCTACCATAATTTGGAACTGGCTCCTGTGACATTCTTCCACTTCAACTAGAGTGCAATGATATTATCTTCCTATCATTTGTTGAATATTATGCTCTTGTTTGACCTAACATGGCTATCTAAAACTTTGAGATCTCAAACACAGGTGAAAAGGCCAGGGAAGGAAGACTGCGATTTGACTGCTGGAAAGATAACACAGTAATTTCTTACACATACTTTTAATTTGAAAGTATTTGTACTCAGGAATAATAGTATCCAATGGGCGGGTATTCTTTCTTTCTTTCTTTCTTTCTTTCTTTCTTTCTTTCTTTCTTTCTTTCTTTCTTTCTTTCTTTCTTTCTTTCTTTCTTTCTTTCTTTCTTTCTTTCTTTCTTTCTTTCTTTCTTTCTTTCTTTCTTTCTCTCTTTCTTTCTTTCTTTCTTTCTTTCTTTCTTTCTTTCTTTCTTTCTTTCTTTCTCTCTTTCTCTCTTTCTTTCTTTTTAGTATTAGGATTATTGTATTTGAACTCATGCCCCATCTTTAACAGACTGGACTAAGGGCAAACCCCTAGTGATAGCACTGGTGGGTGCCCAGTAACTACTTGTAGCTGGAAAAGCTGCTAGGAAGCAGCTTGTGGAGAGCACTGCTTCTTTTTCAATGCCTTATGGAATTTTCTAGCACACAGTCTGGCTCTTTTTGTTATCTGCCAGCAGATCTCTGAATGCATGACCCATAGCAAAATCTACTTACAGGGTGAAAAACCTGAGTATCAGTTAGTGTTAAGCTGATTAAAAAAAACAACTGAAAACCCAAAACAGCAAGCTAGTGCTTGGGGAGAGAGAATGTTGACTTTGAAGGTTTGTTTTTTTTTTTCCTTTAAAAGACTCTAATCATGTTTCAATTCAGTCTTAGAATTACATTAGAAGGTACAAGTGAAAGAATGAATATTTACAGGAAAAATAATGGAAAGATTCCTAGAATAATTCAAACACATTAGTTGTAATAATTAACCATTAAAGAAAAATACTAGTAGCACCACAAATTAATAGCATTATAAATATTCATAATTCAAAGCCTTTTAAAACAGTTTATTGCGCAGAATACTAATTTAAATCTAACCTAATTTTTAAAATCAGAATATTTAGTCAGGCTTAAAAATTAATATGTAATATTTGTTAGAAACTGGGTGTGCAGAATCAAATGGCATATATTTAGCCTTCTGGAATGAAGACTCTGTAGCAGTCCAGAGGGTATCACTGTGAGGGGAAGGTTTGTAGAAGTGGCCAGAAGCAGCTACTAGGCAAAATCTCTTCCCACCAAAAGCATGAGCACAATGGTGATCTAAGAAATTCATCCCAACAGGGTGCTTTTCCAAGAAGCAGGCATGGAGCTGAGATGAGAAGGGACGTAGTGCCTATGTGTGTATCATTGTCACCCAGGCTTGGTTTTGTGTCTGAATTCAGAGTTTATTGTGTCCCAGCTAAAGCCTTGCCCTGGGGCTCTGGCATCCCATCTGACATCCTAACACACAAGCAGAAGGGAGTGGAAATGTGGGAAGATAATCATTTTGTGAAGGACATGTCTAGTTGTATTGGATTATGAGACCTGTTAAGGTCAAAGCCTAAAATCCACGACCTTGCACAATGCAGATGGAGCAGCACCAAGAATAGAACACATCGTCCTGTCTGGAATAACAGCAGGTGAGCAGTGCCAGGAGAACACCTCTGCTCCAGCAGTGTTGTTTTCCCTTTGTCTTAATGTCACCTGAGAAAGCCGCAACATGAGCTCATCTAGCCCTACAGCTGAAAAAAACTTGCTGTCTGGAAAGGGTCGTATCCTGCCATTTATCTTTTATTTGTGGAGGAGTGATACTATTTATCAATTGGTCATATGGCAGTATTGATTATAGATTGTTAGAATATCAGGAAACCTTCATGATTGTTATACAATTTATTCATTGTTAGGCTGCTCATAGGTATTTAATTGTTTTAATAAATCCACAGGAAAAACACAACCTGAAGGTCCACGTAGCTCAGACAGAATTGTGAAGCAATTTCACTACTCTTTTTCTCTAAAAGTTCAGGCACATGAATCTGCACAGTTACAGGCCTGGACAGCTCTGAAAATGTAGGTGTTAGATTAAAGTATTACAGGAATTACTGATCCCCCAGTCCTGTGCCCCATTGGAGCTTTATTGCTCCATGGCAGCAGAAATGTTTCATGGCAGTTATTGCAGGGGATATAGAGACAGTTCTGCTGCAGGCTGTTCAGAGAGATTTATGGCAGGCGTATTGATAAGATGAAAACAGAGATCTCTACTGCAGGAAAAGCCCTGCAGAGATCAGTCATGTGGATCTCCAGGAGAATCCCCTGCTGGCAGCAGTGGGGGCTGGGAGGTTCCCCTCTCCTGCACACCTTTGTCTTGCCAGGCACTGCTGTCTCAGGTTGTTGGCTCCCTCCCCCGAGAACACAGCTGGTTCCAGCATGCTTCCTCTGGCCAAAGTGGCACACAAACTGGCAAGAATTTCTCTCCTGATGCAGTGATTTTTCCTCACAGCCCCCAGCTTTTCGGCTGGAAAAGAAGCCTCTGTGGTTATTGCAGGGGGAGTTTTGGGGACACAGCCTGGCCAGAAGTGCTGTGTATGAACAAATCTTGGGCTATTGATCCTGGCTCCACTCTAGAACTTAATTTGGCGATTTGAAGGCATAAAACCCCTTTCATTCCATTCTGGTACAATAGTCTGATTTCTTGTATGTCACAGGGTATGCAACTTTGTTCATTAAATCAATTCTGAGCTAAATATTTTTATTTAGCTGGAAGTATGGCAGGGAGGAGTTCCTTCTTGACTAAACAAGTCATTTTCAAAGAAATTTGGGACTGGAATGTTGGTGCAGCATTTGCCTTCTACAGACAAAGCAGTTCCTTACAAGTCCTATTTGTCTGGTTTTGCTCCAGAAAAACAAAGTATCTTGATTTTAAACCAGTGCCAAAGCAACTTTATTTCTGACTATTAAGTCTTTACTGAAAAATTATGCTGATCCCAGATTAACTTGAGGATAAATTGGTTTAGTCTAACGGTTGCAGCATATCAAATATACTAAGTCCAAATCATAAAAATAAAGGATTAGCCTTTAAAAAATATATAAATTGATTTCTTGGCTTCCTCTTTTTAAACCCAGAATGTCATTAACATCTACTGCACAAATAACACAGATGAATTGCTTCCTAATGTTTTTTATTCTACAAAATGTCATGCTTTCGTCCAGTCTAAGATGGAAGGAAGGATATATTTGCCACTTTTTACAATTTAAAAAATAAATGCTCACAGTCAGAGCTACTAAGTGTTCCCCCTTGTAAAACAGGTACCTTCTAAGAACAATGACTCATCAATATTTCAATGCTGGCTATGTATTTTTGCAAAGTTATTTTAGAAATACTATCTAGTATATGCACAGGAAATATGTGCATATTATTATTATAGTTTATTAATTAATTAACATATTATATTAATTATTAAAATTATTAATATAATAATATATCTTATAAAATTTTTATTTAAATAATAAATTGTTACTATAAAACTCTGATTTTAGATAACAAGTGCTTGAACTTGTCTCATCTGGAACAGGAGAGAGCACTTTTAATTATCTCCTTGTGTAGAAATCAGTACCTCCATCTGCCTTATGTGTCACAAATATTTCTTGCAATGTAGGCAACACTTCTGCACAAGGAATCTTTGCAGAGAAGAGAAAGCAGCTTTAGAAGGGACTGCAAGTCCTGAAGGAGACGACTCTCACAGGAGCAGCTGCCAGTAAATCCTGCCTGATGCCAGTGTGTGTCATCTGCTCCCCAGATCTCCAGGGTACGTCTGGTCCTCAAAAAAGATGTGTCAGAGCGTTGTTTTCCTTTTATTTCTGCAGAACAAGTGAAGGTGCTACCTTAGGTAGAGAAAATGCTTTTTTTTTCATAGTTTATGGAAACCATTTAAATCTATAAATATGTCAAAATGAAAATTGTACACATGTCAGCATTACAATGATATAGATCTTGGCCATTTTGGGTGAGTGAATTTTTCTGCACTGACCTTAAAAGTTTCCTTCTCCAGGAGAACACAGGGTGTGGCTCTGGGGGATCTGTTCTCCCAGCTTTAACACTGCCTATTCTCTGCATCTCAAGGATTGGGGAAGAAGAAGATCCAGAGATGGAAGAGTTAAGAAAAAAATGCATAGTTGATTTGGTCTTATCCTTCCTCCCTAACAGCTGTCTTCTAGGAAGCTGGTAAAAAGGCTATCATGTAGCCCAGATAAAAGAGAGTCTCCTAGATCTGGCATCATGCCTTATCATGAAAAATAGGCTGGGTTTTTGCTTATTTTTGTTCCCAGTGAGCCTTCCAGCTCTCACAGAGTGTAAAATTCATTTAAACTGGTGGGTCTAGCTATTGCTCTGGTAACAGTTCCAACTGCTCAAGGAAGCAGTTAAATGGGGGGTGTTTAGTAAGGCACAAACAGATGCTAGACCACAAATGCCAAAGAGCGTGACATATAAATCCAGGGTATGGTACTCCCTGGAGTATAACATTGGCATGAGATAAGCAGGGAGAAAAGCCCAGTAATTACTGGTGGGGACACAGTAGAAACAAGTAAAACAGTGAAAATGTGTGGACTAAATGCTATTTGCCAAACTCTAAGCACGGATGTTCAAGCTAGAAACAGGAATTCCACAAGGATGCTTTGACCACCTTCTTGTGAAGCTGGTGAGGAAATGGCCCAGCTAATGAGAGTTAAACCTTTGCCTCTGGACTCTCAGCAGACACAGAAACTAATCTGAGAGTAATTTTACAAATATCTGTATCAGACAGTTATTTTCAAGTCCCACAGAGCTGTCACACTCCAGTCTTTCCCATAATTTAACTACAGACATATAGGTGAAGAATAATTTGAAGTGCTGTTATACGGAGTATTTTTCTGATGACTAATTGAAATATGTTTCATTCATATACCCACAGAACAAAATGTTCATAAAAAATTTCTATCAAGAAATTGAATTATCTGCACATCAAGAGGTTGAAGTTCTTCTCAAAATCAAGACAATATGCAAAATAGTGATACATTATTCTAAGAGAATACCCACATTTGGACACAGATGTAACTTTCCAATTCTGACGTATGTTTTCTTTTTCATTCTTCCTTTTTTGTGCATGCTTGTTAAATTGCATAAGGAACCAAATTTCTAAAATCTTAAGTGTCCTGAAAGACTCAATTCATATACAGCATCCTGTAATATAAAGCACCTCAAATCCCCTAGGAAGCAGACCTCTGCATCTGGCGCAGTATGCTTTAGACATATATGATGCTTTGCCAGATTCAGTCCTCTCCAGTACTCTTCCTATTTGTCAGAAGATTCCAGTAATGCCATAAGAAAAAGGCTGAATGCTTTAGACTAACACTTAGATATAACACATCTACACCAGAATTTAGACAACATTAATGTTCTTAAATCTGATTGTGGTTCACAAAGAATTGACATATTTGTAACAGCATAGTTAATTTAAACTAATAAAAAAATCTGGATTTCTTTTTTTTTTTTTTTTTTTTGTTAGTTGGTTGGTTTTGGGTTTAGGGTTGATTTGGGGGGTTTTTTATTTCTTTAAAGTTGTTTTAGTGGTATCTTGGGAAAAAGAAAGATGCCCTTATATTACTAGTGTTGTCAAGTGTAACTAGTTATTATTATCTAGTTTTTGGTTTACTCATATTCTCTGCATACTAGTTTATGTTGTCTTCTGGTTCATGCTGTCAGCTTTAGAGGTGATTCATCTGACTCTAGACTGTCTTGGCGAGAGGCTGACTTCTTTTTTGTTTGTTTTGTGAAAAGAGGGTATTCCCACAGATGATCTAATATTGCAGCTCAGCTCTTAGAACACTTGTAGCACTTGTCAGCTGTCATGAGAAACATCTGAGGAGTATTAGCAGCCTCCTGACTCCAGTGAATTATTTTTCATGCCATTTCCATGACCTCATTTCCATGGAGACCCCTATTTCTCATTACGAGGGTTCTCCCCCCGTTTTCATGCTGTTACATGAGAACTATAAAGTCCTTTCAGCCTGTGCACTATTTAATGAGGGAGTTCTGGTTCTAAGATGACTAGTCAACAATGAAAGCTCTATCTGAAAAGCCAGGAAGTATAAGGAAAAAGTGAATAATTGCCAAAAAATCCATTTTCATTATTTTTTGCTAAGAAAATTAAGGAAACCGTTTTAGACAAGCAGAAATTTAGAAGAAAGTGAGTTATTATTCCAAATGATGCCCAAATGGAAAGTAGTTTTGTTATTTTAAGCAGAGGAACATCACCTTGGTTCATTCATCACCTTGGTGAGAGCTGAAGCCCACACCTGGATGAGAGGAGAGACACAGGGCATCCAACTAACACAGTGTCAGGAGCAGAGAATTTAAGGATTCCTGTAAGACAGCAATGTTGCACATCCTCATGCATTGGATAAGACCAGTTTTGGCAGAGTGGTGAAAGAAACTCTTTATTTTTTTATTTTTTTATTTTTAATTTTTAAAAAATAACAACAAAAAAATCCACCCATCAAACCAACAAAAAAGGAAATATATTCCCTTATCAAAGAGAAAGTGCCAAAGGCACACATTAAGTATGAGAAGATAGTCAAGTACATATTATTGAAGAATGCTTAAATAATGGAAATAGATGCTATGGCTTAAAGTACATTCACTTAATTTACCTAAGCCTCCTTCCAGAATTGCAAATTAATTTCTAGAATACAGACTGCCAATTCATGAGAAAAGATTGTAAATAACATGTGTCTTGGAACAGTCAGCTGCTTCCCTAATGGAGCTAGCAGAAAATGCAGGTGAAATGAGTGGATAACATAAAATTGGGAAAAGTTATGTTGTTAATAGAGTATGATTGGGATATCATTTGAGGAAAAGTGAACTAGAATACTCAGTGTGAGAAAGGCTCAATAATTAAATAGCAATATAAAAATAGAATTTGAACATCAAGATTAAACATTATGAAGAGAGAATTTGTCAGTTAAGAGCGATGGTGAGGGGAAAGAAACTGTGCTGTTGATCAGAGATGTGTACAAGCACTAGTGGTATGTGGCAATGAATGGGATAAATTAAATCACAGAGTATGGTGGGAAAACACTTCCAGTACAGACAGGGAATGATGAATAGTGCCATAGATTTCATAGTGAGATGTAATCTAAGTTCTGGTTACCATTGCCAAGGAAAGATTAATTAAGACAGAAACAAACATAGGGAGGGACGTGAACAATGTGAGCACAAGAACAAATATATGCCCATACATTTATTTAGGCTGAACACTGACAGTGAGTTCAATGTGCAGAGCCCACAGGATGAACAGTGGCCAGGTAATGAGCTTGCTTTCATGTTTGGGCTCTGGATCACAGTTTTCCCAAACACCAGAGTACAGGAGCAGCATTTCAGAAGACCTGCCATGTTCGAACTCTGGGGATTTGACATGATCTTCTAAAGCCCTATTAAAGTCATTTATTATAGCAAAAAAGGAAAGTAAAATACAATAGTTCTTTCTTATGGGAAACTTATATCTCAGTCTCAGCAAATTTTCTCTGAAACTTCCCAAAAAATATCAGCCCATCGCCATCACCAGCTATAAATATGCAAATATCAATAAAGATAGATGGATTTAGATAAACCTTGTATTTGTATATACTTAAAATATGAGATACATATATATAAATATTGTGTGTATATATATATATGTATGTGTATATATATATATATATATATATATATATATACACATCTCAACTATAAATAACAGCTCGCTAGGATAGGAGCTGCTCCTACCCTAATATTTCTAAATATGTAAAAGTAATCCTTACTAATTGCAAGGCTTTTTCTCTAAGGATTTTGGTACAATGAAATTTTTTCAAAACCTGAAAATGGGACCATATTTTAAGAATACTTGGTAATATTTACATAGTAAGCATTATATTCTTATTATGACAGAAATACTCAGGATCTGCACTGAAAGATTAATAAAAATAAAGATAATATCCCATTGAAATCTCTGCTCTGTCATTAATAGCCAAACTTTCAAAATTGTCATTTATCATCTTTCTTGTGTCTTCATCCAGCTCTATTTTACTCATTACCTCTCTTTCAGCACTGATATTTTCAACAGTATCAAAGAGAGTATGTCTTTTTGTCATAAGGAAGGAAATGGAAATCCATTCAACAGAGATACTGCTGTCTTTTACTTTATCTGCAGTGATACTTAGGGTATCAAACAGGGATCAATACCTGTTTCATTGCACTAGATACTCTGTGAACAGCAGCAGTGAAGCAGCTACTTCCCTGAGAGCTCTCTTCATGACACACAGGGTGAATAAACAGGCAAAGGAAGGAAAGAACAGTTATCACAAAGACTTATCATTATTATTCTTATCATTCACTGCATTATTTTGGCATGCATCATCAACTCTCTTAATCTCTTTATATATTATTAGTGTTAATAGCTCTGTATTAGCAATTCTTTTTGCTCCTGAAAGAACAAGGAAAGAATATGGAGATTTGGCTTCTGTCTTTGACATTTTAGTGCAGATCTGGAAAATGCACTTATTAAGGTATATTCTCACACCATACACTGATTATTTTGTCTTATGTATTTCAGCTGAAAACAGCACCAAAAATGTGTTAACTAATACTATCAAAATAGTCAAATCACTCAGCAGACACAATTCTTAGAGCAGCAGCAGCCACATCCCCAGGATGGCCTTCCTGCAGTATTTTCATGCACCAAGGTACTGTTGAGCAACTCTCCATTGTTGTTCCTTGGGTAAGGTTCAGGTACTTAGCAGGGGCTATGGGATGACTGGGAGGTTTGCTCCCCTTTGGCATAGCAGAATCATAAGAGCAGTCAGGTTTAAAAATCATCTGCAAAGATAGAACTGGGGATATTTTTTCTTATACAGAAAAAGAAACCAGAAACCAAAAACCAACAGAACGCACAACAAAATATAAAAGACTGCTGCAAAGTCAAAAGGAATAATTTGTGCTCCACATCCATGATGAATAGGACAAAAAATAGAACTGAATTTCTACTCTCTATCCTCATCTCCCTCTTGTTACTTCCCTCCCAACCATCAGGTCTGTGTGATCTCGCCTAGGATTTGAGTCTTGCTTGATTTACCATAAGGTGGAAGGGGGACAAATTTACCCTCTTAGTGCACAGTCAAAGCTGTCACTGTGATACGGAGGGTGAGAGCTGGAATAGAAGTGAAATCTGTGCCGAGCCTCAGGCTACAAACCGAATGTTGCATTACTGAGCATCAGCTGGGCCTCCAGGGTGACTGTATCAGATGAAACATAAACAACAGTATCTAACGTGACAGATCAGAAATTAAAAACTAAATCTGTCTGAGCAATTTACAGTGCTGGGTGGTTTTATCCTGGCTTTTTCTTCCAGACAAGAAAAGCCTTCCTTGCATGAATTTATTGTGAGAGTCTGAGCACAGTCTGGGCTTTCATAAATGCAACAACAGGTATTTTTCTACAGTATTCTTAGGGTATATGGATGCTTTGGGCCTTTCTTTTTATATCCTTTTTTTCTTTATTTTAATTCAAGTTGTATTTATGCTTCTTCTGAAGGGAAGAAAATGAGATGCAATTTTTCATGGTACCTCATTATCTAATGCATATTTTCTTGTAGCATGGTCATCACACTATTACTTGAGTCTCCCCAAATGGTGCATTAGGCAACTTGAGTGAGAGCTGTCTGTTTTTTCTCCTTTCATATATTTTTGAGAGATGTTTCCTGACTATTTGGCTTTGTATTTCAATGCTATACACAAATGGTTTCTGCTAGTAAATACACACTGCTTTAAGATCAGCGCAGACAATTTATACTTGTGCCTGACTGACACAGGGTAGGTGCTAGCAGTCCTATGGGAATTATTTCATAGCCTCTGGAACTTCAGTTCTCTGGAACTTCTGTCTGCCGAGATTGGTTTCACTTGAAGAAAGCTCCATCAGGAAAAAATATTGGTCATTACCCTTTTCTTCAAACATTGGCTGATTGTTTATTACTTCCCATGGAAGGCTACAAGAAAATAAAAATGAGACTGAACTATTGAAATTTTTCTTGTCAAACATATTAATTTGAAAAGACCACAGTATTGAGGATGTAAATACTGCAAGGAGCACAGAGACCTTGGAGTGCCCTACAAGTGCTATGCTTGGTATCCCAGTTACTTCTCAATTTATTCATGTCATTCTGAGATTAATCTTTAGATTCAGAGAGCCAAATTCTGTCAGAGACATGAGATTTTATCTGTGTCTACAGTAAGATGCTCTGCACAAAGGAGCACATCAGTAGTAACCACTGCTGCAGATGATCCCCTCCCCACTCTACAAGCATGTGGTGGCAGGGGATGGAAGTTTGACCCCAGCCAGCAACCAGGCACTCCCACAGCTGCTTTTCCAATTCCCACTCCCAGGGAGACATTGGAAAGTATAGGAATAGCAAAAGCAATTAAACTTTTGGGTCAAGACAAGCTAAACAGGTGAAGGGGAAAAAAAAAGAAGTGATTCAAAAGCAATGACTCACCACATTTTACAGACAGTACCCTGCCAGCCTCTAAGCAATAGCCACCCTGGAAACTGAAATCTTCCTTTCTTCTTCTACTACCCCAGATTTTCTTGCTGAACATGAAGTTATATGGTACAGAATATAATTTTGACCAGTTCAGGTCAGCTGTCCTGGCTGTGACCCCTCCCACCCTCTTGCTCACTTCCAGATGACTTTCTGGAAGGACAGAGTGAAAATAGTAAGCATTGACCTGGTGTCCAGCAGCCGTTCAGCAAAGATTGATGTGTGATCAACAGCGGTTAAGGCACAAACCCAAAAAGCACCGCAGGGTCTGCTATGAAAACGTTAACTCCACTCAAGTCAGACTCAGTACAGGGACAGGGGATTGTTACTTTAGAGTAGCTCTTGCCTCACCTCAGTAGCTCCATGAGGATCCCTGTTATCAGCTGGACCATCTTCTGAATGTGATTTGCTGGAGGACATCTTACATCTGTTTCATCTGAAAGACAGACAGTTCATGCACTCTTGAACCAGCGTAAAATCCGAACCAGAGCTTGGTAAGTCTTTCAGAAGAGCACAGCTCATCTGAGCTGCAACACTAACGTAGAAAATATGGAGCTTGTCCCCAGCTATCAGCCAGCTTTGTGCAAGAAATCCATACCACCTGAGAGATGTGGTACAACAAGGCTCAACTTGGAATTCTTGTGGCCACAGCTCATCACCAGATATTAGCCCCCACACAAATGGGCATCTGAGCTGGGAAAACAGACTGGTAATTAGAGTGTGAGATTAACTTTTCTGTTCTCCCTGAGACGTAGGAATTGCCAATAGTGAGCAGGTCTAGCAATTGGAAACTGTGTCCAAAAAAAGCATTACAGGTGAAAACGTTATATTCTTTCAGAAGTCTAGGTGAGAGAAAATAACTCCAGGATGTGTTATGATCTAGAAAATAGATTTTCTATGGGTTTGCTTAATTTTGTATTATTTGGGGGGGGGTTGGTTTTGCTTTTGTTTTAAAATTATTTTTGTTTCTTATTTTTTTCTGTGTCAGGCAAATTGGGAGGGATTGCACGAACCCAGCTGCCTGTAAAAGAGGCAGTTTTGCTATGTTATTAATACAGGAGCTTTTCAAGAGTTGGATGAGAGTGTTTATATGTATACCTCTACAAAACTGAAGAGTATCCAGAGCACATCCAGGAACACAGCAAAAATTGCTTTCTCTATCATATGCATAATTTGGTTGGGCTTTGAAAACAAAGAACAAGAAAATTATTATCCTTTCTCATACACTGCTTCAAAACATAAGGCCACTTTGAGAGAGAGGCTTTGTTTTAATCTCCCTAGAGAGATTTCTGTGGGGAAGACAAACCAGCTACCCAAGCACAATTGCTTATTGGAGCCACCTTCTGTTCTTCTGAGAGGATTTAGTGGCTGTGTGAGCAGGGCCAGAGACTTAGCAGTCATCTCCAAGGTGGGTTCCCATGGCAGGGCAGTGTGACCAAGGGAAATACTGCCAAGGGAAATGCTACAAACGATGTATGTGCTGCATTGCACGCAGTCATATTGCCAGCAATCTGCCAAGCGGGTTTTTTGTTTTGTTTTTCCTATGGGTCTATATGAAGAGACCTGTCTGTTACAATATAAGACCTGTCTGTTACAATATAGATTCTTTAGGAGAAATAATTAGGCACAGAGAGGGCTCAAGGGAAGCCGGGGGAGATAATCCAACCCAGGATGTCTCAGTGCAATTAGGATTTTTCGGAGACAGTGTATATGCTAATGAGTATCTTCTACGTTACCACTTCATTACTGCTGCCTTAAAAGAGAAAAAATAACTTCTTCATGCTTTTATATCTGGAGTGTAAAACTAAGAAAACAAAACTAAACAGAACCCTAAACCAAAACCAAACAAACAAAAATAACAACCAAACCAAAAACCCACAAGCAAACAAACAAACAAAACCCCAAACAAGTAGTGTGATCAATTTGTTTCCTTGGGCAGGGCTAATCCTTTCTTAATCCTCCTATTATTGAGGTGTCTTGATGAATTTAGTAATCTCACTGGTCCTCCAGAAAATGGCAAAGGCTATACCAAAGATGCACCACATCTTTTCCTATTAGTCCACCGGGACAGACCTAATCACAGCAAAAGATACTTTTTGCCTCATTAGAGCACGAAAGTATCATAGAAAGAGACGCGAGCTGATGCAAACAGCCAGCCTGGATACCTGTAAAGCATTTCTCACTGCTACAGCACACTCAGCTAGCTAGAGAACATCAGGAGAAAAAATTCCCAACACTAGGTGAAAAAATAGCTATGCCTCTAACGAGGTAATTTCTCTTTACCTTATATCAATAAACAAAGGAGGAAAACCATAAATAGAATGCTGTTATATATTAACTTATTCTGAAACAAATTTATCTTTTAGCTATCCTTAAAATGGTTCTAAAACGACCTTTAGCATTTTTATAGTGACATAAGGCACTTGGGACTGGATGGCAAGCTGATTCCTACAGATAAAAAGACTGCTGTTTTCATTCTCTGGCAGCTTAGATTTAAATTGCAAGCCCTTTGGTGCAGTGACCTTCCTGATGTTTTGTGTCCACGGAGATCAGCTACCATAATTTTGTTTTGTTTCTCAAATATTGAAAAGGAAGCATGAAATCAAATGGATGTCGCTTTCTCCTAAACAGAGTAAGAAAAGGAAAAAAAAAGAAAACAAAACAACAAAAAACAGCTACAAATTTGTTTACAGAAAGCACAAAACACTTAATATCATAAGTGAAGGAAAAAACCCTTTATGATTATCTCAAGCAAATCCTGCATTCACACAGAAGATCATATTGGTAGAGATGCCACCTGTCAGGCTGAAAAGGTAATAAAGTGCAAAGAGGGTTATTAAGGATGTCAAAAGAGTGTTTATAGATACCAGCCGTGCACTCTCATCTGCACAAAAGCAAGACTAACAGCTCAGTTTTGATGAAACCAATATGGATAGGAAAATACCTTCCACTGCTCAGAGGAGACAAGAGAACAGGGGAGAGAGAGTTAAAAATGAAGCCTCAAAAAACCCTTTCAACCGATGCAGGCAATTAAGACTTCATAATCCTAATTTTAATTAATTTCTCGGAAATGCTAGGGTTAAAATGCACCTGCCCTGTCCATGCCCTGAAGCAGAATGCATTGCAACAAACACAAGGACTGCATTAATGGCAATGCTGCACTCATATATCCCCCTTATTGTTTTCCTGGTGAAAAATAACGGTGTGCATACTTCCCAGTACTTTCAGCATACAAAATACTGCTGTGATGTTTTGCAGCCCAGCTACTATTATGTCCAGAGCATTTGTTGGAGGTTATTTCTGTGTTACTAAGGGTGAAGGGAAGAGCCAGTAGTGGAGGATGTCTGGTTGTTTATGCTAATCAGAGGCTTGAATCGCCCTAGGCGAATTGTTTTCACTTTGCAAAATACCCCTTTCCCAACTTTTCTATCCCTCTTCTGCTTTTTGCTCTTCATGCAGCAAGGAGAAGGAGAAGGAAACATCCTGACACACAGCCAGCTAAATAATGTCATTAATCATATTAACCTTCAAAGTCAAACTGAACTGCTTTTATTCCCCCCTCAGCTTTTTCCCAGATTGCACCATTTCCTTTGAGGTCTGGGTCAGCACAACTCTCTAGCATCAGCTCTTTCTAGAATGCACAATCCTCTCCAGCTCCCAAGATATTGAGGCAATTCCCTTAGAAAGCTGGAGAAGGGAGGAGAGCAAATGTCCTCAAGGGAAAGGAAGGACCCTTTTTCCCTGGGTGTGCTGATACTGTGGAATATTCTTCTGTGCCAGAAAGATGACTCTTCCTTTCACCATCAAAAAAATCCCATTCATCTGAGAGGAGAGCAGGGCTGCCAACTCCCTCAGCACTGCCTGTGTGTATTTCCAGACAGGCAGTCAGGGCTGGGAAAATGAGGCACTTTTATGAGTGGGAGCTGTGGCTGCCATCAGCTGTGATTGTGAAAAGTAGTGTATTCATTGCTTGTGTCCTTGTGGCCAGGAAATGACTCACCTTTCTGTTTCATAACTCCAATCTGCCAGACATCATTTTTAAGATGTACCTAGTCAAATAACCAAAAATCATACAAATCTCCCATCTTGGCTGCAGCCACCTGCAGAGCTGCTTACAGAGAGCTTACAGCTGCTTACAGTCTCCTGTTCTGTCTCATCACCCCTTGGGAGTCCGTCCTGACTCCTTCCACCAGCTCTTCCAATGGATGGGGATAGCTTTCCTTTGCTCCTTCCTTGTGACTCTCTCCTTCCTCCTTGCTGTCTTGTGGAGCACAGTGCTCCTCAGCTTCATTTCTCCTCCTGCAGTCAGCCTCTCTGTCCATTTCATCCAGTGGCACTCACTGAGGTATCCCTTATCCTATCCCTCGTGAGGCAGTCCTGAGTTAGGCAAGGGGGACAGAAAACCTCGAGATTCCTGTGTGTAGCTCCCTCTCTCCCACTGTATCTTCACATTTTCATCTGAACTTCCCCACCCACACCTCTAAATCCTACCTTCTGCTGGGCAATATTTCATACAGAAATACTTCCATAACATCTTCCTCATGAATAACAGATCTCCTTAAATTATTTATATAGGCATTCCCAGCACCTCTTCTCCTGTTTGGGTCAAGATGTCAGAGTAAGCAGAGCATTGATTTGATGTCTCAGTGTGCCTTTTATACTATTGCTGTTTGGTTTTGGTTTCCTCACCAGTTTTAGTCTTAACAATAAACATGATTATGTTTAGTGCCCAAATATTATTGACAAAGCACAATATAGTTGTTTTTGTTTGTTGTCATTTCCTCTGCTTTATATTTCTAAAGAATATCACAACAGTTTAATAACCTCCTGGTGATTATCTAGGTAAGAACTTTAGTAGATAATCAGGTGTTGTTTACAGATTATGAATATCTCCTTATAGACTTTCGATTCAAGTAGGTAAAGACTCCAAATATATATAGAATTAAATTCAAGTAATTTTGTTTTACCAGCATGGTAAATAGTAACTAGAGGTTTATCAGAGATCAGATGCTACCTGCTGAGCTGGGGAAATGAAAGCAATTGTAATTCTGATGCTTTTGAGAAGAGCATAGACTTTCTCTCAAGTCTTCTTTCTTGAGACTGACTGTAATCAAACACATTTAACTTCTGAACCCACACCTCAGATTTCCTACAGATCCTTAAAACAGCTGAGTACATACATCCTTCATAGAGCAGTCCTTTCCAAGGATGCTGGAAATACAAGGATGCTTACAGTGAGGGGCAAGATTTATGTTGAAGGCATTGAAGAACACTTATTTAATCATGTGATTATTTTTCTTTTCAATATATACTTCACATCTTTGAAATAAACTAGTGGATTCACCATCAGAATTTCCTAGGAGGAATTATTCTGAAAGATGATTAGAGTTTGAAGGAAGGAACTATTTTTCTATTTTTATGAGATCTGAAATAAATGACAGCAAAAAAACTAAAAAAAAATCCAAAAAGCATAAAGCATCCAGGACAATATTTTTCCATTCATTTCAAAATAACAGCAATATCTGACTATAGATAAATTACTACAAACCTTGTTTTCACTTTTTCATGAAAGGCGGAAGCCTGCATACCTTTCCCAGTTCAATTTTACTTAGTTTATCATCCTGGCATTATTATTTTTAATGGTCCTAGTTTTTCCCCAAAAATTTCTTTAACTGGCAAATGTTCATACTTTTTTTTAATGTGTCTAGAAAAATAATACTCCTGTTCTTTAAGTCTTTTCAAATTCACTAAGTTCATGCCGTTTTCTAGAGCAAATACACAGAAAGCTTTCATAATATAAATACAGATACAGTAAGAATACTGAGATGGGACTGGAGACACAGCTCTTCAATTAAGTGTAAAACAGGTACCCTAGCAACCTTCCATCAAAAGTTTGAATTTTTTAATATTTCCAAAGATGTATGATTTCGGGAGGGCATATAGGAAATAAACAAAAGGTCAGAAAAGAAAAAGTACAGTAAGTAATTTTTCATATCATCTTATTGATATTGTCAGTATCTCATCCCTTTTCATCCTAAGCAGAACAGTTTACCTGCCATGTGGCTCACTCCTCAGCTGAAGGAGGAAAAGTCATGGCCATGGATGTGACTGGAACTGTGCTCCATGATCAGCTCACTGAAGGCTCCCATTCTGCCAGGGTCACTCAAAGATACAAAAAGGCCCCAGGGACTTCAAGTTGCACTTGCACAATAAAATATACACCAAACACACTTAGGAACAACTTAGATCCTATACTGGAAGTTAATTATTATGATTGGTAATAACTCCTACATTTATTTATGTAAAAGTATTTTTATTATGATTTTCAATCACTTGTAATCTGACAGGTCATAATTTCTGAGGCTACATTCTTGCACTTAAATTGTCTGAAAAGGGTTTATTTATAATTCTACAAACTCTCTTAACACTTCTGTGGTGATTTTCTTGTTTGGAAAAATCCAAGACTGAGAAGTTCCTTAAAGAATAAACGTCCTTCAAATAATGCTTTTTTCTCAAGGAGCAAAAGAGGTGAAGTGATGGATTTGCAAGGTACACTAAACTAAAATATACCGATTTAATGCTAAGTCTACATCTTTGACATATGCTGGATGCTGTTCAATATGAAGCATTTATGTTGAATCAGATTCTTTGCTTTTGATGGACCCCTAAGTTGGGCAATGTATCACGAACACTGAAGAAGTGCACCCAGCAAAAATAATCGTGTAAGGGTTCCTGGGTTTGATAGGCAAGAGATGAGTCTCATTATCACAAATTTAGAATTATACTTTAAAATACTTCAGAACTCTTACTATGTAAGGCCTTATAACATTGTCCTAGGAAGGACTCAGACTTTGTTATCTCTGTTGTCAGGAAGAGCTGGCTGGAGAGCTGGCTGCAAGGGGTCAGTATGGCAGCCCGAATCCTTTTCCTTTCTCAGGCTGCCTGCATGTTGTTTAAGCCATCAGCTTTGATCTCGTCTCGTCAGGTGCATGTGCATCACCTTCAGTTCTTCTTAGCCCTTTATTCTGTTTTTTCGGCATTACCTTATACTCACACCTACACCATTTCCTTGCAGAGTGTCCCCTGCATATTTGCCAGACACTGACAGGAGGTGTTTTCATCCCAGAGCTCCCTCACTATCCTCCTTGTATCATTCAGTTAAATTACCTGAAAAATCTCTCAGTCAAGCAGCAGGAGATAACAAACTCCAAATGACCCATGCAGTGTTTGCTGCCACGGCTATGCACATTTCTGGAGAAGTGATGGATGAAAAGGGAGAGCTGAATCAGGTGCAAAAGACACAACAGTAGCATAAAAATTTTGCAAGCAGATTTTGGTGCAGAAGAAAGTGCAATAAGAATGTCAGGCAATGCCCCTAATTATCTTCCTAGATTAATTATGTTGGGAATTTCAATCTATGTAACCTTAAAAAAAAAAAGCACAAAACTCCCACTAAACCAGTAGTAAATTAAGTACTCCAAAGCTAAACTATTTATATTACATAAAGTCCATAAGGGACATGTATGGGATGTGTTTGACATTCTGTAGTACCTATACTGTAGTTTAAAAGCCATTAATAAGGTTTAACTAAAGAATAATTCTATAAAAGCTAGAAAAATGCCTTATATTCCTGTTTCAGCAAATAACACCACTATGTGCATTTGGTGAGTCATCACTGCAAGCAGAACAGCCTCTAAGTGGAAATGTAGAGAAATCAGAGTGCACAATCCAGCATCCTGAAAATAATGATTGTTACTAGAGAGTGCTAAATAATCAGATAAAAACTAATCTTGTTATATAACTATTGCAGGATCACATACTTTTATTTCCATAACAAAAAAAAAAATCTAAGAGGAGACTAAATGTATTAGTGAAACAGTATCTGACAGATGTCCCTGAAATTATTTGAACAGTCAGGTGACAACTGCAACACCAGTATGCAGAGAGGAAACAGTATTTGTATTAATATTGGCCCTTGCTATTCTCCCTGATTACAAAATACACGGAAATGTAAAAATTCTTCCAGCCTACTGACTTAGTGCACTTTTAAACAACATCAGCCTTGATGAATCTAACAGATCCAAACTGAAGCTTAGAAGCTGAAGTTAGAGATTTAGAACCACTGTTTACATGAAACAAACAAACTCCATTTTCCTTATTGGAATGTTGCAAATTTGGATTAATTGTATACACAGCCTTCATCTTCATAAAAGCACATTGCAATATGGATAAATCACTTACAAGGCAACAACCACCACCTGAACCTCCCTTCTCCACAGGAGTATCTCCAATGATACTGTTGAAATGAAAGGCAGATTCACTGCACATCCTTATCATTTGCCTGCTGGGAAGCCTTTGGCCCTGCTCTGCAAGAATGTTTAATTACTCTTGGAAAAACCTTATCTTGGCTTGTGTGGGCTGGCACAAGACTCCACCTTGGAAAGCATGACCATTCCTGGCCACATCTGCATCAGTACTGCATGACCAACACTCAGCTGCCTAAGGGGGTTTTGCATACATTATTTTCACTCTGAATCTGTCCATCTTCCATTTTCAACATCTGTATCTTTTTATTATATACTGTTGGGTGAAGTGTTATCAAAATGTCATTCCCCAAACAACCACAGATCAGCTTAACTGCCCATTTTCCCTCAACAGCAAAGGAATAGAAATCTCTTACCCAAGATTTTGTTTGAATTCATGACATAGGTCAAGGCTCCACTCCCTCCAGTCTTCAAGGTTGAACAACCAGGCATTTTTTAAGTAGCTAGTGTGACTAATGATTCTGTGGCACCCTAATGTCTTCATTTAAATGTGCTTGATGTAATATCAAATAATTTTTGTAAGTCAGTATATTACACTGATGTTAACATAACAAGTCATATGATCAAGAATATACCAAATTAATTAATGTTAATTCTATTGCCATTATAAATTGCTCTGCTTATCCCCATTGTTTATTAAGAGCCATTTATACTGGACACTGCATTATTTTGTTTGATATTACTGAAGAATTTACATCTGCCTTGGCATCATATTTATTCTATGAAATTCACGCACAATAACTGAGTTTCTTTCAAAGGCATTTGCAAATGAATATTTATGACTAAGAACGTCCCCTGTGTGGGTCTCCCAATATTTTAGGTGGAAAACATAGCCACATAATTAAAGAATTAGTGAGCAATAAACATTTAAGAAAGCAAATTAACTAAGACAATAAACAGGTTTTGATGGATAAATTTGGGTTTTTTAGAGACATATTTTCAGAAAAAACTCCCACTTCCTCCTAAATCATTTATGTTGGTACATCATAATATCATTTTATGAGAAAATCCAGGATAAAGGAAAAGCAGAAAAAATACATGAAAGATTTTTCCCCTGAGATATTTCCATAATTATTTTATGGCAAAAAGCTGTAGCGGAGTGAGGTGATGTGATTTGGAGCTGCTCTTTGAAGCTTTCAGCAGCAAGTGGCTTCCTCCCCACCATGTGTTTTAAATGTTTGCTGGATTACAGTCCACCTGCACAGAACTGTTCTGACCTTTTTACCCTTCCAATATTTCAAACATTTGACCTTCTTTCCTTCCTGCAGTTTTGCTTCCGAGAATACTCTTGAAATAATTATGTAAATGTCATCTTAATGCATTTTCACCGCCATGTGCATTTTCAGCCCCCTTATGATGTTATCTTTTCACAATGCCAGAAAAACCTGAACCAGATGTGATGAACACAAAATACAACAGCAGGGATTTCCCTCACAGCAATTGTGATATGAAGGTTCTTAGAGGCTTGCCATGAAGTAATAGGGCTATTTTTAATGCAAGGATATAACTCAGGTAATAGAGTTTGAAGTGTATTGAAGAAGTATATACATAATTACTGTGCTGAATAATACCGGTCTACAAGAAAACACTTCAACAATGAAATAAAATCCAACACAAAATTTCCTTGTTATTCTGAAATTTGCTACTACCATTATGGATTTCTTTAATATTCATAGGTAGTTGATTTTCTACATTCATTTATTACATAAGTACAGTATAAAGGTGAACAGCACAAGCTGAGCTGCAGACTGTTGGCATCCCACATAATTGCATATTGACATTCATTAGTCAGTTGACTCTTGAAATCGTGCTAACAGACTAAACACTAGTTCTATATTTGATTGCTGAAGACCTTTGGCTTAGACCTCCTGGGTGAAAGCACAACCAAGTCTTTCAGTCAAAGTGTCTCTTGCTTGTGACAAATTGTTTATGTGTGTTGGACTCTTTCCTAAACAGCATCATCTCTTCGCAATCCCACTCTATAGTCAAAAGTGAGAATAGTGCTGGCTCCATTCTATTACTCTTCAGCAAAGAAGCTTGTTTCTATCAATCTTCTTTATTATTTGACTTGCTTAATATATTGACCAGTGTGAGGAGCCAGACTGGAACTGAGGCCTTTAACCTATCCTGAAGTTCACAGGGTGAAGCAGGGCTCTGCAGACAGTCCTTTGCTCTGTACCCAAGTCTTTTGCCCTGTAACACTAACGGCAAGTGAGCTGACCCTTTTCTTCTTCTGTATCAAATCCATGTCCAGTCATAAAATGCAGTAAGAATATGAATGACAGCTGCAAAGTGACTACAGCTCCTACTAAAGTCACTTCATATGGAATATGTCCTGTGATTTGACCCAGTGAATTATAAGTGAGGCAGTGCTGGTGGCACTTACACTTTCATGTAGGTCTCCTCAGTCACCCATCATTTGTAAAGAGGTCTCTCTCATGATTGCCTCACAGACTTTGGGGTTTTCTAGAAATGGCATGAGTACTGTGACTACAAAGAGGACACAAAGGTGTAGAAATCTGTAAGGGCATTGCCAGCAAAAGTCATAGTTTGACTCAATGCATTAAACTCTCAGAGGTATAAGGTTAAAGCATTATTTAGCAGATTTTTGCAGAGACATTGAGAGCTTCTGCTTAGTGGCTTCAGTCTACATTTTTCTCCTTTCACTTTTTAATTATGTTTATACTGGGCCTGAGCCTTACCCCATAAAACTTGCCACAGACTTGGGTGGTTATTCTATCTTTTGACAAAATGTTGGGGTTGGCCGTGAGCTCCCACACATCTGCCATTTGACCTCCGTGAATTACAGCTGGATTAGGCATGCCATGTTTTATTAGCTTAATGGTAGCTGCCTTAGAGAAATCTGCACTCTAGTGCACAGATTTCTTTTGTTGTTCATGACTCAGACTCTGCTTATACTTCTCAGGATTGCTCTTAGCACCAATACTAAACTTTAAACAAAACTTGCTAAAAGACCCTGAGATGGACAAGTCAGTCTGTAGTAAAGTATCCTCAGACCACAGTTTTCATATCTTCAATAGGATTAAATTTTCTAAGGCTGAAAAAACAATTTTTAGCACATCTTAGAAATTTGTTACAACCGTATGGATTTGTAACATATGCATTTCTAATGTTAGTTCTGGTTATATGAGTACAATAGAGTCTAAACACATTTCTGAGTTGGTGTTGAACATGTCTGATTTAGACTAAGGTAATGTTTATTGGCAATATTTCCTTATGGTAGGAAGAAAAAAATCACTGCTGTGAACTATGAGTCAGTGACTAAACAATGCTGAGTTTTGATAGGGATTTGACATGGCTCTGAGAGACTGGCAAAATTCAGATAGATGACACAGGGATGTAGTCTTGCAGTCGGATGGAAAACGAAGAGAAACATGGGAATAGGTCAAATTCTGATTCTCTGAAATTGAATTCCCACTGAATTAAATAGCATCAGAAATTCATCTTATGTATTAATGTGTATGCTTATGGGGGGGAAGGTGTATTAATTTTACAATTCAAGCTTACAGTAGCTGGGCAAATCAAAAGTCAGAATCCTGTGCAACCTCAGTTCTGTTTCTTTATGCAAACACCTTCCAATACAGGCTCTGCTAACATTGCTACACAATATTATTGGTATCCCTATCTGGTTCAAACTGAAGAGATTGTAATAACTACAAGGTTGAAAAAAATATTTGTAGTAGAAACAGGTAGTCAGCTTAGAATCTAATTATAAGGACTGTTGGATAACATTCTGTGACTCCAAGTCACAAAAATGTTTTTCAGTTATCTTCACAAAACACCTCTGAAACCAAATCCACATTCCAACAAGTCTGGCTTGATTTCAAGCCTCAAGGCAACATTTTTTAGCTTCTCTCTTATGGCCCTTTTCTCCAACCCCCGACTTCACAGATAAATAATCTTATAAGGGAACCTTAAGAAGAAGGTAAAAGTGGGCAAAGAGAAGCCTGTGAACACAGAGAAGAGCTTGCTCTATGCAGAAAGGAAATGAAACATTTCTTAAGCTGATCTGTTTCTCCAAGCCTTTTCCTATTGCCAGAGCTGGGACATCACCTGTGGCAGGCTCCACAGCCCTCACCTTGTGCTGCTCAACAGTCAGGATGTTGTGTTCTGCTGGACCACTTGGGCTGGCAATAGCTTTTTGCCTTGTAAGCAAACAAGCTGTGCTTTCCTTCTTTCGAGCTTTTCCTTCTTCCACTTGAAATAAACAACACTTTAATTTTGAATACAAGTGAAACTTAACATAGAAAAACATAGTGCTTGAAGATGAAGAGAGATGCCCACCACTCTATTAACTTTTTTGCACTTTCCCTGCAGAAGTTGTTTCTGTCAATTTATTTTCATTTCAGCTGAGCAAAATGGGAAGGAAAAAGCAGGTTGACACAGATGGTTGTCAGCCAAGTGATGACTGCAGCTGAGAATGACTGTACAAAAATATACAGCTTGCTAAACTGTGTATTGTTTGGCTTCCATGTGTATCAAATGTCAAAGGAAATAAAATTTGGAGAATATATTTAGAACTCTTTTTTTAAGACTTGTTAAATTATTATTGTAAAATGGAAGGGTGGTCATCTGTAAAGGAATAGAATTGAAGAAAACAGAAAAAGAAATTAATCCTGCACCCAAAACTTCTGAAAAGAGAACACAGAATAGCCTCTTAAGTACAAAGCTAAACCTCTAAATAAATGGTCTGGTTTGAGAGTCATTTGGGTCTTTTAGAAGTGCTAAGTATCCCCAGTCCTACTGAAGTCACCCGGTGAGGGGTATCTGAAAGCCAGACCAAGTTTAAGGTTTGGATGGAGGTTTTTGAGCCCTACTTTTAGACTTCTATTTTTAAAGGATCTCTTGGATCACACAACTGACCACATTGTATTTTAATAGACCAAACAAACTTAGTGAGGAGAAAAATTTAAAATAAGATAAAAATAGTCTTCCTAGAGTTTGTTAAAGTGCTGCCAACTTCAGGGTGGGGACAGGCTTTGTCCACACAGGAAAGCAGCAGGATTTTAAATACAATTGATCTTATTTCAACTTAGATCTATCTTGAACCAAGGCTAAGCCTAATGTAGACACACTCAAATCGATTGTAATGTTGCCTGTGTCATTAGCTAATTTAAATGTACATGCATTAGCAGATTGCATCAGTTCAACTAGATTGATCTTTAAATTGCCTTGTCTAAAGTTGTGCCATTTCTAGGTAGCCAAGGTTCTTGTTTGGAAGAGAAGGCTGCCAAACCAACTTACCCTTCTCCTACCTGTCAGCTCTGCAGAGTACTGCCCAAATCAGTCAGTAAATATCCAAGTTATCTGTATAATCACTGATCAACTAGCACAAATCAACACACCAACTAATACTCATAAAACCAAGAATATTCCCAGGAGAAAAGCCATTGAGTTATATACATCACTACTACGATTCTACTGAGATTAGTTAAATTTTACCAGGCATAACTTCGGACTGTAGCAGACATAAATATTGGTAGCATATGTTTTGTAATCAGAACTTAGGTAACTAAGTCAGTGATGACTTTTGAATATTTGAATTTTTTCTGCTCTTGAACTGCTGCCTCTGTGAGCTCCAAAGACTGACAACCAAGCATAAACTAATTTTAAATTGTGTGTCCTTTCCCTATCAGCTTTCAGAGCAATGTAATCTCACCTTCATTCTAGCGGGGCAAAAATCAGGTACAGAAAATAAGTGGGAGATAATGAATTTCTCTTACTTTCCTTGATCATTAATAAATGAGGTTATTTAGCTCCTTGACTCCTGGAATTAGTTGTGACACAACACCTTTATACAATCAGTTTGTTCTGAAAACCTGATAATGGGAACCCATCTGCTTAGAGACATAAAGGAGAATTCATTATATGCCCAGTAATTACTTTCAATGCAACATAAAGAGATTGCATACACAGCTTCTTAGAGTTAAATATGCTGTCAAAAAGAACACCTTGATGTGTGGGAATAAGAGGAGTTCAAAAATGTGATAGCTAATAACAGCATTTAAGGATTTAAATAGGAAAAATTTATATTGTGCCTTGTTGTCCTTGTCCCTAACTGCAGAGAAACCAACACCTTTGTGCAGTATTTCAAAAAAGCTGTTCCCGAATGCCTCCACTGTAGACAATTCCTTTCTCTATCTACCTATATTATGACAGACAATGACTTGTATAAAATGTACATTTTCCTATAAAAGAAGACAGGACAAAATGTCAGGTTTGATGCCTAATCGTTGGCTTTCCCCAAAGCTGGAAAATCCTCCAAGTGCTGCATCAGGATTTTGTATATGATTGAACATCAAATGTTAAGGCCACATGAAGAATACTATTACCAGGCTCCCAAGCAAACCTTTTCCGTTTCTTTACTAGGAGAAACGAAACCAAAGCCTTGAAGGATGAAGTGAAATGAGTTGGGTTAAGTGGTGAGAAGCAGGTGACTGGAATTTAATCTGTGAGGAGACAGAAAAAGAGAATAACAATCCTTTGATCTTCCTGACATACTATCCAGATGGTCCTCGCTAATTATATTTCCCCTTGTGGTTTTAGTTACCAAACATGTACAAATATTTACAATGGACAAAAGTACATCTCAGTTTAAATGTCACTTTTTAATTGTGTTATATCCATGGAATAGTACAAGTCCAGCACTTTTCTGATTTGTATTTTCACTTTATGAGGTGAAGTCCTCCAGTTTTCTTTTCCCACGTCCATTCCATTTCTTACTATCTTTCATTCTAATGAAACATGACATGCTAAGAGACCGTTATTCTTGGAAATCAGGAGGGGTCTTAAACGGCCTAAATATTCCTTTCAGCCAAGAATAAAGTTGCAAAGACAATTAACATGCTTGGGGTTAAGAATACAGTTAAGTGGTTTGTCAGATCAGGCTTTAAATACAATCTTATGCCAATAAATTTGAGATACTCGGACTTGTCTCTCTGCATGTAAGATTTTAATGTTCAGTAGAAACTAAACTATTCTAAATGCAGCACTGCAAGCATTTGCTGGAGAATTCTGTAGCAGCTAGGTTTTCTGAAAGATAATACCTTCTAAACATTATAAAATATCACACTCCCAGAGGATTTACGTCTTAAGCACATGTTGAATATAACTAGTCAGCCTTGACAGAACTCTCAGCCTAATGATATTTTTCCTTGTTTTTCAATCATACAATAAAAGCACTCACACTTGATGCAATTAAATATCCAATGACACTTTAAAAACAATAACATTAATGATAGAATCTTGACAAAACTACAAGTATAATCCTGTCTCCACTGAGATCAATGGCAAAGCTTCCACTGTATTTCTTGAAGCCAGGATTTTGCTCATATCTAAGGTCATTACATTCTGCCTATATAAATTCCTCTTACATTTACAATTTTTATTGTCAAAAGGATGATCAAACCTGCACTAGGGTTGGTAGAAAGGCAATTCCTGTGTAAATTTGCCATGAGCAAATATATTACTTTTTCCCAGTGCTTCTCTACCAGACTTTTTTGTTCATGACCAGGTCTAGGAGAAGCACACTGATAAGTTTCCCTTGAAATGGAGAGGGGAAAAAGCATTCCCAAGACAGTACCTCTATGACAGGGGCGAGATGGAGGAAGAAACAACTATGAGAAGGCCTTACTGTCACGGTTTTATCTTCCACTAGATTTACAGCCATGTCCTAGCAGGTCTCCTGGGACAGGTCACGGGGACCCCAGGGACTATAGGGGTAGTAAAACACTGGAACATAGAAGCTGTGGATGCCCCATCATTAGAAGTGTTAAGGTCAGCCTGGATGGAGCTTTGAGCAACCCGATCTGATGAAAGTTGAGGTTCCCTTCCAACCTAAAATAATTCTGTGCTCCTGTGCATCTATGCTTTCTCAAAGGCTCCTAAAATCCAGCAGATCCCTTCTGTGCTGACTCTGTGTGCTGCTCCCATCCCTGTCCCCATCAGACCACTTCTGCCCTTGCTGCCTCCTTCACCTAGTCCACAATTCATCCCCAAATTTTCCCTCCCTGGAGGAAAAAGTGCACGCAGAAGAGGTGCAGATGCCATCATGCTTTGGGAGAGGAGATGTATTAGAGACAGCTTGAAAAGTGTCTAGCCTGTGCCAGAGGGGTTGCCTTACTCTGGAGTTTACAAGATTCCTTGATGCTTTCTGAAGTTCAGCAGTATTTTTTGCTTAGCATTAAATGAGGCATAGATGGTTATTTATAGCTAGTAACACTGAACTCAGTAATGTTTTCAAACCCTTTAGAGAAATTCAGAAAGATGTGGTTGAAAACAACTTTCTACATTAATTGCTGCATTTTAATGTTGTTTGTTTTAAAATAAGCCTGTGAGTTTGCACACTCTCTTTTGGTGTAATATGTTCTGCAATTAAACACAATTGAAGAAATCTTATTAATAGATGAATAAGCTTCTAATATTAGCTGATATCAACTGTCTAGTCTGTTAATCAGAAAGAAAGATGGATGCTCACACGGGGGTGTTGGAGATACTGGATATGCAAGCTGTACTGCCATCTACTATGTTTGAGTTTTATCTTAAATATTTCAGCATAAAAATTAGCCTTGGTAGTTTCCCTGTGTCAGATAAAAAACCTTGAAGTATCACCTCTCTCTCTACGAGGGCTTTTTTGCTCCTTTGTCACAGACAGTCAATAGGGTCCAAACATTGTTTTATAATACTGCAGTTTGAACCACAATAGTTGACAAAATCTAATAGATTGGCAACTGTCCTCCTATTGAACAAGGGCTGCTAAAATAAAAATAGAAACTAAGGCAGTACCTAGCAGCTATATTTGGTCATGTTTGTTTGAAGGATGTCATAAGTATTAGATGTTTCACTCTCATTAAACCTTGGTGTAATCTTTCTTCCTCTGTGATGAGTGTCACTATGAATGAAAGAAGAGGAAAAGGACATCAAAGCTGGAAATCATTCTGAGTATTTATTACTCGCATGATATTTTATGATATATTAGAGAAAAAATCTTGTTCTAAAAAATGCTAATGATGTAGTACAGGAAAAATCCTTGGAGGATTTTTGACATTCATTGTCTGGGGAATTTAACCTCACAATTTAGCCAGAAAGAATCAATAATCTAAATCCGCCTATGCCATTCTGAATATTTACCTCCTGAAGTTGCCTGACAGAGATAAAACAAAACCATGTGAAGCTTTTTTCTTTAAAAAGGAAATAAATAAAGACGTTTCCAAAACCCAAAGGGAAAAATCCAGGCATATTTTAATAGTTTAGGAGCAGAGCCAGGTTCATACCAATATGACTCTGAGTTCCCTGTTCCCTTTCAAAGCCATCCATGTCAATTTATGAACTAAGAAACAAATCTCAACATAATTTTAAGAAATTAATTTGAGACTAGCATAGCAGTTATGTTTGAAATAATTTATGCATCTAATTATTCAGGACAAAAACATGTATATCTGCTGTTTTGAAGAAATATGATTCCAGATTACAGTCTGTCTCCCAGAGGCAATAAAGGCAAGCCTTTCTTATATCTGGGCTGGATGAGTTTTCATGCTTTTCAACAAACAAATCAGATCCACTGGGAATACAGATCAGTGGATATGGTGTTTATTCTAAGCTCATATATCCTTGACAGATAATCACAAGAAAGATGACATTTCAAACCCAAAGTGTCTGCAAATGAAGAAACTGCCCTATGAGTACTTTTTCAAAATCCCACCAAGAGAGCTTACATTTGAGAATAAAGAGTCTTTCAGCTTGTAAGATACCTTGAGGTCTCCCTTCACGGTTCTGCCAGCCCTTTTGTGTGTTCAATTGCAATGTCTCGAGCAATTTTCCCCACTCAGGACCAGACCCATCAAATACTTTTAGATAAGATGATTGTTATCTTCAGCTGTGACAGGAGGCTATAATGTCATCACAGAATTAGATTTGATTTTGTCTCATGTCATTGCATAACTTGACACGTCAACATGAGTTCATTTAACTTAGTTTATTCTTCACTGGTTTGGAATGGATATTAGCAGGAAGTCAATATATGTTTTCCTAGTTATGTCTTTTAACTCTTCAGTTATGGGGTTCTGGTTCTGCCAGTTTGGAAATATACAGCCCCTTTAAAATTTTTGATCAGTTTCTAAAACCTTTTTTGATTCTTGATAAAGAAATCTGGAATTCTGGGCTTTGGCCCTTAAAATTTCATCAGATATTTGTATTGAAACTGTAATCAGTTTTTCATTCCATGGAAAATGTCTCATGTGTAGCTGTAATGCTGATATCACCATGTATCAGGAGCAACCCAAGAAAATCCCTCTTGCACTTTATTTTGTAGTAATGCAGTTATCAAAGAAGGTAATTTTACATAAGTCCTTGCAATTCTCTGTAATCCTTCAAAAACAATTTCCAAATGCAGCCAGCAGACAAAAGTATGAAATAAAACATTTTGAGCCTGATACTGCCTTGGCTATACTTATGCACCTCTCCCTTAGACTCAAAAGTTAGGTCCACTTGCATTGGATTTTCTTTCATAGTTTTTCCTACCTAAGGAAAGAGAATATTGACGACAGAACTGTCATCATCAGGGCGTGAGGTTTACTTTTCAAAGGGGTCAATACTTTTTTCATCTCTATATAGACAAACACATGAAGAGTTTTTTCAGGTACATGTTTTGTGATCAGTAGCGCTATAGGAATAATTTTCCTATTATTCAGTTTATAAACCTACCTGCTGATTTTATAAAGTTAAATAAGGGATAATTCTAAACACCAAGCAATTTCAAGCTAATCCTGTGAAATATCCAGAGTTTAGAGACCTGTATTATATACCATCAGCAGTCTTGGTGGCAGTTTTGCTTTTTGGGGGGATGAAGAGAAGTACAGAAAGGTCAAGACTAAATCACAGGGTTGCAGAGGGAGGTCAGTGGGGTCAGAAGGATTTGCTGTTTTCACAAAGGACTCTGCAATCAGTAATCTGCTGTCATGCTGCATGTACTGCTCTTAAGCACATTTGACACTGATGCATGGGAAGCAATCTGAGTAGAGAGCTAAAAAGGCAGTTACTTCAAACATATGAATAGTGCACTGGAGTGATGATGTGAAAATAGATTTAAGACCAAAATAAACACCAAATCAAAAAAAGAAGAAACCACTAATTACCACTATAGATGGCGAGCCACTTATACAAATGATGCTAGAGCAAACTCCAATTATAAAATTAGAATCATTAGTCTCACTACAATTTGAATGAAAAGTTTTAAAATCAAGGAGCTGCAGACATTGTCTGACTAGCATCAGACACTGCCTACCTGAATGAGCATCCATCCATTTCATTTGATTCATTAATCTAAAGACTCTGTCTCCTGCAAGCCACATCAACTCTAACAAAATTAGATATTTGGTTAACAATGAGCTTTGAATAAGTAAATCAGGAAGGATATGAGAGCTCAGATTTGGAGCTAACCTAGAGAACTAAAAAATACTGTGTGTTTATGTGACTGATTTTCAAATGGACAATGTTAGATCAGTCAAAAGGGCTCAGGCTTCCCCCAGTCCAGCACTAATTGCAGGCCTGCCATTATGGTTTTAATTGAATGTCAGTGATGGGGCAGGAGGAGTCAATGCCCCAGGAGTGGCACACTGAGTGCCCTAACCTGGCTCATTCCTTGAGTCCCTATCCAGATGGGTTCATATCCTAATCCAACTGCTTACTTCTTACATCGTAGACATAAATACCCACCTGAGCAGAATTCACCTACCCAGATGCAGCCCATTATTTAAACAACAATCTATCTGGACATAAATGAGTTTATTCTAAGCCCTTCTCTTTTTTGTAGCTCCATGAAGTACGAAATATTTCCACAGACATTTGCGCAGACTCCCCTGTTGACACATTTCTCTACCATGTGTCACACCAATATCTTGCTGTGCTGATATGGCTGTTGTCAGAAGCATGACATGGCATATACACCTGCCAGATGAAAGTTGATCTGAAGAGATGTAGATTTATATCCTTAGAGAGGGGAGTCTGAGAGCATTTCCCTTTCATTTATAAAAATACAAAAAAAAAGAAAAAAAACCTTTAAGAATGTACACAGAATTCTGTGCTTATATATGAAAATACTGCCTGGGTCTTTTCAATAGAGTATTCATGGGGTTTTTTGTTCCCTTGTGAGAAGAGTGAACGTGCCTGAAACGAGCCCAGAGCACAGGCTCAGACTGTTCGAGAAGCCCAAGGCTGAGTGCCTGGGAAAAACCTTGGAAAGCTGTCCCTGGGCATGTTTCCCACGAGGAGTATGAAGGATGAAGGCCTGACTCCACAGGAGTCACTCCATTTTTTGGGGCTAAGGTTTTCTCTCTGATTTCTGCAACCAAAGTTACCTAGGGTTTTTCTAAATCCTTTTTTCTCTTTATTGATTGAAGTAAATCCCTGAACTTTCCAAGTCCCCAAAGGTCCACTCTATATATAGCATATATACACTATATATACTATATATAATATATATAGTGTATATATGCTATATATACACTATATATACTATAGACTAGGCTTCAAGCTTTAAAGTCAGCCAAACCAGATCTCTATTTTACATTGGCAGAAGCATACATGCCTTGTTTTTCAAGTCACTTTCATGGCTTAATGGTCCCAGTCAAAAGTGACACATCTCACTCTTTTGGTCACAAAAACATATTTTTTAAAAAAGCTCAAAATTGCAGCAAAGATTTGGGAGGGGGAAGGTCACTCTCAACCTTGTTGCCTCAGCAAAAAGGATATTTGTATAGATTCTGTCCTTAAGAGTAATTGAATTAAAATAATTTCATTCATCCCTATTCCCTCTCTTGTAAGCCCTATCAGATGAGACATTTGACACTGAGAAATGCACTTTGCCTGTTACTCAGCAGTGCTCAAAATGCCTAACAATGCCAGACTGTAGCTGGGTGAAATCTGAAGCTGAATGTTTCAAGGGACCATTATTACTAATGGGCTTTTTTATTAGAAATCAAATAAAAATGGCAGGAATTTAAAGTGCAAGGAAGAGAGGCACTGAAGTCTGTGAGTAACATTAAAGAATAATATTACAGTTTTATGAGATACTTTTGTCAGGTTACAGCTCATCACAGGATAGGCACTGAGAATTTTCAAAAACATCCAAGCATCTCAGAAACACAGTGTAGACTTCCACACTGAAATATGGTTTTAGCAGTCAAATTTTGAAGAATCTGGTTAAAACACACCGACCCCCATGATGCAGTCTTGTTATAAGTGACAGAAGAAAATGTCAAAGGCTGGGAACAGAATCCAGCGAGTCTGAGGCATGCCTTGCAAATATTTATCTGTCAATACCTACATTATCCCTCTGCTAAGGGATCCCATCTTGGGGTATAGCTTCACCCTTGAACACACTATACAAACACCCACGAGGAGTCAGCGCCCCTGAAAGGAGGCTGAGGCTGAGGCTGGCACCTGAATGTGCACCGTTCACTTTTGAGTGCCTAAAGTTTCTGATACATTATGTTCCTGTAGTCTCAAATCACTAAATACGTTTTAAAATTTCATAACAAAAGGCAGAGATGCTTCACTGCAGTGCAAAACACAGAGCTGAAAGGCTGTTACAGCTTCACACTGCTGCTACTCATGGAACTGTTAAGAACTAAATTATACAGAAACCGCTCTAAACCGCCCTAGTACAGAGGAGTAAAATAATACTCTCTTCAGTACAGCAGCTTGCATATTTCAGCAATACCAAGAAAAACAAATTCTTTCCTGTCATTTGTGAAAATTTGTAGTGAACCCGGGCAGAAATTCACATTAAACAGCAGGAGTATGTTTACCAGTACTCTGTCATTGTTGCTTGGACAATATATGCAAAAAATATTTCCCAAGAATTTACAAGGTTTATGTCAACTTGCTGCCTATTTTTCTTTGAAAACAGGATGGAAAGATCTACTGTATTATTACAATTTCTCCTTCATAAGTGCAGGGATAATTATTGGAACCAAGCTCATATTTTCACAGCCACTCTGTAAATGCACATCTTCTTGT
The DNA here is from genome assembly GCA_037013685.1 of Acridotheres tristis. Lineage (NCBI taxonomy): Eukaryota > Metazoa > Chordata > Aves > Passeriformes > Sturnidae > Acridotheres > Acridotheres tristis. The sequence continues at coordinate 94,673,121 of CM072884.1, forward strand.
AATTGTGAACATATATGACATGTATCAAAAGTTGTATTTAAATTTAACATACCTACAAAAACACCCCACTGCAAGGATGTGAGGAACTTGTGAAAGTAAATGAATCAGATCAATCCTGGCTCTTTAGAAACCCATGAACCATGGAGAAAATCCAGTAAGGGAAGAAATAATGTGGTCTTCTGCAATGTACTTTTATTTTCAAGAGAAGGAACATTCACCTCATCTCTTAATTGGGAATATCCAGCATATAATCTAGGTATCTTTAGATCTGTGATCGCCTCAATAGTCTTATCAACCTTAGAGCCCCTGAAATCAGCAAGTACTTCATTTACCTAATCTTTGGCTGGGGGTAGTATGTAGTTTTCTGATAAAGCCTTGAAGGTGCACACAGCCAATCTCATTTAAGTTCTCAATCACATTATTCTGCTTATGATATATAACTTTGGAAAGAAATAAGAAACTGTACCATGCTTAGGCATTTTTAGATGCAAAAATAGCAATATGATGTCTAATAACAGAAACATTGTGTGATCACTAGGTGTAACCAAACAATTTCACTATTGAGAAAATGTCATATTGATCACTGGGAAGTGAATCTAACAATTCAGTGTAAAATTTTTTAAAAAAATAGATTAAATAGTTGAAAATGTAAAAGGCAATATGGACTTGTCACTTCTAACATTTGCATGGATATGTTCCCATAAAAACACCGACTCTGCTACTAAGTTTATTACCCATTAAAAAATCAGTTTCTTCTCTTAAGAAGGTGAAAGCTAAAGTATTCCTGAATGTATTCATCCTACAAATTTTTCAGATGTTCAGATGTTTGCTTGCTTGCTTGCTTCCTCAGATGGTGCTGCATTCACCTTCAGTAATTTGGGAACTCAGGTGGGAAAATCTGACACCGGCTACAATAATAAATGTTGAAGAGTGATGACATGCATCTGTTGGGTTGCTTGGAATGGTTCTGGGCAGCTGATGCTGTGGCTGTAGGATAGTTCTGGCTGTCCTGATGGACAAGGCACAGGAACAGCTGCAGCACAGGAGCCACAGTGTCTCAGCAGCAGTGAGTAACTAGGAAAAGTCTGCTACACACAAGAGAGCCCAGCAAGGACGCAGCCCCTGAGCTTGCAGCAGCCAGTGTTTAAGGGACTGTGTTGTGCATGCTAGATTTCACAATTGCTGTAACCTGAGAGCGGTTTCGACCTCCACAGATCCCATGGAAGAGCTACATGGCATCATTGCATCTGGTCACTACAGAACATGTTTTCTTTAGTTGTCTCAAGAGACATCGTAGTTCTTCTTTGAAAAAGAGTGAATTGTTGCTGCTCATTAACCTTCTTCCTGCCATGTCATATTCCCCTTGCAGTTGCCTTTTCCTAAGCCCTTCTTCTAGGACTCCCCCAATTCAGGTATGGACAGGAACTGTTTTTGGTCTGCTCAACAAATACAATTTCTTTTACACATGCAGACATTAATTTTTTTCCTGTCATTTCACTGATCAGTAGAGAATATGTGCACTTCATTGCATGCTATTATCTTTCTGTTACTCTCTGAATCATCATCACATGTATCTTGAGACTGTGATGACACTTTTTTATTAACAGCAAGCTTCATCATTTCTCTGTTCATCCCCTCTGTGGAAATCAGGGAAATATGTGGAGAGAATACTCCTTCCATTTACAAGACTGGCTGTTTGATTTCAAGCCAATCTCCTAATATAACTACTCTCCCACACTGAAATTTTTGGCAGTATAACCAGTATAGAAATCAAATGTGAAGATCTGTCACCATTATGTTTCTTGTAGCTATTCACTAGGCAGCTAGGAGGCTTTTTGCTTCTTCAAGGAAGGACTCCAGAAAGTCAAGGTCCTTTGGTAAACTTATTGCAAGTGTAAAGACCATCTATTTTCAGCCATATTGAGTGAGAACAGAAGATGCTCGTCAGTAACTAGAATATTTGATATCACCATTATATTCCCTGAAGTCAGCTGTCAAGTCTAAGCCAGTCATTTAGATGACCTGTTTCATCAGGAGGAGAATGATTTCTTCAGAAGACAATTCATTTCACCCTTGGATAGACATCATGAATGATCCCATGGGAGGACACCTTCACCTTCAGTGAAATAAAGGGATACAGATAATTTGATTGGAAGACTAAACTGTAGACAAGTAGTACAGTGAATTTTACCATGTATGCTTGCAGTGGAAGAAATATCACTGGAGATAGCTATAACAGCATCACCTTAAAGCATAATTTGGAGTAAAAGGAAAATGTGTTATGAGCAGCAGCTGCAATATAGATGAGTGCTGCTCTCACACATCTTCCTCCAGTGCCCTCCTAACTGCTCTCCCCCATCACCCTCTCTGTCTCTTTATTCCTGACTGACTGAATTGCAGCCCACACCACATCCTGTACCACAGTCCACACATATTGACTGGTCAATATGAGCTGTCAGGTGGCTGGCACAGTGCTTGATCCTAAACTGTTGTCCTTCCTCGTTAGAATTTGCTCCTTTTCCTCTACTCCACTGTATAATTTTGTATATATGTAAACACAGTAGGAACCTCTTGTTCCCATTTAGATGCAGCCAAGGTTATCTAATGGATTTCAAGGTTACAAACACAGTTGCATAAGCCTTATTTCACTGGGAAGTCAAGCAAAAAAAAGCATGTCTCAAGTGCAATAAACAACGTATTTCCAACATGATCTGTCATGTATTCTCATTCCATCCTTTTCCTATAGTGCCTCCTTTTCAGAAAGCCAAGGTGGGTGATTGGCTAACAAGCTTGTAGAGAGTCTATGAAATACATCCCTAAACTGAGAAACAGGGTCAAGTTTGATCTTGAGTTTTTCTGATAGAGACTGAATTATTAAAAGGCTATTGTCTGCTTTAGAGTGACATTCTGTCTGAACATATTGTACTTTGCACAGTTCATGAAGAAAATCAAATTTAATATAACTTAAATAAAAATAGCCTCATCTTTGAAGCTGCTAACCCTGTTCATTTGGTAATATTTTATCTATACTCCATTTTACTGCTTTCTCTACATAATTAGTCAGTCAATTCCCCAGGCTGTTTTTGTGGGCATTTCATGCTGCAGCAAGGAAGAGAAAAGATTTAATATATACTTAAAGAAAAAAAAAAAAAGCCAATGGCAGATGGAGTTGCAGTTAACGTAAATTGCATTTTATAAAAACAATTAGTTTTCAAATAGAAGAGGTCTTAAAGTGGTTTTCTCCTCTTTAGATCTTTTTAAAAACTCTTCAAAACACAATTAGCCAGCATTATTCTCATAACTGCAAACTATAATATTTTAATATGCCCTTCTAATTCATATAGGTGTAACAAAATCAAGTGTTACTTGGGAGATAAGTTGATTTCTCTCTCTTAGGAAATTTTTTATATGCAAGAAGCTTTTTGTTTGTTTTCTTAGAGTGTCTGACATAATATTTTCACATACATTTAAATAGATTTCTCTGAAGAAGAAATGAACAGGAGGAAAATATTAATCTGTAGAATTTTCTTCCCATAATGTAATAGATGGGTTTTTCCCTTTTTAAATATTTTAGCACACACCTTATTTTTTGCTTTACAATTTAAAGATCATGCAATTTGGATTTCCTCATCAGAAAATAAATTATTGCTGCACTCTGTGTGTGTGTGTGTGTGTGTGTGTGTGTATACTCTGTGACTAACAGGGGATTTTGTTACATATTAAAAATCAGGCCCAGACTATTTCTTGTTCTGACATAAGATGTGTGGGTGAAAAATGAAACTCAGAGATTAGGAGGATGTTTTCCTGGGCCTCAGAATGCCATGATTGCACCATTTCTAGTGTGGTTTTCTAAAATCCTCCATGGATAGTGGGATTTCATTTCTCCAATATACGTGTGTTGTATTGGCATAGTGGTGTTCTGTCTGTCTTAAACACAAGGGAAACCCCCTGCCTGGCTGACCTTACCTGCTGCTTCACTACTGTTGTGCCATCCCAGGGCTTCCACACAGCTTCAGAGATGGCAGAGCTTTTGCCACTCCCTACATTGTCACCTGCTTCTGCACTCAGCATCTACAAACTGCAGGCAGCATGACTAATGTCTTCTGCAGAGTAAGGATCTCTTTGCCCAGGGAGAAGAGATGAAGGTTCAGAGATTCCTGAGGATATCCTGTTATCACAAGGACATTTTTGAAAGCCCTCACTACTGGACTAGCTGCTGGACCTCAAAACTACTAATCCAACTTACAGTGCCATTGCAGAAAAAAGTTCCAGATGTCCTCTCCAGGAAACTCCAGGATCACAAGGAATTATTAGATCATATGTCAATATCACCACCCTCACATGTGAGCCACAGGAACAGGCTGCCCAGAGCAGTGGTGGATGCCCCATCCCTGGAAGCATTCAAGGCCAGGCTGGATGAAGCAACCTGGTCTGTTGGCAGGTTCCATGTTCATAGCAGGGTTTTTGGAACCTGATGATCTTTAGATCTCTTCCAACACAAACCATTCTATGATTCTACAATTCCATTACTATTACAAGGGATTGACCAGAATTTAGTCCCACAGCAGTAAGGAGAAGCAGACATAGGTTCAGCCTCCAGAACTGGTGGAAGTTTTACAAACAGAAAGGAAGAAGTAAAACTTTAAAGCAGTGAAAAAGCCAAGGCAGACTCAAGACAAGTGGGAAGATCATACACTGCCATGGACACCCAGCCTCTGGAAAGCTTGAGCCTCCAGCTCTGTAGATAACAGCACTAGCAGCTTGCAGAGGAGAACTGCTTATCTGAATTCTGTTCATTAAAATCCCAGTGTTTATTTTAAAAAGAAAAAAGTACTGTCTGTCTGTTGTGAAATTCCCTTGGCTTTATTTATTTTTAAGTGCATGCTAGGTATCATTGCATCTGAGGAGCTGCCGTTTCTGAGTTTCATGTCTGCTCCCATCTGGCAAAAATATTGACCACAGAGGGTGACACTGTCCCAGATCAGGTTCCATGTGTGTATTTGAACACTCTCAGCCCTCCACCAGAAACTGTCACAGCTCCCAGCCCACCTTACAATCCTTCCCTTTGAACTCAGCCTTGTGACTACCTCAGCCTTTGCACACACATTCACATTAGAAAACCTTATCATGAAAGCATGTTGGGGAAAGAATGTTAAATTTGATGAAGGCCAGATACAGCTACTATCCATCTTGTAGTTTTGCCATTTTTGGACACCACAGCTTTCATGTCATTTTATTAATTGCCTTTAAAAGCATTCCACCTTCAGATACACAGCATATTTTACAGTTGCCTTTTTAAGTACTAAGCACAGGATTTCCATACAATTTTAATTTGCCTTTATGGACACCAAAGCTGGCTGAATGCCATTAGGAAATAAATAGGTTGCATCACATCTTCAGTAAATCAGAAATATGAGATATTGTCAGCCTTTCAAGTTGAGAACTTTGTGCATGTCTGCAGGGATAAAAGAAAAGAGAATCTGAGCTCCAAGTGCCCCATGGGGGTGTTAGCATTCCAGCACAGAGCAGCCGTGCCACCCATGCTCCATGCACACCCCACGATGAAAGGGAGGGCAGTGGGAGCCCAAACCCAGCCTGTCCTCTGGGACTCACAGAGTATTGTCACACCATTCAAACCAATAACCCTCAGCAAGACGCTGCAGCAGTGCACCGAGGGATGTGATGGCTAGCAGCACATAAGGCAACACAAAAAAACCATTTGTCATCTTTATAGGTTCTCAGAGCTCCTAAGAATGACAGCTTGAAATTAGAGAGGAGAGAGCAGGGCACAGAGAGAGGGATGAAGGACTGGAAAAAAAACCCACAACTTTATTTGTACTGTTGTATCTCCAGTGTTGCAGGCACATCTCTTCCATTGGAAATTTAAAATGGTTTCTGAGAGCCCCTTTCCTTGCTCCAGCCAGGTTGCTGTCCCACTATTAAACCCCTCAAGCTTCTTGAAGGATAATTAGACTTACATTTTTAAAAATAATGTATTTGAAAGCTTTAAGGCAAAAAACTACATGTATTTTTAACAAAATACTCTAGAGTATAAGAGTTTGAAATTATAATTTCAAATTATTTCACTGTTGTCTTAATTTCCTTTAGCCTTAATGATGCTTCTAACATCTTATTTTTCATGATACCACTGAGATAGATCTTCAGTTAAAAAATAGTTTTACCCAGTGGAAATAAATTTTCTAAAAATTTCCCTAGACAAGCTTGACATAGTGAAAAACTTCAGGACTTCAGAACTTCAGAAAAAGACTTCAATGATTTTTAAGATTTTGTATCTTTAGTAAGAAACCATACCACTTGAAACATTGCCTCAGTCTTTAAAATTCATCAGGGAAAGTTATACTAGGACTAAAAAGTATGGTATACTCCACGAGGAGACACATCATAGCTTTAAATGATTGTATGAAATATTTCATTAATTTATTTTTTAGATTTTCTGTTAAAAACACATGAAAAGCTACACAAAACATAAAACACACACTGCGCATAATATCACAGTAAATATTTAGAAATTCTCTCCGTTCATCCCATTAGAAGGCATCTCTTATTTAGCAGCCATTCCAGAGCAAGTCTCCTGCAAATGTAGAGCAGACAAAGGAACCTTCTGCAGTCCCTCCCTGAGCTCCTTCCCACCTTTCTCACACTGGCTAGCCTGGCTCTCCAAGGTCTGCAGCCCAGAGACCTCCATGGAGTCTCCTTGGCACACACTTAACAAACCCCTCATGTATCACTGGCTGCTGTCAGGACCCTAAAACACCAATTTGCTGATCCTCTGGGAGACCGTCTCCCTTTCTTTGGCAGGTGGAATGCTGTGCACTCTGTGCCGCTATGATCTGAGGCTGACTGCTCAGCAATCTCCCCCTTGTCAGAGAACCTCACCTCTTGTCCTTTGATCTCCCCAAAGCACCAGTGTTTCTGCAGCTGCTCTGGCTTTAGTTAAAGAGAGTTTATTTCTTTCTTTCCAATTGTTCAGTGAAAGTTTTCACCCATCAAGAGAATTTTTTTCTGTGATCCTGCAAACTTTTTTTAGCTACATTGAGGTTCATTACAGTCACTCTGGACAGAATACAGTCTGAAACTGAGCCAGAAAAATGGCTTCATATTCCTTTACATTCTTTTCCTCTCCATTACTATTCTCCTAGTAGGTCTGATGTAGAGAGACTGGTGGCACTGCTGTACTGTATCAAAAACTGCCTGGTAATGGTGCTGGAATTATTTGCTTGCAAGTACATGAACCATAAGTGGTGGAAATGGAATCCTGAGAACAGCCAGATCCTGATACCATCACTGGTCTGATCTGACCTGAGCACATGCCCTGCAATGCACTGAGTGCAGTGACTGAACATCAAGCACATAACACAGAGGCTGTTCCTGCAATTTGGAAGTACTGACCAAGTTACCATAGAGCAGATGTCATCTGTACTCCACCAGTGTCAGCAGCTTCAGGAGACAGGGGTCATGTGGTCCTCAGCCTTTTATTGAAAAGAACATCTTGTTTTCTGTCCACTAACCCTCAATGCTGTAGCAGCTGAATACAGGGAATACCATGGGCCAGGTACAGTCATATGCAGTCATAAAAAGAATAATCTCCTTCCTATCATCACTAAATAGAGATCATTAAGACATTTTTAATTTTCTTGGCAAAGGCAAAAGGTTGAGTCCTCTGACATTATATATCTTTGGTACTGACCGATTTACAACATCTTAAGAGAAAGTATTTGGGCAGGTCAATAAAATATATGTCTGTCAAAGATGTAAACTGGGAATTCATGGAGCCAGCACTGCTGTCAGGGAAGGAAGAGAGTGTGGGAAGTACTTGGCTAGCCAGCCTTTGATTTCCACACACAGCAAGCTCTGCCACCAACGTGCCCTAACAGTAAATAATGGTGTTTGTCGATACACATGAGTAGAACCTAAAAGAAGGCTGAAGTCATTAAGTGTTATTGTGTTACAGAGCACAGCAGAGTGTATACGCTTCTGTATTTATATTTCTGTCTACAGTCAATAAATCAGAATCTGTCATACCTGCATTATCCAAGCCATCTGCTTTACCACATTAAAAAAAAATTAGTAGGTGGGAAAAAATTATGATAGCTTCTTTTTTTCCCCTGTTCCTGTTGCTAGAGAAACCAATTCTTTAAAGTATTTTCTGATGTCTGAAAAGGAAGCTGTCATGTTCCCCTTCCCCCACAAAAAGCCTGAAATGGTCTGTGTTTTATGATAGTCCAGTAGCTGGTGGAAGAAGGGGAGAAGAAATCAAAAGCACTGATTTCTCCACCTCTTCAACTGACTTGTTGACTGACCTTGGGCAAATTGTTAGGGGCTGCTCCGAGTGTCAGCTATATTAGGGATTCATAACAAGTGGAGAGCATAACACTGGAAGCAATGATGCCCTTCAGAGATTGATTGAAGTTGTAAAGCAGAGCATTTGTATGTTTTTAAAGTGCCCATGCTGTCTTTAGCTGCAGAGCTGGCTGTTGCTATCTTTAGTGGGGTCATCCCCATTAAAATATTTTGGTCCAAACAAAATCAAATTAATGAGTGTTGAAGAAAAACAAACAAACAAACAAACAAATAAATAAAAACACCATAAAAAAACCCTCAAAACAAACCCACACATTATTTTCTTCCTCCCTAGCCTGCGAAAGTGACAGATAAGATTATTTATTCTCTTTGTCTATTTTTTACAGAGACAAATAGGGCTAATAGGTGTACTAATGTTGCAGTGCTAGGAGAAGAGTTAGTTGCTGTTGGCAAGTCCTTGGAGCTCCATCCACGAATTTGTATAATTGCAAAATAATATAACTGATACATTATTATTATTCGGAGGGGTTTTTTTCTAACTCCTCCATTAATTTGTAATGATTTTGTATAAGATGACCGGGTGTACTGCTCAAATGACCTGTAAAGTGGTCACACAAACCCAATTCATATTTCCAACTACTGACGACCATAGCTTTTAAAACTTGCTATTCTTAAGTTTCTGCCACTATTTATCCCTCCTCCTATAACTGCAAAGACCATTTTAAAAATTATTAATTATTATCTGATCTTGTCATTAATCTGAGATATGGTTCCCAAAGGAAAGGATATCAATTCTGCGAAACTCTCCTTTTGTTGTCTCCTTTACTCCTTTTAAGATCAAATTTAAAGAAAACAAACAAAGAAACAGAAGAGACATTAGCCAAAAATACCAGTTTCAGCCTATCGTTGAACAGCAATTTACTCATTTATTTCAGGACCATGTGAAGGAAAGTTTAATATTTAAATTTGTTCTCTGTTTTGGGAGACAAGACTAACTTCACAAACTAAATAGCTGCCATATAGAGAACTGATTTTACCTTGTTAATGTCCAAGTGAAACTCAACAGCTTTTCACCATGCAAGACTTCAGGATTTTTTGAATTCTAACAATTCTTCAAAAGCTTAATGACCCGTGATTTTCTTCTGCAAGCTGGGTTAGATGGGATTTTTTTTCCCAGTCCAGCTAGATCTTGGTCATATAATATTTTGGCAGAATTTCTAGCTGTACAAAAGTGAAAGACAATTCATTTGATAATCCTGTTATAGTCTTACTGTAGTTACAGCCTGCTATAAAGCACATGCAGATGCAAGAAACTCTAACAGAGCATAGTGACCAGAGAAAAGAACATACCACTGCTAATATAGCAACACACAGTTGTGTTTAACGCATTTTTATTGCAGTTCATATTTCCTTTTTAATTTTTTCGTTTCATCTTAAGAAACATTTCAGGGACTTTGTCTGTGCTAGATGTGAAATTTAGGGATCTGTGAGCATGAAAATGTGAAACCTGATGACTGATTTTTACTAACATGAATGGCTGCAAGGCCAGTTTATAGCATTGTCATACAGCAGAAGGGGTTTTTTATACTCCATAAATGCGTGAAGGTGCAGCAAACAGGCAAGGAACTTTATTCCCTGTGCCTTTACTTATTTACTGTGAAGTTAAATGAAACATTTAAGCACATTCAGAATTCAGTGTGTGTTCACATGTGGACATGGCCAAGCGAACGTGAACATATGAATATGAATATGAACATACCTGCAGTTTCTAACTGAAGCCCAGAGCCAAAGTGAGAGAGATGGAAACATTTCTGAAGGGTGTTTGCAGGTTTTTTCTTACATTTTAAGAATGAACCTACACTAAATATATACCTACTAAGTAATTTTCTATCTGGAAAATATTAAGTTTTAATACATAGATTTTTAAATACTAAAATTATTTAACATATACTATCCCACATTTTAAAGTTCAGTAACATATCCTAAGAACCAAGGCTGACTTCCATGATAGAAAATATTATTGCTTTGGGAATTAAGGAGAAAAAAATATCCTTGGTTCTCCCTGAATATGCTTTGCACCACTGTTTAAGATCCTAAGGCCAAGTCTTCTTTCAATTACCCTGACACAACCTTATTGGTGTCTATGAACATGAAAGAGCCTAAAGGGCTGCAGAACTTGCCCCCTAATGTCTACAAAAACCTCATTTATTAAGACTTCTCACTTTCACCAATATTGTCAACATTGTAAGTGAAGTCTGTTAAAAATTGTTCCACATTCTCATTACATAAAATGAAACTTTCTCTTACTCTTTTACTCTATTATATATTTGGGGAAATATGTTCGATATTGTTTGAAATTGGTGTTAATCAGAATGAAATTCAGCCTTTGTGGTTTAGCTTAGATTTTGACCAAACCTCCTAATGAGAAGCATTCTAAATATTGTTGCACATATTTAACCAAGCTAATGCACTTATAAAGCTACACTCTCTGTTTATTTGAAAACCCACTGTTGCTTTCTGAAACACTCCAGCTTGTGACTCCAAAAGTTTAGTTGAAGTTTTTAATTTCCAGAACATTTTCTAGAGCACCTTGCATCTGGAGGTGGCTGAGTGGTGGCATTACATTGAGCATCCCTGATAAACTTGACCTGTTTTTCTGTTAACTAGTCCCCAAAACGAGATACTTCCAAAATCTCTGTTTTTTTCATAATTAATCACTGAATAAGCCACACGGTATTCATTTCGGATGCTGCTTTGTGAATTATATTGTGTATATCTGCCTGCACTGCCTGATTTACTGGTATTAATTTATTACCACTATTCATTATAATATTCTCCTGGGATATCTTTTGGCTTTATACAGTGCTGAGGACCATACCCTTTTCCTAAACACAATGAAATTAATAAAAGTGGAACCTTTTATTTCCTATGGAGCTGAGAAAATCTTTTCCACTTTTGCACAGGAACTGCATGCACGTGTGGCTCAGTGCAGGAACGATGGGTTTTAAATCACTCCCTGGTGTTCAGCACAAGCAGGCTCAACTGCTCTGCTCACCACAACCTGCTGTGATCGTGGGCAAGACCCTTATCCCACCATTCCTCCATTTGTCATCTGCTAGACAGGTTTTATGACTACCAAAGGTTGAGAAGTGCTCGATAATCTTATAATTGCAGCCCTCTCTAAATTCTTAAGATGGAAGGAGAACAAGAGAGTCCCTGTCAGAGAGCTCCAAAAAAATAGAAAGTACAGGAGCAGTTCTGTATGGAAAGGCAATGGCTGCTTCCCACTCCATCATCTGTTGAACACATGTGAATTCCACAGTGAGGGGTGATTTAGGGATACCTCTGTATTCTCCTTTGGCATAAGTGTCAAAAGAAGACAAAATATATCTGGTGCTTCACACAGCAGTGACTCATTAGGATGGATGGCCCCAAATGTGCATCATCCCAGCAGCCTTTCAACTAGAAGGTGGAGACACAGCAAGGGTCTCAAAAAAACTCACGTGTAAAGGAAAAATGAGCAAGTGAGTTCTCTCTCCTGTTTTGACTTATTCGATGAAGTTAAACTAGTCTCTATTAAGACTTCTTGGAGCATTTCTTAACTACTTTTTGTTTCAAAATATTCAAGTTTTCTACTTGTAGCTAAAAATATATGCATGTTTTCCACAAGTGGAAGTAGTTTTGCTTTTTAGCACATTTTAACACAATTTAAATGTGGATTTATTGTTTCACTTTTGTGAGTTCTTCTAGAAAGTTCTTTTTTTACATTAAAGAAACATTGTCATACAACACATACAAAGGTTTTTTTCCTGGATCTGGAAAAAAATACGCATATCATTTGAATCCCTTTGCAAGATCTACTTTCCGTTTTTAAAAATACTTAACTATTTAATTCAGAACGAGCTCCACTTTTCATCTTCAGTGAGGGAGACTCCACAACCTTTCTCACAGGAGCAGCTCTGTCCCAGCTTCACCAGCCTTGTACAACTTAGGGCAGGTTAGAATAGAAACCATGGGCACTTCAGCATAGCACCAACACCAGGAAGCATCCATTTGTCTCTTACAGTCTCAGTGCTTCCTGCAGAATTCTGGCTTCCCACTCCAAGGAATGCCAGGGATGCAGGTCAGATGTCTCAGGAACTCCAGTTTCAGTTGATCTCCCTCTGCTGGGGCCTCAATCGACCATGTATCCCAAGCTGCAGTAATTAACACTGCAGAGCAGACTACTGCTATTTTCTACATCCCTAAATGCTGATGCCAATGTCTATGTCTGGTACAGGGGGGAGAGAAATGCCTGCAGCAAGAAGGAGGAAAGGGATCTTCTTCTTGTTCTTTGAATCCAGATTCCTCTTCCTTCAGCAATAAAGGAAGAAGTTTGCAAATATTTAAACCACTTGCAAATTTCTACTTATTGGAAAACTATTAGACGGTAAACCTTTCTTTGGTTCTTGTTCCTATTAAATTATGCTAAATATGCATGTCTATTGAAGTTGTGAACAGCTTCACAGACACATGCCATGTGTCAAACTCTCAATTGTTTCTATAGGATAAGCTTAAGCACTTCATTTTGCTCTATACCATGCAAAGAATCCTTTTGGGTATTGAGTTTTAGTGTGACAAGTCCGAGTCTCACAGAACTTCACATCTCTTTGAGCAGTGAGCACATTCAAATAGATTTTCCAGCAGGAAGAAGCAAAAAACTTATTTTTCCAGGGAAGGATATTTTCCTTCATGTCTCAGTCTGAGTTTTAAGAGTATTTTTAATGCTAATAACAAAGAATATATTTTGGCACGTGGCAGCTGCAGGGCCTGATTGGCAGCTAATGAAAGATAAGGAGGAGTCATTGCATGGAAAAAATTATTATTGAACAACTGAACCAATGCTTGTTACACCTTGGCCTTCCAGTCCTAATGTGAGCCAAATGTGACATCTCAATCCAAAAGGTGTGTAGTATCTTACAGATGTCTAGGGAAATAAATTGTCGCGTATATCAATTTTCTTGTGGCATTTGCTCTTAATAGCAATTGATCTGAAACAAAATGCATGTTACAGCAATTAAGCTGACAGAAACAATGTAAAAGTCTGGTGCTTTCAGAGATTTCCATTCTTCCAATGTGGAACAAAAAAATCCAGAGTAATGCAATAAAGCAAATTCCAGCCTTCCAAACCTGCATACTGGGCATCTGCAGTTTGTTTGACAGCATTGGAGGCTTAAAGTTTTAACAAATACAGGAAGGAATGCTCCATCTCTGTTTTAATGAATATCTATCCCATGACTTAAGGTAAGGACAATCTTACTAAGATATTCATTGTTGGTTAATGTGAATGAAGACAGGGAAGGTGAATGTAGCAGCACACAGCATCATTCTGTGATCAGCTGCTTGTCTGGGGACTTGTACAGTGATTTGCTGGGTTTCTGTGTTTTTATGCACTTTTGGACTGGTTTACTTTACTATGCTATTGCCAATTGTCCCAGCTCAGCTACCTCCAGCTTTTGGCCTCAGTTCTGTAAGCACTCCATTCTCATGCCTGAATTTCTACACGTGAGCAACCCCTACTGAAGTCACCATAACTATCCAGGTGCATAGTTACACTTGCAGACAAACAAGCGGAGGCTCAGGGTCTTGGAATGAAAGATGCCATGAATAAATGAAATATGAGTTTGTACGAGAAGCAGTCGTGCCTACCATGATTGCAGCTGAGCAACTGCTATTCTGCTCATGTATAATGGATGCTGCACTGTGAAAACACATGGTGCCCTGTCTCTTGCCATCTCACTCAGCCTCTTTTTTCCCTCTAAGAAATTTTAAGATGACATCAGAGAACAAGAAAATATGTCCAATAGCATATCATTGTATCACTTTAATATGGTTTTAAAGAATGTCGTCATAAGCCAGGGACTATTTAGATAATCTATTTTTTTTTTTTGTTTCCCCTCCAAGATGCTGCCCAGATATGTCAAGCTGTACACTCAGAATGCCTGCAAACTCCTACATGGAGCACTGTCACAAGTTAATGTATTTGCCCTATGGTCATCACACATAAAGCAAAGTCAGAAATTATTTTTTTCTAAAATAAAAAACCAAAAAACCCCCAACAATATTGTCATTTTGAGACCACCATTTAGCAGCAGCTTTAGTGTTTTAGTGACCGTTTTCTTTTTGAGCTCAATTATGTAATTTCACCTTTAAAGCAGAAATCTGTGAGAAGTGTGTCTTTTGTGGTATTGGCCAGAAGAACTGGACCCAGTGACCCCAAATGCAGCTTGTGGAACAACAAATTAACATTCTCAAAGCACCATGGGACCCTTATTGTGTAGCTTTATTAGATGTGAAAACACTGATTTTGATTTAACTTTCTATAAGGACTAACTTTGCCATTTGTATTAGCATTTCCATTTATATCACCTAGATGTGTCAGTGGGATTTTCTGATATTGGGCTGAAAAGGATCAGGATTTTACCTTGAATCTCGTTTGTGGAGAACATTGCAATGAGAGAGACTGCCTTCAGATGGAAAAGGGAAGGTTGTCAGTAAAAGATCTGTTTGAATAGACACATATAAAGGTTTCTTGCAAGTGCATTTGGAAATTTGTTTCTTATTAAAATAATAAAACAGTTTTAAATGTTGGAAAATGCAAAGGCCATAAAAATGACTAGAATATATTCATAATTCTTTTCCTTCTCAGCCAACTGCAAAACAATAAAAATGTTTTCATTGTTCTGAAAAGAGATATGTATGGTATTCATTTTCCACTGTTGGGTTCTGAAATACTAGGTCAAACCTATTAACTTCTGTGAGGTTTGTGTGGCTTAGAGATGGTTTTAGGGAATGCAAAATCAGTACCTCAGATTGACAGTATTTTTAGAGCAGAGAAGATAACTCTACAGTGACATGTAAAGAAGCTGTTCTGAAATAATTTGTCATGGTAAAAAAGTAAAGCTGGAAAGATTTCATCAAAAATCTAATGCTCTTAGAGAAGCAAATTATAAGTCAGTCAGTGATGAAAGGAACAAGGAAAATGTCTCTCTATGGGCTGACACCAGCTTTTTCCAACTGATTTTAAAGAAAAGCTTTCTTCATTTCTATTGTGCTTGAAACTGGCACAACATCGGCTTTTATTTCAAAAGGACTATTTATCTGCTTTCACAATAAATGATAGTTTTTATTCCTTTATAGATGTTACACATGTAACACATTCATTTTCATAAATTACAAAAAAATCCCAAGAGAAAAGCTTTGCTAGGCAAGTGTTATATTGAAAGCTTGAGTATGCACACATGCAAGGATGTGTGCATGCACTTAGGGTTCTTTTGTCACACAAGACATATTATCTAACATTACACCAATTTTTCTATAGCTTAAGTAAGACAAAATTATATAGTAAGACTATATGAAAAAATCATGACTCTTGAAATTTATTTCCCCTGAGACAAAAAAAAGAGAAAATAGCTGCTTAACAGAATTTTTCAATCCCGACTATAGACTCTTGCTTCCATGCTGGATTCCATCAAAATTAATTCATTATGGCACAGGCATAAGGATCCCACAGAAATTCAGATGTAAGATCACTGTTGTAATCCTCTCTTCAGCTCTTTAGGATCACTAAATTATTATCAATTCCACTTGTACTCAATGTTACAGTATAAGTACAGTACTGTACTTTTCCACAAGGAAATGTATTTATTACACCAAAACTGATGGTTTTCTATTGTTGAGAGGATTTTTATTTATTTAGGTGCAAGTATTAGCTGCATTAAAACTGGTCACAATCTATTACAAAGGATAAAATAAAAGCCAGAATGGAAAGGCCATGCTCCAGCTGGCATTTCACTCCATGCTCATGAGGGGCTGACTTGATTCACATTTGATTAGGTCTCTAGAGATTCAATATTCCCCAATTTGCCATCTATTAAGTGTTTTATTTGTCACCACAGAGAATGAAATCAACCTTTCCTCCCCTGTCCTAACTACTGCTAGATATACTCATGTACAGCATGGCTAGAAGATAAGCAGAAATGGCAGCAGTAGTGGGGAAAGTCAATTTTATTTACCAAGTTTCCTATATAGATGATTTTTGTGCATGTTGTTATCATCCCAAGTCAGTAGTTCCACCTTTCTCAAGACTAAGCTAGGCTTTATTTACAATTTCAGTCATTCAAAAATAGACAGAAGCACAAGCTGTTAAACAAGCTTCTCACAAAAGAAGAGGATTGCTTTCACAAAATCTTCTGTTCATCACCCAGCTTTCCATGCATTCCACGTTGGCATTCCCTCCCAACCTCATAGAAAGCAAAGGAGCTCATTACCACAAAGCTTTCTCCAAAAGGGGTGTGCACTGAGGCCCAGTAGTGAGTACAGTCCATTCTCCCACTAAAATGCTGAGAATTCATTGCTCTGGTGACGTTCATGAGCAGAGGTGACAGCAGCTACACCCCAGTGCTGCACACCTCTGCTGGCAAGTGCAAATGATTATTTATAATAATTTAATAAAATAAATAATATAAATTTAATTTGACAGGCACCCCATACCCAGAGACCCTGGGAAGAGTCCTGTTGGTAAATATGACCCCACTGACAGACACAGATTACTTTTCAACAAATTGAAATTATTTGATTTATAAATCTATTCTAAAACACTACGTATTAAAATTATTTTAACAATTAATCTGAGTCTAATGGCTCCTTCAACAAAGGATAGCTAAGACAAATTCCTTTTCACCTGGATCTTTTCAATCTTTTTTCTCTCACAGGATAATGGATATGCACTTGGTCATTCAAAGCCTGCTGGAGCTGCTACTGCTCTTGCAAAGGTGTGAGAAATGTATGAAAGAAACCCTCCTTAAAAGCCACTGCATGTTCCCTAATAATACATCCAACAGGCTATTGCTTCTCTTCCCAATTCTGGGAAGAGGCAGACTCTGTAACCCACAGTCACACCAAACCCTAACAAGTACTGCCAGATTGTGCAGAGGGTTTCCTGGGCCTGCAGCCTGTCTAGAGAGAGCAGCTGCTTCAGCTTCATTTTAACTTTTCCATCCCTTTACCTAAGGTCAAATTTTAAAAAGTTGAGCTATCTGTGCATCAAGTAGATTTGCTCTAATAATAACAAATCCATAGAAGACCAAATACTAAAAGAGCAAACAGCACAATTTGTCAGCATGATATAAGGCTCTTCTTTGCTTTTTTTTTTTTTCCAAGACAATTTGTGAAGTATATTTTAGAGAAGGTAATGTGGGGGAAAGGAAATTTTATGTTGCTGTGGCAACTCAAGCGAAAAAAAGAGATTCGTGCTGCAACACCTATGTTCAGCACAGTTTAGTTTAAAATACCATTGATTTCCTCAGCGAAGGAAAGCAATCAGCCAATTTTACAGATGACTTCTGCTTCCCATCCCCCTCATGTTAGAAGTTCATACTAAAACAAAATCTTCTCCAGCACAAATACCTGTGACCAGAGGAACCAGTGTGCCTCTGACCAATGCACAGTCTTGGGTATATTACATTCACTTCAAACATTTAGCTCTTTAGCTCTTGGTCCAACCAGTAGTGTATGAAAAATTCTGGGAAATCCCACAATACTATGTGTGATTCTTTTTAGTTCCTATGGCTGAACTTCAGCCCACCAAACCCCTCCTCCCATAAGTAAATTGCAACCAAATCAATATTAAACCCAGAAACGGAGGAAAAGCCAGTTCTTCCTCCAGAGAATCATGTTGGTAAGGAGACTGCAATACAAACAGCTATAACTGGAGAAGCATGGAAAACACTCTGTTAATTACATAAGGGATTAATTAAAATAAAGACTTCAAGGGGAAGAGATGGTGTCCCACTGATCAGTACCAAAAAAAATGGGGTTTCATGATAGAGAAAATTTGAAACTGAAAGTGGAAAAGGCAGACGCGAGAAGAAGCAGGATGCAAGCACGAGGATGAAAATGGGAAGTCAGAAATTGAATTTTCATATTAATTTAAAGAGAGCTTTATGGACCATATTATAGATAGCCTAGACAATATGCAGACAGGTTTTTAAATTTGATGAAAAAAGATTGAAAAACTACTAAAAGGATTTGGCGATGTGAGAGGTAAAAAGGTTAGGACAGGAAATACAGAGATCCTTGTCAGCAGCTCTTTATAGATTAAAAATAAGATAAGTAGAAAGTAAGCAGGGCGTATGGAGAGGACCACAGTAATTCGAGGAGAGGTAGTGAAGATGGAGATTTGCATGCTTCGATAATTTCTTGTTTATAACACCAGACTCTGCAGGCATGCTTGGTATCTGGCCTGGAGACTCCTCCTCCAGGCACTAAGGGTAGCAGCTGCAGAGAGGTATGAGCAGGAGATGCAGCACTCAACCCCCAAAAGTGGGAGCTCCTCTGGCCAAATCAAGCTTGCTTGGCAAAGCCCTGGCCATGTTTTGGTACATTTAAAACATTTAGAAGCATAATTGCATATTTAACAGACGCTGTAAAAGATACAGACACTCACCTACTATAAAATACGTGGAGCCCTAAAACTGAGAATCACAATAACAAAAATCAGGCATGCATAGTCTGTGGCTTGGAACAAATGTGTCATGGAGAGAAATTCATTCTTCCACTTTCCAAGACTGCCTCAGAGTTCAGGGTTGCTTTTTGCTTTGCTTTTTTTCTTTTTGTCTTTGCTTTGTTCTTCTTCTTCTTTGGTTTTTTTTTTTTCTTTTCTGAGAACCGAGAATGTTGTTCAGTGTAAAGAGCAGGCAGCAGGCAGGCCTCGTTCTGCACTGACACTTGAACATGCCATTCCTGAAGCACAAACTGCTTTCCAGAGAGGAAACGTTCTCACAGCTCTCTCACTCTTGCTTTCTCCTCTAATGCCACACATTTCATGGTATTTGGCTTTTTCATGTGATTTGGTTTTTTCTCCTCTCTTAAAAACTTGCTTGTAATACTCCATTACATGTAGCTTTATTTCTAAATTGATATTCATTCAAAGTTACTTACCTGAGAAAAAAATTGGCATTTATTACAGCGAAACCCCTTTTCTCCTGGAATTTCCTTTTCTTTCTTGGCCAGAATGGGTACTGGCAAATAATATGGCCTTTTCTGATGAAAATAATCTGTTTTTCACGGAACAACAAGCCATTTCCAGTCAGCATAGTTATTGTTTGAATTTCTTCTACTGTTTTGATGATGTTGTTGGTTGCACTTAATTATATCCCTGTGGAAACAAAGAGATAACATCCTCCTTTCTCAATATACCTCTCTCACACCCATGCTAGGAACCAGCTTCCTAATTACCAAGTAAGGCTACTGCTAATGACAACATAATCAAAATGTAGGAATTCATATTTCAAATGCATGAAAAAACACCATCTGCATGCATCTTTTAAGTGAGACATTAAAAACCTGACTCCGTCTGTTCTGTGGACATTAAAAATGTGTAAAAATGAGGATTTTCCCTGGTGTCTTTAGTGAAAATCTCTCTTTTACCCACAACTGCTCAGTCTGTTCAGTTCAAATTATTCATAATACTATCTCTAATTTTTCTTTCTTTAATTTCATGTGATTACATCTCCTGACATTCCTTCTCAGCACTTAACCCTTTCCAATACGGATTATTATGAAACTCATTTAATTATGATTGAGTTAAGCTTGGTATATTCTATTATCTTTGTTTCAGTTTTTTTCTGCTTTTCTTCTTTGTCTTCCAATCACATTCCAATAATGTATTTTTGGTAACAAGATGCTCAGAGCTTAATGAAATAGTTTCTGTATTATCACATAGGGAAAGGGACTCTCACTTCTCCCTCATATCTTCAGATAGCCTAAAGGTATTTCTCATCCCTTTTATTGCCACATCACATAATATATAAATGAGAGGTACAGTGATGTCTCGTTTGCTATTCGGTGTCACCTCTAGATCTCTGTTACCTCCAGTTCTTTCCAAGGCAGCATTTTGGGCTTTCCCTTCATCTGAATTTTACTATCTGAATTGTCTCCCTCTTTGTCTATGTAGTTATATTTTAAGTTAAATACTTGATCTTCTTTTTCCTCTTGATATTTTCCCCTGAGACCTTTATTTTTAGCAGTGTTCCCTGGTTGGATTTTAACTTCTCTTTCTCTCACTAATATTTCTATTTTTCACAAAGTGGTATAATCTGCAAATTACATTAATAAATTTGTAAGACTGGTCCTAATAGCCTGTGCATCTGCCCTTATTCCCTGCTGATAATTTGTGCTATTGCCTAATGCTTTAGCAAGCATTCAGCCCATATGAACATATCTCAGTGAAGATGACTTGGAGGCAGATGCTTTTCTGTATATTCAGAATCTGCTTCTATATACACTGAATTCAGCTGAAATGTTTCAAGTGACACTGTTCATTTCCAAGTCAAAAGAAACAACACAACTTCTAGATGATCACATCTGAGCTATACACCTTGGCAGTAAAGTTCTGAGCAGAACAATCAGCAGGAAGAGGCAGATCACAGAATCACAGAATTATAGAATGGCCTGGGTTGGAAGGGACCACAAAGATCATCTAGTTCCACCCCCTGCCATGGACAGGGACACCTTCCACCACAGGAAAGATTTGCAGAGGACCAAAGAAACATTTGGCTGAGCAGCATCACTGAGATGAGAGCTCCAGGCTACCCTGGAAATTAAAGGGATTCAATGAGAGTATATTTTATTAACAGAAATGCCTAAAGGAATAACACTCCAGCTACCAAAACTCTGACAGCCCTTTTCAATGTTTCTCTTTGGATGGAGCTACATTTGCCTCTCAGAACTTTTTCCAGCCCCTCTAGACTACAAACTGGTATCACCAACAATTTCACAAAATACACTCCTAAGAAAATTCGGTACCCAGTGGTGAACACTTCATAATGAAGAGGAAAAAAACAAATTGGGAAATTTTTTTTGCTTATATACAAAAACTATCTTTCTTCATGCTGTACTCTGCCTTCTCAGCAGCATACCAATGACTACTGATTTGCTATGTTGTGATTCAATTACATTCATAAATGTATCATATCCAAGAAAAGACAGTCTAAAATTAGGTAATTAATATGACACTGTATTCTTATTAATAAATACATTTTTACATAGCAGCAATTCATTATTCTCACAGCAACAGATTTTGTCCTCCTGTAAATTAGGACATTTCTGGAATTGACCGTGGGAGATTAGCAGTACTGAGCTGCTAAGGAACTTCCTGCAGGCTGTAATTCCAGTCACAAAAGAGGAGAGTTGAAAACAGCAAGGAAAAAACAACTACTTCTGTACATGGACTCACTGAATCAGGAGGCACAAAACCATTTTCAGAAAAAAACAGGGTTTTCTATGCTTTTTGACATTCGTGCATCATCCGGAATGCCTCCTACCTCTTTCAGGGAAAAATTACTGGTCTCGGTATGTGGAGATAGTTAATGGCAAAAATAATACCTCCCTGAACTTTGAAGAATCAATTCTGGCAGGGATTAAATAACAATACTGGTCAATAAGTGCTGCTGTTGGGAGTTTGTAACATTTTTTAGATCCACTAACTAGGATGCAATTTTGCAGGGCACGATCTATTTTAAATAAGGAGCTAGCTTGTGCTTGTGAAAAGGCATTGGTGTCACGACCTGTAAGCCCAGCTCCCCCAGGTGTGTGGCAGCATGTTCTGGCTCATCTGGGATCTGCAGCTTCAACTTGTGTCTCAGATTTGCACCACTGAGAAAACAGCAGAGACCAATAAATTTGCCAGTCCTACTAAAAAGCTGATTTGGGATGAATACCCAGCCCATGAGGGTCCATTGCTCTCAACTGCAATTCTGGGTGATCTATTGTCATTGAAAGATAGGAAACATAGAGCAAAAGAGAATATCATTATGTTTGTTTAGTTAAAAGACAGATCCTTTAGACAAACATGTCAAAATGTCACCCAGAAGTGGGAAAAAAATAAGAAGGAAAAAAACCTGAACTTGTTCCAATGTAAGCCTAACCCTGTATCTAAAAATTACTTAAGGCCAATACAGAACCTAGGGTCATTTGAGAAACTTATGTCAAACCAAAATTTGTGATCTGTATAGATATTCACAGTAAGCTTGGGTAAAACTTGTGGTAAAATTTATTCCACTCATCAAAAGATGCCACTTAAGAACTAGAAAAGATACTGCATTGAGAAGCAGTTGTGAGAAACCAATGAGAGCTGCTTTCCCACGGATTTGTGTCAGGTAGCTGAGGACAAGCCTCAACTGCAGCTTCTCCTGATGCAGTGGCATTCAGGAACCACCCAGCAGAGACCAGCTGTTCTGGTGCCTTGTAAAAGCTCACGTTGCAGCTTTTCTCTCTAGCACAATGACAGGTGCTCCTTACTCTCTCCAGCCACGTATCTTCCAGTAATTCCTAAGGTCTTCAGTCTTACACCTCCTTTTGCTAGGTGGGACCCACAGAGCCAGTCATATCAAACCAGCCATAGACAATTGTTTCAACCAGGTTATAAGCAGCACTCAACACAGGCATTCAAACTGTGGTTTTTCTTAGGTAAGTGATAGGTGGTATAGCAGGTTGGGGTTTTTGAAGGGACTAAAAGATGTTTTCAGAACCTCTTTCCTTTCCCCAACTACAGAAGAAATGGTAGATAAAAAGAGGAGGTGGGGGAAGGAAATGGAATCATGCTTGCTTCCATTCTATAAATCACTCTTTCCCTCCTGTCCCACCAGCACTGGCACATATCTAAAGTAATATGTTTCTGTATATCTGTACCTTGTGAGTCTGATTTTCTGTAGAGAAGGAATGTAGCTAATTAACAGATTTTAGATCTAGGTTTTTAAAAACTAAGGATTTCACATCAGGCTTTCATTGCCACCCTATACAGCAAGGATCACTGCATCAGCTGTGGCCTCAGTCCCAGCCATGGGGGATTACCAGCTAACAGAGGATGAACCAGTTACTTCTCAAACAACCCTATGAAAAGCATGTGCCAAAAGCATGTGCCATAAATAAGGTATGCTTTTGACTCTTCTGCCCTCAAGTCATATTCTACAAGTCTGGTTTTGTTGTTTTTTTAAGTCAATACACTGTTGATCACCTACCAAAAGAAAACATTTCTCACTCTTCTTGTAAGTTCAAGCTATAGACTTGAGCCACAGGTTTATGTCAGCACCATCATTCATCCACTAAACTGCAGCAACCCAGACCTAGCTGAGAATCAAGACTTAACCCATTCCTCTACCAAAAACTTAGATCAGATCTGATCCCTGATCTACATCTTGCAATCACATAATTGTTCTTGTTCAAACAAGGGAAGGCCTGGGAATGTGCAGATGAAAGCAGGAGAGGAGAATTACTCCATTCAGCAATGCCATGGTAAACTGGCTGAATCCACATTTTAATCACTCCTCACTGGAATGAAATCCTGTTAAACCAACAATAAAATTCTTATTTGTGTTTGTTTCACTTAAGATGAGAGCTAAGTGGCATTCAGAACAATGTATATCACTATGCTGAATTCTAATCTCACCCCAATTTTTGCCTTTCTAACTCTAGTATAGCATTACCAATCTCTCAGTTCCTCTGATTGAACTTCTGCTGTACACAGAGCAGAGTAATCCCTGGAACATATCTGATTCCAAAGGAGAGAAATAAGAAGAGCAGTTAATAGATTTTCTTACTAGCACGCTTTTGAAGCGATTAGCAGGAGTATCCATTTTCTTTTGTCACTTGTCTATAGAAGAAAAAAATAAAAGAATATAAGAGAAAGTATCTGAAGGCTACAATTTTCCAAGGTGGATTTACAGGCTAAAATAAAACTGAGATGTCTTGGTGGTATTCAGTAACTCTTAGTTTGTTCAAAATGAGGACATCTGCTTCACACAAAAAGGTATGTTCTCATATTGGGCTGCATCAATCAATCTGATTAATTCAGGCTAAAGCAGAAAGGCAACTTGGGAGTTAAGCTGGAATAGCAACTGACAGGGAGCCTGAGGGTGAAGCCACACTGTCCAAATTAAAATCCACATTGCAAAAATAGCACTGCTATTCTAACTTGTGCTTGGTACATACCTCTTCTCTTGAATTTTGGAGGAAAATGGAGATATTTCCACTGCAGGTAGCCCTTTGTCCTAGACAGAATCATATTAAAGACTTCATAAGTGTTGCTATACTATAATCTTTGCTTATATGATTTTCCATTTGAAAGAATTTTTTTCTCCTTAATCCAATATGTGCTACATTGACCTATTGCAATAGATATTGAACTGTAGCATGCTTGTTTTAAAATTTTATTGTTTAAGCAATTGAGGGAGGAGGCTTGGAGAGCAGGGCAGAAGTGATGCAGAGAGTATATAAAAAAGCATATATATGCTTTCCTTTCATACCTGTGCCTAGCTGTCTAGGAAGCTGCAGCATCACTCTGGAGGGCAGCACAAGGAAGGGGTCACACCCTCTTGCTTCAGCTGAGTGCCTGGTGAGCTCTGCATCTCCTAACAGGAAAGCCACGTTTCCACCTGGTTAAAACAGCCCCCTACAGTCATCAGTAGCTTTTTATCAGTGGGCTGAGAACCCTGTAACACTTAGCAGCACACCAGAATATCCAAATACATTTGTTCCAATATTTCCATTTCAGTATGTAAGTAATAGCACATGTGGGATTTTCACTGCTCTTGAAAGAGGACCAAAGCTTGTAGCTACAACCCATAGAATCACTAGGTTGGAAGAGACCTTCAAGATTATCAAGTCCAATCCATGCCCTAACACCCAAACTAAACCAGGGCAGGGAGTGGCACATCCAGGTTATTTCTTAAAACACATCCAAGGATGGAGACTCCGCCAGACTCCCAGTAGGATGTCAGCCTTGTTGGCCTTACCCATAGGCACTCAACTCCATTATCATTAGTTGCAATACCCATGGCATCAAAAGCTTCCCTAATATAAAGGACCATCACCCCACCTCATCTCCCTTTCCTGTCTCTTCTGAAGAGCTCCAGCTGTGTGAGTTGTCCCACCACGTTTCTGTGATGGTGACTACATCACAGCTCTGCTGTTCCACCACAGCCTCCAGCTCTTCTTGTTGGTTACCCATGCTGCTTGCATTGGTAAACATGCACCTCGGCTGGGCTGCTGATTTCACCCCTAGCTCAGACTTACCACCCTTGGGTCTGCTTTCAGAGAGCCCAGCCCCATCCCCTTCCCCCTTCAAACCCTTTAGTTTAAAGCCCTCTCAATGAGTTTGGCCAGTTCATGAGCTAAAATCCTTCTGCCCATTCCCACTGTGTATGAGGGTACCAAACCCAGTGAATATCTCATATTTTGAAGATTAATTGTCAACAAGGTAGCTAAAAAAATACTCTTAAATGCGTGGTCATTATGTGCTGCTGATCATTTTTGTCAAGACCTGGGAGAAACAGGCAAACATTTTATCAGTTTGTCAGATAATCAGAAGTTAAAGAGGAGTTCCCTGGAGTGGGTAGAAATATGGATCTTTATATGCAAATTTATGGCTCATAAAACTGTAAGAAATGAAAATAAAAAGAAATCTTTGTTAAAATGATGTTAACTTCAAATTTTCCAAGAACTGGTCAAAAACATCTCACAAAAAAATAGGTGGGTTTTCTGAGTAAATATGGGCATTTAATGCCTAGGCTAAGAGATGCTATCAAATAATCTTCATAGATTAGATGCCTTGGATTTCATTCCTGTAGCAGGCATCTACATTTGGTCAGATTAATCACTCTGTTGACTATGTTAACCAGATTTCCCCTAATAGAGAGTCAAACAATTAGCTCAGATGTAGACATCGACATGATTAAAGTTTGCAAGGTGGATATTCTTTGGGGTTTTTTTATTTTCAAGCTTGAACTGCCAAATAAGTTTTTTTTTTATCTTTTAGGTTTTTTCCCAACTGTACCACTAGTCCATCAAAGAGGACTAACTAACATGTACTCTCACTGTTGTTCAGCTTTATACTCATCTGCCCATTCAGGAGAGTGAATGGGAAAGATTACACAGCAACTCCAAATGTCAAGGTCAAACATCCCTTCAGTCCAAAAGAAACTCCTCTTAATGCTTTGAGAAGGACCATAAAGATAACATGAAATGCAAAGCACACAGTTCAAAGAGAGCACCACCACAAATTATACCCTTCTTTGGATTTCTTTTGTCCTACAAAACAAACTACTTGCAATCCATCTGCAATGCCTATCTTCACTTATTGAAAGTAAAATCTACTTTCATACTCTGCAATATGGGCAAGGAGGTGCTCCTACAGTTTATGACATAAAGTCAGTAACAACAAAAGAAAGAATGGGAAAGAAACCAATCTATGCAAATAAGTAGGAATACTGTAATGTCAGATAGCTAAAAAGTTAAAATTCATAATTTGGATCAGCTGATTTTAATAAATACTTCAAGGGTGTCACAATTTTAAATTACTCATAAAATCTTCATCAGTCTTACAGTGTCACTTTGGAGCAGGGGGAATAATTTACAAACTGTCTGTGGAGTATCTAGCACCTGGGAGCAATTACCAAGAGGCTTTTAACTTTTGGTCCTAATGCAGTGCAAACATTAAATAATGGTAGCTCAAAGCATGTTGATTCTGACAGAGCTCATGGAGAATTCCAGGACACAGGAATGGCCCATGCACACAGGTCATCCCTTCCACTCACCAGTTTGGTTCTTTGGATGAGTTTATTAAACAACATGTGATGGACCATTGAGCTCTCAGTAATTTAACATCTCTGCTCAGCAAGGTTACTCACAGAGGCTGATGCACTTCATATATTTTAAAGACAGATTATGTATTTTCTTTTTATTTTTGCTAGGGGACTTGATCAAACCACAGGGCTCCCTGTTCACTTTTAAATTTTGTTCTTGCTTCAAATGCTCCTCTGCAGTATTGCCCCAGAGTATTCCACCCACTCCCATATCCAGGGAGAAATTATTCTGGCTGATATTTTACTTTCCTGAGTAGCTTTACTGGCTGGGTCATTTGTTTCCCTTAGCACATTCTTATACAGTTTGACAGCTGCACGATCAAGATATACACATGATAAATGGAAGTCACCCCATCAGAAACCAAGCCCTTTAATCCACTAGACAAATGGCTAAATTTAAATCAAAAGAAGTGGGTCTGGGATAATTTCAAATCCACTTGAAAGCTGTTCAGACTAATTTCAGGCAGAAAGGGTTAGGTGAAAATAAAACTGCTTGGACTGAAATTTAGCTCCCAGAATTTGGCTAAACAAAAAAAAAAAGAAAAAGAAAAAGAAAAATAGACTTTTTTATGCATGATAGAGTTAGAACTTACTTGACTATTTTTCTTTTTGATTTACAATGTCTGAAACTGAATGGCTGTACATTATAAAAATAATTTCTGGAGCAATAGCTTTATAGCTTTCAAATGTTGCCAGTGTCATAAACAGTGACATTTGTAAGCTGCTGAAGGAAAACCTCAAGAACAGAAAACTGAAATTCTCAGTGTAGTCTTATTCAGACAGATCTGAAGCCAGAGCCAAATTCAGAATTATACCCTCAGTAAATTCAGGCCACTGTTTCTCAATAGCTACAGCCTACTTAATTAGGAATTTCAAATGAGGATGAAGCCAGAAATGAGTCTCCATTAAATGGCTCAGACTAGTAATGTGTTTAAAGTTAAGAACGTGTGGTGTATATCTGCTTTATCCTTATTACCAGTAGCTTGAAAATAAGCCAATTATCATTTAAAATAACTTGCAGTCTTATCCACCTCTTGTCAGCTTCTAAGATGGAAAGAGAGGGAGAGAAAGCGGGGGTTGGGAACACGGAGCAATAGAGTGACTGTTCCCTTTGATTCAGAAAAGAAAGCTGCAAGAGGCATCTTTCATCTAAGAGATGAAGCAGGAGGAACTTTCACCTAAGCACAGCCAAAGGTTTGGGTGAGTGCTTTCCCATCTATTGCTGCCAGCAAAAGCCATAGGAAAAGAAACTTTTCTCTGAAATTGAAAAGGAAACATACAAGAGAGAGAAAATGCCCTGTATCTGTCTTCACATATGCACAAGGAGAAAACACCCTATATATGTCTTCACATATGCACAAACCCTCTCCACTTCATGGCTGAGTATGTTTTTTTTCCAGAGCTGTTTTTTTATCGTTGCTTTAGAGAAACTATAAACCATAAAGCTGGGTGCATTTTGGCCATGTTCACTGAATAGCTAAAAGCTGCTTCACACCATCTTACAGTGAATATTTCTTTAAAAACGTGAATCTGATCAATCTTCCTTCCTTGTCAACTTTGCTTTCTCTGATCCTCCCCACAGGTACATTTCTGAACACCACATCTTACACGGTGTTACTCACTTCTGTAAACACCAAGTCTCTCTGGAACAGTCTGTTGGGAGTCCTCCTGCTTCAAAACCCACCACCACTTATCACCTGGACAAGAGAAAACAAAGCACTGATTTAACTGTTTCTGTGCATGTCCTGCACCTACACACAATTTCCAGCTGGTAGGAGGGGAGATGAAGAGAGGGAGGAAATGCTGAAATACAGCATGCCTGCCACACACCTCATGTACAGAGAGGAACGGGGTTTGTTTTGGGAAGAAAAATTTAGGAGAAACCAAGCCACTGCACACATACCAACCTATAAATCCAGGCAAAGAAGTTTTCGCAGTTCCAGGAACACATGTAAATAAATACAGCTGTACAGTAAAACCATATCCACACCAGGAGGGAAAAAAGTTTAGAAAGCCAAACTATGCAATTCTATCTTTACAGTATAGTACCTGCTTTATTCCTAGAATTTATAACAAGGCAGAAATTTGTATCTTTTACTCATCCAGGAATTGCAGTAGCTTTGCTTCTGGGAAAAGGAAGGGTATAGCTGCTTTTGTTTTACCGACATTCAGATTATTATGTGTGTGAGTTTTTACATCATATTAGTGATGCCCATTTCCCAACTCCCACCTCTTCCCAGCTTCTTTCAATCCACAAAGCTTGGGAGAGCATTCTAAAATAACCATCTCAAATGAAACTTCCAGGCCTCTGTGTATGCTCTAACATTCCACCCGGCAAAACAAGAAAAAAAAATTAAAAAGAAAAAAGGATTAAAAAAACCTAAACCCAGAGGTTTCATGTAACACTGTTCCTTAAGCTCCCTGACTGCACCAAGAGGGCCCACTGCATCTGTGAAACTCATTGACTGTAACGACTGCCTTCATATGAAGCAAAATTTCAGTTTTATGAGCTTTAGCTTGTGTGAAGCTCAGCAATAACGTCATCAGAGCCCTGTGGGTATGTCAGGGAGGGCTGACAACAACATGCTGTAGAGTTTGTGGGACCAGCTCCAACAGGGCTTCGGGCTTCATCTGGAACATTGCTGAGCCTCAGCATGATCCAAAATACTTGAGCTGCCAACCACTGGTAAATTTATTGACTGTCAGGCAAAAAAAAACCCCAGAGAAGTCAGCCATTTATTTTGTTATACTTATAGATGTCCATTATTATGGCAAAATATAGTAGTAGGAAAAAAATATCTTCCCTCCTCTCTTGAGAGATATTTCCAGATTACTAGAATGGCTTGACTGCTCTCATTTGATAATTTTCATAGTGTACACGGAGCCATACAGTATATCATATATGAAAACACAGCATGGATTTATGGATTTTTGCATTGGAGGTCTGTGTCAAAAACTCCCCTTGGCCTCCACACAAAAATACAGGGAAAATAAATAAATTCTGCTGTGCTTTTACTACCTCAAGTGCAAGAGATAACTAGTTAATGCATAATTACAGAACCCTACCAGGAAAAATGATGATCCTCTGAGAGCCTGATTTTAATTATGCTTCAGCCAATGACTGTTTTCAGCACTCACCTCAAGTGAAGAAGGCACATGACTTGCAGACTGCAATACCCACATAGATTTTAAGACCAAGATGGGACCTGGAGTGTAGTTAAAGTTCTACTCTTTATTCTTCCAATTAATTCACAGCTGTGAATACTAACCTGAGGGGACATCGGATAGGTTCATTCTAAATGGCATTTCGGTTTTTTCACTATTTCCATGAATGAAATTCCAGCAATAAAAGTGATCACCTTAAAAGTTTTGTGGAGAGAATGCACTGCTTGGCACATCAAATTGTAAAATCTCTAATTATATGTGTCAATAAAGAGCCAAATGGTGCTGTAGCAACACACCACTAAACACAGCCTCCTTTTGAAAGGTGTAAATACAAACAACACAATTTTACCACAGCTGTACACATTGATTGTGACCATTGTGCTTTAGGTTTTTGGTTTTTTTCTCTAAATCTGTTCACCCAGAGGTGAATTGGTGAATTCTCCAGTGATTGACACCACCACAACTTAACCAACTTCAAGAGCTCAGGTCCTCTTAACCACATGTGAGAGCACAACCTGAACAATGGAGGGGTCAGGGCTTTCCACACAGAAGAACCTACCTCTTCCTCACCATACAGGAGAAGTTCCAGCAGATCTCTTTCTACCACACTCCAGAAAAGCTTGATCTGCTTCTGATATATGTTTT
This sequence comes from Acridotheres tristis, assembly GCA_037013685.1. Lineage (NCBI taxonomy): Eukaryota > Metazoa > Chordata > Aves > Passeriformes > Sturnidae > Acridotheres > Acridotheres tristis. The sequence goes on from CM072884.1 coordinate 94,703,933, forward strand.
CATTTTGGTCAGGAAGCTGTCCAGTTTAGCAAGGTCAATGAGGTCAATCAAAGCCATTGCTTTTTTGTGTGCTTTAAGCAGGAAATCAGAACATTCAGCTTTAAAAAAACATATTCAAGGAAGAATAAACTTCATAGATGAGCAACACACATTCACACTCCTCCTTTCACTGTTTTTAGATGAGGCAAACCTGAGGCAAGTTTTAGGTTCCCAGAATAACTTCAGTTTAAAAATTTCGATGAGTCTTATATTCAGGAAGACAGTAGAAAACACCTCCTATCTTGGGACTAGCCAAAAAAATTATCTACAAGGCTAATTTTCTTCAGGGTTGAGCTTCATGGAGCCAAATTTCCTCTTTTCTTCTTGGCACTGTAAGAACAGAATTTTCTGGAGTTTATTGTTTTTTTTCCTTTATGTGTTATCCTTCTTGCTACTGAACTTTCCAGATATCACATTTAAAAATATCTTTCAGAACCCTATGTAGCCCTGGGCCTTTTATCCATTTTCTTGCTTTTGCTTTTCCTTTCCTTGTTCAATGTTGCATGTAGTTTCACGTTTGTGACACTCAGGCTTCTCTGGGAAGTCTCGTAAACATACTAATGCTGTGCAAACAACGAAGTTACCTGTGAGGAAAACAGGCAGTGCATTGGGTTTGCGTGGCCAGGTCTTGGTAGCAGGGGTGGCTTCCATGAGAAGCTGCCAGAAGGTTCTTCCATGTCCAGCAGAGCCAATGGCAGCTGGCTCCCAGATGGACATGTCAGTGGCCAAGGCTGGATCAGTCAGGAATGATGGTAACACCTCTGTGATAACACACTTAAGAAGGAAAGAAGAGTTTTTACAAAGAAGTAATTGTAGGAGAATAGTTTGTAGGGATAGTGCAGGAGGCAATCTTTCCCAATGAATTACAGCTGTACTGATTGCTGAGAAGTGGAGACAGCCTTGCCTGCCCAGTGAGGATGGGGGTTATAAAAGAGTGGGCTAGCTAGCGGAGAGTTAGTTGTAGCTTGTAATCCAGAGTCTGCTGCCGCTTGAGATGGAATCTGCTGGCTGTGCTGAGGTAAGGGACATGGGGCTGTGCAAGGGACAGACAAGGTAAGAAGATGCTGTGTGAGGGACAGGCAGGGTTAGGTGGCTGGGTAAGGGCCAGCTTGGGGTTAGTCAGTTGTGCAGAAGGAAGAAGAAAACTTGCAGAGAGAAGGAGTTAGATCTGTGTGGAGTTGCCTCAGAAAAGGCATGAAAAGCTTTTAATAAAGGACTGATGATGGTGTCAGTCCAGTCTGTCTTAACATAATTACAACAGGTAATTGCACTCACAGAAGAGAGGAGTGAGAATGTGAGAGGGACAGGTCTGCATGCACCAAGGTCAATGGACAAGCAGGGGCAGGTGGTGCTCCAGATACTAGAGCAGATTCCTCTGTAGCCTGTGGTGAAGCAGCTGTGTTCCTGCAGCCCATGGAGGACCATAGGGATGCAGAGATCACCCTGCAGCCCGTGGAAGAGACCTGCGCTGGAGCAGGATGCCTGAGAGGTGTGAGCCCATGAGAAGCCTTTGCTGGAGCAGTGTCCTGGCAGGACCCACAGACCCTTGGAGGGAGGATCACATATAGGAGCAGGTTTCCTGGTAGCACCTGTGACGCCTTGGGAGACCCACACTGTAGCAGCCTCTTCTTGAAGGACTGCACCCCTTGGAAAGGACCCGTGCTGGAGTAGCTGGGGAAGAACAGCAGCCCATGGGAAGGGCCCATGCTGGAGAAGTTCATGGAGAGCTGTGTTTCATGGGAAGGACCCCACTGTGGAGCAGGGGAAAGATTCTTCTCCCTGTGCAGTGGCAGAAACTTTGTGCTGAACTGACCATAACCTCCATTCCCCATCTCCCTGCACTGCTGCGAGAAGTGTAGGGAAGATGTTTCTTTAAGATTTCTTCTCATTATCTCACTTTTATTTTGTTAGTGATAAATTCAATTAATATCCCCCAACTTGAGTCTGTCTTGCTTGTGGCAGTATCTAGTGAGTGATGTTTCCTTGTCCTTATCTCAACTTATCAACCTTTAATAATTACATTTCTTCTTCCCTGTCCAGTTTGGTGGGCACTGAGCATCCAGACAGGAATAGCTGTACAAATCTTGCAAGCTTTTCACAGAATCTGAGTGAAAATCTGACCCCACAACTCTCTTGACTGTGCTCATAACTTCAGTCTCCCAAAACTGAAAATCAAATAGCAAATAGGTGCTGATTGATGATCCTTTTCCTGCAGTATGATTTGGGTAATGCATGGTTCTCAGATCCAAAGAATATTACCTATATCTTACTGATCAATATCTTAAAAATCACAGATGCCTAAATACTGACTCTTGAATTTTAAGGTATTTAGACATACTTCTCAAACTTGTACTTAGAAGAAGTTTTAATCTGTTTTGATGTGAAAAACTAGAACTACGGCAACTGTAAAATCTCTATAGAATGCGCACTTGTCTGTTTTATAACTTATAGTCTGTATTCTGAATTGTAAAATTCAAAGCAAGGGAAATATATTGCTTAAGTGGACAAATGCATGTATTTTCAGCTCTCAGCCTTCAGGCATTGAGCTCTTGACTTGGGCTATGTACAGACATAAAGATGTACTAAATCTGTGCCTAGAAACTGTATGTCTCTTCCCTTGCTTAAATGAACATTCTAAGATGTTTTTTTCAGGCAAAACACGTGTTATTATACCACATTTGGCATGCTTCATGCAGGATCACTTAGGTTCCCTGCAAGTTTTGCCAGTGGTTAAGGTAATGCTGCAAAGCTCATGAAAGATGTAAGTGGTAACAGTGGAACATGGATTTCTTCACCTAACATAAGAGAAAAGAGAAAGAAACAGCACTAGGGTCTGTACCAGAATATGGTCTGAAATGTTCATCTTTGACAACAAAAATGTGATTTGGTTTCCATACCCATCTTTGGTTTGGCTCCCGAGGTTGTTCCTCAGAAGTTTTTATTCACTTCCAAGAAATTGCAACAGAGAGAATAAATGCTGTGAAATGTACTAAGTCAATATACGCAAGTGAAACTGGTTCCAATGTCATTAACTAAAAGATTCAGGACTCTGCAAACTCATTTTTTGTGAAGCAACTAGTATGTCCTAAAACAGCTATGCATTGACTGAAAAAATGAAACTGAAACTAATGCCTAACAAGGGAAACCTCAAAATTTAACCAGGACCTGTACAAGAAAGCATGCCACTGCAGAGAAAAAAAAAATCATCAGCCATTTCTAAACTTGGCATAACTCAATTCATTAGTCCTGCTTTGGCCTTATACTTTCTCATTTGCACTCACTGCACCTAACTTGAGCATTTCTCCCGTCAGAAAAAATAAATAAAATTACATGCATTTCAAAGCTTTCAGAAGACTTACTGGCATGAAGTATCAATCAGAAAGTTTGGATGAAAAGGCTCATGTCTTGAGCAAGAAATGCTCAGTTACAATAAACAGAGATTGTCAAATGGTCTCTATGCTATTTAGAGACCAGATTCTCTGCCATTACTGTGTTAAGGAATGGAAGTTAAATAATTCAGGATTGAAGAGTTCAATATGCTATTATCAAACTCTGTAGACAGCCAACACCCTATGACACAGGACTGTGCTGAATTCATCAGCAAATAACTTGCTGCCTTTCTCTGAGAAATACTAAAAAGTAAAGAACACAACAGATTATTTATATTTAAAAGACCAAAATCAGATGATGGTCTCAAATATGACCAGCACAGTTGCATTGTGTTAAAGACCTGAAAATCTTTCATTCCCTTTTAAGGCAACCCCCCATTTGAATACACACAGCAGTTAAACTGTCTAACAAGATTTATGATCAAAGTAGAGGACCTGGGGAGGGGTGAGGTCGGGGGCCAGACATGAATAACTAAAAACAAAACAGGGAAGTTCACCTCTGGAAGTTAATGTTGAAACTAAAAGAAGTCACCCAGATCACTTTGACTTAAGTGGTATCACCATTTCTACAAGTTTCCACTATTGTGATGAAAATGTCTATCTGTTCAACAAGGAACAGCAGGAATTAAATCATCTTATTGTCAGACCCTTGCATGTCTAGTACAACATCTTCAACATCATTGCCATTTTAGATTTTTGAAGTGCTCTAAACGATGCAAATAATTTCACAATAATGAGAGCAAGATTAGTTTTCAAAAGGTTTGTGGTATTTAATGGATCACTGTGTTGTATCATGGGAGATTCACAGCACAGCATCCTCCTTTCTCTATTGGAGAGATAAGGATTTGATGGGTGAACTGTTTGATGGATGAGAATTGGTTGTATGGCTGCACCCAGAAGGGAGCGATCAATGGCAAAATACCCAGATGCAAATCAGTGGCAAGTGTCATCCCTCAGGGGTCCATGCTGGGACCAGCACTGTTTAATATCTTCATTGATGACACAGCAGGACTGAGCACACCCTCAGAAAGTCTGCAAGCTGAGTGGTGCCACTGACATGTCTGAGAGATGAGATGCTATCCAAAGGGACCATGGACAGGTAGATCCATGAGAACCTCGTGAGGTTCAACAAGGCCAAGTGCAAAGTGCTGAACTCTTGAAGATTGCAGTAAATTTATCAGGAAGGTCATAAACATTTTGCAAGGAAGTACAAATGAAAGAACTCATTGTCTGTAAAATTTGAAAAATTATCTGTACTCCAGGCATCACCTGTATTTAAATACCAAAGTGCTATAATCTTCATTGTCTATATCACAGCATTCACATCTACCAGACCTCAGACACAAAAAAGGAAAAAATTCTTTCCTTGGCCAAAATTCTTGCCCTACAACAAATTCCATATAAAGAGTGGTAATAGTGAGCATTAGTCCATCTATAGGATGAGGGTGAAAGAAATTGTAATTTGTCATCACTGACCACTGAACATTCACAGCTTGGCTACTAAAAAGATGATTACTCATTACTGACTATTGGTCAGTGCTTTTTAATTCTCTGCTATTCTATTCAGCAGGAATGGCCACGGAAATGTTGACAGTTCTTGAAACACTCAACACGGACAAAAAAAAGCATAACAGATTTTTAAATCCCTATTTCATACCCAAAGAAAACAGTCATGTTAGCTTTGCTGCAGTGAAAAGTTCACACTTGCTAGCAACTGATAGCCATTCTATACACATCCACTGAAATTTATTACTAAATTTCACAGCAGTAATTCACCATTTAAAAAGAACTCTATCTTTAGGACTTAATTTCATCTATGCATTTTCTAACCTGTCACGGCTGGGAATAACTCCAAACCACACACTTCAACCCCTGAGAAACCACTTCTGGACACCAACTCCCTCTTCTCCAACCTGCTATACCATTCCTAAACAAGCTTGTAGCATAACTAAACAAAGGCCAGCTACAACCCCATCTAACTGATGCTCAAATCCTAAACTTGGAACAGTCTGAAATCATGCCAGAACACAGAATGGAGCCTTTTTAACAGCACAGATGATCCCCTATCCACAGAGGGAACACAGAAGATGGTTTCTCATCTGGGGCATATCTGCAGCATTTGACTGTGAGTTACATGGTCTTATGGAGATTATGAGACATTTGCTAAAAGAGATGACAGGAGCAAAAGGTAATTTGCTAAAGTGTTTTGAGTTTTTCTGGAACATATCCATCAAAACCTAATGGGAAAACCTCGCTTTCATCTGGCATCTATTACTTTGGTGTGCTGTATGATGGGTTTTCTTTACTACCTACTACACGGACAATTTAAATGCTAATAATGCAAATGCCCATAATCTATAATGACACACAGAGATGTCGTTCACACATACAGCCATGCTCTTTTGCATAGGGTAAGGTGAAGTGCTTCAAGGGCGAGGCATGTAGCTGGAGATGAGCCTCAACACAAAATAGTGAGAGGTTCTCACCTCCTGAGAGCAATTCATTTCATCTACAGGTCAGAGAAATCACTCTGTGTAATGTGTATCTCTCTTCATAGATGACACAAAAAGAACTTCTTTATTAGCTCTGGCCACGATTTACAACATTTAGATATTTATAATTCAGTAATTTGGGATTTCTCACCAAAACTGAAGACTGTGGTCATGCTTTGCTCAAACAAGAGTGTTGTATCAAGTTGTCAAGAAAACTTTAGATCATTAAAATTTAGATCATCATGCAGTAACTCAGCAGCACACAACATATAGCACAGTAACCCAGTGCCTATGGAAATCCATCTAAAACAAAGTTCTGAACATGTCTTCAATCACTTATGACACCATAAATATATAAAACTTTATTCCTCTGCCTATTTTAGCTACCCAGAATATTTAGAATCGCAGCTATCTTTATAGTTGTAAGGATTATTCAGGTTGCAGATAAGCAGGAAAAAAAAACCACCTACGGTTTCAGGATAATTATTTAATATTTGCTTCTTTGCAAAGAATTAGAAGAATTATCTGTAGCAGAGGCATACAATCCAGACCTGTGCCACTAGTTAGGTTTACAGCAGAATTGAGTTTCATGTTTCTGTGGCAGTGACTGTACTGCTCACCATTCTCTTGGTCACTGGAAAGAAGTAATACCTTGCTCCCAGAGAGAACTTCTGCCTCTGTAAATGTGGAAGCAATCCTTGTGTTTCTACTCTGTAGCACTCACAAAAATTACTAAGCAGACCTCTATAAAAGCCAGCGAGCCTCAGAAAGTAACCAATTCTTTGTAAGAATGAATTTAGTGGCTGTGCTCTACAAGGAGGGCAAAGACCATTTCAGGATCTACAGTTGTGGATTTCTAAGAAATTATGAATATTCACAACCACCAGTGCCTTGCAAGCACAAGGCAAATTTCTTTGACTTTTTCTTCACTAACAGTAATGCCTAACATACATGTTAAAAAAACACCAGAGATCTTACAAGTATTTCTCTGCCCCACCCAAGGAGCAGAGGAGTGTGTGACAGATGTTAGTCTTGTTCTCAAAATGCTACTGGGAGTCACTCACATATTATAGTAATGAGTACGGTAGTAGTCATACTCGGAATAATAAAGCTACACCAATTTCAATGCATGTTTCCCACAGAAAAGAGCTTGCTTTCTTTTATTTCCCATGTCTTGATAGGAGAGGAACAGTTAAGAAAGGCTCTCAAAGCTCGTTGTGTTTAGGCAGCAGCAAGTGAAGTAGAAAGAGTAAGCTTCTTATAGAGAGGCCAAGACCTGCATCATCCCTTAAGGCTTTCTCTTAAGATATATGAACCACAAAGGAAAATAAATTATTCGTTGTATTTCAAGGAGCCACAGATCCATGCCTATTCCCCAGGTGTCCTTCTCTACCATAAAAGAATGAATTTTGGGTGAAATTATACGATGAGAAAACGACTAGGTTTTTCATATCTTCCACTTTCAGACTACAATAAATGGTCCAGGTTTAGAGAGCTGAAAGAAAAAATATAAGGTTAAGCTGAGGAACAGCACATAGAAACTTGGAGAAAGACTATCTAGACGGGCACATAGTACAGGACAAGGGAAATGGCTTCAAACTGAGAGACAGTATTTTTAGATTAGATATTAGGAAGAAATTCTTCACTGTGAGGCACTGGAATGGTTTCGCTCAGAGAAGCTGTAGATAGCCCATCTCTGGCAGTGTTCAAGGCCAGGCTGGATAGAGTTCTGAGTAACCTGGTCCAGTGGAAGGTGTCCCTGTCCACAACAGGTGGGGTGGAAATAGATGATCTTTAAGGTTCCTTTCAATCTAAACTATTCTATTTTTATATTATGAAATTATGCCGTTTACAGGCTACAGTTCTACATGTTAGGGGAAAAAAAGTAGAAATAAAATTTTAAGGCTTCTAGGAATTAATTTGAGAAAAGTAACACTGAACTCTCTGGTTCTGGAAGGAAAAAGACAACACACTGATAGTGCTCTGAAGAGAGAGTGGGACCAGATAATCTCCAGAGATTGCTTCCAACCTGATTCCACAATTTTATATAACAAACTAAAAGACAGTGCTAACTAAAGTGAAGGTTATGTTCTTGGTACAAGGGACCTCGGGAAAACCCCACATAAACATGTAACTTTATTGTTGTTGTGCTACCTTTTTTTTTGTTTGTTTTTTAATGAAAACTGACATTTCCCCACATTTATAACAGCCAGGATATTTATTTGAGATGTCAGGTAACTGTACACCTCTATACAGTGTGCATGTGTGGTTTTGTTTAAACATTAAGACACTCCAAGTTGTTTTACCATCCTTGAATTCTGTATATTTAAATGTCTGGATTTTCCCCATGACATGAAGAAATGCCCTGAAATAGAGTATAACATAGTGCAATATAAGATTTTGCTTTCTTTCCAGCATGGTAGGAAGCCACATACCACTGCTGCTGAACCCAAAGAGAGCGAGACAGTCTTTCCACCAAAACCAATGTAACCCAAAAAAGCAGGTTCCCTGTCAGTTAAAAGCTTTATTAAACTGACCTGATGAACTATCATGTGTTATGAATTTTATGGCATTTTTGTGTAATTTTTAGAAACATCTCCTGATTTTAGGGTTCTGTGCTTTTCCTCTCCACTCAATACTAGTGTAAAAATGTGCTAGCAAAGTGTTACTTTTAACATTTCCATAATGGAACTTTTTTTATCACTAAGCTACTATATTGAGGAAAGGTGCTAAAGTCCTGTGAAAAATGTATGCAATAGCTTAAGAAAAAAATCTGACATCCAAACTTGTAGTGGCAGCTTCTAGTGTGTAGATAAGAGTTCACTTTATCTTTGCCTCATGGGCTCAGATATAGTTATCTTTGGACCTGCTAGCCTTAATGGTAAAATTTGGACAAAACAACTGGAATGGTCTATAATTGCTCTTAGATCATTGCATTTTCTCAGCTTTCTGCTCCAAACAACATTCTATTCTCTCCTTGAAAGGATTTCAGCATAGTTATCATATGCACCTAAACCTCCCCTGGACCTCTGTAAAAGCATTATCAGTAATAATAGACTCTTCCCTATTCAGAGGACAGATTTAAGGTATAGCTGATTTCAGATTTTTGCCTTCTCTCCCTTGCTTGTCTCTAGTAATGAAACTGTTTCCAAACAAAGCAGGTTGCAAACATTATTTTTAAAAAATAGTTATTCATGTTTTCTAAGACTTAGTGTAAATAAACTCAAATTCCACATGGTGACTATTTTTCAAACACAAAGGTTGTCGATCTGCAGCAACCCAAGCCTCTGGAACAGTGTGTGCTCATGTCTGCACTGCAGAATGACAAACCAGTCATTCTCAGTTCAGGCTTCTATGTCTTGAATCTTAAGCAGCACCAAATCTGCGAATTTTTTATGTAACCAGCACTTGCCACAGATTAAAAAATCAGCTGTAAAACAGCACTACTCCTGTTGTGCAGAATATTTATGCTGGTGTGTCTCAGCTAACAGACCTGTTAGAGAATCCAGCAATAAATAAACATGGTAATAAGCTGAGATCTCTGTAAATGTTTCTAAACCAGCACACTGAGAGCTGTCTCTATGAAGTCTGTCATCTTATACACATCGCTCCAGACTGATCAAAGAAAAACATTTTGGCCTGTAAATTTTAAAGTACTGCAAAATGTTTAAAACTGAGATAATGTTTAGCACTTTGCAGAGTGTTATACAAGATGGTAATGCTTTGAGTCCTTTCACATTGCAATGTATAGAACTTTTCAGAAATGAGAATTTGACACCAGCCATAATTTAGGTGTTTCCTTCTATTTCATACAACCAGCAGAGTGGTTATGTATCAGGAAGAGGGCTGGTTTGAAAAGATTCCAACTGTTTGTAAAGATTTTTTTTTTTATTCACATCCCTCTGACATGAAGCCTCTGGTTATTTGCTGTCTGTGATTTCTGGAAGGTACATTCACTGTTATGTTTTCCCATTTCTTTGACATAGTCTTTACATTCACTTGGCTTTTAATTTCTTTGAAGTAGACTGGTGGGAGGTTTTATTCTGTAATACATGAAGATTCTTGGGTGTCCCTCAGGTATTTCCAGATTTACTTTAATCAACTGTTACAGAATACAAGGCTTTTTATCTGGAAACAACACAATTATTTTTTCAAAGCATTTTATCTCCTGTTTGATCCTAGGAGTAAAAAGTCTTTTTTCTACTCTGTAGGTGGAGGTCTCCATGCTTGTGCCAATCTTGAGAATTTTAGAGGACCTAACACAGCAGAGGGAGAAGTTCATAAACAGCACTGAGATGCCATGTTCCACCACCAACCTGGCATTTATATATGGAGATATATCTACATATATGCCTGTACATGCATGTATGCGTGAATATATGCACCTGTAGTCTGCTTCCATGTTCTGGGTACAACTTCAGTACAGGAAGATCCAATTGTGAAATACTAATCTTCCAGGAAGACAGACACAAGTGCATGTCTTAGCTGATGTGTGGTCATTTGCAGTGGAACTTCTGGCATTTAGCTGTCTTTCTTCCAAGCCACTGATGAACAGAGATGCTGTGACTATTCTTTTTTGATCTGAAGAACAGAGACAGCCTTCATGTCACCCATCACCAGTGACATCTGCTGATCACTCAGAAGCACAATAACAGAAGGGAGACTTGCAACTAAACATTCTGTGCAATTGCCATCCTCATCCACATCATTGCAAGCAAATCTGTGCTTTCGTCTCTATTTAATTCCTCTTTGCTCTCATGTAAATTTATTCCAGAAGCAGCTCCAATGTATTTTCCACCAAATGACACTGTAAGACTGCCAGATTTCTTCCTGCTGTCACAGTGCCTAATATAGATCTCTAGCCCTGCCATTAATGTCTAAGAGAGCTCTAGAGAAGGAGGCCAGCATTACAGAGAGCCATTCATTTATGATTACAATTATGGCTTCACCAGGATTTCCTAAAAACCTCTGTTTTGGGGGTGGGCAGCACAATAGGAAATCTAAACAAGTACATGAGCTGTTTCTAGATTCTTTTCTGAGCTGAAATTCCATATTTTGTACCAAATATTTCACTGCAGCTAAGGAGTATCTAATGGAGCTCAGAATGTAATACAGATGTGCTACGTTTTCCACAGTTGGATTCTGCATAAAAAAATGTTGGACCACACTTCCTGGCACAAACAGCATGGTGGAGGAGCAGTAGGAGGTAGCAGGATGTGCCATGGCTGGCTGCTTTGTGCTGGCCATTTGATGCAGAGTCATTTGCCCTACAGCATAGGATTGGGCACTGTTATTATGAATGGGTTTAAAATGCTCACATGTCCCAGGAGATCAGAAAGGAGCATTTCAGTCAATAATGCAGCCTCAGCCCTGTGTGCCCCTGGAAACAGCCCCAGTTCAGCAACTGGCTAAGCTGAACTGAACTGAATGAGGACAACACAAGTGGTTCCAGTGTACAAATGTATACAAGCAGAGGGGGTATTTTATACACATATGTAACTGTTGCTCTCCATATATCACTTTGCTCTGTACTTTTCACTGAAACCGTGCAAGATGGGGCTTTTTGCCACATCTCTGAAGCCAAGCCTGTACTATATTTTTTATTGCCATTGACTAGGCCTTTTCTGCTATTTCAAGGCATATTGAATCTTTGTCAGACATTTACTTAATTTGGGGCAACTATTACAGGCAATAGGGGTTAACTCTGGTAGCAATGGCCACTGGAATTTTTACCAGAATTTGAATATAAACTTTTGTCACCACCAGCCTGGATCTTTAACTACAATGGTTGGATTGATGGGACTTTTAACTCTAAATCATGTCTTTGCTCAGGCCATTTGAAAACAAATGAAGAAGTATTTGAACTTCTCTTCAAATAGGTAAACAATTTAACTGAAAATTTTAAAAGATGATTGCTTATTATGTCTCCATTTGCATTTTCATTCTATCACATTTATACCATACATGCAATAAGACAAGAAGCTGTCACTTACACTTTCCCAAAAAGGACTAATTATTTCCCAGAATGTGTTTAATTATTTAAATACACAGTAGTTCCTCTTTCTATTGAATTCATCCACTGCCTCACAGAAATTTAGGAGCATAAATTCTGCAAATGAGCAGCTTTCAATGCCTGTCTCCGTTTTCTCTGCAGTTGATGGAAGAACTCCAGTATTGATGACTCAACTCTGGTGCCCCAGCACTTCCCGCTGAGGGCATGATGGTATCACAGAAAAGGACCTTGTCTTTTTTCCTGTCACATACGTGGTTCACACTGTTACTTGCCATCACATTGCGGCAAGTCAACGTGGCATCACCTCAGCATTTACTTATCAGACAACCTGTCAAACTTTAAAGGAAACATTTCTGTCTGCCAATCCACTATCTGAACCAAATTGTGGTAGGCTTGTGGTGGATCATGCATATCTACAGAAGCAAGTAATTGAAATGATCCATGGGTCAACACCCAGACATCTGTAATTCAAAATTGAAGTGGATTGTGCAGCACATGTTTTATAGATCAGCCTTTTTTTTCACCTTTGCATGATAAGATTATCATCAAGATGCAGCAGCAGTGTCGACATAGTTAAGGATATCCCTGAAGCTTTTTATTTCAGATTGAAAGTAGCTTTTGAAGTTTATTAATATTTCAGGGGGAAGATAGAAAGACCACATTTTGAAGATAACACAATGTCACTGCTAATGTTAAGCCCCATTCTTGTCTAGTGCCATACCACTAAGTCAGTCTATGAAAGTCTGTGTGCAGGAGAGTTAGGAGAAATGTGAAGAAAACTCTTTCAGAAAACCTTAAGTACAGAGTGAATAAAAAATGGGAGCTGAAAGTTTAGATGGGTGAATGCAACAGCTGAACTCCAGTCAAGATTACTCTCTTGTCCTAAATACAGAAATTCTTCTTCTTTTGCAGTTGCAAGAAATAACAAAAGAACCCTTTACCTCTATCCATTTTGTTTATAACTCCACTGGGAAGCAACAACTCTGTAAATAATATCCATACGTGAAGAAAGCTTCTGTCTTTTTTTTTTTCCCTGACTACATTGTCTCATTTAAGACAAGGAGCCAAGAGGGGTTCAGTTGTCTATATTATGCATATTTCCAAGTATGTACATACATTTATTTTATACTTTCAGAGAATTCCAGAAAAGCTTACATTTTGGCTATAAGCCTGCAAGTAAATTCCAGCATCTTCTCTGTCCAAACTGCTGTCACTGAAATTCTTGCAGACATGAACCTAATTTAAAATTAAGTCTTTTGGTTTTTTAGTCAAGACAGAGATGCTCAACAATTCGCCCAGTTTCTCAGGTGGATTTGCAGCCCAAGATATATCCCACAGAACAGGTCTAATAGCATTTGTCCAGCTTATTGGGAAAGGACCACTGGAGACAGAAAATCATTAGACAAGTATCTAAGGCACTAAACCATAGCTTGGTACTTTGTCTGAGACTTGTAAATTACATAAAGCCAGCCAAGAAAGTCCATCTTGTTTGTAGTTCACTTATACACACACACACGCTCAGGATGCCATTGGGAAATGAAGAACAATCCCTTCTACAGCATTCTGTACTTCTCCCCCACTTTCACTGATGATCCTCCTCTGCTCCCAAGGAAAAGAATAGCAAAGAAAAAGCTCAATTCACTGTTCTCATGACAACCACTCTGCCTATCCTTCCCCTTTTCCACAGACCAGACATGAACCTGGAGGCATACACATTGATCTGGTTATATGGATGTGGACATGTTGCTCACAAAGCTGTGCCCACCATCACAGTGAGCTCGTGATGTAAAGGCAACAACGTGAAAGTATCCCTGTTTTTTCCAGTCTCTAGGGTTAGCAAAGAGTGTCTTAGCCTTTGGGGACAGCTAAAAAGAAGGAATATAACCAAAATGTTTGCATAGAAAGGATGTTTTTCACCATATGGAGCTATACTCTCTAGACCTTTCCTGCTACACCCACACATTTCAATTTCTAAACTCTTTTACTCCATTTCTAAACCAACTGTGGTTTCTTGCTTGTAGGAGCATGAGAACTTGCATGCCAAGAGCATTTCCCCACAAGATACTCACAGTCAGGTACAACCCATTTTGCACCAACAAAACTTTTTTTCTCCAGTCTCTCTCTAAGCTACTCTTGAATTTGTTGCAATTTCTGATTTGGCTGTCATACCATCAATTACTCCCTGCTCTGTATCTGTGATTTAATTTCATCCTCCTAAAGAGAGCTTTTGAGGACTTTACCTAACGCCATTGCAGTGATTTGAGCCATCTCTCCTATTTTCCAGACATGGTTTAAAATCTGATCTTTCTTCTAAACTGATAATTTAATCTAAGAAATTTACACATTTAAAATATGATAATTGTTCAATCGTGTATGTTATTAATGAACTTGTTTTAAAATAACAGTCCAGAGCAAACTCTGGCAAGATCTCATTCTAAGCATTGATCAGTATTTGTGATAGGACTTTGATAACTCTGCAGAGTAAGGCTTTTCCAGCCTACACGGTCTCTTCAAGACCAAATTTCATGAAATCAAATACAAAAAGTTTCAAGCTGGATAGTATCAATAGTCTTCCTGAAGACATGAACCAAACAGAGATTTCACAGAATAAAACCAGATTCAACAGACAGGTGCAGAACACTATCCCGAACACGTTAAAAGGCAGGTCTACCCAATAACATTCCATTTTCTTGTCAAAATAGGAATCTTCACCTTTCCTTGGTTCCCTGTCTCCTTTATAACACTCTAATACTAACAAAAATTTGGGCTGGCCAGAAGTGTCCTCCAACTCCTTCTCACTCTTGTTCTGATCTCTTTCTCTCACTGTGCATGACAGGCTACCTGGTTATCTTTATCTGATTTATAAGTTTTCTTTTCTTTTCTTTTCTTTTCTTTTCTTTTCTTTTCTTTTCTTTTCTTTTCTTTTCTTTTCTTTTCTTTTCTTTTCTTTCCTTTCCTTTCCTTTCCTTTCCTTTTCTTTTCTTTTCTTTTCTTTTCTTTTCTTTTCTTTTCTTTTCTTTTCTTTTCTTTTCTTTTCTTTTCTTTTCTTTTCTTTTCTTTTCTTTTCTTTTCTTTCTGATTCATTCAGTTTTAGTGTCTGCCTAAGCCTGGATCTTACCCTGAATGGATCATTAATCCACCTAATGCTGCATGGGGGATCTGCTGTTCCCCAGCTGTCTTTAGCTATGCCCATTTCTCCACTCTGTTCTTATAAATAAATGAACCACACTAAGCAAGACAAGAACTGGCACTACAAGCCTTGTATCAATATATTGAGATGAGAATAGATTCAAAGATGAAACTAAATAAAGTATGGACAAGTACAACAGAATTTTTTTATGCTAAACCCAAAACAATGAGAAACTTTGAGAACAATATGTCAGAAGAGGACCTAGCCTAGTTTACTACAGGGCAATGTGCTAATTACAGTACTGATTTACATGAACCCTTTTTTATATACTATGTTTGCTTTGTAACAATGACAAATATAGACCCCACATACAGGCACACAAGCACAGACACATAAAGCTCTCCTAAAGCCACTCTGAAAACTGAAAATCAACAGTTAAAAAATGATGATAAATACATGGAGAGAAGTTAGCCCAAATATATACATAATGTATTTGCTATACTCTGAGGGAAAAAACTTTCCCAAATCAGTTTTGAAAGCCAAGTCTAAACAATATGAAAGCCTCCAGCAAAGGGGTATTCATCCAAAACCAATCAAATCAAAACACACACAGTTTTAAAAATTATGTTAAGAATTTGGCTATCCCAAGATTACCTTATTGTGTGGTTCCTTAAAGAAAATTCATTATTTAATCCATCAAAAGAACACTTAGGATTTCATTGCTTCCCGGTCTCCCCACACATTTCTTTCTTATAAGGTAAATTCCTTCTCAAAACAAAATCTCCACGGTGCAAAACAACCTCACAATTCAATTTCCAAATGAGTCAGTTCAGACAGAAACAGTCTAAAGTTAAAAACAAACAATCCAACACAGGAAAAAAAAAAAAAAAGATGTTAGGACTCAAAATTCTCCTGCTGCTGAAAAAAGTTTTTTTTCCAAGGCAATAAACAGTCTCAGCTCAAAGAAACCATTAATTCATAGAGGTATTTAATGCTCTCCAGTGTCATAAGATTAATCAGTCTCTCTGCACACTTATTCCAAAGCCAGTACTCCAAGTTTGAATATCTTCCGAAACAGTTCCTTACTTGAACTGTACTTGCAATAAACATTTCCCCTTCCAGGGTTCACTTCCAACAGATTACCAGGAAATAATAACTGATGTCATTCCAGCAGTTTTGCCGCATTGGAAGCCAAATGGATCTTGTACAAACTCATCAATTCATGAGAGTGAAGTCCTAGGTAATTCAGAAGCAGTTTAATGATCGCTCCAAAGCATGTGAGATGAACTGCTGTAGCTCCAATTCCTGCATGGAATAGCATGGACACACTGCTGCCAGGCCAGCAAAGCTTTACCTACTTGGCAGATTAAAACCAGCTCACGAGCTGGAAAATATGTCATGTCTCCTAGGACTTTTTTACTGTTCCCCAATCAGTTCTCTGATCTTGGAACTACCTCCATATGAATAAATAAAAAAAAAAAAAAAAGGCAAATATTTTAAGCTACCTTTCTTTTTGTTTCCTATGGGAAGAATTTCTATGTAGCAGCAGATTTCCACCCCAGCCATATTCTCAGGCATAAGAGTTTTGCACACCTTGTAAGATTCAAATAAGTTAAAATTGCTGTCTATTATAGTTAATATCAATATACATTTTCTAATACACATAATAGAGACACACCAAAGAAATGGAGGTTCAACAGTTAGTCTAAGCAGCCTAGCTAGCCAGCTGGCAAATTGTTTATGATTCTGCACATTTGTAAACACCTTTATGCTTTGATGAGGTGATACAAAATGGTAGCCTGTATGTGCTTGTCAGAAGGAATCATATCAGATTAAATTAATTCATTTCCTTAAGACCAAAAATAGATTTGTGCTCTCTTCCTCTTCTCACAGTAATTCATTCCCACTCACTTAGTAGCATGATGAAAATCAAATGAATACTTAGGTAAATCTGCAGAGGAAATAGAAAGCAATGAGACTACATTCTCCATGAAATTTGTGCAGTAGGAGTCAGGCTTATGGGGGTGGATTGTTACAAAGGGTTGGCACAGTAAGGAATTTAATGGGTCAGAGTGGACAGACTTCTCTTTGCTAACCACACAGCACATTGTTATTTGCTTAGATACACACAAAGGCTTTTCCTATGACAGCATGTGCACAGCCCACAGCTCCACACAGCTGGGATAATCCCAGGAAACTCACTGCAAGCACCAGTTCTTGCCTTCTGCTCTACATGGAAATATCCAGCTCTGCCACAGCAAGGAACATGGACTGCTTGGCTCAGGAGGAAGTTTTTCCAAACCAGATGATTCTCTGATCGTGTCTAAAAATACCTCAAACTGTCATCAAAACACTCCAAGGAATTCCATCATGGTATTTCTCATAATTTCATTATAATTTTACATAAACTCCTTTTCTCTAGTAATTTTGAACATTTGTATATCAAAAGAACATTCAGTGAGCAATACTCCAGTGAGCAAATAATTGCAAATCTTGAACTTGAATACTCACAATTAATGGTTTGCAAAGAAAATAAGTGTTATTATCCTTGCTAGGATATAAGTATCCTTCAGGAATGCTTCAATACTGTGAAGTTTTCAGTCTCGGGAAAATGAAAATGGGGCTGTTTTCCTAAACTGTTTCCTTTAAGTGCATGTAGATTCATCATGGAATAAACAGTCCTCACGTCTGGATTTCAAAGTACATCCACATCTTGATTTTAAATTTCTGTTTCCAAAACCTAAATTTTTTCGGTGATGTTTAAATAAAATATAGAGTTAAATTTCTTTCTCTAATAACAGAAATATCCAAGTAAGAAAGAATGCTTTATAAAACTGGATTTTTGTTAAGCTATAATGTAAGTAGCTCTAAACTATCCTGAATGTATAGCTGGCTGATTTGTGTTGGTAAATATACCTATTTGTTGTTACTAGCCTCTGACATACTGCCACTTCCTGAGGGCTAGTCCAATACTGCAAAAACAGGAGTAAACAAGAAGAAACATATTGTCAGACAATGCAGGACAGCTGAATATATGAGATGAAGAAGGAAATTTAATTTTCATATTATCAAAACATGAAACTCCCATCAGCACTCAGAAGATACATCCACCTGATAGGGAAAACTGTTCCCAAGTCAGCATATAGGAAAGACAATTCAGATTGTCTTCACCATCCTGCAGCAAAACACAACATAATCAGGAAAGAAAACCCTGCAAACCTACAGCCAGCTACTACTATGGAAAGGTTGTGCATTTCTATGTTCAATATAATATTTTCAAAAATCTTTAACAATTTCTAAGATACCACACTGTAAATAAAATGTAACAACAAAGTATAATATCCAGATTTCCTTTGAAAATTTTCAGTATTTTTTCTTCATTTGCCTCGAAGACAGTGTTGATTAAATCTTCCTGAACACCCTTTAATCCCAGTTACATTTTTTCTCTACCCAGAAAATGTGCATTCACATCTTCATGCATATTTGGTCCTTGGCTCAGAAATGAAAGGCAGTACATTTATTCATGTTGCAATAAATCTTCCAACCAGTAGAACTGGCAGAGCTGATGTGCACGAATGCATAGGATTGCCACCTCCTCTAAAACTCTGGGAAAACATAGCAGCACAGCTAAAGAAAATGAGGCCAAGGTTACATGGCACAGAAAACCCAGATTAAGACTTTGCACACATGTGACACGAAAAGCTCCAACTCTGCAAGACAGAACAGTAGACTCATGCAGACTGGGAGTCACCTGGTCCAAGTCCCTGCTCCAAGCAATGCCAGTTACAACAGCTGATCCAGTCCCCCATCCACCCTTCACTGGACTCACTCTGGTATATCAGTATCCATTGTACTTGTATGGCCAAAAAGGACACTGATCTCCAAGAGCAGTTCCAAAAATGTTGAACACAGGGAAAAATTCACTTGACCTTCTGGCTAAGTTCCTGCAGTCCATGGTGAGGCTGCTCATCTTCTTTCACAAAGTGAACTTGTCCAGTTTCAATGAACTTAAATCCCCCATGACCAGGAAGTAATTTTTTGCAAAGCTGCTCTCAGCCAAACAATCCCCAGTGCATGGGATTGCTCCATCCCAGACACAAGATTTTCCACTTGGCTTTGTGGAACTTCATTCAGGTCCTCTCAGACCAGCCTGACAAGAGGTCCCTAAATGGCAACTCCCACTCTCCAGCATACCAGTGTTAGGAAGTGCTTTCATTCCATCATATGAAGAAAAGGAGGCTTACAATTTTTGGTACAGAAGGCAGAATAATACATCAAAATAATGAGATGCGAAGAAACGTAAGTTTTCATATGACTGCTACAGCCATCAAGCTATCAGCTCTTCCAGCTGGCTTTGTTATGATCAGCTATCCATCGTAGAAAAACATAAACCAACATTTTCAAAAAGACCAATATATTTCCAATAAACCATGGATTTCTACCAAGTGCATTACTGGACAAAACAACATTCACAACTGATGATACTTTATTCTTCAATTATTATTTAAATGCAAAGTTCTGGAAACCACAATATCCTGGAAATGCCCCTTCTTCTGTATGTTACAGCCATAGAACCGTGTGTGCCACAGGTTTTCAGTCTTTATGGTGAAGGAGTTACACCTGACATACCAGATTTGTCTCTAATGTTACAGAGGATCCTTTAACACCGTCTCTGTTCTGTAAAATTGAATAGGTCTGAGGTCAGAATTCCCATGTAAGTCTTCTCATTTGTAGTTTTTTTTCTCCCCAGTAAACACAGAAAGAGTTTGAAGCACAATTTATATGCTGTTTTGTTAACAACACACAAAATTCTTTGTTTATGCCAACCTCATCCAAAGTTTCTTTCTGTGACATAATCTGACACACTGGGAGATTCTTTGGAATATCATTTCTTCTTCTATTTTTTACTGTGTCATGTCTAAATCTATTTCAGCAGGTTTTCTCATTTACTGATTTTTTTTTCGTTTTCAATGGAGCACATTACTAATATTTTTCTGCTTGCTGTTTTTCCTTTGGACTCAATGGACAATATTTTTATTCAGCTTTGCAGGTAATTTTATTGTTGTGTTTTTGGCTTAAAAATTAAAAGAAAGAGACAGAAATCTCTCATCTCTTTTTTAGCTGGCATGCCCAAGAAACTGAAGTCTTCCAGACTGCCAGTAGCACTAACATCATAAAAGTATTTCACATTCATTAATAATTCATCATATTCCGCCTTAAGAGAGTTCAAAAATTCACCAAGTCACAGTTCAGTAAGCTTGTTCCCAAAGCTTTTGGGAAGATTAAAATGCTTATCATAATTATATGAATATAACGTGTAAAAAGGCTGCATGAAGTTGCACAGAATGTTAAATGTGCTAACCTCTTTACACTAAGACATTAACATCTGTATGTTCATACAATGACATATTGCCTTGTGTCAAATGATGCAGAGTTTGTAAAGTCTCAGACTTCAACCCAGGTCTTGCAGCAGGGTCTTGTGGATTTTCTGTAAGTACCACTCTAAAAAATGTCACATTCTGTTTCTGGAATCCGACTTGGTAGCCCATTACAGAGTAAGAGTAATGACAATCTATTTGCATTTCATATGCATTTTCCTAACATATACATTTGAACAATTTGCTATGACCTATTTTTCTCTTTTTCTAACAGAGGAGTATGCTGCTGCTCACACTCTCTTCAGGCAGGTGAGGGAGCATTTTGGAATTGCCACTGCTGAGGAAGACCATGCTACAAATCCCAAGGCTTGCAATTGCACGAGTTTTATCCTAACAAACCCCACTGTCTTTGACCCTCCACGCACACCTTCCCTTCCTCTTCCAAGCTGTCTGGGGCTTTCTCCAGCAGCAGGGCTGCAGACAGAGCTGGCTCTGTGGCAGGGATGACCTCATCCCACACCACACAGCTGCAGAGGCAAGCTGTGTGCCCCCCGTTCCAAACAACAGCTTTCTGGGGAATTTATTTGTTCACACATGAACAGTAAATCAGCGTTCAGCATTTCTAAGTTGCAAAGGGGTTTTGCTTTGTGGGAAATGCCTAAGTGTGAGGTTTGTATTTCACTGTTAGGAATGAGATATAAAATGCATAATCCATCTAACAAAGATATGTCAGAAACAGCTTAGAGAATCCTGGAATATAAACAGCTCTGCCTGCAGAGTCAGATACCCCACACAGCAGATCATGTACTAGACCTACACATTACAGTTAAAGGACCAAACTTCAGTTTGCATAAATAAATAATTTAACTAAAATGACTAAATAAGCCATTATATATTAAAAGCCTTCTGAGCTGTGCTATTTGCTCTGTCTCTCTGCTACCCTAAGCCTATCACTAGCTGAGCAACAGGATACAACCACATCTTCCCACCCGCCTGTTTTCTATCATGTCCCTGGGTGCAACAACAGCCTCCCAGGGCTCAGCCCACCCTGCCCAGGGTCCAGGACCCCACACCCTTCCCCATGGCCATCAGCCCTTGTCCCAGCTCCCCACGGTGGGTGATGGCAGGGCCAGGCAGCCAGGGCCCATCCCAGCCCAGTCAGAAGCAGGGCAGCCCCAGCCCCAGCATCAGGCACCTCTCTGGGGACAGGGGCAAGCCAAGCCCAGGCTGGAATGGTAGGCTAAAATTCTTCCCAGGACTAAAGGCAGCCAAATATTCAAGAGAATGTGTGGTCCTCCAGAGCTGATTGTAGGGACAGGGCAGATGTGGTGTGCCTGCAATGGGAGCTCCCATAGGCCCTGTCCTCTGGTCTGATATGCCAGCTTCAGCATGCCTGGGCAGCACAGGCAGTCTCAAGTCGCCCTTTTTCTGAAGAAACCTCTGAACAGAGCAGGAATGACACGGCCATTTCTTGGTTCTCTGCATAGGAGACATGTCTGAGAGGAAAAAGTTGTTGTAACCTGGCTTTTGTTGATACAAAAAGCCAATTTTCTGATTCAAGGAATAGCCCCATGTCAGAACTGCAGCACACAAGAGGGGACAAACTACAGTTGTCCCCCTAGCTGGAGCCAGTCCATCAATCAGCTTTATCAACTCCTCTTCCACATTTGTATTGAAATTTTTTCTTGCTGGAATGTGAGGTTTGGGATCTAGACTGCCACCTCAAGTCTCAGCTAGTGATGAAATTACAGAGATGAAAATAAGCAGTTTCCTACAGTTCTTCCCAACACTGCTTTCCAGTGAGCAGGTTCTCAGCCTTTCACATCATGAAGCTGTACTGCATCACCTTTTGTGGCGTTTAATGCATGTGCAAAGAACCCCTTTCCTGCATTTTTTCATTATCATAAACTGCTTTTGATTGCAAAGTGGCTCTGCTGTGTGGCACAGCCATGCAGGGGACCTGCAGCAGACCTGTGCTTGCTTTGATGAACCACTCAGCTGCAATTGTTACACCTGCTGTGTAGAAATGGGGAGCAGGGCTAAGGTACCTCCCACCCCTGACATCGCCCCTCATCTCTGTAACAACTCTGGGCAAGCCCCACATTGGGGGATGGAAGGAGAATGAAAACAGTCCTTGAACTATGAAATAAATTGCGTACGTTTCAAACACTGACTGGAAAGAGACCTCTGATATTCTGGCGGCACCATCCCAGCACTGCTGACTTTATGAAATGTGGGGAAATTTGCCAAGAAACAGCAGAGTTCACAGCAGGCAGCAGCCTTGAGAAGGTAGAGTAAAACCTAAACTGATGAAAATGTGTTATTCTAACAGAGTTTTCTCCAACTCTGTTACTTGATATAGAGTAAGGGTACAGGTACCTCAGTGTGATGGAGGTAAGGCAGATGACTGGCAATCATGAAAATTTTGAAAATCAATGTTTGAGAAGCGTGGGATGGCTGTAGAAATGGCACAGAGCAAAGGGAAAGAGCTGTGAAATAGAGTAGTCAGACACAGATCTACAAATATGATGGATATTTTTAGTTGATGGCAAATCCACTGTGGGAGGAGAAGGGAACGAGGACAGAAAAAGCAGTTGTCACTGAACTGAAAATCCTCTCACTGTTGCACACATCAATTCAATTTTGACTGGTTTTTTTTTTTAACTGAAAGCAGAGTTCTAGGCAAGAAATACATTTGAAATAAAAAACTAGGAGTTTCATTTTGAAAGTTGAGGCAAAGTACTCAGATTATTTTGGCATGTGTTGGATTTTCTTCAACATGAAATTCAACAGTCTCGCAAGTCCATAGACTATTTTCATGCCACTGAATCTGCATCTTTCCATGGAAAATGTTTCAGCTTTAAATATTTATCCAACATCATCAGTAAAAGAGATTTTTGTCATGACAGGAATTACAGCACAAAGTGTTTGGTATTCTTAGCGTCCACCCTTCACAACACATTTTGCATAATACAGATTTTCTTCTGCTATATACCACTACAGTGCCATGTGTCTTCACCACAATATAACAAATTTCAAAGTAAAGATTACTTGCTGGATCTAACACAGCATTATATTATTTTTTATCATTCTAGATAAATCAATAGAGAGGACCTAAAATATTGTGTAGAAAGCATTTTAAAATTAAAGGTTAGATTCCCTCTGGAGATGCATGCAACTCTAATAGCATCTCAATAGCAACACTGCATTTTTAAACAAAGGCAAGTATTAACTCATTTTATTTGAACCACATACTTCCTAACTCTGCATACTGTTGAAGCAATTGCAAAATATGCTGTCTATTTGACAATACATAAAGTAGCTATGTGAATACAGATAAATTTCACTGAAACTGTAATGGATTTTTACAGCTTCACCTGCTCTAAATAAAGACACTCTTACAGGAAAGTAGAAAACCAGGGATGCAATGCAGCCAGAGCAGCCCAGTGAGAGGCCTTTGATCTCATTCCTCACAAAGACTGTGGGCAAGAAAAAATTGTCACCTTAAACTATCAAAAAATAACATCCCAAAATGCCCTGGGATTACCTGGATGCCTAGGAATGTGTCAACATGATAAAATCATGGCCTATCCTTTGACATGCTGAAACAGGGTCCTGTAACTGGGAGCACAGACCATGGGCTGCCTTGTACCTACAACACAACCCTGTCACAGGCAAGTGACAGGAAAAGGTACCTGTCTAGCACAGCCTTCCACAGATACCCAACAAAATTCCAGGTGCATCCCTGCTGATGGGAGTGTGTCCTACACAGCAACCAGATGCACCTTGTAACACATGTGTAGGTGTTTCAGCCCTAGCTGCAAATCCAGGTTAAAGCAGATAGACAGAACAGAGCAAAAGCTGCCCCCGATGAGAAATCTCTTACAGCTCTGGCCCTGCATGTGCATGCAAACACAGGCACAGCCTTGGTTCCTCCAGCCTTGACCCTTCCCTAGAAGGAACTTCCAAAAGCCAGTCTAATGGGTCTGCTCAGGCCTGACTCTCCTGTAATTTTGAAAAGGTCCATAGCAGGTAAAGGAAAGGCCTTTCCAAAAGACTTCCTTATTAATTTCATGAACAACCCTCTCATTCTCCACAAACCCCCAACCCAAAGGGGAGGAAGCAAGAATGTGTCTAGCAGGTGTACACAAAGGCACCCACATAAGCACATATGCAAATATTCATGAGGGGCTTTTTGA
The DNA here is from genome assembly GCA_037013685.1 of Acridotheres tristis. NCBI lineage: Eukaryota > Metazoa > Chordata > Aves > Passeriformes > Sturnidae > Acridotheres > Acridotheres tristis. The sequence goes on from CM072884.1 coordinate 94,728,573, forward strand.
AAGTCTTTCCAAGAAGGTTTTCCCTCCAGCAAAAATGGAGCAGAAGACAAATATAGATAGGAAATTTTAACCCTTATTCTCAATAATCTTTTTCTTTGAGCTTGCATTTAATATGCAGGCTGCAAATACTGAACCACAGACATTAAACAGTGCCTATGCCTATGCTTGTTCATAAAAGTTGTAAAAGCCAAAATGCCTTTATAGACCTACATCAGCCACCCCACCACCACCAGTGACAAAGCAACATCAATACCCGCAAAAAAAAATGAAGCTTCTTCAAAAGACAAACAAAAACAAACAAACAAACAAAAACCCCATGCAGACATAATCCTGATCTTCATCATCACTTATTAATGATTTTAACATGCACTATGTGGATGATCACTGTCCAGCATTCCATCCTCTTTGCTGAGCCCAGTGATTCAAAATTCATTGCAAAATGAATTCACTGCAAAATTCATTGACCATGCACCACTGCCTTTCTGCTAATTGCCAGCTGCCACCCAGCTTGCAGGGCAAAGTGCAAATGGGGACCAACCCCTGGAGGAGTCTGGCTGGCCCACCTCTAAGACCCTCTAAGACCTAAAGGGAAGCTGACATGTGAAAGGGAAGCTAAATGTGACAGACGCCACTGGCACCAAGCCACCACCATTTGGATCAACTTCCAAATCTGTGGGCATGATGATTAAGAAGCAGAAATGGGTTAGTGAGGGCTGACCTACTCCTGACAGCACAAGAGCAGCAAAATGTGTTGCTCTACTTCTACCTCTGCTCACTTATGTCTCCCATTTATGTACTTATCCTAGCATCTGTCAGTGGAACTCCATTTAACCAATCTTGCATCTGAGCTATGGATGCTTTGCAGAAAACAAGGCAACTTCTCTCCCATCAAATCTAGCCCTGCATGATGCTGAGTGCTGCATGACTACAGGAAAAAAATCCCCCTTCTGTCAGCTTCATCTCATGAGCACTAAGCATAAAGAAGAAAAAACATAGCATCATTCAAAATGTTGCCTCTTTACAAGCATAACAAATCCTCTGCAGAGAAAAATTACCAAATTGGTTGATTTGTTTAGGGGGCCATTATGCATACAGAAATGTAAAAAATGTGTGTGTGTGCTGTTTTCTGCATTCTTTCCTCAAAGCTGCTGATTGTTCGTGTGTGTGTAAATAAAGTTTTCACATTCATAATCAACCGCCTCCTTTTCCTCCCCTCATCTCCTGCCTTATTCTTTTCATATTGCTTCAATCATTTGTTAGCAGTAATCACACAATGAGATTTGCCTGAGAAATTTCAGGAGAATCAAAATGAAAAAAAAATTTCTTCACATTTTCACAAAAGTATAACATTTCAGGCTCTTTTTCCCCTATGTCTGAACACAAATTCACTCTTCTGAAAAAATATACATTTAAAACTTTGAGGCAAAGGAAATTGGAATGTTTTTCAACTATATGAAAACGACAGTGATATTGCAAAGAACAGGCTATAAAACCTCCAAAAGAGACAGAAGAGCAACAAAATGCTTCCTTTGTATCTCCAAAAGATCTAGGAAATGAACAGTTGGAATACAGAAAATATCCAAAGTCAATCATTTTAAAACATCCATAGCTGTTCAAATATCACATGCCTTTTTCTTTTATTTTTCCCTCAGGAAACGTGGTTTAAGAATGGAAAGAGTCCCAGCTCACTCAGTTTTCAGCTGGTAGAGTTCACTGCAGGAATAGCTTGACTGCTCCTTCCCCTGTCTTCTGTTCACCCTCCATCTATATTGTATCCACTAATGTCACATAAACTAATTCAGTCTTTTACTGATCTTGATTTAGGTCAGGGAGGAAGAAGCATATATTCCTTTTCACATAAAATGTAGCTTTTTCACTTTTGGTGAAGAAGAACAGAAACAGGAAACAGGAAAGGAAAATCCTAAGAGGGAGGGGAAAAGGAAGAAAAATTGGAAGGGACAGAATATGGAGTTTCTTTTTTTTTCTTTTTTGATTCAGTGATACTTCTTATTGGCTTTAAGACTGACAGAAGGCAGAGCTATCTTATATAAGTATTCCCATCAAGCTTTATCAACATCTTCCAAACTCTAAATCATACTGCAGCCCTCATAACTCATAGTAATTTATGCTCATAAGATCATAAGACCTTTTTCAGGATATTTAACTTTAACCTGGCTTGAGAACTGACAGACTGCAAGTACATAATTGTTCTTTAGTTACCCATCAAAGCTGATGTCGAATCAACAATTTTTTATATGCTATCTTGATCTGTTTTCACAGATAAATAATAAATAAATAAATTTTGAATTAAACTGTGGCATGCAATACATTAAGCATCTCTAGACCTAGAAAAGTCTCTACAACAAACCTTTTAAATATAATCAAATGGGAGTAATTCAGCTTGATTTTCACTAAAACAATGAATAAAATGGCATTTTTAAGCAAAAGAAAAAGGTGGTATATTTTCTTCCCAGTCATGCAAAGCTATTTAGATTCATCAATTCCAATTGAGTAACTCTAGAAACTGTGGTTTGGGGAAAAACAGTGCGAAGTTTTCTGTAACATGATTGGATTACACATCATTTGTAAAACAAAAGAATCCAGATGTCAGTGACCTGGACAACTCATTACTAACACTGCCCACAACTGAAGTACATTTTGTGAAGCCCTCCTGATAGAATAGTGTGCTTGTGTTTATTGCTAGAACAGTATGTCATCATTATGTGTTAGGCATTTTCATCCATGCACTTTCCAAACAGTTTCATAGCGTAAAAAAATCAAAACTAAACCTTTCCCTTGTAATGGTTTCATAACTAGATTTATACAAGATTTATACGTTAACTTAAAGTGCAACAGATGGATTGCTAGCAGGAAACCACGAAATTATCAGGAAGATAGTAAGAAAAGGGAAAAAGGAAAAAATTTAAAGAGCTCTATATATAGCCTTTGAACTACCATACTACTCATCAGTCATCCTTGTGAATGCCTATTCTCCTGGAAAACTATATTCTTATCCCAGCAGGAAAGTATAAGGGCCCACAGGGCTTCCTTCCCAAACTATGAATGATAGACCTGCAGCAATGGATTGACTGTGATGTGCCTTAATTTTTATTATAGCACATTAATTGAGGTACATCGTTATGACCAGAATAAAAGACAAGCAAGGTAATATTTCTGTAATAATTTCCTTCATTTCCTATTTTTCCACCTTTAGATATGCAGGAAAATTTTTACATTGTGCCATGACAGAAGTATTTAGCACATTTCCCACAGAATATCCAACGATTTCTGACCAACCTTCAAAACCCAGATTTACTCTTTTTATATGATTTAGCTAAATCATTCCATTGATGGTACTTACTCTGTGGGAAAAACACGTACTGGCTAAATTCCTTTTAAAACCCTTCCTGTCTGTACTGCTACAAAATAGTAACAAGTTATTACTCTTACCAAACATCAACATGGGATACGGAGAATACCATTTATTATGAAAAAGTCCAGACATACAGGGAGGCCATATAAGGGAACAATGAGTAACTGAAAGATGAATCATTAAAAAAAGAAGAAAAATGAGAGAGCTGGCAAGAAGAACTTACAAAAAGAACAGGCTACTTTTTAGAAACATATTCACAGGTAGAGACAGAGAAATTGGTTTTGATTTCTAGATATGTAAGGGGATTTTTTTTAAGAGAATAAATAGTTTGCATGTTTTATACTGATGGCAAAATATTTTAGTGCATAGTAAAAATCTTCTACCCATTCTAAAGGTCTGATATTCCCATCAGCAATACCAGAGGCTTCTACATCATGTTATAAACATCTTCTTCTCTCCTGGCATTAACCATTTGGAGGCTTTGTAAGTATAAAAGTATATGGCACCTGTGACAGCAGCTACAATTGGGCAATTAGGGCAAAAATCTCCTCCAGAGCTCCTCACCCTCCCTGACGACACTCAGGAAGGAAGCTGAGGAACAGCAGAAGCCCAGGAGATGGATGGAGGAAAGGCTGGAGGCACAGACACCATGACTGAGCCGAGCAGGACCAGAATAAGTTGTAGACAGTCAAGGATGATGAGCACTGGCAGAGCCTCCTGCCTGCGACAGGCGCCACAGGAGAAAGCTGCAAGCGGGCACGGTGCTTTATGAAACGCACAAATGACAAAAGCTCTGCTCCAAAAAGAGCTCGATCTCCTCATTCCTTTCCAATCAGCCAACCTCAGCTCCTGCAGCCAGATCAGACACCACGCCACATCTCACTGCACCACCTTGGTGTGCCGTTTTCCAAGACGTAATCTATTTGCCAACTTCTATTTTCGTCAGACCAACCTGTTCCCTGAAGCATAATGAAAACTCCTTGCCAGATCAATTTGTTTCTGAAGTTTCCTGGTTGCCAGCTCCACTCAGAGCTATTTCATTTTGTCTGCATGTCAGAACCATTAGTCTGGCGACTGCTTAAATCTTTCCTTATTGTCACAGGTTGGGGGCGAGGTGCTGGATACTCAAAACGAAGCAAAATGCCTGCCCTGCGGAGACAGAGCTCCAAGTGATGTGGCAACACTAAAAAACACTAGCAGTGGGTGCAGGAGAGGTGATGGGGTTTGGGGCATTTCTCTGCAGCAGTGCAGGTGGCACAGTGCCTAGGAAGTGGGAAGGAGCTTTCAGCAGGGGCTGGAGCACCGTCCAGCAAGCAGCTCTTGTGGAGGGCCTGGGAGACACGGCCGGAAGATACCAGCTCCTGGTGTGGCTGAAACCTGCCTCTGAGCTGGCGTTGCAATTAGCTGAGTAATCCTACACCATTCATGGCAAAGGCCAGTGTCCAAGAAGAGATGAGTCAGGTTAAGCAGACAGACAAAGGCATCAGATCTGCAGCCCTGCAAGAGGAGTGTGAGGCTGTCAGCATGTTCAAGAGAGGCACGGGGGTTTTATGAAAGGCGGTGCTGAGTCATGAATGACAGCAAGGAGACAAAGGGAGACTGAAGGTGAAACAGAGTATACACAGAGAGGATTATCAGGAAAAGCCTGCGTTTCATATTATCCTTTCCATTCTTCAGGGTTTCACAGGAAATTATGTGCCTTGGTTCTTGAAAGTAGCTTGTTGCAGAAGCTGTGTGTGCTCTGCTCTTGGTTCATTCTCTATGCTTTGCTGTGAACCAGGGCAGTGCTGATTAGATAGACAGCTCATAACCCTATTCACGATTTTTCCCCTTAGGAAGGGAAAAAAAATAAAAAGCTGATGTAATTCCCCAGGGCTCCTTCTTTGGCTTTGCAATTGCATAGCTACACAGTCTCCCAGAGTAATTGTCTTGAACAACATCCCAGCCCCCATCTACACTGAGGGACCTTCTGGCTGCATTTCCTTGCCTGTGTTTTCTGCTTTATGTAAGGAATGAAAGAGGGAGAGTGAAATCAGAAGAATTAAAAAGGTGATGAAATTTTCAGTTCAGACACAGAAGGTACATTCAGTACTGGATGTCAGAGGGAAATCTGAGAAAGAGGCTTCTGCGTTCCAGACTCTGACTTCTCTACGGATGGGGTGACGCTGAAGTGGGAGGCAGTGAACACAGACAGGCTGCTGATCCTCTGCAGCACAGGCCTTTCCAAACGGTATCCGCCATGCAGACACGGCTCAGATCTCTGCCTCCCTTTCCAGCACACCACGGCATCGGTTAATTGATTCTGAAAACCTGCTCCTCAATCACACCCACAGGTCTCATAAATGTGCTATGGTTAAAACCATCTTGGCCTGAAGGCTGAAGGATCACATATATATCCAAGCCTTTGTCTGAACCCCCCCAAAAATACAAGTCCAGAGAAACAACAAAAAATCTGCTTTCAAATAAGCAGAAAAGAAAGACATGTTGAAGGTCTGTTTAAAAGAAGTAAGTGCTGCATTCCCCTGAATCTGTGACCACTCATTCTAAAAATCAGCATCTGAGGAATCAAAGGAGAGTCTCAGATTTGGAAGGCGAGTCACATTTGAATGTAAATAAGAATAAGTGTTTATGTACTAGTGGAAGGAAATGATTTTACAGTATATTGCAAACCAGCTTGCTGCCTGCATGTCTCTTTTTCCCACCTGAAAAGTAGGTCAACAGTCCTTACAGCTTTGAAAAGCTGAAATGAGGAATTCTTGTTGCAAACAAGCAGGGTTTGAGTCATTGAACAGAAAGAAACACTAGTTTTACCTCTTGCATGTAAGACTTCAGGATAAAGCTACAGTCAGGCACCACTGCATCTTATCTGGCATTCATACTAAGACCCCACTGCACCCCAACTTTTCCATACTCTGCTTCCTTATCCACACAAATAGATGAGTTGCAATATACTGCCTGCAGCAGCATAAAATCAGTACCCCTTCTCATGAAGAACAATGGCAAAAAGGGAGAGATGGGCTAGACCAGCTTTAAAAACAAGGAGCTATTCAGGTATAGGAAGATGGCAAGGTGACCAAAGGATCAGATGATTCAGCATATCCCACCACAACTACCAAGAACATTACAGAATAAATGAGATATTAAACTATTTATGGATGCTTGTGTCATCACAACAAAACCCAAAGGGAAAATAGTAATTACATTTCTTGCCTTCTCTTGGAATAAACATCCATCAAGGGCACTATGGACTTTATGGTCCCAAACCCAGCAAATATAAGAGAACTTGTATTCCCCCTATGACAAAAACATTTCTCAGTTAAAAGAAATAGGAATTGACATATTTTAAAAACTGACTGGGAAGGCTTCTGTCTTCTGTTGTCAGGGAATTTCCAGTACCCTATGTGAAGCACTTACCTGCTATGGAGTAGCAGGAAAGCTCTCATGAAACTAAACATGCTGCACTTAGGCCAGTACATGCTCACATACACATGCATACAAACACAGTTTCATCTGTAACCATGACTGCTGCAGTTGCATATTTTTCTTTTTAGTTTTCCTGACAGCCTACTAAGAGCACTTTATTTTACTTAAACAGAAGAAAACGCCTGGGACCATGTGGTTCTGGCTGCCCCACTTCATTCCATTACACAGTAACTGCCCAGAAAAAAAATCCTGGGCAAAAGATGAAGCTTATTGATACTCTAGCTTAAATAAACATGACTGCATATGCATTAGTGAGGCAAAGTGAACAATAAAATCTCAAACAACACAGGATGGAATAATTGCATTTTGTTTAGCTATACAATGAATTTTCAATAGCCCTTAAAAAAAATTATTTTATTACTTTGGTTGAAATTGCAAGCATTTGTAATGTGTCCAGTAATTCTGGTGGATGCTTGTCAAATTGCAGCAGGGTTTCCATTTGGATTCTCTCCTTCATTAAGTCTTATTTTCCTGTCAATTTGCCCATTTTGTCGTGAGTTTCTTTCAGACAACAGACTGGGAAACATACCTTCAGCAGCAAAGAAATCAAACAATCTATAAAAATAAAAATATGTTTTAATAATTATTTCCAAAAATATGGTTTATCAGAATGCATAATATGAATGCTAGATTCGCGGTAGTCATTTCAGTTCTCTAAACATACAAAAAAGCTTTGCTTTTCCTTATTTTCTTCTAAAGCATAGTGGATACACTTGGATTCTATTTAGAACTCTTGAAATGTGTTAGAACAGCCCAAAAAATGCTAAGTGGTCAAACTCAGCTGTGATGAGAGTTGGGGTTTAAGCTGCACAGCAAGTTTAAATTAGTGAGAAAAGGGGTAGAAGTTAACATTTTTCCATTGGTGTCAGTCTAACACTCAAAGCTGATTCCAAAAACTTTTAAATCATACTGGAAACTTCTCAGAGGCAGAACTGATCCTATGTTTATTATGGACACAGCTGTAGATTTAAGTAAACATCAGTGAACACCAAGCCTGAACTCTACTGTCCCCTTTACCTGCTTCTGCTGAAATCCTGCTCTTATTGTTCCAGGATCTGAGTCACTTCTTGCATTAATCAGTGCAATTTTCTGAGATGACTGGAATGGCATTAGATTAAGTCAGCAGAGAAACTGGTTCTCTGCGTGTATGCTAATTTTACATCGCTACGAAATACCACATCACTCACATCAATCTGGCTTTCACACTTGGAATGAGTTTCATAGCGTTCTCTCACAGTGCAGCCTCATGCCATCACTGGCTTGGCTGTTTAATCTGTCCCAGGATCCCCAGAGAGATCTCTTGGAGCCTGTTCATTTGAGGCAGCCCTTAACAGACTGGGGCTTTTTCTTCATATTTTTCTCTTTTTTTACAGTTTAGTGGACATTCAGAAACAACTTCAAGAAAAACAAGAGGTGATTAATTGGTATCACCAAGAAACAAATCCCCATTCTTCTTGTTTTGGCCAATGTTGCAGAGGAGGCTTCAGCTGCATCACTCCCAGAAGGTTCTGTGATGGTTGGCAGCTCAGTACACTGCAGAAGAACTTTGCACTCAGTTCTTCTGCCACCTCTTTCTGGGCTGACATGGAAGATCATGGCACAGACAAGCTGCAGAGGGCTTCCCAGATTTTGGTGCCGCAGAGCGCAACCTGCACAGGGAGGGCAGATTTTGGTTTGCTGTTCCACAGCTCTGCATCAGGAGTCACCTCAGAGGGCAATGAGCTACAGTCCTCACCATGACCTGGTGAGGAAAGGACGGAAACTCAACCTGTCCAAATGCTTTTACACTCTCAGTGCCTAAAATCCCCAAAACGATCCAGGCAAAACTGTCCTGCGTGGGATCTTCCCTGGTAGCACGGAACTGCAGTTCCTACACACTGGTTGCCATCTGGGCTAGAGCAGCATTTGTGGGTTAAGACCTTCCACACCTTAAACCAAGACCTCTAGAGCACCTGCTCCTTCCCTTACCCTTAATTCTGATTGAAAATGTAGAAGGAAATACTCCACACAAGCAGATTTTTGTGACGGTAATGTGAACCATTGAACGCATAGCTTTCTTTGCTCTAGAATGTACAATATGGATGAGTAGTTTCTGAGGGGGCAGAAAAAAACTGGAAGATACAGAAACACCCAATTTTTTGGTTTATGTTTGAACCAAAGTAGATTTCCAACAGGACAAGAGGACAGAGCCTTAAGCTGCACTAGGGGAGGTTTAAGTTAGACATTAAGAATTTCTTCACAAGAAAGGTGACTGGGCATTGGAATGGGATGTAGAATAGGGAATAGGGAGATAGCGGAGTCACCCTCCCTAGAGGAGTTTAAGGAAAAACTGGATGTGGCACTCAGTGCCATGGTCTGGTTGGCAACGTGGTGCTCGGTCACAGGCTGGAGTCCATGATCTCAGAGGTGTTTTCCAATCTATTTACAAGGATAACGACCCTTTACAGCCTGGAGAATCACCTGGGCTGTGAGGAATCCTCTGGGCCAAACAGCCCCTTTGGTCCCGACAGGCTCACAGCCCGCACAGCACACATTTTCTCCTTTACTGCTGTAAGCAGCCCAGCAGCCCGGCGGTGCGGGGATCGCCGGGACACTGGTGGTTCTGCCCAGCAGTTCCCGGGGCGCTGGAGGTGAGATCCCGCCCGGGCCGAAGCAGTGGCGGCGATCTGTCCCGCCGGCCTGAGCGGGTCCTGGGCGCTCCCCGGGCCATGGCGGCCGCCCCCCCCCCCCCCGCTCCATCCCCGCGGTCACGTGACCCGGCGGGGAACCCGCGCTTTGTGGCGGGGTCAGCTCCGGCCCCGCGCCGCTACCGCCAAGGCTGGAAGAGCGGGGCACTGCGGGCCGGCCCCGCGGCCGCCCCTGCGCAGCCACAGCGCCTCGGCCTCAGCCCTGCGACGGCCTGGCTGAGGGGTGGTCACGCCTGCTCGGCAAAGCCTCTTGGGGAGGGCAGGGACAGCCGTCCCCCGCCTCTGAGGGCATTGCCCTCTTCGCCTTCCTCCTCGTCCTCCTCTGCAGCCCCTCGAGAGCTGGAACTGAGGGGGGTTCAAAGTGTAAGCAAAGCGCGGGACAATTTTGTGGCTTCTGTAGGGGAAGGCAGATATGATGAATTCCCCGGCAGAGGCTTCTCCCTGCCCATATTACCGGACTGCTAAGGCTTGACCCACTGGAACCAGCGGAGAAGAAAAATGCTGTTCTGTCGATGCACAAAATGCTCTAATCCCCACTGCTTTCTTCGCCTGCAGGAAAACTTTCTTCGATTTTTGTCTCCTTCCCAGGCTTAATGATCAATTACATAAATACCAGCTTCAAGTCACCTTTCCTACACCTCCTTTCCCCTTCGGCCGGCAGCCCTGGCGTTGCACAGTGTGTTAGTCTGGGCTAAACCCTTCCCTTGGAGCCTCGGCGTGCTCAGGGGCCGGGCAGGGAGAGCCCAGGGGGGAGAGCCGGGGTCTTGTCCTTTGACCTCTGTTGGGATAAGAAAAGAGGGTTAAAAGGTCAACGAAAACAATTGCAGGGCTCCTATTGCTCGAATAGCATGCCAAATAAACTTATCCTGGGGATTTGGAATGATCCTTTTATGGGAATTTCTACTTCCCTCGGGATTGTGCAGGCTGATTTTATGGGGCATGCTCAATTATTTTGGGGGAGGGTGCAGCAGTGCTGGAGCTCTTCTCAGCACCCTTTTTTAAGGACGAGGAAGTACAAGGGAGGAGGAGAAGAGCACTGCAGCCTGGTTTAACTCTCCTTGAGCTGCCCTGAAATTTGTCAGCCGCTACATTGACTTCTTCCTTTCAGAATTATTTCTAATCTATAACATCAGCATATAAAATCAAGGAGAAAATACAGGCCTGCTGTGCTTTTTACGCAAAGTGCACTACAGTGACTCCATTTACTAATGAAGTTACCACTGTATATGAGTGCAGACCTTTCCCTAAGTCTGAATAAAAGAATACTTTTTTATCAATAGCTGCCTGGTAGTTGTTAGAACGATTGTTAGAACCTTGTTAGAACGATTTTCTATAGGTACCTTGGGTTGGTTCTATACTGTTCAAACTTTAGCTGAGTAAACTGGCAAGCCAGCACCTTCCTTCGAGAAATCAGTTTCTTGGAATAAACTCTTCCATGTGCCTATAAATTCTTCAGAGCTTTTAAAATAAAAATAAAGAAAAAAATATATTTAAGAAAAATTAAACAAAATATTTCCCATGTTTAATATTTTTGAAAACCAGTTTCTGAGGGTAGAAAGCCATCGGATTTTTACCAATCAGTTTTTCAGGTTTTCATCCGAATCTTTATTCTTTTTTCTGAGTTGGTAAGAAATTGTGGACAAACCCCCAAAACCCTAAGGAAACCACTTGTCATTATGAGGACACCAGCAGCCTTTGGTGTCCAACAACAGGGGGAGTGCTGGTGAAAGGGAAACCCCAGAGCACCAGCTCTCTCCTTACTATGCCATCGCCTTTGCACTTGGGTCAGGGCCTGATCTACCAGTTGTACCGGTTAGTGGTGGAAAAAGCCCAGCCCATGTGGGCAAGGCTTTGTGTAGGCACAGGCAAGTATACACCAGTCTGGCACCAGGGATTTCCTGGATTTGCATGTGTAAGAAGTCATACTAGGGTTGTGGGCAATTCTGAAGAGCTGGTAACTCCAACAGAGAAAGTCGTTTTGATATAGGGAATTGCTTGGAAGTCTTGGATGAGAAAAGAACTGGGAAAATGGATATATTAAGAAGAAACTGGGCTTAGTTAATCAAAATGTTTATTAAATCAATTATATTTTGGGTGACAGGGAGAATGAAGCAGAAAATATTTCCTTGTGTTGGGGTGCTGAAGACACTTCTATTGGTGCAGTATAGATGCAGAGCATAGAAATTACAGAAAATGTAATAGGTACATTGATTTTTTTTTTTTTCTTTAGTAAATTTTTCCTCTTAAGGAGATAGTAGTGTGCTTGCAAATACTGGGAGATCCTGAAATATGAATGAACAGTATTCTGAAACACTTCCTTGAAGAGTGGCTCCTTGAATTGCTGGTTCTCTGGTTTTTGTTCTTTAAATGTCTGTGTTATAAAATGTTGCTGCATTAACTTTCATGATACCAGAGAAGTGTGCTAACCTCAGGGCTGTGCTGATGACTTTTGGAGGTCTGTGATTAGCCATCACATTCCTGAAGGCAGCTAGGAAAGACTGGGAGGTCCAGGAAGGTCCAAATGGGCCATTTCACTTTGCCTCCAGCCTGGCCCATCATCTCTGCTTCTGTATAAACGCCCAGGCACTGTGACTCCCCAGGTAAGCTGCACACTGCTGACCACAGCAGCAACAGGGGGGCTGTGGGATACCCCTGAATCCCTGCAGAGACATGAAACTCCCTGGGAATATTCCAGTGGCTGGGAGCAAAACTGGGGCTCGTGGGCAGGTGTGAACCCCACCTGGTTATGCACAGATTTGAGGGAGTTTCTGTGGGGAGGTGGTCATCAAGCCTCATTGCCAGCCCTATCTGCAGTCTAGGATGTACATGAATCCAAGCTGTTGCTTCATTCTTCTTGTTCCTGAGGGTAAATATAGGCTTTGTGTCCTAAGAGGGAACATAATGTAATCATTTTAACGGAAAAGTCAGCTATCTCTTTTTGGGGGGCAATAAAAATATTGCCCTTCTCTGAGAAAGTGAAAAACAGAGTAGGTTTGCTCAGCACAGGAAGGGCCCAGCTACCACAATTTTGTGTCATTGCTGTTCACCCAGGGCTGGGAGAAAAATAGTCCCATCTCCTTACTGTTGCTATGGGAACTTTTTTGGAGTTCTCACAACTTCTTTCAATGCTGTTGGAACAATGAGGAATATTGAGCAAAGCGTATCAACCATCATCCAAAGCACTTTAACAAATACCAAGTTTTATTTAAAACTGCACCACCATCAGCTCTTGCCTAATTACATTGCAGCAAATACAGTGGCTTTCCAAGAACTCTGCTGCAGCTCCCCACAGCTCTGTTGCTCTTCCATTTGGGTCACCTACCAAGTCACACTTTGCCTTGCAGTAAAGCAAATTCTGTGTGCATTTCCTTGTGATGGTACAATTAATTAATTTATTTAAGCAGTTCTCTGAAACATTCGACTAGAAAAGCATATGGCATGGCCTACTTGCACAAGTCAGAGTCAATTTGTTATTTTCAGCGTTGGTAACTTACTACGTTTGATACTTCTCAGTTGATTCATTTTTTTGCCCAACTCTGATATTTACTGCATTAACCTTAAGAAACCTGCATTTTAAGCATATGCATATATTCTGAAACACTGCAATTGATTTCTTGATTTCTTAATTCTTTATACTATGTGTGCCACATTTTCAACAGCCTACATCCGGGAACCTCTTGCAGCACAAAAGTCATGATGACCCTGTCGACAGAAGTTCCTGATTTCCAAATATAAATCAGTCACATGTTTAAGTCAGGGCATTTCTTGATTTTCACTCAAGGTGAAATTTAAAAATTTTTATATTATTTTTCCGGGGTCTACCCTATATCATAAGTCTGTGAGAATATTTTTTTAATAACTGTTTCTTCTTAAGGTTAGGATTTGTAATTACCTCTAATTTTATGCAACATCATGAACATGCGTAGTGACATCAGCGCAGTAGTGACCTGTTGCACTGAAATAGAATAAATTTTCTCTATTAGAATTTGGGAGTAGGAAAAAGGAACGGTTTTTTTAAAAACAATTTTAATTTGAACCTCTCCTTAAGGATGCTTTCTTCTCTTAGAAAATAGTGGGAAAATAACTAATTCATAATTGTCAAAGGAAACAAGAGAGAAGTATTGAAATCAAAGTGCTGCTAACCTCAGTTTCAGGTGAGCAGGTGCGAAAAAGTTAGAAACAAAATGTGTGTGATTCTTCTTTCAAAAATTAGTAAAAATGGAAAACTCGGTATTAGAACCATTTCTGTGAGTTTGAGCTTAAATATTATACGTGTGGCTTTATGTCAGTGAGTACCTGAGAAAACTGGCAACTGAGCTGCTGGGCTACACTCTAGGCTCATGTGAAGGGCTGTTGTGAAGATTAGAAAATTACATCCCTTGGCTGTAGCTTGCATAGGTGCACACACTGTGCACTGTTCCTTGGCTTTCTGCCATTCTTAAATCCAGGCAGGGAGTGAAAAATATGAGACTCTTCCCTCCCATTGGTTAAGAGGAATAAAGCCCTTAATCTGTCTGCTCTGGAGCTGGGAGCTGAATGCCTGCCTGCAGCACGGTGACATAATCCTATTTGGAGGGAAAATAAAGTTGAAGTTCATAAGGAAATCTTCTAGAGCTGAATGAACCAATGGCTGTTGTGATGTGGAGATGTGTAGTAAGGCTGGATGGTGTTTGGCTTCAGAGAGCTCCCACAGTGTGGGAAATATTCTATCTATGGCCACAATGATTCAAGGTGTTCAGGTTGCTGAACCATCCCAAGCAGCTGATGCATGTTTCAATCAAACTTTTCTACAGTGTACAGTGACATAATCAAGGATTTCACTCAGTGCTTCTGAGTCCTCATCTCTGGTACCCCCAGTTCTTTCCCACCCTTAGGGGTGTGCTGGGTGATAACTACACCCCCCTGTAATTACACTTGTGCATGGAGTGAGGCAAACAGCCTGGTTGCTTTTGTTTTGGGATGGGGAGGCCTTGTGGGACGGTCAAAATCCTAACAGTTCCCATTCCCAAGTTAGATGGTTGTAACCATGGCCACAGCTCTGCAAGCATGGCTCCCTCCACAGCCCACCTGTCCTCCCTTCTACTGGAACCCCAGATGTCTCTAGTAACTGGGCAGCAGCTGGCTTTGTCAAAGGAACCACCCCATGGCTGAGGAGAGAAGGCAGGGACTGCCTGGCACCCTGAGGGGGTGGGTCAGGTCAGAACTAGCTTAGGGGTGCCAAGCAAAGAGAAAAATGAGACTTGATTCACAATTTCAGCTCAGCTGCATGCATTTTCTGTTGTCAGAGGTCAACAACTGTTCAGTCCAGAGTCTCAGCCAGATGGGCTCTGCTCACAGGGTTTTGCTGAAACAAAGTTAAATGAGTCTGCTGAGGGGCAGAGAGGGAATGACCTGTGAAGCTGAGTTCTAAAAAAAAAACTACACTCTTGTATCAGAGCAATTGCTGCTGCAAGATCACACAGCAAAGGAACATCTTCCATCCTGAAGTTTTTATTGTAGAGATGATGTGGATATTTTCCTTGTGGATCAAAGAGCAGGAGAGGGAAGGGTAATTTTAGGGTGCTCTTTTCAGAGGCATGGCTTCAGCTAGCCTCACCAGCAAAAGTCCCATCCACTGCAGCAGAAATAAATTAAACCAGTGCCAAGTGCCTTTATAAATCCCACTTAAGATGCCATTGATTTCTATCAGTGTTGATAGTACCTGCCTGCATATTGATTTTTTTATTGCAAAATCGTCCTTTGGTCTCTGCCTACTGCCTTTTTTACCAGCAGTCAGTGCTCCCCACCTCATCTAATCCTCTTCCTCACCCTTTCTAATTTTCATAGCAATGAGTTGTACTTATACAAGCTCAGTGTATTTTTCAGAGTTCATCTATATTTATTGTCACTAGATTTTTTTCATCTCTGTTAAAAAATGTTTTGAAATATATTCAAAATTGGAAATTGTAAAACATATTGGGAAGTGTAGGCACACTCTCAGAATGACATTTAAAAATGCAGTAACTTATAAAAATACTCCTGTAAATTCCATAAAAATGAAAAAAATACAAATGTTTCCATTAATTTTTCATTAACGACGTTGTGATATCCAGTCTTTGAGCACGTTACATTCCTGCAGGGCATTTTTTTTTCATACTGTAACTCTGTTTCTAGCAGTACTGGACAACAGTTTCAAAGTTCTCATTTTTTCCAAGGTGAAGAAACTTCTTGCTTTGTGGCTCTGGAGCTCCAGAATAGCTCAAATTACTTGTATTCTTTTTCCACTCACTGTTAGCACTTTGAGTCAGCAAAACAGGAAATGTCGAGGGATTGCTGAGGTATGCTCTAGGTGTAATAAATGGGTAGAAACATATTGTCATCTGTTCCTGTGTATTAGGAAATCTCTGCTGGAAGAGTTGAGATACTGCTAAAACTGAAGGACATTTCAGGTGTTCTCCAGATAAAAGAGGTTATGGTGGGCAGAGAGAAAACTAAAGGGCAGAGAGATGTGTTCTAAAAGTAAAATACATAGAGGAACATCTGGACTTGAGTTTGCAAAGAGCACTTTTTTATGATTATCTGAATGCACAAGAGATCACCAGGTAAAGCAACTTTTCCAGATGTGTGCTTCGGAGTTGCAGGGCACTGTAGATCTCACAGAAAAGAGTTTAGTTTCTGGTTTTGGCTCAGATTCCCTCATACAGTTATCTCATAATTAACGTGAAGTCTGTCTACCAGACGCAAACAAAGCAGACTTACATTGGACTGAGGTCATTATTTGGCTTGTAATCTCCTATTTAGACTAGTCTGAGGTTTGCTTTAAATCAGAACAACTGAGGTATTACAAAACAGAACAAAAACGTGATCAGCAATAACCATAATAAAAATTACTATGTTTTCAGGAATGTTTTCAGGAAACAAAAGTTTACAGCATTCACAGCCCTGGGGTTTAATTAATGAAGTTACTTTAATTAGAATAATTATTATCTGCATCTGAATAAGATTTTACAAAAAAAAAATAGTATCCAATCTGCACTATCAGTCATCTGGGCTATAGATCAGCTGTCTATTGTCTGTACCTTATACCATTTCTTAAACACCTTTGTATTTGAGGGAAAAGCCATAGCTCAGCTGGGCAGGTCTCTAAAGATTTCAAATTTTAGTGGTTATTAAGAATTCATAAAAACAAAACTTTTCTCATTTACAAGTAAATGTTTACTTAAAATTTGCTGGTTTCTTGGGTGCAATGAGCACAAGTGTGCGAGTTTCATTAAAATCTCTCAATTTTTGTTACATGAATTTGGTAGTATAGTGGTGTTCTGCTCAGCAAGCACTGCAAAAGGTTTCTTCTCTTTTTCAGATTTTCTCTTGGTGCCATAATATTGAATGTTCAATTATTCTACTGCCTTTTTCCCCCTTCTCTGTTTAGGAGCCTCCAGGAACAAAGGACAATACATAGTAGCCAGTCCTGCACTACAGAATAGCTGTTCTCTATTCCCAGTCATCCCACTGGGTCATCATCCTCAGTGAGTGAAGATAAAGTGTCTACAGGTTAGTTAAGATGTATTCACAGAGGACAGATTCAGGAACTTCCTCTGCCACTCATTGCCTGTGAGACCTGTAAAGGATTTAACCTCAGCTTCCAGACCTCGTTAGGCAGTTACATTTCATTTCTTTCAGGGCATTTGCTAAAACAGAAGTACAGAATAGAAATTCCTTTCCAAAGGGACATTTAGACACCAAAGCACAGGCTGTGAATGCTAATACTACCCTGGCTAACTCAGGCCTATACAGAAAGGCTTAAATTTAGGAAGAGGCAAAAAGGACTTCAATATGTCCTACTGGGCACCTACCATATTGTCTGAATGACTTACACCCAGGCCCAAAGCTATTCAGAAGGACGGTGAAATTCTCACTTTTTATTTACATACTGAGTCACCTAAGAATCATCATAACTGAGTCCTTTTGAGAACTGAGTTGAAACATCTCTCAGTTGCATCTAAACTCTAGAGCAGGTTCATGCCATATGATACAACCCAAAGTCATGCCTAGCATAGCTTCCAGACCCATGGATTTGTTGGAGTACTCCATGACTATCTCCCCAGCTGAGCACTCAGGGTTCTTTCCAGTAGGTTATTGGATTGGGGAAGGGAGAATAATGTGTGTTCAGGTCTCACTGCAATATGTTTTGGGAAGCATCTGAATGTGGAACTGAAAAACTGTTCTAGGTTCTTAGTTTTACATCCTATCTCTATCCTCTTGCTGAAATGAAGAAAATACCAGTTTGAGTATATTCAAACAGAAATTTATTTTATTTATTACATGAGCATAATTCCAATGAATACTGCAAAGAATTCACATGCTGTGAAGTTGGCATCTATGACTTAGCCTTGAATGCCATATCAAACTTTGACAGCTTAAATGTGAAACATAGGGCCTCTTGTCCTGCTTTTTTTCCACCTGCCTGTTCTAAGCTAAAACTGTCACAGGACCCTGAAGACAACTGTATGCAAAGGCAAAGGAAAGGTCTTTCTTTCAGACCTTTTATCTGATTATTTGGGAATTACTTTTGCTAATAAGTTAAATTTGTTTATACTTGCCAAGTGTAACATTCAGCACAGGAGTAGGATAGACATCCTCACATTGGTGGGATTTTGTCTTTGTTCAAAATTACAGCTTTTGATTCAGATTTACTGTCAAGATATTTGTCAGCTCGAGTCTGCATCCCAGTTTAGGCCCATGGGATCCCAAGAACCAAATCAGTCTGCAAATATAACCTAAACTGAACCCCAGGTACTTATCTATTGTGTACCTGCAGTCCTGTATCATGCCATCTGTAACTGCTGTTGTAGCATGCACAGAAGGAGACAACAAGGAAGCAGAATGGGGTGGTGAGCATGCTGGTCCCTTCCAGTGTGCACATGGGTTGTAGCTGCGGGATGCTTACATACCTGAGCAGTCAGGATGTTTTTATGAGTCCCATAGTTCAGTTGTAGCCTAAGTGTCTCGACTCAGGAGGGTTTCTTGTTGAGGTCTTCAGTCTGATATTCACAGTCCTCTCCCTATGTGAATGTATCCTATCAAAGGCCAGGAAAACCTGAGAAGAGACATAAATCAGGCAAACAAGAACCACACATCACTAGAAGTGCTCATTGCCTCATCTGACCTTTGGTGGCCCTCTTTTCTTCTCTTTCCATTCTTGTAAGAGGGAGTTGCTCTCTGCCATTGTCACTGTCCTACTGTGTGAGCATCTAGCCCAGATGTGTCTGCCCATGAATGATAATACTCTTCTGAATCTTCCTAGAGATCTCCAGCCCAAGTGTGCGATTTAGATTTCCTAGCACATGCAATAGAGAAATACAACTGAAGTGATGAAATTCACTCACCTATGGCAATTTAGCTCAAAATGAAAATTTCAAATATGCTTATAGAAAAGACTGTCACTCAAAGACCTAGTCAGTTAAAAGCTCACTTGCTTTTTCTAAAAGATCTGTATTTGCAGTACTTTTCTGCAAACAGCACAGATCAGTTCTATTTTCTTTACTTATCTCAACAAAATGCCACAGGTCGATTACAACATTTCTTTAGGAAAGGAAGGGCAGTCGTTCCACAGAACATCTACCTTAATTACATGGTTTCTGAGCTGCAACACCATGGCTTAGAGTTCAGTGGTTGCATAAACTCCCCAGTGGGGAATCTGAACAATATTTAATTAGCCAGGTCCTGCTGTGTGGTACTCCAAACACCCTGTTTACCCAATTAAGACAAAGGTTGTGTGATCTTACAGTTAGTAAGAGTCTCTATATAATTGCGGCTGGAAACTGCAAATGTAGAACATCTCTCTTTGTAACTTTTAAATGTGCCGTGTCTAAATAACACTAAGCAGATAGAGAATAAGAGAGTAAGGAATCCTTTCCAAAACATCTGGTTTAAACATCTGCATGATGCAAAGAAGGCTCATCTAGCAATAGGATTCTGGTTCGTGGCATATTCTGTTGTAATAAAATAAGACAGAGGACATTTGAGATGATAGTTTAGGTCTCTGAGAATACGCCTAAAAAAAGGAATCTTCAAAATCAATACACTCTGTACCAAAATGCACATGAGAACTACTGTATATGAAATGTACTGAGAAGCATATGGTACTAGGAGACAGAAAGGAAGAAACACACTTAGTGCTCATGTGACTCTTCCCAACTCGTTCCAATAAAATGTTTTTGTCCAGAATTGAACGAGAACATAGAGAACACTCAAATAATATGATGCAACTTTTACAAAAACTTTCATTTTATTCATGGTGAAATAATTGCCTCATCCACAAGATAGTCTCGAAAATATCTCTCACCCTGGGGATCATCCTACCCAGAAGGGAGGCTTCAGAATATTGCATTGCCTTGAGGAGCACTACAAACTGCAGACCTGCTCTTCTAGCTCTGGTAGACTCTACTGCAGTCTAGCTCCCTTTTGTCTTCAGCCTCCATCTAGATATTATTATTCCAACTGTGGGCTCCTGATAGCCTCACAAAAATCTAATGGTAATCTTCTCTAGTGGTTGTTTTAAAGTATGATATCTTTAAGGCCTATTTCAGTGTTTATTATACAATCTTCATTTTCTTAAATTGCTCCTAAAATGATCTGAAAGTGGAAAATCTGGGTCCATTTGAGTTTCCAATGAAAAATCAAATTTAAAATATCATCAAAGTGTAAAATTCCACTTTCCATCAAAAACCTGTTTCAAATCAACTCTAGTTCTGACACATACTAGAAATCAAAAGTGTGGCCTTTTCTTTACATCACAGTGAATCATGCTGCATCAACATTTACATGGAAGAAAATCTTAAAGGAAAATCCTTGTCCTTTCAGTAAAATCCAAGAGATTTTATGCCTTTAAATTTAATAGGGAAACTGGTAGAAAATTTTCAAAATAATGTTACGAGTAAAGAATATTTCAAAAACTGCATCCTTTGCCTTTTACTTATTCATACTGGAAGATATCTGTGATATTAGTCTTTACTTGCCAAAAGTTTTCTTAATGTAGATATCTATTGCTAGTTGTGTTTTATCCCAGATAGCATCGTTGTGTGTATGTGCCTGTGTACGTGGGTGGGAATTGTAGTCATTGTTGTCTGGTCACACCAGTTGAAGTAATTTGTAGGAGGTGGCAGGACAGCTAAAACTTAGGTGTTGCCATGGCCATAAGCAGCACACGTATATTGCTCCAGTCTTGCCTGTGCTGTAATTTCCTTTGATCATACCGATGTTTGTCTCTAGAATTACTTTTACATGAAGCCAGAAGCACTCTGGAAGCATTGAAGAGGTTGGGAGCAACAGCTGAGGCAAGGAGGGGGCTCATTGTCACTAGCATTTGTAGTCTGCAAAAATTGTTTGGTGGTATTTACAATTTTTATAAGAGAAACTTAAAACTGCCCCTACTAGGTGGGTGTAACACTAGTGATGTGTGCAAGGATTGATGACTAAACTAGGAGGATGCAGTAATCCCTAATTTTCATCAAGTAGCCTGAAGTGAAGAAGAGCTAACCAAATTATAAAATCTTGATCCTTTTAAGTATCCAAATATAAGTACTTTTTAAAGATTTCATTATGCTTTGCATCATATAACTGCATATCTAGCACTTACCTGTATAATAGATAAGGAAAACTATGTATATAAAAGATGATTGAAAATTAGTCATTAATCTGTAGAGGTGAAATGATCAGCAAATTTCAAATAGTAGGAGGCAAACCAAAATCACACTGGCAATAACTTTTACAAGCTCACACAAAAGCTGTCCAAAGAGCTTGTAGGAAATCTATTACTCAGCCTTTTGGAGTTAAGTTCGAGATGTGCTGTTAAGCACTGTTTTCCTTTTAAGACATGTGAGGCTGATATTTAGGCAAAGCCAGCAGTGACAAATTTCAGGCTCAACTGCTGTCTAAAGCACCTGGACACATATGGCCACATCCACACTAATAAATTTAATTGTGCCTGGGAAAGATTCCCAGCACTGGAACTCAAATTTTTTATTCTTTACATAATCAACAGTCTTTGAGGATCCACCATCACCATCCTGAACATTTCCCTAAATTAGTTCAGGACTTTGCACAAACCAGAGACTGTCTCCACTTGACAGCATTGATGTGGATGCCCTACCTGGAGGCTAAAAGAGCTTAATGGTATGGATTTGGCTATGGCTGTAGTGTCAAAGGAGGGGTCAGGGAATGCTCAACTTCCTTTTCAGGACATGTCCCAGGTATAGAGAAGGGAAATTCAGATGGAAATATCCCATCAGTTTCTGCTTTGAAGCATGTGTAAGTTTTCACCCAATTCCTGGCCATGTTTAGAAACTGGTGAGTTGATTTGAAGAAATGCATGTCCCAACCCTAGATCAAATATTTTTCTAGGAAGGGAAGAGATTTGAGTCTTTATGCCCTGTAATGCATGCAGCATGTTCTGAAGGTTCTGACCATCTCAAAGAACTGACTGTGGAAGGGATATCACGCCTCAGAACAGCACAAAGACGGGAAGTGAAAAGTAAGACCTGAATATGTTTTCTATTAGATTTCACTTTCTAAGCTCAAAATTTATATAAATTGATACTTGAAAATTATTTTTGCTCTGTTAATATCTTGGTATGTATAGTCAAGACAAAGGAAAAATGTCTCACAGCTCAGAGCATACAGAGCATTTATATTCTTTTATAAAAGTGGTCTTTTGTCTGCATTTTGGCTTCTGAGGCCACATTTAGTTACAAAAATAAATTGTCTTCTTTTCAAAAATGTTGAGTGCTCTTGAATCCTACGCAGTCATGTTCCCACATATTAAAAATGCTAGGCTGGAAGAATTTCTAAGCACTGTTTAGTAGACAAAAGCCTAAAGGTTTTGTTTACAGACTCTTTCACAAAAGAATAATCAAACTGTGTAGAGAACTGCTACTCCACTTAGTCGCTAGCCTTATTTTGACAGCCTTTGCTATTCTGAACTTCTTTGTAAAGAGTGAGTTCACATGGAAGCCAAAAAAGTGAAATCATATTTACTGTCAAAAAAATACGTGTGTTTTAATCTTTCATGTGCCACTAGCAAGCAATCAAAGATGTCAGTGGTAGCAGCCCTTGTAGTTAACCCAGTGCATGTTCATTAAACGGCAGGGGGTACCCAGAGTGTTTATTTCAGTAAAAACAATTAAGCATATATACATTTATTTTTCGGTGTTAATGATTCCCTTTTGACAGAGCTGAAAGGCGAGTGCTTCTTGAGTCTCTGAAAGTGATTATTAAAGAGAAATGACTGTCAGTCTTCTAATTTGGGTGAATGCCAAGTAGACCAAAGGTGACAAAAAGGGGGAAAAGAAAAGAAAGAATATTCAAGGCTCATTATCAACATGCTCTGTCTTTTTTATTTTTTTACATTGTCACAAATAAGCTTCACAGCTTTCCCTTCATTATCAAACTACTGGCCATAATACAGTCACATTTTCAATTGCATCATGATGTCGTTTCATGTACGCCTGAGATGATTTCTGCTTCCTAATTTCTTTCTTGGAATTATTCATCATTTTCTTTGTAAAATACTACCTCTCCTACTGCTGTTTGTCAAACTTGTCTCCTATATGTGGAGGATTTTGCTTGCACTCAAGTCAACCATTTCAGAGGAAAAAAAATAGAGATTTTTCAGGCTCTCCAAATCTGTAGAGAAAAAAAACCAAACCGTGTCATGGTGCCAGCAAAACATATTCTCTGGAAACCGTGGTTGTCAGGACCCAGGCTAGGAATTGGGTACAGAAAAGCCAAGAAGAAAGAGGTCATGCTCTTGGCATTGTTTTATAAAGCAAAACCAAGGAATGAATAAGTTCAGAGCCCTAAAAAGGTGTGGTGTTCCTTACAGGTTGGCTCATCCTGTTAATGAGAGTTAGCAAATGTTCATACTCCGTGTCTTTCATATTGCTGCAGACCAAGTTCTGCTGGCTCATCACGATTGTTATCTCTACTGGAAAGCAAGCAAACCTCTCATCTGTGTGAGATCTGATGTGACATTCTGCGTTTTAGTCAATTCCAGCTGGCTGCTCCAAAAAAAGCAGGCAATGTTTCATAGGTACCACAGCTATTTCTTTCTCCAATCCCCTGAAGCAGTAGCTGTGGGGCTGTACTTACAATGAGGTAAGGAACTGTAAATTCATATTTTATTATATAGAGTTTTTTTTTATCACCTCTTTCACCATCTTTTTAGTAATCCAGCTGCATTAGGTGATGTGACTAAATGACTCCTTCTTTTATCTGTTTTGACAGTCTCCCATTTTTGATACATTTCTGACTGAATTGTATGTATATCTCTGGATTTCATAATCTGTTTAGGAGCCTAAATTACACACTCCAGCCATACAAACACCATTCCTCTCTGTCTTACTAATTTCTAACTTAAAGACGAGTTAATGAAAGTTTTCATGTGATGATATTAGGAAGAAATGGGAAGGCAATGCAGAGTAAAAATTCTCTGCTAGCATAAATTCCAACTGCTGTCTGTTTATTTCAGTAGAATTATGGCTGAGGATCATCTCCCTGGTAGATCATGTTAATTTAGTCTTTCAAACAGATGTGTAAAACATATATCTTCTGTGATCACCCTATCATGGAGTGACTATCCTATAACCTTTATCAGAAGCCAAAATAGGCTCAGGAATATATACCTTTCATTGACTCCTGTCTAAAAGAAAAGAGTGTAAATTTGAAGATAAATGGACATAAGCAGCTAACCTGAGAAGCAACAAATCAAAAGCGAGCATTTATTTAGTTTGGTTATATGCAGTCATAAGGTAAAAACTAAAAGATTTAGGGTTAAAATGAGTTACTAAGTTCTTTAATGGTGGATGAAAACTTTGGACTGACATGTAACATGGATTGTCTATAAATTTAAAAGGTGGTTTATTTAACTTGTACAGTATAAAGTATATTTTATGATGTATAATTTTATAACTTCTGCATTAAATTACGTCTTTGGTTCTTAGAAATTATACCAGTTGCCACTGCCACACGCTCGCTCTGTTGGTGGTAGTGTTGGCAAATTAGTTCAAGGAATATGTTTTGGTCATAGCAGTCAACGTGAGACGCCGTGGAAAAGGAGACTGCCCTCTCCTTCAAAACACACAGTTTCATAAAATGGCTCTATGCTGGGCATTTGCTGTTATGTGAGCCACCAAGAGCTCAAAAGTTTCAGTTTGACATTGTTTGGACCAGGAGAGACACACGGAGCTGTTACACAGCCATTCATCACCAAGGATCATCACAGCAATAAATAATTCTGCCTCTGTGGCGTCCTGAAGAGCAAGGAGGCCCCTGCAAGGCTGCTGCAGCAATCTGCTGGAGCAGCACAAACAGGTAAGCCAGGTGTCTGGGGATGTTTCTTCATCACCATTTCCTGGCTTTCCCCTCCTTACCTGGCATGCCTCCTCCTAAGCAAAAGCTGTGTTGCCATATGGTTTTGTTTTGCTGAAAGGAAATCCGTCAAACCTGCCCACCTTAAGATAACGATTTCCTCACTGCCAGTCATCACCTCGAGGCTGGCACCGCTGGGATGTGGAAAGCCATCACCCTGTTGGTGAAAACAGCCTTATTGTGTGCAAATCCCCAGCCCAGTTGCAATTGAGCCGTAAAAAAGGTGAAGGTTGTTCTGTGACTTGGCTGAGAAAAGAACCTGCTACTGCCTGGAACATGTTAATAAGGGGTTTAGTGTCCTAGTATGGTTGTAATTCTTTCCAGTCTTTTCAGTCTGGAAATTGGAATCCGAGCTTTTACAATGTATCAATTCCTTGAATGCTTGCATTATAGACTGAAGCTCCACACGCCTACACATTGAGCCAAATCCCCGATGACATTATTTCATAGTAAATCTATTTATGTCAGTAGTGACTTCAGATTTTATCAGCTTTGTAATAGCTCTGAATTTTGTAATAGTTTTTGGGGTTTTTTAATTTAAAAAATCTTTCTGATATTTTGGCATGGGCAGATAGTGGTAAGACAAGGGGGAACAGTTTTAAACTGAAAGGGGAGAGATTTTAATTACATGTGAGGAAGAAATTCTTTACTCAGAGGGTGGTGAGTACTGGAACAGTTTGACAGTGGATGGCCCATCCCTGAAAGTGTTCAAGGCCGGGCTGGATGAGGGGGTTGAGAAGCATGGTGTAGTGGAAGATGTCTCTGCCCATGTCAGGGAGGCTGGAAGTAAATCTCAAAGGTCTCTTCCAAACCAAACCATTCTATGGTTCTATGACAAGGTCAGAAATATATAGTTATACTGAAAATAGAATAGAACTGATCTAAATAAAATGTAAAACCTATTTCATTAAACTTTGAAATATTCTGACTATAATAGAAACAATGAAACTTGCATTCAAAAAGCAAAACCAAACAGAACTGACCCTCACTTTTCCTTTTAATTTTTGGTTTAACATTCTACATGCAGTGAAAAACCCCAGGAGTACTTACTTCAAAGTGTTACCTTGAAAAGCAGTAGTTACAGATTAACAGATTCCATCCCTTTGAATTTTTTCAACTGTGCTGCTTTTTACTGTAGTTTGCAATTGAATGAACTAAATTTAGTGAGTAGTACACTAGTAAAAAAAATAATTATTAACAAAGAATGGCCTTTAACTGAAGCTGGAATTCTTTGTACTAGTGAAACATGATATGTTAAATGTTGTAGATGAGATAGGCTTACTTTTTATTATTATTATTTGCTTAGGGATTGTAATAAAATTTAATATACTCTGAAGACAACAGGAAGTTTCCTCTATTTGATAATATTACTATTGGATGTTTGATTTCCAATTTAGTATATGAGACATTACTCATACATCATGATTCAGCCTGTTCCTTAATAAATAAAATTTTGTCTTCTGTACTTTACATTTTCCTGAGCTGCCTTGCTCTGCTATCCAGAGCAGGTTCAGATCATACAGCTTTGGGACAATCTGCACTATGGCAAAATAGTACCATATTTTGGGGCATTCATACATTCTTCTCTGGGCACCTGCTGTAGGCTGCTGTCACTGGACACAGTGAAATTTCTGTCTCATCTTCTCTGCCTATTCCGACCTTCTGTTGAATCCTCCTTTTTAAGCAAAAGAGACCGCCTGGCAGTCCATCTATGAGCGAGCACTGCAATGCCTCTGCACGGAGCTTGTGCTCTTCTGGGATCCTTAATCCTTCTGCTCATGAGGGGTAGATAGCTTTTGTAGAGAAGCACTCTTTAGGTAGTCCAGGTTTGCCTAAGAATTTGCTCACAAGTTGTCAGAACTGCCTGCAGTTCAAAACACTAATAAAAGGAATCTCTGATACCAAGAAGCGAAATAGATTTTGAATTTTTGCAGTTTTTCACAGCCCCCTCAAAGAGTCACAATAGCGAGAGAGGCATTTGCACTGATATATCTACATAAATTAAACTTCCAGAACAATAGTTCACATTGAATGTACAATTTTGTCTTCCAGCTCTTTTCTTCATCTTTTGTGGAAAGTAATATTTTCTCACTTCTCACAGACCCTGCAGCTAGGATTGATTTTAGTCATAGAATCATAGAATGGATTGGGTTGGAAAGGACTTCAAGATCCTCCAGTTCCAATGTCCCTGCCGTGGCAGGGACACCTTCCACCAGAGTTCACCATTAGATTCCACCAGTTGCTCAAAGCCCCATCCAACCTGGCCTTCAGATCATTAATGAGATCCTTTCTTAGCTCTCAGCTGAGCCAGCACATTTATTTTATTAGAACTATCTCCCTATAGTTTCTTTCTTGTCTAAGAGAAAATTTTGCCCCAGTCCTTAGAGCACCTTGGTTGCTCTACTTCTTAGACAGTTTGATTTACTAAGTCTCACACTTTCCTTTTTTTTTCTCTTGCCTTGTTTGAGCTTTTATTCTTTTATATTATGTTAGTGAAATCACAGACCCAAAACCTGACCTGAAGATTAAACAGAGAAACTTCCAAACATGTTGATTCTGACTGTGGAAAGTCTCCTATGCAGGGCATACTGCAGCAAGGAAATTCTTCAAAGTGTGTTCTGTTTTCACTCTCTTCTAGTGCTGAGTGTTAAACATTCCTTTTTTCTCTTTTGTATTTTTTCCCTTTGCTGTGCGTGTCATTAGTGCCGGCTCAGTTTGATCCATGAGGAGAGCAAATTTCCTGCTTCTGCCTACAATGCACTTGAGAACCTTTTCACTAGAGCCAGTAAGAATGCTTTTGCAGTAAGGAGGAGAAAGAGAAGCCAGATTAAGAATGTGATTTGTTTCTTCTCAGGACTTTCATATATAAAATGGAGCAAGCCAAACCTGTATTATAAGAAGAAGTGTCACAGCAAATTCCTCCCACTATATTTCCCCAGAGGTTACAGCTCAGAGTTGAGAGCTGTGCAGAACCAAATGCTAAAATTCTGCTGCTGCCCTATGTGAGTTGGTCTCGCAAGTTGTTCCCTCTGAAGCTGGTCCAGCTGTGGTGGTGTTGTAAAGGACAGTTTGTATTTTCTCTCTGTTAAGACCTATTGTTGATTTCATGCAAAAAAAGAGGGGACATTGGCATTTCAGATGTGTTCTTTGATTTCAGGATGTAAGTCTTTGTTCTCCAGCGTTTTGGAGGCTCCTATGAAGTGTGTCTATGATATATGAACACTCAAAATTGTAGCTGTAGATTCAGCACAGTTTCATGATTCCCATGTGTTTGCAGAAAGTGTAAGTCACCTTCTAGTTTGAACCACTACATTGTGGATGGAAGTGTAGGTCTATCTCTTTTCACTTTAGGTGTCTGCACTTGAGCTAGTCACCGTGACCTTCCTTTAAAGTCAGTTTTAAAATATAGGCAGGTCTAGACTGATGTTGATAGCTACAGTAGGATGAGATGAGTCACACTGTAGAAACGATAATGTTTCTCACTAACCATTAAGGAAATCCGTACAGCAGCTCAGTCATAAACACGTGCACTTGGTCACATAGACCTCACCTGCAGTGTCCTGCTTCTATACTGCATCATGTTCACACAGAAACGATTTATAGTTGAGCAAAAGCTTTCTGGTTTTGAGGACTCATGACATCAGAAAGCAAGGAGTGTAAGTCTAGGCAGTTCTCCTTCTGCCACCAAAACCTAGTCGAGCTGTCTGTACTTAACCTCTGTAGCACTGCACTGGGCAGCACCAGTGGCCCTTTCATTGCAGGACATGCACAGAAGTAATGCACCATTTCATGTGTTAAGATTTTATTTATTTATTTATTTAAGATGTTTATATTGTATTTATTCTATTTTGTTAACACTTTTAAAGAAACACTCAGTTGAACTTTATTTCAGTTAAATTTTCTTGGAAAGTCTCACCTAACACAACTTCTCCTTTCCAAAGAATGAAATAGGAAGCAATCTCTTTATTTTTTTTTATATTAAATACATTTTTTATCTCAGTTTCATTGAAAACTCTTGCACTTCTATGCTGTGAAGTGACTTTAAAATGTTTAATGGAAATAGGTTCCTGTGACATCTCTGATTGCTCCAATAAAAATGCTGATCTAGCTTGGCTCCTTGAAAATTCCCAAACCTTCATCATAGAATATGTGTGTTACAGAGGAGTGTAGCAGAAGTACCTTCCCAGAAACCACTTTTTTTAAGCTGTCAACAGCTAATACCACTACTGTGATGCCTAAATTTGAAACTAAGAGTAAGAGTTGTCTGTTGTGCTTATCAGACCTCTCTGCTTCCGGCAAGTGACTCAGTGCAGGGAGGTGGTGACTTGATTAAATGCAGAGGGTGAGAGTTAAGAACAAAGGAAAAGAATGATGTGGGCAATAAGAAAAAAAACTCTGAAGTGGCATCAGGAACAGAAATAGGCAGATAACAAGAGGAGAGTTCATAGAAGGGTTGGTTGTTGGATGCACAAACCAGATCAAAATGGGGGAAAAAAGTGAAAAATGATGGGCAGGTCTAATTAATAGGCTAAGGCAGGAGGCAGAAAAGAAAGCAGGAGTGGAAGGTCCTAAGGAGAAGAGAGAGGAAAGCATCTCAGATTTCTAGAGTCACAGAACCTCGGCATGTGCTGGCCAACAAGCATTTAGGCGCAACTAACATTTTTCTTGGGGATGATTCAGGTTCTTAATAAGATCTCATCAATCAATACCATTTACTTAAACTTGGCTATCTTGAGCTAACATTGCAATCTCAAGTTATTTGTGAATAGTAGTCCACATATAATTCTCTCATATTTCATTTTCCTGGAGTGTTATTTGATACAGGAGAATTCAGCCACCAAAACCCTCATCAGCACATAGAACAAGAGCAAACAGGTTTTGTGTGCATGTAAAATCATAGAAGTGAGACAAATTCACATATATTAGATGGAAAAGAGGTATAGAAACCTGCAAATGGAAACTGAGATTACATTGAAAGTGTGAAACTATAGGTTATTTTATATATTAAAAATAAATAGAAGAGCTATGAAAGTTTTATCTTTCATTCTCTTTGTAAAGTTCCAGTGCTGCCCTTCACAAGTCTCACTTTCATTCAAGTGAAAGTAAATTCAGCTTTACTTCACCAGACTATGAGGCCTTTGAAAACTGTCTCAGTCTTTCCATATGAAGAGCACGTCACCAAGAGCACAGAGCCAAACTCTTAATATTGCGTGACTCCAGACAAAGCACCTATCTTTGATCAAAACAAAAAAAAAGGAAAAAAAGTATAATGGCATTCACTAGCTGAGCTCCACTCAAAAATAGAAAACAGCGTTTTCTTTCTTCTTGTGCAGTTTCATGTGATCCTGAATGTTTTCTTGTTCCAATGTAACTTCTTTCTTTTGTTTACTGGAATAAAATCTAAAAAAAAAAAAAAAATAGCAACTTATCCTTTTACCTTCCTCCAGCTTTCAAACAAAAACACTACAAAGCTCTCCCCTCTCTCAGATGAAAGCTTAGCCTATATTTCCATTTCCTTCTCCCACCATAAAAGACACCCTTCTTGCCTTCTTCCTTTACATACCTTGCAGCTGAGCTGTAAACGAGCTCCAGACTCATGAGTTCAGTAACCTGTTTTTCCTAACCTAAAGGCTTGCTAGGAGAAATGGATTATGTTTCTTAACTGAACATCACTGTAGTATTGTCTGGAGAGTTCACTATCCCTAGAACAACTGCTACAGACCTGCTCTGATTTTACAGAAAGCTCCTCGTAGGAAAACAGTGTATCCAAGGCTTGCACACCATGGTCAGGAGTGCAGCCCACAGACTCTCCTAAGGGGCTTGAACTGTGCAGTGTATATTTTGCAGAAGGGCAGAATACATGACATCTGGGATCTTGGAAAGGTCTAAAGAAACTGTTTAGAGTCTGGATACAGATTGGTCTTTCGTAATTTGAGAGTAGTCACATGTCTTCATGCCCTAGTTAGTAGGGTTGATGCAGTCCACAGTAGTATCTCAATAGTGTTTTGAAATGTGTTGCTAGAGAGATGTCAGGGGTATAATTTAGTAGGTCATTTTTCCACTTAAGTTACCATCTATCTTCAGCTCAGTCCTTGTGTAGGTTGACATGCAGGGCCTGTTAAATGTGTTCAGATTTTGGAGTTAAGGATATTAGGCCTTAAAATTAGTGCCTTTCCTCTTGAAAGTGCCCAGAGTGGAAATGACCCCAGCAGCATGTAAGTGGGACATGGCCTTGGGTGCCCCTTGCTGGGATGCCTCGGGGTGCTCACAAATGATGATGCTGAGACAAGGCCTTTAAGTGGAGCTGGGGCTCGGGGGTTTCACCTCTGGACCACTCAGCCTCCTGCCTGCCAGACCACCAGCTGACACAGCTGTGATGGCAGTGGGGTGTCCGGCCACCTGGAAGTCCCAGAGCCTGCAGTTCTGGCCCATGGAAAGTTCCCAGGAAGTTGAACACAGGAAGAGCTTTATACCCTGGCATCTGCAAGGGAAACACCCACTAAAAGGGCATTGGGAAGGAGGACTGGAGAGGAGGAAAAATATTTTTAGCTCAAAAATGTTTGGTGTTGGTTTTCCTTTGTTCACTGTTCCTCCTCAACTGTTTGAGCTTTCTACTTTTCAAGGGTAATTTATTGCAGAAATGTGTATTTTAGTCATGATCTTTCTCAGGTTGCCTAGGCGGAGGAGATAAACATCACAAGTTGTCGATGTCATTCATGGGACAACTCTTAAGTAAAATTTCATATCTATCATGAGTATTTGTAAATGAGATCAATGCATGTTCAGTAGGAAAAATGAAGGCATGCCCACTTTGGTCTGAATGAGTCCACCTTCAGGAGTAAAACATTTGTCAGGTAAAGGAGTAGTATGCAAATCAACTGAACTTTTAAATTAAGTTTAAAGGGGCTGATGAGGTCGATGTAGGAAGCCTCTGTCCATCATCAGGACTTAGAGGCAACCTTTCAGCAGATGAGCTGAGGAAAACCAATGTACAGCCAGATAAACTCTTGAAGATTACAGCTTCACCTGTTTTTCTTGCAAGTTTCCCTTATATTTTAATCATCACAGAGGTGACAAAAGCTCTGCTTAATACCACCTTTGACTGATATATATTAAGGGAAATATATTCAGTCATGGTTCTCCTCTGCTCTACTGCATGTCTTTAGTTATTACTGTGCTGTTTCCAAGCTAATAAGCCTTATAAACTAAATTTGATTTTTTAAAATAATCTATGAATCTTAAGATTCAATCGGAAGCTTTTGAAGCTTTACAGCATATAACTGGAGCTGATCTCTTATTCTTTATTCTCCAACCTGCAGTTAAGGTCAAGCAGTTATTACTTTCTGTCTCTTACTCTAGTTTTGTGCCAGTCTATTTTAGCTTGCCAACTATCATGTTGGTGAATTGAGCTTTTCCATAGTTCAACATAATACATTTCCAGCTCAAAGAATAAAGCATTTTTAAATTAAAATGCATTTTTTTCTAAGAAAAACGTTAATATAAAATCAGTATTTAATAAAGCTGTAGTCCTGTCTGATGCCGGTTTCTCCTAGTCTAGCTAGACCTAAAATTAAAGACAGTTTTCTGTTTAAATCAGAGATCCAGAAATTAAATCCATTTTCTCTGTAAACATGTTCCTGAAGTTTTTTTCAGGACCAGAATAAATAATTATCTTTTTGTGATTAAGTTATGTGATGGCTGTAAATGTGGTCACTTGCATGAAGATGGGTGATTTAATATGTCTGGCTGTCAAAGAAATAGGTTTCTGTGCTTAGGTAGGCGAAGGGCTGGATTAACAGGGGTAGATCATGTTTATTGGTTTTAATCTGCTTTTGTTGCCTGATTTTTGGACAACATTTGGGTAAGAAAATGTTGGGAAGTAACTGGTGAAGGTTGTCTAAACTGCTCTTTTCATGTTATGGCTCCACTTTTTTTTTAAACAGAAGGTGCTTTGTTGTGGACTGAAGCAGAGTAGGGGGCTGTGTGTCTGGGTCAAGTGCCTGATGGGCATCAACCTTTCTGTTTTGCACCTTCCATCCTTCTTTTGTGTGTGGATGTGTGGGCATACCCATCTATTCTCCCCTACATATACATATATGTACATACATTGTATTTATGTGTACTTAATTGTACATTGTACTTACTCTCAATGTGTGTAGGACTCTGAAAGCAGCATTTCAAATTGTCAGAACAGAACACAGAGATGTTTTGTGACCAGCATTAGTTAGAAAAGTGGCCTCACTCACAGCATGAGAGCCTCTGCTATGCAAAATACAGAGGAAAGATTAGCAAAAATTAATGGGCTACTGGTGACAAAAAATATGATCTAATCACTAGGTGGGAATAGAAGGCAACATGGCATTACTTTTCAGCTTGCTCTCATTTATACTGATCTGTAAATTACACAGTGCCTGAAGCTATGCCAGGGCTCTGTAAACACTTTCTGCAAAGAGTATACAAAACATAAAGACATTGCATAACCAATAGGATTTGCACTGAAGGAATGGTGAAGTAAAAATAATAACAGCAGACTCAAGCATGGCTCAAGATTTTTGCTTGAAGCAAAATCTCTTCAGGATATTGCATGAAATAAAACATTGAAGAGACAAACGCCTGAAAAAGAGGAAGCAGGGTAGGAGTAAGGGATGAACAAAAGTGTCCACAGCATAGAAATGAAGATAATGAGTGGACAGACAACTGGAATTACATGAAAACACATTCAACAAATTGTGGTGAAATCCAAACTGACAAAGATTTGTAACCAACCTAGCATCAAAGACAGAATGGTGCTGGGATGGATCATGGAGCAGAACACCTTTTTCACTGTGTGCCTCTGCTCTTTCCCACATGAGCTACTGCACTGAATTAAAGCACTCCCTGGCTTTATCGAGACAGTTTGACTAAGCCAATTCATGAAGCTTCACTTATTTTTAAGGTAAAGGAGAACATGGTGGCTGTGGAGTACAAGATACGTCATAGAGAAGTGAACAAAAGGCAGGAATGAAGTTGCTAAAATTAGGAGATAAGTGGGAAAT
The DNA here is from genome assembly GCA_037013685.1 of Acridotheres tristis. Classification (NCBI taxonomy): domain Eukaryota; kingdom Metazoa; phylum Chordata; class Aves; order Passeriformes; family Sturnidae; genus Acridotheres; species Acridotheres tristis. The sequence goes on from CM072884.1 coordinate 94,762,556, forward strand.
AAATAGTGAAATAGGCAGTGTGTGGTCTAAATGTAGGGGAGAAGGTTTAAAAAAGAAGTAATGAGCTCACTGATGAGGTTTTTATGTGTACTGTAATGCTTGCAGTGAGACAAAGAAAATAGGAAAAATAAAAATACACAAATCCAGAAAGAATCTGAACATCACAACTGATCAGATTTGACCAAACCGTACTGAAGACACAAAACTTAGCTGGTAAATGTAAAGGTTGATGCTTTCAAACACACATAAGTAGATGAAAAGGGGGAGGGAGAAGTAAACTTGACTTGTAAAGGGAATTCTGTGAATCTCCATGGCACAAACTGTATATTGCTCAGACTGTTTTAAAATATATTAGCCTGCATATGGAATTTCACACTCTTAACATCATCCTTGCTAAATTAAAGGATAAGAAGGCAGACAGATCTCCCTAACAAAAGATTTCCCATCCTAATGAGGCCACTGTATTTGCTCAGAGCTAGTTATCTCATATTCACTAGCCTGTTGGACACAAAGATACTCATTAATAGGTACAGCCAAAGCACACGGTACTTGATCTACTCCTGGCCACCTGATTTTCCTCCATGGACAATTTCAGCCCAGGTGCAAATTAGAGCTTCCAAAAAAGAGTAGAGTCCCAGAAGAGCAGGTGGGCTTTATGTGTCTGGAAGGACAAAAAAAGCTGTTAAAATAACACATCTGTGTTTCTGTCAAGTAGCAGACAATGACAAAAGCCTTAACCTGTCTTTCAAAGGCAATCAGGATCAAGCCTTGGTAAGAGATCTAAGCAGCTCCAGATATTAATGTGCAGAAAGTAAACAGAGAAATATATTTGTCTGATAATTTGGAGGAAAATAAGCTCAAGATACTGATGAGGTGTTTTTTTCAGTTTTAGGCAAATTTTACTTCCACTTGAATTACTGGGAAGGTTTTATTGCCTGAAAGGGGATTTAAAATATTAAAAACCAACAATTAGATCATGAAGACGTGAAAGTCATAGTACAACCTTTCAAATATAACATGAAATGTTAATCCTGGGAATACAGGAGAAATTTCTCTGATTTGGGTTTCAAAAAGCTGCTGGAGAATCAATTCTAAAGTTGTATTTATCCAAATACTTTATTTTCTAATTTTTCTGTAGTTATCAGTCTCCTCAGAACTGAAGCAGAAGTCTTTTGCTAGAGCTTTCAGGACTGTTCTTAGCTCTTTGCATCTCTCAGATCTGAACTGTGCTTTCTAAAACCACATAGCAAGTTTTTCTGGCCTTTTTTTGGCATGCAAGCTCTTTTCAGTACCAGTTCAACCGAAACATGAGCTAGATGTTGTTTCTAATACTGTACTGCAAAACCATCAACTCAAGTAAGAGCAAGTCTTCTGTAAGAGAAGATGAAATTTGAATAAATTTAAAGCACATTTGAAAATATTGCAGCCTTGGATTTTGCCATTGCACTACTTCTTGAGGGTAAGCAAGGACAACCAGTCTTTACTTATTTCTTTTACCTAATCTGCTCTGAGTACTGTATAACTGATAGCTACATATTATTGTAAAGTCCTTGAAAAAAGGTGAATGTTAAGTATTGTTAGAGGAAACAAGTAACTGTTGTATTTAGTTTTGCAGAAACAAAAGTGCATTTTAACACATTTTCATTTCACCTAAATCCATTAAGAGAGCTTTTCCTTTTCTGCCTACATAAAGTGCAATCTGCATTTCGTGTTATGATAACACAAATTCTACAGAAATTTACCATTAATGTACTTGAGCATTGCTGCAAAGTCCTACAGGAGCTGATGATTCTCTTGCTTTGTAGTGATGAATGGCTAAGCAACTCAAAACAGAACAGCTCTTAAATTGAAAAATTAAATCTTCAATCAATATAAAGCAAAGTTAGTGCCTTAAGATTAAATGTACCCACCCCTTTAACATTTTCCTAATTTTTTTTTCTTGGTTTTGTAATGTAGCAAGGGGCTGCAACCTGGCAGAAGCAGGCTGCAGAAGTTACCATTCTCACTTCACATTCCAGGTGCACTGACTGCAGAAAGCTCCCTTTGTTCCTTCCTCAAATGTGAATAAACAGTAGCAGCTTTTATAGCCCTGACAGAGTGTGAGCCATAACAAGAGAAAACATGAAATGCCAGTGTACTTTGAGGCAAAATTTTGCCTTTCAAGGAGATATACATTTTAAAAATATACATTTAATTTTAAAACTAAGCAGAGTTTTAAATAAAAAAAATCAAAGTGCCTATAAAACTCAAAATCTCTAGATAAGAGAAAATAAGTTTACAGAGAAAGAAGTAACACAAAGTGAGATTAAAAACGAAAACAATCGTCTTGTTTAAAAAAAAAAAAATTGTGCAGATACACTTCCTGCACTCCTGCACCCTTTAGGATGTTTAGCTTCTCAATTCATATAGTCACCAGCTCCTATGTTGTAGTCTAAACCAGTTATCCACATTAAAGATGCAAGGCCAAATCCCATGCTCAGTGTGCTGGCACTGCTCTCCTGGCCCTGGGGGCACCGGGCCAGTGACAACATTTGAAATCCAGCTGAGAGGCAGAATCCAAGTGCATCAGCTCGAGGCTGGCAGCCACATGGCTTCTCTTCCCTGCAGAGCCAGTGCCGAGGAACAGCACCTTATTCTGCAAAGGAGGGTGTAAATCAGAGATAGGGAAGCAGTAGCCTCAGATTTCTTGTACTCTTTGTCCATCACCACAAGTTTTGGGGTGTGTATTGTTGTTGTGTACACTGGATAGTGCTAAGGATGTGTGGCATGCCGAGGTCTATTCATCTCTTACCAAATAATTTCCCCACACCTGCCAACCTGCTCTAAAGGAGAGACCAAATTATACACCACCTCTTTTCTGCTTTCCTCTATCATTACAAAGTTTTAATAAATTGTACTATAATGTTGAGTACTGTAAAAAGGCAAAAAAAAAAGCATAACAAGCCAAAGGCTTCACAACTGAACTTTCAGACAGTGATGCAGACATGCATATTCATTGAGAAAGGCAATAGAACTTCTGATGCAAAGTAGAATGAGTCAGAGGCCTCTTTAAAAATAACTAAGGTCAGAAGGAATGTCAAATAGACCGAAAGTATCCATGTGGCTGATAGAGCTAAGAACCAGCCAAGACTGTTGGTTCTCCTCCCTCACCAGGAGCCACAACCACTGCAGGTTTTGCAGTCACAATTAAAGCTCAGGAATCTCAAGAGTTAAGAAGTGGTTCTTGACAAACTTCATCATTAACTCATCTAAGACTGGAAGCTAGAAATATCATCCACAACCATGGCATGTTTTTTGAGTATGGTTCTAATGATCAGCTTTTTAGCACCAACTGACACCCACCCAGACCTTCCTAAGGAGTTGAGAGTCATGTACAGGAGTAGCACATCTCTGCTGGCTTTCCAGAACAGTGAACCCTGATGTGAGTCTAACACATTACTAGTCATGTAGTCAACTTGCCCAGAGACTAAGGCAACCATGCCAAGATAGCCTTTCTTATAAATTTCAGCTTTCTAAAGTGGCACGTGTATGTTTCTCATTTCTCTTTCTGAGCCTCAGAGTTTTTGCATTATTCCCTTCCCTTCCCATTCCATTCCATATACTGCCCTGAAGATCACTTTGCAGTTACAGAATCAACTAGAGCAGATTATATTCCATTACTGAGATTTTTCTGAGATTTTAAAAGAAACATTTACTTCTTTTTCGTTTTTAGATTTTGCTTTTCATTCGAAGCATAAGTGCTAAAAAATCTCTTCAATCTTGTTTTATCAGAAGCCAAAACACAAGGGGCAATGCAGAGCTCCTACACTGAGAGAAGGGAGGGTAAGTGAGAGGGAGAAATTATGTGGAAAGGAAAATTAGGAAAAGAGTGAATTTAGTCTCCAGAGCTTGAAACTGACAAATAGTTTGTTGCAATTTTAATTTCAGCCCAATCTGATTCAAATTATATGCTTTTTCATTACATGACTGCTTTGCAATCAAGTGTTTGTCTCTGTACCCCTATGTTTTGTATACACGCTAAAGATGAAGCTTTATTTCAATCTTTGCCATCATTGGATTAAGAGATGTGGGAAGGAAGGGTGAAGATGCTTACAGTAAGTGTGTTTTGATGATTCATTTTACACTGAAAAAGCTGCCAGATATGCATCATTTCCACTCACTGAGAAATGCTGTTTCAGTCAACTGAAATAGTTTTTGATCTAGGGTGGGGGGGGTCTTCAACCTACAAGCAAATGGAGACCACATGGTAATTATCCTCATGTTGATGCCAAAGCCAAAAATGCTTCTGTTTTTAAATAGCAGCACCAAGAGAAGAGAGGCTGTGCAGTTATAGTCTATTTACATCTGGAGTATAATGAAAGAGACAGCAAAAACCACAAAGTAGACGGGATCAAACAAGAAAAATTGACATGAACCTTCTTTAAGTGATCAAAACCAAATTCAAATGTGCTTCAGCACCTGAATATCAATACACTTTAAGTACAGTAATATTAAGTAAGCTTTGCAAAGGTAACTGGGTAGCTGGGAAACTGCAGAGCTTTCTGTTTTGGAAGGAACACATGGGTTTTACATAACCTCATTCTTCCCCCTATATTAGAGAGGAAGATTAGATAGCTGTCAGAGATCTGATTACAAAGAATTTCTGAGGTATTTTTATCGCACTACTATTTAAAGAGGTAGAATTGCTAGTGGTTTTATAATGGAAACATTTGCTATTTACAGGCTTTAATTCAATTGCTTAATTGCTGATTCAAAATGCAAAGGACTGGAACTTGAGCCAAGAGTAATTTTTCCCAAAGAAAATATTTATTAAAAATAAAAACAAACTTCAGCTATATCGTGAAAGCTCTAAATTGAAGCAGAGGTGGCAGGAAGAAATCTCAACCATTTTCTACCTCTTCAGGAACCTCCATTAATACAGACTTTAAGCTCCTTAGGGAAAACACACTTTCTTTTCATGATTAAGAACATGTCAGGGAAAAGACTTACAGTGTGGCCCAAGGTACATAAATGCTTAGTGAAATTCAGACAGAAATCTAAATGGCTGCTGTGCCTAACTTCTTTTGACATGGTACCTTGCCTGTAAAAAACACATAGCCAAATACAGGTAATTTCAGCATGCAATTGCAGTAATATTCTGATGGTCATCAGCTAACAAAAACCCTCACACTAATCACATTCTCAATGCCAGATAATAATTTCTAAGGCACAATTATCATTGTCTAAAAAAAGTCTCTGTTCAGATTCCAAGTTTGACAGCTTACATCTGCCTCTACATAGTAGAGATAATAGGAGGAAAAAATAGATGTATGGAAATCAGACACGTTGTAGGGTTAAAGCTATCATATTTCACAGGGCTACCTCTCTAGATGATCCTTTCTTGGCTCACATCTTGTATGACATGTATCCAGCCATAAAGGATTTGATTTTGAATTCCTGGCGTCCTCAGCTGGCATTGAGCTGAGGAACACAGTTGATTCCAAATAGGTCATTCACTGCTTCTCTTCTTTGCAGAGCTTGATTTTCAAAGGTTTATGGAAGGTTTATCTTCAAGCATGGGGAGCAGAGGCAGTGTGTTTGCTTAATATTGAAGAAGTATTTAACACACCAATACAAAGTGTTCTGATAATATATTAAGGACTACCCTGGATATCTTTGCTATAATAGATTCTAGGAAAGAACAAATTGGCATTTGAAGAGCCTAGTGGGTCATCTAACCCATCCATGGAATATGCAGAATTAATAACTACGAGCCCTTGGATATCATACTGAAAATAAGCTGAGGAGCAATAAATAATTTATAGTCCATTTGTAGTTGCAAGTCTTTCATTCTTACAGATATATTTGGAACTGGAGCAGAATTTAATCATGCAAGAAGCACAATAAGAACAGTGGCAGAAAGCTCCTCCTCAGTGTTATCTTTGGACACAATTGTCTGTGCCTAGCTCTGCATAACTCAGCCAGTTCTCCCTCTTGCACATTCAGGCATGAAGTTTAAATTCTCAGTAGACCATTATAAGCTCTCACTCAAGCTGGTGTAAATACAGACAAGCTCCTATGATGTCAGTGAATAAAGTTACTCTGAATTTACTGCTGTGTAATTGGGAGTGGATACTGATCTCATTCACTTTATTTTTTCTGTAAATTACTATGCCAAATCCTCATGGCCTCACATAGGCAAGAACTCCTGTTTGTCATCAGCACAAATTCTAAATGAGCAAACAGTGCTGGGTTGCCCTTTAATCTCTTCTTGGTTTCATAGCTTAGCCATGCACTCCTGGCAACTCCCTTTATTGGCTGGTCACTCCTTTTGGAGACTGTGGCAACAACGGCTGAGGATGTAGACATTTATTAAAGTAATTTTCTACCTGTGTTTCCATCAAAACAACAGGGCTGCTTGATAGATCTGTGCCTGCTATGTCACCATTCCACACCTCCCCTAAAGAGCTGGGAAATTTTCTGATTGATACCAGACCTGTCCCCACCTCAAGAGAAAAATCACCCTTCTTTAGCAACCTAAAACTCAATTTTTCAAACAGAGCTTATCTGCAGCAAGCTGACAGACTGCTGAGCTCCAGCAAGCAACCTGGCCTCTGGCATCAGTAACATGTCCTCTAGCTGCATCCCTCTAAAGCCTTTTTCTCTGGGAAGCAAGCTCTAAATTGCAGTACATCTGAAATGAAATAATGGAGTCTTTGGGCTTATACTCCAAAGTGCTATTACAAGTGTAGGTACTGCAAAATACTTGGTTGATATATTGAAATAATTCTTTCCATGAGGGTTTATGTTGATTTCTTCCACTTCATTGCAATATACAGAAGGATCTCTTTCCATTAGTTTTATAACAATAGTTTTATTACTCCATGTTTTTATTAGCAGTAAAATTGGCATAAAATGAAAGATGTTTACAGTTTCAACATACAGATAATGGAAAGGAAATCACAAAGAAATGTGATGAAATCTAGCTAGTTACTGTCTGTAAAACATTCAGGTTTGCAACAAGAAAGTAGTACAGGAAAACAGTGAATCACGAAGGTGAAACATAGCTAGATATAATGCATGCAGCATTATAATTATCTGAAAAACAGTCCAAAAAAAAAAACCACAGAACCAAGGACAGTAACACCACAATAGTTTGTCTTTCAGAAGCACTGAATTCAGAATTTAACTTAAAGAAAGAAAAATAAATCTTCCTAAAGATGAGCCTGCAACTCTGGTCAGATTCTCACAGCATGCTTAAATTAACCAACTGGCCATAACCCAAACCACTGTGACTGGAGATCCATGGAAACATGGCATTGTTGCTCTTTTTCCTTGCCTAAATTGTGATAATTTGGTGTTGAAAAAATGCCTCTCACTGTGTCTTGAAGTCCATTGCTATAATGATTGATGATTGCAAAATGGTGGATTGCAACATCTTGAATGTTTTATGTTTAGTTTTAAATGTCTCTGAACTAAAGGGCAAAAGAAAGTTTTCTATGATCTCATGCACTCATGCCTTAGATCTGTGACAAGATGGCCCCAGACTCTTAGACAAAGGAACTTGCACAATGCTGGCCAGGACAGCCTGCAGAGGCAATCCCAGGTGTCAGGGTGCATCCAGGCTATGGGAAGCACGACGCCTTTGTCAACGGCACCAAACGCCACTGAAACATCTGGGGCTGTGCCATTTCTGTACAAACATCTGTGATTGTAGTAGGCTCAAGTGGTGCTCACAGTGTTGCACAGAGGGGCTGATTATAGCACAGCTGTGGCCACCCCTGTGCTTTTCCAGCTGTGCCTGGGGTGTAGATCCCAATGCTGGCTGAATTCTGAGGGAGCAGAGTGGCCACAGTCAGAGCTGCATGCAAGGACCCCAAAGCATCACAGTTTGTCACAAGGACAAATGCACCCTCTGGAATCCCTCTGATGCTGATTAAGCATTGCTTAATCAAAAATAAACTATTCCTAAGTTTTTTTCTTTGCTCTTGAAGCTTCAGATGGAGGTGGTTTTGTTCAACTATCTTCATCAATTATGCCATGAGACATAGGGAAAATAAGTCTAGAAGGGACTTGCTGAATTATTTCTTTGTCTTCCTACTGAGGAAAGCCCTTTCCCACGCACTACAAAGAGGATTGGGCTGCTAGTTTAGATTGTTTTGCAATGTCAGGCCTAGGCTGGTATCAACAGCAGATGACAACAGCTATCCCAAAAGCCCCTCGTGTTTCCTTTACAAACTCCTCACTTCTGGAAGAAGAACTAAGATTTGCAATTTAACTAGAATGTTACTTAACCTATCTAAGTGACTTATGTGAAGTCAAAACAATTGAAATTCAAAACAATAGAATTTTGCTAAGCAGAGATAATGAAGCTGAGGCTTCTCTGAAAATTCTGGATTTTTTTTTATTATTTTTACTTACGAATCAAATAAATTTTTATAAACTCTGGGTGACAGAAAAGACATAGCTGGCTTTTTAATACCAACATTGAAAGAATACACTACAGGATTGTGGTCTAAATTTATTTCTTGACATCCATTTTATTTAGGGAATGATATATATCTAGCCCACTCAGCACCTGCTGTCTTCAGACACACTAGCCATTTATGTCACTTATTTAGGGTTCCCCTTAGGCTCTGGAGAGCAGTTCTTCCACTTCAGAATCACCTACTTCCATAATTCAGTTTTTATCAGATTCTCACCTCTAAGTTCTACCACAGCCAGTTGTGCTGGAGAGGTCGAGAAATAAGGCAGGCTGCTTCATATGCTGGTGAGACACCCCAGGGAGCTCTAGCTCTGCAATTCAGGCTCTGGAAATGCATCATTCCTTTCATTTCATCACATTGCTCTTTGTTTGATGAAATGTTCAAAATTCAGTGGCACCAGCACACCAACAGGCTTTACTATATTATAATCTTTGTGAAGGTCTTCATGAACAAAGCCTTTCAAAGTCAAAATCAAAACAAAACAAGGACCATATCCTTTTTCTTTATGGAATTTTAGGGGGAAAGCCTTCCAATTTTAAACTGAAAAATACTTTACAGAAAATGTTTTCATTAACAAAGCAGTAGCCATTCCTAGCAACTCCAGCAATGTAATAGGAACAGCTTTTTGCAAAGGACTTGGGTGACACCAATCCATTCATTAAGAGCCACAGGAACTGAGAATATTTCCTGCTTCTCTACCATGATGCTCCCAGCTCCCGACTCTACAAATTGTCTACAACCACAGCCACAGGTTTGGGTCATAAACCCTTACTGTGAGCTTGTGCTGCAGATGTGCAATTTGGGAGATGAGTGTGCCCAGCTCCTGGTTCTGCTCTAGAGGGGCATTAGTGAGTGAGTGGTGAATGCCTGGGGTCAGGGGACAGCAGCAGCACACACACACTTCAGGGCACAGATTATTATCCTGAAATGGGGTAATAACACAAAGCAGTGCTGATGTGACTATAGGTAACTTAAGAACGTAATTTTTGATTATTCACAAAGTTGCAAATACTGGTAATTGCTTTCAAAATTATTCCTAAGAGAGACATTTCTCTGAAAATGGTATCTTAATGACTATTACTCAACCTGTAGAAAAAAAATGCCTATGATCTGCATCGAATCCCTGTGACTGTTGGGCTCAGCAGGCATGTACAGCTGCTGGTCCTCAACCAGCTCAGGGTTCTTCTAGCATATTTTTAGATGAGCAGGATGCACAACTTTAAAAATAAAACATTTGCCAGACCACACATAATTTCATTTTTGCAGCCTTATTTTTAATAAACGATTACTTCTTCCACAACACTGTAATATTTTCCACAACACCACTTTTCCAAAGCATTTTCCAAGCCTCCTCTGGGCCCTGCCGCAGCCAGTGCTGAAATTCTTGCATGATTTATTTTCCCAGGCACCTTTAGTTCTCTTGTGGATATTGAAAGAACAAGAGTTTTAAATATAACCATACATAAAAGAAAGTATTTTTTGACAATTACAGGAAAGTCCTATTTGTATTTCTTACATGTGATTCATCATCGTTATGATGATATGAATTATGAAGACAACGTAATATATTCAGTGTTTCCTCACACAAGAATATGCCTGGTTTGCCTTTGATTTCCTACTGAATCCATTGGATTCATACAGTGGGTTTTCAGACAATGAGGATACAAAAATCTGAATTTGATTGGGTTTCTGGGAAGATCTTCCCATCAAAGAATGACCATATTATGTGGCTCCTTTTCTTCTACTCTGTGGGTAGAAGAATTCACAAAGCAAAAAATGGAAATACAGATTCTGAAAGTACTGTGCTGGGTCAGCTATTTGAACTGTGAACTTTAATTTTATATATGTTTTTAATCTGTATTTATAGGCCAGAAAACCTAATTCTTGTTTTCAAGAAAGCATTAAAAATAAGTTTAATATTGAAAACATTAAAAGAATGTCAAGTATGGCACTTAAAAGTAAATTTTTTTATATATTGTACGTCCAGAATTAGACTTTTAAATTATTTTTTTCTTTAAATCTGAATGTTCAGAATTTATAAAAACCTGTATGTATAATTCATTCCAGGCATGTACAAAATTTTCAAACACGGCATAAGGAACTCCACATAAGTTTGGAGGAAACTGCCAACCTTTTATCACCAAAGTCTGGATTGTCTTACTTGGGGATGTCCTATAATGGTAATTATGTAAGACTAACTTCTACTTGTGGAGGTTATGAGTAACAAAAAAGCACCTCGGGGACTGTACTTGGGTTTGGTGACTGAGGATGTATACATTTTAAGTAATGCTCACAGGTGCATAAAAATGTTGGTCACAAGGAACCTCTGGATGTTGAGTCCTCCCTGCCACTCAGAGCCAGCAAGCTGCTTCCTTCCCCATGACTGTGTCTGATGAAGACAATGCAGCTCTTCCTCTCAGAAAAGACAAGAACATCTGAAGGCTTCTCCCTGTCATGGGCTGAGATCAGCTTCTGTGTGAGTTCACAAAGCACCACAAACCAGGACAGGAGATGGTTCCACCAGACTGGACTGGGGGAATAGACTGACTGCAGTGCTCTGAGTCCATGCATTTGTCAGCTCTATTTCAAATAAATATTTGTACATTTTTAAGGCCAAGAGATCATCCCGTAGAAAGATCAGACTCTCGGCATAAATTCTTACTGTAAGCTCATAGTCTGAGGCAAGACAGATATTTTAGAGAAAAATCCAAGTTCTGAATACTCAGCTGCACTTTATTAAGTAGTTTCAGTGGCTAATTCACCTCATTACACAAATTGTGCCTCCAATTTTTATTCTAAATTCTTCTGGCTTTTGCTCTCTGACACTGCATTTTGCTAAAAATATGTTTGCTGGAGCAATTCACCATAAGAATTTCATGTTTATGCCCTGATAGTACCAGATATCAAGACAGCATTTTATGTGCCTTATCTTATGGTCACAGTCCTATTTAAAGTAGAGATCTGTCTGATTGTGGTTTGTTAGATAAATGTCCCTCTATCAGAAACGTTATCACATAGATCCCCTGCAATCACATGAGCACTCACATGTGCATACAGTTGCAAACACAGAAGTATTTGGTTCCTTGGAATCAATTATAACTTTCAAGGACAAGTTTTTATCATTTTGCAATGTCAAAATTCATATTTTATCATTCACGAAAAATAAAGACTCAAACCACAGTAATGGAACAACCAGCAATGACAAAGGAGCACATTTTAAAAAAATTACGTTACCTTTTCTGGCCCAATGCACAATTATAGATAAGTTTTCATGGTGTTGACTTAAATAATTGTCGTCTTAGAAGTCAGGTTAATATCCAAATAATTTAAACTAGTATTTTGCTGAAGGAAGAATCAACCAACTTGTCTAGCTCTCACTAAAGGAGCTCAATGGAGATGTTAATTCCAAACCCAGGAATTTTAGGTCTATGTGTATCTTACATCTCCCATCAGGAGCAGATATAATATGGACACAGGAGAGCTGAGTAACAAATGGGAATGTAATCCACATGCTGCATTACCAGCAAAGCCTATTCTTTATGTCATTGTTGCTAAATCTACTTCCTTCAACACTTTCTTACTTTTATAAAAAATTGTACAGCCAGCAGGACCGGGGCAGTGATTGTCCCCCTGCACTCAGAACTGGTCATACCTCACGTCCTGTGTCCAGTTCTGGGCCCCTCACTACAAGAAGGACATTGAGATACTGGAGAGTGTCCAGAGAAGGGCAATGAAGACAGTGAAGGGTCTGAAGCACAAGTCCTGTGGAGGAGCAGCTGAGGGAGCTGGGGGTGTTTAGCCTCCAGAAAAGGATGCTCAGGGGTGACCTTATCACTCTAGGACCACCTGAAAGGAGGTCAGAGCAGGATGGGGGTCGGCCTCTTCTCCCAGGTAATCAGGGACAGGATGAGAGGAAATGGCCACGTTCTGCTCCAGGGGAGATTCGGGCTGGACATCAGGAGGAATTCCTTCACAGAAAGGATGGTTAAACATTGGAACAGGCTGCCCAGGGGGGTTGTGGAGGTGTTTAAGAAATGACTGAATGTGGCACTGAGCAGTGACCAATCAGTCAAAGGCTGGATTCCATGACCTTGGAGGTCTTTTCCATTATTAACAATACTATGACTTTATGATTCTATTCAATGATGTCTCCCAGACATGAATGAAATACCACATTGGCTTCATACCTTTTATTTAGATGCATGCAGCTGCTAAGGAATAAGTTAGATATTGTAACATACATCTCAACAACATCATACCTTAACAGGTATCTCTCTTATTGGCTCAACATTTTGTAAGGATTGCTCTGCTGAAAGGGAAGGTGGCCTTCTAGCTGTGACATATTTTACAAAAAATCCTTGCACACTTTTACAAAAGTTATATTACAAAGGTCAATCCATCCTCAATATATTTCTAAGGAGGATTTTTTTTTTTTTAGGAATTTTAACCTAAGCTAAAGGTCTAACTCCAAGCTTTACTTTTACAGGAGGAAACAAAGACTCCTAACAGTGTGGACAATTTCATCTTCAGTAGTGATATAGTGCTTATGAAATTCTCTGTATTTCCTTAAAATGTAAAAGACAAACAGCTCTTACAGGATGAAAAAAACTAAGGACATAATAAGCCTGGCATTCTGAAGTGAACAGTTGATGGATTGAGCTGAGGTGTGAAATATGCTCTAACACAAAGAAGGCCAAAAGATTTCCAAACAGTTCTTGTGATTAGATATTCCTGTAAATTAGTGTTTTCATTTGGGTGAGTAATGGATTTGTCATAAGATATTATTGTAGGCTTCATTTATGTTTAGTTTTAGGCTTTTCTATGGCATAAAGAATAATGCTTTGATTCTTGCAATTGCGTGATCCTTTGCATGAGCTGCTTGGCATGATCATTAGCATAAAATCAACAAGTGGATAAGGACTAAGGCGGTTTAGAGAACGCAGAGGTAGTTCTTAGCTTGTTCTTAGCTAAGTTCTTAGCTTAGTCTTATTTATATATTTGTCTTTCTTTAATCTGCACATGCAGATTCTCTTCCATAAATTAAAATCAAATCTGAAATTTTGTCTAAATTTCTCATAATTTCTTGAGATGCAAAACCATGATGGCAGAGTGGAGTATTCAGTAGAAAGATGATACCAGGAATTAATAATCTTAATTACATTTTATTATGGTGTTCCATTTCTCAAACTCCACTTCCCAGTGATTAGATTTTTTTACGCCTTTATGGAAAGCTCACAGCCTCAAATAGCTGTTCAGTGTTTAAATCTCTATCCATGATAATCTTCCCTTCTCAAGTTGTAACTAATTCCTTACATATAATGGAACTTGTCTTGTACTTTTTACTCCATGTTATTTATTTTTATATTTTTCTCAAAATTCTAATTTCCATCTGAAATGTAACTTTTTCTCTTGGACATAATGTTTTACATTCAGCATTACACATATAGGTGCAGCCACTTCTCTGCCATAGTTCTTATCTTCAAGATGTTTGCAAATGCCTGTGGGATATTTGCTTTCTTGTCTTTGGAGCTCCTCTGAGCATTCACCTCGAGGCAATTGCCACAGATTACTAAATATACCTCTGTGTGACTGCTTGCCAAGACAGACTCCCATCCTCAGAGGAGAACTTGCAATTTTGTTCCATGTGTATTACTGTCGATTTAGTTTTATTAAAATACATTGTGCTCATCATGACAACCTAATTAAGCCATTCAGCTTGCACAGCACAGGCAACTTTTCTACCTTATTCACTACCCTGGCCAATCTCTCTGTCACCTGCACACATGATTAGCACAGATGCAATGTCAGTGTCTAGAGTGATCTTTCATTGGATGGAACCATTCTCTAGTGAGCAGACTAAAATAGGCCAGCCTTTTTTTGTATATTCCTAATTATAACAACTGCATTTTCTATCTATGAGTAACCCAGTCTTCAACCCTTTCCATACTAATTCCCTGTAGTGCAAGCTTTTTAAGCAAATCATGATGTGGTTCTAAGTTAATATTGCAATTTCAGGTAAAACCCAGCCTTCTGAGAAATGAACTTTCCTATAACTGTTGTGTAGGTGGGAACAAATGGGGATTGATATCACCTTATCCAGCTACCTCCTTCACTTCCTGCTATAAAGTCCAAGAGGAATATCCTGGCTCACCAGCGGGACAAGTGTTTGCCATATTCATTTCTTCATGCAGTCTGTAGTGACCAGCTCCAGAATTAATGAGTTTGGAGTGTTGTCTGTACCTCCTTCCTCAATTGTTCTGCTCTGGCAGTGTTCAAAAACATATATAGTTCCAGTCATTTACTAGAATGTAGCTTTACATCCTAATCAGATATTGCTTTAAAATGTGGCAAGAAGTATCACACGTGCACATGTGTTGTATTATATTATTTGAGCAGTGAAAACTGATAAATACTGCAGCTGCAGAGCCAGGCCTGAGTGTGCTAGGTGTTAAAAAAATGAAAATAGAAGTCATAGTCTTCATCCAAAGGGATTTATATAGCCCCAAAACACAAGTATCTGTCCTTTTGTTCCACATACGCTTTCTTGTACTCTCAGCTATTCATAATACATCTCATTAGTAATCTTGCACTTTAATGCATCAGGGTCAATCCAACAAAATGCAAGACACTGACTTCACCGAAGACAAAGGATCTGGTTTTCTGTAGTGTAAAACATCCTCCGGCCAATTCTGAAAGCCTCTGAGGTGTTTTGTTTCCAGTGTCTACTCAGGACTTTCAGCATCTCTGAAGAAGTTCTTGAACCCTGCCAGGTGGGGTTCAACAAATAGCTAGCAATATATTAATTAAAGCACCCTGAGAGTGAGAAAGTCTTGGCACAAAGCACAAACAAAAAAAGAGCCAAGTACTCACCTAAGGTAAATGGCTATGTTCCCATCAAATACAATTATGCCAAATTATACCATTTCAAGATTTATCTATAAATGTTCCTACATCCATATAGATGTAGAGATGTGTCCACCCTGAGCAGTGCAGTCAGACACAGACATCCAAGGCAGTTTGACAGCAGCAGCAGAGAGTGTCCCCCTTCAGCAGCTGCTGTCTCCAGCTCTGTGAGGGAATCTGCAGGACACCCCACTCTGGCAGCCAGCACACACCTCTACTGCTTTCAGGTACATCACTGTGACTTCCAAGTTTTCAGGCAGATTTGGGAAAGAGAGAAATAGAGTTCATATGGCCACTCATAATGGTTTTTTTTCTACATAATGTTAAGTGAGCAGAGTTATGCTGTCGATTAAAACAGGTCTGCCAACCTTACAGAAACCATTCAGCTGAAGTATCTGAGTGCTGCCTTTTTCTTGGCCCAGTATAGCTATAAATACTTAATATTCATGGTGTGAGAAAGATCTTAATAAAAATATTTGGCTTGAAGTCTTGAATGTCAGTAGCTTCTCCTGAGGAACTTACTTCCTTAAATGCAGTCAAACCTCATAGATTAATTGGGGAAAAATGCAGTGGAACAGGTAGGCTTATCTTAAAGAAACATCAGAGCAGGGAAATTAGAGATTTATGCTAGCTGTTACCTTCGACTTGGAGAACAAATTAGGTGACCTGAGCTACTAGAACATTTTTCAAAGGTAACTGTCAAGTGATCTTTTAAACTGCACACCTGTCCTGTTAAATACAGAAATCTTTCATGTTGTGGGTAATATGGCTCTGCAATGTAGCTAACAAAGGGACACTGACATGTTTAAAATTGTGCTGCTCTCTGGCTCTTTTAAAGTATTTTTACACTGACTGCTCT
Organism: Acridotheres tristis; assembly: GCA_037013685.1. Taxonomy (NCBI): domain Eukaryota; kingdom Metazoa; phylum Chordata; class Aves; order Passeriformes; family Sturnidae; genus Acridotheres; species Acridotheres tristis. Next base: position 94,778,783 of record CM072884.1, read on the forward strand.
GGCAGTAGAGGCAGTGTGGGTATGGACCTCAACGCCAGCAGAGTCTGCTCCAAGGGCTAATGAGGCTGGTGGAGAATCCAGGCTTTGGGCTGCTGTTCTAGAAATAAATGCAGCACAATGGCACACATGAGGGCTTCGGTGGGTTGGAGAACTATGATCCATGAATATTCTGCCTTTCATTCACCCTGTTGAATTGAGCTTCTCCTTCAGTGTGGGCTACAGGCAGCCCTGCCGCCTGTGGCTCTTTGCTAACCCCACGCTGTTTGTGTTGAGTTAGCTGTGAAAAGGGACCGAGAGAATGAATTCCACAGCGCCAAGGTGTTAATGTCAGTCTCCCACACACATCCACTTTGAGGCAGAACCAAATTTCCTTTTAAAGGCTCTTCAACTTAAAGGTGAACAGTGTGAATCACTGCTTCACCAAGAGTAGGTGTAATTTCTTTTCACTTGACTTACATGACAGCAACCAAACTCAGGTATCACTAATTTCTTGCTCTTCTTTCTATTCAAGTTTAAAAGTTTTAAGAAGGCTTTGCTATAAGTTTGAAGCAAGAATCTGATCTGTGAAAGCATTTTGTTAGTTTCCCTTCAGCTGCTACAGCTAACAAAACCTGAATATAGATTATTTCAAGAAAAACACATGTCTTATATCAACATGTCTTGGTCTGGGGAGATAGTTTAAATCTACTGGAAAGAGTACTCTTGATGTGGTACAAGAAAAAAACTCCAGCAGCAGGGTTAGTAATTTTAATTTCAAATACATGTCCTTTCAGGTACAGACTAAGTTCTACTAGCCATTAAAATTTAATGATAAAATTAATACACCCTAAAAGTTTAATAAATCCTATATATGAATGCATCTGTGTTCAAGGTTTATTAGAGGCTGTCAGTGTAAGCAGTAATTTAAGTGCTGTTAAAAAAAATTAATGTTATTAGGTTTCAATAGACAGTTAAAAAGGGGAAAATACTCATATAGACTGACAAAGGTAAGAGTTGAAAAGGTCAAGATTTCAAATACTGTAAGTACCATTGCTCTCCATGTACTACAGGGGAGTGATAGCAACACACGTTGAAAATCTGGCCTTATATTAAAATCACAGAATCCATTCAATGGGTACATCATTAGATTGGACATCAGGAAGAATTCCTGATATACTGAAAGGGTTGTTAAACATTTAAACAGACTGCCCAGAGAGGTGGCCGAGTACCATCCCTTGAAGTGTTCCAGAAACAGCTGGATGTGGCAGTTAGAGCTGTGGTTTAGTTGACAAGGTGGAGATCAGTCAAAGATTGGACTCGATGATCTTGGAGGTCCTTTCCAACCTAAATGATTCTGTGATCATGAGCCTCAAGAGGCAGTGATGTACAGGGTGATAAGTGATAGATTTTTTCTTCCCTCTGCTTCCAATCTACCTTAAATCTCACTACTCCCAACAATAATTATTTTGTTTTTCCTACAACAAAAGAGATTTCTTTTCTTCCCTTCCCCCCACCCTGGTAAAACCCTCAAGTAAACAAATCTTTCTTGGTTTTATCCTAAAATGCTTGGATGAAGTCACTTCTTGCTGTAAAGTTCAGTGCTAGCCTTGAGGTAAGGGATAGTAAAAATTCTATTTGACATTATATTTTAGAGCAGGATAATAATGCATCCTGGTTCCCTTGCTTTAAAACAGAAATCTTTTTGGTAGTAGAGACATGCCACAGCCTGTGTCCCCACTGAAAGCAAATCCCACAGCAAATGGACCTTTTGTTATGGCTTGTGAGAATCTACAGCATTTCCTAATTTGGGGAAGAAAGTAATAACAAGATGGATGAATGCCCATCCAATTCTCTGTCTGAAAAATCTAGATAAGAATGTTTTAAAAGATAAACTCTTAATTGGCATGTTTCTCAATAACTTAAGAGGAAGGTTAAATGCATGATAAAATGTGTAAGAAGATGGGATTTTCTTCTGTTTCTTTTTTACCTTTAAGCTACCAGGGAAGCTCATTTTCTTATAACTTTGCTCGAGGAGCCATTGGAGACCTCACATGTTCACTTTGAACCTTTTCTGCCCTGAAGAAAGACAGAGAGATAAATTTTCTTCTGAGTATTTTTCAGTAATCAAGTTAAAAGTAAAAATTAAACAGTGTGAAACTCACCTTCCCTCTCATTACTAAGGATTTATTTGCATAGATTTTTCTGCTGTCATAATTTCCTCCTCTTCTGTGTCCAGAAGTGTGGAGACTCTGAGGAGTCACTTAGGAAAGGGGAATAAGAGATGAATTGTCACTACGACATAAATGTACAGATCCAGAGGTAAATATGTCATCTGATATTTACACTTAAAGACAAGGAAAAAAGAACATAAACCAAACTTTCACCTCCTCCTTTCATAATGCATTATTAGTAACAGTACCTTTTTTCTGTAAGGTTCTCATATATACCCTCCATTATTCTGAAAGAATAGCAGGAGATTAGCTTGATTTATCATTGTCATTGTTCCCTGGCCTTAAAAAAATGTTGTCTTTTTAGTCCACCCCACTGAAAAAAAAAAAGCTGAATGAATTTCTTAGAGGTGGGTGGAATAGTTGCCATAGCCTGAAGGCAGCAACAATGTAAATGTTAACAAGTTATTCTGGTTTTACATGTCTGTTCACCTTTATACAGATTCTACCACCTCTGCATCTCATACTGCATGTGTTAATGGTTGGGAAGTTCTTTTGGGCCCTATAAACAATCCCATAATACTCTCGAATGTAAACTGAAATAGTTTCCTCTAATTCTCTGATGCCTATTTAATAAGCATATTCTTGCTCTGCACATTTAGGTAGTGCCCAGTTTTGCCACCCATACACAGTCTCCCATTTTATTACTTTTTTTTTTTCCTTAATTCAGCACAATAGCTTGGATTGTGACAATTGCTTATTCAGTTTTAGAGAAAGTAAAAACACAATATCCTTCTGTAAAACCAGCCCACATCTTGAATCCATATGTTTGTGTGTAAGAAAATTGGACCTGATGCCCCCACCACGAAAAAATTAAGCAAGAAAGGGTGACAATGGTGATAGGAAGAGCAAGGAGCAATCCAGTATGTAACTGTACCCTTTAGGAGGGCTTAATCAATGCAAAATTCAGAGAAAAGATGCTCTGTTTCATTATGACCTGATGTATAGTACATTTGTCCCTTGTCCAGTTCAAGTCAGAATATTCTTACCTAGGGCTGACAGATAAATTTACAATCCAGGCCATTTAGTTCACAATGCGTTGGAGTAAGAAACCTCCCAGAAGTAAGAAAAGCTTTCTGTGAGCTGAAGCATATTTTCATCAAAACCTCTGGATCCCAACTGGTTCTTAAGTAAAAGCCCCAAATCTGCTGCTGTCAGCATCCAGAGGTTTCACCCAGAAGTGAGATGCTCAGTACCAGCTGCTTGCCACAGCCAAACCCCTTTGTTCTCAACACCAGGGCACCCTGAGGGCTTCCCCCAGAGCCACCAGCTCCAGGCAGGCTCCTGCTGTCCAGAGCAGCTATGGCAGTGCTACCAAAATATTTTCAATTTTTTTCAGAGGCTAATTAAGTAACAAGCAGACTACAAATTCTTCTGGTGTGAAGAGCTGCAGAAAACAGCAACATCAGGGTCTTCCTGTCAGTCATGGTAGCTGCCTGCAAGCTACCAGGGGATCTGAGCTGTTGCAGCTTGCACACAGGTGAGGACAGGCTGGAAAAGGGACACTTAAAAGTTTAATCAAATGACATGTTCATCCAGGCAGCTGCGGCCATGCTGAACCCAAAAATCTCCACAGGAACCACTTGTTAATGATCTCACACTAGATTTTAGCATGGGAAGGGGCAGATTGCAATTAGAAACACTAAACCTGTTCTTGATCTCTCTCCTGCAAAGCAAGAGAGCAGTGTTAGGGCTGCAATGGCTGGAGAGGGAGGAGCTGTCACTTGGAGAGGTGGCTGGTCCCAGTCAAGGTTTCATAGGCTCAGGAATGAAAAATAACAAGGGAAAGAACAGGTTTCATGTTAACAGAGCAACTGGAATTTGAGCCTGAAAAATTTCAGGGGTTATTTTTCTTTCTATTAATACAAAATTTATAATGCAAATACAACTGTGTTTTTGTATGCTGTGCCTTTCAGCTCTATTTATAATTTGACCATCATTTTCAATCCTGGGTGATTAATATTAGGCCATTAAAATCATGCTCAGTTTTCTAAAGAAACATTCTCCTTTTTTATTGTTGTTGGAAGTGGTGAACTCTTGCCTTCCCCTATGGCATATGTAGGATGGTTTTGCCTTTCGGCAGACTCTTAAGGCAAAGTAAAACACTTTCCCATCACATTAGAGTCTCAGAAATTAGGCTCTTGAGGATATCCTGTGGGAATAGAAATGCTTCTCTTGCCCTGTCTCAGTGCTCCAGCAGAGTCAGCCTGTGAACTTGGAATCATGGACTCCCACCAGTTTGGGTGGAAAGGGGATCATCTGTCCCAGTCCTTGTGTAGAATGGGGCCAAGAGCAAAGCTGGGACAGAGATTCCTCCTCCTCTCCCACCAGGTATTTGCAGGGAGCCATAGGGTTCCCTTTCTCCAGGCTGAAAGAAGGCTGTGCCCTCATCCTCTCCTCCAACAGGGTGAGATCTGGCCCCTGGGATGCCCCTGTGGACCTGCTCCCATCCCATCCACTCTCTCCTGTCCATCTGGCTCCTGCTGCAGGGCCTTCCTCCAGCCCTGGGACAGCAGCTGTGTGCTGGCACATTGACCATCCGTCCATTCCTTTCCACTTCTTCCCATAGCAGCTCCATTTCCTTGCCTGTTCCACATGCAGGGATATCAGAAGTGCCACTAAAATCCAGATCATCTTTGCTGAGGACTAAAAGATCCCATCCACACGAGTGAGCTGAGTCTATAAATTGTTCCCAAATGTTTGCTCTTGCCATCCGCTTCCACAGTGACTGCCTACGGACTCACACCACACATACCCTGCTTTCATCTGAGTGATTCACCATCAAAATGTCCTGACCAAAACCATGTTCTAACAATGGTCAGAAAAACACTGTTTTATGCATTTGTCACTTTCTCTGTAAGATAATACTCTCACCTTAGTTCAGCTGGATCAGAAGGATGAATGAATTATTAATCTCAGCAGCGTTCAGATCTGGGGGAGGGGAGAAGCACCAACATTTATGAATTATCTTATGAATACAATATAAATTATTCAGCAGCTATACATCCTCCTCACAAAGGAAACAAAACATTTTTTGGCTTGGAGTCTGCAGTAGGTTTGCAGACTCCTAAACAGAGAAGGAAAGAAAGATAAATCCTAAAGCATAAATGCAAACAAAAAAATGTAAGTAACCATGATTTTAAAGACCTCATTGGCAAAGTTTGGCCATGTCACATTTACCTGTGATTTTGTCCGCCGTTTTGGGGGGGGGGGAAGTCTTTCTTTTCTTAAGATAAACACTTTTGAAGCTCTAGTTTTACTTGGGTTAGTTAATTTCATTGTATTTGTTTATTGTCTTTTGTGTGTGTGTGTGTGTGTGTGTGTGCAATGAAATCTCATAGTCTGTAATATGCCAACTTTCATCAATTAGAACAAAACACCTTTAAGATTAAAAGTGTATTCCTGCCTGTGGTAATTTTACCATGAGTTTAACAAAGACAGAACTCAACTCTAAAATTTCAGAAACTGGGGGAATGACCAACCATACACAGAATTTTGAACCCACTGGACTTATTGTTTTCCTTTTTGAGCTCATACTCTTTCACAGCTCTAAAGGCTTGTGGTTTAAAACAGGAAAGCACTTTGTGTGAGTTAGGCAAGTGAGGCCTTTCTGATCAAATTGAAGATTTTTTTTCTTTCTTTAAAAACCCAAGGGGAAAAAATTCCCCAAATATTTCTTTCTACTTTACTTTGTTAGCTGCAGTATCTCCCACTCATTGGCGTACTTCTGCAAAGAAATTGTTCTGCCAAATGCAAGTAAAGTGTACTGAAAGCACTTAACTGATCTGTTGATGGATCATGTAAATACTCTCTTTAAAGGGGTACTAATTGTGGAGATAATTATACGCATTTTAAGGGACTCTTTTTATTGACAGCATTGCTCAATATTAGCAACCCATTTTACGAGCAAGACAATCATGCAAAGGAAATGTTTGCATTCACTGCAAAATAAAAAAGTGCAAAATTCAGTTTAGAGGGTGGAAAAGCAAATCAGGTATCACCTACAAGATGCCCTTTTCTCTCAGTCATTCTTCATACTCTGGGACCATCTCCAGGCAGAACATCAAGCCTGAAACTTGTCTGCAGCATCATAATAAAGATCTGAAATTTGCTTTGCATATTCTTCTGCAGAAAGAAAACAAGGACAAGCCCCTTGGCTGCTGTAAATGGAAATAGCTCCATTGGCTGTAGCAGTGCTCTTCTGCACTGCACTTCTTCTGGACATGCTTCCTACAATCTGAAGCATTTCTGATGCAGAGAAAAAGGGAGGCAAGAGCCTGGGACACCATTTCTCTTTGCTATCTCTCAGAAACCACTTCAGATTGATCTACCTTAGGAAAAATACATTGCTTTAATTATATTCATTAGGAACATTATATTTTAACCTATTTTATACCATAATAAAATATTTTTTATTTTTATTTCAGTTTATTTTATCTGTTGTTTAAGGGAAGGGATACCACTGCAACCACCTCTACACCATGGAAGTTTAATTTAAAATTATACTTAATAAGAAAACTAAACCTGTAACCATTCTAGTTCCCCATTCTAGTTAGCTCTAGGCAAGCCCCTTGTTCACCTTTGCTTGGACATACCTTTCAGGGCTGAGTGGGATAGCATTTTATCTTAGAGGGGCGTTGGGTTGTTGCATGAGCTCAGGCCCTGGATGACAGGTCACAAACACCTCCATGGCTGACTTCATGCTAACCTACAGAGCAGAGTTTTAGTTTCAGAACCATAGAACCATTAGAATTAAAAGGTGGGAAAAGACCTTCAAGGTCAATGGATCCAACCTTTGACTTTGTCAACCAGACTATGGCACTGACTGCCATGTCCAGTCATTTCCTGAATACCTCTACAGATGGTGACTCCACTATTTCCCTGGGTAGCCCATTCCAATTATTAACAACCCTTTCTGTGACAAAATTCGTCCTGATGTCCAGCCTGAAAATCCCCTGGCACTGCTTAGGACCATTTCCTTTTGTCCTGTTGCTAGTTGCCTTTATTTTAGAAGTAAGAAAGGGAAATTGCTTCTCTACAATTCTGTCACTAGAAAAAGAACAGAAACCTCAAGATAAAATGCATTTGCTGCTCTCAAAAAGAAGGAAAAGCCTCAAGAAATCATTGTTGCTCTGTTCCTAGATTTGGGTAGATCAGGGACTGAACATGGATTAATCCCAAGCTTTGGGTTCTGATTACTACTGAGAAGTAAAGAGTACAGGGCCACAATTGGGTGGGTGCTAATAAGGATCCTAGCACAGCACTAAACAAAGACATCTTGCAATGCATCTGGAACAACACAGATGTCCTCTTTGAATTGACAGGATGCAGCAAAGGACTGCTGGCACCTTGGTCCTGATGGATTCAGTGGGGTCTTTGTGAGGGTAAAGGCTAATGTGTGAGGTCCAAAGCATGTGGCTTTAAATGAAGCACATTTGCATATTGTGTCTGTGTGTTTCTTGTGCAAAAATACACATAAAAATACACATATGGTTGTGAGCCCTCACACACTGCTGAAAAATAAGTCATTGCATGGGTTTGTTTTGGCTGATAAATCTGATCATTGTTTTGTTGGTTTACAGCCAACAAATTTGTAGACTTAGTAAGAGAAGATAACACCAAAGTTAACAATTACCCCACCAGAAAGATTCAGGAAATTGGTGCCTTTTCAAGCCACCAGGAAGCTTCCACTGAAGCTCATCCTTGTAGAACACAAGCTGGTTAGCTTCTCCTGGCACTGGGCAAATGGAAGAGGTAAAAAGTAATTATATTCTGTTCAGTGACCACACTCCAGTTGCAAATGTGCACGTGGCTCTGGCTTGCAGATAAATCCTTCTAACTGACCTACTCATTGCTCTTACAAAAGTAAACATAAACACTGATGAGTGCAAACATAGACTGTTACGGAAATTCTGTGATATCTGAAAATCTTGCAGCTGCTCTTACTCCCAAGTAAGTCCAAGTTCATCTGGAGGGCCTAGAATTTGCTGAACTGAGAGTCCAAAAGACTGAAAAAAAAACCCCAAGCCAGTGTATTCTCTATCTGGAAAGTTATGGAGCAATCAGCTTGAAAAATTACAGGCTCTCTCACCTAATCTTGAAGCTGATTCTGTGAACACTCAGTGCTGAAATTAGACACCCTTGTAGGTGGTATCTTTTTAACCTGATGGGATCCCTGTGTTGCAAAAATCTTTAGCATATTGGCTTAAGTATTTTTGCCTCAGGATAATTTCAGTATCTTTCCTCTTTGTGTTCTAGTAGGGAAGCAAGTGAACAAATGTACAAATATGCCATGGTAAATATGTAAAGACAACGCTTCTACTCCTACCACAGAGGGATTGATCTAAATTCATTAACATACAGAATGGAAAACTTGATTGAAAAACTAATTGAAAAAGAAATTGCAAATAGCATTACACTGGAAGTCTTGTAAAAATGTTGGTTTTCCACATAACCTTTCTTTCAAAAGCATTCAATTTTTGATAATGCATAAATGTTTATATTCAATTCAAAGTTTTTCTTAAAAAAAAAGAAAAAGTGTACTTTCAGTTCCACTTTCTTTATATTTATGAAAATTTGGGGCTCACCTTGCATATTTCAGTTATGTTTTCTCCAGTCTTTCATGGTTGACAGAGTTAGAGATTTATTTTAGATAAGTTAGATAGCATTAGATGGTTAGCAGCCTTAGTTAAAAAAAAAAATCAAAAAACCCACCCGGAAACAAGTAAGAGCTTAGGGCTGATATACTAATTCTATTCTAAGGGTAAGTAAAGAAATATTTTAGAATGAGGACGTAAAAATATTTCAAGTTGACTCACAATTTTTCATCCTTCATAGTAAAGTTTTAATTTAATGAAAATGAAATATTTAGAGTCTTGAAAATAAAAGAACAAAAGGTCCTAGTACAGAAAATTCTAAACAATGTAATCCGTTATGTTCTTTTAATATTTCCCCTCTTAATCAAGAAAAAAGAAAAAAAAAAGAAGCCAGCAGCCTACACAGAGCCAATTACACAGAAAAATCATAAGCAACTGCAGCCTGTGAAATACTGCCAGTCACAAATTTACCATGACACAATGCAGAGGAAGCTATAGTTTGAAGCCCAAGCTGTCAAATCTGAATTTGGAAGTCTCAAAATATGTAGTTAAACTTAGTGACATTAGGAAGATATTCAAGGGAGATGGCCAAGAGGCACCCAGGAACTACCTCATTTCCTATTATCTCCCCTAACTTATGTTTCTAATACAAACATTAGAGGAAATGCTGAAAACAGTGAGAAAAAACCCTGAAAACCCTGGCACTGCAGGATTCAATGAAAAGGATTTGTGGCATCTATGTGATGGGGGAGGGAAGGGAGGGAGGAAGGGAGGGAGGGAGGGAGGGAGGGAGAAGGAAGGAAGGAAGGAAGGAAGGAAGGAAGGAAGGAAGGAAGGAAGGAAGGAAGGAAGGAAGGAAGGAAGGAAGGAAGGAAGGAAGGAAGGAAGGAAGGAAGGAAGCAAGGAAGGAAGGAAGGAAGGAAGGAAGGAAGGAAGGAAGGGAGTCAGAATAGTTGAAATAGTTAATTTGAGAGTAAGGAGAATTGTCCTGATAAAGAATGAAAAAATAATTTTGACTGTAATGAAGGTTTGTACTGATTTATTGAACCTGTTTCTCCCTTGCTGCTTAGTCTTTCAAACCACTTTCTGTGTTACTTAGGAACTGCAACAATTAAAAAAAAAAAAAAAAAGATTACTCATTAGGGGTGCATTCATCCCTACTGCATACAGTGTTTTTCCAGTAGTTATAAGATATTGAAAATTAAAGGTCTCATATTCCCAAGGAAGTCGTGACAAACCCACTTTTGGTTTCAAGAGGAACAAGACAGAAACTTAAAATTTATTTTATACCTGAATGTCTCAGTTTAAATATTTAATATAATAAAGTTTTCAAACATAGCTGGTCAAAGCAGGGAATTAAGACGTATATTTCTAGTAATTAAATATTAATTTTTATTTCATTTTGCATATCACAATACTGTCTTTTAAAGATTTCCTAGTACTGTATTTTTAATTTAATAATCAAAAATTAACTGAGTCTCTTCTCCCTCTAGTGCAGTTTTTTTTGTGCCCAAGTAGAGCACTGGACCCCATGAAGAGAGGCCCTAAACTGTACCAGGTCAACTACAGTCATATAGAAATTAGGACTGAAAAGCAGGCCTGATTCATTGCCTGTGTAATAGTTTGGTTTACTGCTAGAGCAAAGGGCTTGGAGATTATCTTTGGTTTTGGCTTCCTCTCTTCCTCAAAAAAGGCTCTAGGAAAAACTTTCAGAATATGAAAAAAACCCTTAGCCAAAAACTTCAGAGAAAATGTACAAAGCTATTCCTGTTAAAAATAGAAACACAGACAACTTCACACACATATGCAGAAATAATGCAGGTGCAAATTGGGAAGGCAAAGTTAAACTTCTTTGTTGTCAGTGTATTAACAACATATTTCCTGAAAATTTGTATCAAATAACCAATATGGAAATATTTAGCCAATCACACTTTGGCTTCTCAGAGGTCTGCACTTGCAGGTTTGCTAGAAAGCACCATTGTGATAGTTTGCTCTAAGCATATCATGTCATAACATGGGCCTTAAGACTTCTTGCTGCCTTTTGAGGCTCAGTAGCCATGCTTGGTTAAAGATTCCAGTCAAAGGATGTCCCCACCAGCTGCTTCACTGGTTAAATTCCTTAAAAACCTGTTACTTGCCTGTAACTTCGAGCTGTAGATCTCCCTATGTTTGTGGGATAGACTGGGAAGTCCTCTGATAGATCTTTTCCCTCACGTTCATTCTTCCAGAGGGTTGAGTTACTTCATTGATAAGTTAAATGGATCACTGTCTTTAAAAATAAGCTTTTTCCCAATCCTTTTGTCATTATCAGTACTCTTCTCTGTAGTTCCTCCATCATCCTTCTTGAAGTGCAGATAATTGAATGGGACTGCTTCAGCAGACATCACACCACCAGTGCCAAGCAGAGATCGTTCAGCCTCTGTTCTCCTTCCTGACACATCCATTTCTGTGTACTCAGTATTACAGCAGCTCTTTGGGCCACTGCACCACACAAGGTTAATTTTCTTTCAGCACTGGCATCACATATATGAGTTTATTCAGAATCCTTCTCCCCTCTATTCGCTGTTCCCCAAAAATGGCAGCTTGCATCTAGAAATGATACAGCATACCTTGTGTTCTTCAGTAGCCATAGAGATTGTGTAAAGAAAAACTATTTTAGATTTCTTGAACCTAAAATTTTGCATTTGGCAAGGGAAGCAATCCATATGTCTTACATTTTACAACAGTGAATCATGCTTTAAATCCTGAGTAATCCCAGTGAATTAAGTGAAACCTTTTAAAGTGTAAAATATTATACAATGCAATGTCAATATAAATAGGGAACTGTCACAGACTGCATCTACACCACTCTCAGTCTAAAACAGGAGTGCACTTCTGAAACTGATCTCCTGACCCTCTCCCCGTGCTGAGCTTTGGGACCAGGACCAGAGTGGTTTCTGAGCAGGAGAACTGCTTTCTCCTTGGGTGAAACTAACCCAACCAGTGCACCTTGAGATCGTGTCCAGGGTGCTCCTTTCAGGCAGCCTGCAGGACCAGCCCCAGGAGGCACCTGGATGCTGATGTTGGTGCAATGCAGACACTTGGTCCTTACACCCCTGTTTCATTCTGTCCACCTACTCACAGACACCTCTGTGTCCTGTTTGTTTGTTCCTCTGCGTGCACACTCCTCATGAGAGGGATTGGGCTCTCCCTCTCCCCTTTGTCCTGACGAAGTCCCCACTGGGGACCAAAGACCAGTATTAACAAGAATTATTCAGAAAGACTAGGCCTTCCCAAGGGTAGGCTCCTGGTTCCCACCTCACTTTAGCCACTTTGAGAAGTGTGTGAGCAGGGCTGCTCCTGCCGCTGGCCTCAGAGGGTAAGATAATCCTCAGAGGACCAGGGAGACATCTGACAGCACTCTCACAACACTCAAGATTCGTACACCTCCAGAAAACTGAGCAGCTAGGGGTGATGATGCATAGTTAACACCTCTCACATCCGTAGCACAACCTCCTGCTAAGTCTGGCTTCTCTGCAGGAGACCTGATCCTGTTCACTCTCTAGGTGTTTCACTCTCTTGCAGCCAGCTCCTAGGTAGAACTGCTTTCTCTTCTAAAATCTTTCATGAGAGGAAAAAAAGGTTTGAAATGATAAACTGTCCCTGACATTAATTCAGCACAGCTGGGGCCATGCAACACTGCATGGATGAGGAAAGACAAGAAAAGAGATGATCACCCCTCTCTTCTTTCTATTCCAGACTGGCAGGAGGCCAGACTGTCACTAAGAGTAAATTAGAGCAACATAAAAAATCCCTGTTCCATCTGAGGATCCTCAGGGACCCATACTGCTAGCTCAGCCCTTCGTGTCAGCCCACTAAATAGATCAGAGGACTGTAGATTACATACATCAAAGTTCCTGATTTATTTTACCTTAAGTAATAACAAGTACGTGTTCAACATACTAAAGAATATTTTCCATATAATAGATAGGAGTGTTGCCCTAACTTGCGTAGATTTTTGGAAGAATCACCAAATTTGTTCTTATGATCTTATAGGAAGAAGCAAAAACACATTCAGTGTGGTGCCCACCTAACACACAGTGTCCCTGAGCAGCAGACATCCATTGGTTTATAATGGCATGGAGAAGGAACTATGAATAGCAGATCCCTCTTTGCAACCTCTGCAACAGGGTAACAGCATCAAAATTCTTATCAGAGGTTATTAAATTAGATTGAATTCCTGCTAAAGCTTGAGGAATCTAAATCTTCACATCTCAAAATGGTGGTTGAAAAATGGTCACTAGAAAGTGCAAGTGCTACAGGCCACATTAATCAAACTACAGAGAGAAACAGGATAGAAAGAGGATGAGACCATGCTTCCTTTGCAAAATCAAAAAAAATTTTGATAGTTTTGTCTTCCAGAAACTTTGAAACAAGGCCTTCCACTTTACTTTTTTGTTTCTGGTAATATTGTTTTACTCGAGATGTCTACTTGCACAATTAACCAAAATCTTTCAGTCTAATTCAAAATATAGCAATAAAGTAATATGTGAAGAAAAAAAAAACAAACAGTGATGGTTTCAATTCCTGAAAATACCTTAGTCAATCAGAATTTCCTTCTAAAATTGAAACTCTTGGTATCAACAAGCAGGCAAATGAGAAAATATTTTTTGATGCTGTGAAGCAGTTGCTCTCACAAGTGACTCCATCAGAACATATACCTGAAGAATATCAAATACTGTAAAGATGCTCACAAAATAGAAGTCAGAGCTTGCTGCTACAGAAGTGCTAAATAGTAATAATAATGTGCTAAAAATCTTTATTTTCCACCACAAACAGTTTGGCAGGACACCTCACAACAGGAAAGCTAGGGATTTAACATATTTGTAAGTGTCACAGAGCAAGGGCCTACCATGTCACACTTCCATGTATAGAATGTCTACACACTACAACGTGAGAATGGCATAGTGCCCCTCTGTCCCAGTAGTGTGGGAATATCTATTCAAGTTCAGTTTTCACTACTGTATCAAAAGTTTGCATATGAATTTGTCTTAAAAACTAATTAGCAGATGCTCTCTTCTTTCAGTCCAGAACAGGAGTAAATAATTAATTTGCATTTCAGGGTTGGTTTTTATTGTTTGTTTGGTTGACTGGTTTTCGTTTTTTTTGTGGGAAGAATTATTTAACTAATCTAAAAGAAGAAGCAATTATTTATTTTTTAATTATTTGCTTTTTCAAGAGAACTTACTTTTATTTAGAGAATGGAAAACATGGGGAGAGGGAAAAACATAGAAACAGTTGCCAACACAGTACAAGATGATGAAGCACTAGAAAAATAACAATGGGTTCTATCTCGTAAAATACAAAATATTTTGCCTTATGATCCCATTATCTCCCCAGTAGGCCAACCCTGCTGGCCCTTGACTTTGATTGTTTCAGGTTAGAGTTTCCATTTTAATGAGGGTAAGAAACCTCAGCTCTGGTTCCCTTCATTTGGAGCTGCAGGGCTGTGGCACTACTGCTGATCACCATCGCAGCGTCACATTATGAAACTGGAAAAACAAGGCTCTTAAAAAATGGTGATTTCTTTTATACGTGGTCACTTTGGGGTCTTCTCTTACACAAAGGCCAAAATTATTGCAATGGCCAGAGTAGTGATTCACTCTTCTATCTTTTCCTCTACCGTCACTTTATAGTTGAGGATTTTTTTATTTTTTTTTTTAACTGGAAAAAATCCAAGTCTTTATCATGGGTCTGTGCAGCTCCTCTTAGCCAAGCATAGCCTGGAAAAAGTGCCTTCCTTGATAACCTTCATTTGAAGTTCTCGGCAAGGATTACGTCAGTATTTAACCCTGTCTCCCCGGGGGTGGCTGCCTGCCTTCCCGGTGTGGCCAGGACACGGCTGCACAAAACCAGGGAAACAGGGACCCGGACTGGCCACAGCGTCAGCTCGGGAAGCGAGGGGCAGGCGGATGGGCCCTCCAGACCTGCCCTCTCCTGCTTGTCCTGCTCCCTGCAGGATGGACTTAAACTCCACCAGAACAGGCAGTGGCAACTGTGCCCAGTTAGAAAATAGGGAAAGTCACCTCCTTGTATCCGTAGGACACTGCACTTTAATTTCCTTGCCATCACAATGCCTTCAGCTGCCCACCAAGCGTTCCTTGCCTACCTGTGTCCCCCTGCTCGCCCAGCAGAGTGTGTGGCCAGGCCTGGCCAGGCTGGGGCCAGCTGTTCTTGTGGCTGGTCGGGTCACGGTGCCTTTCTCGGCCGGAGGCTGCAGCACTGCGGTGGGTCCATGGCCGGGCAGCGCAGGATGAGCAGGATGAGTGCTGCTCCTCAGCGCTGCAAACCCCAACACACGGCTGGGAATGCTGCCAGGACAGACCTGCAGTGCTGCCGCTCACCAAAGCCTGCGGCTCCCGGTGTCCTACTGCTCCCTCACCTGCTGGCCATGCTGGGCCACCTCCTTCGTGTGGGGGACAAGGACGGGACCTACGCAGCGGGGACAGCGCCATCGCTGTCCCCAGACTGCACAAGGAGAGCCTCAAGCTTCCTTGCTGGGCGACCGTGCCTTGGGAGCTCTGCACGGCTTCACTTAGGACCATTTTCTGATGGGTTCACCTCATTTGTGAGCCCACAGCATTTCAAAAGCAAGCAAGCAAACAAAAAAGCACGGGAGCTAAAAATCCTGGCCCATGTCGCTATGAATCTGGAGGGTGTTTTTTGTTTGTTTACATTGCAGAGTAATAAAAACGTAATGTAGGTTTTGCATTTGGAGAAAAATAAGGGAATGGGAGCTTACTTAGGAAGGGAGACACGTGTCTGCCTGTCTGTCTGGGCGCAGATGGCCTCGCACTGCAGTCTCGAGGCTCTGAATATGAAAATTAATCACATCAGCCCGCAACATTTCCCAGTGTTTCCAGAGTTCTGCTTTCGACACATATATGCATATATGTAGCAATGATCTTTTTTGTCCTGACTTGGGTGATGCCATATTTTTCCATGAGGGTGACAGCATATTTGTAGGCTTTGGGCTAAACGTATAACGAGCATGAAATTCCTTTTAACGTCAAAATAAGACCAAAAGAGAAAAAAGAGTAGAAAGGTCATATGGAAAAAACCTCCAATAACAAATATGACTTTTGGGGCCGCGCGAGTCTGGCTGTCACCAGGATGAGCCCACCGAAGCAGACACCCCGGCAACATCCCGATAATCTTATTATTTGCATGACATTAGCCATGAGGCCGGGGGGGTGGGGAGGGGTGGGGGAGGGGAAGGGGAAAGAAAGCAAAAAAAAGCATCCCGGCGGCCGCGGGCGGGCCCCTCCCGGTGGTGGCGGGGAGCGGCCGGGGCCGGGCGGGCCGGGCGGGCCGGGGGCTGGGCGCGGCGCGGATTGGCGTGCGCAGCTACTCGCGGCGGTGCGGTAGCGGCGCGCGGGGCCCTGCGGAGCGCGGTAATGATGTCAACTTGTTATTTACTTTCCAGCGCCGGGTGACGGCGCAGCGCGAAAGGAGAATCAATCAGCCGCCGGGTGACCCGCCAGGCGCAAAAAAACGGGAGCCGGGCGGGGGAGGGGAAGCACATGGAGCCGCGTTGCATCATCCGCCCGGGGGTGGGGGGGACACGGCCGGGACACGGGGACACGCGTGGGACGGGCGCGCTGCGGGCTGCGGAGTCGCAGCGCTGCTGCCCGCGGGTGTCGCGCCCCAGCGAGATGCAATAAAGCCCGTTTGTGCTGACTCACAGCCCGCCCGGCCCCGCGCGCCCCGGGGCGCTGACTGGGCACCGCCGCCCGCCCCGGGCCGGGGCAGCGGTAGCGGCGCGGGGAGCGCTCCCGCAGCGCCGCCCGTGCTGCCCGTCCACGCCGCGGCGCGGGACGAGCGGCCGCGTCCCGGGCACCGGCGCGCGCCCCGCGGTGCCCGGCGCGGGCGGCCCGAGCGGGACCGGGCCGAGCGCGCGGGGCACAGGGGGCGGCCGCGGGCACCGCGCGACCCCGCGCGCCGGGCCGGCACCGGAGAGCGCGCGGGTGCCCGGCGGGAGGGGGAGGGGAGGGCAGGGCTGCCCTTCCGAGCGTGTGCCGGGTTTGTCACCGGGTTTCAGTTGCGGGGGGGGTGGGGGGTGTCAAAACACCACATAACCACAGGCGGGGCGAGGGCTGGCGGCACCCCGGGGCATCCCCGGGGGCGTTGGCGGCGGCGCCTCCTCGAGTTGCGCGTCCCGGCGTGCGGGACCGCCGCAGGTGGGGGAGGGCGCGGCCGGTTCGCCCCCCAGCAGCCCCGGCCCTCCCGGTGCGCCCCCTCCCCCGCCGTCCCCTCCCTCGCTCCCGCCCGGTGGCGGCGGCCCCGGGCGCGGCTGTGGCTCCCCCTCGGCGCTGCTCCCGCCGCCGCCGCGCGTCCGCACCGGCCCCGCCAGCCCCCCCTCACCGCCATTCCGCCCCAAAACTTTCCGTTTCCCCCATCCCACTCTCCGGGACTTCCTTGTGCCGCCCGTGCGCGCGGAGAGGGGGGGGAGGAGGCGTGTGCGGCGGCGGCGAGGGGGGATTCGCAGCCTCCTGGCAGGCTGGCCGGGACCCCGGGGGAAGAGGAGTTGCACCATGCGCGGCAAGTGAGGGAAAGTCTCCGCCAGCAGCAGCGCCGCCGCCCCCCGCAGAAGTTGGGGCTCTCCCCGCCCGCGGGAGCGGGAGCTGTGCCTTTAACGCCCGCTGCGCCGCGAGGTGAGTTCCCGAGGCGGATTATTCATCCCGGGGACCCTGTTGTGGTTTCTTTTCCCCCCGTCTTTTTTTTTTTTTCTTTTAATTTTTTTGTTTGTTTTATTTTTAAATTTCCCCTTTTCTTAGGCTTGTCCTTCCCGGCGCAGCCCCCCGAGCCCAGCCCAGCCCGGGGCCCGCTGTCCCCCGCGTCCCCTCTGCAGCCTGACCCTCCCGGGGGGGAGGGGGTCGCTCAACCGCCTCTTGTTATGACGAAGTTTTTTGAACGCGGACGTTTTGGGGTCTGCTTGGGGGTTTTGGGGGTGTTTTCTTTGGTCCCAGGGGATGTGTGTGGGGGGCTGGTGTTTTGCAGCTGCCCCCGCGCACAGCGACCCCGGGGCGTGGGGGAGGGGAGGCGGGCAGTTTCTCCCTACTTCTCAGACAGTATTTTAATGTATGGGGGGGGGTTCTAAAAAAAAAATAAAATAAAAGCTGCTCGGGGAGGGGGGGAGAGAAATGCGAGGCATTCACGCTCCAGTGTGGAGTTTGCAGAGCCTGCGTGGGGGAGGGGATCCCATTCATCGCCAGGGCTTGAATCAGCAGCGGGCGGAGGGGCCGGTCGCTCCCCTACATCGAAGTTTACTTCCAAGTAGGTAAACAAGTTGGCTCCTCGCCCCCCAGCCCGTGCCCAGCCCCCGGAGCCGCGCTGCCCCCGGCCTCGCTCCCAGCGCCGCGGCCGCCGGCGGGGCGGGGGTGCGGGGAGCCCGGCGGGGCCGCAGCTGCGGGGCCGCCGACCTGTTGCACGGCCCGGGCCGGCCAGCCCAGCCCCGGGCCGGCCGGCGGGTGGGCGGGAGGGCGGCCTGCCCCCGGCGCTGTCACCGGGCCGGCCCGGGTCCCCATTTTGTGGTGCGCGTTCAGCCTCGGCGGTGGGGCTGGTGGATGGGTTCGGTGCGCGGCTGAATATCGGTGTGGTGTGATGTAAAGCGAATGACCCTTGACCTATTTAATGATATGTTGTTGCGTTCTCGGGCGGGCATCCCGCACAGCGCAACAAGGGGCAAAAACACCAAGCCACACCCTGAAAGTTCGGCTCGCATATTAATTCCTCAAAGTCGGCGTTTAGACGGAATAAAGGCTCCCCTTTATGCGTTGCCTTAACATGCCTCTTTGCTGTTCTCCACGAGGATTCATTCGTGCGGCGTTTCTCCCTTCCTGACGCACGAGTGTGGATGTGAGCGGTGGGGGAGGGGAGGCGGGCTGCTCGGCGGGGCTCACCCACCGCCTCCTCCGAAACAAGAAAATATCGCCGCGTAACGCTGCAAAGAAACCTAAAACATTCCATTGAAAGGACTGATGGCTTGAAATAAAATGGAGTGTAAAATTAAAATTTCGAGACTAGTGTTTTAGGCTAATAGAAGGAAAATGAATATGCTGTGCCAGAGGGAGATCTGATTGTAGGTAATAAATATAAGGTCTTTGCTGTTGACAAATATGTCCCATCTTTCTTCCTTACCCGTTTATTAGTGGTCTTTTAACCAAGACTTCTGGTGTGGATGTATAAGGTTAACATCATATACCTTATGTACCATGTGACTGCACATACTGGGTTTAGGCCTCTCCGTGTCCTGCAGTCAGTGTTCTGTCATGTACAGAAGCATTGGGCAAGTTTTAAATTAAATATATCCATTCTGTGATAGCAGATGTTGTTGGCAAAGAGAGCCAGATTTGTCCTAGCGTGTGTTTTGGTGTTGTTGTTTTTTTTGTTTGGCTTTTTTTAAAAACAATTAGAGATAATAATTGCAACATCTCAACGACAGCAATAGTAAAACAGGGAAGCTTTCCCACAGAAGATTTGTAGAGGGGGTAGGAGGAAAAAGGAAAGCAAGAGGGGGAGGATGCTATCACATTAAAAATGCGTTAAGCCTCTCTTGTGCTATATGTAATAATGGTAAAAACAGTGGAGATTTGAGCAGAGCTGCTGTAGTTGTCTCAGTGTTTAACACCTTCAGTGAGCTGTGCAATAACCAGGGGCAGGGCAGCCCTGGATGTACAGACTGGGGAATGAGATGCAGGAAAGCAGTGCCAGGAAAGGGACCTGGGGGTCCTGGTCAGTAGCAAGTTGAACATGAGCCAGCAGAGCCCTGGCAGCCAGGAGGGCCAACCCTGTCCTGGGGGCATCAGGCACAGCATGGCCAGCCAGGGAAGGGAGGGATTGTCCTGCTCTGCTCTGAGCTGGGACAGCCTCACCTCCAGTGCTGGGGGCAGTTCTGGGTGCTGCAACAAAAGGAAGACATTCAGCTGTTAGAGAGTGTCCAAGGTGTGAAGGGCCTTGAGGGGAAGCCATATGAGGAGTGGCTGAAGTCCCTCGGCTTGTTCAGATTAAAGGAGACAGAGGGGATGCCTCATTGCAGTCTACAGCTTCCTCACGAGAGGAGGCAGAGGGGCAGGCACTGATGTCTGCTATGTGGTGCCCAGTGACAGGACCTGAGGAAATGGCCTGAATGTGGCCTGAGTAATGGCTGTGTGTGGGCAAGTTTAAGGAAAGGCTCTCCACTCAGAGGGTGGTTTGGCACTGGAACAGGCTCCCCAGGGAGGAGATCACAGCACCAGGCCTAATGGGGTTCAAGAATCATTTGTGCAATGCTCTCAGGCACATGGTGCAATTCTTGGGGTGTCCTGTGCAGGGACAGGGGTTGGACTTGATGGTCCTTGTGGTCCCCTTCCAACTCAGTATATTCTGTGATTTTAAGGTTTGTTTTTTTTTCTCTCCCTAAGATGAAAAAGCGTGTCTCAGAAGCAAAGAGAATTAAAAATTACACATACATGTAAACACTGGCAACAGCACAACTCTCCAGGTCTCTTAGGACATAAAAAAGCCCTCTGCAGATAAGTTGTCATCTGAATACATCCTCTGCCCTTCCCCCACCCAACTGAGTAAGATGACTCCACTGTTCTCTGCTATGTCACCACTGTGAGTTATGCTACTGCTTTTTTTTTTTTTTTTTTAATGGTTGCAGATATTCTCCACAAGAAGTATCTAAAGAGCAGGAATAAGTTAAATCATTGCTAGGGAAGGAGCACCTGGAATTGTCAGATTTCTTCTCCACCAGTTTGCCCAGTTTTCACCAAATCATAGAATATGCTGAGTTTGAAGGGATCCACCAGGATTGAGTCTAACTCCTGGCCCTGTGCAGGACAGCCCCAAGAATCCCAACATGTTACAAACTTACCAGGCTTGGTGCTGTGATCTTTTCCCTGGGGCAGCTCTTCCAGTGCTCAACCACTCTTGAGATGAAAGACATTTGCCTGGGATCTAACCTAAACCTCCCTTGATTCAGTTTCATGCTGTTTTGATCCTGTCATTGATTCTCAGATGGGCTTTTCTCATTTTTGTGATGGTGAGGACCAGAAGCAGACATGCTGTCCACTTGATACGTCTAATGTACCATGGCTCCTGGAAGAGCTTCCTGAATGGAGAGTCCTCCTCTGGCAGCAGCAGCTGTTAAAGGATTGTCATCCTTTGCTTGGAAGGAGTAGAGAAGAATGTCTCCAAGTGTGGATGGGATCTTATTTCTCAGTAGCTGCTATAAGTCAGCAGTGTGATCTGCCTAGGATTTAGCGATGTGCTAATTTGGTTCATTGTGGAGATGAGGCTGGAAAAGCCATCCCAGGTTTTAGGTTTAGGCTGCTGTGTGATTGCTGCAGGTAGCAGGGTTGGTGCATGCTTCAGTGCTACTAGCCCTTGCTCTTTGCTGCTGCTAGCAGTCCAGAGTTAGATTTCATGTCGTATTGAACTGATGCTGTTTGAATTTTAGTAGTGCCAAGGGGCCCCCGTTCAAATCAGGGCCATTTGGAGAATATTGTATGTAGTGGTTCTCACCCTAAACAGGTTGTAATGTAAGTGAGGGAGACAAAAAGCCAGAAGGGTAAATGCTGGGAAAAACTGACTCAGGGGAACAGCAGCTGATTGTGGTGCCTTATCTGCAAGGCCACGGTGTGATGTCAGCTGGTAGGAGAGAGAAGAGTTGTTAACACCTGGCGGCACTGCTGCTGGTAAATCTGTCTGTTCTGCCCAAAGAGGGGTGGAATCTGTATCCTGAATTCACTTTACCACTGCTCTTTTAATTCCTAGTACTTTAGATTATGTACACCGGCCTGTCTTTAAAGTGATCCAGGTTTTGTAACTCTTGGGACAGCTTCTTTTTTTCTTAATCTTCATTATGAGGCAAGATGGAAGTAATTTTGTAAACTCTTTTTTCAGCTGCTAAATTAAACCTCCATTCCCTCTTCCCCTCCCTCATCTTGCCTATTTTTAGTTAGGAGGAAATAGCTGACCTCTTTACAGCAAGAACCCAGACCCCCTGGGTGCCATTTATAGGTTTTTACCAAATGGCCTACTTGGACAAGTTGGTTGAAATTAAACAAAAACATTGGAACTACAGCTGTACATAGGAATAGCAGCCTTCCTGTCAGTACAAAATCTGTCATTTTAATGGTACTGAAACAAGCATGCAAGGGTGAAAAATAGGGTTTAAATTATTTTTCTTCAGTATACAAGAGAATATTTTAAAGACTTTTTTGTTGTTGTTGTGCTCTGATCGTTAATATAATGGAACTTTGTTTAAGGATGACTGATAGTGTTCTGTTTTACAGTTACAGGAAGTTCTCTAAAGCTGGGGCTGTGTAAAAGCTAGAAGCAGGCAAAGAAGTGTGTTCATTTAGAAAACATCATCAGTTCTTACCAGTTATCTTCTTGTGTAGAGATTTCGTCCTAGACAGAGTTATAAGTTATAGTTACTAACGTTTACTAATTCTGTAGAAATATAAATTTGCTTCTGCTAGCTTAACTGAAAACAAGTTTAACTCCACAATGGATACGTGAGTTCTTGAGGTAAAGATGCACAGGCCTTTTACACTGCTTTTCTTGAGCCACTTTTCCTATGCATATTTGTATTTACTGGCCTGTAGCAATAGTTGCTGCATTTCTTCATTTTCTCTTTGAGAAGAGAAGAATATATTGCCTCTGTTATCTTCTGTTGGGGTCCCAGCCACCAGTCCCTTTCTATGCTTTGGGTTATGATCATGACTGCAGCTTGGGGTTGGGTGCATCTGATGATGTGGCTTCCATCTTTATAATGCTGTCCACTTTTATGCAATTAAAGGGACATCATAATGTTTGACCCCATTTCTTGGCTGCCTCTATTGTTAGAATGAACAATTAGTATGTGTCTTGTTTAAACTGGAGTGCTTGTAAAAAGTCGTAATTTTGCGTGAAGTTACAATGTAAATTTCTGCCAAGAACCCTGTGGTGTTCATGCATGATGTACGGATCAGGATGATAGTCCTGTAGTATGACGAAATAATTATTTGAATATTTTAGCTAAGTGCATTGCATAACTACACTATGACTTGGCTGTTGAGCCTTAGTCACTCGCTGGGTGAAGTTACCCAGCCCACGGAACAAACGGTGCCTCGATGCTTAGATGGCACGACTATGGCCTGTTTCTGAGCAGATGAGTGGTACTAATCATGTCTAATAATTCTCTGTATATGCTCATCAAAATACTCTCATCTAATTAAGTAGTGAGTTTTATTGACCCTGTGCTACTGGGAAGTGAAACAAAGCTTTTTGAAGACCAGTGTTCTCCATTGGTATGTAACAGTTGCTCTGTACCTCACTCCTGTGCCATTTAAAGTGTGATTGCATTTACTGACCTAAGTTTCATTTAGGCTGCTAATTCTTGGTTACAGTTTAACCTCTTACCACTGTGTAGAGGTGTTAGAATGCGTTCTGATATATAAAATCATAATTTTATTAAATGAAAAATGTAGTAACATTAATAATGATTTAATTTTTTTCCTATTGAAGCACAACTTTCCCATACCTCCAATAAATTAACCAGAGAGCAAAAAAAGCAACATTTTTCCCTTACACATTTAAATTACTTGGAAAATATGCTTTGACATTGTCTTGAAGAAAACAAAGAGGATTTTACTCTGGTGGATAGATTCCTTTTGTCATTCTGCAGCATAATGCATTTGTTGTACTTCTTTTTGAAGGCAGCAGACTGCCCTGGATGTACAGTGACAAACTTTGGCTTCTGCTATATTTTGCTGTATAGCACCATCAGCTCTCCATTAATCCTCGGCCATTGAATGGAGAATATTTGCAGAATATTCTCTAGTTCTATTTATGATTTATATTTAGTCATGTTACAGAGGCCCCGCTGAAAGGGATCAGTTGCATTGTTGTGATTAACATGTATACATTGTTTTTGTGTTTCATGCTTAGAAGAGTCCACTGCTGAGTTTGTGCTGATTTGAACACAACCCCATAGCCTACAGCAAAATAATTGGAAAGATGTTCTTCCTAAAGAATTGACCTTCACAGTGTGCAGTTAATAAATATGTGAGACTGCTATACAGTGAAGTAAAAATATGGATTCTTTTTTTTTGTAAACTTGTGTGTTGGTAACAGAATGAGGAATTGTTACAACAACTCGATAGTTTCAGTGTCATTTAGCAGCTACAAGTTGCTTTTTCACTGTATCAATAGGTTTAGTCTGGTTGCTACTGGCAGAGGATGTGTATGTGTCCAGAGACTCATTAGTGTTAAGACTTGTATTAGCACATAGTCTCAACTGGGACTGTAGAACAGGAATCCGTTTCACAAATATTGTTTAAAATGAATTACACTAACTGTCGTGTGTGAGTGTATGCATATGTACGTATATACACGTACATGAATAGCCTTAAGGTAGTCCGAAAAGTAGTTTTGGAGAAAAAAGGTGCAATCCTGACATTGGAAAGTGGTGCCAGCGTGCAGTGGCTTGACTCTCACACCCTGAACTGGGATGTGCTCAGCAGCACCTGAGGTGTTGCAGAGCCAGTGAAAGGACTGTAGGCTGGGCCAGGCTGGATGTCAGGATTTGGAAGACAGAGGTGCAGCAGCCTTTAATTACGTGCTTGTTGAGATGTGGCAAGGTCAGGAGTGCATCCTGTGCTTGTACATCTGACTGAGCCTGGTGAGACCAGGAGATGACAGCTGGCTCTGGAACATGCATTCAAACATCAGAAATATGTTGTCTTATATTTTCCTCCTTTTTAAAAATATTTTTTTATCTTTTGGTTTTTGGTTGCTCTTAGAAGTAAAATTTAAACCTTGATCTTGACAGAGAGATTGAGATAAAATTGCCCTCCTGCATAGTGTTCTCCACAGATAGGGTCGAGCTTTCCTGACGAGTTAGGACTGGGAATCCAAGCACAGACAGTGCCGGTTCATATTGTGGGGATTAGTTTCCAAGGATATTTATCTGTTGCTTTTTACAGTCACAAAACAAACTTAACCCTTTTCATGACTATTTTACATGCACACATGAGTTAGACCTCTAAGAATTTGGATATAGAATTGATTGAAACACATGAAATGTTTTCTAAGTATTTCAGAAGTTGTTGGTAATGCTGCTAAATATGTGGACTCAAATATCTGTCCTTGTATCTTAACTTTCCTCTTTGGTTTTGTTTTTAATTTTTAATTTTGCTTTTTTGGTTTTGGAGTTTTTTTTACTTTTTTGCTTTAGTTTTGTCCTTTTTTTGATGTAAGAGCTGCTATAGTTTGTATAGTTTACTTTTTCAGTTGTTGACTTTTAAACTAAAATACTGTAATGTGGGAGACACAGGTAGAAGGCATGCTTGAGGATTATTATAATGAGGAAAACATCTTCCTTCCTATGCCAGTTCCCAAAAAAATGAAAGTAAGGAGCAGAAGCAAGTACATTTTTGGTAACATTACATGGTGTTCACAAGACAGATTTTATATCGTTCTGTGAAAATTGTTCGAGGTTCCTTTATTTTCATTTTGACTACTACTGGGTTTGTTTGGGTTGTTGGTGTTGTAACTCAATACCAATGCTGATTTGTATTTGGAGGAATCTGGTTTTGTATTAAAAAACCCAAACAATCTCAGCTCTGATACTTCTGCTAGTATCAGTAAATGTCTTACATAATCAGTTAATTTAAATGGGCCAATTAGTTTAAAATTAGTGCATGACAGTGTATCATAAAAATTCATCCAGCTTCATTCTCACAGGATTTGGTGTGCTTGGAAGGAAAAAAAACAAACCCTGAAGCTGAAAGGGCGGCCCAAAATGCAATATTAGAGTGGAAGGAAAGAAAAGAAAGAACCTATTTATTACATACAACTCAAATTTACTAAAGCATTAACATAATGATTTCCCTCACTGTTGATGAATGAAAGTTACTTTTCTGGAGACCATCATCCTGTGTTTACTATCTAGTCTGGTACTGCTGGGTGGAGGTTATGTAAAAAGTGAAATGTATCTTAAGCCCTCATGGGCAGTTTACAAGGAGGAAGAAGATGGATGTTAGTAGGCTACCTTAAAAGCTAGGATTTATTATTTTTAACCTGCTGACCATCAAGCGGACACTTGTCTTGGTTTTGGGTTTTTTTTTTTGTTTGGCTAAGATGAAATGTCTTCGAAACACTTATTCTTGTGCATTTCTTAAGTGTTATGATGATAGTATGTGTTATAGGTGGGTACTTTATAGTATGATGTTTTGTGGTCACAAGAATGGCTTTTGGTGTGTGCCTGGTTTTTCTAATGTTTTACATATTTGTATGCATATATGCCTCAATGTGGATGAAATCTTTTCTTTTAAATTTTGCTTAGCCTAAGCAATACATTCTTCATTGTGTCCACTCTGTTACCAGCAGCATGTATTTTCAGTTTAAAAACCACTTGAAACATGGAAGAGTTCTGTATTCTCTAATGACAGCATGTTAAATGCAATTATACATTGTCAGTTTGATCATGTGCTGGCGTCGTAGATAAGATTTGTTGTGCACAGCAGATATTTGTGTACACGGAGTCTGGTGTGAAAGAAATTTGATTTCCTCCTACTAAAAATAATATTGTGACCTGCATCTTCTACCTGTTTAAAAAGTGCTCAGATAATTGCAGTGAATGATTTTTTTCGTTGTTTGCTCCTGTATTAATTTTCCCATGAGCTTTTGAAGTACAACATTTTTCCTTTTTTTTTTTTAATGTAAATTTGAATATATATATCTATGAAAAGAAAGAAAAGATCTGTTCCATTAACAACCTCAAGGCAGTTGATAGGGCACACCCTTTCACCGCTGGGTAAATCATTTACATTCAACTTAAAGTGGAATGTTATCTGCCTACCATACTACAGAACTACTGTGAAGACTTTATGAATGACTGCTTTTGAAGAATTTTAAACAGCAAAACACATTGTCAGTTTATTTTGTTGCTAGTTTATTAAAACATGTGATTGTAAAGCTCTACTTACTACAGTATAATCCCATTTTTCCATCAGTTTATCCTTTAGGATAGCAAAGTATCAAAAGAAAATTATGGAACAAAAAGGTTTTTCTCTCTTTCAGTGTTCAGTTTAGAGTTAGAAGTAATGATTGCTTTAATTTGTTGATCTTCTATTAATCTGTAAGTTAGTTTCCTGGCTAACAGAGTTGGGTTTAGGGTATTAGTTTGCCTCAGAACAAGCCTTTGTTGTTTCTTTTCTTCAAACTTTTTGTAATTGCTTTTTAATCTTTCTTTTAATTACCTCCCTCCACAGCAAAAAATCTAATGGGGTTTGCAGTGGAATTTAAGAGGTTTCATTTTAATGGATATTTTCTGGGCTCCACAGTCTTTCTTTTCTGACAGCTCCCACACCCAGGTTAACTCCAGCAAGGACAGAGTTGATGATACATTTGTGTTCTGAACATTCAACAAATGCTGTTGTAGCTATGGCCTGATGTTGCAAAAATATGTTTGGCCCCGTGCAGGAGATTTTTAGGATCAGGCCTTATATGATGGAAGCACAGATTCTTGACTGATTAAATAAACATTTCTGAGCCTCTTTTATAGCAACAGTTGATGTGCGTGATTTTAGCTTTAGTCCTGCCAGGCAGTGTTTCTGTAATGAAGTGGAGATTGTGATGTCACTCTCCTTTCCCCTAGCCCACATAAGTAGTTTTTTTGTATGGCATAACTTCCACGGACTAGTTTGAATATTGTTCTTATCTGAATCTTCTCCATGTTCTTGGACGTTTTTGTAGATGACAGATGTGAAGTTGAGATTTAGAGCCTGGTTTCTTCAAAATGTGCAGGAGCTGTGTTGGCTGTGTCAAAATTTACTGGGCTTAATATTTTGCAGTATAAAGTGTAAGACTTGGTTGCAAACATATACATTGAAAAGTGACCTGCACAAGTGGGTGGTTGGAACCTATGACCTTATTCAGTGAAGTGCCCTTAGTTTTTCAGGCAAGGGCACATTATGAGGTTTAACAAACTCTAGCAGTGACTGGCAAGCAGTGGCAGGATGGTCTCATTGCCCGTCTGGATCATGGGTAGTCTCAAAACTGTTCTGCCAAATGTAACTACGACATACAAAGCCCCAACACCTCAGGACTGGCACTGGATGTTTGTGTTGTGTAAGGGCTGCAAGCATCATAGCCTCTGTGGAGAGGATGTAGCACCCTTTTCTCGTCTAATTTACTGTTTTTCTCTGGGGTGGTTGCTCTGCGTTTGACTAGAGTAGATAAAGAAAATTACACAGAAGGATCGTGACTTTTTTTCACCTTAAATATAAATCTAACTTTTTTTTTCATTTGATGACTCAAACATCTACAAATAGTTGTCTTAAAGAAATATTTAGCTACTTACGCTATTAGTACTGTCTTAATTGTTATTTTTGTCTTTGGAAGTACATATGGTACATTCTGGTGTCTCAAGTGGAGCCAATGTCTTGCCAGCCTAGTTAAAGTGCTAACGTATGTGAGAAAGTGTGCCCTGTGGCCTGAAACATCATTCGTGTATTTGCCAGTTGCCTCAGTCTTTTAATTTCTGTTTGTATGCATTGCGTTTGGTTAGGTTGAATTTATTATTGATTTCAACTGTTTGCAAATAGTCTACTGACAGAGCATTTGCTCGTGTCTCCTTTGAGCCAGCATTTTACCCTCATTAGTCTATGGATGTGTTCTTCTGAATGTTTGCCAAATGCATTCATAAACCCGGTAAAATTAATAGAAGGAAAAGTGGGAGAGCTGTGTGACCTCTTATTTGTAAACAATATTAAGAGACTGTCTTTCAGTGTTTGACCATAGTATACTACATTTATTTTTTTCCCTCTTGTTTTCCCTTTTTGTTCATTTGGGTTTTACAAGCTTCCCATCATATGCAACCATTTGCTCAGCAATGTTAATTACCTTTTTCTTTTGGTATGTTTTGGGTTGATTTGGTTTTGAAGACTAAAGCTACTAGGTTAATAACAACAGTAATATATATCAGTTCTGTAATTATGTAGTTTCAAATCATGGCTTGCAAGCTGCTAAGGTACACAGGATTGTTTTTATAGAGAGATGTGGAATTAAAGAAGAGGAAGTCTGTTGTCATTGTTCAGTTTTACTGTGGAAGGTATTTTTATTTGTACACAAATTTTAAAGAGTTTTTAAAAATGGTCTAATTACACTGTAAACTTCTTTAGGATGTGATGATATCTATTTTTATGACTTACTGCTTTGTGGGTGTATATATCATTATGCAAGTAATAATCCTTATTTTCACAGAAAGTAATTCATACCAACACTACATTTTGGCATCACTTTGGTTATGTTATGTAGATATTTATGAAAATATCCTTTCTCTTATGTAGGACTGTGAACTGTATTTTCTATGATACAATACAGATCTGGTTGATTCTTAATTGCACAAAGAATAATCTGTAGAGAAGCATTTAGATTCCCTTAGTTTGTGTTTTACGAGGTCTGTCATATAGGAAGCCTGCCCAATTGATCTTTCTTTTTTTTCAGGGTCTTATGCAGTACTGGTTTTGTTTTTAGATTGCAGCTATTTATATGGCAACGTCTTATTTCAGTAAATCCATATTCTTGCATCTTAAAATGTCAAGAGTTTTGTTACTTGATGTTACTACATTTGTGTTCTCTCCCTTCCTTGAGAGCAGCACTCCTTGCTAATGTTAGGAGGGGTGAGGTAGAGGAGGTGTGTATGGTGAGAGTGGGGGTGGGAAGTAAAACAGGCTCTGGCTGTTTACACATTCCAGGCAACCATAGATCTGCTCTCTTTGAGGTTTGAAATATTTTCCTTTTCACTATCAGTCTTGCAGATCTGGGGTATTTGGGCACACTGCCAATAAAAGTAAAGAGCAATGTGTTAATCTCTTAGATTGAAATGTAATAAACTATTTTACCTTTTTTGTATGTGCATAAGAGGAAAATATTAACTGCATTTTATAATTAATATATGACATTTCTTGAAATACTGGAAGTTAGGACTACTGCTATAATTTCTTCAAGAGTTGCCTATAAAAGGACAAAGTGAATTTGACTCCTTTCTTCTTGCTAGTGTATTCCAAAGGGAAAGTTGCCTAATCAAAATATTTTTGCTAACTAGATTTTCTGTTTTCAGCATGATAACCATTGGGTCAAAGAGCTGAGGATGACTCCCTCTTCCTCATTTCCATGTAATGCGTGTATATACATGCATTTTTTTCATTTATTTTATGGTAGGATTAATCTGTTTTGAAGTCTTTCATTTGATCATTCTGGTTTCCAGTACTTACATTTCAGAGTTCTAATGAAATCAGATACAGAAAGCCATCCACCTGCGTGTCTTGTTTTTTTTTTTTTGCTTTTTTTCCCCCAGTATTGGAAATGATTTCCTGCAGCCTGCACTAAAATAGACTGAGCAGGCAAGCAGATGAATAATGATTTCTTCCAGGTTCTGCATAATGTAATGAACAGACCTTCTGTTTATTAATATTTATTATCAATATTTGTATACATGCCACTTCCTTCCCTGAAGCTTGCTTTCTTGGTTTTCTTAAAGCTGTATGCTATGTGTGAAATTATTGCTTTATTCCAAGTGGTGCAGTAATGCCACTTTGTCACTCCAGCAACTTGCTTTGTCACCAGGGCTTGACATGGCTCAACTTCTCGTTGTAAACACTTCCTGAACAAAACTTGTTGCCCTCCAGAAATTTTACCGTATCATTATGGCAAACACAAAAAAGACAGTCCCACTGAGGTAATAGCTGTTACCTTCAGTCTTAAGACATTCTAGCACATACAGTGCTAAAGGGGATTCAGACCGTACAGTTGGGGTTTTTTCCAAAGGCAGCAATTGCTTATAACTCTCTTGCATAGCTGTGACTGCCATCTAATCTGCATTTAGAGGCATTGAACTGCCTCTTGGAAAAGTTGTGGGCTGCTTCAGACCACCAGAAAATTGGATAAACTGGTAATGTTTCTCTTGACTATGTTTTTAGGAAAAAAAGTGCTGTTCTCATCCTGTAGTGACCTGGATCCAAAGCCAGAGGCTTTTTGGGGTTGCTGTCAGGCGCGATCAGACTGTTGAGTTTAAGCTAAATGGAAGTAAACACGAACATTACCTGCACCTCATTATTTCTGGGCTTTTATGACAGACACTCGAGACTGTTTGTATAGTGGCTAGGGCTCATGCTGATTATGTTGTTAATAATCAGTGTCTGTAGCATGTGTACTGGCTGGGTGATTTAGAAGCCAACATTTTTGAATATAGATAGCTAAATAAGTGGCTTGTTTATCAGAAGCCTTGGGAAGGTACAGTTCCAGTTGAAGTCAGTGGAATTGATACTGCTTAGTGTCTGGATAAATAATTTGTCTTAGTACAGGGATGGATCATAACATTCTGCCACCAAAAGATCACCTCCATCTTTTTACTCTAAGTTAAATAAAGCGTTATGTTAAAAAGTATTTTTAAAGAAAAAGATCCTACCAAGTGACTACTATCAGTCTGTATGCAGATAGGTGGATTTTTTCCCATGTGCATAAGTTTCTTGAAAGGGAAAAATCTGGCACTGATTCTCAGCAGCAGCTTCTCACATTTAATATATGAGTGACTGTGCAGGTGGTATATGGTTTGTGTAGAGGTTGGAGGGTCTCTGTTGTAAATTGATACCAAGTTTGTTTACCATACATGTTTAGTTTCATTTAATGTAACATTTGATGCAGTGAGAAGATCTACTATTACTGTAGTAGTGATTCTGTTTACTATTTGTTACAAATATTTCTGAACTAAAAAACCATGAGAACTTGATTTGTGGTCGAAATAGTAGGAACTGGGAATCTTGTTCTCCTTTAAACAAACAATATGAGGTACAGTGACTTACTAATTATGTGTATAAATATCTAGAAGTTAGCAGTATAAAATGATGAATTGTATTATGTAAGATTTACATGCAAATTACACTGGCTTGGAGGTTACTTCTTTTTTTCTCTGTAGCTTAGAAGTGTCATTAAGCTGGTTGAAAATTTAGTGTAAGGTATTTACTGAAAGTAATTTGATGTGAAGAACAAAATGTGATATACTGTTCTGGTCCACAGAGGAGTTTAGGACCTATAAGATAGTAGCTTAGACTTCTTATTTTTTTCCCCTTTTTGTTTAGGTTGAGAATATTGGCTTGTTTGAAGCATACTGTTGGCTGTTTAAATATTGACCATTAATTTCAAGCCACAGAAACTATGAAATGAAAATTTAGACGTACCTTTAAAGTTTTGATTTTCATCCTTTTTTGCTAGTAACAAGTCTTTGACAGCCAAAATACAACAAATTTGCATTGTTCACCTAGCAGAACAGTTGGGTTAATTGTTCAAATTGTACAACCTGATAGCTTTCTCTAGAATTATTACTTAGTACTCTTTTTTTTGATTCACTATATTTCTTAGAAGTCTTAGTTATGCGTCTGGCTGATGCAGTAAAAAAATCCCCAGTCACAGGGGCATGCAGCTTGTAATGGAAAGAGGCTGTTATAGTACTTAATTTGTTTCTTCAGCTCTAGTGATGGAAACATAAGAACACTTCTAGTACATCAGCAAGCTACTGTTTCAAGAGACCTTTCATAGGGAAATGATAAGAAGTAAACTGTAATAATTTAAAGAAAAGGCGCACAATCTGGGCCTTGCAGGAGGAACCCTCACCTATCTGGTGGATTTTTGTTGATCTTATGCAATTGTTGTTTCCAGAAGATTTTTCTCACCATTGGTTTCACAGTTTTAAAACCTGATAGTTTCAAAGCCTATTCTCAGCTAGCTGCTTCCTGTGAAAAATGGTGTTTGGTGAGGTGTTCATGTGTGCCACATCACGCTGCTAAGAAGGAAATTGTTTTGATCCTACAGTTCTTGCTTCACTTATTACATTTAATGTTCCTTTTGGGGGAGAGGGAGTGAGAGAGTGAAGCAAACAACAGTGCTGATATGGTGTGGTTTTATTGGAGACAGAGGCATGCATGCCAGCTTTTCCCAGGTTTGATCTTCTCTCTGATTCTTATCCATGGTAGGTGTGGTTGAAGCTGGTAGTATAACAGTAGCTTCAAGAGATTGATCCATTGAAGGTAAGAATTTACACAGCACCAGTTTCAGACAATTGAGAATTGGCCCTTCTGAAAGAGGAAATTGGTTCTGCAAGTGTTAATACATTGCTATAAATTGTTCTGTTGATGAGTCTTTAAAAAAACCCATGAAAATACACCAGAACAAAACAAAAGAAAAAAAAAAAACCAAAGCAACAAAAACCCCTCCCACAAAAACAACCAACCAACCCACCAAAAAAAAAAAAACCCTCCAAAGACTCCAAACAAACAAAAAAACCAAGCCCCAACATCACCTGCCAAAACAAAGTTAAGCAGGTGACATACTTGTTAATTGAGCACTGATAGGTTGCCTTAGGACATAGGTGCTTACATTTTGAATTGATTCTCAATTGTCAGCTTGACGTGTGTGGGAAGTAAAGTGAACTTTTCATGAAAAACATTCTCCTAAGAACATTTGCTATTCGTGGTTCTTCTGGTACACGTAGGTGTATGTTTGGGGAGAAGGGAAGTCACATATTAGTATTTTCACATTTTCTAAATCAAAGAGCTGCCTCACTTATCTTAAGCGATGTAGTCTTTAAATCATATCCAGTTGTTTGTCTGCTGGACAGATATATTAATTTTCCAGTGGAAAAAAAGTTTCCTTATTTTAAAAAACTTTAATTTTGTCATTATAATTGCAGACACGTTAATTAAAATGCTGATGATAAAAAGAGTATTTATATAAAGGAGCTGATTATGCTGATGGTACAAGATCAGAATTAGGCTAAAATGTTGACATTATCTGTCGTGCTTCCTTGCATAGACATACATGCCTTTATTCCAGTTCTTTCAGCAATAGTTTGAAGACTATTTTGGCTGTTGTATGATTGCCAGTACTGTACAAGTTGACACTGATCTAAAAAGGAGCTGTGTTTATAGCTGAGAACTGATCTTTTTGCCAGTTACAAATACGTCTTTTTCCTCATTGAACTTACTTCAGTGTAGAAGTTAATTTCCCCCTTAATATCTATACTTTCAGTTCTTAAACATTAAAACCAAAGTGCTGTTAGCTGTATTTTGATAAATAGAAGTGTTCGGGGGTGGGTTGAATGGGACTCTGAGCAACCTGGTCTAGTGGGAGGTATGTTCCTGGCCATGGCAGGGATGTTGGAATGAGATGATCTTTAAGATCCCTTCCAACCCAAACCATTCTTTAATTCTGTGAATACGTTGAAGTTGAATTTTAAATAGTTTGACTTAAAAAAAACGGCCAAAAACAAACAGAAAGGGGGGCCTCTTACAAATATATTTATGTACTTAACATGAAATACGTGTCTTTTTTGTAGACCAGACATTTCCTTCATATAGGATGTGGCTGTATGTATTCAATATTTATGTCTGTGCTTAACTGCATACACAATGGTTTCACAGGAATAAACATCAGCAGTTGTGTGCAGAAAGCTTTGTGCGTGTGAGTGTGTGTATGTTTAGGACCTGACCTTCATTGCTAGTTTATAATTCCTAAGAATTTCCTGTCTGGAGTTGAAATGTTTTAAAATCCATCTTATTTCTACGTTGTAGATTTTAAAAACAGCACCAGGTAACTAGGAGTTTTTAGTAGGCAGTGAGCACCTACTTGTTGGGCCGTCTGGTTTGTCTTTGTGGTTCATGTTTAATCTTTGGGTACCCCCAGCCCCCTCTCAGTGAAGGCTGGACGGAGGAATGTTTGCTGCCCACAATGCTCTTAGGGAAGAACAAGTCTGTGAGGCTTCTATGTAAATAACACAGCATTTAGTAATGACAAAATTAGCAACTCTCTTAATTGCTCATGAGACATACCTGTGTAGAATTGTGCTTTGAAATTTTCTTTTAAGTTATCTCCATATCTCTGGTCTGAACTTTATATCCACCAGCAATGCAGACTTATTCAGCAACTAAAAGAAAAAAGTGTACATTTCAAACATTGTCTAGTCATGGTTAGTTCCTCGTGTTACAATCCTTAGAGAAGTTAATGCTCCCTTCTGAGATGAAGGAGGCCTGTTGCCAAAGGAATTGAATAAATTACAGTGGTATTCAAAGGGCGGGCAGAATGAAAAGACAGGTGTTGGGATCGCAGATGAATCTTTACTCAGATGAAGGAAATGGTCGTAAATATGCAGTCTGGTTCATAATGTAGGAAAAAGGGATTCATGAAGTTCCCAGACAGTGTATATATGGAGTTTGGGTAGTTCATAAATGTTCAAGGTGCTTTTTCCCTC
This sequence comes from Acridotheres tristis, assembly GCA_037013685.1. Lineage (NCBI taxonomy): Eukaryota > Metazoa > Chordata > Aves > Passeriformes > Sturnidae > Acridotheres > Acridotheres tristis. The sequence goes on from CM072884.1 coordinate 94,813,903, forward strand.
TTGCATGAAACAGGATTTTTCAAAAGCTCTCTGTCTAAGGCAGGCACTAGGCTTCATTTACTCAGCCATTTTGAGAAACCATGTGAATGTCTTTTGTGTTAGTAAAGGACATGGTTTGCAGCATTTTCCAGACCTGCAGTGAGGTCAGCCTGTGGGGCTGTGTGTGCCATGTGTCCCCAGTGCCGGGGACCAGCATCCTGCCCTGGCAGGGTCTGTGCTCGGGCTCTCATTGCAGCACTGCTCTGTGCCCTGCCTGGCTCCTCGGGCACATTGCTGCTCACAGCTCTCCCCTCACCCGGGTAGGGCATCTTCTGCGACAGGGTAACACGTTTATGGAGCCTCTGTGCCTCTCCCCCGAGAACATGAGCGAGACAAGTTTGCCAGGAGTGCTTGTTGTGGCAGCAGGCATGGGCCAGCAGAGGGAAGCCAGGGAGGAGGGTCACAAACAGCAGCAGTGTGAGGCAGCAAGGCTGAACTTGCCTGGCACAGCCATATGTTGAACTATTACTGTCAGATCGCTTCTTGCTGCTGGGCAAGGGGCTGGGGTTGGAGGAGGCATGAGCTGGGGAAGAGGGATGGATGACAGCCTTCCCTGGCTGCTAGGGGCTGTAGGATGCGCTCTCCTCCTCTCCTGCCCACTGGCAAGGGCTGTCCATCATTGCAGCTGGTGTTTGATTCAATTAGTTTTTATTGACTAGGATGACCTTAATAGGTTTCACTTATGTATCTTGGTTTTATTGCAGTTTAACCCTCTAAATACCCGTGAGGTTCCTAAAATAACAAGGATACTATTAATTAGAAGCTAAGGATTGTAAGCTTAAAACAATACATAGTTTTTTCATTTTTAACTACCTGTATGTATTTAAAAATAGACTTTCACTAAAAATGTTTTGATAAGTGATAGCTGATTATTATAAAAAAGAAATCTGGGTATTTTTCTTTTTTTCCTCCCTTTTTGTCTCTTGCTTATTTGAGAAACTGTGGTCACATTTAATGTCATAGTCTTCCAAGGTCACTGTTTTTCCTGTCTAGTCTGTTGAATGTTTTACCCCATGGTGAGGGTATTTTTAAAATAGTAAGAATAGCATGAAATCACTTTCAAATCCATAAAAGCAAATATAATAATTACAACTGATTTAACCTGTGAAACTACTCTACCCCACTTGTTTGAAATTGAGCAGATTTCACACAATGTCTCTTAAAATGGAGTGGAAGGGAGAGAAAGGAAGTAGCAATAGCTAAATGAAAGGCCTTAGAGCTAAAAGACTAATATGTAATAGAGTATTTTTATGCCATTTTGCAGTCAGCAACAAAATAAAGCAAGTACGTTGGACTAGAAGCTGAAGTCTTCTACTGTGAAATGGAAATTTATCTGGTATATTGTACTTTTAAAAATATATTGTTTGTTTTTCTGCTAATGAGTGCATGCCAGATTATTGTTTACCAGTTACCATTCTAGTCCAAATCAGAATTGAAGTTGGCAGAAGATAAAGGAAATCTCAAGACAGCTAAATATCATCATCCGGAGCTTCATTTACTGTATGTTTTTGTAACTTCAGCAGTACAATACATCAAGGAATAGGCATATTAGTCACCAGCACAGTCCAGTTCAAATAACTCTTTATTTTTATCAATTTGTCCTATTTAAGAATTGATTAAAATATCAGTATTACTGCCTTTAAAATGAAAAACCCAGTTGTCTGTTAAGAATAGAGCTGCTTAGACTGGAATACAGTACTTCTCTGTAACTGGAAGTGCATATAAAGCACCATGCTTTTCCCTTGTGAAGTGGCTTGCCTGGCTCTGGTGCTGTGCAGTTACTTATGTGTTTTATGTTACTTAGGTGTTTTACTCTGCTGACAAGTAGAGCCATTTCACTGGATCTTAACTTGCACTGCCTGAATGTAAGAGTATGAAAAGGCTGAGAGGAAAAAGAAACTGAAATAATGCTAGTGTACCGTGGGCACATTAACAGCTACAGCTAGAGTGAATTCTGTCTGATTTCAGCACTTGCCAGCCAAACCCAGAGTTTACGTGGTAAAAACTAAAAGGTGGGTCAGCCCACAAACTTTGCTTGGGTAGCATGAGCTATGTGGGGGCTCAGGCATCTTGAGTAGGTGTATGTCACTTGTCTAAGCATTGTCGAGGTTTTCCTAGGAAACAAAACCCGTAGTTTGGATTTATAAAATCATAGAATATCTCAAGTGTAAAGGGGCCCAGAGGGGTCATCAAGTCGAACTCCCTGCTCCTCACAGGAGTGCCTAAAACTAAACCATAGGATTAAGAGCATCATCCAAGATGCTTCAGCAGACTTGGTGCTGTGACCATTTTCCTGGGGAGCCTGTTCCAGTGCCCAGCTACCCTCCACATAAAGAACCTTTTCCTAATGTGCAATTTGGCATTGTCTGTCACTCCATTCTTCCCAGAATAGAGCACTTGGTTCTGTTAAACATCAGCCACATTCCACAGTGTTAATGTGCTCAAAGATAAGGAATTCCTCCAGGTGTTGTAAGGATTAGCAGCTCAGGGGGTAAAGGAGACCAAAGTCATGCCACTCCCTCACTAAGTGGGACGAGCCCTTGGGGTTTGGGGTGCATTCTGTGGGGCAGCACTCACTGGCCAGGTACTACATGGTGTAATTGTCTGGGTAATAGCAGGAGTTCGTGAGGCTCTTCAGCAGGCCTGCTGTATCAAAGTGTCAAAAAACAGATTCTTTAAGTTCTGCTGCTTATAGAGCCACGTATTTATTCGTTATGTGAGCTGCAATCTGGTATGAACTTAATTCAAAGCCTGTTGCAAATGCCTATTTGCGGAAGGGGCATGAACTTACTCTTTTTAAAATACATTCTTGAATGTAATTGTGAAATGCACATAAAGTTATAAATCCATCAGCAAACTGACTATTTTAAGGCTCTATAGTCATGTTTCCAGAGATTAGATTTTTACAAATGTGATATTTTTAGATGGATGAAAATGAGCATATATCACATGCTGTAGGTATGAAGCAGCTCTGTAAGCTCTAAGTTTAAAACCTTCTGTTTACAATATGATGTTTTAAAATCTAATAGTGTACAGTATTTGTCAAACGGTATATCATTATAGTGTAGCACAATTCTGAATGCAGAATCATTGTATAAATTTATTATTTATCATGCAATTAGAGAATTTATGCTGATAATTAAGACTTCTTACGTAGGTAATTTCTGTAACACTTGCACAAGGAATTTTGGTTGCTATGCTATGTAGAAAAACATGTATAAATTTCTTTTGCAGTATTGGGCTGTGATGTACAATACATAGAGGCTAATTTATTTTTAGACCACATTTTCACCCTAACCTACAGTAGGAATGTGGACTTTCATTACATTTTAATTGGTTATTTTTGATTATGGCCCAGCTGACATTTCAAAATATAGCTTATATGTAACAAAATGCCTACCTCTGTCGGTATGTACATTTCTTGAAATCAGTTGTGGTACAGTTCTCATCGAGACTGATCCTAAGAGGGCAAGCTGCACTTAGGAGTGCATCAAACAGCATCACCAGCCACTCAGAAGAGGTAATTTCCCCTCTGTATTCAGCATTGGTTCAACTTTACCTTGAGCACTTTGTGCTGTTCTGGGCCCAAAATTTAACAAGGATGTGAAGGTCCTCGAATGTGTCTAGAGGAAGTCAACAAATGTGGTGAAAAGGGCTAGAAAGCATGTCCTGAAAGGAGCAGCTGAGGACTTTGGGCTCGTCACTGTGGAGAGGAGGAGCCTGGGAAGCAGCCTTATGGCTCTTGATGGCTCCTGAAGGAGGGAAGGCAGAGAGGGAGGTGCTGATCTCTTCTCCTGGGAAGGCAGTGAAAGGATGTGTGGGAATGTCTCAGACCTGCACCAGGCTAAGTTTAGACTCAACATTAGGATGCATTACTTTGCCAAGAGGGTGGTCAGATGCTGGAACAGGCTTCCTAGAGTGGTGGTCAATGCCCCAAGGCTGACAGTGCTTGGACAGTACCTTTACACTATGCTTTAACTCTTGGCCAGTCCTGAACTGGACAGGTTGAGACTAGTGAGAGTTGTAGGTCCCTTCCATCTGAAATCTATTCTGCTCTGTTCTATCCTTTAGCTGTGAAGCTCCTCTTTTGTTACTAGGCCTGTAGAGCTTAGTAACTCACAGATCAGGCTGAACATACATCCTGTAACCATGCAAAACAGAAGGAAAAAAAAGTACCCGGGCATTCCATTATATTTGGACTTCATGAAAAGCCTGCTCTGAGTGTGGGTTCAGCTGTTTTGGAACGTCCACTGTGGAGAGTCACGTAAAAGTGTTTGTTACAATCTGTTCTCAATACTGTTTTCCAGGCATAAGAAGCTTATTCTCCAGTAATGATGTCAGTGTAAAGATCAGTGTGATAGCCCAGTACCACCTGTGTAGGTGGAGCTATTCTGCTAAAAGTGCTGCCATAGTGGCTTTTTTTGTTTTTTTCTCCTAATAATTCTGTTGTAACCTGTCTAAACCTTAGTCCATTTATCTATCCCCTTGCTGTAACCCAGCATGTATCAAGTGGTTTGAACCACATTGTATTAGATTATAAAATCCTTCTCTAATAATGAGGTGCTTATTCTCAGTTAAAAAAATTTGATAGATATAAATATGAGTTTATGGAAAAAGGAAAGGACTTGTGAAATGGCAGTAGAGGGGATGACTGAGCTGCTACATATGTTTCATTTTGGTATAATAAGCAGAGCATTCTGAAAGCATGCAGATTTTCTGTCAGAAATTTTGCCAGTTCTTAATTCTGGAGGAAACAGATGATATTGGTAATTGGAAGACAGCTCAAGAGAAATATTGGTTGTTCAGGGTTAAGCTCACCATGTCTGATGATCATTTTTCCTAGATTGATACATCTGGGTGTGATCAGTGCTTGCTTTTTTTTCAGTGTTTTCTCATTATGTTGAGATTTAATTACCTGTATTTAGAATGAAATCCCCTGAAACTGGAAACTAGTTACATTACTTTGCTCCGTTTTTGAAATGCTACACCCACAATAAGTCATTTCCCTCTTGCTAGGTATAGCTGTAAAGAAGTGGTGTTTTAGGGGAGGGGACCTCACTATGTGGTTAGTTGGGATCAGGTACATGGATGGAATAGTTAAAACTTGAAAGCCTCCCTTCACCTGCTTTTACTCTATACATTCTACTGACAAATTATTAACAGGTGCTGAAGGCACAAGTGCTGCCTGCCCTGAGCTCCCAATGTACGAAGAAAAGATCAAACATACTCTTTTCGTTGTTTTTTTTCTTTTTATAAAAGGAAACCGCTGGAGTTGGAATTTGTTGTGAGTGAGGACTAACCTGACAATACTTAACTGAATTTTCAGTGACACATAACTATTCTATATTAACTATTAATAGTTATATTTCTGTGAAATGTAACTATTAATAACCACATCAACTGTTGTTTTTCATGTCCTGCTACAGGGAGGACACTAGCAGAATGAGGAAGGCTTTCTCTCAGTGCTCATCCCATCCTCCACATCATGTTTGTTAGCCTGTAGATTTTGAAAGATAACATTTGCTTTCTCTCCATATCAAGATCTCAATCCCATTTGCGTTGACATTTTAGTTTTATGAAGGAGAATGCATTATGTAAAGTTTCCATTAGCCTGCAAAATATTAAATTAAGTGTTGAAAACATGAGTTGTTTGTGGTGAGTGAAGCAGAGCAAGCCATGGAGATGATTTGTGCTCGTCAAAATTAGATAAAGTTTTTGGTTTGGGTTTTTTTAGGTTAGACAGAGAATGTAGCCTACCACTCACTTCCCATCTTTTTACGTTTGTTTAGAAAATTAAATAGACAGAACAAAGGCCAAGTTCTTAATAACACAAGTGAAAGCATAACTGTAATTTGTAGTTGGAAATACTATGAGTAGCATTTGTGGCCATACGTTCCTTTGGCAAGATGTTACATTCTCCTAGAACATATAATTATGTAGCATTGCTTAATAAGGAGAGAACTTCGTCAAACATTTCACTGTACTGTTAAGCTTTCACACTGCATGTTGTAATAGAATGTTTTGGAAAGCATCAGAAGATTCAACTGCTGCATTTTTTTTTCCTGGTGGGAGATAACACTGCTGCAGCATTAACTGTAGTCTAAAATGGGTAAAAGTGTAATACGCAGTGGTGTATTTGTGCATAAGTAGTACAGGAATATAAATGAAATCTGTCTCAACATGCACTCATGGTAACATTCTTCCAGTTTGTTTACAAAATGAAAGAATATCTGTCTCTGATAGAAAATTCTATGTTTAAAGCAGTGTCTCACTATCCTTTGAAGTGTTAAATCCTCCTGGATTTCATTTTTTTTGGCACAAGAATAGTGGATGTTTTAGAAGCCAACAACATTAGTTTGCACAGGAGCATTCCTGTCTTATTTTTGTTTCTAGGTCTGTTTCCTGTGTTGGGGGAAGGGCAGTGAGAGCACAGCTGCTCCCAAAATTCAAGATGAAGCTGCTTCTTCAGTGCGTTTTAAGCCTTGGTCACAGTTTCTTACTGGAAGTCTTTAAATGAGCTTTATTCTGATCTTCAATTGTGCTTTTATAGGCATGAAATCTCCTTCCTTCCCCATCTCTGTTCCCTGACCCTCCATCCCAGTCCCCAGCAACAAAACCCACTCTCTGATAAAACAAAACTCCTCATTATCTGCATCATAAATATCGAAGAGGACTCTCAAAAGCAGAGCATTTGCATGTTGCTGACTTCAGCATCAGCTTGCCAGAGGAACTGATCAATATTTGTTCTGAGAATTTTTTTCCTTCATTTTTAAAGTGTTGATGCAAGCTAGCACAAAAGATTGGCTGCTCTGGATACCAAAGCTGCTCCATTTGAACCTTTATTTCTCAGATAAGCCGAAACATCACAGACAATAGGAGATTGTCCAGGCAGGTTTTTTTGCCTGTTTTTTTATGGTACCTCCAGTAATTCACATGGACAAGTAGCAAGCTAGTCTTCTCTTACATTGCCTTATACATATTTTAAACGAAGTCTTCTATCTGAATTTTGACATGTATTTCTTGAGCAGAAACCTTTCTAGCTTTTTGTAATTCTACAAACATATTAAAACACCTCTTTCTTCCATTTGTCCAGTTAACATTTTCATTGTGTTAAGTTGCATTTGTATGTATATAGAAGGAATAAACCAAGCCTGCAGTGGGAAGAATGTAATTGTTGCAGTTATTCTCTTTTCCTGCAGTGGTAGGGCTTTCTTTTGAGGTTCCTTTGCTTATATGGACTGCTTAGGTGAGAAAGAAAATCACATATTGTTGGTTGTATTTGAGTTTCTTACTGGAGAGTAGATTGATTATTGGATAGGAAGGGTGTGTTTTGTTTAAAATGCAGAATAATGTGGGGGGAAAAAAATGTTGCCTCCCAGGAGTACATAGTCTGGGACAGCAGGTACTTAGCTGGAAGTCCACTTTTCAGTGTGGCTGTTTCAAAGTCTGAAGATTAGTTTAATCCAAACAGAGCTGAGAAAGAATTTAATGTTGGACTCTCACTGTTGAGTTACAAAAGTGTTGGCAGATCAGGAGGACAGGAGAAACTTGGCTGAGCACCAGCATAGACCAGATAACTGAGGTAGTTATGAGCCCAGATTATGACCCAGGTAAAATGATGGCGTAACTGACGTAGGGCTTGGTTATAAAGGACAGAGGAGAATCAGACAATATTGCTAATGCTTGTCAGCATGAGTTTGTTGAAAATAGGCCCTGTAACACTACTACTTGTGCTATATTTTTGAGCTATTTATATACATTGGGCTGTGGACAAGGAAGAAGTGTAAAAATACATGTTTTCCATAAATTTACTGCCTTGGTGCTCTTGGGCATTTTCACGATGCACAATGAGATGGACACATGGTAGGGGAATTTGACGTAAGGGAAGATTTTGGTGGTCCTTGAGTATCTGTGTGTACCAGTGGGCTGCCAGTCCTCCACACTTGAACTTTTATATCAGCCCACATAAAAATAATTACTTAAGAAGTTTATAGAATACTCAAAGATCATGAAAATAATAATGAATAGAGCAGATGGATGAGTGATTGTGCTTGTCAAACTGGGAAGAACAAGCTCTTTGCTTTAACACAGCAAATGTACATGAAGGGGCAGGGACATAGAGCTTCTTTTAGAGCAATAGACTCCAACCTGTGTAAAACACCTACAGCTGAGGGGCTGATGGGCTCTCTGGGTATGTAAGCTAGAAAGTGTGGGAATGGAAGGGAGATGATACTCTGGCTATGGGACGTCTCAGGATTGTTTTCTCTAGTTCTAGTGACTACAGATAAAGGAGAACATAGATGAAGGTTCAAAGAAGAGTTGCAAGATTAAAGGGTGGAAAGAAGCCTTAAGTAAAAAGCTTCTTTGAGTTTAAGGTATTGAGCTTAACAAAAAGCTAAAATGTATTCTCTTTGAGCCTTCTTAATGTGTTAATCTCTGAACTTCTGTGTTTATTTCTAACTCGGAGAATAATGGATCCCCTCTATTCTAATTCCAGTTCTGTCATGTCTTGACAGTTTTAAAAGCTTCACAAATTTTATATATAATAAGGGCTTAAGAGTATTCAGTGAAGTAGTTAAATATAATTACCTGATTTTATAGATGGAGAAACTGGAATAAAGTTGGATGTTTTAGTTTTGCCTCTGGATTTTTTATGGAGTGCATTTACAGAAATCTCAAGGTAGGGCTGTTTTGTAATTGTATTGTCCATTGCAGTGGTTCTGTGAACTTTCCAAATTCAGCATAATGTAATTTTTTAAAAAGAATTTACATTTGTTACCTGAGCTCTGATCTTGAGGAATTGTTAGTACCTGCAATCCTAAAACTGAAATTCAGTGGAAACTAAGATGGAAAGTTAATGGATTTGGTTATTATCTTATAACTGCAAAAAGGGAACAGTAGCATAATGAAGAATATATTAAATACTTTATTTAATAATCCAGTAAAACACAAGCATATTCATTTATGGGCTACTCAGAAAAAACAAATAGGTGAGACTGGTATGAACTGTAGCACATTCTGGAGAAAGACTGAAGTGAAGAAATGTGTGATAAAGTGAAGCATAGTGGAAATAGACTCAAGGAAGAGCAAGTAGTCTTGCTCTTCATTTTTAAAAATGCCTTACTTATGGAATCAGTATAATACACTATGTATGTATATAGAAACATATAAGTGTGTATATATATGTTATTTCTGTGGAAATTCAAATATTTTTTTTCTATATTAAGAAGTGCCATATGCTGATGCTGGAGAAAAGTTGTAGTGCCATTTCTTACCATTAGAATATATATTAAAGAAGAAGCAATACAACCTTTAAATTATTTTTGTATATTTTGCATAAATGTTCATTATGTACTGTCTTTTTCTGTATTAGTAGTAGGAGGCAAATAGTGAACTAAATAATGAATGCACTACACAATATAGTGTTTTCAAGCAAACTGCTTATAGTTACACAAAGCAGGAAAAACATAAAAGTAATACAAAAATGTGGAGGAGGTAAAAAAATTGTAACCAAAGGAATGGAGTATGGAAATAGATATAAGCAGTTTTCATATTAATATATAAGTAAATATACATATTTATCTGAACAGAGTTTGACTAACCCTTCTCAATTTGAATTTTCTCAAGGATAGCTGCATACTTGCTATCCTATATCAAATGAATTATTTTTCAGGTATAAACTTGCAGCAGATGTTCCAAGGTTCTAGTCTGCTTCCACCCTCATGATATGATGGGGTGTGGTGCTTCAAAACTTGGCTGCTCTATAGCTGGGAAGAGTGATTCAGCTTTAATTAGGTCAGTCTTTTAATGTCTAAACCCTCAAGCCTTCCATTGTCCCAACAGAAGCATGACAAAAAATTGAACCCACAAATCTCTGCTGTGCATGTATACACGAACTCTTGGAACTTCAGTGTTGTGAGCACTGTAAAACCAGTATTGTTTATGCTACCAGCAAACAAATAACACCAGGTCCTGCCTACAGCCTGTTCTGAACTCTTAATAACCAAGTAAACATGTTCCAAGTGGATTATGAATGGTGGTAGTCTGGCAAATTATAAGAATATTGAGATAGTGTGTTTATAGGAAGTGTTGGGCAGATGTTGGGAGTCAGTGCTGAAGGGCTCAGCCCTGCAGCCGGACACAGAAATTGTGGCTGATTAAACCTGAACTGACTCAGCTTCCATGTGTCATTGCTCAGAGGCTTTTTAGCTTGTCTCAGGTGAAACAGGGCTCCCCTTTTGTTCTTCTCTAGCTGTTGTTACTTTAGAGAACAAACCCCAAATATGAGTTGTGCATTACTCTTGCTGTCTGATGTGATCAACTGGGAAGATTTTCCTCACATGTGTACTCATGTATAGATGGTGGATGATCGTGTGTGTGTTTTTTATGTCTTGGCTGAATTTTTCTCTAAACATTGTTTGCACTGTGCATTTGTCACAACAGTCAGTGTTCATTAGAGTTACAATTAATAGAGGTGGAACATGTAAATACATCTGTAGCCATGGTTGTACCAGCCTGTTCTAAAATGCCATATTCAGTTCTGTAATACTTCTGACTTGTTATTACTTCTTTTTTTTTCAGCTCAGAAGTATTTTTTTTAACACCAGAACAATATAAGCAAAATCCCCACAGATTTTTAAATTGAATGTTACGAGAAGGGTTCCTTAGACTGTGTATCCTTATTTGAAGGGAAATACGGGAAGAAAAAATACAGAAAGAAATCAGCTTTTTCTCCATCTCTTTTATGTGTTCTCAGGCCACAGCAGAGTTTTGCACGTAAATAATACATTTGGTGGTGTATTTATTTTGAAACTATATTTCTCACATGCATGTATATTTTAATGATGGCAGCTGTGTTTGTCTCCCACCTCAGTTCAGCACTACCCTGTCTCTTTCAGTCTTTATCCTTCTGGGAAATGTGTGCCTGGGTGAAGGGAGAGCGGGATTCTCAACTCTCCTGTGGTTTATAGCAGTATGTGAAGAAAATGGCAAGACCCAACGATACTGCATCATATATAATAATTGTTGTCCTTCCTCTTGTCATACTTTCCATTTTTCTTCTTGGTGTTTTCTGGGTCACAATTCAGGTGTTAGTCTAATTCTGTCTCTGTCATTTGGCTATCCTCACAGAGAAGACGAATCCCATCCTTAACCATGCTGTTTTCTTCAAGACTCTATCCTAATTTTCAGTGTTCTTGGATTAAATTATTTTTACAAGAGCATGTAGTGACAGGACAAGGGTAACCAGGTTCAGATTGGAAGAGAGTAGGTTTAGATTAGATATTAGGTAAAAATTCTTTGCTGTGAGGGTGATGAGACACAGGAACAAGTGGCCCAAGGAAGTTGTGGTGATTTCCCATCCCTGGAGGTGTTCAAGGCCAGGCTGGATGGGGCTGTGAGCAGCCTGGTGTATTGGAAGATGTCTGTACCTGTGACAGAGTGTTGGAACAAGATGAACTTCAAGGTCCCTTTCCAACCTGAACCATCCTATGAGCTGGGATGGGGCCAAGGATTGTAATGTTTCAATCAGACACCAACAATGTGGAATGCCAGCCTTTTATGCTGGTTGGGTTTTTTTGGTTTTTTTTTCTTTTATTAATATGAATTGAAATGTAAAGATGGTATTTTAAAATTCAATACTAAAAAGCAGGCAACCAAAATGCTTCCTTTTCAATCAAGTTAGCAGTCTTTGTTGTCATGTTGATTATTTTGTTTGGACTGTTTCTGCAATATTAAGCATGTATAATACTAATTTAAGGAAATTATTAAAAATATGTTTTTTGACATAAATTTCAACTTGATTTCATTTTACATATTTTTAATTACTTCTGTATTTCTTCCATAACATTTCTGCAGGATATGCTCCAAAATCTGTCTAGCCTGTGTATTTATGGAAAATATTCTTCCATCAAATTTTCTGATCAGATGTACTTACACTTCTTTTAAAAGCAAAATGATTTTTCATTTTATGGACATTTGAATAACTACTTTGCATTGATACCAGGAATAATAATAATAATAATAAAAGAAATACGCCTGGCAGCAAAATGTACCACACACTATCTTTGTACCTTTTCTCTAAAATCTGTTTCCATTATGGAGATGCCGTGGAACCTCTTGGTATGTTTACGAGTGGTATAGATAAGTGTTCACAAAAAATATAAAGCTGCCCTACAATTCCCGTATGTTCCACATGTTAAAGTGCATTACAGAGAAAAATAGACAGTTTTATGTTATATGGTTGACTTTCACAGATCTGTGGATCTTATTGCTGTGGGCAGCTCTTTAAAAAGTCTGACTTCTGATTTTATTTGTCTCATATTATGCCCTCTAGTCTCTGTGCCTAGTGGATTGAACAGTGAACTATATGAATTTTGGAAGTGGTTTTGGGCCATTCAGCCTTGCTGGTTTTATAGGTGTTGTTCAGTTATCAGTAATCACTTGGAAAATTATTTCTGCTTTTTCACAAATTTGTCAGCTCCTTCTGGCAGGTGCTTCTGTTAAAGAGCAGAGAGCTAAAGTAACAGAACTTGCTAAAAAATAATGTCGTGTGGCAATGGTAAAGCATTTTAAGCTTCTGATTGCTAATTTCGTGTCTCCTAAGTCCAAAATAAAGTCTCTCCCTTACGCCAGAATACACTAGTGCTTTACAACTGAATATAAAGTCATATCCTGTAATGTACTGACTGATTCCTCAAAAAGTCATTTGACTTAATAGCATAAAAATCTATATGATCATACCAATATGTAAAAATTCCATAGTTATGACATGCAAAGCTCATTTTTGGATTTGGAGGTATTACTAAGTGTTGCATAACACAGGCCACCAGAGCCTGGCTATTACAGACGCCTGAAGCTTCCTGTACTTAAGATCCATTCATCACAAAATGGGGAATAACATGCCTTACATTCATCCTGCATAGCAGTGATAATAAGGGCTGAACTGAAGTGCTTTCAGCACAGCAGCATCCTCTGAGTGCTGAAGAAAACTGTCACTGGCAGAACAGGTTTAAGTGCTCACGAAGAGCTTGATCTTTCCAGTCTTTGGATTTACCTGTAAAAAGAGGCTACTTACTGTATGTGGTCATGTGCACATATGTGGGAGATCCTTCTGCCATTTTTTTGCAGTCCTTTCACAAACAGAATTTTGAATTAAGTTGTACTACCACACAAAAAATGAAATATGCTTATATCAAGTTGGTTTCCATCCATGAATACAGATTTGAGTTGAGTAAAATGTTTAACTCACTAAAACATGCATGGACATTAGTATTACCCTCTTGGTGAACTATCAGATGTTGCTGCTTTGCAGAAGCTGGCAGTATTGCTGTAATTCCAGATTCTTCAGGCTTCCTGTTAATTTTGGCCATTCCTAGAGATGGAGGAAGAGCAATGAGGGTGCCTCTCTGATTTAGTTATTATGTCACGTTTGTTCACTGACTAAAAGGAGAACAGCTGACCTAAGCTACTTCAGAAAATGGTGCTCTTAGTCTTTCTGTCATAGAAAAAACAAGTATCTTCATTTCTCCTCCATTCTCCTCTCCCCATCTGACGCTTGCTTCCTCAGGCCTGATTGCAGGTGTAGGAGGGGACCTGTGTTATGCCTCACTTCCATCTTTCACATCTAGAAAGGAGAAGTTGATCTTAGGCCGTCTGTCCTTGATTGGAAAAGGAGGTCTTGGGGTAGACTTGGCTATAGCAGGAGGAACAGACATGGTCTGAGGGGCAGGAGGTGCATGTGGGTGCAGTTAGCTGACACTGAGCTACAGGCAGCTGTAAGGCTGGCAAAGCACATACCTAGTGAGAAATTTGGAGAGGTGCAGGGAGCTCTGCTGCGCTTCTGGGTAGCCAGAGTACAGCTGCAGCAGGAAACGAGGTTACTGCACTCTGTGAAATGGCAGCCCTGCAGCTGCTCCCCGTGTTACAGATGTGTAGGAAGAGTTCGGAAGTCAAACAGGGCTAGAAGAAAACTGAGGGCATTCCTACACAAAAGGGCTAATTTTTAAGTCAGTTATTTCTGGTCTTTGAATGGAGTTAGCACTATAAGGGAAACATTGTGCACATGCTTAATGTAAATGGTTCTGTGTTTCACCAAACATGATTTTCTTACCTGTGGTTGGTTTGCTCAGTGCTGATGAGAATTGTGTTTATCTTTGGTTAAAGTAGAAAAGATACTAGATTTGTTAGATGACATCGTGGTGCTGTGATCTTCTCCTTCTGCCTTTGGCACTCAGTTGTATTTTTGATCAAGATGGGAACACATCACAGTTACAGTGGGGTTTTCAGTTCTGGGCAGACCAAGATAAAACAGGTGATGATTTGGGAAAGCCTAGGAAAAAAATTGCTAATACCGTTTGTGTCTTGGTCTTTGAAAGTCTTTGCAAGCTTTTTTAATTTTTGTTTTGTTTTTTTCAAAGAGAAGCCTTTCAGCAGTAGTATACTCAGAACATTTATTGGAAATTTTATGCACATTTTCCAAAAGAAATACTCTATAACAGTGCTACCGAAATTTTTTTAGGCATTGGTGTTGACTATTTTGGCCAAATACATTTAAATTCATATAAGCTGTTGAAATTTAGAAAATTTGTAAGTTTAATAGAAGTCCCTCATTGATAAAAAATAAGAACATTTGATGAAACAAATCTCATAGTCCTGCCTGATCTTATAGAATTTTGAGGCCCCTTTCAGCTTCTCAGTTTTTCATTGCAAAATATATAGTTCCATGAGAGACCATGTATGTAGAAGTTCATGGTAAAAGGAAATATTTAGGGCCTAATGATAACAATGATATCTTGTATAGTGAGGGAAAGGATTTTTGCAGCAGCAGAAGTGCAGCAGTGGTAATATCTTAATACATTGATAATGTTCACAAACCACTTAAAAATATTTGTATGAAAATACGTTTTACAACCGCCAGTGCTATTCTGTAATCTTAACAGTTATGCAAATACTGGTGTGAAAAATAAAACCAGAAACTAGCAGGGTTTTGGCTAGGTTGCTGTGCTTGGTGGGCAGTGATTTGTAGAGATAGGGGCTGCCAGGGACCCCCAGCCCTGCCCTGGCGCTGGAATCCCACGCTCCTGGTCCTGGGCTGGCAGGAGCCACAGCAGTGGCTTGGGAGAATATTCCTTGGAGTGTTCTGCAGCGTGTTTTGTAAATCCTGCTTAAACGTCTGCTGAAGGGAGTCTGTAAACTTGTATGGCACAATATGACCACAGCTGAATGATAAAGAACTGTCTTAAAGTAACAGCACAATTTATAACTGGCTCTGCTGAATGTGGAGCTGTGTTTTGCTTGGGAGTCAATATTGAACTTCCTAGTTCCAGTAAAATTGGAGGCAGTAAACCTTCCTCCTATCTCTAGAAAAGATACAAATCACATTTTAATTTAAAAAAAAATAGCAGGATGATTCACAGAAACTATTTTCCTTCTCTTTTGGAGGCCATTTACAGTTGCTAAGCTGTCGCTGTATGCCAGTTACATCAGCTACTTAACTCCATTTTCCCTTTTTTTGGTGGATAATTTAGCAACAAGATATCCCAGTGAAAATAGGACCAAAAATATCATTGAAAATAGCAATGAAGACATTTCATAGTTATTACAATGGTCTTGATTATTACTAAGACCACAAAGGGCTTGGTTTTTCTAACACTCTCCTTCAATAGGAAGGGCTCTGTGAGGTCAGGCAGTTTTGGTAGTGCAGTTTGTTTCAGAGCTCTGCTTATTCTCTGAAGTTTTTCTCATGCTGTTGATAGAGCAGGTTTGCAGATGTGGAGGAATATATGGGTAGTATAATTTTATTCCCTTGTTACTCTAGAACATAATGCCTCTCACTTTCATAGTTAGAAACATTTTATCCAGAAAAAAAATGCTCTGTCAACTTCCCAGAAGATAAAACAGATACAGGCCTAGTTGCAGTTCTCTGGCTTGAAGAGAATCCAAAAAGGTTTCTTATACAAATCACTAGTAATAGACACCTTAGAAGAATTTAGAAGTAATTCTTCTGTTGATCAGTTTGGGTTTGGGCTGCTAGCTGGAAACATTCCCCAGTGTATTTCCCCATATTTTAACTTGGTTGAGTCGTTTTAGGTTGGACAATCTTCCTCTGCTGCTCCTCAGCTTTCATCTCCTACCTCCTTTCATCTCCTACCCTGTGGACTTCCCCTGGGAACTGCAGAGTGGTGCTGTAGGTGTCTGCCCACAGCTCCTTGGCTCCCTTGGCAGATTGTTTTCCTCTGCAAAAAGCCACAAGAGGAAATGGTGGAAAGGACCAGCCAGCCTTCCCCCAAAATCCCAAGGCAAAAGTCTATACTGTGTGTCTAATACCTGTCACTAATAATGCTTCAGATATATTAATTTTCTAGGATCTTTTAAGTAAAGTCTAATGTGAATATTTGCTGTACTGTGTTAGTCTTAATTTTGTTCAATATGGAAGTTCTGTATTTTTGCCAAATTTGCTGTGAATACTTAAAATTTGTTTTTCCCTTCTGCCTTTTAGTGTGTTAGGGAGAGTGGGAAGACACAAGTTCATACTTTTCTATAATGTTTTTGAGTGTCTATTTCTTATTGTTTGAAGTATGTTTTGGAGAGAATGCAATGTTCTTTATTTTTGCTGCAAGCTGTTTTAACTGATTGGTCAGAGATATTTTCTGTACACACACAAACACATGTGTACACATGTACATGCAGACACATATACGTGCATGCACACACATAAAAATATAAAAGCACCCTAGCCCGAACTCTTTGAGAAACTGTTTTTCTTCTGAATTCTCTTCCTGTAGTAACTTCAAAGATTTTAACTGGTTTTCTGCATTCTCATCAAATACAGTATTTGGGCTAAGTGTTAAGGTGTCAGCTTGCCCTGTTTCCTCTTCACAGAAGCATTCTTCACACCTGCAGCTTTCTTCTGTTTTTCATACCAGAAATACTTGGATCAGTCTTAAACCTTTGCCAAGTCACTGCTGACACGTATTTCTGTAGCTCTTTATTTACAGTGTGGTTCTCTTTCTTGATATGAAATGTCAACATCTGTACTGGACAGGTTAATTTATTTGGAGAAGGTCATGACACCACTTACAGAAATGCTAGGCCTTCAGCTGAGAAAAAGGTTTAGAATAATCCTTACCTGTTATGATTATGCTGAAAGTAAGCTCGTTGTAATGAAAACAGTATGTCAAACTGAATTAAATATTATCTCCGGTATAGGGAGGAATCTCACCACATAAAAAATTTGGCTCACGATTTTTTTTCTCTCTTCTGAGATAGAAATAAATATTGCAATAAACAGAAGATGGTTGCATCAAATAATAAATTAAGGTAGTTGAGTAGGAGTGCATTAACTCTTTATGTGACACATCTACATTTCAGTAGATCTGTTAATGCTGTTGTAGTTTTTGGCCTTTTAAATATGTGATAAATAATACTTACATTTAATGCTGCTTTACATCACCTGATCATACTGAAATCAGTTTTGTGCAGAGAAACTCATGAATGGGTCTTCCACTTGAGGAATAGTTGAAGAAACTATCCAGTACAGAGGTGCTTTTTTTGATCTGGCAAAGCTCATGGACCACATAGTGCTGTCCTAATTAGTCCTTCTGGTGTGCTGGAATGCTGAGCTTGTAGTACCCCATTGCTTGTAACAAAATCATGGTGTTTAGGAGGAGGTAGAAAATGCTGAATGTATAATCTTCATTTGTAATTACACCAGGCATACCAACTTAAACATTTTAACTCTTTTTTGCATGCCTTGATGGTTTTCTCTTTTTGTCAAATAGTTGTTAATGCCTTTCTTAAATTCCCTTCATCTCCTTTGATCATTAGGGTGCATTGATAGGAACTGGTTTAGATGTTTAATCTCTCAGGCATTATAGGGTGACTAAATGAGGTAGTAAATATGGTAGCCATTGCAGTCTATTCCTTGTGATGGTTAAGCATATTGCAAGAAAAACCTTGAATTTCTTTAGTTTGTTGGTAACTAACTTGGTTTTTCATTTTTTGCACTCTTGCTCTCTGAGGCATGGAGGAATAGTTTATTTACACTTAGTCTGTGAGAGGCAGTGAGGACTGGGGTGAGCTACTGCCTGTGTAGGCATGTTTTTGGCAATCCCTAGCAGCAGTAGCTGCCCAAGATTCTCTGACCTTGTTGCTCTCCCAAAAAGGAAAAAAAAAAAAAGTGCAACAGGCTCACAAAATATTTTCATTAACAATTAATTTCAGTATGACTTTTAATTTGCATAGTCATTCCAACACATAAAATGTATTATCCTTATTTGATAAGTCGGGGTGCCTTATTTTGAGGTGCAGCGAAAGTGTATCATCATCCCTTGCCACAAATTAAGTTTGTGTTCAGAGCAAGTGACACATTTGCTTATTGCATGGTATGTAAGGTCTCCTTTGAACTTGCTATGTGTGATATTTCTCAGGAGCAATGTTACTTTTCAGAATGCACCATCAGACAGTGCAAATACCCTCAGTTCTCAAGATCCCAGTTTATGGGAACATAATATTTTCTGAAATACATTATTGTAAAAACTATGATCGAGTGATGACAAAAATCAGTAAAGCTAGGGGATTTTCAAAGCAGAGACAAGTCTGAAACATCTCTGCTTCTTTCTTCCTGTTGTGCACTGGTACTAGCGTCTGCTCAAACCTTAGGTTTAGTGTCAGTTCTAATTCTTCTGAATTTATCTGACAGATTTATCTCTGCCAACCACAGGATTTGTATGCCATCTCATACTGTAGTTTCTGATGCCTGTACTTAACTGATTAGTTTCCTATCTGCCTCGTTCATCTTTTCATTTTTGGCAAACTGGATTTATCTTGTTTTTATGATTAAATGGAAGGAGTTGCTAAGGAATGAGATCTGGATCCCTTATTACATTTTAGCATTGTTCCTTGGGAACCTGATTATATCTTGCAAATTAGAGTAACATTTCAAAGGTAATAAATCCTGCATAGCTTGTTAAATATCTCATTTTTTACTTATAGATTCTTACTGAAGCAGAATAATATTATTTCAAACTTTGCCAAGTGTGAAGTGTTCTGCTGTTGCTCTGTGTGTTCACTAGTAACTAAGCATTTGCCATGCTAGAACAGAATTACTTTGTCTCATAGACTTTACATTCAGAGTATGATTTTATAACTGTCAGTTAAATAATGGCTTTTTGCTAATAATATTTAAATATTTATCTCTTCTCAAACCGTTATGATAAAGCAAGGGAGTACTTTTCTAGACAAATTCAAATCCATGTGTGTTAAGCCTCTGTTTATCTTCAATTTTCAACTACACAGCTGATAGTTGGCTTTTGTTATTTGATGGGCTATAAAATTTGTATCTGATGCATTGAAAATGCACAGCCATATGCATATATTTTGTTACTGCTGATAACCGGATTAGAGTTTTGCCAGTCATGCTTGCTTTTAAGAGTTTATGGTATAGATCCATTTGCATTTATGAAATTATTTTTTGGTGTTTCTAACTAGGAAGTGTTTACAGTATGTGTGTATGTTTTCTCCTCTTGTCCTGGAATTTGAATACCTTACAACTTCACTCATGTGAGCAGCTTTCATTCTTAGAGAATTCTTTGGCAGTCTGCTCTTGAGATGTTTCTTGACATTTTTCAGTATTTTTCTGTGATGATAATCTTGTTGCTGATGACAGTGAGACACTGAAATGGAGACATTGCAGAGAGCTAATTGACCTAATGTCAGATGCCCTTGGGCACAATGCATTTTCAGTCATCTCTAGATGAAAACCTTAAAAACAAGTGTGTTGCATTTTCTCTTCTAAAAAAATTCCCTGTCCTACCCACCCCATTGCAGATTTTGGCTTCTTATCATCGGTAATGATGCAACTGATCACTTCTGGAAAGTAAATATATCATGTGATTGTCTCTGACAGGACTTTCAGTGACGGAAAAGGACTGTTTCTTCAGCAAATCAAATTTTCAGTGATGCTTACTTGAAATACATGTTTTTGGTAAAAACTAAAAGCTGTGATCAGGAATAATTGCACCTGTAGGCAGGGATCAAGGAAACCAAAGTGATGGATTACAGTGTGCGATTAGGAAGCTAAACCAAAAAAAAAGAAGTGTATTTGTGGAGAAAACAGGAGTGAAACTATGAGTAAATAGAGCACTGAAGCATTTCCTATAAAGGAAATTCCTGCAATGATGCAGTGGACCCAGGAGTACTTCCAAGCTGAGAGGTAGAAGCTGGGTTCATATACCTCCTGACCTGTATTAGATGGGAATTTCACAAGCAGCAGCTCTTTCACCTTAATTTCCACAGAGGGGACAGCCTGGTGAAAGTGCTGGAGGAGCTTTTGTGATTGCACTTGGCCCCCAGCATTATGACATATGGACAGGCACATTCTGCTGCTTGCTCACAGAAATACGGGAATGCTTAATGCAACCTCTCCCTCTGGAGCTGTAGGGAGATCATGGTTTCTGGCACACCGGGACACAGCACTTGCTGCTGAGCTGCTGCGGTCCCTCCTCTGGGTTATTGGTCCAAAGGGGAGCTACTTGTGGTGTTGGAACCAGAATGTCACCCCAGAATAAAACATTCCCATGCTGGGCCAGCACTAGCAAATGGAAAATTGGCGAAGTACAAAGAATCAAGTAAATAAAGACTTATTTTTAGTCCACTGGGGGCTCTCAGATTGGTTGCTCTCTGTACACAAGCAAGCTTCCATCAGTTACCAAACCCAGATCTGGCAGCAGCATTTTTACAACTAAATCAGGACTTCCCAGTGTCATGTAGTGAAACTGAAAATTAAAACTGGGAGACATGCTACTTCTTCACTTGTTTGCTTTCTAAAAAGAAATGTGGTTTTATTGCCCTTATTTTATAATGCAAACTCATTTAAATACATGTTTTTCAAATTAGTTGTGGTTCATGATAAGCATTGTCCTTTCAAGTATTCTAAAATGAGTGTGATTGATGTAAGTCATTGTCCTGCCATTGAGGTATACCTGGCAGGAGCAGCAGATGTGCCATGTGGAGAGTCAGGACTCCAGGCAGCAAACTCCTCTTGTGCAGTGTCTTTAGTAATGGTTAGTCATGGTGGCCTAAGGTTTGCTTTGATTTATAGACGTTGGATGTGTTTCTTACACAGGGTCATGTAGTGAAAGACAGGTGTTACGGGGGCTCTCTGCTTCCATCTCCACTCCTGGAGAATGCCAGAGTAGGAGAAGGTTGCCTTGTCAGTTTGTTAAAGGTGAATGTTCCTGGGCTTTAGCCAGGGTCATCTTCCAGGTAGAATAGTTTCCAGCTGCCTACTTGCCTGAAAAATCTGTCCATTTTATGTTATTTGAATTCAGGATAAGACCATATTTCATTTCAGGAGGGCTGGCCATTTCGGTGTCCCTCCTTCACTTCAGGGGATCATGTTTATATTCTTTAGGCTCTCACTGTTCTCAAAATTGTGTGCTGTTGGTCCACTGATAGTTGCTAATTAGAGAAGATAGGTGAAAAAACCTCATGTGTGTGTTTCAGTTTCAAAGATTCCCATAACCCTTGGCATATACTTCATTACCAAAACAATTGAGAGGCTGCACTCAGAGTGATGGGATAGTATTATACTGGCTTGTCAAAACTTGTACTAGGAAAAGAAAGAAAAAAGGATTAAAGGATTGAAAGAGGAAAACTCATTTCCTCCCCTTCTCCACTGCGGCTTCTTTTGGTTTATTTTTATGCCAAGATCAAGAAAATTTCTCTTTTATGGACAATATTTACTTGCTTCTTTTAACCTCTGTGGCATAAGATGGTTAAATACAGGAATGCACATGCAATATTTATATTGCTGTGAGATGAAGATATGCTCTTAACTTGGTCTGGTCTGAAAACAAAAGCTTTTTTGGTCAGAGTCACTATCGCTTTTATGAAGTCTGTAATGATTATGCTGCAGCTCATAGTGTTAATGATGTTTATGAGTACCTCAGGTTTCCCTTTCCATTTGGGATTAAACTGGTTCTGTATAAACACATGCCATGTCTTGAGCAACAATGTCACTGAAATATGAAAAGCAGTGCTCATTTCATGTATAATGGTAAAAATAACACTTATTTTTCTGTGAGGTTGCCTTTCTTGGTAAACTTTTGGTTCTTAATTCATGACCATTGTGTCTGAATCTGTATTTTCTGTCCAGATACTTTCCTGGGCTGTACGTCTGTTCTGAAGAGCTGCAGGGTAATGAATGGCAGTTCATTCAGTGTTTTGCAGGGCTCAATCACCTGCTGTCAGAGTAGGTCAGAGGATAAACTGTGACTCATTGCAAGAGAGTTCATCTTAACTGGTGGCCACAGTGAGACCTGAAGTCAGTGAAGTTATGCAGTAGCTATGGAGAGGGAATTAACAGACAAAGACTTTATGCAATACTGACAAAAATATGTGGAAAGCATAAGAAATCATGGGAAATTCTCCATTTCTATTTGCCCAGTAAGATCTTAACCACGATACAAGCACCTTCTTTGAGGTGAAGAAGATTGCCTTGTTATTTCAAAACGGGTTGTAATTTTCTATCTTCTGTTTGACTTTTGCAGGCATAGTTAGAGTCTTGACTTTTGTATTGCACAGAAGTCAACTAACTCCTTCTTTCCTTCAAGCTGCACAGGGTCAACGTGACTGTTAGATTGCAAGTATTTTGATAAGGACCATTTTGACAACATGCAAAAAGACTTGCTGCAAAGGATAAAATGGCTGAAGATAGAAAAGAATATTTAATTTTCTTGAACTTAACAGGATAGACTATTTAGACCCTTGATTTTAATTTCTCTCTCCTTTCTCTAATCACTTTCCTTGCTTCCTTTGTCTTTGAAAGGAGGGAACTTAAAAGGTAAGCATCCAGAGCTGGGAAAAAAGACATTTAAAATAGTGCTCTAAAATACAAAAAGTTTTTGAATGAGGTAATTGAAATGGGAAAACCATCATATCATTGGCAATTGCTTTTACTTCAATAAGTTTCCCTTGAAAAATTCCGGTGTTCTAGGTATGTTGAAATATGTGGATATCCTGCTGTAATTTGGAGTGGAGCCTTTCTGCTCTCTCATATTTGCCTTTCTGATCTCAACAGGATGTACCCCAAAACAATACATTGACTCATTTTCTTAGTCTCTTTTGCTGCTACAGTGGCCTAATCTTGACTTAGTATTGGATTGGGTGGAATTGACTCAGAGGAGTGTCTGACTGCTGATAATGGTGCAGGTGATTTTTCAGGGAAATTGGAAGGCTCTCCTTTTTAACACTCCCTGAGGGTACTCGAGTTATTTAACAACATTTTCAGTGATCTTAATACCTGTAAAATATGTTTTACTGTTATTGCATGGAGTCAAGCTCTTTCAGATAGCATGAGTTGTTTTATTGTTATATTGATATTTAGGATAATTGGGATGTCAACTTTATTTAGCATGCTTGACCACCAGGAAGGCATAGAGGTCTTTATATAAATATTAGTATCTTGCATCCTTTTCCTGTTGCTCTAAGTAGATAACATAATCTTTTCTGGCCTTTTTTTTTTCCCTTTTTTTAAAATAGATGTTTGACTCATATGTCAGGTAGCTGCAAACCAAAAATCTAATCCTGCAAACACTAAAACATGCAAGAAATTTTCTCAGATAAGGAGATTGCTGTGGTGAACAGTGGTACACTGCATGTAGCAAGAAATCCTTGAGTGGAATCGTTGGCTCTTAGAAGTGTGAAGGTATCTGACAATTGACTTTAAATTATTTTTTATCTTTATATAAAGAATTACTTCATTAAAAGCACTCCCATGTGTCTTATAAGAGAAAATAAGAATTCTCCAAGGTGTTTCTTTTAAAAGCCTTTCTCAGAGGTCTTACTATGCAGAATACACCTCTTCTTGTATCTAGACCAATTTTCAGAGGCTTTGATGAGGCAGTTTAGTCTGATAAGCACCATAGGAGTCTATTAAATAAAATATACATAAATTAAAATTCCTATGATACTACCTTTTCTTTAAAAAAACAAATTCTTCATCGGTAGGTCCAGCAGGAATAATATGAAATTGTATTACAATAATGTTTTTTCTTTCACATTGATACTTTTTTGCTTTTAATGACATTAGCCTAGTTTAATACTCACCATTTGGCTCAGTAACGATATCAGGTATTTACGTCCAGCCAATTCATATTAGGAGTTACTCAGTTTCTAAGTAATGCAAATATTTCTACAGATCTTTCAACAAAGCTGTAACTTTGTATCTCATCAACCAATGTCTTGTGCTAAATACGGGGTACTCTGTTCTGTGGAGAATCCCCTGTACTTTGAGTGTATTTGCTTGTACTCAGCTGTAATGTGTTCCTCAAAGACTGAGTGTGCTCGGTGTAGAGGTTCAGCGTGGTTTGGTTTCAAATTCTGGATGTGGGCAACCTTGCCAAGTGTCATCTGTGACAGCCTGGAACCAGTGGTACCTCCCTGTAATTAGCAGTGTCCCACAAGGTTCAGTGTCATTTAACTTGTTCATCAGTGACTTGGATGAAGGGCAGAGGCCTCCTCAGCAGGTTCAGTGAGGGCACAAAGCTGGGAGGAGTGGCCAATAGTCCAGAGTGCCGTGCAGCCCTTCAGAAGGACCAACAGGGTGGGGAGATGGGCAGGGAAGAGCTGCCTGAAATTCAGCAAAGGCAGGGTCCTGCAGCTGGGGAGGAACAACCCCCTGCACCAGGACAGGCTGGGGCTGAGCTGTAAAGCAGCTCTGTGGAGAAGGACCTGGGGGTGCTGGTGACAGCAAGCTGTCCATGAGCCAGCAGTGTGTCCTGGGGACCAAGAAGGCCAATGGGATCCTGGGGACATTAGGAAGAGCACTGCCAGCAGGGAGGTGATCCTGCCCCTCTGCTCAGCCCTGGTGAGGCACATCTGGAGTGCTGTGTCCAGTTCTGGGCTCCTCAGCACAGGAGGGATGTAGAGCTCCTGGAGCTGGTCCAGTGGAGGTTAAGAAGGATGACTGAGGGACAGGAGGCTCTTATGAGGAAAGGCTGAGACAGTTGTACCTGTTCAGCCTTGAGGAGAGATGATTGAGAGGGGCCCTAAGCAATGTCTGTCAATACCTGCAGGGAGGTGTCAAAAGGATGGAGCCAGACTCTGTTTGGTGGTGCCAAGCAGTAGGACAAGAGGCAATGGGCAGAAACTGATGCACAGGAAGTTCCCCCTGAATATGAGGAATAACTTTTTTACTGTGCAAGTGACCACATAGAAAAACAGGTTGCACAGAGAGGTTGTGGAGTCTCCCTCATGGGAGATATTCAAGAACAATCTCGTTGGATCAGGCGTCCCTACCAAAGATCCCTTGAAACCTAACCTATCCTTTGATTAATTTACTTGATAACACTAATTCCGCTAAGATGTCATGAATGTCCCAAAAAGGACGGGAGATCTAGTTGATAGTCCACTGCCCAGTGTCTGAGTGGCCAGCTGGTTACTTCGTGTGGAGAACTTCAGTGGGTCTTTGTGGAATGAGTAGTATTTGGAGATTTTAATCAGCAGTTATGCTGCTGCTTTGATGCAAAATTCAAGAGAGTAAACTGAAGGAAGTAATTTTGGTCATGTGTGTTTGCTTTTGATCTTCTGAATAAATTTAGGTTTACTGTAAATTCTTCAAAGTTAGGAAACTCAAGCCAAAAGCATTTCTGAAGTCATGCCCTTAGCAAACCTGGTAAAATACCAGTCATAACATTTTTGAGTGCTCCTCCTGTAGTTTCTTTCTTCCTTTTTATGGCTGTTAACTACACTGTATTGTTTCTGGTTTGCAGGTTTTTATCCCACCTGACATCTGTGTCTGCTGAGTGAGACCTTATCCTGTGTCAGATCTATACTTTCATATCATACACGTATATGCACACTGCATTTACAAAATGCATTAATCACAAAATACTCTTCAGTGTTAGAAAGGAGTGTGCTGTAGATAAACATATGTTTAGGAGCTTTAGATTCCCTGGATTTGAAGGGCATTAGGCTTGCTAGTGTAGGCATAGGCTCTATGTTGGGCTTATGCTTTTTTTTAAATATATAATCTCGATATACAGATTAAAAGGTAGAGTTGTGAGGTTAGTCAGAATGAATGTGTGGGACCTAGTGACTAGAAATGGAAGTATTGATGAGAATTTTTCCAAGTGTGTTGTGGTTTGAAAACCTCTTTCTTTCATGCTAACATCAAAAACACTGCTCAGATATAGATAATATAGTATTCTTGAGACTGGAAAACCTCTTTCTTTCATGCTAACATCAAAAACATTGCTCAGATATAGATAATTCAGTATTCTTGAGACATTAATTGAAAGATCAAGCACCATAAGGCAGGAATGCAAACTTCCTTAATTTAGTCTCATAACTGTGTATTAGCCCTGGCCAGTAAGGGTAATTTACTGTAAATCACTATGATTCTTGTCCTTCCTGATAACACCATATCACATTGTCAGTTTGAAACACTGCCTGCTCACTTTTACTTGCAACCTGTGAGGCTTCTTTTTTGTACATATACGTACAAAGATTTCAGTATCTGTTTGTATACATGCAAACTGTATGCTTTATTTTCAAATATATCTTGACAAATGTATTTTCCAACTAAGAATGAGAGTGGATTTTACTGGTGGGACTTTATAAGAGGCACATACATTTGTGTTCAAATAGAAGTAAATTTTGAATTATTCTGGATATGCTGCTAGTTTTCTGCATGCAGATTCCGTATTAGAAGTAAAAAGTACACTTCTGCTGTATGGATACTGAAATTCTGAGATATAAATATAATGTACATAGATCCCAACTGCAACCACCAGGAAATAGTTGTCCTGATTTTCAGCTTCCTTACTTTTTGTCAGTATAAGTCAAGCATGCACTCAGTTAAAAGTATGTGTATTTTATATTCCAGGTGTCATAGACCAGGAACCTCACCAGAATTGTGCCTGATATTTATCTGCAGTTTTAGGGAAGCATAACCTTTTCCATCATCAAAGACCAAAGGGCCAAACTGATGCATTCAGATCCAGCTGAGTGCAGAGAACAGAAAGCCATCTTTGCAAGCTGGGACAAATGACACTAATGCAGTTTAATAAAATGCTGAGTGCTGCTGTATGAGATGGGTCATAATCAGCCTTGGGAGAACTGGATGTAGGATGGATTTTCATCTCTTCTGTTGAAAACTAAAACTTAATCCATTATGGACAGTTTTTCCCAGCACTGCTGGGCAGGGAGGTAGCTGTGAAGAGTATCTACCCCTTCCTGTAGCTAAGTTAAGCTGATCAGCAGTGACGTGCTGGGTCATGCCAGTTCAGTTGTTTCTGGTCCATACCTTGCTTCAGTAATGCATGAGAGTGCTCTGAAAACATAATTGTCTAGAAGGTACATATTTCATCTATGGAAGCGATGTAGTGAGTTGTCTACAATTTCTCTGAGGTAGTGCACAGCTGCAGTATTTCATTTCATTAACAATGAATTCTACACCATGGGCTATTAGCAGAAGTTATCCTGTCTGCCTTAGCTATTTGTGAGCTTTTTCCAGTACCAGTAGTGGGTTAATCTGTGAAGTTGGATCTAAACAGGAAATGGTTAAGCTATATATGTGATAATGAGTGAAAAAGAGAGACCAAGTTTGAGTGTAGCTAGGATATTTATTTTCTGAGAAGGTAGTGTTCTGCTTGACTAGAATGCTTGCTTTATTTATAGAAAAAAAAAACCTCCCATGTCCTTAACTCACAGGACAGTTCTGGCTCTGCTAGTTGCTTGGTAGAAAAAGTACTTTTTGGAATGTGACTGCAAAACATTCATGGCATTTCTTGGCAAATAAGAGATCCTGAGCATTAAGGGAAAGTAGTTCTTGTTTTGTCTAGTTCTAGTAATGTTCATGTTTTGGGCAAACTTTCCAGAAAGATAGGTTTTTGTTGGGAGTATTTGATTGTAATAATGAAACTAACACTATGATGTGAGTAGCTGCAAGGTACTGACTTGTGTAGGAACCACCAAGCTGTACCAGTCAGCCTTGTTGTCCATCATGATTCTTTGAATTTGTGCTTCTGTATTTTTAGATTTTCTGTGCCTTTTTCTTGTGAAACCAGGAGACTGACACTTCCAGTATTTTCTAAATTTTTGAACAAAAAGAGCATTCAAATTATAAACTCAGAATCCTGTAAGCATTTTTCAGGAGAAAATATTGATGTTGATGTGAGCTTCTGTTGAAGTGGTTATCACTGAGCAGCTTTTGATCTGGCAGCTAAGAGCTGTATGTGTGAGAGGAGGTGGCCTAGCACCTAGTGACTTGCCTGGGTGGAATTACCACAAAAAGGCACTTTCAGTGCTGGCTGAGGACAAAGAGACAAAGTGGGTGGAGGTTTGGCCTTTCTGGGTATCTTCTGTGTGGTTCCTCAGCAGGCTGATGTAATTACATGGTAGACAAGTGTCCATGTAGAACCATCCATTTAGAAATGATTTCTGAGTGCAAGCACAGGCATTTGGTGTAGAGTATCAGGAGTGCTTGTTACTGTGCACTGTGTAGTTCATCTGCTTGCTGCTGGAGTTCAGGGGTTTATATTTCAGATAAAGCATCTGAAAGTCTCCGTTGCTAATTCAGCTCTGCGAGCCCTCAGTGCCACGACTCAGACAGGACACACTTATCTCAATATGCAAATATCTGAAATGAGAAGAACATCTGTTAACATCAGAGGAGGTTGTGTAGATGAATTAATGGTTGTAGCAGTCTGAATTAGGTAAAGTGCTGTGATAATGTCACTGCGATGGCTCTAAGCGACCAGTACGATGCTGCTGTGAAAGAGTCTAATGTGCTTCTGCAATACATTAGACATGGTATTTCTGGGGAGAGAGAGAGAGAGAAATACTAACAGCATTTCATAAAGCCTTCCTGAGACCTCATTTGGAGTATTGTGTCCAATGATCCTCCTTTGCAGAACAGAAAGATGGACTTAAATTGGAGCAAGTGCAAAGACAGTTTAATAAGCTAGCACAGCAGATTTATTCTGGAATGACAGTAGAAAGTTAACTTATGTGTCTTTGAATTTGAAGTATTGAGGTCTCCAAGGGGTCTGAAGGGAGACTGAAACTGCTTGTTTTGATTATATTTATTTGGCACTAACAACATGCTTCAGTCTGTCCAGTGGTTGCTAGTGGAAAAGAGAAGCATGTTTTTTCTGCTCTTCTTCCAAACCTTTTCATAACCCCTTAATAAAAATTTATTTTACTTGTCCCCTGTTCCAGCCCCCACCTTCTAACATTCATCATGGAACCAATTACTAGATCTAGAGTGAATGGGTCCGCTCAGGAAAGAGAACATACAATAGATATTTTTATTCCTTTTCTGTTGGGTTAAACACGGTCCACTGATCATGATCATTTAGGAGAAGTTGCTACTTAAGCAATTACTAAAAACATGCAGCTATTGCAAAGACTTCAAAAATAGCAAGTTGCAAAGCTGTAGTAGAATTGTAGCTTTTCCTGTAGCTGCTTTGCCTTTTGTAGGGTATGGAGAAATATTTTGTGAGGTTTAGGACACATGGAGCAGATACACAATGGAAACTGCAGAATATTCATCATGTGGCTGCCTGCAGCTGCACGTTCATCCCAAAAGGATCATCCCGTGTCTCTGAGCTGTGCTGAGGCACAGTGAAATGCTGGGTTGGTGATCCAGAGCAGGTGTAGCATTCTTTCTGCTACTCAGACTCTACTGTTTGGTGCAGAGAAGTTTCTCAGTCATTTGTCACCTCCTGTAGCCCAGAACAACTGTTCTCAGTAAGTGATGTCTTGCAGTTCAGTTATCACTCTGCCTTTGCATTTTTGGCATTTCTGTGAGAAAGTAGACTTGCAGGGAAATCAGCATATCATCAACGACCTCAGATTCAGGAGCGGAACTATAGAAGCAAAATAAGATGTGAAATTTTTTCAAAAGCTCTAAATTTGGTATTGAATTAAGTAACCAGAATGTGGGCAGGAAGTAAAGAATGGTAAAAAGAAGTGCTTCCATTAGGTTGTCTTGTTTTTTTCAGAAAGCTGTGCAGTCTGAGCCATAGTGTCTACAACATATTCATGGCATAGCTGCTTCCTGGTAAGTGTGCAACAGGAAGAAATGTTGTTCTTAAATTAGTAAGTGAAAAAGTGGCTGATGAAGGATGGGCTGCAGCTTTCTACATTTTATTTCAGACAGGATTTAAAGAGACAGTTTCTTTTCAGTGTCTAATTGGAGGGCCAGATAGTAAAAGTAGGATGTAACTTCCTGGTGTTGACAGGTTCAGTCCATCAGCAAACATTCAGTTGGCTGTGAAAAGGCTCTGTGCTTTATGTAACTATCGTAATTTTAAAAAAATCTTAGGGAATGGCTATAATGTAAGCCTGGATATTTGTAACATACCTTGTTAGGCAGTGGTGCACTCTCACAGAAGAGAACTAGTAAAGTAGGATATTGTTCCTGCTTCTACTAGTAACTTGCCATGTGGTTTTACGCATATTTCAAAAGGAGGCAAATAACTTTGAGCAGATCATTAATGTTACAATTGAGGCCAGTTGAATGTCACTTCTGTTTTTTACCATAAAAAAGCAGTAGCTCCCATTCAAGATGAATTCTCTTTCAAAAATGAACTGAGTTCAGAAGACTGTACTTCTACTTGGCTGACTAAATGTAATAGCACTCAAACCTTTCAAAAATTCTGGCCATAACATTTACCTTAAACTCTTAGAATGGATCTGACTTATTATTTACTTTGAAATCAAACACAAAAAATGTGCTAGGGATTATGCTTTAATTGAAGGGACTTATACTGTGGTAAATTTCTTTCCTATTCAACACCTTACAGATCATCAATCTGGGTGGAAGAATGCACTGAAACCTTTCACGGACAATTATGTGACAGCAACTGCACTGTTTAAATATAAACATCTCTATTACTTTATAGCAATTCCCTTCACGATGAATTCTTGTAATTAGTGGTTCCTGAAAGTATCAACACCTCCTCTCTCCCTCAGCTCTCTGAAGTGTGAAACTCAAGGATCAAAGAAATGTTAACTACATCGGCTTTAGGCTGTATGAAGTATAATCCCAGGTCACCTGTTTGCTGGAATGTTCTACGACTTAGGTGCTAAAATCTGCTTGTTCTAGAAAGAGAGATGTTCTGAGGTTAGCTGGGATTCTTTTGGGTGAAGATTGTTAAGCAAAACTTTTTATTGCCAAGCTCTCCCCACCAGACCCTTTCATGGAAGATTTAAACTACTTCATTGTGTGATTCTGTCACCATTGCCTGGTAAATTTTCCATGTCAGGAAACCAATAGATGGTAAGAATCACTGTTTTCCTTTTTTAAGGCTTTGGGGAGGCACAGGCACTTTTGATTGTGACAAGATGGGGAAAGGGGTGATTCTTGTCTTCTTTTTTGTGTTTTTTGGGGGAAAATGGTGGGCCTTCATTTGTAAATGATTGTCTTGACCTTTCTGGCAAGGACATATGTGTGGGTGAACTAAGTGTATTTTTCATATTGCTGGTGATGGAAACTAGGATATAAACATCATGGTACAAGGGATGCCAGGAACTTTTGAGGAAGGGGAAAAAAGAGTAGAAAGATTTACGAAAATAAAAAGAAGCAAATAGTTAGAGTTGTTTCATGGCTTTTTGATCAGTTTACCAGTGATTTTTGTATTTTGAGGAATTTCATGTGTATATGTGTTGGGTTTTTTGTTCTTTATTTAATTCAGAATCAATATACCACTAATAGCTGTGTTACTAATTTCCTGTTATCCTAGCTAGCAAAGCCATTTGACTGTACTGATTAATAGGATATTCAGAGTGCCAACTTTGGAGTAATGCCTCAGATCACAAGTGATAATTGGCTTCTGTATGAGTTGTAGTCGTTGCATTAGTTAGGTTTTGAAGCCCAGTTCCCAGAGCATGATTCATATTGACTGTCCTCCTTTCTCCATGGGAAGTGACAGTGGTGAATTTCCTGGGTCAGGCAATACTGGGAGTCAGGATAACTAAATCTCTTTCTGCCCTCAACACCAGCAGGAAATATAAGAAGTGGAAGAACAAGTAGTTGTATGAATTAAATATATTCATGTGACTGTTTGAGATCTCTTCAGAAGAAATAAGAATAAATACCATATTACATTATCCAAACACGTACCTTTCAATGTTGAGTGCATATCAGCAAGATCCAAGTATTTTGAACATTTTTATTTCCCTGTTGCATTTTGGATCAAATAAAGATAATTAGATACCACTTTCAGCATTAAAGTGTACTTAACTCAGTGTGGCTCAACAGAGGAATGAGTGATTTATTTGTAAATACTGTGTTCATTAATGATATTGCATTTATACTTAATTTTTATATGTTGGACACACAAAAAGGTTGTTGGAAGGTTGAGTTGTTGTAGTGTACCTAAATATTTTTTTATAATTTGCTATTTAAATGTACAAAGATAACTATTCTACAGGATTTTTTTTCAGTTAAATCAGGGAGATATTTTTTCTTTTTTGATTCATTATTATAAGATTCAAGACTTATTAGAAATTCTTCTTTAGCAGAAAATTACTAGCACTGAATCATTCATCTGTACTCATTCAGTAAAGTATGCACTTTTTAAATGGCCACAGTAGCAGTAATACAGTAGTAGCATTGGAGAGATCTGTCCATAATCCAGGAGTGTGGCACAGGCAGGTATCTACTCACCTGGGAAGCAGATCCATGGAAAGGGACATGGGTGTTGAGGTGGACAGCGAGTTCCATATGAGAGAACAGTGTGCTGCTGTGCCGAGGAAAGCCAGCAGGATGCTGGGCTGCATCAGCAAGGGAATCACCAGCAGAGATAAGTTAAAAGTCATTGTCTCACTGTACTCAGTGCTTGCCAGGCCACATCTGGAATGCTGTGTCCACTTTTGGTCCCTGCTGTGCAAAAACGTCTGGACAGGCTGGAGAGGGTCCAGAGAAGGGCCACAAAGATGATCAAAGGACTGGGAACCTGCCTTGTGAGGAAAGGCTGAGAGAATAGAGTTTGTCCAGTCTTGTGCAAAGAAGGCTTTGTGGCTACAGAGGTGGTGGAGACTCCCTTTTTAGAAGGAGTCCCATGGAAAAGATGAAGGGTAATGGTTAAAAGTTACTCTTGGTGAGATGCTGATTGAACACAAGAGGAAAAGTTTTCATAATGGGACCAATCAGCCATTGGAATAATACGCCCAGGGAAGCTGTGGATTCCTCAGCATTGGACACTTCTATGATTTGTCTGGACAGAGTGCTGGGCCATCTTACCTAGACTGTGCTTTTGCCATGGAAGGTTGGATCAGGTGATTCAAGGGGTCACTTCCAACCTGGTATTCTCTGATTTTACAAATTCACTGTAAATTCAGCCGAAGCACTTTTTACCCACCCACACACCAAAGGCTTGAGACAGAATAGGAAAATGTCTTTGGTTAGCTCATACTTTCTGGCAAAAATAGATGAAGGTATCCTACAATCTACTTTCTTATGTAGACTAAAAATAAGAACACTTATCCTTGGTAAATAATGCCAAGAAAACCCTGTTTTTTGATTAAAACCTCTCTTCCTCTCCCCCACAGTATTTAATATATTTGACTGAATCAAGGGCTGTTTTCTTTTTGGAAAAAATGGTTTTAAAAGGTATAAGTAGCTTGCTGTTAACTGAGGTGTAGATTGAGTTTAGGTTGAGACTTTAAGTAACTTTATTTTGGTTCATCGTAGAAGGATTTTGTTTTTAAATTTAAAAGAGTGGATGGTGTTCATCTAACAGCAAGCTGCAGAAGTAGCTACAGTCCACAAAGCCTTCATACAGCTGCCTCGACATCTAAATATACAGGTGTCTGTAGTGAGGTATTTAAATGCCTAAAATTCATTTCTGCACTGCTGATTTGGCTTTTCTTCTGCCCCAGTTTTTCTGGGATCCTGAAATTAAGTGTTCCTGCTCATTAGCCCTTGTACAGATCTATTTAACACCCATCATTAGAAATGAGTTCTGCACAAAGTGTAGCAGCCATGGCCATGGCATGCTAATCAGAAAGACTGCATAGGAGCCAGGAAAAGACATGGAGTTAGTTGTTGAGAAGAAATTTTGAAACTGCCAGAGCAAGAGGGAAACACAGGAAGTGAGCGGGGGAGTAAAGAAGTGGGAAAAACATGGGAAGGTGAAAAGCAATATGGAAAAATGAACACATTTGTGAAGGGTGCAGATAACTGAGAGATTAAAAGGAATGCTGGTGTGGGAGAGCTGGAAGCTAATGGGACTCTGGTTGTGGGGTGGGAGCAATGTATCACATAATGAAGTTGTTGAGAATGAAGTGGTCACTGAAAAGAGGCAGGGACGCTGGACTGGGATCCTGAAGAGGAAACTGAGCCTAAAGAGGAGTGGATGTGGGCAGCAGCACATGTCCACAGGATTGGCAATAATAAGGCTTGAATGAGAAGTGGCCAAGTTTTGAGGGAGGTTGAATATCTGTATTGAGCAAGATGGAGCTGCTTCTTTTTAATGGCTACTGTCTTTAAAAAAACAAGGTCAGGAAGCTACCTTGAATAAAGAGCTGCAAA
This sequence comes from Acridotheres tristis, assembly GCA_037013685.1. Lineage (NCBI taxonomy): Eukaryota > Metazoa > Chordata > Aves > Passeriformes > Sturnidae > Acridotheres > Acridotheres tristis. Next base: position 94,848,485 of record CM072884.1, read on the forward strand.
GAGTAAGTCCTGCAAAGCTGGGAAAGTGCAGAATTAAGATTGTCTAAAATATGTTAACTGAGCTGCTCTGGACATTTGCATTATGATACAGTTTTAAATTCTGTGATCTCTTGAATGGTGTGGTCTTTCCAGGTGGAACAGATATGTCTGAAGCTGCAGCAAAAAGGAAGGTCTCTGGAAATGTGCTTTTATTTGTTGTAGAAACCCTAAGACAGAGAGTGAATGAGGCAGCTCACAAGTGAGGGGACATGTCACCTTAAGTAGGAAACTAGGTGGATACAACTTCTCCAGGCAGTTAAAGTATTATAGAAAGTGAAATACTCTGAAAAAACGAGTTTTATGAACCTGGTTGCACACTAAAGTTTGCAAGGCTCATGATTCTGAAGTTTTCTTGTCTGTGGGATCATCTGATGCCCCTGGCAGGGGTCTGTTGTTACCTGCCAGCACCAAAGAGGAGCTCTGTCCAAGAAGGGGCGTTTCTGTCCTCAGAGTGCAGTTCAGGAACAGCACAGGATAACCTGGAGCAGTGTGTAGAGCTGTGCTGTGACTGCATGGAATGCGGTCACTTGGTAGAGTTTCACTACTCTCGTCTAGCTTCTGAATTCACTGAATGAGATTGGGGTCCCATGGAAAAAAAATTATGCATTATCACTTAATACAAAGTCAGTCAAACTAGATTTGAACAAGGGTTCCCAGTTAACTGAGAATCCTTGGGGAAAAAAAAGAAAAAAAACTTCCAAAGAGCTTACCTTAAAAATTTGTTAGTTTCCACATCACTGGATACCTATCATATTAGGATTTTATTTAGAGTGTTGATGTTTGTATATAGCTTGTTGTCTTCTGTTTCTTTAAATGGCATGCTTCCCATACATTTATTCTGGGAAAATACGTGCAAAAACCCTAGGAGAATCTAGAAATTGTGGTTACAGTCAGGTTTTAAATTTCCGTTGACTTCTGCTAACATCTTCTTTGAAAAATTGTACCTTGCTTAATTTTCCAATTATATATTTACTTGCATGGTGGAGAAGACAAAAAATTATTTTCTTTTGATCTGATGTAATTGGAGCTGTATTTTAGGGGAACTAATTCAATCTTATCTGATTATATCCTGACCATGGTCAAAAGTAAGGCTGCAATTGCTATATAAGGAGACTGGTTACAGAGGTTGTTTCATATCAAATACATTGCTTTTCTACTCTGTTACTGTTAAATGGGCTGCTCTAAATTAGATGGTCTAATTCTGGAAAATTTGAATACGTGCAGGTGGACTTTTGTGTCAACAAAACATATGTCTGCAAAAATTGATTCCATATGGTTGAATGGCACATTTTGAAAATGTTACTTTAATTCATACTAGTGCCAGGAGAAAGAATAACTCTATTTTTTGAGCTCCTTAACTGAGTGACAGTGCACCTGTACACGAACAATTTTTCAATTTTTAAAGCAGTAATTGAATATGTAGGATTTGCTTGTCACATGTTAACAGCTTTAAGGTAGCTTAAATATGTGGCTACAAAGGCTTAACTCTGTGCTCTCTGTTTGTACTCCTAAAAACAAGTGATGAAATATACCTCAATCATACAATCCCACCATCTATTAGGTTGAATTTACATGAGTTTTCTTTGAGAAGACTCATTTAGGGTCATGACAAATCTAAAAATACATATATATACATATATATATATATATATATATACACTAGTCAAATAAAACTCATGTTATTTACATGGGGAAAACAGCTTTGAGTTTGCTTCTGGTCAGCCATATTGATGGGAAATAATCCTGTGGGAAATGCTGGAGATGCGAATTTTTAAATTGGGGTTGTAAAAGTTGATATAATCAAGAGATTAAATTATGAGGAGTAATGTAAATTAATTTTTTAATTTGTTGTTTGGGTTTTTTTTATTGTGCATAGGTACCTAAGGATAAAACTGGCCTGAAGGGAAAATCTGGAGGAAACTGGGGACCTAGACTGTTCTTGTACCTGAGTAAGTGAATACTTAGTGGAAATCAGCTTTACAAAATGTTTAAACTGTGAAATATTTGTCAGCATCTCTATGCCTGATTGCAGTTGCAGCTTTAGACAATACTTTGGCTTTTGAATTGACAAAGACCAGAAGTAGGGCTACCTGCAAGGGAGGGAATATGGTATAGAGCCTTCAGTGCTTTGCAGTAGCTTTTCTTTGTATTGCTACCCTTGCAGTCTCCATAGAATGAAACAGCTTATAAGCAGAATTTCTTGGTGTTGTGATGTTTTGCCTTTTCAGTTATTTATCTTCAGACTAATGTCTGAGTTTCTTAAAGTTTACCTTGATCTTGCTGGTTTGTAATAACAGTAAGGCAGTGAGATTCAGCAGAACTGGAGGTCAGGCCAGGTTAAATATGAGGTCATCAGAGGGTGAAGGCTGAGAAGATGACCTCGTGGAAGGCTGTCTTGGAAAGGATGAATGCTCATTTCATGAGGGGTTTTTTGAGACAAAAACTATTGTCTTGCTTGGGGTTTGCTTTCACTAAAGCAGGACAGGGACAGCTTTTCTTCATCAGCTGGGATGGGGCATGCAGTAGACATTCCTCAGCATCTGGAGGCCCCCAGTCCTACAGAGCTTTCTGAAAGGCAGGCAGAGTATTTTCCATTTATCCACATAGCTTTCTTTCCTGGCAGCCCAAGCATTATTCTGGCTGCAAAAAATTATTTTACATGTTGAAAAGGTACATTGATGTGTTACTTATTATTTAATGCATTTATTTAGTCATACATATTAATATATGAAATTTCTGTAATATTAATGAGCAGATAAATTTTTATAGAATGAAACTTTTTTCTACTGGTAACATTTTTAAAAATGGGCAAATTAATTGAGTTTTCTGAAACAATTGCTAGAGCTGGAGCCTTTCTTCCTGCTAGCATTTCTCATGCTAAAAGAATTATCTTTGGTTTTAGAGAGCTTTACTAAGCTGAATATCCTTACTGGTATCTACATTAAATTTTGAAAACAATACTTACCAGCTGAGTTTCTCAATTTAATCTGGTCTAAACTTGTTACCAGTACCGTTTATTCCAAATCTGTGCCGTGGTTTATTCATATTCTTGTACTTAATGCATTAACTTACGAATTTCTATCCATCGCATCACTGGATTAAAAAATGTATTTCATTTTTGCTAGAGTATTTACTGTGTTTGTCCCTGCAGTAAAGTAGTAGACAAGAATGGCTCTCATTCCTTTCAATATTAAAGAGAATTAAATATGTAACCTAAAAATTTGCCAGGCTTTGTGAGCTGCATAAGACTTTTAGCACTTGCTGTGTATAGTTTTAGAAATTAGGTCTCTGGGCTAGTGAACAGGTGCAAAGTTTATTAAAGAAGAAAAGTTCAGTGTTCTTAAATGATAGTGGCATGTTTTGAAATCACAGTTGGTTCAACAGCTCTGTTTTAAATCCAGCAGGGACCTTTGAGAGAGATTTTTGCCTTGTTTCTTTTAACTTCTATACTAACATGAAGCAAATGTTTTCATTTATTTCCTGTGTTATCAGTCCTACTCTGCATATTTTAGTCTATTGCTTTTGACAGTGATGAAAGGCAGCTATTTCCCAACCTTTTGTATTTTGGGTGCCACATAAGCTCAGCAGTTCATTTTGGGAATACTTTCTTCTGATATGTTCCTGTTTCCTTATTTGAAAGGCAGCATAAGAAATTCCAGATACAGTTGCAATTTTCTTGGAATTGTAATTTAGATTTTGTGCTTGTGTACATGAGACAGGATCTCGGCCATACAGGAGAAAGGCAGTCATTCTGCTGGACTGGAGAACCTGTAGGTATAGTGACAAAGATATTGTGTCAGTGTTGTGTTACTTTGTACTTGAAAATTGTCCTTAATTGTTGTCTAATAAGCTAGAAGTCAAGAGCTAGTGAACTAAGAAATGGGGATAATCCAATTGAATTGTGTAGTGTGTTCCTTCATGAATATAGGATTGATCTCCAGGTGTTGTACCCAGTTTATTATTTGCCAGTTACTGTAGTTACTGCATCACCTACAGATTTTCTCATTCAGACTTGAAACTGAGTGCCTTGGGGCAAGATTTTCTCTGTTAAGCATGAAAATGAACTGGCCTTGGTTTTGAGAGCATCCTGTGTGTAACAGTTCTTGTGCCTGCCGTTTGAAAGATCAACAGGTTTTGTGCAAATCTACGTCTGAGTGTGAAGCAAGATAAATGTATCTATGACATAACCCTTGTTGTGCTGGGTTTTGTTCTTTTCCAGTGATTGGTAGGTATTAGTCTGTGCCATATTTAGAGGCTGAAGCCAACTGGTACTGCTGCTGTAGCCTGTTGATACTGTAGGATGAAGCTTTACAACTTCTTTTATCAGTTAATTTCAGGGAGATTGCTATTATTTTTGTAAATCACAGTGTATGGTTTCTGACAGCTTTTTAAGATGTCATATGCTCTGCTGTTTATTGTGTAGAAGTCTCTGGGGATTTGAAACTCTTTACAGTATCTCTCTCACATAGATCAATTAAGTTTCTAATTAAAGTTTTATCAACCTAACAGCTACTGAAATCTTAAAAATGTTGATATTTGTTGAGACAAATATAGGAGGTTTTCTAATCTCATGAGAAAATTTTTGTTGAGGATTCTTCGAGATTTTTTATGGTTTTGGGAGTGTTTCTTTGTTCACAAAGTGGTGTTTCAATAATGGAAAGCTTTAGTAGTAAAATTTTAATGAAAAGGAGCCAAACAAATTTATTTAAACAATTTTATTGATTAAAATAGCTTGTTCTCAGCTAACAAAACTGTAGTTGTAATCCTTCCCCATTCTTTTTGTCTTTGAAAGACTACTTATTTTGATCAGACCTAAAATGTTGATGACAATTATATCTCTTTGTTTCACCTGAAGCCTTTCTTTGGTGTTTGGAAAGTTGTATATCACTACATTTGAAAGGTAACAAAGCCCTGTGGTTGGCCTCAGCATTAAAATATATAGACACTTTTGCTTTATGAGGCTGTAAACCAGATAATTCATCACTACTGACGACCTGGAAGTATATGTGGGCTTTTAAAAAACAATATGTTATATTACAAATTCCTTGGAAGGAGGAGTGTTTGTTTTTAGGAATTCCTGGAGAGTGGAAGCCTATTAGGATGGTATTGTATGTATAATAAATCATGGACTTGGCCTAGGCTGGGGTTTTTATTTTTCCTTTTTCTTTTAAGGTCTAAGACCATTTAAACATTCTGTCATAATCATAATAATAATTAGTATCCTCTCTGCAAACACAGAGGAGAGGAGGAAGCTTTTTTTTTTATTTTTGCAGTGTAATATTCTCAGTGTCTATATAAATAAATGATAGTGTGTGGCATGATTCACATGAATAGCAATGCAGCTGTATTGCTGCTGTCTGCCCAAATAACAAGAAATGAGAGGGAAAGAAGAGGTGATGGGGGGGACATGAATCGGAGAGGAGCATTGTGGTATGAATAAATCGACACTGTGGTTTTGCTGGGGGGGGGGGACACTCATTACAGGAGGCTTCATCTGTTTTCTGCTTTCCCATATTTAAAAAGCATCTTTAGTGATCCTTTTTGCAAACAGCTCATGCTGTAACTGGCAAAACAGAAGCAATTAGTGGTGTAATCTCAAAGGGAATCTCAAGCTTCACTTTAAGTGCAATGATTAAATCCACTAGAGTGATAACCATTGCTGCCAAGAACTCCTGTAATTGGTCACTAATGTATTTTGTTGTAGCAGTCGATAACTACTGCATTTCATGCACATAATTAGTAATGCATACGCGTTTGGCCAGTAAAATTGAAAATCTTGATAAGCGAGGGTAGAGGGGGTGGAAGGAGCACAGAGCTGGAGAACTGAAATACTGCTCTGTTGATAGTACCTAACTAGAACTGTGTGCTTCAACAAAACAAGTGTCCTACTGTGCTGGAATACAAATGGGCTGTCTGTGGCAGGATATAGCAAAGACATTTGGCAGAGAGGGATTTGAAAGCTTCTGGCATAATGTAATTGAATTGGCCATTTCTTTAAAGATACAGCAAATTGTTTGCTGCAGCATTCATCATCATGAGGAAGGTCAGACAGCTTGCCAACCGTATGATATTCATAATAAAAAGTAAAATGGTGACACTTATATTTAAACACAAATCATGCTATCATGTTTGTAAAAGCTGGAGAAATGAATGGGAATATTTTTGGTGGCGCTGAGCATGAGTAATCTAAGTAAGATTGTAATTCAAGAGGGGGACACCTTATAAGCAGAGAAAAGATCCACAAGGAAATTCAGCTACTGAGCAACATATGATCCCCCTGAGTTGAGAGGGTAGTAGGTGTTTTGGCAGGATTATTGCTGACTCTCTCTTCTGATCACTTAGAGGAAGATAAGCTTGTATGATCCTATTTTTTGCCTTTTAAGAAAACAAAGGCAAGAATAACAAAGAAGGAGGATTCAAGTCTTTAAAAAGAGACAAAATGTGAACAAAGCATTGCTGGGGTTTTTTTTGTTAGTCAGTTATGCTGTGACAAAATAAGATGATGCAACAACCTGTGGCATATCTGAAATGTTATATGAAATGCTCTGTATCGGTACACTGGGAAACCCCTCTCGAGTCACATCCAGAACACTGAACGTAAATTGCCCGGTGACAGGGGCTTTGGGCCATGCAGTGATGCTTCTGCAAATGAGTAGCTGTTAGCTTTTAGGTTCTAACACATTCAGGAGACTGGCATTTTGATTTCTTGCACCACTGCACCACTGATAGGGTTGGAAATGGGAATCAAAATAATTAGATTGGATATATAGATCCCAGCAAACCAGCCAAGAAAGCGGCTGGGCTGGGGAGGGCTGCTCTGAATTCTAAAATGTGCCAGTGCTGTTCTTATGAGAGCATGAGGATGGAAGGACTAAACTAGAGTGCAGATGCTCACCATTTATATTCAAAGCATGTAATAAAATAATTGAATGTATGCTTCCTCCTATTAAAGCCTGTTAAAATCAGTAATAAAGTACATTACTGTTGTTTGAAAAAGAGAGCGCAAATTTTCAGGTAATATGTCACAGTTGTATGCATAGTGTACAGATAAGCAGACTGGGAAATGGTTTTTTACATTATCCAAGGCATTCTTCTGATACAGGACTGTTCCCATCAGTTCATTTTCTGTCACTTAGTCTAGCAGTATCTTTGCAGTATTACCTCTGGCAGTTTTTACAGGCCAACAGTTGTTCCTCTGCAAAGAACTTTTCCTTCTAGTCCCTCAATATTTTTTTGTAAAAAAACCCAACGAAAACAAGCCAACAACCCCCCCCCCACTTTCCATGCACTCCATCTTGAGTTTCCATAGCTCTTAGAAAATGTCATCCTTTTTCTATGCACATTCTTCCTTTAGATATTTGTAAACAATTACCCCACTATCTCTTTTTTCACCTTACCATTTTTCACCTGTAAAAAACCCACGTCTTTCCTTACTCAAATGTCAGTTCTTCACTTTTTTGCTTTTCAGAGACCCACCTTCATTTAATCAGGAGATTCAGGAGTCCAGATTCTTCTAAATCTCGAGAGAGTATATTTTTTTTCTGTTAGCATGATTCCTAATGCTTTTCTTTTTTAAAATCCTACTCTCTAGATTAACTGCCCATATTACCTCCTACATCATTTATGTCTCAGTGCACTCTCTCCCTTCCTTCCCTACCTTCCTTATTACTGATATGAATGTTTTTCATTCCAAACATGTTATATCTTGCATTTTCCCAAGCCATACCTTGCTTTCCATTTGTATTTCTATTTTTGCTTTTCATTACATTAAATCCCAAGACCTTGTGTCTGCAACTTCATATCTATGAAGTCAATGTTAAGCATCCATCCAGAATAGCCTATTGGTTTGCATGCACACCTGCCACGAGGAAGGCAGTGGCTGCAGTATCTCCTCTGCTTTGAAGCCAGATGCACAGGGCTGTGTCTCTGGTAATACTGTGTGATAATAACACATGTTACTATCAATGCAATAGTACTTGTCTACATTTGCAGAAGCCTGTCCTGCATGCTGCCCCTAAAATACCGACTGAATCTGCAGGCAAACACAGTAGTTATTGTCTCCAGTTGTAGTCACTGGAAAAAGCTACGTTGAGCTGTTTCTGAACTAAATATCAGCATTTTTTCCTGTTTCCCTGCTTTGGATCTCCACGAGGTCTTAGATGTTAGTTTTCTTATTGTGCTCGTCTTCAGTTCATTATTTCACATTACCCTACTCAGTTGTAAAGATAGTGATGAGGAATAGCAAAGTGATGTCTTCCTGTTTTAATCTGTGCAAGCCCATAATACCTGAAGCTCCTTCAGAAGTTGTCATTTGTGTATCCTGAAGGTGCACTGTGGCCATACTGTACAGCTTGCACATAAGTCTCCCATTCAGTGATTTGAGGTTTTGACCTCAAAGATTAAGATTAAAAGAATAACAAATAAAAAGTGTATTTGCTATCCATAGGGAATGGACAATACTTGGCTAGTATGAGAGTGCAGCATGGATGAGGGGTACTCATACCAGGAGCTCTAAGAATTTGGGTTTACTGCAGAGATAGTTTGGTGGTTCTGCAGGAGCTAGTTTTTCTAGTAGAAAACACAAAAACCAACCTATTTTGCTAAAAGAAGATTGAAATTATGAGTTGGTCATCATCTGCTAATAACCAAGTGAAGATTTATGATATGAGAAGACTCTTTTGTTTGGATGTTATGGAAATAAAAAGATGCACTGAAAATAAGAAAAAGAAGTATTCAACAGGAAACAGATTTCATCATTCCCCCAATATTCATAAAGCTGGCAAAACTGTTGAAGTTGAGACAAGGAATTAGCTTAAATTTTTTACATCCAGCTCAGATGAATTTCTGAAATACAATTTCTTTCAGTGTTTGAGCATTGTGTTTAATGCAAGAATTGCATATTTGAGTTTCAAAACTTGTGTTTTTGAGAAAACTCAGTTAGAGGTAGGAGGTAACTTGTGTCTCTTGTTGGTTTCATTCTTATTAGGGCCTTCAGTTAGGGTTTTGGGCTTTCATACCTGCTGGTTATTTAGTTCAGATGATAGTCACAGGTCTCTCTGGAGGGCAGTTGCAACACAGTGGTTGCTGTGCAAGAAACAGTTCAGTACGGCTCCAAAGGTTAGCTCTTAAAACACACAGCTCACTTACAAGCCCATTAAGGATTGACCTATGTTGAGAGTTTATTTAAGTGCTTGGCACTGTTCTTTTATATAGGGAGTTTGGAAAAAAAATGTTATTTTTTACTAATTTTTTCCTTGACCTTTACCGGCAGCAAAATTGGTTGGCAGTAACACAGCAGGTCTAAATGCAACTTTTTATTTATGGCCTTAATTTTATAGAAGAACAAATGAAATTTGGAGGCAAGAAGAAATGAAAGACTCCTTAGCTTTTTACATTAATGACTTGCTGAATGTGAATGAATGCAAATGCCACTGACTTGAGCAAAGAGATCAAATTAAATACCTTGGGCAGGTTACACAATGTCTGTGTAAGGGGACTGCAACACCTGATCCCTGTGTTCTGTCTGCTGCCATTGAGACAACAGTATAGCAGTGTATTGCACAGGTAACATTTTCTGCACCTTTTAGTGTGTTAACTGCTATTTCCTCTTCCAATATATAAATAACCTTCTATGATATGAATTCTAGGTAATGAAAACACCTTGCATATTTCAGCACCACAGTATAGCATTTGTTTTATTTTGAACACCTGCAGATATATTTAATCTTCTATTGTATATTTATCAAAATCATTCGATATAAACATCAGGACATGTCATATGACTTGAATGTGCTGTAACTCAGGACAAACTGGGCTATTTCTTCCTTGCCTGGAAGAAACATACTTCTGTGCTTGTTGTTGTCTTATCCTTGGTTATTGGAGCTGAGTTTATGCCCTTCTTCTACAAAAATCTTCCCAACTATGTTCAGTGAATATCTTACCCCTTGCAACTTTTCACTGACAATGCAGTTTATGGGATGATTTCTTTTGCTGTAGAGCTAATAACTCAGCATGTTATTCTGTGTTGACTTGGCTTTTGAAGGCCATCTTGAAAATATGCAAAAGGATATTCAAATTACTTTATTTTTTCTGATCTCTTAGGCCAACACTTAGAAATATGGTGAATGGTCACATCTTGTGAGATAGTATAGAATCAAGGAAATGTTTAGATTCTTTCTGAACTGATAGAGCAGTTTCATTTACACACAAACTTAGCTGGAAAGAGATTCATATATTTAGTTATTTTAAAAGATAATTATCGTGGCTGTGTAGGATTGAATTATACCAAAGTATGTGGAAAATATTTTTCTATTTTTGAAAAAAGAAAAAACCCACATTGTTTTTATGTGTTCTTAGGGGAATATGGTTTGAATCTTGCTTTGTTACAGTAGCAAGTTTTTTAGATTTTCAAAGCATTAGTCCTTAAATGAATAATACCCTTCTGCCACCTTCATGCATTGTTTGGGAAAATTAAATTTGTTTAGGAAATGATAAGTGACAACACTGATATCTTAGCTCCTTATCTTGGGAAGTGCTCTCCTTATTTTCCTTTTCTGTGCCCCTCTCCAGAACAAAAGGAATACAAGAATGCAGATGTTGAAAGGCACGAAAATGTGCTTAAAGTATTTTCCTTCTGTCTTGGAACAATGGTTGCTGACAGCAGAAGGCTTGCTTGCTTGTTAAAATTAGATTTGAATCATCAGTGTAATAGCAGTAGGAAATTGTAGGGTGGAAAGGTGCCAGGAAGCCAATCTGTATCTGCCCTTTTGGAGCAGGGGAACCCGCAGTGACTGGAGCTGCGTCCTCAGCTGAGTGAGCTTGCCCTATATGACAGGTACTGCTTTAGGCATCCTTAAAACAAAATTGTCCTTGGGCAGAAGCCTTGAGGTGGGATCCCCAGAACAGACAAAAGCACAACAGTTCAAGACAGCTGTTACGTACTACTTAGGCTTCTGAAGAGTTTGTTTCTCCTTGGTTCCTTACATCACATTTAATTTGGCCCACTTACATTACCTCCCACTATTTTACTGCACTCGGATAAAGAAAAAAATCTGTGTTTTGGGGCTTGGTTTTTTTTGGATTTTATGATTGTGAAAACACTGGGAAGTTTTCATAAGCTAGTTGTGAGTAAATTAGAGGATGATGCTTGCTCTGAAGCTGCATCAGAGTCAGCATCATTCTATCTAGCTCATTCTGTTTCTCTTCAATTGTTTTAAGGCAGTCCAGTGCCCAGTTACTTCTTTTATGTAGTTATTATCTGTTGGCTTTCGCAGTAACCCAATCTATGGAACACAGTGACCTCTCTATGCACCTTAAAACAATTCACAGAAATGGCTGTAATTCTGCTGATGCAGAATGCAGCTGCCCATTTAAATCTCTTTTTCTTACAGAGGGGATGGTTATGTCTCTGCTGTGTACTGGCTTCTGTTTAATTTCAAGTGCAGTTTTTTACATACTTCCATAAGCAGCTTAGTTCTTGATTACTTCAGGGAGTGCTTTGCCTGATACAACAGTAATTGATATCAGCTGAAGTGCGAAATTCACCAGTCCCTTCGTTTAAATTAGTGCCAGTTGGAGATGGGAGAGCCAAAAGCAGGACTGTGCCTGGGAGAGGACTCTGCTTTTGGAAATTTAGTTTGCTCTCATAACACAGAATTTTCTGACCTTCTGGTTATGAGGTTATTCTTGTCATGGGGTGGCAAAATAAAATCAAAGTGGTTGTATAGGGACGATCAAGGAGGAATTTTAGTTTAAGTATTTAATGATATTTAGTGCATTACTGTTGTCTTCATCAGTGCTATGAGTGCCATCAGACATATTTTAAAATAAATGTACATAAATAACAGGGTCGTAATAAATGCAGCATTGGTTTATGTATTTTTTTTATCATTTGTTTACATTTACTCCATTTAACACTGTTTTGTGTACGTATGTATCCATCTATCCATATACATCTGGCATTTTTATATACAATGTTCATTTATTTTGTGGAGAAATAAGCAATTCTACAACTGGGCTGTATTGTTTATAGGTACTATTTAATTATTGGCAAATATTTAGAAGGCACAGGACCACCATGGTTTCATGAGACTGCTGTAGCAAATTTGATGGTGCACAAGAATAAACTGAAAGCAGTGCTTGAGCATCAGTGGACATCTTGACTTGACCTGCCTGTGTGTCCAGCTTTTAGAGTGCAGTTGCTACTCCTGCACATTGACCAGCTGGGAGCATGGTGTGTTATGTGGCAGATTTTGCTGGAAGTTGCTGGTATATTTGTGATTGGAAAAGTGGGTAGGGTTTGATCTGCCTTTTTTCCCCCAGGGTCGTTACAGGACAGTAGAGTGATGTAGTGTAAGATAGGCTTCAGGTTGCTCAGATGACAGTGGTTTGTACTTGTTCTTTACTGTAGTGAGTCAATTATTTATTCTTATATGTGTTCTGTGGTCCTGTATCATATTTGTAGACAGTTATTTGCCAGTTTCTCAAGATTCCCTTAAATAGCCCAGATACTTCTGTTATATAGAACCTTTTTGTAATTTTTTGTAAGTTCCTATTTGTCTTGTAGGTGTCTATAAAAGTATGTAAATCTAATCTATAATATTAAGAGGTTTATGGCCTTAGTACTTACATTTCAGTTCCATGCAGTGCATTGTGAGATTGCATGTACTCTTAATCATATTGTTAGCCATTATCATCTTTAAGCATATTCCATGTCCCTTGGGTGTCCACTTACCATCTGTTACTTTATCCCATTAGATTTCCACCAGATTTCTCATTTTTTCTCTAGCGTACTGTGCTGAAAAAACCCTCCTTATAGTTTCCCTCATTGATCTCACAGTTTAGTCTTAATTACACAGCTAATCAGATTATGATGACTCTCTTTATTTCTAACCTCCCTGTGCTTTCCAGTATGACCAAAAGCATGTACTTCATTTCTGCATGCAGGTGTGTATGTGCATGCAGGATGACTATACAAGATTCTTCTAAGCAGTGCTTTCTGTTCCACTCACTTTGCATGGAGGGTATAAAGACACCTAATTCTTCACAACTTCATCAACTGCTCGGCTTCCACTATCTCCTGTGGACCAAGGGAATCCAACTCTCAGCAGCTGACCTGAGCCAATTCAAAAGCAGCGTCCTGCCCTCCTTCCCCTTCTCCCTGAGCTGTGCTCCCATTCCAGGGTGCTGTCAGCCCTGTTGAGCTGCTGCCTGGTGCAGAAAGATGCACAATGAGCTTCCAGCCAGCTGGACAGTCTGTCCCCAACACATGGCAACCACAGGCTCTTAAATGAGCTTAGGCTGGCTATTAATACCTAGTGCTGAGTCACTGCTGAAGTGCTTTACTTTGCTATGCACCTTTTTAAAGCAAAGCATGGCCAGATCAGATCTGCCTAGGACAGGCTATACTTCACTGTCCAGGCCATTGAACCATGAGTGACTCAGCCATTTGTGTGGAGAGGTGAGGAAGGCACTGTGGAGGATTACCTCTGCAGGTGTCTGCAGCCACCCTGCTCTGCTTTGAGCATCACTGCTTAAACTAAAACCTGGGAAAATACTCTCCATCCACAGAAAGCATCTTTCTGTTTTCTTTAAAACCTGTGAGAAATGTAGTGTTCTGGGAAGATGCATGAGAATTATTTACAAACCTAGTGACAATTCCAAACAACTGAGACAGCATGTTTACTGTTAGCTGGCATTAACTGACATTCCTGCATGGGGAACCATGTTTTTATAGGGTAGGAAGGGTTCATCCATTCACTGTTCATTTTTTGTATTGCTGGACAAAAGTTTGCCTGATAAAACAGCATATTTTCATGGCTAATGAGCTCAGTCAGTCCTTGGTTTCTATCCATGTACTACAGGAAATAAACCGTATGGAATATTACTGTGGAATATTTAGGTTCATTTATAAATACAAAGATTCATGTGTACAAATTGGCTTCACTCTTAATTGATTTAGAATACTTGATTAGACAACACAGCTGAGCCAATGTAACTCTTGCTGCCACTGAAAGAGGTGGTTCAGCCCTCACTTTTGTCTTCCTGTCCCTTCTAGCCATATGGTGCTTGTCTGTCTCCTCAATCCAGTGCTGAACTCCTTCCTTCCTGGAAGAGATCAAGCCATTTTATCTGGTTTGATGGTATGAAACAGGTGTAGGGAACTGTGTGCTTCATTTCTGGCAAGGATGTTTCAGTGTGAGGGTTGCAGGTCTAGTAAGAAGCCTCCAGTGCCAGGGTAGATCTATATGGGCTAGATCAATATGGGTTCCTTTCTACTTACTTTCTACTAGTTTTACATATATCTTCTGTTATACATTTTTGCATGTTACCACCTGCACATGATATAACAGTCTTGTGGCCAAAAGAAAAAAAAAAAAGAATTTTTAGCACAGATGGCATGATTGGTAGGGCTGTGGTTTTACATACTTTGAATTTTAGTGGAGTGAGGAGACTTTATACTCTAAAACTTAATCTATCCTGCATTTCAAAATAAAAGATATTAAAAAAATGCCTTAGTGCATGAATACTTGGCAGAAAAACAAGACTTATTACTTTATCCAGTAAAAATCAATAGCTGCAGAACAAACATGTTCTTCACCAGCTAGTCATGTAGAACAGGGCTATGTTTCAGTAGTTTTGATGACTGATGAGGGCATCACATGTTTTAAGTAGTGGTGCTCTACTTGTGTTTATTCTCACTTTTTGTCTTAAAAAGCTGGCCAGAATCATCTCTGGTGTAAAGCCATCCTTTATGTTAGCTCCTTGCAAAGCCATGTAGTAACTTTGGGAAACAGTTAAAGAGTCTGCTGCGTTAGGAATGATGTTTTGGGACCCATTTTTATTTAACAGCCTTAGTGAGCATGTGTGAAAGTGCAAATGCAAAGTTCAGGGGCAAACTTCATGCTTGTGCTCAAGAGCTGGATCAGGTACTGGGGCACATAATGTCTTGTTAGTGTTGCTGAGTTCAGCTGCTGCTGTTTGCCCAGCGTGGGAGCAGCAGCAGGTGGTGGGTTGGGGAAGCTGCTGATGGCCCAGGGAGGCAGGCAATAGGAAGGGAGAGGTCAGAGTAAGACTGTGCTTTTGTCTGGAAAAAGCAAAGCAGAGGCAGTGTCTTAGATTTTGGCAGCTCAGGTGTACTTTTCTCATATTTAGGTTTTCTGCAGTCTTAATAGCATTTTCGTTTGTGTGTCATCTCCTTGGCTGTTCTCCTGTTTTCTGTAGAGAAAGGAAACTTCCTAGGTGTAGTGCTAAAAACACATAGTATTGACAGCAGTCCTAGTTTTGTTCCTGGCACTGATGGCCTGTGACAAAAAAGCTGACCAAAATGATTACGTTAGGTAACAGGATTGTACTGCTATCTCTTGTGAACCAGGCACTGGAAAGAGATGTCCAAGTTAGATGTCATGAACTGAATGTGTGTTGCACCTGCAGAGCCAAGCCAGGCATGTTTACCAGACCCTGTGTGGGTTGAACTGAGCTGGAGGCTTGGGGACTTTGATGGCTTCAGGGAATCACCTTCTGCTTGTGGAGCCTCCGTCCAGATGGAGGGAGCCCAGTGCAGCACAATCAGGTCAGCCAGGCAGAAGCCCTTGGAAGTGGCCGAATGGAGACATGTACCCCACTGCCTGGACTTCCTTTGGGCCTGGCTGGGTGGTCTGGCTAGAGCCTGGCTTAGTGTTGAAATGAAGAGCCAGGGCTGGACTCGCAGCATGCAGAGGGTAGTAGGGGACTTCAGCAGATGGATTCTGGTAGTTTCTGTTGACATAACTTTAAGTGGGAACTTATTTTTCCCATCAGATTTGAGCATAGCTAAGGCTGAACACATTTTGCTGAGACTGAAATGGCATCTCCCAGGATTTCTTGCTGCCCAGTTTCAAAACACTCTTGTAAAATAGGGAGATTCACAAAAATCTTCCCAAGAAACTGGATTATAATAGAAGACAGAAGTAAACCTAAGTATAGGTGTCATGACTTTTGCTTTACATCTAGAGACAGACCTTTCTATTCTCAAGCTATTATATTGAATCTCCCCATCTGTACACCGTACAGAGTTGGGGTGCTCGTTGTTTTTGATAGTCTCATTCCCAAAAAAAGTTATTAGGGTGAGGTTACTTACATGTGAGAGAAGTTACAGCCAGGTTGCCTACGAAAATTGTGTCACGTATATGTGTGCATACAGGTGCATGTATACCTGTGCTGAATGCAATTAAAATCCCTCGTCCACAAGCACCACAAGGTTGGAGGCTTTTTCCACAAAGAGCAATATCTCAGACACACAGGTTTTGTAAAAATTCAAGTACTTTGTCACAGTGGCAATTTATTTTTGTGACTACAAAACCGTGAGCAAGCAGCACTATGTCGCACAGGCATAAGGTTTTGCACAGATGTAGGGTAGTGCAGCCCAGGAACATGGATGTGTTCACATCCAGGCCTGCCCATCCCTCCCTCCCTGCTGGCTCCTCCGTGCCTGCTCAGGCTCTCGGCAGGAGCACAGAGATGGCTGTGGTTGTACCTGTTGGTGGGTGATGGGTTGTTTTTGCCCTCGATCGCTGCAGGAAGAGAACAGCAGCTTATCGAGCACTTCAATCTGGTGCGCTGAGTGTAACAGCTTATGAGAAAATGGCTGCCTTGTTTTCCAGCCGTGTCCCAGGGATGGCCACGCAGGAGAAAATGAGGATCCGAGCCTGAGGAATCTCTCAGCAGTTTCCCTGCCATTTAACATTTATAAATATGCTGCGAAGGATCCTTTTTCTTTTTTCTTTACAAGTAGCACCTCGCATTAGTCCTCGCAGCACAGTGGGGGGGGAGGGGGGAAGGAGCCTTTCCAGACCCTCACCAGCGCTCCTAGGGAACCTTCCTAGGCAGGCATGCATGCACACATATCTCTCCATATATATGCATGTATATATGTGTATACAATATATATTGTATATATACAATATATATGTATATTGTATATACAATGTATATACAAGGTGCGACTTCAGGCTTGAAATTTGTCTTCTGAGGTAATCTAATCACTTGCTTTTTAGTGATTATATTAATGAAGTGTTGTTTCCTAAAGTATTCAGTGCTTCTAAAAATTACTTTCTTCATTTTCTCACAGTTTGAGTGACACAGCCTTGCATTGTGAGCAGACATTATGTGCCATGAAATAAAAATGCATACAGCCCTTACTTACATTGAAGTAACTCGAGGTCGGAAAGGTTTTAATACTAATACAGAAATGATCTACACAAAACAATTCCCCCTGAATAACCCACTAGAAAATTCTCTGCTGTTCAAGTGTATTATTCCATTATTAAGAGGGATAATGAAAACAATTTTTAGCAAATTGTTCTAGCTTTTTGCAGCAGTTTATTTCCTTCAATTCTTCAAATGATCTTGATGTTTTAATGAATTAATTCCCTCAGTATCCTATTGGAAAAGGCAGAAGTGGCATAAGGAATTATAAACTCTTGAGAGAGAGTAAGAAAGCCACTTAATTGGAATATAATGGAAAGTCTTTTAAAAGGAGCGATTAGCTTCTTTGGTATTTGGACCTCTAACATAAACTACTGTCTCATAAACTCTGGTAGATTTAGCTGTGCTGGTTTAAGATGTGACAATTACCCGTTGTACTCATCTGCTGGGCTTAATCCTTCATCAGCTGCTCAAGAAAATGCAATCCAGCCTGTGAACCCTGTGGAAGAAGAGGCTCGAGATCGTGTAACCCATTCTGCCTGGCCCTTCCTGGGGATTCTGTGGGCTAAAACTACCAGAGCTCTTCAAGCTAGGCTCTTAATCATCTGCATCTGTTTATGGTAATAAAGGAGTAGGGAAAGAAACAACCCTACAAAACAACCAAACAAAAATTCCAGTCAGAGCCAGGCACATTGCCTTCAGCTGTGGACTTTCCTCCCAGCTTCCAAGCAGTGTTTCCAAAGTGTGCTTTCAGGTAGCTATTAGTGCCAGTTTTGTGGCACTGATATACATAGGTTTATTGTATTCCCTCGAGTAGGGCTTTTCTTCTTCTTCCCTGCCATCCCTTTGAAACAATAAGCAATAAGCTTTTTCTGCAGGACCAGTGTTGCTTTTGAGCATAATCGCAATTTATGCAATCCACATTAGTGCTAAAGGCAAAAGGTAGTGTATTCTGTTCATTTTGTAGTAGAATCATAGAATGTTAAAGGGTTGGAATAGACCTTAAGGGTGAGCTAGTCCCAACCCCCTCTGTCATGGCCAGGGACACTGCTCCAGACCAGGTTGCTCCAAGGCCTTGTCCAGCCTGGCCTTGAACACCACCAAGGCTGGGGCTCCCTTTTTCTGAGTTAAGCAAAGCACTAACAGACCTATGCTGGGGCAGCTCTCTGCCTGTGACTGTTAGACTGCACGTGGGTCAGAAACACCAGAGTGCCCATGTAGCTGTTTCCCTCTTCCAGAGGTCAGCTGTGCTGCTTCGGTGTCACTGCAAGCCCAGGGAAAACACTTCACACTGCAGCTGTACCAGTATCAAACAAAGGATGTGTTCTTGTGAATCAAACTCTCACTGTCTTCTCTTTGTATTTTCTAGAGCTGTCCTGATAGCCTTTTTTCTTTTTTTTTTTTTTTTTTGTACTGGTGGAAAAAAAGGCTTTTTCAAAGAACTGCACATTCAGTATCAAAGGAATAGGAGGAATGCTATTTGTAGGAGATACTACTGTTTGCTTCACATTTATGCTGCCACTGTCATTTCCTTTTTAACAACTGGAGCAGAAGAGTCTGAAAAGGGAGCTGGAAAGACAACTGCAGGTTTTGTTTTGAAAAGCCCTTTGGAAAGAATACCTGTTTCATACTGCTGTGGCCAGCATGGAAGCTCTCTGAGCAAGGATCCACTGCAGTGCTTTTTGGAGCAGGCTTGTTACCTGACTGGTTGCTTTCATTATGTCCCTTATTTTGGATGATCCCACAAGGTCTGTGATGACATGAATGTGGGCAGAGTGCGACAGGCTGGTCAGGTGACTCTAGGAGGTACCTGCTTTAAAAAAAGAACAAATTATTGCATTGAAAATGCTGAGCAGTGTTTGTTTATTGGCTATAGCAGCACTGAACAGTGGGGGGGTTTGTGCTGAAGCCCAAGTTAGCATGGTTAACAAAACCGTGCAGCTTCTTTAGGGCAATTCTTTACTTGGGCCAGTCATACTTTCCTAAAGGAAAAATTGTGGAGTGTAGCATGTTCTGCAGTACTCAAGCTACTATGGATGTATCTTCTGCAGTGTGGCCTGGAAACAAATTCATTGTTTTGTTCTGCTTTTCATCTAACAGAATCCATCCTGTATCTCGGATTTTATTCTTAAATTATAACTTCTGAGGACAAGAACTATCTTGTCTCTCTTTTCATCTGGATTTTTCTAGATTTTAATATAATCTTCCCTATAAGATTTATGATTAGCATTTCTAAGCAGCAATTTAGTACAAATAATACTACTTTATTAATAATAATACTTTATTATTGGTCAAGGTTTCCTGTCTCCTGTTATGTCTTGATAACTGCTGGCTGGATTCAGTGCTTCTGAGCTTCTTTATACTGATATTTGCTGGCTTGTAATTTTGAAGAGAAGAGTAAATAATTCACATGAGGCTAGGAGTTTTTGTTTATCTTTTTAAAAAATGTTGCAATGGAGTGATTCGAGTGTTAGGCCATATAATGCAATTCCAAATATTTTTAAAATAGAAAACTTATGAGATAATGTTATTGATGTTCTATCTTGCCAAATAAATATTTCAGTGGACTGATAATGTGGAGCTGCTTTGGAGGGATTTCTGCTGACATTATTGTTACACAGTGTGATTGCTGTGCTGCCGATGTTATGCACCAAACCTGACCCACTGTAAAACGTTTGCAGTTTTGCATTCTTCTGTTCTAAAAATGGAGTAGCTTTCACAGTCTTTTATTCTCTTATAATTTCTCCCTTTCACGCAATCATACTTAGAAATCAGCAGCTTGCTTTGCTGGGATGACATGCATGCTGCTTTATTTTTCAATTTCATCAGTAATAGGTTTTTTTCCTAGCTTGTAATGCTACTCCACTGACACAGTGATCATTATTCCTTATTCACACAAAAAATCTAGTGAAGTCTCTCTAAAGATTTCAGTCTTTATGGTGGGGTTATTAAAATGTATAAAATTATTCAGATTAATAGCTTTCATTTTGCAGCACTTCATTATATTTTTTCTTGAAATAGAGTATACATTTGTAATACTACTCTAGGGTGTATGGAGTCTGATACGTATCTCCTCTGGCTTCTCTGTTAGCTGGGCTTTGAAGTGACAATATACTGTTTGTGTTCAGACTTCCATAGATGGGGGAAGAGGAAAATAAAACTTTTCAGGATTTGAACCTGAAACCTCAGTGAACCTGAGGGTTTTAAACCCTCTTCAAAAGTATCAGGGCCATAAAAAATGTCATCAAGAAGCCATGTCTGCCAAACTATGGCTGCTTCTACTTTGGTGCTTAGTGGTGTTTGGGAAGACAGTGGGTTCATAATGGTGAAGCAACACTTCCCACTTGTGTGTGTGGCATCTCTACTGGGCCAGAAGCAGCTTTCTAATGTACACAGGTCCTCAGAGCTGAAGACCAGACCTACTTTTAAAGTCTGGCCACCCAACTTTAAGCTGAAGTGGGTATGTTATTTGTCCTTGCCTGTTTTACCAGTGAAGTACCATCTATCTCCATCACTTGCTTTGGTGGCAACTACTCTGAACAGCTGGTACCTCTCCAAGGTTAAAGGCTCTCAAAACCTTTTGGCTCTAGTGGCATGTCCACATGTGCCTGGTGCTGTTTATCAGCAGATAGCTGAAGGCTTTTTGATTCGTATGGTTGTAGCCTCAGGTGGAACTAGGCTTTATGACAGTGTTTGTGTACAAGTTCAAAAAGCTTTATTTCAAAAGGCATTGTAAATCTAAGTAAAAATAGGCTGCTTTTCTTACAATGTAGCTACTCAGGGTGCTTTAATGCATACACTTGGGAGAGGTTTGGTTGTTTGGTACTTCTCTTAGTTCTGAATCCATGAGGAAATAAACCTGAACTGGGTTTTTTTTCTGGGTCATAGTTTTAAACTAAGGACTGTGGTGTCTCACCCTTAGGAAGGAACACCTAAGAAGGGAGCACCAAGTAGATGCTTGGTGGTCAAAAGGAATGACAGACGTCAGAGTCTCCGCAAAAGCTGACAAAGCTGTTTCAGTAAATGACACACCTGGCATGGAAATCAAGTGTTCATTAGTCCCTTCTCTCCAGGTATAAATGTGTGGCAGTGAATATGGATAAAGGGTTAGGGCACAAGGGAAGTGAGAATGACAGAGATGAATTAAAGAGGGGGAGAGAGAAACATGGGATGTAAAGAAGGAATAGAGATATCACCACTCCTGGTTCCAGCATTGATCCAGCTAATGCTGTGGCCAGGATCCTGGGCTACATATGTCCTTAGGCTTTGTTGGGTGCCTTTTTAATGATAGGATTCCCTACTCTGGAGATAAGTTTCTAATTTTCTATGCAAATGAGCTACCACGTGCAATTTGTTCTTCTAGGCCTTTCTGGAAATGTGTGAGAGGGCTTCAGAGGTCTTTGGCAGTCTTGATCCCCCACTACTGTCCGTGCCTTCTTCTCAACCTCATCCCTGTGCTTGCACTGTACTATGTTGTGTTTATGTCCTCAAGCCAGAACAAGGACATTTCTCCCAGGAAGGTGCTGCCCTACCTCTGTATGGCCCCCTTCTCCTTCTCCAGCCACATCCTATTCCTTCTCGCCATGTTATTGCCAGCAATCCTTGGTTGTTATCACACCAGTCCTTGGCTGGCTCCACAGCTATCGGTGCCTGAGACATACAATAAACATCAGCCCTTTATCTTCTACAGGAACACATTACTGGGGGCTAAAAAGTTATTTCATGTTCAGGAAAGTGTGCTGACTTAATTTGTGCTACTTTTTATATGCTGTGAGCTTAGAATATCTATATAAATACACCTCTCTCTTTTCACAGGTAGTAAGTTATAGAACCTCAGTTATTAAGCCTTCAAATGCAGTTCTGTCTTGGGATCCAACATAGGGAGCCATACTACTGTCAGTGATAATCACAATTGTATTCTTGCACTAATCGTGCACTTAAGATTTCCTAGTTGTGATAGAGAGCAGGATGAAACACATTGTCATGGATGTTCTGAGGAAAGGTATTGGCCTGGCTTTCTGATAAAGTTGGCAGTTTAAAAATTGTTTTTATTGTTAAATTGAACAAATTTGATCTGGAAGTAGCTGAACAGAGAAAGCAACAGGTACAATAATGTCACTAGAATCAGTTTTCACATTAAGCCTCACCGACCTTGGTTTGGACCTCAGATTCGCCAGTGGAAATCTGGAATAGCTTCATCTGTAATTCATTTGAGTCTGTCCAGGCATACTTTGCTGGAATTGAATGCAGCCTCAGCCAACCCACTCCAGGCTAAATTGTTCACCTGTTTATTCACCTATGAACACGTGCATCTACTCACCCACTGACACAATTTCCTATGAAGCCAAAAGACAGGGGCATATTTTATAAAAGCACAGAAATTTTGAAATTCATAACTTTTGACAGCCATGACAAATAAGCAGCCGCATCCATTACCAGTCCCCAAAGTTATCTAGTATCCTTTCTATATGTAATTTCTTACACCACTTTTTTTTTACATCAATCTTCTTTTCACTTGATATTTATTATTCATAGCATTAATAAGAGTTCACTACTTCCCTTTTATTTTCATTGGTGTCTTGAATATTTTAACACAGTAACTTTGTTCCCTTGCTGTGGATTTTTTTGTGTTTTTATTTCATCTTGTGTTTTCTAGTTTTATCATCTGGAAATATTATTAAAGACATTATATACCTTTTCTTCATCCAAAGACATGGTGCATCTGTTGACCTTCAGGGCATATTGCCGAGGCCATCTGGTTTTCAAGGGTAGTGGGGGTTGGCAAGGAATGGGGAAGGATTTAAGGCAGAAGGAGATATTAGGTTTCTTATTTATTATTTGATTAAGGTTTTGCTTTGTTGAAGGGTAAGACTGATTGGCACTTTGTTACAGTGTTTGTCTTTTTATAATCTTTGGTTCTTCTTGTGGTTTTTTGTCATCATTGTTGTTTTGAAGTGGTGCTGGGCTGGGGAAGCTCTTGTGTGCATGTGCTTGTCTTTATCAAAATAAACAAAACAATATGGCCTCAAACTGGTGTGAGGTGTTAACCAGTGCCTTTGTAGTCTGTTAATACCAGGATTAAATGACATCATTTCAGACATTTCTCATCTCTCAGTTGAAGCAGGTGTTAGTGACCAGTGAGGAATTAACAGGACAAAGTACCAAGTCCATTTCAACCTGAGAAAAGTTTGGGTTCTGGAACTTTTCCCCCAGCTTTTCAGAGAGAGCCTGATAGTCTTTTTTAGTGAATTCACGTCATGTAGATAAGAGATACTGTTTAATTTCTACTCTTATCTTTCCAGAATGAAGGAGTCTGACATGTGTGCAGGTTTTACTGGGGCTGGAGGCAGAGCAGGAAAATATGAAATTTTGTCAACTCTGGATGGTCCCTGTTTCAATATGGCCACAGCAATTGCTATGTTCAGTGCTTCAGTAGTTTTGATACATCTTTGCTTTGTTATCTTTTTCTCTTAGTACCATTAAGAAACCACTGGTTGGCCATATAGGATATAAATTGGTGATTTTTCTTATATTTTGTAAATGTTTGTCATATATCATATTATTAAATGCACTGCAGTGCATAAAAAGCTTTGATTTTAATGTGTTAAAATCTGTTACAATGCGGTTACCCAAAATCTTATACATGAACTGAAAATATGGTGCACACTTTCTTAGGAGAGGAAAAATTATTTTAAGTAAAGTTACGGAATAAACTATTTGTTTTAACTGAAAATAAGAAACAGACTGGTTCTAAGAGAAAAGTTTAAGCTCACATGTTAGAAATCATCTTCTCTAAATTAAGAAGCGGCTAATTTCAATTTTAGCAGAATTTCCCACATTAAATTAACATGTCTCCATGTGTGTAAATTCTGAGTGATCTATTTAAAACTCAGAATAAGCATCCCAGGAGGAGGGGGAGTGTATGTGTATGTGTGTCTCAATTCTTCTCCTCATTGTGTGATCTTCATAACTGACCCCCAGTATATCAAAATCTCCCCCCAGTCCAACAGCTCCTGCCCGTGCACAAGCCTTGTCTGGGTTACAGTTATGACAATATGATGATCTTGTCATATGTTTTTGTATTTAATGATGTCCAGAACACTTATTAATTATTCAATTTATTGTCAGTCTTCTCAATGGATTTATTTCTCCATCTTGACCGCTGTATTTTAGGAAGACAAAAGCCAATTGAGTTATACACTTACCTTACAAATAAATTAGTATGTATGACAAGGAAAGAGTTGAAGAAATGATGCACCTTTGTAGTGTTTAATCCTTTCTGCCTGAATTTGGGAGAAGGAAAAAAATTGGAAGGGGGGGAAGGGAAAAACTCCTAATTCTTGTGAGGAGAGAGGAAACTAAGTAACTTCATTAGCAAAGTCTGCTTAATCCTTTGTGATTTTGGGGATATTTCATGTTTAAATGTATTACCTCAGGTGTCATTCCAGCCTTGCTCTTAGCTTTTTCTCCAGTTTCTTCTAAATAAGTGGTGAATTTGAGAATAAGGCAAAGAGCTTATAGAAGCATAGTTAAAAGCTGGCTTTGATGTTTGCCTTGTGACCTGATAAAAGCATTGCAGAAGCTGACCTAAATAAAACGCATAGGGACCTGGTTCCTTGTCCTTGTTTGTTTGTTTGTTTGTTTGTTTGTTTGTTTGTTTGGGGTTTTTATTTTGTTTTTTAGAGGAGGATTGGTTAGCTGACCTTCATGTTGAGGAATAGCAGAGGACAAAAAGACAAGCTATTGTCTTTTGCAATGGTCACGATCAAAAGCTTTCTTACAAAGTCACACATGGGTTTGTAGAAATTCCACCCAAGGCTCGTGGCTGCCTGTGTTAGCTTTCAAACCTGTAGCTTTTCTTAGGAAAACACATGAAAACACAAAACATCTGTCAGAAGAACTTTTTGTTTGGAGAGCTTTGTGAACCACACCTTGGAATTCCTTCCTTGGTGGTAGTGAGTTTGTGTACATGTGAAATAACCAAGAGTAGTGTAATCTGATTTCAGCAGCTTGGGGGGTTGTGAAGGCTTTCAAAGAGATTCATGGTGCCATAAAACATAAAAGTTTGAGACAATTACAGGTTTTGCTGTTTTAACAACATACAATAAAATCAAGCACAGTAAGAACATGAACCAGCAAGGAATCGTGTTCAGGTGGGCATGCAGTACGAAAAGTTAAAGACTGAAAATTTTATTTTACAAAACTGAAAGCCTGTACTCGAGATTAATTTGTTCAAATCTTATTCTGTGGATCATATCCCCACTTCCCTTATATTTTAATGCAGAGTTCCTGTCTGCTGCTTTTTAATTCATGCAGAAGTGCTTATGGAATTGTAAATTAAACTGTTTTCTGAATTAGACATCAACTAGATCATTAATTAAATTCCAAGTATAGAGCCAAACCATATCCTGGCTGCCTCTGTAATGTTGATGGAATTAAAACAGGTATGGTGACAAAAAATTTTATGTGGAAAGTCTTGATTACTTTGGTTAGACATAACAGAGTAAGTCTGTTTGACTTTCAAATCCTGAATGAATTTGCAAGATGTGAATCTGGAATAACACTGGTAGGCTGAACAGATTCACTGGCATGTGACTGGAGTCCCTTAACTATAGCCATTCTTCCCATGCATTTTTGAAGGAATGTCTGAAGGCATAAAACATCTCTAAGTTCTGTTGGAATTTAACAAGTGATTTTGTTCTCATTAGAATATCATATTTTGGTTTTCTTAACAAAACAATATTTTTAATAGAAAGCATTAAACTTTTCTAAAGTTCTGAAGAATGTGAAGTAGCTTCATGGATGTTTATAGGAAACATTTTCCCAATAGAAGAGAAAGCATGAAAAGAATGTGCAGATTACCATTTGGAAATGTAGTAAGTAAACAAGGGCACTAACTGATGGAAATCAGATAAAAAAGGTTGAAAAGGGCTCGAAAGGACTTAAAAAAAAAAAAAAAAATTTAGACACTGGAACAGGTTGTCCAGAGAAGATGTGGATTCAGCCATGCCTGAAAGGCCTTGAGCAATGTGATGTAGTGGGAAGTGTCCCTGTCCATGGCAGGGGGTTTGGAACAAGGTGATCTTGAAGACCTCCTCCAACCCAGGCTATTTTGTGGTTCTATAGAAAATTAAAGTTGCATACATAAATTTGGAGATTTATCCAAATGTATAGGTTAAAGTAATGTTATCAAGGGTTGCAAGTCTGTGAAAAACAAGATGACTGTGAGGTTGACAGTAGTTAAGCATAGAAGTAGTATAGCAAGAACGGATGCAGAGCAAAGGGAGAAAGAGTGTTCAGAATAATTCTGGAGAATAATTACATTAGAAATGGATAAGGATTCAGGTCTTCAGTATAGAAGAGGCAAGTCTGAAGCACAGAGTATCTTTCCATAAGTGATAATTAAAATCAGTTTTGAATGAGATTCCCTATTTCATGGAGAATAAGAGAGTCAAGGACAGAGCTCCATGAATTCCCCAAATGAGGTGTAAAATGCAGTTAAAAGTGAATAGAAGCATCCAAAACAAAAATTAATTCCATATACTGTAAGAAGAAGTGTAAAAAATGAGCCACTTGTTTTTCAGTTGAAGCCATGGTTATATGCACATTCACGTTTCTGTCAGTGGTTTCTTTTGTTCTTTTGGTTTCTTTACTGAAAAATTGAATTCAAAAGTAGAAAAACCAGTATACTAGAGTACTTGAGGATGTGCTAGGTGTTGAATGAAAAACCCTTCTGTCTTCTGATACACATTTTACATCTGCCGTTTCTGTAGGTTGTAAAAAAAAAAAAAAAAACCAAACAAAAAAAACCTCTGTCATTTTGCCATTTATTATGTGATACAATGGATGGGATTAAATATATTGAACAGGAACAAATTTTGAACAAATCAGTGTATTTATATGAAAAGTTAGATTAAACCCCATAAGTAAATAAACAGTATAAACATGGAAGATGTTTATTGAATTTGGATTTTCAGGGCAATGCTGCCTAACTCCTTTTCTTTGAAAAAAACCCTGACAAAACACACACACACACACACACATACATACATGAAAAAAAAGAACTTGGAAGCGTGTATTTCTAATCTAGAACATTGGTTCTTTTGGGTGGGATCATCTCACCTAACTTTTTACATAGATGTCAGGTAACAGAGGTGTCTGGCTACTTTGGAGCCATCCCTGATGCAGGCTTAGGTGCTCCCAGCACATGACCTGTCTCCTCGTGGGCAGGCTCACCCATCAGGTGTATCATGCCCCAGAAGTGCCTGTCTCCCAAGATGGAGAGGAGCTGCCCTTGGACACATGTCTGCATTGTACCTGTCAAAAAGACATCAGCCCAACTATTAGCTTCTGCTACATCTCACTAACCTAAATAATTACTCCTTTCTGTCGCTCAGATAACTTAGTTTAAAATATAACTGAGCTTGCATTCATTTTTTATGTAGTTTTAATCAGCTATGCCTTCTGACCAAGGTTTTTATTTTTATAACTGATCTCAGATGTTATCATCTTTCTGAAATTAAAATAACTTGCTATAAGGTACTTGATAAGAGAAGAAAACTAAGGTAAAATTTTTAAAGCAGAGAGAAGACATATAAATAAGAACATGGGTTTACATGCCAAAGCAAACAATGCTCGAAGGGTATTGAGTGAGGTCAGTAGGGAGGGGCTGAGTAGCTCCAGGCATGTGTATAACTAATTTTTGAAATACTACAAGTGTAACTTACATTATAAATAGCCATATGTTCATTAAGTAACTGAAGAAGGAAAATCTGGGAAAAGTTTGTCCAGACATTTATAACTTTTTTAAAGGCAGTTGATTCTTTCCATATGATTTTCAGATTAAGAAGTGATTTTCATCTCTTGAGGCTGCTCATTGTTGAGAGCTGCAGTAAAGGAAAAGAGCAAAGTTATCATCCAAGCTTAAATGCAAAACATGAAAACCTTTGGGGTTTAAGCTGGCTGTTGGTTTCTTGATATAGCTTTTAGTTTATAGCAGAGGTATATAGCAGATCTTCTCCAAAAACTTAGTTTAGGTTTTTTTCCTAAAGTCCAAAGAGGTGTTTGAATGCCTGAACAGCAAGGGAAGAATATGCCTTCTGCCTATCAAAATGAAGATATTCAGTGCATATTATGCAATTCATTCTCATCATAAAAGATGTACTGTTTCTCTATTTCTAATTTCATATTCATAGCCATAGTATAATTGTAAACAAAAAAAGATAATCTTTATATGATGTGTATACAGGGAAAGTGAATTTATAAACTAAGAGCAAGGGCAGCTCATAGTGGAAAATATTGGAATAAAGATAGGTTACTCTGCAGACACTATTATAAATGTCAAGTAGATTTTGACAGCTGGTAAGTTGGAGACATAATTACAAAAAACTTCCATACATATATAGACTGCCTTTTAGTGTGAAGAATTGGCATGCAGTGAAATGAGAGGGTGAGTAGCATATGGGGGATTAAGGCAGCTGAATTCTAGTGAAATCTGGGGGCAAACAAATAGACCTCCAAGACAAAGACTTGGTCACACTGGTGTTATGTATTTGTTGATTTGTGGCATAGTGATCTACCCTAATTAAAGGAAGGTTCATCTCATGCAGTTTTCCATCCCAGAGAGAGGGTCTGTAATACAGAAAAGAGGAAGGTTTCAGAGGAAAACTTGTTTGGAGTGATGAAGATTTCTCTTTAACAAACTGGTCCCTGTGGCAGTCTGTTTTGATGGAAGCTCTTTGTACACTCAGCTAAATTGTTAGACATCATGGCCAGTTGGGTTAAATAAAGGCATTTTAGGGGAGATCCATATTTAAGCAAGCATTGGTATTTCTGTTAAACATATTTTCCAAAAATTACTGTGGATTTAGACATCTCTTAAAGTCTTCATAGAAAATCAATTGCATATATACTTGTGCACTTTAAGTATTACTTCAGTATATATTTGGTTTTGGCTTCAGTTTAAATTACAAATAGAAGGACACTTGGCTGTGACCCTACAGAGGGAGAGATTAGTTTGGTAATGCAAACTATTTCAGGAACTGAGCTATACATTTATTTCTGGATCTTTGTCTTTAGTCTTTTGCTTGTATTTCTCTGGAGCCTTTCTTTATAGTTGTGCTTACCACTCCATTTTTTAAGACATGCATTTTAATCAGTGTTCTGCAAGTCCAGCAGTACTGCTTGACACAGGGCAACCACTCCATGCAGTTGCTGCATCAGGAGGCGATTCTGCTGAATCACAGCTCAGTATGAACAGCTTAAAAACAAAATATTTGAATGTTCAATGGAAACCAAACTGGTTGGAACCCTGGAAATTGAGAGATTTTTTTTTCATGTAATGTGAAATACAAAATCATGAACTATAAATTGGGACCTACTAACTAAGGAATTATTATTTGCATTAATCTAGTGAAAGTAGTACTCTCTATTTGCTGCTGGAGTTTTAGAGAATGTCATCAGCTCAACTGTGAGAAGACTTAACTGTGTACCTGGATCTCGCCAAGGCAGTAAACCCCCATCTGGCAAATGTAACCTTTCCAGCAGGTTTTCTTCATTTCTGCTTATCAATAGCAAATAGCTTAAAGATGAGAAACTGCTTGGGAGATTACTAGTCAGGAAAGCCCCTGCTTTCTCCCGGTTAGTAATTTCACTAGAAAACCAAGAAAGAAGGGCTGAGATCTGCTGGTTTTGAAATCTTGGAGGGCATAGGGACCAGAAATACTCAGTTTCTCTAATTACAGATAATTTCTTTTGTATGTATTGAATTGATTCAAAATGTTCAACTGTTTACAGGGTCATGCGTGTTTTACATAAACCTTTATTAACTGGTAAAACACTGTTTGAAAAGATCCTATTGTGTTTAAAACATGGATTTTTCTCTTTTTTCCCATTTTAATTGAAGTTTAATTTCCATTTTAAAAAAATTATGGCCCTATATGTAAGAAGGGGTCATTCATTATTTTCCAGCTAAATGATGTGTAAGAATAGTAAATGTAGGTTAGCACACATTTTTCCTTAGGTGTGTATGTGACACAGCTTCATGGTAAGCAAGTTGCAGTATTGACCTGGCGTAAAGATTGTATTTCATTGTCGGGTAATTAGTGTGTACTAAGAAACACTGAAAAGAATAACGAAAATATCAGTGTTGTAAGTGGCTGTGCAGCTCTAGGATATTTTGGCCAAGATCCACAAAACATGTAGGGTGTTGGCTGAATCGAAGTGGGCGAGCTCTGGGAGGGGAAGATAAGAGCAGCAAGCCCTTGAGAAGGGATGGGTGGGTGACCCTGGGCATTCCCTGCTGCTGCTGCTGGCCCCGGCTGGCTCAGCCAGCATCGCTGCCCTGCGAGCCAGAGGCTGGCCAGCCTTCCTCGAGGCACTGGAGAAGCTGGAAAAGCCCAGGTTGGTTGGAGGCTGTTTTGCTGTTCTTTGTATCATTCATGTATGTGGACTGTGTGGAATATACGTTTCGTGGATCGTTTTGAGAGAGGTGCTAACTGAAGCACAGTTACTAAAGCTTGAAGCAAATCTTGGTGAGACAGAAAAAAAATGAAACAAGTAATAAATTAGATCTGAAACATGCATGTTATTTTCATGTTACCAATAGGATTGGAGGGGAAATACTGTTCTTGCTTTTTGCAAAATTGAGTTTCAGTGAAACGCTTCAGAAAGTATAGTATTAAGAATAATCAGTTACTTTGTAAGCTTTTTTCCATTTGAATTGCTGACTATTCCTCATTACTCAGAGTTTTTTACAATGTGCATGGGTTAAAGTTGAATTAGTGTGTTTTATAAAATAGCAGGTCTTTAAACACAAAATATCAGAGGCCACCCATAGCAGAGGAATGTAAAGAGTACATGAAGTCTTCCACCTCAACATCAATGACTTGATGGTCATCATCTATTAATTAATTTATTTAACTACCTGAAATTGACCTGTTTGACTTTTGAGTTCATTTCCTGGCCTGGTAGGAAGTTTGAGTTATTTCTAACTTCAGTAATGGTGTGTTTCATTCAGAAAGGAAGAGACTTGAGAGCTGTGCCACCTTTTCTCCAGGAAGAGGTGAGCACCAAGCAGAGGGCAAATTTGCAACCCTTTGTGTGAATCTTTTGTTGGTTATTCTCCACCTAAGGTTGATCTTCATAACCTGTTGGTTCATTGCAGAGCAAGAACATAATGAAAAAATATATAACTTGTGGACAGTTCTTAGAGATTCTAGAAAAATTCCTCAAACGGTTGGAAATATAAGTCTTCCTAAATATTTTACACTGAGCAGAATTGAGATAGTGTTTATTAAATGCCTTCTGTTTATTTTTTCCGTCTGCAATCATATGGTAGAATGCTCAGAACTGGTTCCATGCAGTCAAATTCTCCCTATAAACTGAGTACTTCAAATATGCTGGTGCTGAGAGGTTTTTTTCAATCCCAAAAATATGTGAAGAAGGGAATTTAGGAAAGAATGGAAGTGACTGTTGATTGCCATTATGGGGTAACAAATCTCTGATATTAATTTGGATTCCCCCATATCTGTACATGTATTGTCTATTCTCAAGACTTGAAAATTAGTCTTCTGTATGAAAGAGAAGGTCTCTCTCCATCTTGTCTTATCCATCCTGCTTTGTGCAACAGTTGCCTAAGCCTGATTCTCTTTTATGTGATATTGATTAACAGCCATGCTGAGTTTAGGACTGTCACAAGGACTAAAGGGTGTTTAATTATTCAGCTCCAATAAAGTGGAAGACAGCGCAGCAGCAGCAGCTGTAACATAAGTCATTGGTACTTCATCTCCAAAATATAAGAATTGTTCAGTAATAACACAGCAATTCTCCTGGCTTGAAGGAATTAATAGAAATCTGGACTGAATATTTGGAGAATGTGTGAGTGATGGGCTTGTCCTCAAGATAACTCCATTCTTTGGGTATGTTCTTAGGCACAATGCCAAGTGATTGTACTCACATGAAAAGAACACCATTTCACCAGAGGCACAATATTCCTAAAATCAGATTTTCAAAAAGGAAGGTGTGCAAAAGCATTTTTCTGTTTATTTGTTTATAGACCTATCACCTCTACATGTACATAAATATTTCACATTTGTGAAAATCCCCAATTCTCATGAATGGGTTCAATGTGCTACCTTATTGTAGAAATATATTTGTATGGGTTTATATTCCACAATATATTGTGGAAACATTTTTGTATGTTTTTGGATTTTGACTGAGTTGAAAACAAGGATTTGATGGAATCTTTTTCAAGCTGAGAACAAGACATAGAAAAATAAAGGACACTGTTGTATTCGACAAATAGAGCTGAGACCCCAAAACCACAGGTATTTTGTGCCATAACATGCCAATGAAGCATGCCACAAATTTGCAGCATTATTCTGCATTAGCGTTCCTCTAAAAGATGTGTTGGTGTATCTCAGTACTGGAACCATGAGGAGGTCCCAGAGCTGTAGACTCTTGTGGCTTGGACAATACCACTGTGTTCTGTGCTTCATTCATGCAATCTTCATGAGATAGCTACTTTTGTCATGGTTAAAGAAGAAATACTGGTCAAAGTGGATGTTTGACTTCATATAGTAAGTCTGTTTAATTTTAAATTTGTATTTAAAATAATTTTAAATATTGCATATATTATGCAGAATTGTGTTTTGTGAGAAATATATAATCTTTAACGTGCTTCATAAGACTTGGAAATTAGAACATAATTAGAACATCTTCTAATATAAAATTGTGAGTTACATTTTGTCTGGACTGAACTGTAAGAAACATCTTAATAGAGTGTGATTTCTTGAATCGGATAGTAACTATAGCCTTGTTTGGATTTTTAATGACATTTTGTAGTTCAGCATTGGGAGCAATGGCAGCCTGTCCCAGAGCATTATGCTTCTGTCTTGAAGAAGACAAAAGAGCTTGGATGTGATATTATTCATCGCTAAAGAACACAAAAAACACCAGTGTGCTGATGTTTAAAGGGTTTTGAGTTTATTTATGTTCCTATTAAGTTTTCAATTATGGATAATTTTTTTCCCCTTTTTTGGGGGAAGTAGGGTAAAAAAGATAGGAAACGAGGATCCAGTAGCTTGTTCTCATGTTTTGAAATTATTATTATTGTTGTTGTTATTATCTTAATCTTTAAAAATAGTTCCTCCTTACAGAATAAAGATGTGAGAATGAAACAAGTGCTGTGCTTTCTTGTAAAACAGTTTATTGCCCAGTCTTTCCACCTCATTAGTAGATCTTCACATCTTTTATTCTCAATTGTGTTAATTCTTTGGCGGTTTTAGGAATGCAGATGGAAGGCAGCTCTCTGCACCAGGGTTAAATCGGATCAGACTGTGTAGTCACAAGGCAGAGCGAAAAGAGTGATTTTATGGGAAAAATCAATTGTTGGTATGTGAGTACAAATTAAAGCCAGCTTGCCTCACTGTTTATTTAAGAGATGAACTTTACTGTGACTGGCAAATGGATCACGAACCTAAATAATGTCATTGTTTTACTCATTAAAGCTGGAGCAGCGGAATAAACTAGCACAGCCCATGTCTGTGCACGATCTCTTCGGAATGAGATGAGGTAGAGCTGTTAGAAAAAATAAATTATTTTAAATTAATTCTTTGTTGCTTCCACAGCTAGACTTTAATTAATTGGTACATGATCAGGATAGCACAGAGTGCTAAATCTCTAGAGTGGCTGATTTTCTGCCCTGCCCTGTGCTGTTCAGTCCTTTAATATTTATACATGGATGAATGGATATATATGGTCTGCATGGATATTTTTATACTGATACTGGACCCACAGTCCAGGGTATGATTTTGTCATTTCACAAGCATTGTCTGGTTTTAGAATAAGGTATATAAACCTCTACATTTCATTTGTATTGGATAGTATTTTCAGAACAACAGTTACAAAAGTTTCTCAATGGGGTCATTTTTTTTAAATAACAGTCACTAAGTGCACAGATGCATTTGGTCCTTTGTATAAATTCCATATTGTACTAGAAATAAATTCCCCAGTGCTGTGCATTCAGTTCGATTATTATTGCATTTATTGAATGGCTGGGGTTGCTCAGCCGTTGGCCTTGAGCCGTTGGCATGCCTCAGGTGGTAAGAAAATTGCATACAAATGCACTGCTTGTCATATCTTGCTGCTTAATTTGTTCTTTGGAATAAGTTAGTCTTATAATAGGCAGACATATCACAAAGCAAAAAAGCATGGGAGAGAGATTAAATATTGGCCTTGTAAAGCCCTTCCCAATATTTCATCACTTATCTTTCATGGAAAGTAATAAATATTGAAATAAATGTTTCTGCTTTACAGAATTTGTCACAATGTTTGCATTTGTCAGCAGACTCCTAATAAAGTGTCCCTTCACTAGCCCTGTGGTGGGTCTGCATTGTCATCTGATGGGAATATTTAGGCACCCGTTTCACAGGAAGGTAGGGAAATGCATTGATGGAGGAACTCCTGTACCCGAAAAGCTGATCACCCATTAATTAGAACAGATTTATTGCCTTTAATGGTAGTGACAGTCTAGAGTACATTTTTGGGGTCACAGAGTCAACACAGTGCTATTTTTATGATGGTTTATTTTTAATGTGGTATTTCTGAAAAGTCACACCAATGCCTCCTTTGGAAAAAAGAGGTACATATACATAGTTCTGAATAGCTCAGCAGCTCACAGAAATAATAAAGGACAAACGACAGATCATTTAACTTTTGGGTAATGAAGAAATTTTTTCTTCCAGAGTATTCTTTGCAATGCAGAGTATACATTGCAAGGCACACAGCAGAAAATTACTCAGATATCGACCATGGTGTATATTGCTAGAACCTCATAATAGTATTATTTAATGATAGATACCAGGATATGTTGCTCTGCTTGTATCAGTTTTTGTTATGTTACAGTGTATCTCACAATTATTTGGTGCATGACATCAGGTTTTAGAAAGAATTGTCATTTCGGATGGCTCGGTATTTATCTATTGGCTTTTAATCAGACTGTGTGCTATTATATCTTGCTACATTCAATTAACTCAAAATGTATTTGTAGGTCTGTGTGTCTGGCAATTTCTATGGATGAGGGATTCAATCTTATTAGACAATCACTTTGATTTCTTTGATAAATTTTTAATACTTTATGCCCAGAATGACAAAGTGTGGTTCTCACTATTTTTGATGACCAAGCCTGGACTAGATCATGCTGTCTAAATAAATAAGGCAGTATGAAGATTCTTCAAGCCAAGTATATAATCTTTTCACTTTAGTGATGAACTGGAACATATTTCCAAGTTCATCATGCTTTTGGGTATTCTTTATATCATAGCATCAAAGCTTGGATGAGTTTTTATCTTGTAAAATGTGAGTCAGTAGGATCTGAACCCAGCTGAGTTTATAGACTAATTTCCAGCCTTAAAATGGGACAAATATAATGGAGTATTTTATTTGTTCCATTTGCAGTATTACATCACAAGTCCATCCTGTCTTTTGCACAGTGTATAGCCTGTGAGGATGAAGAGAGAGAATTTGTCACTTGCAGTCATCTTTGTTTGGGATTCACAGCATGTTTTAAGGACACCCATTGGGTGTGTGTGGAATGGTGACTTTCATATTTCATATTGTGACCATTGGCAACTACAGATAAATTTAATCATACCACTCAAAGAATACAGAAAGCTGTACAGAATACTAATAATGTGAATCATGAATTTTTAAGCTCTCAGAGGATGCTCCAAAAAGAAATTGATTAATCACTGTGCTAAAACAATATAACACCTCGAAATAGACTTTTACTTGGGTGAACATCATAAGATAGTCGTTTAATGTCAATACTGGATGGCAGGACTCTCCATAACACAGTTCTGGCTCAGTAATGAGTTTGCAGGTATGTTAATTACTTTAGAATCACTTAGGATTTCTCTGATGTTCATCTTCTGCTTAACATGGTGCACCTGCACCTGTGTACACGCTCAGCACACGAAACCTTTCCCTGAATCTGATGGAGTTTTTGTTAGTTCACTCATTTGTGTTAAGAAAACAAAACCAACCAGCTCAGTAAGCAATGTTGGTGTTGAGACATTTCTCCAGATCATACCAGTTTTCTTTCTACCTAGGGGGCAAAGTGCAGTATTTCACATGTTGGTACAAAAGGGTTGTGTGGAGTTTTAGTGTTACAGCACTGAGAATGTGGCATATCCTCCAGAGATCCTGGCGCTGCAGCCAGCAGGCCCAGAAATACAAGCATGGTTTTGCAGCATAGCCTCTGTCATGAAAGCTACTCCATCACTCAAGTAAATCCTGACCCATCTTGTGGTGAAAATCTGTCAATTTATTGATTTTTCTATTTCTCTCTCTTTTTTTACACTTTCACCCTGCAAAAAAGATGCTGTAGGGAAAATGGTAGCAAAGCAATTGGTAATTCTTTATAACAAATTGCATAGAAGCAGCAGGATGCACTAGATGCTTACTAGAACTACAGTTTAAAAAGAAACATCATCTATGAGCATAATATTTAAAGCTTCAAAACAGGTTAACATCATAAGTGGCACTAAACATATTTAAAGAAGTAAAGGATAAAAGTAAAATAAATATTGTAGCATCTTAATCAAAATTAGATTTCACAGAGTACAGGGGGTAGAACTGTCAAGTCTGAGAGATTGGTTCCATTTGCTGTTAATATTCAGCTCCCATGCACTGGGTTTTCTGCCCTGAAAGAAAAATATGACTTCTCTAGAATAATCCAGCCTTTCATTCTGTTTTGCAGCCTTGTCTAAGCAGATGAATCTGATAATTCCTTAAATGGGAGATTTGCCAGCTGAGAGAAACCTAGAGGGCAACAAATGGGCAGTGATGACAGAATGTCTTGAATGCTGAGAATGTTGTTTTGATTCCACACTGTTTAAAAATATATTTGTCTAGTGGAAGGTAAAATGTTACATAGAGAACATAGGAGATTTCCAAGGCATTGCACACATACGTACACACATGCACACACAGTATTTGTTTTGGATTATTTTTTTCTGTAGGCTTAACCCAGATAAATTAAATTACAAAAGCTCTCAAAAAAAAAAAAAAAAAAAAAAAGAAATGAAAGGAGGAGGGGAGGAGGCAGGGCACAAAGCAGTGAAATCAAAGCAACTCTGCCTTAAGGCTGCAGAGATTTCCTTATCTTATCCTGCTGTTTCTAGGTATTGCAAAACATATGGCTCACCTTTAGGGGCAGTCCCCAAACAGTGGGAGATGTTGCATCCCATCTGTGCTGCAGCAACTGGAGGTGCAATAACAAGGTGAATTGAGGACGCCAAGATGACTGTGTTTAAACTCATTGCTGGTTTACTAAGGTGCTGTTGGGGGCAGGGTGGTGGGGCACATTTTGTTTGGGTAGGGTTTTTTCAACTACCCTGTGGATGTGCTTTACAAGTCTGAACATGGGTTCTGCTGGAGAAAAATTGTTCTGAGGAAACTTGGTAGCCTGAATCAGGAGTAAAAATTCCAGGATCCCAGATATTGAAGTATGAAAAGCCAAGAAGGAAAGCATTTCTCTGTCTCCCACATTGTATTCTGGCAGCAGCTGAGCTGGCTGAATAGGCTCCCGTCCCCCACTGTTCAAAACTGTTCAGTGTTGCTCCCACGAGATTTGGTTGATCGTGTAGTCACTCTCTGACCTGATTCGTTCACTATAATCTAGCTTAGTTTGAACACTTTTTAGCAGTAACTCTCTGAACTCTTTAATAAGAATGATTTGGACATGAGCAGTTATTCCACAGACACTGAGGGGCAGCCATGTTCAGCAGGAATGTAAGGGAAGAGTGATTATGAGGAACAAGGGAATAATGCTACACTAGTGAAGCTTCACTCAGAGCAAGAAGCGTAATGACACACTGAAACTGCATACTGCAGTGGATAGGATGGAGAATACAGACAGACTTACCCTGATGAAAATTAGCTTTCTCATACTTGGCCCCCAAAATTTCTAAGCCAAGCTTCTAAGCCTCTTAAGTTTATGCTGCAGAATTTTCCTAAATAATTTCAAAGGCCAGGGCAAAAAATGTCTTAACACCTTTGCAACTGGCTAAAACACTTTAATGTAAACAAAATCTGTGAACTGACATGCAAAAGATCTCTTAATGATCTTTCTTGTGCTATTGTTGCTTCTGTCATTACTATAATTATTCTTTTACTTCAATGAGTCTTTTACTATTAAGTCCTTCTTTACCTGCTAATGTGATACAAGAAAATCACTTATTATAATGAAGACTGAATATTCATACCCAGCTTTAGGCATCAGCATCCATATACATAAATTGGAATCAAAGTTAAGTGGCATGAACATCCCTGACATGTTCTGTCATGATATAAAAAGGATCTTTTTCATTTAATACAACAAATAAAACTAGCTATCTTCCTGTGCAAATACTTGCTCTCATTTTTCATAATATTCTCAATTTGCAGAAGGAAAGTTTAGCTTGCAAGATGAAAAGACTGATGGGTTGCCAGAACTGCAGGCCACTTCCCTTTTGTTTTGAAGTCAATGGCAATTGTACTTCTGAGACTCTGTGTAAAATTGCCTTTTAATGCTGACAAAAAGTAACATCACATACTGTCTGCATAAAATTCAGTGATACAAAATGTACATGAAGGTGTAGTGCTGTATCAGGGCATGCACGTAATGTGCAAATATGAATAGTCTGCTTTGCAATTTGAATTATTGTCCTGATCTGTATGACTTTCAGGTGTTTTCAATTTACTAGTTAACATTTCAAAAAATAGACCTACTATTCATTGAAAAGACCTAAATGTATTTATTTAATAAAATTAATGCACAGGTAAGCATTAAACACTGTGGGACACTTCACGTTGATGGAAGTAATAAAATCGTCTATCCCTTTTTACTTTTAGCTCCTTGTAAGATTCTTGCAAGTTTTCAAGAAATTATATTTGCAGCAACATGATCAGTGCCTTTGGACCCTAATGCTGGAGTAGCAAGGCTGAGGAAGCTTCAGGGAGAATGAAAGCAACTTAACTTCACAGTTTTCTGCATTTGAAAAGTCCTTCTCCTGCCTCAACAAGTTTAACCGTTGAATTAGTTGAATTTTCAGAATTTGTTGGGGTTTCACATTTGTTTCGTCTTATTGTGTGATTTGATTTTATTAGAGTTTTGAAACGTGATGCAAATTTTTTTCATCATAGCTTTGGAAAATACTTTAGGAACTTTACTATGTGTGAGCATACCATGAAGTGGAATGATGTATTGACTGAATGGCTTGAATAACAATTTGCTAATGCTAAGATACTGAGTGTGCTTTCTGTGTGTCCCTTCAATGAAGTAGTCTAAAGAATCATTATAAATCTGTGAGCTTCATTATCTAAATACCTCTTGAAACAGGTAGAAAATTGAAATAAAAGAAACTGAAGATGGATAGATCATGCCATTTATGGTGTCAGAACATAGGTATATTGAGAGATAATCCTTTAATTAATTCATTAAAGGATTTTATCCTAATCTTTTTATAAAACAAACTTTTCTAACATATATACCCGTCAAAATTGTCATATATGCTATCAAAAGAGGTGAATTTTGTCTCAGTGTAGAGGTTTTGTTTACCCCTATATGGCATATAATGATGAGACAGCTACTATCAACCATCAGGTTAATCAGAATAATAAATCAACAGGACCAAAATTTATCAAAGTTACTTCCTATAACATGCAGATGGTCATTTTGAAGGGATTTTTCCTTGAAATTTCACTCCTGCTTCTGACTCTTAAAAGATTGTATTAAAATGTCCCAATGTGTTGAAATTACCTGTGTTACTGACCAAGTCCAAGGACTGGGTTCCTCAGACCAGTGCTCTTTACCACCAAGTCTGTGTGATGTTCATTGACAGGTTATTTCATCCACGTCTTTTGAAATGCTCAGGTTTTTCACAGCCATGTTTACTGCAGATGATTTCATGTTCCTGCTCTTTTTTCTCATTTAGTGTATTTCTCTAGCCAGTATTCTCAGTTATATTTTTCATATCCAGACAGTATAACATACTAATCTGTCCTGCCTTTTAATTGGAGATAAATTAAAATTCACATACATACTCTAAAACTGTAATTTAATTTAATATAAATAGTTTTTACTCCTACATCTCTACAATGATTTTAGGTAAAAGGAAAAGGTAATGTTGAAAGAGAATCTGCAGTGTAACAAAAGCATTCTGTATCTTTAATTATCAGTCTTAGCTTTATTATAGTTGCTTAACCAGCATAAGCTTTATATGATCAGAAGGAATGCCTCACATTTGGTATCTTTAAGACCTTGGATCTATCTGGACTCAATATGCAATTTTTTGGTGTGTTTTTTATTAAACTCTCTGTTTTCTATGTAAATAGCACAACAAGCATATATAATTTTAGTATGGAGAGATTCTTACTGTAGGATCCTGTGATAATTCAGGACTTGAGAAGGTCCAACACCCAGCTCAAAGCAGGGCCAGCTTTGGGGTTAGTTATGGCTGTTCTAGGTTTGATCTAGTCAGGAGTCCAGAAATGGAGACTGCACAGAATAATAAATGAATAATAAAATTCATTATCTTTCTAATGCTGAAGACAGTAATTACTGAATATAAAAATTGCTTTTCAAATGCATATTACAAAGAGTGCTCTTTTTGTAGATCAATGTGTTAGGTCACTTCTGCCATGCTTTTTAGAACAGGCATTTATGTGCACTCCTAAAATGCTCTGTATTTTTGACTGCTTAACATGCCATGTCCTTCCAAGTGTACACTTCCTATCATACAAAGTATGGATGTTAGTGGACTGTGACTCTAGCTGTTTCACTCTTACATGATTCTTCTCTTTTCCTCAAATTCTTCTTTGCTGCTTGTATTAAAAGATCCTAAGAATTCAGTGCAGCCATTTAAATATAAAGCTGCTATACATTTGCCCCTGATTTAACAGGGAAGAATCTGTATGTATAATAATTTTGACGGTGCTTTAAAGAGATACTATTAACCTCAAGAATTTTAAAATTGTCTCAGAGTTAGTACCCAGGAAATTCAGCCTCACTGACAGTATAGCAAGTTTTTTCATAAAGCACACAAATTAAGTCAATGTTTTGTTCTTTGCCTGGCAAAGACTGTTTCCTACTTAGAAATTCAGGACCATGATCTGTTTTATTAAAGATGACTAAAAACAGGAGAAGATTTTTTGACATTTTTTACTGCAGAATGTTCTTTTGATTAGATCTGATGTTTGCTCTGCTCAGTACCACTGCATTTCAAAGGAGTATGTGTTAACAGGAGTGTGAAATTCTGCATTTCATGTGCAAGTGTGACTGACAAGTGTTGAGCTTGGGATGGTTTGGGGCAACCCTTGCTCAGGATACTGTCTGCCCTGTGTGGGAGTAGAAAATACTAAACAGAGAAGATGAGGCTGGGAAGGAAGAGGCTGTCTTTGAGCAACGGGCAAGTAGACTGGCTGATGTGCAAGTGTCAGTGTCTCTGGGATGAGTTTTCCAGCTTCAGGCCGGAGGGAAGGAGTGGGTGGAGAGTGCATGTGAAACTGAGATTTCTGCTCTGGGGTTCACAGGAAGAAATCTCAAACAGCTCAGTATTTAATAACCTGCTCAGTACTTTACTGGGTGGTGTAAAGACCTGTGATTGCATTTTTGAAAATCAAGTAATGTCCAAGTAGCTGCTGTTCTTTCTGGCCTTGTTCTGAGGTGGTTGGTGCTGCTCCCAAGAACTGCTGGCTGTACCTCATCCTGCTGCTGCTGCTTGATTCACCAGCTAAATCAGTTTACATCACTGAATATATTTTACTTACCTATTTCATTGTTAAAAGTTCAA
Organism: Acridotheres tristis; assembly: GCA_037013685.1. NCBI lineage: Eukaryota > Metazoa > Chordata > Aves > Passeriformes > Sturnidae > Acridotheres > Acridotheres tristis. The sequence goes on from CM072884.1 coordinate 94,890,541, forward strand.
GTATAGTTTTTCTATTCACTCTTTGAATTCATACTGATGTCCACAAGTTAACTTTAACTTGTGGTACTACTTTTAGGAGAATTTCTGAATGTTGGCTGTTGGCTTTACTACAAGCATGTGGAGTACAAGAAGTACAAGCTTCCTGTTTTATTGTTTTTCGACATCAGTATTTTCTGTGTCCATGATGAGAACATCCAGAGGAAATAAACAGATGAATAAATGCTACTACTCTAGCTGGATCCTGTGATTCCAACCCAGAATATGGATTATTGTCCACAATGTAATGGATCTAGAAGAAGTGTACCTTTTAAAATCCTCTTTCTTACTGCTCATTACTAGCTTTGTCACTTTTTGTTGCCTGCCCCACAACTTCTTAGAAAGGAAGCATAAGCAAAAACATCCTAGAGTAATTTTTTTTTCATCATTTACAAGAAATTGATGAGAATTTAGCATTGTTACCATTATTTCATTTCGACAATGTGATATATTTTGGAAGACCTTGGCTCCCCATAATTTCAGCCTTTTGCAGAGGTCCACTAATTGAAACCTGTCTGGAAATAAAAGTCATGGGGATAAAATGGGTCTCATTACAACATTCGAAAATTCTGCCCAAGAAATTAAATAATTGGTTTTTGTAGTTTCAGGAGAATTCTTGAGCAGCTTGCAAAGTGCATACATTTGTGGCAGCATGATGTTCAATTCATGGCTATACAATATAACTCAGTTTCAAAATTTCTTTTGTCACCCATTGTTCAGAAAGATGTACAAGAAGTAAGTAGTATGAAGAAATTTTATCTTGACAGCTGTAGTTGGGCCATCCTCAGGAGGATATGCTGAAAATTGCCCTCTTATGCAAACTTCTCTTGAAACTTCAGAATAGCTGGGAAACTTCCAAAAGTCTTTTCAATATTTTTGTGTTCCCCTATTATTTTTGGCATTGCATAGTTCCATAATGCATACATTTAAATTTCATTTTCTGCCTGATAGCTCCAGCATTTTATACTTAGTGGGCTAATCAAACAAATAACATTGGTCAGTACAGGAAAGAGATGAATTAGTCCCTCCACTCTTAACACTGGTTTTTCCTTTGCAGAAATGTACTACTCAAAAAAGCACAAACCAGAATGGGGGCTTGAAAAATATTATTAGTAGAATGAGTCTATACCACCAGTGATTCAGTCATCTGTCAGCCTGATAAATGGATTAGTGTAAGAGGTGTTCCAGTGGGGAAATGAAGCCCATAGGGCTTCTAGCTAATTATATTTAAGTTGTTTAGTACTGCTGGGAAGCAGCATCCAGGCAATTACTGAAAGCTTTGATGCAGTGTGCACTATTAGAGTGTGGGTTCAGAAACTCATTACCCTTTCGTGCTTGTGTTGGATGGATTCTAGGAAACTGACATGAAACAGAGAGCAGGAATCAATAACTAGAAAGGCATTTTAGTTCGCTTCTGATCCATTTCCTGATTCAGCAGCTTCTAGCCTAGAGCATTTCATACAATTGCTATAATGTAAGGGGGAAAATGTGACTTAAATATATTAATTATCACATATATATATATCCTGTTACAGTGATGTGTAGCTGAGGTTCCACCCAAGATGAAGTTTCAAGAGGTCTTTTAGGGACAATCTGCTCCTCTAATGCCATGCCACAGTCCAAAGCACCTGCCATCTCTGCTCCTCCAAAGCTGATTTTAGTAATTTCTCCTAAAACCTGACCTTGCCGTGTTTATTGATGCCTCCACAATATCACGATTATATTACCACAGTGCCCATGGTATCCCACCTTCAAAATCTCTTGGAAAATACAGCTAACCCAAAATGAAACTGATGCTATTGGCTACACATATTAACCTTGTTTAACAGAATTGTACTGGCTCTGTCTTTGCCGTGGGCTGCAATTCACATTACTGATGCACCTTGAGAAAACTCTGCAGACTTTGGGTCATTCAGATGTGGGAAACAGCAAATCCTTTCACTGTAGTGCTCTGCAGTTGGGCACCTACAAGGTCTGCATGCTGAAAGAAATGCAGTATTTGTACAACTGGGGGCCAAAGACTTGAAAGTTCATTTCTTAGGTTAGACTGACGGATTTACTCAGGGCAGAAGTTACATGAATTAATCAAAACTGTGTGGTTTTCTTTTTAAGCTTGCAATCACTTTTAAATCTAGTAATGGTGACTGCTAGGATAGTGCAGAGGAGGCTGCATTTTTTATTTCCTGTTTCTTCCTCTGTGCTTTTGCCTGAGGTAGAGCTAAATAGGCAAATGAGTATTACAGTTCAATGCTTGTGAAAGGGATAATTCTTTCACACCTACCTGCACTATCACAAAATTAATAATTAAACTTCTTTCTTTATGTTTCATCACAACAGTCCTAGACATGCTGTGGGTTTTGTTTCATGTTTAAGAAGTTCAGCAGAAATCTCATGAGTTACTGTCAAGAGAGAAGTTTGGGGGTTTTTTTTGAAATCTGGACTTGTTAGTTAGAAAAATGACATTTGGTTTGCCTGAGGGTTGGTAAAATAAACGTTGTGCTATTTGATATTCACATATTTTTCTGATAAAAGAGGTATCAGAATTGCTGTGTTGTAGGCCACAGCACCCACGAATCCGTCCACTTACTGCAAAAAATCCTCTTGCAGTAGTAAGCGTTTCCAGTCTTGGTACCAGGTTTGGGTGCTGACAGCTAAGCTTTTCATAAATCCATTACTATCACTGAAAGTTCTGGCCTATTAAATAATGGTAGATAATTCATCTATCTCCTGTGAAACTATTAAACATGGTAGAGAGAATATCTTCTACACTCCAATACACAGCTGAAACAGAAAAAAGCTACAGCTGTCAAAGTTTCTCTGCAGGCAAAGTGCTGACAGTGATAAAGATTTTGAGAATTGATGCTGTCAATTCCAGTCTGGCTCTAAGACTGGTTGGATTGAGTCACTGCTTGGGCTGCTAAGAGTTAATTTATCTTGGGAGAAATTTACACCTCTGTGTAAAAGGGGTAGCATAATACAGCCAAGTTATCCGAGACAGTGCTTCTGAAATTCTTAATTTCGTGATGTCCACTAGTTTTGACAGTTAGTTAAGATGAAACATGAGAAGAGTTTCCACCTGCAGTTTTGTTTTCCCTTGAGAGACTTGCTTCAAAGGGGCAGCCCAGGCTCTGTGAGTTGCACCTGAGGACAGGCTTTCAAGGCTTAAGTATTTTAAGTTTTTGTGAGAAAATGTAGGTAATTTCTGAGGGTATTCTTGTTGCTTTGGCTTAGATATTACCATGGGGAAGCTTTTTGCATTAGTACTATAATGAAGATTTATTTCAACGTTGATTTTCAGATTTTTAACTGACTTGTGACATTTTTTCCTTCACCAAATCTGGGCATTCATCTATGGTATATTTAAAATAAAAAAATCTCGCATAGCTTCCTTTAGAGGAAGCAGCTGTGGGGCAATAATAGATACATAAGTGTCTACAGCGGGAATTTTTTATCATAGCAAGACATTAACTGGTGTTTATTTACTCTGTAAGACCTTAGGGCAAATTAATTAATATTCAGAGATTGTGTGGGTTTTTCTGAGCAGACATTGCAGCTCCAGTGCATATAGGTACTCACTGGAAACATGATAGAGAAACCCAGCACGTTGTGTTGTACTGAAAATTATGGTCCTGTTTTCTGCTCTGACTGCAGTGTTATCCATGATCCTTGTACAGACTAATTGCTGGTCATGCCCCAGGGGAGCCACAGCTGTGGTTATTCTGCTGTGATTATATTTATACATTATGTTAATCCATAAAGAAACTAAAATCCCAGCTCATCACCAGGAGTTTTGCTAATGTGTTGAATGTTCTCCTCACTGATTTGTACACTTTTTAGGAATTGCTTTAGAAAATGTATTTTAGGTTATTTTTTTGCAGAAAGGTGGCATAATTATTGATGTCCTGTTAGAATCTTCTGTGTAGCCATGCTATATACTTCTGTATAGTCTAGTCTAGTATAGTATAGTCCACCAGGGGTAATTTGAAAATATTGAAGCTGTTTATCAATTTGAAAGAAAGAAGAATGTTGTGTACTAGATATCCTGCACTTCTTTCCCAGAGATATAATGCATACTCTGCTTTTGTAATTCAGTGTCTTTTGAAGATGCCTATTTAGCATTTAAACTTCCCCGTGCCTTTAAAAGCCAGAAGAGAGTGGGATAATAAATTAGTTACCCAATTAATGTTTTGTTCATTGTGAAAGAGTTAAGAGAAATATGCTGAAACAGGATAGTAATGGCACTGGTTTGGTTTTTCCTCATCTGTATTGTTTAGAAAAAAGAAATAAAATTATTTATCTGAAACTATGCAGAAATAGTATTTAAAAAGAAATCAGATTGGAAAAAATATTTAAGCAGCTAAATGTATTTAGAGGAATTGAATAGAATTCACTAAAACATATTCCAAAAATTATGTGACTGATTATTCCAGGTTTAAATCAAGAGTAAAACTGCTGTTATATTTAGGTGCCCTTACCCCAGCCACCTGCCCAGCCGGTAATTTCACGTGTCTCCTGTAAATCTGGCCCCCAGTTTCAGTTTCCTAAAATTGCTCAGGTGCCTGCAAAAGGAAATGTACGTATGAAGCAGAGGATAAATGCACTGTTTGGTCTGTGGCCCACTAAGGGCAGCACCAAATTCAGCCCTCCTTTAAGGAACATCCCTTCACTGACTTCTCCGTGCAAGTGGTGCTGTGCAGTTTGTCCTCTGCCCTGTCCTGGCCAGGGCAGCAAAGGCTCATTGCTTTTCTTGAGTTAAGCTGGCACTGGGGACAGTCACAGGGGGGTTGGTGAATTACTTCATTCATCCACTGCCCACGTGCGAGGTGGTGCCAGGGTTTTCCATGGCTTTGCTTCACGGAGATTGGTCCAGTGGAGGAGCTGAGAGATAAGGAGATCAATCAACGTGTTTGCATAGGTTGACTTTTAAACATAGTGCAAATCCAAAGTCAAACCTTGTGTACCAGAGTTACAATTAGTAAAAAGGAAAGAATTTTTTTAACTTTTCTGTTTGGTTGATACTTAAACATGGTTACATTTCTCGACACTTACCAGCCCGAGGCATAGATTAGTAACAGCACCAATGCTAGCTAAATTAACGTGTCCAATAACTTTCCTGTCCTTTCCTAATGGGGTGAAATTTTAAAGCTTGCTCACTGTGACACCAATGTAACCTTTAGGCCGTAACTTTTTAAAATTTCTTTTCTTCTTCCATTGTCCCTTTGCAAGAAGTGTATATTACTTGTGTAACAGCCCAGAGTGAGGCTGCTGTTGCTGTAAGCAAACTGCTGGATTTTAGCTGCTTGGCTAACCCACTGAAATACCCCAGTAAGAAAGTTTTTCTGCCCAGAAAGCTTACTGTCCACAGGGACAGGACTGGCAAGTAGTTAATAATGTGAAGCATTGTATTTATTGCTCCATGCACAGATTCAGAGAGCATCATTTGTATTGCCTGCCTTCAGTATCTGATTGATGCCCCAAGTGACCCTTGTGAAGAGAGTTCCTGCTACCACTCTCCTGTGACTGAGTCTTTTTGCCTCATAGAGGACAGTGCAAGCTTCCTAAATTAGAAGTCAGAGTATTATTCCAGCAAAATTCAGAAACAGCAAAGACATGCTGTGTCTGGAAGGATGGCAGTAGTTGTGTGACTCCATATGGCCTGAGCACACAGTCCCTCTCTCACTAAAAGTGTGTACGTGTGCACATGTATGTCACTAAGTGTTTGCTGACAGCAGCTCAGCGTGCACAGTGCTCATCACCACCCAGTGCTTTCGGCACAAAACCAGACAATTTGTTTTGATTATAAAATATTTAATTTATGAGCAGCATCTAATCTCCCTTTCTCCATATTGCAGACTTGGTCCATCTGTATAAAACAGAGTAACTTGTATGACTGCAGGATATCTTGTGTATTCACAAAAATACATCTTCTGGGAAAGTTCTACTAAAGCTTGGAATCAACAAATGGAGAATCTTTGCATTCTCCTTTGGATAGTTGCACTAATAATTTGTCACAGGTGATGGAAGGCATGTGCTTTATTTCTCATTTGAGTTTTTTTGTCAGCTTCCAGATGCTGTTTTGTTTTATGTAAACCATTTGCTAGATTAACAAACCAGTTGGTACTTAGTATATTTTCCCAATGAAAATACTTAGGTGCTGCAATTAGGTCATCTGTCTTTTTTTTTGGTCTTTTTTTTTTTTGCTAATAAACTATACCAGTGGAACTCTCCAGATATTTCATAGTAAAGTACTTTCTACACTGTTCTAATCACTTTTGCAGCTGTATTCTGTGATTTCTGGTGGTGGATTATTTTTCAATTTCTTTGTAAGTTGTGAAGACCTTTTCCTACTGTAATTATCGTTTGTAATGCTAATATTACAGATGAAAGTTTAAAAAGAACATTTTTGTCTTTGCCTAATGTTTATTTCAAAACACATATTAGTATTTACTTCTGTATGAAATTGGATTTGAAGAAACTCTTGTTGAGTAAAACACTGTGGGTAGAGCCATGATACCATATGATTATTGTAATCATCAATACATGTATGCTCTCACCCAGCTATAAGGGAAATATGTGTAACTTTTAAGCTTTGCTGACACTTACAGGTAATAAAATGATAATAATCATATCTTTTCACCTCTAATATGTCATTTTCACTTTACTTTTCACTTTTTCAATAGAGAGCCTGTATTTGCCATAAAGTTGTCTTGCAAGGTAACAAAAGCTGGTCTTACCAAAGGATGTGATGAGCTCTTGCAGCCTGTTACCAGTGCTGCTTGCACTGCTGCCTCCTGCCTCTTTAGCATTTTGGCAAGATGAATAGCCTTTAAGTGATCCTTTCAGTGATAGAAAACACCAGTTATCCAGTTTATAAGATTTGTAAACAGAACAAATGAAAACATGACCCAACCAGTTTATAATTATGACAGAAAGCATTAATAGAATTTCTTCAATAACTCTGATTCATCCACAGTGCTACAGTAGGAGTAGCTGATATTCTACAATGTCCTTTAAACTCCGTGAAGCTTGCAGAAACCTTCATTCCACATGAGCCAGTTATTTCCCTGGTATTTGACATGAGATCAGTCTCAGCATGTCTTAGTTACTGTTGCATAGCATAATGTAAGGGTATTGAATAGAGATAATTTTAGTATAATAATACTCTTAAAATTTTTCCCATAAGACATGGTAAATCCTCTAATTGTTGCTTGGATTTTCAAATTTCATATTTACACACAGTTACACTTCTTGAGAATATTGTATTCTGCAAAAACATAACATGCTCCACAGGAAAAATGAGATGGGAGACACATGGTTGATGCTGCAACTCTGGCAGTGTTCAAGGCCAGGTTGGATTGGGCTTTTAGTGGGATGTGTCCCTGCCCATGGCAGGAGGATTGGAACAAGATAATCTTTAAGTCTCTTCAAACCCCAACCAGTCAATGATTCTATAATTACAAAAAAAAAAAATTAAAAAAAAATACGATGAGATGGAGAGATGAGAACAGTTGACTCAGAATGCCCTCTGAGAATTAGGTGATTAGATACATAGCCACATAGATAAAGATTTCTATGCATTCAGTAGACTAACACAGAAAAACTGTGCATGTCCAGCTGATGTATTGCTAATAGTTTGTGATGCTTCAGTGGGCAAGTGTTGTCCCTTGTGTAGTCATTCACCTCCAGTTAGGATAGATATAACTCTTTCTGAAGTGAGTAGTTGTATTTGGTAAGATGGTGTATTTATGTCACAATGAAATAAATGAGAACATGTTGTAGTACTGCAGACTGAGAATTAGAACTGGATTTATGAAAGCTTTTCCTGATGATGTGTTTAAATATGTTATCTATTAAATTGATTGTATCATAAAATGATACTTAAGGTATAGTTGTTGTGGTTTAACTTCAGCTGGTCACTAAGTACCACACAACCACTTGCTCCATCTCCCTACTCACTCAGTGGGATGGAGAGGAAAATCGGAAAAAAGTAAAACCCACGTGTTGAGATGAGTTTAGTAATGGAAATAAGTAATTAGTAAGTAAAATATAATGCTAATTATAATATTAATAAATATAATAAAGATTAAAAGGGAGATAACAAACCAAGAGAGAGAAATAAAATGCAAAAAGGACAAGTGGTGCACAATACAATTGCTCACTGCCTGCTGACGGGTGCTCAGCCCAGCCCCAAGCAGTGAACAGCCCCTCCCAGCCAGCTCCAGTGTGACATTGTATGGCATGGGTTGGCCAGACCATGACAGTTGTTCCACCCATGCTTCCACCAGCTTCTTGTACACCTGCTCACTGGCAGAGCACAGGAAACTGAAAAATCCCTGACTCAGTGTGAGCACTGCTCACTAACAGCTAAAACATCACTGTATTACTAACATTGCACTGCATCAGCTGCTAGGAAGAAAATGAACTCTATCCCAGACAAAACCAGGACAATAGTTTTAAAAACTGTCAGACATTTGTGTGGAAGAGGATAATTAATTTTAAAAGTCTCCAATGACTATCTCATTTCCGTTTACAGCATTTAACTATTAAATTATGTAGACAAAAATTGACCATAAGACTTAAGGCTTGAAATGGAAGAATAAGAAGCTAGTCAATGTACGTGGTGCTCGAATGGCAAAAGCAATAAGAAATAAGGCTTTACTCATCATGCTTGTTGGCAGACTTGGAAAAGTCTCCAAATATATTTATTATTGCAGATGAATGCCAGGCTGTCTTTCATATTTGAATTTCATAAATGCTTGCCCTGAAAACATTCAAGAAGGTGACTTCTTTTACCTGCCTATTTCTTGCACAGAGGTGATGCTCAATCAGTTTCCCACTGGAGGCTTTCTGAGGGAGCACTTTTGTGTGTCTCACTGTCTTGAGGCAGCACACTGCCATTTCAGTCCTGTGCTCAGCCGTGGTTTGGGTGAATTGCTTGCTGTTGTTATAGTAGACCAGAGAGGCTGAAAATTGTTGAGTCTTATGGTATATTAGGATCCTTCCAAGCTCCTGAAAAAGTGCATGGCTTTGCAAAGTGCTCAAGTGCTGTGTGTCACTGTGGGTTGCCCTCACCTCTCTAATTCTTTTGGTGATAGGTATTGAGTTGTTTGCTCTGACAGTTTAGCTGAAGTTCCTCATCTGGGAGCTCAGACCTTGGTGAATGCCAAAAGCAAAAGGAGTCAAGTGCTTGTGTGTTGATGAGGTGATGGACACTGGTTTGACAGGTACCTCTGTCTCTCATTGCAGCCCCCTCAGCTGTCAGATGCGGTGATCTCCATGGTAACTCAAACCCCCAGACTCTCGACAGCAGCCTGCGAGGAGCAGCATTCAGCAGCTCAAGGGTCTCACGACCAGGTAAGCCAAAAGGAAACGCCAAATAAGAGCTCACCTCTGGTGTGCCACTTCCTGTGCTGTCAGGTTTTTCCTTGGTGAAGTCACCCAGGCAGTCAGGTCCTGTGCACGTACATGATGATGGACTCCTGCCAGTGTTGTCACTTAAGGCTGTGGCAGCCCAGCTCTCTTGAACAGAGGCATTTGACAAAAAGTCTACATTTGTTCAGGGTTGATTTTAAAGATAAAGATTGAAGAAGCAAAACAAAGAAGTACAGTACAGTTCTTTGGTGTTAAGTAATTGCTATGGTAGGAAATAACCCCAAAACACGTCAGCAGTAAGAGCTGGCTTGCCACTGTACCTACACCACCATCAGTACTGCCCGAGCTCTAACTTTAGTCCTGAGCAATCTTATTCTGCTGCAGTGGATCAGAGACAGCTTCTTTGTTCATGTAACATTCATTGGTTCTCTGCAGCATTTTCAGATTGCTGCTGTGCTCTTTCCACATGAATTTCTGTGCTGATAGCAGCAGGTGGGGCATTCTGGTTAACATCTTACAAAGGTACAGAATTCTTCCTCTATTTTTGTGAATAAAGGAGAAAAGAACTAGATCTTTGCCATTTTGGGAAAACAGTGCAGGGGCTATATAGGTATATTCACTATTCCAGTACTGGTGATGCTGTGGCCTAAGGTATTATCTCTGGTCTTATGCACTTATATGTGTGGGAAGTTTATTACTCCCTTTTGTTGTCAGGCTTCACTGTCATTTGGATTGAGTTGTTTCTATGCCATTAAGATTGTATGTGTTTTGGAAGTCCGTGGTTTCTGTGCAGTTTTCTGGGTATTAACTTCATTGTTTCTTGCTTGCTACATAAGTCCACTTGGTTGAAATACACTGTCCCAACCATACAAAGAAATCTGTATTATTCTGGACAACAATTCTGCCACCTTTTCTCATCAGTTTGACAATTTTTGTGCTCCTACTACAATATTTACTTTTGTATCATTGGTGATACTCTTAAATAGTGTTGAGGGAGTACTGGATTATTTTATTGGAGGACTGTAGAGCACTTTTTCAATTAATATTTCCTGTTAACAGCTATTTTTTCATATCTATATCTAAATCACATATGATGATACTGATAATAAGTTATTACTCTGAGTTTTCTGTGGCTGTAAGGTAAATGCCATTCATTTATAGAATAACATCTGCTGACCAGAGTTTGTAACTTTATCAGATGATTAAATAAAATTCTCTATTTTATTTAGCAAGCTTCTGTAAAATCATGTTGACTGGCATCAGTTTTGTTAATGTAATTTCCTAGTGAATTTATCCTTTATAAGTTCAGTGGTGTTTTTGCCTGAGATTAGTAATGGCGTAGAGCTCTAGAATTACTGGGATCATACTGCTTACCATCCTCAACTATTAGAAAATACTAGCAGCCTTACTGAATTTCTCTGGTGCTCCAAAATGTGTTGAAAATTAGCATCATTGAAATGATCCTCCCACAAACATTTTTAAGACTCTTAAAGCACAAATTATTGCCGTGTGCTAATTCAAAATTGTCTTCTAACATTAGTTTTGGTTACTAACAGCCTCCTTGTCTCTAAAAATACTTTTCTTCTACTTAGAAGAAAGTATATGTTGCTTGTTTGGGGCTTTTTGTGTAGTGTGTTTGTATTCCTTTAAAACATGAATCCCAAGGTGGAGGTCTTATGCTGTTTCAGTTAGCCACATTTTCCTATTAGAATTAATTTCACTGGATTTTCAAGTGTAATCTATATTTCAAGCTAATTGCACTCTTAAGTCAGAATGGGAGTGTGATTTTTTTTTGCCACAGATTGCCTTTTTTGGGCTATTTAATCATTACCTTTGGTCCCTGGTGGCAGTGGGGTAGGGAGAGCTCTCCACATTTTTGCCCTTGTACTTTCTGCCAAGTACAATTTTTTTCCCTAGTTTACTGGGCTAATGAACTTCCATGCTTGCTCTTAACTAAACTTTTCAAATACCAAAATGATAATTACACTCTGGGCCTGTGCATTCAATATGTATTCTAGCAATAAAATTTGGGAGTGTCTGATGAGTTACTACTGACTGCATGACATTTCTAGCTTACTTCTTTCAGATGAACATCCTTCACAGTTCTTTTTGTACTTCACAAATATATACTTAAGCAGAGCATCCAGTTCTCTGATATGGTTTGGTGGCTTGCTTTATCTCAAATTGCCAGGAGTATATTTTTCTGGGATCTGTTAGCATGTTATCTGTATGAATTCAAGACCTTCACATCCTGAATTACCAGTAATTTTGAGGAATAATGGTGCTAATAATGTAGAGTACCATCTTCTATACCTTTTGTCTGGCTCTTAGTGGAAATGTCCCCAGCAGTTAGAATGATAATTATTGATAACTGCTGTTGGTATGATTGGTGTGACAATGGTAAGAGGTCAGCTTTATCAGGATCATGTGGGATATGTTGTATGAATGCACAGGGAATTACAGCATTTTGACTGGAAAACCTTATAAAAAGCAAGATAAAGCAAAGAGATGAGGCAAATTTAGATGTCAAAAAATGAAAGGTTGGAGAAGTTCAGTTTGAAGAAGTAGGAAAGATAGGTGTATACACATGATATCTAGGAAGAAACAGGTCACCTTTTCCTAGTTTTATGTTTCTTGTATGAATTAGTCACTTTGAATTTAAGAACAAAATGGATAGGATGCAGTGGAAGGTACTTCAAATGTATCAGCAAATCAACAGATTTCTGTTGTTCAAAGAGCTTGGAAAAAAGTACAGTTCAGGAATGTCACAACTGAAATGTGGTAGTGCAAGTTGTGACTGTTGGTAGAAGTGCAGAGGCACAGATTAATACAAGAAAATGTTCATTATTTTTTTTAAAGTTTCCAGTACAGTATTTTTTCAGAAGCATTCATTTGGTGTGATTGAGAAGAATGTTCCATTATCTATAAGTTAGCACCAACGGTCTTTATTTTGAGGAAATACGTATCTTCTTGTTGCATAAGAACGCTGCATTTAATGAAAAGAAATTAGGAGAAACTATAAACAAAAAGTTTGCTTGCAAATTCAAAATTCAGAAAAGTACTATAATAACCCCATGCATGCTGTTCCATAACAGCTTTTATAATTTTTTTACGGTTACTAATTTTTAATTTTTTTTTCAATTTATTTAGAACTTTAAAAGTGATATTGCACAGGGTACAGAGACTTTCTCTATGTTAACTAAAGTTATTGTTGGCACCTGATCCCAACAAATAATTTTATTGGTCAGTTAGATTTATGGACTAGAAAATCAAACTGCTTTTAAACAATATCCTTTATAATTCTGAGGTTAAATTAATAAACTCTGTATTGATTTTGTTTTCTAACATTGTTTTTCAAGTGTTGCCATCAAATATTATTGCACCTGTGGGTATACACATGAACTATTTATTCATAGAGTGGCTATTCTTAAAAGTCTAATGGCATCATAACTGATGATTGTTCACTGAAAAATAGTTAACTGTTGTAATAATATTTTTTAAATAAGCATATTTTAAAATAACATGAACATTCTTCAAATTTACAGCTGTTTCATGGCTGAAGTAGATCTTTATATATATATATATATATATCATTTTTTTAAATATATATATTCCCTGGTATTTCTCTTGCTACTTGGTGAATCATGGTTAACTGAACTCTAATTTTATTAATGAAATATTAATTAGTACTTTTTGGGCTATCAACCAAGTCAGAAAAAAGTATATGTAGCTAGAACATGGACCTATATATTTTATATTGTGGGAGAGAGATAAAACTACTATTCCAGTCATGGCTAGATTCTGAAATACTTGCTTTGAGTCTTTCTCTTACACAGTAAAGTTTTAAACTACTGCTAGTGGAATAAAATTATTGTGCTGCTTTTTAAAAAAATCTTTTGTTTTTAATATAGCTAAGGTTTCAAGGAAGGTTTTCGATGATAGTAAGAGGATGCTAGCATTCCAAAATGAGGTGGCAAATGCCTTATCCTTTGATTTGTAAACTAAGCTGGTGATTATTTAAGGCATAGCTCAGACCTTGTAGGACTGAACTGTGATAATCCCATACTCTGCTATTTGATTTGTAGAGCACATGATGATACTACATTAACTGTGCCAGTCACTTGGAAGTGCTAATAAGAGATATGCAAAGTGGGAAAATTTAATTTTTGTTGTAGTCATTAATAAGTACGTATTTCATTCAGCTGCAGTGCCAGCTGAAGTGGAAGGTTCATACCTTCATGAGCAAACACCGTGCCACAAGGAGGGGGAGGTGGAGCTCTGCCTAGCCCAAAACTGCTCCTCTGACTTTGCCCAGCAAAGACTTCACACAGGTCAACAATGCTTTTTCATCCACCCAAAGTCTGCTTAACTTGTCTGGGCAGAACTGCAGAAATATGCCTGGGTCAGTGAACTCAGCTTAGGCTGCAGCACTCTTGGGGAGCTCAGGTATTTATTCCTTGGGACAGGTACCGTGCACACAGTGTGTGTGTAGCACATTCCAGAGACACAGTAATGAGGGACTGTGTATGTGCAGTAAATTGGCTGCTTCCCAAACAGAGCTAGGATAGGACAGTTTTCCTCTGAAAATAAATAGGATTTTCTGCTTTGTAAAGGTTGATTCAAACAAAGCTTTTATTTTAAACTGAATTATTTTTCCACATCATGGTGTGGAAATGGAATTACTACAGGCAGTCTAGTTAAACATGCTCCTGAATAATTTGAATGTCTCATGCAGCCATCCCACACAGAAACAGGACAGGTAATACAAATTTTTTTCAGTAAGTTGTTAATTAAGCCTTGGAGATGTACAAGATCTGTATTTCCATTTACATTTTTGTATGATTTTGTTCCTATCTGAACTGCTTTGATTTAATGGAAGATGAATATAATTGATGGATAGACATACTGATATATAGATAGTACATGCTAAAAATTTGTGCCCAATATACAGATTAACATCAGTTAATTTCAGAAGAAATTCCATCTTCAAGCAGCCTGTGAACATTTTCACCGGCTACTTTACTGTCTAGTCTTCACTCTAAATGCTGTCAATTAAGAGAAATAAAGCTATTATTTTTTCTCAAAAGTTTACTTAATGTAGTGGTGAAAGTTAAAGTGTAGTTCTTTGGTGTAAACTGGATATATCTATAATTAATCAGAGTGGATTTGCAAACATGGTCATCACTGATAGTGTGTTTTTACTTAATGGACTGCAGTCACAGGTTCACACTTGGCTTTGTAATCCAGGACCTTGGTCCAAGCTTGGGGTTTTTTTCACAAATGTGAATACAGTGATTAGTAAAGTTGTTGTAATGGCATATTTGGAGAGTGAGTGATCACCACATAAAAGCTGTGGTGATTTAAGTTATCACAGAGCCCACACCTCAGCTGCAAAAGCAGAGCACTCAAGTCCCCCAGCTGTTCTAGTGCAAAGTCCATTCCCAGCCAGCTCTTGCTGAAGTCTCTTAAAATGACCAGGATGTTCTAACTTTAAAGACTACAATGAGAGATCAGTCAGTCTTTAGCTCTGGTTCAGCTGCCAGGGACAGTAAACCCCAGGTAAGGAGCAGAGGCAAACAGCTGCAGCACAGCTGGTTTCACACTGGTGCCATCATTTGTGCAGTAGGTCTCAGAATAGGCTTTTATTGACTTGCCTATAGCCTCTGAATAATCTCTGCTGTGTTCAGACCTTCACGTGTGAGATGGCTGCCCAGGGTTGTATAATGTATATATCTATGCAGGTATAGATATATCTGTATCTTCTAATAAATGGTTCTGGAAATTGGGTTAATATGGACGGCACCTACTCAGAAAATATTGAGGGAACAGGGAAGGCACTCTCCTGAACGACTCTGTTGTAACAGAACAAAGTGGGTTTGTAATTTTTGTTTTATCTGAATTTTTTATTGGTTGCTCTGTAAGCTGCAATGTGATTTAGCAAGCATCCCAAATGTCTGTAACGTGAATTGTGTTTATCGTCAACCTAAATCAGTTTAAATAAGCTTAGTTCAACTGATGCATGCACAAATTAATTTCCCTTTTATCTAACCAGCTTGCAGTCCTAATAAACAGAATAATCAATCATAGCTGCCTTCATCTATAGCGTGATTGTATATCTCTGATCAAGGAAATGTAGAATAATTTCTCTCTAGTCCCTACTTAGTTCCCCCTGTAATCAAGGTTTCTGGATATAATGATTCACCTTAATCATTTTTACATTTCTTGAAATAAAAAAACAGTTGAGTTTTTCTGTTTGTTTGTTTGTCTGTTTAAAGGATAATTACATTCAACATTGTAAAACTAATTTTGAAAGTATAAGGTATTTTTGTTTCTCTGCTACACAGAAAAGAATGCCAGTCTGACTCAGGGAACTCTTTGTAAACACAATGGCAATGATACCATGCTTTGAACAGTTTGTACTGTGCACTCATCCTTTTTAGCAATAGCTGGTTTGAGGCCACTGGCATCTTTCTTACTGATTGAAGTAAGTCCAAGACTCTGGCTAGACATTTTCTTTCTTCATTGAATTATAAAGTGCCAAGCAAAACCTGAGGTTAGCTTCGTGTGAGATGCTAGAAAATGCCAAAACAATTTAAACTTCCCTTTAGGTCAGTGGCCTTCAAATAATACTTTAACTTTTATGCTGAACTATATGCACTATAAATCAGGTGTCTCCAATCTTTTAATTTTATACATATATAGTATATCATACATTTAGTAATACTTTTGTCCAGATAGGCAATTATAAAAAATATATAATATATAAAACATTTATTTACAGTCTCATTTTACAGCTTCATAGTGCAGTTTTGCCTTTGGTAACCAATTCCGCCTCTTGAAACTGAAAAATGCATCAAGGAAACCTTATATTTTCGGTAGTTTATCACAAAATGTGTCTTTAGAATATGTCCCATTAAGTGCAGTTGATAATATTAGAAAACAGCAGTCTATATGAAGGAATATTTCTACCGTACTAGTTATTGACAATTTCTGGACTGCTAGTTTAGAAATACTGTTCCAGATCAAGGTATAGCAAGGACTTGACTTTGAGATGACTTTTTTCCTCTATATTAAAAATAGAGCATCATTATGCAAAAATAATAATTCTTTTACTGGCACAAAAGAAGGGTGCAGTGCACTTTTTTGACTAAACATTGTAATATGACCTTAAACAACAGTGTGTCTTTTTGTCCCTTATGTGATTCCATACCATGAATACAGATATTAAACATCTTTGGTCATTTATGGGTCAAAAATTAGCTTGAAAATTTGATCTCAATTGTAAATTAAGCTTGTGTTTAAAAATAAATTGCATCAGGTTTCAGAACAATAATCTCATTTCGCATTTCTACTTTCAAGCCTTTTTGTTTGTTTGGTTGGTTGGTTTTTTTTGCAAATTGTTTATTTTTCAAGTCATAAGTTCTGCTGTGTTAAAATATGACTGAGTCTAAACTTGGTATCTGAAATGACATGAGGTCTTTCCAGCCATGTTTACATTGCCTCCAACATTTCCAGATAAATTATTTCATTCCAATATTTTGTTTAGTTCCTTCTTTTAAAGAGCTCTAGGTTTTGTCAAGCTATAAATCATAGCTGGATGACTCTGTTTTAAACCATTTGAGTTGATAAATCGTTGTTTAGTAGTAAACTGGAGAAGCTGTTTTTACTTGTGATGTCTTGCATGCATTTGATTTCTCTCTAGATAGAGAACTGATAGGTCTGTGTAAATCATCTACTTTACGAGTAAGCCCAAATCTTTTGGAATTAACCTAATTATATAATGTTTTGGAAATCTGTTAATATATACAGTCTTTGCAAGCTCAAAGAGTGAAAATTTTCTCCATTAAGCACATGTTTGAAATTATGCAAAGTTTAATGAAAAGGAGAAAAGTAACAAATACTCTGTTGGTTTTTAAAATAATAACCCTGGGCCAGAGCAGCAAAAGTTAAGGAAGCAAAGCTATTTGTAGTGCCATCAATGTGAAAATTGTGTTCTGAGGAATGGTATCAGTTGATGCACTTGGGTAAGGGAAGTTAAGTGAGAGGAGAGTGGAATGGTCAGACAGCCCTGGCTGGGAGGCCTAAGCCTGGGGATCCTCTGCATTTCTCTTCTCCATAGGTGTTTGATTAGCTAGTGTGGCCAAAATAAAAAAAGAAAATAGGTAAAAAAGCCTTGGTATTAAGCCTGCTGTTACTGCCTATTACCAGTTTTGTATATATACAGGTTTGCCAACTGTTCTTCCTGTTTTTTTCCTACCAATTAACCATCTTTCTTTATATTAACTTTTTTCATCAAAATTGTGTTTTGAGAGTTTGCAAAATATCCTTACGTGGAGTTTCCATTTTTCTTGTGGATATTATTTCAACACTTGCCCAAAGCTTTCGTGGTGCCATGTCTCTCATTCTTGCTTTGGTCATCTGTCCTGTTAATCAGTGCATGCCCTTGCCTTGCATACAGCAGCTCAGATAAAGAATATGTCAGCTTTGTTGGAGTCCAGCCACTTGGCACGTGTTTTCTCTTGACTCTTAAGTCAAGTTTCGGTTAGGATTTCACAGGAGAATGAGCATTAAGAACTCATTGATAGGTAATGGTCTGCATCACTATATTATGTTTTGTGTTCCTAATATTTTGACACAAGAATATTGGAGACAAATGAGATTGCATTTGTATTGATTTAAACCATTGTTGCTATGCAGCAGAAGAATTGTATGTCCTTTTGAAAGGGAGAGGAAAATAGGAGTGGCCTTGTTTTTACAGGGATGGAGGAAATAAAATTTCTGGTACTGTGTCAAGTCTGTAACTCCTGGAGCGGATTTGTTGATGAAATCTTTCAGGTGTATGGTTTTTGCTGTGGCTTTGTCCCATTTGCTCAAGTTAACTACTGAAGTCAGCCTCAGGGCTTGTTTACATAATTGTAATAATGTTTCCCAGTGACTCTGGAGAGAGTTTAGTTTACACAGCAGATTTAATTCATTGTGTGATTTCTTAGCATTCCGAAAACTTGCATCATTCTCTTTATTGAATTTTTTTGTCTTGAGAAGATACCAGAAGCTTAAAATGAGTGATTTTCCTAAAACCCTTGCAAATACAGCAGCTCTCAGTCTCCTCTGGAGGTGTCACCTCGGAAGGCAGGTGCAGAGCTGTTTACCACAGTCAGACGTGATCGTGCCCTTCTAAATTAAATCTACCCGAGATGGTTAGCAGGGAGCTAATCAAATCACTTGCACCATTTGATCTGCTCCCATCGCCTTTCATTATCAAAGCTCATTTAAACTGCTTTAAACTAGAACTGAACTGATAAAATAGATAAATTCATACATCTGTGAACACATTCTGAGCCTAAAAGCCAGGCATAAAACTGCCTAAAACTAACGACAATTTATTGTATACTGTACCTTGTCATCTGAACAGTTCTAGAAATTTAGTGACTCTTAGTTTTGTTTTGAACAATGCAAAATAGCTTTTCATTACCATGTATTATTTTTAACTAATATAGCAGATAAAAATTAACATTCTGCCCTTAGAATTACCTCATTTCCTTAGGGGTAATAGACAATATATACAAAGTTGTTGGAGCATTGCTTTAAAAGCACTGTTACTTTTTTCCCATAGTAGTTAAACACTTGAAAACAACAGTAATTTCCTGTGGATGGTGTGTAATCTCTACATAATTAATAGGCTTTTCAGCTCAGTATTGGAATAAAACCAGTCAATATTGTGTTCCCCCATCCCTGGTTGTATTACACCAGATCAGTATAGTGAATGTTAACTAACAGATCTGGAAGCAGAAAAGAACTGGGCTATTAGGAGAATTCTTATAAACCTCATTCTACCCCTGCACATTTGAAAAGCTGTAATTTTTAGTTTTGGTTTACTAATCAATGATATTCAATTGTCAATAATCCATCCTTAGGTTTGTATTGTGCTGTGGAGTCTGTGCCATCTGCAATACCTTTGATCTGGCAGCCACGAAAATTAGGCAATTGAAGGTGAAGTAGTCACTGGCACTTGATTCCTGATCAGTTTTGCAGGCATTTTTAATGCTTTTCCATCTAATTAGTAAATCACTACTTAAATTAGGCCCACCAAGCTGAAACCGAGGTAACAGGATGAGGTAAAAGCAAGATGTAGTTGCTTACTGTATGTAGTACAGATAGGACTGGATTTTGCAGAATCCTGGGACTTGGGAAAGGTGCCTCTTTTTTTCAAGTGAAATTACTTACCTCTTGGAGCTGGCAGGACAGTTGAAGTATTTTTGAATACATAAAGAATTCTGAGGAAGGGGAGCAATTGTAAAATAGTTTTCTGTGTGCTGTGCTGAATAGTGAGCTGTCTTTTCAAAGATTTGAATTGAATGTTGAGCATATTGAAACAAACTTACTCCCTTGATGTTTAAAGAGTATTTGATTACTTTAAAGGCTAAATTATGGCTTTGAATTTGCATACAGATTTTGGAAAGTAATAGCATAGCTTCCAGCTTAGATATTTCATATATGAGTGTCTCCCCCAAAACTGGTGCTAGTGACACAGTAACAAGGGAGTGTTTGCTGCATTTTTGACTATTAGTCATAGTCCATGCTCATAAAACACAATCAGATCTAACTCACCTTCTCTGTGAAACAGACAAATGGTTGAATAAGTTTTGGTCAGATACAGCTATTTATATCTATGGCAACAACACTGCAAAAAGGCGTATTGAAGCCCTGCAAATTAGAGTTAATTTCACTTTGACACAACTTCTTTTTAGCAGTAATGTGCAAGAAAGAAAACTGCAGCAGGTTGACCTTTGGTTTCCTGAAGTCAATTTTATTCCCACTGACTATGGCAGTAATACAATGAAGAGCAACATAAAGTCCCAAGTCTGTAATACCATTTATTCAAAAGGCTTTGCAGGCCATACAGCAAGAAGTGCAAAACCTGACCAGTGAGGCCACAGCGCTGTATTAAATCTGCTCAGCCATGGCTGAGCTCCCCACGGTGGAGCTGTACCATTCCATAAGTGTCCTGCAGCCTCCTGGGGTCACCTGCACTGTGGTGACAGCTGGGACTCTCCAGGCTTCAAGCTTCTGGCTGTCAGGCTCCACAGGGCTTTCAGCAAGGAACAAATTACAAGGCATATGATTGCCATTATTGTACACTTGGACTTCATGATTGTAAAGGTCTTTCCCAACCTAAATGACTATTTTATTTCATGTACTGCTTTTAGCTCTAGATCTTTTATTGCCTACATTATCAGTAAAAATTGAGTATGAATTTTTGTGTATTTTTTAATGCTACCAATATTTCCAGAGTTAGCCATTCAGTCTTTCAATAGTAGTGGTAAAAAGTGACTCTGCTATCAAAAGTAAGCAGATGACAGTGATCATCATATCTTTTCCTTTTTTTCTCTTTTTTATTTTATTTTACTGTCAGTTATGTAATTAATGCTACTTGGGATAGAGGAAGTCAGGTATTGATTTCAGCAGATACCGTAAATGCTACCAAGTTTAGTCAGCTGTGTCTTGGAAATAGAAAACTGCAAATTTTCAGCCACCTCAGCGTAAAGATAATGTTCATTCTGAGTACCCCAAAAACTAAAGAGAAATAATGAAGTTTTAAAAGCATGACAAAGAAATGAGAAAAGGCAAAAATAATTGTGGGATGTGATGTAAGAAAAAGTGAGCTTAGGAAGTGGATAAACCCATTTTTTTGTGCACTTACATGTAGCCCCCTGCATCCCTCCTCTTCGTCCTTGTGAGCTGTGCCTCCCTTGGAGCTGAAAGCAGTGAGGTTCTCTGAGCACCTCGGCATCACTGTCATGCCCCTGCTTCACTTGAGAGCTGTAAAGTCTCATCCTTTACTTTAATAGCTCCAGTGGGTTTAGTCAAGAGCTTTAATCAAAGTTCTTTGGGAAAGAGGTTTTGGCTTTACATCTCCTGTCAGAGACTTGCCATGTTGTGTGCGGCAGTTAAAAAATAACTACTAATACCAGCAAAAAAGGCAAGAATGTGTGTTTCTGCAGTTATTGGGAAATGGATTATACTTTTGGCACTTTATTCTAAGTGCTAAGGCAGTGCTCCTGCTCTTATTTTGTTGCTTTTCTGGAAGATGAACAGAGGGAATATGGAGATAAGCAATTGTAAAGGGAATTTTTGGTTGTCTAAGCACATGCACAAATTATATTTCCCCTCCTCTGCTTCTTCTGGCTATCTGCCAATTAATAATTTGAATTAACAGGATCTGGAAGGTTGTGAGTGTGACGAAGTTCAATCAACCTTGAATTCAAAGTCATGACTGTTTTTTTTATCGTGAAGATGAAGTGTCTTGAAGAGAATTTTGAAAATGAAGATATATGTAGTTTGATAAGGTTTACTTTATCATTTTGGGATTTTGCTTCATTTTTTTTCTGTGTGTTTTGTCCAGCTAATTACCACAAAACACTGGTGAGATGAATGAATCCTAATTATAAAGCAGTTTACAGTGAGATCTAAGTAAAAAGATTAAGTTGTATTTCCCAAGATTGCAGAGTTGGACTAGAGAATTTTCCTGGTTTAGGGACAAATGTAATCTTTGGGAATCCATCTTCAGCCTAAACTGTGTAGTTTTAATTATTATTTTGAATTACAAAACACATTCATTAAGACAACATGAAACAAGTTTGAAATATTTTCTCATTGTTTTGGTGCTCAAAGGACAGTCTCATTCACAATTTCCAGTGCTGCAGGTGTTTTTCTTTCTCTTAGCACAAAAATGGCTTAGAGAGTATACAAGACCAAACATATGAATTAGTAGCAAAGGATGATATCTCTGCATAAGACTGTTTTTCTCTACAGGTGCTGGTGGCTTGGTATGAAATTTTGAGATTTTGTTGCATTCCAAGCTTTTAAGGCAAAATGAATTGTGTAGGACATGAAAACAAATATGTTTCTTTTCAACACATTTTTAAGCTCATGTAAATAGAGCTTAACAAGTAATTGCTCTCTGGATTAACTGTGAATTTCATTTACTGCCCGACTCACTTGTGTGGTCAAACTACATTTTTTAAGGTGATAACTTAAGAATGATTGTGAAACCATGTGATTATTTTTTTTTCCTAAAAAAGGATTTCTCTTAAGTACAGAAAAAAATAATTTAGTGCATATAGATCTCTCTATATATAATTCAGGTTTTTTTCTTTAATTATTAGACACCACTCACCATGCATTGTTGCCTCTGCACCATATTCACACTTGAGCAGAGACATTTTCAGTGGCAGGAGCAATGCTGCAGTGGACAGAGCCATGGCAGGATTGCTCAGGGCTGCCAGATACCTGCCTGTCATCTTTCACCCAGCACAGCCAGCCTACCTAGAGCTGACTGAAGCTGACAAAACACACCTTTCCAGATGTAAATCAAGGTTTCAAAACAAATCTACAATTGAACCAGACTTCAGAATCAGATATCCTGATTTTTATCCATTGGGTTCTGTCCATTGGTGCTGTTTACAGTAAGGCAGCACCTTATGTAGTGCTCAGGCTGAGCCACTGAGGAGTGACACCAGGAGGCCCAGCCAGACTGGACTGAAGGCTTGTCACAGCTCCTCATTCTGGAACAGCCTGCTTCCACACACCAGTGTCCATCCCTGCCCAAAGCAGGTCAGAGCTCAGGAAAAGAGCAAAGTTGTGCAGTGAGACCCACATCTCCTACCAGGCTGCAAGCCAGAGCGAGCACATACCTGGGGACTTCATTCTGCCTTCAGCCTTGCTCTCTGTAGCTAAGCCAGCCAAACAAAAATGTGTCTGTGGTTCCAGTAAGAGTTCAAAGGCACAGTTCAGCTGTCCAGGAGTGTAATTTTCTCTTTTAGTATGTTATGGGGCATTTATTTTCCTTGGTTGTGAGGTCAGAGAGATTAATGTGTGACTGTAGCAAGTACCAGATACTCTTTTAAAACTGTGGAAAGTTTTGAACACAGTGAAGGAAAATGTCAATTCTCTGTCAAAGTATAGACCAAGGAGTTTAATACTGGAAGATGTAATTTGAACTTCAGACAGAGCTGTTTTCCCATGAGTCCTAATAGAGAGAGAAAACAATGTTCTTTCGTGAATTTTGCTACAGCACTGTACTAAAGTTATAAAGTTGTTCCAAGTGACAGAAAAAAGGCATGTTGGATCTTTTTTGTGTGAGTCCCCTGGCTTTATGTGTACTGTCACTTTTTTGTTATATTTGTAGCTCCATAAAATATTTCTCATCGTCCATATATAAACCAGCATGCCATTCATCGTTATCAACAACAACAACCTCTCTTTAAGTTGTTGTAAGTTGATGTAATGTCCAGACCAGGAGGAGAATATGAAAACCAGTCTAGCAAGTTCCTGGAATAGCTGTTGTACAGAAGTTGTTATTTGCTGCCTTAGTTACAAGTCCAAGTCCTCAGGCGTTTTCTGTCATGTGTCAGTGCCCCTTGCTGATGTGTAGCTTGGTTTCAGTTACAGCCTGGAGCTACACAATAATGAGCCAAACAGGGCAGCTGAAGCACCAAGGGTACCTCAGGTTCTTTCCCAATCTGATATTCTTGGGTAGATAAACTCTTTACTTCTGTACCATGGGAGACTACAGGTGTGCTTTGCTGTACTTTACTGTGGAAGGAGCCTTCTTCAGAGGCTATGAGCATCTTGGCAGTGTCAAAATTGTTTTTGTTCTGTCTCCTAACATCATGTATGTCCACTTACGTGAATTGCTGTACAGGTGGTAAATTACCCATTTTGCTAAGCAGCAATCTATAGGAATAACTGGTTATCCTCAAAAAGGAATGTAATTCGTGGTTTCTGTTGGCTTCCCTAGAGATATTTGATTGTTATGTTTCAGTCAGGTAGTTTTAATAATGCTGAGGCCAAATATTTGAGTGTGGACTTTTTTCTTACTGCTTCCAAGACTAAGTGAAGGCAGCCTCAAGGGAATTTTTTGGAAGAGTTTATTCAGATGCTGACTGTCAATAGTATCTCCAATATTATTTCAGAAATGGATAATAATGGCTGAGTGTTTGCTGTCAAAATAGAGCTGGGGTCAAAAATACTGTTCAACTCCTGAATGCAAATCCCTTGTCACATTTCCCTATGGAAGCAGCAGATAACTAGACTGAACTGAAACTGAAGACAGTGTGTTTTTTATGACACAGATTGAACTCCTGCCAATGACAAATTTCAAGGTACATTGTGAAAATGAAACGATGCAGTGCTAGCTGAAGTGCATGACATAACTATGAATAGATGTACCCATGTGTACGACACAGCTCCTACCTTTCTGTACTTGGAGAAAACAGTTTCACATGTACCAAGGTCGACAGAGTGGTTGTATCCTGTGAAGCTCATGTCATGCATGAAAGTACATAAAGACCATCTGGGAACTATAAAAATAGCCTGTCCTGGCTGGATGATTTGTGTGGTGGCCAAGGACTGATACGCTCATTCAGGAAACGGCAAAACAATGTCAAACTTGTTGGGAAATAACCAGGCTTATTTTCATCCTTGGGAATGGCCTGGTATCTCATGGAACGAAATACACAAGGAGACTTTCAACCACACTGTTTCTGAATACCCTGAAGGAGTCCGTGTGAACTGAAGTGGCCCAGTGCAGGCAGTGGGAAATGTTAAGATTATTCTTAATATTTTTAAGATTTCAGTTTTGGTATATCTGAGAAAGATTGAGAGCAATAGTAGAGTTTAACTCATATCTATTTTTTTTCTAAGGTTTTACACTTTTAAAAGGACTTTTTTTTTAAGTTTTCAGATGAGGTTATATCAATTTATCATTTAAAAAAGAGCTGGCCACATGCTGGTCAGCCTTGTTCAGCTATCTCCAGCTATGGTTTTTATAACGATCTTATGTGAAGATGGTTTATAAAGCAGGACTGAAATTCTTTAATTGACCTACAAGAATGCAAGGCATACAACGTAAATCTGGGTAACATTGACCAGACTTTTTTTTTTAAGCTGAGTTTAGGAAGGATGATTCTAA
Organism: Acridotheres tristis; assembly: GCA_037013685.1. Taxonomy (NCBI): domain Eukaryota; kingdom Metazoa; phylum Chordata; class Aves; order Passeriformes; family Sturnidae; genus Acridotheres; species Acridotheres tristis. The sequence continues at coordinate 94,915,922 of CM072884.1, forward strand.
ACCAAGAGATGTATCTATAGACAGTGAAACTCTATCTCAGCCTTTCTGTGAAGCAGAAGAAATAGAGATATTAATGATGACTGGTTTTCTGACGAGCATTTAATGTGTCATGGATGTCACAAAAGCAGCTTCTAAGCTCAGTTGTAATGAGGTTATCTGTAGAAGCCCTTAACCTGAACACTGTAACTTGTGACAAGTCTGTCTTCTAGTTTTTATTGTTAATGGATATGCTAGATAAAGCTGTGTTGTCCAGCCATATCAGGCAGTCCAGGCATTATTTTAAATGCTGTTATGAAGTCTAGGAGATGCTATTAAGAGAATAGCTGTAAACCACCTCCTTGGTCTTGTTTAACATAGAGCATCTAATTATTGCTATACATTTCTGACCCAAACTGCCATTTTATATTGAATACAGTGTATTAGTCTGAAGGACCTGGATGCAATTCTGTTAAATAGATTTTGAGTCCTCTAATGGCTTGTTCTGTCACTTATTTATATTACCTACCAGCAGAGTGCTGTGTACAGACAGGGAATTCTGTTGTGCCCCATTAGTTGAGTGAAAACTAACTACATTAGTGTTTTCTTTCACACTTTTGGCTAAACTTGGATTGAGATTGGAGATTTGAAAGGGCCATGCCATTGTGTCCCCAGTGGCCTGAAGTAGCAAATTTTATTTGTTAACTTACGCCAGACTCAGCCAAAATTTAATCTGATGTATGGGAAATAAGAACAGCTATAGACTTCAGAGGGAGGTTGATTTCTGAATTAACACAGGATTTGAGATGTACTCACAGCTCTTCAATCTCCTGTTCAGTTTTTGTCATTATTATAATTGTATAGAAAGGAATTAAACTAGTATAATTGTATAAAAGGAATTTTAAAAACCTTATTTTGAACGTGGAAGAACATACAGGATATACTTGATACCATGAAAAGCTTGGGTTTTTTCTATTTTTCCAGAGGTATAAGAGGATTTAGTGCGGAACAATCTGTTCGTTCTTCATACAGGGATATTTTGATCCTTCTATCTGAAGGCAAAATCTTCAGAACAGTGTTTTCACATTTAATATTAGTTGTATTTCAGATCTTGTCTTGGGAATACTTACACTGTAGTTTTTCATTTTTCTCTATGTAATCCCTTACTTCTGAAAGTGCCATGAGTGAGTATTCTGCTTACACCTAAAGAAAATGGATGATTTCTTGAATGACAAAAAGGCCATTTTGCCTAAGAGGTATAGTTACAGACACCCATTCCCCTGGAGAAAAACGTGTAACACATTTATTCCACTTGCTGAATACAAGTCTTCATTCATGTGTGATCTTGTGGGGAAGGAGAAATTGGAGCTGAGTTTTTTCCCAGGTTACTTGAGTTGTTTCAATGAGGGAATGTAGCGTGGGTGTTCCAGGAGTTGTGAAATCTTTGGAATACCGACTTGAAGCAGAAGCAGTTGTGCAACTTTCCTGTTTTATAGCCTCACCTGTAATCAAAGTAAATGATGTTTCCTAAATACCATTAGAGAGTGCAATTAAACAGCAGGAATTAAATAGGAAATTTAATTTCTTTTTTCTTGGAATGGAGCTTTTCTTCAGCTGGCATTCTCATCCACCACAGCTTTCACTGGGCCACATCCCACACCTGGCAGCCTCTTCCTTCTTCACTGTGCCTGTTGTCCTTGCCTTGTCATTGAAGCTTTTCTTGTGTTTCCCCAGGATGCACATCCCTGTGCTCAGTCCTGCCCATCAGCTTTCTCACCCTGCAATTTGCCAGCAGTCTCCTGAATTTAAGCCCTACAGCTCAAGCTTGGCTCAGACCTTGCCCCATGTGCAAGTCCACAATGTCTCTGCACAGGCTTAACTGTTTGGTTCCAGGGAGAAGCTCAGGGAATGGGTTTTGACTCTGCAGGAGAAAAGGTGACTGCAGCAACAGGTGGCTGGAGAGGCTGTACTAGTTGGTGGCCTTTGCAACTTCAATTTTAACATTCCCATTGTAAGATACTTGATGATTTGTTATGTCTCTGTGGTAGTTTGTGTGTTATGTGGTTCTGTGTCCCATGGATTAGTGAATGTAGGCATCAAGTGTAAATGGCTTACCCCTCCAGCTTCACTTTATAGGCATTTTAGCAACTGGCTTTTAAATTACTTCATATGAACACAAAAATTAAATAAAAGTATCTTTGTAAGCAAAAAGGATCCTTTTAAAAGTTAAATAAAAGTTGTAATTTCACTTTATAAAAGCTAATTGCCCCAGTTTAAAAATACACCTGCTGCAACAGAGTATTTGCTTAGAAAAGTGATTTAAAGAGTTGGGACATGATGTTATTCTCTCACTGGTTAGCTCACGTGAAGTAAAATAATTTTAAGGGTCTCATTTGATATTAATAGGTATCCATTGCATCTTAGCGACTTTATACTTCTTACAGAATTGTTTGCAAATTTAATAATATAAAGAACTGGGCTATGCTTTGTGATGAAGTAACAGCAATACTGTGCATATATTTATGGTGCTGATGGATTCATTATAACTCATTTTAAGTCTGTGATTTGTTTGTTATTTGCTTCTACCTCCACACTCGTAGAAATATATCTGACTTCTTGTCCCCAGGCTTTTCTTTCCTCCATTCCCACTTTATTTTTATAGTAAAAAATAGCCAACTCAGTCAAGAGGTCGGTCATCAGAAGGATGACTGAATACTCGAACCATCACCATGAGCATGTCAGCCACCCTCTGCATGAATTAAGAAGAGCTTTGTGGAAGTTCAGTAGAGAGGATGGATACAGCTCTGCTGGTTGCTGCTGCTGTAACCAAGACAGAACCAGGAGGAGCTGAAAGTTCAGTAAAGCAGGATTGTAGGGGCAGGTGAGCAGCTGACACATGGGTGAATGTTTCTGATCTTTTTTAATACATCAGAAGCCTTAAGAGCTCTTACACACTGGCATTATTGGGCAGATGGCCTGATTTGAGGTGGAACTAGAAAGGTTGTTGTTACTTTTGCTTTTTGAGGAACAGTAGAAATTATTTTGTTCTTGTTACTAACAGTTGAAATCATCAGACAAGCTGGAGATATGAATTTGTGAAACATGCTTTACATTTATGTTCATGTTATGTCATATGAGGTGGGAGATTAATCTCTTAATGTGAAAATCAGCATTTGCATGTGCATAAAACTATGCTGTTCTTAGACTATCATTATCATTATTGATTTTATGCAAAAACCCCATGTTGTTTTGTTTTGCTACATTTTCTGTTGTATTCCTTCCAAAAGGAATGCAAAGTTTATAACTAATTATAAGCAGTTTTCTTTGTCAATGAAATGTGCCTGAATTCCTAACCTCCCCCAAGAAAGTCTTAATTGCTTGAACTGGGTGTATGATAAATGCTGTATTGTAGTGTCCATGTCAGGTCTTAAGATTAGCAAGTTGAGAATTTAAAAAGAGACGTACTATAATCCTATTACTAGTGAGATCATATAAAGTAAAGCCATTTAAAGTTGTTTGTTTGACAGGCCTCCATTGCATTTTAGTGTCTACATGTGTTAGAGAGTATTTTGCAGTTTTAATAATCATGGAAGACTTGTGCATAGGGTAGGGTTTAAAATGTCAGCAGCTAAAAAGGAAAATTTCTTAAGGAAATATCTGTGGTAGTATTTTCCTTTTTTCCAGTCTTATTTTCCTTTTCCTAAAGAGAACAAAAAACCAGTCAGGTAATAGTGATGTATTAGTATGAAATGTAGAAAAGGTGACACCTTCTCTGTTTTTAAGATTTCTTTCACAAGGTTTTTGATTGGAAGGAGGATCATCTTCATCAGTGTATTTGGTGTGGCAAACCTTTCTTTGGACCTAAGCATTCATAAACATCAGGTTAAATCTTGAGGCATTTATCAAAACAGAAGAGAAAGAAAGAAATAAATTCTTGCATCATTGTGAGTCTTACAGTTTTCTTTGCTAGCATTAGGGTTTAGAATATCCCTTTTCTCAAGAGCTCCAGGTCAACACTGTACAAGTTGGTAGTCAGTAAAAACTTAAGTGGTGGCTCTTCGCAGATGTATTTTGTTTGATGGCCTTTTTCTAGTTTATAGCACCAAAATATTACTCACTGACAGCACAGCCATGTTAAAAGGGGCATTGGCAAGAACAAGTTTTGCTTTTTTTCTGTCTTTGAATGCAGTCCCTGAGGATAAGTCTGTGTTGAACAGTGTTTGTCTGCATTTCTTATGGTCAAAGGAGTTGTTTAATTATTAGCAGTTTATTAAGAGTTAAAAGCTTCAGCAATTTTCAAATTAAAATTTGATCCAAGTAAAATACAAGTCCTTATAAGCAAACAGCTACACTATTAAAGTCTGTGCTTAACTGAAAAAGAAACAAATGGTAGAGGGAAAAGAAATCTTTATGCTTTTTAAATTATACTTTTCAATTTTTTTAAAATTGTTCACTAAACTAGCTAAGTCTTATAATCGAGTGCTTAGGAGAAAAGTCCTTGACTCATTAAAAAAGTAAAAGTAAGATGTTTATAAATAGAGCTCTGGGGCATTAAAGTCTAGATCTGCAGGAATAAGTGACTAATAAATTAGTATGAAGAACAGCAGAGAAATTTTAAAGTCATAATTTGATTATAATTTTTTTCTCCTCTGAAATACTTGTTGGAAAGAAAGTATTCTCTGCTATCTGGTGAGATGAGACACCTGAGACTACCTGAGACCTCAGCTGTCCATAAGCCTGTAGCCAAGATGCCCTTGGCTCTTCCCATGCTTGTCCCATCCCTCACCCTTTCCCATGTATCAGGCTGTGAAAAAGGACTCTGATCTCTTGTCAGACACAGGAACCTTTGTCAGAGATGGCCCTGCCTTTCTGAGTAGGAAGCAAAGTTAATACAAGGAAAATATTTTGATAATTGAATTACAGCCTCTAACAAACCTGTGTGGATGTGTATACAAATAGTATTTTCAGAAGGCTTTATTTTAGTCTAATTTATACAGATTTTCAGTGTGACAACAAAGGCTCTGCCATGAAAGCAGCCTCTCTGCCAGACTTCAAATCCCTGCTCTGAAATACAGACGCACTGGAAATTCTCATTGAAACACTGAAACTGTGTAAATATTGGCAAAATTGGGTTTTCCCCACCTTTGCTTTGAAATGACTGAACTATTTTTGCTTATGCCTTCCAGAAAAAAAAATTTGCCTGAGGCAGTGACTCACTGTGAAGCTTTACAGTCCAAATAGTTAAAATGGAGTCAAACCATAAATGATAATATAAGCTTATAATATGTCATGCTTAAATATAGGTGTTGATGTCTGCTCCTTGCATAATACTACAAAGGCCCTGAGTTTCTGTAGAAATAAGGAGACAAATTTTATCTTCTCATAATAAGGAAATTTAAAACATATGCAAAAAAGAGTGCTGAAGAGTGGGAAAAAAAAATAAAATTTATCGATGGACAAATGGTCATATTTAAATCAATTTTTCATTGATGCTGAAAAACATTGAAATATATATGATTCATGATTCAGCAGCCAGATACTTGCAATAAACAAGTGATTTATTAATTAAGAGTGGTTACAGATCCTTGCTGCTTTTCCTGGTCCTTGTAAGTCTCTCAGTTCTTTGCTCCATAGTGGTTTTGTTATAGCAACCTGTAACAAGGTGTAAAGTGTGCTCTCCTGGGAGCAGGAAAATGCAAGCTTGAACCTGCTAATTCTTAAGTGAATACTTTAATCTTCAGTCTCTTAAATCTGTTATACCACTTCCACTGCCACCTTTCTCCTTTTTTTTCTTTTCAAATAAAAGTTCTGAGTCAGTTCTCTATAGCCAAAAATACAAATCGGAGCCTGGATTTGGAGCGGAAATTTGAAGCAATGAATCCCAGTCTCAGACAAGTGTCTAATCCACGTCTACAGGAAAACACATAAATCTTTGAAACAGGCACATAACTCTCCCTATTCCTTGTAGAGGGAATTTCATAGCTAACTAGTCTTTGAGAATTATGTTCCAGGAGCTGGATGACTAAAATACCCACTTGGTTACAGAATCCTTAGAAGATCTAATAGGCATGACAGTATGGAGTGTTACCCTATCTACCTTACTGCATGTCTTTTCCAAATAAAAGGTCTTTTTTTCCAAATAAAATTAGTAAAGAGGACAGTGAGTAAGATTGTTCCAGTTTGGAAAAATTGCTTCCCTTGAATTTCTGCTGGTTCTGATGTTCATTTTAAAGACACATAGAGGTTTTGCCTCTTTATAACCCTGATGTAATTTCTTTTTGTGTGAACTAGAAGACAGAAATAATCTGGGCAATGTGAGTGGGAGCACAAGGGAAGGGCAGGGATTGTCCCTGTGTGTGACTCCTGTCAGACCACATCCAGGTACTGTATCTGGTTCTGTCAGCTGGCAAAGGAAGGATGTGCACAAGCTGTGGAGGGTGCTTGGGAGGACACAGGGCGATGGGGCTGGAGCACTCACACTGGGAGAAGGGCAGCCTGGAGAAGAGATGGCTCTGGAGCACCTGGCAGCCCCCAGCACCCACAGGATGTCCTTGAGATGGAGCCAGGCCCATCACAGCAGCACAGGCTGGCAGCCTGAGACACAAAGAGTACAACTTGCAGCAGGTTTGGACTGGGTTTAAGGAGAAGCTTTTCCCAAGGTGAGGAGTGAGGCAGTGGGGCAGATCACCACCCAAGGGTCTCTGCCATCCCTGTCTGAGGCGGGTTTCAAGCTCTGAAGGCTGCAAGCTGTGAGCAGCCTGGTCTGACCTCAGAGCTGGCCCTTCTTTGGGCTTGGATGGGATCAGAGACCTGCTGCGATCCCCTCCAGCCTGTAGGTACCCAAAATCCTACTGGTGTTCAGCAGCTTTTATAATATTTCTGTAATAGCAAGCATATGATTGACATCTACTTCAACCTTCCTGATCAGCTCTAGTTTCCCTGGATTCCATCTTAGAAGGAGCGCCAAAAATGTAGAATCGTTTTATTCTCTGATAAGGTGATTCTTGTCCAGGGATTAAAACCTTTAAATGCTTCTCAAATTCTGTATGTATGGATTTAAGGCTTCAGTTCTCAGAATCTTGATTTTTTTGAGGCAGGGGAGTGCCTTTTTAATTTAATCTGAGCTAACTAATAGCTGTGTCATAATATATTAAAATCCTTCCTGAGAAGTATTTAACTGAAATTTTTTAATGAAAAACTTAGATTATGTCATGTCTGTCTCTGACTCCCAAAGGATTTTTTAGTTCATCTTAGTTTCTAGGCTGTTTAGCTTTTTCAAAAAGGAAGTTAAAAAGCTTTCCTCTTAGCATTGCCTTTTAATCTGTAGACTTTGCTATTTGTATTAGGGCTGTGTAGGACTTCATGATGCTGCCACCAGAAATATGGTTCTCTGTCATTTTGTGTTGTTCATTCTTCACCCACAAAAAGCCAGGAAGGTCTGAAATGACAGAGAGACTGCCTCACCCCTCTTGGACTATTACAGCATGTAAGGGGGGGGAGGATGGATTAAAAGGCAGATAATAGATGTGATAGTGTTGTATAACTTGGAGTATATTACTGGATGCACTGTGTGTGAACTTTTCTTAGCTATTTAAATCCTGCCTGTAGAACACCGAGAGGAAAAGTTAAAAGGAAGATAAATCAGTACCTGAAGTTGGTGGTTGAGGCAGTTTTTATTAGGCAGAAATTTCTCACCCTTAATTCTTTGTATTGATTTTTAATGGGAAGTTTCTCTATAAAATATTTAGCAATGTGAATGCAGAAGAATAACCTAGAAACAAGCTTTTTACTTTAGTGATTGCTTAGAAGTTTCTGTAGGCATTCTTTAAAAGTAAATTATTTCCCTTCATCCATTTTCCTTCTCTCTCCACCTCCCAACAAGGAAAGTAGTCGTATACATTCCATAAAATGGAGACATTTAATAACCCTTCTCCAGAGCTCAAACCAATATAAGCTGGATGGTTATGTTAAAAAAAAATAATGAACACACACACCACACAAAAAAAATGCTAAAAAAAAATGCTGCAACAGATTTCCACGAAGAGCTAAATAGACAGCAGTGAAATATGCTGAATTTATGTATATATTTTTCAGTTCTACTCTGCTACCCTATGCAATCTTTGTCCTTTCAGCTTTTAACATTGACATTCTCTTAGGATTATTCAAGGGAAAACATGAAGTATTTATAGCCATAGTTAAAATCTTTATAAATAGTTTATAATAGAAACTGCCATAATAAAAATTTGAAATAGTTTCCATTATAGTTCTTTGTTTTTATATATTCTAAAATTTACAAAATACTTGTTATGGGGGGATGAAATTTTCCATGCTGTGAGTCTGAAAAGTATTTTTCCTCATTAATTTGGAGTGTAATCCTTTCAGCTATTTTGGAATTATAGACAAATGGGGAAAATTTTTTTTTTTCCTTTTTACAGCAATAAAGATAAAGAAAATCTTCAGATACATTCAGATACAGGGGAAGCAAGCGAAGGTTGAAATATGTGGCAAGATCTCCTTCCTTTGCTTTCTGAGCGGGAAAAAACCGTTGGAAATGATGGAAAAAAAACATCAAATTGTTTCCAGTAACATCTGCTGAGCTTATTAGCAGAAACTAATAAAAACACACCCCCTTAATGACATCGCTACACATTCTCTTTGCCTGAGGCCATCCAGACATGAACTAGCTGAGCTGCTGCAGCTCCCTGCTGCTGTCTAGACCTTGGTGGCTCTTGCTTACTGGGCACATCCTAGATTGTGAGGTGTCAGGGATGTGCCCATCTCCACCTCCCACTTGTGATGAACACTGGTCCTTCTCCTGCCCTTTACTTCTAGGAATCTGCAGCTATGTGTGGCCAGCCTGCATGGCTAGAAAAATGTAGGTTGGTTAGCCTAGCACAGATTTGTGAAGTTTTATCTAAAGCAGAGTTTTGGTAAGTCCAAGAGAAAACACGCAAGTTACCAGTGTTGTCATGAGACAGTAGTACCAGAATGGTTTCCACTCTTGGTTGTTCTCCAACTGTACTTGTGTCAAGCTGTCCTGAAAGACACTAAGCCAGGATGAAATTCATGCATGCATGGAATTGAAACAGATTTTTCTGGGTGTCTGGGTCCTGTGGAGGGATGTAGCGCACAAACTTGCAGGTATGTGGATGAACATGCCCTCCTGGAGGGTGGCAGTGCTGTGTCTGTGCTGACACTTGCTTGGAGAGCTCTGGGGGTGCCTCACAGCTCTGGGACAAAGGGACAAGGTACAGGACCAAGTCTCAAAGCCCTTTGTGCTCACTCCTCTGCATGCCATTCCCGTGTTCTGGCGGTGCTCAGGTGACCTGTCTGTGGCATGTTGGGTACTGGAAATGCCTACCACTGTACTGGGTTCTGACACCACTCACCACAGTAAGGCTGTGTGGTCTGGGTTTTATAACGAGTATTTACATAGGGTGCTACAGGAAACAGTTTGTGTAAGGAACATGGTAAAAAATCACACATGGATGTTCTGTCCTTACCTCGCTCTTCAAAAATAAGTTGCACAATGAAGACACAACCCTGGTCTGCAGTTAAACGCTCAGATGTGTTTGGAAAAATCAGGATTTTGACCCCTACCAGTTTTACCATTTTTAGCAGCAAAGATAAGAACCAGAAATAATAAAAAAGTCTTATTCAGATATTCTGTCTTTTAGGCAAATCCTTCCAACTCTCTCTCATTTGTCCTTCCAGGCCCATTGCTCTTGTGCTCCTTGCCCTGCAATTGCCTCATTTAAAATGGGTGCCATGGTTGGTAATCCCCACTGCCCATATAGCAGATGGCTCTGAGCCTTTGGGAGGTTTCTGGAAGCTCCTTTTGTGTCCCAGCAACACACTGTCACCTCTGAGCCAATGTTTTCTCTGCTAGACCATGGCCTGTCTCATCACAGCTGGTGCCTGCTAGTGCCCATTCTTACACACCAGCTTGGGACTCAAGATACTTCACATTTATTTTAGTGTGTATTTACTTTTAAGTGTCAGCTGAAAAAGAAACTGCACTTTATTCTAGCTTTTTGGGGGGAATGTTCATTCCGGAAGTTCAGCTGTGTCCTGTTATATTCAGTGAAAAGCTAAATTTGAGGTAGTATTAATACATTTGCCCTCTCACCAAAATTAAAGAAAATGGGATATTGCTCTTAGAGCAATTGTGCCATCTTTTTAAAGTTGCAATCTTCCTGGACATTTTTGAGCACTACTTGTAAGATTTAAAGCGCATTTTTGTTGTATGACGTGCATGGAAACACACGATCACAAAGACAATCTGTTACTACACCATCAGACAATCATGTATTTTGGCCTAATTGGTTTGAAATGAGTGGACACATACCATTGTCCCTGGGTTTGTCCTAATTGCAATTTTGTGCTCATGTAAGGAAGAAAATCCTTGGTTCTGTTTAGTGGCAGCATTCCCAATTGACTTCAGTTGTTCCAAGACTGATGAGGTATCTTGTTTCTCAAACTAAATCCAATCATGTGTTTTGATTTCTCAAGCCTCTGTAATTCCTTCTTTTTTTATTTTAAAACAATTACTTTCATTTCATTTGCAAGCTGTAGGTCTACTGTCAACCATTGCTTTCCCATTAGTCTTTTTTTGGCTTCCCACAGCTTTCCATATAATATATTAGTGTAAATAATATTTCTGTTTATTAAAAAAATCTAAGGTGCCTCTTCTTAGAATGAAGCTATGAAAGAGGTATAACACAATTGCCGTAATTAGGAAGAGCGGTTGTGGGGTTTTTTTCCTTTTTTCCCCTTAGCAAAGAGACAAAAAGGAAAAATCAATACTGGAAAACCCATTTCATTCTGCAGCAAAGGCAGTTGGAAAAGATCCACTTGAACTCTTAGAACTGAAATGCTGGAAGCTGATGTAATTAAGTAAACCAGCTGAGAACTGAAAAACAACCTGATCAAACTAAGGGATTATAAGTGTGAAAGATCTGATGCACGGTTCAGAATCTTTGGATAAAGGAAGTAGTTTGCTGGGAATTTGGTGATTAAAGGCTTCTGTTGGTGATTAGTTATTTTGCTCTGGGAATTGTTGATTAATTGAAAAATGTTTGAATAGCACTTACAAATTGTTGGAATATCTCTTGTTGCCCTTTCTTTAAATAAATAGATGTGGGTTTAGTTCCAAATGGCTCTTCAGTTTGAAATGTAATTTATAATTTAATGAAAAGTAGTATTCGTGCAGAAATAAAGCTTTCTGCAATTATGTCCACCAAAGTGTTTAACTGGCCAAGTTATTCTTATAAATATCTTTGTGATAATTTTTTTCTTAATTTTATTTTTTGATAGTTTACTGGATGCAGTATTATTTTGTTAACATTTTTTTTCCAGGACAGGACAACCATTTTGATAATTCATTGCAGATTTTTAAAATAATAAATACAGTAGGAACAGTTATGATTTAAAAAAAGATTCATCTGTTCAAAGGCAACCCTTCACAGATATTGCATAGTAAACCAACCTTCTCGCTGAACAACATTTTGATTTTATTTAAATGAAAACCTCATTTTTGCCAGGTTTGCCCATACAGCATTTGATTCATTGAGAGTGACCTCTTGAAGACAGAATTGCAGGTTAATTGATCACTACCACATGTCTGTAGGTGGTATTCCTTTTTCTCTGATTGGCACCAGATTTGGAACACTGATGTGGTTGAGCTCACTGGCTATAATAGTATGAGAGACTCTAGTGTACCAGGATCCAAAGTAGGCTTTTATTGTATCCATGCCATTTTTTTCTGAAGCTCTCAGTTACAGATTCAGTTACAACTTCTCATCTGAGTGTGGTTTTACAGGCAGCAGTGAGAATGGGAGTGAGCTGTGGCTCCCTGGGTTTGTTTTGGTTTAGTGTGGTCTTTTAAAAATCAGCAGAAGGTCACTGTAAATAAATAGACTTAAAACCAAAATAAGAGCCAGGCTTAACATTTGGTAGCAAAGGATTTCTGACAAGCCTATTGCCTTCTGTTATTGAGGTCTCTATCTTTACTGATGTGCTATAAACATGGGTGACAGACATCTGAGTGAGACAGTGCATACTGTACAGCTCAATAACCATTCCCAAAGGAAATCACTCTGTTCTGGCGAATCTCAGCTTTTTTTTCCCCCAAAACAACAAATTTGCTACTGCTCTTGTAAAGAAAGCTTCAAAATATTAACAGTATAAGTGATGCAAAGACATCTTTGAGCATCATAACAAGCGTAGAACAATAGATCTGAGAGAGTTGAATCACCTCATTTTTGTCACTGAATGGTTTGGGTGATCATTTACAGAGCAAAGATTGTTAACATATTTGTGTCCTCATTAAAAAAGGCCAGGGAAATACAGTGCAACTCTTATTGTGAGAACATCTTGATTTGCTTTCTTAAGTGCAAGGTCTCTAGAATGGGCAACTGTTTATATTTTAGATTTAATTTTTTTGAAGCAGGTGTCTTGATCAAGCCTCACAAAGAGGAATCAAGAAGTCATGCTTGCTCAAGGCTGCATATTGAACAGTGTTTACTGTTAATTTGGTCACTGACATAAGTGGAATTAGGAAAGAACCATTCTTCCATGCTTTATACCTTGCAATTAGGAGGAGTGTGATGGTCTCAATTCCCTTGTCAGGATACTTGTGTAGAAAAGGTGTTTTGCTCCTTAAGTTTATGAAATGGCAGGAGATACTGTGAAGGAAGAAGAAGCAGAGTGTGCTCTTTTCCTCTCCCAGAAGTTTGGTTTGGCATTTTGAGAAAGCAGGATGCTGGAGTTTCTCCTCGAGAAGAGGCAGCTGTGATAAAAGCCAAGACTGAGGAATGCATTGGTGAGGGCCAAGCAGAGCTCGTTAGCCTTTGGGGAAGAGCTGCTGGCTACTGACTCTCTTCTGGCTCTATGGTTAGACACAGCCAAGAAATACAGAAGTGTAGGACTCATTGAAAGTTTCTGATGAAAGTATTTTTCAACAGAAAACACAGAGATTGCCTAAATGACTCATTTTGTGAGAAGTGGCTTCTGGCTTTGGGAAATGTTTTTCATTAAACTACAGAGCATATACAAAACAGTCACACATTGATTTGGCTGTGCTGTCACAGTGGTTTCCTAGAGTCTGTTTTAGTAATTACATTCACATTCTCTTCTCTGAGATGGAGAGACTGTGTTGGGTCCCGAAAGATGCACTTTGGTGCACAGATCCATCTTGGATGAGAAAATGGATGCATAAGTGTGTGAACTCTGGTTCCCATGCAGCAGGGCATCAAGTCAACAACATTAAATGTTTGAACTTTCTGGAATCTTTTCATTTTAAGGGAACCTCTGCTTTTTGCCTTTTATTTTCCCAAAAGCAAATACACAATTTCTCTTCACACCTCCTTATCATTTTAATGACAATGCTGCTGTTGTCATTAAAATTTCAGTTGTGAAAAGACATTTTGGCCTTTGCAGGAGATAAATGAAAATTTGTGTTTTTCAGCTGGGATTTGGAAGTGAGGGGGGCATGGAGGAAGAAGGGGAGAGTGTTTATTTTACCACAGTGACCCAAAAATAAACCCTCCCAAGAACTGACAACTGCTCAGCACTCTGTTAAAGCAGACTGGAGCTTGCAGAATTTTTCAAGGTGTAAAATGAGGGCCAGACCCAGCCATCTGATAAATTTCTTTCAGCAGGGCTGGATGCACAAATGGGAAGTACCTGAGTTCCTGTTTAGGTTTCAGGTTTAAGTTTTAGTTTTGGTGTTTTCCCTAAATGTCTGACCTGTTTCTACCTTCCTGAAGGGAAGATTGACTGGTAATTCCCAGTCTCTATGGATGGCATGCTGGCTCAAGTAGCAAATGTGAACTCATTTCCCAAAATAACCTTGGCCGTCTCCTGCTCTGGGGTTAGCCTGGAGGGTAGGACATGGCCCTGGAGGACCCAGTGACCATCATTTAGAAGAGGCAGAGGAGTTGAGTCTTTAGATGCTATTTCAAAATTGATCATTTTCCCTTGATTCTTCAGCCAGATCTCCCTTTTTTACGGCTGCAGTGCTAAAATATGTCTGGCAAAGGAAGAGCAATCCTTTTGAGTAAGGGGATGATGGGATGTAAATAAACTATTCTTAGCTGACCTGTCTATCACTGTGCTGAGCCATGGCTATATGTGAGGGTGCCTTTTCCAGAGCCATTTGCATGGCCCATTAGCAGGATTGCCAGTGCTCCAGGAAGGTTTAATTTGAGGACAGTGGTATGTCAGTGCACAGAGGCAGATTAGGTCCTGTGGTTACGCTGGGACTCAGGCTGTCCTGGCTGCCCGGAGCACAGGGAAACCTGCTGCAGTTTTAACTTCATTGGCAGAAGTGAATGCCAGGTGAGCCATTTGGTTCAGCAAAATATAAGCAGCCCTAGAAGCACAATGGTGGCATTTGAGGCAATATCACAGACTTTTAGCCCTGTATGGGAAGCATTTCTGCAAATCTATCCTGATAAATCTAAGAGCTGAGTGTTTGTTTTAAATAAGTGTTGCATTTAAATTTGAACGATCGTGATAACCCATCCATCCACTGATGAGGTTTGCATGTTTTGCATCCATTATATTTTAAGAAGTCTTAATTGGCTCAGGTCACATGTTTGGACATTCTTAAATATCTACAGGATCACAAGCCAAATTTTTAAAGTGAGGTTGAAGTAAATAGAACTTCCCATTATGTGTAATTGGCTGCAGGAAAAAGTGTTTTAAGTAAAGAAAGTTCAAATATGTTTGAATGCTTTTTGCTAATCCTCCTGACATTTTAAAGAATTAAGATGTTATTGCTGGTTTAAATGTGAAGCGTCTCCAAAGGCACATCAGTATTGTTTATAAACTGCACTTAATTTCTTTTAAAAAACTATTAATCTAGGTAATACCAGTTGACAGTAACAAAAGGAGGCCATCAATTAGCAGAAATAAATCTATCACAATGGTGACTGAAAACTTCTGTTATTTCCTAGAGAAGTTTACATTTCTACATTTAAAAAATATATTGAGGAGGAGGCTAGTTATTTGTTCCTTACCAATCAGTCTTGAAAATACACAAAGCATAAGGATGTTCCTCTCCTCTCCACCATGTCTCTTTTATTTGGACTCTTTATTTGCAAAGAAGGGAATCAGAAAGAGCATTAATGAAATTGAGTGTGGTCAGCCAAATTTCTAATGAATAGATTTCTCTGGGTAAAAGTCAAAATCTGTGTCTTGCTTTGGACGGGTAAAAGCTTTACAGTTGTGCATCTGTGGGAGAGAAGAAACCTTAAATATATGGGTGGAGATCATCTGGTTATTTGTGGCATTGTAACAATGTGTGTATAAAGATATGATCTGACACGTGTCAAAGTAATTCCTGTTGACTGACTTCAGAGAAAATGCATTGTAAATTCAACTATTACTGGGTGTACTTGGGATTCTGATACAAAGGTAGCTGCTCTAGAGGGGCTTCTTCTGGAACTGGGAGACTGTTTTGCAATCACGCTGATTTTCTCTGATTTTAATTGATTTTAAAAAATCATCTTTAGAAAAACAAACAAAACCCAGCATTCTTCCTTTCCCTTGCCTCCCCTTTCCCAAAGCAACCCTCTGCATATGGGAAATACCATGTTAATATCTAAAATTGTCAGAAAGCACCCAGAAATGGCATTTGTACATTTTGATTTTTTTTTTAATAAAGTTCATCTTACCACAGAGTACGTCATTGCTGAAACTGAATTTTTGTAAGCGGTTTCATCTTTACCAACTTTCCTACCACCAAATTCTGAAGCAGCTATTTTTAAAATGCTTTTAAAAGTGGGTTCTTTTTTTTTTCAACCCACAGCTATCAAATTCTCTTGATTTATTACTATCATGGCCATAGCAACAATACAGATGTATTTTAAGCACATGGAGATGAAAACGGCCTTAACTGTTGCTGTGAACGTCTGTCTTGTTCTTCATTGTACGGCAATGATTATGCAAAAAGGGCACAGGAGGTTATTAATTATTCAGGTCTAAGCCTGTTTATCTGGAAGAAGTGTGTATAAAGTTGTACTGGAAGTGGTGCTTTGACTGCCTGCAGTTGCCAGCCTTGGTAACTTCAGTCCTAACCACGATCAGTGCTTCCAGTCTCCTAATCATGTGGCAGAGAAGTTTGAGCCCATTTTACAGATGAGGGATTGAGGAGAAAAGAGACTGAGTGGCTTCCCAGGGCAATACGTGGCATGTGTGACAGGAATGGATGTTGGATACAGCTGATGCTGTCCTCAGCCAGAATCTTAGCAGAAAGCATTCATCCTTTCCAAAGGAGACGAAATTTTCCTTACGGAGACCGAATGATTTTCAGTACTTTGTTTCGTCTTGTTGTCCAAGAAATGCAAACTGTAACAATTAAGACTCAAGTATTTGAGGAAGATGTCTGCCAAATTAGCAAGCTATGGTTTCATAAGAAAAAACAGCATCCGAGCTATTGATGAAATACAGCCCGGGATAATAAAAGGCTTACCAGGGTTCGAAAGACCTCCATTTACATAAATATGCAAAGACATCTGTTACAGTCATGAGTGACCTGCTGGTTTAAACCATCAGCAGGGGAAGCGTCCTCGATCACCATCGCCTGCAGTAGCAGGTGCTGCTTTGGGCAGCAGGAATTACTGAAGAGGTTTTCAATGAACAAAGACGACCTTTCTGCTTGCCAAGAAGAGACATACGGGAAATCAAAACAGCCGGCACAGCCGACGGTCTTTGGTTTGTACGTGCAGTGAGAGCCCCGTGTGCGCCTCGGCGGCCAAAGCTGTGTGTGATCACTTATAGGTATGGTGTGGCTGACACAGCTGCAGAGTTTATTTCTGAGGAGCACTTAGGTCTTTTAAAACCAAACTACTTAAGTCAGATTCCCAAACAGGAATGAATCATCAAGATTTAATGGAAACCGTTCAAAACAAATTTATCATCTAAAGCCAGTGTTTTTATTACCAGAGTGTATGCCCAAAATAGTAATGTAAAACCGTCATCCTAAAGGTTGCAATTACTTAAATGAAAAATTGGAGTTTAATTCTTGCTCAACATTATTCAACAGAGACATTATAATATTACAGCTTAATATAATGCAAGGGTATTTGTCTTCCTTGCTGACTCAAGGTATATGGTGTTCTCTCTTTCTCTTCCCCTCCTGCCCCATTCATTGCATAACATGGTTTTGTAAGGACAGAATCTGTCTTCAGTGGACAAACTGGACAAAAAGCTGGATTACAAATTCAGAGCTGCAAAAATATTGTAATTTGGTGTGTTATACATGACTGTAATTGCCAGCAATTCTGAAAGCACACAATAAAGAGATGTCTCCAAAGAACCTGTAGTAAAGTCACACAAGTAAAGGAGTTGACAAGAGAAAAGTCTTCCAATACTTAAAATGCTTCCCCTGACTCTCTCATGTATGTTAAATACTGAATTGTACTAAAAGGTGCAGTACAGTACTTGATTCACAATATTTAATGGATGCCTCACATTGGGACATTACAGCTCAAATAAGTTTATGACATCTTTAAATACCTTAACAATTCCCACCTCTGTTTTGATAACACATTTCATAGTGAATTAAGATAAAACAAAACCTGTTCTTTTCTCTCCCTTTGAACAGAGCGTGGATCACACTTCTCGTAAACCTCATCATATTGAGGTTGGGCTAAGATGAGCATAACCAGTGACGAAGTGAATTTCTTGGTGTATCGCTATCTCCAGGAATCGGGTAAATTCCTTGTCTTTCTTCATAACTTCTGGTCATAAATGAAATGGGGAAATTGCATTTTTGCATGATATTGCTCTAGGAATGTTGCCTTGAGTGTTTCAGACTGACAAACTAAATATTTCTTGCACAAACCCCTGCTTCTTTGAAATCATGGTCTAGAACATAATAAAAGTGCAAACATGCACAGGTACAAAATAAACATTGCAGTTAGGCAAAACAAGAAGTAAATAACATTATGTTAACAAATGCTTTGGTAGTTACACCATGTCAGCCAGTCATTTTTGGCAGCACAGGTAAAAAGTACATGTATGTTGTATCTTTTTTTCTTAGCTACTTGAAATTGTTTACACAGGGTTTATGTTGGCTCTAAAGAGAAATTCGGCTGCAAGTTTCTGATGTTTTAGACTATTCTAAGGGTAATTAAGTATGTAAACTGAGCTGCACAAGTGTCATCATGGCTCTGTCTCCATACCACTTCCACTTTATCTGTTTTCATATTGGAAAATAGCACGGGACTTTAAAATCTTCTAAGAAAATTAAATTGCAACTTATATTTTGGGTTTATTTATATCCATAGTCTTCTTTCCACTCTTTGACTGCAAGAAGTAGAAAGTCTCTTAGCTAATGGAAGAGTTCTGTTACTGTAGAGATGACAGAGGAGCTGAGAAACATTGACAAAGGATTTGTAACCAGCATCACAGTTTATACTTGGTACTGACCCTATGTTTCTTGTTGGTAAAAGTAGAATTGACCAAAAATATTTCATGTTTCACATGCTGAAACAAACAAACAAACAAATCTGTGCAAAATAGATGTCATCCTGTCAGAAGACTTGAAGCCAGTTTTAGAGTAAGCCCTCAAGACCCAAGAGATGACTTGTACAGAGAGCCAGAATCCAGCAGGTAGGAGATACTGCCTTAGCCTGCTTCTGTTGGACACTACAACTCGTATTCATTGGATACATTATTTTGAGTTGTTTCTTCCACTTGCAAGGCTGTTTCAACCCCAGGAAACTGAACCCCTATTCAAAGAATCTCCACTTAGATTATGAAGGTTTAGCATACATTTTTAGGGTTAGGTTTTTTTAAAACCAGTTTTAAACAGTTCTTTGGGAGTCCATAGTTGGCCTGTGTTAGCTGTTGTCTCACACTCTCTAATAGTGGAGCTTATAAAAATTTGTCTAGATCAGGTGTGGAAACAGATGAAAGAAAAAGAACTAACAAAACTAAAATTTCATCCAAAGTTTACTTTTAAAAATAAGCCATTGTACACTGCACTGGAAAGAGCTTTTAGACATTAGACCAGTGCACCAGATGTAATCAAAGCATAAAGAATCCTGAAGTTACTTTACATTGTTATGTTCGGGTTGTAGGAGATTCTGAATAACAGTGTATTAATACGGTAGCTTTTTCTGATGTGAAAAAGAAACAACCTTTTTTATTCCTTTTGATAAATCAGGAGGTGAGTTACTATTATGTAGTGATTCAGGAGGCCTTACAAAGTCAATCAAGAATGGTGGGATAAGCCAAATGTCAGAAAAAGTTCCTCTAGGTAACATCTCCCACAAGCAAGCAATCACTTTTGCTATTTTACAGGGAGGTTTACATGCAAATGTATGTTAATGGCAAGTTGTACTGCTCTTACATTCTTATCTAGAGGGTCAAACATTTTTGTTATTTAATCCACACATACTGAAGACATTCACAAAAACATCTTATGTCCACTGTTCTGTATTTTACACATATAAGAGAGTGGAAATAAAGGTTAAATATTTGAAGAAATATTCAAATATGCTTCAAACTGAGCATATTGAAATCTAGATGTTAGATATGGATGTGATAGATATACCTGACAGTTTACTAGGAATTCCATTTAGCAAATTAGGACTATAACCAGTGATGAATCCACTAGTCTGCTAAAAAAGCTTCTTACATTTAGTTTGAACCTTTTTTCCTGTTGTCATTTTTTTTTCCAAAGAAATTTTTATATCTCTATTTTCAGATGAAGTAAGGCAATAGAACAGAAACTGTTACACAGCATTTTGGCTTTCCACCTGCTACTATAAATGCCATAAGATGCAACAGCAGATGAAAAATATTTAATCCGCAGCTTCAGAAATAATGCAGTCCAGATTTAAAGGGCTAGTGCTTAAATACAGTCTGAGTTCAAACCCCTACAGTTTAAGGAGTTTGCCAAAAACAGGGTTATCACACTGATTATTTGTTAACATTAGCTGAACCCAAAGCTTCTAAAATTTTATCAGACACAGCTGTGAATGTTGCTTACAAGACCATACAAAAGTTAACTTGTTTTTTTTTTTCAGGTGTCTGTCCTTTAATCTTATCATGTAAAACTTCAGGCTTTCCCATAAAATATAGGCAAATGGTGGGAGAAAGAGAGAAATAACAAAGGAGGTACATATGGCAGAATAAGTATTTAAAAAGCAAAATATCCTTATAGCATTTTATGTATTTTTGCATCTGCAAGGTACAGAAACACTTGAGATTCTTTGAAGCATTGTAGCAAAGATGCTGAAGGGGCCTCTACACTTCATTATGAAGATGATGGCAGATGATTCTAGTAGGAGTTCAGCTCTTGTAAACTTGAAGCTAGAAGTGAAATTCAGTAACTATATATCTCCTCCTTAATTTTCTGTCAGATCAGAGACCTTGCACAGGAGACTATTAATAGAGTTGAACTGTCTAAATAATTATTGTTGCTTTTTAACAAAACTTGGCATACGGAAGAGAGTTTCAGTGAACTGGAAAAAGCAAATGTTGTGCCAGAATTTTTAAAGGTTAAACAAGATGATCCAGGTAACTATAGGTCAAGGACAGTCATTGGAAGGCAGAGACTAAATATCTCCAACAAATCTGAAGAGATGACATCATGCCAAATGCCAGCCAGCAAGTCTTTATGGATAACACATCTTGTCAAACATACTTGATACTGCATTTTCCGAGATCAGAAATGAAGTTGACAAAGATAGCTGTGCTGACATTAATACACTTAGACTACTTTATGACATTTATTTAGTCTTGTTGACACAGTGGTTAAAACCAAAATAAAATAATAGTGAGTAAGATCAGTGTAATCCAGAGTTACCAAATGGATTAAAAATGGGAGAACAGAAACATCTTGAAAAGTGATTATAGCTGGGGAGTATTCATCTCAAGGGTTACTTCTAGTGGGAACTCACAGGAATCTCTTCTTGGCGTAATGCTGCTCAGCAGCTTTATTGGTTACCTGGAAGGAAATATAAAATGCTTACTAAGTGCATCTGCAGATGGAATTAAATAGTAAGTTGTGGCATTTGGTGAGTTATACTGACTGATCATGGTTTAACAGAAAAAGGTACAGCCAAGGAGACTGCTTTGAGTTGCCTGCTGCTGGAGGAGCAGGCTGGAGAAGATGCCTGGTCCAGGGGCAGTGCAGTCAAATCCCTCCCTTACAAGACAGGACTTGGACAAGTTAAGGCTCTAAATGTTTAGCTGTATTAAAATAAGTAAGTAAATAGCTGCCTCTTCACACAGGCTTATCTATGCCCAGAAAATCAAAGCAGTCTATCATAATTTCCATTTATGGTCCATGGCTTGATGGCATAGGAATTTCATCACTAAGGTGACTAGGTGTTAACCACTTCCACATAAAGACCATGAATGCCCCTTTCTTGAGATACAACGAGAACAAGTGTTTATTTTCAGTTCAAGGTTATCTCTTCCTATCCAAAGTCAAGTCTTGCAATGTCTTATTTTCTCCTTTTTTATTATGAACTTTTTTGGTGCACATTTTAAGGGGGTCGTTCTTAAAAGTGCTGAGGCCTTTCAAGCATTGTTTATCTCAGGAGTCAAACTTCTTGAAGCCAGGTTATATTTATTTGGAGGTGTCATTTAAATGAAATGTTGACCCCAGTTAGGTACATCCACACTAAGAGTGTACAACCAGGGTGGAGATAGGAGCACACAAAATACTCCTGTGGTGGACACAGTTATATCAACCAAGCAGGTACATTGATGGAAGTGAAACAAGCTATACCAAAGTAGCCACAGTTCTGGTATCCAAATTAGGTTAATTGCAATTAATAGTAGATAATAGTAATACTAATACTAACATAATATTAATTGTATTAACTTTGCACCTCTTCAAACACCTGAGAAGCATGCTTTTGCTAGCAGCCGTCTTCATTGCTGACATAGATCTTCTATTGGATTTCTTCAGCTTCTGGAAAAAAAATATGGAATTCATAATGTAGAGTTTTCCTGTTCTGTTTTTTCCAAAACACAAACAGATAATTATTTGTTTTTTGGAATGAAAGTCAGAGTAGTACAATGCAATGAGGAGTAATACGGATCTCAAGGAAATTTCTAAGGGTTGAAGGAGGATGGCAAAACCAAGGGAAATCAAATCTCTCACATATTTTTTAAGCTAAAATGTGTTGCCATCTGTTGTGAGTGCAAATCCTATCATCAGTCCAAATGCTACAATAAATTGCCTTCCCTGCCCAGCCCAACATGTCAATTCAGTTATTAAAGCTTTTTCAAATTGGGTATTTTTGATGTATTGATCATTTAACAGTGTTCCTTTTCTAGCATTTATATGCATGCTGTAGTCTAGAATTCTTCTCTGAAAATCAACTCCCCAGTTGCCTGTGGCTTACACTGTTTTCTAGTAGAACATTTATTATAATGAATGTCTTGCAATGACTGGTTAGAGTTAAGATTGTGTAAATTTCCATTTTCACTCAAATTTTTTCGTTTTGATTTGAATTTTTCCATGTTTTATGACACACCCTTGATAACTGTTCCCCAGTGTATAATCTGCACCATGTGCAATCTGTACCACATCTAAGACAATAAAAATAGTTGCTAGATGCTTTTGCTAAAAAAGATGTCAGTGGCATTTTTAGATGCCGACTTGGGACAATTTACCATTTTACTTCAGAATTTTCATTTGTTTTCTTCCCAACCATAAAAATGAAGACAGCTAATAAAAAAGTTTTTTTACCCCCCTGTAAATTCAGGATTATAGCAGCACATTGTTCTGGCTGGTTTGTAGTTGACAGATTTTCCTTGTTTTCCTAGAAAAAAAATATTTCTTCTCGGGTTTTAAGCATAGATTCAAGGGCATAGAGCAAAGAGTTTCTGTGAATCACAGAACCCTTTGTAATTAAGCATGTGCAAATATGGGCCTTTCCTGTTAACCACATCCAAGGCATTTTGCTGTCATTTTTCCTTTGGAAAATATGAGAGAATCCAAAATGTGGATATTATGATGTTTCTGGATTTCATCCTTGTGATGAAACTAAATACAAATAGTTGGAATAATAGTAAATTACTTTTTTTCCCTATGACATTTGCAATTTTTTGAAAAGGAAACAACAAAATTTGAAGGAAATGACTTTTTTTATTTAATAGTTCTCTTTTTCAACATAGAAATTTTACAACAACTGTAAATACCACAGTTTGCTTGCGTAAGTTCTCAGGCAGTAGGGAATGACTGAAGATCAGTATTCTGTTCTTTTGAATTGGTGCCTGATTCAACAGTCTTTACTTACATAAGCCTGTGTAATTTTTCTCTGAAGTCCATACTTTGCTTGCATGAGGTATGTTTAGAGTATTTTTGAACAACTGTATATGGCACAGAGTCCCTGAGTCACAGACGAGAGACGTGCATGTTGAAAATAATTCAGATTAAGCAAAGCATAAAAGATTGGCATATATAGGTCAGCTAAATTTGCTTCAAAGCTAACTGCTTCCTTTGTGTAGGAAGACTGCTGTGAGGAAGAAGAGGAATGTACAGTGCATGTTTTTTTCTTTAAATTATTAAAATTTATACCTTGAAGAATAATTCATTAGAAGAATGAATCATTTGGTCAATAAAGGCAATTCTCCAGTGTGGCAGTAAAAGCAATAGTGTGTACTGATGACAGAGTCACTGGATAATGATTTTTCTTCGGCCTTTTTTTATGTTTTCTTGCAATTTGGCTCATTAGGATTGTAGGAGGGCTCAGTCTGGGTAGTATCTCAGGAGATGACAGAATCAGACAATAGGTCAGGTTGGCAGGGGCCATTGGAGATCATCTAATTCATCTCCCTTGCTCACAGTGGGGTCAGCTGCAGCAGGTTGCCCCAGGCTGTGTCCAGTTGAGTTTTGAATATCTCCTAAGGCTTAAGAGTCCACAGCCTCACCGGACAGCCACTTCCAGTACTTTTATCACCCCTACAGTAAAAAATGTTTTATTTTGTTTCAGTGGAATTTCACGTGTTTCATTTTGTGCTGATTGCCTCCTATCACAGGGCACCACTGGAAAAAGTGCCCATCCTCTCTGCAGCTCTCTCAGGTATTTTTTGCACATAGATAAGGTCCTCTGTGAGCCATCTCTTCCCTAGGCTGAGCAGTCCCAGCTCTCAGCCTCTCCTTGCATGGCAGATGCACCAGTCCACTGATTATCTTTATGATCTGTCACTGGGCTCTCTGCAGTGCATCCCTGTCTCTCTCGTACTGGGGAGCCCAGACTTGGATACAGCACTCCAGGCTTGTCTCACCAGTGCTGAGCAGAGGGCGAGGATCCCCTCCACTGACCTTCTGGCAGTGCCTTGTGTAGTACAGCTCGGGATGCTCTTGGCTTTCCATGCTGCAAGGACACTCTGCTGGCTCATGTTCAAGTAGTCCAACCTCCTACTCAGCACTGGAGAGCCTCAAAGATCCTTTGAACAACGTGTACAGAAAGAAAGGTCTGCAGGGCAGTCACTGCAATGTTCCCAAGGCTCTGTACACAGCTGTGCTCTCAAGGCAGGCATGATGGAGACCTTTTGTTTGCTGAGGGAAAAATGCCTCCTTGAAATGACAGCCTGCCAGGCAAAGATAAAACACACGTTTTAGTGTTGATTTACTAACAATCTGTGGCTGCATTATTTGTGTCGACATGCATGTCACCACAGTCTCCTGGGCCTCGTGTGTCCTGCCTGCAGCACAGAGTGGCTGTAGCTCTCAGACCAACCTCAGGTGCACTGGAGTTAGGGCACTGCTGACCTTCTCTGTGCTCAGCTCCTTCTGTGCTGCTCTAACTGGCTGCTGACCAAGCACTACTGAATAAATAAAGTGATACATTCTTCAGGGACATACATAAAAACTGAGTGTTTATACCTCACCTTAAAGTTTCTGTCCCTCAATTTTCCTGTTTGAAAGCAAAGTTAGTACTATGAACAGTACCTCAAAGCAGATGTTAAATGTTTCTAGTCCTAAAATGTATTGAAATCCTCTGAGTAAAAAGTATTACATGGGTGCTGGGACAATGTTTAGCATTCTTTTTCAATTATTTCAGAGTACTGTTTATGAATTTATGGGTGAATATATATCCCTAAAAGCAGGATGAATGACATGCTAACTGTATTTTTCAGGAACTGGTGTTAAGACTGAAGGCAGGAATTCTTTCAGCTTTTCAGCTGTACAATAGTAAGACTTCAGAGCAAAACAAACTCTACTTTTAATTCTCATGGTTTAGTACAGACTTGATTTGTGGGCATGCAGTCCTATTTATATGATGCATTATCCTTTCAAGGGCCAGCCTACTCAATTAAAATAAAATAACTTAAGGTTTTGATCCATATCTTTGATTTATTGAAAGTTGGCCATAGAACCAGCCAAGAACCATAGAACCAAAAGTTACAAGAGTTTTCATTAATTATTTTAGCTAAATAAGGCCACAGTGTTGTTCTAGGAGTGCAATGCATGTTAAAGTGACCGTTGGATAAGAACACTTATGAAATTTGACCCCAAAAATGGTTCGCTTTAAATCAAAGTATTTCATAAAAGTCACCTCAGAATGAATGTTCCTATATGACATGAAACCATCTGTAACAACATATATTTCATATAGTATAATATATAATGCCTCCAGCAAAATATTTTTATAGTAAAATAGTGTCTTATCAAAAGGGTATATAAGGAATTTTAATAAACCACGACTCTTTTTTTTAATATCTCCTCTACTTCTCTGTATTTGTTTTAAACTGGGAAGGCAGTGGCTGTATGATTCCAGAAACAGTGGGCCTCACTCTGAATTTGAAATCATACTTCACTGTTTGAGAATGGATTATGCTGAAAAGACAAATCCACTTCTAAAATAAGAAGTATATTATTATAAACAGTTTCTCTCTCCACTAGTAAGATTTATTCTCTTTGTAAACAAGAAATACATTTTAAGAAAACCAAGGTCAACATTAGAAGGCAACAAGTTTTGTTGGGCTGCAGTTCCCAAAGCATTTTTGTTTAAACTTAACAAAGCTGCAGATCTTGGAAAGGATGAAGCTGAGTGCCTGTGCAAGTCAAAACCGAATTGGACACTTTTTTCAAAGAGCAATGAATACGTACGAGCAGTATTTCATTGTTGGCTTCTCAAAATCCAAATTCTGTGATGGTGAGGGAAAAACATTTTCACAGGTAAAGAGGTTATTGGGTTTGTCCTACTTTGTTCTGGTAAATTTTCAAAAGAATTTAATAGGCTCTATGAGACCTTTTTTTATGGCTTTATATTCACAGACTTGTGACTTTTGTGACCAGATATCTCTTTATATACAAATGTATAAACAATGTTTTCAAATGTTTTGTGGTGCAGCTCAAGCGGTCTGTTTGAAAATTTCATTCTATTTGCCCTATTTCATAATTGGTGCAGAATTTTTAAGTTCATGTGAAGAAAATAAATACACTGAGTATTTTGGGGGTTTGCAAAAGCCTGCTTACCTCATATTTCCTTCTAGGTCTCTTCACAGTTCTTTAAACTTGGCTATTGCAATTTTTCTTTGGCCTGAAAGTTGCCGTACAGAGTTGGATCTTGGACACTGAGCAAACACAGTGATTTTTAAGTTACACAAACATAAACAATTACACCTTTACAAATTTATTCCATGGCAAAAATTTTGGTTCTGATCTCTTCATGTCCTGTTTTTTAAAGCTTGCAAAAACACAGTATTTTTAGGGTATTAAAAAAATAGCATGTTGGGTAGAAGACAGATGTCTAAAGGTCAAGATGACTTTGTTGGTAAAACCAGTGCAGTCCTACACATTTCTCACATTACTGCTTTTCAGTTTGAGTCTCTAGGCCCAATGGAGCTTTGCAAGTTTTGCTAATATTAACATTACTCTATGCTGAAAATGTTGTGCCTGCACAGCCACAGCACTTACAGACCACCCATCCTCACACCCATCCTGTTTTGGGGCTCCGTTTGTAGTCACCATCCACAGAAACCTTCTGGTGTTCCTGAATGTCCCGAGTGTCAGCTGTGGTGTCCTACTTGCACCAGTTGGAGGTGTATGTTAGAGCAGAGAGAAGAACATAGCTTAAGGAAAGTATATACAACTGTGAAAGTCTGTTCTATAAACAAGATCCTTAAAATTATGCATGTCTCTTTCTTTGGATGTTTGGTTGCACAGACAGGGCTAAAAGATAACAGCATCTCATTAATTGAGAAGGAGAAGATTCTTTTCATCCTTGTGGCCTTCATGAGCTGTTTCAAACTTTGCTTATATTTGCAATAAATTGCTAGATCTGTATTGATATTTATTTGCAATTGTCATTCTCATTTACACAGTGAGTGAAAAAGGGGATTATTTTAGACCTTGTTTTCAAGAGATTTTTATAAGTTCCTCTTTTCATTGCTTGTGCTCTGTTTTCTGTCTGTATCGTATTTCTCTCTTTGTTAATTTGCAGCCCTCAGAAAGGCTTAAACAGTGAGTGCCAAGTACCACTCATCAAAAGATCATTTCCAAGTTGTATTAATCTTTTCCAACATACTTTCCCGCATGAAAAAGAAAAAAAAATACCTGCCAAAAACATTCTTTGGCACATAATAAAATAATTTTGGGTAGCAGACATTTACTCTGAATTCTTGGCAGAAGGTGAACAGGTCCAATATCCAAGAAAAAAAGGGCGTAACATTTAATATTAGTTAATAATCGCTTCTACAAAACTTTGGGTAACTAGACATACTGTAATTTTACCTACAGCTAGGAATCCTTTCTTTATGTTTCCCAGTGACTGTGAAAGAACTGGTAATACCAAACACATTTCCCAGGGTTCTAGAAATAATTTTAATCATTTAGCAATCCTAATCTTGAAACAAGTGTGCAAGCCCTATTGTTCAGCTGATTTTTCTAAAAATAGATTTCAACTGCAGTCCTCTACTTTAAATTGCTAATGTGTGTCCTTGTTAAGCCCTTTATGTAATTGCAAAGGTAGGTCTTCAAAATAAGCAGACACTGCCAAAAACAGAGAGGTACTCTAGGATGTATTACTGAGAAACATAAACCTCAGCCAAGAGAAGAATCTCGGTCTCTTGTGAATAATAAACAAGATCTGGCATAGGATTCTTGTCCACCGTTATTTTTTGTACTTGTTAGTAGAATCTTACCAGTGGCTTAAGGCACCAGACACTTACTGTGGCCAAACATATTTCAAAAAAACCAGTTGTCCTTTTTTGAGGCTTTTGCATATATGTACACTGGGAGTTTGTGACCATATTTTTATGGATACATAATTCAGTTTAGACAAAAATCTAAGGATAAGAAAGGATAGGGATCCATGTTGAATTCTCAGTTCTCACTCAGTGCACAATATAGAAAATACTAGGCTAAAATGGCAGCTGCAGTCAAGTACAGTGAAGAACATCACTGTATTCTCTCAGGCAATGACAAGAAATTACATCACTTGCCTCAGGAACTAGATTAGTATGTGCTAGGCCCCGAGTTAAGAAAATACAGTTGCTCTAACTTAAGTTGTTTGCTTCTGGTTTTGCATACAGAATTGCATTCAAATCTGCCCGTAATGATACAAATGCCTTGCTTCTCTACACTGATAAATCTAGGCCTACAAAAGTCTTCATTTAACATTGATTGTATTTATTTGTACATCATTGGTTTTTGGAGAAAATTATTTTGTTCATGGTCATATTTCACTGAGGGTTTTTTGTGGACTTCTTTTTAACTGCTGTGATGGGGCTCTAATTTATTTCAGAACACGACATTGCACACTCTGCCCTTCTTACTTTCCTGCTTACATGGCACTCCCAGGACCCAGATGTCAAAATTGGGGTGAATGTTTTTTCGCTGCTTGTATCTGGTTCCTTTGGCAGGCAGTTGTGGGGACAGCTTTGGAGTTACTTGGGTTTAGTAACATGGTAAAGCAGCTGATGGGATTGTGTGTGGATGTCTGCTCCTCCTGTTCATTATTTTCTTTTGATTTTTCATCAGTTCATGATGCAGTGGAATGTTTCTACTTGATGTGTCTGAATCTCCCAGGAATTTTGCCCATATTCCCAACCCATTTATGGTCATAAAGATGACTTTTCATTGCCCCTCACAACCTTTTTTTTTTTTTCCCCTGCAGCCTGTCTAGCTGTAATCAGCTCTTGCAGGCCTTCCATTCTTTTATGAATTGTACTTTGGTCAAAGTCTCAACAGCACTGCCAGGTGCAAGACTTACCTTAAAGAAAACAGGCAGTTGTGCAGTCAGAAAACTTGAGATTGCTGGTGGATCCCATTATAGCAGCTGCAGATTGATTCTGCTGAGCTAGTAGTTTTAATAATTTCTAAAGCCTTGCTCATTTTTGTCTCCTCTACCTGCCAAATACTTTGAAGGGGAATACTGTGTACTTCAGAGGTGAGGATTGGAGGAGCTTGTATTGGAAATTTAAAAAAAAAATGTCAGAGAAATCAGTTAAACAAGAAGTGCTGGCTATTTCCATCTGGAGGTGGTTAAATTGTTGGAGAAAAAAAAAGGGATTGTCAGATTCATTTGGGTTTTTTTCTCTCTTTTTTCTAAAGTAATAACATTGCTAATTTAGTGATTTCCAGAAATTGAACTAAAGATCTCTCTATATACAAATCTCAGTCTGGACAGCTTGAGTTAAAGAAATAGGAAAAATTATTGAAGGAAATTACACAGATCTCCATATGAAATCTCACTATTTTCCAGAAAAGAGGGCCACACTGAGCATTAGTTATACAAAGATCTGTAGGAATGTCTTGTTACTTGTACTCAGTGTTGGGATAGAGGCTGTTCATCACCAAGATGCCCAAGGTGTGTGTAAAAGGCAATTTGATATTCATAATTCTTTATTCTCTGTTTGATTGTACAGTAGGAAATGTTTCAGTGAAGGTTCTTATAGAGTGAGTAATTGAACTGAGTAATTCGCAAGTAACTGAAAAACACCTGTTTTTTTTAAAACTATTTGTTCAGCAAACTATTTAGGTTAACCAGAGAAAACTAAGTCCACTTAGCTCACAAACAGAAAACTTTGTTCGACAGATCACTTCTCTATTGCTCATCCCCAAGGTAACCCCAAGTAACCAGCAAGGACTGAAACAGTTCAAAAGTCATTGTTTCCACAGACCCCTCTTTGTCATTCCCCTCACCTGTACAAATACAGCAGTAGGTACTGTAGCTGCTACAATTCAGGGTCGCAGTTTTACAAAGATGTGCTTTTTGTGGTGCTAAAGAGATTAGGAAATGAAAGGAAGGTTTGGTAGATGTCAATTTTAGCTGGAGCTGTGAGTGCCAGATAAGCCAGCACGGGGAATACTCAGCGTCACCCCGGTTGCGAGTCTAAAAAGAGGAATGCTGTGCTCCCAGAAGAGGTGAGACATATCTCTGGAGAAGTCATTCCCTGGGCTGTGTGGCTCCCCAGTTGCCTTTTCTACACCTACATTTGACAGGCCTTTCTGATGTGAGCTAGGCATATTGTAAACGATTAAAACTATGTAGCCTTCAGATCAAACAAGCATGCAACAAGCATCATTATGTTCATTAAATAAAACCTTGTCATTTTATGATCAATGACAAATCTAGCTTCAAAGGGAAGCCATTTTTAACTGAAAAAGGAGCAGCCAAAGGAAAAACCCTCCATCGTCTCCATTTTTGCAGTTATAGCAAAACCTATCAGTGAAATTTTGCAAAACACAGTCCTACATATGCATTTTTTGGCACTGCCTAGGGCAAGAATTCCCAAATGGCTGTGTATGTACCACTGAGAGTATATACAGACACCTCAGTGTGGGAAAAAATATAGCACAGAACTGGGACCTGTTACCACTGTCAGTACAAAAAAAGTGTGGGAATCTCTCAATTAGGAATTTCAGTCAGTTTTCCAAGTCTCTTTTTGACTTGTGTAACAATTTTTTGAGATTGGGGGGTCATTTAAGTAATTGTTTTCTGCATTCATTATTTTCTCTCTGCTTTTATGCTGTGTAAAATACTTCAACTATTCCACAGTAAATTACCCCTTTTCATACCAAGATCATCCCAAGATCTGCACTGTTCATTTGTGTCTATTTTTCATATATGATAATGTATTTGCAGATTATGCATAGCTTAATGAATTCTGTTTTCCCATCTTTTTTGAGGCAGAAAAAACCTGGGAGTCATTCTCTCAAGTCTGCTGAAAGATGCCTTTTAGGGCACTGATCATGTCACAGCATTCATTGCTATGAAACCTGTTCAGTGTATGGCAATCCTTTCTCCTCTTCAGCCCTTGGTGTTTAGGCTTTTAACCTTAAAAGCTTTTAGTGTCACTGCATGGGTCTTCAAAGAGTTTATTGCACTAAGATTTTGTTTACTGGTTCTATTTGAACAGAAATCATTGTTTTATAGAGTGATTATTGCAGTCACCAGAGTGACAGAATTTATGAGGAAGAATGCATACGGACACAGATTTGCAACTTTCATTCATTTCACTGCTGCCACGGCATTTTCAGTTTGTGTCTACTGTAATTTCACGTCATCCCCACCACATCCTTCCTTCAGATCCCCACTTGCAGAGCACCTTCTGTCTCTGCTCATGCTCCCCAACTGCCTTGACAGACTGGAAGTGGGGGTGGTGCTTGTGTCTTGGCATTGTGTCCCCAGTGTAGTTTCATCATCTTAGGAGGGCCAGGTTAGCAAGCTAATGGTTTTTTTTTAAATTGCCTTTGTTTCATAGAAATCACCTTTTTGTAAGACTGAACTATGGAGCTGCAATTTTGCTATGTAATTTAGTGTACTTGAATGCAGAGCCCTGAAGAGAACTGATGACATCTGGTAACTATAAAAGTAAAGCTCAGGTGATTCTTCAGTGTTACCAGAAACCTGATGTAGGTACAGCTTCATTGAGGATTTTGTTGACTGTGTGAGGTAGTTTTAAAACCAGTCTATTTTCATATGAGCCTTATATAACTGCTGTGGTAGTAATACAAGAAATCGGGAGGGAATTAGCTGTCTGTTGGAGAACTAGTTGGCATGTTTCTGTTAGGTTTGTTTTGGTTTTTCTTAACTACAATTGTATGGGTGGATTTTTTCAAGAGGAGTGAGGAGCACCATGTCCAGCAGGACCCACTTAAACAGTTTTGCTCCACTGATTTTTGTTAATCAGGTCTTATCTGATAAAATATGAGGAAAGTTTCTCACAGCTGCTGGAGGTGTGTGAGTGAGATTGCTCCTCAGTGACAGTGTACCAGTTTTGTGTTTCCTCATCTCACAGGTGCTTTGGTAATAATTTCTCAGCATCCAGAGAAACAGTAAGATAACAAGTTTCTTTGCAAAAACATAACTGAGTTTTGTACTGAGAAGTTTCTTCTCTCACATGCTATGAATTGAGATGTGTTGCTCTCTGGGGATCAGGACTGAACAAAGAGGCTTAGCTGTGTGCACAGTCTGTCTCCTGGCAAAGATGGGGCTTGAGATATGCCAGCGGCCAGCTAAAAAGTCTGTAAGATACAAAATGCAATAATGAGATGTCAGACATCATACTTAAGATTATGTCTGCCATAGATCCACAGTCATGGTTTTCTGCTTTTTTACCTTTTCCCTCCATGTTTGTTGGTTGCCATTTCTATGCCATCCACCTGTTGTTTTAATCAGAGACCATGTTACAGTTTTCTGAGCTGTTGACTTGCAACCTAGCTGCTGGAGTTTTTAGCAGTCAAAGTTAGTGCTCTTGGGGCAACATCACAGTTTTTTTCATTCTTATGTAGATTCACTGATTTATCTGCCGCGTATTTTTAAGTTCGTTCTGTTTTAAGAAAATTGTGTTACCATTGTTTATTAATTCAAATACACATAAATTAAGAGGGATAAGATTCTCTAATTCTGGTTAATTTTATGCAATTTATTTATGGATACACATAGAGATTTCAGTGTTCAGTGATCAGGCCCTAGACCTCTCAGGTGCAGGCGATGTATGTTCAGTGCTTGATTTCTTCATTGTGGTTCCCAGTAATGTGCTTAGATGTCCTACAAAACTAATAGCCAGGGAAAAACACTGCCCTGCAGATCTTACCATCTATTTTGCAGCAGGAGATCCAGCAGCTCATAAAATAGACCAGGACATAGGGAGCAATACAGAATAAGAAATCGGACTAGGGATTATATAAATGATACTGCAGTTTTTCAGTGGAGGTTTTTTATCTGTCTTTTTTTATACCTTGCAATCCTATGGAATTCTGTTCATAGATGGACCTGCCATTTCCTGAAAAGTGTCCAAAGCTTCCCAAGCATCCCCCAAAACTGGAAGAGCACTGGGAAGGGAAATTAGGTTTGGGAGGGGAGAGAGTGGAACCTGTTAGCAGGAAAAAGAGAAAAGCTGCAGCAAAATAAATTGTGTAGGGGGAAGGGGAGAATCTGATAAATACATACCTTGGTTTCAAATGTGGGAGGCATTCTGTTTCTCAGCTTGTTTTTGCTAGCTATCTCTGTTAATAATTGAGCTAGCTGGAAAAAAGCATCTTGAAAAGAAAGAAAGAAAGCACTACTGTCAAGCAAGCCCAAAATCACATCCCCAGCCTGCACATAATTGGACATTGCAGTGATACAGGGGAAATCCCTTAACGGACAAACCTATAAATGAAACTAGTGTTGACAAGGGGAAGAGGCACAGCTATATTTAACGGAAGTATTTTCATTTGAAAGCTGCTTTCTTTTTCTTTTTTGGGGGGGTTTGTTGTTTGGTTTTGTTTGTTTTATTTCTTGTCTTTTGGTGGAGACCATGAGGGCTCTTTCTGTTTGAAACAGTGCCTGGGTGGTTTCCCCAAGGCTTTTAATGTTAGATTAATGCTCTGGAGACAGTGTGATGATAAATGGGTTCCTACAGTTATATCTACATCCTGTTCCCCCTCCCCCTTCCCGCAGCTGCCCCTCTGTAAAGTCTCTCTGCAGCACTCGCCTCCATACCCAGCAACAGTTCTGAGCAGCTTCAGCCAGAATTTAAGGCAGCACTCTTTAAAATTTGTCTGCTAAAATTCTTTAATTTTCAGTGCTGTCACCTTCATTGCCACTTACTTATTCAGACAATGACAAAAAGTGAAACAGGGAAGAAAGAGGAAGACTTCTGGCTGAAGTACGGGCCATCTCACTGGCTTATCGTCTGCCGTGTAGCAGATCTCAGTTAATTACTTTTGCTATTGTTTACATACAGAAAATAGGTTTACGGGGGTGGCCTTTTTGTAGTTTCACATGCTAACAGCAGAGCTCTGCCCATCATATTATACTAAACAGTAAATGACCAGGGGATTTGAAATCTCTTCCCTGGTAAAAGGGAATGGCTCCCCTGTGTCAGCTGTATTTATGCCTTTATTTTATACAACTTGCATGCTGATAGGGATTTAAGTGTGCAGCTTCAGCAAACACCAACACTGAAATTCAGCAAGGAAAATGGAGATTTGAGGCACTTTTTTTAGCTGGACATGCCCTTGTGGCGATTGTTGGTTTTCATGTTTTGGGGGATTTTGTTTCAGTTAGTGCAGTTATTCTTCTCTGCATGCATTTCCATTTCTATATGGCTTTCCCTGTATGTGCGGGGGGATGGGTGGTCAGGGTGGCTTAGGTTGATCCCCCCAGCTCTGAGCAGCCAGCCCACATCCTTCTGCTTACATAGCAGCGTCTCTTAGATCTCAGGACAGAATTATTTTTAGACCGTGAAGGTGTATCTGACTGGTGCATTTAGATTTCATATCATGGCTTCCTTTTCCTGCTCTCAGGTTTCTCCCACTCGGCCTTTACCTTCGGTATCGAGAGCCACATCAGCCAGTCCAACATCAACGGAACACTAGTGCCACCTGCCGCACTCATCTCCATCCTCCAGAAGGGGCTCCAGTATGTGGAGGCTGAGATCAGCATCAACGAAGTGAGTACCACTGCTGCCACCACTGCTGCCACCACTGCCACTGCTGCCACCACTGCTGCCACCACTGCCACTGCTGCCACCACTGCTACCACTGCTGCCACTGCCGCACGCTGGGACGTGCCGAGCAGCACACACACCCCAGCAGCCCCAACACGAGCCACTCCCCAGCTTCTCCTCATCTGGTTTAATTTTACTTCTCGTGCTTTGCCCCATCCCAGCAGAGAGCCAGAAAGCTCTGATGGAGATGTGTTTCAGTTTCTTTAGCTGTGGCAGGGAGGCATTCTCTGCACTGCTTACATGGATATTTGTGGTGTTTCTGCTACCCTAGCCAACAAATCCAGGGTGTACAGGCTCTTGCAGCAAACAAGAAAAGGCACCTGTGCTTACAGTCTTGCATTTTCAAGGTCGTGGCAGAATTTGGCAGGAAAAACCTGCAGCATAGGTTAAAACTTCATTCCCTGACACCTCCTAGCAAGCAGTGCTATTCACGAGCCATGAGAAGCCTGATGAAAAATCCACAGAGGTCACAGGAGAGTGATTTCGGTGACTTGGGCCTAGATCATATGAGATGAGGCATCATGTATGTGGTGAAACGGGTGCATGTAAATTCTGAATATGGCTGGGGTGCAAGTTTTCTGTAGAGATTGTATGAACAGCTGCAAACTGTCCCTGTTCTCCTTGAGCTGCCAGTGGAAACAAAGAAGGGATGTGGGAAAAGCCAGTGTTTTTGCCCTGCCAACCTTAAAGACATGGTGTTTTGAGAGGGAATGAAGCATGACAGATAAGCAAGTGCTGCATTACGAGATTTTTAGGATAGATGTTTCTGACTGACAAACATCCGTAATAAATATTAATACAAAGAAGCTACTCTTTTTCCTCTATACCTGAATGTAGTGTGTGAACAGCATGGGTGAGAACAAAGGAATATAAAATAGAGGCTGTGTTGTTTGCAGTGTGTAGTTTGGAAATTCTTTCGTTTTTATTCAAACATTCTGTGTGTTTTTTCTTTTTATGACTCAATACCATGTATAAGATTTTTATATGTGTTGTCTTGTAATTGGGGCAATGACATTTGACATTCACAGCAAGCTGCACTTTGATGCAGTTGTAATAACAAACCAGTGTTAGAAAGCTGTCTCAATTTGCTGCTACTTAACATTTTGCCCCATGCCTGAAATTCGAGCTACACAGTTAGAAAGTTCCAGCTCTGAAGCACCTATATCAGGTCAGGTTGTTGGGGCTTGCACTCACCCAGCTTCAAGACTTTCCCAAAATGAGAGAATAATCTGTAAATATGCCTATTGTCACCATTAAGATTTATGTTGCTCTCATCATGGTTTGAGTTAGGTTGAACAGAGCCCTGAGCACCCTGGTCTAGTGGAAGATGTCCTTGTCCACGACAGGGACATTGGAACTGTATGACCTTTAACATCCTTTCCAACCCAAGCCATTCTATGATTCTGTTCAAATACATACTGTTAAGTATGTTACAGCAAAGCAAAGGCCGTTCTTGCTACATCTGAATGCCAGTATGGGCTACCATAGATAGATGCTTCTCTGTGTGTTACTTTTCTATGTGTATTACTTAAGAGTGTCAAGTAATCAGTGAGTCTATAAACCAGCGTGTATAAAATTATTGTTTGTGATCTATTAAAGGGCAGTCATGTAAATAGTCCAGTGAGCACACTTACAGATTAAAATGTAAGATGTCAGGATCTGTTGGCAAGCATTTTGTGTTTTGTATAGCAAGAATTTGAGTCAAGATTCAAATAGATTTTGGCAGACACGTAAAAAATGTTGAGAAGAAAGAAAGATTATGGTTTCTTTTCTAATGCCTGTCTCCTCCTTTTTCTTCCCTATGAGGAAACAAATATGTATTATCTTAATCTTGTAATTGTAAAGGGTAATTCAACAACTAGTTCAACAAAAACATACTAGTCAGGCAAGCAACTATTTTTCTTTATTAATTGTTCTCACCCGTGGAAGATTATATTGTTTACTAGCTACATTATCTATCCATGTCCTATTCTTGCTCTTTCTCAAGAACAAATCTTTCACCACTGGATCATTATTATTTCATAGAATTGAACAGAGTTTGCAGAAGATTGGCAAAATGGCACTTTACAAAGATTACTAAAATCTTTCCCCTATATTTGAGATAATAGGAAAGTGAAAGTGAAGAAAAGCTAAGTCAATATAGTCTGTATTAAGTCTTCAACAGCCCTTAAAAGTATTCAATTGGTTGTTGAAGCTGAAGCCCAATTTACAGAAATCTAAATGAAAGTCATAACTATTATGAATAATATAATGAAGTAAAAGAAAAATAACGGTAAGGCTGTATGATCAGCTACAACTGGTGGTGCTGGGCTGAAAAACACTGCGTAAGAAACCACTGAACTTGTGCATACGTCATGTTTTGGCTGAACTTCATTATACATCATCTGCTTCTATTCCATTCCTATGCTCCTGCAAGTGTAGGAAAACAAACACTTTAACCAAAGTCTGTTTGCCTTTGTCATGGCTTTAGCCATGACTCTCTTTTTTCAATCAGAAAACAAAGTGAAACTTTCTGTCATCAGTCAGACATATTTCTTAACACAGCTTAACTTTTGCATCTATAAAGCATTTATATGGTAGAACTTTCTATAAAATTCCAACAAAGTACTTTTTCACTGGTCAGATTTCTGAGTGGACCAACAATGCCACCACCATCACAGATCTGAGTGAGGCAGTCAATAGTCCTGTGGCACTATTGGTTAAGACCAAGTGTAGTATCTCCACACAGCCTCATTCTATGATTCTTTGCCGTCCTGAGTGCTGAAGATCCTAAACTTGGGGTTTCCCTTCTGCTCATTTTCCCTGCAGGATGGTACAGTATTTGATGGCAGGCCGATAGAGTCGCTGTCTCTGATAGACGCGGTGATGCCTGATGTGGTTCAGACCCGACAGCAAGCGTTCAGAGAGAAGCTAGCGCAGCAGCAAGCCAGCGCCGCGGCAGCGGCGGCAGCCACGGCGGCCACAGCGGGAGCCACGACGACTGCTGTTTCCCAGCAGAACACACCAAAGAACGGAGAAGCCACTGTGAATGGAGAGGAGAATGGGGCACATGCAATAAGTAAGCCAACATCCAGCTGCCTGCCACTGCTGGGCAGTTTGTGTTTCAATAATATTCTTGTACTCACTTGCAAGGTGGGGTGCAAGGTGTGGTTTCTTCTAGGTGGTAGAACTAAGGGCAATAATTCCAGAAGGGTGGGGCATTTCTAAAAAGGCTACTGAGTAAAAATTATGTTTTACATCACAGTGCTGTGGCTTACCTTTCTTTGACAATCTGAAAACTTTCAGATCTGTTCGGAATCACAGGTTGAAGACAGGATCAAAAAGTGGAGCTGTATGCTCTCTCCTTGGAGCAGGCTACCCAGACTTTATTATCAGCCTTCTAGATGCTTTTAGATACTGGATAAAAACTGGGCTGTAGCCAAAGCTTGTCATTTTAGCCAAGCTAGAAGAGAGATTGATTGAGAGGCTGGGACCTTATCTTGGTTTGAAAGACAGGTGTCTGCCAAGGGATGCAGGAACCTCCCTTGGAACAGAGAATATGACCCCCTTCCCTCCGAATTATTTTAACTTTGAATTACGGGGCTTTCAGGCAAAGATATGGAAAAAGGAGTTACGGCTCTTTACTGGCGATGGTTCCCCCGTGGCTGCAGGGGGCACTGTGGAGTAATCCCAAGGTCCGACAGACCTACGAGCCCTGTCTGCAGTTGTGTGACCAGTGCAAGCCTTGTGCAGTAGCTGTCCTGTGATCATCCATGGCCTTGGCATGGTCCTTAGCCCAGTTTGGCATGTTCCAGTTTCCATTCTTGTGCAGTGTGGCCAAGCACAGGAGCATCCATAGCCTTACTGTCATGGTCATTAGCCCAGCTTGGACTATACCAACTATCCATTCCTGAGCAGCATTGCCAAGCACATGTGCCAAGGACCATTCCCAGCAAACAGCTTGGATGCATCCAACCTGAGGAAAACCGTTCCTCTGCCTTTTATTTAATAGCATGTGCTTATTCATACAGTCCCCTGCAAGTATCCAATTGCAAGTCCTACCTTCCTGAGATTTCCTTAGTCCTTGGGAACAGTTGGTTCTCAAGAGTGCTGAATTCACCTTTGTTCATGGGTGCCTAATGGAGACTATGCTTATATATTAATCATCCAAAGTCAGACATATCCAACATGGAGTGGGACCTGCCTGCCTGTGTAACTATATCCTGATGACTGTGCTATCCCTGTGGGGCAGATGGGATTACTGGTTCTAGTTTCTTGTACTGGCTGACTTCTGAAACCAGCCCTTACTGCCCAGTTGTCTTCCAAGAAAATTCTAGAGGAACATGCATGGCAGGTTTTGTTGGAAGTCCTAACAGCTCTTTGGCTTAGACAAGGTCAGGACTGTAGTCACATAAGATTTTATTAGTTCTGCAGTGTAGCTACCTTTATCAGTCTCCACCTTCTCTTTGGTCTGAATAGATTCCTCAGTGGGTCAGTGAGAAAAACACTTTCAAATCAGGTTTTCCTTCAGAGAATTCCAGTTAGATGGGTTAGTTTCCCCCAGCAAAAATGCAGTTATTTAAATAACATTTTTATTTGAGAAAGGAAACATTAAAAAGATCTGAACATTTAAAAAATATTAGTCTGTTCTTAGACTATGGTTTACATATGTTTTACTTTCAACTAACCCTCTGCTTTGAAACTTAACTAATTTCATATGTAAAGGGGTGCAAACAGAAGTTAAAGTACTGTTAAGTGTATCAAATGCTAACATTTTATTTGTTGACACATCTTCAGCTGACGTGAAAATTTTAGGGGAATGTCTCACTGTCTTAGGGCCAGAAATAACCAAATTCTTAAGGCAGAAAACTGATCATCAGTTCATCACTAAAAGAGAACCACTCAGATGTATTTCCTTCTGATCCAAAGAAATGTATGTACTATTGTATTAACAAAAGGAAAGCCTTAAAGATCAGTTCATGTTTATAGCCACATTGTAAGCCTTGTTGCCTCAAATCTGACATTTCCTAATTAAAAAAAAAATCATAATTCTCACAGCTGTTTTTAATAGCAGGATTTAACAAAAAATTGCAGACTTTTTCTTGGAATGTTGAGAAGGACTTTTCGTGGGAGAAAGAAATGATCATGGGAGACTTACTGAGGAGAAAAGACTGCTGATATGAGAGCTGAGAAACTTCCCAAACCTTAATCTTTACTGTTGTTGTATTCCATAGACCTATTGGTATCTATTGGTATCTATTGGCACAGGTTTAAATAATGTGCTAGTCCTTAGTCATAACCTGGAAGTCACCCAAATATCAGCTTTTCAAAAAAGGTGGGATGAGTGGAGTGGGAGGAAGAGATGTCTTTGAGAAATTACCTAGTTTGCATTTATTCTGGCATGGAGTTCTGCCTGACACTCTGAAGTCTTTCCAAAAAGGTTTTAAAATATTTAATATAATATGATGTGTTTTTTATGCACATTACCAATATCATATTATTGATTTAAGAAAGAGAAGAGATAGAAAACAATAGCAATAGTTTGAGGTGCAGATTCAAATACTAAATTAAAAAAGTCACTGCCTTGTCTTCTTGCCTCCCAAGTAATGTTCTCAGTTTTAAGTCGCTATAAATGTTACAGGAAAAAATAAAAATCAGCATGTAGAAATGGAGCCAAACTTTGGATTGTTTTCCAACTCAAATATTTTTAGTGTCATTTGTTTCATTATATTTGCAAGGATTGGCTTAGTCTTAGGAGAAAAATAAAGCTCTGGAAAGAGGACTAAGCCCTGTTCCTTTATTAAAACTACAGCCATAAAGAGCAACTTCAGTGAAAGGCCTCTTAAAGATTTAATGAAAAAAAAGTCCTGAGAAAAGACACTCGTAAGATCTTAAAAGTTTCTATTTTTTTTTCTTTGGAGGAAATAGTTAATACTACTTACCAGTGTGTTAGAATTTTTATTTTTACACTAGAAAAACCCCTCAATCTTAATACTTTGGGGTACTCTGACTTCTAATTTCCAGTCATTTGGGTTTTTTAATACATTTGAGGAAAAGAATTATAATACAATATAGAGTATAACCAAAGATCTCCTGGCATTTAGAAAATATTTTGTGTTAACATTTGGACAGAGTCCTTTGCTATGTGACCTGCAGACTTACATTTTTCACCTGAGGCTCTGCTGCACTTAGTAGATAGAAATGCCTTTTCTTTCAGAAAGCCCCCCAGGGCAATTTGTGCAAATAAGATCTTAACTGAAGGCTTTCTGCTTGGAAGGTACTTTAAAACAAAAGAAGCCTGTTGTTGATGGTTACTGATCTCACTTATCTATTTATTCTCATTCCCTATGCACACATTGTAACTGCATCCATAGGAAAGCTGAATTTTCAGGTGAGACCAGGGCTCCCAAGAGCTCGTGCTGCGTAAGGAACTTGTCACTCTTAAGAGGTTGCCAGTTTGTGCCCAGGGGTTTCTGCAGTTTTTTGTTGTTATCATAATCATATCAGTCATATATTGCAAGTGTCTATCTGAATCTGAGAAGAGCCTGAGGCCGTATTGCAGAGGCATGAACTGTCCTGTTTGTTCAATGGGGCGTTTTAAGTTTTGTGCTGAACAGTAACACTCTGAATATGAATGTTCCTGACTACTGATGCAGATAGGAAGAAAACACATAAAATGTGAACATCTGCAAATTATTTATGAAAGGCTTCTCATCCTTCCCTCTCTTTTCTCCTAAACCATCAAAGCTGTACTGTAAAAGTCATTACTGGAATATACAACACAAAATAATTCTGCAGGTATTTCATTGCTCCCAGAGGCCAGTTGGTCTTGCATGTACTAATGCAGGTATCAGCTAATCAAGGTTTCTTTTTCACAGCATGACTATTTGCGGGGGCTTTTTCACAGCAGTTAATAACATTCAAAGTGTGTGTCTAGGTTTTTCCATCTGGCCACATACAAATGAAAAACATTCCTGAGTATCAGATGGCATTGCTCTGATAGCACCTCTTGGAGTGATGCTGCTTCCCAGCTGTCACTTGGTTTCAATCGAGAGTGAAAAGCAGCCCTGCCTTTAGAGCCAGGCAGGTAACAGTAGGATCCTATGTCGTAAGCATAGCATCTCATTTAAATTTCTCAAATTAAAGTGCTTGAAATAGATTCTTGATTTACCCCCAGCTTCCAGCTCACACTGTGAACAGGACACAGATGAATGCATAGCCATTGTTATGCTGCTGTTTTTCTCATGAAAGTATGCTTTAAGCATGGTGAACCTGTGCTGTGCTGAGTAATAGAAGATTGTGAGTTCTTGTATCTTGAGGGGAGTGAGGCTTGTATCTTCTGGTGGGTTTTAATAGTGCTTCACTCTTCAGTGCCTGAGTGCTTAGAATATCAAAGATCCCAGCTGCTGGTGCCAGGCTAAATCTTGAGAATTGGTATATCTCAACAGCATTTAGTTTAGTAGTCATGCACATAGGGAATTACCAAGGACAATACTTAACATAAGGACTTAGCATAGATTTTACAAGTGGACATTTCCAATGTTTATGCAGCAAGTCCATAGGTAATACGTGTAGTCAAAAATATAGATGTTTTCAATTAGAAATAAGCTGTGAAACTACTGATAGTTGTTTCCTGATTTTAATACTTGATTCTGTGTAACTCATGTAGATTCCGTTCCATCTGTGGCATAGATGTGGCACAGACATAATTTTAGGGTGCTAAGCAGGCGAGAAGTGCTCTTTGTGTGAGTCAGCATAAGTTAGGCAGAGCCAGACCAGGTATGTGAAAGCCCAGGTAAGGGTAGAAATCTGGAGATCTTCCTCCCAATGGCACTTGTGCAATATCACAGTCTGTTTCACCAGTTGATGGCAATAGCTTAGCAGAGCTGGAGTATCAGGACAGATGGCTGATTTTAAATGCCATAAACATGCATAAGGGAGCATAATTATTCGACTTGCAAACCTATGGATCTCCTTATGTGGTTAAAGAATGACTAAGTGAAAGACTTCACCCAGAAAGAGAACTTGCATTTTGATCAGTCAGAACAGATCAGCTGGCCAAGGCATTGGTTAGGTAACAGGAGGCTGCCAGCTACCCGTGCTTGGATGTGCTTTCTGCAGAATGGGTCACACTTGTGTGTGTAGCATCTGCTGTCTGCTGTTTCAGTGTGTCACCTGTCCTTGGATGGTGTCTTGTTTGCAGAGGATAATGATCTGGTAATGCTGCCAGGAAGTATAGCTAGAGCTTAATGAGGAAAATTTATACAGAAGCAGAGGAAGTCTGGGGTAAAAACACAGTTCATGAAGCAGAGGAAGTCTGGGGTAAAAACACAGTTCATGATGCAAGTTGGAATGAATTGTTTTTACTAAGAGAAATCCATAATTTTAAATTCTTTTTTCTTTTTTTTTTTTTTGCTTAAGGCAATAAAAGAACTTTATAAAAATGAAGTTACTTAGACTGCAGTCTAAGGAACAGCAGAGTTACAGCATGCAGGTTAAATGTACCTATGACTCATTTGGTACCTTTGTACGTATTATGATATCCTTAAGAAGGTGATCACCCACCATTTCCCTGATGTGCTCCAGGAACGAAGCCCCCACTCAATATTTTTTTTT
Source organism: Acridotheres tristis (assembly GCA_037013685.1). Classification (NCBI taxonomy): domain Eukaryota; kingdom Metazoa; phylum Chordata; class Aves; order Passeriformes; family Sturnidae; genus Acridotheres; species Acridotheres tristis. The sequence goes on from CM072884.1 coordinate 94,959,419, forward strand.
GTCTGTGAGTAGCACAGATATTACTTACAGGAGACTGTGTAAGAAAATATAAATGCTTTATGTTATTTTTAAAAATATTTTAATAAATCTGTAAGTCATTTTTAATGAGGTCAGCTTCCAAAGAAAAACTACACTGAACTAAATGCTGATTATTTGGGGGATAAAAAGCTATGTATCTATACAAAATGTTTTGGAAAGCTCTACATTTTGAGGAAATGTCATAAATTTGAATGGCCAGAGAGAAGCAAGTGGAGTAATATTGTCAGTGACACAGCACGGAGTATTAATTGTGGTGTATATGCTGCTGTAACCTTTAGGCCTTGGATAGCTAGCATGCTTTTAAGACAGACCTAACTGCATCTTGTAATTTATTTATTCTGATACATCTCCTTACAGATAATCATTCAAAGCCAATGGAAATTGACGGGGATGTTGAAATTCCTCCTAACAAAGCAACAGTCCTTCGGGGCCATGAATCAGAAGTGTTCATCTGTGCCTGGAACCCTGTCAGTGACCTGCTAGCATCTGGGTAAGACAGTGACTGAAACCAGCTCCTGCAATTAGAGAATATTTAGAGATGCAAGAAGTTGCAAGTGTATTTGGGATGTGAATGAGTATTCTCTGGCAGTTTCATCAGCCTGCAGCAGTGTTTTTTTTCAGCAGTACCATACTTGTGTAACAGCTAAGTATTTATAAGGTGACGCTGAATATAAAGAATTTGTACATCTAAGATGTAGATTCTATGGTCCTAAATACACACAAATTTTTAGAAATATTTATTTTTATAAATCTAGATAACTCTCAGAATATTTGAAGTTCGTGTAATCTACTGCTCTTTGTTATTGATCCACACTGGGGTCTCAGGAAGTCATTGGCATCCACTGGGTTTTTTCAGAAATATGGAGATGGAGGTGTTTCAGACAGGACCTAAGTTTGTTCAGTGAGCTGAGCAGTAAGTAGGGGTTTGAGGGAATGTTGTGATTTAGTGTCATTGGAAGGGAGTCCAGTTTATCCTCTGCAGAACTGCTCTGCAATGACCACCACAGCATCCTAAGTGGGATGATAGGAGAGTGACTTACACAAGCACTTTTGATCCAGACAAAATCACAGTTGTAAACATATCGCAAGAGCTGTATGCAGGCACTGGTGGAATCTGTGTTCATGCTTAAAGTTAAACCTTAACGTGAAGACTAAATTTAAGACGTCTAACTGGGAACATGGAGTAAAGCTGATCAAAATTTCAGGATAAATTCCATGTTGGATGAACAGCAGAGATCTCCAACAGAGTGAAGATAGAAATTTCAAAAAAATATTTCAGTCAACAAACTGGGAATTTGGAAACCTGCTGAGTATGCTTTGTTTCTGGAATGTCTAGGTCATACAGTATACTTTTAGCATCTGTAGTACTATGTATCTTCATTTATAAAATTTAAGCAAGTCAGTGCTTGCCACAGTGGACTGCTTCCCTAGGATCCATGGTATACAATCATAGTTTAAATGGTGGAGCAGTTCATAAACCACAGTATGTGTTGCAGTGTGTGATTAACTTTGCTAAGCATTGGTATATGGATCCCTGGATTGTGATATCTTACAGGTAAACCTGTAGCTTCAGGTGAACCTGGAGGATGATAATCAGAACTATTAGTCAGATATCTTAGCCAGAGGAATACCCTCTCACTAGCCATTCAATTAAGCTTTACCCTTCAGTGCAATAGGTCGTTTGTAATGAGCTTTGCTAGTGACCATGGAAGCACATAAGTACACATGTGGTTACAAAGTACAATCATGTGCTTTAGTCGGACTAATAGCAGTGCAGTGAAAATGCAAATAATTTAGATCCATGTGCATCTAGGTCAGATTTTAGCCTACTTGTAAGAAACGAGGTAGGGAGGCAGCTGGAATTGGGGTAATGCAGCAGCCAGTGCCTGGTGAAGCGTAGTGGCTGAAATTGCAAAAAATGCACAGAAGAAAGTGAAACTGAAGGAAGAGAGCCGAGTGAGTGATTATGCCACTTCACAAAGAAGCCTTTGTCTGGTATAATAACAGTGCAAGCTTTATCTACAGGTAAACTCCGTGTTACAGCACCAGTTGAACAAGGGAGAGAAATTTCCTGAGATCCACAGTATGCTGCAGTTCTGTTTGCCCTTTACAGAGTAATGATTCAAAAAAGAAGACTGCAGTTAGTCTGATGCGTGAGCGTCAAGTTGTTCAATTCTGTAACAGCCATATTGTGCTGCCCAGTCGATACCTTTTTTCAGGTTTCCCATCTGCTTGATTGTACCCAGCTTAAAAAATTCATTTCAAAACCTAGCTATTAAATAGAGAAAATAATGACATATTTGTTTTGTTTATAAAGTGACTGATTGAATCTCAATTAATGACAAAGTATTTTCCTCAAGCCTTGTTATACAGGCAATGGATTTTTCTAACAACTAGCAGCAGCAGTTTAGACAGCAACCTGATATAATCCTCAACTAAAAGAATAATACAGGTTCAGAACCTAATCTGAAGCAAGCTGTTTAAAAGAAATGTAGAATGAGTTACCCAACACTAGAGCATTGCTTTCCAGATTTAGTAACTATCCCACTGAGAGAAAGGGATTTTGATATTTAATGTCATGTCTACTCAGTTGCTGTTTTTCTAGTGTGTGAAGACTAGCATGGTCATATATACTCCCCGGGCTTTGAAAACAGCTATTTCAAAATATAACGGAGAGACAGGAATTTCTCTGATCACATAGCTAGAAAAATATATTCTGCAGCTGCTCTTCCCCCTCCACCACACACATAACCCTTAAAGCTGAGGATGAGGGAGACTAGAAATACCAGTAAAGGCTATCAAAGGCATGACTGTCACCAGATGCCTATGAGAAGAATGCTTAGATGTTATGAACAGAAGCATTATAATAATAGAGTGAAGTGTGTGCATACAACCATGTAAGATGATTAACTACACTTTTATGAAGGAAGTCAACATTCCAGAGCAAATAATTGCATAGAGTGTTTTGGACAGGTGAAAAAAATACCAAAAAGAGAGGTGCTTGGTTAAATCTCAAGATTTGGCCATTCCTAGCCATAAACACAAAGACTGATACCTTCTACTAGTAGCTTTCTAAGTTTTAATTTCATGACACATTTAAATTGTTGCAGATAGTTATGTTCCCTGTGTAGTGCAGAAATCCATTACAGCTGCATCCACATTAGTAAACTAACTGTGCCTGGGAATATTCCTAGGCATTGAAGCCAGCTGGCACAGAACGGTTGGTGTCTGTGCTAGCAAACTGCCCTGGCTGCCAGACAAACTGCACATTGGGAATCATCTCTGGACATTGTAACCACCGAGCCATGCCCAGGAGTTATTCAGAGAGAACATCAGAGCCTCAAGCAAGAGTGCTAATTAAAACAATCCAAAATCTGGCCAGGGAATAACCTGTCAGTGTGCTTGCACAGGTCATCATGGTCGGGTGACACAGAGTGTTCTGAACTTGCTTGAATTTCCCAGTGTGGAAGTGGATGGACTGTGAATGTCAAGGCTGCTGGAGCCTTGAACTCCAAAACCTTTTCCAGTTGAACTTAGGATGTTTCTGTCATTGTGTCCCATGGCTGCTTCCAAGAGTATGTTCTGTTCTGTGACATCAACCATGCCTTCAAGTAATTCACATAGCCATGAAGCAGAGGGACCTGGCCTCAGTCCCGAAACCAACAGTAGGTTTCTTTGCTTATCAGCTAATCTGTGCCAGCCTCTCTCACACGGAGAGGCTGTGCCTTGTCTCTTACAAACCACTCTGTGCACCTTTAGCTCTCCCTAGTCAGCAAAGTAATTATGTGTAAAAGCTGCTGTCCGAGATCTTTCAGTTCTGGCTGTCTCTTGGAAGCAAGAAAATATGTTTCTAGGCCATCTGTTGTCATTGTTTCTGGGTTTTATATAATATTTCAGCTTACTGTACTCCTCATATGAGTGGTTTAGGATCCACTGTAAATTACCTTTTAGAATAATCCTTTTGACTTACCAGGTTGAGGGTATTGATTTCAGACTCCACCCCTCTATGTCTGTGCCTGATATTAATTCTGCAAACTCTAAGTGCTTATTCGCTAGCAGAAGACTATTTGGACTGATTACCTCAGTGGATCAAATCCATTAATGCAAAGTGGTCAGCTATTAAGGGAGGTAAACTTGAATAACCTGTAGCAGGGAATAATGTTGTAGAATCAGTGGGGCAGGGATCTTAATCAGGACACCTGTGAGGGACTTCCTTCTGCTGACTGCCTAGAAGTGCAAGCACTTAGTTTAAGAGACCTGCTTTATTAAGGAAATGTTAGGCGTCAAAAAAAAGAGGAATTTCCTTCCCATAATGCTTTTAATAATATCTCTTAAAATAAAATAAAATAATAAAAACTCTAATCTGTTAGAGATAGAAGTAGTAAATACACATTAGCAATATTGCATCTCAAAATAACTGTGATTTTAAGAGTTTTTAGCTGAAGATTAGAAATACCAAAGTCCAACAACAATCTTGCAAAATTCTTTACCCAGTTGCAGCACTTTCAACCTCTGTGCTCCCAGTTACAAAATGGTGATTTTATATGTCACAAATTAAATTCCACAAACATTTGTCCACCTTGATTCATGAACGTACTGGGGCAGGAGAGCATGAAAATAAAATCCTTTCAGAACTAGCCTTCCTAAAATTTGGCAGTACTCTACCACAGTGCAGAGGAGTATACTTATTACTCAAGTGTTCATGACCTACATGTTGGAATGAGCTGCTTTATCATGTAGATAGAAATGCTTCTGTGGGCTAAGGAGATTAAATATCTTTCTGAATTGTGCTTGAACTGTGCTCCTCTAATAAGGCAGGGTTCACTGAATCATTCAACAGAAATCAGAATACTTTCCAGAGCATTCTCTGGACTTTTGGGTTTTTTTCCCTCAGCAACAAAAGGGAAGAGACACAAATACCCTTGCTACACACTGGTAGGCTTATAAAGCCTCTCTGCAGGGACACATAATAGCTTATGTAGCCTTAGGAAGAAGAAAAGAGAAAAACAAAATTAAAATACTGGAAAATAAGATTGCCCAGGCCTTGCCAGAAAACCAACTAAATAAAACTGTTGAAAAACAAAACATAACCCTTTTAGAACTAGCAAATAGGATATTGTGTATGAGAGCCAAGTGACTGGGTACTTTATTCACAGGGTCCAATAACAAACTGAATTATTACAATGAGAGCAGGGCAGTCCTGGAGTCTTATATAGGAGAGAAGCCAACTCTGAAGGCATTTCCTACTTAGCATGTTAGCCAATGGAACAGTCCTTTAAAGACTTATGCTCCCATCATTGTTAATTATCACAGTTAAAAATGTTCCTTAACTTCTGAGCCTCATGATTAACTTTGTTAGATTTCTAGCCAACATATGCAAAATTGTCAGTTTTCCAGACCTCTGAAGAAATAAGGGTGTATATTTACAGTCACATCTGTGTAGTGGCAAAAATTACCCTGATCTGAATTATTTCTCCATCACTAATGTGAAAAATATGTCTTCAAAATTAAAGAGTGGCTGTACAGGAGTAGCTGGGTTTAAAACCCTGGCCAGCCATCACATCGCAGCTTAGCACAAAAAGTTCACAGGAGATGGGGCAAATTGCTCAGGCATGCAATAACCCTGAAGAGCTCAGAGCTACTGATACAGGCAGAGAGGTGTTTGCTTTTGCAGTTGGATTTTTTGTGTAAAATTAAGCTAAATTATTGGTAAAATAATACACAGAGATCCACAAAGTTTGATAATTGGTTGATGAATATTTGCGTTTGAAGATGTGTCAAGTGTTGAAAATTTGCCTGGTATTCTTAGTATCAATAATTAAAATGCTTTACAAGTAGACCAAAAGAAAATTCAGTATTCTCTTTTTCAGTGAAACATGGCTTATCAAAGCAAAAGTGGATCTCAGGTTTTTAGGCTTTGAAGAAAGACTTTTTCTCCATGATAGTGTATAGGAAATAAAGTTTTTTGTCATTTCTTAAAAAAAGAAAAGGAAAAGCTAACACATCAGATATATCAACAATGAAATTTCATCTAGACTGTGTGAACTCTTGCAAGTGTAAGAGAGATGCTAACTCTGCTCCAAGTTTCTACTTACTGCATGTAAATGAATATTGCTTTCTGGACAAAATAAGCAAACCAGGGTACTTGGTTTTTGTTGTTGTTGTTGTTAAAAATGGAGGAGGGGGAGTGAGAAAAAAACTCGCAGTAAACTTTTAAAGTATAATATCTTCCACTCCATGGCAAATTGATCTCTGAACCTTAGAGATGTTTTTCAGTAGAATAAAGATTTAAAACAAATATATTATTTACAAGTAGATAATGATAAACTCTTCCTCCTCAAAACCTTTTCGAAGCAAAATTAGGGTTTCAGCCTGAATTAAAAGCACCTCTGTGGAAAATAATTGGTCTATAAAATAGATCAGAATCTTGATGCTGCCTCTGTCTGGTTCTATTATGTCAGTACTTATTTTGCCACTTTTTCAGACAGCATGATGTAAGCAGCCAAGCTGCAGATACTGTAAGTTGCCCGAGACAGGCTCAGTTATGGTAATGTCAGCTTTACGTATGCAGTGCAAAATGTAGACAGCAAGTGTATATGTTTTAGGTAAAACTTCTCTGAATAAACCAAATTATTATGACAGGTATAATTTAAATATGTGTTAGCATTTTTAGCAAAGGACACAGAGTACAGAAAGAGTTGGAAAGAAAAAATACTTCTTAAAGGTTTGTAATGCCCTGATCTGTTCAATGGGTTTAGGGAAAGGTGGTTGGATCTACTCTGGGCAGTGCACAGGAGAAACAACAAAATTCTCAGGAGGATTAAAACAACTTGTACTTGCAAAATTTGGAACATTTCAATAGAATAGGGCCCTCCTCTAGGTGAGCTTCTGCTAATTTCAGCACCAAAGTCTCAGACCTGCTTTTTTCACAGAGCCAGAATGTTCCCAGCAGCTCCATGTAGTCAGACATTCCCATTACCGTATGGGCCAGGGCTCTTCTTCCTCCAGTCTCCTGCAAGGCTGTAATGTTGTCTCAATGAAAACAGAAATACAGGCTTTTACACTGTTTATTCGACCCGCATGAGGAGATTTCAAGTAATTTGCATAATTGCTTTATAGATCCGGAGACTCGACAGCCAGGATATGGAATCTCAATGAAAACAGCAACAGCGGTTCCACTCAACTAGTTTTGAGGCACTGCATAAGAGAAGGAGGACATGATGTCCCCAGCAATAAGGATGTGACTTCATTGGACTGGAATGTAAGCTAGCTTCTAAGACGGTGTATGGTTTTTAACTGTCTAAATTTAATTCCAAGTCAATTACAGTTGCTGCTCCATATCTTTCATATCTGAGGTGACCAGAAGCTCTGTCCTAACCTACTGACCTCTTGTTCAAATACTCGTAATAGACTGAACTTTCTCCTACAGGCTGTAATTTTCCAGGACTGTTGCCATCTTCAAGCTTAACAATGATATATTTATATCTCTATTTTAGGAGCGTGGGTAAAAATAAACTTAGTTAGCTTTAAGAACAAAGATTAAACAAGCAATCTGTGTAATACTGAAACCTCATTAATAATGTATTTGCATCTCAGAGTTACTTTATTTTGGCTTGTAAGGAGATAAAAGCACCAGTGAAGCTTTTTCTGAGTTTGGACTCTCCAGATCCTCTCATTTGAATTATGCTGTGCACAGCAAGATATGTTTGCATTTTTTTTCTTTGTCTTGATAGGAACATGTGTAGTTATTCTATCCTTACCTATCCACCTTCTGGATGAAACTGTTTTGCCTGATCTCTTTTTTACTTTTATCCTGCAAAACCTCCTGTGTTAGATAATGTGCTCCTGCACAGAGAATACTGAAGTGAGCAGAGGGGACAGGTATTGTTGAGAATCCCCAGTGTCTGGGCAGTGTCTTTGGGCAGCTCTAAAGCTGCTTAATGTCTCATTTTTACCAAAAGAACTTACAAGACCCTGCAGGAGCCTTAATGACTTTGAGATAGCTTTCATTCTGTCTGTTTTGCTGATATTAGTACAGACAGAGTGATCACATTAGTCTTGTTTTCATAGGAAAATAGATTAATTAAGTACATGTACAGTCTCAGTTGCTGGCCAGAGACCAAGTTTAGATTAATCTTTATGCAGCATTGTCCTTCAGGTGAGCTAGGTGCTTCATAAAGTGAAAGATAAGGCCACTGCACAAGTCATCTTTCCCCTGTGTATTTTATATTTGCACAATGGAAGAAGTTGGTGAATAGTACAGAAAGTAGAGGTAGGTCAAGGAAGCAAATAAAACTCAAACTTATGTTCTTTACTTGTTTCCTGTGGATATTAGAGTGAAGAAAAATAGTTGTGAAAAAAATGAATCAAGGAGTAAGAAAAGAGAAATTGAAAGAGGAAAACATGCAATGAGTGGAGAACAGTTAGGAGAAAATTTGTCTAAAACACAGGACATCCTATAGTATTTCCTGTAGTAGTTCCTTACCTTCCAGGCTTCATGGGTACTTCACTTGCATTGTGCTAGTACTTAAGGTAGGGAAATGTTCCTAATTTAAATACTTCAAGTGCTTCCAACTTATTTGAGTTTCCCAAAGAATGTGAATTGGCACCAACAAATTTGGATAAACTGTACATCTACATTCCTGAGCTTTTCTTTTTCTCGTTTTGCCCTTTATCACGTTTCTTCTCTTTACTGGTCCAGAGAAATGTACATCACAGTGAACTTCGCTTAGGTTATGGTATTTTCCCCCCTACATTATTATATATTTGAGTTAAATCTACAACTGCTCTGAGTCAATGTTTTTGGGAGATTGGAGTGGGCATATGTTTTAAAGGATTATTTTGTGCCTTTTACTAATTTTCTATTCATCAAGCTAGAAATGCCATCTGCCTTTATTGTTTATTTAGAACCGCAATATTAATCATATTTCCCTGTGAAATATTCACACTGTTGGTACTGATTTACTTCTTCTCTGGTTTATGTGACTTATATCACATAAAGGTTATAAGGAAGGTTGTTTTTGGAGGTCATATTCAGATCATGCCCTTTGATACCATGGGTAGGATTCATCTCCTGTAGGTTTAACCATCTAAGCTAGTCCTCTAGACTCACCTTAAGTCAGCAGAAACAGAGACACATGCCTTCATATTGGGTTGGACATAATCTAAAGCAAATGAGTTCATGAATTACACTTCAGAGTTGTAGTTACATGATGCTATTAGTTATGGAGGGAGATTAGATGGCAATGTTAAACTAACTCCTAACTTCTGCATGTCTGGAGATAAATGGGATGAATCTCACTCTTAATCCAGTTTCTGAACTGTTGAAAGACGAAATATCCTGCTTCAACAGTGTCCATCACACCAGATGGCAGAGTCAAGTTCTGTTTTAATAATTTTCATTCTGGCCCAATCACACCAGCATCACTGGCTGCACAGGACATATCCTTCTGTAAAGGGTTCCTTCCAGAATACATGTAACTTGCTGATTAGATTCATGGGCTTTTCTCCTCCTAATTGGATGCATGTACCCAACTTTTCTCAGGCTGCCCATCATGGTATTGTGCCCGTCAGCACATGTGGGAGTCTGTGTTCGGACAAGTAGGAAGCAGTTCCTTCGTAGTAGATAACATTTGAGGTGTTCACCCTGTGGCTTAGGGCCTTCCTTCAAGTAGAGGTGCCTGAGTTTCACTGAACTGGATTTAGTCTGAGTTTCAGTCATCTGTTGATGTTTTATAGGTCCTTTATGTCTAAGAAATAGTATCCGTTTGTTAACTGGAAAAATGTCTTATATCGTGTTTTCTTCTTCTCATCTTTTTGATTAAATGGCTCATATTGGTATAGTCCAGTATTTCACTGTATGTTAGAGCATTTTATTTCCTCTGTGCTGTCTGAAGTAATAACCTTTAGTTCAAATCATAGCATAATCTGTCTCAATGAGTGGACTCAGAATTCCCATAATTCACAATTATCAAACCTTAAAAAAGAAAGAAAAAGGTTGGTTGAAACAGATTTTATCTCATATCCACTTTTGCCATTTATATATATTCCAACAGAGTGATGGAACACTATTAGCTACAGGCTCATACGATGGTTTTGCAAGAATATGGACAGAAGATGGTAAGTCCAACATTTATTGTTCTTAAGCATCAAACAGCAATGAACTGTAATTTGACCAGTTTGTAAAGAAATTGTAATAATAACCTGTTCTTTATTCCAGGTAACCTTGCAAGCACCTTAGGTCAACATAAAGGTCCAATATTTGCCCTGAAATGGAACAAAAAGGGGAATTATATTTTAAGTGCTGGTGTTGATAAAGTGAGTTTTAAAAATACATTATTCTACCATATAAGTATGCTGATGAGTGAGCTTGTGCTGCTAAATCCTTAATATTATTTTCTTCTTCTCCAAGCATCCTGGAGAGTTTACATTTCTGTAATATATTTTAGTGTATGTTGATTACATTTTCAAGGCTGCATAAATGTATACTATTTTCATGGAAAATACTTAACTTTTTTTAAAATTGTGTAAAATTACATCTTAAGTGTGTCTCTGTTAAGGAGGGAACAGAGCTTTCAGTACTTATATTTGTAGTTTTATCAGCTTTCAGTACTTATATTTGTAGTTTTATCAGCTAACTATTTACAGGAAGAAAGTTATCTTAAAGATAACACACTTTTTAGCTCATCTGATTGTTGAAACACTTTTATTTGAATTAAATATATATTACTTCCTCTGGAAATATGCAAAAAAAATATAGTTCTGAACTGAAAATCAAGCAAAACATAATAGTTACAGCTGAGTGCATATTAGAGATTAAAATGAACAGATGACTGATGATCCATTAAAACTGAAACTGGAAAGTACACAGCATTCATCTTGCCTAACTTTCAGTATCTAAAAATTAGATGCATGTGTCGTCCTTGGCTTCCTTTATAAAATTCAGAGAGAAAAATGGCACTTCCAAGGTTCCAGTGAGATGCACTGACAGTGCTTCTCTCCAGGAGCTGGCAGAGGCAGTCTAGCTGAGGTTTTTACTTTTGTAAGCTCAGTGAATCCCTACATTTTCATCTCCTCATGGAGATGAGAAAATGGAAACTTAGTCTTATTATCGTTAATACTGGCTTATATTCAGCTGCACTGGTCTCCCAATGGTAATTCCATTACTCAGGCAAATTTACATTCTCAATAAAAGCAGCATTTCTTTAGGTGATCCATGCAAGATGATGCATCCTTAATTTATTTTCTGGAAGTATACACTCCCAATAAATTGAGAATTCACTCAGAAGGTGGTATTGTGCTCTGCAGGGGACATGCTCACGTGTGCTGTGAGTATGCATTAAACCTGTAGTAAGCCAATTACACTTGAGTCTGTCCCACCACAGTGGCAAGAAGTGTTGTGTACTCTGCTGATAGAAAAACATTTCACATGTTGGTTTAATTGTTACAAATGGGGTTCAACATTGTTTCGGAGGAAAATTCAACTTGCATCTTTTGAAAAGAGAGAAAGTGTTCTTTAAAGATCTTAACTGAAACATTTTTTTCAACATGCTTATTAAAAATGTATATTGTTGTCTTCTAGCAGTATTCCGAGAGAGTATGCCCATTCTTCATAGTTACATTGCTTCTTCTGTAGGCATGATACTTCTTTATCTACACTTAGATTATTATTCTGTAATACCTGGAAGCGATTCCTGGTTTTCCCACTGTCTACACACACGGTTCTCTGTAGTCAATGGTTTTATCAGTTCATCATTTAGAATTACTACTTAGTGAGGGTGCTCATTGGTTTTTTTTTTCTCTGAGCTGAACAGTGACTAATCTTTTTTTCCACCGTTTTTTTTTGGATGCAGACGACAATAATTTGGGATGCTCACACGGGAGAAGCTAAACAGCAATTTCCTTTCCATTCAGGTACTTTTTGCATAACTTTTGTTCGGAAAATGAAATGCAGTTTTTAATTCTGTCAATGTACTTTATCCATATCTGCCAGAGAAAACTTTCAATCAAGTTTTTTTGTGCTTTAACTATGCTGAGTATCACAGCTTGTGGGTTTATTCTCAGTTCTGTGAGAATCAGCTTTGAAAGCAAACTGATTTTAGGAGAGGGTTCATACACCAGCCATGTCTACCTAACTGAGCAGTCCTGTTGTTACCTATGTGCTTGAATAGTACCTGGTGGTGATTTATGAAGAGAACTTTCAGTGGAGGTGTCTGGGATCTTTTCCATTTTCTCTGCTCCTGTTTCAATGAAGCTGATTTGAGGCAGAAGCAGGCAGTTCTCTCTCATGCACCTTGAATTCACCACTGCACTCACAAAGGTCCTCAGAATTTCTTAGCTTTTAATTTTAATTTTTTTAAGTTCTTAAATATTTGCTTTCTCTGATTATTGGAAATCAATTGTCAGCCTTGAGTTTCAAAACTTTGCTGCACCAAAACACTACTTGGGTGGTTACTTGTAGATCTGTTTCAAGAAGACAGGAGTTGTCACAGATATTAAATAATCTTGAATAATTGACAGTCATTGTCATAATCTGAAAATCACCTGAGACCACACTTAGAAGATGATGGCTGAATTCATGTTCCAAAGTGGCTGCATTGTCATAGTGAAGAATTTTAAGAGGTATAGTAAAACTGAGTTTAAAACCATGAGAACATCCCGGATTTTGCTGCTAGAGGTGTTCATCTTCCTAGTTCACTCTCACGAATCCATTTTTAAATACATCAAGCTTTCACAAGGTTCTTAATGGTGTTTACAAACATATCTTGATACTAATTTTAAATCATTGTTTTGCACATGATTTTCAACTCAGACTGTTCTTATTCTCACATTTACACTGATGTGAATAATATGCAGTAGCAATCTAAGTGGTTATTCAACAGTAGACAAAAAGTATGTCCTCGGACACAGCAAATCCATGCTCTGCATTTTTGTCACTCATCTCCTCATTTATTAATGCATCTGTCAGTTTAGAGGAGTTGATGTCTGCTGGCAGATTTTCTCACTGTGGCATTTATCTACCATAACTGTTCCATAACAGCAAACTGTGCACACAGAGTGATTTAGTTAATGAGACTTTTAATCCTCTGATCCCTAGCTAGTAATCTAAATAGTTGTGAATTCAGAACTTGGTTGCCCCTTCAGAATCATGTTCACTGACATGTAAGCTGTCTTATCAGTGACGTGCATCAAGGACAAATCACCCCATTCCCTTTTCAGCAAGTTGAAAGCTCAGTTGTATCTACCAGTGCAATATGTCCATGTGCATTAATAATTTTTTTTTTAATTCTTACTGCACATGCTGTTTGTCTTTGGAACATGAAACAACTGAAGTGTAGATGTGGATAAGCTAATATTTTTAATTTTTTATTTCACTATTTCATATATGTTTTCATAGGGAAGTAAAGCAGTTATTAAGGAAATGTTAAGGAAATTTTTGATAGGAGAAAGCATATATCCTACAAAACCTTAAAATCAGCCAGACTCTCTACTCACTTTGTTCTCACAAGTCTAAAGCCACAAAGACCTCACCTTGTCCTCTCTGCATCACCAGGACAAACTAACAGCAAATTCCTTTCCATATCTGGAATCTGAAAACCTTGTCTACACTAGGATTAAAGGTGGTATTTTAATAATTAAAAGTCTAGTCTAGGCAGGGTACACTTCCTTTAACACATACTGCTTTGAAGTCTGGAGGTAGTTGGCCTGAGAATAACATGAGGTTTTTTTACTCTTCACTTCTTCACAGCTGGTTTAGTTTGTAAACCACACAGACAAAACTGTCATCTTAAAATACATAAGGAAAAGTCCTTTGTCTGGGTGTTGATGGACTCCATGTCACTGGTGTTCCCATGTAATTTTTAAGAGGTTTTGGTCAAAATAGTAGCTATGCAAATAAGTAGCTTCTAGGATTTCATTATTTTTTGCAAAACTATGATTCATCATAGGACATTTGATCAAAATACAAATTCACAAAACTTATTTCTTTGAAAAGTAGCTAAATAATCAAATTTTGACATCTGCTGATAGATACAGACGGAGGTCTATGCTTGCAGGAACAAGTTGTTAAATTGACATCAAAAGAGGTGTTTGTATGGCCCAGTTTTAACCATCTAGTTGTGTAGTGATAGGACAAGGGGTGAATGGATTCAAACTGAAAGACAGAAAAATGTTTAGATTAGATATCAGGAGGAAATTCTGTACTGTGAGGTTGGTGAGACACTGGACCAGGCTGCCCAGAGAAGCCCAGGTTGGATGGAGCTCTGAGCAATCTGGTCTAGTAAAAGGTGTCCCTGCCCATGGCAGGGGGCCTGGAACTAGGTGTTCTTTAAGGTCCCTTCCAACCCAACCATTCTGTGATCTGAGTGCTCTGAGTCACACTTAAATTTGTTCTGAAAAAGCCTAAATTAACTGATAATTATTGTAACACTTTTATTTTTGGTTTTTATTTTAGCTGCATTTTTAAAGGATTTGTTACTGCTTTTATTATTATATATTATGATATTCTAATTGTTTTTATGCAATTGGCTGGTATCCTGTGGTTTTGGAAATACTTGGCAATTTGATTATTTGCACCAAGAACCATGTCTGGTTGATTTTTTCAAACCTCTTTGTGTAGTTACTTATCCAGTAAACATATGATTGAGTACACCAATAAATAAACCAGTATTAATTATCAGCATTTTATGATTCAGATTATGCTGCAGTGTAAATCCATAGCTTTAGGTGCCAGTAGCTTTCTGAAAATTAGTTTTTGACTCATACATATCATACTAGATAGCCCTGAAGGCATATTGCTGTTAATGATGATATTTTTTTGTTTGCTTTGAAATAGTAAAGCAAAGCTTGCAACATAAAAAGAAAGACAAACAAGTAGTTAAAGACCTCTTATTGTTTCCTGATCCTCATTCATGTTCATTGGAAAATTCAAACGTAGTCTGCCTTCCTCACACGAATTTCCTTTCTATTTCTGCAAGGTAGTAATTCCTTACCTGTCATACAGAATTACTGAGTTTTTTTCATTAATACTGAAAAAAACCTTGTCTATGAAACAATGTCAGCCCTTCATTCTCATTTAGAGAGCTACCTGATGATTCAGAAGGTGATATGGATGTATTTAAGAATTATAATAGGAAAAACATATTTAAATGTAACAGGCTTGTCAGAACAGATATCTTTTAACCTCTCTGTTACTGAAGTATCTTTCTGAACACATTTGAGTAAGGAATTTCTTGGTTGCATTTTAATGATAAATTTGCATTGTATCTTTGTCAGGAAGAGATTCAACTTCTTTTCCTATAAGCTGGTCTCATTCTAGTACACTTGCTTCTCACAAGAGTGTGGTGAGAATGAAGATTTCTGTATTTTAGCAAGTCTTATGTCATCCTCTGGAGGGCAGCTAAACTCTATCCTGAGGGAAGAAGCCCAAGCAGCAGTCACAGAAACACAAGCAAGCTGTTTGTCAGGAGCTCTCTCCTGCTCCTGCTTGCAGTCTGCAGTGACGTGCTGGAAGAGTTGTTTGGGGATTTTTTCCAATCCTTTTTGCAAGTGTGTGTGTGTGTGTGTGTGTGTGTTTTGCACACAGGCACGACCTACATGCTCACATGTTCTCTGTGCACAGTTTTGTTAGTTCAGTGCTAGTTAGTGCCAAACCCTCTACAGAAACTCTTCCTCTCATTTCAGAAGAGGGTGATCAATGTACCTGCCTAAAACCAATACCTAAGCAAATTAAACTGAATTTTAGTATTATTAATCCATGTGCGTGCACAGAATGCAGGTTTGTGTCAAAGGTTCCATAAAGCTCTAGTGAAAAGGGACACAGCCACCTACTCCTCCACCTTCCCATGTGTTGTGTCTTGCATTCACAGGAACATGCTTGTCTAACCCAGATGAAATTATCCATGTTTTTTCTGGGTTGGTTTTCTTTCAGTTTCTTCACTGAACTGGGTTACAGAGGAGTGAATGCTAGACATAACCCATGATATGCATAGCTGGGAGCAAAGAGGGTGGAGGTAGTGTTTGCCCCCTCTTATGTCAGTTAACCCAAAAGATTCTCATAAGTAGATGCCATGCAAAGTATCCAGATTATCCACTGGAATAGAAAAAATAATTTGTGTCCTTCAGACAGTCCCTATCAGCCCTACAACTGGTAGCAAGTGACAGACCAAGAACTAGCCTGTAGTCTGTTTCATCCACATAGGTGATGGGAGGAAAATTATTTAGGATAGCTGTTTCTTTGTCATGATCCCTGATATTCCTTCTGTTGTTTGTATTCACAGCTCCTGCTCTGGATGTAGACTGGCAGAACAACACTACTTTTGCCTCCTGCAGTACTGACATGTGCATCCATGTATGCAGACTTGGCTGTGATCGTCCTGTTAAAACCTTTCAAGGGCACACAGTAAGTTTAAGAAATCCAAAATGTTGGTGATAAAGTCACAGCAACATGTTACAATGATGGCAGATGTGTTTGCAGGGTATGTTCTAGCAGAAAAAGAGTTACACCCCATTGTTTCCCTAAAAGTATATTCCTTGGGAGTGAGTGCTTCACTGCCTGTGAGAAGGGGTAAAATGTTCTAAATCACCATAGGAGGCAACACTTCCAGCTTGAACAGTGAGAGTGTTTCTGTGTAGCATGAGCTACAGGCTAAAGGCACATTCATAAATCAGATTCTGTTTTCTGCTGGCTTAATTTCCTTTACTAAATGAGAGCTATGAATAAGGAGAGAACAGTTTACCTCTAGCCATTGTTCAGTTTTAGAATCAATTTAATCTAATAAGATATATTAAAGATGTAATTCCCCACTCTTATCTTGGTGGTATTTAATGACTGTCAAAGGTTACTTTTTCTAGGTTTCATTTGTGAGAAAAACTGCGATCATTTACTGACCCATAATTTAAATGTTAGCTTCCAGAACTTGCTATCTCCCCTTTTAGGAAAAACTATGCATTTGGAGACCTTTATCTTAGTCTGTGGTTAAATTGATATTTCATGACAGGTTGTACATTCCTAACAATAGACTGGTGTTTTTTATGATTATATGAAATGTACTGTTTTGTACATGATCCAAGTTTTCACTTCAAATAAGTCTATACTTGCTTTTAATTATTACTGAAACGTGTAAATGTATAAAGCAAAAATTAAATATTTTCCAGTATTGTTTTCACTGAGACCCTGGACCAATTTATATTTTTGAGAAAAGACTTTCCGTTTTTATAAAATGCTGTTTTTCTCTTTACCTATACCTGTGGAAGAGCATTGTAAGCTTACTCATTACCAAGGGCATACACTAGGCTTAGTTAATTACAAAGTGCTAGAAAGACTGATAGAGAAAGCATCCTAAACTGTTTAATATTCCATCATGGAATTCATTTACACATAAATCTCTCTTTAGAGAGACCAGCATTGTTGTAGAGCTACAATATGAAGAATGATCAAGCCCACAAAACTTTACACCCCACCAGTATCAGTATTTTCTGTTGAAAACACGTATCACCAAGTCTACAAAACATTAATGAAAGAAATGCCCTAGTTCTAAAAAGAAGCTAATGCTGTATCATCAATCTGTCTGCGTTTATTTAAATCCTAGGATATGACAAAAGGATAGGAGCAACTTTGTGCCAGAACACACACTGGAAGATTGTTTGTGTGTATTGTTCACAAGCACAGGATGGTTCCACTCTGAAATGCCTCTTAAGTCGGGTGTTGGGGAGGCAGCACTGCTTTTGTTCACCCCTAAAAGCACCAGCACTGTAACTTGTGGGTGAACTTGTTCCATGCATAAACCTTGAGTGCCCTCTGCTGAGTGCCCAGTACAATGCAGTAACTGGAATATTTGCTTAATAAAATCACTCTTGATTTCAGAACGAGGTGAATGCAATCAAATGGGACCCATCTGGCATGCTACTAGCATCTTGCTCTGATGACATGACATTAAAGGTAAAACCATTTCCATTCCTGTCATTCAAAAAGTAAGGACAAAAAATTATGTCTCTTTTTCAGTCTTCTCCAGAATTATGGTACTGTATCTCTTCAAACTCTGCATGAACGGTAGTTTCCATTTTGTGCCATATTTCTAGGAGCAAATCTGAAAGATTGAAAACAGAGAAGCAAACACTGGGGAAATTGAAGCATCCTATCCAAATAAGTGTTAGGTGACTGATATGCCATTGTCACAAAAACATCATAGTTTAAGTATAGATAATATAGAACTTTAGCAGCCCAAAACCCTTTCTCATCTTTCTTTTCCAGCTATATCCAATGAAGGCTGTCTCTGTAGGAGTAGCTGTATGTTGTTATAGCAAAGCCCTCCTGCTGGACTGTTGATTTATGCTGGTTCCTTGAAGAAAGCAAATATCTTAGGAAGGATTTGGTTTTGTGGATAGAATTGTACCAGTAATACTTTCCTTGCAGTACGGTTGTGTTAATTAAGACTCAGATCTCTTTGCACTGCTGATTGACACTACTGATTGACACTGCTGAAGCTTGGGATGTTTATAACATGAAACTGAGACAGCAGCACAATTTGCAGATGAGAGCTAAGTGAATGTCAGCATTATGAATATTTCCTCTTCATAGTTAGACTGACTTCTGCTCTGTCTTTGCCACATACCCACTGAGGTTTTTGTCATTCTGGGTTCCAGATGTGTTATTGCAGGCTAGTGACAGAGCTGGAAATTTAGAGAAGACAGGGACAAAAGGGAGCACCTTACCTATCACACTGCCACAAAGCAGTATTGCATAACTGTTCTTGCTGTGCTTAAACATCCTGACCCAGTGGTAGCACATCTTTTTGGTGCCCAGTTGCTGCATGCTGTGTTTTAAAAACCACCATGGTTCAGTGTTGTTGTTACCAGTTCAAATTCCTGACCACTAAATTTGGCACAAGAGCTAGTGGCTATCCCTGGCCCCACCTGTTTATAAAAACCTTCAGTGACAAAGACAGCAAATGCTCCAAATTAAGCCAATTATTCTTCTACCTTTTCCTTTGTAAATCAGTCCTCTCCAACTTTTTTCTTCTCTATTTGTGGAATTCACAAGCTTTTCCTGTAACTTCTTGGAACATGCTGCCTGTCAGCTGTAGAACATGGCTGAGCTTTGTGTAGCATTTCCAAAAGCAGTCTCAGGTACACTGATGGGAATTCAGCATAAGAGCACATCATTCTCATGGTACAGATTTACAAGTGAGTTAAGTCATTACTACATTTTTGATATCTCTCTGAAACTGGCTGAAATAAATTTGAGTTATTTTCCCTGCGGTGAATTCCTTCATCTTATATTCTGTTAGCTGAAGAAAAGAGGTACTAAATTACCTGCCTTCTCTATTAAGCATATTCTTCATCTTACACTGAAGTATTTGGCCATGTAACACTGCAGAAATAGCTGACTGTCTTCCATCCTCTGTACTATTAAAAACATGAGGGAGACAAATGGAATTCAGGAGGAAAAGGAAAATTTTACTAGCATAAGAGAAAATTGCTGTGTTCTAAGCAGTTGCTGCAATTTTCTTCTTGTTCTTTAAAGTGACTGCTGTTGCAATGTGTAAATAAAACTCAAGTTCAACTTCTTCAAATGGATAAACTTCTGTGTGAAAACAGTTACAGGCTCCTGGAAGTACAGCAATTCTTTAGTTCTTAACTATTGAATAAATACTATTAAATGTGTAACGCTTTCCCCTATTGGAGTTATTTTAATGCATGTGCCAAATTGCATTAATAAATTATATTTATGTGTATTCAGGTGAGTCGAGATCTCAAATAAAGAAATGGTAAGAATAGCATAGAACTGAAATAATTCAGCTGAGAAGAGATTAATAATGTTGCTATTTCCCCCCTTCATTATTTCTCTGACTCAGATATGGAGTATGAAGCAAGATACCTGTGTACATGATCTTCAGGCTCACAGCAAAGAGATTTACACTATCAAATGGAGCCCTACAGGACCAGGCACCAGCAACCCAAACTCCAACATAATGTTAGCAAGGTAAAAAATGCACCTCTTGCCTGCCAAGAATAATCGTCTTCCTGAATGTAACCCTACTGTCACTTTGCCATCAGTCTTCCTGCAGACAATTCCAATAAAAAGTATGCGTGTATGTAACTCAGGGGGATGGATACCAAGGGAAAGGATTTGTATTTGAAAAAAGAAAGGGAACAAAGAAAGTCGAATCATGTGGTGTTAAACTTTTCAGCTGCCTTGATAAAATGGTTGTAAATTTGGCATTGCAGTTTCACATCCAGCATCAGGTTGTTAGGAGTGAAAATCTTGAGGCAGGTGCTCTCAAGATGCAGGCAGCTGGAATGGTTTCTAACTGGGGTCATGTAATCACTTGGGCAGTTAGAGAAAATTTTTGTAGCCTTCTTAGCTAATAGAGAAAACTTGGATAGTCTTTGAAATTCCACTTGAAAATCTGTGCAAAATTTTTCCTTGAGCTTAGGAAATACATTTACTTGTGGAGTGCCAGTTGATGGTAGTACTATGGGTGTATCAGATCAGCTCATGGGGTGTGCAGTGTGGGGAAAAGTTGCATTGAAATTGGTTTATTTTACTCCTTAGTCTGGGAGTGGACGTGGAAGAGCTTCACTTTCTTGGAGTTATTTTTAATATTATTTTTAATGCAAATTATTTCCTTTGCCTTTCTTCAAGCCCACAGTTTGGGATTTCAATGGAATGTAGCAAAAAGCATCACTGAAACAAAGTGAAAAGAACCATCATTTTAGAGAATTATAAAATGTTAATTCTTTAAACAGGGTGAATCCATTGGGAGTAAGATCTCTCTGGACCCGTTTATCCTATTAATCACAATATATATTTGACCTTCCTGAATAACAGGAGGTGGAATCTCAAAAGTGGGGAGCTTGGCTTTCTTAGGGCTACATAGAGCACACCTAGATAGGCCCTAAGGGTCGTCATTCAAGAATTCAGTTCTATAGCTGTCATTCTTAAGATAAAAAACCACACAGACTATGGCACATTTTAACTTTTCTGTTTGCAACATTATGTCTTGCTTAGCCAAGGGAAAACAAACCTGTGATATTCTCTAATAACATTTACAGTATGACAGTGGAAATTGATTAACACTCAAATTATTGCATTCTTGTGTTTGAATGCTTCTTGCAGTGCTTCGTTTGATTCCACGGTTCGGCTGTGGGACGTTGACAGAGGAGTGTGCATCCATACGTTAACAAAGCATCAAGAGCCTGTCTACAGTGTAGCTTTTAGTCCTGATGGAAAATATCTAGCCAGCGGGTCCTTTGACAAATGTGTCCATATATGGAATACTCAGGTACTGTTTTGCCTCATGTGAAGCACATCTGGTTTAGATGACACGTTAATAGCAAAAGCTTAAATGGGAAATTTGTGTACCTAGGTCATGCATGACCTGCCTGCCAGGGTGAAGCTGATTGTATTGGCTGGCACAAATCCATGGCAGCTGAGTCACTCAGGTGCAGTGAGGTGACTGCCCAGAACAGTCTGTTCAGTCTGCTTTGTATGCTAAAACAAGAAGCATCCATGAAAATAGGCACATTGTTTTGGGTCATCAGTTTTGTGAAGCTATGGTGTAGATTAGAAATAAGGCATATTTTTATTTAGTTGCATACTGAGTTCAGAATGTGAACCTGACACTCCTGGCTTAGATTTTGTGAAGAAGAGATATAGATACAAAAATGAACAGCCAGGGGACTGGTGATATTCTGGAGAAAAGTGGGACAGCATAGTTCTACAGGTATAGTTCTGGATACTGGTGCCTGAATTAGCAACAAACTTTAGGGAAGAACACATCAACCAAACTCCCCGGGCCTTTACAGTTACAGAGTTGACAAAAACAGATGTCTTGAGAGTCCTACTGTTCCTGGAGAAGCCTATTGCTCTTCATTAGAAAGACCAGTTTCCATCACGATATGAAGGTGGCCATAGCTGAGTGATCTGAATAGCTTCCCCTTTTAACGTAGTGCCACGTGACTGAGAAAAAGAAGGGGAACTTCTGTATCCAATATCTGCATGCTGTTTTGCTTTGTAGAGTGGAACTCTAGTACATAGCTACAGAGGCACCGGGGGCATCTTTGAAGTCTGCTGGAATGCTAGAGGAGACAAAGTGGGAGCAAGCGCATCAGATGGATCGGTAAGGATCAGCAAACACTGCAAAGGTTGGGTGGAGATTTCTTTCCTGGGGAGCATCAACAAAAAACAGGATGCTGTATTTGCCTCCTGGGGACAGAGCTGAAGGCAGAGGCAGCTCAAGACAAATAAGTAGTTCTGTGTAGTGTGGTAAAAATGCTCCTACTTTGAAAGGTTTTGAATACTAGGAGATAGTGTTCCTGTCTGAAATGAAGAATGCTTGTGGAATAGGGGAATACTGCTGAAGATGAGAATGACTTTTAAATACATATTTGACAAGAACAACAGTAGTGTTGTTTTTATCATTATCTGTCAGTTTTAATGAAGGGCAGATCACAGCAGTCAACTCTGTAACAAACAATTATCCTGGGGCTTTCAGAGTTTTGATTCCACAGAAGAATATTTCTATTCCCTTGAATAGGAATAGCTAAAGGAGGAAATTTTCAGCATGATACCCAAGGATTTTGTCATGTGGTAAAGGGGAAACATTGCCATGAAGCTACTGATTATTCCTTACTATTTTTTGCTGTTAATGTCACTTTAAAAAACATTCAATTATAGCGTGATCAGCTTGTGCAGGACACAGCTGGTTGGCTGGCATAACTACTTTGGAGCAGTATTTTTCAACTGGTTTTAACAAAGGGAACACCTATGACATGATTCAGTTACCTGAGCTTAGTTGTGCCATATCAGACAGTGCCATGCCCTGGCTCCCAACAGCTGCTCCAAATGGGCACATGTCCACTGTCATGCCTGCCAAACCTGCATCTGTTTCAGATATATTTCAGAAGTGGAAGTGGACATGATATTTAGGCAACTGAATAGTATCCATAATCGTATGGGATGTGCCACCAAAATGTTTGTTTGCAAACCAATGAAAGCCCAGGTAAATGTTAAATGTGTGGGTTTTGCTTGGGCTTTCTGCCATGTCAGTTTGTTCCTTTACTTGTGTGCCTGTAAACCAGTAGTTGAGAGAGGCTGGTTTGAAGCTGGGGAGTGTAACATCCAGCTGGCTGATCCACCTGTGTACAGGGTGCATGAATGGGATTTCCACATCACCTTCACAAATGGTTCTTAACACGGGATATTCTCTCTGCAGGTTTGTGTTCTAGATCTGCGGAAGTAAAAGTGAAATGTTTTATAAGAAATTTCAAATGGACCAGCAGTGAATGTGTGGGGAGAAGCACTCTTCAAAACTATTCTTAACAGCTTCAGAACTGTACAAACTTGAACAAAGTTAGAGTGTACCATGAAACCGACTCTCCCTGGCCACAGGTGACTTGTATTTTGTCCGTAACCTTCATCAAGGAGTAAAAACACAGTCACTTCAGAGGGGGAGGGAATGGTTTCCACCTGGAACATTCAGCCTTGGAAGCATGAAGCCACCAGCTAGGCATTGCACTGTTTGGTTTGCATCTGAGAACTTGCTCTGATGGCTGGGGAAAAAAAAAAAAGCTGTGCCAAAAAAAATTAATAAAAAGGAAAAAAACAAAAAAGAAAAAAAAAAAGAAAAATGCTGTGATAAACCAAAAGGGAAAAAAAATCCTCCTCCATGCGGTGTTGTATTTTTTCCTTCCAATTTGGACACTACAGTTGCTCTCCCAAAGGACGTTCAAAGACCAGTTTGTACTGATGAAATGCTCAACTTTGTAATCACAACACTTTCTATTTTCTAGACTACTTTTTTTGTTCAGTGGTTTTTCTATCAGCTGGAATATTACAGCCTGGAGAATCCCAGGCTTAGGATGAAACTTTTGTTTTCCTTTTATTTCTCCCTTCCACTCCCAACTTTTCCTTCCTTTCTTTTCTCCTCTTTCTTTTTGCCCCCATTTTTTTTTTCTTTTCCCTGTATGCCCATAGTAGATGCAGCCAGGTGGACATGACAATGAAAATTTTTGACAGACTGCTTCTCCTCTCTTCTATATCTTCCTTTTCCTTTCTTTCTCTCCATTTAAAAGAAAAAAAAATCCTCCATGCTTCAGATCTTAGCGTCTCAAGGGCACTTTCAGCAAATTGTGTAATAAGTGCTTTATATAAGAATGCAGTGCTGGGGAAGATTTTTACAGGAGAAAGATGACTTTTAACAGAAAGAACCCAGTGTATTTTTGGAAAAAAATATTTTTTATGTTAAACAGTTTTAAAAGCCTAAAATGGCCACAAAATGTAGACCAGTTGTGTAATTCAAGTAAAAAGAATGACACAGAGTCCAGGGAACATGAAAGGCGCAGTATCCTTTTTCTCTCCTCTCTCAGAAAGTGCTGTAAGAAAAAATGGTGTTTGATACAAGAAATACCAGTCCTTTGCTAAAGTCCTTTTCCAGCAGCCAGCCATTTACATAGTCTCATTCCATTTTTTATGGCTGTTTGATGATGTAAACTTATTCAAAGAGATTCAGAAGGCTGAGACTATAAATATAGCATTTGCTTTCTCTAGTTTATTTTTTGTTTGTTTTCAGTAACCAGGACAAAATGCTTGTGTATCTTCTTTCCTCTAGAGATAGTTAAGATTTTGACAGAATTGTGGCCTTGCTTGAGCAGTGCTGTCTTCCACTATTCATTATTCCAGTCAATCGGTGGGGTTTTGCCACTGACTTAATGAGACCAGGTGAACTGAAATACATTGACTGCATCTGTCACTGTTGAAGAATGGACTCTTAACCAAGCTCCTGTCCATCCATGGACCACACACACCAAGAAAAAAGCTCTGCCATTGCAGCAGGTGGTGGTGCTGTCACCACGTGTGTGCTGCATCCTGCAGGGAAAGCTCTGGGTCTGCATTTGGAGGCTCACTGTCTGCTCAGACAGTGTGGTGCTCAGAAGACAATGAATTCATTGATGACATCATCTGTAAGTTCTATCTCAGTGTGTAAACCACAGTAAAGTTGTAGGGGTGAAATGATCAGAACAAGAATGGAGAGTTCCAAAGCACCACCTATCCATGCTGAACAGGATTTCCTTACTGCAGCTGTGACACCTGCACAGATGCCAGCTGAAGACTGCATTACTCTAATTGAGGAAATGACGAGTGCAGGGAAGGACACACAGGCAGAGTTTACTGAAAGTCCTGTAAACTGTTAGGCAGCCTTGGGGTGGTGTCAGACATGACTTAGACCCTCAGAACTGGCTGTCACACAGGTGTCTTCTCCACAGCCTAGGCTAGGATCTGTAGGAGAGAGTAAACGGGCCACAAACCTCTTAACAGATGTAGAACCTTCCTGCTCAAAGTCACTGTAACACGGCATCTTCAAAATCACTGTAACACAGCTGCTGAAGGTGTGATTTGATCTGAGCAAATCCAGAGCCCTCGGGCTGAACTGGTGGTGTGAGACCTGCTGAGCTCCAGGGCATCGTCTTGGAATTTGAACACCATCTTTGGAGTTTTCTTCTCTGTATGCTTGCATCTATAGGGATTCTTAGTCCTTCTAGTGGAACTAGACACTGCCAGCTTCAGCTGCATTTCTTAAAGATACACCTTTTGAAAGGAGAAAAGAATAGAAAGAAGTAACTGCTCAAAGTGTTAGTCCTGAGATTAAAACAGTTTTGTGGGATTTTGGTTACTAGTAATAGTTAGGCTTGTTTGTAATTTATCTCAAATAATTGGATGCCAGGCAGTATCAAGGATTACTTTTGGTGTTAAATGCTTTTATGTGTTGATTTTAGTTTTTTGCACCAAGAGCATGGCTATAGATCACCATGTGGCAGTTTTGCACTCTCTTCTAATAACCACATGTACCTGCTAATTTAAAGTCACTACTTTTTTTTTTTAAAAAAAGAGGACTTTTTCAAAGAGTCTTGAACTTGAATACAAAAGCATAATGTGGTTTTATGAAGCACGGTTTTACAATGATTTGATTGCAGTCATTCCATGTAAACGGTTCAATTCCTACGCCACTTTTTGGTGGCATTTCTGAGAATAACCAGCAGAAGTTGCTGGTCTGGGAGGGCAGCACTGATGGGACTCTGGCCTTGCCTCTGTCCCTTGAGTGACACCTGAATAGACCGGAGCTCAGGATTTGAAGAGATGAATTTGCTCAATGCTGCATGACTGGCTGGCTCTGCCATAGCTGTTCCCAGGATAGCTACTGTAGATAACAGGGCAGCGTCCGTGACGCCTGTTCCTTTTTTTCCATTTTTTTAATTTGTCAGCACCACTTTACTTGTCTATATGGAGGTAAGAAGCCAAGAGAAACAAAATTTGAATATCAATTCATTTGCAAAGCTCATGTGCGAGAGAGGCTGCTGCTCCAGAAAGTTTTCTATATGGACCATCAGAATTAAAAGCAGTGTATGTGAGGAGCTAAGAAAATTCACTTTTCTTACCTTCCACAAAATCCTAAATACTAAAAACTCCTGGAAGATGCTGTAGTAGATAGTTTTCAGCCAAAATGAGAGCTGTTAAGGAAGGTAGGAGATGTAGTTGCAAAGTTGTCTCAGCCTAAGGACGTGGTTTCTTCAGGACATGGGCAGTGGGGACAAAGAGTCTTTTCCAGGCTGTAGTTCAAGGTGGATGTCTCAGCCTAGACCTGCAGCACTGTGTTCCTGGGAGCTCTCCCTGCCCTCCAGCAGCAGCAGCACATTCCCCAGCTGGCAGAGCCTCTCCATGACTCCCCTGCAAGAGAACTGCACAAAGCAACAGCCCAGGGGACTTCGTAAGATTTCTTCCTAGAATTTTGTTTATAGTTCTTTGTAACAGAAGAGAAATGGAAAAACCTAAGTGACCAAACAGGATTGTGAAACCATCCAGAGACTTGCTGGATTTTTATTATTGCTGGCTGTCTGGAATTGGCCTGGAAGTGAAAAAAAAAACAGTTTCTGAAAAACCACTATACTCTGTGGGTTAGAAGGATACTGAATCTTTTATGTAGAAAACACTGGGTCCCTTATGGGGCAATAAAGGGCCTGACTTACAGGGTTATACACACATTAACCCCATGCTACATCTTAGAAATTTCCTTTTAATTTGTTTAAAAAATAAAAAAATAAAAAAATAGCTAATTTTAGAGCCAAGTGAAGTGCACTTTGTCAAATGTAAGGGTCTGCTTTGTTTTTGGGTTTCTTTTTCTTTTTCCCTTTTTAATTTTTCCTCCTTTTTTTTCCTCTTACTGCCTTTTTAAAAAATGTGGTTCTTTGTCAATTGCAGAAATGTTCTTTCAGCCACTCACTGAAATTCTGAATTCTGGCTTCTGCAGTTTTTATTGTCTGTGTCAGACTTGCAGCCAGACTTGGTTCTCATTTAAGCATTTCCCAGGTTCTGTTGAAACAACATCAACCCTTATTTTGTTTCTCCCCCACCCACACTTTCTTCAAATTCACTTTGTGTATTGTAGCTCATTTGTTTTAAGGAGAGAATCAACAGATCATATTCAGTGTCTTGAATAAATTGCTATATTTTGATATTAGAGAATTCTGTGCGTGTTGTTCCTTATTCTTTTCTGGCTGCTTTGCATCCTGCACATAAGAGCTGGGGCTGAGTGACTAAAATTATGATGTGGTGTCACATTGTGGTGTCACAATTTAAGTTGAAATGTGGTGTCACTGGCCTGTGGTGTTTAAAGACCTTGACCATGGGTTCACAGGATTTTGTAATATACAGGGCATTAATGCTGTAGTGTCTTATTTGCTTTACTTTATTGCAGATTACCACAAACACCACACAACTCCCCATTAGCAAGTACCCCTATAATAAAGAAAAAAATACACACACACACACACACATATATATATAGAGCTGCAGCAACAATCAGTGATACAGCAGCAATAAATTCATAGCAACAATCAAATACAGCAGCATCCAACAGTAGTAGCAATTAAGTGTATATATATAAATTACAGATTACAACTAAGTTGTTACTGCTGAAGCAAACTTGGCAGTAATACAGCAGCAGATAGGATAGGTTAATTACGTGTATAGATGAGACACCAAGCTGTAGATCTCAGAAGGGGCCCAGCCATCCCAGAGATGGGAGGATCAAACAGTCCTTGGGCTGAGTGAGGGAACAGTAGAACAACAGGCAGGATCTCCCTTCAGACACAATCCATGTCATAGAGTTTGGAGTCAGCAAGGCTTCCCAGCAATGGTCTGAGGTCTTGCAGACCTGTGTAGGAAAGGGGCAAGGATGTGCAGTGCAGGAAGAGAGAGAGAAGCTGATTTGGATAGAAAATAATTTCTGTGTCATAGAGAGGGTACAGGACACCACTGCTTCAAGCAGCCAATGGATCCAGTTAATTTCTGTTTTTCACCTGGGACACCCAACAGATTATGATTTCAATTCTGTTTTGGGATTTATCGTGCTCTTGCAGTTGAAACAGCCAGTGGAAGTTACCAATACTTTCTTTCTCAGGATGTTATCCCCTTTTTCCGGACTATTTTTCAGCTTTTCAGGTGATGCTACTATTACAGTTCCTTGCACTTGCACTTTCTGAGGGTATCTCAGGATACCTGTGGTACCTAGCTGCATTTCAGAGATGCTGGCTGTACTTCTCAAGAATGCTTCTGGTCCCCAGGCTCACAGTTTACAGGTTGGCTGGCAATTTCTCTCCCAGAATTTTGGCAGACTTCTCCCGTTGAGTACTTTTTCCCTTTGAATCAGGTCACCTTTTTGGCTGCTCACATCACACGTTTACTGTCTGATTTTATTTCCTCCCGTGCTATATTTATTGGAAATTTATACAGCTGTTAAGGGACCAACTTGAGTAAGATTGGGATGAAGTACTTTTTAAATTTCCTTCAAAAAAGTTTCCTGAAAAGGAAATTTCTCCATATAAAATAAATTTTACTCTAGTTCCGAACAAGGTAAATTGTTAATTTTTCTTTAAGCCAGCCAGGCTAAAATTCAACCTTGCTTGAGCAGTTGGAAGTTTCTGAAGAACTTCAGAATATTCCACTTGTGAAGTTGTCACAGTCATCCCCTCTGTCAGGAGCTCCCACTCTCTGCTTAGGGCTCAAGGCACCGGCCTGAAAGGATGCAAGGGGAGGTGATTGCTTAGCATTAATAGGCTGAATGTTGTGTAGATTTTGGTTGAGTTTTATTCCACAAAATTATTTCCATGGCTCTTGGGGGGATTCAACATGAAATGGGGTTTTTGCTTTGTGACAATGTAAGAGGCTGAACCATTGACCTGAGCTAAGGCTGATGGTCCAAAGCCTTCAGAAGGAATTAGTGCTCAGAACAAACACAGTCCTGTGTGTCACAACATCGAGTTCTGAGGTGTTTAAGGATCCAGGGCATTAATTTAGGATTAATATATAACATTTGGAAAGACAGAGGGGCTAGAAAAGCTGGTGTGCTAATGATGAGCACCTCAACATATTACATACTCTAAAAAAGAGAATGCAAAGCTCTTCCATGACACTTGTGTCAGTTCATGTTCTGACATTTACACAGCACTAATGTCTTGTAACAGCTTCTCAAAATAAAAAATATGAGAGCTAAGGAGACAGCTAGAGTGGGGCTGGAGTTCCAGGGGGAGTGCTATTTAAAAGTTCTCACTTTACCTGCCTCTTAAATAAATGCTATGTGATGGTCCTATTTTTAGTCATGTAATTTTCAGGCATGTTTTCAGACAATGTATGACTATCAAACTAAAATTGTAGTTTAGTTTTCCTGCATTTATCCTATATATATTTACTCAGCCTGAAAATTATGTGGCAACTAACACTGGAAGCATCGAGCAGTCCTAAACACTTGCTTCTCACTTCTGTCAGTGTGCAGTACAATTAAGGGTACTTTTAGAGTTATTCTAGGAAGATGTAATATTGCAGCATCTCACTCAAAACAACTCCTTTCCCTGCCATCATTCTGTGTATCATTTCCGGCCATGGGTGAGGTCAGCACTGACCATTAAGAGCACATGCAATTTCATATTGAAGCTCTGTGGTATAAAAAGTCATTTTTAAAGCTTTGAAGTCTTTTAAGTGAAGAAATTACTCACTTGGCAAGGAATTTATCATCATTGCTGACTCCTTTCCCAATAGGAAGGAAGATCTTTTGTTTCCTTAGAGATAGGTTTTTTTTCCATTTCCTTTTGGATATATTCAAAACCAAAAGAATACAAAACCTAATAGCTGCAGGAAAGCAGCTATATCCTCTTTATGGCTGCAAGGTCTAACATCTTTTTCCTTCCAAGAAGAAGCCTTGACTTCACCATGTAATTCATTAGTCATTATTCCAATACAAGAGATCAAAAAAAGATTCTGCTCATCACTTTCCTATCCTTCCCATTAAATACTGGGACAAAGTTGACATCCTCATCCTTCAGTAGAGTAATTCATCACAGTCAAATGCACAAAAGACAAAAATGGATTTGGTTGCAAAGCACTGCCATTCTGCAGTTCCAAAACTGAGAATTACCTCTCCAGGCTTCTGAAAATCCGTGGTGTCAAGTGAGCATCACATCCCTACATGCTGTGTTGCAGTTCCTGAAAAATTCTGAATATTTTCTTGAAGGGAAAGACAGAAATGTCAGACTCTTAGGAGGACTTTTGAGACACCCTGCAATCCTTACAGCCATGATGTCCTGCCAGCTGGACTGAAAAAGTCGTGGAGTGCCTGCAGAGAGTACTGTCAGTGAGGGCACTGCGGGGAGATGCCTGAGGGTAAAAAGGTAATTGCAGAAGTTACAGGGAAAATACAGCTGCCACTCCCTGGATGGAGCACGGTGAGCATGTCTGACCTCCCCCACACAACACAATCTAAGGGGGACTAAACAGAGGATGGAGCAGAGTAGATACCACAGGCAGGATTTGTCCGAACCTTTGCAGGGGAGGGAACTTGGTGGTGCTTCCTAGCTGAAAAGCTGCATAGTACCTGAAAAACAAGGGAGATAAAGGAAGCCCTTGAATTAGCAACCATGGCAAAATGCCTCTCCTTGGATTGGCACGTCTCCATCCCAAGGTTATCTCAGGTACTTTGCTGACACACCCACCCCCGAGGTACGACCACCCCTCAGTGAGTAAGGTGTGTGGCTGAAGTCACTCAATCTCCACCCAAATGTAAAGAAATAGTATAAAATTAAGTTAAGAATGGGAAGAAGTCAGGGAAGTCTCCAGAATAACTTATGGGCTCAGCTGATGGGGTGAACCTGTTTTCTCCCTCACAGGGGATGCCTGTTGAGCAAGATCTGTATTCGATGTGCATGGAAGGGGATGCCTGTTGAGCAAGATCTGTATTCCATGTGCATGGAATGATTTTCTTGAGTTAGGACTGGATTTTGTTAGGACTGGAGCTTGTCGCTGTGTTGTTTTGAATATTATGTTGCTTAGAATATGTTTTTTTTTCAGTCAGACACTATCCCCAGCAATCCTTGAACCCTGACCTGTCAGAGCTTCATTAATAAAAAGTGTTATTCTGTAGCCTGTTAATGTGAGTCCTTCAAGGGCGTTGACAGAGTAATAAACATAAAGGGTTTGAGAAAATCTCCCCTTTTCACATGACAGGCAACCTAGACAGCCAAGATAGAGATCTGATGGGAAAAGCCCTCAGCATGGTGTTTCCTGCCTTGAAGCCCTGGACAGTGGCTGCTTGTCAGCTTCTTTCCCAGAGGCTGGTTTGGGGAGAATCATGAGAAATTCGTGCGCAATGAGATGACCGTGTCTAATCATTCAGCCACTCACCTTCCTCCACAGAGGATGACAAAGGCAGAGAGCTTGTGCTTCAGTCAGTTCACACAAACATCCTTTTTTTTTAATATCCCCATTAAAGGTCCAGGTCTCATGACTTGATCAAAGAATACATATCAAAGTGATTTTAAAAAATGTAACATTTCTAATTCACAACATTTGGAATGGCATCCTGACTTAGGTCTGCTTGAGTACAGAGACTTTGATGAAGACTGTAGCAAAAGCTATAAAAATCTTTTCACATACAAGCAGTGAAAGTTTTTAAGATAAAATCCTAGATCTCGTATATAGAGTGGTACAAGTTGTGTCGGTAATAAATAATTTTTTTAAGTGCTCTGGACTCTGTAGCAGAATCTGCAAAAGATAAATAAATTGAGATATATTTCTCCAGATGCAAATTTTGGAAATGGAAGGTGTTGGTATGGGAAAAACCAGCACTTCTCCTCATCACTGTAGAAGTTACACCAGCACCCTGGAGACTGGAGGAACAATAGATTAACTACATACATCACTGAAGACCCCTTACCAATGAAAACCCAACATTCCTATCTGTACAAAACAGCAATTTCTGCCTGGTTTTTGGTTTCTGCAGTGACAGCCAGTAGGTGGGGAGAGAGGGACTAGTCTGTGGACAGCTCTAAGCTGAGAACTTGTCCCACAGCTTTTATCACCAAACCTTACAAAACTTTTTACTTTAAAAACAACCACCAACAGCCTGATCTATTTTTTGAGCCAAGTCTATTCCAGTAGGAACCAAGCAGCAGCACCTCTAGCAGAAAAGAAGAAATTTAATTTTATGAAATATTTCTACCTGAACCACAAAAGCGTTGGTGCTCATTCCTCCTTTGGTGGAATGATAAGCTGATCAGCTCCCAAAATGAAATTAATTTGCGAGAATGAAAACCATCTTGCTTTCTCCTGTACTATTTTGGCCTAATGCATTAATATTTTGTTTCTCTGTGCTATACCCTGCATGCTATGGGCTGGAAAAGATACTACTATCCAGCAAGTGCTGTGTATCTGGATTTTTTTCTGAAATGGAAGGTGTCATGTTTGGACTTGCCTGTCTCACACAAATATTATACAGTGGCCTCTTGGAGGCCCGTGTATTAGATCATTGCTTTAGTTGG
Source organism: Acridotheres tristis (assembly GCA_037013685.1). Lineage (NCBI taxonomy): Eukaryota > Metazoa > Chordata > Aves > Passeriformes > Sturnidae > Acridotheres > Acridotheres tristis. The sequence continues at coordinate 94,992,323 of CM072884.1, forward strand.
TTAAAATAAAACCAACCAAACACCCCAACTGTCATTGGAAAATAGCCCTGAAAAAAAATAGAGAAGGCAAAGCACTGGAAATTTTATGAGAAAATGTTGCTGAAATTTCATATGGTGTTTTTGAAGGATATTTGTGAGCAGTGAACTGAATATTAAAAATTTTTTTAATGAAAATTTAGGTTTTCTTAAACAGAACATTTGTTCATCACTTCATGTAGTATCTTCTGGGGTGCTTGTTGTTTTTTAATAAAATGCAATAACATTTGGAGAACAAAAACCAAAAAATTTCTAAAACAAAACCAATTAATTTATTGTTTATACATTAGCAGAAACTGTTTTCTATTAATCTAAAACCAAGGGAGTACTTATATGTGTGTGTTGCGATGTGTGTGCCCACTGACATCTGAGTTTTTGTGTAATTGTACCTGAATATTTATCAGTTGCTTTCACAAGTGTCTAGAGAAGCAAGGCAAGAGGCCATCTCACAATTTCATAGGTATGATTAGAATCTCATCTGGAATAAAGTGAATCTATTAAGTGATGATCTACAGTATGGTATCTTCATAAAATAAATGAAGACAGTACACATCATTTTTGTCTCCCAGTAATGTACCAAAAAAACCTGATATTTGAGGATGTTGCCATGAAAACAAACAAACAGACACTTTTTTTTTTTTTAGGTTTTATAGACCCAAAGCTAATGGGCTGGTGCTCAGGCAGCTCTGCTGACAAGAGCTGATGCCAGGGGCAGGCAGCACCCAGAGCATCTTTCACAGCCCCACTGGAGCCCTGAGCACAGGGCTGCAGCTCCCTGGGCTTCCCCTGTGAAAATACTGCCAAACTGGAGTGAGTGGTATCCCACCACCAAGGCTTTTTTTTTTTTTTTTCTTTTTGCTTGCATTTCTCCCTTCTTTTGGCCCAGTGAAGAATGAATTCTGTGAGACAGTGGAGGGGCAGCAGCTCAGGCACGAGCAGAAGCTCCCACTGCCCCATTCCCTATGAGATAATTAAGACATCTGGAAGAGAGGAGCAATTCTCTTTGTGGAGCCTTGTGGCTGCCTCTGTCTTCAGCTCACCCATTCATGTCTTTCACAGGTTTCCAGTTACTCAACATTGGCCTCATTTCCAGTGAAGTCATGGAAATCACTAGGGACAGAGCCCAGAAAACAAGGGTAAAAGGCCTCTATTATACTTAAAGATACTTTCAAAAAAGTCTTTTGCTAAGGTAGACATTATTTTTTAAATTTTAAATTCAGATATTAAACTGAAGGAATCTGGGTATACCAGCTTTCAGAGTATAAACCCCCTGGGAGCTAAGGAAAAGGTGCCTTATCTCGCCTCCCCTGAATTGTTCTGGGTGTAATTGCATTCCTAGGGGATGGCTGACTGCCTGACATGGGGCATTAGCAGAGCTGTGTTGTTACCCAGAGCACCTAGTGTGGCTGGGGGAATGCTTCTGATCCTTGGCAAGACAAGTCTGATGCCTTGAGGAAGGGCTGGTGAGAAGAATGCTGTGCTCCCTGTCACATGCTGCCACATGACCAGAGGCAGGGTAGAGGGACCTTTCATTGCCACATAAAATGTGGTGCTCGGTTGAATGCTTTTGCCTAGGGAGGGACTTGTGTTGTTGCCTTTTTTTTCCCTCTTTTCCTCCAGGAAATTCACTCAAGATCTGCTGTAGCAGGAAACCAGGAGCAGATGCTATCACATGGCTACAGCTGCAATGAATGGCTGCCAGTGTTTTCATGCTGCCCGGCGTCTTGGTGCCCTCTGAGGGGGGAGGATTCTGCAAGGACAGGACACCTCACCCAACACAACTGGTTCCTCACACAGCACAAAACCAACCCCACTGTGCTGTTTTACACCTATGTCTTTAAAATGTGCCTTTTCCAGTAAGCACAGTAACACCCACAGTGTGTTTGGTTCTGCACATTCTCCAGATTTTCCAGGAGGCTCACAGATGCACAAGAGGGTGGGAACCTCTGTGGAGCCAACTGGAGGGCAAGGATCCAAGGCCTCCATCTACCCCGAGTCCCTCCCAGCTATGGAAAAGCTGGTGAAAATCTAGGCTAGGACAAGGCTTCATCAACAAACGTTGTCATTATTAACAGAATTGTCATTCTCCCACTCTCCAGAGGGAGGAACACATCTCAGTCCCTCACGGCTCTTCTCTACCCCTTAAGACTCAATTTCTTAACCATAGAACAGAATCTGCCTGAATTTCATCCCAGTGTGACACCAAGGTACAAAGAGACCCATGGTGCCCTTGGTACTGACATGTGCCACAGGACAGAGCCCAGGGCAATAGTCAGCCACCACCTCGCCATACTTCTCTCCAGGCACTGGCTTTGCAAGGACACAAATGTCCCCTGTGGAGAAGCCTGAAAGTTTCAAAATCTTCTTGCTGTCCCAAAATGTGATGGAACCCAGCAAGTAAGAGGTGCTGGAGCAGCAAAAATCTTCCCATCACTTTCATCACTTAATGGTTTCCCCTATAGCTGCATGCTTGAGTTTTCTCAGCCTTTTGAAAACTTTACCTACAAAACCCCACTTTAGTGCCCTGAATGATCAAGAGTTTACTTAGAAAGGTGCAGTAAGAGAATAAATTTCCATACAGCTCACAGCATATCCTAGGGAATATTAACTGGGAAAACAGATTCACGCCTGCATTCCTGGACTTGACTTTGTTCCCAGCTTTCCTTTCAGTAAGATTGCATCTTCTTCAGCTGACAGTTTCAATGTCCACACATGTACATGTCTGTTTCTTAAAAAATTAATAACCAGACATCATCTGACCTGTCTTACGTCAACTACCATGTCGTCTAGTGATTTTCCTCTGAGATTACTGTAAACTTGAGATTCCATGAAAATTTTAAAAATTTTTGGAGATCAGATAACTTATTATCATGGATACACAGAGGCAAACACTGAAGTATAAGTCAAGTATCCAGGGGGTTATCCAGGGGATGGGGGGGATCACATTTAACACTTCACTTTCTAGCTCCATGTATTTGGTCTACCAGAAGAAGGGATTAATGAGAGATGTAGTTAGGATTTTGTTATTCAGACATGTGGTGCACCTCATAAATGCAGAGCTGTGGTATGCAAGAAATCCGCCTATTCGCATTGTTTATTATTTTATTAGTGCTCATATTTCAGCTTTGTAATTAGCCTGAACATCTGGCCAAATAAAATAGTAATTAAATGTATGGCAGGTCAAATACAGTTCCATATGTCCTCTTTCACTAACAGAAAAGAGCCAGAAATGTTTAAGAAAGTATTGCAGGATATGAGAAGACACTTTTCACAGACGTTTGCATTTTACCTTTGAGTGCTTAAAAATAAGCTCTGGTGAATACAGAGAGAACTTACTGTGTAGTTGACTTGATAAGCTGGCTGAGAAGCCAGGGAAGTGTTTAATAGAGGCAATGTATGTATAGATATCCTCTTTATGTAATTCCACTACACTAATTCAGTGCATGGATTCAACTACCCTTTTATTTAAATTAACACTTTTTCCCTTTGATAAATTCAGAAAGGCTGTGTTGTCCTCTAATGCACCCAAAATACAAGAAACTATAGTTGGCAACTTCTGTACTCATGAAGCAACAGTTTAGCTACATATATTTTATTAGACAGTATCTGATCCTGTTTTACTTCTGTTTACTTCTCCTCTGAGTCACACCTTGCTGTTCCAGAGGAGCAGCTGCCCTCCTGCTCAAGGAGGGAAGAGCCGTGTGCTGTGGCAGTGAGTCCCTCCCACAGTGTAAGGTGCAGACCACAGACTCTGACTGCACTGATGGACTTCAGTGTTGACAAGACCTCTCCCTTGTTAACCAGGGCCATGTTTGAAACACGTCTTAGAAAACAAACAGGCCAGAGACAAGCTCTTCCCACATTCACCAGGGCAGCCCTCATGACAACTAAGCAGGTACAGATCATCATCAGAATGGAAGCTAGGATGTTTTTCTGTGTGCTGGGTCTCTCAGCAGTGGGTGGCACCCTTAAGAAGGCAGTGGTTGTGTTGGTGTCACAGCTGTGCTGTCCAGGATGGGTGTCTGTGGTTTGCCATTCCTGACCCTTGAAGGACACCATTTCCCTCAAAATTAAGCTGGCTGTGGTGGCCTATGGCTGCTCCCTCATGCATGCAGCAAGCACACAGAGTGGAGGCAGTCAGGAGATGGACCTCAAAAATATATTATTGGTGGGAAGGGAGGGGCATCTACTTAAGTCCTTGAAGAAGATAATGCTTTGCCTGATTTGTTGAATAGTGAGCCGAGAACAAGATTTGTGTAAGGTGAGATCAAATGTGGTTGTGCTTACACATAAGTAGAATCTATTATCATCCAATTTTAAGCTATGAAGGAATGCCTCCTGTACATGCACTGGAGGCTAGAACAGCAGGCAAGGAGACTCACCTCACAAATACTTCTTTTATAAGTCAAAACCCACTGTCAGTGTGCTCTGCAGTGCCCCATAGCAATTTCTAGATACATCAAAATTAGGTCAGTTTTCTTTCTTAGTCTCCCAGATGAGTCCTAATTTTTCCTGATGACATCCCACTAGATACACACCAGACTCGCCCCAACAATAAGCTTGAAAGAACAAGAAAAGGAGAGGAGCAAAGCCTGGCCCTTGCACAAGGCTGTCCCAGAACAGGAGTGCTCCAGTGCCAGCAGCCACCTGGCACTGCTCAGGGGCTGCTCACAGCTTTGGGGAGACAGGACTGGGGCACCCCATCTGTCCCTGTCTCACAAAAAATGTCCTGGGGCAGTGAAGGCAGGGAGGGATCAGTCATTCAGTCAGGCTACAGCCTGTGCCTCCCAAGTGCTTTCGTGCCACATAATGATTCCAGTGAAGCCAGAGACTGTTTATTTTGGTTTAAGGTTTTGCAGCTTGGTCCACACCACAGCATATGAAAAGGTTTACTAACAATTCCACCTCCACCTTTTTCCTGCTCTTTTGACCCCAGTTGTGATGAGTATTGCACTGAAAAATGGTCTCTGTTTCAAAAGGCTCAGTATAATACGCTCATAAGTCTGTGTGCTGTCTCTTCATACTTTGGTAGGTAACAAATGACTGTGATGAAAGGGTCTGGTGATCTGCCAGTAGTTCTGACAAGGAGAGCAGCAATAAAAAGCCATAAAGCCATGAAGGTTTCCAAAGGGCACAATGTAAAAGACTTGCTACAAGCCAACCACAGCTCTGTAATGACCTGCCTAAATCTGTTCAATCATTGTTTAACACTTTTGTATCAAACAATTAACTCAAGAAGCTGATTTATTTTAATTAGGCAATCAATATTTTTCAGTAGTGTTTCTGTTGATCCTGAATTTCTAACCTTCCCAAGACCTCCCTGAGTAACCCAAAAAGTTAAGCTTCATGTTATTTTTGCAATAACCTTTCAGCTGTCTTTAATAATAATAATAATAATAATAATAATAATAATAATAATAATAATAATAATATTTTTTTTTTAACAATAACTGAAACTGAAAGTTCAGCCAAACTGGATGTGAGCAGGAAATAAAGCCCAGCCCTGGTCACATGCTGAGGAAGAGGAGGGTGATTACTTGGGCTCAAGGGGCTTCCACCATGCCATCAGTCAAACTGTGCTGTGAACAACTTCCAGCACAACCAGAGAAATCATATTATTTCTATTTTTGATATGAAGTCAAGAGCTTAGTGTAGACATGGTCATCCTTGTTTCTTAACTTTCAACCAATCTGGGAAATTTTTTGGAGGTAGGTACCTATGGCGCTGCACAAAAAGAGGTGTATGTGAGAAGATAAGGAAAATTGATTTAATGTCTCTTCATTCAGCAGATGAAGTTATAAAACAGAGTATTCCTCAGAAAAGGGATTATTGATTCTACTGTTCTGTTTTATGATGAGCACTCAGAGCGTGGAAGTGTTTTATGCAAATATTATCTCTTAATGCACCTGCCCCAGCAGCCACAGTCCTGGTAGGTAAGTACCCATAAAGATCAGACTGAATCCATGCTAAAAAATAGTTTGAAGGTTTACTTTTTCTTGAACCTGGTGTGAACTGGAATCTTTGTTCTGAAGTGTTTGTGGAGCCTGTGCTGGGCTCCATTTTTTTAAAATGAAGCCTTTCAGCTCCCTAGATAAAACCACACCAAAAATTCACATACACAAGCTAAAAGAAGACTATGTCAGTGAAAGTCTACACAAACAGGAAATATTTGTGCTTCAGTCAGAGTCTGCTGTCACTAATGTTTTACCAGGCTGTAAAGGCTGGAAATGATGGTGCCTCAGAAATCCTAGAGCTGTAATTCTGGATGAGGAATTTTATGCTGAGTAAGACAAGCAAGGCAACACATTTAAAAACCCAACATATGAATAGCCCATTTATTTAAACAAAAGACTCTTCTACCATAAGGAGGTTACAAGAGAGATGAAAACAAAATGAATGAAAATTAATCATAAGTAACAAATATCTTTGCAGAGATATACTCTTGCTGAAAAAGGTTTATACCTTCTCACATGTCTTCTAGAAGGCAAATGAAGACATAAACCATATCTCTGTCTCACACGCTCTCTCACACAGTGTCACAAGTTACAGGAAATTACATCAAGCCACTGAGCACAAACCTAATTCCAGAGTACACAATGATTCACACATTGACGTGGTTTTGTGAGTACTGACAATGTGAAAAGTTAGATCCAGGAAAAGTTAGATCCAGCTCTGCACATAAAAACTACCAGCCCTGGTAGATGGGAGAGCTTCTGGTTAATCTCTCGTCACTGCTGGTGTTACCTTCAGACAACATGCTTATGGCCTCGTCAGTCTGCTGGCTGTCAGCTGTGGAGATCTTCTTGGAATCATGGATGTTGCTTTGGTAGTTCACTGGTGAGGGATAGGCATTTTCCCCCACAGTTGATGAGGACAAAGATTCCCAGGGTATTTCTCTCTTTCGCCATTTCAGGTCCACTCTCCATCCTGTCCAGCCATAGAAAGCTAATGTGAAGAGAAAGCCCTGCATGGGATTAAGAACCCCCTAGGAAAGAGAAGTGCAGTAGGAGTTACACCAGCAAGGAAAGCTTCACCCTCAACTCTAGCAAAATGATTTGTATGTATTAAAAACTTCCCTTTCACTGAATGAATGCTGACTTTAAAATACGCTATTTGCATGCAAACAAAAATTTAGCCATTGCAGACAGAAACAAATAAGAGAAAAATACCATGACCTGTTTTCCAAAATGCTGAGGCTATAACAGTAAGTTATGAAACAGTAAGTATGAAATAATTTTCTTGCATGAAGTTTAGCCAGCCAATCCCTTGGTGTGTTTTTAACTTTCCCCACAAGCTCTGGACTTTTTTCTTCACAAAAGCACATACATTTTTCATTACAAGCCAAGTCTAATATATGAGAGGAGACGCTAGCATAGACAGTCAAACTTTTAAAAATAGCAGGAATTGATCTGTCTGGAATTGCTTTAGATTCCTGAGCCAGTGAAAATGTCCATCAAAGTGGGATGGAAAAATGGGGAGAGGCACTGAAAAAGAAAATCCCAAGCGATTGCCAAAAAATTTGTCTCTGTTCCCAGTGCCATGAAAGGCTTAACAAATTAATGGCTTTAGATGCTTCTATTTTTTCACGTAGGAAAAGAAGAAAATTATTTTTGCAGCCAATTTAAGACATAGGTCAGTCCCCAGACCTGATCTTGTGCTCTCCAGGTGAGCAAGAGCAAGGTCCCTGTCACAAGAATGTGTTCACTCCTTGTCAGAGGAGGAGGAGGAGGAGGAGGAGGAGGAGGAGGAGGAGGAGGAGGTTGTGTCACATCAGTTGCAAACCTTAAGCTTTCAATACCAAACTGCTCACATGCTTAATTACACAAATCATGCTCAGGCCTTAAACCTATTTAACAACTCCAGAATGAATTCTCTAGGAAAATAAACCTGCACTGTCACCTCTGAAAAATCCCTTGTCAAATATTCTAATAGGAGAAAAGAGGCTGCAGTAAGAGAACAGCATCTCACAGCTATTTTTGGTGCCTTATGTGAAGACTTTTCCCCTATTTGTTCCAAAATAATGATCCAAATGTCATGACATAAGGTGCAATCATTCTTTATAATAACAACAACAAAAAAATAGACCCTAGTTGCAAACAGAGAATTTCCATTAAATGCCCATTTAATTGGGAAACCTTCAAGAATTGTGAGCTAAAACTTAGCAGCTTGCATTATGGCAGAGTTTAGCAAGGTTAGGCTAGAAATCACTGTAGTTATCTGCTCTGGATCTTAAAATGGGCAGTTATCTCTCACAGAGAATGCATACTCCAGTAAATGGGAGAAAAAGTTGGCCTCTAGGACATTTTTGGCAAAGTTTACATGTGAAAAGCACTCCCCTTGACTGCTCATTCCTTTCTCTTACTTTCTGCTTTTCTTCCTTGATTTTCAGAGTTTTTATACCCGTCAAAATCAAGAACCCCACACTATACTGGTGTTGTTCCACCAGTCTTACAACAGTAATTTCCAAGACTAAGCAATGTCACAGCTGACCCACCATTATAATCCAGGTGATCAGTGCAGCACTTCTGATGTTTTTCAGGGGCATTTCATTGATATCTGGCTGCATTTCGAGATAGAACAAAAGGGTCTCGTTGATGATATTGGATGACCAGCTATGGGAGGAGCAAAGAGGAAAATGACAGTTACATATGGATGTGCATGTAAAATATGCTTTACCTTCAAATCATAGAAATTAAAATAACTCTAAGGACAGTAAGATTTTTTTATTCATAGAATCATTAAGGGTAGAAAAGAACTCTAGGACGATCAAGTCCAAGATGGTTGGATTTCTTGTTAAATCTCAGTCTGAAGGGGCCAGTAGATCTATGAGATCATGATCAAGGACTGGACAGCTATCTACTTGCCCATGCCTAGACAATATAAATCAATATAAGAAGCAAATCTGATAATTTTAACTTGCTTCAGAACAGTAAATTGCAGAATAAAATTGAGATGAGAAGGAGGTATGATCCATAATGGGAATATCATGCATGCTGACTTCTTTTGCTTGTGCCTTAGAAGAGTTGTGCTCACAGACAAGAAACCCAAATACATGCATATGTTGTTGTAAAAAGCTGCAGAATTTCCTGCTGGAGTTAGAATTTCAGGGTTAGATTAAAGACTTCCGAAATGTCCATTAAAAAACACCAAAAAGCAACACAAAATTTGACTTTTTAATCCTTGAAAATGCTAACAATTATTTTGAATAAAGGTGACAAAGAATAAAGGTGTTTCCAGATAAGGATGAGCATAATCAAGCCTCATTCATTGAAAGAAACTGAGTATGTTCTACACTAAATAGAGATTATAGCAAATGTCTGTAGGTTCCTATGACATCTAAACAGTGAGAGAAGCAGTTCTTTATAGTTATGCTGCAGCTTCAGAAAACAGACCATCAGCATTCATGTCATACTTTCTAAGGGGTTTTATATTTGTCCCTTGCACAATTATATTTTTATCACAATATAAAACCTCCTGTTCTCCCCTCCCAAATCTGTAGGCATCTTTTCTATCCTATGTTGCCCAAACGTGCTGTCTTTGACTAAAGCATTCCATATTTGACTTCTGGGATAGAAGGAAATCTTTCCTATGCTTCTGAGATTAAACTGCCTAAGTCTTTCCCTCCAGTAACCTTTGTGAAAGTTTTTACACTCCAGAGCTTATGTTTTATTAGAGTAAAATCCTAAACCAGAGCTGTGATTTTCTTTTTTATTAGGAAAGCCCAAAATGAGACAGAATGGAAATAAACAAATGTCCCCACAATGTCCATGGGAAATTGGCCTTTCCTTTCATGCTTGTTCCCAGATAATCAAGCTGGCCACCATCCCTTAGGTTGCAATGCACTTCTGTGGGGCCTCTGGGCTCCCCCTTTCCACAGCCCTAGGAGCTTGGCTGAATCTCTGCTCATTATTTCAGCAATTTCCAGGAAGCCATGCTGCAGGATCCTTCACTGCTGTCTCTCACTCCCTCCTCTGCTGGCTACCCCACCCTTCACACTGGAAATTTCACTTCCAAGCCAAGTGGACTGTTATTCCCCCCAAAAAGACAATAATTTCCTTTCAGAGCACTCCAGTAGACAGCAGCCAAGAGAAGATAAAAGAGGCAGCCTTTCTCCCTGCTCAGCCCTTTAAAGCAATGTAACATGCATTCATACACCTGTGTATAAAGAAGTGGTATGTAGAGACTGCTAACTTTGGCCTTCTCATTTCACTACTCCAGAACCATTTCTTGTTGTCCCGCTCTTGCCCTCCCTACCTCTTTTCTGTCCTATGCCAAAGTACTATTTTCATGGGGGAAGATAGAATATTTTTAAAAAATAAGAAGAAATTTCACACACAATCATATGGAGTTTTCTTTTCTGGAATTTCCTTATTTTCCAGTCAATATCCATGTCTTTTTCAGACACTTGAAAACTGCAGAGCACAGAGGTGGGTGCACTGTATGATTATAGTCAGAGTCATGAAGACAGACTTAGAAGCATATTTATTGTAAGTCCTCAGTGACGTGTTTGGTGCCAAGAGGCTCCAAGAAATGTTAATTACAGAAAGCCATCTATCAGCCCACAGAGCTGAGAGCCTGCTGAACCAGACAGCTTCAGTGGATGCCCAACCTATTGGGAATTTTCTGCTATTGTTTCTTGTTGCTCTTGCTTTTCTGTTGGTTAAACATTTTATCATTTCCTCATGGCCTTGTGATGTTACAGGAGTGATTCAGCTCCTTTGTGAACTAGTTTAGAACTGCTTCTTCCTTAGATACCTTTCCTTCCAAGCATCAAGACAAACAAATGAAGCAACCCATCAGTCTTTACTCCTGTCCCTGACTCTGTCTCTCTGGGAAAAAGGCACTTTAAAGCAAAATAATGCACCTCTTACCAAATAACAAATACCAGCATAATTTTGAAGAAGCGCATCTGGATCTCTGTCCCCAGACGTCTTTCATTCTCTGTGTAAATCCCTTGTCTCCCTTTCAGTAAGGAGGCAACTGGAAAGTATACAATTATGTTCATTAATATACACACATCTTGTTTGTTTAGGCACAAAAATCCAGAAGATGGAGGCCTGAAAGAGGGAACAAAGGAATGGATGGATTTGACTCCAGCAGCTGTTCAGAAGCTGGAAGGATCATTTTCAAGGAATCTCACATGTAGCCTAATATGAAAGGAAGATAATTACACACAGCTGGATTTCTAAAATGAAAGATATCTCACTTTTTTTTTTTTTTCCCAATCCCACTGAAAATATAAAATACTATGGTCAACATAATTCTATTTTATAACAAAAGGTAGCGTGTACCTTCTATAGAATGTGTGATATAATTATATAATTTTCATGTGTTGTTTAAATAGAATCTTCTATTATAAGCATTGTTTTTCATTGTGTCATTCATACAACATTAGCTACACCTCTAAAACTTGAAAAGGGATTGTCAGCAAAAGAATGTATGCCACATGCTGTTCAGATATCACAAATATACAAAAACCAACCTTTTATAGAAACAACTTTTTAAAATAACAACTACTTCTTTGAAAGCTATCTGAGGGGCAGAGGATGGATGGGATAAAAATTGAACTGAGAATACTTTTCTCCAGCTTTTTTATATAATCAATGTGTAGATAAATTCAGGCACTGCAAATATCTAGCAATGATGATATTGCATGCAAAGAATGCATTGAATCTGTGGCTTTTTTTCAGTCTCACTTCTTCCAAGCACTGGATAATAAATTGAACTGGGACATCAGGATCCCATCTGAGTTGTGTGCAATTCCCATTTGCTTCATAATCTCAGAATCATAAGTGACAAAATTCTGATCACATTTTATTATATTTTTTTTGCTTTAGGGCTGCCAAGAAGTTAAATCAACTCTCAGATCTCACCAACTAGAATAAATTACATTCCAAAGTTGAGGCTGGTACCAAAACTATAACCAAAACTACTCAGAGTTAAGCATCCACTGTGCATTGCCTCAAAAGCTTTAAATCAAGTGACATGGAAACATGTTTGCCCCTCTGCAGTTAGGAGTCAATAACAAAATAGCCTGTGTGTCACCAGAGTGTGTTTCTAGGGCAAGTTCCCCATCAAAATGGTGTCTTCATTTCAGTAGGCAACTGCTTCCCACCCTTTGCTGCATCTTTATGATTTATCAAGGAGCTGTCACACATCACTGAATCCAAAGCCATGACTTTCTACAGTGTTATGTTGCTACATGACATAGAATGATTGACTATTAGGAACATACCTGCTGATACTGTCCTCCTAAACAGGATTGGGTTGGCCACAAGCACTAGCAGGAGTGGGGCATAGGTTGTGATGTAATGTGGGATTGCATGTTCCAAGCCATTTTCACAGCTGAGAAGAAATCATTAAAAGATTATGCAATTTTCCCCCACAGCTCACTTTTCTGGCTATTCTATGTCACCTTTAACTTAAAAAGGAAAAAAAAAAAAAAAAGGAATGGAGCAAACAGATGCAAAAATTTTACTTCATAGACCTTTACCAGTAGTTCACATGGGACATAAAGTTGATTTTAAACTGTCCGTGCATATCCACTGTCTGTGGATTTTTGTCAAATTGAAAGGAAAGGTAAAATCAGGAGTGAGAGAAGGGTGTATCACAGCATACCCAAGTGCCTGTATTGCCTGGCATATTTCTTCAGGGCCCCCTGAAGCCCAGGCAGGTATTCCGAGCATAATCATTGACTCAGTGGGACATCCTAGGCAAAGATCAAAATGCTCAACTTTTGAATGTCTGTCTCTAAGGCTGACCAAAAGACATTCAAATGACCAGAGACCACAATCTCACAGTCTGTTTCCAGAGCCTGCTTACCTGGAGAGAGAAGGGTAGTAGAGCAGGGCAATCCCCTCCACACAGAGCATCACTGCGAGGCCCCACGTCATCATGTGGTACAGCACAATTGTACTGCAAGCACCAAACACGACAGGCACGGTTAAAGATACCAACACTTCCCATATTGCAAGGTAAAAATAGGACCTCGCTGAAAAAGAGCCTTGCAGACAGGAAATGGTGCAGAAAAACGCTGGCAGTACATTAAACTAAGGAAAGCAGGTGGGTGGGGGCAGTCCTTCAGAAAAAGAATGAGCCAAAGCAGTTATTCAGGCTTGCACATGGAAGTCCTGTCCCCTCCAGCCTGTAGGGTGGAGGAGACAAGACTTCTTCCCTACCCTTATTATTGAGAAGGAACCCCTGTATCTTTCATTTCTCCTGCAGAGAGCAAATAAACAGATTAAAATTTAAGAATGGAGATGAACAGTCAAATAAACCATCCTTTTGTGATTTGAAGAAAAAAATGTTTAACTTTCAGAGCTGGATACTGCTCCTGACTTAGGGAGATTCACACCTATGCTTGTAGAAAGTCTTTTGGTGTTTACTCTGGTCTCAAAACTAAATACACATGGTTTTTTTGGTTAATAGAGATGAGGAAAGCTGTTTGACTAGAACTATGGGACTTTACAAGATCAGGTTTATCCTCAACAGTCTAAAGTTAACTCAAAAAGCCTCATTTTGGTTACATCTGCAGAAGAACAATATCCTTAGTACCTTACTGTTCTGTATCACCTGGGAACAGAGTCATGCCATTCCACTTTTATCAGTAGCAACTGAAGGTCATTTTGCTCTTCTAACAACCAACTTAGAAACATCTTTTCTTCTGTCTGGCATTAAAGCATGATACTTTTAAAAGGGCTTAGATTTTTCTCTCACAGGCATTGCAGAAAAATATATAATAAATATATATTTTTCTTCTGAGGGATTTAAAAAGTGTGATCAGAAAGGCAATAATGACCACAATCACTTAGAAATGGATAAAATAAAAAATCAGAGAAAAATAAAAAAAGGGAATTAACTAGATGAAATTAACTGTATGAACTTCAGTGCTTTCCCCTTCCAAATTTTCCACTTTCAGCATAACTCTACTTTTTTTTGCTGCAAGAATCAATTTCAGATGAAGGGTAGGGACGAAAATAGCCATCTCATTGCCATAAAGTTTATAGACCACAGTTTGCTCCATATTTTTCCAAAGGTTAAATGAATTCAGTTACATTTAAATGTAAGTCAGACATAAATCAGTATCTGAGCATTGCCCTGGCAATTTAAGCACTTAGAACACCACTCATCCCTATCATTACCTGGTAACTATATGAGCATCATATGGTTGTACAAGACTCACTTATGCTCTTAGGCAGCTGCAAACAGAGACATACTTTGTTGGAGGGAAAAAAACAAATTCAGAGCTTTAACTCTGGTACCTCAGTCCAGCTGATCTTCTCACCACCAAGTAAGAATCAACAGCATAGCAAAACAACCACCAGAAGCCAGCGCTATATAACAGCTGGATCCACATCTAGAGGAGAAAGAAGTGACAAATGTCACAGCTGCTTCTCCAGTACCACTGGAGCAGGGAAGGGACTCAACCTTTTGCCTGTTGATTTGTTCTTTAAATGTGTGTATTTTCCAGATAAGATTATGAAGCATGATATCTTACTCAAAATCACAGGGACAGCATTGTTGTAGCGCATGGGTCAAGTCGTAGGTAAATTGAACAGCCTTTGCTTTCACAACTTATTTTCTGATTTAGAAAACCTGTCATTTACCTCTCCGTTCCTAACCTGAACGTGGTAAGTGAAATCCAAAAAAATTTATAGCAAGGATGTTTTAATTTTAGGTTAAAATTTCAGTTGTTTCTCAGTAGCTGAGGCACAAAAATATAACTGAGGTCAGTCATAATCACAGTGTGCCTATGCATTTGTGGGCTCTGCATGTGAGGGGTGTTTTCTTCATGCACAAGATAGTTACCAAGAAAAAAAAAACTCATTAATGAGAAAATCACTCAACCTCTGAAAAAATATCCCTACTGAACTCCCTGAGTGATTTCTTCAATAAAAATCCAAGGGAAACAGGTTCAAGTCAAGCTAAATTCCACAGAATTCTTGAGTTGACCCTATGCATTTTTCCCATGAGCTTATATAAGAAAAGTGACCTTTCTTTGCCACCGTATATAAATTCCACATTTCTTCTCCATAGGAGCTGGTTCTTTGTAATAGTCTGGGGGTGTTTTAATATTCATGTTATCTTCCCTCCAAGCCGTCTTTCAGTTCTTATCTGAATATCCTCTATCCTCTATCACAGCTCCATAGTAGCATCATTTTACCTCTGGAAATCAACATACTTGTTACTAAGCCAAACATTGGTGAATAGAGATCTAGTACTCCTTCCTCCAAAAGGTAAATCAAGTTGGGAAATACTTCCTTTCATCATGGCTGTAGATCCTACCTCTAGTAATTTGTGGCATGAATTATTCAGTATTTAATTCAAACACCATGATATTTTCCTAGTGCAGAGGAGGCAGAAAATAAAATCCCAGTCTTCCTTCTTATGCACTTCACCCATAGCACTCAGCATGTAACTTCATCATCACATTTACATATTTGCTGCAGTTGAAAAATGCACAATTTACTACCCCTACATACATATACACAAAAATAAACTACAGTGTCTTTCCAGAAAATCCAACACAGACAAAATTGTCTCCAAAAATAATATAAATCAGATGCACTTAAACCCTAAAGCATCATACGGTATCTTACTTTTTAGCAAAATGACATATCTTGGTGCAGTGCCTGAAAGGCTACCCCTCTGAAAACCATTCAAGGGAGATGTCTACAAGTTTCACTATTTAGAGTTTGTATTGGCTTGTGGTTAAGAGAAATAAAACAATAGTACTAAAAGAAAAATAAAATAGAATCTGAAACATTTTATGAACTCACATGAGACTACGTTGGGGAAATGAGTGGAAGAAGGGTTATTTTTCCTTCCAATATAGTTGAATCTAAATTTAAAATGACTCAAATTACAGCATTTTCCTGGAACACAAGTAAGGGAAAATAAAAATTGTGGTAGACCACTATGCTGCTCACCATCTAACCTGAAATTCAAATGAAAAATAAGCAAAGCCTGCATACAGTACCCTATCATGTTTAAAAATAAATTTTTATGTGTTTTGGTCCAGAAAGTGAAACATGGGGAACAACAGGTTTTGAGTAGGATATTCCTGCTGCAAGATATTGAGATTGTTGGTTCTTTCTCAAAGAAAAAAGCAACAACATTTGCATCTAATAAGTAAAACTTAAAGACGCGTGATAGAATTGAAAATTGATAGATGTATACAATTTATATTTGTGCTCGTGGCACAAAACCACCTTGTTTGAAGCTGCTTTTATATAGGTATATAAAGCACAGTGAGTTCAATTTGGCACATATTGCTTTAGTTTAAAATTACTGGAGCTGAATAATCTTTTTTACATGCAACCTATCCCCTTATACATTGTAAATTTTGAATTGCAAAGCTAATACTGCTATTGCTCATGCATTAATTCATTGGGGACCCCACATTCCTATTGCAACTGGGTAAAGTGATGGTCTGTCTTACTTGTCATTCTCAATGTTTTTGTAAAAATTGTGACCTTTATTCTTGTACAGTAAGCTCCAATTTTATTTCCCAGTATTTTGATTGTAAAAATTAGAACTGAGTTTCAGTCTGTATTTTTGGAATGCATTTACATTTTCTTATTCTTGCATTTTAATCCAGAAGGTACTTAATTAGACTTGGCCAGATGCAGTCATTGAGATGCAGCCCAGCAATCTAAGCTGAAATCCCACATGGCAAGGACAGATCTTCTGCCAGCAGATTGGTGGCTTTGAGTATATTTATCCTGTTGTCCCTCTGTGTCTAAAACACACACTCTCATACCACCAAAGCTAATTTGAGCTACCCAAGTTGCTGGTTTCAGGAGGTCCCTGCTGCCATGGCACAGGCTGCAGTTTCTGGCAGAGAAGATGGACAGAAAACCTCACGCTGTCAGTGCAGCGGGGCCACTGGGGCATTCGTGGTGCTGTGCCAGCACAAACCCAAACAATAGTTCACAGCTCTTTTGGGGTTGCTTATATCCTTTTGGCTCCACATGCCTGACTTTGATGTACTCCAGTCCCCTGGCACTCCTGGGAGGAGTGAATACTGCAGCACTCCCAGGCTCAGTGTGACCCTGTGCTGCCCCACATCCTTACCCACCATACAGCACCAACAACACCCTGCCTGCCCTGACCCAGGCTGCACAGGGAGGCATGAAGGCACTTGCAGGGGTGTGGCAGAGGCTGAAACCATCATATCCAGGCTCTGACTCACAGCCACATTTCCTTTTGGACACAGTAGTTTTCCTTTCAGATTCCCCCTGTGGAGGGACTCTTCATTGGGAGCAGAAGAAAGGGGGGATGCTCTCTGTACCTACCGCGCTCCCCACACAGAACGTGGAAGGCCACACGTCAGTCCTGTTCACCACAGAAATGTTAGCTATGAAACCTGGGAAGCCCAGCCATACACTTGACCTGAAGATTATACCTAAAGAAGAAAAAATGTATTAATGCTTTGAATCTGCTGGTGTGATTTGAGTCACATGCTTTTCCCCAGCCACATATTTCACATCGCAGCCCAGATTTTGTGCGTCTACAGGAAGGCGACGGCTGCAGAGGAGCACAGCAGGGATAACTGTGTTATTTAAATGTCAGTGAAATCATTCAGGGAAAGGAGCCCCAAGAGACGGAAGCTGCTGGGACTTAAAACGCTACATAGATTAGAATCTCTCTTACTTAGAGATGCTGTCACATGCTTCCCTAACATAAACTCGGTAGCATTTAACAGATTGACAAAAACACTGAATAACTATTTACCAGCATATATTCATACACTGATATTCGCTTCTCTATAAAACCCCCTTTACAGAAAAAGAGGTATTTTTCACTTTTCTCTGCCTTAATTTTACAAGTAGCCCTTTTCCTCTGTCACAGGACTGAGCAAAGCAGCATTTCTGAATTAGGTAACAACAATGCACTTTTTAAAAATGGACTTAGAGGTTTTTTTAGTGAGGTTTTCTGGGTTTGCTTCAAATAAAGCATCAGCAGGAAACAGAGCAAAATGAACAGGTTTCTCACCAAGAACTGTTTTCCACCCATCGAAGAGAGTCTAATACAAAAACAACAATGGATAACTAGTTTGAGTTTGCCAGTGAAAGAGGAAGGGAGAAAAATAACTTTATTGCTGGCTTCATCTGGCGGAAAGGACCTTTTCAGGTGCATGCACATATGTATTTTCCATATCTCTTTCTTTACTTCCTTTATAATCTTTGGTTTAATACTGGTACTTACTAGGTACTGTGAGAGATCCTGGCTGGGTGTGAAAGACACAGATACAGAGACACACACACAGACCCCAGCAGTGAGATAAAGCAGCACTACTTTTATTACCTAATGTGAGGGGGGGAAATGCTACTGTAGAAACAAACTTGTCCTGTATTTTTATAGCACATGTCACAATAATTTATACTCAATTTGACAGTAAAATGACTGATGGCAAAAATTACCAAATGACTGATGGGACAGCTCAATACATACTAGTTTCATTTTAACTCATGCATTCTGTTTTAGTCTCCACTGGTTTATTCCTCCAGACTATCAGCCAGGCAACAGTGTGTCCTTGATAAGGTATCTTTACTCAGATTTCAAAAGCCTGTGTCCAGCATGATCTGTGTGCAGCTGCAAGTCGAACTCATTTTCTGTCAATGTGATGTGCAAAGAGAAGCAGCTGGCACATGAGCAAGAGGCACACTTGGTCCGAAAGGATTTGAGAGCATAGAGGACAGTGGTTTTCAAATGCAGTCCTATGGATGCATGTCTGATGTCAGATTTATTTTCCAGTGTGCTGCCTCATCTCCACTTTTATGCCTTACTCTGAGAACCAGTTACCATTCTAGATTTTAATTTGTTTTAAAGCAGAGATTTTGGTGTAGATTTGTCAGGAGCTTTCACTTCTATAGAATAACTATTAAACAAGAACCTTCTCCCCAAAGACACATAATTTCCTCATCTCACTTAGTCCAAATCTTCCTGTGAACACAAACAGAACGCTTCCCTCAGAAATCTCTGCTGTCCACTCACCAGCTTCATTTGTCTGTGGTACCTTAGAGCAAAACGATCCTGTTACAGCAATGGCAAGGACATCAAGCTGACACTTACCTAAGCCTCCAAGGATGTCACAAATGGAGATAAGGAGAAGGATAGTGGAGGAGGAGGAGGCTTTGGGCATCTTCCGTGGGCTCTGTCCCTTCTTTGGCAGTATCTGCAGGATGGTCAGTAGCAGGCTGATGGAGGCACTGCCAATGCAGACTCCACAGAAGACTTCGGGCTGGAAGTTCATCACCAGCTGTGTAGCTGCATCCCGGTTTGGGCAGCAGTAGGTTTCTAACCTTGGAGAAGCCATGAAAGGTCCGACTGGTGGAGCTGCCCCAGGAGCAGAAGAAAATTCTGTTGCTTCCCCAAGTCAACATTCACTTTTTCTTCACCCTCCCCATTAGTCCTCGGTGGTGAGAATCACGCGATTGATGGATCATGTGCTGCTGCTGCTGGAAGAAAATCCCCTAGAGCTGCCTTTCTCAGCCTCTCCTAGCAAGATCAGATCCGAACAAGAAAACACAGTGTAATCTGAAACATGTCCCATGCTTGCTCGGAGCCATTGGCAAGAGTTCACTCACATATTTCTGCTTACACAGTATGTGATACAGGAAGACTTAAACTCGTCAGAGCATTGAAGATGGTTTAAAATAAATAAGGATGCAGATACCAAAGTAGAAGCATTACATTTTAATTGTGTTTCTCTTTAGCCCCATCCCACACAGCAACCTTTAATTACTTCAAATTAATTGAAAAGATGAGTCCAGACACTAGCAGTCTCAGTCTTTATAGGGAGGAGTAGGGATATAAATCCACACTGCAACCCAAATCTCAGTTTTAGTGATCCAATCCACCCACCTCTGTAAATAAAATTAGAAACACGATATCCTATCACTGTAGAAAGAGATTACATTTGGGAAGAAAATATTAACCTTATCCTACTCAAATTGCAAGCACAAAAATATCCACTCTTTAGTCAGTACTGTCTGCACTGGATCAGCTTGACAGGGAAAATTCCAGGACTTAGGATTTCTCAATAACATATTTCCTTGTCTCTCTCTGTTTTTGTTTTTCTTTTTCAGTTTGGTAAGGATTTAATATGAAAACAGGAACTTGACCTGCAATATTTGTTTTTGCTTTATAAGCTAGACAATATCTTTTAAGACAGGGGTCCTGCTAGATACAGCAGCAAATAAATATAATCATAAACACAAAAATTGACTCTTCCCTTTAAACTAAGTCTCAGACTCTCTGTATCAGCCTTCACCCTTCCAGAAAATTTGTTTAGAGGGATACATTCAGGAAATACAGGAGGTAACATTGCCAAAAGACTTAAAGTCATCAGCATGTTGAATAACACAGCCATGGATTTTATAATTAGTCCCTATAAGAGCAAATGACCTAATCTTTTTTTCCCCCAATGGTCTAGCTTATTTTTTTAGCAGAAATTATGAGGGGCTACTGAATGACAGTGGAATGTTTTGTATGCAGTGTTTATGAACACAGTGTGTTTGCCCTCAGTAGGGAAAATAGCTGTAGCCCTGGGTGAAATGGCACCTGCTGTGCTCACTAGCCAAGATAACCTCATGCACTTGATCCTAGCAAAAGAACAAACTCCACCAAGCTCATCAGCCTGCTGGTGGGGGCTGTGCAGCCTCCCAGGGCTGGGCTGTGGTGGCAGGGCTGTGGTGGCAGGGCTGATGGGGCAGCTGGAGCCCAAGCTGCCAGGCCTGATATGTGTCCACCCATCCTGCTGCCACGGGACTCCTCGGGCTCTGCTCGGGCTCATTCAAGAGCAGGATGTCAGCCTGCAAAGCCAGACTCCTACACATGGATGGCCCATACATCAACAATGTACTTGAACTCCTGCTGAAGTCAAATGCGTTCTTAGGCAGCTAAGCCTATGGTCTAGACTTTGTCTAGAGAGCTGTTCAGATCTTCTGAAAATACACGCACAGGGTGAGCTGAGTAACCGTAATGTGAATTTAGGCATACACATCATCAAAGACTCTGAAACACAGGCAGCTGAGCTGAATGTTTTGCCAAGTGTTTTTCCTGCTTTCCAGCATAAAGAGATTTCCGTGCTCCTTGGATGAGGACAGGTGAGTGACCTGGATGTTGCAATCCTACAGTTTGTTGCTACCACGTATGCAAAAACATACTGGGGACAGCAAGGTTGCAAAATTGGATTACTCTGCTCCAGAAATACAAACTCATGCTGAGGTTGTCAATACAAGGCTCTGTCATCAGTACAACTCTGGGACTTCTCAGACTATTCCACCTCTGCTAGAGCAGTGGTGCATGGAGTTGCCACATTTCTGTCAAGATACTGCATTGAAACCTACTAAAGAACTTCTAGGATACTAAAGAACTAAGGAATTACAATCTACAGAGACAGATTATTAGTTAAAATTACGCCATTGTATGCCACGTATACAACTCAAATACATATAAATGAAAAAAATGTTTGCTCTGATTTGAAGGAAAATTTATATTGCTTGGCAATTAGAAGAGCAAAACTTTAAAATATTAGACAGAAACTGTTTAATAGAAGATTTTAATTCCCACTATCAGCTTCTAAAATTGTTCCATTCACTATTTCTATTGCCATTTTCTTTCTTTTAAAATTTTGAAAAGCATGTCGAGTCATTACCTTGATTGTTTGTTCTGGCTTACAGATAGGAACGTTTTGTGTATTTTGCTTTTTCTGCTTATTGTTTGTTTTCATTGATCTTGACTGTGATCTTCTAGCTTGCCTGTGTGGATTTACCATTTTATTATTATAACTTCTCTCTGCCTTTTTTTTTCCAGCCACTTTGAAACTACTTTCATTCCTCAGTTTTACTCCTATACTCTGGAGATTAATTTTTTATATGTCCCTTCTTTTCTCGACACAGTTCTGCCAGCTGTGCCCCCTCCTTTCATTGCTTTACTCCTCTGAGTGATGCATGGTTTTAAACCTCTTCTTCTGGGTTCCTTCCCTCCTGTAATTTGTCAGGATTTGATTCCATAGTTACTTCAGAGGGAGCATGTGGTTTTTATTGGAAGCAAAGCACATGACTTGTAGCATACCTAATGCAAAAAGAAAATTAAGTGACTCATAAAAGAACTGATACTTACCATGATAGAAGTAGAGGTATCTAAAATGTGCCAACATTTGAGGCTGAGTCAGAGATTCATCTACCAAACTAATGAGCCGTGCAACACCTCAGCTGGTAAGAGCTAACTAGTCTCTAGTTCTCATTGCTGGGCACAAAGCATAGAGAGTTAGAACAGTCAAAGAAATTCAAAGCTGGTTTGGCAGTCTTACACTCAAGATTAATTTGGCTTCTTGTGATTATGAAAATAAGAGGATAAAAGCTGGGTACAAAGGCAAAGGAAATAGAAAAGTAGTGAAAGAAACAAGAGAATAGTATTTTGTCTTGGTAAGGACCTTTATTTATTTAGTATTCTAGAAAACTTACATCGTTCTACAGGTCCTAATTCCCTTCTCTCTGAAGTTATTGACACAGTTCCCACTTGTGCCAGTGTATGAAAAAGACAGACATGGTATGTCTCATTTCTGCACCAAGACAGGATCTCAACCAAGCAAATGGTGTAGCTTGGAGACAACCATTAGCACACATACAAGGAACACTAAAAAAACCCTCCTGGCATGGCAAACAGCAATCAATCACACTCACAGCCTAAGTACAACATTGCACAACACTGAAAATTCCAGTCACGATTTTGGACATTGGCAACACTGTGCTTAAGAATGAGAACAATACTGTGTTCCTTTGGAAACAGCCATGTGCTCCATACTTTCAGAAATACCTACTCACTGTCTTCTTGGACCCAGAGCACAACGTTTCATCCCAGTCCGTGACTGTCTTTAAGATGAAGCACTGGCTTGCCTGCTACTAAGAGAAAGCAGCGGGTTTACAAAAATATGACAGGCATGCACTTCTGTTGTTAAGGAGTGTGGGTATGGCTTATGTTTGAGTGTGCAGCTGCACATACTTTAATCACTGTTTTAATTAAGTCTGGGACTACAGGACTGGTTTACAAAGGACAAAGAAATTTGTGGACATAGAGGATAGTTTGGTTTTGTTTATGTATAGTTCAACTCATCACTGCCTGACAGGTCCCAGTGAAGATCTTAGCTACCTCACAAATGTAAAAGCTATACTTTGTTAAAGTTTGGGATCTCATAGTCTTTTACACATTACCTGACATAATATTTCCCAAACTGAAGAAAGATAAGTCTGTCTTCAAGCTCAATGGATGCAGTTAAGATCTCTCCAACAGAGCCTGCAATATATTCCTTAAGGTCTTGACAAACAAGTCTTCTATATACTTTAGCACCATTCTTTATTTTATCTACCCAGACCTCCTGTAATTAGACTTAATTTGGAAGCAACTGTAAGACATGTCCTTAATTAGCAGCACTAGTTTTTAAAAGGTAATTTTAAACCTTTACCTTAATGTATAACTGAAAGGAATGGAGAAATTCACACCCCATTCTTGCTATTTCTAGTTTTCTGTAAAATTAGGGATCTTGGAACAATAGTGATATTCAAGGGGTAACATCTGTCATGATTAGAACAGCTACTGACTCCATTAAAAACTGCTGAAAGAGAAACAGAGCTATCACTTCCCTTCCCTCACTGTTTTAAATACAATTATAGAATTGTAAAATAATAATTTACTTTTAAGGATGGTGAATATTAATTTAAAAGACTGAGGATAAATGTATCTCATTTGCATAAAAGCAATAATATTTGAGTTCTTTTTGTTTTCTCAAAGAATAAAAACAGCTCAATAACTGTGTGTATTTGACTGATGCAATCAAGTTACTTGTATTTTATTGATTTACTATATGCCTTCTCCAGGGAAATGTTATCTTACCTGGCTTTTGTGAAGAAACATCCACAAATTTGTTTTTGAAACTGTGCATCTAATGCATTTAAATTAGTAAACAAGATTTATACAGATGAAGTACAAAATATCCGAGTAGAAAAATGTATCCATAAAACTGAAGAAAATTATTTTTGCTTAGAGATTAGAAGAAAAAAATCCCCGAATCTCTATGCCAATGCTGAGAATATTTCAGTCTTTGAACTTGCAATAAGATGGATTTTTGTGGCCAGCTTCATTTCTGGACAAATTCCACACTTAGTCATTGTCATCATTATATTATTTCACAGAACAAACAGATACCTCCGTCTCAGCACATGTGTAATAAAGATACCTTGTCCCACACCTACACAGACTATGAGACACAGTTTGAATAGGAACTGATTGATGAAAAAGACTGTGAAAAGAAAGAATATTCTCTCTCACAGACTGTGATACTGAAAATCGGATAGTAATGTTTGTAGGCACGTACCCCGATCTACGAAAGTTGAATGTCTATCCTGTCCTCAATATTTTCCAAAGGAATCCTAGGTCCCACCACTTCTGCATTCTAAAGGTTAGTTGGTTCCCTCAGGAGAAGTTAGAACTGTTACATCCTTGTTACAATTGCTAGATGGTGGGATCTTGTTAGGTTACATATGCCACCACCCAGTAGTTATATTTTCAAAGTCCATTAGCACAGAAAACTTATCTCGTAAAAGCTGTGTCTTCAGAGCAGTCTATGTAGACTAACCAAAATATACTTCAGCATTAACTTCACTGCTCTTAGAGTGCAAGAACTCTCCAAGGCTCTATTAAATTGAAAAAAAGTCAGTGTACCATAGCCAATTAGATGATCTTGTTGGACACTGTGAACAAGTGAAACTGAAAGGAATTCAGAGAAAATGTACAGTCCAGGTCCAGACCACAGACACCAGCCAGTGTTCCTCTTGGAAATCCCATGAGCATTACTGGGATTTTTGACTCTGCAGTGGTTTCATGGCCAGCAGTCAGACCTGCATCATCTTGGGAATGGGTGAAGGAAAGTTTCAACCTTCTATTCCTCAAATTGTTGTCTTGAAGTCTCTGAAATGAACAGATAGCTAAAGAACACAGCTTAGCTTGCTTAGAGAATCCAGAGGAAATGCAGTAATAGCAGCAGAAACATTGTAGGGCAGAAAGGATTTGTGATCCATTCTTTGGGCTTTTCTGCTCTTCAGGATTAAAGACCACGACTTCATTATCAGAGGTGGACTTCACAGTTTAGGGTGGAAAAAGTAATGAGTATCCAATGTAGTTTAGGGGATATACCTTTCAGGTGAGCAATATGGCTACACTATACTTTTATATTACAGCTTGGCTATGACAGCTACTCCTATTAGCCAACTTCCTGCAAGCATAACTCCAAGAAATTGGTTGGTCCTAAAACTGCTTCAGAAAAGCAGTGTTCTGAGGGTAATCCTCAGTGTACCTTTAACACTCCACAAATTCAGACCTTCAAAAGAAACTAAATTTCAGGATTGGGACAGGATATATCTTAACACAGAACATGGGAAATAACCCCCTCACCCCAAAGATGTTTCTTCAGGACTTTATTAGCAATGCTCCACTGGCATGAGTCTGCTCTACACAAAATTCAGACTAAGGAAACAGTACCTTCCACAGCCTCATCTTTTCTAAGTCAAACACGAGCCATGTGTATGACTTTTCTCATGTGTATGATTTGGAAGGATTCCCTCAAATATTCTATCAACTGCTAACAGTTCTGTTAGCAGAACTGAGAGAAGACTACACAGGTACCTTTAGCAAAAAGGGGCATAGCAGTCTGTGGGGAGGTGACATGCACAGAAAGAACACCTGCCCACTGGTCTCCTGGACATGCCCAAACCAGCCTTACATCACCCTTAATATCACCACATTCATGCAATATCCTGCATCTGTCACTGCTGGACCACAGCCTCTTGAGCACACCTGACCCTTTAGGGCAAAATCCTATATGGCACTGCAACCAAACAAGAACATGTACTTCATGCCTTATGCATGCTTAGATGGACTCTCACAAGGTTCTGCATCCTATGACCTTCACCTGGACATGGTTCATATTCTGTGTAACCAAGCTGAGAGTAGAAAGGTCAGTTGCAACGCAAAAACTGTGTCTGTTTATAGAAAGCACTGAGAGATTTATTTATACATGGCTGATAGGCAGGAAAAGGTCTATTTGGGGTTAGCTAGCAAATGAAGACAAAGTCCAAGTGAAAAATACCAGATTACAAGGCTTTTGTCTGCTTTCATGCATATTCTGGCCTCTTGCTATTTATCTTTCCTTTTAAAAGCCTTCACAGCATTCTCTACACAAAGAACATTTGAAACCCTCCCTTTGCATTTTCCATGACCATCTTGGCTCCAGT
The DNA here is from genome assembly GCA_037013685.1 of Acridotheres tristis. NCBI lineage: Eukaryota > Metazoa > Chordata > Aves > Passeriformes > Sturnidae > Acridotheres > Acridotheres tristis. The sequence continues at coordinate 95,018,656 of CM072884.1, forward strand.
GACCACCTTCATCAAGTACAGAATTCAGATATAACATGCTGGGATATCAGAGTTTAAATGCATTAAAGACTCTTGTTTGCCTCTGAGACTATCTCTCATGTATTTAGAATGGGTCAGTGTCTTATGGCACATAAGAGTAAGTGGCACAGCACAGTTTGTACAGAGAATGTTATCATGTAACATATTATCAAAGAAGATGGACAATGAAAAGCACTCCCTGATGTACATGATCAGCAGCAAGAATAAATATTACAAATGATGCTTTGCTGAAATTATGAAATTTCATGAAGAAAAAAATTCCCAGGTTAATGAAGCTGCAATGCACATGTATATGATCAAATGCAAATATATAGTGTACATATGTATATACTGCTGGATTCTCTTCCACAGCTAAAAAAGCATGGCTTCATCCTTAGGGCCTCATAGAAATGGTCCCTGGCCCATATTATCCCCCAAATTGTGTCCAAGTGCTACCTAGTTAGCCTGCTGACAATGAAACAGTATGGACTGCTATGTACCAGTATTTCAACCTCTGTGCTCTCACTCTGCTCTTTGGTTTCTCTGTTAAGTGGTAGTCAGAGATGCTGTAATACAATTTGATTAAGGGCTGCAATGTAGGAACAGGAAAAGGAACTGATACACTGATACCAGAGGGACTACGGCCCAAGGCAGAACTTAACACGTGTCTGAACTTGACTACAAGCTGAAAATTACTTCTACAGGGAACACCAGTTACCTATTCACCTCCTCTTGCTAGGTGCATGCTGTCTTCTGTCTCTGCAATCAAATGAGGAGTTGCCCTTTTCTTTGATTTTCTGTCTTTTTATCATGGAGCATTGTGAAAATTATAAATCCTTAACCAGGCTACAGATTACAGGAGTTTGTGTTGGACTCATCTCCCTTTTCTCTTCTACAGGCCAAATAGGCCTCAAGATCTGAGTCAAGAATATTACTCTTAGGAAATCACTATATTTTTTTCTCTTGGCCACTCACAGTCTCAGTTTGTTCCACAGCTCATGTTGTCACCCTCAGAAAATTGCTTTGAGGTACAAAGCACACGTGTTGTGAGAATAAGTGAGAATTGAACAAAGTTTGAATCAAAATCATCATGGGAGACAGAAATACCTGAGCATCATCAGAACTGCAATTCTTGCGCAAATTTCAGCATTATAAATAGCTTTAGATAAAGAACACATATTTTATTTTAATCGTAAAGAAATGAAGAGTTCAACAAGTATTTGAGTTATATATATTGGAAATGTTGAGAACTTCTAAGGTTTTCTCCAGCACTAATTATGTGCTGATGAAGTCTTACTTGCAATACAGGAGAAGCAAGACACACTTGGGAAAGGTTTTTAAGGTGCCTAAATCAGAGACATCTTGCTAGAGCTTTACAACATGGTGTTTTTCATTCTGGGAAAATAGGTAATTTGTTGGAATCAAAGTGTTTTGCAGAAGAGGATGATTCTGTGGAATCCATCAGAAGCAGCATGGCAGGTTTCCAAAGGAAAGCCTTTTGGCTCGCAGATATGCAAGGATGTCTGTCTGCTGGGCTGCTACCTAACCAGTTTCTCCAGGTTCTCAGGACTTTCAGACTCCACAATAGACTGCCAGCAGCTTGACAAACCTTGAACTACTCATTAAAATATCCATCCACTTCTTTTACAGGAACTTCTTATCACTATTTCAGTAGTTTTCATCTTTGTGATGATAATTTTCAAAGACATTAGATCTGGAAACAGGAAAGAGCTGCAAGCCACTGTGCCACTAGAAAGCTACAGTCAAATCACTATTACTGGAACATGGTGGTATGAATTGCATGACTGGAGGGCTGCCATCAGTAGCTATAAACTGTTCAGAAGGGACAGGCAAGGAAGAGGTAGCAGATAATACAAAGAAATTATTTACAGTGAGGATGGTAAGGCACTGGAACAGGTTGCCCAGAGAAACTGTGGATGCCCCATCATTGGAAGTGTTCAAAGCTGGCTTAGATGGGGCTTTAAGCAACCTGCTCCTTCCAACCATTCTCTGTTCCTGTTCTTTTCCTCTCAGAATATGTACCATGGATCAGCTTTTCTCTTTTGGCATTTGAACTTACATTGTCAATTAACTATGCTTGCTCCAGGGCATCAATCTTTGATTTTGTACGGCTGAGGCAGAGGCACTTTGTCTCTTCACCATGTTTGGTGGTTAGCTCCCGGAAGGGCTGGTAACAAAGTGGGAGGTTGTAAAGGCTTACCTCACCTCAGCTCTTTACTCTGTAACTATGAGTCAGGAGCCTCTATATCTCTCAAATTTCTCAGCTTCGGGGGGGGGGGGGAAAGCCCTCCAGACATTGCAACGTCCAGCACAATGAATGGCTTCAGGACTGAGAGTAAACCAGCCTATTCTAGAGCCATCCTGCAGGTATCCTGTGAAATTCACTGCAAGATGCTGTGCCTCAAGGAAAAGATACGTTTTGTACAGCCACAAAAGTGAAATAGGCTGTGCCTTAATATCATACTGTGCCTGTTCAAATAAAACCCTGCCATAAAGTAATTTATTCCGTTTTCATAATCTCTGTGACTAAATAGGGAGCATATATGCAATATGTGCAACAGAAAGAATGGAGGTTGAATAAATTCTGTAGAACAAAATTTCACAGGAAATTGTTAATTGAGCTTCAAGTGCCAAAGTAGAATGACAGGTGAAATACTACTGGAGAAGGCTTTTGTTCACAGGGCATGGACACACAACCTAGGGATGTGGGAACCATCTCCTAATATAAGTCTGAGAGCTCCTTTTGCACAGCAGGAGAAGGCTTTTGGGTAACTTTTTGTATCATGGTGAAGTATCTTTGATACATGTATCTTTGGCATTTGGCACACATTTTTACACAAAGGAATCCCTTTCATACCTTTTTGGTAATAGCTGCATCATTCCCAGTCCTCAGTGTGAAAAAGTGCTCTGTTACTTCCTTTAACATATTTCTGGTACCCTGATGCATCTTGCATTTCTACCTTCTGTTGGTAATTTCTGTGTACTCAGAAAACATTTGACAAGGGAGAAAGCTGAGGATTTGGTCACTGAGGCTTTTGTTAGACAAATACAGTTATCATTGGTTCTCTTATCACACAAATGAAAAGTAATATTTTAGAATCCATTCAATAAATCCTTTATTCTTTATGACTATTTGAAACCTTATGACGGCTGGCAGAAGCTGCAGAAATTCAAGTAATAACATTATCGCAATATTTTAAGAAGAGCAAAAGTACAAATCTCCAGCTGAGTTCTGAACAAGCTTCAGATTTCACAGAGAGGGAGGATATAAAAGAAATTGAGAGAAATTTGACCAATATGACAAAAAATAATTCCTTTATTGCTTTGGCTGTTCAAACTTATATGTAGGAAGAACTTTACTTTGTGGTCTCTTAGTAATATTGATAACATCAAAAGATAAAAGGCAAAAAAAGGTGTCATTCAAGATGAGGAAGTCTGATTTCTGAACCGTCAGCCACAAACTGAGGATTTGTTTGACAACTGTGTCAGACTATCAGGTTCTAAGCAAGCATTACCTAGAAACTTTTTCTTTATTGAGGTCTCTCTTAACCAGAAGTGCGAAAGCTTTCAGATAATCCTTCTTTAGGCAACTGCTTTCCCAAGAGCTACACGTCCACATCTTCCACTGATGTAATTACAGTAGCAGAGTTTGACAGCTTTCAATGGCTGCCAGCTCCCGGGTCTAGATTTCCAAATTTCAAAATCCGTGCTCAGATTTCTTCATCATGCTTCAATACTGAAATTTTAAGGCAAATTCTAAAAGCCAGAACAGTAATGTACATCTTGAATTTCTATGGACAAAAATGTTCAAGGTGAAGAATGAATGTTTGGCAGTTGAAAAAGCAGGGATGTAACAGAGAAGACATTTTTGGAAGCAGTATTTGCTCTTCTCATTAGTGATGTGAGCTGTTTTATTTTCATTTCAATGTACGTACTTTGGGATACACTGAAGTTTAAATAAATCATTATTCTGGATCTTCCTTTCACACTTACAATAAAACAAATTGCATACTGCAGCTCCTTAAAACTTCCATCTATATGTTACTGAGTACACATTGCTGTGAAGACAACCTGATATATTACACACACAAAACTGAAGACTTTGTCTCAGATTCCAAGAACTGGAGAAAAGAAATAGAGAAAAACTACTTGTATTTCTGCTGGTGTATATGACAGCAAATAATTGTAGAAGAAATCTGACTGAGGATTTGCAAATCATTAGAGGTCTTAAATAACTTGATGCAATACCTAGGTTTAGTATAAGGTTTGTATTTTGTAAGATTCTCATAAAAGGATGTATAAGTTTGAGTAGCCCCTGCACTGTTCCTTCTGTCCCTTAATCACAGAGGAACAACAATCATCCTAATATATTTTTCTTTCTAGATTTCCTCCAGTCTGCTGCTGGGACTGACAACTTAGATGTTCTCAATCCTGAGCCCAGAGTTTTCTTTAGGTATTGAAGAAATGTCCTGTAGCTAATCTTGGAAGTATTGCAGAAAAAAAAGAAAAAAAGTTTAGTTCAAGGCAGGAGAGTTTTATGAGAAATAAAACAACTGAAACAGGAGTTAGAGGAACAGACTACATAATCAGAATGGCCCAATGGTGCCTTTCAGAAAGCAAAATATGTGACCTGTTACATCAATATACAAAACCTTAAAATCCCACTGCGTATACCTCCATGACACAGCTTGTAACGTGAAAAGTACCTTGAAGCTCACTAGTTCTTTCAGAAACGAAAATAGGTATTTTCTTCTGTCTTAGATCAAGCAGTACTTTGCCTTCTTGGCAGTGAAATGCCAAGGAGGATTGTGTGCTAGCACACTGATACTCCAAGCCAAGTCTGGTCCAGATTTAAGACACTGAAACCTCCTATAAAGTGATTCAATTAAACTACGAGAATTGCAAAAAAATAAGTATTTCATTCCCAGCCTCACCACTAACTCAGTGAAGGTATCAGGCAAAACCAAACCTCGCATTTATTTCCCATTCATAAGATGCGCCTTCAGATTAGCACTTCTAGTCCTGCCATCGAATTTTTTAAAAAAATCAGTGACTCCAAATCTCTTCTCTATTGGATATCTTTGCTGAAGACTTCACCTGTGTTTTCCGCCCGTCCCTGACGGCGCCCGGCCCGTCCGGTCCGTTGCGGTGGTGGCGGAGGGCCGGGCGGTACCGGGCCGGGCCTGGCGGTGCCGGGCGCTGCCGCTAGAGGGGCCGGGCGGGAGAGCGCGGCCCGGCGCCCGCGGGCCCCTCCCGCCCCACAGGTGGTGGAGGCAGCGAGGGCCGGGAGGAAAGCTCCTCCTTCCCTCGGCTCCGGCCGCGGCTGCCCCCTGACCTGCCCCCCGCATGGCTTGCTTTCCCCCGCCCCGAGCTCCAAGACGAGACGGGAAGAGCCGGCAAGAGCCGGCCCCCTCTGCGCTCCCCACCCCGGCCCCCCGCCGCCTGGCACGGCGAAGGCGGGGCGTCCCTGCCCGGGGGACGGCCACAGCCGCCGGCTGCCCTTTCACCCCAGCCTCCACCTGCTCGCCGCTTTTGTTTGGGAACGGGGGTGGAGGGGAGGCGCGGCCGTTCCCTCGTGTGGTGGGGCGGGGGTGGCACGGGTACAGCCCTGGGACCGGCCCCCGTGCGACTCGGGGCTCACGGACGTTCTCGTCGCCGCCTTTGTCTGGCGGTCGGCTCGGGGCTGCTCCCTTCTCCCCCCTCCTCCTCGGCCGGGGGATCGCGCTGCAGGGCTGCCGCTCTCTGGGAGGGGTGAGCGGCTGCCCCGTTGGTGAAACGTGGGTTTCGTTCCCTTTCCGAGGCGAAGAGGAGGCGGGGGCACCTCTCCCTGCCGCGCTCCTCCCAGCACCCCGCGTTGCTCTGCGGCATTTGCCCCGCCGCCAAGTTGCCACAAGTTGGTGCCGCCCCCCCGTCGCCGGGCTCCGGCCTCGGCGTGAGACAATACCGCGGGCTGCGGGGGAGGAGGAAGAGGAGGGGGCGGGCGGAGCAGCCCTCTCTCGCCGCCGATGGGGCCGGGCCGGCCGGCGCTGCGGGGTGGGTAGGTGGCTCCGCAGGCGGCCGCCGGCTGGCGCGCACCGGGGAGCGGCCGGCAGAGGCGAGCCAGCCCCGGCGGCGACGGGCACTCCATGGAAGACTTGGGGCTGCGGGGCGGGCGGGAGCGGCTGGCCGTCGGCGACCCTCGGCTCGGCGCCGGGCTGGTGGAACCGGGGCCCGTGATGGTGATGGTGGAGCAGCGGGCAGCTGAGGGCTACAAGCTGGTGGAGGTGCAGCTGACCGGCGGGGCTCCCTGGGGCTTCACCGTGAAGGGCGGACGGGAGCACGGGGAGCCCCTCATCATTACCAAGGTGAGCGGCGCCGGGGCGGGGGGAGGTGGGTCCGGCCGGCTCCATTTTGCCGTGCCCGCGGCGGTGACAGCCCGGGGCGCAGGTAGTGCGGGGCAGCGCGCCCAGCGCAGGTGCTGCCGGGCCGGGGGTGCTCCGGGGCCCCACGGCCGCCGCCAGCGCCCGAGGAGCGGTACCGGAGGGTGCGGGGCTCATCCCTGCACCTCCGGGGCAACAGGTTGCTGGGCGCAGGCAGCGTGGCGGCCCCGAGCTGCCGCTTCTGGTCTCTCGAACGCCCCAGTAAAAGCCGGCGCCGTCGTTGCGGGCGCTGGTAACCGGCTGGAGGACCCGAAACCCTCGGCTGGGCTGTTCCCTCCCTCTTTCCCCTCCGGGCTCCTGGCGCAGGAGGCTATGGGGACTGAAACTCGCGGCTCCGAGGCTGAGTTTTCTCCGCTGCCGTTGCACTTGCAAATTCTAAGTAATTAGGATAGCCTTTTGTTTGTCCCTTCTTTAAACAAAAAGGTCTAGTGACCAAATCCATGCACCAGGGACGGGGGAGGGGGATGTGCTTGATTGTATATGCACTTTCTGGTGGTTGACTTATTTTCTTCACTTTTAGTGGGTTTTTTTGGGGGGGGGGGGGCGGGGGAGGCGTTGTTTTGGTTTTGTTTTGTTTTGGCCTTGTATGCTCACAGCTTTAATCTCAATGTACTGGACACGAGTTAAAGAAATGCTTCACGTTTTGTAGAAATTTTTTTTCATCTGGATGTGTTTTGACTTAAGAGCCCCCATTCTCAGTAATTGTTGGTTTTTGCAGTTAAGAGAGCTTTCATGTTGCACAGTGAAAGCACATTAAAATAGATCCATATGTTGTAGTGAAAAAAAAAAATCACATTAGCAAAGCACATTTTGCTCAAGATCTGTCAGAAAGTTATTTATATGCTTTTGTCTACAAGTCCTCCAGACTCTGCCTGTTCCCGTTTTAAAAGTGCCAGAGTGCCAGAGGTCAGCAAGTCCTGTTGTATCCACAGCAGAAATTATACTAATCTTATTTTTCATTTGGTTTTGTTGTGAGTTTTCTTGTTGGTTCCCCTCTCCCACCCTTGAAACAACTGTCTTATGAACTTTCCAAGCGAGGACTTTTCAAACCATCTGTTTCTAGACGGCTTCCCAAGTGCTGTTTTTCAAGGAACAACAGTCAGTGTCAGATGTATAGGCTGAAAAATGGCTGCAAGACTGTTGGCCGCTTACCAGTGCCCTGAATTAGAGAATAGCAAACCTGTGAGCATTTGAAGAAAGGAGAAAAGAGCTATTTTACAATGTGTGTGCTAGCTATTAAATGCCAGTTCAAATAATTCCACCTTTCTGGTAATGGCTAATAAGTACTACATCTAAAGACTGATCACTGATACTCATGATGTTACCTAGGTGTTAAGTAACAGGCATAAGTATTTGTGGCATGAGGATGTGGCTGTGGTATGTGGAGAGAAGTGTCTATGCCTGGGAACCTTTTTAACTGGGTCTGTTGCAAGGGAATAATTAAGTGGAACCACTTAAGTGGAAGAACAAACTGGGTCCATCCGTACAGACCTAGGAATAAGAGAGAACCTGGATCCTTGGATTTAAATTTTGGAGTGTATTTTTATTTGCTGTTGTTGGATATAGTGGTACAGAGCTAGTTCTGAAACCAGGGACTGAAACTTGTGTGACCAGGACTGCAGTTCTTTAGCTGTAAAATTTTCCATCTTGGTATGGCCCACCCATCATGGTGTTTTGGATTTTTACTGTACTGCTTCTAGTGGTGGGAAGAATAATTTAATACAGAGTGGTTAAAACAGTCCGTCCTTGCAGGAGATATAAGGTTTGTCTCCTCTCATCTGAAGAGAGCTCTGAACTTTAGTTACCCTGTTCTTGAGTGTGGGAATCATTGGGCTGCCGTGGGTGAGGAGATGCCATTTCATCAGTGCTTCTCTCTGTGTATGTGTCCTTCCTTCTCAGGTAGATTGATGGCTGGTCAGTGGGAGACCCAAGAAAACCCAGTGGACTAAATCCTTCAGGTCACCTGTGGAAAAACTTCTAGTTTTGTGGATTCAAACTGTGCTTAAGCATTAGCTGGCTATGAAGCTCTGTCTCACTCTAGTCCAGAGCATCTCTGGGATAGTAAGGGTGGATGACGACAACTGCCAACTCTGAGAGGAATGTGACAAGGTGTGAATGGAGTCTCAGATAGCAGCTGCTTAAGGGGGATTTCTAAAATTCTGCCTGTCTGCTTTTACAGTCTCAAAAGCAAGATCAGCCTTTGAAGAAAGTTGCACCTTTATGTAAATGCTGGGAAGTCTGTGTTTGTAAATATTTCCCACTTTTGTTAGCATATATGCTAACTGCCAGAGAAGTAATACCAAAAAATACAATGGAATTGAAAAATTAATGAGCAAGTATATGGTGTTCAGTTTTCAGCACTTTCTGTGTAATTCACTTCTCTGTTTCTCTGGCTGTTTCACTTGCTGATAGAAAGGGAAAGTTTTTATTACAGGTCTCTAGAGCAAATGCTGGCTACAAATACTATTTGAGAATTTTTTAGCTGGAAATTAAGTAAATTAAAACGAGAGCGTCTTTTGATTCACCAAATCGCCAATAATCAGAGAAGGAAAATATACTAAAGAGGAGAAAATGTGTCCAACCTTGCTAAGGGTGTAAGCGTGTGCTCAGCTGCTGGAGTTTTGTCCCTGCTCATTGCAGCGGGGTTGCACTGGATGACCTTTAAAGGTCCCTTCCAACCCAAGCCATTCCATGATTGATGCTGTGAGGGAAGTGCTTTGCCCTGGGAGAGGTCAGTGCACAGTCACGCTTCCTGTGCCCAGCAGTGGGCCCAGCGCTTTCTGGGTGGGCAGGTTTCCCCATTTCACAGTAGCATTTCTTTCTGTACCTGAAACAGTACTTGAAGAAATAGTCCAGAAATAGAGCCAGGTAGGCAGAGTATCAAGTTCACCTGCCTGGCACAAGCCTTTCTTTTTTTTTTTTTTTTTTCCCTTCCCCTTTTTGTTATTGCTGCAATAGGTACCGAGGAAAATAGTGCATGATACAGCTTGCTCGATCTTTAAACATAAATGATCGTCTGAAACTTCCCCACCCAAGTGCAAATGGTGTTGTTAGTCATTAAGAAAAAAGTATTTTAGCATTGTCACTGTGTTGCCTGCCATTATTTTTTAATGTCCCTTTAAAAAAATGCTTTACATTTTTTCTGATCTCTGCAGGTGTGTGATAACATTCCAAAAAAATTGCCCAAAGGCGGCTTGTTCTTGCCTAATTTGACATCTTGAAAGAAAGGACTTGCTTTTTATAGCAACATGCATATTTCAACAAAAGGTGAAATGAGAACTTTGAGGACAATAATTGGAAGTCTCATGAGCCTCAGTTTGTATTTTCCTCTTTTTTTAAAGTAACATCTGAAGAGAGAGATCTTATTGGAAATCATGAAAATGAAAGGTCAGGAGTGCTCAAGTATGAATCTCGTGAAAATCCATAGCTGCATTATCTTGATTACTTTTACTTTAAAAGCGCTCTTATCTGAGATGCCAAACTTGCAGTGTCAATTGTACTATTGATTGTGGGTGGTGGATAGAAAGTTACTTCACTTCCTGTACTAACAATATCCTTAGGAACTCTGAAGTTGTTCTGCAGTCAGCTTTAACCATATTAAATTAATAAATATGAGAACAGTCTAGTTCATGCATTTCAGGAAAGACTGATGTGTCATTTATATAAACTTCTCTTTAGTATCTGCTTTACAGGAGCCTACAGCTATACCTCCTCAAGCTATGATCTCATTGCAGTCTAATCAAGGCTGAGCTTGGCTGGTATTTCAGCAAGATTTCCAAGTGAAACCTGGACTGTTGCAAGAAGTTTTGTTGTTGATTTAGTAGATAGAGTTCTTGTCTCCTGAATCAGTGCTGAATTCATGCTCCAGCTGGAGGTACTGCCTTTTAAAAAGGAGTATCAGAAAGACTCAGAACTTTTATTTTCTTTATTCCATGGCACTTTCCTAATGTGCTCCCTGTGGTTAGGTGTGAATTGTAATTTAACCTAACAATCATTTGAATTGTATAAAGAAATGTTTCTCTATTAATCGTCTGCAAGACTTCTCCATGTGACTTGTATTGATTTGTTGTTTCAGTAGTAAGTGGTTACTGTTTTAGTTGGCCTTAAACGTGTAACTAAAAGCAATAACTTGCATTGCCTTACTCCAATAATATTTAGGGTGGGGAAAAAAGCTTTATTGATGCTGTATAAAAATGAATTTTAAAAAAAGACGTAAACTCAAATACCAGCTTCTTCCCTCAAGTTAGGTGAGCTGCGTTGTTCATAGACATCAGCAATTCTTAAACTTGGCTGTGAAGTTTGATGTCCAGAAAACCGAGTTTAGCAGTAATCGTGTGAAATTCCTGACTGCTTCAACTTAAATGCAGCCATTTGTGTAAATAGCTGATTTATAAGTTCTTAGGAGGCATTGTACTGTGGCCGAGAAAGAATTCTAATCTAGGTGTCCATATCCCAACAAATTTCATTCACTTCCTTCAGTTCTAGAAAGATAATAAATGGAAGATTATTCATTCTGTTTTGTTTTCTGTTCATTTTCTCTTGGTGATCAAACCCAGGTAGAATTACTGACCTATATGTGTCAGAATTTTAACAAGTATATTAGTGAACAATTTTGAAAGAATGTATCAGATCATGTTCTGTGTTTCTTTTGAAACCTTTATTCAACTTCTTATCTTGCAAGAAAGGTTTATGGTCTGAGTTGGACATTTTTGTGTTGTTCAATTTGATAGTTGAGAAATATTAGGAAATGTATATACATTAAAAGGAATGTTTTAGGCTTGAAATAGTATCGTGTAGCTATTTATATTTTTTTCCCCCTGCCAAATATGTTAAAAATTGGGCTTTTATCAATGCTCTAGAAACTGGTCAGAGTGGAGTTTTCCTTGTCTGGAGTCTGGTTGCTAGATCCCAGGTTTCTATTATTGGAAGAGTTGCTTTTTTGCAGGAAGATCTTATTGCTTTTAATTTGATAAGCTAGTTGATGAAGGGAATGCTCTCAATTTTAATGCTTTAATGGCTGGTGAATGACCTCTTTATTATGACTGTTAATTTACTGGCAGAATGGAGCCCACCACCCTCATATGTGGTGCAAATGATCTGGCTGCAAAGTCTGAAGCTTGGGAGGTTGGGTTTATGGGATTGTGGTTTTGTTGGTTTTTGTTTGTTTTCTTTTGCAAGGGCTTTAACAGTTGAAATGGCACCAGTTTTGGAAGTTGCATTTAAAAGTTATCTTAAGTATTGCCACATGTGATTTAAAAACTGTAAGGAATTGAAAGGATGGTTTAAAGATTTGTGACTTCAGAAGTCTCAAGTCAGTTGAGTTAGGTACTTAGCAGTCAACAGTGTGAGAGTAGGGTTTAATGGTGTGTGCTTGCAGTAATGAAATTGCAGTCTTCCTTTGTGCATTTCACACTACATTTCAGGAGAAAAATATTCCAGAGGACTCAAGAGTGCTCTATTTAAAATCAGAACTAAGAAACTTCTTTATAACAATCAAACTTCTAACTTTTGGATATAATGATTGTTTCTGAATTATTGTTTTTTATCTCTGCATTTCCCTCTTCCAGCTACTTGGGCAAAATCTGTCAAATTTATCATGATTTTTTCGTTTGAAAGAAAACACAAACAAAATCATTCATGCCTTTGGAGCGTGCCTGAGGAATTGGTGTGCTCTGTGGGAATAGTTACTGCAATAGGAGTGAGACAGCTGGATTGACTGTTTGAATGTTTGGTCTGTTTAAAGGACAATTTAAACTCCTCTGGTTGTTAGTGCATACATATGTTAATTTTTACTTTTCAGTGTGAATTTTGTATGCTATCGTAGACCTTAGTGTGGAAATAAGAGCTCTGCAAGACACCTAGTTATTGCTTGCTGTTGTTAGAGGTTTGCCAGTAATGCAATTTATTATCTAGATATCCATCATATTCATAGTTTTGTTTGTTTCTTTTTTAAGAGGAAAACCAATGTGGGTATGTGTGGTGTTTATGCATATGCTACATATGCTTTACTCAGCTACTCAATAGACTGTACTTATTTTTATCTGCAGACCTTTTTTTCATTTTATGTTCTCCTACTTAATGAGTATTTAAAGTATGGGAATGTGGAAAGAATAAGGTGAATGGGAATTGAAACGTGGCTATGAATAGATTAGAGGAAACAACTGTTTGGTAGTAACAAAGCCAGTATTTTATTACATATGTCTCAAGAAAATATATTTGTATTTAGTCTTCCTATGCATTTGTAATCTATACACAGAATACCTAATATGTATATGGATCTAGTTCTGTGGGTCAGTTTGTCATAGAAGTTTGAGACAGGTTATGGATACTAAGGAGATTTTTTACGTGCTGTGCATTTAAGAGATTTTAAGTGCATGAAGATTTTCATAGGTAAAGTAGAAATTAATGCAGTTATACTGAGACTTCATTTAATCTGTGAGGACTTGCTTTCAGCAGTCTGTTTTGAACCTATTTGGTATTGATGCCTCTCTATAAAACTTAACATAATTCTGGACTTTTGGATTTGGGCTTGTTTTTTGTTTGGGTTTTTTGAGGGGGTGTGTGTGTTCCCTTATCTTAAATAAGAAGCAATCTTGGAAGCTTTCTAATTCCACATAGATAATATTTTCAGTCTCTTAAAGGTTATGGCAGAGGTATGCTGTGCTTTCCTTATCTCCTCATACCCTTTCCAAGAATATTATTGCTACTCTGGGGGGAATTATTGGGAGTTGTAATTTTTGTACTACTTCTAACTTTACAGATATGGTCATATACAAGCAAGACAGAATGTAAGGTTTATGGAATGGGTAACTGAATGTTTTGTGCTTAAATGCATTCATTCAGTGACAGGAATACAAAGTTTTGAATTGCAATCAGTTTTCAAAAATCAACTTGATGGACTTCTGAATGTGTTTGTACCCTCCGTATACGTTTTGCCAAGCAGCAGACTTCTGCAGGTGTTCATCTGGTTTAAGATGAATGTGTAGTACAAGGAGGTAGTTTTGAAAATTGTTTTGTAGTATTTAAATTAGACAGGACTTAAGTGCTCTGAATTGCTTTCTGGAGGTGCCTGCCACTTGCTATCAACTGTGTGAGAAGCTGAGGAAGCCCCTGGTTCCTCAACACATACCTAGATCTTCCATGTGTACCTGTAGTAAGGTGAAATATTACTGAGCATGATTGTCTTTATTTTCAGTGCGTGTGTGCCTATGCCTAAAATAATTTTTGAAAATTTATTTCTCTGATTGTTTCTGAGCATAGCTTTTCAGTTTGATTTATCAAGCTGATCAGGCTAGAGTTGTTACCTACCAAGGACAACAGCATTTATGAACTTATGAACTCCTTCCCCTCTCCATAAATTAATCCAGTATTAGTGTTCAGTCTCTGATTAATTCAGGGCATTTTTGGTAGGCACAGATCTCTTATTCCAGATAAGAGAATGGCATTTAGCACGTAACAATTTTTTTGGGGTTTTTGAAGTGGCCTTGGTGTGTATCTGAAGGTCATTGTGGTGTGCTGGACGCCCCCAGGCAGAAGGAGCCAACTAGCTGGTAAAGGCTGCAAATGCAGCAAATTGTAGCTTTGAGAAACTGAATAGCTTTTGTCAGGTACACAATTCTTGGGTTGACTCTTAGAGTAGAAACAGATGGAGTTGAGTGTTTGACGATAGAAAAGAGGTGGTTATTTCAAAGTTCTTCCAAACCCTGATGATATGCCAAAATCTACTGAAAGCTTTGAGCTGTTAAGTCAAAAGCTCAGTAGCATTGGCATTATGGGGAGCGCCTCACATCCTGTCCCACTACTTCTCCTACCTCACCCCATATAGAAAGGAAGACTTCCCCTCTGCCACCAGCCCTGCTTTCTCACCATTTAAGTCTGTCCATTTCTAAATTGTTAGATTCTTTGAAGTGTTTAAATTCCTCTTGCTTAACTCGTAACTGATATATGAGCTAAGAAATACATTGTCACGTTTCTTAGGTACAGATTTTCTGAAGAACTGTACTTAGTAATGAGGTTTTTTTTAAGATGCAGAGTGTCATGTTTTTCAAGGTGGTACAAAAAGGATGGAACCAATCTCAGTGTCTGAAAGCTAGAAATAGGTAACATGGTAGGGAAATTTACTTCAGTGCTTGAGAGACTGTAGCCTTTGAATAGCTAGCAACAGTGCATGTTCATCCATTCTTGCAGTCATTTCTCTAGCTGAATGACCATTCAGAAGGAAAATGGATCATGATCCAGGGTGTTACTGTGGTTTTAGGTGGCTTTACTGGATCTTTTCTTTGCTTCAGGCTCTTTGCTGTTCTGTCCATCATGTTTCTATGTTGGATCATTTCTGTACTCACAATACAGAAAATACTATAGACTTTTACTGTGCATCTATGTCATCTACAACAACAGGGTGTTTAATGTTCTGGTAATAGCAGAGAGGCATCTCTGAGAGTTATAGCTGAGCAGTTTGGCAGAGAGTCTAAGAATGCTTTTGCTGATGTGTGAAGGTGAATTCAATTTGGTTTTGTGGAAACTGGCATAACCTACTGAAACGAATCTGTTTTTTTTAATGCATGAACTTCATTCTAAGTTGTGCTTTGATTGTTTGCTTTTTTGGATTTTTTTTAATGGAAAAAGATCCGTGTATTAGTGAAACTTTCTTGAAAAAATACTCAGACCCTTTTAAAATGGCTAAACTTTTTAGTTTTAGAGTAACAAGTTCTTTGTCCTCAGTCCTTCTAGTATATTTTCTCCATAAGGAATTTGCAGACAACTCTAGATAGCTGAAGGAGTGAAGGATCTGTCAATGGGGAGCATGAAAGTACAATAAATTTGTTTAGAAGTGATGCACAGGTACCTACTACTGTACTCGAACTTGCAGTTTCAGTATTTTTCCTCTTTAGTGAAATACGTGCTTCTTCTCAAAAAACCTTCACAAGGCCACACAAACACATTATTTTGGAATTTTTTCTCTCTCTTGAGATAAAACATACCTTACTACACAGTTGCTTTGAAAGCTTCCAACATAAATTATGAAATAAAGCAGTGTCTCCCAGTTTCCCAAATACATATAAACTAGTCAGCGTTCTTTATGAAATAACCTTCTGATTTGGTTCAGTGAATACTGTTTGGGGATAGCAATACTTTATTTTGTGAAGCTGTGTATTTTCAGTAAAATACTCTAGTATTTTAGGGTAGTATCATAGAAACATGATTTAATGACAAAGGAAGTGAAGTGCTTCCTACACAGTGTCAGTTAGTCATCAGTGTGTTAATTTTCTTAAACAAATTACATGCAAAAATGGATTTGTGGGTGTTTAGCTGGCTGATATCTGACGTAGTGAATTATACAACACCTGATGAGTATTTGGATTCTGGATAATGCAGTAATTACGGTATTGCAATTTTTTTTCTTTTCTCTACAAATACATATTTTGTTGACGCAGAAGAAAGCAGAACATTGGATTTCAGCAGAAATATTTGCAGTTGTCTGTTTTTTGGGTTTTTTTAATGGAATAGCAAAACCTCAGTTTCACAGCCATTCATTCAAGTAAAAGAAAGATGCAAACATACTGTGTTGACATAAAGTAGTGTTTTATTGGGTGTTTATATGTGGAAAGAGTTTTAGGATAACAGGGAGAACGTGAAGCTTCATGTGTCTGTTAAACATAATTATTGTTTTGAATAGTTAATTCAAGACTTAAGAAAACTGTATTCTTTAAAAAACCAGCTTTTATAAACAGTTTGTAATTTTTTTCTTACGTGACTATTTTGGTCAAGTGCCTTTATTTCTGAATAGAAAGGCTCCTGTAAAATTAAAAAACTGTGTCTTGTTCTGAGGATGGAAGATATGATATAAATACTGAATTCTCTTAAATGCAACTCTCATGTCATAATGCTTCTAAATTTAAAAAAATTGGTAGAACACAACCTTTAAGTTGCAAAGTAATGTTTTCCCCTTTTAAACTCTGTGTTCTTGGTAAGTATAAAAACTTTTGTACTTCTGGTTCTTTTCCCTTTATCCTGATTCATAAAAGGTATGTCTTGGTTTGAAAAGACAGGTATGGTCTAAGGAAAGGCAAAAGGTAACACCAAACAATTTGCTCTCCTGCTTATAAAATGGAAACTCCGGTGATATATTAGTAAAAGAAGTTTTTTCCTACTTTTTACCTTCTGGGAACTTGATGTTTTTTCTGACTGCTGGGGAAGATTGCTATCATAAGCAGGGAGTAGGGCTGTGGCTTTCCTGACACCTTGGAGACCTGAGGAGTTTCTGTGATTACTCAGTCCCTTGTTAGGGAGGGGTGTAAGACAAGTCTGTTGTTGCTCAACTGAATTTCTTCTGTCTGATTCAGGAAATCGTCATCTTAACAAATATTGTAGCCATGACCTGTTATGTCAAAGATGTCTGTGATTAGAATATGCAGGTGAAGATGCATGTGGCTCTTTGGTGGTTGTTTGCTCCCTTGAAGGCGATAAAGGGTCTGGGTTGGCAAAGCTTCAACACAGAACCCTATCAGAAGCAAAGAACTGGAAATTTACTGCATTGAAAATTGGGAGATATAGTAAATTAATTACCTCTTTTGCCGTGGGTTGCTTGTGTTACCTCTGTGGAATTCTGTCTGCTTTGCCTCTGGTGATGAATAGAACTAATACTATTTCACAGAAATCTTGTTTCTCATGAAACAGACCTGATGCAGAAGGGTGAAAAATTACAAAGATTTTGTAGTCTTTCTAGTAAGACCCAGAACACAGATATTTGAAAACCTTTGGGATGCACAGAGTTGTGTCAAAAGGCTGTAGCTATGTGATTCTGTACATTTTTCTTCATAGCAGACACGAGCAAAAAGTATTGTTTTATCTAGTGTTCATCATAAGTAATGTACCAAAGCATACAGTTAGAGCTCGGTTTACAAAATTAAACCCAGTACCTACCTAAAATGCACAGATGCTTTTGGTGCTTCAGAAAAGTAGAAAAGAAGAATGGAGTGAGGGGAGTCAGCACCTGAGTGCGAGGCAAAAAAACCCGAGTGGGGACTACTTATATAGCCTGTCAGCCATTTGAAACATTTGTTGGTAACAAAACTTCACAAGGAAATATATTTTTGTAGTCAAAAAGCATCCCTTGCTGACCACTTGAATTTCCTTCACGTTCTGATGATTATGACCCACTTAGAGCTCTATAATAGAAAGATACTGTCAATGATGAAGATTGATGATGATTTCATCAATCATCTAAGGTGATAGCACACCATACAAGTTTCAGCACAATGAGTGGAGCATGGGCATGTTTTCTTCTAACTGCAGACAAAATAAATAATTCAGTTTGTCTGCACATTCCTAGCAGTAATTGGAGGCTACTGTCTGTATTATGTCAATTGGTACCATCACCCTGCATTTCAGCCTAAAGGTGTTGGGCCAGTGTAGGCTCCACCTTAAATCCAGTGCTGCAAACATCAAGTCTTTAGCAACCTGGTTTATTTTGCTGAAAGCTGACTGGGGAAATGTTGCATGAGCAATTTAATTATCTGATTAGAGGGAGTGGAGATGAGCAGCAGGGAGTGGCAACATCATGGTATCCCGTCATATGCTCTGCAGTGACTTACAGGCTTTAGTCCAGCTGACTTCCAGTGAAAATTGAATTCAAGTATCAAAATAATTTTGAAAATGCTTATCTCCTGTTTTCTGACTTTTGAATTTTCATTAACGAGCAGACCGAATCTAAAATGTGTTCGCCTCTCTTATGAGGACAAAATGGTCATAACTATTATTAATATCAGAGTAAAAAGAAAACTATTTTACTTGTTCTTATTTTTGGCTACCAAAAAATACTTGACATTTGACTATCTAAGAAAGCATGTTTGCTAAATCAGTACTAAATTAAGTCATGACATATTATAGATGAGTCTGCATCACTTATCACTTCTTTGCCTAAAACCTTGGAATTTTCTGGCCAATTTTGTTGATGCTGACTGCAGTTTTTTTATGGCCAAGTTTTCTTCTGAATTTGGAGAAATTTCTATGAAGATTTTTTTGGGCTTCTTGTTTTGATACTAAATAAAGTTGGTTGTATACCTTTCAATACCATGCTGCTAATAATGACTACTTTTAAAAAATGTTTTTGAACTTTGCACTGAATTTTTTATTTTTCTGATTTGTTTAAATCTGTTAACTCTGGATGCCCCATCCCTGAGAGTGTTCAAGGCTAGGTTGGGTGGGCCTTTGAGCAATGTGATCTTGTGAAAGGTGTCCCTGCCCATGGCCAGGGGTTTGGGACTAGATGATCTTTAAGGTCTCTTCCAAACCGTTCTATGATTTGTCCATGGAATTCAGCATTAGCATGTGGTTGTAAGGAATGTGGGCTAGGGTTGTGTATTACACGCTTAATTACAGAAGTCTGGAGTCATTTTGCAGAGTGATTTCGTCTTTACATTTTCTATTCTTATAATAGTTTTGGGGTTTTTTTTGCTTATACTTACTGTTTTTTTAAGAGAAGGCAAAAGAAAAGTGGTGTCCTAGTGGTGTCTGTTTAATTTTATCAGCTGAACTGCATTTTCCGAACTACTTTTCCTGTGGGAGTCAGCATTAGAAGGTGACTGGGGTACCTTATGTGGTGGGTTTAGGTTTCTCCTTTGCCAAAGGAATGTTTGGATTCAGGAACTTTGTCTCCGGGTTCTGAAGGGGGTGTGTTTATAATTTCCTCTTCTGGTCTTGAGCTCAGACTTTTCTGAATCTCCTTTAACCCATTTGAGTGTTACCTCTTCTTAACTCACAAGTCATTTTTCCTTGTCATTCTCCATATGAGTGATTCAATTAAATAGTCAAAATTTTCTTTCTTTTCCAGTTTCTTTCACTATGCTGTTTCTTTCCCTAGCTCCAAATCTTGCTTTGCCTTTAAAGTGTACAAAATATTTAGCGTGAAGGATCTTCTCTCAGGACTTGCAGTTGATGGAGATTTCTAATAACTGGGCACTTTTAAAGGTCAAGAGACACAAGGCATGACATTGTGGATGGTCTCTGATTACTTCTTCCCCTGAAGCTGAGGTCGCTAGAGTGTTTCAAGTGTACTTGCCAGTTTTACTTCTTAACGTAAAGATTTATTTTCTTAATTTTATTTCATTTGTTTCTTGGAACTGGGTGAACCATTTCAGCAGAAATATAAGAAAAATCAATGTTTGAGCCTTACATGTGTACAAAGGAGAGTTTCTAATTGAAGTATGGCAAATTCGTCAACCACTGAAAGAAAATATGATCTCATAATGAAAGCATTGAACAACTTTGATTAGTGAAGTGGTTAATACCACCTGTGGTTAATTACTGAAGTGGATCTTGGAGTAAGATGAGGACACAAGATGATTTTTGTAAAGATACTAATCTACTTAATAAAGGAGGTACTACTTTATTAGAAAGGTGTAATATGTAAATAAGAGCAACAAAGAGACATCTGTACATTCTATACCATAAATTTAAATACAAATGAACAGGAACTCAAGAGCTTGCCGGAAGAGCAGCGATTTTTATGTTTTTGTAGTTGTATTTGAAGTTAATCACTCTGTTTTGTTTTTTTTTTCTTATTTCAAAGCCAGAGTACACATAACAAACTGTGACCTGAAAAAGTATCCTGTGAATTTTGGTACACAAGAGAGCACATTGTTTTTTGCTATCTCTGGGAGTCATGCAGCTACAACATTCAGCTTTAGTTTTGACGACAAGAGTGCATAACAAGGTTAAGGGGATGTTTTGTAGTGTTTGATGATAGTTGTCCAGGTGCTGATTAAATTTAAGTAAAGCTCTAGAAAAATGTATCACATTTCTGAGATACTCTGAGAGTTATTTCCCTTTCTGTTTAGGCTGTGAGTTGAGGCAGAAGGATCATGATGTAGTAGGTTAGGCGTTTTAAACAGCAGAGCTAGCTTTAATGTACAGTGTCAGAAAAGGAATTTTCCATTCTTGAGTACATGTTGTGCAAAGATTACAGTTTTGGAAGGAAAGCAGGAACACCTTATGACCTCCAGCATATTAAGGAGTTTGGTTTTGAGGTTTTTTTCTTTTTTTAAAAAAAGTGACAGTTCAAAGGCATTTTGTTCTTATCTGATTTATGTTCACAGATCCATTTCCTGAACTGACCAAAAAACTGATGATGGATGCCAGTTTCTTGAAAGGTTTCAAAGTTATGTATTAAAATTAAATCTTGAAGTTCATAACCTTTGCTTACTGAATGCTGGAGCTCATTCTCAAAGGAATGGGAAAAAACCCAAACCTGTAAGCTGTTACCTAACTTATTGCACCTTAGTAATGCAGTGCAGGTTGTGCACATGAGATGAGGACTTCTCCCCAAGTCAAAAAGAGAACAAGGTTTTTGATATGTAGTTGAGGATGCAGTGGCAATAAAAGAAGGGATTGTTCAGGGTCTTGGGTGTTACAGCCAAGGTTGCAGTCACCATAAATTGGCAGGTTTTTTAATCCTGGTGGTGAAAATTGACACAAGCTTCCAGTTTACTAAAAGTATGTTGAAAATCTAGTATGGTGCTGGAGAACAGCTGAAGTTACTTAAAAACTGACAAAATATATTTTACTCGAGGAAATTGAAACACAGACCAAAATTCAATAGATTTTTAATCTTAAACTTGAAGACTTGGCCATGTTTGAAATAATAGTAATAGTTTCTAACCTTTCAGTAGTATGTCTTGGAACTTTGTTCTTATGTTTACTCTTGCTTGGTGGCTTGTTGTTGGTTTTCTTGTGGTTTTTTTTTGAAAGATACTTGCTCAATTGGCTCATTGTCAGTGTACTTGGAAGAAAGCAGATCAGAAGTAAAGCTGGATTGTGAACTGATGGACCATTTTAGTATGTTGTTCATTCACAGTTTCTGAAGAAACAGAAAATTACATTGGGATTCAAAACTAAAAAGCTTGAGTTGTATGGTTGCAGAGCAAGTTCTAGTGAATCATAGGATCTGTTATCTATCGAGTTGTTAATTAATCACAGGGCAACTGAACAATGGAAGTTTTGACTGATACCATTCAGGTTAAGTATAGGGAAAAAAATGGGGTTTGTTTTGTATTGTATTGTGTATGCAGGATACTCAAATGAAAATATGTGGCTTTGTTGATAGTTAAACACAGCTTTGAATCCCTGTTTTTTATGATCATAAGATAGTTTATATAAGATATGAGATATGAGATCAGGTTCTACTCTGAAATAGTACAATATTTTCATTTATCAGTTAAACTCCAGATGACTTTTGAGATTGTTGTGAATAGTGTTGGAATTTCTTCAGTCATTCTTTATATTTTATCCCTATTTTCTTTTTTTAAAGGACTTAGCTGTAGCTTCAGGAGCTCTGGGGAAAAAAATACAGAGATTACTTAGATGCAAGTTATAATTAAATGATTATACTTAATGTCATATCTCTGTGGTTTTGCATACTGTATTATTTCCTGCTCTTCTTAGTGATTCTTAGTCGTACGCTGAGTGTTTTAGTAGTGTTTGGAGGTAAAGCTTTCTTTGTCTGGCCTTCTCTGTGGTATAGAAAAATTCTTAAAACTATCCATTGTCTTCATAAGGACTCCCTTAGCAGTAAAAAAACCTGCTTAAAATCTTTGGGGTTGAAACCAAAATTGCATTTACTTTTTAATTTGGATTCCCTACTTTTCTTATTACTGTACAGTGTTTTTAGTTCCTTCTCATAGAGTTTGATGCAGTGTGTCTGATGGTGTGTAAATGTATCTGAATCCTAACCTATTTTTAATGAAAACAAAAGATTGAACAACCTGTTCTAGTGGAAGATGTCTGCCTGTAGCAGGGGGGATAAACTAGCCCTTCCAACCCAAACTGTTCGATGATTCTGTGATGTGCTGTGCACTAGGTAGGAAAATGCTTAAAAGTTCTTCGGTGCTGAGGTATAACAAGCCTCAGTGACTGCTTCTTCCAAGATACTCTTCTTGCTTGGGGCTGCTTTTGGGTGGAGACCTGAGGGTGTGCAGCAACACTGGAGGTAATTATACAAGATGACAATAGCAGCAACTTGTGGTTATCTCTGTGGCTGTATCAGTTTTGTGCTTGTAATTCTCACAAGGAAAACTAACTACGAGAGGCTGCGTCACACTCATGTACGGCTGCTCTGTTGTAACCTGGCTGGAGCCAGCTTGTGACTCCTTGAGTGTGGGATTTGTATCAGGGCACAGTTTCTGGTTGCTTGGTAGTTTCAGAGGGAAAGATCTGCGAGAAATATATGTGGCTAATACGTTTGCAAATGTGATGAGCTCTTAACATGCAGGTCGTGAACAATAGTGATGTATCCACCCCACTGATGAGGAAAACATCTTGGTTTTGCCAATCAAAGATTTCCATTAAGGGCCAGACATATTTTTTCTTGATTTGTGGCAGTCTGTGTATAATGATTGTTGCAGAAACATCTCTGTGTGTTTTCAGAGAGCAGCTTCTAATTTGTTCCACATTTAAAATTTCATACATTTATAGACAACCAGTATTTTCAGATCTAAAAGAACATACTGTGGTGGTTCCCAGAGGGAAGAAGCAGTTGTAGGATATTTCTGGAAAAGTTAGGACACCAGTGATTTCAGTTGAAGATATGTTGCCTTGGAAGATTTCTGTTAATTTTATTTAGATGTGCGTTTATGGATTCACTGCAAGTAAGGAGAAAAACTGAGAATTATTTTTATTTAGTCATAAGTACATGTAACTTTGTTTTGCCACGACTTGGTATTCTGAGAGTTTGCAAAAACTGAGTATCTCTCAGCTTTATTTAGGGATTGGAGTTGCAATTTCCTCATGAAGCTTTAAAATTCTCAGCTGAAATTCT
The DNA here is from genome assembly GCA_037013685.1 of Acridotheres tristis. Lineage (NCBI taxonomy): Eukaryota > Metazoa > Chordata > Aves > Passeriformes > Sturnidae > Acridotheres > Acridotheres tristis. Next base: position 95,041,927 of record CM072884.1, read on the forward strand.
TTTATTTCATAAATAGTAAATGTTGGCACTGGTAGAGTTTGTTTGTGATGAACCTCTGTCAGTATGTGCTGACAAAATGGTGATTTATCTACTGTCCAGTCCAAACCAGAGAGCCTGATAAGTTAGCAGTGCTTTTCAGTCAGTAATATTTGCTTTTTATTTGTAATAAATATAATAAATAGCAATACAGATTTGTATACATTCATTGCGTTTTTCAAAAGTTTCTGCTTGACTTTGGGTTGTAAGTACACTCAAAACACTTAGTAATTTATACTCTTAGTGCTCCACATACAATGTTGTCATGAATATCACAGGCTAATTGGTACTACGCAGTTTAAGGATTTTTATATATTGCCTTTATTTCTTTTCCTTCATCTTTCAATGTTTGTTCTTGTCTTCAGAGTTAGACCTTTGTTGTTTTTGTAGCTCATTCATTTGAGATTGCCATCCTATGAATATCTGTTCTATGGATTCAGTCTTCTAGTACTGTTTTTCCAAACCTCTTTAGTCCTGAAAACAACATCTGTTGCTCTTGACTATCACAATGTTGCTTAGAGACATCATGACCTTATACCTCTTTCTGAAAATGCCTTACCTGTAATTGTTGACAGTATCCTCTACTTATAAATGAAAAAAGAAATTTCTTTTGTTCTTGATTTGTGAACATTTTGTAGTAGCTGCTGTATAGCCAGCTTAATGTACTCTGTTATGGATTGATTTTCTCCATCTCCCTCCTTAGCATCGTGAGACAGGGATATGGTCTGGGTGGGCATGTCTGCTGTATCTAGGAACATGAGAACAGCTGTACCGAGTAGGAACAAAGTCTACTGACCTAGTTTCCTGTTTGTGGAAGTAGCTGAGGAATAGTTCTGATAATAATAACTGAGGAATAGTAGTTAGAGGCAGGAAAAGTATAACGTAATTTTAAAATTATTTTTTCTTTCACTTTGATAAAGTTTTTTAGTAGAAAGGTAAGGATGTCTGAATTACTTTAAGTTAATTGTCAAATTCATGGCAGGACAGATTTTTTTTTTTTTTAACTCACTGTTTTTGAAGTTTTGCCTTCCTCACTATCTACTAGCAGCGTTTCCTACCTGCTTTTAAGAAAGTGGTGTGATTTTACACAGCTGTAACTGGATTTGTTATAATTGAGAAATAACTGGCTCTCTCGATTTTGTGGATTCAAAATAGTGTTCTGCAGTTTATTATATAATAATTCTTCTTGCTACATCTTTTCTAAGCTCAAGACTGTCCTGATTAAATTCTCTTCATGAAGGGTTTGAGTCAGTATCTCTGACTAGCTTGTTCTGTGCTCTTACACTCTAAATTCTAGTTTCGGTGGGATAACATGAAACTTTCAGTTTATAATAACATAGGAAATTGAATTATACAGGATCATCATGTGAGTGAAAAAGAGCAAGTTATTCTATTTCTGTTCATGCCAGGTATTTTATTTACTTGTTTGGTGGTGACCACTGTACTGCTGTTTTCAGAGCACATGATGCAAGTGATGATCTCTGGCATGCCCAGAGCTTGCCTTGGGTCATACTTGTTGTGTGTGGGTGTGTAGAGTTTTGTTTGTCTGTTCCCTTATTTACAGTGACTTTAAGCAATTCAGTCTTCCTGACTTTGCAGCCAGTGTAGCTTTGACTAAGCCAGGTAGTCTTACATCACTGACAAACTTTGTTCATCCTCTTGCAGATCAATTAAAAAAAAAAAAACCAAAAACCAAAACTAGAGCCAACATGAACAAAACCCAGAACCAAAACTCCTGAAACCAGAAATACTGAACAGCACAGTCCATAGTGTAGAACCAGTGAGATGCTTTTGGTATCCTTTCAGTATTGTGAAACTGGCCTTTTTATTTATATCACTGGTTTACTCCTGACTGGGCTTTTAGAGAGGAATTATTTTTAATCCTATGACAGCATAGTTTCTTGTGAAAGTTTTGGTAAGAAACACCATCAAAAAAGTAAGAAGCCCTCCCTGGGATAAAAAAAGTATAGTATATTGTTGAGATACATTCTTTGCAACTCAACAGAAAGAATTGACTCAGCTACAAGACAGAAGCCTGCAGAAATCACCCTTTGCTGTTGCCTCCTGTATTTTACTAATGCCACATCTGCTGTAGTGTGTAAGTTGGTAGAAACTAGTAGTCATGGGCCTGCCTTCATTTTCTCTGCACTTTTGTGGGACTACTGTAGCCATTAAGATATTGCCTTCATTTGGTGAGGTAGCAAGGTTGTTTTAAATGAACGGTCATACTCTGCAGTAGGAGATGCTTTTAAAGGTACCCTGGTCTGAATTTTTTTGAAGGCTGTGGTGGGATTTTGTTCCTTCCGCTTGCTGTTGCATCAGTGTGTGACCGTTCTACTGACTCTCCATTTAGTAAGAAATTGCTCTGTTATATGGGAATTTCTAGGTTTGTCTCTGAAACTTTTTTCTTTAAAATTTTACAGAATGCTCCACTTAACTGTTAGTGGCAATGCAGCATCTTGCTGAGTGTGTTTATTGCACATAAATTGTTACTCAGGATCTGAACAGATTGTGATTGCAGATCTAAATTATTTATTTTGACTTCTCAGATCAAATACTGAGACTCCTCTCTTGATCTCCAAAATTCTCTAGTTCAGTGCTTGACATGTGTTAGAATAGCAGCATTGTGATTTTAAGGGAGTAGGAAAGACTGTATGCAAAACGAAGTTGCATGGTCCTGATGATTTTAGAGAATGACCTGAAGTAAAACTTGTCTTGCAGTGTGAGTGATGGGTTTGTGCTCACAGATGCCTGGCCAAAAGCAGATTTTACAAGCAGCTGTACTTTCATTCTGTAAGTGCTCCTATACCTTGTTTATAAGAGATAAGCCCAATCCATTTTATGATCAGGGATATTTACCAGCAAACTTTGAGTATTCTTTACTTCAGGGTTTGAGGCCTTTGTATGTGTGTAGACTCATGGAATAACAGACCATAGCCTGGTTATTTTTCTTTTTAATAAATTATTAATTATTCTTTATTGCTTAATTGGATAATTGACCTTGTCTTTCTAGGAGGAAGCTGTTTCTCAGTAAGACAGTCGTATTTATTAGACCCCTATCCAGCCAGTCCTGGATTTGTTTGACAGTCGTGTCCTAAAAGCTTTTTCAAATAATTGATAATTGCTGGGCCCAAACCATTGGCATGTATTGATAATGCTTCCTATGTTTCTTCAGTATGTTCATTTTCTGTCTGTGTTGTAGAATTGCCTGGCTATATTTGTTTTCTTTCATTTCTCTGAGTGCTTGGACAACATAATTCACTTATCTAGCATTGATTATCTGGGTAGGAACATCTCTTGCTTTTCTCAGAGCAAGGAAGCAGCATGTCTTTTGTTCAGCGTTAAAGCCAGAGTTACAATGTTGCTTCCCTTATTTAAAGAAGAGTTCTGAGCTGTGAGGGAGCTTTTTGAAGTGACAAGTCTTTGCATATTTATGGTTTTTTTCAAGGCAGCTTGTGCCAAAATAGAGATTATTGGAAAACAAGGACATGTAAGGTGAGTGATAATACTTGGGAACTAGGTATTATCCGGGGACCTGAATCCTGTTTCAGGATTTGTTAAAAATCCCCCACTTCTTTCTTTGTCTCTCATTTTGGCAAAAGAAACTTCAGTGTAAGATTCAGGCATTCTTTGTAATCTCCTTTTTTGTTATTTTGTCACACCCTTGTTCACTTACATGAACTCAGCTGTGCTTAGGAGAAAATATCATTGCTCCCAACCTACTGTGTGGGCTGGCTGGTTGGAGAATACAGGTGCTGGCATCTTAGCTGAGCTGTGGGCTTGGTTTACTGTAAATGGGCAAATTAACGATGAGGTGCCATACTGCTGTGTTTGTCTGTAGGGAAGCTACATGTCGGTAAAACTGAGTTGCTTTCAGTTTTCTGTTTCTGTCCATTGATTTCTTGTAGTTAGATATAAGGAGGTAATAGTTGTGGAACAAAACTTGAAATAAAATGCAGAAAAATAGGTAGGACAACTATTTTGTGAACTGCTCAGCTTGTGCTCCGCATTTCTGGATAAAATATAAAAATATAAAACTAGCTTAGATTTTTGTGTTTTGCTCTTAAATAACTAAGAACTGTGACGTTTTTTCTGGAGAGTCTTAATAAAGATTAATTGATGGAAGATCTGGGCTTTTAATCCTTTCATGCAGAGACACTTAACAAGCTAAGTATTCTGGTACTTTTGAAGAAAGAATAGAGCAACAGTTTGTTATTACTGTGATTGAGGTAAATTGGGCTGTCTTAAGGGTGTCATTATAAACCCACTATCTTTTGGTATTTGATTTTTTTTCCTCTCTTATTGAAAGACAGAAAAAACTTTTCAAGAAGTTTCTAGTTGCAGGATCTCTCTTCTGTAACTGAGACAAGCACTAAAAATCTCATACTAGCAACATTTTTATATCAGTCTGTTCATTAAAAGACAGAAATTTGCTCTCCAGCCTCATCATTTACTGTTTTGTACCATATGTAGGCAATTAAAAAAACAAGGTAAGAAAATATTGCTTGTTTTTTTTCTTTTCTATATAAATAAATGGAAGTGAGCATAATAGCAGCCAAAGGAAACATTCCTCTGCGATTGCAGCAAGGTTTGTCCAAAATAATAGGGTTTGTATTTTGTAAATGTTTGGTTTGCCTGTGATGTTTAACATTTTAGGCTCTTTAATGCATGTGGGTGCATACCAGGCTAAGTGTAAAATTTCAAAACCCATTGGTGGAAGTCTTGTGAGACAGGACCACCTGCTGTGTTTGCTCGGCTGTTTCAATTGCTCTGTTATGCAATTTCTTCTTTTGCAAGTTGAGGAAGATGAGGAGGCAACTCGGTTAAAGTATTACTTGGCCTTAAGTGTTTATGCTGGTCACCATTTTCCTCATTTGGGAACAAAAAGTTTTATGCAGATGACTGCTAAGTCTTTTGGTTCCACAAAATGATGGATCCTTCCTTATGTTCATCCAACCAGCTGGTGTTTTGTGCATATTTATTCTCAGGTTTTAATATTGAAGTAGCTGTTGAGGCTGTGTATGAAGCTAGCTCTGTCATTCTAGTCATAGCTGGTTAATGAAAATTCTTAACAATAGTAAATTCTTCAGGCTTTGTAAGTGTCTTTATATGAGTATTCTTGCAGGAATAGTGAGCACATTGTTACGGGTCTTTAGGTAAACCATGCAGAACTGTATGGTAAATATTAATAATTATGGTAAAAAAAGCATCTGAATCAGCACAGGAGATGATTGGAAAAAGTCCTTTGTGTTGAGTGAGAAACTTTAATTCAAAGGACTTTTCTTGTACTGAGAGGACAGTACTGGTCAGCATACCTCTAGTTTCACAAACAGCCTTGTGTACCTGTGGAAGAAAATCAGATTTGTGAACATAATCCAAATTATTTAATTTTCTCTGTACTTCAGTGTGTCTGTGACTGTTGACTAAATCAAAAGTCGAATGAGAACCTCCAGAGTTCATTAGGAAAATGAGGTCTTACCCTTTCTCCACTCCTTCTCTGTAAAAGAAGGCCCCTAAAACCTTTGTAAGCCCTGATACAGGATGACTCATTGATGTTTGAGCCATTAAAAAAAATCCTTCTTCTAGCAGCATTTCAAACAAAAGCTACCTCGAGGTGTTGTTCTCCAGGGCAAGGTAGTGCCAGTGTGGGAAATGTAGAAACCATCCTATGGGAACTGCTGTGTGCCCTCTTAGCCACAGTTAATGCTGGGCAAATACTATCAATTGATGAAATTTGCCCCTTACAAGATGTAGTGAGGAACTCATGCTTTAATACAACTTAAAGTATTAAGATAAATCACAGGCAATGTAATGCCATTTTAGAGGCAACTCAAATGCGTTCTGCCACCTGGGTCTGTCACTTACATTGTAAGGTCCTGGTAACAAAAGCACGGTGCTGACCACCTAGTAATGGGAGAGCCGTTGGTAAAGGGAGCATAAAACTTGTTTATAAGAAGCCCTGTGGATGTTGACTGTTGAGAATACTTAAAGGTTTAAAGGTCTTATTTTGTCTAACTCTGAGCTAGGTTTATGTAGCAATAATGACTTGAATAAATCCATCTTGGATCAAAAAAATTAACAGATCTAAGTAAGAGACATCTTCACTTTCCACACAGAAAGCATATGCAGGTCATGTTTTTCACACTGAAAATAATGCTGCCTAGTTAGACTGGATTTCTTTTGCAACATTAGTCAGAGACTATTCTAGAGGCTAATGGTATGCGTCAGTGCTAGGATGGGTGATTTTAAAGCCATTAGCTTGTGCATTCCTGATTGTCTTTTCATAATTTTCATCACTCCTTATATTTAAAAATCTATCTGAAAATGGGTAACAAAAATTGAGACGATGTTTAGGTTTCAATGGCAGGAATGGAAGTGTTAATCTTTCACAGAGTTAATTTTAGTTTAGTTTTGTGGGATTTTTTTCTTTTTTTCCCTGTTTTTTTTCTATCTGAGTGTTTTTATTCTTCAGCTCTTAGTTGTAGTCAATCCATGTCCTTTCTACCCCAGCCCCCAACTCCGACACTGAAACGGCTCAAGGTCAAGAATTTGGCTGTTAAAGGAAACTGTTTTGTTTTGCATTAAGATTAATGGAGCTTTAAACTAAGTAGGAGAGAAGAATTGTTCTGCTGAAATTATTAAACACATCCACCCTTTTCAGCAGACAGGCTTTTGTCCTCAGTAATGCTGGAAATAAGTTTTTAACAGAGTGCACCAGCAGCAAGATATTCAGTGTGAGTGCGTAATTCCATTTTTAAATGAAAGGTGAGATTGAATATGTGTAAATGTGGTAATCACCATTAAACTTAAGTAAACTCTAGTCTCTAGTAGTGCTCAGTAGGAGATCATTCAGTTAAAAATAACTTAAAATTACAGTCCTATGCCGTGTGTATGTTTTGTCCATGTGTCCATGTGTATGTTTTATGTCCGATTGCTCTAACAATGAGATACTTGAAAAAGTGAACCATAGTCAGTATGATTTGACGGAAGCATGGAGAGAGAATGCAAGAAATGGCCTCTGAGCCTTCCTTGTCTATTAAAAAGACATAATAGTTCCCACCTTTTGCTCTAAACATCTTCAGGAATCCTTCTGGGAGCAATATGGCATCTGCTTAAGTAATTCTGGAACAGAAAAATCTCAAAGTAAGAATCAAGCAGAGGTGTTTTGTCAGCAGCATATTTTTCATTTATATTAACTTCTTTTTATTCCCCATCGCCTTGTAGACACACTTTGTGCATTCTGTCTGGCTTGTACAAGCCTTGAGAAGTGTGACCAGCAGCATGGCTCATGCCTTAGCTGTTTAATTCCATGTCCAGTACTGGAAGTAAAATATGGTATTGCCAGTCTGGCTTAACCCTTTATAACTTGGCTGACTACAACAGGCAATAACTTGCTAGCCTTCCTGGTGAGTAGGAGTTCACTGTGTGTGTGCTGACCACAGAAGCATCCACTGTCGTTTTTCACTGAGAGGCTATGCAGTCCAGAGATGAAATGTTAATGTTCCTGCCATATACTTCCAAATTCTTGAGGACTTTTTCTAGCCAGCTCACTTTCATTTACTGCTGGATAAAGTGTTAACATCATTTTCTGCTATGAAGTACTTTGGAACTATGGTTACTTATTTTTATTTTCTCCCTTTAAGACAGGTGATAACCTTAGTGAGTATAAGGCAAAGACCGACAATTGGGGGGTTTTTCCTGCACTGAAGTTTGCTAAAGAAAATAAATCAAATCTGAATTTGTACAGGAATGTTTGCCTTGCATTCCACACACTGAGTCAATTTATCTCAGGGGCTCTCTTTTTCCTCCTTCCCACTCTCTTTAAAGGCTTGGTGACTGGAAAAAAAGGGAGGGGTGTATGGTAGATTGTAAAAAGAGATTTCTGTAGCCACTGGTGCCAGGAATCATCAAGGAATGCTTAAGTAGTGCCTCTTGTGACAGCATCCAGTCTATTGGAAAAGCATCATGTGCCATCTGGCTTCGATTTTGACTTAATTAAATGCATGCAGCCGTCTTTAAGAACTCGGCTAAGATTCAGCTGTCTTGACATTTTGTAAAGAGCTAAGATTTTGTTGGGGAAGCTGCAATAGTCACCTGATTTATGTTCTTTAGTTCCCTTTCAGTGTGGTCCATGCAGTTGGCTGATATTTGAGTGACAATTCTGTTTAAATAAACTCTTTAAGACTTGCTGACTCTTGGAAGCCTAATTCAGTAGGGGTTTTCCACTCTAGATTCTGGGATTTTTCTTAGAACTGCAGTTATTGTGGAATTTTTTAGCAGTGAAAGGAGTTTCTTAAGTTCAGCCAAGTCATTTGTATGGGAAAAAGGCAAGCTGCTTTGTAAAAATTTAGTTACTCCACCCAAAGACTCTATATCAATGGGATTTTAGCTTTATATGGGGAAGGGGTAGGAGGAGAATGCGTTCTTTGCTGTTAGCCAATTATTCTTAATGCAGAGAAGAGTGAGGAGCTGCTTTTCATGGGCAAGCAAACCATCTTGCACTCATGAGAACCTGTCATTTTAATTACCTGTTGTTTCATCTTGCATCTTCAACAGCAGCTTACCTATGTAGATGAAGGATGTGGAAAAAAAATGATGCAAACTTCTACCCATGGAGTTGTAATTGAAAACCACACTTTAATTGTTCTGAGTGCTAGGTATCTTTATTTTTGAGGTTTTATCACTTTGATCTTTAAAATGTAGAAAAAAATACAAGGGAAAACAAATGCACAGAAATAGTATCTTTATTTAGCATCTAAGTGAGGTGAACAAATTCAATTCAAATCGGCCTTTTTATTCCTACATCAAGTTTTATCAAGTTGACTTGTGATAATGGTCAACTCTTAATTTAAAACAAGTCTTCTACCATATTCCTAATACTCTTAACTTGTTAAGTTTTATCTTTTTCATCCAGCTATGAAGGATTACTCCATTTTCCCCCTTTTTTTTTATCACTGGAAATGTTATATTCTTGGAAGACCCTTCAGGAAGAGGGAGTATTTTAATAGTTATATGTGCAGTATTATCTGACCCTTTTCTAGTTCTATATTGCAAGAAATGTTTTCGCTTTTTAATCTTTCTAGGTCTCTTATTTTTAGCAAGTTATCCTTGGCTCAGTGCCACTCATTGTATGAATGGAATTCTACAGTTCTCATTAGGAACATCAGTTTGCTTAGACCTCTTTAGTTGATTCACTAAGTACAATATCCAGATCCTTCCTGCTGTATCTTAACAGCTGTGCTGCAGGCTTGGGTTGAACATAGTCCCCTGCCCCCCAGGCCCCTTAACCTATAATAGGCACTCTGGTCTGCTTGTTGAAGAAAGAAGCTTTAGGAGCTGCTTAGCTTACCTTCACATCTCCATTTCCCTGTACCCATTCATGTTTGAAATCAGGATTGATGAAAAATTTGCTATTTTGGCATCCTTGGTGATTGGTTCACTATCTGTAGTAGAAAAATACTGTGATGAGATGGCTGTCAGATTTCCTCATGCAATGCTGCTGAACATCTTAAACCTGCCCTTGAGAGCCCTGTTCCCTAGAGTGAGCAACTGCTGGACTTCTGCTTTCATACGTGTTGATTTCTTGGCCTTTGCAGGTGGCTGAACGAGGTTGCAAATAACATTTCTTGCAAAGGAAGCACTTACTAGTGACAAGGAAGAATATCTTCCTTCTGATGTTAATCTGATTACTGAGAACTAATTGACTCAAAGCAGTTGAGAATCAAGGAGCTTTAATTTCCTATTGTCCACCTGTACATGTAAGCATCAAGATAAGAAGAGACTATACATTTTTAAAAGCTTGGATTTATTTCTTAAAAGCTAGTATGCAATGCTTGTGCATTGTTATTTATATTCACTGCTAAGTTAAATACTTGAGTAGAGAAGCCCTCCTGAACTTTCTTGTTGGATTTGAATTGATTATCAGAGCATGAGTCTCCCTGCAGTTAGATTGTTTTGCTTGTGTTGGTTGTTTAGTGGGAATGGTGCATCATCTCTCTCAACTTTAGGGTGGCACTCTTGTAGTGATACACATGCACTTTTATTATTTTATGAAAGCATTTGTTTACATTGCTCTAGTTTTGGAGGCATTTTAGAGGTGATGTAATATATGTTATATATAACATATATAACAATGTTGATAGCTTTACTTCCCATGAAACAGGTAAGCAAGGCAGTGGAAGCTGGAGTGTTGGAAATAAATCCCCTTCAGGAAAGCTGTCTGATTGTTTTGCCTGTGTCCTATCTGTCCACATTTGTTTCAAGGAGACTAGAAGATAGAAACTTGAGCCAGAATTAGGTTGGGATAAAACTAGAGGAAATGATTCAAGCTAGCAACTGTTGCTCAGTGGAACTGAAGTTTGCCACAAATTCCTTTGGCACCTCCTGTGAAGTGGGATTGTGGGGCATCCCTTGAAGACCCCAAAAATCTACAGAGATGCCTGAAAATGTCGCCAGGTCATGAGTCCCTAATCTGTGTGTGCATCCATGTTTGGGATCCCTTTCACAGCTGCTGGAGGTAGCAGAGGAAGCTTTGCTGTTGTACAGAAGATTGCAGTTGAATCTCTTCATTGATTAATGTGTAGAGCAAGTCAAGATGGGTATAAAGCAACTGAAAGCACCATTACTTGAAGTAAGACTCTCTCTCCACTTCTATTTGTACATTGCTCTTGTATGAAAGGTAGGAGCATACCTTCTCTAACTTGTTACTGAATTATTTGTACTTCACCTGCAGTTTTAATTCCAGTTTCATGCTATTCCTAAAGTTTAGCAAAAATGTTTGCTTATATTGTACTTAGCTTGTAGTAATGCTTCCTATAAAGGATTGAACCAGTGTTTAGAGTTCAGATGAATAAGTGCATTTTTTGTGCACTTCAGTTCTAATTTCTCTGGATGGAGAAAGTCACATTCAGCTATGCTGTGCATAACAGATTTTTGCTGTTTGTCTGAGTGTCTGAAAGACTGGTGCAAGCTTTTCATTGCTTGTATAGTTAACTGTAGGTCTGCATTTCTTATCTTTGGTGGAACTGACTTTTGAACCTGAAGATACTTCTGCTGTTTCAGTTTGCTGCACTTGAGGGAAACTTGTATGAGCACATGCACAGAGTTTGAAATGGGGGACAAGGTGAAGATATTCGCATAAAGGTAATATCCATTACTCCTTTGTATTTCAAATTGTGAAACAAACAATTACTTGGAGGAGGGAATTCTGGCCTAATAAACAAAGAATAGAAAAACAGTAGGTCTCAAAGTCCAGGAGCTTGACTACTATAAAAACTAGGGAATAAAAGAGCTTTTCTAGGATTATTGATCTACTTTCATCCACTGTAATTTGTCACGTGAGAATTTGAAAGACGTACATTGACTACAGTTTGAATTTTATTTGGAGCATCAGCACTGCATCCTGTATTGCAACAACTGTACCTTGCACTAAGAAGAAATTTAATGTCTTTTGTGTGGTACAATTTACTTGGTTGTGATTTTTAAAAATGCTGATTGGAAGACAAAAGACATTTACTGAAAACTGGAAGTTAAACTTAGGTGGAGGTTGAAAACAGGAAAGAAAAAACCTTTTTCTCTCCACCTTTTCTTTTGGCTGTTGGAAAAGAAAGAGGGGGTCAATGCTTCAATGAACAGCAAGGAAGGCTTTTTGAATTAGTTCTCAAATACTTTTTATTTTCAAAGAACGTTTGCTTTTAGGTATGTTTTTCAAGTAGAATATTTTGAGCAGCTTCATTTTTATGCTTTCACAGTTGTTGAGAATTTTAAGGACAATGCAAATTGATTTCAGATCATTAGGGTTTTAATAAGCTTTTAATAAGGAGAATATCTCTGTGAGAAGACCGAGGTTAAAGCAAGTCTTATTTCTTGTTAAAATTTTGGAGATTTAGACTTCAGAGAAGAATGAGGATTCTGTCCAGTGTGGCTAGGCCTTGATTTTTTTTCTGGGTTTTGTTGTGAAATCTGCCCTGTGACACATAGGATGGATGAAGATAGATTTTGGTCCATGGGCAAATACAAAGTAGAGTGAACCGTGTCACCTGCAGGGTGTAGGTGCGTTTGTTCTGGGCAGACAAGTCCTGAGGGTGTTTTTTACAGCACTGAGTACCATTCCTGCCCTTGCATCTTTTACAGGCTGTAATACAGTAACTACAACATAGAAAATATTTTTGTATTTACAAGGCAATGAGCACTTGGAAAATGCAATGTCCTCTGAAACCATACAGCCCATGTGCATGTTTTGTAGGTAGAAATCTGGGCTGCAAAAAACTCCTTAAGTTATGTTGCTCAGAAGAGAGAGCAAAATATAGTACAGTGACAATAGTTGAGTGTGCATATAGAATATAGATCTCTTTTTAAAATATGGGAGGGCTATGACCTCGCATTCCAAAGGAGATTAAGTAGAAAGCATCAGTAAAAGCCATCTGTAATCAGATTCTCTGCACAGTTTTTCCTTTAGTGCTTTTGATCTGAGATGAAGCCAGTGAGTGATGTGAAAGTTGCCTTAGCAGAGCATGAAACTTCTGAGCTTCATGCATTTGGCACATGTTCAAATGGCTCTGTGTGGGGTCAGTTGTACTTCAACCTTGAGCTTCAGGCATGCTGCTAGAGAGTCCAAGCACATTTATTTGTCCTCTACTTTCCTCAGTTAACATATTCTGTCTTAAAAGTGAAAATATTTAACAGAATTACTTTTTCAGTTTTTACACAAGTCAGATGTTAAATGTCATGATCTAGATAGCTTTTCTTCTTTTTTTTAACCACTTAAATTAAATTCCAATATTTCAGTTTGGGAGCTGGCCAAAATTAGCTGAGGAGTTTCTTATCTAGCCTCGTCATTCTGCAAGCATTCCCTTAAAATTCTCCTTGAACCCAGATAAATGAACTGGTAAAGTCTTGCTGTTCTCAACTCTGCCTGCCCTGCATCTTGGCGAACAAATTTAATAGAAATGTTCTTTAGCATTAAATATTTTGGCAGTGATCCTACTTTGGTGTTGCTTAATGCCACAAAGAAATAGTAAATATATCACAGTGTTGCTTTCATGCCAATTAAAGCAATAACTGTTTAATATTTGTGGTTGTGCGATACTATGGGACATAGCTGGGTATGATAATCTGCAGCAGTGTTGTTTGTTTGTCTGTATTGTACAATCTGAAAAGCTTCTAAAAATAATTCTCGAAAATATTTTGATTAGTGTTGGGTAGCACTTGCCTAAGTCTGAAAGAAAACCTGTTAAATGTCAGCATGTTTAGGCATTGCCCTAAAATAATTCGTTAATGCTCTCAAATGGTGCTAGTGTGTTCATTTAACAGAGAGGTGTTTTGTCTCTTCAGCCACGGGACAGCTACTGACAAGTACACCACCTTGCCTGACTTGGTTATTTTGCTTTCTTTCATTTTCCCCAGTCGATTCACTGATTTGGTTGGTTGGGTTTTTTTATTTGTCTGTTTGTTTTCTTTTGCTTGGCACATTACTCGAGTTCAAATGGGTGTACAGTCATGTTCATACTTTGCTACGTTTTTTCATGCCACAAAAAAGTTGGCTTTTATTTTTCTGCAAAGCTCTTTAAAATGCTCTTTTGCACTTCCCTGCCATTGACCAAGCAGACAGGCAGATTTTGATGGCTGGATTCTGTGTTTGATCTCTTTCATCTATCAGTTTGTTTAGCCTCTGGGATGTGATCATTGACAAACAGTGCACAGCCAGTACCAGCTGCTGTAAACTTGTCAACTGCGAACCAACAGAGAGAACACCTAACTCAAATTTTCTACATTGTAACTTCCCCCTCCCCCTAAACAAGCTGCATATTTGATAAGCTTAGGCAAAAAACATTTCAACACTATTAGCATTGCAATGCTGTAAATATTTCAGTGCAATTTATACTTGAGATACTTTAGATAAAGGTAATATTCAGTTCTGTGCAGAGTAACAGTCCAGTGTAAATACTTAATGCTTGAAAGCAAAGGGCAGGATCTTTTTTTTAATATTCTTTATATGTTATTATATGTTCTTTAGTTTTTCTAGGCTCTTATTTCCTAATGCTAGAGCTGAGTGCAGCAGAAGGGCAATGGCTGGGGTGGTTGTGAGTGCCTCAAGGTGGCACAAGGCCAGGTTTGGGATCAGCACTGGGGCTGCATAAGCAGCAGGAGAGCTCGGGAAGGCACCCACGTTCTTCCCATGGGACTTCGGAGCAGCCTCCCCTGCTGGCTCCCATGGACCAGTGGCAGGAGCTCTGCGAGGGAGGTGGCTGTGGCCAGGCCAGCAAAACTCACCATGGCCTCTCACTAGGGCCACTTCAGCTTTACTTTCTGATCCAGTGCCAGGAGACTGCTTAGAGTTGTACATTGGCTAATGGAATTGCCCTTTTTTTTTCTGCCTTTGGTAACAGGGCAGCATAAAAGCAAAAGAAAACTGTCAGGTAAGGAAATATTTTTATTTAGCATTCTATTTCTCTTTTTTTTTTTTTTTTTTTCCCCTTGTTAAATTGACAAGCTAACTTCTGGAACAGCTCATAGTTATGGTGATGCTACTCTGCAAAAGGAAGTTGACTGTTAGGGTTTTGGAGTTACAGTAACTTCTTCCATTGTGTTCTTCAGAAAATCGACATGTTGCGAAATGAAGTTGCCTTAAAGGTGCTTTTTAATTGTATCATTTACTGTATTGAAAATATCTGTAATGTTGAAATTGACTAAAAAAGTGACTTTTCCTATTAGTTTCATTTTGCATAGAGTTTGTACTGATAAATTTTATGTATGATTTTTATATCAGCAAATGAGAAGCCTTTTTTTTTACTTGACTCTTATGGTAGAAGACTAATTTTCTAAATGAATGGGGTTTTTTTTCTAACCCTGTGTTGCTTACATTTTAAATCCTCTTGCAAGCAAAGCAATTGTTGTGCTCCTTCTGCATATTTATAATTAAGAGGCTGGTTATATTGCCTCCTAATCTAGATTATCATCCTGAAGAAAAAAAAGGTGTTCCTTTTGCAAAAGGAATGGTGAAAGGCAGAGGTGCAACATAATACCAGCATGGAGGAAAGCACTACCAATTAATAACTCTATCAGGAGAAGTAGTGTTGTGTTCCTTATCACAAGACCATTTTCTAAGTTGTACAGTTTGTAAAACTCAGCCAAGTTTTCCTTGCTTGCACTTGACAGACACTGTAAGAATCTTAAAAATGCCCATTTGGTTTAGAGTGAAATAGGAAATGTTTTTATCCAGATGTAAGTCTTAGTTTCCTGTCTGTGGAAAACTTTTAAAATTACGTTTTTACAGCTTTAAGCCATTTTCGTGAGTACATTGTAGCACTATTAAGTACACTTAGTATTATTAAATAAACTTACTAGTTTGTTCACTGATCTGTGCTAACCTCTTGGAAAATGGATACTGAGGTAGCAAGCTGTAGTTGTGACACCAGATGATGCTGCACACTGTCTGGTACTGTATCTTTTAGAAGACCACGGTAGAATATTTATGTCCAGTAGAATTTATGCTCAGTGTATTCCTCTGGGGATTTGCTTACAGTGAAATGATGAATTGGGAAAATTAGTACCATTTAATGCCACTGTAATGGTTCTGCCAGGTAGCACTGGGAGGGTGAACTTCCAAAGCAGAGCAAATACTCTTTGTACAGAGTTCCTATTTTAGTCCCACAAAGCTGCTAAATAACATAGCTGTGTATTGGACCCCAAAAGTGCTTCATTCACTTTTGTCAATAACAAAACTCTTCCAACTAAAAAGCTAAAAAACGTTTATAGTGCATGTTGGGCCTCACTGATAAATAGGAAATATCACAGTTCCAATATGAAATGTAGTACAACAGTATTCCAGAATTAGTGTGTGGATAGGTCTCTGGATCACAGCCTTTAAACTTCATGGAAGAACCACTGTTACCAAAAAAGTTCTAAAATAGGAATGGTAAAACTGAAGAATCCAAAAAATTTCAGAAAATTAATTCAAATTTTGAAATTCCCTTGAAATACAAATAATAGTTATAGTAGATAACTGATAAAGTAGGGAAGAGAAAGGAATTTGCATTTGAAATTAGAACTCTGAATGCAAGACAGAAACTTGTGGTTTGGATAACCATATGGAAAATGAAGTTAAATTTTATCTGTAAACTTAAATTGGATGATGCCCAGACAAGGAAAAGCCTTAGACTGATAACAGTTATGGACCTGTTGTACTTCTAAAATCCTGTATGTAGCCATCCTGTCTCCAAGTAACTAGCTAATATTTCAAAGTAAAAAAATTCCTGCATATTCTGTACAGGAGCATAAACCAGTGGCTTAGAAAAGGAAGGAAGGAAGAGGTACTGTCTAGAAGATACCCCATGCTTGCTTTAACTGGTAGTGTCCATGCACTTGAGAGATCTTAATGAAATGTTTTTACTTAAGAGTTACTTCATGCAGCTCAGAAAACATGTGAACACAGCAGGAGTCTCCGCAAATAATGAAATGGGAATTTTAGGTCTTTTACTGCAGAGTTATCTAACTTCCTGCACTTCAGTCTTACTCATGCTCCGGAAACTCCCTAGTGTAAAAAGCTGCAGTTCTTCCCTCTCCTGAGTGGCTCAAGAGGTATCAACCTCAGCCCACATCAGCACAATATCACAGCTGCCACTATCTCACTGTGTGGTGTGGACCCAGACCAACTTAAATAGACTATTGCTAGCCCATCTCTGTATCTTGGCAAGAATGACAGTGCTGTTCTCTACGGTTCACTAGAAATTAAGAGTGCTGTTCAGATTAGAGGGAGGAAGCTGAGGCTTTTGGGATGGGCTCCCCAAAGGTATGTCTGCAAGGCTATCAGACAAGAAAAATCCAAGAACACCAGTGCAATTTTCCTCCAAATTCCTATCAGCTGCATGTCTTTGTGGTGTATCTGTGTAGTGCTTGTGATGGTACAGACCCTTGTTTCTGAAACAGGAAATGAATGTAAACAGGAGGAACTGAGACATGGGAATTCAGGCTTCTCATAGTGCTTAACTGGTCTTGAGGTAAAGAAACAAACAGCAACACAGGAAATATAGGAGTTGCTGGCTGATAAAAACATGGTGGATTTCTACTGACTGACCTGCTTAGTAAAAGGCTTGCAATACATTCTTAATCTCAACAGTCCTTAATGATGCTATTTAGTAATAATACACTCTTTTAATATTAAAAGCACACAAATAAAAGAGCTCCAAATCTACTTTTAGGAATACCATTTTGCTTATATGTTAAAAGGAGAGTTACAATTATTAGTAAAGATAGCAAGGTTCATCTTCAGGAGATTGGACACATACTTCAAAATAATTCATTAACTGGTCTTCAGGTCCATAGCTAGCTAAACAAAAAACTACAGATGTTTACAAATTGGTCATTACAGTGTCTGATGTTTAGGTCCTAGAGTGGATATGTAGTTTTATAGTAATTAACTGCGTGAAATAGGTAATCCAGAAACCTCCCTGTTAAGCAAGGAGCTACTTAAAGAAGTATCCCATTTGAACATCTGTACAGAGAAACAGTCCAAATTATCCCAGGTTAATTCTGAGGGGAGAATCAGGAAAAGGCTTTCCAGTTGCTGCTTTAGTCAGGCCTTCAACTTTCTTTTAATAAAATTTTATTTATCATAGTAAAAGGTTTTTCTACAATTTAGAGTGTAAAAGTTACTGAATTTGGAGATAATTTAAATACAGTGCAAACAAAATTTTTCAGTATGTCACTGTTGTTGCATACTATGTAATATAGTATGGGATTTAAATTTTTATCGTTCAGAAGAATAGATTTTTTCTCTGGTGTTTTTAGTGATTGATGTTTTTCTTGAACTTAAGGTGTAGCTAAATCTTGTAATGCTCCTACTTTGTTGTTCAGTCTCAGCCTACATGCATAGCTCTTAAGCATAAAACAAAATTCAGGGGTTTTGTCTAGGGGATTCTTTGCACTTCTGCCTTTTGAAGAATCAGATCACTGCTCAGAACATGCTTTTGGGGAAAGGCAGGTTGTGATGACAAGCTTGAGAAGAAAAGGCAAATTTTGAATGGAAGTACTGAGAGTGGGCAGGCTCTACAGAAGACCGTGTTGCTTTTCTCTCAAGATGTTCATAAGAACATGCCTGTGGAAAATCGTTAGGACTATCAAACAGTAGGTTAAAATACTGCTTTGCTCCCAGCTCTTGCATGCTTTGGTGTTAGGCTTTTAAGATGTGTCTTCTCTGAAAGGAAGGCAGCATGTTGCATGGCATTCATTAATAACACAGACAGGATCTTGTGGATCCCACAAAACACTCAAATTCCTTAGTCCTGTTACTGACTTTATTCAGGATATCAATACAGGCAGTCTTTAAATGGTCTGTCAGTTATCAAGATGAGCAAGTACAAAATCTCCTGTTCAATGTGGTATTTGAGCATTCAACCCCCTGCCAACACTGACATCCTAAACTGGTGTGCTCAGACATGAATTTTTCATGAGCGTGGTTGCATGCCGCTGGAGAAGCGGTCATGTTCACTGGCATGGGCAGCAGTGGGAGACAAGAAGCTCTGTATATGATGCTTGTGTGCACATACAGTGGTCCCACCACCAATGTCAGGAAATAGAAGTGTAATTATGAATTTTCTCCTGTGTTGCAAGAATTATCGTACAGACATTTTTCCCGAAATTCCACTCATACTTGAGTGAGCGCTGCGCAGTGAAGTTGTGAATTGTGCTGCCTGAGCAGAATGTGTCTTTCAATAAGTGCATCTGCACAGATGACAGATACTTTTGCCAAACAGAAATACAGATGTTTGTCAAACTGAGTATATTTATCCTAATTAAATACACATTTTTTTAATCTGGAAAAGCAGCTAATTGTGGGAATAATGTTTTGATATGTCTTTATTTTTTAAGTCTTTGAAGTAATGTTCCTGCTCCTAGAGCTAAATTAGGCCAGTAACATGTGTAATACAATACAGCTTTTGAAAAAAAGGCCTGCAAAATGAAGCCAATTTGGAAAATGTCCATTTAGAGTAGTAAGCATACTCTAACTTCCGAATATTAAAAAAAAAACCCAAAAAACCCCTTCAAGAATTCTTGAGTACTACATTATAATTTACAGTTAAATCCATGCAGCTTTTTGAAGCTTCTATTTGTGTAAATTTACAATCCATGGTGATTTTAGTGCATTAATTGATAATTCACAGCACAATCGTATAATTTCTTAAGAAAAAATAACCTTTGTCATTGACCCAGTATAATTCTCTTAGTTGTTAATTATTTATCATTAATCCTAGGAAGAATTAAGCCTCTGAAATAGGGAAAAGGTGGCGAGATACAGAGATGCCAAAAATGATTGTGTATCTAATTACTATGGTAAATTTTTCATGAGGAAGGAATTTCTTCTAATGTTCTGTGAGATATAAAGTAATGAGGTTTTAAGCAATGGTATATAGGATAAACTACACAAAATTATGAATTTGAAATTAAGATCATCTGGACTTGTTTAGAATAAAGGAAATTTTATTTTACAAGAAAATTTTGGGTTTGCTCGGGGGGGAGGGTTGCTAGCTTTTTTTTTTTTTTTTATTGTTGTTGTTGTTGGCTTTGCTCAGTTGGTTTTGGTTTTTTGTTAGATCTGAAATATATGGTAACAGAGTACTGATGGCTAGGGGGAAAGGGGCAGGGATGCCATAATGTGATTGATGCCTGGGGTGTAAATTGCTACAGATTATTTCCTCTCCACAGAACTGAATTTTGCTTTTTTCAGGTTCCCAGCTCAGAACAGACTTAAGATATTGGTGCTTAACTCTAACTGAATGAATGTTTCGTGCCCTGCTCAGCCAAGTATGTGCCTTAGGAAGGTAGATGAGTTCCATCTTGTCAATAAAATACATAAAACACTGGTGGTTTTTTTTATTGACATGCTCTTTTTATTACTGGAGCATCATGAGAGATTTACGTTGATGGTATTAGCAGTCTGTCTCCAGAAAAGCAGCCCCCAGGCTGGCCGTGCCAGGCAGCTCAGATACTGCAAGCTGGCAAAAATGGACTTCAGCAAGTAGAAACTGCCATACAGTCCTTTGCAACTTGCTTTGTGAATTGTTTGGTGATTTTTGGAGCAATTACATTGTAGTTCCTGCCCTAGAAAAATGTATTCAATGCTGTATTTAGTGTTTGCTTCTTCCTCTTTTTATGTTTGGCTTCTGGGTCACAGTGGAGTGAGGGAAGCTCTCTTCCTTTACTGAGGCAGTAATGAACAAGAACAGAAGACAAACTAAGGGCAAGGTTACCCAGACCTTTTTTGTTTCTATAACAGTATGCTTTTTTTTTTTTCTTGAGGGTCATTCTACTTGCTTCCGAGTTTTTGTTGCTCATAGAATGAAGAATTGAAATGATGTGCAGAGTGCACAGGAGAAATGTGGTTTTCATACAGTGGGAGCAGATATCTGCATCTGTTCAGTTTGAAGTACTACATACTTAGAGTAAACTGCGTTGTATAAGTTACATAAAGTGAATCAAGACAACTTTAGGTTTCGTTGACTATTTTAGCACTGGAGTGGAGGAGAAAGGGATAAATGTGTCTTCTTGTTTTGAACTTGGCTTTAAATATTTGAATTGTTGAGGAAGATGGTGACAAAGGATGGCTTCAGTCTGTAATTTGGATACTCTGTGAATATGCATATCAATTCTGAAGAGAGATCAAAAGTTAATGTAAAGAACAAATTCTGTTGTTAAAGTTTAAAGCACTCAAATTTTAGGAGGAGCCTGACCCTTCTTTTGAAGTCTTTTGTTTGTTTTCTTTCTAGAGGAGTGAGTGAGGCAATCAACAAAGACATGCTTTAAAATTCAGCACCTTACTGAGCCTCTTTTTTCTTTTAAGTTGAATAATTTTGCAAAGTGAAGAAATTGTATCAGTAATTAGAGAGCAGGTCATTCTCGTTGTTGACTAGATTTTTGTTTAGATGTGTAATGTTAAGTTCTGTTCACTCCACTGCGTAGTGGTGGGTTCTTAAATACTACTGCAGTAACTGTTATAAATAACTTCTACTTTTGGGATATAATTACATTTTCAGGAATGTGATTACAAGAATTATTGGGAAGTGTTATACTTTATCACTGTCTCAGAAGTGAGCATTTGTGCTATAACAAAAATGGAGCATCTCAAACAGCAGCTGTGCTTAAAACCAAATAATGGTATGAGTTAGTGAAGATAAGCATTCTGTTAAAAATGGGCTGTTCAAGAGAAAGCGTTTAAAATGGAAACCTAACACACTGTAAAATTCCTGTGGGTTTTGGCAGACCCATCACAGTGCATTTTGAAACTAACAGGCAGTAGTGAAGCAGTTGTTTGTTTTTTTTTCTGTTGGTGGGTCTTAATCAGTGCTACCTGTGTCTAAAAGTAGCTTTTTCTTTTTTTTTATTTGAAGCCACAGCAATCTGTAGACATAGGCATAGATGCAACTTAAATTTTTGTAAAAGATCACATTTAGACTGATAGACTGAATGAAATACTTTAAATTTATTTTTGGTAAGTATACTGTTGCCATCTACTAGGTCTTTCAATGTCTATCTCTCAGATATGTTAAGTCCACAAACAAACTGCAAGTTGATGAAAGTGGTCTTTTCATTTTTTAATTAATGCACAGTCCTGTCTACACGATCATACAGACACATTCAGGGTTTTTTTAAATATGATTTTCCACTAACTCCTACCCTTTCCCTAATTATGCAGTGGTTTTGTAGGCTGTTGGATTGCATTCGGTCTGTTTTTTTCAAGGGCACATTGGCAAACGATGACATTATTTTTCTGGGACGGACAGGAAGGCAGAAAGATAAACCAGCATTGTTGAAAGTGTATGGTAGTTGCAAAGTAAAAAACTTTGAACCTTATGATCAGAAAGATTACTTTGTCAGGTCATACTTTTCCTCTTGGAAGTCTGTTCCTGTTATCATGTTGAATAGATAAAATGCAAGTTGTTTCTAGGCATAACCTCTCTATAAACCATTCTTATCATTGCTCGTAATAGCTGAAAGTACAAAAATGTAGACCTATAAAAATGCTTAATGTTAACTGCACAGATTGCATACATAAACAGCTGATATATATATTGTCATCTATAAGTAAACTTGGACAAATTAATAAGGATAATCCAACCCTATTAAACTTCTCTGCTAGGACGTTTGTTACAATGAGTAAACTGCATATAGAAAAAGCAGTTCTCTTTTGGTCGGCTGGCTATTTCTTTTCATAGCACAATTACTCCATTCTTATATAGATTCTTTTGTCATTTGGAAGGGAAAAAAAAGAATATGTTTAAAATATGTTTAAAAACATTGTAAGGCGTCTGTGACTACAGATGGGTTCCTCTAGGCTGGATGTGCAATTAGCTTCTATAAAGCAAACCCAAACTCATGGCTAAAAGTAAATGGCAGTTATTTCTCATTGATTTTTGAATAAATTGTGTACAGATTGTCTGAATGAATGCTGTGGGAAACAGCAGTAGGAAGGTGTTGAGATGTTGATATGCTAGGGAAAAAAAAGTCAAAATTTAAGCTAGGCTTTTCAAATGTTACTTTGGTGTGAGGGAGGGGTGGCGCTGGAGTTGTTTAGTTTCAGGATCAACACTAAGGAAGAGGCTTCTGCCATCACCCCTGCTTCGAGAATCTTCACTCACTTCAGTCTTTTCCACTCTTGTCTTGGCCTTATTCTTACTTCAGATAGGCTGGGTCTGTTCTGGCTTTGCTCTGGCATGGGTGCTGACTTAGGGACTGTTAGAGCTTGGAAGCTTCCATGAGGGTCTCGTGCTGCCCTTGAGGAGCTCTTGCATAGAAAGATTTCCAAAGACTAAAATGTTTGTCTGTGCAATACATGCAGATGTGCTGCTCTGGTGTATGTGGAAATATTAATTAGAAGCTGTAAAATGTAACTAGTAAAGCTTAGGTACTGATAGCAAAAAACCAGCTAAGTTATTGACACTCAGCAGCCCTATTTTTTTTTTTTAATACATTAGCTCTATGCTTTACAAACATCAAGGGTTTTGGGGGCTTCGTGGGCTCTGGTTTCTTGTAGGGTTTTTAAAATTAATATGCATTTATTTCTAGTAGAATTGTTCAGTAGTGGAAAGTTTCCAACTTCTGTTGCTGAAACAATGGAATCACTTTGAAAAAAAGACTTTAAAAATAAAGATCTGTTGTTCAGTTTTTTTAAAACCTACAAATCTACATGAAGTTTCTCTTCCTGATACTTTTCATCTGGAAATTGTTATTAGTTTCTTGGGGGAAAGTTTAATTAAATTTTTAAGTTCAAGTACTTTAATTGGTCTTCAGTCCGTAACAACCCTGTGATTTAAAGGAACAGATATATTAACAGTAACCTCTTTAGAAGCAGTAACTGATGATTTGTAATTGGAAAGATTTTCTCACAGGCTTATGGTAGGTATTATTTTGAATGTAGGTTGAACTAAAATATTAATCAGTTTATGTATGAATTGTTAAAGAGGGAAGTGGCAGATGTGTTACCATACTTCTTAAACATTTCTGGCATGAGGAACTCTGCAGTTAGATTTCAGCCTGGAGTCAATTTTTACAGCTGTAATAAATCCCCTACAAAAATGGCCTGCTCTAGTGGAAGTGACAGCAGCCCTTTGTCAAAACAGTGGCATGGACACCATTATAAAAACTGAATAAATACTTAAAGAATTATACCAACTTTTCAAAATATTATGCTTTTTTCCAAGCAAAAAACAACAAAGAACGGAAACTATTTCTGGATAAATATGCAAATATTTAAATACACTAAATAACAAGCAATTAGAAAAGGCTGTGATAGGCTGTGTTCTGTTACTGAACTCTACCCTTTAAAAAAATGTTTCCATTTTGATTTTTAAGAATCACTTGTTGACAGAAGGGAGGGTTTCTGCCAGCTCAAGATCTGTGCAGCACAATGGGTGACACTTTGAAAGAGCAGCTGGGAGAGGGGGATTTCTCTGCCTGTTTAGTGGTTTTGTGACAGTGACTGTGAACTGTTTCCCTCGGGCCTAGGGAAGAAAGAAATTGCTGTTAAAGAAATACATTGCCCTGTACTAAGCATTCCTAAAATTTAATGTTGTTTGCTGTAATGTTTAAAGATAATCTCAGAGAGAGCACATATGGACAATAGCTGTGGGGTCTGAATTTATGATACCAGGCAAAAGGAAAGTTCTGGCTTCTGTGCTGAGTCCGAGTGTCACCAAATGCAGCAGACACCCACCTACCTGATCAAAGTGCAGCAATTGCCAAGTTAATAATATTAGATAGTATTGCATAGGCACAGAGTTTGCAAGCTGGTAGCCCATTATTAAGTTTTTTTTAATATGGTGGTGTTTAAAGTTCATGTTGAGTAATTAATGCTGATTATTTAATCTGCAGTCTGTGGGAAGAGGTGGTTCAGGGTTACAGGTACGCTCCATTAATGTGAAGGTTTGTGTGGAATTCCTTGCTTTGTTGCACCATGCTGCACTGTTTTGGGCCTTGTTTCCATATATACTTCTGAGCCCATCTGTAAAACAGAGCAGGAGTTTCTTTCCTGCCAGGTGTCCTTTCAACAGTCTCAAAGTCAATGCAGAGTGGGAAAGATGTATAGGAATGTAAAGTCAAATGCATTAGCTTTTAGTGTATGCATGCCTGTGTGTGATGCCTTACATATACACACACACCCCCATTGTCTTTGGACCAGTTAGGTCCTGTTGGAGTTTGTACCCCTCTTTTATCCTGTTCAGTTTGAGCCATGGCTCAGTTTGAGCCTTGAGTGTTCCTGGTAAATGAAGTCTTTGCCACTCAAGAATGCATTTGCACAAGGTATAGCTGGAGTTAGGTCAGATCTGTTACTTTTCTGTTCATTCCTTAAAGTTAT
Organism: Acridotheres tristis; assembly: GCA_037013685.1. Classification (NCBI taxonomy): domain Eukaryota; kingdom Metazoa; phylum Chordata; class Aves; order Passeriformes; family Sturnidae; genus Acridotheres; species Acridotheres tristis. The sequence goes on from CM072884.1 coordinate 95,066,810, forward strand.
ACAAATACCAGGCTTGAACTGTAGAGGCTTTTCTCCTTTGAAATGTTGGTAAATCAAAATAATTGACACTTCCCACATTTTATTTGTTCTGAAGATCTAGAATATTGTTAGGTTTGTGGAAAAACTGTATTAGATACTCATAATACAAACAACTGCGGAAACATTTCTTGGCTGCACAAGAAATGAATTATGATAAAATAGTTTATCACAGCTGATAGCAGAGTGCTGATAAGTGGTGCTGTTTTTTCCTGTGTTTGTCTGTGGGTTTGGGTTTCCATCCCGTCTCCCACCCTGTCCAAAGAGAGCACAGACAAGAAACTGTTGGTTTTGTAAACAAAACTAGATCTCTCATATGACACAGCATTTCCCCAACCTGTCTCCTGCTTGTTTATACAGGTGCCTATAGAGGAATGTGGGTATTTTAAGTAAAGCATCAGACCTGATGAACACAGAAGTGAAGGGGTCTCGTGCTAGAATTGGTGCTCCCCATCAACACTGCAGCAATTCAAAGCTGGAAAGATAGGCCATTATTTTCCCCTTTCTTTTTATTACCAGCAAGGGGAATACTGACTTGTAAGTATCCTTTGAATATGTTTGTGTATCTAGCTGTTAGACATTTTCTCCATGTTTCAAGGCTCTATCTTATTTTTACAAGAAGAATTTCACATACTAGATTTATGTATGTGTTGTTTTTCAATAATTTTTAAAAATCCTTATATCTACGTTTTGAATCAATGTTTCTTCATGTTTTTTGGATGTGATACAGGCAAAAATAAATTTGGCAGGATGTGGCAATTAATGTAGATACTGTTATGATGGCGAAATTGCACTCGCAATCCTCCCTGCTGCACAGATCCCAAAGTTTGCTTTTGCTCTTGGCTGTGGGGAGGTCATCAGGGACAGCAGGGTGAGAGATGGAGACTATCTAAGCAGATGCCTTTGGTCAACAAACATCCTTTTCATCTCCTTTTGAAAACACTTTCTTTGGTAGCATACCAGCATCACTGCGAAGGATAGGAAGTCAACATGTTTACACTTTTAATTTAGCATAGTGTGAGGGTATGATTTTTTAGTACATAACAAAAGCATGGTTTGACAGAAATTCCAGAACCCTTGCTCATTCAAGATAAACTGTGTAACTATGTATGTTTGTTGAAGACTTATGCCAATTATTTATAAGAAAATGAGGTGTTGAGTGGTTTTCTTTATGACTTTTGTTTTGTGCTGTTGCTATAATAATGCTAAGATGTGTGTGCTTATGGGAGTTCAGTTCCCACTGGGTTATGTCCAGTCGTATCTGACAGCTGACAGTGACTGAGGCAGATCTTTTCTTCCTGACTGTTCTTGAAAGACTTCATCTTAAAACCTCCCTCTGCATAAGGCTTTATTTTCAGCTATTGACCTAGTTTTTCTGGACACCTGAAATCCTAAAAGAAATTGATGCTAGGTAGACAGGTAATACAGACTTGAGTCCTAAAAGTTGGGCTTAAATCCTGAACACAGCATAAGCACAGCTGACTCTGAAGATGGTGAGAGAAATACATTTGTGGTTGAGGTGTGACAAATAATGATATTTTTTGAGTGTATTTGCTAGTTCTAAAATGTTTATGTATTTTGGTTGGTATTTACACTTCTAGTTTAGGCCTGATGAGATGGAAAGTTACTCAATGAGTGAATAAATAAAGACAATAAGTGTTAAAACTAATAAAACAGAAGAAAACCTGAAGTAGAAGCTGGAGTGTATTGCCCAGTTTTGCACAAAAAAGGCAGGTTAATATAGCAGTATATTTGAAGAGGCCTTTTCCTTGTGGATATTTTTGGCTGTGTTTCTTTATATGTGTGTGAAGCTTAATGTTTTCAGTTGTTATGATTAAAGGAAGGACTTTTCTTGTCTCATAATCTCATTTCCACTTAAAAGTGTATTGTCAAGTAGAATCATATCTGTACAGCCATGTGGGGATCTGAGTATGAAAGGTTTATGTTTAAATTTATTCAGTTTGAAAAGACTTCTACTGTGGATGTGTAGTTTTTATTCTCACTACCTGTAGGTGATCTGAAGACGAGATCTTAAAGCCACTTGAAGTTTTCATGAGGATGGCTTCAGCTTTGTGTTTAGGTTTCGTCTTTTTAAATACTTTTGAGGTTCTTTTGATTAATGTTGTTTTGGAGAGCCAGAGTCTCTTTGGAAAGCTTGCTTTGTGTGGAATGTGTAGTTTTCCTGATGAAATTAAAACTCAGAGGGGGTAACTGAATACTCCCTGCTGTCAGTGCATTGCCAGCCTGAAGAAAAAACAAACAAGCTTACTGAGAACAATGAACATTCCTTCAAACCCTAGGAGACAGATTTTTGTGCCCCCCTCTTTTTTTTACAGACAAAAAAAGATTCTGTCGAAGTGTGGGGGCCCAGGGGTGTCTCAGCCTTGTCATTATGTTTGGGTGCCTTGCTTGGGGCATAAGGGCTGCAAATGGTTTGACATCTACGTTTGGAATTTAGAGAGTCCTCCAAGATACTTTCCTTCTCTACCCTTGCTCTGTGTGTCCCATCCCAACACCCTCCCCCCACCTTGACCTTCCTCCAGAAATTCTAGTGATTTAGCTCTGACTTTGCTTGATGTTTTTTGTGCCACTTACCTAACCAACTTGGGCTTCAGATAAATGTCCCAGGCTGCCTGTTCTCTTGTTCTGCTCAGCCTGATTTCAGTGTCCCTTATATGGCAGATGCTCTACACGTGACATCTCTGAACTGTAATCTTTACTTACATCTAAGCAATTTCCACTGCTACTCCCTTGTTTCCAACCTAAACGAAGATTTGATGATTTCGTATTGTGGTAAGTTCTTGATGCTCAGAGGATATGTGAGCAGGTCAGAGGACAGGTCATAACTTGAAAACTAGATGTATGGGGATGTAGAAACTTGCTCTGTCTTTAATTATCTGGGGTTTTTTTAAGATAAGAAGTTCTATAAATAAAGTGCCTTGATTACTATTAATAGTAAGTGTTATAGAATGGGATGTAAGACTAAGCATTTTTCATAGTATTCTTTTTCACTTAGGTTTGCAGGCCTAAAGATTTCTAAGAACATCTCTCATGAACTTACATAAAGAGAGCTTTTATGTGCCTGCAATGAGATTGAGTGCTCTATGAGATCATCCTAAAGTACTTTCATCAAGAAATATTGCTTTTTTGATTAGGTTATTTAATTTATATTTTTGTTGCTGGACTCTTTCTAAAACCTGTACTGTGAGCTTCAGAATTCATGAAGTTACTTTCCTCTGGATTTATCTCATTGCTGATTGACTTTAGTGCCTCAGAAGATGGCAGTTCTTTATGAACCTGTCTGCAGTTGGGGTGATTACAAGGAATTGCTCTTTGTAAATTTTCTGGCATTTAATAATGTGGGACTTGGAGATACTGTAGTCAATGTAAAATATAATGAAGACATAAATGAAAGTCTTTGAAGATAAAATGCCAAATGTATAGGAAGATGTGTGATATGGATTATGAGCAAGCAAGGGAGTAATAAAATTAAATTGATTGTGAAGCCAAGCAACTCAGAAGCCAGAGTGTGTGCTGACAGCAAAGGAGAGAGGAAGAAACTAGAAAGCCAAGGGATTGAATTGCAAAATGTTCAATACCTACAGCTGTACTTAGAATCATAGACTTGTTTAGTTTGGAAAATAGCTTTAGGATCATAGGATGCAGCTGTTAACCTAGTTCTGCCCAGTCTACCATTAAACCATGCACCTAAGTGCCCTGTCTTTTAAAGGAATGGTCTCCACACATCCAGTGAAGGATAAAGATTTTCCTTAGCCCTCCATTGCTTGTTTATGTATTTATGAAAATATTTTTATTGTCTTTTGCAGCAGTAGCCAGATTAATTTCTAGCTGGGATTTGGGCCTTCTAATTTTCTCCTTGCATAGCCTCATAACATGCTTGTAATCATAGTTTCAAATCAGTTCAAACTGTTGGTACTTGTTAGTCTGTCTGATCAAGCCTTTGAGATATGTTTTAAATTTTGAAAATGGGTAACTTTTAATGTGGAATTTTTTAACTTAGTTGGGTGGGAATTGCAAAAGCCTGAATCTGTAATTTATCTTGTGTTTTTGCCACATGTTATGAACAGTTGTATAAAAGTGCGTTCAAGAGATGCCTGTGGCAGCAAAATAATCTTTCAGTGAATTTCCCTTAACATCACTGTTTTTAAGCCAGAGCTGTTAATGCTGGATGGTAAATTTTCAGGTATTTTCCTAAATGTTATGTTCATGATGAAGATACCTTCATTTTCTAGACCAGCCTGTTAAGCAGTATTTTGGGCTTTCATTGCATGCCACATCTTTGGAGCTGGCTGTGTGTTAATATTATTGATAAAATGGTTAATATTTTTGGCTGCCTTCTCTAGAAAACCAGATTTTTAGATGCCTGCCCAAAGCTCTATTTGCAAGTATGATTAAATGGTCGGTGTTTAACAGAGGTCAAGATGACAGATGCTTTTTACAGAATCAGAATGGAACAAGTTGGAAGAGGGACCACAGTGGATCATCTGGTCCAACCTCCCTGCTCAAGCAAGGCCATCCTAGTGCACAGATTTGCATCCCGACAGTTCTTGAATATCTCCAGTGAAGGGAGACTCCACAATCTCTCTGGGCAGCCTGTTCCAGTACATGCCCAGCAAAGAAGTTCTTCCTTATATTCCCAGATTTCCCTCAAGCTTTCTCAGGAGATGTCCCTCTTTTATTTCTTTCCTAGTCTGATTGTCTCTGTATAATTACTATTTCTTTATAGTTATTTTTAATGTGTCTTCTTAATTATGTTAAACACTTAGTTATTGTATTAATTTTTGTTGAAACTAGTATTGAAAGCTCATTAGCTTATTTTAAAGGTGGCACTATGCAATCTATGTAATTTTACCATTTGTTACATACTTATTTTTCCCCCTCCCCAGATAGAAGATGGGAGCAAAGCTGCAGCTGTGGACAAGTTACTGGCTGGGGATGAAATTGTTGGCATCAATGATGTGGGCCTGTCTGGCTTCCGACAAGAAGCAATCTGTCTGGTGAAAGGTTCACACAAGACGCTGAAGCTTGTAGTGAAAAGGTAAGCTTGTGTCGTTAGCTGGAACACCAAATGCTTTTCAGCCTATAAGCTACTGAGCAACTAAATTTGCCAAGACTTGGCAAGTTAATGACTTTCATTCAGTGTTATTAATGTGCTTATTATGTGGTATTAAACTCCTCCTTAAACACAGACCGTTTATGGAAGATGTGGAGAGAGGAAGCCTGTTGATCAGAGCAAAACCTGAGGCAATATATTCCGTGAGTGGTGTTATGATGTGATGAGTCAGGACACTGCCTCTGTCCTCCTGAAGTGCAGTGCCCAAAGCAGGCTGTCAGCCCTGCTTCCCTGCCTTTGGTGTGCAGACACAGGCAATCATCTTTAGTGCATATGCCATGCAGGCCGGCTGTGCTGTGAAGAGCGGGTTACATGGGAAGTTTTTGGAACAGCATTTCCCCACTCTGAAAGTATTTGAAGTCTCAAGCATTTCATAAGTGGTTTGCATAAGGAGTACTTTCAGTTAGTTATTAATGAAGGGGAAAAGTGGTTTATCAAAACAGAACACATTTTTGATATGAAAACTTTTTGTCGTTTTTACTTGCGACTTTTAAGTTCATGCTACTTTTACTAACTTGAGTTAAAAATAATTTTCATAAAATATTTTTGACAGAAGTGAACCAATTTAAAGTAGGCTAAATCTGAAAAAAACTCCAACCAAGAAATCTGAACAACATGATCTTTTGTTGGTAATTTCCTACTCTGGTGTCTCAGAACTTTCTAGTTAATTACTTTTATCAAATTATACCAGCCAGTCTTTCATGTGACAATTTGTTAGAATCAAAAAAGAATTTTGATGCCACACAGAAAATGCTAAGAATCTGAGCTTGACAGGCATGATGATCTAGTCCATAAAGATAATGACCGTTTGAGGCTGTCTCAAATGAGGACAGTCTTGTGAAATGGCACTGATATTGAGAGGTACAAAAGCGTGCTTTTCACCTTTGGTTTTAGAAAGTATTTTTGATAGAAGAAATTATGGGAACCTGGAGCTCTTTTACAGCTGGTAGTTTATATCCTCAACAATAGCTACTTCCAGAAGCTCTCACCAAATTTTTGTAGCATTGAAGCTAATAAATGCAAAATAAAAGACATTCACAACTACCATAAATCATGTTGATGTTCAGCAGTTCCAACTTGCGCTGGCTATTCCAGTAAAAGCACTTGTTAGCAGAGGTTACATCAGTTGTTCCTGTCAGAGAAAGGGAGAATTTCAGGGTTGAGAAGTTTTATAGACACTGAAGAATCTGCCAAGACAGCAAGTCTTAATTACAAGGAAAAGCTTCAGACCAAGTAGAAAGATTCCTTCTCTTGGTGCTTTTCAATTTTATGACAGCAATTTGCTCATAATATGTGAATTCTCATCTATCTTTGGAAATGGCAGGTTTGGTGCAGAAATACCTTCATGAGAGACACAGCTGTCATTCTTGTCACTCATACCACGTTGCTGTCTACTACCATCTGAAAGGAGGTTGCAGTGAGGTGGGGGCCATTCTCTTCTACTGTGACAGCAGTGAGAGGACAAGAGGAAATGGCCTTAAGATGGGAAAATCAGATTAGATATTAGGAAAAAAATTTTCACCGTTAGGGTGGTTAGGCATTGGAATAGGTTGCTCAGGGAGGTGGAGGAGTCATTATCCCTGTACGTATTGGAGGTATCCAACATCTGGTGCTGGGTGTTAGGTTTTTGTGGTTTAGGGATTACCCCTAAACCACAGTGGTAGTGGTAGTGCTGGGTGGACAGTTGGACTGGATCTTTTAAAGGTCTCTTCCAACCTTGATGATTCTATGATTCATTTCACACATGTGATTTTGGAGAACTTTGTTACAGCTAATCAAGTGCTGATTTGCTGTTGAGGATTTGTGGCAATTCCCTGCAGGCAGTAGAGCCCCATTGCTGTACATGCCCTTGGGCACTTTGGAGCAAAACTGATGGATTTTCATCAGTCCTTTATCATCCTTCCCCTTTTCCCTTCCTTAGCATGTGTGCAATGGTCAAAAACAAGCTAGCTGTTCTAGCCAAGAGGCTGAAACTGTGACTGTTGTTAGAGAAAACATTCTTGTCTGAAATTCATTAAGAACTTCCATAGCTTCCAAACGAGGCAATAGCCCTTTGGGTCATTGACAAGCCTGCATAATATTAGATAAAATTTCATAAAACTTACTGAATGAAACTAGCTGGGGCTTTTGTCTTGATTTTTCAACTTTGCTCTTTCTCTTGGAAAATTGCCTTAGGACATCAGTCTTTTGACAGTCAGAAACCTTTTAACTTCCAGTCTCATTTTATTCTTGTTCTCATGCACTGCTGTTGCTGTGCTGAAATAACTTTCCCTGTTGGAAGTTCAAATGATGCAGGTTTTTGTAAAAGCCTTGTTGCATGCTTTCTTTCAGAAGTTAAGGTTTGAGCAACAGAGTTTTGTTTTGTTTGCCCTAAATCTTAGGCTGAATTTTTATGAGTACTTTAAACAGCCATGTGTTTAAGCAAATCAGTTGTTCTGTCTTTGTGTGAGCACTCCTGCAGGTCTGGATTGAATTGGATCAGGGAACTGATCTGACTACAAAATTACTTGAGTAAGTAGGTTTTCAGCTGGGTAGGACCACCACTTTCAGAGGTAGTCTGCATTTTAATCAATTGCAGCAATCTTGGAATGGCTGTTTTAGCATTTTCAGACTATTTCAGTCTTCAGATACACACTTACTGTTCCCTGGGGAGACTGGGAATAGTCCCACGATTCTCTTTCACTGAGTTATGTATAAGATTAGTATTGATCTGTAAGTCATATTAGCATCTTTTTGTCTGCTTGCCTTGTGTCCTTTGTCTAGCACTGTGATGTCTCTCTGTAGCATTGGTTTAACATTTTATTCTCTGTGGGTCTCAGTGTGATAATCTGGAGCACAAAATAGAAGATTTGAAGTTCAGCTCATTCCTGAAGTTTAAGAGAATCTTTGTTTTAATCAAGTTGTTCTTGCTGTGTGTGAGAGTTAATGTGCATAGCCAAGATCTGGATTTTATGTGGAAAACATTTTTCCTTGGGGTCATTTGTCTTATCTATTTGTATACTGATCCAGAAGTGAAAAACAAACATAAAAAAATCTATTATGTTATGAAAAAATTACTACTTAACAAAACTCTTCTGGAAAGTAGAGAACTTTCCTTGCTATAATGTCAGTATGATTAATTGAGGAAAATCACATTTTATTTGTCACTGCTGAGAAGTGTATTTCTGTGAAATTTCTTCTCAAAGCAGTAGAGCCACAGCCTGATCCTGGTATGTTGATCTCACTGTATGTAGGAAACCGTAGGACAAGCTATTGTCTGTTTAGAAGTCTAATGTACCTACAGCAAAGACCAAGGGAATATGTTTTAGTAAGAGTATGTGTTTCATTCACAACAATTACTTTGTGTCTGTGACAAAGGTTGCTTAAGAGATTCATATTGTTTTGCAGTGGTAGCTGGCTTCCAAAAAATTATATTTACCCTCTATTTTTAAAGAATATGATTCTTGACTCACACAGGGAAGATAACACTGGTTTCTAATAAAACTGTCTGCAGTACCAAATACTCAGCATAAATGTGTTGGCTATCAGCATACATATTTTGCTGTATTTCTGGAAACATTGCATAGTTGTGGTCTAAACCAAATCAGGACTGTGCAACTGGCTCAACAACAAACGGGATGTTTAAGTAGCTTACATATATTGATGATAGAACAAGTGCAGTGTACTTTTGGTCCTGGATTAAAATAGGACTCAGGAGGCTTCACGTTATTTACTCAAGTGAATTTGTAGAAACAATACAACATAATTGCATGCTAGTTCTTCCATGTATTTTACTGAGTAATTTCTTGAGTAGATTCCTTCCTAGGAAAATGACAAGCAAACTGTATTTACGACATTTCTTACAGGAATTACAGGTGAATTTCTTTTGTTTGGAAGTGGTGTGCACATCTACATACAAATGAAATTTGTCTGAGTGTCTATACTGAATGTTGATGTTGAGGTGATTGCCATATTCCGTGTACTTTAATTATTTTGCATAGACTTCTAACTTCAATTCCTTTCTACTTATTACATACCATCTTCATTCTTTTGCACATGCTAGACATGAGCATATATCACAAATCCGTAGTAATTTTTCACTATGCATTCATGAGACACGTTAAACTGTTGAAAATTGGCACATAGGTGAGGCTTTCATGTGTGATTTATTAAAGGCAGGGTGAGATTTTCACCTCTAGGAGTCACCCTAAGAAGTTACATGGGTTGTCCTCTCGGCTACTGGAGTTGTCTGTTAGCAGCAGTTAAAAATGGGTGAGTGAGGGATGGAGCAGCCTCTTTTCCACAGGGTCTGCTAGTGATGGGAAGCTGGACTTTGCTTACCTTGGCCAACTCTGCAAGTACTGCCAGTGCCTGAGAACAAGCTCTAAAGTTCTGGAATTTGGCCACATTGTTTACATATGAGGACTTGTTGGATTATTTTCTTTTCTGTAGCATTTTGGTGTTGTGCCTTCATGTTGCCGAAGTGCAAGCTCTTTTTGCAGTACTGAGGAAGTCCCTTGTTAAAGAAGAGGGAAAGAGAGTGGGAGCAAACACACTTGGCATCAGAAGTGTAGTATGAATACTGACATTACTGTGCAAAATCCTAACAAGGGAAGTGACTTTCAAGATACTTGTGCTATAACGATGTAGACATGGAAAGTTAGGGTTATCTGTATTTGCATGGCACTTCATGAAGACAGCTAACTTTTAATTAAAGTACAGAAAGAATATTTAATTGATCTCTTGAGGGCTCCAAGACTGTACAGCACTGTTTCAGACACCTGAGGCCTGAGCAGAAATTTGTGAATAAAAGTCTTGACAGTCATTTCCAGCGTTCAGATGGGAAATCACTGAAATTTGTCACAGTCTGAGCAGAAACCTGCTGAGCACCAGCAGTGACTTTTCTGCAATGGGTTTTGTGTAACTTAGTGAGGAGATCTCATCTAACCTATTTATGACCTGTGTACTTCATGGCTCCTTGTGGCTGTAGAAATACTCTGTGAAACTTCAGAATATCAGTTCATGAGATGACTTGGAAAATTGAGGGATTTTTTTTTTTTCTGTACAGCTATGTGGATGGAGGACTGTGAATTCTGTCTCTTACCTGTTTCTGGCCTTGATACTTCTAGTTTCTTAGATACCAAAATGGTATAGGAAACAGTCTGCAAAATTACATGTATTTTTCTACTTTTAAACATATAGTATACTATTTTGTCCATGGTTAAGCATTGTTCAATAAACTAAATGCACTTGTGGAGAACCACTGTTGATTACAAGTGAAATCTATTTTGTCTTTCAATTAGATTTCATTTCTTCTGGAACCAGAGTTTCTTATGGCAAAACAAATAGCAATTGTTTCTCTCTTGTTACCCAGTAGCCATAATTTCTCCTTTTTAAAGATTGACTTTGGCCTTAATTGACCAGGAATGGATTTTTAATTTTTTTTTAATTCCTGTATTTTCAACCAGACTTTGGAAATGTATAATTTATAATGTATATCTACATACATGTACCATTTCTGTAAGAAGTGGGCAGATGTAATAGCCCCTTTCCACCCATATTTCTTGGAACTGGCAGCTGTGGAACAGGATGTGATCTGCAGATCTTTGGGAGTGGGTATTTGTAACAGATGCACACAGCTTTCAAGTTCAAGGCGTGAACATTTCTGTGGGACTGCAGTTGTGGAAGGCTGAACTCTTTTAAACTCCCACTTCACAAATTCACTTGAGAAGTGGGTTAGTACATTGCTATGGGCCCCCTCTTTTGCTCTGAGCAGGATGGATGGCCAGGTATGGACACGTACACTGCTCCCAGCCAGATCTGGTGATGGAGAGGGAGTCAGCCACGTGTTTCAGGATATGTGACAAGCATGACCAGGCTAGGGCACCTCTTTTTCTCCTTTGCTGCTGCCAGTGAGCTACCATGGCTCACAGTGGGGTGCCAGGAACCAGATAGGCACAAGCATGGTGCATCATGTGAACTGCATAGTACCTACAGGCCCAGCTCAGGAGAACCTTGGGTTGGATGTCCTATGCTTTAAGGAGTGCCTAGTAATCCCAGCAGGATCTTTCTATGAAGGAGTGTTTAATGGAGCATCTGACAAATAAACCATCCTCTACACATGTGTTTAGTGGGGACACACAGAGTAGGCCAGCCCACGTGGAGGTCCCCCTCCTGCTCTGGTTTGCCTCCCACCTTCTCCATGGGCAAACAGAGGGCTGGCTGGGCCTCCACTGTGCCCTTCAGCTGTGTGATCCTGCACTACTGATGGAAGGGGAATGGACATGAGAAAAGGAGGAACACACACTTCCATCTTATATTTTCAGAAAAGTATACCTTAGAAAAACCCTGATGACGACCATTTTCCCTGGTTGCATCACAGTCACTTAACCAATGCATTAACAGTGTGAATCCACATTCCCTTTGTTGTAACCCTAGCAATACCACCCAGCATGTTTCCCATGTCTTTTTGGTGGGGTGTACATCTAAAAAGCACTTTTATTTCTTAATTCTCTGCTCACCTCACCTGCTTCTTAATTGGATGAGCATGATTTGAGTCATGATGTTAATAACACACTAACAGATGCTTGAGGTGATTCTAAGCTTTAGTTCCTCCAGCTGGTGATGTATTGTCCCTGATTTCAAAGAACAAATTTTGTATGTTTGTCTTACACAGCTGCCAGGATTCTCTCAAATACATATGTCATGACTGATATGTTTTCATTTTGTGGCAACTTCCATAATTTATTTCTTTTCAAATCTAAGAAATCTGCCCTGTAAAGTTTAAATAACAGCTAAAATTACAACAGATGTCACAATATTTTACCAAGGCAACTCTGTTAGGGCAATGTTTGGGCTACTAGGGAGGCCATAGACATTTCCTTGTAGGTAAAAGGAATATTCTGTAAGTTGAATATTCTTATTCAAAAGGTTGCTTGTGGCAGTGCTATTCAGTTTTTTAAAGTAAGTGCCAAAATTGGGCAACATGGCTTTTTTGTGGAATGGGATATCCATCAAACAGTAAGAACCTGTGAGTCATGACTGGGTTTTAGTAGTGGATCTTTTTCCTTCAATCATGCATGAACTTGTCAAAATGGTTAATTTTGAGCATGAGTAGTCTCATCCAATTTAATAAGAGCGCTCACATGACTGAAGATAAAAAAAGTATACAAGTACTTACAGGATCTAACCATAGCTTTTTACAAGGTGGTACATCGGAGTTATTCTGAAAACTGCCTTTCACTTGTGAATTTCAGTGTAGGTGCTGGAAATGCTAATATATAGCGCCTTGGGTGAGAGAGAGGAAAACAAGTGAGCCTTCTAAACTTTGGGGATCTGAAAACTTACTCATTTCACATAATACTTTTCCATGCACACACATATTTTATATATTTGATAATACTGTAGATATTTTCAGACTCCTGACTGAAACAGAATTATAAACCCATCCATTAAAGACCAAGTGAATAATCTTTTTATGTCAGAGATGATCTTTGCATGTTGAATGCGTGCTTCTATGTATGTATATGTTTTGAAATAATTAATTGTTTGGGATTGCTTTTAAGCACTTAAGAATGTTGAGTTTTTTAACTCTAGTCAAGGATGTTGAAATGCACATGTCCAATTTCAGGAGAGAGGGAATAATACTCCTATTTCAGTGTGTTGCAGTTTTCTCCTTATGGAAATTTTATTTTAGGTTACATATTTCAGATGCTGAGGATTAAATGATAGACAAGTTGGAGAACTTGGCACGTCTTACACGTTTGAGCATCAAGTATCTACTATATTGAGTGTAGAGATTTTATGCTCTACTTGCTCGAGTAACTACATGTAACACCTTCCAATTTGAAAAGATTATAAAGAAGTTTTAAAATAATTTCTGAATCCAACCCTTAACTTCAGAAATGTGACCACTTCAAAGAAGGACAGGAATGCAAGCGTGTTGTAGACTCAGTTACTGAATAACTGAAGAAATTTGCATCTTATCTCTTACACAAGAAACCCAGGGTAATTTATGGTTGATTCTACTGAATCTGCATAATACTGGATCACCTGGCAAAACAAAGTCTGGCACAGAGTCACAGCTACCACATTGTTGAGTTAAACAGCCCTTGTGCTTCATGCTGAGTGCAGAGGAAGGACACAATGACAAAAGCCGAAGTTTGGGGACATTTCTGCTGGATTACTCTCAAAACCAGAGTCAGTTCTTTGATCTGGCTCACGGAGCAGCCTTGGCAGCAGGTAGGCAGCTGAACCAGGGTTGGCATCTGGTGGAGAAGAAAGCACTCTGGGGGATGGGAACTGATCTGTCATAGGTCATGTCAGAGCAAAATAGCTTTCTCAGGTAAAACCTGAACCATACCAACTTGCAGCACAGTTCTTCATGGAGGCTCCATAATTTGCATCGTGGCTATTGTGTTTTAACCAAGATCAAGACAAAGTAGGGCTAGGCTGTCTCCTGAAATGCCCTGGAACAAGAGGAATTCCCTTTCCCCACTCCTGTTTTTGAGTCACCTTGGACGTGGTGAGGTAAATTACAGCTGAAATTGGTGTGGGAAAACACCACACCTGAGTAGAAAGACCAGTATTTGGAATGTGGTTTCCGAGGAAGCTCAAGTCATTTGGAATGGCTATGGAAAGGTAAGCTTATTGTGGTGAGTGGCTGGGAGGCAAAACACACCCGTTGTTTTTGGCCACAGGCAGCACCAGGATTTCTGTGGCTGTGTGCCTTAAGGATGTGGCAAGTTCCTTCTTGCTGAAGGCAGTGTTTTGGGCTGGTGCAGGCAGCTGTGTGCTGCTCTGGCATTCACCCTGCCCATCCTGGGCACAGATGGCAGGGGAAAATGTGTCTGAAGGCTGCTCTGCTTCCTGCTGCTTCACCTCAGCCATGGTAAGACAGCCTAAAATCCCGTTTTGATTCCTGCTGCTGCTGTTAGCATTAGCCCTGTGAGAGGCTGTGTTTTTCTTCTGTGTTAGTGGTGAATAATGCTTCTTTTAATTTACCTTAAAGGTTGATTTCTTTAGCACTTTACATGGCATGATAATTTCCAAGATATGTGAAAATGAATCCTGCCAGAATCAATTCATTCAATTTTAGATGTTTCCTAATGATAAATATTCATTAAAAATGTTTTATTATCCTTCTGAGGAATTCTGATAAATCATGGTAAAAACTGAGGTAAGAGGGTGACATCAGGAGTTTAATGCTATCTAGCCATCAAAAGGTAGCAGAATGTGCAAAAAGTAAGGACGAGGGAAAAGTATTTATATAGCTTATATAATATACCATAAATCCCAGGGGCAACACTTTTATCTCAGACATCCTGATGTGTCTGTCTAGTTCCCCAAGGCAGAGCAAGGAAAAACAGTTCCAGAATATGAGAGCTTTATCATGGTAGTCTATTGTGAATTTAGAAGGCAGGAAGATTTATGATGTTATCCCTCATATAGATTAATACATCTTTGTTGGCAGTGCATATCTTATTTATAAATGAAATTGCTGTTCCATCCTGCTCAAGCCTGTACAGTTGGGATGAGGAACAAGGAAAACCTGAGCAAACTGCTCTGGTGAAATCCTGATTTCTTCAAGTTAGTGACTGAAGTCTTTAAGGGCGCTAGAGTTGATAATTTATTTGCATTTATTTATTTTCACAGACAGAAGCAGAGCATTTTGCAGGTCTCGTTAGGTTTTTTTTTATGTAAAATTCAATTTATTAGAGTATGGGATAGGAAGGAGCTGTTGTGCTGTGACGAGGTCATAGTGCTTCCAGCATGGCTTCTTTAAAAGAGGCTCTGTTGGCTATAGTGTGGTGTTGCTGTTTGCTCCATTTTTCAGGTGCAGATGACTGTCAAATGGGAGGTCAGACCGACTGGTTGCCTGATACGTGGGAGGAGAAAGCAAAGAGCAGTGCTACAGGCCTTATAGGTCTTGCTGTGGTTGACAGCAAGGCAAAAGGCGATTGTGTAGACCTTTGTGTGAATTTTGGCATGTGAGAATCGGCATTTAAGGTAGAATATGCTGCTTTGCTGAAATTTTAGGGATTTCTGCAGATACCCATGTAATAGAATTCTGTCAGTAACTTGTTTGTCAAAATACTGGTTCAGTTTGCCATTCTAAGAATATCTGAATATTAATAGGTTGTTTTCATTATTGCTTTTCTCTTTTAGATCCTCTCATTCCCCCTAGAAGGCCATAAGTTAAGCATGTGTTTATATTTTCATTTTATTGTTTTTAAGTTCTAAGTCACTTCTTTTTTGGGGATACTTTTTGGATGTCGTTTCCTTTTATGATAAGATACTAGAAGCTGAAATTTCAAAAACAGGAACTCCTGTTTTGCATGGACAAAAGTGCTGCAATTCCATTTGCTGCTCCAGAAAAATAGACTTTGTTGTTATAATTTGTTGGCACTTTTCTTGAAAAGATAAGTAAGAGGGGAGTACAAGGTATTCAGATACTCAGTGCATAGAGATCATAAACAACAACAAAGCCTCAGTTTTGTTGTTTTAACTCATTGCATTGAGTTTTAGTCAGCTGCAAACATTCAGGAAATAAATGGGTCATATTAGAAAAGCTGTTAATTTCAGGTGTTGGAGTGGGTAATTTTAAAGGTGCAAAAAATCCAAAAACTGCTGACTAATCTCCCTTTGAAACAAAGAGAAACAATAATTGCTTTATATTGATTTCCACCTTCAAAAATGGAGACATCCAGAATATTTCCTGACTTTTGACGATCACAGCTATAGCAACTAAATGTCTGAGGTCACCTTTTAGATGTGCAAATAAGACTGCCTAAAACAATCCTTTTTTTTTTTTTTTTTTTTATTACTCTGAATGTCTTGAAGTCTGATTTCTCTCTGTGACTGAATCCTTTGCTGGTAGCGCTCTCTTGTGGCTGTTACTTTCATTTAAACGACTTAAGGGATTTCAAAAATATGTATATTATTTAGAAATTTCTGCCTTAGGACACAACAGTCTGTGTTGAATAAGGGTTCCTAAATTAAATATGGTAATATATATTTTAATAATGCAGGAAAGTGCGTCTAGGCAAAAGCATCCCAAGTGTTTCCCAGAAGATCTCAAAGGGACAGGCATATTGATCATTCAGGTTTTTAACCTCATTTTTTGGTGTATGTAGTGAAAAGCCATATGCCTGTAGACAGACGGAGGAGGCTTGGAGGGGAATGAAATCTGCCTTGGCAGCCAGTCTGGTGGAGGAGAGACAGGGATGAGCACCTTCATTAAATGGCTTGATTGCAGATGCTGCTGTGGTGCTGGTGTTTCTGTGGTGCTGCTCTTGGTGATGAGCAGGTTACTTCCCACAACTTTGGCGATTAAAATGAATGAAAAGAATTATTTGAGAGACTTTTCAAGTGAAACTGATATGTGTATTCCTGGTGAAAGCTTGAAAACTTTGCACCCTGAATCTGTGTTTTCTCATTCTGGGGATAGGAAAGGAGAAGGTGAGGGGTTAGCTCTTGACCTATTCCGTCTTTTAATACAAAATTTTTAGCTGATGTTTTAATTTTCAGTAAGGAGGCAAAGCCTTCTGGAAGCTCAGATTGTGATGTGCAGGGGTTTCCTTTGAACCTGGGACATAGTTTCCTCTTTCAAGAACAGTTACTAGTGAGCATTTGTTTAGTGCTACATAGACTTGATACTATTGGGATTGTGCATCCAGTGTCATAGCTTTATGAGCATGTCTGCATTATTAATACCCAGTGTGTGATGTTGTGTGTGGGCTCCTTTTCCTTCTATACTGTAACCTAAGAGCAACTGGAGTAATGATTCCACGTTGTTTACTTGGTTGTACTGTCTTAGAGAGGCAGTTTACACTTGAGAATAAAGCTTTGAATGAGAGGGATCTTGACCCTTGACTGCAAAGTCCCTTTTCTTCTGTAGGCTGAACTCTTGTGCATGGCATTTGTTTGATTACCCACCTTTGTTCATCTTTGGATCTGATATGTCACATAAGCCCTGTAATAATCCTAGTACTTTCAGGGATATTTTTAAAATTTAAACTAGTCTTCTGGAAAAGCTTTCATAGCAATTATGTGACTGTTTATAGCTGTTTTCCAGCAGATGTACTGCCATACCCAGCAGTCTTTGCAGTTTTTTGCTGTCTTTGAAGTGAAAGTAAGGTGAGCTTGTTTGCTGTTTTGGCTGCAGTCTAGCAGGACAGCTTAGCAGTATCTGATTGCAGATTAAGACTGAAAAGAGGCTTTTTAAAGCAAATCTAAAATTATACTAGTTAACTGTATTTTGAGGCTCAGATTTTCTTTTTCTTAAAAATTAAGAAAATACTTAGTTTTCCTCATTTCTTACCACTGTATCAATGTAATTAATTATCACTGTTTTTTAGACAGTAGATTCAATAGTATCTACCCTTTGCAACTTATTCTTCTGTTATGTAGAGTGAGGATGGACTTGGTGCTGGAAATTTAAGGAAAAAAGTTATTTTTTCCCACTTGAGTTTTACTTCTCTATTTTTCCAAATAAGTCACCCAGAATAGTATTTGTCAGGTCTGCATCCCCATTAACATGGCAATAGCTCTGTGGTTTTTAGTCTCTTTCTGAAACATTGTTAGAGAAGCGAGCCATTAAGTCAGTCTGCCTTTCTCCGGACTGAGTATGCACATGCACACACAGGCATGCCTGTTAATGTTAATAAGCAAGGCATCATGCTGGGTTTAGCTTACTTTTATTGAAGGCATTTAGCATCTGTGAGTAATCGCTACTCTCACCTTTATATGAAGTGCAGTAGTTTTTTAATAGAATATATCAGTCTGGCTGAGAAAGTTTTAATCAGACACCATCTAACTTTCCAGCAGGTTCACACAGTTGAGCTATTGGAATTGTAATTTATAATTCTGTCATATGTTGTCTTAACTGTATTTCTTCTTAAAATCCAAATATGTCTGCTTGGATAAAATGAGACCTTCTTGCCCTTTAGCCAACCTCCTTCCTGAAGTAAATGCGTCCTGCTTTGACCTGTGAAAAGCCTTTCATTTTACACATGCAGGATTGGGATCAGTCAGTTCGTAAGGATGCTGTGGTGCCATCAGTCTGCTCTGTTATAGAACAGAATCAATAAAAATGTATAGTTGTTGTTTAGTGTGATGGGTCAGTGAACCTAAGGAAAACATGATTGTGGCACATAGGCCAGTGTGTAAGAAGAAAGTTTATCTTTTTTCTGCTGTGCCGATCCTTAAGGGTACAACATAATTAATCATTTACATTTTTTTTTCCCCAAATAAACTTTGTGCAACCTGTTACTGTATCCTTTATATCTTCAGGTAAAATGATGGTCAGCAGCCATCAAGCAAGTTTACGTGTGCAAATCTGGCTAGCAGAAGGGGATTAACTGTGTGACTATGGAATAAAGCTTATTTTTTCAGAAGACTTTTAAAATAAATTGTCCTCTGAAAGAACTCCCCAGAATTTGTAACATCAGTCTCCCTAAGGGATGGAAGGATGTACCTGCCACTTTTTTCTGTGGGTGATGATGGCCAGTGCCTGCATACTGAGGTGGTTTATTTCTAGGCATGTAACGGTTGCCTTTCTTTTAGGGGAAATGCTGCTCCCTGAGAAGTGTGTGGTTAAAAACATCTGTAACTCTTCACTACCATTGATGGTCCATCAGCTCTTAAGAGATTTTATTTAAGCTTTGTCATCTCGTAGGTGACATTAACTTGTTTATAATGCAGTGCTCCAGACTCATCTCTTTGCCTGCCCATGTATTTGCTGAGAAGATTGGAAAAGGATAAAACAGATCAAACAAACCGTTTCAGCAGCATAATGTCACTGCATTTTTCATGCGCCATGTCAAACACCACTTCAAACGAAAACTAAAAATCCCCCTCCTTACTCTTCAGTCAGGAAGAGTCCTCTGGTTTCATTTTTTGGACTTTGCTCAGCTTTTCCCCGCCGGGCTCGGCAGCAGCGTTCGGCGGCAGAGTCGCGGGTCTGACTAATCTGAAGTGCTCCGGCCTCTTGGCGGGGAGCGCTAACAAGGCTCCTTTGTGAATCTAATTATATCCCTAAGCTGGCGGCCGCAGATTAGCACGACAGCCGGTGGCGGAGGGCTGAGGAGTCCCATGCTCTGCTCCGCCGGCATCGCCCGCGTCTGCCGGGGACAGAGCCCGGGAGGGTGCCAGCAACACCCCCGGTGCCGCCTCGGCCCCGCCGCTTCGCTCTTGGACCGCTCCGGCTCCAGGACGGGAGGCTGCTCCGGCACCCGGCAGCTCTGCCGGGACCCTGAGGGAGGAGGCACCGCCCCGCACGGAGCCTGCGTAGGTACCTACGGCTGTGCCAGGGTGAGGACAGGACGTGGGACACCCATGAGCTCCGGCAGCTCCTCACCTACTCGTTCCATTGTTGGGATAAGCTAGCGCTCAGGGTGCTTTTCTCTTGGCTTTTCTGTGTCTTTTATAACTTGTTGGATGAGGGGGATAAAAAAGCTATGCATTGTTGTCTCAAATGCATCCCATTAAGATTTCATTATAGGATTGTTGAAATGGAGTGGGAATTGTGGAGGAGGGGGAAAGGGTAAAAAAGAGTATTTTGTTGTTTGTTTTCAAATTTGCCTCCTATTTTTCAGGCAGACCTGGCTACAGTGTGCTTTCTCTTTCTTAGCAAAACAAATCTCCCAGCTGGGCCAGGCACTGGGGTGGTTTGCATTGCTACTTTCTAAGAGGTCTGCAACCAGTTTTCTTGGGCTGGTCTCTTCATCCCAGTATGGGATAGAGACAAATGGAGTGGCACAGTCACTCTTAGTAAAACTCAAAGTTTCAAGACCTGAGAGTTTTTAAGCCTTGAGCTTTTAGTGGCGTGGAAAAAACTTCCCAGGCTGTGAGCTGTTTGCCAAAATATACAGAGTTTATGCAAGGGTGGAATGGGATTTATACGGAACAGTGCAAGAGGAAATGAGCATGTTGATAAATGTGAGACCAAAATTGCTTGTTCTTCACGATACATCTAAAGAAAGGGTTGTGGGATTTCTCCTTGGGAAGGAGAGGAATATGAAGTACTGAGCAAAAATGGGGGAAAAGCAGCATAATCTTTTAAATACACTTTTCTTACACAGTTTGGGGGAGGGAGGTGAATAATTAATATAGGATTTTTTCGTCACTGCCAGGCAGTCACTGCTTCCTGCTTTTCAAGAACATATCTGCTATGAAGGTGGGATGCTGGAGCAGTGTGGGCTCATGTGTTTCTGTCTCTATCTTCTTAGTGGTGACCAGACAGGCTAGTCAGCTTTATTACAGAAATCCTTAATCTAGTGAGGCTAATGGACCTTCTCACACTAGAGGGCTGCTCAGGTAGGATCTGCCCATTGTATTTGTGGGGAAGGATCCCTGAAGAGTTAGGATCAATGTCTGCAGGTTACTGTTAGTTTATAATAACACACAGTAATACATAACAGAGCACTGGCACATAAAACCCATTACATGTTTCTGTTGACTTCACTGAACTTTGAGTAACGCTATAAAATATTACACTTCCATTAGTCACTGGGAGGTCATATGGGGTATTCAGTGTGTCTCAGTGATTTTTTTCTATATGAAGATACCTTTTCTGTTTCTTGAGGTTTAGACATCCTTGTGTGGAGCTCTGTACCACCCTAGAAGGAGTGTTCAAAGCCAGTTTTGTTTCCCATCTGAAGAAGACTAAATGTAGCACATATAATGCAAACAGCTGAGTACTTACCCTTGGAGCCTATTCACTGCTCCAAGTTTAATAATAGTGATGTAGGCACAATGTGCATGTGAATTTAGTCATAGTATCTGGGTGATCTGTTGTGAGATTGTCCATAGATAGATACCTTGGTTTATGCAGGAAGAAGAATGCATGGATGAATTCAGTTATTAAATTACTTGATCATTTCAGAGGGATGCTGATAGTTCCTGTACCTTTTTAAAAAACAAACTTTGGCAGCAGGAGTAACTATTTATGAATATTAACTTGAGCATTTTTTTTCCTGTATGTTGTCATCAATTGTAACTGATCTGGGCTTGGAAAATTTAGGTTGTTTCTGATTTGATTTCTTTGTATCCAAGCATATGTTTGAACCTGTGGGCACTTATTATTCTATTTTTGCCAGATTTACTCTCTTGTCAAACTTATTCTTGGTGATAATTAGGGTGGTGTAAGATTAAGATCTGAAGGGATAGTGTGAGCTGGGCTGAAAGAAAAATAATAATCTATTGAAGATTTGTGTTGCTGTTCCTGTGAAGTGATTCTGTTTTCAATTTTGCTTTGAAAATAGCTTTTATTTTGCTTTGAAGTGACCAAACCCAGCTTTCAAGTCTAATGATGTTAAATTGGGTGCATATCTTGGCACATTCAGTTTCTGTAAAGTAAGCCTAAAAACCTAGTTCGCCAAGCAAAATCAGTGTTATTCCAGGAATCCCAGAAATGAGAGTTGTGATTGTAAGTGTTTTAGGACCTGCCATGTATCTGCTCAAAATAAGGGTTTGTACTTTTTCCCAGTGTATCCAAATCAAGGGAAAGAGCTCTGTTTCTTACAGAATGAAATGTCAGAAGGTGAAGCAGGATATAGAACCAGCCTCAGCAGAGGATCCAGCTTCTTGCACTTGCCTTACTGCAGTCCCCATCTTCCCCCTAGGGATGGAGGGCGGTGGCTTGCATTTCTCAGGGTCAGGCTCCTACCCACAGGGTGGTAGGAGCTCTCAGAGACAGCATTATACCTGCCCATGCAGATTCCTTCTACTCTCATTAAGAGTCTGCAAAAATATTGGAAATATTTGGCCTGAGTTAGTACAGGCATAGGAGGAGAGTAGATCACGCTCCAAGAAGGTGCAGGAAAGTATCTGCCCTTTGCCAGTGGAGAAATGGTAGATGGATGCATGTTTCAAATTGTAATAATGCTGTTATGGCTGCAGTCATCAGTTGGAGATTAGGAACGGGATTTAACTTGGAACTAACAATTAACTTCACCTGAAACTTGAGCTGCCCCGGGAGGTAAGAAGGGAGAGGTTACCTTGGATGATTGTGCAACTGTAACCACCTTATGCCTTGGGCTTCCAACACGTTAAGGCAGCTGAGATTTCCTGCCCAAATTATGAACTCTGTAATGTGCCAAAACTCTAATGTCTGTTTTAATCTGAAAACAGTTTTTTATGACAATAAAAATCCTTTTTACAAACCATGCTGTATATCACAGAGTGATTTACAGTTGCATAGCTACCTCAATTCAGTGGAGGAAGTAGAAATTTTTACATGCACTTGTATGTGTAATTCAGAAGGGGCTCCTCAGAAGGAGGTTTTTAGGGGTTTTTTTTGTTGTTTTGGTGGGGGGTTTTGTTTATTTTTGTTTAGGTGGGGTTTTTTGTTGCTTTTGTGTTTTTTGGTTTGTTTTTTGTGGTTTTTTGTTTGTTTGTTTGTTTTTTGGGGTTTTGTATAGGGTGGGGTTTTTTTGTTTTTTTTGATTGGTTGGTTTGGAGTTTTTCTGTGGAGCAGACTTTTCTTTCAAATCTCTATTGTCCTTCTGAGACCAAGATGCCTCAAGGAAAAATTTAAACATTAAACATTTATTCAGTTCTTTATTAATGTGGAAAGTAACTGTAATTTTTTACAGTATTGCACTCATCTTTTGTCTCAGTTATAGCTAAGCCGGAGAAAATGCTGTCTGATGTGGCCACAATTTATTTGGAAGATTACTTGAGAATTCCAAGTGTTGTGAGAATAGGCTGAGAAGCAATACTAGAGTACTTACCAAGTGTAAGCTCTTAAATAGATGAGCAAAAAGACTTTGTTTGGGCCTGTTGAATTGGTTCTACTTCTTACTCCAATGGGTTTTTTGGATGAAAAGAACTGAATTGTTTTTAATGGTGATCAGCAATATTATTCTAAATATTTACTTAATTTAATATTTAATTAAGTGTTCCTGCAGTGCATCTGATTTAACCATTCCTTTTGTGAACGAGCCAGATGTAAATCCAGACAGGATTTGGCTTCATCTGAAACAGAGTCCCATTCAGGCATTTTTTGTATTCAGGGAGTGACCCTGAAAGAAAAGAGGAGACGGTATGTGTTGTTTTTATAACACTCACTACAGATCTGCAAAGGTAAAAGGCCGGGCCCTCAAGTACTTGCTATGATATTTACCAGGAATTTTTTGGGTATATTGCTCACCATGAAAAGATATTTTACACAAGTTTAATCTCTATAATATAAAGTGAGGGTGTGATACCTCTACTGTTAAAATTTCAAGTCCTGATGTTTTTGCCTCACCTGGGAAGGCCCCATTTCTTGGCTTTTTTGAGGGGCTAATGCAGTTACTGTATCTTCTGTCCTTACTTGAAAGGATGTTTAAGGCTCTTCTGGATGGACAGTCTGAATGCTGGCAGAGTGTACTTTAGAAAAAGCATTTTAAGTTGCTGCTGTCTAGCCCCAGGACTGTAGGAACTTGGGGCATCTGAGACTGAATCTGAGAGAAAGGCAGTAGGACAGGCTTAAGAGAAAGGGAAGGAAATGGCTGAGGCTGTGATGCTGTAGAAAGCAGCAGAGAGGTGAATTCATAAGTGGGTTGTGGGAGAGGTTTTAGCAGTGCTTCAGTATATTGGGAATACCAAAAAAGCAGTGGCTGGAGTGCAAAACCATCAGTGTGGTCAGAGAAATTATGGGCATATTTTAGAACTAGAAAAGCCTAAAAAGTCACTTTGCATCTATGTATATATCTATGCATGGATCTATATAGAGAGATACGTGTGTATGTGTGTATATATATGTCATCTCTATTGGATATGGGTGACATTGAAGGTTTGCTTCAAAATATATTCTGGAAGGGTTTTTTTATTAGCAGAATTCTTTAATATACCATTTCTGCATGGAAATTTTAAGTGGGGCTTTCTGTGTTTTTCTTCCTTCTCATATTCTTTCACACACATACCACCCTCCTTCCTTAATTTTTAAATAAATCAAGAAGAAATAGAGCAGGAGAGTGTCTTCAGAAAAAGTGCTCCACTTCACGCTTTGGATGCTTTGTCCTCGCTTGGTTTGTTGTTACATCCAAAGATACAGACGTACCTTTATGTCAGGAGACAGGTCAACACTGAAAATGGCAAGGGGAAAGGAGCAGGGAATTGTAATCAAGAGCTTTTTTATGGAATTGATAACAACTGGTTTAGCCTAAATTAGAATAACTCTTGCATGTATTTAATTACTGAGAACAACACAAGAAACCATTCACATTCCTTACAGAGTTTTGCTGCTGGGCAATAGCTTTTTGCCAAATTTTAGACGTTTTGTTCCCGTATTTCCCTGGCAGATAGATCTACTAGTGGTGACTAACATAGCATGAAGTAATTTGAATTCTATGAATATAGTTGTCTGAGATAGATAATACCAAATACTTTTGTCTGTATAGGATGATGACTCCATCAGTATTCTATAGGTGGAATGAAAAACAGTTACATTGTCAATTTCTTTTTATTTGAGACCTCTGTGGGTAGCTGCAGACTCATGGTGTTTTCAGCCTCCTTTTTTTTCCTGCCAGAGTTTCAGAAGACTAACAAAATAAAAAAAAATGTTTTTAATACATTGAATAAATGATTTAGCAGTTCCTTTACAGTGGGTTTTTGCATACCTTGTTAATTACATTATATGTTGGTCTTCTAGTGTGTTTTAATTTATTGAACACAAGATGGGTGAACTGCAAAAACCCCCCATGGATTGGGAAGACTTTTGTTCCCCCAGAATATATGGTTTTACTAAAAAAAAATTGTTAATGAAGTACTGGTATGTCTAGCCTACTGTTATTTTAAGGGAGAGGAGGTCAGAAAGGCAAGAACTATGAAGGTGTTTGGGATTTATAAGTGGACAAACAAGGGCACCACCTGCACTGTCACTACAAATTCTTGAAATTTTCTCTACATAGAGTAAAAAAAATAATGTGTGAATGGCTTGCTGAGGATGTTCCAAAAACTGAACCCCTCCTAGCCAATTTGCATGGCTGGCATGTGTTTGTAACTGGTTGTCTGTTTCTGTAGGACAAACAAGTGCAGTGTGGTTTGGTTTATTTGGCTTTGAAACAATCTAAGGGCACCTTGTGAGTTGTACCTCACAATACATGCAGTGCTGGAGCCTGCTGCTTGTTTGAGAGTGCCAGAGAATTGTGCATTTGACCTTTAAGCTTATGCAGGTTTCTATTTTATCTCAGGGCTGCAGCCTTTCTGTATTTCCTTAGCCTTGCATCTTTGGCATGTCTTGTAGCCAATTCCACTGGGATTAGGCCAAGTTTCTGGTTCTAGACAAAGTTTAAAATGACTGCCAGTAGTTTGGACCTCCTGCTGCAACTTTGGAAAAGTGAACTTGGGCTGTTTTAAAAACAAAGTTTTTAACAACGCAGAATGGCTTTGCTGCACTGCTAAAAAGCTTTGAGTTGCATTGTGGTGAATGGAGGGAGAAGAGTTTTATTTTGATAGCTGCTTTTCAGCATCACTACATTGACTGATTCCCAAATTCTTGTGTTTGTACCTTGAAACATGATCTACAGCTTTCTGTAGAAACCAAAATGACTGAAAAAGGGAAGATACATTTTTAAAAGAATCTTTAATGTAAATGATCACTACAATAGTTTTTACTCAGAGATTTAGGCCTGACTGTAACAGTAAGAGTTAAAAAAAAAACAACAGATGCTTGTGCTTTGGGATTTTTTTTGTCTTTGCAGATTCAGCTCAGTTCTGACTGAAGACACTGACTTGTCCATCCTTTTACTTTTGAAAAATTGGGATTTCTTGTCTAAACCCAGGTTTTATTAGCATGAGACTCCACCTTGAGCGCTGCATCCAGCTCTGGCATCCCAAGCACAGGAAGGACTGTCAACTTGTTGGAGTGAGTCCAAAGATTAGAGGGTTGGAGCACCTCTCCTATGTGCAAATGCTAGGAGAAGTGGGAACGTTCAGCCTGGAGAAGAGAAAGCTTTGGGTGACCTAATGGCAGTCTTCCAGGATGCGAAGAGGGGAGAAAAGTTGGAGAGAGACTTATCAAGGGCATGTAGTGACAGGACAAGGGGGAATGGCATCAAATTGAAAGAGAGTAGATCTAGATTAGATGTTAGGAGAAAATTCTTTGCTCTGAGAGTAGTGAGGCACTGGAACAGGTTGTCCAGAGAAGCTATGGATGGCCTATAACCATGAAAATATTCAAGCCAGGTTGGATGGGGCTCTGAGCAAATGGTCTGGTCTAGTGGAAGCTGTCCCTGCCTTCCTCAGAAAGGTTGGAACAAGATGATCTTCAAGGTCTCTTCCAACCTAAACCATTATTGGACTGATTCAATGATATATTTCCTGTTGCAGCAGATACAGATGAACAGTGGGTGACACTGCATTTGCAAGGACTGGCCTCTAATGATCCCTTCTGGTTCGATGTGCTGTGGGGAGCCCTGGCTGTCAGTGGTTGCTGTCGATGTGGAGCGCAATTCTGCAGTCCCGGGGCTGCAGCCGCCAGAAGAAACACTGCCGTCTGGTCACAGCAGAGTGTGCCGCTCTGCCAGTCTGAGGAAGGCTCAGTTGGGATGAGGAATAATCCCAGCAATAGCAGCAGGAGGCGGAAGTTCGGCGCTGAGGGGCAGTTGGGCGCTGAGGGGCAGTTGGGCGGCGGGGGCAGTTGGGCGCTGAGGGGCAGTTGGGCGGCGGGGGCAGTTGGGCGCTGAGGGGCAGTTGGGCGCTGAGGGGCAGTTGGGCGCTGAGGGGCAGTTGGGCGCTGAGGGGCAGTTCGGCGCTGAGGGGCAGTTCAGCACGGGGGCAGTTGGGCGCTGAGGGGCAGTTGGGCAGTGACGGCCTGGTCGCAGCGCGCGGCAGCCGGCAGGGGGCGCGCGCGGGTTGCCGGGCGGGTCAGGGAAGATAAAGCCAAGACAGAACGGAAGAGATCCTTTGGAAAGGGATCAACAGCCGGTTTGGCTTCAGAAGAACGGCACATCCAGCCTCTGTCCTGTGTGGCTGCCGCTGCCTGCAGTGAAAGGTGTGCAGCCTCAGACTTGAGGTGTGTGCCAGCAGTCAGACCTTTGCTCGTTCAGAAGGGGACTGGAATGAAACATTAACAGACAAATTAGATATTAGGAAGAAATTCTTTACCATGAGGGTGGGGAAGCACTGGAACAGGTTGCCAGAGAAGTTGTGGATCCTTGGGAGTGTTCAAAGCCAGCGTAGGTGGGGCTGTAAGCAACCTGCTCTCGTGGAAGGTGCCCCTGCCCATGGCAGGGCCCTTTCAACTGATCTTTAACTGACTGATCTTCCAACCCAAACTATTTCATGGTTTTATGAAGTCAGTTCTGGCAGTTGGTTTTCACCTGGATGCAAGCCCCTGGAACTGCGTGTCACATTTTCACTTTGGTTACTCCAAATGCAAAAGCCTGTATATGGCAGGGTTACAACAGAGGTGCTGTTTTTAGATGAGAATGATACAGTTTCTGTTGGAGAAGGTGGTGCTGGGGAAATACATGCTTCTGTTGTTGTATCTGCTAGCCTTTTATCTTTTTTCCTGTGGAACCTATCTTCTATGCTTATCAACATTTTCCTTCCAGCAGCTTCTGTAAAAGCACTGGTAGAAAGACACTTTTAGTGAAATGCTTTTAATAATGCTTCCATTAATGCTGAAGGTTTTCTAAATTGTAGGTTCAGATGATCTCATTCTATCACTCAGAAGTAATAGAGAAGTATTACATTAGAATGTAAATGCTCAGCTTCCAACTTCTTTAGTTGCCTGCAAAATATTCCTGTTTTGAATCTTTTAATCTCTTCTTTCTAGTCCTTCTATCCATTTGCTGAGTTTTGGAATCAATATTTACATTGCAGTCCACTTTTTAGAAAAAGTTACTTTTTGAAGTGCACAATAGATTCTCACCATTTAATTACAGTTACTATCAGAAAGTACTGTTGACTATGCACGGTGAATTAATTTTTATTCATGTTGTGAACTTCCCAACAAAAGCAGGTGTCTATGATTCCACCTTCTGTGTATCCCACCAGTATTTTTAGGCTGTTCAGACTATTATGTAAGAAAAAAAAAACAAAACAACAAACCCTCTCAAAAATACTTTGTGTCCACAAATACAGACAATTGAACAGAACTTGTAAATTCTTGTCCACTTGACTTGCCTTATGCCACAACTCAGTCCAGTCTGTTCCTCCCCTTGCTTGACTGCTCAGGAAGATGAAAGTGGTGATGGATATTGTAGCACAGAAAATGCCTTCTGAAAATGACATTCATGTAGCAAGGAACTATCTTATCAAGATCTTGACAAGTTCCATGAGGTACAGTACTGACTTACATGTTCATCCCTTCTGTTTCTTCTCAGTGATTGGATTCCTCCTGCCATTTGTCAAGCCCAAACTGTCGCAGAAGCCCTCTTCCCAACCTTCTTTTCCTTATTCTCCAAATGCTGCTTTTATTGTGCTAGCTTCCTAGTCTTGTTTCCTTAGTGGTACATCATAGAAAAGTAATTGTCTCATAAAAGATAAATCTTTTCAGCTGAATTGATGCCTAGGAGATCTACTGAATTGGCCTTAACAGGTATTTGTGGTTTGCTGAGTTGGTGTCAGTAGTGTTAAAGGTGAGCAGTGGGGGGAAAAGGACATGTGATGTTCTGTGCAGGTGAACAGTGGAATCATAACTTCTTCCATACCTGCATACAAGCTTGGAACAAGCCAGGACTGTCTGGAGCCTGTCATCACATGGCTGAGCAGAACCTTTTGCACTTGTTTGCACTAAGGTTACTGGGGCTCCTCCACTTTCTGAATGTCATGTCCTATCAAGAATGGGCAACTAGAGATGCTCTGCTTAACTGTTTTCTCTTTTGTCACGCTGAGAAGAGTAAGAGTGAGGTTTTGTTTATGGAAACAATTACTTCTTTTCTAATGACAGTTATGATACTGCACTTTGTAGTGAAATTACAGTTTCCCTGTAGAATTGTTGTTTTCCTTTTGTAATCCTGCATGCAGAGTTTGGAAAGGCCATTCATCACTGATTTCTTCAGACCTTCCTGAATGTACTGTGAAAAGCCATGTACTTAGAGCTGACCTGTTTTGAAGATACTGGCTTTAGTTTTGGTCTCCAAATACAATGTATGTCTGAAAACAGACAAACTTATGAAAAGGGGGGAAATGTACCAGTACCTTTTTACAGTTCAAATTGAAAATACAGGACACTTTTTCAGCGTAGCAAATTACTTCTGTAACTCAGACGAATTATTTAACCTTGGAGTAATAGATTCCTTAAGTACCTAAGTACATTAAGAAATCTTTAATAAAACTATGGTCCTATAAGCCTTTATTTCAGGCTCAGACTTCGAAAGATGGGATTTGTCACACCTCATACTGCATCTAAATTTTAAATTACACTTCCTCCAGGATGAGCCAAGGAGAAGGGCTTCTTACTTTCAAAGAAGGTCCTGCTTCATTCCCAAGTGACTGAGAGGGTCTAGATAAATGGCCTGTAATTGGCATCTGCTCACTGAAACAGAAGTAGCTGGATTCTACCCAGAAGGCTTATTTAACCGTAGGGAAAAAAGAATGCACTTACTCCATGAGTGCTGAGTGATGTTACAAACAGCAAGTCCTTGGAAGGCAGGGCAAGCTGTAGTTACTAATTCCTGAGCAGGAGGAAGGGGGTAGAGGAATATGGAACAATTTTGCTGAACAGTTTTTAAGGTGCAAAGCTCTAATAACAACCTACTGTCGTACTTCTTCGAAGGGATCTCTTGTGTTAGGTGACCAGGAACATTTGGAGGTGATATAAAAATAGATATTTAGGGACTTACATGATTCACTGAACTGTTGTTGAGATGTATTCTTTAAAAAACAATCCCAGAAAATACCAAAACAAACAAGACTTCCCTGCGTATCTGGGATGCCAAGCATTCCAAGACCTGAAGCAGAACTTGCCTGGAGTTAACAGGATTGCTTGTATCACTAACTTGTATGAAACAATGTACATGGCTTTAATCCTTCCTGTCATTAACTCATTTCTAACTAGCTCCTCCCATGTGCACCTACCTACAGTAAAATCTTACCAAAGCCTTACTGTTGTCGAGTTGTAAAAGAGTTCTAAGTCTCAGTATTAGCTTTAACTATTAAAACTCTGGATACATGTCAGGCACTTGAAAATGTATCAGTCTCTGTTCCTTGTAAAAAACACCCCCCTCACCACCCATTAAAAAATTACAAAAAAAAAAAAAGGCATTTCACTGCATCTCAAGCATTTTAAAGAAATGGTGATGTCTTTTCAAAACTTGCATGCATGTAGAAAGTTTTGCTGTCATTTAAAGTCTTTCTGCCTCTGTCCTATCTGTGGAACGTTTTACTGCTGCCCTTGTAGATTTTTTGCTGCCTATCGCCATATTGAACTGTTTGCATTAAAGCAGCACCCTCTGCCTCTGTTGTTTTCAGAAGGAATGACCTAGCCTGCAGGCCACACTCCTGGCACGCAACCAAATTTACTGAAAGTCAACCTGAGGCAGCCACGTCACATCTCCCCTCGTCTAATGCCTGCGCCTCCTGGCACTCGAGCTATCATGCAAGGTGAGTCTCTGCTTAAGTTACACACATTCAGCTCTTAACAGCGGGGCAACAATAACGGAGGTCATGTTGAGGGTTTTCTGTTTGTTGTTTTTTTGGTTTTTTTTTAAACAACCAACGCAGAATCGTGGTATTATATTTCTTTAGAGTTGTCTGTCCTTGCAGTGCATGAAGGGGGAGTTGGGGAAGTTTGACATATGGATGAGTGAATTTCTGAAACAGTTTGTGGTATGTGCGTGTGATTGAAAGGTAAGAAACTAGCGTTAAAGGCAGTCACAAGGATATGCTTCTTGCTCTGCATTTCCTTTCAATATCCACTGGTAAAATCCTAAGGCAAAGAAACCATCAAAAACTAACATTAATAAAGTGAAATAGGAAAGGGAGAAGAAATTTAAAATATTACTTCAAACAATTAAAAGGCTTTTTCAAAGGAGAGGGTGCAGAATGCTTTACTGTTGTCTTTTAAGGTATTACTGGTTTAATTAGTTAAACTGTCTTTCTCTAATCCTTCCCTACATCTGTGATCTAATATGACTGTTTAAAGCACCTTAATATTTATTAGGTCACATTCAATGGAGAAAGGCTGACACTCAGGCAATTTTAGCTGTGAAACTTTAAACCTTTAGGTAACGCCTGTTTGTGTCTGGTTACAGGTTCTTGTTTGTTTCCTGCTCCTAGGTGACATTCTTTATCATTTTCATGAAAGATTTTCTTGGTTCTTGGGGATTTTTTTGGGGGGAGGGGATGTTACTTTTTTGTCTTTTTCCTTCTCAGTTCCCATTGGGCCATTGTTACCCTGAGCATTAAAGAAAATGAATCTGATGTGCAATCCCGTTTTGGGAAGTAGACTTTGGTTTTCTATACTTAGTGCTTTACGTTCTCTGCTGAATCATTACTTCTAGAGGTTAATGTTTTGTGGTAGTCAAAACAAAAGAACATTAATACATCAGTATTTTATTTTTCATCTGATTGATACGATTGGATGAACATTTACAATGTTTTTACATTGTTTTCTTTGGGAGCTGCCTACTGTTTTTAAGCTAAATTCCTATCTGCCCTTGAATAAAGTTGATATTAGCCAGAAAGGGGTTTTTTTAAATGTTTTTTGTAATTCTTTATTAGTAGAAGTTTTAGAAACTTTGATTACAATTTCTGCTGTTTTACACTGATTTAAAGTTTGTATTTAAGTATCATGCAGATGGGTTTAGATTTATAGATTTTAAGACAGTAAAAGTCTTTGTACATAGAAACAAAATTCAGAAATTTCTGAAGTCTTCTATAGAGCTCCTCATCGCAATTCTATAGCTAAAGAGCTTCTACACTAAGCTGCAAATCATTATGTGCTTCCTGCTCTTCCTGCAAGATGTGTCTCAAGGTGTGTTTTGATAGGAGTTGGGTGTGTCCCAATACTTTTAAAAGAGAAAAAAATGGTTCAATGCCAGTTTGAAATGAGGTTTGGTCAGGAAATTGTGGATGTAAAGGAAGAGGGGATGGGAACAGAGCAATCCTCTCCCCTCACATATCAGAAATAGCCACAACTACTGGCAGACACTAATACTAATAAAAACGAGATTCTTTCTCACATACTGCTGAAAGATTTAGTGGCCTTAGCGAAGTCTAATACCACAGTTGCCAGGTCACTGCCATCCTGAACCCCTTGGCTACCTGTGCTGCCCACTTAAAAGGTGATGTATTTCGGAGATTTGTCAGCTCTGGCGTTTGTTGTCCAAGATCGTTTCAGCGGCAGAGCTGCTTTTACTATGTGGCTGCTGGAGGAGGCCCAAGGATTTTGGTATTTTGGGGATCTCAGTTGCACAGTGTTCTTTGAGCTTGAGCTTGCTGATCTGCAAAAAGAGGTGAGCAGCCTGAGAGATTCCCCACTTTACAAGTACATTTCATAAAAAGCTCAGTTGATAGGAAAGCACAGCAATCAGTAGCTGAAAGCAGCAGTATGCAAGGAGATAATGGAAATAGCCCGAGGTGGGGATATTTCTAACCCAAGCATCCCATCCCTGGGCTATTTCTGGAATTTTGTGTCCTTCCTTGAGCTAAGCATCTGAGATTGGTATTCAAAGCCTAAAATCTCTTCTAAATGTGCCTACCTGCATTTGTTCTGTGACTGTGAAAATTCACTAAATCACTTGTAAAACATGGAGAGTTCATGGGGAGGAGGAGGAGGGAGGGAGGAGTGGCAACAGTTTTTTTGTGTTGGTGGAGTGGGGCACAGCTGGCCAAAACAACTCTGTGAAGACTGTCCATACTATCCACTGCTAGGTTAAGGTATGAGCAGTTTGATTTGCTTGAGGGGGTTTTTTGGTTGGTTTGTTTTGCTGGGACTTACTTTTTGCCGGCCTGATGAATTTGAACATTTGAGAAGGTGGATGAAGCTAGAGGAAGACAGATCAGAAGAGGCTGTACAAGTATATAGGAGAGAGGGTGGTCCTGGAACCCAGCTCTCCACATCCAGCACTATATGTATGGGTTTTTTATCATGCAAAAATTTTAAGTTATCTTGGGAGCATGGTCTAGATGCCTCTCATGCAAGGCTAGAGAGCTAGAACTTGTTAAAGCTTTTGGTGCCTTCATTTCCCTCTGTGAGTCTTCTGTCTTTTTCACAGAAGTTGCACCTTAATAACATGGTGCAGACCTTTTTCCTGGCTCATCCTAAACTAAGGCTCAGTGCACTTTTCTGGGAGGAGTGTAAGTGAACCATCTTAAGTTGCTGAAAGTTTAAACCCTGCATTTTCTTGCAGTAGGATATACTATAACTGAGGAGCCCTTGGGTTTTTTTCTGTGACCCTGATTGTGCAGATGGACCCAACCACCTCTTCTGCTTTGGTCTGTTGTTACAGATGTGGCTGTGGGACAAGTGTGCTTTGAGAATGCTACCTAAAGTGAGGTTTGGGGGCAGTTAGGGTCAGGTGCATCTGATTTGTAATCCCATGCAGTTGCTGAGATGAGATAATTTCTGTAAGGGTCCAGGAGCAGAAACTCATGCCCCAGTGTTGGGAAGAATGTTTACTGGCCAGTGTGGCCAAGGGATGGTGTTTGTAAATTATTTCTGGGCTTCACCTACCAGATTTGACCAGCAGTGTACGTGCTTTTATGAATCTGCTCTAAAACAGCCATTGAGAGAAGGATATCCTGGGATGCCAGCCAGGCTCAGGCAGAGAACTGGCTTTTGGACTCTCTTCCATGTCAGGGTTTACAGGAGGATTGACCTGCAGTTTAGGACCACAGGAGCCATGCTTTGAAGAAACGTGCCATTAGAAACCTTCCTGTCCCTGTGTTTGCTGCTTCTGCTGTGTTTCCATTAAGCATTTTCTAGCAGGGCTTTGACCTCCAACACTGATGATCTCCACATTTGATACCAGCAAATTTACATGAGACCGGTAAACTGACATTTTCCTGCACAAGTGGCATCTTTCTTTTAATTATTGCCAAGTATGTGTTTGGATTTTATGAACTTAAAGGTCTTTTCCAATCTTAATGGTTCTATGATCTCCTTAGTGCTCAAGGGAGTTGAAATATCAGCAATTCTTAATAATATCTGGCTTACGTTATTCTTTGACAAAAAAATCCTAGTAATGACCAAGATACTTTTTATATGAAACACAGTATCAGCCTAAGATGACAATTAAGACCTTCTTAAGGATTCAGCAAGATGTTTTAAATGCTGAAAATAAACAAATGAAAGAACATAAAACCCCACAAGATGAGGTCATTGCTAGTGTCTCTTGTTAATAAAATGCTTTTAGAAAATAAGTATAAAGCATATCTTGTTTTACTTCATATAAACTGCTTTTTACCATGTTGTATAAGAAAAGAAGTTTAAAAGGCTGTAGTAGTAGAGGGGGGAAAAAAAGCAATTCTGTTAGTACTGAATTCCAAGGAACTGCTGAGTTAACCTTTGCAATATTTTTGACAGAAGAAAAGACCTATATAGCTTTTTTTTATTTTTTATGTGGAATAATCTAATTCCATTGCTAGCTTTCACAGGCCTCTTTACAGCACAAGATTTGATAGATGCTTCACATAATTATAGCTACAGGGAAGTGGAATAATTCTGGGATTTCTACCAAGGGGCTTTGCATGCAAAGGCAAGAATTTGAATTTGGTATATAAAAGCAGGAGGAGCTGCCAGTGAAGTTCAAACAGGGAGATGTGATGAGAATAATTGGAAAGACTGTCATATCAGCATCATTGTGTTGGATTGACAGGAGGTGGGTACTGTGAGAGAGAAAAGAAATCAAAGAAAATGAAACAGAACTCATGCCGTAGGAAAGTAACAGAAGTAACAGAAGCAGCAGGATTTTTGGCAAAAGACCTGAAGAAAGTACAGTGTCAAAGATGATTCTGTAGAGGAAGGAGTGGTAGGGAGAAGCTGGTAAGGATTCTGGAAGGAAAGTTAGAAGTTTCTTTGGCCATGCAGAGCTTATGTTGCTTTGGCATCTCCTCCTGAAATTTTCCTGACAATGTTGTGGAACTGGGTGGAATTGAATGTTGCTTTAAGGGTGTCAACCTGAGAGTGGTTTGAAACCACACTGCTAAGGTGCATGTGCAGGTGGTATTTGAGACAAATACATTTAGTGTGTACCTACTTAAAACTCAAACGAAAAGGCAGACGTGGATATAACTTTATGAGAGTAACTTATTGACGAGGAACATCATGGGCTGAAGAAGTTTAGAGTCGTATTTCAGAGATGAAGAGAGGAAGTACGTGAGTTTAATAGCTGGAAGAACTGGGGTGCATGGAAAATAAGCTAAAAAAGAAGTTGGTGTTAGTCCTGGGAAAGAGGGAGCTAATGGAGCTCAAACTAAATTTTTCTTCATGTCAGCAAAATCAACAATTTGCAGGGGAAGAAGGGACCTTTCAAGGAGACAAATGCATATTACTTACTGGCAAACTTACACGGGGAAGCTGAGTTAATGACTAAGGTTTCAAGCTTTGAATCAGTGGTGGAGTATAAAGTTGGAGCCCTGACTTTGTGTTCCAACTTTCAATTTTGTTAGATTGTTCGTCTTGAACTGCTGTGCAGATGGATCTTAACCAATATTATTAAAATGGGTTAATTATGTTGTGGCATTTTTTGACATATTCGATATTTATTCTGACACTTTTTTTTTGTTTCTTTCAGTAGTTGTTCTTCTAATGACCTGTCAAACTCATGGGATCAGTCAAGTCTATTTCGCACTTCTGACCAATTCAGCTCTTTGGGAAGTATGGACAGCTGGGACCACACTCCCCAAGTAACCCAGTATGGAAGACTTTCTTCTGCAAGGTCTAATAGTAGCATTGATCATATAGGGACCCAAAGTAAGCGGGATTCAGCCTATGGATCTTTCTCCACGAGTTCTAGCACCCCTGACCACACTCTGTCCAATGCAGACACTTCTTCGACAGAGAACATGCTTTACAAAGTGGGCCCCTGGGAGACTGCTAAGCATGGAAGCAAGTCTGGCCAGTTTTTGAATGACAGCAGTGGAACAGAGGACAAACCTGGGTATTTGCCAGCTTCCATCCAATACGAGAACAACAAAAGTCCTAGAACAGAGGAACACCCAGATGGCAAGCTCGTTAGCTCGGGAAGATCCAGTTTTGGACCTGTCTGGTATGTTCCTGATAAGAAGAAGTCTTCATCTCCTCCCCCGCCACCTCCACCTCTTCGTAGTGACAGCTTTGCTGCCACCAAGGGCCATGAGAAAGCCCATGGCCCTGTGTACTCAGAGGGTGCCAGCACACAGCACTTTACAGCCCTGAACCGATCTCAGCCCAGGAGTGACTGGAGTTTGGAAACTGCAGAGCAGCAGCGGTGGCCCTCCAGAACATGTGACAGGAGGATCAGCAGCTCAAATTATAAATCTGATCTCAGTTCAGAACACACTTTTTCTTCAGCTGGTGAAAGGTATAGTAGTAATGCAGGAGCTGTGAACAAACTGCAGCCATCCTTGTCCAGCACCGACGTTAGGTTTGCACAGCCTGCTTACACTTACCACCACCAGCACCAGTATAGCGATGAAAGCACCTTTTATCACAGTGCAAGAATCTTAGCTGCACCTAAAGATCAGCAACATTATCTGTCCTACAGTGGCATTCAGGAGTTAACTACAGGTAGTTTTCATGGCTACAGTCTAAACCAAGCCAGTCTGCTCAACACTTCCTCTTTGAGCAGTGCTGCTGAACAGAAGGTGGACAACACTGGACAAAGTCGGTATTATTGTGTGACAGCAAAACAGCCTGCTCAGGGAAGCTCAAAGCCACTACAACTCAAGGATAACAGCTGGAAACCTGCAGTGGGAACTGATGTGTCACTTGGACCTCATGAAAATTCTGCAGTTATTACCATGGCCCCAAACCCAAAATACTATCTACCTCAACAATCTATTGAATCTTCACTAACAAGGTGTGAAAACAGTAGTCATTACCCAGTGGACAGAGAGGGAGATGCTAGGTGTGCTGTAGTAGAAGAATCTAAGAAACTTAACCATACTGAAAAATCTGGACAAAAGAAAAGCTGTGAGAACAGTTCTGAGGAAAGTGAAACTAGGCAGGGTCAGCAGGAGTATGTAAAGGGCTGTATCCTTACCACTGAAAACAGATCTGCTCAGAAAGATTTTAGGTGGGGGAAAGATGAGAGTAGCAAGATTTCTCCTCAGAAGACGCCAATGTTGCACTCTTTAGCTCAGGAAGGGAAAAAACAGTCTGACAACAACTCGGAAGTGGTAACAGAACGACAGACCTCATTTGACACTCATCTGTCTAAACAGGCACGAAGGAGTGATCGTTTTGCAACAACCCTCAGAAATGAGATCCAAATGAGAAGAGCAAAGCTGCAGAAAAGCAGAAGTACTGCTACACTAGTAGGGTCATCTGAAACAGAGGAGCGCGGTGAAACCTGGAAACCAGATTCAACAGAAAATGTCACCACCTCCCCAGACACAAACTTTACCAGCACCTATAAAGATCACCTCAAGGAAGCACAGGCCAGGGTTCTGAGTGTGACATCCTTCAAACGTCGGGATTTGGAGCCCAGCCCCGCTGAATACCTGCCCAGGTCACCTGAGCGGAAAAGTGGTAGTTACAGCTCTTCATTACTGGCTTTGGTTTCTGAAGATGTCTCTGGATTTCTTGAGGCTACACAAGCCAAACCAAACCCT
This sequence comes from Acridotheres tristis, assembly GCA_037013685.1. Lineage (NCBI taxonomy): Eukaryota > Metazoa > Chordata > Aves > Passeriformes > Sturnidae > Acridotheres > Acridotheres tristis. Next base: position 95,104,653 of record CM072884.1, read on the forward strand.
ACAGGGAGTGGCACTCATCACATTTCTCGGATTGGAGCCAGGAAGAGGTTCACAACAGAGCAAAAACTGAAGTCATACTCAGAACCAGAGAAGATGAATGAGGTGGGCATGTCAGAGGATGAATGCCATGCTCATTGCCGTCCAAATATATCAGAAGAAGCTCTGGGCTCATTTGCAGACAGGTGGAAATTTTTTGAAGAAACAAGTAAGCCTGCATTTAGAAAATCATCACAGAAACCAGGTCCGCATGGTCTAGCAGAGGGACAGCCTGAAAGGCTAGATAGGAAAACACAAGAGGGAGAGGAGCTGTGGTATGAGAGAAGAGGTCGGGTAGCCTCTGTTGGACTTGAAACTGCTTATGCTTCAAAGGATAGTGTCCAGCATAGCAGCAGCAATAGGGCTGCTGAGAGGATTGGGAAATATGCACAGCCACAGCGCCTGGGAACCTTTGCAGAATATGAGGCATCGTGGAAGGAGCAGTGGAAGCCAATAGAGCCAAGGGGCTCAGGAAGGTACCACTCAGCTGATAATATCCTCGATACAGGCCATGAGCAGCAAGGGAAATCCCAATACACCCATGAGAGGTCTAGATCATCCCCTTCCACTGATTTCTACAAACAGGTACAAGTATCCTTTGCATTATCTTTTAAGTTGCCCAAGGTGGTGGAGGACAGTAGAGGAATGGAGGGGAATGGAAACGTTTTATGAAAAATTCCAAATTAGGAACACTATGTAATATGGCATTTGCCTTTTGTTAGTAAAGGAGTAAATGTTATAGGTAGATATCTTAAGTAAAATGAGGAAGATCAAAGTTTGTACTACACAAGAGCAATTGGATCAAAGTAATTTCTTGTGTTGTAGTCAGATGGAAAGAAACATGATTTGCTAATATCCTCTTTTTTACAGTAGAGATTTTGGTTCAAAGCTATTTTCACCCAGACTTACTTTTTCATTGATGTGGCTGTATTCCCTGTTTGAATTCTCTGAAACCATTAAGAAAAGTATTCCACATGTAAATAATACATACTTTTGTCTGATTTTTTTTTTTATGGTCTAAAAATTTCCATAGATATCTTCTTTTCTTCTAAACTTGCTTCATGAAAAAGCTACATAGGACAAAACTTCTGCCTAATAAAGCTTACAGATTACAAATATGCCTGTTAATGTTAAAGCCACAGCAACAATGAAACTGCTTAATGTTTTGTTTTAGTTCAGTTTGCTTGATTTAAGATGTATACATTTATTCGTTGGAGACCTGCCCGTTCAACTTGCAAGTAAATATTACGTTAATTTTTAACTGAGCAGGGCCAGGTAATGGTTGGCAGGTGGCATTGGAAGTAAACAGAGAAATCAAGTCTCCTTAGTTCTGTTAAAAGACGTCATTCAAGCTACTACAAGATTGCCTGATATGTATGAGGAGTCATAGTGTGTTCAACCTGTGTTGGACTTCATCTTCTGCAAGAATAGAATTGAAGCAATGCAGTTGTACATTGCTTTTTCTTTATTTCTTCCCCTCTTGGTAAAACTGTTGCATACATACATACATAGTCACCTGTGTGTGTGTGTGTAGACATGGAGTAGAATGAGAATAGCTCAAAAAGAAACAAAAATGTTGATCTCTAATAGAAGCCAGCATTGGATTGTCTTTCCAGAAGTTTTTTGTGCCTTTAAGTTTGGCAAAAGTTATTTTTGAACTCTGTGTGCAGACTTAACTATGCAAATTATTTACGGTGGTAGAGATTCCAAGCACTGAAAATATTCACCTGGAAGTTACTTTGAAAATTAAATTCACTTAGTTATTAAATAATTGCCTACCCAGCAGAAAAAAAATCGTATTCCCTGTATGCATTTTTGGTTTATTAGTCAGTGCCCTTAAATTCAGTATAGGCCTCCTGGGGCAAAAGGCAGACACCTGTTTAGGCACCTGGAAAATATGGTGATAAGTGCATTGAAGATACTTAGAACAGACTGAAGTAAATAAAGATGTTGTTTTGCATATATGATTCAGATTATTCCAGTGCTAATGCGCAATTAAATTTCCTGTAGGTTCAGTGTTTGTAATGCAAAGCTATGCTTTGGGTGGGGTTGTTTGAAGATAGTGAGATAATAACGTTCTGGAACAGCACTGTTGGTGTTTTACTGAGAAAATAAGGTACACACACAGCGATTCACAACCTGGTGCATACTTGCATCTCATAAAATGTGAGCAACTCTTCTGCAACTTCTGTGCCTCTTTTTTTTTTGTTTGTTTTTGCCAAATGGAAGTTGCAAACGTTTATATAAATGTTAAGCTCTTCTGTGGATCAGCAAAGCAGAGCAGCAACGCAAGCATAGCCAGGTTGGGAGTGCAGTGCAAGAGGTCACAGAGCACACTGTACTGCTTAAAACCAAACAAGCTTAAAACATGCTATGCTGTTGACTTCATGTATATTCAAACAGAGCAAACCCACAAATAAGTGGTTCCATAATCACAGATTTTTTAGGAGTCTGAAACATGATGACATGATGACTTGCTCTCTTACTTGTACTGTAAACCTCTTTTAGGAAGTATCAGTTGAAGTAAGGAGGCAAGCAGAGGATTTAAAGGAAGATGGGGAGTGTATTTTCTCTAACATTAACAAACGGGATGAAAGGAACTGCACTGTAAGGTAAGTATAGTATTTTTCTGTTTTTTCTGCTTTGACGATTCAGAGTTTCTGTAGTGCCTTTTTCCCTTATTTCCCTTCTTCTCCCCACATACTTAAATACTTGATAGAACTAATGTTGGGACTGAAATTTTTGGGGACTCTAGTGTAAGCTTAAAGAAATTGCTGAGTGTTGAGCATATTATAGTTTGTTCAGAGGCAGTTGTTTCTTATTTGTGTGCATGAAATGATAGTTATGAGTTTTTTGGGGGGTAGGTGGGGGCCCTGAGAGATCCCAAAAGAGACTTCCAGTATTACCCTTGGCAAAGGCAGCATGCAGCTGAAACATAGTAGTGTTGTAAACTGGACTTTCCTTTTCTTGTGCCCTTACAGAATGCAGTACATGAATAGAAGACAGTAAAAATTGCTTTACTGTTTAAAGAGCTCTGATTTTCTCTGTTAATTCATGTTTTAATTAATGTACAATGTTTTCAAACCCTTTTTAAAGGTGTGACTGTATGTACAGTGTAGTTAAAATCCTCTAAATGTCCAGCATGCTGAGGGTTGTCCTTGTCCCGGGACTGTTGTGGTGTAAGCAGTGATTTCAGCAACCAGTGCTGAAGCTGAGCTGAGGTTGTGCACATGCTGCTATCGCCTGGTCTGACAGCTCTGGGTTTCATAAGAGAGGGAACGCGTGCATAGGGAAAAATAACCTCTATAGGCTTTCCTCGGTTCTGTAAGTGGTATTAATCTCTCAAGGGAGAAGAAATTATGAATTGTAGCAAATATACACTGTAGCTGTGACTGTAAAACCTTGAAAAAGTTCGTATTTATTTGTGGATTCATATGATTGTATTTTGCGTTGCTTATGGCTTAGCTGAAGAGACCACCCCCTGTTTTTGTAGTTTTTCGTAACCCTTTGTACTTACCGTAGTTGATTCCAAAATGAGCAGCCCACGGGTGCCGGTGTGAGGGAAGGAGGGAAGGAGGGAAGGAGGGAAGGAGGGAGGCGGGGGGGCGGGGCAGGCACCATCAGCCGGCAGCAGCCAGGGGCTGCTATGGGCGGGCCGCAGCTCTGCACAAGTAAAGTCGTTTCCATCTACCAGCGCCGAAGCCCAGTCACAAAAGCGTGTGAATAATACTCCTACGCCAGCATTTTAGCAGTGTTTGTGCTGCACAATTCTTGCTTTATAATCGTGGAATCCATGAAAATCACATGACTGGGCACCAGCTGCAGTAACTTTTTTTCCTGCTGGAGCCTATTTTGACATACTATTTCAGATGTAGTATTTGGCCATTTTACCGCATTACAGGAGGTTTTGTGAAATGGTCTCTTTCACAGTCTTTCTCCCAACATTGATATGCAGAGGGTTGATATGCCTCCTGGATTCAAAAAACTTTAACTAATTAAAATCCCTCATTTGGACGTTTAATTTCTGTGTTGTGAAATACCACTGCATGATAATGAATGGCTGCCTTATGGGAAAGAATATACATTTCAATGTGCTCCTTTTTAAACAGGGAATTCTTGTACTCAAAAGGAACTGGCTTCATGGCATGGACTGATTTTATGATTTTTGAGCTGCTCTAAGGGCATTTCGTTTCCTATTTTTAAAATCTAGCAATCTGCAAATGGCTAGCAAATCCACCTAATTCAGGGTATATTCTAGAACATGAATAGTAACCAAACCTGAGGTCTTCCTTATGGTCATGTTTAATACTCGCCTTTAAAATGTTTTGGATTAAATTGCTGGCAGCTGTTACTTTGTGCTACTGAGACCTGTGTGCTGTGTTGGCCTTTGTGCTACCAAAGTCACTGTGATGGGGCTGAACACAGGAGTGGCCCTTCTGCATTTGTGGGTGTGAGATTTGCAGGAACCCAAGCTGAGAGACAGCTGTGGAGTCCACGAGTGCTTTTTCCACGTTAGAGACTGTCCTACACTACAGGGTGCCTCTGGCCTCCCTCCCCTTCAGTTGTTTTGAGAAAGTAAAAATATTATTAACTTGAAATAAACTTTGAATATTTACTATTTACAGCTTCCCTGATTATTTTCGTCAGAAATACAAGTCTTTTTAATGTACTGAATCTAGAATGAAAAAGGGTTAGAATATTGTAACAGCAAAAGGTTTTTTAAAAACAAACAAAAATAAAGATGTTTGATAATATTTTTCCTGAGCTTTTTGCTATTTTCTTGGCTGTTTTTTTTAGCACACAGTTGTAAAACCTAAATTAACACTACTTTGAAAAATTGGGAGGGGTGCGAATGTTGAGTTGATGAAGATAGTTTGTGAACCTCTTTTATCTTTGAGCTCTGTTTTTCCCCTCTGAGATTACTGAGTGCTTCCAGTGAATTCAGGTTGTTTCATCTCCCTTTTTAGAAGAGCTGCAACACGTTCTTCTGAGCTGCAGTATTTAACAGTTTCAGGTATTACTTTTGTAGGAAGAGAAAATAGTGGTCCGTAGCACCCATTGTCATCTCGTATGGAAATACCAAAACATTCTTGTTATGAGCTTACAGGGATGCAGTCATCTAACATGAGATGAGTATTTTTATACTGAGAGGTTGATGTGATTCTCTGTATGTTCTTAAGTTTAGGACAGTTTAAAAGCATTATACAATTCTGCTGATCTGTGAAACAAAAAATGGTGCTTTTTTTATTGATGCCACTCTATTTCAAATTAGTTACAAAAGCTTACCTTTTTACAGATGCAAAGTCTGTGCTTCTTTAAATATGCCTCTCTTTCTGCATTTCTAGAATCACTTACACTGGTTATATAATTACCTTCCTTATAGAAGTCTCCACAATTTCTAAGCTGAAATAAACTTTCAAAAGGTTAAAGAGGGAAATGGATGCTCTGACCAGTAGTCTGTGGCTTCCAGCAGTGTGACATGCACACATAAGTTATTCTGCATCAAAAGAATCATGCTTTATGATCTAATTCTTAAGATTGCTATCTACTAGAGATGTTTACAGCCATTGCCCTTATTTACTTTCTAAGAACATGTGATTCCTAGCCCTATTAATTTTTTCCTGTGGTGTCTGTTAAAGTTACATAACTTCAAAAAGTGAAAAAGGATATCTGAGATCACAGGCTGCAGAAAATATTTCAGCATTTAATAGGTGTCAAGTCCAAAAGCATATGCATGTCAAGTGTAGGACCAGAGTGTGACTCAACTCTAATTAAGCACTATAAAATATTTATTTCAGTGTTTTCATACCTTAGTAATTACTTCTGTTTAAGTTGAGCTCTTGAAGACAGAGGGAACAGCCTTTACAATAGAAAACCAAAATAAAAATAATTTCGTAAAGCCTAAGTTGTCCTAAATGTCCAAGTATAATATTCTAGAAAAAAAACCAGGAGCCTATAGACATGCTCCCGGGTTTTTTATTAGGCTCTTTATAAGGAAGATTTTTCAACACCTGGTGAATATCTAGGCTCCATGCTCACCAGGAGCAGCAGCAAATTATTGTGCAAGGAAGGAGCACCATCAGGAACACAGGAATGTGAGTGACCTTATGTCTTCTGAATTGAGATGGAAAAGAATTTTAAAATGACCAGTAGTCCATTTGTGTACATGTTTATTTGTATCATGCCTATATGGATGTTTGTGTATACAGACATATAAAACATACATGTCTATATTGATAGTTATTTCTCTTAGCTTTTCCTGACTTGTGACCAGTTTGGAGTTGGGGTATACATATCTATGAGGACTAATTAACAGTGGGGAAAAAAACCCCAACAATCCACAATACACATTTGTACAAATTAGTTTCTCGTATTTACAAGGGTAGATGGTGTCAATTAGTAATTGAAAATATTCTTGGAAACTACACGATCTCGTAACTCCAGAAATTTAAAATTCTTTATTTTGTTTGGGTTTCTTTTACTGTGATGTCAAAAACATTAATAAAGTACCAATATAAAGTGTTAGGATCAGCTTAACTAGGAACTGAACTACTGAAATAGAAGCCTCGAAGGCTTGGGGGTTTTAATATGTAGCAAAAGAGCAGTTTCCTTAAAATAGGTAATGAAAACTTCACCTGCCAGCATTACGTTGCATAGCTATTTTAACTTCTTTATGAAGAATCGTAGAATCCTAGAATTGTTTGGTTCGAAAGGGACCCTAAAAATCATCTCATTCCAACCCTCCTGCCACGGCCTGGGAACTTTCCACTAGACCAGGTTACTCAGAGCCCACTCCAGCCTGGTCACTGATACCTTCAGGCATGGGAAGTCCAGAGATTCTCTGGATAATGTGTTCCAGTGCCTCACCACCCTCACCGTAAAGAATTTCTTCCTAAAACCTAATCTAAACCTGCCTTCCTCTGTTTTAAGGCCATTCCCACTTGTCCTATCACTACATGCTTTTGTGAAAAGTCCCTCTCTGGTTTTCTTGTAGCCCGTTTTAGGTACTGGAAAGTGCTGTAAGGTCTGTGTGGAGCCTTTTCTTTTCTATGCTGAACAGCCCCAACTCTGTCAGCTTGTCTTCAATGAGATGATCCAGTCCTGTGATCATACTAGTGGCCTTCCTCCGGACACATTCCAACAGGACTATGTTTTTCTTCTTTAGGGAACCCTAGAACTGAATGCAGTAATCAAGGTGGAGTTTGACAAAAGCAGAGTAGAGGGGGAGAATCCCTTCCCTTGACCTGCTGGCCAGACTGCTTTTGATACAGCCATTTGGCTCTCTGAGCTGGGAGTGCACACTGCCAAGTTGCTATTGAGCTTTTTGTCCACAAATACCCCCAAGTTCTTCGCTCCCAAGGCAAGTCTTAGTCCATTTTCAGCCTGAACTTCTCCTTGGGATTGCCCTGACCCAGGGGCAGAGCCTGGCACTTGGCCTTGTTGACCTATCTGAGGTTACTCATTTATTGTTGCAGTTTAACAGTCAAACTGTGAGTTGCTATTCTTGACTGAACATTGCAGGACAAGTATGTCTCAGGCATTGAAGGACCTACCAAGATATTACCAGAGCTATGAAAGCAAAATGTTTTCACCCTTTTCCATCTGAGGAAGAAATAGTATGATCTTGTGCAACTGCTTTGGTAAACATTTCATGCATGTGTTAACAAGCTCCACAGAGCTTTCTCTTCTCCAGGCTGAACAATTCCAAGTCTCTCATCCTGTCTTCACAGGAGAGGTGTTCCATCCCTCTGGTCATCTCCCTGCTACCCCTCTGGACTTGCTCCAGCAGTTCCATGTCCTCAGCATTTCTTTATCATGAGATATGGATTATTAAGGTATTTCTCAGACCAGTTTTTTTCCCAGTGATGTCATTGTGTGTATCATATAGCAATGACACAGTACAGTCTGGGCTGGTTAAAGTTTGTATTTTGTCTGAAAATGGGGAAAACCTACTGTAGCTCTTCCTGTGCTTATAGAGGAGAGTGAGTCTAACAGGATCTATTCATATATGAGAAATCCCCTGTAACCTTTCATCTTCCTTAGGTTTCTGTGAATACTTGTTAGTACAAGTTTCATTGCCATGAACCATTATGTCCTTTCAGTGTACTAGTGTATGCGACTGACTAATAACAGAAATATAAATATCACACTCTTGAGACAATGGAACTTTAGATCACTAGTACATGGTGGCAGGTGATGGATGTTGATGCTTAAAAGCACATCAAAAGTCTGTCTAGGCAGGTTTTTTTCTCTGTGTGAGCCAGTAGCAGATGCTTGGGGTGGGAACAGAAAACCAGGGCAAACTAGGAGCCATGCAGCTGAGTATCTTGTCAAGGCTCTGCTGGTCTGTCTGTCTTCGAGCTTTGTTTTATTTTGGGGGTTTTGTTTTGTTTCTTACTGCTGTGAAGTATGAAGACTGTATGTTCATCGAACAATCTGAAATTAGACTACTTCTTGTATAGCAGTAATTTCTGTTGTACATCGTTGTATATGTTGGTGAAGTACAGGAAAATCTCTCCTGTTTAGTTTGCATTTATTAAATCTGAATAATTTCCTCATAGCAGCAACTGCTGCCACCTAGTTTTTCACCCCTTTTGTGAATCATCTATATCTAATGAGTTCTGATGTGAATGATGCAATGAGACAAGCAAGGACTCTATCTCATGGGAGTCAAATTTTTTAAGAGCCTCAGGTGAGATAAAATTTAATTTTCTAACTCATCTAAAAATTCAAAGTCTCTGTCATCCAGATCACTCTTGTCCCCTATGTCTAGTGACTCTAAGATTGGTAGTGCATCTAAGACACATCTTTCTACACATGCCCCAATTACTCTTTTTGGCTACTTTTTTGGCTATTTCAGATGTTAAGCTTATGATTCTAAAGTTCTCCAGATTCATAATGAGGTTCTTTTTTTATTCCTGCTCTCTTTCCCTCATTCTTTCTCTTCAGCACCCTCACACCTTCTCTCCCCCAGTACTGGCTGTGACACTACTCAAGCAGCTGTCCAAATATCAGAGAAATAGGAAGCTGTGCATCACAGATCCCAATTCAGTAATTCCTGTGAAAGTTTCAGGTGATTGTCATATGGCCCAGGTAGCTTATGACTACCCACTATGGTGTGCAACATCTGAGAATAGTTCCTGCAAAGGCTGTTCTTTGCTTGTGGAGTTGTGAAGGGGAGACCATTTCAATTTTTTGCTGCAGCCTTATTTTCTTTGTATTCTTACTATTGTACTTTCATCCCTGTAATCTGTTTGGCAGATATCTCTGCTTGAACAAGTGCTTTTTTTCCCCTCTTTTTTTTTTTTTTTTTTTTTTTGTCCTAACACCCTTAAGGGTTTGTATCTCAGCTATTCTTTTAAAATTTCTTTATTTGCCATATTTTGCTTATACATCTGCTTTGCTAGATTAGTTCTGAATTTTTCTCATTTAAGTAGGACTTAAGTTCTCTACTGGATGTTCCTTTTAATTGCTGTTTAATTCAACCTTTGGAGGGGACGGAGAGAGGGAAGGAAGAACAGTGGTTGGATATTTTGGTAGGTATTACACATTTCTTCTGAGTTTCATATATTGTATCTTCAGTTGCATATTATCTCTTAGCATTATACTATCTGGCTTGATCTTTTAAAAAAAATTCATCTCATGTATGTAAATGTCCTTTTCAAAATTAAATACCACTGTGTGGATTCTTCTTAATCTTTCAAAAAAGATTTCTCTAAATGCATATGGCCACTGGCACAGGGTAGCTCTTCAAATAACAAAGTTTTGAACCAGATTCTTCTCATACCTCAGGATCAAAGCAGAAGTTGCATGATAAATTGTCTCACTTGTAGTTTTTTCTTCCTCTTGTTGTCCATTTTAAAACTTTCAGGCTGGTTGAGCTGAGAGATGTGTGGGCATCTTTATAAGCATCACAAATGCATTATTTTGGGCTTTGGGGGTTGGTTGTGGCTAAATGAAATTGTTAAAACTTGCAGGCTCCTGCCACTGCCTCCCCATTCCTCACTCTCTTGGCAGCACTCAGCCGGCGGCTGTCAGGTGTGCGTCCTGCAGATGGGTGAGATGCTCCGCTCAGGCTCACCAGCAGCTGCTGGATCTCATTAAATGGGTGCTGGATTGCCTCCAAAACCTGTGCTTGGTTTACAGTACACTACAGTAATACAGCCCTGTTTCTCCCCCATCCAATTTGTGCATTCTCCACACCCTTGAAAATATGAACTCTCCCTTTGTCTTTATTAGGTGAACTTTGAATCCTTGTTTCTAAACTTGAGGGTAGCTGTCCTATCTCATATATCCCCTTTTTCCTACTTGCAGCTTCTTGCTTTCACGTAAAGTTAGTTTTAATTGCTCTTGGCACATCTGTTCTCACCGTGCATGCAGTGACAGCTAGGCCATCATGGGCTGATAAAAGGAAGTGTTGGAGAGTAGTTTCTTCTTACCTTTAGAGGCAGGGGAGAAAACTTTCTGTAAGTGTTACCAAGCATGAGTAGCTGGAAGAAGTCCTAAACATGATTCTGAAATTGGGAGTGAGTGAAAGAGCAACACACAAAAGTGTTTGTGGAGAGAGAAACAGATAAATTTGTATGCATTAGTTCATTTTTGTATTCTGGTTTGATTTTACTGCTTTCCCCGGAAAGAGGATTAAAATGAAAACCATCTAAAGATGTGCATTTTTGTTGCATTGCTTGAAATCCAGCTGTCTTCCTGTAGCCCTGTTGATGATAACAACAGTTGAGTATGGAGATTTAGAGCTAATGTGAGATATAGTCTCCAGTGGTTATAGTCATAAAAGCATCATGTGCTGATGCATTGAAGATTTTATTTTCCCTTAAGTTACTTGATGAAAAGCGTAATTGGAAAAAGGTGACTAATCTGTCTCCTCAGTGCAGCAATTCATACATTTCTGACATATGGAGTGGCTTTATGGTGTTCTGGTACTGAAAGCTAGCCTGTGAAATGTTCACTTTCTGCTATAAGCCCTTAGGCAACGTGGTTATGGTTTGCTGTCATGCAGGAGACTGTATGTCAGTAAATGTGAGTTTTGTGCTAAAGAGTAACGTGGCAGCTATAGCTTCCATTTCTGTGCATGGGCCAGTCAGAATTGCTGCAGTCTGTTAACCAGTTGTGTTGTATTATGTAAACTGGTGTTTTTTCTTGAAGTCATTCTCACTCTTTGTTGAAATCAAATAAGCAGCTTTGGGATGAAGAAAAGTTTTAGGGGATGTTATTAACTGGATATCTAACTGCTCTATGTGATTTTGTATGCAGTTTAAATAACATTTTCTTCTTAAAGTGGTCATCTTTAAAATTACCTTTTCATACATATTAAAGCCTTATCGACAACTTCTCTGTTAAGTCTTTACTGTGTTCTTGTAGATAAATTGAAAGGAGCTTGAGCTTTGCTCTGATGAAAGCCACGATGCCTTCTAAAGATGGAGCGTGGGGGTGGCAATGCTCATGCAGCATGAAAGCATTCAGTTCTTTCCCTGCAGAATCTCCTGCAAGAGAAGAGGGCGCCTGTGCACACAACGCATGCATAAAAATTCAGGCTGGAGGGCTGTTGAGGAAGACTCTCCTCTAAAATTAAAGACTTGGTTATTTGAATGTTGTTCAGAAAGGAACCTAGTAACACACTGATCTTTTTAAAACATTGTAAATAGTTAAAACCTGCAGAGCTATAGTTGTGGAAATGATTTTTCACAAATGAAAACCCTTAAATTAAAAGACTTTTAAGTTTGCTTTTTTTTTTTTTTTTAATAAGCAAATCCAGGGGTAGGGGTGGGGGAGAGGAAAACCTTTGAAGTCTCCTAGATCTTTTCCCTGAGGTCAGAAGTTTCTGGTGATGTAACATACAATACAGACTAAGCCTTCACTTATCAAGGTTAAAGTTGACAGAGCTTGTATGAACTTGTCAATCATAGAAAGCAGGCAAAAACAAGCCAGCTGTTGTGAGGCATGGCTTTGAAAATCCTCTGTGTTACAGTAAATGAGACGCAGAGGTTGAGACAGATTCAGTTCTGCAAAGCTTTCAAACTGGCTGGCACATTTGCGGGGATGCAAAGCTCACATATCCAGTGAATAGGGATAAAAAGCTGTAAATCCTGGTAAGATTGTCTTGTCTTTAGTGTTAAAGCATGAAAGAAATGGCTAGAGGTGTGTGCCTTATTTACCATTTTTTGTCAGTTCTGAACAGAAATTTGCAGTATTAATTCATAGTGTTTCTTTTGTTCTTCAGATCTTTGAGCACAGGCTGCATCTTCTGCCTCTATCAGCAGAAGCTACAGTAGCAAATTAGCAATGATGCAATGCTTGTTACAGAATTTTATTTTGCTTAGTGCAATTGACTGCTCTGTTTGCTGATGGGGTGAGAGAATAGGGGGAAAACGGGAGTTAATTCCAGCTAAGATGCTCTGTGTGCGTATGCTCGCACACACGCGCTGTTTTTAGCAGCTTTTGTTTTCACAGTTGGCACCATGTACACTGGAATTAGAAGGCAGTGCCTTTCGAAAATACTTGTTTTCTGGACTGAGGGCTGCAGTGCCGTTGTTGTGGCTCAGGGTGCCAGGCTCGGGGTTCCTCTCGGCTAGGGGTGGTGCAAGAGCTTTTCATCTTGTTATTTGCCTGGCAAGCCTGTTACTGTGAGTACAGGCTTGCACGAAGACCTTTTCCACGGCAGCAGGAGCTATTAGCTGGGAGTGTAAGAGAATTGGATGTGACTATTAGAAGCAAGCGGTGAGTGTGGCTCACAGTGGAAAGACGGCTATTGAAATGTGTGCATGCTAATTAATTTAAATAACTGGTTTAGGGTTTTTTTTTCTTTAGAGATGAGCTAGCTATGTGTTCTTTTTGGTGAGTGAATGCCTTAGAATCCCAGGTGACCTAGTTGTTATTCACAAAGTGTTTCGTTTTATAGCTTGTCTTCTGTTACCTAATTCTTGTTCAGCTGCAAGCAGCTGTTTTCAGTAGGAATAACAACAAGAAAATAGCAACAGCATTATCAGGACAAAAAAGTCTAAATGAAAAAAAAAAATCAAAGGAGTGGCAACTGGAATGTAGAGGTTTTTTGGTAAATTGACAAAACAGTCATTCTTCTTTGAGCTTTTATTTAATGTGACTGTGATTTCCTTGTTGGCAGTGTTGAAAAATATTGTCTTTTGTCTCTGCAATGGTTGCCATTTGTGTAATATGATGATTCTTGTTATTCTGTTGGGATGTTCTGATGATTGAATTCAGTGTGTAAGTACTGAACACATTCATTGGTTGACTTCAGTTTAAGTATTTTTAATTCCATGCAGGTAATCCCCTAGGAGAGGCATGCAATAAATAAAGCAATAAGAATACAGCCATAAATTTTTTTTATCATTTATTTTTGATATGCAGCAGAATGGAGGAGGGGCTTTTGTTTTCTGAACTAAGGGAAGGAAAGCATCACTCCCTCTGCCCTTTCCCACAAGATTCTTCCCTTCTGCATAAAGGCCCTTGTGCTGCTACAAGAAACAGAATTTTAATCAGATTTTATTTTTGTTATGGGCCTATGTTTTTTGCTGTTGCCCATGACTGGCCTACATTCATCCATCAACATAACTTTCTTTATTTACTGCAGAATTAGAGTGGGTATGTTCTTTGTTATTTATTTCTGATTTTCATGGGGAAAGAGAGAACATCTTTCGAGAGACAGAATGAGAGATGAAAACTCATTGCAGTGTGTATGTTGCCACGCAGGCAGGACAGGGGGGAAATTCTGGTGGGATCGATGTACTGGCAGGCAGTGTTTGTTACCGTATTTCATTCTGTTCTAAAGCCAGGTGATAATGCAAGGGTTGTTAAGGTCGAGCGACATTTTGCTTTATCACATTGGGTGAGAGAACTAAGCTGTATTTAGTGTGACTGACTAAACAGATAGCTGCCATTGAGACACAGATAATGTTAACAGGCTTTCAGAGACAGAACTGAAAAACCAACACTTGCACCATGATAAACGGGTTGTAGTATACCAGTGATGTGCTATGGGATATACTTGGTGAAATATCTTGCTAGTTTTGTACCTTCAGTCGTCCTCTGACAGGCCTTTTTTTCCCCTAGAGAGAGAGAAAGAGAGAAAGCATTCTCTCATCGTTCAGTATTCATTATTCTTTTCATCTTAACATGTGCTTTGCATTTTCTTCAGCAGTGCTTCTTGGATGCTAGTTGTCATCATCTGTCTCTTCAGACCAAGGCAGTGGACAGCTCTTCTTCTTTGTAGTGACTTACATGCTGTGCCTCTTCATGGCATGACTATAAGGGTACAGCTATCGTGGTTCTTTAGAGAGGTCTTTATTCTCTGCATTTATCTTTTAAGATTTCTAAGTAGTTTTATAAAGCTCTCATTTAGTATCTTTGGAATATTCTTCATGTGTCACTATCTGATGGATAGTGTGTGCTTTACTGACTCAGTAGTGAAAGCAGATAGAGAGCTCATCAAAAAAATGAACCACTGGCAAAATAAATGCCCTGGTATTGCATGTCCAAATTGTAGCATTGTGTTGTCAGTGTCTCCTGAGTATTGCAAGAGTAAAACCAATTTAAGGACTTAAGTGGTCCTGGACGCTCTGGAAAAAAAAGGATTTGGGACTCAGATGAGGATTCAGATAACTAATAGGAGGGAGACATCTATATGCACGTGAAGTGCTGAGTCAAGTTGTAGTCCACAGAGAACTCAAGTCTAATACTTGGCTTGGCTAAACAGTTGGCTAAACACAGGTATCTCGTGAAACCTGAGATAGCCCAGCATATCCCACTTAGCTCCCACCTGCCACCTCTTAGGGGACCTGATGCCTTTGAACCTTTAAAGTTTCTGAAGTCATAGAATACACCCATCATGCATTAGTTAGTGCTTATCAATATGGATTAAAATGTGGCATTAGACCTCAGATTTTTCCCCTGAATTTCCAACAGTCTTGCCCTGTGCACCCCATTCTAACTTCATAACATTGTGTTGTCTCAAGCAGAGAAGAAGAAACTACCCTTTATTTGTGGACTATTGCAGAAGTACTTTTGGATCCCAGTGTGCCACGTGCCAGACAAATACACAGTGAAAACATAGTTTCAGCACATGAAGTTCATAGCTTAAAAAGTATTGGCAAGAGCTGTGCCTATAAACAGGATTTTGTCATATGCAAAGACAGTATTTCCCAATTGCTTTAAGCCACATAATGATCTGTTTCAAGCCAGGTCAGGTCCTTGATCCAGTTTTCTGTGGGGCTGTGCAATTCTTACTGCTAGTATGCTGAAAAGAGCAGGAAGACGAAGCTCAAAGTGTCTAGGAAGGAGACTGCCTCTTCTGGCAGAGTATCTGCATAAGGTTACTTTAAAGGGGCTGCAAAACTGTGGCCTTGATTTTGAGAGTGTTTGTTTTTGTAGGTGAGACCTTTTTACAGAAGAGTCATACTCAGGTATGAAGGCCTTATTCCAGTGTAGCTTGTAGTTCTTGAGAAGGAATTTAAATCAGAAACAGCTACTCCATTTACTCTCCTTTGCCAGTGAGTAAGTGCAGGACATATTGATTACATAACCATGCTTATGTTTTATGGTGAAACTTCTGCACAGAGGTCAGGTCTTTAACGAATGATACATTTTTCAAATGTTGGCTAATGCATTTTTGCAAGGCTTATCTAGTCTGGGATTTTAAAGCTGTAGCGTCTCGTGGCACTGTTTGGGTTGGCCTGAAGTGTTCTCAAGAAACTGTAAATCAGACAGATAAAAATCAAACACATCGAATTTATTGCAATCTCTTTCATTTATTGAGGTGCAGCATTCAATCAGATCATTCTATCTCTCTATCTAGATTTAGTAAAATCTTGAGTATGGGACAAATGAAAGTGATCTGGAGTTGTTTTTTATGGCAACCAAAAATGTTATTCTTCTGATAGGCATCTATACATAATGATTCATTTTTGTAAATGCTCACTGGCTCCACTGGCAGGCTCCTGTTAATATGTGTGTATATAGTTTAACCTTCATGTAAGAGCTCACATTACTGTTGCCTCTCTGGTTTGTTAGAATAGCCTGTTGTATTATTGCTTGGGGGACTAGAGGTATCCAGGCTGGGGATGAGACTTGGGAGTTTTTTGCCCAGGTTAGTCTTTACATTTCAGTCTTGAGTGTGTTATGCCCCAAGCTAACGGAGCCAGAAAGAAACCAAGAGACATACTTGTCCATTTAAGTAGAAAATACTTTGTGCTAGTGTGGAGAT
Source organism: Acridotheres tristis (assembly GCA_037013685.1). Lineage (NCBI taxonomy): Eukaryota > Metazoa > Chordata > Aves > Passeriformes > Sturnidae > Acridotheres > Acridotheres tristis. The sequence continues at coordinate 95,120,920 of CM072884.1, forward strand.
CCACGTTCCCACTCCTACTGCAGTAAATTTTGCTGGTGTGGCTATGGCCACTGGGAAAGTGCAAGACACAGAGCAGAGCTCCTCCTGCATTCACTGAGTGCTCAGCCTCTTGTCTCTCCACACAGACCCCCTCTGGGAATGCTGAGCCCTCTGCTAAATGAGAGCTTCTCAAAAATCCGAAGGATTGGTTTGTGTAATGAAGCAATTCCTTCTTTTCAGTTAGAAGCATATGTTGGTTTTCTGCCTCCTGCCATTTATATATGAAAGCTCCTAACGCAAAATACTAAAAACAAGTGCAGTAGAAAAGGCTCATGTTAGACTCCTCTACTAGACTCACCCTTACGGAAATGCCACTTTGTGGCAATAGCGTAAGACTCTTAATTACACTTCCTTTGCAGGTCGGGTTAAGTGACTGGTGTAAGTTGTCTGACAATGAAAGCTGTAATGTGCCGTGCCAGGGTGGGGAATGTGGTGTGAGCTGTCCCTGTTCTGTTGTCTCAGAAAGGCTCTTACAACTTAGGTAATTGTGGCATTGTATTATGGGGTGGGGGAGCTTTGGGTTTGAAGATAGCTAAGAGTTTTATGTTTTTGATGTTGGCTGGTTTGCTATCTAGAATGAATATAGTCATTAAGTCAATTGTCATGATTTAAAACTGTTTTCTGTGTCACTCGCTTTGTAATGTTTGGTTATAAATGATGAGTTCCTTTCAGTAGTATGTTATCTTTGCATAACTCATGGGCCTCATTTCCAAACCAGCTGTATTCTGGACATACTATTATGTGATGCACTGACAGAGAGCAAGCAGCTTAGTGGACTTCTCAGTATTGATAATAATGTAACACCGTTGCAGGTTCTTGCCACTGTGTTCTCCTGGGGCTTGAAGCTTGTTTTCTTTTCCTCCTTTCTGAACAGTAAGCTTACATCTCTCCAAAATAATGTGATGAGCATGTTTTGCATGAAGATGCACTCAACACTGAATGCAATTTAGCTTCCGTGTTGAATCTATCCACCACCTCTCCTCCGACCCATTTTGTGTGGCAAAATTTTTGATTAATTTTGTGGAAGCTGTTTAAAGTCATGTGTGTAATCTGAGTTTTATCTCCATGTTTGCAAATACAGCATCTCTGAATTTTTCTCTGCTGTAATTCTTTGTCCTTTTGCTCAGTTTTGGAAGGTGACAGAACTGCTAGAGCATTCATTGCTTCTGAGCCAGAGTAATCTATATAGACACCAATATATTGGTTACATGTTTTGGATATGCACATGTCAGATTGGTGGTGTTCTCTGTCCTGTTTGCTTCCACCAGCACTCTCAGTCCCAATGTGCATGTGAAGTTCATGGTATACTTTGCAAACTGGCTGAGGTAATGCATGTAATTGATGTCTTTGCAAGATTTTATGTCATACCCTTGATTTTTCTGTGCACCTGAGAGCATCTGTTGCACTGGTTTTTGTAATGGCTTACAGATGTGAAGGTGAATTGGGAGGCCTGAAGAGCTTTTGCATGGGTTCGTGAGGAGAAAATTGTGCTGTTTGTGGGTTATCTAGGCAATGAAAAATGCTGGTTTAAACACAGTATTTCATATGTAAGGCCTGCAGTAGTCTTCGGTAAATATTTCCATTAAAATTAGTGGATCTATTTACAGGCCTGGTTCTGCTTACATTGAACTCACTAGGGAAAATGAACTTGACTCTTGAGATGCCAAGACGCCATGTAACCAAATCTGAATAGTGTTGGTCTTTCTGGCCCTTTGTATAATTTTTTACTTCACAAAATTGCCCTTCATCTACTGTTAAAAGAGGAGTCAATAAATATAATTTTGTAAATCAGAATTGACTCTGAATTTATCAGACAACTTGAAGTTGTCTGAACCAACTACTCTTAGGTGAGAGCAAAATGAAGAGACCTAAATGTCAACAATACTAATCTCCTCACTCATGTTAAATTTAAAATTTACCAGTTAAAGTCGAATTTTAAGGTTTAACACGACTCATGAGAGAGAGAAAGATTGTATATTCTCAGGAATCCACATCTAATCAGTTGTCTTTCCACAATACTTAATTTTAAATATTTGTTTTAATTTAATTAAAATAGTAATGCAGTGTGTAATTACTCATTTTTTTTTAAATTTATAATAGACTTTAATAGTTTTTTTATGTGCTTTTTTCTCAAATTTTGTTTTCTTACACACTAGTGTTAACTGCTTAAAAACATTCTCAAAACTGGTACAGTGATGTTCATAACGTGTTTACATGGAAAAATTCAAGTAAACCTTTTTTTACAGATAGGCTGGGAAAGATGCCTCTTGCACAGTCACCTCAAAAGAAGACTTGGGCAATGCATGACTACAGGATTACTGTTTAAAAATATGGAGACCAGCACTGTCAGTAGCATAACTTACATTAGTAGCTCTCTGAAGCCTTTGACTTCTTTGTTGCAGCTTGTTTTCTAAGCTCATAGTGTCTCTTCAGCCTCCTTTAAAGCAGAGGGCAAATCTGTCTCCTCTTGTGGTTCCAGAGGTACTTTTCTTCTGCCTTCTGCTCCTTCCCCAATTTGTCTTTATCTGGTGAGCACAAATGTACTATATGTCTTGTAGCAAAGGACAAGAATGGAGCTGGGAAAGGATTCCTGACTAGAGACACAGAGTGTGAAACTGGAATAAACCTAAAAACATTTAGGATAAGGCCTTTTTGGCCATTGTTTGTCATTTGTGCTGACAGGCTAAAAGAAGTTCAACCTTAAAATAAGCCTGACTAGAAGATACTATCCTTTCTAAATTTCCTTTTCTGCCTTAATTCAGGAGATACTAATTTTCCCTTTCCCAGTTCTTTTAGCTTCAGCAAACATTTTGTTTGCAGTCGTTGCATTTTTCAGCAGATACACAAAAATTCAACCTCCAGATTAATTGAAGTTCCTGGTTTTCAGTTCACATTTAAAAATGTTACTGAAGTATTACTGCACCTAGATAAGAACCGTGTTTCACACATTTTGTTACTGACTTTGGAGCAAGAAGAGAATTAAATTTTAGTATTAGAATTCCTCTTCTGGAGACAGTTTTGTTTTCTACCAACATTTGGCTGTTCATTTAACTAAGCTGTGCACACTGCAGCGCCTCAGGTTACCCAGAGGTTGTGTCGCATCCTGTGGTGCTCCATACCCTAATTTAACCTGACATTATGTTCTGAGTCATCACGTTAGATTAGGTACAGCATGTGTGCCCATACATGAGAGCATGTTTTTGTGCCCTACAGTTACCACAGATTGGAGGAGTTGGTGTTCAATGTTGGATGTGATCTCGGTGCTCAAGTTTCCTGGGTTGGTGCGTTAGCCTTGCACCGAAGGAAATAAATCAGCAGCATACTAAAAGCATGTTCTTTTCTCTAGGCAAGCTGACACAGGGGCCCTGAGGGAAAACCCACGAGAGAAGAGTGATCAGCCAGACCAGGATTTAGGCCACAAGTGGAAGTCTTCTATCAGACCTTTGCATGTGCAAGAACCTACGGTTCTGCCTCATGAGAGCCGGGGCAGGTCTGGAACATTGCCTAGTGACTACCGATACTCTCAGGAAAATGTGAATGAGAAGAGCAAGGATTGTAGCCTGCCTCACCTGCCCTACTCTGAGCCACAGACCTTGAACGAGAACCACTCCTGTCAGTCCTGGGGCAAAGGAGAGGAAAACCATAGAATAGAGCCAGTGCTGCTGAACAAGAAGCGTGGACCTGCTCCTCAGAGGCCACCGCCACCCAAAAGAGATAAATACAGGCGACCAGATATTTCTGCACCATCTCTTGGCACCTCTTCTGAATCTCTGCTGGTAGCAGCCAGCCGGCCCTTTCTGTCCTCATCCCCCAGCTCCACTGAAGTCTTTGCTAGTCAGAGTCCTGCAGCTTTCAATGGAAAACTGAAGAGTGCTAATCCACAGCAGCTCCAGCAAGTGTCATCCACAGAGAATGTTTGTCAGCAGTTAGAAGAAAAAACACACCTTAAGTCTGAGTCTTCCAAGTATCGGTATCTTCAAAAACCTGGCATGGAGTCATCAAGGTCCCCTTCTCCCCAGTTTGCACCACAGAAGCTCACTGATAAACCTCCTGTGTCCCTACAGGACGAGAACCCAGCCAGGTACTAGATATAACTCCTTTACTATTTTATTAACACTTTTTGCCCAGTTAGACCTTACTATTGATTGTCTGTTCATTTTCTTTACATATCCTTCAAGTTCGTTAAGCATTGAGCCATTGCAGCATATTTGAGAGACTACAGACTCTCAGAATTCCTTTTGGTACTGTTAATGTCCTTCAGCTGGTCTGTGTTTTCTTTTAGTTGACTTGTGCTGTCCAGGTGTTACACCTGGTAGTTAGTAGAAGATAAAAGGGAAGGGTTCTAAGGGATTTGCCTCTAAAAGTACAGGCGAAGTCAGAAGAGTCCCTGTCATCATGTCCCTTACCTGAATCTGTATATAAATATGAGTCAGTGTATGTAGGGACAAAGCAGATGTGGGAAGGGAAGTTGGATCCTTTGGGAGAAGATCTGTTTTGAAAACACACAGAGTAATATACATTTTCCAAATCATGACTGGTTTCATGTTGCTTTTACACTGAAATATGGCACTTCAGGTTGTCTGTGGAGCAGTTCTCAATACTTTATGTTGACAAGGACTGAACATTCAGTAGGAGATTTTCAGTCTTTTCCCAGGATAAACTCAGACAACCGACTGAAATTAACTGATTGCTGCGTTTGTCATATGCTGCTAACATCATAAAAGGTTATTCTCCCACAAGATAACAAACTCTTCAGGAAGCTCAGGAATCTTGGTTTTCATAAATCCTTCAGCACTATAATTCATGGTTAAAGAACGAAAACAAAACCTCTAAGCTGAATTCGTGCAGAATTGCTTCTCTGAGCAAAAGCACTTGGCGTGGCTTTTCTCTACTCCAGTGTAAATGGTTGAACAAACTCAGGCTGTTTTCCATTTTGCCTTATGACATGAAAACATGAATCACTTTTTTTCCTAAATAGGCCTTGATGTTTTTCCTCTTACAACTGGAGGAGAAAATGAGGTTTCATTCTGCAGTGTTTTTAACATGAAGTAATAATATAATTTACAATGGAAAGTGGAATGTCATGTGAACCCCTAGAATCCATGTGCTAAGGTAGATGACAATAATGACTTCCTTAATATTTTTCTTTGACTTCCTTAATGTATTACTTTATGAACGCATACAAAGGATAAAGCCAATTGCATTTGTCCTTCCTTTTTGCTAAGCTTTAATGTTGAAATGAGCACTGAGGTGTGCCTAATTATATACCCATATGTGAATGATAAAATACTTACCCTGTGAATCTTTTCCTAATATTTTAAATTCTTAGGCCAAGATGGCTCTCATTTGCACACAATATGTTGTTCCCAGTTAATAATTAAATTACTCAGTAAAACAGGTTTGGCCAAAAAGGACAAGCATGGCGGCCATACCTCAGGGCTTTCTATATGATATTTATTTTATAGGAATAAAATATGTTAAGTAGATTTATCTTAATCCATAGTTAATCTGATTTGGTTTACTGTTTCTATTGGCTCCTTGCATGTGAGCTTTTGGAAATGCCCCTTTGTATGCTGGGGCAGCTAATGTTTGATGATGTTAGTTTATAGCTTTTGTGCTCTTTTAAGAAAAGCGTCTTATTCATCAACAGGTCAAGGTGAGTGTGTGTGCAGGGTTTCCTGCAGTTTCCTGCAGTGATTTAGGTAGAATAATGTGTGTGGGGCAAATACTGATGGTATACACAACCCAGCTATTGCCAAAGACATTTGTTTAGCAACAACAAAGCTGAAAAGAGTACATTAATATATTTCCACTGAACCTGAACTCAAGTCAAGGAGGGACTGTTTGTAGTTGGGTTGAAGCTTTGGAATGTCCACAAGCAGAGCTGCTGCAAGTCAAAATTTCATGCTGCCTTTCCACAAATGGAAAACCTTCTGAAATCAGGAGGGTAGTGATTGCAGAAACAGAATTTTTGAAACACCTGGTGTTGAGCTGTCTTTGCTTTTACTGAAAGCAATCGATTTAATGATGCCTGAAGTTTCTGGAAAATCTTTGACTAGGCTGAGAGGAATGTACTCAAAGTCTCAAAACAGATGCTGGGCATTTTAGGTGAAGAATTGCACTCAGCTCACTTCTTTTCCAGTTGCCCCCCATACATTTATGCATTCATCTTACACTTCCCCTGAATTCCAAAATATGTTCCTTTTCACATTTTAGTGCAGTTTCAAATATGTGGACTTCAACTAAAATAAGCAAAAGAAAGGGTTGGGGGTGGTGGCTGAGCACTGCCCTGCTCTGCTGCAGTCAGGAGGAGAGCCCTAGGTGGGGAGCTGGGTCTGAGCAGTGGATGCACAAGTGATCTCTTCAAAATGACAGTCCCCTTGAATGAAAACAGCTTGACAAAATGGGAGTGGGGAGGTTCAGCATGGGCTGGAAAACCTGCCCCAGGAGCTGGATCAGTATGTCACAGCATGCCTACAAAGCACTTGTGGAAAGTAAATACCTACTGGGGGGCTGCATGTTCATTCAGAGGCAAATATACCTTTAAAATACAACTTTTGAAAAATGTCAGCTCAAACAGATTCTGCAGATTCTGCTCTTACCAGCAGTAGAAAAGTATAAGCTTGTTTTAGGGAAACACACTTAGAGGAAAAGGGCTGTAGTATGTCTTGGTCACTTATCTGAAAGGCAGCAAGCTACCCAGCCAGATGAAACCAGATATTTTAGCTAGTAGGCAATGTTCCTTTTCTTGCTGTAGAAGTTCCAAACCCACATTATGACAATAATTTAAAACTTTTTGCAAACTCAGAACCACTAAACTAGACTTCAGTTTCTTGTATGGTTTACATACAATACAGATGTTTTTGTAATGTTATTTAACATGTTGTTGTCCAGTTTAAAAATCTAAGTTAGCCTCTGCTTTAAATAGCTTTCCTTATTGAATGGCTAAGGTGGCAATACAGAACTTCTGCTTCAAGCTTCTCTTAAAAAGAATATCCAGGATTGTATGTTATCCTCTTCAATGACTGGTTTCTCTTCTTTAAGTGGAAAACTAGGACACTGTGGATCTATTTATTAAGCTTCTATGTCATATGTGAAATTTTATAATTTTTTTTAATCATGTAATTAAGTTTTGAATGATTTCCAGATTTCCCATGTGTGATTCTTTGTTATTTTTGTAGCTCAGCAAAAACCTAGCCTGTGGGATGCTCCCATCTGGCCTGTTGTCTCTTCCCTTGGAAGAGCTGAGAATTGATATGAAGACATCACAGACTCCCTAGGCAGCTCAGCTGCCTGTCAGGCCAAAAGGCAAGGACAGTGTTGGATGTGTGTGAGGCAGTGAGGGTGGGCTGAGGGCGTGTTTTCCTCTATGCCTGTGGCAGCAAAGGGGTAAAAGGAGGTTCAGCAGCACTGTCTGGAATCTGGGGCCTGGCTGCTGACACTAGACCCTCGCAATCATGGAAACAAACAGAGTCTTGTATCGTGAGTATTGTACAAGGCTGATGTTAGAATATCTTACAGAGGAACTAAATACTATTTAAAATTTGCAGGCAGAAAAGAACATGTAGATTTAGGGCTTGAGATACTGTGCTAGGAATAGTTCATTACCTCACTCTCACCTTTTTGGGCTTCCCCTCTGATTTGCAGATATTAATGAAGGTTTAAGGTTCTTCCATTTCTAAGGATGAATTTCGTTTATTTTCCAGAATTGAAAGGGTTATAGATAACAATACTACAGTGAAAATGGTTCCCATCAAGATAGTTCATTCTGAGAGCAGTGCAGAGAAGGAGAGTCGGCAGAGCCTTGTCAGTACCATGGAGCCTCCTGCTTTACCCAGTGGTTTGGAAAAGGACCAGATTAAAACACTCAGCACTTCTGAGCAATCCTATTCACGATTCTGTGCTTACACCAGGCAAGGTGTAGAGCCAGAGCCAGAAGCCAGAACCAAACCAGTTGACCCTCAACCAGCTGAAGAACCTGGGAGCAACTTGAAGGACAGCAGTGCTGCCACGCAAGCATCCAGCTATGTAAAGGCCAAAGAAAAGACCTTTGAAGACTGGAAGTCAGAAGAACTAGCCAGAGAGATTGTGGGAAGAGATAAATCTCTAGCAGACATACTAGATCCTAATGTGAAAATAAAAACAACAATGGATCTGATGGTTGGTATATTCCCTAAAGATGAACATCTCCTAGAAGAAGCTCAGCAGCGCAGGAAGCTTCTGCCAAAAGTTCCCTCTCCAAAAATTTCAGAAGAGAAGTGAGTATTCCTTTCTGTAAGCTGGTATGTCCTTGTAAGCTTTTATCCAGAGTATGTCAGTATTCCATGGGGGCTGGATGTGAGTCTTCCTTCTGTTGAGGGTCTTTTCTGAGACTTCTGTGATAGAATAGTAGTCAAGTATATAGTACTAATGATACCATTAATGACAAAAACAACAGTGTTGTACAGTATGAAATATTTCCAAGACGTGGTTGAAAGCCAGTTATCAAAAACTTGAGAAATAATTAACTTTTGCCATTTAATCATGATTATATATTTTGCCAAGATCATCCAGTCTAGTAACTGGATAGAGAAGGAACAATATTGTTGCCTTTTTTATGTGATGAAAGTTTAGGAAGACAACTTGAAGTGGGCATGATACATTTCCTAGAAGTGAATGAGATTAAAGATGGAAAATAATTTAATTCCATCCACATTGATGTTCTCTGGTTTTTTGTTTTCTTGATACTAATTATCTGGTAAGTTGTATCTTTCTCGAGAAGTTTGTTTATAATTCCCTAATCAAAAAGTTAAATACTTATATTGTATTATCCCAATCCAAAAGGATACGATCTGTGACATAGATTTTTTTGCACTACTTTGTAACTTTCTATTTTGTTTCTAGATGTGATATCTTTGATGCATTTCAATTCTTATAATGATGTATGATCTTCTGCATGATTTCAGTTTCAGCTTTTGCTGAGCATGTACTGAATTAATATAGATTTTATTCACAGACAGTGTTTATTTATCTTATTTACATAGGTAATGATTTTCTCTTGAATCCCCTGCTTGCTTGGTGAAATGATGGCTCTAAAACATTCTCCTTTCTTTTCACTGATTGGTGTGTCAAGGCAATTAATGAAAGTTTTGACTTTTTCCCAGGAAAGAGGAGCAGAATGCACCATCTGCCATCTCCCTGACAACCAATTCTACTTACTACAGCACATCTGCACCAAAGGCAGAGCTGCTGATTAAAATGAAGGACATGCAGGAGCAGCAGCAACAGCAGCAGAGTGAGGATGATTCTGAAGATGAACTGGATCATGACTTGTCAGAGAAGAAGGTAAAAGACATTTCTAAAAGTGTAATGGATGGCTCTGAGTTCTGTTCATTGCATTAACTGTGAATTTGTTTGACTAAACACCCCTCAATAAAAGGCCTTCTACATGTACAGGATCAGTTGGAAAAAATCAGCCTCTTTTGGTTCAGGGGGATTTTTTTGTTTGTTTTTGGGGATGAGTTAAGTGTACACTTGTGAGTTTAGGAACTTCATATTAGGCGCTTCTTGCAAATTGTTGCATGTTTTGGAAAGTCTCAAGAGTAGAAGTTGCGGGGAGATTATTTTGAAATACCATTTTCCATTTGAGGTCCTTCTCTATTTCTCACTATGTTAAAAGAAACAGCAGTGCTTATGTGTCCCACTGAAGCTGGTGGTGGTTTTACTTGTTCCAAATTTTTGAAATTTAGGTCCAGAATTTGGGTTTGTCTTGAGAGAGAAGAAACATGCACACACCTTTTTTTTTTTTTTTTTTTTTTTAATTTTCCTCCCCTTTTGTTTTCATGAACAGCAAACTATTTCTCCTGCCTCCCTAATTAATAATGATTGTGGGAGATAACTAATTAGCCTAGTAGATTCAATGGAAGTTGCTTGTCACAAGGGAGGGAAGCTATCTTCTTATTCATCCCCATCCTTTGATGTTTTATTTCTGATCAAAGGTCACCATAATTCCCTAGATACTACAGTGATGATCTGACGTATTGTGGTTGGATAAAGTATTGTCCTACAGTAAAATCATTGCATTCATCTCATTAGTAACTTGGCACAAAATATTTTAACCATTGTTCCCAGTATGGATAAGCTGTAGGAAATGTTCTGTTTGATCAAGTACAGTGATGTAGTTTAACTCTGTTTATCTAAGCCAGTAATGCAGGGGTGTGCAAACCTTTTCTGTCCAAGTCAGCTCTCTACTTAAAAATCAGCAGCCAGGGTGTACTTGATAACCCAGTCCCAAATAAATGATTTTTCATTATTAGGACTATATTTAGTTGCTAAGAATGAGAGATTTTCACCTGTGGTTCAGAGCAGGCATGGCTGGCACTGCATTTGAGTGAGCTGTGGTGTTTTCAGTTGCCTCTGTGTTATTTCAGCCTCCCTCTGCTGCCTCTGCATTGCACGGTTCAATGTGCTATGCACTGCCAGGGGCATGGTGTGGCTGCAGCAGAAGCCCTTCCCTCACCCTCTTGCTAGACAGCTGCTGAATTCAACAGCTGTATTACTTAAATTAAGGATTTCACTTCATTTTAAATAATTTGGTTATATCTGGTGCCACACATGGTTGTCCCGTTCATGATTTTGCTAGAATTAGTTTTATTCTCATTAATTACAGAGTAGGAGAGAGGTAAAATTAAACCTTTCTTGTTTGCCCAACAGACTAATTCTAGCAAACTTTTATAAGCAAGAGTGTAATTTACTTTTGCTGGTTTCTTAACAGGAAAACCGTGTTTACCCTTTTCATATATCTCCATCCATCCCCCAGTTTCAGTGTATGCCACTAATCACATGAGATAGGAAGGTTTTCACAAAGGACTTTTAGCAGACCCCTCCCATCTTCTCCTCTTAAGTGTACATGTTGTTGCACGCACACCCTGCTGCTTGCTTCTCTTCCCTGCTCTTTCACATGGAGATAGAGCACTCAGTTCAATGGGCTTTCATCATGAATCTCGTCAGAAAACATATAAAACTCTTTGTAAGTGGGTCAAGGAATCTTTATTAAATGGACAGATTATACAGCTTGGCCCAGCTTCTCATATCTGGCAACAGTTTAACAAGGGATTGTTAGGGACCTGAACATTTTGATAACACACTTTATGACTTCAGTAGTTTTAGACGGGCCATATGCCCAGAACCTGTTTCTTAATTCCTGGAAACTGGTAGTTCTTGTATGCAATATCCTAATTGCAGTCCACTGTAGAATGATTCCTGTATTTGTCATTCTCTGCTCTGCAAACCAGAAATGTGTGGTGATATTTTTTCTTTTGAAGTAACTATTGCAATTTCATATAGGATTGTTAATTCTTTTATTTTTTGTTTTGCTTTTTTGAGCCAATCCCTGTATTCCCAGCTAGCAGAAATTGAATGTGTGTGTCTTATGTAGAGTTTAATGTAGGTTTACCACAATTACAAAATACTGATCAGATTTTGAAGATGCTGTAGGAGTGTTTTTCTAGTAAAGAAAATCCATGTATGTCTGTGTAGGAAGTTTCCTCTTTGTCCCTAGGAAAATTTCAGCAGCTGATGAAGAGTGTAAAAATATTTAATGTATACCAATTTTTATCTGGTTTGAGGCTTGAATTACTTAGGAATGGGGTGGTGGAGCTCAAAGCATAGTATCATTTACATAAAAGCATGCCAAGCAGTGAGCCACCTGAACAATGCTCTGCAGAGCCACCTTCTGTGTTGCTAGTCAGATCAGCAAGAATGACTTCATTGTTTTCTTGTGTACTGGTACAGAATTCACAGCTATAAATTATTCATCTGCCAGTCTCAAGATGTAGACTGCAGCTTTTCTGGCTCAGTAGATACTGAACATAATACAGATTTTCTCCTGTTTAGCAAAAGAATGTTGTGAGTTCACAGTTGCTGCATGCAGAAGCTGCTTTATCTGGGTATGAAGTAATCAGTAATCATAATCCAATTCATAATGGATACAACAGTCTTAGTATTTATGGCTTCTCACTTCTCACCTGAAAAATGGTTGCTTTAGAGGTTTAATGCCAGCCAGGGGCACAGAAGCACAAGCAGGACGGGACTGCTGTGGAACGCTTCTCAAGCTGCTTTATTATTATTTTTTCCTCCCAAGCATCAATCTCCTTACAAGGCTGGGACAGCAGGGAGATGCCAGCAGCTCATGTCCTCAGCAACAGCTGCTGAACATGATGTTACAATGCACTTTGAAAGTTTTTTGACCAATCACAAAAAACAAAAGCATATTGACCGTAGTTCTATTCAATCACTATTAAAGTACACGTACCTTTGGTTAAAAAATGCTTACTTATTTCAAATACAATACCTACTTGTAAGCCTTAGAATACAATGCACAGGTCTCCAATATTAAACTTAAACCTTCCTAATATCTTGCTAGATATACTTTTCTGCGGCTTAGGGAGTTATTCTGGCCAAGCATTAATACACAGACCATTGTTCTTTTTGTCCTTGCTTTCTACATTTCATATAACTTTTCTGCTGACATGCCTTATACTTTCCACTTAGCTCTAATTGCAGTTTGCTGTCTCTGAGGCCTGCTTTCCCAAAACCCTCTGATTTTAAGGATTCCCACAGAGGTTAGCTTCAGCTGCTTGGGATGTTACTGGGAAAATGGCTTCTTTCTTTTTTAAAGCAAGAAACTGAGAGAGCTGATCTGGACTGGCAGAGCAGATCAGTAAATGCTGAGCAGCCATGTGGCTTTTTTTTTTTAGTTAAAGAAATTTGCAGCACAGCTACAGAAGTGAAAAAACTTGGGTTAATAACATAGAGCACCACAGTATCCTGCTGTGTTTCGAATGGTGAAACAGCAGCGTAGTGCATGTCATCTGAGGGAAATGAGAGCGTAGCACTGTGACCTACATAATCCAAATCAAACTGCATGTGCATTGAGAGAAAGGGGGAAAAAAATCAAATCCTACAGATTAATCAGTCAGTAAAGCAAGCATCTGTAGAATTGCTTACTACCTTAATCTTTTGGGCACTGAGGCTAACAGATAACCCAGATCCAGATTAACTGGGACTGAGTACATTAAATCAAAATGGAAAAAACCAGTATGCATAATCCATGGGTTGAATTTCTACTTTCAAAAAGGCTGTTACATTTTCATGGTGTAGTTGCTTTCTGTTAGGATGGCGGACTTTGTTTTGTGTTGGTTTTTGTTCCCAAAATAAATGGGCAATGACTGTTCAGTGACCTCTGTGAGCAGCAACTGCTATCAGTGTGTTTCTCAGTAATCATGAAGGCTTGTAATCAGATTTGCATTTAGAAAGCAGAGTTCCTAAAGAATGTCATGAGTAATTTCAAAAAAAACTAGGGGTAGTGTGAAATAATGACTCTTTTAGAGGATGTAATTTTCATTCAGTATTTGCACTGAGATGTATGTTTAGAGAATGCTTTGGAATTTTTTCTTACCTGAAATTAGCTGAATACCAAATAGGCACCTACATTCAAATGAATGAGGCATTTTTAGGGTGTGAATTATCTCAATGTTGGCAGCTGGCTGAACTAACTTACACGACTTGTGCACCAGTGAAGGCTAATAGGTGCATAAGAAATAAATCTCTTGCCCAAATGCAGGGAAGTAGCACAGAGGGACCACAGGTGATCACAGGAGATCTGGATTCTTGGTCTGGTTTCTCCTGGTTCTGCACCTGACACGCTTTTCTAAGGCAGTGCACCTCAGGCAGTGGGGACTATAGTACAGAAGCCCCCCAAACTTCAACTGAGGTTGTGTATTTGCCTGGCCTGGGACACTAATACTTCTTTGGTCCTTTGGCAGAGCCACTTTGCACAGAGCTGCTTTGTACAATGCAGTAGATTTTATTCACTGTACCATAGAGATTATGACTACCCTACAGAAATGTTGTAAGGCATGGTTAATGCTAAGATTTTCTGAGAGTGGAAGGACTGCTATTGGAGGAATGCTAATATTATGCAGAAAGGAAAAGAAAGCTTGACAGTGCCCTAGTTTTAACTGCATCATGTGGGAAATACAGGATTGTTTTTCTGGTACTGTGTATCTTCCTAAGTGTAGCTCTTCAGCAAGGTGTTATGGACCTAATATTTGGAGACATAAACATGTGCTGTACTTTCTGCTGTTCATAGCAGGCTTTGAAGCTGCTCAAAGAAGCAGCAGGAAGGCTTGTTGGTAGGGTGAAAAGCCTTCATCTTTTTCCACAAAGGTAATTTGCTTTAACACAAGTCTCAATCTGAGCATCATGAAGCTACCTCCTGAACCTTTGAATGCAGAGGTATAGAAATTTGACACAGGCATGTATTTATTTGTAATGCACTCATTGTCAAAGCCTCATGGAAGTTCGAAATGTATTAAAGTGCTAGCTGACATGACTTTCAGAAGTAGGGAAAAATGCAGTAGTACTAATAAATTCTTACCTCCTTTATTTTCCACAGCAAGAACTTATTGACAGCATTAGTAGGAAGCTGCAGGTGCTGAGAGAAGCACGGGAGACACTTCTAGAAGACATCCAAGCAAACAATATCCTGGGGGAGGAGGTAGAGGCCATTGTGAAAGAAGTCTGCAAACCAAATGAGTTTGACAAATTCAAGATGTTTATTGGCGACCTTGACAAAGTGGTCAACCTCCTGCTGTCCCTGTCTGGTCGTCTGGCCCGGGTGGAAAACGCCCTCAATAACCTGGATGACAACACCTCTCAAGAAGAACGGGTGAGAAGGGCCAACAATAATACTCCTACATTTAGGGAAGCTCGTGGGAGGGGGGCTTTGCCTGATTTTGTTTTTCTAAATTGCAGTGCTCAACATGAGGGATGGTGTGTAGATAAATCTCATAAGACCTTTTTTTTTTTTTTTTTTTTTTTTTTAGATTTCTTAAAACTTTTCTCTTTGCCTTCTTTTCTTGGAATACTGAAACTACAAGTGGCTTGCTGAGAAAAAGTGGGTTTGGGGTGCAACCTGCTAGAAAACACTTCCTCACTAAAGCTTAAAGAAAGAGGGAATCTACTCTATGATAAGAGCATAAAAAGGAGGCAAACAAAAATACTGTAGCAATTCAAGATGCAAAAAAGAGTGTTTCTGCTGTAATGCAGAAAGCTTGCAGACCTCTTTATATTCACTGAGGAGCTTGATACAAATCTATAAGGTTGCTACAAAGAAAATGCTTCTCATCTACTACAGCTATCTTCCACAATGCCTACTGAGGAGCAAGAGCAAGAAACAATAGAAGGACAAGCCTTAAAAAAAAAAGGCAGGGTGAACAAGGGGAAACATGGCAAAAGGAATTTTTCAGAAGAAAACGTGTTTTACCCAAGCAGAATAGCCTGGTAGTGATATGGAGGACTCCCAGCAGAAGTAAAAATGTCAGGAGCAGGAGCATTCAAGATGCTCTTAGCCTGTTGGATCGCACCTCTGCTTGCAGCAATTTAACTTGAAATCCCATCAGGCCTTACCTAGGAAGGAGATACATAGCAATACAGATATGCACCAAAAGAGAGATGTAGACATGTGTGAAACTTAAACTAAAATAAATAGAGTGTGGAGGGGGTGTGTGTTTCAAGTGAGTTTAGCTTCTACGGTTAAATGAATGTGAAGTAGGATTTTTGGCTTGTAGCTGTGGACTGAAATGCCAGCAGTTCACCTAAGTGTTGTAACAGAATTTTTTCCGTGGGCTGTGGCTTCATGTTGTTTCTTCAGCCTGTTGCATTATTTCACACATAAGAACCAGTAAGTGCTGGGACTGATGTGCAGCTGTGCTTTTGCTGTTTGGCCCTAACATACTTGATTAATGGCTGTTCAGACCTCTCTGTGACTGAGGTGGAAGGGAAAGCATTTGACAGCTTATTGAAGGGCAGATCAAAGCTTCTGACTCTAGGAGAAATTTAATCCCTCATTAGATTTTTTTCTAAGCGTGCTTGCAGTTGCCTAATGGGGAAAGAGCTACCAAATGATGTGTGCACATAGGAAACAGAGTTTGAGAGCTGCAATAAAAATAGGTTACTGGCTGGGTATGGAAAAGGAAGATGGTGAGTAGGTGGTGTAGTAAGAACAGTCAGAAAATCTGTGTGTTCTGATGTAAAATTTATACTGACAGAACTCCAAATCCCTGACATATTTTAATCCCCATTCATCTTCACATGCGCTGACATGCACTGACACCAATCTTGCCATAGTGACATCAGGAGAGATCCATCAGGACTGGGATCAGCCCTGGAGAGGAAGACTTGGAGGTGTTGGTGGATGAAAAGCTCAACATGACCCAGCAACATGCCCTTGCAGCCCAGAGAGCCAAATGCGTCCTGGGCTGCATCAAAGGCACCATGGCCAGCAGGTCAAGGGAGGGGATTCTGCCCCTCTGCTCCTGTGAGACCCCACCTGCAGTGCTGCATCCAGCTCTGGGGCACAAAACACAAGAAAGATGTGGACCTGTTGGAACACTTCCAGAGTAAGACCACTCAGTTGATCAGAGGCCTGAGCACTGCTCCTGTGAAGACAAGCAGAGAGTTGGGACTGCTCAGCCTGGAGAATACCAGAGAGGTCTTAGAGAAACCTGCCTGAAGGGGGCTTACAAGAGGGCTGGAGAGGGCCTTTTTACAAGGGCATGTAGTGATAGGACAAGAAGGAACGCCTTCAGGTGAAGGATAGGTTTGCAAGATATTAGATAAGATGTTAGGAAGAAATTCTTTCCTGAGGGTGCTGAGGCACTGGAACAGACTGCCCAGAGAGGTACCTGCCCTCCTCCCTGGAAATAGTCAAGACCAGGTTGGATGGGGCTTTGAGCAACCTGGTCTGATAAGCACAGGGGTTGGAACTATTTGACCTTTAAGGTGCCTTCCAACCTAAACCATTCTATGATTCTATGAAATATATCTAGAAGTGTTGAATTTAGACTGGTGCTTGTGACTTTTTTGTTTATCCTTTAGTATTTTGTAGGTCAAATGATAATATGTGGTGAACCACTAATGTACCATATGAACAAAACAGGAGATTTTACTTCCATTGTTGGGCAGCATATTCCCAGTGACCACTGGTTTTTCTTCCCAAGATGATGATGTCTAATAAGCATTGCTCTGATAGCTTTCCATTTTCTAGGAGCCAGCAACAGCTTACCAAGCAGTCAAATGATGACTGCTGAGTTAATACTTTGACTGTCAGATGCTCTGGTATAGGTCTTTTATTGCCACAGGGAAGAGTATCAGGTATTTCAAGTTCAGCTTCTGAAAGGGGCTTCATCTGGAGAGCTGCAAGGCCCCTTCCTCTTACACAGCAAAGCCAGTGCTTTATGTTCATGTCCTCTTGCATTCATCCAATTCTAGCTAGTTACTGCTGCTCAGCATGCACTCACCTGCAAGGCTGCCCTGGGAGCAGTCTAGCCACACTCCTGAGTTTGAGGCTGTCTGCTGCTTGCCCTGGTGAGTTCAGGAGAATTGTTAGTTCCGTCTTTGCAGCAGATAATTCTGCTTGCAACTTGCAGTGAGATTTTGTTTTTTTCCCCCGGCATAAGCTCAAGGGAAGATTAAACTGTTTTTTCTAATAGTGTGTGATTTTTCTGACTAGTCTTCCATAGCTGTCTTGAATCCTGAGTTAATCTAGGCTGTGTATTTTAAGTACATTGAGAGCACAAATCTGAAAACATTTCACTCTTGAGCTTTGGTCTGTCTATAGAAAGAGTCAGCACAGGATGCATGTGCAACTGATAGGTAGGCTTATTAAAACTCACTGGTCTCTAGCCCCCTTTGTCTCATACTTCCATCTTGAAAAGACTTTTATATCCTACAAAAACACTTATCTGTAAATCCTTCAGGCTTATTAAACAGCATGTGTGATTTAACATAAAGTGCAAATTAAAAAGATGGACACATTTATTAGGACAGACTGAGGTTTATTTGAAGACAGCTTCTCAAAGAAAATTCATCTTGGAAGCAAAGCTAGAAGTTATGGATTGGTACCTCTTAGGGACACTTTTTAATTAAGTTCAGACATCTGCACAGAATTCTTGATGTCAGAGTAAGCCAGCCATACTCTGTCACTGGAAAAAGGCACTCACTTGTAGGCAGACATCTGAAATAGGTTGGGTTGATGATGCTGCTGTTTCCGTGTTCTGCCAAAGGAGTGTAGCCAGGTGATTCAGGTGGGACTGTTGGCTGTGCAGACAGGTGATGCTGGGGGAGAGGGATATAGCTGCTGTCTTCTGCTGTCCTCTGTGTGTTCCTCCATTCAACCTCCTGTTTTCTTATTTTGTCTCTTGTGAAGGCACAAAGCAGAAAGTTTACAGCCTTTTTGGAGAATAATGCTTTTTTGGTTTTGCTTCCCTTTTGCCCTTCTGTTGTCTTGCCTCAGATTTCACTCTTGCTGATGTCTGAAGACCACAGGACTTCATATGTCACTGGGAAGGCTTGTAGATGCAGCAGAATTGCTAAATACAAAGTTAGGAGCTGTATAAGAATAAATTGCTCCATTAATTGGTCTGTTTCTGGGTTCTGTAACCACAGCTGTGCCAGTGCAGTGTATGGAAGATACAGCTGAGTTTTAATTTGAAGAACTATTCTTTAAAGGCAAGCAATATTGTATACAGCTATTTATAACTATTAAATAGTAAAGGTGTCTTTGAAGTAATGCTTTTGAGGCCAATATAAAGTAATGGTGCATCTTTCATTGATTTCTTAAATCTTTTATCAGTTTGTTAATGCATTTTATTAGTCTAAATTTTAAGGAGCATTCTTTTTCCTCCTTTCTAAATATTCAGGAAGGTCTCTGTAGATAAAACAGACTTGAGATTTGAACAGTGAAGCTGTTGTCCCAACCTAGTGAACTCGATTAATTTTAAACTGTTTTTCTTGTCTCCCAAGCGGACATTGGTAGATAAGCAAAAGCTGCTGACCCAGCAACATGAGGATGCAAAGGAATTGAAGGAAAACCTGGATCGTAGAGAGCGCATTGTCTTCGACATTTTGGCAAACTACTTAAGTGAGGAGAACTTAGCAGACTATGAGCACTTTGTGAAAATGAAGTCGGCCCTCATCATTGAGCAGCGGGAGCTTGAGGACAAGATCAAGCTAGGGGAGGAGCAGCTGAAGTGTCTGACTGACAGCCTCCAACCTGAGCGGCTCAAATAAGGACACTGAGTCCAACCAACGATGGGAAAAATGGGAAAGAAGGAAGGAATAGGGGAGTTTCAAGTGTACAAATGAGTATCTTGGCTTGCCTGAGTGTCTGGTAGAGAAACAAGTGCACAAGAGAAAAATAGCTCTCACAACAGCAATAATGCTTCTTTTTTTTAATGATGTATTTAATTTTTTTAGAACACATTTTTATTGCTGGACTCTACAGCTGCTCCTCACTGCTTAACTTCCAGAAAGCTCCACAAAAGAGGAGAGACTCTTAACCTTTCTGCTCAGTATGTTCAAAGTCTGTGGCAGTTGTGCATGCAAACAGTGGTTTTTAGAATAGGTTGTATACTTCCTTTATGTTCAGATGCTGCACAGTCTGCTGGGAAACCCTACAGCAATTCATGAATGCACACACATTTAGAAGCTCTAAATTTAGTGGGTTTTTATGGTTTTTTAAAGACACATTAAATAGGGGAAGCATGCATCTTATAGCTAATATATAAAGATTTCTGAAATGCAGTGTCACTCTGATCCTGTGGCATCAGACACTTTTTTGTAATATTGTATATAGGATGGCACTTTCCCCTTGCAGAAAACAACTTTAAAATCAGTCTAGTTAAATGCTTCTTAAGCAGCTTGCAAATCACCTAATGCCTACTTTGCTGAAGACTTTTTTAAAAATTATTTTGCAAGACATATTTGTACATCCTCTTAATGCAATGCAAGTGATTTTCTTTACCAAGTTTTACTTGATTTAAGAAACGGGCTGGAAGTACTGTGCTGATTTTATTCAAAACATTTTTCATCTAAATTATTTAGAAGGCTCGTTTTCTTTTTTGTGCTTTTTTGTGCATGTTTTTATTCTTCTTGTCCCAAACCCACTATACTTCATGGAAATAAATGTAAGTTAAGGACACTGCTTGTGTTTTTCTGCTGGTTGCTTAACTTTGTGATGGTCTTGTATAGACAATTAAGTTATACTGAAGTTGACCTACATTATGCTGTTTGTTCCTCTTTCTCAGACTACCAAATGCAATAGAAACAATTCTGCCATTTAAATACTGTGCATTACTTGGAGTAACTCTGTATTGTAACTGTGAACATAAGTGGGGCTGTTTGTTTGGTTTTTTTCATTGAACAGTGGTAAAGGAGAGGATGTTAGTTCACAGTATCAGATCACTGCTTGTGTTCTCCTAATACTGCCATTGACTGAGATAATTTCCAGTAGCTCTAAAAAGAGGTGCTAATTCATGTTTGCAGCACAGTAGTGGGTTATGCTGACTTGCTTAGATACCTACAGTGAAATTCTGTAGTGTCTTAAATGTCAAGTTCTATGTTAAGATAAAGTTTGCAGGCAAAAAAAGTCTTGGAAGGCTTTGTGTATATGCCATTTTCATTGTAGTAAGGAAAAGATTTCTCTTTCCTCAGACAAATAGTTCCCCAACCAGAAGCCATTTCCAAGGCTGATGTGAATGCCTGTGTGTAGCAAAGCAGACTGAAAATACAAACAGTCAGTTGTTGAAAAGAGAGCAAAGAATTCTTCCCACTACTCCTGGAGTATGGCAGCATTCACAAGAGTTTTTCTGTCCTTCTTACCTGAATCCTCTCTTTTGTGGGGAGAGAACTGGAAAGGTGCTGATCAGTGAATTCCTTGTGAGTTAGGGAACTGGGGAGCAAAAATCCTCTGGAACCAGTTCCTTTACAGATAGGTGCAAACATTAAAAGGACAGTTGCCCCTGCAAGCACCCTTATTGTGCACTACTTTGTATACCTGGACCAAATTTTAATTGAAATTATGTGCATCAGTTGAGGTCAAATGGAGCTACCATTTTACAAGACCTACAGCTGACTTTAGTTTCTTCCTCCTAGTTCAGAAATGTAGTCTTCTGGCATCTCAACAGTTATTTGCTGCTATGTTCCTAGGACAACTGGTCCCTTTGTCCTTAAACCTATCCCTTAACCATAACAAACTCAAAACTAAAAAAGTTATGCTTGTCTTTTAGCTTGGAGAAAAGTGTGCATTGTTTTATCTGTGGCATTTTAAAAATTTTACATATTGTGGTTATTCTGAAATGTGTATGTGAAATGTGAAGAATAATATAATTGCAATGTGTTTGTATACAGTACTTTGATTTAGATCTCTGATAAAGGTAGCAATATTGTGAAAGCTATATCTGTTATCCTTTTCACAGAACAGTTGTGTAGACACTATTATCTCCTTTCCTTTTTCAGAACTGTTGAAAATCACTCACCCTGGAAACGTGAAGATGGTGGCCTCCCAATGTTATATGTAAATCTGTAAATAGCTGTACTGTTGCTTTTTGAAAAAAATCTGGTGCTAATGTTTTGCCTTTGGCATCCTGGGGATGGCTGTTTCTTCATCCTTTGCTGTTCTCAATTCTAGATCTCTTTGTATAGTGAAAGATTTCCACAGTGCTTCTCCAACTGTTTGGATCCTACAGCCCAGAGTGAAAATGTACAGTTTTCCTGCCTGACACTTAACATGTACCTACTGACAAATGGTATTGCTTGACTTTGAGAAAATAAACTGTATATTTCAATGTAGAGTTAGATTTTGTGTGCAGTGCTAATGTCAAAAGCTACTGCTTTGCTTTGCAGTGTTGGCCATCTCATGGTGCCCATCAATAGTGCTTTTCAAGGCCAGGCCAGTTATCTTGTGGTCTGGAGTAGTTAGCTGTCTTTGCACAGCTTATTTAATGTGTTGAGTAATTAATTATTCTCAAGTTCCGAGAAATATGTTCATGTCTATTTAGTATTTTAAGAGTGTGAATGAGATGGCAGAAAGGTAAAATGTGTTATGGGGCCAATGTAATAAATGGGTCTCTCACCACTTACAGAGTACATACCAGGGGAGCAGTTTAGATTTTCCTGCTTGGGCAATTCCACAGGTTCATCCCATTTTTAGAATGGATACTTCATATGGAAATATCTAAAGTGGTGTGCAAGATTTTTTGCAAGAACAGATCACTTGTGAGCTCTCTAACCTTAACAGACTTTCATAGAAACTTCAGTTTAATGGGGGTTCTTAGATAAACTGCAGAATCTTCTGCCTCATTGGGAAGCACTGGCAAATATGCACAAATTTATAACAGAGGCAACCACAGATCACAGAACCATAGCTTGATCCTGGAAATTATTTGTCTGTGAAGGTCTTTATAAGATCTGGGAAAAGGGAGTTGGGGAAAGAAAAATACTTGAGTATTTGTAGGATTTTTCTAAACTTCTTTTCACTCCTCTTCTCCCTCTGTCTTTGTACATAGACCCACCCCACCTGTTTGTGCCTGGTTTTTTGAGCTTTAGGTATAATCCAGGATGGCAGCGCCAGAGGAATAACAGTCAAGTTTTGTGTACTATTTGAATTTTTTTTAAATTGCCTTTCTTTAAACTGAAGTTCAGCTCTTTATTTTCTCTCCTGGGGTACTTGAGACCCTCAGATTTCAAAGGAGTCGCCATTTCATGACATTCTTTCCTAATCAAGTTCTAGTGATTAATTTTGATGTACTTAATTGTCTCCATTTTTACAGCTGAAGTAACCTGTTGACAGTCCAATAGCTCTAGCAAGGCCCTGTGATATGCAGTAGAAAGCAACTCCTGTTTTAGTAGTGTCTGGTCATTCATTGCAGAAGTTTAAGGGCCTATTCTAATTAAGGGCTTCTCAGTTGTGCAGGCTTTTTAGAGGATTTTCTTCTATGGTTTTTCTTCTATGTACTTGAGCAGATCATGCCCACAAAATGTTATGAAAATTAACAATTACATCTTTAAACTGGATTACATATTGTCAGTTGTCAACAGTGGTAAATTGGCCATCACATTGACTTACCACAGTTCCAGTCTGCAACTTAACTAATTATAATGATCCATAAAACTAATTATAATGATCCATAAACTGTAAGATGGGTAACCCATGTGAATTAGCAACTCACCTGTGAAATCTTGGGTTTCGTTCTTTCAACCTGCTGTTTTGATCATGTTTCTATGAATAAAGTTGTTCCATTTGAAGTAGGTTAACTTACTACATTCCAGAGGAAAATTTAAATTGAAATAAATTGGGTGCAGTTCAGTAGCAGGTGGTAATTCTCACTCAGGCTACAGTAACACACCTACAAGCAGAGCAAGTATTGCTTTAGGACAGGCTACAGTAAACACCTTTTTCTTGGTTGTAACCACATGGGCCAGCAGGCTGTTGTGTATCTTAGGCTGAGTTTTATTTTAGTCACAGCAGTTGAGCCTTTCCTGAGCACAAGGCTAGTAAAATGCAGATTTTTTTCTCATATGTTAAAAATCCTTATAATGGCTTCATTTTTAGATGCTTTGATATCTGTCTTGGAGGCAGTCTCCTAAGTTTTGCAGGGGGAGATGGCCTTGTGGCCAGGATGTGCCTTCCAGTATTGCCAAACACGTCAGTGTTGGTGGAGCCTGTGTTCTCCCTTCCTCTAAAGTCACCTCCATGCAACAAACTGCTTCCTGGTAAAGTTTACAAGAAATGTATCCTCAAACTGTCATTACCTGTTGCTGGTGACTGCCTTGTGCTGGCTGCTGCCAGGGGTGGGATACCGAGAATATCTGTGGTGATTTCTGGCACCTCTTCTGGGGCGAAGCTGGAGGAATATCTCCTCCTGGCTAGGTGTCATTTGTTAGCCTACAGCCGTGGCATTAGAGAACAATCAAATTCCCAGTGCATTTCATCTTCTACTGGAATATTTTAATTTGCTGCTCATGATTGTCTTAACACAGGAGAGATTTTAATTAAAGTAAATGGATTTGTGACTGTGAAGCTGAAGATGTAGTGGAAGATAAAGAAAAATAATCATACTTTGTGTAACAAAATCTCCAGCAAAATGGCATCTAAGTCTGCGAGCTACATATCCCAGGTGAGAACTGTCAGGACATTTAGGTCTATGTTCCTACATTTTAATGGAGTTAGTGAAAGAAAGCCTTTTCTTAAGTGCATACCAACTGTGTTAACTAAACTATTCATTCCAAGCAATTCCTGTAAGATGAGCCAGTACTGCCTCCGAGGAAGCTGTGGCCTGACGTTACCAAGAGTTGTTGATTTGCTGCTGTTCCTTGTGACAGCAGCATTTGCTGGGCTCCTTATGGAGAACATGCTCTGGAAATGGGGTAATGGATGTCTGCTTATAAGAGTTTTACCAAAACATTGTTTCAGTGGAGCTGTGAAGTCCAAAAGCCTGAGAGGAACTAACAAAATCTTCATGACGAGAATCATGTTTAGTTTCAACATCTGTTTCTCTGTCCAGCTGTCTGCTCTTCATTGTGTTTGCTACTGATCAGTTGCACTTGAGTCTTTTCTAAAAGCCTCAGAGAAGAGCAGTCAAAGGCTAAGTAAGAAGCAATGGAAGGAAGATAAGATTGTTTATCTCAGTATCTAAATATGAAAGGCATGAGTCCTGTGAATACTATTCCTTGCCACTCCCAGGAGTTGCAGCTTCAGCAGCTTTCTCACGAAGGTTTAGTTCCTCCAGAGATAAAACTGGAAAGCAAGCTGTGATGATCGAAAGTGGCCAACACTGACTGGAACGGGGTGGAGCAGTCATTCTCTTACTAATGGGGTGATACATATCACAAGGAAGTGAAAACCTGGAAGGATCAGTGCCCTGAAGGAAGAAAAACTAAATCAGTGGAAAAGTGCTTTGGGACTGTGAATTTCCTGTTTTTCTTTCTCCATACATGACACAGCAGAAGTGTTCTTTTTCCATGTGCTGAGGCAGGCTTTTTAGTTACTATAATGTAAAAATACCTTAAAGCATCTTTGAAAATTAAAGTTATGGGGAGTAACTCGGAATTTCAGAATCTCAGATCTCTGTGTAAAACCATCATGTTCTCTGCATTCAGTGCACCCCTTTCTTGGCTCAGGAGACATTGGCATAGTGCTCTGGCACTAAGGAGCCTCGAAGAAGTTAGCCTTTGAGGAAGAAGTCATCCTTTCTTTGTGGTTATCCTAAATTCATTAAACAGCCCACCTAACTGGACATGCTGAAATCACACAAGCTGGGAGATGAGGGTGTTTACAGCACAATACACATTTACAGAATGAGTGACCTGGCCTGTTTTCTGGGGTTTTGCTTACCTAATTCCCATTTCTTTGGAGCTCTATTTAATACCAGGCTTCTAGTTGAGGGCAGAGCAATGCCCAATTCCTGTGTAAATTGGATTATTGTGTTCTGCCAGGAAAGCATAGTTTAGAGAGCAAGAAGCTGAAGATCTAAATATTCAGCCTTTCCATCAATAGGGAGTAGAGGATCTTGGTTTCTGTTCTCGGGATGTTCTTGCAGAGTTCATGGTGGCCATCAATGAATTTGAAAGCAGAAATGCTCCATGGAGAAGTGTGACCAAGAACATGCCCCATTAAAGAACTTAAAAAAACCAAAACAACCCAAAACACATTTCTTCCTATTTTTACACAATAGGGAAGAAAAAAGGTGAGTAAACTTCATTGTCACACTGATTTTGCAAAGGTGGAGTTATTTAGACCAGCATTTTTTGCAATGGGCAGTTCCACCAAACCAGTAAGAGATTATTACAACAGAAGCCCAGTGATAATGGTCACTGTTTGAACATGTATGGCAAACAATGAAGAGGAAAGTTGCACACAGAAAAATTGGTAGTCTGGGTGTGTTCAAACAAAATATCATTTCATACTGTGACATGCAAAGCAATTAATCAAGGAGAAATGATGGCAATCACATGGACAGGGTAATGACATAGATCAGACCAAACTAAACCTATGTGGGATCACAGTGAATGATCAGCTCACATGAGCTCTATGCTCTAGGAAAAAGGCTGGAAAGTACTACAGGAGAAGTAGTGATGCAATATTGTTGAAAACTTCATAAACTTTCTAAAACATTGTGTCTAATTCCACAGTCTATATCCAGTGCAAAGGATGGGAAATTGAGAGAAGAGACGTAAATTATTAGAGAGTATTTAATAACATAACAAAGAACACTGGGATTTAGAAGTCGTTGTGTGTGCTACTGAGCATCACATACAGCATGAGACGTTTGAGCAGAGAAAGCCCTGTCAGAACCCAGCGAGTACAAGAACGATTCATGAAAATAAAAATCAGGTGCAAATGTTCAAGGGTGTCAGGAGTGCAGTACTGTTGTCATGAATGAAGGGGGAAGTGCAATGTGAAGGTTGACCAAAAAGTCTCTGGAAGTCAGGAAACTGGGAATGAAATTTTATGGTCACTATAAATCCACCTTTTGTGTTTGCTGATCTTATATTGCATGGTCACGTACCAAGGTGTGACTACTTCAGTAAATATTTAGATTGGCTACAGTTTTATAACAGGGGTCTTTAAAGAGCTGCAGTAATTATGACATTGCTTTTGGAGCTGACAGGTCATGAAAATGGGAATTTGCCAGTCCTTGGCTTGCAAATGGGACTTGAACATTCTAGGCAGCATGGCTCAGACTATTTTTTTTTTTTTTTCCATTACAGACCCTCTCCACACATGCACCTATAGGAACTGCCACAAACCCTTCTCCTTCTACTGGTTCAATTAGTTACTAAGTTTGCTATTGTTTTCTCTCCTGTGTTTGGGGTTTCCTACCAGTGCTCCTGTACTGACTAATTTAGCTATCCATAAAAGCATTCCCCTCTTTATCAGAACCTTCCAAGTAGTTGTTCCCACATTTTGAAACTCTCAATCTCCAGCATGTGCTGGAGCATTGATGACCTTTCATTTCTGCCTTCTAACTTGTAAACTGGCTATGGAGGGCTTTGAGGGAAAGCAGGGGCAGTGTGACACTACTTTCCCCCACTGCCCAAGTAAATGACAGACCAGCACAAGGATAAAAAGTAGAGCTCTCCTGCCTTTGCATTGGAGATGCTGGAATAAAATGCTTTTGAAAAGCAGCTTCCCTTCACATATTTAAGGAATTTGCCCTGTCAGGAGCTCTTTATAGAACTGCATCCTTCTACTGTCCACTGGCATCCAGCTTGTGGCCATTTGGATTTTCATAAGAAATCCGTTTTGCTTTCTGCAGTATCCTATTTTACTTGTGTTCTCTATCACCAGAATATTCCTATCTACTTCCTACTGCATTAGTCTAAGTAGGGTACTGGTTAGATGAAAATCATAGTCATTGTTTAGCTATTATGGTACCCAGGAATTGGGGCAAAGGTACAGAAACCCTTTCAGGGTGTCAGTAAAGATCTCTTACCTCAGATCATGGCCATGATCAGCTAATGAGCAACCAGTTACTCATATGGTTCTCATAAACTAGTACTTTAATACTGCCCCATCTTTTGTGCAGGGAGTTGCTTTGTAAAGCTGTTAAACCCCCATGCTCTGTTAATCAGCTCTTACTTTCATTCCCTTTAATGAGAATTCATTGGTATTTGATATCCTTGTTAGTTCTAACAGCTGATAAGAACAAGCTGCTAAAGCAGTTCCAGTGAAGTGACAAAGGCTGGTGGTGTAGCACTGCAGCTCTCTCAGAAACACTGCCAAGGCAGAGTGAAACCCCAGTGTGATGTGTCGATAACATTCTCCCATCAGGTGGTCTTTTCAACTGGCTCTAAAATGTCAAGTCTGAGGAAAATGTCTTTGTTAAGCTTTGAATGACCTACTTTTGGGTATCTGGGAATAACCAGGAGCCTACCCAAACCACAAGAGTGCATCTAATTTTAGCAGCCCTTCATTTCATGCATGACAGCTTTTGTGCTCTGCATCTTCAGGAAAAAACATCAATTTCTTGCTGAGCCAAAGACAAATTTTATTGGTTTTAAATCAGTCCCTTGTTGAGACACAATCACAGTGAAATCCTTCCTCTTAAATTTTTGAGATTACTATTCATCTCAATTTTGTTCAAAAACTAATAGTGAGCTTGTTCAATGGATCTACAGTTGCTGGTCTCTGACGAAAAAGTCTAAACAGCCCATGCTGGAGATAGCCTGGGCAGCTGTGTTTTGTGTGTTCTCACTTTCCCCTGGTTTTTAATTGACCAAAAAAGGGTCAGATTCTTTGTAGGAAGTTTCTGTGAGTCTTCTAGCAAAGTTATAAGGGAATCTAGGAAAAGTTAAGGACAAAAATAAAGGGATGTTAGTGTGTCAGCAGGGGCTCTGAGGACACTACTAGTGGTGTAGATACTGGACAAAGGGTCTCTGACATATTTGGGATATAAGAAGCACTAAAAAGTGTGACCCTTGTTAGGGATATTAGTGCTGTGCAAGACTGAAAGGAAGCAAATTCAGACATGAGTGAGGTACAGTTTCCCTAGCTTGTAATACCTAAACTGGATATTGAACACTGTTTCTCCTGCTGGGAGGGATAACATATAATCCCTCTCATGTAATGTCAGAGTCGACTGTAATTTTACTAAAAACTAAAGCATGTGTTTAAATCCCACCTGCACTGGACAAGTGGAACTAACACAGAGGATAGTAGGGACTGAGCACTGTGGATGTTTATTTGGAACTTCACAAAACAGAAGAGAAATCAAGGCCACACAAAATATAATGACATAATCACAACAAACCTATTAGCGTGTTTTCTGGAGCCAGAAAACTTCCCAGCCAATGGGATTAACCATAAAAACAAGTAGCACCTGCTGGCAGCTATAAACAGGGTCAGTGTAGTTTGGGATTGAGCTGAGTATCTGATAATGTGCAGTGCTTCCCTGTGGAGTCTCTTGAGGCTGGCAGTGGGTTGCCTCTTCAGAGGCAGCTGTTGACAATGTATTTGTGATCCAGCAGAAGGTCAGTGCTGCTGGGCTGTGAAGCATTTAATGATGAGAGATGCGTTGAGTTTGGTAGAGGTGTTTGTCTCATCGCTGAATTTCACAAGTTTCAAAGGATAACTTGATTTGGCCATAAAAGTAAACAGTTAGGAAAGGTGTTTATGGAAATAATTTTCTTCGACTCAAGTGGTGGTTTTAGAGGCCCACGTTTAGGTTCAGTGTTGGATTTGGAGAGTTGCTGTTCTGATGATGTGCTGAGCACAAGCAGGGAGCGACCGAGAGTGAGGATGCAACAGCTCTAATCCCCAGTTCACTGATCACAGAGTGGCAAGCTGCTGCAGGGAGGCTGCCGTGCTTCCTGGAAGAAGTCACCTTTGTCTCAGAAACAAAAAGTGAGAAAGTACTTGTACCTGAGCTTCCGAGCTGTTTAGGGGCTCTCTTAGCTGCCTATGTGGTACCACTCACTGGGCAGTGTGTCTTGCACAGTGTCTTGCTTTCAGGCTGGTTTTTCAATGTGTAGCAAATAAAAGGAAAAATAACTTGAAACAAATATTTCCTGTTCTGTGGTATTTAACAATGAAATTGTAAACCACAGAAGGGACCGGGCTTGATCTAAAGGTCTTTGAAGTCAGCAGAACTATTTCCACTGATTTCAACGTGCTTTGGGTCCAGGCCATGGAGGAAAAAAGCAAATGTTTTTCTGCCTCAAAAAGTATTAACCATTCGCATTCAAGGAACAATAAAGTCTTAGGTTTAAAATGTGTTCCTTTAAATAAAATAGTCAGAAACTTAGTTAATTTTATCTGCTTCCTAAGAATTTGTCACTATTACACTAGAAAGGAATATGTTTATAGAACTCATAATCATACACTGAGAAGAAAAATCTCTTAATGCTGTCATTTGCTTCCTGTCTTCTTCCATTCAGTTTTGTGTGTATTGTATTTCTCACTAATGTAGTGATGATTGTGTTGCTGGTTGTTATCACAAATTGAGCACTGTAGATTTCCAGTTGAATTAAACTTCACTGTAGTGATTGTGGTTGACAAATATTGAATTCATTATTTTTCAGTACAGTTTAATCTCTTAAACATCACAGTGGGTTTGGTTTTGTTGGTTTTGTCATGTTGGTTTTTGTTTGATTTTTTTTTGTGACTGAGAAGAAAAAGGTCAGAGACACAGAATTTGGTGACAAAGTAATTGTTCTTTTAGGAGTGGTGTAGGGGATGCCCCTCCTATCGCAGAGTGAGACAAATAGCAACTTCCTATGTAAAATCAGCAGTAAAATCAGCCTGCAAATTTTGTCCCAAACAGTTATAAAATGCAAGAAAATTAATCTATCTGCCAGCTGCCTACTGCCCAAGGATGCTGTCCTTGTGGATCAGCAGCCCTGTCAGATGTCAGAAGGCCGTCCTGGAGGCTGGCAGATGACAGCAGCCCACGAGGGGGTGTGTGTGTTTGGCTTGTCACACAACAGCAGAGCCTGAGCAGCTGAGCTTGCCTGTGCACCAGACCAACCCCATCCAGCTGGGAGCAGCCAGAGAGGACATTCCAGGCTAGTGAGCTGCAGGAGAGGACAAGACTCTTGAGATGGCCAGGCTGCATTACCTGCACAAAGAACAAGTGAACTGGCATCAGCTGAAGATGCAGCAGGAGAGGATTAAAGGTGATGCAGAAAACAGGAGGATATGAATTAATGACATTTTTCAGCCTTCTTTAGTGATGGCAATGACCAGCCATTGTGCATGTTACAATGAGAAGAATTTTTCAATGAGGCCTCCCCATTTCAGGGTATTCCTATGAAATAAACCTACTTGTCATTTGACACCAAGCTTTGAAATATCACAGAATATTCTGAGTTAGAAGAGACCCACAAGGATCATTGAGTCCAACTCTTGAGGGAATGGCCCATACAGAGATCGAATACACAATGTTGATGTTAGCACTGTTCTGTAACCAGCTGAGCAAGTGCATCATTCGGAGTTTATCAGGGTTTAGAATAGGGCTCAAAAAGAAGAAACCAAAACAGAGTTAAGAACATTCTTCCAATTTGTAAGAGCCATTGTTTACATTCATGGGAAAGCCATGAAGCAAGGCAAACATAACATAATGTTAAAAAATGTGTGTGCTTTTTTAAGCATCTGAGATAGCAAGCATAATACTATTTGTACTGAAGTGTAGGTGCTGCCAAGAGAGCAGTTCAGCTTGAATTTACTCCTTAGAAAAACTCCTCTTTCTCCCCTATATTTTGCAGAGCTGCACTAATTTATGCTGCATAAATAGAGGAAGAAAAATCTAATGAAGAAAGGATTAGGAAATCACTTTGTTCTTTCAGATGAGAATTCTCTGTCCTTCGGGCTGTCAGACTGGGGCATCATGGTGGTCTCAAGCTGAAAAATCACGTGATCAAAAGGTAGATTTTCTGAAATGGTATCTTATAGAAAACTGTAATTTCCATGGGAGTTATCTATATGCTTTGGTAAGTGTTTTAAATCAATTAGAATAAATGGCATATGGCAAACCTTTCATATTTTTATAATATGTTAATGATTAACTGGCTTCCTACATCTTTGTTGACTTAGTGGGAGAGTGACAAGGAACTGTGAGGTACCTATTTTGGTAGCGTAACAAGTTGGAGAATTTGCACGGGCATTTTCTTCTACCTCTCTTTTGGAACTTGCTTCATCCAGCTGACACTGCTCCAAAGCCTCAGGCAACTCTCAGACTCAGAGAAGTAAGTCCTCCCTTTTTAAATATTACTTATTTTATGAAGTGCTGATGGAGAACAGATGGGTAGAGATTTAAGTATTTATTTGTTTTTTATAAATAATACTTTCCCAACTAGGAATTGAAGAGTTAAGTTTTCAAGCATTAAATCATAGAGATATTGCTAAGACGATACCTTTGTAATTACTGTACTGGGTTTTTTTAAGTCTTTCTGCTGCAAGACTTGAATTAAAGCACTTAGAAAAACATGTTCAGTACAGTCCAATAAACCTGCATCTAGACTATAATAGTTTTCAGAAGCAGGAATTGAATGTTAATTTAGAAAAGCATGTGATGCCTGGCATCATCTAATGCAAAAATATATGCTTAAAACATGAATTAAGAGAATTTCTGCTGATGTGGGCTGGGAAAAATAATTTCATGCTTATTTTATATAAGAAGAGTTTATCATGGACTTTCTCTTTAAACTAGTTACAATCTGCAGTAGAATTCCCAGTTTTTTGGCAGGCAAGTGGGTTCAGACAGGGAGACTCACTTTGTTCTTCTGTTGGAACATTTTTTAGCTTTTATTTTAGCTGTGCTATCATTTACTAGGAAGCAAGTATAGTCTCCTGTCCTTTTGTGAGGCTCTCCTTGCACCCACTTCCCCCATCTATGAAGGAAACCTTGCCAGCAGGTTGCTGTGTGTGCAGGTTGCTGTGTGCAGGTTGCTGTGTGTGCAGGTTGCTGTGTGTGCAGGTTGCTGTGTGCAGGTTGCTGTGTGTGCAGGTTGCTGTGTGTGCAGGTTGCTGTGTGCAGGTTGCTGTGTGCAGGTTGCTGTGTGCAGGTTGCTGTGTGCAGGTTGCTGTGTGTGCAGGTTGCTGTGTGTGCAGGTTGCTGTGTGTGCAGGTTGCTGTGTGCAGGTTTTGTGCTCTCCCACTGCCCCTTTAGCAGGCACTTCCTTACATGCCCTTGGCTCAGGGAATGCTCCTGACTTCCTGCCAGGTGCCTGTGCAGCACTTCCAGGCTGACATTCAAGTTGCTTCAGGAGTTCTTAATTTCTCCTGCAGCTCCAGGAAACATTAGTTCCTGTTCTTTTGGCTGGGAGGTGTCTCCTCTTGGGTGACATCTTCCCATGCCCCCAGTGTGTGTTCAGTGCCTTCATCTTCCCAGTCGTGTGTGAGTCCTCTGGGACATAGATGTGCTTGCCTTATTTACACTACGGAACCCTTAGTGCTCTTTTCTCTGTGCCAGACACCCAGATTAGGCAAGTTTAGGGCTCCCTCTGCTTTCTGAAGTTTCCTGAAAGGATCCCATCTCAACACAGCCAGGTTATCTGCCTTAGTTTTTCAGGGGCTATCGTTCCTGGAATGTCTCTAAACTGTTCCACTTTGGCTCTAAATGGAGCTCCCTTCAAGGCAGAGGCAAAACAATCTGTAGCAACTCTGATAATATGGGGCCATCTGGATCCTGGGTCAATACCACTGCCATCTCACTGCCTACAGCCTGCAATGTTTCTTTATGTAACAAGAGCTCAAGATGGGCTCAGACACAGAAAAGTAAATTAGGGTGTGAAAAAACAGTGAGAATATACAGAAAATATGCTTTCATTTCATCCTATTATCAAAGCAAATAAAAAGATTTTTCCAAAATAAGCAAAGGACTTTTACACAGCTAAGTTTCAATATATTCTTACTTGATCAAAGAGAAATGAAGATTGCTTTGGTTTGCTTGTTTTGAAACACAGTGAATAAATGGTAGCAGTAGAGTTTATAACATTGGACATCGACATTTGGAGGGACAAAGGACATAAGGCATGTTAAATCTGTACACACCCTTCAAATCTGGACATGCCCTACAATGACTTTTAAGACTCTAGACCCCACTAGTTTGTCTTTTTAACTGAAAATAAGTGTGTTTGTGACAGCTAAAATCTAAACATGAGATACTGAAGTTCAAGACTTCATGAGTGTCAGGGAGATGTGTTCAAGGAATGGGTCATAAATGCAGCTAATTTTATTTCTAGGAAAATAAGAACTAAAGAACTGCCGCACTGACTGTTTGAAATGTCCATTGAAGAAGGTAGGAATGGACTGATTTATCAGTCAGTGGGGGCAACTCTTGTGGCCTGGACCACAGCAAGTAAATGGCCTTAGATATAAAGCTGTCCTTCAGCAAGAACTGTGCTGAAACAGTGATGGCAGAAGGATAAAAAACATTTCTGAAGCTCTTTTCTAGACACATCAAGGATCCTAAGGCATTAATATCATGTCAAGGATCATGAAATTTGTGTAAGACTTCCACAAATTTCCATGACAAGACCCAGTTCTATCTCACATTTCCCAGCACTTTCAGTGTTTGAGATCTTATGTTCCAGGTGTTGATGACTGGCCTAGCCAGCTCTGCCTGGTGCCTCAGGTCCCAGAGGGGTAAGAGATACTGCAGAGGGGATGCTGCTGCTTGGGAATATATTACCAGCACACACAAACCAAAGGACCTCTCCTAAATGGCAAACTCCATTCAATGGCTCTGAAATCTGCAGCCCTCTTGCTCTTAACCCATCATATGAAATGATAAATTTAAAGACAAGTCTTGCAGGTGACTGTGTGGCTGGGGACACTTCCTTATGCCACCTTACAATCTGGTCATCTGTCCCTGGCACAGGTCTTCATCCCCAGAGGAGGGAGCCTGAGACCCAGTAACCTGAAAAGCCCAATTGCATTTAAATGCATGAATTAAGAGAATTTGATAGCTTTTTTCTCTCTTGCATTTAACTGCAGGGTTTTTAAAGTGTCTGTTTTAGGAACTTTAGGCAGGGTGAGTTTTAGAAAGCAGATCTGAAACCCAACGGATGCATATAGACCTACTGCATGTAATTAAATCAGCTTTCTGGAAGACACAGTATTAATTGCAGGAGTGAAATGCATTTGGTGTAAATGTAAATGGTGTAAATCAGAAATCATATCATAGCCCCAGCCTTTTCTACTAACAATTACTAGAAGTAAAAGAAGTGTTGACAAAATTTCAAGATAGTTCCATTTCTGTTTTTTCTTGCTGCTGAGAATATCAGGAGATGGGATTGTGGCCACAAAGAACTGATCTATTCGACTGCAACATTTCATTTTAGTCTTTTTAAAGGTAAGCCTCATGCACAGATGACCCAAACCCCCCTCTATGAAACCAATTGGCAGTTGTGAAAGCAGCTTGGTTTTATTTTTTTCTCCTAGAAGGAAGCTTGCAGCTGTAGGAAAGACAGCATGGCTCTCAGCCTTCCTCTCCGTTTCTTGAAGCTAAGAGTGGGAAACTCATGTCTCATTCTGTCCCTCAAGTCCATGTGCTATGGCTCAACATACTTTTCATAAAGAAAAAGAGCTACTCACTGTGCAATGCTTAATTTAAGTAAAATCAGCAATAAATACAAAAGGATCCTTCAAGTTTCTGTTTCTGGATGAATAGACCGATATGTATTATCTTTAACTAATAATTTCTGTCTTCTCCGTGCAAATTTGCATTGAATGCTAGCAAATTTACATTTAATATGCACCCCCCTAAGAAGAGAGGCTGAGAAAGTTGGGGCTGTCCAGCATGAAGAAGAGAAAGTTGTGTGAGGACCTCATAGCAGCCTTCCAGAATCTGAAGGGGGCCCACAGGAAAGCTGGAGAGGATTCTTTGTCAGAAACTGTGATAGGACAAGGGAGAATGGCTTCCACAGAAAGACAGTAGCCTTAGATTAGATATTAGAATAAATTCTTTGCTGTGAGGATAGTGAGGCACTGGAACAGGTTGTCCAGAGAAGCTGCAGGCTCCCAATCCCTTGAAGCATTCAGGGCCAGGTTGGATGGAGCTCTGAGCTACCTAGTCTGGTGAGAGGTGCCACTGCCCATGCCCAGGGGATTGGAACAAGGTATCTTTAAAGTTCTTTCCAGCTCAAACCATCCTATGATTCTGTGATTCTGTAGACAGATTCTGTCTTGCTTTTACTTTAGTAGGGTATTTAGTTAAAAACATTTCTGTGACGGAAAGCCCTTCCAAACAAAGGAAGTGAAAGATATATTTAGAGAGAAAATTGCTACCAGGTGTGAAGCCTGTAGAAGCAACTCTGTTTTTTAGCTACTATTTCTAGACTTTCCAAAGACCATCCTCGGAAGCTGCTGGGGCGCTTGTTGGATTGAACTGAGTAGATTTTAAATGAAAATGTGGATGAAATCATGGGATGCTGAAAGTTGGCATTGTGGTCACCTCTCAAAACCACTTCTCACTCCTTTTAGTGAAAAGGGTTTTCAGTCTTGCTTTTTATCCACTGGCATAGACACCACACAGACCTAGCTTGTTCCTGCTGGCCAGATTGCCTTTGAAGGCTGACTCCATCCCATGAGTAGCTGGTCTGCAAAGCTGGAATGCTGAAATCTGCAGCTCTGGGCGAGCTCCTGAATCAAGAACCGCATGCCAGTGACACCACCTAATTACTCAGAAGATCTCCTGTAGCTGACTGAATATGAGTTTATTTGCCTTAGGACATTTCATCTAGTGATTGTGTTACATCATTGTATTATTCAGACCATATAGGTAACCTTACTACACGAATTAAATTAATTCAAAATATTTATGTAATTACTAAAGCATGAAACTGGCCAGTGCTGCCTGTGTTAGCACAGCTTGGTATATGATCTGGGCTTTGAACTGTATTTTATCCAATATAGCTCAAAGATGCAGGGACTGAGCTTTCACATTTTTCTCCTAAAAGGCTGAAAAGGGTATTTGCACAGGGACCAGAAGTTTTACTTTAATAATAATAAAAAATAATTTGGGTTTTTCTGGTTGTTTGTTTGTTTGGGTTTCTGGTTTTGTTTTTTTTTCTGTGGAGGACTAGTTGGTGACAGATCAAATTCTTCCTTTCTAAAAGGGATGCTTCTGTCCTTGAAATCGACAGGAACGGCAATGCTGGTGTTTTGACCAAGTTCAGCACCTCCACCACTCATCTCCTGTGGACAGAGACTTGTGCAGGGTCACCCCCAAGGTCCAGCTGGGGCAAAAGCTGACAAAGCCCTGACCCAGGCGCTGCTGTAAACCCCAGCCTGCTATGACCTCCCTGCCTCCCTCCCTCCTTTCTACCCTCCTAAGGTCTCACAGGAAGGGAGTCGCTGGAATGGCTGAATTCCTGGAGGACGACGCCCTCTGCAGCTCGCTCCCAGATTGATTTTGCATCTGCTGTTCGCTCCCTGCTTGATTTGCCATCTGCAAGAGAAATGTCTTGTTTGGGATTTTTTTGGAAATACTTGCCACTGTAGTTCTGAAAAATCAGTGTATCCTTCTACACTTGGGAGAAAAGGAGTTTCCCTGATCCTCTTTGCCCAAAGGCTTCCTTTAAAATCAATGCTTCTGGCAAGTGATATATACCTATGGTCTTTTCATTATGTCACCAAAACCTATAGTATGTTTATTAATATTAATAGTGATACAGACTGGAATCAGGAACAAATTTTTTTGTTTGCTTTTAATTTTGACATGTTTTCATATGTGAAGAAAAATCCTGTAATTATTTTACCTTTATATTTTGATCCTTATTTTCATGCTGAATCTCAGTACCAGGAGGTCATTAAGTATAGGCTTCTGCTTGATTATCCAAAATAGACGAGTATGAGAACTTTAATTTCATTTCATCATTGATTTCAAACGTACTTGTTCCGAACCTTCATTTTTCTCTAATTCGGTGATACCAGGCTAGACCAAATATGCTCCAGTGGGCAGGGTGTGGAGAAATGAGCCAAAATGAATCATTTCCTGCACAAGCAATTTTTTGTGTGTCTAGACACCTGATAACTCATCTAAAGCACATCTTTGTTAGCTGATTATTCTCCAGTGTTCTGAGAACTTTTGTATAAGCCTTAAATTCTTTCATCCTATGTGTTTACTTATTCTGTGGTTTTTTGGGGATCTTAGAAAGATCTTTCCCTAATTTTTAATTTTATAATTCAATTCTGGACATGATTTTAAGTATCTCAGCACATGCAGGTTTGCTAGTGGGAACAGAATCACATTTACTCTCATTTAATTCTGTGAGCAGACAATTGGGTGGGTACATTCAATCCATGAAGTTACATGCTGATAATATACTCTGAAAAGCTGTTGATGATAAGGATTCACCTGCTGACCTATCTTTCACGATCTTGATATCAGCAAGTTGTTTAAATGAATGTTTATGATGTACACAAGAAGTGTTACAGGCACATGGGCTCTACATAAAATGGTATCTTCACGTGTTTCAGGTTTGGCTTCTGTGTGCTCCACTGATTCCAAAAGAAGCCGAATGGAGTCAGCACGAGACTCCTCTGCTCACGCTCTTTCCTGTCCAGCACCTTCCCATCACTGGGCAGGAGCAGAAACGATTTGAGGTGAAACTGGGACAGAAAGAGGGGCTACTGTGCTCCATGCCTGGTAAAAGCAGTTATTTAGAAAGAAGTGTTTATAATCACTTTGTAAATAGCACAGCACATTGAGAAAATGTTTATAAATTGGTTTCAGTTTAAGTAGGTAAAAATACAAGAGACTCTTTTGGAGCAATTTTCTCCATGCTGGAGAGGATTAAATGTACACTTGCAATAATGGAGATTAATATATGCCACAGGAAATTAGTCCTATTGGAGTTACATAGATGAACTTGGAGGCCAAAATTATAAAATTGCAGATGTTGCTGTGTTTGTTTGGCATCAAAAGTCACTCTGTCTCATCCTCTCACGGCTGGCATCACCTTCAGGACTGAAGTAAATATGTAGTGGTCACTAGTATGAGAAGATGGATAGTGTCTGCTTATTGTTATGAACATATTTATTTTTTAAGATTTCCTGAGGTGGACTTTTGCAACTAGATTGTATTGCCAACTGAATCTGGTTACCTTAAGATCAGTAAATAGAAAAATTGTTGCTTTAGTCTTTAATGTTTAGTACACAAAACATGCTGGCAGACATATCTTATTAGAGTCAACTTGGTACAGTATTTCTCCAGTCTTGAATGAAATAGGAGCAGTAGAAAGAGTATTTTAGAAAACTTATGAAATATACAGATCCCTAGAACCTGTCAGATTTACATAAATTTGAGGCCACATCTTCACAGGTCATTCCTATAAGTATTCAAAAATGGTACAAAAGACATAGGAAATTAGGTGTTGATTTCTTTTTTTTTTTTAATACAGTAAAACCCTACTTTGCACTCAGAATGTACAGTCAGCAAACAAATCTTAAATCTAAATGACTAAAATATTTTCCAGCACAGTTTTAGGATGATTCAAACTGGAGAAACTGGGCAATTTATAAACAAGTGGGATTTGCAAAGGTAAAGCACCAAGAAAACCTTGGGTAAAGTTTGAGGGCGGGAAAGCAATGACAGCATAGCCAGGCTCCAGCCCCTGCACAGTGTTATATTTCTGATTAATTCAAATGTTTCCGCTAATGCATTTATGGTTAATTAATCTGAAAATGGTCAAAGTTCAGTGGTTGTTGTTAGATCTTGTGGCCTGGATTTACTCATGCCTCTGAACTACAGCATTTACTATCTGACACTGGTCCCAGCAGCGCTCAGTAAAGGCAGCACAAAAGCTGAAGTCAGTACAGATTGGGCTCCAGCATCAAAGCCACAGCTGCTGGGAGAAAGGAGCACAGATTCTGCTTTGTAGGATCTCTTGCAAAATCTGAAATCTGAAGATTTTCTCAGATTTTGTTTCTGCTACCCAGAAACTCTAGGGCTCCTGATTATGTGTAAGTGTATAAGAATCTTTGAACACAATGGTTAATTAACAAAGACGACAATAACTTGGGAAAAAAAACATGCATTTTCCTTTTGTGAGTGTAACAAGGAGACCTTTAGGGGAGCTAATTAGACACTCTTTCTCCTCTGTATGATACCATGACATATACAGAATTAAAATCTGTATGTTATTTGTCCATGGGTATTAAATTTCAACAGTTCATTAAAGTTGGGGAAAGATGACTGCCATCTTCCCTCTACACACACATTTTCTTTTTCACTGATAGGTTCACCTATTCACCCAAATAATAATTGCCTTTGTAATTTTATTTTTTGCTTCTTTGCAGTGCCTCTCACTCTTCACATGGCAACTGTGTCTGTGACAGAGCAGGAGAGCTCCAAAGGATGAACTCCCTGGTCAGCACCTCACACCTCCAGCTTGCTGCCTTTGCTCTGGGCACGATAGGCTGGATTCTGTGCACTGTTTCAATGGGAATTGTGGAATGGAGAGTGTGGCATGTGGACAACACCACTATCATCTCCTCTGGCGTTGCCTGGGTGGGCATTTGGAAAGTCTGCTTCATCAGTTACCTTCACGTCTCACCTGGCTATAGAGAGCAGTTTTGCCATAAATTCAGTAGCTATGACTCCTTCATCCCCCATGAAATTTATGCTGCTCAGGGTCTCCTGTTGATCGCCATGTTCACGGGCTTGCTGGGACTGGTTGCTACAATATTTGCTCTGAGAAATGTGTATATGGGAATCACTCACAAAACTCTCATTGCCCCGTTCTTCCTGGTGGGTGGTTTCTTCTACGTATTTGCTGGTCTGTGTGTCCTGATTCCTGTGAGCTGGAATTTCTATTCTGTGACCCACAACCAGAGCATAGATTTTCCTCCTTCTTACTACATGCCCTCCAGTCCAGCAGCACAGGAAGCTGGTGCTGCCATTCCTGTTGGGATTGTGGCTGTCATCCTCCTGCTGCTAAGTGGGATATTTTCTCTCTCATACAGATTTCCCATGACCGCAAAACCTATCACGAAATCCTGACAGGACAAATCTCCCCCCATGCTAATTTCAGACCAAGAGCATAGTCAAGAGATAAGGACAGCAGCATAAGTGGTTGTAAAGTTACGGAACTGCTGAATTTAATTTTATTCTGTAGTAGCCACACTATATTCTTATGTGAACCAGCTGAGTCACCATCTTAATACTCACCAGAGGTTAGTCTTTGAGATAACTGCTGTTGAGCAGCAAACGTGATTAAATTTTGCCAGTTGTCCTCTTTTGTATATACAAACATTATTATGATTAATTTTTTTTGTGTAAAATATTTACGATGCTCCAAGAGCTGACTTTGAATGAACTGTCCTGTAAGAAAAATGTGAAGTAACATGTATTAAATGTGAATTTCTTTCCTTGTCGGTACTAAGCTCTTTTGTTGTTTATTTAGTTACATCTGTAGCAAAGTATGTTTCGTGACAAGTCAAGACTGTAAAAACCAATGATTGCCATCATGGCTGTGTCAAATGACTCTTCCCTGAATTGTCTCACAAATGTCTTGCCAGTTTCTCCTTTTCCTCTAAGGCACATAAAGAGCCATTCTTTTACTGCTTCTGCTTTTCTTTCAAGCTATTTGCATTTTATGTTGCAACATGTTTGCCTGTGGGGAAGGTGCGCTCTTTAGTTCCTACCTGAGGCAGAGCCAAAAAGTCTGCAAGTGTTTGCCTCTTCATCTGACACTTCACTGAATCCAAATGTATTGCAAAAGACGGAACTAACTTGTACAAGTTATTACACAACTAATGTCAAAATCAGTGCTCTCAGTAACCTGAAATACTTAATGCAACTTTCAGGGTATGATTCATCTGATGTAGAAATCTATATCCAAATTAGTCACTTCAGGTTCTGTTTATAATCAATGTAGAGACAAAGACTGCCTTTTCCCAAGATGCCTAGAATGGCTGGGAGATTACATACTCCCTAAAAAGCTTTTTCTCTTAACCCACTGTAACAGCACATAGTAACCACAGTTGCTAATTGTGTCACATATAACCAAACTTCACCTAAGAAAAAAAGAAAGAGAAATGTCCCAAATACTGACAGATAATCTCTTGAAAGAGGTCCTCAAAGCGTTATTGCATTTTTAAAGAAATGCTACAGAAATCTAAGTAATTTAGTTTTACTCTTTTAATTGTCCTTCATTTTTTAAAACACTCATGGATTCTCAGAAAGAAGAAAATAAAACTTTTAAAAAATGTAATAGTTTTTGGACATTGCAAGACAAGGCAAAATGCCAACAAACCAGGACATCTTAATGGTGGCTGTTACTATGCCATGCTTGTTCTAGCAGTCCAATTTTTTCTATTCATCTTCCCTTGGGCTTGACTTTGCTGTACTGTCTGACAATATAGAAACTCCACAGCACCTTCATTTCCTCTCCAGTCTCTTCTGAAACAGCAGTTTATCTCATCATTGGTAATTTTTTCATTGCTGCAAGAATCTATCTTTTGACTCTTTATGATGCTGTAAAGCACTTTCAAATGGTGTTTCAATGAAGGCAGTTTGATAGCTTGTTTCTTATATATTGTTTCCAATTTGGTTTCCTAAATACATTCTTTACAATATTGGTAGGGGTCAGTTATAAAGGTACAAGTCAAAAGTACTGTCCAGTAGTACTGTCATCTCTTCCCTCAGGGCCTACAATAATATTAAATTATATCATATTATAGTTGCAAGGAAAAAAAAAGATCTATCCATGAGTTTATGCCACTAGTAAACTTATTACACTAGTAAACTACCAATATTGCCTGGCAAGGAATTACAACTTTAAGACAAACTTACTTCTTCAATTCTTTTTGGGTTAATGAATGCACAGAAATGTCAGCAACCCCAATTGTATTTGTTAACTATATTCACTAAATCATTGGGTTCATTTGGCTAAAGAAAAAGGAACAAACATCATTAGGGACATGCCAAGTTTCTGTGTTGCTGGCACTGCTGTTTCCACTGGGAATTATATTCATCTGTACTGATGTGTGGCTATGAAACATTGATTGTGTGTCAAACACAGATTAGATGGTGAGGAAATTCCTCAGCTAAACACTGGAATAGATTACCTAAGGAGATGCGTGGATTTTAAAACAAAGTTTTGTCAAAAAAAGTTTAGGCAGGCAGACTGTAGATATGAGTGAGCCCATCTCAGGACAGAGGACTTATCTAGATGGAACTCTTGGCATCCTTTCCCAGTCTCTCAATAGTCACCTGATCCAGATTCTATGTTGATATATGGAAAAATATAATCTTTGTTCAAATACTAGTCTATATTAAAACTCCAAGT
The DNA here is from genome assembly GCA_037013685.1 of Acridotheres tristis. Taxonomy (NCBI): domain Eukaryota; kingdom Metazoa; phylum Chordata; class Aves; order Passeriformes; family Sturnidae; genus Acridotheres; species Acridotheres tristis. Next base: position 95,163,577 of record CM072884.1, read on the forward strand.
CATTCTCTGAAGAAAAGATAGGGAAAAAAATCTTACAGAACCATGGAATCATTTAGGTTGGAAAAGACCTCTGAGATAATAGAGTCCAGCCTTTGGTCATCACTTTGTCAACAAGACCATGGCACTGAGTGCTATGTCCAGCTGTTCCCTGAACACCTCCAAGTGACTCCACCACCTCCCTGAGCAGCCCATTCTAATTCCTGACAACCCATTCAGTGAAGAATTTCCTCCTGATGTCCAACCTGAACCTCCCCTGGCACAGCTTGAGGCTGTTTCCTCTTGTCGGGTCACTGGTTGCCTGTGAGAAGAGACTGACCTGTCTGGCTACACTGTCTCTTAAGGGAGTTGTAGAGAGTGATCAGGTCACTCATGAGCCTCATTTCTCTAGGCTAATCTTGGCTTACAAGAATGGAGAGACAAAGCTTCCATTGACTTCAATGCATTGAGCTTGTCTGACCTTGATCCATCAGGGGAGTGTGATTCATTAAAATTTAGTGAATGTTTGTGTTCATTGCAATTTTGATATTGGAGGAAAGTAAAGACCCTGTGCTTTCCCTTCACCAGCAACGTGGCATCATTTCTTTGTGTATATTTCCATGACACAATTGTTTTAGATTTGAGAAGCTAAGTTACCTTTCAGTAAGTCAGTTTGTTACCGTCTCAGTTGTTCTTATCTAGCTACTTTACAGGGTTGTCTGTAAAATAAGGCAGCTGAAATGGTTTTGGTTTAAATCTCAAAAATGCAAAATTATTTTGGAAGGCTATTTTTAGCCTAGACTACTTTAGAGACCTACTCAATAGCCTGGCCCCACACTCATTTGTAGCAGCACAACTGAGGACAGGCAGGAAGCTGTAATGCAGGCAGGAGTGAGTGGCCAGGACTGTGAGGTAGAGAGATAAGGGGCAAAAACCTCCTAAGCAAATTTCACCACAGAACAGATCGTATCACAAAGCCCTGTCTCCAGCTTCAGTACAAACTGGGACCTGCTCTCTCCCCAGTGACAGCACCGCTTGCCTTGTGGGCTCCACCCTGTCTAGGAATGTCTCCACACTGGCCTCAGTCTACACATAAACCAGTCTCGCTTTATTTTTTCTGAGTTGACAATAAACAAGTACCTTGTGATTCACTCACATGTCTGAATTCACTGCTGGGGGAGTAATCTGAATACCAAGACCGCCTTTGAGTTCTGCTGGGTGATAATGATAAGGCCCCCATCTTTAACCTCCATAACATACTCCTTGGCATTAATCCACCACAGGATGCATTTTCTTAATCTTATTGTATCATCTACTTCACCTGTCCATTCACGGCCACAGACCAAAAAATATATGAATATACCTTCAATATTCCTCTAGGATTGATGATCAAATAGAGCATGGAGCTGAACAGTGCCTAACAGAAAAACAGCCCCACAGCACAAGGCCTGATGATATTTCCCCCCCCAGATGAATATGCAATTCAGGACAACTGTCATTTGTATTCAGGTAAAATAAGCAGGATGAACTGGAGACATTGTAGTGCACAGTAGGTCATCAAATTAGGTAAACAAAATTTTTATTTGAGTCAGCAGTTCTACATGAAGACACTCTCAGCTGCAGACTTAGCGGATTAAAAACAATGCTAGGCTCAGAAAGAAATGTCTTTGTTGTCACATGGCTTATGGTATATTACAATGACGTGAAGGAGGGTGTTTTCAGGGATATTTTTAGACCTTCCCTAATTTTCTCCTTATTATGGAAAAACTGAAATGTTACAGTGAATTTCCTCCTCTTTGGGCCATTAAATACTTTAGGACAAAGAGGTTTTGCTTAAAAAATGTAAGTCTGGCTGGCATCGTGTTAATGGCATAGTGTTTTCTTAAAATAGGAAACCAGTGTATATTAAATAAAGGGTTCCCAGAACAGACATGTTCTCTGTGAAAAATATACCTTTTTTCAAAACTGAATGGGGATTCCTTTCATTCTTGCCAGCATCTGTATTGTTAAATGCAGTATCAGCTCATAAAAACATATTTTTCAACTGACCTATTTCCCTTTCCACTGCTCAGATAATTTACTGTTTCCCTTGCTTGAGAGGATTCAGTAATTAGCCGGGTGCTTTGGAGTGTGCTGCCTCTTAATTACTGTGTCAAAACCAACTGTATGCCAAACAAGAAAATGTAAGTGAATCTCATCTCAGAATTATAAACCAAATAAATACTGGCTCAAAATTGGGAATGGAGTACAGCATGCAATGTTAACAACCAGTTCACAGAATGTCACATCATTGCCTTCCTCTTGGGTTATATGCAGGAAAGACCAAGAATGAGGTTAATTCCCAGCATGCTATTTTGAAGAAACACATACGTTATGACTGTCCAAAGTTACTTCATGTGCAGGCTGATTTTCAGCAGCTGAACATGTGACCCCATTATAATATAAATAGGGAAAGGTAAAAAAATTAGATCTTGATCTGAATTAACATTACCAAAATATTACCAGATACCCAAGATCAGTTGATGAGAAAAGTCTGTACATGCCTACCCAGTTTGTCCCCCTCAACACTGCAAGTAGGTGAGATAGCACGTAAGAAACAGAACGAGAGGCATTCATGGTACCCACAACTACCCACAACTATGCCTGTGCACTGCAGCTGCCAGCTGACTGAAACTGGGGCGGGGATGGGGGAGGGAAGGGAATCCCTTGAACACCAGAAGTGCTTAAAAAGCCCTGAGGACTACAGAACTAGAAATGAAGCATTCACTGGTTGGGGAAGAGATTTGAAATATTGGTGTTATTGGTGAACAGTTTGAAGGTATGGGAATAAATCTGGTCAATATGGAGATGTTTCATCTATCTCTATAAGAACTAATATACATATACATTATATACATAATACCCAGTAGCTGTCCCTGGCTAAAAAAAAAAAGACTAGATCTTAGGGGAATTGGAAATCACTTAAAGCCAGATCCCTAGTGATTTATCTATATAATGTTGTGGCCATCAGAAGTCCTACTGTAAAGCTTCATTGGTCTGCATGCAATTTCAGAATAATCGATTTCAGTGGACCTCACATGTGAGCTCCAGTATTCCAAATACGTGTAAGATCTGACACATCATTTTTCCTTATGACAGTTACCTATTTGTAAAATAAAGGTAGTAGCAACTCACAAAAAGGTACAATAATGAATACATTAAAGTATAATGATTAGCATGATGGAAGCCACAGGAACTATTACAATAGATTTGCTGAACTGCTGGTTTTTGTTCATACTCTGAAGCCAGACTCAGGGATGCAGGGGTCCCCTGGGTGTGTGATGCTGCCTTGCTGTTACCAACAGAGCAGAGGCAGAAGAGGAATGGTGTCATGCAAGGCAAAGGGGGGGAAAAACTGGGACAGTGAGGGAAAAGAAGGAAGAAAGAGAGACAATGAAAGGGGAAAAGAGGCAGATTGCAGGATGCTATACAAATTTAAAAAAATCACTTCTGATTGACATAATGATAATAAATATTTGACTAACAAGTGATTTTGTCAAAATCTGGAAAAAAAAGATAAACAACAAAGCAGGAATCATGTTTCTGCCAAAATGAACAAAAAAAAAAACATGAAAAGGGAGGTAGATGATACAGAAGGCAACTCTGCAAAACACAGAGAGGGGTGCACCATGCCCACATCTAACCACAGCAGCTTTGGCAGAATCCTCCTTGAGGGCAATGAATCAGATGGGAACTACATCCTTTGCATCACTTTGGACATCAGGGACTCCACTGATGGAGTGCCAGCAGCAACCATGTGTGCTGAACCCCCATACTGCTGCCCAGGCCAGGAAGTAAAATAATTTGCTGTACTTCCCTCTACCCCATGTATTTATCCTGGATGTGCTTGCATATGGCATGGGTGTTGCAGGTGTCAGAGGTGTCTGCACCATGCCCTGTTTGGTACCACCCTCAGCTGCTCTGCACAAAGTAAGCTGGGCTGGATACTGGGTGTCACCTCCTGTGCAGCACCAAGCATGGCTTATCAGGGACACCTCTGTCATCTCCTCCAGCACTACTCAGGTGGCAACTGGGAAATTTGAGTGGTTACTGCAGAGTCTCCAGGGACTTTTCAATAAAGGTCCATCATAGAGTTAGGCTCACTGAAGACTTTAGCCCCTGGAAGCCTTGGTTGGTCCGGAGCTTTCTCTGGCTGCTCCAATTCTGGGAGCACTAGGAATGATCTACAAGTTTTCTTCTAAGAAATAATTATAAGAGCTGTGCTCAAAATCCACATATGCACTTTTTCCTAGCTGGGGGGATGTGGAAAATTATCACTGGCCTATGTGTGTTAATCTTTGAGAGCTATAGTTTCTGGTCTGCAGTGTAAGCCACGGTGTCTCATTTCCCCCTCTGCCCAGGCCAGCCTGGGGCGCAGGAAGCCACTGCTGCTGCTCCCACCGGATCCCTTGTCCTGCTGCTCGCAGTGGGACCTTTCTGCTTAACATAAACATGCCATTGTGCTGGATGCCAAGGCTCCTTCTGATAAAACAGGCATCAGAGCCTTCGAGAAATGTGAGGCAGGGCTACAGCATTAGCATAGCAAACCAGTGACTTCATCTGCCCAAGGAGCTCTCTGGGTTCAGCTGTGACTCTTCAGTGACATTCATCCATTGCTGTTGGTTCATTCAAGGGAATGGAAATATACTATGTGACTAATTATTTTCAAAATTATTTTTTTAGCTAACTTTGAAACACTGCTGTGTTTCATACAGGTACCTGAGTTCACTTCAGTGTTGCTGACGAGTGTTATTGCTAAAGTGACCTTCTGCATAGGTTGGACTTTTGTTTCTCAGAGATATCTAAATTCAGTTTTCATTTTTTGCCTGCTGCAATACAATGCTACATCAATGATTGCTTTACCAAAAGGCACCTAAATTATGCTTTTTGATTAACATTGTTTTAGAACTAAACAGCACTATTTAGCACTATGGCCTGTATGACACATGATATTTGTCCTGGTTAAGTATGGATTTAAATATTTTAAACTATGCTAAGAATAAAATGGGATTGCTGAAGTCACTACACTTTTTAATGTAAAGGTTTCAAACTAACTGGTATAATGTTCCTCTGGCAGGAAGGCATTGAGCACATGCCAGCTCATCCTCTTTTTCCATGAGTGCACACCATGAAAGCACACCCCCTGAGCCTATCAATGGGATTAGTTGCAAGAGCCTTAATACCTTATCTTCTTTCTACTTTTTCTCAGAAATGTTTGTATCCACTAGAACATCTCTCTATAAATAGCTTCATTTCCAGTGATAATGCACGAATTCTGAGACTTGCATTTTGCAGCTATAAATAGCAGACATTGCTTGGTGTGCTAACAATCCACAACTCCCAAATGATCCTGGTGATGACATTCACCAAAACTGGTGCCATCTTCAGTGCTTTCAGGGTCCTTCTAGCTGCCATGCCTCAGAACCTGCTGCCATGTGCTGCTTTCTTTTGAAATGCTGGTTGTCAATCCACTTCAAGAATGAATTAACACTACCCATATTCTATGTTAGGAAGAGTTTGGTCCACAAATTTCACAAGCTTTGATGTGAACATTTAAGCAGCAGTCTCATAAAGACCATTACTAATGGTCAGAAAAAGTTGCTCCTGAAGAAAAGCATTTCTTGCTTTTCAGAGGCCCAGAAGTGCTTCAGAAAATGTGTTCTGTAGCTGAAACCTCTAATTTGTGGCAGCAAATACAACGTATTCTGGAGTAGACATAAGCAAAACTAATCTGAGTTTGAAAAGACAATTCAGGCTTTTAGCCTGAAAAGTGAATCTTACAGGAATCTGATTATGGAAGTCAGAGGGAATTTACAACAGTACTCAGAATCTTGCAGCATTGTTTTTTAATTTTAGTCTAAAAAGGCAGCACTCTGATGTGCAAAACTGCCTAAGGATATACTGTAAAAACTTCTTGGTTTAAACGAAACAAAAAAACTAGACACTTTGAAGAAAACTATCAGAAGTCCATATCACCTGAATTCTCCATTATTCTATTTGCAAATCATGTTTCTAGAAAATCTGACAAGGAACTCCAATTCTTTTTAAATGATCCTTATTTTAATGTCCAGTATGATACGTTTAGAAATCGAAGACTTTTTCTTGTCTAAATAACCAGTGCAACCTGGAGATCACACGAGCATATCAGCAGTGAAGGACAAGCCACTGGAGGCATAGTAGAAGAGCAACACTGGACAGCAGAATTAAAAAAAAGTCATGAGGGGTAAAGAAGAAGAAACTTGAGTGAGTCACTGGGGACAAAACTGTGAGAGAGGCAGGAAAATGAAAGCAGAGAAGAGAGAAGCAGAAAGGGAAAGTGAGAGGCAGGAGATTTAACAAAGAGAAGATGAGTGATTAAAATATGATTGGAGTTCCAGAAAATACAGTTTTTGTCTGTGCAGAATTCAACCTGAAATCATCTTCTACTCATCAAATGAGAATGGACACTTACTTTAGGGATTCAAATTCAGAAGGAAGACAAAAGAGTAAGTTACACAAAAAGAGAAGGAGGCTGGCCTGTAATTTCATGGCTGACAGAGTGCCTAGCACTGCAGCCCAGAGAGCATAGGGCAGGTACATGAGACAGATTGCAAGCAACTGCAGATTTATATAACATGTATAAAATATATTTTGTAGTACACAAGACCTTTGGAAGTTCCTTCCATCATATTACTATTCTTCAGCCTAAGCATTTCTCAGGAGTTAACTTTTGGAATTACAGGAATTTGTAAACTGATGGCAAACATCTTATTTTAGATGACCAGCATCATCATCCTGAGAAAGTATATCCACGTACTCCCAACTAATAGCTTTATCTGGCCATTCACTGCAGATAAATTATGCTGCAATAGGAAGATTTAACCCCAAATCCAGTTTAATCCTTTGTTTACATAAAGTCTTAGAAATCATGCTCAATTACTGGAAAGCCAGCAGAGGAAGTCCACATTAACATAGCCTTTTACAAACGCTCTCTCTGATTAATTCAGTGCTAATAAAAAAAGTAAAAAAGTCCCAATGAAAAAGAGCTTCTTGTCCTTTAAAGCAAGAATAGTTTACAATAGAGTGGATAGACCAGATAGGAGGAGCTTCTGCTTTCAAGTTTTTACTAATCACAAACTTTTTTCTATCAGACCCCTTTGGCAGATTGATATTGGTGACCAAAGTCTGATTTAGGAACCACAAAAATGCTGTTACCCAGCTCCTGTGGTAAGTGATTTAATCTCTGTACAATGCTAGACACACAACTGTTTGGAGATGCATTCACGTCTGCAGCACTCAGAAAATTGTTTGCATTGCTCAGACAACACCTGGAAGGCTGTTGTCTTCCAACCAAGGACCAGTGATTTAATATTATTATAACTAAGCAAGTCGCTACAGCTACCAGCTTGGTTTTAGGACAGGCTGTCTTTTTGCCATATAATCACTGGGAAAAAAATTATCAACTGACATCATAAAATGAAACTGAGGCTTGTCCTCTAATAGATAAACATAAAGATTAAATATTCCTGAAAAATCTACTAACCTTAGTTCAGCCTTCTTGGAGTAACCACCTGGCCATGGGATTATGAAAAAAGACCCCAGCATGTTTGTGATTTCTGTATTAGTCATTTGAATTGTAAAACTTAAAAGGAGATTATCTTGACTGAGAAACTTTCTACTGCCATGAAAGGCATGAAATATTTTTCTTACAACTTAAGTAAAATTGTTTAAAAAGAAAGATGCCTCTTAAAATAATTTGGTCAAGTATTTTAGACTACAGATGCAATTTCAGGACTGATCACTTGCAACGACCATTCATGACACACTTCCTTAAGAGAAATCATCATAAATAGTTTGGCTTGGAAGGGTTCTTTAAAGCTTGTCTAGTCCAATCCCGCTGCAAGGAGCAGGGACATCTCCAATGAGATCAGGTTGCTCAGAAACCCATCCAATCTGCTCTTGAATGTTTCCAAGGATGGGCATCCACAACCTTTCTAGGCAATCAACTACTGCGTTTCATCACCCCCATTGTAAACATCTTCTTATCTCTAATCTAAATTGATCCTCCTTTAGTTTAAAACCATTAACCCTGTCCTATCACAAAAGGCCCTGCTAAATCTACCTCCGAAATTCTCCATGTTGATGAAGGTAAAGTTTTCCAGTTAAATATCTCAACTCAAATATTACAATAGTAACTTCAGGATGTTTTTATAGATGCAGCCCACTAGAGTAAAAACAAGCAATAATACGTCACTACTACAAGGTTCTGAAATTATTCCTTTTCCTTTCCAGCTGGAGGCCTGGGATGTGGTGAGGAATGAGTTGGTGTCAATTTCAGACAAAAGGCTGGATGCTTACACATTGGACTCGAAGATCTTGGAGGTCTTTTCTAACATTAGTAATTGAATGATTCTATGTTAACATGCTCTATTATGGGAATTTTAGAAGCCCAGAAACATTTTATAGCTTTTTTCCCAAGCACAGTGAATGAAAATTAAATTCAGTATTTTTCTTCAATCAGATATTAAAAGAAAACTTACCTGCAGATCCCATGGAAAGAGCAAAAAACCATACAGGGGTAAAATGTCTGTAAACTCTGGGGAAACCCTGTTCCTGTTCCTTTTAAAGAAATGTGCTCTTGTGACAGAAAATGGTGATTAACACCCTCACAGGCATTTTTTAATTTAATTTTTAAATCTCACAGGATACAACGTACATTTCAGGTCACCCCAGAACTCAGGCCTTGCTTTCTGTAAATTCACACTGATGCCAAGCCTTGGGTTTGCAGTGAATGTTTAGTTTTTTTCATGGCCAGCATTGCACCCGACAAAGATGTGACAACAGCTGATCCCCTTCAGTTAACAACTTCCTGTCCATTATGTCTATCTTGCCTAACCGGAGCTGCTTTCCAGCTATTAGGGTGGGGTTTGTATATAGTATTAATGCTTCCTATAGAATGGAAGCTGTGGTATACTGAGGTCACTACTTTCAGCTCGTTTGTGGATGTTTCATGGTTCAGACTCTGGAAAGCCCCACATTATTTCAAAGACATTTTCTAAAAATTTTTGTCATTTGTTATACAATCCTCCTGTCTCTACAGGAGTTATTTCCCACCAAAAATGACCCATGATAGCTGCTGCCATGGAGATAGCAAGGATACGGTTGGACCACTTTTCTCTGTGGGAAATTTCCAGCAAAGATTTTCAAAAATATCTCATTTTACCTAGTGGGAGGAATCCTAACCACCCTTCCTATCAACTGCTTCAATGCCAGGAGTCTTGAGTTCCATTAGTATTTAAAAATCAAGGTATTTCTCCTGAATTCAAATACTCCTCCAGACCAGGGGGAGGGTTCCTTCTCAGGCATCTGGGGATGCTGTTTCTACCTCCTAATGTCCCACAGTTTGGAAGGCAAAGCTTAGTGCATAGATTTTGTTGCGGCCATGTCAAGTATTTGCAGGTTTTTAGATTAGCTATGATTTCTATGGCTTAATCTATGTATATGTCTACTGTATATGCCACAACTTTGCGTTTACATTCACCTTTCAGAATGGATAAGAAAAGATTAATAAAAATAATCTGTGTCTGTCTGGGATTGTCCTAGAGTGGCTTTGCGCACTGCTGCTCAGATTCTGCAGTTTCTTTGGGGCTGCCCCAATGGCGTGGGGAAGGGGGCTGCACAAGGGGCTACAAAGAACCCGACCAGAGACAGGCTCACGGGGCATCCATGAGGCCTGCAGTGAGAAAACAAAGCTTTCCTGCAAATAGCTTCAAACCATGTGTAAGGCTAGTCATTGGGATGTTCTGTCCAGGAAAAACGCAGTTATGTCAGGGAAAAAGGCCTATGGAAAGGGAGCAGTGTGAAAGCCGGGGCTCTGTGGGTCCGCAGCACCCTCAGCGTCACAGCCTCCTCTGTCGGGCCGAGCGCAGCGATTCCCTCTGCGGGTATGGCGCCGCACAGCCACACAGCGCTCCGGCCGAGCTACACGGCCTCTTCCCCACCTCCTCCCCACTGAACGGCACCGCAGCCGCGGGGCCGCCGCACCGGGAGAGCCGGAACAGCATCGGGAGAGCCGGCACGGCCCCGGGAGAGCCGGCACTGCCCCGGGAGAACCGGCACGGCCCCGGGGGGCGCGGGGACAGCGCTGCTGCCGGGGCCGGCAGAGGGCGCGCGAGGGCAGCGCCGCGCCCGCCCCGCCCCGCCTGCCGCGGGGCGCGTGCCCGGCGGAGCGCGCGGCCGCGTGCGTTGTGCGTGCGCGCCGCCCGCTCTGAGGGAGCGCCGGGCAGGGCACGGGAACGGCACCGCTGTGGGTGAGGGAATGAATGTTTGTATTCGTGTTTGTCCTGCTCAGGCCCCACACATCCTACGGCCCCTAGGGGATGGGGAAAACTTCATCACTTGAGGTGTCCAGGAAGAGGCTTTCGGAAATCATAGAATGGTTTGGGTTGGAAGGGACCTTGAAGATACTCTAGTTCAATCGTTCTGCCACAGATAAAAACACTTTTCCCTAGAGCACGTTCCTCGGAGCATCATCCAACCTGGCCTTGAACACTTCCAGGAATGGGGAATCTTCAGCTTTTCTGTGCAACCTCTTCAAGTGCCTCTCGAGCCTCACAGTAAAGAAATTTTTCCGAATACCTTACTTAAACCCACTCTCAGTTCGAAGCTGTTCCCCCTTGTCCTGTTGCTACATGACCTCGTGAATTGACTCTCCATCTTTCTTGTGAAGAAGAGCCTCCTGGAAGATCCCTTCTGTTCTACAGAGTGAACAACCCCAGTTCTGTCAGGCTTTCCTTGTTGGAGAGGTGCTCGATCCCTGTGAACAGCTTGGTGGCCTTCTCTGGATTTGCCCCAACAGGTCAATGTCCTTCCTGTGCTGGGGCCCCCAGGCCTGGATTAATTTCTCATAAGACGTATGACCAAGGAGATGGAAAACTGGTTTTACCACCTACAGCCCTTCAGCCCTTTTTCTCAAAGTTCCAATAACTTAAATAATACCGTACTTGTTTGCTTTTTTTCTGACATATTTTGTCCTATTCCACTCACTTTGAAGTTCTAGCACTTCTAGAAAATCAATTTTGGAAATTCATCTGACTTCATTTATACCAGGCTGAGACTATGCAGGATTTGAACCACGCAGTACTGGCATTCTGCACGAGCTGGAGCCCTCCTAGAGTGCTTACTCTCTTCCCACACTGCTGTTCAAAAGGTTGTTAGTGTCACTTAAAAAACTCGTGTTCCCATATTTTAAGAGATGGTATTGCTGTGTGTGTATCACAGGGCAGAATTGCAGGTAATATTTCCAGGGTTCTACTCTGTTACACTGAGAAGAAAGCTTAGAGGCGTGGGTCTAACACAAGAACAGCGCCTGTTCCTGTTGGTTTAGATCTTGTGAAAACTGCATTTGAGTCTGGCAACATGATAGAACACTGTCTGCTGCAGCCTGAGCTGGGACAGAGGCTTGCATGATAAATTATTGATAGAGCTATGAAGAATATGCTTATTTTACAGCAGCTCTTTTTTTAATGACTAAATTATACTACTGTGGCAAAATAATTAGAATTATTGTGAAGGACTTTTTTCTTTTTCAGTTTTTATGGCAGATACTCTTTGTCTTTTGAAGACCTCATTTCCCTAATGCCAGAGAGGTTTTTCTCCTTTCTCTTTTTAATTTTCCTGGTGCTTGACATTGTTTGGTAATTTCCCTTCAACAGCACTCTCACATCTCCAACAGTTCAGGAGATCAGACATTACAAAAACCATGTCCTGAGAAACTCTGTGTGTATCACATGCCAAATTCTAGCGAATGTTTCAGGTTATTCACATTTTAATCTGTCTGATGGAGTTAGCCTGGAGGAGGGCCTGAACAGGCAGTGATGAGATGTTTGGATTCAGTTTCAACACAAACCATCAAATGACATCTCTCATGCCAGTAAAAGGAAACCAACCTGAGAGCCTTCTGGTAAAGACTTCCTTCCCTTGGAGAATTTTTAGAAAGAAAACAAAATAAACCTAGCCTTTTATTTAAAAATAACTTGTGGTTCTCTCACAGACACAACTAAAAACAGCCTTGACCAGGTAGGAAACACCTGATTGTCAACATCCTCTCTAATTTTAAATCTGTCATTAAGGTATGTGACTAACAGAGTATAAAATCCACTGTAAACTCTACGATAAACATACAGGATTTATATAATTAGATATTACAGAATGAAGATAACAAGATCGTGCAAAAATCTTACTGCTATCAAAGACAGCTAATAAGTTTCCCTTTGCTCTACCATTTAAACACATACTATTTGAGCTGGTGTCATTCCACACTGATTTAAGGAAGCTAGGAGGGGGAGCTAGCTGCACAGTACACAGTGTACACTGTACTCAAGACAGTTAGGGATGGGATTTTTCAAAACATTAATGGGTAATTGATCCTCAGTTGCTTTTAACCAGAAGCTTTCCTTTTTCTTGGAATGCAAGGCAGTATTGGACACCTAAATATGTAAGTTGCCTTCCACTCCAGCTTTCAGGATTTTATCTAAATGAAAAAAATCAAAATTCAATTGGGGTGGAAAAGACAAATTCCTTAGCAGGTAACATTAATAGGTAATCTTTAAGACAGAAGGCAAAAACTAGATATGCAAAACTTATTCTGCCCTCAAAATGAATAGTGCTACACCTACTTATGCCATAACAGCTCTCATTTGGATCAGCACTACCCATAAATCTGCTTTCTAATAAATATCTACAAAGCCAGAAAAAAATTGCAATCCTATGCAGCAAGAGTGAGTGTTTGCATTCACACAGGTATGTGTTGTGCCCTGACTAGTAGCATAAACATTTTTTCTGGCTGAAAATTTTCATGCTTGGTTTAGGTTCTAAAAAAAGAGATGGAGATGGAAAGAAAAAACTTAAAGTAACGTGAATTCTGGGAAAAGATTTTAGATCTATACATAGGCAGTTTTCAGTAAATATAATTATATGAAAGATGACAAAACACATAGTATGAAAAACAGAATTAAAACAATAAAGAGAACCATGAAAGAGGTAAAATTTATATTCTTTGCTCATAATTTTCAAATATGAGTTGGTTACCAAAATGCATTATGCTCTGTGAGTGAGCAAGTAAAGTTCCTATTGAACAACTTTTAGGATATTGAGTGATACTGCAAACACATTAAAAATATTTTATTTTTCAACCAAGAAATAAATGCCCATAATCAGTTTTAGTAATTAAACTGGTTTATTTTTAAGTAGCATGTGTATGCCAGTTTATGATAATAATTATTGCACTGGTTTTTACTTCAGTGCTGCCATAGGTTTAGCTGTTTAGCTTTCATAAAGACTTCTGAATGTTTCCTTGCAACACAGGCTATTTCCTTTGGACAGATAGCTACTTACTGTGCTGGCTCTTAACCTGCAGTACCAGGAGCAGCCAAACTGGAGGCTGTGGTTTGTGAATCATACCTCTATCTTTGCCTCCAGCATCGCTTGAATAAGAATATGGAAAATCTGTTTCCCTAAGAACTAGAGGCGCCTGTGGAATCTAATGTAGTGTGTTCCCTTGATTTTCATGTCAATGAAATATTCTTCCCTCTAGAAATGCATTCATGTTCTGTGCATGTCTTGTGGGAAGATTAGGAATACTTTTCAGCTTCTCCTCCTGGCAGGTATTTATAAAGATGTTTCTCAAAAACGTGAGGGAGGAGGAATGTCATTATTCCTTCTCAGGCCTCTGCTTCTGGTCTCTTCGAGTTGGAATTTCTGTTCTGTTGTAAACAATGAAAGTACCTCCTTTCCTCCTCCTTTCTGCCTGCCCTCCATCCCAGCCAGGCAGGAAATGGGCTTTGCTCCTCCTCTGGGGACGCTGTATGGCTTTGTGTGGCTTACATAGGGGATCTTTCTCCAATAACCAGCCAAGTCTTCTGTGGAGATAAATCCCGTGCTCGCAGCACCTTCGTTATTGATCAGTGGAGCACACTCGGTGCCGGCAGCTGGTTGCAGGAAGTACTTTGGCCTATGATCCTGTGTGGATAGGTAATAGTTGAGTTAACTGAGAACAAATAAAAGTGACGGCTGGAAGTCACAAAAACAAAACCTGTTTTTGCTAACCGGCTAGCATTTGCAGGGATTTGGCAGTGTGATTGCCAGCTGCTACAGCTCGCCACTGAGGTCACCTTCTCTTTGTATATAAACATTAGTCATTTACTAAAGAATGTAAAAAACAGGTGTTCAGTGTTCATTGGTAATCTGTTCTTTCAAAGGGATGCTGTAAGATAGCACCTGATGTAGAACAATTCCTTTTATGCCTGTTGTTATTAACATAAACACACTTGTACTGTTATTTAGGCAGTGTCATTGGTATGCATAGTATAGAAAAGATAAACAAAATGACAGATGCTTAAGCCAGATGAAATTACAATTAAACTAATGACAGACAAAAATAAAGGAAGTGTGGCGGGAGAATGTGAAAGAACATAGAAATCATTGCAAAGCTATGCTCCTTTTTTTTTCCCCTTTTTTTTCTTTATGTTATTGTTTTTAAGGAGGCAGTTCTGCATTTTATGGTCAGTGGCCAGTGTGGGAATTGAAGATTGAAGCTGGAAACTATTATCGGTATGGATTTTGAAATGCAGGAGTGCTTTTCCCACATGATGAGAGAAGATATTGAAGACTAAGAAATTTGCATGAAAAAAACCTCAGTGGTTTGTGGAAAAAGGGAATTAAGCTGTCATCTGAGGCTGTGCCCACTGGAACAATTTTAAATTTAACCTTCCTATCAGCTTTTAAACTTAACCTTCCTATAAGCTGTGAAACGTTGCAGGACTTCTGATGCTGTGGCTCTGTCTACACTCAAATCTACACATTTAAGGTGACCTGGCAGGAACAGATTTCATTAGATCACGTATGGGTAGAGAAGTCCAAAATGAAATTAAGAAAGAATTTAAATAAAATACATCTAAATATTAATGTATTAGTAAAAGGTATCTATTCTTCTACGGTAGACTTTACATTTCTCTAAAATCACAGTGATTTTTATATTTTGCTGCTTTGACAGAGCAAAAACTTACTAGAGCAAAGTCAGGCCTCCCTGCTTTCAATTCATGGACCCACTGAGAATGAGATTCACCATTGGTGCTGCCCCATATCTTGCAGCTCTCACACCCCCAATGGTGCTGCACAGCTTTTGGTTCCCCACCTCAGCAGTGGGACACAAGGTAAAGGGAAGGGGGGGGAATGTGTCCAAGGAGCATTGCCTTTCTGCACGGTGTGGGCGAGAGGCTCTAGCCAGAGGGTGGTTTATTCAGTACAGCATCACTGGAGCTGGAGCTGATCCTGTTCCCTTTGGTTAGGATTTAACAGCTGTGACAAGGAGTAATTGGCTCAAGTCACATCTTCACATGATGTGAGACATGGATGTTCCACATACTTTCCAATAGGATTATGTGATTTATGGCACCATTGTAAAACACAGTATAGCAATAAACTAAAGACACTGGACTTTTATTCTCCCATTAAAAAGGGGATGCTAAAAATGAAAATAAAGAAACTGTGGTTGCTAATTATTCTAATTATGTTCTCTAGTATTTAAGAATGGTAGGAACCTGTTCTGCTGAAGAAGGAACTTGAAAAGCCAAGAAAGATATATAAAGTGTGATACAGTATTAGCCACTATTACACACAGCACGCTATCAGTCTAACTGCAGTCTGACTTCGTGCAGGTATTATTAAACTGTGTTTCAAATATTAGTGAGGTAGCTTTGAAGATGTTACTGAAGCACTCCTCCACTTCAAGACAAGTTACACTGGGATGATACACATTCAGAAAAACAATGCCAATGCAAAGTAATCTCAGTTTTCATTCAGGTATGATGTTCACAAGTACATTTTTGAAATGTAGGAGACACGACTACCAAGGAGTTGCAAATTTTTAAAAAGTTAAGTTCTTCCAAAAGAGTGTGAAACAGTGGGGGTAAGCAGAAAAGCAACACCCTAATAGAGCTAAAGCATTTTTCTACACTTGTGATAGCATAATTTTCTTTTTGTCATAAATTGTCGTAGTCTTCCAGCCAAAATTATTGGAATTTTTTCCATTGTGCATGAAGCATTTTTACACAATAATTCCATCTATTCTTAGCAAGATGTTCTTTAATGTGAATTCTATCTATTGTTAGAAAGTGTTATTGAGAAAATATGATTCTAATCTTGTGACTTTTTGCCTTGATATCAAGAGAGTTACTGCCAAATATGCAGTCATATCTTTTGTTAATAGAAACAAGTTACAGAATCTATTAATAGAGTGATAATAAGTAATGATGTTGCTAGGGGGCAGGATTATATCTTATTTTAATTCTAGTAAAATGGTACTCCCAAAGGGTCATGATATTACAAAAATTAGCTGCAGCTAACCTCGTTCATCTACAGACTGTCTCATAGGAAGAAAAAAACATGTTGGAATAATGACTGGGGAAAGTAAAATGCCATTTATAAGTTTTTCCAGCCAAGAGAAAAAACATTCTTTTATTTCAGCCCTAAAGCATACCACTGATCTCTGCTTCAAGGGACATCTTTTGTACAGTGCCGTTCTGTGACTTCTGATAACCACAGCAAAGAAAGAAACCATGGTCAGGAAACTCACAACAGAAAAGAGAACACCACCTAAAGTAGTCATTGCTCATTTTCTAGATTTTCCTTTATTCTCACAGCAGAACATAGGATATCCTAAACATGCTGACCAAAACTTCAGCAGAGCTAGTGGTTATAGAAAAGTGCATACTAATAATTTATGTCAGGTGGATGTCAACAGGAAGATCCAATGGACTACCGTAGCTCTCATGCACACAATTCTAACGTTCTGAATAGCATTGTAAATGAATGCTTTGTTTTTTGCTTTCATTTTCCTTTTCTTTCCTGCCTCTGTGTGACTTCTCTATTGTGTTATCAGATCTGATGATGAAATTAAACGAGCATAATCTATGATCTTCAGTTCAGGCATAGATTGAAATGATATGTCACCAGACTTAAGACACATCATACATACTATTCCATTTTGAGCTTTTTATGATTTGGTTTCGTTTGGTTTCTGTGTTGATTTAATTCCAGGAAACATTTAATGGCCTACAGATTTGTTTTCTCCCAGTCGTGTCAGTTATTGGGCAGAAGTGGTTTCTGAGACCTACAAGCCAAGGAATCAAGGCATCTTTAGGACAGTCAAACCTGGAAGCTGGGCATGGCAGCCTCCCCTCCATCATTCGATTGGATGTCTGCAGGATGCTGGCAACTGTTAAAAGGAAAAATAAGCAGCTCAACTTTCCCCCATAGAAATGTCCCTCTGGCAATCTCAGTGTCAGCATTTGTGAAGGAAACACGTGCAGCCCTTAGACCTGCAGTCTGTTGTCTGTGGCATTGCTCTGTGCTGTGCTGGTCAAACAGGAAGGTCTCTTCAGCTGCATACTCAGTGTCATTTTAAACCTTTCAACTTTGATTTGCATAGAACTTTGCATTTTTCCCTTCTGCATCCCAAAACGTGGAAGTGTTTAATGCATGAGGCAAGACACTGTGCTAAGACAAAGTCTGGTGATTAAATCATCTGCTTCCTGTCCCAGAGAGCTGGATTTCAGCCCTGTCTTTGCCACAAAATTCTTCATTCTTTGTGATGGTGGACACATTTATAACAGATATATGACAACGGTCATTTATAACAGAGAAAACCAAAGGGTAGTATCTTCGTTATCTGCTTAGGCAGTTCATGCTGTGAAACTCATAAAAATTCAGAGCTTCCAAAGCAAGAGTAGAGTCAATAGAGAGGAAAATTACTTTAATAGAGGAGCATGGAAAAGAAATTCTTTCTATTTAGAGTCTGACCAAATCTGCAGAGTAATATTTGCATGACACAAGGAGTAACAACACAGATCTCTCCAGCATTAAACTGTTCTGAGGGTGCTGACTTTGACATAAGGATTTTTCTGTGCTAATGAGGCATTGAATAAAAAAATAGATTTTTAACCTTGTGCCAGATTGCTGTGTTTAGTGATAAAAGCTCATTGCTGGACATTGGTCTTAATTGTATATTAAGAGGCTTTCAAAGGGTTGAGAAATCTTATATTTTGAAAACAAATAACAGGTTTTTAAACACTGGGAAAAAACATCTAAGCAGCCTATATGATAATTTAAACTTTGCTTATTATTATATATGATCCAGTGAAAATATTAATGAACTTATATTTAAAATGTAATCCCTGGGGATCAGTTTAAATTTAAACATGAATGTAAATTTGACAAGAACTTGAGGATATGTGAACTTTAAGGGCTCTCAGAGCACACTGAAGTCTGCCTAGGTAATTTGTCTAGGTAGTTTTGGTGAGGAGATACTCACAAGGGGATGATGTAGGACAAAAATTTCAAAGGACAATCATCCAACTAATTTTGTTTATTTTTATTTTTCTTGTTTTAACCTTTGGTCAAAGGTTGGACTTGATGATCTTGGAGGTCTTTTCCAACATTAATGATTCGGTGAAATTAAAAAGATTAGAAATTCTTTGCCCATATATCCTACATCTAGCAATGATCTGTATCTCTACTGTAAAATATCCCCTTGATTTCTGCGAGGGCTGTTGGCTTAAAAGAAAAATATACATCCAAATGGGTTGGCAGTGCTACCCAGAAAAAATTAAAATGAAAACAACACAAAAACTAAATTAAAAAAAAAATCCCTGAAAAAATATTGGTGACTATTATATAAGAGGAGGAGTTTTCTGGTTATGAATGTAATACTCCTATAACAGTAATATAATAGTATTATGTTTGTATTTTTCTGATCTGGGCATACTGGGGAATTCTGTAAGGAATTTTGCTTTTCAGAACTTATATAGCCTTTGGAAGTTCCAATACTGAGCACTTCTGTGCATATTCACAGCACATGAAAAATGGACTGAAGGCAATAATAAACCATTAAATTTCATTTTTGCCCTTATTTCAGCTAGGACAGACTAGTGGGGACTATTATCCAACCCTGTTTTCTAATTTGTTGGTCAGCCATCATAGTAAATGGGGGGCAGTGATCATTTCAGTACAATTTGCAAGAAATAAAGGTGAGATTTCTTCCTCCATAAGGCTGGAAATATCACAAAACCACATCACAGTGAGGATGGATGGGAGATATGATGCATCTCCATGGAGAAGACAGAAAATCATCACAGTTTCCTTTAGTACAACAAACAGGAGGCATCAAACTGGTAACAGCACAAGGGTTCAAAAGATAATACTTCCCCAGGGGTATAGATAAAGATATCTGCCATATATATTGTGGATGCTAAAGGAATTTGATGAATTTAATAAAGAAAGTCCCTTGAAAAGTGTTGAATACAGGGATGCTGGCTCTGGGCAAGAACATCCTGAGCTGGAATTCGCTGAAGATTGGAAGACAGTTCTTGAAAAATGTCACATGTTTGATTTGTCCTTAAAAATCCTCTGGGCAGCTGGGAATGGCTACCATTAGAAACACAGTACCGGGCTGGATGGACTTTGATTTGACTTGCTAAGATCATCCTCATGTTTCAGAGGTATTATATATGTGTGTATATATATTTATGTTTCCAGTATCCAAATCACAATGTGCATTGCCAATGATACTTGTCTTGTTGAACTGGAATGTGTACTTACTGAAATACATGGCAGTATTATACTGACATGTTTCTTTTAGATGAGGAGGGGGAAAAAGGGTGCTGCTGGGGGTTTGTTTTGTGTTGGTTTTTGCTCCTGAGAGGAGGCAATGCCAGACATCTTCCAATGGAAATGAAAAATGAATTGTAATAATGTGCTTATGTAAAACAAAATTGGACATATTCTGCACAGCAAATATCTTGTGTTGGAACAAATGTCTCTCTGGTGATGTCAATGTGAGAACAAGCACTTCAGTGTTGTTGAAGTAATTGGGAGTCACTGAGCGAATGTGCTAGGGAATCCTGCATAAAGCCTATATATGGTAATTTATCTAGAATGTTCTCTGTTTCTGTTTTGTAAAAGCTTTATGTGGGACAGTGACTACATTTACTGTATTTCAAAGTGACACAAGACACACAGCAGTCTTCAGGCCTTCCCCAGAGCACCCTGCCCAAGGGGTGGGCAGCACCAGCAGCAGGGAAGGGGCCTCCTTGCCATGGGGTGGCACAGCACCATGCTGGCTCCAAGGTCGGGAGGCAAAAAAAATCTCCTGTTAGAATGCAGTGGGCTGTGACCACTGGGTGTATAAAATGCTGACATGAGAGGTTTCTTTGTTAAATCTAACAAGACAAATAACTCTCCCTTACTTTAAGTATAAAATGAAATGAAATTCTGTAAAAGAACTTTTTTCCTCCAATTTTCCTCCATTATTTGAAAAAAAAAAATCAAGCTAACTTCAACAAAGTTTTGTAGAGAAGTTGCTTCTAGCAACTTATGATTATACAATTAACACAAAATTGTCATTGCAGTCACTGAAGTTAGTATACAGTCCAATAAACCTTAAACTGTAATCCCAGTTGGTTGAAATATATTTTTCTATGCTGGAGTACACAATTGTCTCTGCTAACATCTCCACAGGTCCTCCCTAGCACTCACTATCTTATCCTCCAGCATTTTGGGTCCTCTAGGTTAGCTTCACCCTCTCTTCCAACATCCCATTTTATTTTGGGCACATGACAAGTCTGAGCTGAGACTTAATCTGTTTCTTCACATTATTTTTAAAATTAAAATTAATCACAGCATGAATAATGAAGCAAAACAAATTATAATGTACTCACTATACAATCATATTGCAAATGGTTTGAACCATTAAAGCATTCCAGGTCCCCTGTGACCAATTGCAAAGACCTGGATGGAGGAGGAAAAAACAATTGCATTCTGCCAGGAGAAGCTGTTAAATTCCTGTGAGTGAATGTGGTCCTGACTTAATTACCACTTCCAAGAGACTATTTATAGTTGTCTGGGAAAGCACTTAAGCGAAATAGGCTTAAGTTTGCAAATAGAATAAGTGTGTGAGTATTCAGGGTTAAGACAGAGTTGAGAGAGAGGCACTGTGGGATAACTACCCCCTACCCTCTCACTGTGATGGGATGCTGGAGCAGGAATTTTCTATTGACTAAACTAGCTTGACAACTCATCAGATCTCTACAGAGAATTTTAAAAATCTGAAATTTAAAATATTGTGCAATTTATACACAGCACTTCATTAAGAGCTTCAGACTTGAACATTGGCTGGGACAGATTGTACCAAAGGAAGGCACATGAAAAATTTGTTGTGTCTCTATGAGAAAAAAAAATAACAATTTTTCATAGCTATAATAATCTGAAGTGTTTTGATAGATAAAATGCTTAATCTAGGAATTTAAATAGTTAGCAAGAAGAGGTGTAGCATAAAGAATGGGATTTGTCATGGGGAACATGGTCAGTGGGATTTCCTGAGGAGAGCACTTATGCTGTTTGAAAGAAATACTCACAGCTGATAAATAAATCAAGTTAAATGTTATATTAGGAATGATAAAGAGAAATTCACATTGTCGTTATCCCAGGCCTTTCAGAGACAAATGGGTAGGTCACGACAAAGAAGATTAGAAGGGGATATACAAGCTGAACATTAGTTGGCCTGCACACTTAGGAAATTGATCTATATTTAAATCTATTGCTACAGTTGTTTAATATCTAACTTCTGTACATTTAATAAATTTTCTGTTTGTATCTAATCCAGTTTTATTAAGCTGTGAAGACTAGATGAGTATCATACCTTACTATTTCTACATAATTTGGTTTATTTAAAATTTGCTGTTCAATAATTTGTCCTGTATATGGTGTATCAAATCAATGTCATAAAATAAGAATGTTGGCATGCCACAAATTACAAATGTGCATTATAAAAGCATATTATATACATATTTCAGTGGTTTATGGGCATAATGATAGGAGGAAAAAATAGTTGTGTATACATTTCATTGCAGTGAGTATGTAAGCATTTGAATTGCACTTATTCAACCACAGCCTTAATGCTTGAAGTAAAAATACTGTAAGAGAGTATTTTCTTAACATGCCCAGATGTACTGTCCTCTTTGTCATCTATGTCACATCATCTAGGCACACTATGCACTGTGGCAATGCAATTCTGTTATTTCCCTACCAGGAAGTGAAGCACCAAACAATAACTTGTTATTAT
Organism: Acridotheres tristis; assembly: GCA_037013685.1. Taxonomy (NCBI): domain Eukaryota; kingdom Metazoa; phylum Chordata; class Aves; order Passeriformes; family Sturnidae; genus Acridotheres; species Acridotheres tristis. The sequence goes on from CM072884.1 coordinate 95,185,748, forward strand.
TTATTTCTTCAGTTGGCTGTGGACTACTAACTCAAGGACTTTAACTACAGACCTTCCATACTCCATTTAAGTAGAATTACTATGGAGAAAAGAAGCAAGGGAAAAATATTAATGATTACAAAAGGCTTGTAGGATTACTTGTGCATTTCTCAGATGACTAGTTGCTGCAGAATAAATGCGTCCTGATAACACACTCTTGTTCGTGAAGTCTTTCAGTAATACTTGATGTTAGATTCAGACTTAAGTCTCTATGGGTTTTTTCTCATTAATTTGGAATTTTCAGTCTACTTTCCATGTGGAAATATCGTTCCTCACAAAAAGTGTCAGATGTGCTCAATGTATCGAGGGAAAGACTTGCTTCCTTCACACATACACAGCCACAGCTCCTTACTATGTAACCCATCCTAAAAGCCCTCAGAGATTTTACATTCCTGTGTTGCCTCCTGGCACCCTTCACACCTACAGCTGAGCCAGAATGATCATCAACAGACCCTCTACTCCTGGAGCCCTGCTCTTGGCTGCTGACAACAAGTGAAAGTTGAGGGTTTGCTACCTTTTGGTTCCTCTGAAATGGATGACTGCTGATCATGTCCTAATTTTTCTTCACATTTATATTTATATTTTTGCATACATGTGTATGTGTGGGAAACATAAATGACCCAAAGGGACAAAGCTAATGAGAAATTATGTCCCTGTTGCTTATGATTTTATTCTGTTGGATATGGGAAGAGCAGCAAGCCCCAGCTTGCAGGATGAGTGTGATAGATAGCCATAAGGATAATGATGATGAAGGAGACTTTGCTTTGCTGTTGCAGATGACATCTCTGATCCCAGAGAAGTGACAATTTTTAATTAGGTGTCAGGACAGTGCAAAGGTCCCACAGAGGTTGGAATATCTGGGAAATGGAAAATAAATTGCAAATAAGTATGCACAATGAGAAGATGGGGATGGACTTGTTGTTATACACAATGAGATATCAGTTCTGACTGGCTGCCATTTTCCAGCAATTTTAAGAAAGAAGTGGAGAGCCAAAATGAAGTTGGATTTTTATGCAGCGTTAATAATGGCTTCTGCTGTGGACAGCAATAAAATTAGAACTTATTATCTACAACCTACAGTGGGAAATATTTACATTTTCTGTGGAAAATGTTGTGATATCAATCAAGACCTGGGTATAAGAGCATGTATAACAGAGAAGATGTGTAGGTAAAACCTGTGATTATAAAGACTGAAGATGACAAGGGAGGCACATGAAGAAAAGCTGCTTATGTAATTTGACTTAATGGGCATAGGTGTGCCTATGGAATGAGTGACTGTGTGAGCAATGTTTGTGGGTGGAAAAAAGTGGAAGGAAAGAAAAACAGGTATGGAATGAAGGTGTGTGAAATACATGAGAACTGAGATGTGTATTATGTATATACAGAGAAGATGTGAGACAAGAAAATGTGTAAATTTATGTAGTTATCACTTTATATGAAATATGATTTACTGCCATTTGTTCAGACTGATTAAAATATGCACTGCAAGCATTTAATTTCCTGTGGTGGACTTCTATCTATTTTAAGTCAAAATCTTCCCTGTTATTACATGTTCCATACTATGCAGGTTATCTTTCTTTGGTAGAGCGTTTCTTTCTGCAACCCAAACCAGAGATAAGATGTGTTGCACCAGGTTCTCTGCCCCTCTTTCTCCTTTTACCCTCTGGATGCAGGACAGACAAAGAGGAAGGAAAATAAAAGGGAGGGAGCGCCACGCAGGCCTGGGAGGAGTTCACTGGACAGCACAAAATGCATTGCAAATTAGTACTTTGGCATGAAAACTACAGTGACCTTTTCAGGTTCTTCTCTTCTTGACTTATAATGTTACTCAAAAATAATCCTTGGCTCCTGAATGCTTTGATCATTTCCTCACAAGGAACGGGCAGAAGGATGAGGTAACATCCGAGGAAGGGTACTGTTCTGGCCTGGAAAATAATTGAGAGTTCCTGCCTAACACCTTGGCATGGATGTGCTGCAGTCAGAGGGAGTTTCAATTTTGGTGAGGCAAGTGCTAGCCCTGTCATAGCCTACTGGTTCCCATAGGCAGCTCTGTGCACACTTGGTTGGACTCTTGGAATCAGGTTTTTCAACACTTTTATTCATGTGTGTTTATGAAGCTTCAGCTCCTAACTGAAGCTAAAGATTTTTCTAGCCTAAAAGTTAGACCTGAAGTCTAGAATAATTTTAAATCGAAGGAGGTCTTTAGGACATTTTTAAATCTTAAATGGTTGGTTTTGGGTTTTTTCCCCTCATATTTGGCATGAAGACTTTGCCCAGGCAGAATCTTGTTCAAGATTTAGAAAGATGCAACCTGTCAGTTGCAGAAGCAGCTACAATGCACTGAAAATCTTGGACATGTGCTTTACATAGTAGCATATGCATCTTTAACAGCTTTTATAATGAATCCATGAGATCCAGGAGACACTGGATATACAGATCATGATTTACATGGAACATGTGCATGATACTTCAGCCTGAGAAACCACAGCCCAGCCAATTCCTTTTCTGGCTCTAACCTGGAGCAATTTGCCAAAGTTAAGACATGAATTTAGTTGAACAGCTATGACCTGAAGGAAACGTTCCACATTCAGTCCTGCCAGTTTCCCTCTTGTTCACTGCTATGTTCAGTTCCCTGCCTGTTTTTTTGCTGCCTCCATGGTCAGTCTCACACTGTTTCTGCAACTTCCATCTACAGGTTTTTTGCTGAAGCTTGATCCTCTTTTAGGACTCTGGGGAGCGATGAGGAAGAACCAGCCCATGTTGGAGGGCAGTGCTGCACGTATCCTTAGAGCAAGGCTCATTAGTCTTGGTGGATTATTATAGCAACCTGGCTGTACTGCTTCCAGATATTATGAACTAGTCCAGTGTCTTGGAATGGTGCTGACCTGGGCAGCTACTGTGCTAAGGTAATTTTTGCAAAGGCATTGAAAGCAATGAAGGGAAAGCGGAAAGTTGAGCCGTGGTACACAGTGGATAGCTGTTGGAGGTTTTTCTGAAACAAAAAAAATCCAATGTCCCAAAAGGTTAATACAGACATGTGCCATTTAGAATGCCTACTTCTGGTAAACAAAACTTCTGAAAATCTGGGAGATGTACTTAAAATAATAGAAGCTGCAACCACCAAAAAATAGTTTGTACTGTGCCTAACTCTGCCTGCTTTGAATACTCTTCAAAAACATCTGTAGCACAGAAACAGCACCTTGCTCCTGGAGATACTGCTGAACCCTCGGGACCACGAGATGGCCTGAGAAGTGTTTGTGAAGCAAACTCTGTTGAGATGAGCTGATACAAACATTAGCTGTTATGCTTATGAAGATCAGATCTACAGCCTTGCATTTGCTAAATTTTACACCTTTACCACATTTTTAATCTACTTCATCTTTGCCCTCAGAGCTTCCTATACTGCTTTGCATTCATCACTAAACCCACCTATTACTCTATTGCATCTCACAGCTGACAGTAACCCTGGTAAGAAAACTACAGTCTACTGCTATTGAAATAACCTACAAGACATAAGACATAAGTAGAAAGTCAGATCTATTATCTATGCTGCTTCTCCCATGCACTGCTCTTAGACAACCAATGGGGTTTTTTTGGGGGGAGGGGGGGTGGAAGAGAAAGTCCTAATAAGTCAGGAGCAAAAGTCCTCCAATTTCCTGCACTTATAACCATACTGCAGCAATTAATGTTCATAGAGATGTAATTTAAAACGGTGAATGCAAGTGAAACATAATTGGAATTGCAATATAATCCCTAGCAGGGTATTGCCAATTTCAAGGGGCTGAGTTAAGGTTGTTTGAGAATATATTGTTAACCCCATTCCTAGATTTCAGAAGCTTAGCCTGCATTACCTTAACTCTTTATGTCCAGATTTTTAAAGGTTTAGCTGAAGGCAGCATCCTGCCAAGGCACAGAATCCCAGATGCCAATTTTTAACCTTGTTTTAACAAAGTTTTGTGGAATTTACTTCTAGATGGTAGCCGGAACAATGCGTTGTGATCTGCAGCAGGCTCAGGTCAAATCAGTCAAATCAGATACAGCTGCTTTCTGCTCTACAGAATGGTGTTAAGGTACCAAGTTGAAATGTCAAGCAAACTAGATGTGTAATTTTCCACCCTCCATTATCCAGCCATGGATACAGCATGATCTCCACGACTCACATGGTCTCCAGGACCTCTCCTCCAACATCTTTTGAGCCTTTGCAGTGGACCCCCATCCCTTTCCCATGTCCCTGTGCACATCGAGATTGTTCGGCACCTCCGAGACATTTCTGACGGGCACCGGAAAATGGATGACCCAGCGAGGGCCGGGTACGGCTCCCCTTTTCCATCATTTCCCCCGGCCTCCCGCGGGCCGTCGCAGAGCACAGGCCCCGAGGCAGGACAGGACGGGCCCCGGCGGGGCCTCAGCCTCCTTCCCCCGGCCCGGGCCCGGGGCGGAAGGCAGCCGCCCTCTCCTAGAGCCGACGTGTCTGGGTCTGGGCCCGGCTTCCGCGGCGTGGGGTGCGGCCGGGCCGGGCCCCGCTGCTTTCCCCGTGCCCCACAGAGCGGGCCGGGGCGGGAGGGCTCTGCGGCGTGGGAACAGCCGGGCGGGGCGGAGGGAGGGAAGATGGCCGGGGCAGGCGCCGGGCGGCAGGCGGCGGCGGCGGGGCGCTGCTGACCGGCGGGGCGGGGGCGCTCGGGCCGGGATCGGGGGCTGGGAGCCGGGGCGGCGCGGGGCAGGTCCCGGGCGGGGTTAGGAAGCGCGGCGGGGCTGGTCCCGGCTTGGAGCGGGGCTGGCGCGGGGGAGGATGAGCTCGGCGCGGCGCAGCCGGAGCCGCCCGAGTCCCGCTCCCTGCGGGGCCGCCTGTTAGTGCTGGAGGAGGAAGAGGAGGAGGAGGCGGCGGCGGGCGGCCGCGGCCCGGGCGGGACTGGAGCTGCCCCGGCGGCGGGCGGGGAGCGGCTTTCGGCCGGAGCAGGGCGGCGGCGGCCCGGCGGCGGAGCGGCCATGCCGTGGTTGAGCGGCGGGCGGCGGCGGCGGCAGCAGCAAGCGGCGGCGGGACAGGGCGGCGGGCCGCCGGCGGGAGGACAGCGGGGCCGGGAGAGCTCGGAGCTGCCGCTGCCCGCCGGCTGGGAGGAAGCGAGGGACTTCGACGGGCGAGTCTTTTACATCGACCACAACACCCGGCAGACCTCGTGGATCGACCCCCGGGACAGGTACGAGTGAGATCCGGGGAGAAAAGGCCCCGAGCCCCGTTCACCCGGGGCTGGGCCCATCGGCGACATTTTCCTTTCCCCGTCCGCGGCCGCCGGGAGGGTGTGGGCGGCGGGACCGGCGATGCCGCTGCCGGCGGGGCACTCCGAGGCTCCGACTCGGCGGTCCGGGGTGGGGGCTCTGTCACATCGGCCCACCGCGGCCCGTCGTGGGGGTAGAGCCTCTACCCCTCCTTACTGATGGGTTTGTCGACAGTGTTAAACGCTGAATATGATCCAGAAAAAAATAATTGAGGCTTTCTGCCCCCCACCTCCCCCGGTGGGTGCTCGGACTAAACGTTATCTCAGTGAAGGGGGACATGGGGAGGCAGGAGTGCTGACACCGCCTGTGTTTATACTCCTCCGTGCCGGGCCGGCCCCGCTGTAACCGAGCGGCTTGGCTACCCTGATTTATTAGCTGGGCTGAACTAATTGGCAGCAGCAGGCTGGAGGCATGCTGGAGTAATTTGGTAGATTACCTCCTCATAAAAGATAACGCTGCGTGGAGGTAAGCAAACCGGGAAATTCCTGCACTTAATTTGACAAATACGAGGTCTGCTGCAAATTAGCAGCAAAAATCTGCAGCTGCGTGGTGTCCGGGGCAGCATCTGCACGGCCCGGCGGTGCGTGGGGAGACCGAGTTAGGCCTTTTCTTCTCACTTAGGCTGAATAAATACGGACAGGTCTTACGGCTTTTAGTAGAAATGCGTTGTAAGCAGTGTTTAAGCGTCGTAGCTAAAATCTGGTGGAAGCGTGGGCTCTGCCCCGTAAGAGACGACCTCGCTTCAAAGCGGTCGCCTAAAAATTTCCACGCGGAGTTAGTGAACACAAGTGTCAGTATTTTAGGTGTCTGCGAAATAAGAAACATATGTCTCCGTGTATGCTTTTCTATATTAAACAATGTTTTTATAGTAAGTGAAAGTTGGACAAGGACAGTTTGAACCTCAGCCAGAGCTACCTTGCCAGAAGTATGCCTGGAATGTTAAGCAGGCCACAGAAACATTTAAGCACAGTCTGGGTTAAAGACTGTAGTAATTTGAGAGATTCCTGTCGTTTTGCACGACAATGCATAATTGTTTAAATGGCCTAAATATTTACCTACCAGATAATGTTTTATCTCATTATGTGGATATACTTAAGCATGCAGATATTTTTTTTCTGAGATGTTAAATATTTGTTAATATGCTTTAGATAGCACATTTTTTCTATGTCAAAATGCACGTACATGTAGTTAGGTTACTTTTAATACTGTGTTGTGAAGGTAATCGATGTCTGTTGCTTCTCTGCATCTCATCCTTTGCATTAAATTTCTGAGAGTATGTGGTTTTGTCTTCTGCAATATCTTCTATACAGACAATAACAGAAAAGATTTAGCCATTTACTACAGTGTTTAAATTGAGTTACTGTTCAACTTACGTGGTATTGCTAAAATTATGGCTCCATGTTTGGAGGAAATAATTGAAATGCCACACATTGCTTGAAATTTTGTCTAAATATTTCACTCCAAGCTTTAAACTTAGATCTATTTTTCACATTGGGTAAGAACAGGCTGTAGAGCAGAGATTGAGACATTTGCATTGGGGCAGAAAGAAAAGAGATGATGTTTTCGTGAGCATGTCATCAGTAGTTTGTACAGAATTCAAGTACTAGGAGTTGGTTCTATGACTGCAGAGTTAATCTCTGGTTGAGAATAGACTACTGTTATTTTAGTGAGATGTCTGGGTTTTGCATGGTAGAAAGTGACCAGTCTTTTCGGATTTCATTGCTGCTATTCAGATTCCGATGGGCAGCAGCAAAATATGAAAGGATCAAGGTAATTATTTTCTGAGGAAGTTTGGGAAGGAAAGGTAAAAGCAGCAGTGAAGTGGTATTGAAGCTGTGTTTTGGCAAAAAGTGGTTTAAGTGGAGGGTAGAATAACTACTTTGGTCATATGTACCTCAGCATTGTGAGTTAGGCATAGAGTGACAGAGTTCAGCTCCCCATTTCTGTGTTCGGGTGGTTTTATTTTATTTCTACCCAGGAGGAATTGGACAAAGCTATGAGACCTCAGGCCATGCTGCACTTGATCAAGGGCTCTGAGAATCAGCACCTCCAAGCTTTCCTATGGCTAGTAGTCTTTAAGCATCCCCACAGGCTCTTCTTTCCTTTTAGCTGGCGCTCAATAGTTTGTTGGTTTTTTGTTTCTCTTTTCAGGACTCCCCCTGAGATTTCTGAGCCTTTGTATAGTTTGGTTAGTGAATTTGATTTTATATAATTATTCAATTAAAAATCTCACCACAAAACAAATTTTACTCCCCTCCCCCAGTGTTTTTCCCATTGAAGCCAAAAAGACAAAGAAATGCTAATTGTAGAAGTGCTCTGTAAAGGATTTTGGAGTTCGGGAAAGAGAAAGTGATGAGGGTAAGGAAGGCAAGTGAGAATAATAAAGACTGAGAAGGGAAAAAGGACTCATATGTGGATACCTTATGATTTTCTGTGGTAAGAAAAAAGAGGTAGAAGAGTGATAAATGAACAGTTTAGAGAAGGATGTTATCTTTCTTATCAGATCAGTGGTTAGGTTCAGGAAGATACTGTGTTGCTCTGCGTGGATTGTGTGTAATGAAGAGATTGTGGATGGTTGTTTAGCAGATCCTGTAGATCTCAGAAGGGAGCCATTCAGTGGATGTTTTCATCTCGTGGTAGTAGTCGTCTTTTATCTTAATAGATTGTAAATTCTTCAAGACAGGGAACTACCTTTTTATCTTGTGTTTGCACAGTACTTGCTACATTGAGATTCTGTTCAATAACAGGATTGTAAATGAATTTGTAAAAGACTGACTGTGTGGTTGATATTGATGATCCTTGTGGCACCAGAGATCTTATTACTGTTGCTGTTTTCAAGTGATTAGAGCTTAGACAAAATCCTTGGAGTTTGGCGAAATCATGTTCTTTTAGAGTGAGGATTTTATACTTATAAAGTATAGGAGTGTTTTTGCATGGAGAAATCACCCATTTGGACCAGTTGGAGAGGAATTAAAAAAATCATTATGGGCTTGGTAAAGACCTCGGTTTTAGCAGCTTCTTGTAACTTCCTGCAGCATGAACTGCTGGTAGTGAGGAAAATTTCTGTCCTATGTCCTCATTTGCATCCTAATTCTGAGGCCTGATAGATGAATGATGTGAGCACTGGTGGAAAACCTAGGCCTTGTAGAAGAGGTGGGTTGGAATAAGGAGTATGGGATCAAATGGGGTTGGCCCTGGAATTTGACAGAGAAGAGGGGAGATTTGGTAGGTTTTGAAAGCAAAGCAATCAGGATCAAGGGGTAGGGAGAAGGTGGATGGCACCTGAAGTCTGGGAAGAAAAACCTAGGGGAACTAGCCTGAAAACCAGTAGAGCAGGGAGAAACAGGTAAGGAAAAACTGGTCTGGTGAGGGTTCAGGGTGTGAGGGTGTCAGCTCTTTTCTTGGCTGTACAGGGAACCCTGAGGGAAAAGAAGGAACACTGGGTTTGGATGAGGAATCTTCAGGGTGAGAAAATACCATGAGAGACAGCATGCAGTCTAGGTGAAGAAGGCAAGATGACTGGAAGGTGAAATATAAGAACTATGTGTGAGATGTGAGTACGGGGGGTCAAGAAAGGTAAGATGTGCTGGACAAGCAGACTATTGAATGGTCAGAATTGTAGAGACTGGAAATAAACTGGAAAGGCTAATGGGTTTAAAACGAGTCAGCTTGGCAAAGTCACTAGGGGCAGGTATCAGTTGTTAGGAGTGCAGAGTAGGAATGTTGAAGTGAATACTGGGCAGGAAGGTCCAGAAATGCTGACTACTTTTTGCTGAACTATTTCAGGACCCTTTATTCTTATAATTTATTTGATTCTAGCAAGTGTCTGTATTACCCAGTTAGTTGACTTCTGTTGAGTGAGACAAAGTTTGCTACTACTGTTGTTTCCTCTATTATGGCAAGTGGCACAGCAAGGTGTTCAAACATGTGCTAGTGTGATGCAGCATAATGTGATTTCTCTTTCCCTAGACTGGCTTTATAAAGGAATAAGAATTGTAAGTAAGAAGCCTAAATAAAAAGCATATTCATGTCAGATATTCAAATCTAGAAAATTCCAGACTCAAAGTCCCTTAGCTACTGCTTGTTTTGTATTAAAAGAGCAACTTCAGTGACAGATTATTTTCTCATAAGTTTTCTTGCCTTGTTTGATATGTGCAGGGGAGCAACTCTGAGGGCAGATGGGAGAGCTGTGAATTGATGAGAATTGCTTCGGAAGTTTTTTGCCCAAATTGGAAGATGGGTCTTTAGTGAGGCAAAGGATCTTTTCATATGCCACCAAGTGATAAGATTAGAAAATCAGTGGTCTTTTTGTCAAGGCAAGAGAATATTTCCTAGAGTATTGGAATTTATCTGTGCAGTTGGCAGTATGCAGCAATCCAAAGACAATCATAAGAAGCATAAATTTTTTTTGCTCAAAAATAGCATTTTTTCTGTGTCTGCCTTAAACCCCCACACTGAGAGTTGCAATCGGTGGCACTCATTATTAGAATTCAAATACTTCTATTCCAAAACATCAGAAAGATGGAGGCAACTGTATAGTTAGTCTCACTGCAATTTTTGAATGTCGTCTTCAGGTCTGTTGTTTTCAGACTTTTCTTGTCTACTTCCTGTTTGTTGTATTTTGATGTTCAACTCAGTTGTTACCAAGCTCGCAAGAGATGAAGGAGCTTGGAAAGGAAAAAAAAAGAATTGTTGAATGAATATAGATCATATAGAAAATATGCTCTCCCATGAGGGAAAAAGAGTAGAATTTATTCAGTTGAAGAGATGTTTAAGATAGTGAGTTGTTCATGAAAAGACATAATACCAGAGACTTCAGAATTCTTTTCTTTGGTAGATTTGTAACAGCATCTGATAGTCAGAAACTAAAACCAGAAATATGCTGTGTTTTTAATAGTAGTAGATATTAGATGTCAGAGTAGTTTTCCACTCTGTTACTCTCTAGATGAAATTACCTATTATTTTTGCCCAATTTGAGTTAGCTATCATTTGAAGTCTCATTGTTTATGACCATCAATATTTACTGCTTCCATTACATGATACATCATTTGACTGATATATAAAATGCATATAGCTAAGTATAGCTAATCATAAGGATTGGTAAAGCGGCCACCTTTCATTAGAAAGCAGAGAGCTGCTCTATTGGGTTGTTTCTCTTTATGCGCCCAGGAAGAAATCCTGTTTCTTGCAATGACTTCAGGCATCTAGGTCACTGCACTTGCACCATTTGATTACCTCAAGTTGGCAATACAGTGGACTTGATAGAATTTATATAAAAAGCATTGCATACAAAACAGTACTTGAGATCCAGATGTTTTGAACTTTCTTTGTAAATGTCAAACCTGGATGCAGCCACAGGGTGAATGGGAAAGCTGTGTAAGCTGTGTAGACTGCTCTCCTGGCATGTGACTGGGAATACATGCTGCAGCAGATTAACTCCAAAATTTAACTTCATATTGTGTGTGAATCCCATGAAAATGTTTATGATGAAGAATGAATGAAGACACAAGCATCCTAGAATTAATGTTACTTGGTATTAGGTATGCTCTTCGAGCTGAGTCTTTTATTTGATTGGTAGATTCTGATGAGGTGTTAATATGTTACAACGTTAATCCTGTGATTCATGGAAAATGTCTCTAAATTACTGCTTTTCCCCCTCTCCTCCCTTGATCTCACCTCTCTGATTTAAATGTTTCTTTTAAAAAGTAACTTAATTTCTTTTCAGATTTATATTGCTGCTGGAAAAGCAGTGCCTGTACAAAGTGATCATTCATGTTTTCTTGCAAATTAGTGTTGTTCTAAATGAGTACTACATCTCCAGTCACTGAGTATTATAAATGTTTTTAGTAGTTTTTCAGTGTCTTGAAAAGTAATGGTGGAAGGCATCCACTGATTCTTCCTAAGATGAAAGGTTTTCCTTATAGTACAATAATAGTGATTTATAGTTTATATAATTGATTTTTACTAGTTTAAATACATATCCTTTGAAAATTTGTCTTAGGCAGCATAAAATTTAAAGACCTAAAGTATTTATGCTAAAGCATCAAAACATCTATTGAGCCACAAGGAGCCTCATTAACAAAAACCCACCGCTGTTAAGCTTATTGACATTTTGTTAAAGGTGAAGGGCTTTTGTGTGTGTTTGTGTAGTTTTTACCTCTTAATGGAAGTATTTTCAGCAACTAGATATGTAATGTAGACACCTTCTTTATTGTATATGTGTACATGCTAGGAAGGTCTAAATTAGCAGTTGTGCCTTGAGTGTGTTACAGCAATGTGATGGCACGTGTTATGGGGCCGTTTCTTGAAGGATTCTGTGACGTGGTATTGACTCACATCTGTGTTGGGTCTTGCAAACTGAGAAACCCTGTTCTGTTGGAACTTGTCCATGCTTGAAACTGTCAGAGAAGGTACTTTGCTATTTTTATATATAAAAATTAGTGTGTATCTTAGTTGGTATAGACATAGTCGTTCTATTTATTGTAATTAAACTGCACCAGGCATTGTGGAAAGAAAATTGGGTGTTTGCATTAGTGTATCTTCTAAAGGGTGTGCAGAGGGAAGTCTGCTTTTCAGGATCTGCACGTGAGAATTCAAGATTTGAAATGTCAGAAGGCTAGGGCTGGGGTTTAAGTTCTATTATCTGGAGAAAAAAAAAACTGTTTAGGCTTGGATTCTACTGATTAGTTAGAGATAACAATTTCATGTTTTTAGCAAATATAAATATAGTGACAGCACTGTGTAAACATAAGAACAAATGATCTGTAGGCAACAAAAAAACCTAGAGACTTATCTACAGTAGAGCTCTGTTAACAAGCTTCAGAAGAGGTGCCTGTTGAATGTAATGTTGGTTTATAATTTTGTGTTGTTCGTTGGAAAGTAGAGTTTTGTAAAGTTGTATGTGAGACCAGACAGAAGTATTTCATTGATACATTGTTGAAAAAAGTAAAACTAATACTTTCCTGCCTATAGTTAAAAATAGAACTTCCTGAATATCTTATCTGCTGCAGATGTGACAGTTCACATTCACCAGCAAAGTCAGCTAGTATTGCAGCTTTTAAGTAATCTTCAACTTGTTTCTGGTTGAAAGAAGCGTGCTAGAGAAAACACGCTCTAGGTATTTTTCCTACCTCGTTGCCTGCTGTGGCAGGGCAGGGAGCACGCTCAGCAAGGTTTGGCAATACAGCACTCTTGAGCTAATAATTCACTGCTGCCAAAACCAGTAATATCCTTCCTGCCAAACCACATGGTCTCACCCCTCTCTTGCACTGGTACCCTAGCATATCTGACCTTGCAGTAAGAAAAATGAGAAAAAACCGCAACCCTATGCAGTGTTTAATATCTCTTCTTTTGGGGAAGGGTAGTGTTCAGCTGGTTTAGTTCCCTAAGCTGACTTAACCTTTGGGGCAGATGGGTATTTAAGTGGTTTATGTCAATTAAGTTTGATTCAATAAGGAATTGGATTAGGCAAAAGTGATGAGTCAGTTTAAAACCTTCTTTGAGTAAATCCTCTCTGTAAATGGCAGCCTTGACTGTTGATTTTAAAAATACTCCCATAGTAAAACAAAACATCTCTAAACAAGCTTCAAGTTACGTTTTAAAAGGAGAGAATCAGTTTTCAGACATAAGATGGATATTTAAAGGCCAACAGAAGAAAAATAGGTGTCAGAGTCAGTTTTTTAGAGTAGCAGCACTGAAGTGGCTATTAGGAGGTTTGAGAGCTGCAAGTAGCAGAACCAATTTGGGGACTTTGTGGTATCATCACCAGCTTGGAAACACTAAAGACTTGGTGAAGTCAGTGGTGAGCATTGCCATTGCTGACAGGGAACAAAGTTGGTGTGCGTGGGAATTGGACCAGATATGTGTTTGGGAGTTGTGTGTGAGGGAAGTGAGTATAAGATCAGGTAGATTTGGGAAAGATCTTGACAGTGGAGCACCTCCAAGGAAGATCTCAGTCAAGTGTAGAGGTGTAGGGTATGACTGAGGAAGAAATGGAGTGTGAAAAGACTTGTCAAGGTAACAACAAAAACCACAGAGCAGCTATTTGGGTGACTTAAAAGGTGATTTTGTCACCAGTGTTTGGAGTGAGAACTCGTCAAAAGATCATTACAGTGCATCTAGGGGATTTTTTAAGGGAGGTGAATGTGGGTACAGGTGGAAATTGCCAGTTCATAGAGGAGGAGGTTGTAATATTTGGATTAGATGAACAAGATTTTTGTCTGCTTATGGAGAGGAGCAGGGATTCTGATGATGTGTTCTTTTTCCTTGATGCCAATCTAGCCTGTTTCGTGAGAATAAATCCTTCAGTTCTTAACTAGTCATTAGTAGCAAGGAATGGGAGTATAAGCTTTGTTCTGCCATGCTACAGGGTCTTGATCATTTCTTATTCTGTCCCAAATAGGAAAATTAATTCGGACTTAATACAACGGGAATGTGCTACAAGGTTGGCAAGACATGATCTGTGACTTCTAATAGCCGATTGAATCCTTCAAGTCAGCCATTTAATATTGCTACCCACCTGGTGAGGCTTGCTCTAGGTACATGTTGCACGACCAAATAAGCTGTAATGTTTCTCAGTTTGTTTCTCTACTTTTCTGTGGGTGTTGGCTGGAGTAGGAAATGCTTTTGCATCCAGTGATGAGCTTGGTGGTCTCCCCGTGGTTTGCAGGATGAAGGCAGTTCTGTGCTGTACTGTTCGCTCTTTGGCTGAAGGAGCTCGTTGCCATCAAGGGCTGAGTTAGTAAATATCAAAACCTAAAGCGACTACATCTTTTTATTTTTGTTTTCAAAGACTTTTCTATTTCACTATATTTAATTGGCAATGGGACAAAAATAAAGTGCAGCGATATCAACACCCTTGAACCAGCAACAGAGAATCAAAGGCTATCTTTCATAGCGTTCTGAAAGAGTTATTTTCAAGATGAAATATCTATGGACAATTTGTTGAAACTATTTTGACTTATATTGTACTTAGCCTGAAACTCTTTTGCACAAAGAGTGATTAGGATTCTTTATAGCAAAATGCAAAGTTTGGTATCAAAGCTGAAAATGCATAATGTTTCAAAATTGATTTATTTAATGTTGGATTGCAGTTTAAATAGCTAAAAATAAGATTTTTAAAAAGCCTTTATGCACAACATTTTCTTAGAAAGAGTGACCGCTCCATGTTTGGGAAGGCAGCTGAAGTACTGCATAATTATTTAATTCTATAGCATAAACAAATTGTGACCCACTTCTCAAAGGTGGATGCAGTCCAAACTTACTTGATTTGAACAGCAATTCTATGAGTGCTTAAAATAGAATTACAGAATAAAAAGTACAGTGCCCTTTTTTTTTTTTTTTGGGCAGTGTAGGGACAGTTAGGAGATGGAGAAGCAAGTGTGTGTGTTTGGAAATAACTGTTTGAACACTTCCGTGCCTTTTGCTTCCCCCAGATTACATCTTTTGGATAAGACTAAGAATCACAGTATTAAAGATATGATAAGGCACATAGGTAAAAATCCTTGAACCCCAAACTTCAGAACAAGTTAACTACAAAACCCAAGAAAAAATTGATTTAATGACCGTCATGCCTGTTAGATCAAAGGTTAGTTTTAGTTGCGTCTGAATAGCCTTTAACACTGTAATTGATGATTAACACAAATTAACCAGATGATCATCTGTTAGAGATAGCATAACTGACCTCTACTTCATATAGTTAAAAAAATAATTGGAGGAAATGGTTGTAGATGAAACTGCAATAGGTAATTTGTCAAAACTCGATTTAAAAGCATGTATTCATGTTGTATGTTTGTATACACTTGTTTTCAGCTGTATGCAGTGTATCGATTGACAGCATTTGGCAAAAAGTATACGCTACTCTGTGTTGGTTTGAGTTGTCTTACTTTTGCTTTTCTGCCAGCTCATAGTTTATTCAAGGGAAAGCCTAGTGCTACTCTTGTGGTTATGGGTGTACTGAGATTTGTGATAAACAAGCACCATGTGCTCAAGACTGCATGGGCGTTTGAATACTACTTCTGTGCTTAATGTAGCTGCTCAGTTGGGACAAGTTATAGAATTATTTTTTTTAGAAAAATGTTCACTAGTACTAGCTTGCAGAAAGATGGTTAAAAATGCTGTACTTTGTAATGATGGGCTTGTTTCTTTCTTTTCTTTGAGATTCCTATCAAGTAATCAAATGCAATCCTTGCCTCAATAGACTTACACCTGTGAGCTTCTACCTTCCTCATTTGATAATGTTTTGGAGGCTGAATTTTTCTATTAAAATTTGAAAATCCATTGTAGCCTGTTTCTTAATTACAATTTGGTTTTGATGCTTATGCCTTGTCTGTATGGCAAAAGACATAGTTTTAACTAAATCTCCATATTTCACAAAGGTTTTAAAAAATAATTTTCCCCAGAAGGAAAACAAAAGCATTTTAATCAAAAATCGTAAGGTATTTTTTTATCAGCTGTATTTTGTATCTGGACTGGTTAGCCATAATTTTTTGTTGCCTCTAGGAGAACTTTGGGAGTAAATGTGTCATAAAGAGGAATATGTGTTGTGAAAACTTTTTTGATTTCACACAGTTCTCAGCCCTTGGAAATGCAGCTTAATGCATGCATGGTCCAGTATTTTAATGTCTTTGTTTATAGCCAGGAATGCAGGAAGAAACGACTTTCCCCTTATCTGCATTACTAAAAAGTGGCTACAGCATTTATAGGAGTTCAAGAAATACGAGATTTCTTAAGCCTTTTGCCTCAGTCAAGGGGAGCGTGTAGAGAGATGAAGAGGTCCTAGAAATTGTCTTCATCCTTTCTTTTGTGTTGCTTGTGTTTAATAATCTTTGTATATTGAGTTTTGTGTACTGATTCAGCTAAACAGCTTCTTGATTTCTCATAACACTGTGTAATGCACTGAATTTAAGAAGTGTTTTCTTTGATCTTAGTGAATGGCTAGTTTCAGCTAAGTTCCTTGGAATTGATCTGCAGTGTGAAGTGTGATTACTGTTCTTGAAGTTAGTTAATATCTTCTATTCAGGAAGATGATTAAGTTGTTCGGGGAGAAAATTAAGTGCTGAACCCTGCATACTTGTCTTAAGCAGAACTAAAGTGGTAGGTTGGTATTTTTTGCTGTGTTTTTTATGGGTTGTTTTGCTTTGTTTTTTTAATAGAGTATAGCTACAATTTTTTCCCAAAGAAATTGTGAAATAAAGCCTTTACTTTTTGGTTTAGATAAAATCTTTCCCTTTAGCCTATTTTTGGAGTAAAATGTCAAGAGGTTTATGATTAGGCTGACTCTTGGATTCTGATGGATTGATGCTGCAATGAAGATACTGTATTTCCAGTTCCAGGAATTATTTTCTTACTGTAAAATAAACTACTTTGTAAATTCCTATTTATCATCTTTAGTAATTTTCTGTATGCACTTACATGAAGTTTTGATGAAGTGTTACAAATTTCTTCAGATGATAGAAGGCTTTTAGAGCAAAGAGCATTTTTAATCCATGATCAAGTATACAAACACTAATGTGTAGGAAGGAGTATGTGAATGGTCTGTACCATGTCATTCAATCCTCTGAAATTTCAATCAGTTTACCATCTACAATATTTGTTTGTGGTTATAATCTCAGTGCTTATGTTAGTAAACGTAATTCTGATTTTACATCTGGAAGGTTGGAGTTACGAAATGTTTGTGGGGAGTGAACTGTAGAAGGTTTGCTGAGCCATGATTAGTTTTGTGGTGCTTTTTTTGTTGGTTTCAGTTTTTAAAGAAAAGTCATAGTGGTGTTTCCTCTAATTGGCTGTAAATGTTACTCAGAATGACCTTAATCTTTGTACTGAATCTGTTCTTAGGGATTCAAGGCCTTTTAGGAAATTACCAGCTACCTTAATTTTTAATAAATTTCCAGAAATGGCTTCTGGCATAGATTTTTGACATCCCAACTTTTTGTTTTCTTGGAGTGTGTTATGTGCTTAGAAAAAAGTCTTATGTTTTATCAGAAGTAAATATAAAAAGACCTTGAACATTTCATATAACTTAGATGTAAACCTGTTTTAATGCTAAGCCAGATTATAGGGAGTTTTTTTTATTACTTAATAAAAGAAAAAACTATAGATGATTCATATGAATGGAGATATATGTATTTTTTTTAAAACTAGCGTTCATAAAATTTGTCACAATATTCAGGAAATGGGCTAAATAAAGCTCCAGTGATTCTGGAAAATAGTTGATTTGTGCAGACTTCTCCCACTGAAATACCAATACTTGTATGTAGAGTGAGCTCTCTTGCAATATTGTGTTTAGGAAATTATTTCTGGGAGTAATCTTGTATATCTGTGCCTGTTCAGAGCTTCTGTTCAGTTACAGTGACGATGTAGCTGATACTGTTCTCTGGACATCTGCATGCTGGGAGTGAGACATGTCCTCGGTTCTGTCTCATAATCTTCCAAACAGCCCTAAGGCAATAATGCACTTTCATTACTATTGATGGGCCTCAGTTTGGATCCTTGAGTTAAAGACTCCCTCTTTTTCTGTTTTCTGACTTGTATGAAGATTTTTGGCCCTTGCCTGCTTCTTTTGGAAAAAGTGTCTGAAAGGGAATATTGGTAATTTTTTTTTTCTTCTAACATGGAATGGGTTCAGAATTTTTAAAAAGTTTTGTTGTTTTAAAATACAGCTGCTTCATTTTATCATTAAAACATACTGTAATAAATTTCTGGAATATCTCCTTTGGGGTAATTATGTTTGGTATGTGAACATCTGGAGTTTTTGAAGTTTTGCACATATGACTGTTTGCCCACATGGTTCTTAAGGTATCTGTTTTATTCCTTCTGAAGTGACTTGATAAAGAAAATCATGTTAATTTTTTACTTGAATCACAACTGTAAGTTTATTTTCTTTACATTTAGAGTCTATAGGACATTTATAAAAGGTTTTTTCTGTTCTCTTTAAAATACAAATTACCCTGTATCCAAAACTCTGGTTCCGTTTAGAACACCCTGAAATTACGAAACTATGGGTAGTGTCCTTACTGTGGAAATTTTCTCCCTACCCTCCAGTCCCTGAATATGGTTCTTTAAAATGCAAGTCTTTTGAGATCCTGTGTTCATTTTTTGTCTTTTGCCTTTTTATATATGTGCTCACAGGCTTATTTTTCAAAGTGGATGAAGATTTTAATACTAATACCCATATCCAGATATTTATAGGTTTTCTGTAAAGGACAAAAAAAAGTTATACCAACTAGTAGGCTCTTAATAAAATATTAGTACTTGATACTAAAAGTGAATTAGTTCCCCTTTATTGTGATTTCTTTCTCAAATTAAGAATGCATGTTTTTTCCTCCCCATTAGCAAAGACGGTCAGTTGTCCAGATTTTTACAAGAATTATTTCTTAACAGTTGTGAGAGCACTTTGGTTAAATAACTTTTAAATGTTTTAAGGTACTACACTTGGTGGAATTTAAAATACCTGAGCTTTGTTGTGCTTTTGGAGGTTTAAGTGTTTGGAGTTTTGTTTCTTTTAGAAGATGTATATCTGTGCTATGAATAGAGTGCTAATGCAGGAGATTTTCCTTTAGTCTATGTTTTACTCATTTTATGTAGTCTGTGTATGATAGGCAGGCACACTTTTAAAATGTTGAGGTTTTATTTTTTCATGGCAAAAATAGCTTGCAGCTTATTGAAAAACAAGGCAGACCTGTGCCTCAAAATCCAAATGAAACTGCTGCTTGGATGAGGCTCTAAAGAGGGCATTTATATGTTGTGGAATGAATGGCATGCCTGCGCTAACTCCCGCAGGCCGGATATTTCTAAGGTATCCGACAGAGCTGTATATACTGCACTTTTTCCCCTTTGCATCCAAAGGTTTCTCCCTTGGCAAAGTCTGAAGGACCCCTGGCCTTTGTGGGGAGGATGAAGTGGGGAGTGGGGGCTGGCAGGGGAGAAGTAAAATGAGCAAGGTGACTGCATGTGCACGATGCTTTTTTTTTTTACTTTCCACCCAGACTGCTCTTCTTGTGCTTTGTGAGCTTGTGTTGTTTTTCTAATCATTGTTCTTTGAACAGTGTAGTTAGGAATTTCCTGTTCACGTTTTACTACAATGGTTTGTTTAAAATGATAGACCGCAGTCTTTCCTGACCTAAAACTAGATTAGCCTTGAATGTCGAAAAGAAATCGGACAAATAAAGAGGATAGGCTGTATTTGCTTATGTCATGGAGAGAGGCCTTTTAACGATGGTCTCAGTTGTATCAAATACCACAAGTCATGTTTCTTAAATATTTATTAAGACAAATAAACATAGTTATTGTTTGAACTGGCAGATGTCCAAATATCTGTCTCTTTGATTCTCATGGGTGGGTTGCTTTTAATCAGGAGAAGTATATTTAGTCAAGACTCTGATATCTACTGAATCCAGCCATAGCTCAGTTCTCCCCTCTCCTTTGCTTTGTTCCATTTTTAAAATGCAACAAAATAAGCCTCAGCAAAGTTGAAAGTTTAAAATACTAAGCAGCAAACTTTGGGAAATACGTTGGGTGCCTATGATAAAGAATGTTCAGTATAGTCTTTGTATGTACTGTCATATGTTTTCTTTCGGATTTTGGAGGAAAAAATCTCCCAAGCCCAGCAGTGTTAGATGTACAATGAATATCCTTATTATAAAATTTATGTTTATTTAGAGCAGGTTCACTGCTAATTTGTATAAATAGTGCACACCTATAATGATGGAACATTAGTATAGGTAATAAGGCTATTGATTTTTATTTGGAGAGAGATAAAATTTCAGTGTTGAAAGCAATATATGACCTTGACTTTGGGCTTTTATTTTGCAGAGAAATATTGTATCATAAATGATATTCTGATGTGGCACAAAAATTCTGTTCTGTTTTGGAGGAATGGCATACTGACCTGCCTGAGTTGAGTACTGAAATCATCAGTGACAAGTGTCAAGCTCATGAATATACACTTTATGCATTGCTCTTGGGTATTTTTAATGCAGATTATCTGTGACCATGTGCATGTGAAATTCTAGTAAACCTGCTAAATCACTTTTTCAAGATGGGAGATGTCAGGTTTGTAAGGTTGTGGAGTCTAGCTGATATGACACACAGGCATGTCATTACCAGGGTGTTGCCAGTTAAAATACTCAGCTGTTATGGTATTTCCAGCTTAGCATCTAACTTTGTTCCACCCAGCAAATAGTCATATAAGTAGGACTAGCTGTGGATTTCTAAAGGAAATATTTAATGTATTTTTAAAGAAAACAACATTTGGAAGGAAAAATATTTGGGTAGCTTGTCTAGGGTAGGGCAGGGAGATGCCTTGTAGGGTACAGTCTGATGTGCTGAAGAAGCTCTCAGTAGATGTTATATGGAAAATGTCACTATTTATAGAAATCAGGTATTTCCATGAGTACCGGAACTGGTGAAGCCTGGTTTCCTGTGAGTTTGAGTGTTATGACTGATTGACTTTGGAGTCTGGGAAAGTGAAAGTTCTGTTGGATGCTTTTGCCTTTCATTTGGGCTATTTGCATTCACTTGCTCTTGTGCAGATTTTCTGGTAGCTGATTAGGCGTGAGCGTGTGTTTCTCACTTTCCATTAGACCTCCTCCTGTCGTAAACTTTCATAGGTGTTTGAATTATGTGGGGGGTTTCCCTGAAATTTGAAAACTCATCGATAGAAAAAAAACAAACAAATAGACTTAAGTCTATTAACTATGTTATTAATAAAAATCACATATCTACATTTTTATCGGAGATGGGACTATGAGCCCTTGATTTTTTTTTTTCTTTCAATGACCCTGTTGTTGGGCTAATTTCTAGTAGCCAGTTTTGTTTGGAAAATGAGCCAATTCCTAAAAAACGAGTGATGCTTTTACCTGTTAAATAGTAGAAATACATTTTGAGATTAGCGTGCCAGATTTTGTGGTACAGAGTTGAACTTTAATCATTCTGTGTGTGCAGTGGATGCACTGTTCATGCACAAATGAAACAAAGCATTAGATTTAAGTTTCCAGTGTAGCTGTTAGGCTGAGTTGTGTGCTTTTAGGTTTGTTTTCCTATATGCATGAACAAAAAGTGTAATCTTGAGTAGAGAGCCAGAGTCCTGCTGAAGGTTAATCATTGAGATTCCTGCTGTTAGTGTACCTTCTGGAGCTGTTAGCAGTCATTTTTTTGTTGATAGGTATCAGAGATGTATTGTATGAAATACTGTCAAGGGCAGTGGGTGCCATTGGTTGCATTGTCAGCAAAAATTGTTCGCTTTAGTTTTGACCTTTGCTAAGCACAGTTTTTTCTACCTGGAGAAGCTCAGTAAGTTAAGGTATGAGTGAACATGGCCCTCGATCTTCCATATGAATGCTTTTTGTGTAGCAATCCAGGTGAGTAGTTTATTCCACTAGATGAAGTAAGTGAGGTGAATAAGGTGAGTAAGCAATTTCATTATGAGATGCTGTCAGTTGTGTCTAAATGCTATGTTGCAAATTTGGCTCATCCTTTGAGCTGGTTGTGAGCCAGTGGCTGTGGTTAATTCATCACCAAACCTGAGCTAACAAGCCCTGTGTAGGCTAGGTTATATTAGATGGAGCTCTGAGCCACGCTGAAGTAGCTGGAAGCTGTACTCATGGGAGCCAGGGTAAAGCTGCTTTAAATCTGCTGGAAACATCCTGTGTAGACAAATGTATAAGTGTTTGTGTGGGATAAATTATTTGTAATATGAATTTACAGTACCTTTGCTATAATGTTACTTTCTTTACAGAAATAATTTAATGTTATTTTGTGTAAGCTGTAGGCTCTAGTTATTTCTTCTGGGGTTATATTTATAAATTATGCATAAAATATGTATTATCATAGGATGTATCACCAGTGTTAAATGGATTGATAATGTTCTTCTTGATTTGCAGTAGTACACCGTCTTGTATATAATAAAGTTATCTTAAGCAAAGATCTTTGAAATAAAGCCATGACTTCAGGAATATTTCTGATATGATTCAATCACTTGGAAGGCTAAGTTGAATCTTCCCACTCCTGTGCACTGAAAGGAGCTGGAGGAGCACGTGCTGTGATGTAGCACAGTGACACTGCCCTGGTGCTCACAAAGATGCTGCTGGAGCTGGCCATCCTTTTGTGGAACAGGCTAGCTGCAGCTTTGGAGGGCTTAGACTGCTCCCAGTAATGTGAGAAGGGATTTATGTGCTTACAAGAAAGAAAAATGCCAGAAAAGAAAATTGAGACAGTACTAAGATACTTGGATATTTGTTATTGTTTTTTGATAGCTGTATAGTGTGTACACTCAAAATTTACACTTACAAAAGCTTGCAGTTGGCAACAATGTAAAGGGAACAGTGCACTCTGTGCCATTAATATGTGTGTGCATGGAAGAGCACATGCCTGATCTAAAAGGTGTGTTTGAGAATGCTTTTGTAGTTCTCTTGTTTTGGAAATTGAAGATCAAAGAAATGTAGATTCAAAACAACAGAACAATGTGCTGAGATTAATTGTACAAAATACATGCGGATGAACTGTTACTAAGGGCAGGGCAAGTTCATTCTCATGGTTACTTTTGAGAGAAGCAAGAAATTAATTTTATTTTTATGGTGGATCTCTGAAGACAATGATTTATTTTTTACTTCCCAGCATTGATGTTTGATGGATGCTAAAAATTGCCAGAACTTGCCCATTCTTACAATATATTTGATACCTATTAAATTAAACCATGTGTTAGAACAAGCTACTATTTAAAATGGCATTTGTGTAATTAGTTTTCCTTTTTAGTACCAATTAGAGTCCATAAACTTATTTTTATTTTTATGCTGTTCTTGGATTGCATAGGTTGTTACATTATGAAATTGTTTTAGCTCAGTTGTCAATAAATTGTGTGCTAACCTTTTAAGTATTCTGAATTTGTATTATGGCAACAGCAATGTTATCCTGGCCTCTGCTTCTGCCAGCTGTCATTTTCTACAAAGAAGAAAAGTGCCCCTTTTACATGTTCGCTGGAATTTCGAGAAATGTAGATTACTCAGTTAGTGGAAATGTGTGTGTATGCATGGGTTTCTGCCCTCAGCATTGCTTTAGTGCCACCTCTGAAAGCAGTGTGGTGCAGAGATGTCGTAGTTGATACATTGCCTTGCATGGTGCTCGCTTCAGAGTTTGGGCTTTGGTTTTTGGGGAGTGGGTGGGATTGGTATTCTTGCCCAGATCTGCATTCCACTTGAGACTTGACTGGTGTCTTAAATTGGTGTATTTATTAATGCTTCTTTGTTGAGAGGAGTTAGGGAAAATTGTCTCCGTAAAATTATTTTTTGCAGGAATTAGAAGCATTAAGTCATTGTGAGTAAGATGCATTGCTCAATATATGGCCAGAGGGTAGGAGGGTACCTCGATCAGTCATATCTGTAAAATTCAGGCTTTCACTAAAATGCAACAAGCAACAGGGTTTAACTGGCTATGCAGTGAGGTTCCTTGCCTCAGAAGGCTGTTGTGAAAAATGAATAAAGATTACTCAATAGGCTGAAAAGCCTTACTGCTGAATGGTTGTTAGAAACACCTTGTTAACTGCATGGTGGAGGAATAGATTTAATACAATTATAATAACAATATATTTAACTGGTGGTATCTTCTTTGTATTCTAATGAGAATTTGAGGACAAAGTTATCAGGGAAGTTAACTTGAGGACATAAAAAATTTAGGTCTTTCAACTACGATGAAGAGTAGGGAAGGGATGGACCTTTGCTCTTCTGACAGCTTCTATCTATAGTAATTCCTTGTTTTGCTGTGGCAGCATTAAATCAGAAAATTAATAAGAATCCTGTGGATTTCATGCTGTGAAGAGCAAGAGAATGGCTATATACGTAAGCATCTGGGTTCACTTACGGGGAAGTAAGGCCTGCAGAAGGAAGCTGGACGAAGAGTGATGGTAGAAGAGAGGCTTTCCTGGCAGCAGCCGTCTAGGAAATGGGAGAAAATCTCTTCCAATTATTTGTTCATTTGTGGCATAAGTACAGGATGGGGGAGGAAAGAGGGAGTGCTCTTGTTTCTTTTTCCACAGCTGTCTTGGAGAGGCTTTCTTCTTGCTTAATAGATAAAGGTGAAAGGTTTTTAGAAAATGACAGAACATGAAATTGTGTGGAGAAGGGAATGTAAGAGTCATTACCATGTTTTTCTGGGATTTCCCTGTCAGGCTTGTACGCTGCCATAGTTTCCCTTTCAGTTCACTCAGGTTTCCTAATAGCATTTGAGAAGCTAGTGGTGAGTTTTGAAGTCCTGCTCTGTTAAACACACTTGAGTCACAAATTTTTCAGCACACATCTGGAATAGCAGTTGTGGTTCAATTTGCTTCATGCCCTCCTATTACTGGACCTCCTGAATCAGCCCAGCTAAGCAAGCAGGCTTACAACACTTCTGAAAACTGTGGATTTTTTTTCTCTTTCAGGCTACTCAGAGATTGAGTCAGTAGATCTTTCAGTAACTGGAAATAGCTAGTATTGTTGGGAAAAGTTTGTTACCTACCTAAAATTTTGCTGATGAGCTCCTAAGTCTTGGAGACAGTCTTGCCTGCCATCCTTACTTCAGAGACTGGGAGGGCCCCATTTATGGTTAGCTCTTGCATATAAATAGTTTTGAAGAAAATAGGTGCATTGGAGTTAAAGAAACTAAAACTTTATATACTTCCTCTGCTAGTAACACAGAAGGCTGTGAAATGCAGGGAACAGTTACTCTGACAAGATGCTGCATGATTTCTGTGAGCAGATAATTTTCTGTATTTAACGTAGAGGAAACATATGTCCCTTCTGCTAGAACTTAGAATTCTGTTATATCAGACATAAATCCCTTTTCTCTTATGAATGCATCTGTCCTACCAACTTGTTGCTTTGTACCAGACAAACCTCATGGAAATGCAGATTCTTTTCTTTACCTAATTCAGTTTTTACTACTGTTCATTTAATCTGCATTTCTGATGTCTTTGTGGCCTTGCTGTGGTTGCATGTGAACAAGTGCTTTCTGTATTAAAGATAGACTTGTTCTTAAATGAAAAAAGAGAAGCTGGGAAGAGATTTTAATTGCAATTACTGTGGAAAAATAGTTTTTAGTGAGTATATAGTTGAAGATATGACAGAACACAGTAGCTTATTTCCTTCGCACACTTTTTTTAATGATTGGTTAGTCAGTCAATCATTTCATGTGTTTTAGTTGTTAATTTCCTTCATGAATATCTAGTTATTTCCTGCGCAGCTCTGGTATGTGGGTTTGTTTGGTATTTTTTTAACAATGTTAATGGATAAATGAATTAATTAGTTGATTCCCAAACATGTTATCTGTGCCAATATCCTATGTTGTTAGGTCTTAACCTTTCATGAGCACTGAAGGAGGTATTCATATTGGGGATTACTTTTCTGGGAGGTTACAGTACCACTGTCTAGCAGTGGATATTCAGAGGTGCCTTTGAGATTTTAGTTTTTCATTTGCTGTATACTTGAGTTTCTGAGAGATTTTTAAAATAGACTGTGTTCTTCCTCCAAACTTCTGAAGGCTCTTTAACATATGGATCCTGGTGCCTCAGTGTTCTCTTCCTGAAATGTTTTTGTGATGCATCTATGTGTTTTTTTCATGTTTATTAAAATTGCATAGCCAAATGTACACCAATCATTGTAAAATGCTTGAATTCATGTCTTAAGAATAGTAGATCTTGCTCCCCTTGTCCCATTTCTACATTGCCTCTTTGCTCATCTGATAGCAAAATAAACTCACTATCCATGGGACCCCCCCACAAATTGCTACTTTCCCTTTCTCCATTACTTGTTTTGAAGTTCTGGTGAGTTGAAGCATATCTACTTAGTTTATAGTCTGGTCAGATGAGTGCTAGAAGTAGTTATGCTATGGTGTGGTGGGATTGTGGGTTAGGGCAGCAGGGGGGAACACATTGGAAGGCATCTGGGATCTCTCCGGTTCAGTGGTACCAAACTGTTAATTGAGCTTTCATACAAAAGCAGGTGGGATTTACGGTATAGATGGAGTGGAGAGCACAGGAGAGAACAGAGCTGTGTGCGGAGTCTCAGAGCTGAGGGATGTAGAGGCTACTTTGTTTCCCCATCCAGCCAGATGGGCTGTGGCCTGTTCACACTTCTGCTCGCCAGTCCCTTCTGCTTGAGCTCTGCTGTTACTCTTTCTCCTTGTGTTTATCCTGCTTCTCTGTCTGTGCTTCCTTGGATCATTCATTGCTTTCTGATTGCCATTGCCTCGTCTTCCAGCACCTGGTTCCCATGTTCCTCATACTTTTGTATCCCCTGTGTGTCTCCTTCCCTTTTTTCCTCCAGGATGTTCAGGTGATAACAGGGGTTGCAGTTGAGACTGGAAGGAGAAGCTGATTTCCTGGTCTCTTTCCCTGGAAGGAGCAGGGTTGTACTGGCATTGTTTTTCTGGAGCTGCTCCTTGAAAAAAAGAGGAGCAATCCTCTCGGATGGGCTGGAACACTGGAGTTTAGTGACTGTATGGCCAAAAGAGATCCTGAGAAGCTGGCATGTGTTCAGTGAAGATTAAATCTGCAAAGACCAGAGCTTCTATACTTCACGGAGTTATGATGAGCATGTGCAACAATATTCCCCTCTTCAACTCCCTTGTACCTTCACCAGACTTGAATGTTTTTCCTTGGGAATAGGAGGATACCTACAAAATTCGGGTCCCAGGGTTAGCAGTGCTAAGATTATCTAGGAGACTGATGTAAGAATTGAGGCAGGGGGGTGGGGAGGGAAGGGACAGCATTTTTCCTGTGCTTCATTGTTTCAACTGGCAGAGATGTTTCAATTGACCATCTTGCAAGAGATGAGAAGGAGGCACACCCTCAGGAGGGAGAACTTCAGCCAAGGCAACTCCAGCAGAATAAAAAGCAGTAAAAAAATTGCCTAATGAGGGAATGCCTTATGAAGCATACCAGACTTCTTAATGAATGGGTGGCACTACATTATAGTAATGTGCAGATGGTACAACATCACATTGCAGCAGAATTTAGGTACCTGCTACCTTTTGCTTCTTAATACTCAGTGCTTCCAGGTAAAGAATTCAGAAGCTTATTCAGCAATGTACATTTTTTCAATATTTACAAACACTTCTTTTGTCGCTGTGGAAGGTATGCTCTAGGTCACCCATGACGTTGGGCTAGATGCAAGGATTACCAGCTAAAGTTTTGTGGCTTGTAGTATGCAGGAGTTGTGTTAGATGGTGACAGTCACATTCTGACATTAAAATATGGACCTGGACAGCTGGGGCCACTCTGTGCTGCCATGGTAGAAGTTAGGGGTTTCCTGTGGCTGAGTTCCTCAAAGGCTCATGGCAGGGAGGGAGGGAGCTGAAGCTGTCTGTCTACAGCTCTTAAGCTTTCCTCCCTAGTAGTGGAGCTCCTTTTGGGTATGGGGAACTGAGCACTGTGCACTGAAAATATCTGTATTTACTAACTGCAAAGGAATGCATAAATATAGAAAAATATGCCAGTACAGCTTGTTCCCAAAATATGTTACTATGTGGTGCAAGGGACCTTTGGGTGAGCAATATCCAAAAGGAGACTTTGGAAGAGAATACCTCCCACTTCTAGAGAGACTTGTCATTTACAAATGATAATAATAATGCAAACCACAGAAGTCAGTTTCCTGAGTTGCTGTAAATGTGTGTTTTTAACACTCCTTTTCTAACACAAATGTAGGAAGCTGGCAAAGTACCTATTTCAGTGCTCTAGAAAAGTTTAAAGTGAAATAATCTAAGGAAACGGAAGCCTCTATTTTTAACCTTCTCCGTCATGGGAGATGGGGCGGAAGAAGAGGCCATCTACTGTTGAAGTCTCTTCAATGTCTTACTATAAATTTAATCAGATTTCCACTGCTGTTTTAATGAAGAGTTATTCACTGACGTTCAGTTATGTTCAAATTAAGATCAGTGTAGGTTTGATGGCATGGTCAGTCTTTAGAATTGTGATTTTTCTCCTGTTGACTGGTTTTTACTTTCCTATTCTCTGGTATATGAGAAATTCTATGCTGTAAAATAGTTCCCAACACTGCTTGTGCCATTTTATGATTTGCTTTATTTTCTTACGTAAAAAATACATTTTTCTGAGAGTTCTAAGTGTTTTTTACATTGGGTTTGAGCAGATTTTTCTAAGATTTTTTATTTTCATACTGCATTATTATAATTAATTAGAAGTATGTTATTTCACTGTATTTCTCTGGATTTTTTCACAAAGTATTTTTTATTCTTGTATATATGTAAAATCATGGTAGTGAAGTTATGAGAAATTCCTTGTATTACTTATTGGGAACTACTTTATTGGTCTAACTGGAAGCTCAGATATGATACATTGTACAACTGTTGGCAACCATAGAAGTAATAGCATCAGACTTCCTAAGTTCAGCCTCTTAAAAATGTTCAGAACCTTATGTTCAGATAAACATAAATCATTAACACTGACTTTGGGATATATTACTAAATTACTGATATTAATTGGGGAATATAAGGCATTAATTTGCAACATCAACATTAAGGAAGACTGTAGGAAGCAAGTGTATTTGGGGAGTGATAATAGTAGGTTAATTGCATACTGGGAGAACAGAGGCTGGGCTATGTTTTCCTAAAAGTTTGAAAATTACTGTCTGACTTGGGTGCTAACCTGGAGTGTCGAAGCACTTCTGAAGAATTTAAGAGAATCTTCTTCACAGCACCTATATTCACATTATATATATGTAGATAACATGAATTTCTGTTTGTGACTGGTAGATTGAAACTGTTGAGAATCAAAAGTTTAGGAGTTATATAAACTAACGTCATAAAGTGTAAATAACTTCACAGCTGTATCTGTAATTTTAGAGGCAAAGTGTGAGCTGTGGAGAAGGAAATGTAGCAAGGCTGCAAATCATTGGAGAGCCATTGCTTTTTACCTTAGGCAGTTATTTGGCTTAAAGAAATTATTTTATTTTGCAGGCGGTTTGTTGTTCCATTGGTATAAAAGCAGCAAAGATTTTAGGGAGATGAAATTTCTTCTGTTAGCTCTCCTGATTATGTTTGGAAAATAAGACATATTTTAAGCACAGTTCACTTTAATGGGTTTATTTTTAGACCACTTTTAATATCTTGTAGGTAATCATTAACCATTTTTGTAATACCACTTAAAATACGGAGCTTTAAAATAAATGGGTAGATTCAGGATGCTAATGTACACAATAGTCACTAATGACTTGGCCATCACCATTTCTAGGCAGCTGAAACATGCATCCATTTATGATTGACTAAGGGTCTGTTACTCCTGGAAGAGTGGAAAAACCGTAAATAATGAAGTGTCTGCTGTAGATCAGCGCTTGCAAGAAATGGACTCTGAAACTTAAAAGCGTCAAAGATCCTGTCAATATATTTCCACTTCAATTGCTTAGTGCTAAGTCAAGCTTAGTAGCTGTTCAGGCCAGCGATTGAAACTGTGCCCTTGGATGCAGCGTGTCGCATTAGTTGCAGTCTTTCACCCTCACATAAAGTGTTTCTTTATTAACGTAGTTCAGAAACTTAAGAAGAGAAGCAGTCTGGAAAGCCTTCCTTGCAGATCTGCAGTGCGGTTTGGGCAGGGGGCTGCTGCTGTGCAGTGTAATGTCCTCTCTGGCTGCAGGTTTCCCTCCATGCCCATGGGTACCCACTCCACTGAGGGGGGCTTGGAGCCAGAGCTCTGGCCTTTTACAAGACAAAATTTCTCTGTTTTACAGGCAAAGTCAGTGCGTGACAGCTCAGTAGCATGTTAGAAGACATAACATAGAAATGGTACAAGAGAGTCCATAAAATTTCCAGGAATGTGATAATTGAACATGTTTGAGAAATGCCATATGTGGTACTTTCAGGAAAAATACAGGATGAGTATAACACATTTTCAAGTGTGTTGGAAGACAAGGAGGAGAAAAGCTGTTTTGAAAGACTAAATGGGAAACTCGTGTTGAATTTCTAATATTAGCTGGCATTGTAGACTTTTCTGTGTGCGAGGCCTTTGTTTACTGTTTTACCTCACAATTTGTTTTGAATAGGATGTATGTGAAGTCATGGTATGCATATTCTTTTGGCACTTATCTACACATCACTTTGTTCCAAGACTTGAAAAGAATGGTCTCTTGAATATGTATTTTTCCAACCGTTTTTTTATACTCAGGCCAGTTGCATTTACTTTTTCCTCCCATTGTTTGTCAGTTTCTGCTTAATTTATCTAGAAATGATTTCTTGTAACTTTTAACATGTTTTCTTTTTTATTAATATAATTGAATAATATTTGTTGGTGAAAGTAGTTTCATGGAAATAATTTCAGTAAAATTTAATTGAATATACTCCAATAATAAGTTTTTTGAGGATTGGAGCTTAAAATATTATAAAACATCAGATAAACTAAATTTTCACTGACAGTAGAAAACTAAATTTTCACTGACAGTAGAGCTAGGCTTATTTGTACATATAGGCATGACAGATGTCTGTTTCTAGTGTCATTAAACTTCAATTTACGTGTAGGGGAAACATTAGCTATAGCCTTTTCTAAAACATTCTCTGTTTCTTTCAGACTACAGAAATAAAAAAATCCCTTTAGCTGATGTTTGTTGGCATGTTTTCTAGAGTGATGGACCCTCTTAGTGTATTAGAGAGATTTTCACAGAACCATGGAATATCTGAGTTGGAAGGACCCCACAAGGATCATAGAGTCCAACTCTCAGTCTTGCACAGAACCATCTCCAAGAGTCACACCATGTGCCCAACAGTATTGTCCAAATGTATCTTGAACTCTGTCAGGCTTGGTGCCCTAGGGAGCCTGTTCCAGTGCCCAACTACCCTCTGAGGGAAGAACCTTTTCCTAATATCCAGCCTAAACCTCCCCTGACAAAACCCCAGGCCATCCTTTTGGGTTCTGTCCCTGGTCACTAGAGAGCAGAGATCAGTGCCTGCCCCTCCTCCTGCCCTCATGATGAAGCTGTAGCTGCAATGAGGCCTCCCCTCGGTCTCCTCCAGGCTGAACAGACCAAGTGCCCTCAGCCACTCCTCACTTCTGCTCAAGGGCTTCTCCTCAAGGCCCTTCACCATCCTTATGGCCCTCCTTTAGATGTTCACTAATATCCTTCTTACACTGCAGCACCCAGAACTGCCCCCAGCACTGGAGGTGAGGCTGTCCCAGCTCAGAGCAGAGCAGGACAATCCCTCCCTTGCCCAGCTGGCCATGCTGTGCCTGATGCCCCCAGGACAGGCTGGGCCCTTCTGGCTGCCAGGAGGCTCCTCAGGTCTCTTTTTGCATCACTGCTCTCTAGCCTCTTGTTCCCCAGTCTGTCCCTACATCCAGGGTTGTCCCATCCCAGACGCAGAATCAGGCATTTTCCCTTGTTGAACCTCATGCAGTTGGTGATTGCCCCTCTCTTCTAATTTGTCAAGGTCTCTCTGCAGGGCCTCCCTGTCTTTGAGGGAGTCAGCAGTTACTCCCAGTTTTGTATTGTCTGCGAACTTGCTTGCATTCCTTCCAGTCCTCCATCCATTGGGGTGTAATTGCATATATATATATATCTACTTCAAGATTTTAATGTTAACCTCTATACATTTTCAACTACTTGCCTTCTCGTCAGCCCAAAGACTATCAATTATTGTAAGATTTTCTGTTTTGCTGAGACTTGTCTAAAGTGGTTTAAAGTGTTCACAACAATGTTTCACAGTGCTTTATTTAAGAATGTCTTAGTAAACTTCAGTCATTTGACACTTGAATGGTATTTAGACAAATCAGTGCATTGTGTGGACAAATCACTTGTGTGTGTGTACATATATGTATATACACATACACGTATATATTTAGTTATTTTCAATCTGGATCATTGGTATAGAAGAATTATACATTTAAGTTTAAAGAAGATAAATTTAAGGGAGGGGAACACATTCAGTGGTGTATAATGTACATTATACATGTATTATAAATGTACAGAAACTTGAATTACCATTAGTTGTTAGAAAGCTGTAGAAAAATCCCTGGTACAATCACATAGACTTCAAAATTTTGAAGAAAAGTTTAGTCTAGCAAGGTCAGACTTAAAGGTAACAAGATAATTAATGCTGGTGTAATCTCCCTGGGTGTAGGACACCTGAGGTTAGCAAGAGAAAGTAGTAAATGGACTTCATACTTTTACTTCTCTACTACACTAGTAAGCAGAGACAGCCAAAACATTTTAATAAAGTGATAGTGAAAGAAGCAATGTAATAGTGAGAATGTTCTAATCTTTTTTTATATAAACTTCAAGTGATTGTGCAAGAGTCCTCAGGAATATTCAACTGCACAATAGTGTCTTGCAGCATGTAAGACCATTTTACTTCTTACTGAGATGTAAATCTTCTTTTGGTGCCTCCTTTTCTTCTAACACATGGAGCTTCATGGACTTGAATGTGGAGTTTTATGTCCCAGTTTTGTTCGTTGTCTGCTGGGGACCCTTTTCCTGTCTGGTACATTTTCTTCCTGCTTTGAACTAATCTCATGATTCTTGTTCATGTGCAAAATGCTTATTATTAAGAACTTGCTGGTAAGATCTTGCCAGATGCACTTTTTCACCCTTGCTCGGGTGACTTCCATTAGGAAAGTGCAGGTGTTTCCTCGTCATCTGATGGTTGTGGACAGAAGTTGTGACCAGCAAATTTTCTGTGTATAGGCATATACTTACACACAAGTACATACACACCCCTCTGTGTAAGGGTGAAGTACATCGCCTCTCCCACTGACTCTTCTCCAATGGTTTAGTTAACTGATGGGCAGGATTGTGGTCAAATAAGCTGGCTCTCAAACCAGAGGAGTCTTTGCAAAACTAAGGGTTACAACTGTCAAGCAGTTTGTTAGACAGAACCAAACATAAAAATGGGTTTTAGTATATTCTGAGGATGTAGAAATTTGGCAGCTGGATGACTTGCTTGTCTCCAGCAGAAGGTTGTAGAGCTTTGATTTGCAGCATGGAAGAAATAAATGGATAACTACGTGCCTGGCCTTTACTAACTGGGACCTTGATTATCAATCACATGTAGTTGGAAAATGCTACTATGCACAGATGTTGGATAAAAGTTATAGATGTTTATTTAGAATCAGTGAAACTAGAGCACTGCATACTTGCTTGCTCTAAAGCTGTGCTGTGTCTGGACACATGTAGTGTCATGTTAGGCTTCTTACACAAGTGTAAGAATTCAGCTTGCTTCTCGAATTTTGAAATTCTCTGTTAAAGTTTCTTTATTGTTTAGTTTTGGCTTTTGATTCTTACTCATTTGGTTTTAGGTTTTTCTTTTTGGAGTCTCACACATGACGGAAGTCCTCGAGAAGATCTTGTAAATATTTAGAGGTTTTTGAGTAGCACTGGCAAAAGAAAAGTTATAAATGTTTTGCATATTACTCTTTCTAGCAAAGAGCATTTTCAATATGAAGGTGCCATTTGAAATCAGAAACTATAGTCTCCTAATTTTCCCTCCTTAGCTCTCTTATTTACCACACATCCCTACTGTTTACCTCTTATGGTTTATACCCAGCTACCATATATAATTTTGTCTGTTTTCTGCTCTAGATGCCAAGTCATCTGCTGTCCAGTCTGCTTTTCTTCATCCAGACCCTCCAGCAGTTGTCTTTGCCCCACTGCTAATCTTAGGATTTGGCTGGTGGTTTTGTACAGCTGCTGGTCACTTTGGGCTATCTATGCATACACAATAAGTTTTAAAACATTAATGGATAGTCCTACTTAACCCTTCTGCCCATTTTTTTACTGTTTATCGTCTGTGAAAAAAACACAATGAATTGCAGACACAAAAATAGTTTTCTTAAAAGCACTGACTTTTAACCTGGCTACGATTTTTGAGAAAGGCATTTTCATCATGTACATGAAATATTTTCAGCAAGAATTTCCCATAATATTTGTGTTCTGGCTTTGGATATGGATCATAGCTGCTGTTAAGAAATGGATAGCTGCTGGAAGACTTGGCTGCTTGTGTGGAACTGTTTCAGCAGTTCCTGAGCAGCCAGACAAGTTACGCGAGAGCTGGAATTGGACATAGCATTTTATGTTTCAACATACTAAGCCACTATTTTTCAGCTGTTTTGGTTTTGGGGATTATGAGAAAGGGTAAAAACAAAAGTATGTTTTTTGTCTATTGTTGCTTGTTAGTGACGGTTTATTGTTTCTAGAATAAGTGAAAGGTAGGAAGGTGATGTTGGTACATGTCTTAGAGGTGTTTATAGACAATGTAGGCTGCTATTACTTCTTGAGAGTCAACAAATTATATTGGTTCTCGCTTATCTGTGTAGTTTTGCATATATTTTACACCACAAAATCTAATTGTTCAGAATTTAAATTTAAAAAGTAGTCTGATAGTGATCACACATTTCCCTCACACTTTAAGATACTGATTTATTACTGTACAAATGGCTAGCTAGTGCCATCCCGTGACTTGTGTTTTGCACATTGATTTATGCTGTGGTAGCTTGTGTTAATCTAAATTGAAGCAAATACACTGATTGGGTAGTATTAGCACTGTCATCAGCTTATTTGCTCTTGAGAAAAAAAAATAATGACATATAATAATAACAACAACATAAATAGATGCAAAATACAGTGTGGTCTTAAAAAGACTAAATTTCGAGTGACCTTTAGAAGAGTTGGTGCTT
Source organism: Acridotheres tristis (assembly GCA_037013685.1). NCBI lineage: Eukaryota > Metazoa > Chordata > Aves > Passeriformes > Sturnidae > Acridotheres > Acridotheres tristis. The sequence goes on from CM072884.1 coordinate 95,220,699, forward strand.
TTATTTCCTTGCTGCTGGGTACCATTTTTTTTTTTTCTCAAGGGAAATGTATCCCAGTAATGACTCTGAACACATTACCTTCTTTAAATCTTTGTCCTGAGCACAGAATTTCATTTATGTAAGTTTCAGTCTGATCATGTGTATTGTGGATTTATTTTAATGAAGAATTGAGTAGATGTTCAGTGAGTTATTTTGTTCAGTCTGAGGTTAAATCACGTAGTAAAATGAAAATATGTAAATTGGATTAAGAAAAAGGATAAAAGAAAGTTGTATCTTGAAAAGATACTTACAGTTTGGTGAACTTTGTTGTACTTTTGACTAAGCAGTTGCTGTGTAATTTGCTAAACTTTATTTCAAAATCCAGTTCATTTTTATGACTTGGCTGCTTGCAGAGAGCTGAGTGGATGGAGGACAGATGAGGAGGAAAGCCATGGTGTACTCCAGAGTGCTGTAGCAGTGGATCTGGAGTTCATGGTGGCATTTCCTGGAAATAGCCCATGCCTGACTGGCTGTGCTGCCCCGGGGTGAGGCTGTGTGGCTCTGACTGGTGCCTGTTCCTGCCCCTGGGGGAAGCTCCTTCCTTGGGCAGTGTGTGCCTGCCGTGTCCCTGCCCTGCTCGGGGCAGTGCTGGAGGAGGGCAGCCTGCTCGGAGCTGTGGCACAGCTGTGGCTGCAGACCCTCTCTGTCTCACAGAGACTCCTGCTGCCCAGGCCAGAGCTATGGTGGTGGAAGATGTTGAAGAAGCGCCTCAGGACTGGAGTGCGACTTTTAAAAACAATAGAATAACGATTCTCCCATTCTCCTCCTCAGTGTAAGCAGCTCTTCTTACCAGTATCTGTGAAACTACAAAAAAAAAAAAAAAATCTTCCATTCCTTCTCAATTTCTTGGTTTGGTTTGTTTGGGATATTTCTTTTTCTTTTTTTTTTTTTTTTTCCCTTTCCCCCCTCTGTGCTGTTGGAGAGAATAAGAGCCATGGTATGAGACAAGAGGGTTAGTTGAACTTTATAACAATGTCTGTAACTTAAATTCACGTTTGAAAGGGGGTAAGAAAAAAACATTGATTGAAAACTTTAAAGTGGTGCATGATTTCTCATTTTGCCTTTTCTCTGTCTTGCTTTGTGACACTTCGGTAATATACTTAGTGTAAGACTTCCCTTGGATAACCTCTTGCTAGATTTAGCAGTTTTCTAATTATTTCAAGTTATTTTATTACTCATTTTTAAATTGCATGGTGTTCTTCAGATCTCTAATGTGAATTAATGCAGTTTCCTCGTAAATTAGTAATACACTTTCTGTATCTGTCAGGCAAAACCATCTATCCCATTAAATCACAATTCAGACTGAGATCAGGTTTAAGGAAATTTTTCTCCTAGTTGTTTGTGGAGGTGTATTAAATTTTGTTAGGTTTTTTTGATGTCATTGTACGTGATCTAAATCAGCAACGAAATTACAAACACTGTTGACAGCTGCTATTCTTGCATCCTTCTCTGTCTCCTACAGATAGTGACTTTTGTTCAGACCTTGGTGGTTCTTTTTCATAACTAGCCCTCCTGGTTAGTGCTTTCCTCTTAATCCAAGCCCACTTATAAAGGTGGGATGACCCTGTATGTAATTTAGGTGTCTAGGTATTGTTTAAAGGAGGGCAACTAGTTTACAACAGTGTTTCTACTTTGGAACACCTTTTTGATTTCCTGTTCAAGATCTTGGAAAAACAGGCTCTGTTTGTCTTTATTTAGTTTCTCCCAGGGGAAGTTTTACTCAATTAGACCTAGGGATTTCAAGCAGCCAGGGCCCTCTAATGTGGTATCAGGGCCATGGGAAGACTGAGGATCTTATCTAATGTTTTCCAAAGCTTTGTGTTTGTAGTGATCTGGTTCTGGTTTTGAAGGTCTATGAAAGTGAAGTTGCCCTACTCTGTCTGCGAAGCTGTACTTTGGAGATGTGAAGTATGTCTTTTCTTTGGACTGAGAAGCTTTTTATCTAAAGGTTGAGGTTTTCTGTGAATTTTTTTAGGGGGGAGAGGACGGGGAATGAAATTATATACTGTTAACAATGTATCTGAAGCTGAAAGCACTTTTGTAGTAAATTATCTAAAATGGTATTGAGCCATTATTTTTTAATGTCTTTTCTTCTCCCCATCCAGTCCCTGCAATGAACTGGTGCATTCAAGAAATACTTATTTTGCTGACACATATTCAGAAAGCTGTAAAAATGTGTTCTGGAATCTTTCTTTGTGTCATAGTGGATAAAGATATGAAATAAGTATGCAAGGAGGAGAAAAAAACTTACTTTAGTCACTTGTTTGATTTTATTTTACAGTTTAATTTTTGTATTCTAACTGTTTAGCTTGGTAATTGATGCAGAGAACATGTGACTAAAACTTGGGTTTTCTGATGTTTGTTGGATTGCTTGCAAATACCAGACTTATTTCTTCTTAATGAAAACATATAATTTGGGCAGAGTTAGAAGTGACAGATCCGAGGTGCATGACATTGCTCAAAGATTTTTCTCTGGGCTTGATATACTGGATTTGGATTATGGAAGCTTTCTTTTGTGGTTCTGTATTTGCTTCAGAGTCACAAAATATTGGATGCCTAAGGACTGAAGAGCATCATTACTTTTGGAAAGGATAAAGTCAGTTAATCTGCCATTAAGGTTGTTTTTTGATCTATGCGGAATTGGCCCCCATGGAGAGCTGTTACTTGTACCTGGCCTGTAGGTCCAGTTGCTGCAAAGAGTTTAATGCTGTAAACTGGTCCCAGAGGATTTTCATCTTCAGCTGAAAGTTCAGAACCTTTTTGTTAGTGTCTGCCAGTTGTTTTGGGGGGAAACAGGAGGTGATCATGGGTGAGTGTGTTAGTTATTGTTTACTACTGAGATCACAGATAAATGCCTTAGTTTTTCTTTATTGTGAATAGCACAGTTCAGGACAGCCCTTTTTTTTGTTTAATCAAAAATGGCATCATTTTTGTTATGTCTTTGTCTTCATGCTTTGAAAAGTTTTTTTATCTTTATTTCAATTCTTTGAAATGTTTTAACAGATGTACCTTGTACAGTTCTTTATAAAATAAGTAGAAAAGATCTGTTCTATTTTATAGAACTTAAGCTAATTTTAAGCAAACCCAGAGGGTAAAGCAGTATTTCCAGAAGATACTTAATTTCAGCAGTCGACTGTTGTAATTTGTGGCTGACCTCCAATGTAGATATCTGCATCTGTTCCATTTTGTCTTTGTTATTCTGAAAAACCCTAGTTTCCTTAATTGGCAAGAAACTAATCTTGTCCTCAGAGTTGCGCTTTTTAAACCAGGAAGGTATTTTTTCAGTTCACTTAGTCAAAGCAGTGCAAAACGCAGGCAGAAACTTCCAATTCTTAGTTTTGTGTCTTTGGCTGAAGGTTCAACTCCATAGGTATAAATATGACTGAATTGAGTCAATGTGACATTATGCCTTGTCTGAAGGGAATCCAATTTAGAGCAATTTTGATTATAATTTAAAATGAGCAACATCAAGTTAATAATGGTCTGAATATCTGGAAGACAGCTTTTTATGTGTGGGTTTTGTTTCCCTGCAAGTTTTCCTTCAAAACCATTAATTAAACTGTTCACACATGCTTTTATAATGCTGTAATGAAAACTAGTTAGACCAGATGCATTAGTTTTCTTCTTTCTCCCTTTCCAAAAAGTGAACATTGTCCTTGTCCTGCAAATCTGAGTCCTGGCGGGATCACGGAAAGCATTGAATTAAAGTTTTTGTAGCATGAAAGGTTAGAGTATCATGTGCAGGTTTTATTTATGAATAAAGGGTGAGGGTATGTTTGTGTAACAGGCAAGCAAGTCTCATAACTCATTCCAAAGAAAATCTTGTCTATAGCGTGGTAATTTAGGAGCTGATGTCTAGACTACTTTGAGAAGTTGTAAACATAATGTCTTCAGGACAAAACCATGGGAGTTTAAGAAAAAATGCTGCACTTTGTATGTTTAATATTTGACTGAATTCCAGGGAGATCAGCAGTATTTTGGCAATATCTGGTCTGCCTGACTGCTAGATGAATTACTGAGAGTGCATATGTCAGTTCCTAGTAACATTTTCTTCCTTGAATACAGCATCTTTGGATTTGCATGATTACATTATGTAAACTACATATTTGTCAGTAATGGAAAAATTTTACTTTAAATAGTAGTGCACAGGTTTATGTACATCTTCTGTTAAACTGTTTATAAGTGTTGGAGAATCAACCAAATAGGATCAGGCTATTTTTTGACCTGAATAGTGTGATCTTTCTACTGTTGTGCAGAGCTGTTGAAATATTACATTGAAACTAGTAAGGATTTTTTAAAAAAAATCTACTACAGTTAATTTTGAACACCATCATCTCAATCACTAAAAATAAATAATAAATAGTTTCAGGAGGCTAGGAAAAGGTAGTTTTTCTGTTTGTTGTGTGCAAAGTTTTGTGTTCTTTGTTGATGCTTGAATGGTGTGCTTTTACTGCACCATTGGACTACCTAGAACGTAGCTGTAGTAGTATTTCCATCATTTGAAGTCTTTAGCACTGGATTGTTCTAGTTGGTTTTATTTTGGGATGGGAAAGGACTTCCATGTTCAAAGACAGACATACTTCAGTTCAAAGTTACTGTGTTATATAGGTGTTACCAGATGAAGAGCAATTATGAGTCCTAGTGGTCTCTCCATTCAGCAGTGTATTTGTAAGCATAGTCCAAATCTGGTGTCAGAAAACCTTAATTGGGTATTACAACATACAAACAATTACAACATTGTTATGCTATAGATTATGCTCAAATTAAGTCGGTCCCTAAATTAATGCATATATTTAATGTTTGCAAAGTCGTCATTGTTCTAGGTATTAGAAGTGCCTCAGCCAATATGTGAGGAAGGTGTTGTATCAATATCCCGTGTGTAATTGAAATTACTTTATTAGTAACTTTTCAGTGAATGAATATTGTGACAGCTTTGAGAGGAAAACATTATCCTAGGAGTTAAGTAAAGATTAAAATGACTATTTGGGTGATAAACATGATTAGACTGAGCGTAAAGGCTTTTATATTTATATAATTTATTCTTCCTAGCTTTTTATAAACTTTGCTGTTCCACAGCAGTGTTGGTTTAGAGTCTTTCTGCATAATATGGAACCCAGTACTTTCAATGTTCCTGTCAACACTGATGTGGCTGTTTCAGTTTTCTGTTACCCACTGATCTATTAAGACTTTGTTTACCAAGGACTGTGATATTTTAAGCTGCTAGATAGTAATGCTGTTACTTATTAAGTACTATTTCTGCTCTAATTGGTTCCGAATTTTTCAGAGACATTTGTTTGTCTCTCTTCTTTTTGAGTGAAAGGAAGTAATTTGGATATGTCTGGACCAAGAGAATATCATTAAAAGTTGGAAATCTATAACTGAAAAGAGGAAGTCTGTTATATAGTGCTGTCTTGAATTATGCTATGTTGTCACCAGAAAGAAGTTAAAACCTGTAAAGCTTCTAGTAGTTTCAGCAGTGGTGAACTCCAGCTTCACATTTGTGTTCTTTGCAGCATGGGAGAAGAACTGGCAGGACTGCATGCCATTGTAATTAAATTGTTATACATAGAAACTAGAGGGGAGAAGCTTGTCTTACCTGTTTGGGGAGTATCTGTCAGCATATTTAAATGAAAATTTATTTTGAAACTGTATGTTTGTAATTATCAGCACATTCCGAAGTAGCATAACTAGTTTTTGATCAACTGGCCAAGGTATCTTCAAAACATATAATAACATTCATTGCATTGTAAACTCTGCAGCTTTTGTACTTATTTGTGTTATTTTTATTTTTTCAGGATTACAAAGCCATTGACGTTTGCTGACTGTGTTGGTGATGAGCTTCCTCTAGGATGGGAAACTGTTTACGATCAGCAGATTGGAGTTTATTATATGGACCACATAAATCGTGAGTAGATACATGATTGTTTTGAGGAATACTAGCAAGCTGGTGTTTACTCTTGCCACTAGCTTTGCTTCCAATACCATTTGTAGACCTCGTGCAACAGTGAGAAAATATATGCAAGTAATTTCTTGCAGAAAATGTTTCCTTATCTTTCATATGGGGGCATAATTGTAAAGAATTCCATTTGTAAAGAGTTTTACAACTTATGATTGAGCTAAAATGTATAACAGTATTTTGGTTTGCTTGGTCATACTGTGAAGTATTAGTAATTTTATTGTTGCTTTTAGTCATATGTCAGAAAGATTTTTGTGTTGCATTCTTATATTTCTTGTTTTTCCAGTCATACATGGTTCACTCTTCTAGACTGAAAACCAAAATACATTCTGAGAGAAGTGTGCTGATTTTTAATCAGAAGCACTGTGAAATACAGTAATCTCATCCTTGCTTAAGCAATTTTAATACAGTACAAAATGCTATCAAAAAGACAATGGATGTCTCTTTTGGAAACTAATTTTCAACGCTTTCCCTTTTGGACTATTGCTGAGCTTTGTATCATCACTGTGGCACATTTGCCACTTCTACTTGTAAAAAAAAGTCTTATCTTTATGGCTTTGTACTGCTGCTGCTGTTACTGTTGTGCTATCATTAAGCTTCTTATCATCCTTGAGTGAATGCTTTCAGTATTGTGGGAATTGGCAGTTGGTGGGGACTAAGAAAAGAAGAAAGTAGTTATATGGGCTATCAGAGCAACGGTAAATAGAATAATCTGAAAAACCAACCTCAATACTATCTACTTGAAATCTAGTCAATTAAGAAAGGAAAGTGTGGAAATAATTTTGGGCTTCCATCCATCATTGGAATTGTTTTATGTATTGTGGTTTCACAATTACTTGCTTTAAAAAACCCAAACAACAGAATAATAAATGTTCCCATGGTATTGTTTGACCTATACAGGTATTTATTTGTTGTGAAATTTAACAAAGATCATTAACTAAATGATAAACTTTAAACAACTGTTAATACATTAATCACAAGGTTAGGTAGACAAGAAAATTCCAAGGCAATAAATACAGACTGTTAGGTAATTCTTACAATAACTCTGTGTTAAAAAAAAATATTAGTTTAAGGATTGCTGTCATGGTAACTTCAGTAATGTTGAAATTTAATAAGAAGTGACGATTACGTTGGAGTACAGTAATGGAGTGCAGTTGCACCAAAGTATGTGCATGAATGCATATATTTAGAAAAAATATGAAGGTATTACCAGCTCTTTTAAATTTTTTTTAAATTTGCAGGTGGTTTTAGAGTCCCTACAGAAAATGAGTAGAACATGAACTCCTATTGCAATGCTGTTCCTTAAAAAAGCTACCAATAGGCCTCTGTGATAGGAATAGCAATCACTATCACATGCATAAAAAGGACTTCCTTTTGCTTTTTGAATTTTGTTATTAGCAGCTTTACCACAGACTTCAAGTTTGAACTTACAGAAGGGATATTAATCATTGTAGGCATGTCAGATCTGGCTTGCATTTTTTTCTGTGCAACTGAGAGCAAAAAATGTAGAAAAGAATCTTTGCGAAGAACAATTGAGTTCCCAAATGATCAGTGGGTAGACAGAAAAAAAAGTTGAGTATTAATGGGTCTGGAAAGTAAAGCTATTCATATTAGGTATGAAATAAAGTTAATATATGAACAGAAGGATAGAAGCTTCATGGGGACGGTGCTGAACTGAGTAAAAGGAATCATTCAACAATTAACAAGGTTGCAAAATTAGTCTCTTTCATGATAACTAATTACTTGCAGCCCACAGATATTATCCTAAATGGTAATTCAGCCATCACAGTAAAATGGGTTTGTCACCCTTAGGCTAATACAGTAGTTTCATATACCAGCAAGATTTATAAGAGGGAAGACTGAGTTGATATTATAGCTGGATAATTATTATTCAAAAATTAGTAGGATACTTGATCCAATTTTTAAACTGTTGACAACAAAGGTACCAATCAGGACTACATGAACTTCCTTTGTAGAAGTGAGAACTAATGAATAGACAATTATGTGCATGATGAGGTGGTGTCAGAAGAGTGGCAGAGGTGGTGTAGGAGCTGAAGAAATGTTTTTCTGAAATGAGTATGTCTAAACCACTTGGAGTGGCAGCTTCAGGAGAAAACATTGGATTGCCTTTTGTGACTGACTGGATTAAATGCTTTATGCAGCATTGGAGTTCTCTGTTAATTGACAAAACAGAAGTGCTTCGGTGTCAAGAAATACTGTGAGAAAATGCAAGGGATAATTCAAAGAGAGTCTTTCTACACTTACCCTTACCAGGGACCTCTCATTCTTTGTGCACTCTCTCAAGCTTTTTGCCCTTGCACCTTTTAAAAGAAAACAGCAATACATCTGATTTTTTTCTAACTCTCTTGCTATGTTTGTTTACTCAGGAAGCAAAAAAAAAAAGATTTCTAGGCAATAGTTTTCCATTTAAACTGGAAAAAAACCAAGAAACAGAAGAATCTTCTGTGAATCTCAATGGTGCTTCCAACCCTGATCTCCATCTTGTTCTGTAAATTCAGTACTTTGTTGACACCCTTACTAAGCTGCTCTTGGCTGTTATCCAACTATTGCTTAAAAACCTTGGCAGTTGCCAGCCACAGAATTCCTTTCCCTCCTCCTCAGAGTCTTTTGAGCCTTTGAAGTCTCCTCTAAGCAGTTGGGCATTCCCCAGTGAGGGAATAATATATTCTCTGCATTTGTCTGGGACTGTTCTTGAGTTACTGTAGTGTTTTTTTAATTGATTGTAAAGAAATGAAGGAAGTTAATTTTATCCTACAATGTAGGATAAAATTAAAATAAGACTACAATGTAGTCTTATTTGTGACAAACTTGTTTAGAAATCCAGGGCAAAGTTTCCTAAACCAGAAAAAAGGAGAGCTTCCTATGCACTAAAGAAGTTTTGTACCTCAGATGAATGCTGCTAGCTTTTCAGAAGGCTTCTGAAATAGTTCTGTGAGAGATGCAGTGCCCTGAAGTATAGGATCTCAGAAGCTTGATGTGTAATAGAATGTAACACCTTATCCTGGGCTGTTTATTGAGATTAGGACTAATAATTTACCATTCAAAGACAAAAACTGAGTCCTAGTAAGCCTGTTTTATAAATATTTACTAATTTCTCATCATTTTCATGGGAGTTTGGCAATTCTAGGAATATTAAAATTTGCACAGATTTCAGCAGTACTTATGGACAGATGAGGTAGCAGTGGAAATTGAAATGCCCTCAATGAAGGGTGGGCAGCATCAGAACTTGGTTTTCTTCTGCTTGCCCTCCATGTAGAGAAGGATTTATGGCAACTCAGCAAACCAAAGCACATCCTGTCCTTGGCTGAGGAGATAGTTTCAGATCCCAGAAGGGAATCAAAAGGGTCTCTGGGAAGTGGGGAGAAATTGCAGAACTGTAGGCACTATCTTTATACTGTTTCAGTGTGAGGAGTTGCAGGGAGAGAAAGGTACAGCTGTTGAGAGAAAAGGTTATTTAGGAACCTAATCTGCAAATCTGTTGGAAGCACTGCTCTTTGCTGAGCTTTCTGTTTTTGTTTATATACTTTTTAGATGGCTCTCAAATGGTAGAGCTGCTAGCATGACCTTGACACCATTAGCGTTCTTAATCTGTTGGGCTCAATCTTCTACAGCTTTGTATTTCATCACTGGCTCCAATATACTGAAATTATGTAGTCAGTATTAATGCAAAACATAACTGGCTTTCATCTCTTGTAAGAAACCAAATTTGGGAAAATTGCTAGGTGCTTAGCTCCTGACTGTGCTGCAGGTTTTGCCACTACTTTGAACATTCACATTGTGTCTGCAGCAGCTTCTTACTGGTAGAGCTTCAATCATCAGAAATTAACATTACATTTAAACACAAGGCTTTTACATGGACATCTTCATGTAACACATATTTGTTGACTCACAAAAACCCCAAAATGATCCAATAATTTTTTAGAATTTTAACGTGTCATCCTTAAATGCCTTTGCAATTGCAAAGAGATTATTTTGCAGTAATAACCTCGAAAATCGGTAGGAATGGAAAAGACCCCTTTTTTTTTTTTTTTTTTGTGGAAACTTGTTTTTGGTTTGTGTTTAAATAAAAGCTGTTCTGAACCCTGCCAAAGAAACATCAGACTGCTGTTTCTTAAGACAAATAAAGAGAAATTATTTAAAAGCTTTATGGATTTGAGACTAAGATACTGACTTCTCCATTGAATTACCTTATTCTTCTCAGCTATGCAGGGGTAGCCTCTGTCCTTTTAAGATGTTATATTTGCGAAATTGTATGCAGTATCATAAGATAGTTCCAGCTATTTATAGACTTAGGGGTTAAGCACTGAGATACCTTTCACTTTTCCTTGTGATTCTGGGTTTTTAGGTAGTTCTTGGAATTTTCAAGTTGGCTACGAGGGAAGGTTAGAGCCAAATTTCTGTTTTCTTTGGGTTTGCACTGGTTTGTAAAGAAAAGAATAACATTTAAATGTCTTTTATATTTGAAAAGGCCTTTCCTGTTCTTTCACTCTATATCCTTCCTTTTTCTCATCCTGGCTGAAGTGATTTTGGGCGCTGTAGCATCAGGTGTGCTGGTTGAGAATGAGCATTAACAAAAATAAATGGGATTTGGTAGCGCAAAGTGTCATATAATTTTATTTTAATGCTTTTATTTTTTCTCCTTAGAGCTCACACAAATTGAGGACCCAAGGGAACAGTGGAGAAGGGAGCAAGAACGCATGCTAAAGGAATATTTAATAGTTGCCCAGGAGGCACTCAATGCCAAGAAGGAGATTTACCAAATAAAGCAGCAGCGTTTTGAACTAGCCCAAGAGGAGTATCAACAGTTGCACAAAATGTGTGAGGATGACAGCCGTTCTTATGCCAGCTGTAAGTTTACCGTCTTTTCTTGATTTTACCCACCTGCCCTCACAAGATATGGAGTAAGAAATAGTGTGAAGTATTTCCATCACCTGATTCTTCTCTGAATGAAGGTCCTGACTGCAGCAGTGAGGTGCTATCCTTTGACTCTGCAATTCAATGTCTTCCAGTTCCTGGTACATCTATTACAGCAGAGATTTAACATTTAATAGGGATAAATGTTAACATTAAAAAGGGATGCAACATTAAACAGGCACATATCCCACCTGGTATTTCTACCCATCTTGGAGCCAGTGGTAGTGATGCTTCCTGCAAGGCAACAAAGGACTGAATGTTGCTGGATCAGCTGCCTACATGCACTCCTAAACTCAAAGATTATTTTCCACTTAATATGAGAGGGAGCCATCACCTTAGGGGAAACCATCTGTGTATCCATAGTCTATTTAGCAAGTTTATAAAGAGTTAGGGACAAGCTGTTATGTTCTAGGGCACTTCTTACCATTAACTAGGAAACAGTATTTCATTAGTTCACCCCATTGTTGAATGGCAGGCTGTGATTCTGATATTGGTGATACAGAGCTTTGATTTCCTGCCCTTTTCATTCTTATGTCTCTGGTAGCTTGGAGTAGATGATGCACTTGTGAATTCTGATGATGTTGCACCACTGTCATGGCATTTGGTTGGTGCAGTAAGAAAAGGTCTCTTTATCAGAGTCAACCAGACTAGCTCAAAGAAATTAAAATACCCAACACCACATGGAAATGTAGTGGAGTTTTGCTGTTTTTTTAATTGGAGTTCTTCAATGGCTGTACAGTCATTGTTTTAACTACTGGTTTGCTGTTAAATGCCAAGGATTTAGTAAGAATGGGAAGCTCTGCTTTAGACTTTTCTGAAAATGTTCAAGAAATCTGATTGTGGAAGGGAGCTTACAGCAGGTGTCTAGATACAAGTGTTAAGCTACTGATCCACTGGTATTTATTAATCCAAGGTAATTCATACATGTGCCAAAGTTCTGAATAAAAGATGTTTTCTAGAGCAGAGGTGTCTCAGATGGTTTGGACCAAGTACTCTGTTACTGTTGAACTGGGATTCTCATCTTTTTGTTTAGTTTATATATATGTATTCTGTGATTCAGTTTGTGACATAACTGAACAGTTGCGACCAGTCTTATTTTCCCCTCTCAAGTTCAAGTTTCTGAAGTACTAGCAAGATATTTTCCCATTAAGAAAGAATTTTCAAAAAAAGAAACTTTTGTTTCAAGTATATTTAACAACTATTTAAAGACTTGGAGTAAAGTAAAAGGTAGTGTCATCAGTATTTTTGAGATTATAAAATCTGAATCGGTATTTATTGCAAAACTTTTCTAGGACCGTGGGCTTTTTTTTTTTTTTTTTTTTTTTAATTTGCAGTAATTCTGTGGGATATTTTGTTGAATTTTTTCAGGTGAATATACAGAAAGAAACTTCTGTTGAAGATGAAAATATACTAGAAAAATACAACCTTTTTCATATTTTTGAAGCTCTTAGAAAAACAAGTTATTTGAAACAGCAGCAAAATATGACTGAAAATGACAAAATTGGCGGTTGTCTGTAATGAAAGCAAATGCTATGTCAATTTACTTACATTTCTCAATCTTCTGATAGTTTGGGGTTTTATAGGTATATCTTGAGTTGAAAATAAGAATCTACAAGACCAATTTCAAAAAACCATTTGCTTGTTTAGAGGTAGAAAAATACTTTAATTTTCTACGGATGTGTTAATATATTTTATATTGGTGTAAGGTCATAAGCATCTGTTTTGAGAAAATGGGATGGCCTGATTACTCGGATGATTTTTAAAAATTTTTTAAAAATATCCTTTTGGGGATTAGTCATGCTTATCAACTCAGGATTCCCAAAAGCCTCTTCTCCACTTTTTATTCTTAATTTGACTCTTCCACTCCACTGTGGGATGCTTGCTTCTCCTTTTATTGTACACAAGTACTAGGCTTCTTATTCAACTGCAGTTGCGTGGCCAAAGTTGGACAGTTATATAGCGAATATCTTTGCCTCTGCAACCACTTGTCTCAAGTTATTGCATTAAAAGAGCTGAAACTTCACAAAGTGTTTTCTTCCACTTTGCCTGTGGATGCTGCCATTGACTCAGTGTCGTGTGCTTATGAGTGGGAGGTGAGCTCAGTGGTTGTGGGTTGGCAGGGTGGTGCCCATGCAGCAGTTTTGTGACTCAATTGTGATCAGCACTGTTTAAAAAAAAAAAAAAATCTATAGAAAATCCTGGGTTTAGAGAATTAGTCCAGGCATGACTACTTATTTTGGCAAGTTTCTGCACACTTGACATGACCTTGGCATTGCAGTATTCTTTTGAGAGTCAAAAGGCCCAGTGCAGCCCCAGACGCGGATATGAGTTTCAGTGCAGTAGCCTTCAGCTCTGCAAAAGGATGGAAGGTCTGACAGCACAACCCCATCCATTCACATACCAGGCATTTTTCAGTGAGCCAGTGCTGCCTTGAATGCTCACTCCATAAATCATGATTGCTCTTGCCCAGTCTATCCTCTAGGATCTTTAGTTCATCAGTTTAGGCTTTAGCTTCTAATGCCACAGCTTGAAATCATTGCCTGACTGTAGATACCCTGTGAAGAGCTCACTTGTCAGGGTTGGTTTGTATTTCGGTTCCCTACACTGTTGCTTTAGAAGGCAGCTTCTCTCCTTAGCTGATATAATTTTGTTCTGACAATGATTTTTTAAACTTTAGTCCCTATCATACTGTTAATTCAATGTACCTAGGAAGTAACTAGTAATTATTAAATTACACATATTGCTTGCATCAGTAGATGCTATCATCCTATCATAGTAGCTAGGTGCTTTTAGGAAATATGTGGTGCTGCTATATGCAATTTTTGGTGTTGTTCAGGATGAAAAAAGTTTCAGGTGGGCCAAATGGAAATCTTCAGTTGTACTTCAGCACAGAGGATAATTTTAGAACCTAGTAAGAAAACTTGTAAGAAAAAGGATTAATGAAATGGTTTATTAAATAGTGCCACATCTTAATAATTGTATTAAAGAAAGGGGGAAAAAAGTAAAATACTGTTTTCCATCTGTTTAGCATTCTCTGGATTTTCAGCTAATACCAAGTATGACCCATATCAGATTAAAGCAGAAATAGCCAGCCGTCGTGACAGAGTGAGTAATCTTTTTTCATTTTGTAAAAATATGAATTAGGCGTGGGGGGGGAAGGGAGGGAGGGAGGAAGGGTCTGTTTTTCTTTTGCTTTAGCAGTTACACTGAAAATTGCATGCGTTTATAAAAATATGGTATTGAGAAGTGCTTTTTTATTCTAACCTATTGCTTTAATAAAACGACTCTGTATTAACTGCATTTTGGTGACTTGAGAAGTAATGGTTTTTCGATGTTTCAAGTGCAAACATTTTTGTCACAGATGTCAGAGGCAAGCTCAGCCAGGCTTTCAGAAATTGCTTTCTCTCTACAAACTGTCACAAGAAATAAATGCTCTGCAGCCAGATTCTTTCAGTTCAAACCCACTGTCTTCATACCATTTACCCATTTTCAGCGAGGTTTTACTGGACTGTAGGTTTAGCCACTTATTTGGAAATCTCTTCACAATTCAGTAGACCTATTGGCCAAATAGAATTTTTCAGCTGATTGGCCAGAGCTCTTTTATGAGGAGAGGGCAGTTCAAGTATTCTGATAATGATAGGCAGTTCTGTAAGAAAAATGTTCCTTATTTATATATATATTTTAAAAACTAAAGTCATGGTTTTGATAAATAAGTATTAAAAAAATTACTATCCTTGCAGGGTAATGTTCCATTTTTATAGTGACCACTTTTCACATGAGTGCCTCTGAAAATAAATCTGTTCACCACCCTTCAAAGGCATTTATTCTATCTGTACATATTTATTACAAGTTTGTGCTTGTTTTACATTCTCTAAATGTCAGCATATTCTAAACAAGTAAACAAGCCTTATTTATCTAAGTAATACTTGATGAAAATAAGATTTTCACTTATGACTATTTTCCTCTCTTCTTCCTTAAAACAAAGCGACCTACTGCATGCATAGGATATATGGTCAAGTGTGCATAGGCATTGAGTTGTTTCAGGAAATAGAATGAAATTGGCATCATAAAGTTTTTGTGTACATGATATTAGTGATGCATTCTCTTATTTTAATTTTGGTGAGTGTTAAAGGAGCTGGTGAGGGTATAGGAGTGTTTAGAGGCTGGTGCCATGAATTTTGATGAAAGGGAGAGAGCTGTGTAGGATGGTGGGACTCTGACAATCCTGGTTTGCATCCTGGTACTCGTGCAAAGCCCATTGCTCTTGGAATAGAACTGAGGAAAAAGTTAAATTTTTTACTGTCTATTTAAAAATTCTGTTTTGCAATGATTTTATCATTTACTGATGTACATGTGAAAATTGAAAGTGCTCTGGGTGAATTGTAGAAAATACACTGAGCTTGGTAGCTTAAGAACAAAGAGCTTTTTTCTTCTATCCCTCCCCCCTTTGGGCTCGCAGTTCAGTCTTAGTACCACATACTCAAGCACCCCTATTCACCTCACTTGTCTGCTGCCCCTTGCATTCCCCTCCCCCTGTTGCCTTCAGTTACCTGTCAGCTTTGGAGGGCTAGAAGCTCTTTGTTTGCAGATTATTCTTGGCTCTTCTATGGTCTGCACAACCTACTCAGGTAACTGTTTCCATAAAATCACAAAAATAGGTTTTAGGAGACATCTTTGTTATGTCACTTTAGATTTATGCTCATTAGTTGGATCAAGATGATTGACTAGGGGGTTGAGAGGGCAGGATAATATGGAAATAACTGTAGAAAGCCAGTCTGCCATTTCTGGGAGAGAGACCAGTTCTGCTGCCAGTAATTTTGTTTTCCTGGATTGAAAAATTAACAGCATTGAATGTTCTGTCTTTTTTAAAGTTGACTGAAGAATTGAAGACAGTTGAGAGGTGTCTTTGCTACAAAAGGGAGAAGAAAATTTATTTGGATTGATACTTTGTAGCTCTTAGCGTAGGCTGTTGGAGAAAGACACCTGATAGAATAGATGAGGAAATTGATGCTTTGAAACCTGAATGTTTTGTCTGCTGTTTTATTGGGCCTTATGATATTTAAGAAAGTCTGTTATTTTAATGCAAAATTTTAAAGCAAAAAGAAGAGAAATTATCACTTCCAGTATTTTAAAGTAGCTTAAGATTTTGTATCTAAAAACCAGTTATTTTTATTGTGGAAGTACCTGTTGCTTATTTTTACTTTAAATTATTTTCTATTATTCAGCTTTCTAGGCTGAAACGAGAATTGGCACAGATGAAGCAGGAGTTGCAATATAAAGAAAAAGGAGTGGAAACTCTGCAAGAGTAAGTTGTTAAGAGTTTGTGGGAGGATCTTTTTTTGGGGTTTGGGGCTTTTTTTTATTTGTCTTTGAGTGAATTTCATACAAAAGTGTTGTCAAAAATAAAACATTAAATGCTTTGCTTCAGACTTTCTGCTGTGATAGTTATGCAGGGAGAGAACAATGTGAAAGGATGGAAGAAGAGTTAGACAGCATTGATTGGAGTTGTGGTTTTGTAGGTTCACATGCAAGAACAGCTTTATAGGCCACGTTCTTTAACTCTTCCTCAAGATAGTGCCAAACTGGAATTAGATTTTAAAAAATATTTCCCAAATACTTTTTGGAAATACCTACTGCCTGGAGCACAGCCCTCATGCTGTAGTTTCCCTGTGGCAGTACCAAGGCTTTCTGGCTGGGCACAGAGATTTTCTTAGGAGGAATTCTGTACAAGAGTTCTTCTCCCTGTGGCCTGATGGTCAGGCCATCTCATTCTGCACCGTATGGCTGATTTATGCTTGTACTGTAAATGTGTGAGACCTTGGATTGTGTTGCATGTGTGCAAAATGTCTGCATGTAAATGTGACTCCTTGTCTCCTCCCAGTAAGGAAAGGAAGCTCAGGGCAATTTGCCACTGCTCCCAGGGCTGTTATTCGGCTCTGCTCTGTTTCCTGCGTGCTCAGTGGTGTCAAAGGCTGTGAAATGTTGTGGTGACCCTCTCCCTGCCACTCTTCCTGTAGGCCATCTGATAGGAAGGGAACAGTGTGACTTCCATCTGTGTGTTGCTTAGTTACCTACACACGTAGCTCATACACGGGATGCCCAGTGGGATAGAGAGAGGTTGCCAGGCCATGAAAAAGATGGCAGGTAAACACAGTTGCTCTGGCTTCCAGATTTCTTCAGCAAGGCCAGTGGCTAGACCCAGGAGCTTGAACAGCACTTGGATCTACCTTGGTTATGTGGCTGTGCATTTAGAAACTTTGGCCTTTTTTCCAGCATGCACACAAACAAACTGCCTAATGCAGGAGCTTCCTGAAAATGTTGGAACTGTTGCACGTGTAATGCATTTTGTAAGCTTTGGGTTTATTGCATTGGTGCTACAAAGCTTGGGCTTTCACTTCAGGAATTCTGATGAAATTCCAGGGATCCTGGAACAGTTAGGGTACTTATTTTCTAATACCGATTGGTACTACGATAACAAAACAAATTAAAGGAAGATTCTCAGATTTAACTTTTAAAAAAGGAGTAACCCATGTACCTGTGTAACCCATGGAGTCACTTAGTATTTTATGGCATGTTTGGTTTTTTTAAAATAAAAAAAAATTCTGTTTTTTTTTAAACAAGGCTCTTTTGTTTTATAGTACATTTAGAAGGTTTTATAGAAGAAAACTTGTTCAGCCAAAATACCAAAATTCTTAATTGGCAGATACAATATAATAATTTTCAGGCATAAATGTATTTTTATTGAAGCACTTAGAGGTAGTTGGGGGGAATTGGTAATGTAAGTAAAATAAAACACTAAGAGTATTTGCAGTTTCAATACACTAAGTAATATGTCGAATATAAGTCAGCATCTCAGTATGGTGGCCTAGATATGTAAACAGTAACAGAACAAAAGCAATTTTGTCTTATGATTCTTAATCGTACTTTCTTTGAGTAATAGTTGCTATGCCTTTTCTGCTTTTTTAATTTGTTTTCCTTCTCCTGGTTATTGGGTTATTTAAGGGTATAGGTTCAATTATTTTATAAAAGGACTAACCACTTGACTAGGATGTTGAAAGTATTTGTTGAAGGCCATTTGAAACTCAAGATTGTTTTAATTAGTATAATTCATTTAAGATAGTCCAGCAAACTAGTGCAACTTTTTGCAAAGTAAAGTCTGCAAATGATTAGGAATACAAATGTTAGTCTTGGATTATAGCCCAAGTCAAGTTGCCCATGCTCCAGGATGGGGTTATAGGAGAGACATTCAAGACAGGAATTATTTTAAAGCATATCTGATTAGTCAGTGGTCTCTCCAATCATGTAGTTTAAAAGTTCAGGCATGACAACTCTGCTTCAGTGCTGCTCATTGCTGCTGTTGCTGTCCTCTGTGCACTGGGTGGCACTTGTTGCTTCCTGGAGATGGGGAGAACCTTTTTGCCTGTGTGTTACCTGGAGCTGAGCTCTGCTCTCTGCAGTGACTTCTTCCCTTATGAAAGAGACTTGTGGTTCTGTTTTTGCTTTTAAGTTTTGTTTTTTTTTTTTTTTTTTTTTAATTTACCCTTCTGGTGAGATACATGCACTTCTTTTTTGGAGTATTTTGCTTGTAGGAGGAAGTGAGCCAATTTGGAGAGTACTTAAAGTAACAACCAAAGAGAGGAGCTTCTCTTACCTCCTTGTGTAGTCAGTAGACAAATTAGCCTGAAAGCCTAACTGTGCAATCTCTCCCCTAACCTTCTGTATTTGTTGGGAGAGAAGGGTCACTCAAGTCAAGTACCAAGGCTGAAGTAGTTTAGTTTTTCCATATCCTCAAAGTAAGTATATTGTCCAAAAATAAATTAATTCTTCTTGAAAACAAAAATGCTGGGGTTTTTGCTTTGTTTCCCCCCTACCCCGCTTCCCCTTTAAAGTTTATTGCATTTCAGACATTTCCCACTTCTATTAAGTTTTCTAAATTTTTGGTTTGCGTCATTCTTCTTCCTTCTTGTGCTAAGTCAAATCTTCAAGTAACTGCCAAACTGCAAATGGCATGCATCCTGTTCAGGTTTTTTAAAAGCATGTACATCACTTTATTTCAAGTGTAAGCCAAGAACAACATTAGGAGCCGTCAAACTTCGGGCTTTACATCTGGCTGAATGTTTGCTTTGAAAGTCTCACCAAAATGGCATCATGTGCAGATATTGGAACTTGCTTGACTCTGTGCAGCCTTTGCTTGGTATAGCTCTCAGAGAAGAGACAGCTTTTATGGAGAGGGCAGTTGGGTTGCTAAGTATTTCAATCATTTTATGTTGCTGTCTGATTCAAGTGCCTTTGTTAAATGCAAATCTCTTACACTGACGTTTTCCATTTTCAGTGTCTGCCTTGGACTGTGTTTTGTTTTCTGTTCTTTTTAATTTTAGTAAAATGGCTTAACCATCTTTGAGGAGAATGAAAAGAAAACAAAACCACAAAATGACTGTAGAAGTGAGGTTTTATGAGTGGAGACATGATTGAGAGGGGTTTCAATACCTCTACAGCTTCAATATTGTAAGAATTCCAGTATTCATAGAGCTGCAGCTTTTTATTGGGACTATACTTTCTACAGTTTCATCTAAATTTGGCAATGCTGTGTGTGATAAACCTTTGGACATGAGTTTGTGTTTGCCCAGTGGAGACTTTGTAGAGCTCACTGTTCAAAGCCTGCAAAGATCCCCACCCTGCAGGATGGTGCACCTTAGCCTCCACCTGCACCTTTGCCCCAAGGTGCGTCTGATCCTGTCACAGTCCAAACTCACAGGGTTAAATATGAGCCTTTTCTAGAACCAATTCCTTCCTTTGGCCTGACAGCAGAGACTGAGAAGGAGGAGCAGTTCCTTCTCCCCTGTGTTTTTAGTGACCCTACTGCTCTCCAGCAGGAATTTTGGAGGAAGAAGGCGTTTAGAAACAAAGGAAATGAAAACTTGGCCAGTTGGCTAGGAGAGCAGAGTGAATGCTGTGAGAAGTTGGGAGTGACAGGGAATTAGGACTGGTTAAACAATTTGTAGCTACAGACTAATTTAGAGGTTAGGAGATCTGACATAAACTTTAAAACTAGATTTTTGCTCAAGTGCTGTCCTTTGGTGAAGGAAAATGGAGGAACACAGAATCTGCCCTATAGGGCTGAAACAATGTCAAGCATATTAATAGTCTGTGTATCCTAGATACATCTTCATATCCTTACAGGCTTGCATATTAGTTGAATATTCTCGCTATTCATACAAAGGTCTGATCTATATTTGTATCATGCTGTTTTCCATTAATGAAATGGAAGACTCCTGTTAACTCTATGGCTTTCAGAAATAGATCTTGATGAAAAAAGGGTAAAGAATTAACAGACAATAAATAACAGGTAATTTTGTAAGTTACTTTAGTCAGTTTGGGTTGACAGCAATACTGATTCAAGCCTAAATATTTTTGGCAGTAGGAACTTCTCTGATTCTTTCCTTAAACAAATATCAATTCATAAGCTGGGCTCCAAAGTGGTGTCCAGGAACATGAATATGTGGATAACTGGACAGAAATCTGGTTGAAATTAAATAATTTCCTTTTCCTGAAATGCCACCTTAGTCCTGGAAAACAGTATAATGAGCAGTTGTGTAGAAGGCATTTTCATGTCTAATATTTGAACGTAGTTCTTAACATTACAGTTGCCTTCAGATAAAAATGTGTTATCTTTTTTTAACGTGACTTTTAGTGAATTGGATTTGTTGTTTTACCATGGTTTTATCTGCTCAGGATTTTAATTAAAAATTAGTGAAGACTCAAGGAAATATTTTGGAAACAAACACAAGCAAACAAACCCTCAGCTTTAATACACATGACATTTAAGTCCTTTCTTGTTCTTGAGCCAGTATTCATAAAAGATTGTATGTTTTCTTATGTAACTTGGGAAAATTTGTGTTCAAAGAAAAATCTTGAAAGTCAGACTTACTTTGTGTTGTCTCCAAAACCAGTAGAAAAAACCCTAACAAATTAAAACTGTAGAAATCAACCTGTTTTTTTCCCTAAGTATTGTGAGCTACACAATAAAACCATAGGATTTTCATTTACGCCTTTTGATTTTTCATTTTAATGTCTTAATTTTAAAACAAGTAATCAGATGTAAGTGGAATTGCACTGCTTGAACACGCTGAGAGAGTGTTGTTGACACTCTTAGTTTAATATAATATGTCTATCGTAAAGGTTGTTAGTTATGTCTCAGTATTTTATATAGATTTTGGGTATTCTGCATGTATAGCATACCCTCTCCTACTACATTTCTTTATAGATTGATGTCCTTTGTGATGAAAAATGTGTATTTTTATCTTTAATTCTGTTAACTTGATGTACCTTTTCCTGAAGTTGTTTTTAGCTCTCTATCTCTATATACATTCTTTTTATGCTAGATTAACAGGAAAATTGACTTTTCAATATTTTAATGGTAATATAATATATTAATATAATTATCAAATATTAGTATATTAATATTTAATATAATAATTGTTGTAAATAAGATGTTAAAACCCCATAGCTATTTGTTGTAAATCCAAGACCAAATAGTTCTTCTGATAAGTTCACTATAGTCTCCTTTCTTATTCTTTATCTAGAAGTCAAAGCAAATTGTCAAGATGATACACTTCTGCATCCTGATATGTTGTCCTTTACTCTTGTGAAATGTTGGAAAAAAGGTTGAAAACTCAGCCAGTGGATGTTCCACTTGAGAGATTTTAGTATGTCAAGATGGAAACATTTGTATTACTTCAGTCTTATGTCATGACTTATGCTCTTGCTTCTTGCTTAAAGATTTAAAATCTTCTGGGATGTTCCCGTATTATTTTTTCAGTGCAGAATGATAACGTCTTTTAGATATCTTATGGAAAAGATACTCAAAGAGGCCTATAATGGCAGGCAAGCATTTGCAATCAAATTTTAGGTATCAAAAATTTGTTCCTGAGGAAATGAAATGCCTTTGTTAGAAACTTCTAAAGCAGGATCAAGTAGAAGTCCTGGAGGAGATACTGCAATGTGTGATGCTGCATGAAGAATATGACAGCTAGACTGCACATCGTTCCTTTTAAGTTATAGCCATCTAGGCTAGTTTTAGGTTCATTTTACTTTTGGTGCATGAAATTGTCCACAGACATTACTCATAAGTGAGCTCTGCATTAGGATATTAAGCCCAGGAAATTTGTTGGTTCTGCAGAACCTGGGTAGATAATTGCTTTGCTTTGTCTTTAGAGTGAACTTGGCACTGAGTGCTGTGTTAATTCCAAGTAGAGTACCGTGTTATTCCTGGAAATGAAGTGGTACATGGATAAACAAGAGGCCTTAAAAAGTCCATGTGCTTTCTAATTATGTGAAAATTCCTGAATTTGTCTTAATATTTTCAACAGGATTGATCGTAAGATGTCAAATGCTCATACCAATTACAGACTGGATGAAGCACAAGCTATAATGAGTGAACTTCGAACCATAAAGAAAGCTATATGCACAGGTGAAAAAGAAAGGCAGGACCTTATGCAGGTAAAAAATCTGCTACTGAACTACTAAATAGTATGAACCTACCTCTATGTTTTCTTGCTTGGGAGTGCACTGGGTTTACCAAGTTTAAATAAGGAAGTAAGATGGCCTAAACTGATTTTTCTGTTTGATAATTACCAATAGCAAGCAGTTCAAAAAAGGTAAGCAGTCATTGTCTATACCACTTGCCCAAGACTTCATATGCATTTCATATTTTTGTCTTAAGTAATGTAGTTAACTTTCATTTAGCTCAGTGTTTTCATTGAATATAGCTTTCTGTTGTTGCTATGTTGATGGCAGCTATGTAGTAATTACACTGTATGAAGAAAAAGCCTTTGTGATTTGTGGTATTTATCATTTTGTTTTATGTCTCTCTGTATTACCTATAATGAAGTAGGATAGAGAGTTCATGTGCTCAAATGTTTTTCCTTGTGTCAACCATGTTTTTTCCTTTATATGTATTTCATCAAACTGGATCTCTGTCACAGTCACACTTTTTGTCCCAAACTCTCAAGTTTGGGAGTATATCACGGCTCATGTTGGTTTCAAAATGTTCTCACAAAACCCTCGAAGAATATGAATAAATACAATGTGTAGCAATGATGAATTAGAGCATGAGGATTGAGGGAAGATACATACCTGAGTAGTGGTGTAACTTTTGAATGGATTCTATGCCCTGCCTCAAGCTCTCAGTTGCACGTCTGTGTTATTAATGTGATAGGAGCTTGATCAAAGAACAGTGAGCCTCTGTCACCACAGGGACTTCACTTGCTTAAATATAAATCTCTGCATATACAGAGAGGTGATAAAGGACAGTTCTCTTCACCCAGTCTTCAAACATTTGTTTGGGAGAAGGCATTTTTGTAACCTAAAACTGTGGGATCATACTAAATTAACATTGCCATGCAAACATTTTCTTTCAGTTTTCTCTGCAGCAGTGTTTTTCAGGTTTCTTTTTCTTGGTAGTTGTTTAATGGTATGGGAAGTTTATAATCTACATATAATGAATTTCCGTAGCTATGGAATTACTAAGTCTCCAGTGCATTGCACGAAGACCATCTGATGGATCACAAATCCTTGTTCAATAGACAGAACACTGGAATCACTATGAAAAGTTTTGGCCTTGGCAATTTTTAACGTATTTGTTATTTTGGGCTGGCCAAGTTATAAAGTGATTCTCAGTCTTCCACATGCCTGGCTAGCAAGAAGTGATAAGAAAGGCACTTCTTCATGGATGCAATAGCAAACATTTTAGGAAACTAACTGATAATATAAGGACTTACGTGTGAGATCTTGGAGTGGTTTAACTACTGGCCTTGTTTTTACTTCCCCAGTAGTTTTTTTGCCTCTTTTCCTTACATTTTCAGTCCTCAGTGTCAGTAAAAGTTCAATCCATTCAAAGGTTTTAATTCAATCCTAGCAGTCTGATTTCTCTCCAAAGAATTCAGAGAGACTGTTGACTTACTGACTTCAACATCTCCCCCTCCTTTTAGAACATCCTATGTAGACATTGAGATGCTTTGAAAATCGTATTTGGTAAACCAACTTTAAATGTGCTTGCCATTTCTTTAAATAGTGTTGCAGGAGTTAGAAGTCTACGATCAAGGACTGGGCAGTGCTGGCAGGACCAGAATGTAGAGGTTGCACAAGACAGAGGCAAATGTGAAAAGTGTTTCATCCTTTTTCATGGCTCTGTGTGATATCCAGGAAATAGGAGTCTTAGAAGCATCTTTTTTAAATTAATGGCAGTCTTTTGTGGTGGAATCCAATAATAGAACATTAGACTATATGTAATCGAGCAGAATGTAGAAAACAGTTGTTCCACACAAGTGTAGCATGCAAAACATTGCTTCATGTTTTGTTACAATGGTTATACAGATTGAAATGCTATCTTTTACAAGGGCTACAGTTGTAAAAGTGGTGTATTTTTGCCAGCTTACTCTGCTCTGCAAAAATATCCAGCTCTCTTTTTTAATTTTGGCCAAAAAAAAAATTACTTTTGGTGTCACCAAAGTAATCTGTGCTATGCCTTTTAATAACTATTGGAAGATTATTATCATAGATTTAGTTAGCTTTGTCAAATAAGTGCAAGTCTGTTTTAAATATCTTCCTGAGGAGTTCAGAATTCAATTTTTATTTTCCTATTAATATTAGAATTGTATTGTCCTTGAAAACACTATATTTTAAAGCTACTGTTATTCAGACAACCTCTTTCAGGAAATCTTTTTTCTTTTGAAATTTGCTAATAGATGAGTAGAAGTATAGTGTAAAAAATATGGGTGTTTATTTCAGAGAAAGGAAACAGACCATTTCTTACTACTTTCTAATTTAAATCTGGCCAGTGTAAGCAACAGAACTAAACGTAGTAGAAGTCACTCAGTCTTGTGTAGGTGCTTGGAAATTGTAGCTGTTGTAGAAGCATGGCAATTGGCTTAGTTGTGTGGAAGAGGGTGGTCAGATTTAAATTGGATGCTGTGATTATAAATAAAGCAAAATATGCAGTGCTACTGCTCTAAAAAAGTGGGCAGACTTCTTATATGAGTTTGAATAATAAAGGTGTGAGGTTCTGTTCCTGAAAGCAGTGTGTTTATCTCTCCTCCCCAATCGCTTTGATAATTTTGTTTTGGCTCAGTGTGCATATGCTTTTAAAATGTTATTATCCTTGGAAGACACTAGACTTTGGTTTTTGTGGAGTTTTTATTTCTTTTTTCTTTTGTCTTTGCTACCAGTTAAATTGGCTAAATAGGTTAGATAAGCAGTGCACTGAAATTGTGCATTACTCCCAAATCAGATAGGAACATTACTGGTGAAATGGTAATGCTCATTTCTCTCTCTTCGGGTAAGTCTGGGCTGGTGTGCCTAGAACTTCACATTAGCAGTAGGCTTATTTGGCAATTTCTGTGGGGTTGCCATAAACAACCCTTAAATTCGAGCTGAAAGCTGGATTCCTCCATGTAGCTGGTGAGGAAATTACTCCTACTGTTTATAATAACAATTATAAATTGTTTCTATCTAAAAATGTGCTAACTTGGGTTGTAATTTTCCATGTTAGGATTGCTGGTGCCTCTTTTCACTCATCCAGCTAGAAGGACTCAATGCATTTTTACTTGCCCTAGGGCATAGTTATCAGTGCATGTAGATGTAAGTTAAGGTAATGCTGCTTGGTGATTGCCACCTGTCAAATGCTTTCTCATTTTTAAGTAGGGGCCAGGATTCAGCAACTGTGCCTGGATAGGAAGCCTGGCCAGCAGCCAAGTAGCCCTTCATTACCTGCCAGGGAGAATGTTAGAGGGCATCAGGAGCATGACAGGAGTTCATAAAGAAGCTGAAATACAGGCAAAAGTTTAGATTTAAGTTCTGGCATCAGGATCTGTGGTATTGCACATACGTGTAATGTAATATGTATTAGCCAAAGAAGGCAGATGGAGCATAACTTATTGGGAGAAACCTCAGGCTTTCTGAATCCTGAGTTTTTGTTGATGCAACTGGCTATGCTTTACTGGGAAGAGGCTATGATCTGAAGTTTTTATTTTTATGTTACAAACCCATTAGGGATCCCTCTTGATCCTCCACACAGCAGGAGTCTTGACAGGACTGGATGATTTCCAGTGAGTTTTGAAGAAGAGAGTTAGACAGGAGTCTACAGTTTTCATAATGTAAAAGTTGGGATTTTTTCCATTGTTTAGAAGCAATTCCTTTCACAAGTCGCAAGGATAAAGGGACACTAGCTAGGGATCCCTTGGCAATGTAACTTGAAATTGAATTTGCTGTTTCAGGTCTGAGAAAAAAAAAAAGTTTTTTGTCCTTCATACTAAGGTGGCTCAGTTCAATTGAGAGGTGGCAGAAGAATTGGCTTTTTTGATGGACCCAAGACAAATTAAGCTTCTGGAGGCAAGTGGTGGTAGCCTTGTCCCACTGCCAGCACATCTGGCATTGTTCTGCACTGTCCTCTCTCCTTGCCAATACTGCTGGTGAAATCCCAGCCCCTCTCAGATCTGTAGAGAGCAGGCAGAGACTGAAGAGAGAGCAGCACAAGTTGTCTGATACGTGGTGTGCACCTGTGTCTCTCCTTGCCATTCCCTAACAGGAAGCAAGCAGAGTGTGTGATTTGAGGGGCTGTCAGGGAGAAACACAGGCCCCCACTCCTGGGGCTGGGGATGCCACTTGTTCACTCATCCTGTACCAGGCTGGGTGTTCTCCCTCTTCTTCATCTCCAGTGGAGGCTGGCCTGAGGGAGGGGCTGGTATGTGAGATGGACTATGTGTAATGAAAATGGAGGCCATCAGAAAAAGCTCCTTTTTCTGGCTAGTTTCAGGCCTGCTACAGTTCCATAATCCTGGGTGCTTCCTAGGCTCTGAAACCAGATGCCTTCAGCCTGGCCTTGCTCCTCCTGTCAGTAGCAAACAGTTGCTGTTACACAGGTTCATTTCTGGACTCAACTAATTGAATTTGGTGTAAGAAAAAGCAGCATTGCTGTGTTATTCTTTTTAAACTACACTTTGAAGACTGAGATCTTCTGATAATTGGATATGGATATGAACCTCGGCTTGTTGCAAATCACCAGTAGT
The DNA here is from genome assembly GCA_037013685.1 of Acridotheres tristis. NCBI lineage: Eukaryota > Metazoa > Chordata > Aves > Passeriformes > Sturnidae > Acridotheres > Acridotheres tristis. The sequence continues at coordinate 95,247,693 of CM072884.1, forward strand.
CAGAGCTACTGAAATTCCTGAGCACCAACCTTTATCCAATGCAGTGCTTCATGTTTGTCCCCGATTCTGTATTTCAGATGCTACAGTAAGCAGTTTTAGAAAGTTTTTTTATGTGTATTTTTAGAACCAAAATTTTTTATTATGTTATGATTTATAGATTACAACAGATCTTCAAATTTCTGATAACTTTTCCCCCCACATTTTTAGATTGTCCTTTATTCTATGGTGAAAGGACAGAATGTTTTTAGTTTTTGTTTGATGTGTAATAATTAGGATCTCTGTCATAAATGACAGCCAGCACAGTGATTTCGCTACTAATACTACATTATCTTTAATTTTTGAACAAGAGAGAATGCACAATGAGAAAATAAAAGCGATACTAACAGTTTTGTTCTTTCAAAGGCTTTTTAAGAGTCTGTCAACCAAGCTTATATTGTCAAGAAAGTTATTTTTGTTATTTTGTGTGATTCTGTCGTATTCCCCTTTCCCCTCAAAGACTGATGTTTCTGCTTTACTCTGATTGTTTATGTCATTGTCTAGACATTTCAGCGATGTCCCTTGCTTAACCCGAAGTGTAAAATATCTCTTAACTATGTGAACTCTGGGTAAGAGAGCACAGGGATGATATCAGCTGTCATAAAAGTGCAATCAATACAAGGTATTCATCAAGTTGGATAGATAACAGTAATGACTAAGGAATGTAACCTGTGCAAAGATGGCAAAAGGGCAGGTGAATCGCATTTGTCTTCTTTATCAGCTAACTTGAAGTTGACAACTGCAAGATTTAAAGAGCTACAAGCTATACAGAAGATAAAACGTTCATAGATCTAAAACAAATAATATAAAGTCTGTTTACTGTTACATACATCTTTTAAAAGGAGAGGTTTATTCCAAAGCAAACCTTTTGCATACTAGTTACACAACAATGAATTTTACTTTCTGTAAAAAGCTCTGTATAGGCAAGCTACCAGTCTTTTAAAACAATTTAAAAATTTGTTTTCTGTTATTAAAAAGTATTATAAAATCAGTTTTTTCTAATATTTTTAAATATGTCTTCTCCTTTAGAGCCTGGCCAAATTAACAGATGGATTCAGGAATAGCTGTTGTATTACAGATTCCCTGCAGGATCTCCAGCACAATTCTAGTTCACTCAGTGACTCCTGTTTACCTCAACAACACTGCGATGCTTGTTCTCAGACTGACATCACTGGAGAGGTATGTGAGTGTTTCCTATGCGAAACATTTGCTGTACAAAATTAGCTTTTGAAATATAGCGATACAGTGTTATTTACTCTTTCAATTTAAGAGGTGTTGGCTGGAGCAGTAGGAAAAATCCAAAGCAATAGTGGTGATGAGGGAGTTGTATTTGCTTGTTGTTCCACTGTGTGCAAGCTTTGGGCTTGGTGGTTCTGCTGCTTGAGCATGGCAGAGGGATGCAGGGACATGCTTGCAGGCAGTGACAGGTAAAATCAGCTCCTGGACTCAGCCAGCCCAGCAGAGCACTTCTTGCATTACCACTTTGATGACTGCAAGTTCATCTTGGAGTAACAGCTCTTGCTTAAGTGTCCATGGACCTCTTCTCTTCATATTCCCAGCTCTGAATTACTGATACTTGTAATGAGGCAGGAAGGAAGAAAATTCTTTAGCCAGCTTGAAGTTTCAGTAGCGACATGATTTTGCATGAGATGTTAGCATTGTGGTAGTAGTGATAGCTGTGTATTTTTAAAAATTTTATTTTTGGCATCTTTTTATATCATATATGTTGAAGATGTGTAGTAGAAATCTGCTCCTTTCCTCTGTCTAAGACAAGGAAAGTATTTGTTACTCTTAAAGTATTTTTCTTAATCAACAAAACTTCTGATGTAGTCTGTTACACCTTTGTGCTCAAATATGCCTTTAAATAGGGTATTTATCATATTTATGATATTTATTATATTTTTAGAAGAACATACTGGCATTCCTTGGAAATAGTTCTATCTGAATGAAATTGTGTACTCCAAATAATAAGTAAAAATTTGGCTTGCACTAGTACTGTGGCAACCCAGCTGTTGATCAGTAATAAATGCCTCTGTGGATGATTGACACCAAATCAAGAAGGAAACTTGTTTGTAGTTTGGTAGTATGGTAGTTTAGATGTTACTTTTTACATTTAGTTAGAAATCATCTCATTGGCTTTATCATCCTGTTTCTCACCTATTATAATCTTCTTCACTGCTGGCTAATTGTCAGATTGGATGTCTCCAGACAGAGAGAGGAAGAGAAAATCTACAGAAGAGGAAATCTTGTTTTTGAGAAGATAGACTCTTCAGGCATCTGAGAAAACTGAGCTAATGCTAGGCTGTCTTTCAGGGTAGTAGGCAGATGGTGCCTTTGCCATCATTTTTCAGATGGGTGGTGGATGAGATTATTGAATTCTGAAATAAATTACCAAAAGAACCCAGGAGCATTTTCCCATTCACAGTACACAATCCAAGACAAGTACACGGGAAATTATGTTTATCATGTATAGGCTTTTCGTAAGGGAAACAAAAATACATAATTATCTGAATCTTTTCATGGAACTATTGTTAGTGCCATGTGAGTAGAAAAGAAGTGGAGTTTTTTTCCGTGGGATGATGGAGACAGAAAAAACAGCAGCTAGAGGAGAACTCCAGAGGTGCAGCAATCCACTTGTGTAGGAGCTTAGGTTTTAACTATTAGACCATACACAAACTTCTGAGAAGGTAACTGCTAATGCCCTAAAATAGAAATTGCTGTAGAAACACTATGCAGTAGGAGTTGTGCATAAATGCACATTCTGCAAGTGCTTCAAGGATCAGGTAGGGGTTTTTTCTACTAATGTTTAAAATGCACTGATGTTGTAACTGCTGGGTAACACGTCACAGTGCAGGGAATGCAATCTGAATTGCTTCTAATAAAGGGATTCATAAAATAGCCATATCAAGTAGCAAAATATTTCAATTAAAACACTCTTTTGTCTTTTAGACTTGGATAAAATTGAAAAGCTTTGACCATTTATCAGTGATTCAATTTGCTAACCCTTGATTTCCAGGTTAATAATTAATTGAAAGGGCTTATTCATCTTCTATGCTTTTAGCAATAAATTAGTTTTGCATTTCTAAGGCATAAAATTGATGTTTTTATTATGTTACTACTTAAAGCATAGTGGTTTCTTTAGTGAGTCCAGTAAGGAGGATTAATTTATCCTTTTTTTTTATTGTGATGAGAGTGTTTTTAACTTATTTCTTCCTTTCTCTTTTCTCCTCTCCTTGCTCTTCAACTCTGCAAGTTTGGATTTGATGACAAAACAAGACTCGTAGACAAAGTAAGGCTGAACTGGCAATATGAAGAAGCCAAGAAAAGGTAATTCAAGATAAATCTATTGGGTTTTATGTTTACTTTTGTGATTAAAGTTTTCAAAGTAGAACTGGAACGAGCCTCCTAGCTGAAATGTCTTTGGGAAGACTAATTTGCTCTCTACTGAGTAGTTCACAGATAATGAAAGTTTAGGTAAATATAAGACTTTATCATAAGATTATTACCCTTGTTTGCAGAGATAAAGCTAAATGTCAGCCCTGTTCTATACTTACTATACACGAAATTGTAGTGGTTCAATTAAACTGTTTTGCATTTTTTCACCCTCTTTCTCAAACCTAGATATAAACAGTCTTTAAACTTCTACTTATCAGCCTGGTCTGTCAGGATACCTAAAGCTTTGCCATACCTGTGTGTTAAGTTCAGTATACTGAAGCTGTGAAGAAGAAAGAATGCAGAACTTCTTGTGAGATAAATGAAGACGTTCAGAGCTGAGCAAAAGGGTACATAAAAATAAATGTTGAAATTGGAAAAAAAGTCTGATAAAAATGATAAAAAGTATTACTTGAAATAGATTGATTCTTCACTAAGTCCTTCAGTCTAAATGCTTATTTTAAGTATTTCTCTTGTGGAGGCCAGTCTTGCAGTGCTTTTTCATGGGTTTATAGAAGTTTTAAAGTACTGTCTACTTAAATATTTTAGCAGGTCCTCATTGAACCTCATTGTTTTCAAATTATCTGCCACATATTCAGGACAATCGTGTGGGTACAGATGATTACATGAACTCAGTAAATTAATGCTCTTATGATTATTTTGATTTATGCTGGTAGAATATTCTGTTACTGAATTTGACTGACACTTAAAAGAGTCAATATAGTTAACTTTAAAAACCATAGTTTTAAAATTTGTGTTAATTAGGATTTCTTTTTCTTTTCAATGTGTTGTATTCTACCAGTTTTTTACATCTCTCAGAACAAGAGTTAGAAAACGAAGTTCAATTATTTTGCCTCTTCTTTTCATATCATGGAGACTTTTTCTTTGGGGGAATCTAATGCTGTCACATGTCTTGGCAGGAATTGGAAGTTTATAGGCAGTACACCATTTTGTTGTTCTTGAAAAATTCACCCACGTTTGGACACAATACAGGCTTCAAAAAATTAAGTTGGTATGGACAAGTTAGATAAACAGATAAATTTTCAGAATTAAGTCTGCATTGTACATACTGTGTGTAAATACCAGTGACTGTTACCTAATAAAGATTAAATAACTGGGGGGAAAAAGAACTAAACAAAAATGTGTCAGTGTCCTGTTTGCTCACAGGCCTACTTAGCACTTAATAGTCCAGTGATAATTTAGTGACTTACAGTTGCTGAAAGAAGAATGATAGAATTTAGTTCTTTATGGTTCAGTTTAACAGAGCCACTGATGCTGTGAAGATTGTATTAAAATGTTTTTAGTTCAGCTTCCTGACATGGTTTTTCTGTGTTTTTCAAAACAATTCTCTTCTTATTTGTTTATTACAGTGAAGAGATGAAGTTGTGTTTTTTTTGGAGGGGTGAAGCAATGTTGAATTTTTATGGGTTAATTTTTTTTTAGTAGCAAAGCATTTCTCTGATGGAAAGGCCGAACATTTGTTTCTGCATGGAATGCAGTATTTCTGAACATCAGAAGTGAGCTGGTGTTTGATCTTAATTAAGTGTAGAAAATCTGGGTAACTAACCTTCCAGCTAGAGACTGGTGATTGCAGTAAGAGTAGTTTTGCTTTCCCAGGATAGCAGCTCTGACAATGGTCTGTTATTTAGCAAAAGCATGTTAGTTGCTTTAAAAGAGTAGCCTTATTCTGCCCAGTATGTTGTACGGAAGTAATCAGCTTTCAGCTTTTGAGTGGAACTGCACAAAGCTCATTGCTCCTACCAGTTATCTCTGTGGTTGCATTCTTCATTTATCATGCATTCCTTCCCCTTAGCTTGCTGGCATTTCTGTAGGGCTTTTGTCTCTACTAAATATCTTTGTGTTCATTCTCCCTTGGCTGGTGAAATATCTACTGTTACTGCACAGTGTGGGTGACGGAATGTGCTGTGATGGATTAAATCTACAAAGTAGAAAATGAAAATGCTACAGTATGTCACAACTGTAAGGCAGTATATTGTGACTGCTTGCTTGTCAAGCGGATGTGGAAACATAAAGCAAATAAGTACAGCAGACAAACTTTTAATGGGAGACTTAAAATACCTTGTAGGAGAAAAGTATGTCCTTTCCCTGAAAGGAAAGCAGGAAAAAAGCCCCACAAACTGGAGGAAGAGTGTTGCATTTTAGTTGCTCTTGTGAATCTAGCCATGTGTAAGCAGAATATTTGCCAGGTGTAGTAAAAAGTCTTTAAAATATGTTCTCTGTATATGGAGTCTAAGCAAGGAAATGCAATGCTGGGATTTTTAAATGAACTATCTTGAGGAATTCAGGAGATGAGGCCCAGTCATTGCAGAAGAGTTGGCTTGCACTCCCAAAATATCCCTCCTCCCTTATAGAGGATAGTTTCATTTTAATTCCTCCTTCAAAAATCTCTCTGGCTGCTAAATAGTTGGCCTTTGCATAAATTAAGACATTCACATAGCTTTTTTTCCCCTCATCACTTTCCCACTGGAAGGAAGTTGGATGATTTTCAATTTAATTTTTCCCATGGGTATTTCAGATGTTGTACACTGTAGGTTCTGACATTTCCAGCACACTGAGGAAGAGATCTTCTCCCCTGTTTCTGATCCAGGCTCTTAGAGGAGTTTTGTAAATTCTACTTTTTAACTCACCAATCATGCTGAAAGGAGGCTCAATCACTTTTCTTCCGCTCTGTACTCTTCTCTCTCCCCCATTATTTCTAAATAAACTGTACCTTATTTCCATGAAATTTCTCCTCTCAGATCTGCCAGTGTGGCCCTCCGGAGAAGCAGGAGGGGGAGGGAGGACGGTCTTTTTGAACAGACAGCCCCAAGCTGCCTGGATAAATACTGTTTTTAGTTTCAGCTGCTATTTCAGTGAGACCACCTCTCATGAAAGCATTTGCAGACTGGAAAGTGTACCCCTCAAGCACTTCTCTGAATATACTGTTTCTTAGCAAAAGAAATCAAAAGCAAATTGTTTTTCTTTGATAACTCTTTAATTGTGCAGTTTGTTAGAATGACTACATGAAATCTATTAGCAAATGTTCATGAAATGTCATTGCTTCAGTGCCTCATGTCCAGTGAAGTGTGTTAATCAGTAGATGAAAAATCCTCCCTCTGATAAGAAGCAACAACGTTTTTAGCTGTGGGTTTTTTGGTTTTGGTTTGGTTTTTTTTTTGTTTTTTGAAATAGTCCAGTTTAATGGTACCTAACTTTAATACATTCAAACATCTTCAACCAGCTTACCTAGTTTGGGTAGTATTTATCTGTATCTTCTGTAAATTTGAATTCAACGATATTATTTTTCCATTTATGTCATAGAGGCATGCAGTGGATGTCAAGAGATTTTTTTTATAGCCTTTAAAAAACCTCTTCCTCAGAGATGCTTAATATTTCTACATTTGTCTTTAAGGATGTTACTTCCTTCTGTTCAGTATAGTTTGTTGCAAACTTGTCTCATTTCCAAAATTAAATTTCAGTTGGGCCTTTAAAAATCACTAGGACAAGCAGAAGTGTGTCAGTGCAATTTGTGCTTACAGTGACAAAGTACATGTTGATTGGATATTGACAGCAACATTCCAGTACTAATACAATAACACAGTCAAATATTTTCCTTTTAAAACTGATGTTGTATAGGCAGGTTTCAAGGTTTATTACCTAATCTCTAGTAAAATTCAGTGGATTTGCATGCTTTATTCTGCTGAACTAATCTGAAAATCTGATTTAAGGATGAAGTAATCTTTTTGATATCACGTAAATACCTGGCTCAGCCAAACCTAAATCTCCCAGTGTTGGTTTTTAAACATTGGTTTAAAACATTTTCGTTGAGTTTTAAAGGGAGCTTAGACATGCTTTTGAACTTCTTTAAGGTTTTGTAGTCTTTCACGTGTGTGTTTGGGAAAACTTGTTTCTGGCAGATTTTTGCCATTTTCCTGAAGTCTGCAAAATACCAGTGGACTCCAATGGGTTTCATGAGTTTCTTAAGCCAATTTAAGACCTCGTTGTTATTGAATGAATTGGGTTGTCAGGAAGGCTGGGTATTCAACAGAGCATGCTCGTGTTGTCTGCCAAAGCCACAGTGGCACATACTTGCAGGAACAGCCAAAATAGACACAGTGGAGAAATTTTCTGAGCATTTGGCCAAGTTCCCTAGCTTCTTGTTCTTTCCATTTCTTTCTTCATTTTTCTCTAGTGTTCCCCTCTTTGGATATAAATCATAGTTGACACTCAAGAGGGTCAGTAAATACCAGAAGTTACGAAGTTCTTACACCCTTCATGATGTGTCTTTGGTCCCACAGCCACCTCCTTTGGCTATTGCATGTGGGTGATATTCCCTATTACCTGAAATGTCAGAGAACTGAGCCCAGTTATAAGCCGAGGGAAAAGAGTAAGCAGGGCTGATTTTATGTGATCTTAACCACTGCTTTCAAATCAGAACTGGAATATTTTCTTTATTTTATCCCCCCTGGTCTTCCCATACCACAGGTAGCAAAGGCCTCAGTTCTAGAGTGGTATGGTGTGTCAGCCAAAAGCCTAGGCATTTAAATGTAGAGGAGTATTGTTTAGTTTCCCTTTTTTTCCCTTGTAAAATTCAAACCATGTTAAGCTTGAAGAACAATGCCAGCTGTAGGATACCCATAATTTGTCCACTATACAAGCATGAATTAATACCTTTGAATTGGTTCAGGGTATTTCTCTCCTCAAGACACCTGTCTTGTTCATAGTCTCAGTAAGAATCTGACATGGGGTAAATTATAATTGTAAATTGCTTATCTCACAATAAGTGATTTTTACTCACTTCTTATGCTCTATTTAATAAATATCCTCTTGAGCTCAGCAATATAACTTCATTAATGCTGGGTTTAGATATCACCCTTGAAAGTGATTTTCTGGACATTAACACAATCTTTAAGGTATTTACAGTCACAGAAGGGTTGCCCTGTTTTGTTAGGGGGAGAGGAAGCTGTGGAGAGCTGTAATTCAAACATGCTACTAAATTTAATTAAATCATGTCTAATTAAATTTTGGAAATACATGCCTTTTTTTTCCCCATGATGTAGTTTGTATAGTCAACTACTGACTCTACTGATCTCTATCCTCATGCTGTATCTGCATTATCTTGAGTGAGACATCATTTTAGATACTTGGTATGGCCATTTCAGGGAAAGTGTGCTATTTCAAGTCAGTGAGATCATCATCAGGTTAAACCTTTGTCATCTCATCTGTGCTCCTCCCTTAACAGGAGCTGTTATGTTCATCTCCATTTGAAATTTTTTAATACTGAATTAAGCAGCAAGTTGGCCTGCCTACCTAGGGAACCAGTCATTTGATACCAACTACTCCAGAGAGGAATGGAAGCTCCTCAGCACTTGTTATGCAAGGATGGGAGTGGGCAAAATGCCTGGAATGTTGGTGGCTCAAAATTAACAGTTTTTTCCACAGGAATATGTTAAATTGCTGGATCAGTAGGGACCTCGGTATCTGGCATAAGGCCAGATAAAAGCACTCTTTTGCAGTGACTACAGTTGAAAAATAGTATCTTAAAAATATTCATTAGGGAGGAAAAATGTGTTAGAAAAACAGGGGCTTCATAAAGGATCCTAAATATTTTTTTCCACTTTAGGTTGCAATCTATGTCAAGTCACTGATTTATTTAAGTGGATGTTTTAAGGCAGGTTAATATATGCACTGAATTTGACAACAGCCATTTTCTTCTAACACAGCAGCAGTGAGAATGGCTGGTGTAGTACAGGTATAAAGTCTGGCATAGGCAAGCACAGTGAAAAGGCTTATTTATGGATTTATTGTGATTGGAAGGAAAGTTCGTGTTTGAGGAGACATATTGCAGTTACAAAACATACTTAAGAGGAATTTTTTATTAAGTTCTGAGCATAACTAAACATGATTACTCTGATTTTTTTCTCTTTTCATAATTTTGAGTGAATGAGACCATAAAAACCTTAAGGGTGTCTTCTAGCCAAGGAGATAAATATTGAAAAGTTTGTCACTGGTAGCTTCTTGGAACAACTTACCATACAGAGGGATTCCCCAGTGGAAAGCAAGCAACAAAATTGCCCCAAAACTCCAGTTCATGTGCAGGAAATAGAGGTTGCAGAAAACTGGCTAATTGGTGCTTCAACAGATTCCTGCATTATGGAGTTTTTGTGTCTGGTTTTTCTTTGTGTAAAGGGAAAACTGTAGAAACAAGAAGAGCTAGCTGAAAGACTGTCAAGGGAATCAAAGTAAACACTTGATCAGATTTTGGAACTCTTCAGTGATACAAATCTTGTCCACAGCAATACTTTCCCCCCTACAGTAACAGTATAATTAAGTTATTGTATGAGAACTTCCGACTTTCAAAGTATCACAGTAACAGAAATTGAATGGAAAAAACAAACTTTAAGCTGGAATGTCATACACAAAGAAAGTTATGTGCTCTCAGCAAGCTCAAGAGTCTAAATTAAAACCTCTTTTATTTAGTGAAGATGTTTTACTCCACAGACAAGTGGAATCACTGATTTGCTAGTACTGAAAGAGGGGGGGATCTCTTCCCTGATCATACTTCTCTCTTCCTTGTTGCCTTCATTGGTGTTCATTTGCACCTGTGGTCTGCTTCTTAACCAGCTCACCCTGCAATGTAAAAATAACTAGCAAAACAATTGAGAGTGTTAAAATGAAGGGAAGGGTCAGTCCTTCAGCTGTCTTACGAAGAAACAGAGAGGCTTCAGATGAATCTCATCTTCTTTTGTCTGCAAGCTGTGTAAAAGCTTATAAACACAATCAAATAGTCCAGGCTCATCTGATTCACGCTTGCTTGCCAAGCTGTGATAACTCAGTTGTACTGGAATTCTGTGATTCTGTTGAAAGGCTCTTGAGTCCCTATTTGTTTCATTTGGCACTGAACACCTGTAAATTAAGCTGTATGTGCTACAGGAGTGTTTACTGAATCTTTAACAGCAGAGCAGCCTGGGTAGAGGAGAGAAGGGATCTTGACCCTTCTCGCTCTTCCTGGCCCTGACATTTGGTCAATGGGACGAGGTGTTCTTCAGGAAGCTGCATCTGGAATTCATGCACAATAGCTGAAGTGTGAAATATGTAGGCTGTGTGTATTGATCCACAATGGTGCTTTCAGTAGCTCTTGGCAGGAAGTTGGTTATTAATGCAAGGAGGAGGAAATGGTATTGAAGGGTTTAATAAAGTATTCTGCTTTAGAAAAAAATGTGGCCAAATTTCTTTACATGCTAAAATGAAATCTAAGGTGCACATGGGGGAAATGACAATGAAAATCTTACTCAAATATGGATGCAGTCACTGTAAAATGACTTATATTGATAGTTTATTCTCCTCCCCTGATAATAAGATGGCCAAATGCTTCCCAGATGTCAGTAGGAGATAAACCTTATTGCATGAGGGTTTTGGGTTTTTTTTTAAACAGGGAAATGTTTCCTTTGTCATGTGTATGCCTTTTCTTTTATTCATAATCACGTTATCACACTCTGAATCTTCTGTTTCTGTGTTATGTGCCTTTACCTTGCTTTTTTGTTATTAATTTTATTTCTTATCAGAGATTTTGCAAAAAGATTATTTTAATCAAAACCAATGAACTATATCCCACTTTTATGGATGTCTTGAAAGTGCCTTTATTTATTTATTTATCTTTTTATTTATTTATTTATTTATTTATTGGGTAGTAATTTTTAGAGGTACTGATCTCTGTTAGAATGCTACCATTTCAAAGAAGATGAAACTGAAGTGTAAACTGCATAAATGTTGTACAGTTCTTGAGTTTCAAATGTTCAAAAATCAGAAAGCTTGATTTTCTCTTGCTTACCTCTTAATTTTAACTGTTACATTCTGAAGTGTCTAAATTGTCATTGCAAGACAAATATAAATACCTAGAAATAAGTGTTTTCCCTCTTATGCCAAAAGAAACATTTGTGAAATGTCTAGCTTTAGTGCTCTTGGTAATATTGATAAGAGTTCAAAATTAGTTTTTAAAAGAACATTTGCTTGAAATGTCAGCTGTGGAATTATTCTTAAAACTGTTGTTTCATGTACTGGTACAGTATATTGAGATATAAGATACTAGTTTTAACTCTAAAGCATACTAGAGAAAAAAACCCAAGTTGGCTTATATAATTGCATATTTTTATGATAGATTAATCTAAAGCCACTTGTATTTTGTAACCAGTAAGTCTTTTTCTAGATTGATGTTTCTGTTTTAATGGCAGCTTTAAAATTTTGTTGATGTTCATTTAGGGTAGCCTAATATTTTCACCCCCTTGAACCATTCCCCTACAAGGCAGAACATGATTGTATGGACCTGTTATCACTAGTTAAGTGTCTCACCTTCAGCTTCTTCAAATTCTTCCTGCACTTTTGAAATCCCAATTTAAGATCTGATTGTAGAAGAATGAGGAATGAAAAAATGTTCAGCTTCATCAGCTGTATAGACAGTAAACTCGAGCTCTAAAATATTAATTGATTTATTACAAAATGAGAAAGCTGTGAAGACAGATATTGTCTATATGGTAGATAAAAGCACTGCAGTTCTCGTACATCTACACATGTAGGAACACTTGCAGTTGTTTACTGTTTTAAAAATGCACAAAACAATTTAAAAACTCCTAAAACCTATCAACCAAACAAAATCCTCCAAAAACAAGCCCACCCTGAAACCCAGAAACAAATAATCCTCTCAAACCCCTCTAAATTTTCTTGATTTGATATTTAGAAGAAAAAAGGCACAGATATCAACAGGCTTCACATTTTGATATTTTTCCTCTTGTCTTTCTCTTCTGCATTTTGAAATATATTTATCCTCTTTTAAAGAGTTTCGAATATACAGCAGCAGCTGGCCTTGCTGGATAATGAATCCTGGCCAGGAATGGCTGAAGCGGACAGGGACCGTCTTCAGCTCATCAAAGAGAAGGAGGCTCTTCTTCAGGAGCTGCAGCTCATCAGTCAGCAGAGACGATCCCCAGAAGACATTGCACGTTTGGAGGAAGAAAAAAGACGCTTGGAGGATGAAATTCAGCGAGCTCGAGCAACGTCTGCTCATGGGGCCACTGAAAGGTTTGGGAACTTGAATTGTTTTCTTTACTGTTGTGATATCTATATAGGTAGCTTCAAAAGGAAGAGTAGGGAATTTCAGTGTGTTTAAGGAAAAAGTAAGTTACTAGAAAAAGTTAGTTTCAGAAAGGGACAAGACTGGTGCTGTCACTATTTAATTCTATCTGTCTTGAACTTTTCTGAAACAGAGTTGCAGGGAAGTTGACTAGTTAGTTTTCCTTTCATTCATTTAAAAATTCTGAATAGGAAGAAGAAATCTGAATAGAATCTTGAAAGATGCTTGGAATAGGTCTGAGTGATATTCTCAAATAATAGAGACCTGAATAAGAGTACCTGGATAGTGAAAGATTTTTCTGTTCTTTGCAGTGGAGTAGTAGTCATCTCCAAAAGATTCAGAACAGAAATCCTTTGCTATATTTAGTTTCTGCCTTATAACAGGAAAGTTAAATGATTGTGCTTTTGCTGCTTTTTATATATAATATTTCCTTTTAATTTACAATCTCAGCAGTGGGAACACATCCCAGTTCTGACATTTAGAGAACACAGTAAGCAAAGTCATTCTTGAAAACTTAAAAATCAAGTTACATGTAAAATAAACTACCCAAAAACATATTAGTGGAAACACAGTGTTTATTTCAAAGTTGCCTAGCTTTTCCTATAGCCAGAGAAAGGGACAAAACCTCTTAATCTCTTTTTGCCGTAGACTGCTTCCAGTGAAAGCGAGAAACTACTTGTTCTTGCTTCTCATAAATAGTGGTAAAACCTCAGCTTTGACACTTCAGGAAAACCTGCGAGAACCACCTTTAATGTAATCTGTGTAAAGGTTAATATTTACACAATTAAGACACTTTAAAAATATTTGAAAGAGCTTTCCATATACAGATTTTGACAACTTCAGTTTCTTTGAAAATGCTTACTTCAGACAGTGAATTCAAGCAATAAATAGAAAATTCACAGCCAGCCTACAGGTCAGTGTAATATATTTTTCAGTTTTTGCCATATCGTTACATTGGCTTTCCAGCTTAAGCTGACAGAAAAGGGAGTTCACTTTACTCTGTCGTGTAGTAAGTTTTATTTGTTGTTTTTGGGCTCTCATGTTAGGAGGTGCATACTGTGTTGGCAAGAAGGCCAAGCTATTTTTCCATGGAGTTCATGCTGTGGAAACCAGCATTCCACTGTGGTACTTGATATTTCAAATGCTAGCAGAAAGTTGAGCAGAAGTTAGAATAATACTGATGGGCACTGTATTTTTGTAGAGCAAATTGGAGGAAAGCTTAACTATTAGTAGCCCTGATTTTTTTGTTTTTTGTTTATTTTAGACTTAGAAATAACCAAAAATATTCCTAATTCTGCTTTTGTATTTCTACTTTGTTCTAATTGTGGAATGCAAAGATATTTCTTTCTTAAATAACTAACACTTCTTTTCTGCTACTGTGTTTTAAAGGCACTGAGTTATGCGCAGATCAAAATGAAGTTAAAATCTGTTTGACAGAGGTGGGGGATTTGTTGTTTTTTGGTTTTGTTATAGTGTTGTTTTTGTTAAGATTGGCTGACAGCCTTAGCTGGAGGCATCTCTTAACTTTTAGCACAGGTACCTACTGTGCAGGATCGATCACTGTGGAGTGTAGGTTCCTAAGTTTGTTTTTTACAATAGATAGTGTGAATATCTCTGCTTCCCTCTGCAAGCTCTTGGATCAGTTAAGTTTCTTGTGTCCATTTGTCCTTTTCTTTTGGTTCGTGCATGCAGTGCCTATATGATGTAAGTTTGCATAGCTCAGCTGCAGCCTTCCTGCTGCCACTAGTTAACCTGGCCTGGGGTGCACAAAGGCAGGAGAAAAGCCCAAGGGCTGCTGTTTTATCGAGGAAAACTCCCTTTCTATTGATTTTTAAATTCTGCTCACTAACATACTGAATTCTAACAATTGTCTTTGCAGCTGAGGAAGGTCTGAGGCAGTCTGTAACTTTGATGTGCTTTCTGTAAAACTGTCTGTCAGTATCTCAATGTCCAGCCACCTTGTGATGTAGGTCTGGAGCTGTAACTTTCCTGGACATACAAAATGTATAACACAAACCAGAATACTACCTTGATATTATCTTGAAGTTCAGTGGTTGGGCTTGGAAAAACAAAACATCAGGAATATAATTCTGGATCCATAAAAAGAGTAGATAGTAGATAAAAATCTATTATTTGAAATTCTAATAATGTCAGAATACTGAATTTAAGGTATCTTTATCTTTAAGGTATGAGATTGACAGCATTAAAGCTACATTCCATTTGTGTTGTGGCAGTGGTACTGAGTAATTCAGCTGCTTGTTATTAGAGCGGGCAAAAATAAGTTGCAGCATGAGATTTTTTCTCATAACGTAGTAGTCAAGATGCTGTATCACCTACTTAAATATAATGATAAATAAATGCACCTAAAACATAGAATAAGAGCTTAAATTTGACATTGGTGGTGATGCTTAACAGAAGTCTTTCAAAAATTTTCTTTTTACGTTTGAAATTGTCTATTTGTCTTAGAATACATTTTTTTGTGACAAAGTGGAAGGGCGTAGTATTTTAATGACAGAATCAAGTTGATGCAAGAGAAAAAATAATCTTGTAGAGTCTGGTATTTTTGCCTAGGACTTTTTATGACTTTGCTAATTGCTGTAGTGTGTTTTCAACATCATGACTCTCATATTGTGCTTCAGTTATTTTTCTTGTCTGGGAATTCTCCTGGAGTCTTGGTTCTTGTGTTCTTGCTGGAATTACCATTGCTGTATATGAACAGCATAAATTAAAACTTTTCATTAAACAGTGCAACTTTTTTTAATATTACAGACTTCAATGCCTTGATGTTTTTCCACACTTGGGAAGCTCCTAGCACTTTTTGAACACTACTGTGATGAAGAAAATAGTAATCTGTATGTGTTTAATTATAGGATACTGTTACAGGAGAAGAGAAATTGTTTGCTTATGCAACTAGAAGAAGCTACACGTTTAACCTCATATTTACACTCCCAGTTAAAAAGGTAAGTTATGTAAAACCAGCAGGTTTTGAAGTAACTACACCAGAGAAGAATATAAATAATGTATGAAGTTAATATTTTTATACTTCTGTGTATATACACCAAGTAAATTAATTTTTCACTACATTTATACACTTTGCTCTGTGCAATGTGATGATTTGGATGGAGTTTTATAAATAGTATTAGTGATGGCTATTTGGGCTATGTTATTAAGTGTGTCTGGGAATTTTATATGTTGCTTTCTGAAAAGGAGATAAGTTCTTAAAATCTGTTGCAATGTTGTTGCAGTTTTACTATGGGCAGATAACATTCTTTTAAGGTCTGTGGGTTCTTAATATTCTGATACCTTCAAAGGTGGGGGTTTTGATCCCTGGTGAGATGACAAAATTTTGCTATTTAAATATGAGAGTGTGTTAAGACCCACACTGAAGTCCAGAATATTTTGCATATTCACACTCACAGCTGCCTTTTGAGATGCAGGTCTTGGGGATTCCTCAGTTTAACACCATAGCAGCATCAAAAGCTCAGTTCCTGCTGAGTTCCTGTCTCACTTCATCTCTCTCTGGCATTAATACTCTTCTCCCCTTTAACTAAGAATGGTAAGAAGAAGTGGAATAGGATTCATCCTAAAGCCTTTTTATTTTGCATTGGAAAAACCTGTGAGAGCGAGGCTTACAAAGCAGTTTATTAGGACGCACTTGGCCTTGATCTGATTGTCACATGAAGTGTTCCAGTCATGGCTGTGCTTGAGAACAGGACAGGAGACATGAGCTGGACTTTAAAAGGCCAGATCATCTTTCCGTGTCACCATACTGAATACATGTAAAATTGCTTGTATAATCCGGATTAGTGTTTTAATGTCTGCATTGGTGGTTCTGATTATATTTGAAAGGACATTTTTGTGTTTTCTCTCTTTGCATGCCATAGTCTGTCAGCTAGCACCCTCACCATGTCCTCTGGCAGCAGCAGGGGATCTCTGGCCTCCAGTCGAGGATCGCTGGCCTCCAGCAGAGGCTCGCTCAGCTCAATCAGCTTCACAGACATCTATGGCCTCCCCCAGTATGACAAGTCAGACAGCGTTACAGACTACGGGCAGCATTTGCGCTTTGACATCATTCCCTTCGAGTCTCTCACAAAGGATGTGCCGTACGCTGATCCCATTGGGCACTCGAATTTCAATAAGCAGAGGAGGTCCCTGGATACCCCACAGTCCCTGGCATCCCTGTCATCGAGGTCCTCCTTGTCATCGTTGTCCCCTCCAAGCTCACCTCTGGACACCCCGTTTCTCTCTGCATCACGAGATTCTCCGTTGGCTCAGATGTCAGAAGGTTTTGAGGAGATGGCAGGCATAGGAGCCCTGGAAATGCTCAGGGCTCAGACCACAGCCTTGGGTGACGATGATGCACAAGGCATGAGCTCATCTCAGACATCCACTTACCCTCTGGACAACGAAGGGCTGCGAGAAATGGGACCACACCTGACTGCTGTCCAAACTGGGGGAGGTGAGCTGATGGATATTATTATTTTGTCACGTTGTCTTATAAAATGTCACACAGACCCAAGCATGCCAGCACAGTAGAGATTGTTCCTTATTAGGAACATTAGGCTTAGGCTTATTTTACTACCATCAAGGTAAAAATTGCATGGTAGGTGTTACCTGCTAATGCTTGATCAAAACAAAGGAAAATCACCCAAATCCAAACTTTAATTTTAGGGCAAAGAGATGA
The DNA here is from genome assembly GCA_037013685.1 of Acridotheres tristis. NCBI lineage: Eukaryota > Metazoa > Chordata > Aves > Passeriformes > Sturnidae > Acridotheres > Acridotheres tristis. The sequence goes on from CM072884.1 coordinate 95,264,972, forward strand.
AAGAATAGAGAAATCTTTGTCAATAGATCTTAAAACAGTGGTGAATTGACTGGGAGAAAGGGAATGGAATATAGACTTTCACTGAAGCATAGACTATCAAGGACCTAGCAAGAATGAGTAAAGTATTAGTAAGAAAAAGTATGTGTTAGTTACTTCTGAGGCCCCCAGTCGTGCTGATGTTGCCTTTATTCTGGTAATGGAAAGCAACACAAACCCAGGAGAGATAGGAAATAACCAACAACCATACCCTATTAAAAAATCCAACCACAAAACATGAGGTGATGCTTCTGACTGTGCTTGAAGGTTGGCTGTGACTACATGCTGCATTTGTACATAATCCAGCCCAGGTTCCCTTGTCCAAGCTCTGTTATGGAGCCAAAGCCACAGTGGCATAGCTGTCATGAGTGCATGCTGCACTCATGAGTAGGTGCTTCATCAGCAAAGGAGCATCTTTTGTAGGGGATGTGCGAGGTGTTAGGTGTCTGCTTGACTGGTTGTTTCTGAGCACCTGTGTGTGCTCTGTTCACTGAGGGGTGATGGGTGCAGTTAACACAGCACACGCACTGTTGAGTTTTCCTTTCCTGCTGGACTGTCAAATTGATGGACTTGCTTTAGCTTGACTTGGCAGAAGCTTCTGAAGCACTGCTGTTGAGAAACATAAATTAGAGAAATCAAAAGAGGAAAAAATGGAACAAAATTAAAAGCCTGAGCATACAGGAACATGACAAATTTATTTTCCTGTTTTGACTGACCAAATGAAGAAATGCTCTTAATATGAAAAAGATAATCATGATAATATTTTTGTGTGTTGAATTGCTCTTTTTTTGAATAAAACCATACTAGTAGAGAAAGGCTTTTAGAGTTTAGTTTAATATAAATTTCGTGAATCCCATCCCATTTCTATATCCAGAATTCTATGTTAGCATTGTGTAGAATGTTGCATTTGGGACTCATGATGTCAGGAATAATATGAACTATAATCAGAGAATGGATACTATTATCCTACCAAAATCTTACTAGTCAAGTGATAATATAAAGGAACGTTGATGATATTTACAGAAAGCCTTTCAGGTTTTCATTTAAAAAAAGAAAACATTGCCACAGTGCTAAAAAGCCTGTATTGTTCAAAAGTATTTGAGTCTAGACTTTCCTACTTTCCTTAACGCAGCTAGCACTGCCTGAAGATACTGCAGCAGAAGTTACTTTTACTGGCTGTAAACATTTCTAGTGCCCATATTGTAGCTTTCAGACCAAAATAAACAGAATTCCAGAGACCAGCATGAAAACTTGTGCTTAAATTAGTGCTGTGAAGAGGCTTCCTGAGGCTTTCTTTAAACCTCAGATCAGACCACAGCATGTCTTCAGCCACTGTGGTAAGTGAAAATGTCTAAGTAGTTCATTTATAGCTTGTATGTGTTTCCTAGAAGTGAAGGCCTAGTGTGAGGGCCTAGGCAGCAATACAGGATGAAGGGCAGTTTCCTGCTTTGATTTTCCTTTTCTTGGTTCTCTGCTGTGTTTCTACACATTTCATATTTGTCTGAAAACCTCTGTGCTTAATCTGCTGTTAGTGCTGCGGTGTCCTAGTCCAGAGGTGTTACAACTTTTCTCCATGTACAACAGAGTATTTTGTGTTGCTTTTTGAGGAAGAATATATGGTTGAAAGGTAGCCAGGCTGCCTTCTTTTGAGACTTCCTTGTTTTTAATATTTGCATTTGGAAACAATTACTTTTAAAAATTTAACCTTTCTGATTTTTGTCTACTTTGAGTTCTACACTCACTAGCTGGTGGTTTGAAATTGTAATGCAGTTGTTTGCAAGTAGAAGTTGGAAGTTTTGAAAGTATTTTGGTTTTGTATATTTTTCCTGGAAGATTTGGATGGAGCATCCAGCTTGTATGCCAGAGCTGGGAGCTCTCAGATGCTGAGGGTTTTGGGTTTCTCCGAGGTACCATGCAGTGTGCCCTGCTGCTGCCACCCGATGGCCTGGCAGCAGAATGCTGTGCTGCAAAAACAGGAGGTCTTGGTTCTGGCAAACCTTTGCCTGGTCCTTCAGTAGGCAAAGCATGAGGTAATTTTGGTAATTTGCAAATAGTTGGGGATGGGATGGTTAACACTGAATAAACTGCATGAACTTTGCACTGATGCAGCACTTGAGCAAGTTCAAGGGGTTCTTCAGGAACTGCAGTTTTGATGTTCAGTTGCTGATCTGCTGTTTTATTGTTCTGCATCTGTCACAGGGTCACATTGTTAAATAAGTTTTCATGTGTGAATGCTGGGAATATGCTTGAAAAGTTAAATCCATCATATTTATAAAAATGGGAATGGGAGGGAAACATGTTAATAAAATATTGGGCTTGAATATCTTCACTATCTCTTCTTTATACCAAATCTTTCAAATGCTAGATTTCTTTCAATACCTAAATAATCTCTTGTTTGTAAAATATTGTCAGAGATCTAAAGAGTGATTTATCACTGTATGCTTTTTGTCTTGTTTCTCATGCGGCACAACAGAAAAATTCACTGTAAGTGAACCTGAAACTTCTTATTGTGTGTTTTTCTGTGTGATGTGTTGGTTGTTTTGTTTTGGGATGGGTTGTTTTGTTTTGGTTTTTTTTTGGAGTTGCATGAGAAGAAACAGGAGATTCTGCTACATTTGATTTTGTTTGACATTTTGCTGTATCTGTTAATCATTATGGCATACTTAATTTTTTGCTATGTCAACTAAACAACACATTCACAGCTGTAGTTAAACTCCTGGGGAAAGTGTTCTTTGACCTTCAGCTTTATTATATAATAGTAATGCCTGACAGCGTTATGGTAGGTAAGGTCTGGTTTTGTCTCTGATTAATTTTTATGAGAGTGTTCTACTCTTTTATTAGTGCATTTTGAGCTGACATGCAGTATTTGTAGCTACCTAAGCTTGTGAAACATGCATTAGATTTATTTATGTGATTTTTTTAGTTAATGAAAGTTTGGACAGCAAAATTTCCTTTGAAGTTCACTTTTTTCAACTAATGACAATGAGAGTGTTCTTTCATTCAGGGCTGTCTTATATTTATCAAGCTTTAGCACCCAGTAGTTCTGGAAAATCATAAATCTTGCTTACGTATTTTGTTACTTAAATAAGAAAACGGAAGTCAGTGGTCTGTCTTAGAAACCTAATTTTAAAACAATTTCTTAGCTTCCAGCATTGCCAAGTCTGTAACCTGTGCTAAACTTAAACCAAAATTTGGTGTATCTTTGATATTGACCAATTTTTCTGCTAATTTTTTAGCCCCTCCCAAGTCAAGGGTATATTCTGGTGTTTGCATCTCTCCCAAATTTGCTGCAATTGTCCAGAGGTTATTGAATGCTTCTGTGGCCTGCAGACAGTAAGCAAATCATTGTCAAGTTACAACATTGTTGTAATGTGTCAGATTTTCATTTTATTAAATTGGTGCTTGAAACCAGCTTTTTCCTTCCAGACAAACTAGGAACATGAGCCTCCCAAGGACAGAGTCCCCAAGATCTTTCCTGCTTTTTCTGCTACGTTTATATAAAGTGTTCATATAGGGGGTGAGCCAAAGGCTTATTTATGAAAAGAAATCGTCCTAGTGTAACTTGTTGAAATGAATACAGAAATTATAGGAGCCCTTTTAAAAAAATTATACACTTTTGTGAAGTTTAATCTCTTTCCAGTGATGTAAGATTTTTGAGAAACTTTAATATGTAGATGTCTCTACAGATTGCTAGTTTTGATTTTTCAAAAGTAGCAATGAGAGAATATTCTCCATAAATACCAGACAGTGAGGTAGGCTTACCAAATCAAAAGTCCTTTAAAAAAAAAAAAAAAAGGAGGAAAAAACCAAACCAACCAAGGAAAGAAAAAAACCCAATCAAACCAAGCCACAAAACCACCGCTTTTGTACAAGTGATGCTAGAGGAAAGCATGGTTCAAATACAGTTTTTTGCCTCCTGTGTGCTCACTTGAACTTGGCTCTTTTTTGTGGTGAAGATGTCATAAGTAGCACTGCACAGTGTGGGATGCTGTAATGAGAGATAGGGAGGAATGGTTGTTCTTTCTCCAGGTGCAAAGGCAAGTGCAGATTGGGCTATTCCTAGCCAGCCAATAAATTTCCTGCATACCTAAAGCTGACTAAATCCTTCACTGAATTTGGAGGAGAGGTCCATTGGCCTACTTATGAATCCAAAGGACAGAGAACTGGCTCTGCTGATATATAGGAATTTTAGTTCCAAACAGGACTGGGTGATGTTTTTAACACCTTTGGTAACATTGTGCTGTTAGTGGCCTGGTAACTGGAATGTATCTTAGGCTGGCACAGAACCTGCTGGGCTTGGTGCACCTTCTCTACCAGTTCCACAGTGGGTTAAAGCTGACCTTAGCCAGAGCCTTCTGTTGATAGCAGCAGTGGGTTGTGTTAATCTGGAAGACTTTTATCAAGTTCTGATGTCCTGTCCAGGTGGTGCTTGGGTGGGAGGTGAGGTGGGTACTGTGCAGGGGGGTGGCTCACTGTGCCTCAGCTGGGTTCTGCAGGCTGTGGCTGGTATTCTGTGGAAGGAAACTTACTGTGTAGGCGTCAGAAATAAATTTGGATGCCTTATGATAATGTGCAACAGAGGTACTTAACAAGTTGTTACTTTGAGTAAGACATACTTCATCCCTAGCTGGGGCTGTAGGCTGTAAATGTCAGCTAGTGCTTGTCTCCCATGCATTGTGCTGCTGTCACTCTGCTGAAACTGTCGATGCTTCCATGCTGTCTTACCTTTCTAAGCATGAGCAGAAGCAAATTGCTTTCCCCACTTTTGAAGTGTCATCTCTTTGCCATTGCTTTCCTGCTTTGAGGACAGTCACTGAACCTTAAGCAAAAGAGGGTAAAAGTTCTTCCCTGCACAGTCAAGAAACTGCACTTCACAAGTCTGTTTAGTGGTTTTCTCTAGAACTCAAAGGAAAACAACCTCAAGTCAGGAGCTATTGTTGAAGTGTTGAAGCCTTTCCTATGCAGTTCTTGAATGTTACTGCTTGTGCACGTACTTCAAAGGATTGGTAGCTGCTATACCTACTTGCCTGTGCAAAATCCAGTGTATAACATAATTTTATTAGTACACTTACAAGATGAAAGTGATTGCTGAGTTGCTATTTATTGTGTGGCTGGTGATTCAGGGAAGAGTGGCAAAGGAGGTTGAATATTGCTTCCTCCTTCCCGCAGTCAATCTTCAAAGTAATTCACCAAGAATTTGAAGAAAACAGTGGTCTGAGTGAGCTGGAAAACACTGGTTCTTTTTGATAATGCCTCTCAGACTGTAAATAAAAGCTGCTATTATGTGATGGTATAAACAGTATGCTTTGAGACTTTGTATTAAGAAACAAATGAGAACAAAACCTCACATTGTGTTATCAGATAACTTTAAAAAAGAATTAGTCTCTGTGTTTGTTTTCGACCTATTGTATATTCAGTAGGTAAATCTGAAAAGCTTAGGATATCATGTGTATGTATGTGAATTAATGTAAGTCTTCCTTTAGGAAGGAATTACTCTACCAGAAAAGCATTTACTAACAATGCAATTGGTTTATTCTTAGTCTTGTCACAGAGCAATTAGCCACAAGCTTCCTTCCTTAATTCTCCCACAGAACATCTTCAGTCAATCCTATTCTAGGCTTTTAACTTTAAGTTAAAAGAAAAATCAGAGAACTGTATTTGTACTGTTTTGTTGCTAGCTTTGATACAATACACGTTTCTTATTTAATTTTGAAGAAATTGCCTTGAGCTGATTTTGTTCTCCCTCTTTTTCTCCATGGCAGCTGTAACTCTGCGAGGAGACAGTGGTAGAAGATCGGAGAGGAGAGCCAGGCGAGTTTCAGCATGTCTCTCAGATCATTCACTGGCTAGTGACAGTGGCGTGTTTGAAGCTTTAAGCAAAAGGTCAGGTGTATAAATGCATAGTAAGCTGGAAATATTCCTGTTCTGCCACATGGCCCAAAAGAGTTAGTTGTGAATTTATGTGTAGACCTTCAAAATTGCTAGTTATTAGTAACATAAATCTACTAGATTGCATGTTTTAAAGGAAAGAAGCCTTTTAACGCAGTCCACGGTCATCTGCAAGTGCCAAGTCCCTTTTGCTTTATTCTTTGACATTTTAACATCGTACCTCCTTTGAAAGATAGTTTTCTCATCCTGTTAGTCATAAATCAGTAATTTTATTTCAACAATCTATAATAAAATAAAATTATACAGAGTGGGACTTAGAATTCCGAGTATCATGTGATAAAAATATAACTGCAAGGAAGAATCACATGAACTGCCAAAAGCCTAAAAAATGCAGGTTCACCAAGTGATTGAAGAATGAAGACTTGTTACTTAATGCAGTTCTTTCAACACAGGAAGCAGTAACTGGGAAGAACATAAGATTTGGAGGATGCTAAAGAGAATGGAAGACAAAATAAATATTAAAATAACCTAAATATCTTGAAAGAGAGAATTCTCAACCCTCAGTTTTTACATTTGTGAATACTACTACTTTATGTTTTTATATAGATGTCTCAATTCCTTCTACGTTACCAATCCCTCCTGTATTGCCAAATAATCGCTTATGTCCACAAAACACAGAATAAATGTTAGTTCATTATTTAGCAGCTTAGGTCACTATGTAGTTTACAGTACTTTCTGTTCCTGCAGGAATGAAGATCTGGAAGAACCTGTTTATGGTGATGCTGCCAGTAACGAAGAACCACAAATACATGTTGGATTTCTGTGAGTAATTATTCCTCTTTCTCCATATCAACTCTACAGGAATTGCTCACTGTTTTTCTTGCTTATGATTTTTAACTTTTTAATTAACTGAATCATGGTGGGTATTTTAAAGAAATTTCTGAACTAATAGCCAAGAAAGTTCAATGGGTGTACAGCTTAGTCAGTTACATGCCACTTTGTGTTGGGAATATGCCTTAAGCAAAGTCCATTCAGTGTCTTTTCAGTACTGACTGGTAAAAGGGCCTTCATTACTTCTTTCAGTAGTATTTATCTTCATTGTCTGGGCCATTAATGAGGGTATGGCTATAAGGGTATGTCTCTGTATGCAAGATCTTCTTATGCCAGATAAAGGAGGATTACCTTAGGAGAATCACAGGTAAAGAGACACAAATACAGTACAGTCCCAGCTGTACAATACATCTTTGAAATCCTGTGCCTATGGCATATATTGTTGGTAGTGGGAGTAGCCTAGGGAAGAGCAGATTATTGTCATGCAAGACAGGATGTCATATCTTAGCCCTCCAGAATCCTCTCTGTCCCTTGGAAACTAATTCCTAAGATTGGAGGTTTTTACAATATGAACCAGGTTTGTTAGTGGCATTTCAAAATTGATGCTGATGTGAAAGAGTAGAATTTTAAAATTTGTTTTCAATGAAAATAATGCAGATGGATTTGTCTGATGTAACTGATACATTGTTTCACATGCACACACACAAATGCATATGGTGTAACTGTTTAAGGAATGTATTTGATAAAACTTGTTTGCTGTCAAGAGGCATAGGAAGACCAGTTGTTACTTTCAAGCTGAATAACGTTTAATTCATTTAGTTCTATTAACTTTGTTAGTGTAGCTAATGCTTTTGATTGAAGCGGACTTGTGCAAGAAATTTGTTTAACAAAATGTGCTTTTACGTTCTTTAAATCTGTTTAGTCTTCATCTTTATTTCTTAACCAAAGTATCAATGAATGGTAACTAACACAGAAATTTTATTTTCCAGGCATGACAGTGGAAGTGAGTGTCTGCTAGTCCATGTATTACAGCTGAAGAACTTTACTAGTCTAGTTGTTAAAGAAAACTGCAAAATGTAAGCTTAAATTTCACCCAGAGTCTGATCACTGCTTGTTTTAAGATGCAGTTATATATATTGTAGATTTATTTGGTTTCATTCAAAATTAAGCCATTTCTGGAGAAGATGATATATCTTAATTTCCATGAGGAAAGGGTTAATTTTATGGTCACTTGAAAAAAAGGGACACAAAAAAGTATCCCTTTTATAGAACTTATGTCACAATGTTCAGGTAACAAGTGTAGTCTCAGAGTTCTTTCATGTCTATTATGCAGGGAAAAGTTTGTTAAAAAATATTTGTGATATTCCAGAGTAAGCTTAGTGTATTTTTCTCAATTCCTATGGAAACATCTATATTAATCAGTAAGAGACATACCTTGCCTTTTATCTTTAAGAAAGAAAACCACACCAGAAAACATGCAAACAACAACAAAGGATCTGCAGACTTTTGTGACTTGTACAGCTCTCCTTGAATATCCATGAAAGACCTTCTGAAGATAATATTTACACAAGTACTAGCTGACAATCAGTACAAAAGATAGAATTTTTTAACCTCTGTCAGCTTGTGCTACTATTTCAAATTTTGTATTGCATATAGAACAAAGCTTGGTTTATTCTATTAAATGTTTCTTAAATAATCAGTGTTGTCATAGAACACTGTTTTATCTAGAGATATGTATCTTAGCATATTTTAAAGAAATTCAACATGTAAAAATTGTTGATCTTTATCTCTGGGAGAGGTTGTTTGAAAACTGGAAAATGGAGGTATGATAACATTACTGTATTGTAAAATAAGTCATTTAAGGTTTTAAATTGAAATACATCTTGAATGAGTTGTTCGTTGTTAAGAACTTCTCCATGCTAACTCTGCAAAACTGCAATGGAAATTTCTTCACGTAGGTCAGTATATTAGTGTTGGTTTTTTGCTCTGTTTCAGTGTGAATGCAAGGGCACATGATAGGGAAAGATGTGAGTATTGTGTATTACTCAGCCATGTTACCTTGTCATCAGAAAAAGAAATAAGCATCATCTGAAGAAGGTAGTAAAGTCACTAAAGTAAAAGATTAGTCCAGAGTGTTTGTTGGACATTGTTGTTAAGGCAACCAGGCGTCGAAGTGACTCAAAATGCAGTTCTCTTCTTCATCCTCCTCAACCCTACCTTTGCTGGAATCAAGAACTTGTATGGCTGCAGGGTGAACTGACTGGTCTAGTGAAAAAAATAAGTTTCTATTTCCAAAAAGCAGAAGAAGCTTTTATCAACTTTAATAAACTGCTCTGTGCAACTGTCCATTGATTGAATCAGGTGCTGCAGCAGCTGGGGAGAAGTTTGCCTGCAGCAGCCGGTGAGCAGAGGAGCTGGTTCTCTGCCTTTTTACAGCACGAGAATCTGTTTAGCTGATGCTCCACAGTCCAGTGTGCTGCAATTCCACCATAAGGAGCTCTTCCCATTGTTGTCTAACCATTTATTTGACTGCCAGTGTGAGCCCCTCTTTGGTGGTGGCATAAGAGTTCCTGCAGCCATGTAGTCAGCTTGAGTGAACCTCTGAGCTGGAGCAGGTTTTTTTAATCCTGAAGCCTTTGTGGGTTTTTAGCTAGGTTAGCTTTTTAATCCAGATGAATTTTCTAATCTGGGTCACAACACAGTTGCATGAAACTGTTCGCTGGCATGAGGAAAGGAATAGGATATTGCAGGGGCTTGGCAAGCAGTCAGGGAGAATATGGAAACAATTCTCTAAGTAGCTCTCCTGCTTATGCTGTCAGATGAAAATGGTTGTTGATTTTGTTTTTGGCTTGGAGTCTTAAATGATATGGTACCACATATTTAAATTTGTCTTTTGAGACTGTAGATAGATGCAGTGACTGCAGATTTCTTTTGCCATCTTAATTTCTTAAGAAGGGAAAAAGGTTACTTGATGGGTGGAAGGAAGAAATGGATTGGTGACACTTATGGGACAATTCAATTGCCTAAACATAGGCATGTGTTTCCATTTGAAATAGCATAGGATAGCACCTGGCCTCCAGCTGCTGCTGCTCAGAGGGAGGCTCTGTGTAGCTTTCCCATAGATCCTCTTATAATTGCTAGCTCATTTTAGATGCCTTGGATACCTCAGGGCAGCTCAAGTGCCACTTGGTGCCTCTGCTTAAGCACCAAATTGGAAAAAAAAAAGTTTTAGTTAAAAAAATACAGCATTTTGAGATCAGCTTTGCAGATCTTCTCTGTTAGAATGCAAAGTAAATTTCTGGTGATGAGGAGCTCTCAAGGCAGATTCTTAATGTAGAAGTTACACTGATGTTTTTGCACAGCTCGATTTTGAGAAATGCAAAATGGCTTTCTTTGTCTGAATTGTGCTATTTGTCTGTTTTGTGTTGCCAGTCATGTGAGAGTTTATTTGCCACCGCTGGAGTCAGGCACACCAACCACTTACTGCTCGAGAGCTTTGGAATTCCAAACTCCGTTAATATTTAATGAAGTGTTCCGAATCCCTGTGCACTCAAGTGTTTTGAAATTAAAATCTCTGCAGCTGTATATCTGTTCAGTTGATCATCAGCAACAAGAAGAACTATTGGTATGTGGTTCTGTTTCTTAAAAATCATTTGGTATGAGAAGCTAAAGTTACCTGAGAAATTATTTTTTAAGATTAAAAGAGAATGTAAAGACCTAATTTTTCCATTTACATGTACTCTAACAAATGTTTTCCATTTTTTCATATATATATATATATATTTCTGTAAATAAAGAGGCGAGATTTTAAGAAAGACTTCATCTGACGGCTTTTACACTGCAGTTTGCTCAAGACTTAGGTTTATGGGTGATACTGTAGTGCCTTTGTGAGGAGTCTGTACCATTCAAATAGGTTCCTCCTAAAAAAATAACAAATACAGACCCCTTGTTGCTATATAATATTGGGTGAAGAGGACTACTATTACATCAGTGTTCACTTTGTTGCAGGATAATAGTGGCCCTGGAACAGTTCTGTTACCTCAGTCTTTTACTTGAAACTAGTTGAGATATCAGGTGCTAACTTCAGTTGTGTTAAATGTTATCTTCATTTAGCTATTGTCAAATACAATTATGCATAACTAAATCTGCCTTGGAGCTGATGTCCTGGCTATTTTGAAGTAAGTGAGCTGTCTTTGCAGTGAGGGGTTTGAAATGGATTAGTGAAAAAATTTTTAAGCCTTTCAAAGAAGTTAAGAGGTATAGGCATCTCACTGTCATGCTGGGCTGTGGATAGGAGGTGTTTATTTGAGCAAATGTGGTCAAGAATGCGTGTTTATTAATCCACCTTTAAATCTAAGTAGCATCTCATATAAACAGGGGTCTTAATATTGATAGAAATGGACCCGAGGTCTTGTCTGCAGTAGGAAGTTTGGTCTACAATGTTATTAAAGAGAAAGCATCTCAAGAACAGGCTGGACATATTGCTGTAAAATGCTTCATACTGGTATATCCTATTCCTCTGGGAAGCTAAATAGCTATTAAAATATAAAGTATCTTTCTGTTGAAACAAGTACATCTAAGTTTAGGGTGCTTTAATTCTAACTGCTATTATTGAGTTGCCAAAAAAAGGTAAAGAAGGTCTTCAGCTTATCTTGGTAGGGATTTTTTTCTCTTTCATGGTCATAATTTGGTTATGTCAGAAGTGTCTTTGTCAGCAGTAATTGGTAGCATAGTTTAAGGTAATTTAACAATACTACTAAAAAATAGAGAAACAATGCCAGTTTCTTAAGATAGGTGCATCGAAGTATTTAAACATTATGATCATTGTTCTCTTCAGCTGTAATTAGAGAATGAGCATTTTCTGAAATCAAGAAATCATTTGCTACCTGCTGTCTGTCTTTGGAACTGCTGTGATGGTGCCTGTCTACAAGGCCTTTGTCTTTCAAGATGTCTTCCACTGAGATTACAGTTTTTCTCATCTATTTAATAATGCATGTATTTCTCAAATTCTTGATGACTGCTTTCTTTTCAATTAGGTTATGCCAGTATAATATTTTCTTAAGTGCAAAAGCCAGACTGGAGTTTATCCTAATTTATATAAATACTTGTACCTAACAGGGGGAAAAAAAAATTCTGGGAAATAGTTCAGTTATAAAGAAATAAATATATTACATTTGTGGGAGTGGTCTTTCCATTTCCTCAGTTTTACTCTTCTGCCTTGCAAGGCTGAAAGATCTTTTTCTGTCTTAAGTTGGCTTATTTCTTCCCTGGTGGCCTTGTCAACGTTGAGATAAGGAAATTGTTATTTTTCATGATTAGCATATATAGTCCATGTTAAAAGCTAAAAGAAGTATGAATGCCTTTCTTGGAATTACCTGACATAGCTGCTTCACTCCCCGTTTCTCATCTTTTCAGCCCTGGCCAATTATTCCCTGTGTCTTAATTTATTTGGTTTCTTCTTGAGTGTAACTCTTTTTTTTTTGCATTTTTTGTTTTAATTTCTGAACATCTGTCCCATTTTTAACATGATTTTAAAATCCTGAGTGTTTTCTCATAAAGAGACGTGTGTCAGCCATCACAGAGATATTCATAAAAACTTTTACTGTTCTGCCATCAAAGTTGTTAACAAATTCATCAGAGCAGGCATGTGATACACCTCTAGCAGACCCACCTTGGTTTCTTCATCCTTTTGAGTAAGTTCTAAATCGTGAGGTGGACATGAAATATTAATTAGTCCTCTCAGTACTGATAATTCTTAATTGAGTTTGATGCATTCAATCACTCAGGAATTACTGATTCTCTTTGTAGAGGCAGCTTCTTTGGCAGACTTGCTTAGCTGTCTAATAAAAGCAGTGTATAGGGCAGTGTCAGGTGTCTTAGTTACCCTATGCTTCTTCCAATACTGCTGGCAGGAAAACAGTTTTACTCTCTACCTCCTAAACTAAACTCAGTGTGTCTTAAACATTTTCCAGCTCTGATGCAGAAGCGTGAATATTTGATACACTTCTATATCTTCTGCTGCATCAGAGCAAGTAGATAATTAAGACATCTGTGTTATACAGAAAAAAGAAAAGGCATCTCTGTAGCCTCTGGTACAGTGACATGAAATGACTTTCAGTAACATGCTGTATCCCCATGTCAGATTATTTTGTTAGTCTCAAAAACTTTTCTCCATTGTCCTCTATGCACCTGTTTAAACAGAACCCCAGGGAACATTTGTCTTGGAAAAACAATGCAATGATTTTTTTAAAATTATTGTTTTCTAATTAACTGTTTCTTTACCTGCGTAAAGTTGAATGCACATTCTGTCCACATTTCCTGCTGCCTTTATTGTTAGAATCATTGTATACAGTTATTTGATTTGTGAGAGATGAAAGCCATTTTTACTGGACTTTTCCAGTGATACAAAAGAAAACGTTCTTAGCATGTTATGAGCATGGAAATGAACAGGTTGCAGAGATAGCTAGGGAAACAAAAAGCAGTTCTTCAAGGCTGACTGATATAAAACCACTGGCAAATCCAGCTAGTAAACTGATTGAAAAGAAACAAATGAATAAAATAGGCAGCATGGATTTATTCACAGCTGTTTTTCATTTAGGTGAACACTGCTGAGAAATTTCTTACATGAGTTCTCTCTGATAGAGTAGGACTATTTCAAAGTTTGAAATACTTTTAGTGAGAAGCCTCCATTAAAAATATTTTTACCTGAATCTGGGAGATGCAAGGATGGCCTGGAAAGGAGAAAAATTTGCTTTATAGCCCATTTGACAACCTTAAGATACAAATAGGCAGGAAAAAAATGGTTTACACAATTTTTATTTCCCTTTGGAAGATGCCTCTGAGGGCCAGAGAATGGAAGGATATCAGAATACAGTTATCTCAAAAGCCCCTCAAATTAAAGTATTATTAAAGTGATATTAATTTATGCAAATATAGAAATCAGATATGTAGTGGGGAAGGTTTTAAAAATAAAATATAAATAACTATCAGGCGTAAGTTACATCCACATCAGTCATACAAATTTTACTTTTCAACTTTAAAAAAATTAGTATCTACTCTGATTTTTCCTGGTAGTAAAGAAGAGGCAAGAAATTCAGAATCTTAGACGTCATAACACAACAGAACAAAACTATCTCTTTTTAAATGGGAGTTTTACACTGTTTTATCCTGTAGAGTATATGTATGTTATTGTGGTCAATGCTTTTTGTTTTTTATAGGGCATTGCTCAGATAAACCTGACTGATGCAGAGAGTTCTGGTGAGATGCAGCTCCACTGGTACCCTGTTCAGATCTTCACTGGTTCAGAGCCCCAGAGAGCAAAGACCAAAAACCAATGTGAAGACAGTATTCCTCAGTCTTCTGGAAATGTAACTACAGTTAAAACAGTATGGCTCTAAAAAAGTGATTTGTTTACTTTATTTGACTGGCAGGGTGATTGTGATCTTACTTTGGGTACAGGTTTTTGAGTTATCACAGGAAGTGATAACTTAAAGTAGCTCTTGGGGCAAGAGCTATATTTTAGAAGACTACTTGTAAACTAGATCATGTCTGGGCAGGTGCTTGAGATAGTACCCTGTATATGTATGTATGCGAGTTTCCAGTCCAGCTAAAACACACTAAAAATTTCTGCCACTGCACTTGAAGAGGTTGTCAGGAAAGGTTTTGCAGTTTCCATCCTTGGAGATGTTTTCAGCCCTTGACTGGGCTCTGGACAGCCTGACTGGACTATGATGCCTTGCTTGCTTTGGGCAGAACATCAGACTAGGTGACCTCCAGAGGTGTCTTTTGACCTAACTTGTTGGATGATGCTCCACAGTCAAGTAACATCTGCCTAGTTTCTGTGGCAAGTTGGACACTACATACTTTTGATTGTTATGATTCAAGACAGATTTTTTTGGTTGTGGTTTTGTTTTCTAAGGAACATATGATGGCTTTATTTTAATTTTTTTATTGAATAATACACAATAAGTACATTGGTTTGTTCAAACAGTTTTTATTGAAGTCTAATTTACCTTTCAGGATGCAGTGACAGCCCTATTAGCTAGGACCACTGCCCAGCTGGAGGCAGTTGAGAGAGAGCTGGCAGAAGAGAGAGTGAAACTGGAGTACACGGAGGAGGAAATCTTGGAGATGGAAAGAAAGGAAGATCAGGCAGAAGCCATATCAGAAAGGTAAAAATGGTTTAAATACCTCATTAAACAGATAATAACTAATACTCCCTCAAAGATATTTGCACTATGGGTATAGTCTGAAATAAAGCAGGAAAAACAGTAGGTTTTTATTCTGATATTTGCTCCCTCTTAGTGCTACAAGTATAAAATTCTGTTATGTAATTATCTGCAAACAGGAGGAAACCATATTTGAATAGCTGGTTGGATTTAAGGAATTTGGGAAGTGGGAAAACATATCAAACAGAAACTTTGCTAGGGAGGCAACTATAATGAGTTGTAACAGCCCTGTATTAAGAAAAAGGAAATAAAATTTAGTAGTGACGTGGGACATTGTTAGGGTTAGGGTTGCACTTTCATTCCAAATGATACTCCTGGTTTGTTACATGAGTTTTGTTGTTCTTTTTATTACTGCTTTTTTGGTATTGTTATAAAGACCAGAACACAAGCCTCAAGAAAATTAGGGAAGGTGAATTTTTTTCAATGAAATATATTTGCTTATTTTCATTTGCAGAAATGCAAGTGTGCTATGTTCTCCTGTTGAAAATACTGTATTTTTATTCGAGAAATAATAGTCTAAAATTATAAACTGGCTTATGTAATGTAATACGTAAATGTAATGTATAATTGCGTGGGGTTTTTTAACACCTGCAAAACTATTGTGATGTTCTGACTTTAGGAGTTGGCAAGCAGAATCTGTTGACAGTGGATGCAGTAATTGCACCCAGACTAGTCCTCCTTATCCCGAGCCATTTTGTGGGGATCCATTAGCTGGACACATGTTTGCAACTCAAGCAGGCCAGTACGGTTCTGGAAAAATGCAGCCTCCACCACTAAAGGTAATGAGAGAAGACACTGCAGCATGAAAACGGCCACCCTGCCAGGCACAGTGAGCTACTGCTGTGCCTGGAGTTTGTGTCTGAATTGGCCAGGAGAGAAAGAAATCAGCAATGACATTGGCAACCCTGCATGAGCACTGACTTCATGACAGCCATATGGCTGTCGAGTTGGTAGAAGTTCATTCTTTAGGGCTGGGGTTTTTTTGTTTTCTTACTACTTACTTTTGAACAGAATTTGGTTCTTATAGCAAAAAGCAAACTATTTTTACTGTAGCCTTTATCTAATCCATAAATAGGCATCTGTATCAATTTCTGCCTTTACCTGGAATTTTAACAGAAAAGATCATGATCAAATCCCAGTGCTCTTATTTCTATAAGAATGTTGGAAGGAATTGTGAAGAAGGAGATTTTAGGACTTGCGTTACTATTTCAGTGTTACAATAACATGAAATAATTGTGCTGAAACTGATGTATTTAAAATCTTTTGTAATCGAGATATGAGACACTGAATATAATCCTTCACAAGCTGAAATTAGCAGACTTCCATTGAACTAGAGGAATATAAGCTGTTTGTGTTGACTTTAGGGAAGATCCTTATGGAGGAGTGAGTTTTTTAAAAGTTTGGAAGCTTTGCTGGAGTAGCCTTATGTTTTTTGTCTTTCTGAATATTTTCGTATTCTTGTATAATTGTGTGAACAGTCTTTTAGTTCCTTTTTTCTTCCTTGTCTTCATTTAAGTTCCTCTAGTTTAAGGTGGTTACTTGCTTAACCCACTGTGCTTATTGAAAGGAGAGTCAGTTTTCTTCTGTTGAGGCTGGAGATCAGGTGGTAGTTTGGGTAATGCCCAGTTGCCAATCCTGAATGCAGTCCTTGTGCTCTGATATAAATGCATCACATAATTGTTACTGCTCCAGAAAAAACTTCTGAAAGGTAATCTCACAATTTTGAATGACCCAGTTTTAAAACTTCTACAAAAGTGAGGTAGTACATCCTCTCAGCGCTCATTAAAATTTGAATCTAGCTAGCAGGGCAAGTTGTTTACTTTTGATATTGTTGAAATGTCTGATTGTCTTTGCTTGGAGAGAGAAAATAAGGAAGAAATTAAAAAAAATTCCTTTGTTGAAATTTTAGGTGGATAAGGAAACCAACACTGAGGATCTGTTTCCTGAAGAAGTTGCTATTCTTCCAAAAGAGAGAACCAGCCGCAGGCCACGGGGTTCTGCTTTTGTTCGCAGTAGCACAATTGTTCGTTCCCAAACCTTTTCACCTGGAGCACGAAGTCAATATGTTTGCAGAGTGAGTAAAGCTTGAAAAGGAGGAGGGGGAATACCACACACAAGTATATTATTACACATTTTTGATAATTTTACTATAAGAAACATATATTACTTTTTAATACTAATTAATAATTTTTAATTGAACTTAAGCAATGCAGTGGGGAAGAGCTTCCTTGACTCTTTTTACGAGTTTTTACTTGGATGGATTTAATTTGAAATTTAAGTATTTGTGATAAATTAGATACTAAGCTCTTTTCCCTGGCCACCTTAGATGTTAGGTGAAGGTGGTTTACAGTGCTATCTAATGAATCGTATAAGCAGTTAGCTTAGCAGTTAGCAGTTAGTTTAATGTTCACATACATAAAAGTTTGAAAAAGGGCACTGAATGCTTAATCTTAGGGTTATTGCATAAATATTCATACAACTCTGATTGCTGTCATGAGTATCAGTCATAAGGTGCCTGTTACTGTGGGAAATAGGATTCCTGGGTGCACTGGTGCAAGTAATTGAGGACCAGCACAGCAGTTTTCAAGGTCACATTTATTGTTCGTTGCTTTCAGTGGCAGAAGACTTAAAAGCATGGCTCATGTTATTGCAGATCAATATATGGGTATTAGTTTTGCAATGTTGGTGAAATATTTTCATAGCTTTGATTGTAATCTTTTCATAATCTTCTGAGAGCTTTGAAAATTCAGAAAACTATTTTAAAATTTTGTTTTCACTTAACCTGCACTTACTTAAAATCAGATGCGAGGAAAAAGTGGCAGACTGTATTGCTTGTACCCACAGCAGTAAATATTTTAGGATGAAATCTTTTTGCTTTTGAGTCCTCCCCCCCTCTTTTCTTAGGTAAGATTGTCTTGGATAGTTAGTAGAATGGTTGGTGAAACTTACCTGTAAAACATTGATGGTTTCTAAATTTTCTTGAATTATTTTAACCATCATATGAACACTATTGTATATAAATGTTTATAAATAATTGAAAAAAATCAGTTGCTTAAAACAAGATAGTTTCAGTGTATTTTAAAAAAGAAATCTCAAAGGAAAAAAAAACCCAACAACCCAAATTTCTTCATGAAGATGATCTTGCAAGCAACCTTTATTTTCAATGTCTTTTCCTATCAGCTGTATCGCAGTGACAGTGACAGTTCAACCCTGCCAAGGAAGTCCCCTTTTGTCCGGAATACCTTGGAGAGGCGGACTCTACGGTATAAGCAGGTATGTCTAGGAAAATGATCTTTAGCTTTCAGTAAGTTGCTAGAACAATGGTACTTTTATACTTAAGAGCTTTAAGACCTGTCTTACATTCTGATCCTTTTAGTAATTGTACAAAACTTCTGCAATGTAATTGGGGTAGGGTGCAAGTTTTGAAGTTTTGAATTTGTTTTGGACTTTCTAAGCTAAAAGGTAGAATAAAGAAGTTAAATGAGGTTGTGATTAATCTTAAAGGAGGGAAAAAAGTTTGGCAGACGAAAATTAGTTGAATGGGGACTGAATTTATATTGATTTAGATTTAGATATAAAGTTTGATAAATCTTTCAAATCTAGTTAATGATGCAGGGTGCAGGTTCAGAGAAATGTGTGTGAATGTGACATTAAGGCATGCATCTCCCCTCCCATACAACCTAACAAATAATACTGGTATTTGAGACCCAAGTATTCAGGAATGAATAAGTTAAGCTCTCCTTTTGCCCCCATGCCAGCCCTCATGCTGTCAAACAAGTGAACAGAGAAGGGCAGATGAGGTATTAATGTTGTGTATATGAATGATATAAAATGTAGTGTGGTCAGAAGAAGTTAATGCCTTGCTGGTGTAGGCAGGTAGACAGCCATGCCTCCCATTTTGATTCAGATTGTATCTTAAAACCGAGAACGAAGCCCTTGAATGTAGCCCTTTGAGAAGAGTCTTGCTCAGTACAGTATTTTTCTGATGTCATGATGTCATAGAGTTTTCCTTATTACATCTCTTTTATTATCATCATAACATGGAATTTTAATCCATAAACTTCATTAAGTAAATATTTGTAAGTTGAAAGCAAACTGTAACAGGAAGTAGTAGAAAGTATAATTGAAAAACTTAGCTGTAGGGGTTTTCTGTACCATACATTATCTAGCCTTTTCTGGGGGATGCAAATAAACTCCAAAACTTCATGTAGATAAAACTTTGTGTGAAGTAAGTACAGCAAATGTATGGTCTATAGAGCTAAAGAAAGACCAGTAAACTATGTTGAAAGTAATATGTTGTGCATTTTATTTGAATCCTAATGACTCAACAGTCCTGCAGATCATCTTTGGCTGAACTTATGGCAAGGACATCCTTAGACCTGGAGCTGGATCTCCAGGCATCCAGAACTCGACAGAGACAGCTGAATGAGGAGATATGTGTTTTAAGAGAGTTGAGACAGCGTCTGGAAGATGCCCAGCTCAGAGGGCAGACAGATTTACCCCACTGGGTCGTTCGGGATGAGAGATTCCGAAATTTATTGAAGGAAGCAGAAAGGCAGGTATGGTAATATGGCATAAGCACTCAGTTTGCTCAGAAACTTCTCATTTCAAAATGTCTTCATTTTGCTAAAATGTGTAAGCATTTGTTTGTACAGCGAATGTTGCTTTTATATTCTTGAAGTTAGCACAGTAAAAATTATTACATTGATTATTATCAAGCTGTGTATTTATTTAAGGACAGTTTTTGGAGAATGGCACTGGTTGCTAGTGGCACTTTTTGTTTGGTTTTGGATTTTTATTGTTAATCTGTTTTTGTTTAGGTATTTGTTATTGGAACTTTAATAATTTTATTTCTTCTGGTACTTAAAAGAAATTTTGGTGACTTGATAGTTATTCTTTACAACTATTTGGAATGTTCCCTTAGTATGTGATTTTTTTTTCCTGTTCTTAGAGACAGTTGTAGAAAAATGTGACAAAACTGCACAACAGACAAAATTGTCATTGGATTATCAGAGACAAAAACTGAGCCTAAATTTCTAATAAGATCTTGTTTGACAGACCTATGTGCCGTAAATTTTGTTAATTCATTACATGTCTTTCTGAAGAGCATTAATAAATTAAACAACTCAATCTTTTGCATTTGTAGTTCTTAGATGATTAGCTATTTCAGACAATGTACTGGTGTGGTTTTGCTGTGGTGAATGGGGAAAAATATCCATTCTTTTACTGTGAATATTCTTATATTTTATTTCTTCACATGTCCATTTTAAGCATTAAAATGTTCTTGTTTTCAGACCAGGCAGACCAAATTTGAACATCACCAAGAGCAAGCAGCTGAAAAGATGTTAAAGAAAGCATCAAAAGAAATATACCAGTTGCGTGGGCAAAATCAGAAAGAACCTATCCAGGTGCAGACTTTTAGGTAAGGGGTAATGCATACTGAAATACCATAGCAACAGTTCATTAGTCACGTTAAAGCTTTCTGATGCATTTAGCTTAAATTTTGTGTGTCTTTTGATTTTAATCAGAAGTAATTAACCAGTAATTTTAAACTGTATCTGGATTTGGACATGAGTTCTCTTTGAATGCTTTGTTCTGCAAAGAGCCAAAGCTAAGGTAAAATTGCAGTGTTACAATTCTAGTATACATGACATTAAAAACAAAAAGCTTCAAATGCAAACATAGCTTAGGTGATTTTCCAACTTAGCCTAGTTGCTATGAAGTCCAAATGTGTCAGTTCTTCAATACAAGCCTGTGGGCATAAATTGCTAGTAACACACGCTCCCTAAAAATTTCTCAGTAATACTGGAATTTTCTTTCAAGAAGCCTTTTCTTTGGACTCTATTTCCAGAGTTGCCATCTTTTTTCCCCCTTTCCTTTTTGCAGACATTCTTTGCAAAATGTACAAGAGTGAGCTTTGCACTGCAGAACTTGTCTCTTGGAACCTTTTTACTATTAACTATGACTGAAGTTCAGTGACTTGTATAAAGCTTCCACCTTGGTTTTCAAAAATAGTAATCGTGTTCAATGGAATGTTGCCAGAAGTATATAGTGAGGTTTAGTAGTTTTTTGAAGTTTGTCATACTCAAATAAATGACCAGTTAAGTATATAAATAACAAATACTAACCATTAACCAGAGTAAAGAAATTTTGTTCTTATGGGGAGGAAGGGGGAATGTAGGCATAATTTTATTTACTTCCTTCTTCTTTTGTTTTGATCACAGAGAGAAGATAGCATTTTTTACAAGACCAAGGATTAACATACCTCCTCTGCCAGCTGATGATGTATGACATGTTGCATTGTAAACATGAAGTATTTATCGCTTTTATTTTAATGAAGTTCTTAGATTAGACAAGTTTCTTTAAAAAAAATTGTGCAAAAGCTAATATACAGTTTTTGTAAAAAATAAAAAAAGTTAAAAAAAGTAAACATAAACAAAAACATATATATAAATATATATACATATATATTTTATAATAGCGACTACAACAAGGCTTGGTTTTTCCTTGTTGTGAAACTGACATCTCTGAAGACAACTTATTTTATAAAAGATCGACTATCCTGTTAAGAGCGTGTACAGTTTTTATGCTGTTTTATTTGACTTAAAGGCTGGAAGACAGAAACAAAGTGAGTTCAGGCAAATTCACTGTAGTGTAATTTATTTATAGTGCCTTTTTTCCTTGAAGGAAAATACCTACTTTAAGATGTATTTTAAGACTGAAATTTTGTTCCTCAGTATTTGTCATACAGTAGAATGGAACCATTGAGCTGGTTTTGTTTCTGATACCTGAAATGAAAATACTATGTTCTAAAATTGTCACTTTTTTCAGCTTTATTATCTGTAGCTTGTTATGTACATTGTATTTTTTAGCACTGTCTGTGTTATAGCAAAATATTATCACCTGCAATGTGTCTAACACTAATTAGAAGTGATGTTAAACATTGCAGAATTCATTTGCATGTTCTTACTGTGCACTAATAGATTGTTTTCATTTCTGTTGTGTCTAAAGTATCTTAATATTCTTGACTAGATCCTCAGTTTAAACGGGGGAAGGAAAAGGGTGACAGGTCTTTGTTTTGCTGTTTAATGAAAAGGGAATTAAAGGAGTAGTGTGAGCTAGCTGTGTGGAAAGCCTGCCAATGGACTATTTTAGTAATTTCTACAGATTCTCATCTGATTCAGGAAAGCACATGTGTTCTGATTTCAGAAAGCAGCTGCTTTAAGTAAGGGTGCTTAAACACATGTTCATCCTAAAGGATGTGCTTTGTGGTTACCGCAACCAAATTCTGTTGAACAGTGACACTTTCCAGGAGGAAGGTGTATAATTCTGAAGGGTACAGCTCACTTGATTGCTAGTTGGACCAGCTAAAATCTGGTAAGAAATAATTTTATTTGTAACCATCCATTTTAATGAAAGATTGTCACCCTAAATTCCCGAGAATGCCAGTTTTGTGTCCTTGCATCCTGCAAGTATGTAAAAATACTTCTTTACTAAGCTACTATAATAGAGTCTCATATTTTTCTAATTATGCATTACCTGCAAAGAGAGGTGCCCAACACAAGACTGACTTTGCAAATTACTGCAATATCCCTGAAGGAAAATCGTGTTGTCTCTTAATTAAAGATCAAATTGCTTCCACATTTTTCTATGTCAGGAAATCAAAACAACAAGGGCCAAAAACCAAACAGACCTATCAGAATATTTGCAAATATTCTGTAAGTAAGTTTTCTTTGTGAGTTTCGAGAACTTAGACTGTTACCTTGTCAAAGGTCAGAGAAAACTCAAAGAGAAATTGAATTACTTGTCCACGCTGAGGCAAAAAGTAATGGGGAAAAAGGATGATGAGCATAAATGTTAATTAACAGAGACATTTAAGGTAGTATTTCCCATTTCCTAATATGGCCTATAGTCATTACAGGACTCAAGTGTTGTGGTCATATAGCAATTTGTATGAAATTGAAGTATATTTAGCATTTATTGTGCTATTCATCCTGAAGGCTGTTTTGCCAGTAAGTTTTGGTGGCTGTATATTGGGTTCCTTCAGGCACAACTAGACTTATTCAGAAACTATGCAGATAAAAACCAAATCATGTGAGAAATTTGTAGTTTTTGGGTAAAAGTCTAGGGCCAGCAAGCTTTTCAGTGCTCATTAATTTAAAAGACCAGTTAGTCAGAATTTTGTTTCTCATTTCCAGGGGAGGCTGTCACACAATAGTGTTTATCCAAAGTCACCATGCAGTGACGCCAAAAGTTCTTTCTGTGTATTAAGAGCAGACAGCACCATGTTCCTGTGAGTCTGGTCAGGTAGTGGAAAGGTTTGCCCAGGGAGATGGAGCACTCTGTCCATAGTGTGGATGAGGACTTAACTGGATATAGCCCAGAGCATCCTGGTCACATTAAGCCTGCTTTGAGCAGGGATCTGGTGTAGGGAGTTTTTTTCCACCCTAAACGGTTCTGTGACTATAACCAAGGAGCAATGTCTAGTGGTCTCTCTGTCAGAGGGTTTTTAAATTGTGGCCACTGTGAGATGTTGTCGGTGTATCTTGTGGGTCTGTAATTCTGACTGCTATAATGAGTTCTGTCTTGATGTGGTAATGAATTATCATATTCAGTATTCATCTCTCTTGTTTTTGTCACATTTCTGTATGATTGTGTCATTTTTGTATTATTTGAAAGTATTTCTTCTATAAAATAAAATAATTTGCCATAAACAGAAAAAGGCTTCTCTTGTATGTCAAAGATGTTTCTGGAATTTTTTATATTTGCCACATTCCTGATGATTAAATGAAAAAAAAAAAAGTTTTTTTGAGTAACTGTAATTTAGGTTATGTAATGAATTTTCAAATAAAGGTAAGAGGGAAAATCTGGGAGACTGAAGATCTAGAGAGGTTATACTTAAGACCTGAAAGTGATGCAGAGTGTAAGGAATGGCAGATATGTTCTTCCAAGTGCTTATCACTCATGGTAAGTTGACAGTTGTATCAGAAACTCGTAGTTGAGTATTTCTAGAACTCTTGGATAGCTCCACTTAAAACATACTGAACTGCCTTTTTTTCATAACAAACATATGCACTTTCTAAATTAGTATTGAAAGCAAGTTGACATTATTAGTTCTGTAGTATCCTACTTATGACTAATTCCAAGGTGGAGACCACTCAAAAGAATACTGGTTGACTTTTTTCAGCTGGCGTGTACTGCAGCTTTCACAAAGGAAGCATTAAATCTGCATAATTACAAAACGGCCCTTTCTCAGTTTCCCTCTGCAACCCTAAGCTGCAGGAACACAGGCAAAATCATAGCAAGGACATGTGACTCCTGTCTCTCCAGTCTTTGCAAAGCATCAAGGGTATGACAGAGTTTAGGTTATTTTTAAACGGTCTGCTAGAAATAGGCATTTGGAACGGCTGCCGTCCCTGTCTCGCTGCCGTCAGGAGCAACCACAGAAGCTCTAATGGGTACGTCGGGTTGGGTTTTCTCTTGTAAGAATGAAGCCTTGCTTGTATTTCTTGCTGCAGCTCTTTTAAGCACTTTGGAGGACTTAAAGGTAAGTGCAGTTTAAAAAGAATATTTTTTTTAATGAGTTAGGTGTACTATGTCTTTTGCTTTCAGTGGATGTAAAACTGGAGTTTGAATTTTTAGGGAAGAGGGCCCATCACAGTTTGTTTTGACCCCAACCTCCTGTATGACTATAGTGTTGTACATCTTGGAGAGGAAGAAGCATTTACAGAGAGACTCGATAAACTGCATGCTAACAAAAGCAAGAGCAGCCTTGTCTAAAACGTGAAGAACATATTTTTTTCTCTGAGATCATTCAATTGACTGGGTAACATTGGAAGACAATACCAAGGAGTAAAGTTGATTTGGTTTTGAAATCTGTAAATGCCAGTTAAATCATTTCCTTGCACTTGGAAAATGCCCATATCCTTGGATTTCAAAGCTTCTTAGGAGTTGGTTCTGGCTCCTTACAATTTTCGAAAATCTCTTACATTTGAGCATACATTTGTATTGTATTTTCAATAGAGAATCAGATATTCTGACCCTTTAGTTTGTCTGCAGTTTGATCATCCAACTGAAAATGTACTTTCAGTAGGAGATTTAATGAGATCAGCTGGTAATACACAAGATAAAACCAGGAAATTAATTTAGGAAAGTCCGACCAGGAAAAAAACCCCTAACACTTATTTGTCAAGTGCACAAAATTACTATTCTGTGTCTAGGGCACAGTGTTTGTGTTCAAGTGTGTCTGACATAGAAGTTCCCAGGTGCAGATGTTTCACCAAGTAAACGCTACTTCCTGTTTTCCATATTTTCCTCTCATAAACTGACTGAAGGAAATTGCAGTTGTATTATCAAGAAAATAAGTCCTCACTGTTTAGCTTCCTTCACAAATTCAATTGGCCTATTAATACTGATTTTAATGGGCACAAAGAATAAATGCTGGCAGGAAGCTGGCACTTGTATCACTTTTGCACATTTCACTGACGTGGTTATGAAGGCATGGGGCTGTTACTGATCTAGGAGTGGTAGAGGATTATGATCTGCAGTGCTGTGTGTGAAGGGCATAATCAAACCTCTTCTCTAAAGGCATGATTCTTGCTCCAGAGAGGTGTGGGAACATCAGGTGGAGAAAGCTAAGTGTTCAGATTTCTCAATAAAATACAATGTGTGGCTTCTGCATGGGGAGTCCCTGTCAGAAGTACATGGCACATCCATAAATTACTGCTCAAGCACATTGGGACAAAAATGTCTTCAGAACTGAATTCCTTAGACTTCGAAGTGAGTAGTAGTCATTTATTTGCCTTCAGTCACCAGTGGGTATTTTCATGGGTGCTTGTGCAAGACCTCCCTCTACTCAGCTGTTGCATCTGCTTGGAAATATGAAGCCCCTGCTTGGTTACCTGTAGGGGTAAAACCAGTCTGCTCAGTATTCAGATACAGAAAAGTGAGCAGTAAGGTGAATGTCCTGAAATACAACACATTTGCACACACACAAACAGGTACAGAGTCTTCAGAAAGAACATCTACAACCTCTGCCTTGTAGAATACAGCCCTAGTGGCTTGTACATGATCTGTGCAGTCAGAACTTCGGCAATTCTTACCTTCTTACAGAAATCAAATACATTGCTGACTGTGATAAATTCTTAAACACTCCCTTTAACCCTCAAAAAAGAGCCAAACCCAAAAAACCAAACCAAAACAAACAAAAAACCCCCCACAAAACCAAAACCCCCAAGATTACAGTTGAGATGCTATACACAGTTAACCAAAATGTGAAAGTCAGGCTAATTGCCTTTTCAAAAAAATATTTTAGGAAGTTATAGCTTTTCAATATTTGGGAAAGCTCAAGCAAGATGTTTTGGAAAGGAAAAATAGACTGGTATATAGGAGAGGATCTTTTAAGTAGTGACAGTTGCATTGAAGAAAAGGCAGAAGATGGATGGTGGGGAGAATTAAGAAGTGAAGGGAACAGGATGAAACCTTTGAGGGAAGCTTGCAGAGCATGAATATGACACAGAAGATGGAGGGAAGTCAAATTCGTTAAGCTTGAAATGCAGTGCTAGAAGAACACAAGGGATGGTGAAATTGCAGTTTGTCTCATTTCCGATTTGCTGTGATTACATATTTCACCGAGCAGCAACCTGGCCTGCAGAGTCACCAGGAATACTTGCTGGCGTGCACACAGCATACTTCCTATGCTTTCACCTCGTCAAAAATGTGAACGTTGTTGCTGTTGGGAAAAAAAAAAAAAAAAAAAAAGGATTGATTAACTCAGGTTAGGGAGAGGAAAAAGCAGCGTGTGTTGCAGTGGTGACGGAGTAGGCAGGGCAGGGTAAAGAGGCTTGCGGTTTAATCCCGCAGGATTGCAGGCTGGTGCGTCTCCCCAGATCAGATATCCTATAGACGGAGGATGCAGTCACATGATTGTTACTGCTTCCTCCCCATGACATCACTGCTGGTGCAGCCGTACCACCCAAGGAAGGATGCTATTAAAATCTTTGGGATTGGGCTAAATGATGTTGCATTGCAGGTAAGCAACATAATTCTTCGAAAAAAAAAGAATCATTTGCCAGTTGCTCTTGTGCTGCAGTCGTAGAGCTCCAGCTCCGTCAGGCAGAGTTTCTGCTGGAAAAGAAAGCGGCACATTTTCTCTGCAAGCAGAGGGTTTGCAGGTGCAGAGGATGCCTGCTAGCTCTGTGCTGATCTCCCGGCTGACATCTCCAGTAGAAATGCTGCCAGATGGAGCTTTACAGCTAAAAAAGGCCCTTTGTTCCATGTACTTTCAGATGGCTCCTTCGAGTGTCTGCAGAATTCTGTATTTACGTGAGCAGCCACCATCATTCAGTCGTGCAAAGAGAACAGCAATAGTGTTTTGCTTGCATCCCCTGCCTTTTTTTCCCCCGGATGCTTAAAGGAAGTTGCTGTTGAGTCTAAGCTTATAAAGGAATGAGGATTAACTTGCTTGAGGGGTTAAGACATGTATTTGGGGAAAGAGGCTTTTCCTTTATTGTTAATTTTTGCTGATGTGGTTTCAAAGCACCTAGTCCGACAGGTTTCCTGCATAATTTGCTCTAGTAAAAGGTCGGTTTTTCCTTGTCCTATATAAACGTGGAAAATCTTTTTCCAAAAAGAATGTAGGAGATGACAAGTGGATTTCTGCTCCCTTGCAAAATGCCGGTCACCAAGAGTCTGAAAAATCCATGGCAAACCGTGCTTTTGGAGTTAATATTTGCGGAAGCAAAGTCCAGAGTCTGTTCTCCTGGTGTGGATGTTTAATTATGTGCTCTGTACAAATACTTGAATATATGGAACTATATATAGAATATGTATAGGAAAAAATGGTGACTCTCCTGTGGGTCTTTGTTTTTCTGTATCTGTTTAAAAGCTATTTAAAATAGCTTTAAAAATATATTTTAGGTTTTAAAATTATTAATTTTTAAAAACTTTATTCTAATACAAATGTTACAGTGTGAGAAACTAAATTAATTTTGAGCTTATACCAGTCAGAAAAGAAAATTAGATATATTTTTAACGATTGTAATAAATAATTCTGTGCCTTTGCCAGAGAACAGAGGATGACTCAGCTGCAGCTTCATGAGGCAGAGAGTCAGGTGACTTTTTACTCCTGGTCTACAGAAAGGTCTTTTTTTTTTATTCTTCCAAATCCCATTCTTTGTTCAAATAATTTTTTCCTGTTATTGAAAAATCTGAAAATTTGGCATGCCTAGAATCTCCGTGTGCTCACCCACGTTTTGGATCTCCCATACTGAAGTTGATTGTACATCCTAGTGAGTGGTGAATTTTGGTTTCCAGTGATCAGATATGTGGTTGTGTCGAGATCAGAAAATAAGATGGGGGGGGGGGAAGTAGATAATGAATTATTGAAGTACAAAAGGACCATGGTTGTTCCAAACTGAAAAGAAAAATAAATTTCAATTTTATTTTTCTCCAACATAACCTCTCCTGTTTTTTCCAGACTGAGCCTCTAAAGTGATAGAAATACAAACCTGCTGCTGTGTGAGGTGATGGGGGCAGGGGGAGATGGCATCCTGTCGGTGCCCATGCTGGGTTTCTTCTTGATTCCCTCTGGAGTCAGGGCTGGCTCAGTTCTCTCTGGCACTGGCTGTGAGCCGAGCTGTGCCCTTGCCCACCAGGCTCACTGAGACTTGGCAATTTTCCCGTGCAAAGAGCACAGCAGGGCTGCCAGGATTGGGTTCTGCAAGTGTGAGGGCTTCCCCGCCTAGCCAGGATCATGTGGAAGTGCCCTAGGGAAATATGTGCCAGGCAGGAGTTCTCCTGGGCTCTCAATTTGAGTCAGATACCTTCTGTGCAAGAAGACAGGGCACCAGCCTTATCTGTATGCTGGGGACCCATGGAAATTAAGGGCTTTAGTGCCCTTAGAGTTACTATAAAGGGGGGACCCTGGCGACATCCCCAGCTGGAAGTTGCTCTCCCTGGCAGCACTGGGATGCCATGCCAGGGCTCCAAACACATGGCTGCAAGAGTGCTCGGCCCCGGTGCCCATAGGGGCCTCTCTCACAAAGGTCATACCTTTTCAAAGGTAGTGGCTGGTAGCTTTTAAACAGGGGCCAGAGGAGAAGGGCATGGGTTAGAGACCTTGAGTTAGAGAACTTCCTACCTGCCTGAACCAAACAGGCTCCTCTGGAGCTCTGGAACCTCCTGGGGCTGGGAACTGCTTCAGCATGAAGTTGTTTTTTGCTGACCTGTAGGGCAATGTGAGCAGCACTGTGACTATACCCAGGTGCTATAGCAGGGGAAAAGGGGATGCTCCCACATCTTGCTTGTGTTGGAGGTTGTTGTGTTGGTGTTGTGCTGTCTTCAGCCTCTCTCAGGCCTGAATAATTCCTAGCTCAGCATGGTGCTCAACACTCAGAAGTGGTGTGGTGCCCAGAGGTACCAGTCCTTTTCCTGATTGCTTTTGCCATCACGCTGCAGCTTTCGGGGTGTGTGTGTGTTAATTTTTCCTCTTAGTGAGAGGTTGTAGAGGAAGAGTCTTAATTCATTTTTCGTGTGCATACATACACAACAGATGTTGGGTTTTTTCAGCTTTCTTCATCTCTAGCCTGGCAGAACTAAAGAGTCACATACGATTATTAATGTCAAAAGAGAGACTCTGGCAGGTTACACTAGGTTGCTATTCCTAAAGCACTTTTAACATTTTGCTCTTAAACATCACCCCAAGGAAAGGGTTTCCCCATCTTGCAGAAACTTTCTCTTCAGGGGGATGAAATAACTTGTCTGTAGCTGTGCAGTCTGTCAGCATCAAACACAGCAGTGAAAGCCAGTGCCCTGTGAACAGGAAAACATTACCCTCCTATGTGAAAATGACTCAGCCTCTGCTCAAATCACGAGAAGTGACATGGTAGAACAGATTAATGGCTTTTCCAATGTGGGTTTATCAGCTTTATTCCAAGATGAAAGCTTAAAAAGGTTTTCAGTGAGAGGTACATTTAATGCCATTGAACATCCCATTTCAGGAGAGAGCTTTTTAAACTGTATACCAGCCCACTTCCCTTCTGACAGTGCAACTCTGCTCTCTCTGAACACATTCACTTTTTCGTTTTGCAGTTCCAAACCTGGTTTTCCCTCTTAATCTTAAAATTTTCTGAATAAAGAGGCAAAGAGCAGCACTGGAACATGAAATCTGGTACTGCAAAGTTCAGCTGTGTCTGGCATGAGGAGGAAAACCCTATAGCACCCCTGACTCCTCAGATGTGGCTTAGAGCTCTGTGGCAGTAAAAATCGTGGGTTCAGAAAGGAAATTCCTGCTCTTTTTTGTGAAGAAGAGGACTTGAGGGAAACCAAGAATAGAAACCATACATGCTCCTACTGTTAGGGCTGGTTTCCAGGGTGTCCTGTCTCCTGAGATGTAGTTTCTTATCCAGAAGTTGAGGGCTTCAAGAGTTTTACCTAATCAAATCTTGTTTCGTTCAAGAAGTAAGGGGATGTGGAGTGGATACAGTCCACGAAGCTCATCTGCCCAAACTTCTGGGCTGTTTGCAGAGGAGCATCCTTTAATAGAGATATTTCAGCTAATTTTCAAAACTGCAGATGAATGTTCCAGAGGCACTGATGCTTCCCTCCTGCTTTTTCCACAGCCTCAACATCTGCAGTAACAAGTAAATTTATTGGAGGGACCTTTAAGACTCACTGGAAACAGAGATGTGAGTTTAACATTTTTTTTTAATAGAGCCAACTTTGGCAAAAAATCCATTTGGAGTTTGCAGGGAAAGAGCTAGGATGTTTTTTTTCCCCTTGCCTTTCTGACATAACTGAGCAACTGAACTAATTTGCTCAGACTTTCCAAGAAAACTTGAAGGGGAAGCAGGCACATGATATTTCATACCAAAATAAATTGCTTTTTAAAGGGAGAATGATCGTGGGAAGGAGCAGGGTGTGGGGTGTTGAGGTGTGGTTTACCCCTCAGAGGAAGAGAATGCCTCTCAGGAGGAGAAAAGGAGAAGAGGGAGTCTGGCTATGATGGAAGGGTGGGAAGTCCTGTTGGTTGGGTATCAGCTCCTGTGCCTCCCTTTGCCTTTGCTCCTGGCCAGCCCTGTTCTCTGTGTTCACCCCATGAGCACGTGTGCTGCCTGAGGAGGGGCAGCTGAAGGCTGTGGTTTGGTCAGAGGAGTGCCTCAGTTTTCTGCCATTTATCCCAAATGTTCCCTCCTGCCTTTCCCTTCTCTCCAAGGCCCTCTCCCCTGTGATCTGGAGCCCTGTGTTTTTTGAGTTGTGCTGTGGTTTCATAATTTTTTTCCATAGAGGTTATTTGGGGTAAAGCTGCACATCAAAGATGTGACTGTATTTAATTTGACCACACTATCATGGCTGGAAACTCCATAATATGTGGTGATGGGGCCATACAATAAAATGCTGCAATATTTTACAGTACTCTTTCTGATACTGCAGCCTGCCTGTGCTAATGTGGTGAGAGACTGAGGGCTATTAACTTTTGTATTTGGAGGCTGTGCCATTAGTCCTTGAATTGAAGGAAAGGCATTTTCCTTTTAAGGCATTGGCAATTTTAATACCTTATCTTTCCTCTGTATTTTCTCAAATTTATAGGGTATTTCCTCCACATATTATGTTTCAAAAAAAGGGCTGTAAGTGGGTTCAGTATTTTCTGCTTTTTCCAGGAGTCCGAACTTGATTACTCTGATTCAAGGCCATTCTAACCCCTTTTTATAAACTTCATCATTAAGACAGAAGGTCAATAACCCATTGAACTTGTAGGAGATTCAGTCTGCTTGCTTTTGCTGAGGACTTCTTCGTTGTAAAGTCACCACCCAACAGAATCTTACTTCTTTTTGAGAAGAATATTTAATAACTGTTTACCTGTCTCCTATATCCCACATTGCCAATTCTAAATCATCTTCTACATGGCAGGTGGTGGAAGAGAAATTACCTCCACACCACCTTGGCCTTCCTCCTTCTCTTCTAGGCTGAGCAGACCTCAGTGTCTGACCCCTCCCCAAAAGACATACACCCCTAATCATCTCCCTGTGCTTTTCATTTCTGTTTTTCATGGTGACCCTGTTAATAATCTTGCTCGCTGCCTCCTCACCTGTCAGGCCCCTTTTCTCTAGCCAGTGGTGCTGAAGACCTGTGGTGTAACCATGCTTGGCTCTAGGAATGTTCTCCCTCAGCCTTACACTCTTAGGACTCCTGAGCACTGACCCTTCCAGCCCAAACCATTCCATGATCCTGGGATTCAGCTCACTCTGCTGGCAGCACCAGCTGTCTGCCTGGATTCAGGCCCTGTGAGGAGACTGTTCTGTGTCCATCTCTGTGACTGGGTCTAAATTCCTTGGGAGTGGGGATGGATGGATGCTGGCAGAGCACCCAGCTCTCGGGAGGAGGTGGCTTTGCTTGACAGATCACCTTGAGCAGGTAAAGGCCATGAGGCTGGGGCACCGTGCTGGCCCTTGGAACAGTCAATTCAAGTATTAGGGGCACAGAGTGGCAAACTCTCTGCCAGTGCAGAGGGGTCTTGTAAGGATTGCCAGTAAAATTGCATTGTTCATTACTGACTACTTTAGAAAATAAGTCCCAGGGATTTTTCACAGCTCTCATGCTCCTTCGTTTTTGCAGTAACTGCTGTCATATCACACCACATGAGCACAGCTCATCTGACCAACAATTCAGGTCAGTGGTAGGCTCAGCTCTGCTGGAGTCATGATTCAAAAGCTTTGTTCCTGGAGTAGGATCTCCTCTGTTTCATCACATTGAGTGTGTTGGTACTAGAGCACAGAAAAGCCCTGAGACACATCGTGTTCTCCTTTGGTGTGTTGGCAAATGCATGGCACATTTGTAAGTGATGGAACAGGTGATGCTTTGGACACCCTGAAAAAGGCACTCCAAATGTGAATTGAGAAACTTGCAATTGGCATTTAGGCTTCTGCTTTCTTCTCCCAGCCTCTTGCCAGGTTCACTTATTCCTTATGCCACAGCAGAAGAGAGGTATCCTTTGCTGCCTTCATCCTGTCATGTGTCATATAGCAACCCCCTACTTCAAGGAAAAGAGCAAAGCATGTAGGAGAACGTTAGTCTGCTAGAAACATTTGAAGTGTTGAAGTAATTCAGTAACTGTGATCTGTTGAAAGTAACTTGAAACTTGTTGGAATTGCATTAAAAATCATACTGCCTGCCTCAGTGCAATGTATCCAATTAAAACAGAAAACAGGATGAGGAGAACATAGCATGGAACTAACATGTCTAGGAGCAATAGGCCAGGGCCAAGACTTTTCCTTTGATGACTGTTCAAGTAGTTGCTTTCCATCAGTATACTTTTCAGCCTCTTTGAACCATGGGATGTTTTGGTCTGTGCTTGCCATGTCAAATACATTTCATATCAGATCAGCCAGTCAGCTTACTACCTAGAATGTCAGCTCACTGATAGAGCTCTGCTAGCTGTGGCTTTACATTTGCATGTGCTGTAACAGTGCTCTGAAGCTGAGAGTTTGCCAGCATTTTCACTGTAAATGTGATTTATTGCTCTGCTATAAAACTTAGCTCCAAGCTGATTGAAGTCAAGTGATGAGTTTACTCACTGTGAAAAACTTGCAGAAAAAAATGTGACCCTAAATAGTACTAAATAATAATAAATATTAAATAATAATAAATACTAAATAAATACTAAATAATAAATAATACTATTGCCTTTTCATTCTTTAGACAATAAAAAATTAGTAAATGTAATGAG
Organism: Acridotheres tristis; assembly: GCA_037013685.1. NCBI lineage: Eukaryota > Metazoa > Chordata > Aves > Passeriformes > Sturnidae > Acridotheres > Acridotheres tristis. The sequence goes on from CM072884.1 coordinate 95,298,680, forward strand.
ATCCTGTGTCTATGTAGTACAGCTGTGATTATTGCTGTGTTCTGGTCCATCAGCAGCTCCCTGTATTTGCACCCTGGCTTCTGTAATTTGTTTGCATGAATCTCTTCTTTGCTTTCCTTATGTGTTTAAAAGTTATCTGGTTTCCTACAGTCATAAATCTTCACAGGCTCATATTTAGACCCTTACTTCCAGCTTGCTTTCATGCAGCTCCTCTGACATTTGTAGGTAACTATCCCTTTCTGGCTTCAGAATACTGTGCACCAAGCAGGGCTAGCTGGGAGATCAGGGACTGGCCATCGGATTGATCTGGCCCAAGATTTCTGGAAGATGTCTAGGGTTATGAGGCAGCCAGGAAAGCCTCTACCAAGAGGCACAATTGTCAGTCTAACACTGTGGCCTCTCTTGATTTGTGAGTGAATCCCTGCCAGGACTGCTACATTTATAGGATCACAGTAGTCTGGCATGGGTCTAAATCCAGGGAAGTCTGCTAACCAGAACCCTGTGAGTTCCAGAGATACGTGATTCAGTCAGTTTTGTTTTCTAGTTCTGTTTGCAGTTGTTAAAGCAGAGTATTGACACACAGGTTCAGTTGTAGATACAGTAAACTAGCTAGTAAAAATGAGTGCTCACTGTTAAGGCTCTCTACTGTATTGTAGGGAATAAAATGGCTGATTGAATTCAAAGTGGATAAAGGCAAAGCAAAGGGGAAAATGTCCCTAAGAGAGTGCAGAATGATAGGCTCCAAACTGGCCACTGTCTCTCAAGGAGTTACAGCAGACTGCTTAGTGTTGGATGTCTGCCCTAGGAAAAGCTGGTGGAATGCCAGAAATTATTAGGAAAATAATATGGAGACTAAGCAGGAAACAGCCCTTGCACAAATTATGTTGCATCAGCATCTGCAAAAGTAGTGGAAAGGACAGCAAGGACATCTAAAACATGGAACAACAAAGGGACAAAATACAAATGTTAGATAATTCCTCAGAAAGACTCAACACCTTTCATTGTATACAATAAGCTCTGTCAGAGCATCTAAATCCCTTAGATGCTCAGGTCTGAAGAGCTGCATTTGTAACTAATTCTGCATATCATGGTATTGCAATGTTTTCTTTTGAACTGGTGGTGTTGCACTCATTAGACCAGATGAAGATGTCTACCTCTGACATCTCTTTTGTGATCAATAAACAGAAATTATTACTTCTGGGAAGTAATCTCTCCCATGCTAATGTAAATAGTTCATTTCCTGTCATCAGCTGTGAAAGGAGTCTGGGTTTTAGTGTCCTGAGTATAGTGCAGATTTCTCATGCTAGATGACAACCTGCACCACGGTTGTTCATGCTTTTGCCATCATTGGGGTGTATTGCTGCAGTACACGTGGCTCTAATTCATGTTTGGATGAGGTCAATTTGCCATTAATTAATGTGTATTAAAATATTATTCATAATAGTAGTACACATAATTAATTTATGTGTATTAAAATATTAATAATAATAATTAATAAACATAATTTAATGCATATTAAAACACCTGTAACTGACTGATTGGTGTACGGCTCCAGTTCTGTTGGCAGAACTGAAAACATCTCTGCAAGTTTCACTTGGAGGGCAAGTTAGCTCATCCTGAAATAAATCTTATTAATTATTATAGGTGCCAAAGTAAGGTGAGAGAAATAAATGCAAATTAAAAAGAAAGAAAGGGATACTTATAGTGCTTGGTGGTAGGATGTAAGATGGAAACTCTGTAGTACTCAGTTCAAAAGTGCTGTAGCTAGGTTTTATTTACTAAAATTGTGTTTTGCATAATCTGATATCACATCTCTGCTTTCAAAAGTGTCGTACCTGAAGTGAACTTTGAGGCTGGCAATCATCCAGTTCACTGCAATTTCCAGGTACTGATATGCTACCTTGAGTTCAAAGTTTGTTTGTTTTCTTAGTCTTCCATGGCCCTGTGGTCTCTAAGCACATTTTTTCTTTCCTTGGACATGTTGTGTAGCACGTATTTTTGGGAGAGATTTAGACTGAGATTGCAATTTTCCTACATACTTGTGGTCTGGCCTGGTATTATCCATCACAATACTGTCATGTGCTGGGCATTGACAACATACTTAAAAAGCTATTTTTTACGTGCTATAACTAGCGTGTTGGATAATTTTCTTGTGGTATGAAGGAAAACTTGCCAATGCTTTCAGTTTCCAGAGGAGTTTCCAGAAGTTTGTTTATTTAGCAGAGGGTGCTGCCTTGTGCAGGCAGTCTGAGCTGCATGTTCTTTACAGGTCCTTCTTTGCCGCCTGGGAAGAATAGCGTGAAGCAAATGATCTGCAAAGTATCACAGTGCTACAAAATAATAGCATGGTCTTATCACCTCATCTCAGCTTCCCTTTCCAGTCCTTTCAGGAGACACTGAGCTCAGCATCCCCTTGCAGCTTCATCTCCTGTAGTCAGCCCCATCATGCACCTTCAGATTCTCATTTCACTTGGCAAACGTGGGATCGTGCTCCCCCTGCTTGGCCAAGCATCGCTGCTCTCAATTGTCGCTCTTAACTTCTGCTTTTTGAATCACCCCCATTTTGCGGCAGCTTATTTGTGCTCTGCAGTGCTGCACAGCACACCTGCTCTGCATTGAGTTTCCTTCCCCAGGCTGTGATTCACTTGCTTGATTCTCTTTCAGACAAACATGCCGTGGTGCTTGGAGATTACTTGATTTCCGCATTTGAAAGGGCTTCTGTTAATGGTATAATGGTGACCTGCTGGTTGCCTGTAAGATAATGCTTTTCTCAGCTGCTTGTGCTCAGCACATTGTCTGTGTCACCCAAAACCCTACACAGTGGAGAGCAGAGACTGACAAAGCTGGGTATTCACACATTACATTACGTTACATTATTACATTGCTAAAGTCACCGCTAAGGCAAAAAATTACTTGGTGAGGTTTCAAGTAAAACAGTTAAAAATAGGGAGGGGGAAGAAAAAAGACACTAAGTAAAGAGAGATGAGCAGAATATCAGGTTTATGGACAGTTCACTAAAAGCTTATCTGCTATATTTTTGTCTGTTCCAATTACAGAGTTGGGAAATTTCCCCACAATTTCAAAGATCCAAATTCTTGTGAAATTCCCATTTCTGTACCTGGCGGAAAGAAGTGGGTAGCAGTCATTGGTGTTGTTCTGGCCTCATCAGTGACTAGCAAAAGTTACCTTGTGTCAGTGAAGGAGCTACAGGCTCTGCAGGATCTGTTCTGTACAGCCCCTAAAGTCTGTGTATGCCCCCCATTCTTACGTGTTTTCATGTTTTTCCTTTGTAACTCCATGGTAACAGATTTTTTTTTAGACATATCATTTCGGATTACAAACCCTAGGTATTCTCTGGAAAACCCCATTTTCCAAGCATCTCTTTTAGAATGGATGGGATTAACCATCTTTAGAAAAACACTTTGTTAAGTGATGTAGAAGTGCACAGCTGCCTCCTCCAGTCCCAGCCCAGGACCACCCTGCTCAGCTGCTGGAGCCCTCCTGGACCTGGCTGCCACTTTCTCATGTGCAGATTCAACCAGTAGCTGAGCCTGTATCCCAGAGGCAAACACACAAAAGCTCTCCAATTAGCATCAGTGGTGAGATTTGTTTCTGCTCATGTTCTTTGTGTTTGCTCTGTCAGATCTGTGTCTCTTGCATATTTTGATTCTGTTTTCTCCACCTTGCTGGAACAGACATTCTCATACTCCTACGTGCCCTCATCCAAGTTCCCATCAAATGCCTCTGGTAACTGTTATAGTTTGGGGACAGGCACCTTTTTTTCTTCTTGTGCTTCAGTAGGATATGTGGTGGATATTTCTCCCCCTGCTTTCTTACAAGCAAATATGAAGAGTTTGTGTGTGCCCCCCAAGGACTACTGTTCATGCTGTCTTCACTTCCTGGCTTGTGGAGGCATTTCAGAAAACTTGGTTCTGAAATGCCTGACAAAGCTCCTTGAATTTATTGGCAAACTTGTTTTTCCTTCACATACAGATCCTAATATGGTCAATGCAGGAGACATGAATGGTTCAGGCAACCTGATGGATTTTCTGGACGAGCCTTTTCCTGATGTTGGAACTTATGAAGATTTCCACACCATCGACTGGCTGCGGGAGAAATCGCGTGACACTGACCGCCACCGCAAGGTAACGGTGCCAGGCTCTGATGCGTCACATCCCTGGGTCACAGCCATCCTGGCAGTGACAAAAACAAGTGTTTCTCCAAAGTTATTGCTTCCTACCTTGTTGCATCACTTGAGGAGAACTTCTAAACATAGAGATGTGGGATCACTTGAGGAGAACTTTTAAACAGACGGACATGAGATGTCCTGAGTTTGTAAATATGAAAGGGCTGCTGCAACTTAATCAGCTGAGTATCTCTGAATAAATTATCAGGACTGAAGGAAGTAGAGAGTAGAGAAATTGTATGTACCATCCAGGAGTTTAATTGTTTTAAACTTTGTACTCTAAAACTGTCAACCCGAATCAGCAACACATCTATATGTGTGTTTAATTTCAGATTACGAGTAAAAGTAAAGAATCCATATGGGAGTTCATCAAGAGTTTGCTGGATGCCTGGTCAGGATGGGTTGTAATGCTTCTCATAGGACTGCTGGCAGGTATGTATGTGTTAGTGCTACAGCTATGCCTGAAGCATCTCACCTAAGCTGCTGCAGTGTTTCTCCATTGATATTTTTTGTTTTTAAGCTAAAAAGACAAATTTGCATTCATACAGTTATGGTCTTAAATAAAAATACCCACTTGCAAAGTCTTCTTTTGAGTCCTGACCCAGAAAAAAATGTTTTCACCAGTAGGAAGGTTTTCTATTGCTTTGGGAAATCTGCATTTGAGTGCTTCATACTCAATGGGCTGCTTTGACTTTCTGAATCTTTGCTTTGCAGAAGTCAATTTTATTTTTATGATTTTTTTCTTGTCATCACTTACATTCTGCAAGTAAAAAATACGATGTGGGGAAAATATTGGTTGTGGACACTCAAAGGGGAGCTTTATAAACTGCTATTTCCACTGGGTTATCTTCTTTATATATGCATGAAAGCAAAATACAGATTCAGACTTGGTTTCAGATCTGCTTCCAGGCCAGACAGACATTACATATTTAACAGCCTGCTCAAACTCACATGGCAAATTCATTAATTTCCTCAATTTCTCCTGTCTTTTCTTCAGTTTAGCACATCTTCCTGCTTGGAAAGCTGCAGTTCTCTGACCCAGCTCAGACAGCTGCCGTTTTTTATGCTTTTTCAGTGATGTCAGGGTGCTCCTGTGTCATGCTGCTTGGTAAAAGCAGCATATGAAGTTTCCCAGTTTCCAAGGGGTGATGGGAATTTCCTGCTCAGCATCTGTCAAGTTAATATGTTTATTGCAGTTGTTAGGAGCCTCAGAAGTACTAGTAAAATTATTGAGAAAACATTTCTGAAGTGACATATTTGGCAAATTATGTAATTTCATAGGCATGCAATTGTTTCTACAAAAACTTTGTTGGGAGGGTGAGATGGGAAGAGAGTCTGATAGAATGTGTCCTACCAGGGCTGCTGAGACCTGCCTGAAGGCCAGGGTTGGTCTCATCTGGGATGAAGATTTCTGCCTGCAAATAAAGTTAGAGCAATCCCTTTAGGGCTCTAGTGACCTCAATAATCCTCTCCTCATACAAAGAATGTGGTAAACACGCATTCCTGTTTTAGTAAAAACATCCTGGGACGTTTAATTCAGTTCTAATTTGCAATGAAATCCTAAAGGCTGTTAAAATCCAGAGTCACCATCCTCTGATAAGCCCTTAGACTGAAATGCCCAGCTTGGGAATGGGGGTTGAGGGTAAGCTACAGCTGAGGTCTGGTAGCTTTTGCAACCTTTTCAATGACAAGGGTGAAGAGCAACATGTTTTACCTCAGAGAGTCAAACCAAATTAGTCAGGTATCTTAACCAGGTTTGGGGAGGGAGGAGATGGTGGTGCAGTCAAGAGGCACCTTGTGTTCTTTTCCTCTCTTCTTAAAATATTGCCTGCTCAGAGAAGAAAGCATGCCACAAGGACATATGTATGATCAGATGGGATTGCTTGGACCAGCCTGGTTGCTCCATAGTCCTTCCTCTGCTGAACAGGCAGAAGCTCTGCTGCTCCAAGGGGAGTAGGCTCAGTGGATGGATGCTGGGTGAACCCTTGAGCAGCTGGGTCCAGGCATTGCCAGAGGCAAGCAGAAAGTATGGCAAGGAGTGGGAGAGAAGGGAAAAGTGGCAGCAGCAGTACTCGGGACATCAGGGTCCCATGGAACATTCTGCCCCTGCTGTCCCAGTGCTGAGCCTGGAGTAGAGCAAGATGGGACTCTTGGGAAGAAGCTGTCAGGTGCTTCCACAGGTTTACCCAGGCCCAGGAGTTTATAAGGAGCTTAACCAATCTAGAAGCCTAAATACCATGGATTTGATAAACTTTATCTTTCAGATTTTGGAATACCTCAAAGGCTGCTCTTCTACTGGCAACACAAGCCAACAAAGCCGAAAGGAGCAATCCTTGTTCTCTAGTGCATCTGCCACTGGGCCCTGTTGCTCTGTGCATGTATAGCTGCACTGGGCAAGTGAATATTGGTTCTGACTTGCTAGAAAAAATGGATTTTACCCAGATTAGTTTTCAGTTGATTTGTGGGCTCAGCAGTGTTGGTCACCACCAAGCCACAAGCAAACAAAATATAGCTGATGGAGGCAGGAAGGAGAGGACCATCCCATTGGGCAGTATGATGCACATATCATGTCATACATACATATATATATATACAAATATATATATATACAAATATATATATATACCTCTTGTCATTTTTGGAGTGTCATCAAACCTGCATCCTTTGTTAATCCCAGAAAAGTGTAGGTGGAAAAGGGATGTCTGGAGGGGGTTCTCTTTGGCTTCCTGCTCACAGCAGAGCTAGCTTCAGGGTTACAGATAACACCAATGTATCTTGAGGATCTAACAGAAGCCTTTGGGATCACAGCACAGTTTCCTGTGTGAGGGTGCACACATAAATTAGCCTGAGCAGAGCCCCTCACTGCCTCCAGTCTGTGACAAGTACCCACAGGACCTTGAATATCAGGCTGGAAGGAGAAGAGGGAGATGATGGTGTATGACACAGTCCAATGACAGGGAGGGCACTGAGGAGCTCCTGGAAATGAGGCTTTGATAGCCAAAACCTGCTAAATGCAGAGAAAAGGGAAGGAATGGTAAAACCCACAAATGTTGTTTGGTGGAGATATCAGATAAGACTGTTCACACAATGATACAGAACACTACCTGGGCCTGTCTCAGTCAGAGTTTCCATGCTTTCCTTATATAAAGCACTGTATGGAGAGTGAGCCTAAAAATTTACATATGGATGCCAAAATTGTAGGCATTTGTTTTTAAGGAATTCTGAATTTTTGCTGGCCCCATCCTGCTTGCAGACCAGTGGATGTTCCTCAGCCTAACCATTACTACTGGCCAACTGTAAGCGTATGCTCTTTAGAGATCAGCAAGTGTCTGTGTTTTCTAAAGCTATGTGACAAAAAGTGCTCTCATAGTAATGCTGAAATGCTCTGATGCTGAGGCTGGATGTACAAAAATTCCCTGTGTAATTCTGTGCTTCACCACTTGGATGATGCTGTTTTCTGACACAGGTGCATGAGGAAGACAATCTTTTCAAGGCAAATTTTTAGTATTCTCATTAGGGCACTGTAAAGGAAGAAATTTGCCATTAACAACAAAAGGAAAAGGAGAGAGGTAAAAGGCTAATATCTAAAATGAAATTTAGCATTGTCTGGCTTTGGAGTACTTCATTATTTTTCCTTTCAGGCAGGAGGTTACATGGAAGGGGGAACAAACTCAGCTCCTTTGATGGGAGAAGCAGGGACATAAATTTACACTCTATTAGAGTCTTGGCAGCCAAATTAAAAGCTTGACCTTGAGATGTTGAACTGTCTAGCACTTGCATTATTTTCACTTAAAGCTGCAAAAATTCAGAACTTGAAAAACTTCTAGCTCTGGTCACATAGGTAGTGAAGCATTTTTATCCTGGGCCTACTTAAGATTTTCTTCTCTTGAAGGCCGATGTATTAAATTGTGTGCAGTAAAAAGCATTTTCCTCCTTATGCAGATCCCTAAGAATTTGGCAAAAGGTATTAGATCAGCTGTGTAATTAAGCACACTGTCTTACTGGTGCTGAGGTGCCTGTGAGCTTATTGTATTAGAAAACTGAATGTTTGTTCTTCAGCATAGTTATCAACTTTATTGGGGAAACACATTCAAAAGTCTGTCTTCCTGTGCACCTTTTGCATTAATGTGCAGCTGCCTGGTTTAAGTGTAATGTAAACCTTGAAGGTTACAGAGAATGTTAAAGATGCATCAGAAGGTGCAAGAGTCACAGCATTTGGTGCTCATGTCCAAGAGATGAAAATTCCTTGTTTCTGAAACTTTCAGAAAATTGGAGGAGAATTTAGAGCTCACTGCAAACAGGAAGCTATGCAGGGAGATGTTGCCAGCGATGCAATGATTCATCATCATCTAACAGTATGGTTCATTGTTTCCATAGAAACTTGGGAAAAATGGAAAAGAATAACCAAGATTAAGGCACGATCTTCATGAAAGAAAATAATTGTTAAAGACATCATCACTCCTTTCTGCAGCCTTTTTATTTTTTGTGTGTGTGTGTGCGTGTGTGACCCTGTCTAGTATATCTGTATAGTTCCTCAGATTATTTTTTTACAACAGAAATTCTTCACTGCTACCCTAAGCACCACTATTTGTCAATGTGGGGGCAAGTATTATTCTTAAGGGTGAGAGAAGGACTTGCAGGGTTTTTCTGGTCTTTGCAGTTAAAAAATATTTTTGAATTTTTTAAAATGTGTTTTCCCTCCTATCTCTTTTACAGAAATAAAAACCAGAAAATTTTAGTTACAGATGAAATAAACCAGCTCTTGGACCCACTTATGTGCCCCAGTTGCTGGGGGAAAGGGGAGCAGCCCCCCACCCCTGCTTCACGTGATTGCATTCTTAGCAGGAGCCACAAATCTATAAGTTTTGGAAACACAAAACCAAACTAGTTTGCATTTTACAGAGTATTTTTCCCCAGTACATTGATATGCATCGATAAATCCTGTTCAAATCAATCAGCAGTCTCCTGAAATTTTATTAATAATTATTTGTAAAAGTAATGATGACTTCTGCTTTCCATTGCATATGAGAGGGATCTGGAAAACACTAAATGGCTCTTCAATCAGTTGGTGGTTTAATTCTTGCCAGAAAGCATGGATGTAGGGACAGAGCACAGTGTTCCGGCTGCTCCCAGCCTCCCATTCCTGCTGCTCTTGCAGTGCTGGGGACCCACCTGCTCTGAGGATGCTGCAGCTGGGGCAGGTTGCTATTGCTGATCAGCAAATGACATAGAAAAGCAGAGATTTTTCTCTTTTTGTGTCTGGCCACAGAAGTTTTCCTGTGTCTGTGTCTGGTGGCCACCGGGTGTCACTGTAGCTCTGTGTAATTACCGGGCAGAAACTGAAACGAGAGTTGTGGTACAGGGAGGATTTGAAAGATAATTTTATTCTGCATGTCCAGATTGCTAATCAATGTGCAAACGCATCAAAAGCCCCGTTCTGCTAAGTTCATAAGTCAGAATTTGGCATCCACGTTGTATCTGTAATGCAATCATCCTTCTAAAAGGTTGCTGCATTGGGACCAGTAAAGCTCTGCATAAACATACATAACCTTCTCCTCCTCTACCCCTGAAATACACAGTGAGGTTTGAGACCCGTGGCCAAGTGTGTGTATAGAGACCCTACATGATGTCCCCATCTCAGCCAGATGGGGAGCCTGCCTGGAGAGGCCTGACACTGGTTATATCTCCCCTATTTGGCCATCAGTAAGTATGAAAATGATAATGTTTAAAATAAGAGTTTATGAGGGAGCATTTTAGGTCAGAAAAACTTGTTACTGCCCCCAGTTCTTCGGTATATTTGTATTTATTGATGCAGAGAGTAGTTTGGGTTGGAAGGGGCCTTTAAAGGCCATCCTGTCCAACACCCCTGCCATGAGCAGGGTCATCTTCAATGGGTCAGGTTCTTCAGAGCCCTGTCCAACCTGACTTTGAATGGGATGGGCATCCACCCATTTCCAGGGATGGGGCATCCACCTCTCTGGGCAACCTGTTCCTGTGTTTTCCTTATACTTAGTCTAAATCAACGTCTCTTAGTTTAAAATTGTTAGCCCTTGCCCTACTGCAACAGGCCCTGATAGAAAGTCTGTCCCCATCTTTCTTAGAAGTTCCCTTTATGTCCTGGGATGCTGCTGTGAGGTCTCCTTGGAGCCTTCTCTTCTCCAGGCTGAGAACACAGCCTTACATGGTGCTTACCCAAATCACGAGTTTTATTCTGTTATTAAAATTAGATCTATTAGCCTTGCAATGTGATTATTTTTAAAGCAAGCATTTATTTTTCTGCATTTCTTTTCCCAGGTACATTAGCTGGAGTGATAGATTTAGCTGTGGATTGGATGACAGATCTGAAAGAAGGTGTCTGCCTGTCTGCCTTCTGGTACAGCCATGAGCAGTGCTGCTGGACGTCTAATGAAACGACATTTGATGACAGGGACAAATGTCCCCAGTGGCAGAAATGGTCTGAACTTCTTGTAAGCCAGTCTGAGGTACGGGAGGCCTGATCAGTGGGGTCACAGCAGGCCAGGCAATGCCCTTTGCTCATACTGCTGATGTTCCCTCCAGAGAGGTTCTCTGAAAGAGAAAGTAATGAACTGAGCACTCTGCAGAAAAAGACATTTCCACTAGCAATATCTGCTTAACTTGAAGGAGGTCCTGTGGTTTCAGTGCAATGGAAACTGGAAAACTGTGACATTGCACTCTCTTTTTATCAGTATTAAACTAGAAGTGTTTTGTAACACACATGGCATAATCACCATGGGGCCTGAGCTGCATTTTCTTCTTCTCCTTTTAAACATAATTTTATGGGACAAAAAAAAGATGAACACTGATAAATACATTTATGAGGATATTTTGGGGATTGCAGATGAGGTTTTATGTATTCTGATACAGGGAGCTGGATAAAAACTGCTTGTTTGTCCATTGCAGTTAGCTCCTCTATGACACATCAAGATACTTAGCTAGCACCAAAAGCTGGGGAAAGAATGGGCTCCCTGGGGGTGGCCAGAGTAAAGGATTTGCAGGGGTGTTGGACAGGAAGGGAAAAAGCTGATCTGGACAGATATGAAACTTATATTTTAAGATTTTTTTTCCCTTTACATTTTTTTTCCATAATTGTAGTTATTTTAAATACAAAGAATGCTGTTTTGAAGCAAAGCAGGTGAAAGTTTCATTTCGAAAACAATAAAAAGAAGTATTTCTGCATACAGTTTGGCAGATACTACTTGTAAAAAATACAAAAACCACATTTCATTTTCAACCTAAGTTATTTAATGTACTGAATAATATTCAGCCCTTCACAACTCAAATCTTTGGCAGAATTATTGTCTCAAATCCCCTCTTCCTCCTTATTTCTGACTTGAATTTGACAAAAGCTGAATATGATGTGTGGGTGGGTGATTTGGAGAGGCTGTCTCAGCTCTTCCCCCATTGTGGAGGTTTTCTGGTTCTGCAGACAGTGTTCGAGGATATCTTCATTGCCAGGCAAGTGTGTCATTCATGTTCCCTTCAGTGCTGCTTTAGGTGCACAGGACAAGAAGCACTAGGTGAGAGTGTTTGTGCATATATATAGCTCAATTCTCTATAGTTCTAATTAACTGCAGTGGAGGTAGTGGGTTGCTCACTGTCCCTGAACATTCTCACCACATAATCAGAGACAAAAAATCTCTCAGCATGGTTGCCAGTCACAGTGCTGAGCTTTCCTTTGCCAGATGTTTGTGAGCTTCACCCTGGTCTTCATCAACAGAAGTTTTGGGTGGCTGTGTCTTTGTGACAGTGAATAAATATTATCCTGATATAAAGCTACAGGATGGGGCTGATGTTGTAATTTAAGAGAACAAAAAAAACCCACCAACAAAACAAAAAACCCAACCCAACCAACCACCACCAACAACAAACAAAAAAAAAAGTAGAAAGGGAAAAAAGAGGAAACTGTTAAAATTATTAGGGGATTTGGAAATCCTGTGTATATGTTTGACATACTGTTACTTTGGCTGGAATATAGGAAAGATGCATATCCTGGAGAAAATTTATTGCTTTCTCATGCTTCTCAAAACCAGCAGTCATGACTGTAGTATGCTGTGGCCTTTAGAAAATGTATCTTTAGAAACTGTGAAACTTCACTCACTTTGTGTTCAAATTGGGCTTCTCACCCCCTGGTGTACTGTCACAGTAGGACTAAGAAGAAAAGGTTCATCTTGGCTTAGTTTTAGTTACTTTCCTAAAACAAATGGGCCTCTAAAATCTGTAGGTTCCTGCGGGTCTGATGGAGGCTTTAAATATTATTAATATATCTGTCTGTTACTGTTACACTGAAATCCCAAGGAAAGCCCAATAAAAATGTGAATTTGGAAAGTAAAAATTCAGTTTTGTTCAAAAGGCTTATGTTATAGGCAAGTTTTGTGCTGTATGGTTCCTGCAGAGTTAGAGGATTTTAGAAGGTATCAAATACACTGAACTTGACTGAGTTTCAGAATAATTTTGCTGGGTTTTTTTCTGTTTCACTTTGTGCCTGACATTTACATAAGAGCCCTATAAAACAGCAATGTGCATTGGAGCACAATTTAGGCAAAAAGTATTTGGAACAGTTTCCCTAAAGGTACCCTGGTCAGACATGCCTTCCTTTTTTAATGCATGACTGTGATTCTTTCTCATCATAGCCAACTAAATTTGATATTTTGAGCACTGAGATCTAGATCAATTCTTCCTTGTGGTTTTGCCAATTTATGGCTGTGATAAACCCTGTACATATGTTTTAATGGAGAATTGTGACATTTCCTATGGCATCTCTTGAAAAATGTTTCCATTCTAGTGCTCCTATAAGCCCAAAGCAGAGGCTTGATATAAATTATTATGGAAAAACATAATAGCCCATTAGATATCTACCAAGCTATGTTTTCTTCCCTAATCACTGTTTTGTAGGCCAATTATCCTCACCCTTCTGGTCTAGAACTACTTCCAAAGAGGAGGTGAAAAGGGTTTTTTGATGTGAGAAAGTTTCAAAACCTCAAATTCACTGGCAGATAAAAGGTCATCAGATGTCGCTGGTGATCTGGACTTTTCCTGTTCTGCAGATTCAGTTTGGTCCCAATCCCAGCTTCACTGGAGATGAGGACCCCATTTTTGATGGCTTACACATGTCCAAGATAGAGGAAGGAGCCCATGTCTTCCATGGATCATGGCACTGGATCCAGCAATGGACTGAATGCTTATCCCAGGGCTTCTGGATCTCCTGTCATGAAGCTGAGACCTGCAGGGCAAGAAAGCCCATCTAGACCTGGAACACAGTTCTCAGTTTTGCAGCCTTGAACCTGTCAGTCTTGAGAACACACACTGCTGTTAAATCCATAGGAGAGAGTCTGCAAACTGTGAGATCCCTGTCGAGTGAGAGTAGAGCTCTGGGCCTCTGGAGTAACCATACATTGGAGGGCATCCTGAGGGATGTGGTTTATTTCAGTGTTCTGAGTTTGTGAGGTGTATCTAAACTGGACTGACACCTGATCTGAAATATTGCGTGGTCTTGCAAACTAAACCACAAAATTTTGCTCAGTTTTCCTTCTTGCTTCGTTACTATTGCTTCCAGGGTGAGTCTTTTGAGCTATCATGGGAAAGGTCATAGCAGGATCAGCTCTGCTGGTGATCTACTTCAGTCTCTGACTCCAGTGTACTTTCACTGATTCAGAGCCTTAGTAATGGCATGTAATGGATGAGAAATGAACCATTTGTTATACTGAGTTACTGCTACTTCACTTCCCAAAGGTTTTCATATTATTAATCATTAGAAGCTGCTGCAGTTGAACCTGCAGAATGCCAGATATCTGGAAAATGTAACAATGAAAGATGTCCCAAGGGATAAGATTGAACTGGCCATACGGACTCTTGTGGGGTCCTGCCACAGCACTGTAGGTGTACGTGTGACTATGTGTGACTGCAGTAACGAGCTGACAGAGCTTTCTTATGACTTCTGAGATGCAAAAGAAGAAGAAGTAAAAAGAAAAAAAGTTAATTTTTTCTCCAGTGAATTTAGAAGCAAAACTACAACTTTTGCTCAGCCTAGTAGGGCCAAATTTTTATAATGGTGTTGGCCTTCTTTGGAGGTATTCCAGGTTCACACTGACAGGAGGATTTTGCCCTGAGGCATGATATCCAGAGTTTTCTCTAGAGGAAGAGTAAATATTGTCATAGCTGTTTGTAATTGAAAGCACTAGGAGAAGACATTCATGAGACTATCTTCAGCTGTAGCAACAAAGATCCTTGCTTGCTACAGCCGGATGTCAATCACTGCAAGTGTGGGATCCACGACTGCTCAGTCTCAGGGCATTGGGGGATAACATTGTATTGCTTCAGCATTCTGCTCTCATCAGCAAAGCCAGCTGCTAACTTCAGCAAGCACTAACTTAACAATTTGCCCTTCTTCCAGATACTTCCATAAAGATAAGGGTTGGTGGTATCCTTGCTGCATTTTCATTTGGACAGACCTGGAAAATGAAGCTAGCAAACATCTATGCTGTTAAAAGTTGATTCCTTACAGATTTGAAAGCAGGGAGACTTCGCATCTCTAAGTTTTTTGTGACTGGGAACAAGGCTTGGCCAGCTCTGTTAACCGATACAATTGATTAATGCCTGTTTTCCTACTTGATTTATCATAATGTTGATATCCAGGCTGCTGTCCTGCAGAGCAGAGGCAGGGGCCCTGATGTTCTTGAGCAGCTGGGATTGCATCCGGTAGGAAGAGTTCACTTAGAGGTGAAGGACTTATACCAATTCATGCACTGAGATTCATCTCAGCTTTTTATTCTGTAGTGTCATGTTGCTACAGGATATTGTTTGAAGGCTTAAGGTCCTTGTATCGATTTGATACTGCTGAGTAGATTTTCTTTTGTCCATGAAGGTGGGTTTTTGAAATTGGTCTTAAAAAAACATGCATGTGAAGAGGGAGAGGTATTCCAAGGAAGATTTTAACAGAAGTTTTGACTTGGCCATTGGAAAAAGGTAGAAACCTGAGGGTCACTATTGATTATGCTTTCACTTTGGCACTGCAGTCAACCATTGCTAATGATCATTAGCATTCCCATTCTAACTCTTATTTTTACTTTAGAAAAGTAAAGCTATTCAGTTTGTAGATAGGCTTATTACTGACTGGAATGATTTTAAAATATTAGGGCAAAAATGACTGAGATGTGTGAGTGGGTTCTGCCAAGCTACGGTATTTTCAGATAATTTTCAACCCCATCATGGACAGCACTATACAGAAAGAAAGGATTTATTTATGGTTTTAGCCTTCCTGTTTCTGAACTGAACTGGCTACTGATATACACAGGGGTGTTGTTTGAAAATATCAGCATCTGCATGGAGAACTGACCTTTGAATACCAGTCTTCAGAAAAAATATGTATTAGGGTCTCATTCCTTGTCCACAACCACAGGATGAACACAGCAGATTCCTTCATTAGGTGCCTTTTCATTACCTATTGCTTTTGCCCTTATGATGTATTTGTTTGATGTTTTGGAATTTATGTGGGTTAGTTAGATTTTCTAGTGCTTGAAAGATGCTCGGTTTAAGGTATTTGGGTCCCTTGCAAAGAGACTGTATGGGCTGGGTTAGGTATTTATTAGTATGCAGCTTCTTTCCATGTGTAATAAAATTATTGGAGTATATGAAGTTATTTGTCCTTCCTTGCAATGTAAATGAAAAATCAGGCTCCATGCCATCATGATCCCTAGTACAAGTGTGAGATTTGCTAATCTGTGTTTGTCTAACAATGTTTGTTACTGTTATTTTTCTAGGGTGCAAGCGCTTACATTCTAAACTATTTTCTGTACATTATGTGGGCTCTATGTTTTGCTTTCCTGGCAGTCTCCCTGGTCAGAGTGTTTGCTCCTTATGCCTGTGGCTCTGGAATCCCAGAGGTGAGTTTCTCTTTGTGCACAAATATCCAAAAATACCCAAAAAAACAACAAAAAATTACTGCCTTTTCCCGTTCCAGAACTGTACTATGAGATAGCATAGCAACAAGGAAATTGTCTTTCCATCTCATCTGCCTTCATTCCTTTTTTTATGCTTTTAAGGTGATCAGTTTTTCATAGTAAAAAGTGTTCATATGTCACTGTGACAGGTTAATGCATGTACTTGTTCATTGCCAGAGTGTGAATTAAAAATCAACATCTCCAAGATACATACTCACTAGAAGATTATAGAGAATTTTCCTAGGATGAAATTACTTGGGCCAGTTAGAAGACCAGTTATTTTCTAGGCTAGACTCTAAATAAAAGCAAAATAAAAAGAAGAGGGAGAGCTAAAAAGGTAAGGTTTCCTAAACTGCTGAAGATGCCTATCGTTTGGGATGACTGAAAAGTGTCTGGTGCACGTCTTTTGTAAATTGTATTCCTGAAGATAGAATAATGTACATTGCGTCAACATGACAACATTATAGCAGCCAAAATATCTACTTGATTTTCAATATTTTACATATTGAGCCTCAGTCCATATTGAAGCTGTTAAATGAAGAAACTTGTAATTAAACCAGCAGAGTTATTAAAAGTCTTTGAAATCAGGGAAGTCTATTGTTAAAAGTGCTATGGAACCACTGGAATTATTATTTAGGAATCTGGCAGACAGAATCAACAGCCAAAAGCTTAGAAATCTTGGCATACTTTTGTTCTTGATCTCTAAGAGAAGCATCCAAATGTTTCAAAAAAATTCACCACAAATAATTTAAAATATTTGAATCATTTCCATGTTTCAAAGTAGTCATGTGTGTCTTTGTTATGTGTTTGATATATTTGTGGTTTTAAAAAGTTTTCATAGTTAACTGAAAAGCCAGTTTCCAAGTGGTAGATCCCTCGTGTGAGGTGATGCTCAGCTGCAGCCCATTTCCAGGCCTAGAGTCCAAACCCAAATCCCACCCTGCAGCCTTTGTGTCATGCACGTGCATTGTGCTCTTTCCGAGCACTCGCTAGCAAAATTAAGACAAAATGTGTAGAAATATGATCTTTTGGACTTTCTAATTTCATAATATGCATACTTTTATGGCATGGTGATTCCAAATATCTAGAACTTTTTTGTGTGTTTTATCTGGAAAAAGTCTATTGTTGTTTATTTGCTTTTTTTCTGCTTTGTTAAACTCAAATCCACTTTAACTCTGATCTTGTAAGCCAAGGAGATATGTAAGAGTTTCATATTTCTATTGATCTCTGTGAGAGTCCTTACTGCCTGTTATGGGGACCACCCGTAACAGCAGTAAAAGTGTGGTCTGCTTAACCCCTGCTCAGATATTGCTGTGGGAAAGCTGCCCTACCTATAGTCTCTTTCTCTCCTTCACTGTCTCTTTTCAAGTAGTCTGCAACTTTTTAAGCTCTGCTGGAGTTTTAACTCCATTTGAAAGTTCAGAGTAGAAAAGGGTTCTTCATCTTTTCAACATGTTCTTCCTGCTTTCCAGATAAAAACCATCTTGAGTGGGTTCATTATTAGGGGCTACCTGGGAAAATGGACACTTTTAATCAAAACAGTCACCTTGGTTCTGGTGGTGTCTTCAGGCCTCAGCCTTGGGAAAGAGGGCCCATTAGTCCATGTGGCCTGTTGCTGCGGAAACTTCTTCAGCAGTCTTTTCTCTAAGTACAGCAAGAATGAAGGAAAGAGAAGAGAGGTGAGATTGGCTCATAAATTTCTGATTTTTAATTTTCTAATTTCCCTGTCTGGATACTCGGGGTTTCAAACAACTTATGCATTGTACTAAACATTTGCTTTGTAGGTACTTTCAGCTGCAGCTGCTGCAGGAGTTTCTGTTGCCTTTGGGGCTCCAATCGGAGGTGTGCTTTTTAGTCTGGAAGAGGTGAGACCTGGCAGTTCACTTGCTTCAATAAATATACTTTAATTTGATACCTTTCTCCAAGATTACTCATTATTTTTCAAATATTTATATGCTTATCTTTTCTCCTATAAAAACAATAAAATTACTGGAAATCTATGATTTCCAGTAATAAGACATTATCAGATATTTTAGTATAATCTGAGTAGTGGAAGGGCACTGGCTTTCTGGAAACAAGTTAGATGATTCATTATGGAAATATATCACTCTGCTGAGGTTTCTCCAGCTTTCAGCTTGCTAATGCATGGACCATGCTGTCAAGCATTTTTTACACTCTCTAGACAGCAACTCTGGATTTAAATTTTAAATTTTAAATTTGATTTTAAATTTTAAATTTGAATTCAAATTTTAAACTAGTTGCTACTCCTTTTCTGAAATGTGGAATTGCCTTTTCTGATACTGTTGTGAACAGGCTGTGGTAAGATCTAGTGCTCACAGTAAAGTCAAAGTAACTCGATGGTGGTGGTAGTTAAAGGAAGCAGCCTCTGTCACACTCAATGAAATGTTTATTCTCTTTGCTTGGTTTTAGGTCAGCTACTACTTTCCTCTGAAAACCCTCTGGAGGTCATTTTTTGCTGCTCTGGTGGCTGCCTTCACGCTGAGGTCCATCAATCCTTTTGGAAACAGCCGCCTGGTGCTGTTCTACGTGGAGTACCACACGCCCTGGTACATGGCCGAGCTCTTCCCCTTCATCCTGCTCGGCGTCTTTGGGGGCCTCTGGGGGACCCTCTTCATCCGGTGCAACATCGCCTGGTGCAGGAGGCGAAAAACCACCAGGCTTGGGAAATACCCCGTGCTGGAGGTGATTGTGATAACAGCCATCACTGCCATCATCGCCTACCCCAACCCCTACACCCGCAGGAGCACCAGCGAGCTCATCTCCGAGCTCTTCAACGACTGCGGTGCCCTGGAGTCCTCGCAGCTCTGCGACTACATCAACGACCCCAACATGACCCGGCCAGTGGATGACATTCCCGACAGACCTGCTGGCCCTGGAGTCTACTCTGCCATGTGGCAGCTGGCCTTGGCTTTGGTGTTCAAAATTGTCATCACAATATTCACTTTTGGCATGAAGGTAAATGGGGGACGGCTGCAGAGCTGCCGTGAGCACGGGGCACAGATGGGTCCATGGGTCTCTCTGCTCTCCCTGGCCCTGACCTGCCCCAGCCACCGGGCTGTCACTGAGATGCTGCTGGCTCACCTGCCTGCCAGCACCCTGCCCTGTGTGGCCCTGTGGCAGCACAGGGATGAACCCTGCTTTTGCACCTTCTAGTCATCAGTGGTTTTGTTAAATGAAAAAGAAATCTGTATGGGAATTTAAACCTGCTGTTGCCAACGAGCAATTTCAAGATGATTCCCACTGCAGCTGTTTCTTAGCTCTCTCATGGATATGGGCTATTTACATTGTTGTTTGCCTTGTTGGATTAATGTCTTAATGTGCCTCAAGGTAGCTATGCCCAAGGAAGCAATAATTTTAAATTTAAGATTTTACACATTTAGAGCATCATAGAAATATAAAAGTGGCTGAAAAGGTCTATTTTTAAAACTTTTTAAGCACTATAGCTTGGAAAAACAGGGGAATGAATGAGAAGACTAACTGATGTGCCATTTGAATATTCTGGATTTGCAACTTTTTCCTTCAACACCTCATTCTTCCCATAAATGAATGATGAAAGATCCAAGAACAATTTATCCAAACTTTCCGTATATACCAAGCTGTTTGTGGTGAGATGTATATATCTGATTAATAGAGCACATAAAAAACAAGTTCTGTCTGTCTACAGCTCCCATTATGTGTGCATTTATTTCTGGATCTGATGGCTGCAGACAATGAGAAGCTTTTCTTAGTTATACATTATATTTTATACCATACTCAAACTAAAGTATCTCATCTTTCTCTTAAACACTACACTTGAACTGAGGATCCATTTTTACCCTTTCACTCTAGAAACTGATTTATGGCTGACAGTCCATTGTTATGCTTGTTCATTTAAAGCTTTGGTTCTTTATTTGAAATCTGATTCTTTATTTATCCTATATATTTAAAATTTGTTAGAAGCAATCGACAGTTTCAACCAGTCTGTAAAAGAACAGATCAAATAGCTTTACCCACTAAATCTAAAAGACCCAATTGAACTGCATCAGCAAAGTTAACACAATATGGTGGGGGCTGTAGCATCTGCTATTTTCAGCCCTAGATGCCTCTGGGCTGTGCTGATGAGGTGATTAGTTGAATTTTTTAGGAAACACAAGGTATATTTTCAGACTTTAAAAGATATAATAGCCTTGCCTCTCTGAAAACAACTAAAGCCCCATGCAAGCTCTTGTCACAGGTCTGAATTGTCTTCTCCAGCAGGAAATATATCTCCAGCTTGCTGGTATACTTGACATCTA
Source organism: Acridotheres tristis (assembly GCA_037013685.1). Classification (NCBI taxonomy): domain Eukaryota; kingdom Metazoa; phylum Chordata; class Aves; order Passeriformes; family Sturnidae; genus Acridotheres; species Acridotheres tristis. The sequence continues at coordinate 95,319,118 of CM072884.1, forward strand.
AGAGGAAATGTACTTATCCAAGACAAAGTACAGTTTCATTCACTTTTTTCCCCCTCCCTTCTCATTTAAATTCTGTTTTTAATGATTTGTGACTTGACTGTATAGCAGACAACAAAGTAATGATTCACAGAACTTCCTGGAAAATATATTGTAGACAGAGATGCAGAATTAGTTGCCTCTGAGCAGTCAGCCCTCTTTCTCTGACTTTTTATTCTTCATTTGACATTTAATTTAAAATCTGGTCTGATTTAGCCTGAAAAACTAGTAATAAAACCATAAAGTGCTCCATCTGATAGAGGGTGAAATCAAGATGTTATTTTCAGTTAAGCTTATTCTCAAGCCTATGACAGAACCATCAGCAGCTCCCGACTTCCTGCTGAGAAAGCAATAAAGGCAAAGCCAGGAACATCTTGACTTCAAAAGCAAACTATTATACAGAAGCAGCACTTATCTCCCTAGTACAGTGGGATGCAGCAGATAGGATGCAAAGTTTCTTTAAAAAATGCACTAACGTTTTATAAAGCTGTTAATACACTTGTAGCCACATAAACTCAGTCACTGCAGAAAACTGTGTCAGACCATGGGGATCAGCCCTGCAGGCTGCCATGAGGCTATGGAAACTTGGTTCTCTTACTGCTAATTAAAGTTGTTTGATACTGGTCATTTTTGTCAAGATGCTCATGTGTCTACATTTCATTCCAGATCCCTTCAGGCCTTTTTATTCCTAGCATGGCTGTTGGAGCCATGGCTGGCAGGATGGTTGGGATTGGAGTGGAGCAGCTGGCATATCACCATCATGACTGGATCATCTTCAGGAACTGGTGCAGACCTGGGGCAGACTGTGTCACACCAGGACTTTATGCTATGGTGGGAGCAGCAGCTTGCTTGGGTACGGTCTCTGCTGGTCACTGGTTTGTGTGTGACCAACACTGGTGTTTGGGGACAAGCTTTGGAGGGCCCTATGTTTGTGTCAGCTGTTTGTGTTGGCATTTCTGGGTGCAACACAGGTTGAAATCAAGATGTGATGGGCTAAAGAATGGGCAGCTTCCTCTACTGGTTGCTCCAGTGATCTGCCAAATGGTCAGCAACAGAAAGCTTTGCAGTCATCAATATCTACTCCTTGTAATCTCCCAAAAAGCAGAGCAAAGAAAAAAAAATTGAAGTTAGGCTGCGGGTTTCCAAGCAGGAGTATTTTTACTTGTGTTTTTTCCATCTGATGTAATGAAATTCAGTGTAACTGGACTAAAACTACTTACTTGTTTAGGCTGTGCTGTCTCTCAGTGCAGGAAGAAAACATCCCAGTTTTTGCTAAATTTTAAGCTACACAGAGGTAAAAATTCTGGGTCTTATTTTGGCTGTGTGTCACGCTATGGTCAACTGAGCTTTATTTTGGTTTTCATTTCGGTCATAGGCCGATATTGGATTACACTCGATCAATAGGATTTATTGGATATAACAGCAACGATCTGTTAACTATTAAAGCATGATCATTGAATAATACCTCATATATCAAATTTCTAGCCAGAGATGCAACAAGAATGGTACAAGCATGCCATCTGAGCATGTTTTTTACCTGGTCATATGTTTTCCCCCTTGTGTACTTGCATATTCTATCTCCTTTTGTTGTTGTTGTTGGTATCATTATCAGTGGATGAAAAAATAGTGGAGAGGCACAACACATGATTAATGTGATTGAGTAGGTTTGAAATGAAAGATGTACTCAAGGAAGAGCTGGAAAAGTTTGAGATTTGGATGCTCCCATTGGAAAAGCAGGATCATTTGTGCAATCAATATAGAAGAAGGAAGGGTGGGATTTGCTTGAAAATGTAATGTCTCTAATGTAGATATCAACACCTGAGCTGAGCTGTTGTGATACCCCTCACAGTCAAAACAGAAAAATGAGGTCTGGGAAAGATCAGTCTTATCTGGCAATACACATCTAAAACCAGGCGAATGAACAGATGAATTTGGCCTCAAAAGGGCCTGTTTTTATCCAGAGGTTTTAAAGGCAATCTGGATCATCCCTTTGGATGTGAACACCCACAGCAGTGTAGACACATTAAAATAAGCTGAGATGAATATTATTGTCCAAACAAGTAAAGCACTTCCTCTTTATGATAAATGTTGTTTAATGCTCACAGAAAAATGATACACAAAAATTTCGATCTGATGTTGCAGTTGATCTGCTAGTCAGCATAGAATTATAGAAGCATAGAATATCCTGAGTGGGAAGGAACCCATCAGAATCATCAAGTCCACATCCTGCTTATGCACAGAACGCCCCAAAAACCACACCATTGGCCTGAGAGAATTGTCCAAATGCCTCTTTAACTCTGTCAGGCTTGGTGCTGTGACCACTTCCCCGGGAAGCCTGTTCCAGTGCCCAGCTATCCTCTGAGTGAAAAACCTTTTCCTGATATGCAACCTAAACCTCCCTGACCCAGCTTCATGCCATGTCCTCGGGTCCTGTCACTGGTCATGAGTGAAGACATCAGTGCCTGCCCCTCTGCTTCCCCTTGTGAGAATGTTGTAGACCAGAATGAGGTGTCCTCTTAGTCCCCTCCAGGCTGAATAGACTAAGTGACCTCAGTCACTCCACAAAAGGCTTCCACTTAAGACACTTCATCATCCTTGTGGCCCTGCTCTGGATGGTTTATAATAGCTTAATGTCCTTTTTATATTGTGCCCAAAACTGTACACAGGACTCAAAATGAGGCTGCAATTTCTTCTAAAAGATCCAAATTAAGGTGCAGTGGTTTTTAATAGAATGGTGAGACATACAGTAGAATGGTCACAGCTTGTAATTAAGCTGTACAGCTTGTACTTCAGCTGTTCTGTTCCAAAACCTATCTTGTCTAAAGTAAGAGATATGGACTAAGTATTAAATGATCCATACTCTGGTATTTGCTCTCAGCTTTTCAGTCAGAAGTTTAAGGCATTCCTCAGATGAAATTAATATCTGGATCATAGTGTTAAATAATCAACAATCTAATATTTGTGTATGCTGCTAGATAAAAAGCATCTTTTAATGACCTGTTTCTGATTTTTCTGATCTAAAATGTGGCTGTATTTTTGAGACCTAAAAATAGCAGATTTATTACAGTTACCTTTTGAACAGAGGCAAAAAAATGTTACCTAATAATTCAGAGATACGTACAGACTTGTCCTCAGTTATGTGATTATTTTTATCCTTTAATGTAAACTGAAGGAGCAAGGAGCTTGCTTATGAAATTAATATGGAAAGACTAGATTGAAAAATACAGCTACAACTCTGTCTATGGCTGCATGCCTGGATGGCCTCAAACCAAGTTGTACTCAGTTCAAACTGTATTACTATAACGATATCCAAAGCAAGGGTTTAAGCAATAACATAGCACTTGCTGTGGTCCTAAGCTGTTCTAAGGTAGGATTTTGTAAGCATGTGTGCCCAAAGATAATGCTTAGCTTTCTCTTCAGCATGCCTGCAAGAGATGGGCTGGTGTGAAGGTCACTTCTCCGTGTTCCTACTGCCTCAGTCATGGCACTTAATTGATTCTTGGAGTCATTTTAGAGGGCTAATGGCAGGGTTCATTTTTACTTTATCAAGTATCCATTAAAGCTGATTTTGTTGGCATCCCTTCTGGTTTTAAAGCTCTGTCTTTTAGCATTCATTGTTTGCTTTTCAATACTAGCAACTTTGGCATGAGCAAGTTCGCTCAACCTTTTTGATGAAAATTGCAGTAGATGAAAAATATCTTCCTTCAGAGAAACAAGCCTAATAGTATAAGGGCAAAGTACTCAACATAAATAATTACATGCATTTTTGAGTGCAAGGCTCAAAAATATAAATGAGTTGCTTAGTATGTATGCCAGCTCTGGGAGAAACTTGAGTCTTTTACTTGTTGGCAGGTGGTGTGACTCGAATGACAGTCTCTCTGGTGGTGATTATGTTTGAGCTTACTGGAGGCCTGGAGTACATTGTACCTCTTATGGCTGCAGCTGTCACCAGCAAGTGGGTGGCAGATGCCTTTGGAAAAGAAGGGATCTATGAAGCTCACATTCATCTGAATGGCTACCCCTTCCTGGATGTGAAGGATGAGTTCACCCACCGAACCCTGGCAACCGACGTGATGAGACCAAGGCGTGGCGAAGCTCCCCTCTCTGTGCTCACACAGGACAGCATGACAGTGGAGGATGTGGAGACACTCATCAAAGAGACTGATTACAATGGCTTCCCAGTGGTGGTTTCAAAAGACTCAGAGAGACTTATTGGATTTGCACAGAGACGAGAGATGATCCTTGCAATAAGTAAGTATCAGTGTCCAAAACTTTGATTTTGAAAAGAGTTTTTACAGGATAGGTTAGCAGTGTTATTCACCTCGAAGAACCAAATCTAACTTTTTCTTAAAATCTGACTTTTACTGGTTAGTAGGACCTGGGAGCTTTTCTATTGCGTCATATCACCTGATAGAATTTTGTGGGCTTGACTCTCGTGGGCTTAATTGTGCTGTCACTCAAAAGAGTAAAACAAAATTCTTCTAGAGACAACAGAGAGAAATTCAACTCACATGGCCAGAATTTTTGTCAGAACCAGACCAAAAGCCAGTGTAGTGGTCAGTTTCTTTCCCTCTCCATGGGCTTCCAGAAGTGACTGGGGCAGTCATGAATTTTGGTCACCCAGTGATGAAATAGCCTGTGCTCCTTTCTGTTGCTCTGTCTCAGTTTTTCCTCACATGCAGTGCTACAGGTGGAAGTTTTCAGTGCACAATGTTTTTCAGTAAAGATGGGTGAATTTTGTCTGGCATCCAGTGGATAGCTGGCTGGTTGCCTGAGAGTCCAAATCCAGGTCATTAAAGGCTTTGACTATCAGGCCCTTTCCTGTTGATCTGATGACTAAGTGGGGTTTGAAGTACAAGTATGTTGGATGAAAGCAAGTGTTCTCATCTTTTCTGGACCCAGGGCATCCAGAACTGCAGAGGTTTGCAAGGCTGGCCCACTGTCTGCTCCCAGTTCTGGCAGTCCTGTGGTGTTGAGGGCCAGCTGGGCGGGCAGGCAAGATGCCATCTGGGCGTGGTTGCCTTGCACTGCAGGAGAGTGGAATGTCTGGTATATCCAAATCTCCTTGACTTGGAATTATTCTACTCTGCATAGTCTTGTTTCATCCCAGTTGTTCAGGCCCGTTTAAAAAGCTGCTGTCTCTGATGGAAATTCACATATTTTTCAGACAAGTAAATTAATAAATGGAAACTTTGGGTTATTTTTGAAGATCACTTTCCAGCTCACTTCCCACAAAGCTAAAACAAAAATTGAAGTAACAGTGGTCTTTAAAGCACGTTTTAGATGTATTTAGCCTATCCTGGGTCTGTCTTTTATACTGCCCACGCCATGTCATGGCTTTAACACTTGGTGCCTTCCTAAGTTAATAGTCTTTTGCACCTCCTTTTCAGGAAGGTATGTCAGTGGGAAAATTGCATGGACTGAAGATGCAGAACCCTCACTTTAAAATCAGAAAGATCAGAGGCTGCTTGAAGTGAGTGAAAGAACTTTGAGGAACCGAGTCTTTTGTTTCAGGTCATAACTGGCAGTGTAGCTGAATGGTCTTGCCAGAAGATGTGAGAAAATTTCCAGCTATGAACTGACAACAAAGAAATCAGTTAAAATTAAACTCAGTAAACATTTAGATCAAAACGCTTTTCTTTTCAAAAATTGTTTGACATCTGCATTTTTCAGAAGAAAAGGTACTGTCTCCTGATCAGTTCTACTTAAGAGCATCTTTCGTAGGAAATGAGAGAGAACTTCGGTTTAAAATCAAATTGTTATATGCATAGATCAATTTTTCAAAAATCCTCAGCCACCAGTGGCCTTTGGTAACCCTTTTCCTCTTGGGCTGAGTGTGAGTGCTGTCATTCTGTGCTGACACTATGATAAATGGTTAATCTTTCCAGTATGGTTTGTGTCCTTGTGACTTAAAATCTGGATTTGGTTTCAAAAGACACAGTTTATGGTTCCAGTACAGGACAGAGCAAACCATGCTAGCATTGCTAATCCTCTTTCTCAGCTGCTTTGCCTGAATTTCAGAAGTTGTTGCTGATCATTACCACAAGGGTAGCTAATGTGTTCTGAACTTCCACCTCAGTTCAATTCATGGTTGTGATCATGGAGCCATGCACCAAGTCTCTGTAAGCCATAGAATTCCTTACCAAGAGAAAAATATCACACATGGTGAAGCATCTCTTATTCACCTGTTCAGCCTGACAGAGATACTGGAATTACATCTCAGAACCATCCGTGCAGCACTTCAGCAGAGAAGGAGGTCTTAAAAAACAGAGTCAGACCCTCTCCAGTATTTCTTCTTTCACCAGTATCTCTTTTTTTCATGGTATTGTGCCCTGCAGAATGCCTCCTCAGTTTGAACTAGCTCTGGTACCTCTACATAAGAAAACTTTGAGCTTCAGAGACGTGGTTTTAAGCAAGAATTTCAGCTTCTTTCTCAGGCCCAATTAATTGTGCATCAGTAGTATGGTGGTCCAGGGAAACTCTGGGGAAGTACTCCAATTCCCTCACACATCTGCCTTCTTGGAGGAAGGCAATAGCTGCTGAGTCTCACATCAAACACCCGTTCCCACAAAGCTATCTGCCTCATGATTTACCCCTACATATTTTCTTTCTTACTGAGTGGAACAAGCTCTATAAATGCATCAAATATATGTAAAGGGAATGGCAATGCCATTTCTAATTCCTCAGCAGCATCCTCAGGAGGACTGTGTCCTTCTACTGATCCTTGTTGCGTAAGTAGGCAGGTGAGGTGGCAGAACCACCCTCTGGGAAGAGATGTCTACATTTTAGATGACACCTACTTTACAGTCTTACAGTGGGGAGTTTTTGACACTAAAGCTTTTCCGAAATTTGGCCAGCTCCAGAGGCACCATGCAAAAGGCAGAGCCTTGGACAATAGCCAGGTGGCCTGTATAATATGTTTTTCTCAGTGTGGAGTTGAGAGACCAACATAGTTGATACAGGCTGTGAAATGTGAACCCCTGAATATGAGAGGCTGTTTCACATTTGGGAGAATTAATTCACTCTCTAGCTATGACAAGAGCCTTGTGCATAGATTGCTCTGTAAAACCAGACAATGTCATCCATTTGCTTTGCTCTTTCTGTTAATCTGTATCTGTTTTTCTTACCCACTGACTGCAAAAATGATCTGCTCTTCTGTTTTACCTTTACTCCCACTCCCCCATCCAGTGAGACTGCATACAAAATTCACCATTTTTCTGATGCCACTGAATTTACTCCAAAGTACTACATCATTCAAATTTCTCCATAGAGGTGTTTGACATGGAAGAGTGAAATCATGGCTTTGGCTAATCACTGTTGTTCAGGGTCACTGCTGCCTTGGGAACAGCAATGTGGTAACCAAAACGCTTGGCCCTATTTCTTAGGGTGCAGCTTTGGGAAGGAAATACCTAGCTGTCAAAGGTTTTTATCAAAGGGTGGGAGTTACCTTCAGTTTGATTAATGTTACCTCTTAGCACAGATCATATATCAAAGAACTATGCAGGCATATTCACACTCGAAATTGGATGTATGAATTGAAACAAGCTGAGACAAAACTAACATCATTCCTGTAAATTGCAATAGGACTTGTAATATGTGGGGTGAGAAGGTTGAGAATCATATACTGTACTGATATTAGGTTTGAGCCAGCACTGCTCCAGTTCCAGAAATATTACAGGACAATGATCAGTAAATGTAAAAAAAAAAAATTGCAGCTGAAACATGTTGGAAACCATCACTGTCTACACATTACAAGTCACAGGAGTAGGTTTCTCACGCTGATTGATGGTAGAGAGTTCCAAGAACATTTACAAGTGCCTGGAGTATGAATTGCTGTACCTCTCAGGAGCAGAAGCAACCTATGTTAATAGAAAGTAATAATTTAAATATTTCCAAGAATTTATTACCAAAAAAAAGTTAAATCCTCAGAGCCAAATACATGATATGCTATTCTGGGGAGAGAAAAGTTGTCTGTCATTTGGTAATCTGTCTCATATAATATTTATACCCTGTAGTGTTGAGTAGAGATGAGGTAAACACTGCAAAGAAAAGACTCCAATGGTAAGTCTTGGGGCATGCTTTAAGTAAAAGGTTTATACTGATCATGCAAACCCCAGATGTAGTGTGATGTTCACTTTGTAGTTTGATCAAAGTATTAATGATAGCTTTTGAACTTCTGAAAGTGGTCACATATGTGCTGTTACCCCTATATTTTTCCTCTCTTTACTATTTTCCTTTAAGTAGGAAGCTAATCTTTTTCATTTAAAAAATCTAGATATGCAAACTATTTAAGGCATTAAGTGTAAACCCACTAAATTTACCCTGCATGCCAGCGAGGTGTGCTGATCTAGAACAACACCCACACCGCCCCTGGATCCCTGGAATGTGAATCTGTCTTTCCCCAGCTTTGTGTTCATAAATCCATACACCATGTCCACATTTTCCCAACTCCACCGAAAAGTTTTGCTCCAAGCCAGCTGGGATCTTACACAGCTGTTGACTCCACTCCTTCAGGCGTGTAATAAAGTTTCTGTTGCGATTCTCATAATGGAGGAAATTACATACAGTGATTTGAATTTGACAGAAATTGGATTAGTGAAGTTTGTGAATGCAATGAGCTGCACATTTATTCAGAAAAGCATTATCCCAACCAAGGAAAATATGTGCCTATAAAAACATCACATTTGCTTTGAGGGAGCAACGTCTCAAGGAAATTCAAGGTTACTAAGTAACTCAAATTTCTGGGACTTCAGTACATTAAAGACAAGATCAAACCTTGCTTTCCAAAAGGGGAATTATTTTTTATTATCAAGCTTGATTCACTGTCTACAGCAATTTTTGTGTTGTACAGAGAATGCAAGACAGCGTCAGGATGGGGTGGTGAGCAACTCCATCGTGTACTTCACTGAAGACCCCCCGGAACTGCCACCCAACAGTCCCCACCCACTGAAACTGCGGCGTATTCTCAACCTGAGCCCTTTCACTGTCACTGACCACACACCCATGGAAACTGTGGTAGATATTTTCCGAAAACTTGGACTCCGGCAGTGTCTGGTGACTCGCAGTGGGTGAGTAGTTGACAGTCAAGTGAATATTTTAATTTTGTCTTATTTTGGGAATGGATGAATAAGGGAACCTTGCCCATGTTTCTCCAGGGCAGCAAAAGAAGTCAGACTTAGAACCAAAATGGTGCTTGCAGGGTGTTATATTTGATTCTGTTCTCCCAAATCCTAAGTGTATTCTCATTTAGATAAGGTAAAAATAAGTACAAAATAGACTGTTCTAACTTCCACTATCATTCGGTTTTCAGCAGAGGCAGATCTGGGAAGCAGTAATTGTTTGCAAAGAATATGCCTGTTTTTTTCCAGCCAGATTAGGTGTTTGTGAAAATTGTGATAAAGGTGTCACTGGAGGAAAATTAATCTGCTCAACTTTCTTTATTGAATAATGGAAAGGTGTATAAACCAAAGGCCCTCAAATAACAGCTGAAGGAGGTGGCCAAACATGAAATCAGAGGAATAAAAAGCTACACCATGTAGCCTAGACATAACATCCCATAGTTCCAATGGAATTTGAGATATTTGGGCATCATGGCTCATCCCAGGATCTAGTGATAGCAGGATAGCCACACCGCAGCCATCACATCGAAATGTGGAAGAGTAAAATTTATTCTTCTGTTAAAAAGTCGTTTTGTTATTCAAAAATATTGCATATCAGTTGTTACTTTGAATGCAATATCCTCAGCATTAAGAAAATAAGAATCATTTTTGGGACACAGATAAAGGTTCTGATTTTAGGTGCCTGGATTCAGAAATTTAGATCTTGAATTTTAGAACAGTTTTAGAACTTACATGAAATGAAAGGTGGAAAAACTATTAACAATGACATAGTTTCAATATTCAGTGCCTAATGGTCTTCAAGGACTGGAAGTAAAAGCCCTTGAATACTGAGGGTTATGAAATTTTTGACTCTTGGGGCCAGACATCCTATAGACCTAATTTTTCCTGACAGATATAATTCATTTAGGTTCACATAAATGAGAAATTATCATTTAAATTTGAAGGAATTATGCTGTCAGGCAGTGAGAGTTTCGAAACCCTGTGCTTTAGCTTACCTTATGTATTACCAAGCACTGATACCTTGGGTTTGACTGCTGGTCCTCTGCTGCCTGAGCTTAAGGAAATTTATGATTTTATTTTATGAAGTATTAGTTGTTATAGTTTCTCACTCAGTCATGTTCCCAACAAAAAGAGGTAATAAGCCAAAGTATTTAACTTAATTATCGTGGCTGGGGTTGTAGAAATACATGAGGTGAGAATACTTTTATAAAAAGATAATAATTGGGGAATAGATGAACTGGACAGTACTGCATAGAAGCACTCACAAAATGTCCCTGCAGCTGAACAGGGAAAAACCTGGATGATATATGAGATGACTGTTGACTTTTCACTTCCTTTTCTCCTATAGGAGGCTGCTGGGTATCATAACTAAAAAGGATGTATTAAGACATATGGCTCAAATGGCAAACCAGGACCCTGAATCTATCATGTTTAACTAGACTGGTAAAGAAGAAGGAAGTAACCCCAAAGGAATCCCTCCTAGATTAACAGGAAGGCTGTGTTTGGTGTTTCATCTTGCTTAAAGAGAAAAAGGTGATGTATATGAAGAATGGCCTGATATGCCTCTGAGGAGGGAGTGGGTGCAGGACAGCACTTATTTAATGAGGAAGGCAGTTTAGAAGCTCTGAGCAGCTGCAGACATCAAGCTGTGTTTCCTTAATGAGATTCCCAACAGCTCAGTTGCAGTGCTGGTGGGTGTAGGAGATGCAGTGCTTAGAGACAAAGAGCCACGAGCACCAGTGGGAGGCATCAAGGTCACAGAACTCACGAGGCAGGTGTGAAGAGTAGCTGACACTGTTTATGTACAAGCTGCTAAGAGATATAAAAGGTTTGTGTTCCAAGCCAGAGAGTGTAGATGAGTAATGTCAGTTGCTTTTGTTACTGGAATCATGGCTATTTGTTTGCTACTGAGTTATACTGTTTTCATGACGGACAAAAACGAGCATATTTTTAAATGAAAGATTTTGCCATCTTCATTTATTTTGTAAATGTTTAATGAATCAAGACTGGAGTTAAGTCTTAAGAAAAGAGTAAGATTACGCCTCAAATCACTTTAAAATGTCGTGTCCCTTGCTCCCTGCTTTAGTCTTTGAATTTTATACTGCTTAGCATTTCTGCCAACCAGCTTCCCCTTATTAATGTTGAAATGGGATTTATTTGTAAGAATTTATTCTCTCTCTATGCAATTTTGCATACAAGTACTGTAAAATTTAGTATTTTGTGGTTTGCTGTGGTAACTGGAAAAAACATAGACTCCCATTATGTAGTTTTCAAAAGCACTAAAAGGGCAGTGGTATCTGTCTCTCATCAGTATCAGTGACGAGAGATTGAATCCCTCACCTGTCTTCCCTTGTGTACATCACAATTTTTCACAAATGAATGATGTTCTGCATTGATTCTTGGTTCCCCATTTAAGTCCTTTTTGTCACTGCTCTTTCTTGGATTTGTCTGCACTTGCCAAGAGATTGCTAAAATTAATTTAACAGACATAGACACTTATTCTGTAAAAGATCTACCTTTTATGCACTCATCAGTCATGGGACTGTGGAATTCCTCTCCACAGCACTGTGGCTGGATAAGATCAGAGGGACTGAGAATGCAAATGATCATAGAAAAGCTTTAAGTATTTATCTGTTTGCACCAAGAACACAAGATTTAACAGATCCTGGTAGAGATCTCTAAGTTACTCAGGTAAAAAAAGTTTAATTTTCCTAAACCCTTGTTCTGGCCCTACATGAGATAAAGAGGGTCAACCCTTTAGTTAATACTGCTATCAGTAACAGAATACCAAATTTTACTCTCTGTAACATGTAATTCACACTGCCCAGTGTTTGCTTTATAGGTGTAAACATAAAGATGGGAGAAAGGTTGTGCCCTGAATCCCCTTCAGACCTCCTGGTTCCCTTCCTTTAGGCATCTGAGACCTCTGGTATTTTTGTTCAGATTCTCCCAGATAACAGGTGCTGTTTGAATGGTCCTCATGGATGGAGATGACCTTTCATACCAGAACAGCCTGTTGCCTACCCCAGCCCAAGCCCAGGCTGTTGATCTAACATGTAGGCAATGTGCATGATTATTGTGTCCCTGAACTGAGACAACTGCTCAGGTGCACCCTGAGCTAGATGCCAAAGTTCTGTGTCACAAATTCCTCCTCTTATCTCCAGTGACCCTGCTTCCTTCTGGCATGAGTCCCACTGCATTCACACTGAGTATGGCCCAAATTGCTGAAGTAAAAGAAACGGAAGTAAAGGGATAATTTTAATCTGTTAAGTACTCCACTTAACAATGATGTTTGCAACAGATTGACAAAAATATATGTAGCTCTGGCCAAAGCCCATAAATATTTCAGTGTATACTTTTTGTTAACTGAACAGCTGCAGTACAATGTATTATTAAAGGGATATTGTCAAAACTATGTAAACTATAGGACTGAGCAACCCCTTTCTTCTGAAAATAGGAAATACAACATAATGTGGTTATTTCTTACATTTTTCTGTGAAGCCGTCAGCAACCAAACTCATGACAAACCAACCAAGTCAACAACAGTGCTCATAAACACTAGATTCCCTCATTTGAACATCATAAAATCAGTTAATTCCCACTACTAAATCAAAGTAGTACAATTTCAGTTTCTACTCATAACTTCTAGAATCTAAGGGATGTAGACTAAGCTAAAAAGACTGACTTTTGAGAGCAATCTCATTCTTGGATTAAAACTGTATGATCATGTTCTATTTTCCATGTTTGCTAACAGGAACCAGTATAGTGTATCAACACTGAAAAACATTATCATTTTCTGAGAAAAAGACATGGACTTGCCTGACTGAGGTTAATCTGGCTACAGTACAAATAAAAATTCACATTTGGATTGACTTGGCTTATCAGGTTAAACTCAGTCTGTGATTATGCATGGACATGGACTTGTGTGGTTAATTCCCATTAATACCCAGAGGCCTGATTTACTGAAACCAAATCATCCCTGTGAGACCTTGTTGCTTTGCCTTATTAGATGACTTAGGAGAAGCCCTCAGGGCTTAAAAACAAGATCCAAAAAACCAACATGGTGGTTTGTAGCAAGCACCAGCAGAAGGAATTGAGATTTATGTAGTTATTGTGAATGCAGTCTGACCCTGGGCTATCACCCAAGTAAAAGGCAGGTAAATGGGTGCACAGCTCTCTTCTATCAAACACATTCCTTTCTAGATGGAAAGCTTTAAATATCTAAGGGCTCAAGGGAAAAACCTTTGGACATATAGCCATGTAGTGCTGCTCCTTGTTCCAGTGTCTGTTCAAAAGATGTTAAACCAGAGCAGGGGCTGCTCTCTGGCTGTCCAGGAGTGGCACACTCATGGCTAACTTCAGCTGCTTGGTGTTATCATCCAGGCTGAGGCTGATGCTAGAATGACATGGAGGGCTTTGAAAGAGGACAGACTTTGCTAATTAGAAAACTTCCTCCATGCTACAGCCTTTATTGCTCTTCACACTGGTGTCTGAAAGGGAACACCCTTAATATAAATTAATAACATGCTTCTCTCAAAAAATGCAGTTATGATGTAATGATTTGATTAATTTCCCCATAATAAGCCCATTATCAGGCACTGTTTTCCATCTGTATTCCAAAATTTGTCTCAGAATGTACTGAATAGACTCCAAGAGGCATAGATCTCAGCCCTAACTATTTATTTGAATTTGTAGAGCTTAAGATAGTAATGTAGTGTTATCAATCTGAGTTACATGAGTATTTTAGTTTATACTGCAGACTTTATGCAACCTCAGTTCAGTCCTTCCAGCAGCTGGCCTTCAAAAATGCCCAACTAAACTAAACAGGGGAATAAAAATCTTTGAATGATGGAGGTTCAGTATTGTACCTTTGTTTTGCATGAACTGTGTTAAGTTACATTCAGCTTCTGATGTGTACTTGAAGCAATCTGTAGTGGAAAGTTTAATAATAAAGACTAGAAATGGATGACATTAGACAGACCCATCGGCTGTCCCAGTAATACTAATTATTAATTCTTATGCTTTGAAGGAGCAAAAAAAGAATGTTTAAGGATTACAGAAGACTCACTGATTCCTGTTTGAATGACACTATATTTATGACTATAGTTTTGCTTCTGCTCTGTTTGTTGTTTTGGGTTTTTTTAATTGTAGGAAACAGTGTATATGTTGCACCTTATAAAAAACAATGTTTGGATTCTATTTTTTAAATAAAACTGACTTACAGTACTGGAAACATTTCTTGGACATCTTATTAATTAGAAAAGTATTTCACTTAATGTCTCTATGATTTTTATGTTTCCTTTTTTCACTTTTAGGGATAACTCAAGCCTGAGTCCTAGAGATCTAGGGTATCCAGTTCAATTGTGGGTTAGGTAATATTAAGTTGGGAGTTAGTAAAGTTCATGCAGTGGGCTTCAGAGAATCAGCCTTGACAGCTGGCTATTTTATTTTCAGAGAAAAATATTTTTTCTTCAGGATCAGAAATACCTTAGAAATCTAAAAAGAGAAGAAGAACAATTTATCTAACCAGGTTGTTCTGTCTACAATGATCACGAAACTTTAAAACTAGATGTTGCAAAGCCCCTATATTTTTTGTATATATTTTTCAGTTGCACTTTAATTCAGAGCTAAGATCAAGGACTAAAAATGACAGGTGCAATCATCCCCATTTAACTGGATGAAACATGTCCTAAACCTCTGTCAGAGGCTAAATTCTAGGTAGTAGCAGAGAATATGGGCTTGATCCTGATCAGCATGCTAACTAAGGTGAACATGCTAGCAATATCCTATTCCAATTAAACTACTCATTTCAGAAACTGGTTTTGGGAGTCCCATGGCCTTCAACTCATTCCATGGATTGCTGTGCCCTTAACACAACCCAAAGCACAGACCAAAACCCCAGGAGTCATCAAGCATGCAGCAACTTTAATAAGTAGTAATAATTCCTATTGTTTGTATTTGGTCATGGGGTGCTGAACTTTAGACCTACCTGTCATCACTTCTGATAGCACAGCTGGGAAATGGAATAGAAAATGGTCAGAGGCATTCAGCACTGCTGTGGTGCAGCTGTGCTCCACATATCCTGGATGATATTCACCCAAACCAAGCAGACTGTTACCATCCATGTATCTTGCTCCTTTAGGAGAGGCTCTTCCTCCACATCCATTTCCTACAAGCTGTATTATTCCCTTGTGCTGTTCTGCTCCTCTGCTCCAAATGTGATCTTGCTTCTTGCTCCTCACTGCTGTGGTGGCTCACTAAGCAGAGTCTCACAGACATCATATCTGAAATAAGAAAGGTTCATCTCCAGTGGAGAGCCTCTGCTTGTGGCAGACAGGATTTTGCATTGCTGCTTCCTGGAGGACACAGCAAACAAGTGTTGCTGGAATGCTGCACAGAGTTTTTTGCTTAGTTTTTGGCTTGCTGTCTCTTAGGATCTTGTTATTGAGGTTTATTAACCTCTGGTTATTGACCAAATTAAGGTGCAAACAGTAAATGTCAAGTAGAGAGAAACAGAAGGGAGGATGGGAAAAGAAACGGAGAGTGAGAGACTAAGCAAAGATATCACCACTACATGGAATCCTGCAGTGTCCTGCTGGACCTTCTCCACCCTGGTCTGCTTGCTGGTGGGGGTTCCCATGTTCTTGTCCCTTTTATATAGTCCAAGTCCTGGGTATCCATAAGGCATGGGGGCAATTTCCCATGAGATGGCATGTGTGTAAGATAGTTCCTTTCTCACAGTTTGCCTTGGTGGGAGCTTTTGTGCAGATAGTTACCTAGATCTGCCTCACCAGGCCTGGCACCTTCCTGTTGTTGCTGTCAGCACTTTTCCCACAGTTTGCACAGTGGAATTTTGTCCAGTGTGTTAATTCCTAACTTTCCCCTCTGGTTAGGTCTGGTATTAATGCCTTCCTTTTCCCCATCTGTGCTTATTCTAAGGTCCTGTTGTGGTGGCTTCCCTTGTGGGAACTTTCTTGTTTAACAGTGTTTGAGGCTGTTCATTCATTCTCCAAGTCCTCACACTATCTTAAAGCAATATCAAAAAGATAACTTCTGAGAAAAATAGCTGCTGCATTTCACAGATCAATCTAGTATGTTCACCATCTTGACTAGTAGCTAGTGACTTCCCTGTGAAGTCAGTCTGGAGCTGGGAGGTGACTGTGAGAGCTGTATCCTGAAGCATTCATGGGCTTAGGCAGAATGAGACAGGAATTGCTGACCTGTAGCTGCAGCATTTGGTGACTCTCCATCCCTCCTTTAACCTTATTGTATTAGGAGCATAATTAATATTCTCAGTTTGAGCACATTACAAACCCTGTTTTAGCACAGTTAATGATTTCAACCCTTGTTATCTTTCAGCATTATCTTGTAAGTGAGGATTAAAATAATTGGAGTGTTTCTACTGGCTTTTCCCAGTCACAACAGGTACCTGGTTAGGAAGACATAACCATATGTAACAGCCAGCTTAGGCAGAGTCAGTATTTGGCACTTCAGCTGTGTTTCATTTGAGAAATGATTGTGCAGCCTGAACAATCACTGCGCAGCTCTCTGGGGATTTGCAAAGCCTAATGATTTGTTCCTGGCTTGAACAGCATTTAAAGCCAGCTGATGTTACATACCCTTCATATTTACTCTTTCTTAATCCACAAAGATTCAGGCAAAGGCGCTGGAAAAAATATGCAGATTGCTTAGGAAACTAGACAATCAACTGTATTAGCTAGGAAGAGCTGCTTTATTGTCTCAAAGTTATGTCTACAGAGGCATCCCACTTTCAGGAGAACAATGCCCAGTGAGGGGTTCACTGGCTGGTCTCACTACTAGGAAAGAGTAATACCTAAAATATAAAATAGTATGTTTGAATTGACTGCAACCAATGCTATTGTTTTTCTCTCCTAATGTATTCTAAAAGACAACTTTTTTCCCTGAAGCAAGTTCACTGTTTCTACAGTTGCTACTGAGACATGGACTGTGGCCATGCACAATTTGATGGGGAGTGCTGCAGTACTAGTGCATTAAATGCTAGTTGAGTGTTTCTCCTTTGATAAATGCAGTAAAAAGGAGTGGCTGCCATAATTGTGTTATGCAAAAGGACCATTCCAGATAATTAAAAATTCAAATGAACTGTAGTCTTCTGCTTCTAAAGATTCCCAAAAGGTAAGATTGAAAGGTTGTGAAGCCCTATGATTTATAAAATATATTTGTGTTTAGATAATTTCCAAAGTTGAAATTTTCCTAAAGACAAATTTTACTTACCTAACTCTCAGATTATGTGACCATTAGAATCCAAAATTTCTGAATGATGTACAGGGGGCAACCAGACCCTTGAAGTCCCAAGCCTGGGAAGAGAGAGAGATACCTAAGCTCTGCTGTGGCTCATGGATGAGGGACAGGACACAAATTCTGTCAAGGCTCCAAAATTACCCTGGTCAGCAGTGACATTCAGGAAAAAAGCACAATATGTGCAATCACCAGCCCTTCCCTTTTTCACAGTAACCTCATGGTTACAGACTCCTTGTTAGGTAAGTCCATGCAATGCAGGTCTTGTAGGTGTTGATTTAAGTGCAGCTCACTAAGTTACCATAGTGCAGCTGCTTCTTTGCTAACTGCTGCTCTGGTGGGCTTTCTGCCAAGCCAGAAGGAGCATTGTCCTAAAAGGACATTTGTAGACTTCTACTTAAAGGTAACCCAGGTAGCTATTCTGAATCGCATTGAGATGCAGATTCTGTATCTAAATTGTTATAGGAAACTTAGGCTTTGGCTTATACTCTCATGTTTCAGATATTGGGATGTTCATCACATTTTTAGGCCTTGCTGTAGCCTGAACACAGTATTTTGCTTCATGTAATTGAAGTGAAAATCTAACAACCATTTTTCACTGACCAAAATATTTAACTATCTTCTATGCAGTCACTGCTTGAGATCATTTATCATTTAGATTATTGTACTAATTCTTGATTTTTAATCTCTGTCTGACATTTAAGCACCTGATTAATAATAATATTTATTTATTTATTTATCCAATTAATTCATTCAAATGGTACAGTAATTAGAGGTACAACAAAGGTATAAATAGTCTGCTATAAGATTTTCCACATCATAGATAATTAATTAATGAATTATGTTTTAGCCCTGTCTCAACTTCTAAGGAACACTATTACAAAGCACAAGTCACAGGAACACAAGCAATAAATCATATGCTCCTCTGCACCTCTTCTTTCCAAGCCAGGGAACATTCATTCAACCATTCCTTTTCTCTCTGTCAGGCCAGGTTTAGGAAATAGAAATCCATGCACATTTGATGTCTACAACAACTCCTGGTTAGTAAATCTCTCCATGTCAAACTGCTTCCTTCCAGATAAACAGGCACCATTCCAAGAGCACCAGTTCTCCATCTGTGTAAGGATAACCAGGCAAGGCAGGTAACTAACACCTCCACCCCCTCCTCCTTTTCTCATTTTGCTGTTTTTCTCCTCATTCAGTCCCAACCATCCAGTCCCAACCCATTCTGCCTCTTTGCTGAAGCTTTTCTGTAATAACCGAAGAACACCCAAACAAATCAACACATCTGTTCTTTCTGTTCACTTGGGACTTCTGCACAGAATGCAAATTTGCCAGCAACAAACTCAGTAACTAAGCTACAATCTAGCTACCAGCATTATTTCCACTGAATAAATATTCAGTGCTCATGAATTGTAAAAGACAAACCATTGAAGGTCTAGAACCAGGGGCCAGGTTGATCATCTGATGGCCTAGTGCACACAGACCACAGTAACATATACTGCCTTATTTGCTCTTTTTCTGCCTCCATGTTAGAGTTCTGCCTTCATGCTGTTCAGGCTTCAACAATATAGAGGACAGGAAGAGTTCCTTTTGCCAAGATCCCTTTTCTTCTCAGAATAATGCCCCATTCATGAGACTATGAAGATTTTTGCCTCTCTTACTGAAGTTTTTTCATTCTTCATGAATATTAGTCCAGGGATGAAAGCAGCGTTCTTAGCAGTGGTTACATTTGGTCACACACACAGAAAGAGCAAGTGCTCCTCTCTACCTAGGGACACTCCAGGTGAAGCTGGAGCAGCAGCACAGACACCTCCTCCCCAGCAGAGCTGGAGGCCAGTGCCGCCACGGCCTCCTCCCATTTTCATTGGCTACAAGGCTCTGGGAACAGGAATGCACAGAGGAAAAAGATGGAGAACTGTGATACTTGGCTGATGATACACCCTGTTGGGATTGATTTAAGCTGGTCATCAGAAGTTCTGGCTGGCCTCTTCCTTCCCACTGCTCCATCCTGTGAAGCTCACAGTTAGGGGAGGAGTATCCAGTGAGTAACTGCATCACACCACACACCCACACCAGGAATTGTGTTTAGCTTTTCTGCAGTTGCACAAAATCTGTCTTTCTCAGATCAATGAAAAACCAAATCTATGTCTGTGGATTTGGTTTTCCAAAACTCCACAGCTCCATGTGCACTGAGCACAAGAGGCTGGCAGTTTATCACAGCAGACAGCCATGGTCTAGCCTCATATCTTTCCTGCACTAACAAGAGGGCCCCATGGTTTTCCTTACATTTAGATTTTCTATGAGCTTCAAAGAGAAGATATTATCAGTTGTAACAGTGTTCAAGTACCAGAGGGCACTTGAGAGAGGCCAGCATCCTCATGTGATAAGGAGAGCTAGCAGTGCCACACAGGCACTCTGTGCTGCCTCTGAACCAACAGCTGATATTTTGGCTACATCTGCAACATGTTAGGGCAAACACTCCCCAAGGGGCAATGGTTTTAGTCTGAAAGACAACAGATTTAGACTATATATTAGGAAGAAATTCTTTACTATGAGGGTAGTGAGACACTGGAACAGGTTTCCCAGAAAAGGTGTGGATGTCTCTTCACTGGAAGTGTTCAGGGGCTGATTGAACGGGACTTGGAGTAATCTGGTCAAGAGGATCTCTAAGATCTTTTTGGATCCAGTCCAAACCATTCTGTGATTCCATTCTGTGCTGCACCAAATGCTCAGGGTGTTTAGTGATCCACTGCTCCAGGCTCTAAATTTCACTGCAGTATTTATTAATCAGCGTTAGGACAATGAGCACGGATTTATTCAACAGCTGCAGTGGGCTGGAGCAGCAGGGTCCCACTAGGTGGCAATCCAGCCCTCGGCATGGCTGTGACAGCAGCGGCAGTGCCACCAGCCCTGTTCAGGCTGACAGAGGCCACCCGGGTCCTTGCTATGCGCTGACTCCTGGTTCCTGCAGGAATCAAAGCTCTATCATTGTTTGCTCTACACGTATAATTTGCCTCATGAATTTTCGTAGATATGCCAATTAAAAGCTATTTTTAAAAATTGTATTTATTTATGTATTTATTTATTTTAGCTATATATATTCTGTTGGGAAAGGGACAGGAAAGAAAGAAACCTTTTTCTTTGTTTGGAGTATTTGGCAGGGCTAAAGCACAACTGTCTGCTTTCACTTCTTAAAACACATATCACATCTGTAAAAACATAGTGGCAAAAGGAGGAAAAAAATAATCTGCGATGCTTTCCTGGTGGTTTCTATGAGGCTTTTATGTAAACAATACATTTTCATCAATTATGCATTTAGGTCACAGGAAGAGTTGGTGGAAGGAATTCTTTTGCCATTTCAAAGTCGCTGTCAGGAAGAAAATACAGCCAAGCTGATGGAGCTAGAAGAAATACAGTTTTGTTCTTCTGACCTGATGTTTTTCTTTTTCACTTTCTTTACCATCATTCCTATTTGCATAAGTATGTCTTTCAGAATAGCAATATCTGTGTAAGGAATGCACAGAGGCCCTTTGAGCATGGAAAATCTTATTTTGCAAAGGCAATTCTAAAACATGTTACTGTTTATGTTGTTTACATGAAACAACATTAGAGAATTGAGTAAAATGCCTTCTCTGTAAAACATTTGGTCAGATCTGGAAAGCAGCATACACTCCTTGGTAGTATTACCATATGCAACCTTTAGGCTTCTGTGCAATTTACAGCCCCATGTTACATGCTTAAATATTCTGTTAAAAGAATAATGAGAATTAAGTGCTGAGGAACAGGTTTCACAGTAGCCACCACACAGAACAGGCAACAGCTGATATTAGCTACCAAAAAATGCCAGAGAAAACCTTAAGATCTTACCTCTTCTCTATATTGGTAATCTCAGAGCACTTACTTTCCTTTATTCTTGTGAAAAATCCCTGAGAATTTGTGGAAATGCTTCTGGTGCTGTGGTGCATCTTACATGTGCTTGGAAAGTTGAACAGGAAACAGAAAATCAAGGGTCAGGGCTTTTCACTCCTGCACCTAAGGAAGCTGACCCCATCCTGCAAACCCTGGCAAAATTAACATGGAAAGGCGGAAGGGAGAAGAGCGAGATTACTGCAATTAGTAGGAGAAGAAAGCTCTGCATTCCCACGCCTTCTCCCAGCTCTGTTTATCTATTTTATTTACTTTTCTCAAATGTACAATATATTACCAGCCTTGGGAACAGGGACAAAGCAGAAGTCTCCCACCTCAGAAGTAAATGCCACAGCAGTTAGGCTAGAGATTTTCCCTGTGCATACTGTGGCCAGCACCATACATTCCTGTGGCCCAGCTTCAGCAGGAAAGGGCAAACACTGCTTTTCTCTCTGTTCTTTCCTAACTTGAAGGTCAGGGCTCCAGACTGAGGAGTATCATACAGCCAGGTGATGCTTTCCCAGTGCATCACTTCTTTCTTGGGTCATGTACCTGAAAGTAACATTCAGCAATGCCAGAGTACCAGAGCATAATGCTGAGTGACAGAAGGATGGCTTGGTTAAGATCAAGTTGTCCCATGTGCTAGGGGCTGTCCATGAGTTAGGGACTCATGGCAAAGCACAGTGTGCTTCTTTAGAGATTAGTAGCTCTGAAACATATGGTTCCTTAACAGGAGTCAGCTTGGGCTAGCAACAACCCTCCCTCCTTAGGAGATGTGGGGAAAAGATTAGCAGAGTATGTGTTGTGCCCATATGGGACCAGGGTTGGTGACTTGACCTAGCACATATTGCCCTGCTTGTTTATTTGTAAGTAAATAAAACTGTACCCGACCAGTGTATTTGGCAATGAGTAAATTGCTTCCTACTGACCCTGAGGGATCTGAGAGAGGTGATGGAGAATTTGTGAAACCTTTGAAGCTGATAGGGACCAAAGCTCCTTATTACAAAACAGGTACCTTTATAACCCTGGTCTGAGGTGTCTCTCTGCTGAGAGTGAAATACTGAGTATGCCTCTTTAATCCAGAGTAATTTTTATTAATTTGTTTTCACTTTAGAAGTGAAGAGCTAAGCACTACTTCAAAGGTTAAATTGAGCATATTTGTACTATATATGCATAATCATTTCAGATACTTAAATTGATTCTCAAAATAGTCTCACCACTAAGAAGAAAGCCTCCTAATGACCTTAAAAAAATCTGCTATAATTAAGGTTGCACATGCAAAAGTTAGCAGTTTTCCTATGTTTATGAAATAAATCTGTGCTATGAGACAGGGGATTTAGAGGCAGGGCTCTTTCATGCCTTCCTCTTGGAGATGTCTTTTTTTCCACAAACACTTAAATATGCATTTCAGAGAATGAGTGTGACTTTAGCAATTGGAAAAGGTTGCCAAGAAAAGTGGTGGATGGACCACTCCGGAAGTGTTTAAGAAATGACTGGATGTGGCACTTAGTTCTATGGTTTAGTTGACATGGTGGTGGTGTTTAGTCAAACATTGGACTTCATGATCTTGGAGGTCTTTTCCAATCTTAATGATTCTATGATTCTGGAGAAACCTCTAGGACATTTATCTAAAACCTCTGGTTCTGTTGCTTCCTGGATTTCTTTAGTAAGTTGCTAGTTAATACTGACCAGTAAGAATAAAAAGAAAGAAAAAAAACAAATAAAAAGTTTTATCTGATACCATCTGCTAATCCTGGTATTCTCCCGAGAATGATCCCTAAATCACTGGACTGTTGACTAGCATTAGAAAGAAAAACTAGAATTTCCGAGTAAAAGTCTTCATTTCCTTTACTTTTCTTGCAAATACAATAAAGTGGATCATGCTGAAGGAAAGAAAATCTTTTTGTGACGTTTTTGTGTGGAAAAAGCACTCCAAAATATTGCAGTCTCCCCCCACCTAAGAATGTAGTTTTATTGCTTAGTCAAAAGCATAAGTCATTTCTACAGCCCTTCTTAACCCCTTGCAGGCACTTAGACTCAGATCTTACAATTTCTTCCAAGGCTATATCTTACTAAATTGTGGGAATGAAGGCTTGTCCTTTGTTAGAGTAAATACTAAGCCATCCATTTACTTTGTGGGGCCCAAGATTTACAGCCTGTTTATGAAAGATAAGAAAAAACTGGCTTTGAAATTCCCACTGACAAATTTTGCAGCAGTGGAAATATTAGCTTTTCTCTTCTACTTATTTTTACTAGGAATTAATTCTGGTTTACTTTGCTCTAAATCTTGTTTACTTTCTGTTTTCCAGCTTTGCTATCAGCCAGAAATTACCTTTCACCCTAGAACTGTATTTTTTCTATTTTTGTGCAGTAGTATATATTAAAGCGTGTTAAGTGCTTTTAAGCTATAGAATGGCAGGTGCTACATAAATATTTATCTTTGTTATGATTGTTTAAAGCAGAAGACTCAGAGGCATATAAAACAAAAAAATAAAATATCCCCACCTTCTGCCCTCAGTTTTCACATCTATTTCATAATCAGTTCAGGAAAAAAACCAACAAAACAAACCCTCACAGAAAGGAAATATTAAAACTGCTTTGCAGCACGAAACAAGGATAATTTCACTTCATGTTAAATTCCCACATTTGCACTCACAGATGATTTAATTTTGAAATAGCCTTCAAAACAGTTTATCTCAAAAAAAGTGCAGCTGAAAGGTTTCATAACAAAATATTCTTTTTTATTCTTTTCTTTGCAATCAATTCATATTCTTTCTCACTTTTGTTGAAGTGGTGTTTATTCAGACTGTGTGAGCTTGTGGGATGGTGGAAATGGGAAGGATGTCTGTCTTTGGGAAAAAAAATCTACGTGACACTCAGCAGAATATGTGTTTGCTGGATTATTCTTTTACTATTGTTCCAGGACCACTAAGGTTTACTTAAAAAACCAAAAGTTTCAGAGAGGCCAGGTGCCTTATATTATATCCTTGAGTGTTCCTTCCTGACTGAGTTGCTTTCCCCGTTAGAGATTTTTTGTCCCATTCCCATTTGAGGTTTGTTTCCTGTTCCTTTTCATTTCACCTTAGCTTTTCATGCAATGACATCCAGATAGAAAGAGACAGTCATTGCCATGGTTTTCACTCTAAAGCTGAACTTCCTGGCTTTTATGGCTCATAATCAATCCCATAATGTCCTGTGATTTCTATGTATGAGTGGCAAGAAGTAAAAGGGAGTTTATTTTGCCTGTATGCAGACAGGCCAACTTTCACACATTAGGAGCAGCAACTAATCACCCACAACATTTCCTAAAGTTTATGGTGCTGGCAGACAGCTGTTTTTGTTCCAATGTGATGGTTTCTTTGCAGACTCCTGCTGCCAGCAGTGTCTC
This sequence comes from Acridotheres tristis, assembly GCA_037013685.1. Classification (NCBI taxonomy): domain Eukaryota; kingdom Metazoa; phylum Chordata; class Aves; order Passeriformes; family Sturnidae; genus Acridotheres; species Acridotheres tristis. Next base: position 95,343,847 of record CM072884.1, read on the forward strand.
AACCACTTTACTAGTGCTCCATGCACCACACATCCTGGACTACTGCCTTTAAAGCTCCTTTCTACTTTATACAAACAAAAGCAAACTAGTCTGCCAACAAATACTAAGGAGACAGACGCATTGTTACTGCAGCCATATGCTCTGTGAAAGGGAAATTTCAGTTACCAACACCTACAGCTGAAAGAACAAAATGATCGTACGTAGGCATGCACCCCAGTTCCTTCAATAATGATTTTAGCTTTATATTTTGTTTGGATTTTTTCCCCCTTTTAAATATTGGCCCTTGGAAAATTCACTAAATCTACTACTCATGATATAGGAATTTTCAAAAAAAAAAGTTACCTATATTCATTGAAAGTTAACCAATGTTACTGTAAATGCATTTGTTCCACAAGTGTTATAAATGTATAGAAGCAGGGCCTTGCCTAAGCAATTGCTGATAACAATATTTAACAGCTCTTTAGTATTTGACTTGATTAACATGTAGCTTAAGAGATTGAGGAAAGCATTCATTTAATCTCTGCAATGCTTTGTCTATAATTTCCTATCTGTAAACTTGTTCTGATGCTCCTTGTCTTCAAAGACTTCAAAAGTAAGTCCTTGAAGCTGAGAATGCACCCACTGCTGACAGCCCAAGTGTCTGCCTTTAAACAGAACTGGTGTTGGAAGATTGGCACCTTATGCTATGGATAATGTGAGGCTGAGCCCACAAACACTGGTCAGCCTGAAGATACAACTTTCTAGAAAAGAAATATGTGGAAATCTTAATAAATTCAGCAGAACTCTGAACTGCAGTCAATTACTAAATGCAGAAGAAGAAACAAGTGGTTTGAGGAAGGAGAAATATTCCCTTTAATCAAGCCATTAAACAATCATCTCTGACTAATGAGGTGTAAAACTGAACATTTGAAGTGGATTCACTTTCCTTCTCTCCCACTGATACAGACACATTTGCAATCATGTATATTTGTTCAGAACAGTCATGCTGGTTTTAACTTCCATCTAATTATTATTTATATGATAATAGTTTCTAGGAGCCCAGTTACAGACCAGAAGGCTGCTGTGCTAAATGTAGAACACTTGCAAAATATTTATTGAACCGCGAAGATGATAGGAAATCCACCTGATAAATCCGATGTTGGTTTTACAGTTGCTTATAATTAATCTCCTACCAAAACAAAAGACAGTAGCAAACATAATTTACAGAAAATCAACCCCCCCTCGATCTTAAATGTTGTATGATTTGCCAGAGAATCTAAATGTACATTACACTTTAAAATTGAAAAACTTTAAGTATTTTTTAGAAACCTTACAACCACAGGTTCAATAAGTAATGGGTGAAGGCATTACTTTATTTATCTTTTATGTGAGCAATTGTGATTGCATAGAAAAAGAACAAGTCCCTAAGGCAGGAATTTGAGTGAAATTCTGTGGGTCCTCTATTATACAAGAACTTGTCAGTTATAATGGCCTTGTATTACTTCTAAGGGATGTAGATTTAAAGAAACTGAAATAGATGAATAAATAATGCTTCTTTTGGAAAGTACCTAATGCAAAAAGAAAACATTGTCCCAAAAGACACAAAAATGCATTTTTCTCAAACAGGAAAGAGCTACTTAGCTCTTGCAGAACTGGAAAGGATTATCAGAAACTACTTAACTAGACATCAAGGGATGTCCTTCCTCCAGAGGAGCTAAGATTGGATATTAGGAAAAAAATTTTCACAGAGAAGATAACCACATATTGGAACAGGCTGCCCAGGGAGGTGGTGGCATCACCATCCATGGCAGTGTTCCAATGGCATGTGGATGTGGCACCTGGGGGCATGGCTTAGTGAGCTTGGCAGTACTGGATTAATGGTTGGACTCAATGATTTTAGAGGTCTTATCCAACCTAAATGATTCTGTGATTCTTCAGGTGTTGTCTCCAGTGACTCAAAGGCACTGGCATAGCTCCTGCCATGCTCCTTTCCACAACACATTGGAGTTACTGTGGTTGGACAATACCCCCTGCCTCAGCTGGAGAAAAGCCTTTGGTCCCAGCACCATTTCTCACAATGTAATGTTATGGTGAGGATGGGTTTGATAATCAGGTAGGGGGGAAGAAAGAAGTTATATCCTAGCCATGTTTTAACTGCTAGTCACAGGGCACAGTATAACCTAACTTGTAGGTGCACAGCTGGCTAAATACAGCAGGCACTGGAACCACTTTGACATCAAATAGATTCCTGTTAAATGCTTTAGGTATATTCCTATTGGGAATGGTGCCTGGTGGCTTGTTTTAGGACTCAGGCCACATTAGGTAAAGCAGCAACCTAGATCCCAGAGAGATGAATCCCCTCTAACAAGCCCAGCAAGCACAGCCTCAGCAGAACTCTATGGGTATGATCTGTCTCTGCTCCCCTCCTGGGCTTTGTTTTCAGCCAGTGGGTAGATTGACCCCTGCCCGGAAGAAGACAAACATCTCCAGTGGTGCTACTCCTAAATCTTAAGGGTCCCATGCTGTTAGCTGTCTGCCTGAGGAAGGTCACTGTGCCTCAGTAGTGGAAACATGGGCTCAGAATTAAAGGTAAGAGTAAAGCTGAGGCCCTCCTATAGGGCCACATAGCAACATCCATCCTATGGACCAGCACAAAGCAGACAGGTAACCCTTGAGAGGGTTACCCTTCATGTCAGGCCCCTGACCTGGGTGTGCCTGTGCTCCCGAGATCCTCTTACAATCAAAGAGGCAGCAAGCCTCTTCTCTGAGCTATCTGCTGGATGTTGTGCTGTTTCTGCACTGGCTGCCTAGGGAACCAGCATCTCCTGTCTGGAAACATAAAGGTCTTAAATGCCTTAAGTAGATCGTGTGAGAGACTCCCTCCTCTGCTCCACCTCATCAGAGGGTTGGCAACTGGTGGTAACACACACAGGTGAGAGGAGAACAAAGGAAATCTCCTCTATTTCTGGAAGAAGAAAAAGAATGTTCTATTTTTCTTTTAAAGTACGCAGGATTACAGATTCATTTATTCATAGCACTCGGGTTTTAATCTGTCAGGGAATAATGACCCATTATTTTGTACTTATGGGAAATGACACTTTCTAGTACCTGGTATTTGCAGCTGTCAAATTATATATGTCAGCATCTGTCACTCTCCAGCTTTACTTAACGAATGAGTTTTGCATATCCCAATGAGCTTCTACTAGAATGGAGAAAAATATTAACACCTCTTCTGGCAACTGTACAGACTGACTGCCTTTTTGGCATATTCACTTCTGCTCTGTATAGTCTTACCATATACAGCTTAAGCTGCATTTTTACAAAGGTTGTAACTGGCCTATCAAATACACTAACATACATATTTCTGCTTCAATGGACTATTTTCCTTTCCTAATTCAACTGACTTAATAAAAAATGAAAATGGCAGTTAAATCACAGAGAATCACAGAGAATCACAGAGAATCACAGAGAATCACAGAGAATCACAGAGAATCACAGAGAATCATAGACTCATTAAGGTTGGAAGGGAACTCTGGAGATAATATAGTCAACCACCCCCAAGGCAGGGTCACCTAAACAGGTGACAGAGGAACATGTCCAGATGGGTTTTAAATATCTCCAAAGAGGGATATTGCATGACCTCCCTGGGCAGCCTGTTCCACTGATTGGCCACCTTTAATGAAAAGTAGTTCTTCCTCATGTTGAGGTGTGTGGGCAGCAGTGCAGGGGCTTTGCATCACTGAATTAGTGGTTTGTTTATCAGTTTTGTCTGTCTTCTTCTTAGGGCTAGGATTAACAGAAACATGGTCGAAACAGTTTGGGGTTTTTTGTGTTTGGGTTTGGATATTTATTATATTTTATCAGAAAGTACAGAAAGTATGACAGTACTTCCAGCTTCTTGCTAGAAGTAGGGAAAATGGCTACAAAGGCAACTGCTACAAGGTCTACCAGAAACCACTATTTGAAATCTATGAAGAAGGAAGAAGAAGAAAGATGAACAAAGAAAGAGACAACGCCCAAAAATCTCTATTTTGTTCTATACCTATTACTATACTATAAAACCCTCAAATTTAAAATCCATTACCCTGTGAAAGCACACACTTCTAATTCACTACACACTCGTGATTTTTACTTCATCACTCATATTTAAAAGCCTTCTCCAAGGCCTCAGGTCAAAAGCAGTGTTTTCCAGGGGGTCTGTGCCTGAAAGCACAGAAAGCTCAAAAACTCCAGATTTCTGGGATCCAACAGAAGTAAAACTTCTAATGCTTTAGTTCATGGCCATTGCTCCTTGTCCTGTCTCTGGGCACCACTGCAAAGAGTCTGGTGCCATCCTCTTGGCACCCATCTTGAGATATTTATATGGACTGCTGAGATCTCCTCTCAGTTTTCTCTTCTCCAGACTAACCAGACCCAGCTCCCTTAGTCTGTCCTCAAGAGAGATGTTCCAGACCTCTAATCATCTTTGGGTCCCTCTGCTGGACCCTCTCCTGTAGCTCCTGGACCTTACCTGGAGTATCCAGTTTGTAGCTGATCCATACACAGAGGCAAGACCCTTCTTTTGTAGATATTCTTTACACAAGCAGAAAGAACCTATTTCTTTTTTTGTCACAAATTCTTAATATTTTTCTACATTGCAAACTGATACAAACTTTAAAAACAACTTATCTCCTGCAACATAGAGCAGTTTACCTGGACACCACATACCAACACCAAGTGGGCAAGCACACTATTAGTACAAAGGAACAACTTGGCTTTTAAGGCTCCTTGCATCACTGTGATTCAAGTAAAGCAAAAAAGGACAGAAAACAGACAAGTCAAAGAGCAAGGAAAAGGTGATGCTGCTCCAGGGAGGAAGTATATTATTTTCATTCTAAAAGGCATATTAGTATTTTTTTTATTTTTTTAAATTTATATATAGAGTAGGACTCCAATCACAGCTCATATGAATTACTAATGAACTTTCCAGGTCTACTGGGGCTTTTGGGCTCTTCATGCAACCCATTGGCAGGACCCTGGACCTGTCTTAGAGACATGAATCTACCCTTCAGGCTAGAAACTTTGAAAGCAGCAATATTTGGGGCTTTAGGCTCTTTGCTACAGATGGACTAATACTGTCACCTTGATTTTAGGGAAGATGACTGTGGTGTATTGAAGAAACTGTATTTTTTAGTATTGAATTCTGTGCATTCTAACACGGTGTGTTAACTTTTCTCACTGGAATTTCTGTGATAGAGAAGTGTGATTTCCTCACGTGAGTCTTGCAGAGGAAAAGTCCTGTTGAACTTTCACGTCTAGACACAGCTGCTCCTTGTATCAGATACAAAACCTAGGTATTTCAGAATCAGTCTCTGTATTTTAAAGAGGATTCTGTTTGCTGAGATTTCCTACTCTGATGCATAGCAGTTGCCAAATCTCAGTTGCACTACTGGCACTTAACAAATCTGTGAGCCTACGTGTTTTCCATGGCTAAACACATGGAAGTGCTCAAGAGCAGGCTGGATGGAGCTCTGAGCAACCTGGTCTAGTGAAAGCTGTCCCTGCCCATTCCAGGGTCACTGGAAGTAACTGATCTTTAAGGTCCCTTCCAATCCAAACCATTCTATGATTGAAACAGAGTTAGCAACAAGTAGGACTGTTCTGTCAGAAGCCTATTCCCACCTTGCTTCCTTCTTAGACCTACTTTTCTTCAGTTCAAATAGTTGAAAATTGATGCACCAAAAAGGGATGGAGGTTACTGAATCTTTCCTTACACCAAATTGAACTTCATATCGGCACAGATGAGTCCTGAAGATTTCATTGAGGTTTTGGCTGATGAAACTGGTGGATGCCACCCACAGGCAAGAAAAATCCCTACAGGCAGCTGAGAACTGAAGGACAATGTAATGAAACTTACCATCCTGCAGAAAGTTCTAGAAACTAAAGCTGACTCCTAGTTACAGTTCACTCATACCCACAAACATCTGTGTCATTACACAATACATTTAATCATGGAAATAATTTAAGTTGTTCCCTTGGTCATACCATTTTAATAATTGAGCAGAAAATCAACTCTGATATGTTTCTTTCCCCATAGTATTACATATGAAACAATATATGTCTGTGAGCTAAAAGCCAAAATGGGAAGCCAAGATGAAGATAGAGCAATACTATAAAGTAAAACAAATCATTGATGTCATGAGTTCACCAAGTACTGCTACTAAAAAAAGAAAATTATTTTCTGAAATTCTTCTGTTGTTTCCCTGGCCAAAGTTGGTTATAAGATTCAAACTAGATATATGAAATTTCTTTATGTCCAGAAAGTAGCAATTTTGCTAAAAATTTTATTCTTAAATAGCACTTCTAGGACTACTTAAGGACTCATAGAATTTTCTGATATACTCTAATAACAGTGAATCCAGTTATTTGTTTTGGAGGTTGCTTTAATTTTTTTTTTCCCTAGCCCTTCATTTATGCTTGTATTGACAAAAGAAAAAAAAAGAAAAGAAAAAAGAAGTACCAGTATTCATAATGATTGGAACATATTTTAATAATATTTCAGATATTAGCCACGGGATTAATCTGACTAAACAGATATCTACACTGTAGATGTCTTCTAACTCTCAAGTAATCAGCTTTGGCTTCCTCAATGTGGAAATGAATAGAGGTATTACAGCACAACCCTAAAGGCAGCATCTAAAATACAAATCCAGTGAATCTCACCACACATCCAATTCTCTCAGTTAATGAAGGAAGAAACATGGAGTAATGAGATGAGCTGTAAGCATATATGGGACAGAAATCTAAAGTAAACTCAGAGGAATTCTAAGACCAGAAAATACAAAGATTAATGTGTATCAGGTTACCCTCAGGTTTATAGGTGATTAGCTCTGTACTTATACAAAAACCTGAGCACTCAGTGTTCCTTTTTATGGAACACTATATGAAGTAGGGATTATGTGAGCAGCATGTTTAACAGGGAATAAGGAAGTTTGCTAGGTCAATAAAAATAAGTAACAAAAAACCTCAACAACAAAGATGAGCATAGTGGATAGCTGATCTCAGCTGGCAAAGGCTCAAATTAAAGCACTTCAGTGAAGTCACCAATAGTAAACCATGAAATCAGAGCCACTGACCTGAAGCACAGGCTAGATCTAGCATCACAATATTTTTACTCTTCTAAAATGCTTGAGGACAGTCTTTCCTGTTTTAGCCATTTGGACATTAATTCACCACATTTTAGTGTGCCTACAAAACCTTTTCCAATTGGGCAAATGACCAAAGTAAAATATAAACCAGCAGTGAACTAATGTAGTTTGTGTGGCATTAAAGAACATGCATGATAAATTTTGGATTTTAAAAACAATAAATCAGTCATTTAAATTTAATATAAGCCACATAATTTAATTCTGCTTCATTAGCCTATATAAACACAATAAAATCTGTCAAATGCAAACAAAGGGCCTCCTAGAGGTGATATTTTAATTGTAATAAAACTGTCATCTAGATTAATAGGCCAGCCGAACAATTAATTTCTTCATAGAAGAGAACACTGGTCTAGAAAATGAGCTTTAGCTTTAATTTCTCCTGATACCTTTGTGCTCAGGAAACAAGAAATTTGCTTGCAGTAGAAAGCAGAAACAATCTGCTCCATAGCCCATCAGAAGAAAAAGGAGAGAAGGGGAAGGTCTGGGTTACAGCATGAAACTCTGCTTCTACTCCTTCCTTTAGGCTATTGAATTTAACATAAATGGGCCCTTAGCTTAGAGATGGGATTTAGGGATAGACCTTTTAAGCTAGTCAAAAATCATCCAGTTTACTTTAGCCAGGTAGGAAGAGAGGGCTTTCCCAGATGCCTCCTGCATGGACCAGGGCACCACAAATGCATGCCCAGAGTCCCCTGGAATATTATACTCCCACAGGAGTGAGTCCCTGTTCCCTCAGATGGGGGGAAAGTTACCACTCAGCAACACACACTCAGTAATAAAATTGTACCTGCATTTCCTTCTGGTTAGCAGTAGGAAAAATATATTGGTTTTTGCATTTTTTTCCTCCTTAATACAGCTTGTGCCTTATATTTGTTGGCTGAGAAACAAGACATTCAGCTCTCCCACTGATTGGCTTTAATTGCTTCACTAGATGTCTTTCAGGTGGTGACTATGAAATTTCACAAGTGATAGAATCTAATTTCAGCTGGGACAATTGACTATCAGAGTCTAATTTTGATCTAATTTTGTTGGATTTACCTTCCCCTCCCCTCTCCTGTCCATATACATTGGTGCTGCTTTTCCATATTTTAATGCTTCATCTGAGTAGCCCATACAGTGAAAAAAGCACCGAGGGCCTCTTTCATCAGCCTGTTGTGAAAGCACTAACCTGCACTGAAGGGAAAAATCATCTTTTGTGTTTAAGAGTTATGTGAAATTGTTTACCTTATCCTTTGAATTTTAATCCCTAAAAGCATTCTTTTCCTAAAAATAGAGCTGCATACTTTCTAAGCCATTTAACAGCCAGACAGAAAAACCACCAATGTGCTTTTGACACCGTTTTATTAATATCACACTTAAAAAAGAAATATCTCTGTGCTCTTCTGAGAGACAGAAACAATATAAAGATTTAACAGGGGACAAGAAGCATCATAATTTCTTCATCAAAGAAAATAATCTGCGACAGATTTTATGGATGTATTTACAGTCCTTCAAAGCTACTTTTTAAACTGTCAGTCCCTTGGATTTCTTCATTCTGGGCTGGGTATCTCTGCTGTGTGCAGGGGCCAGCAGCTGCTCTTTTATTTGACTCACTGGGCACCTGCCCCTGCCAAAGCCATTAGCCAAAACATTCATAGCTGAGAAGGAACAGAGAGAGCTTAAATTTCCAAAGGTTGTGATTTCTAGCACTAAAACTGCCTCAACATTTCTGCAAGGCCATCCTGCATCTATCCCAGAGCCTGCACACTTTTTCCCAACTGCAGGGAAGGCTTGGGTCCTGGAGCCGGTGCTGCTCCCTGCCCTTGGGGAGCCCAGAGGGGTGTTTGCAAAGCTGCCCATGGAACAGGTTAGATACATCCTGATGATTGGTACAGTTCTCTAGTGTTTTCCCTCCCTTCCTCAATGCACAGCCCTCCCTGCCAGGTACTGGGTCTTGGAACAGAGAGAACATCCATCTTCCAAAGACCCAGACACATTTTTAACAGAAGAAATGTTCTGGAAGATAATGTGCTGCATTTGCCTTACTGGAAAACTAGTTAAGAAGTTTGTCACAAATATTAGATGCTTAATGAATCAGAGAATGGTTTGGGTCAGAAGGGACCTTAAAGATTATCTAGTTCCAGCCCCTCTGCCATGGGCAGGGACATCTTTCATTAGACCAAAGCCTGGCTTTGAACACTTTCGGGGATGGAACATCCACAGCTTCTTTGGCTAATCTGTTCCAGTGCCTCACGACCTGCACTGTAAAGGATTTCTTCCTATTATCTAATCTTAAACCTATCCTCTTTTAGTTTGAAGCCATTCCCCCTTGTCCTGTCACTACATTCCCTTGTAAAAAGTCCTCCTACAGCTTTCTTTCAGGCTCCCTTCAGGTACTGAAGGTACTACTGTAAGCTTTCCTTGAAGCCTTCTTTTCTCCATGATGAACAACTCCAAATCTCTCAACCCATCCACATGAGAGAGATGCTCCATCACTCTGATCACCTTCATGACCCTCCTCTGGACCCCCTCCAGCAGGTGCAGCTGAACCAAAACATTTCCATGTCCCCTTGATTTTCATTGTTGTGGTTTTCTTGGCCCCCAGAGGACTCTGGAAGATTCAGAATTAAAAGGTCAGTGTACTTAAATAAATATCTTACAGGGTTACCAGATCTCTTATTCTGTAGATGAAAGTAAACACTGTTTATAAACCCATAAGAGACAAAGACAATTTTAGCAAGTTCAGAATGACGGGTTTCTGTCCTTGAGAAGCACAACCAGCCAGCTGGTGGACACAGTGGGAGTGGGAAGAGGAGAGCTCCCCACCACAGCCAGCTGTCATGCTGCCCCAAAACACCTCTCTGGGCTCACCTCCTGGGGTGTTGTCTGTGCTCATTTCTTCCCTCAGCACTCGCTGGGCTGAGGGGATGGAACAGGGGCTCAGGTGTCCCTCCTGCTTGCATGGCTCTGCACCCCCAACAGGCACCAGAGCTTCTCCAGCATCACCTCTGCCTTGGCCCCAGCCATTCCCAAATGTTTCTGTGTTCACAGAATCCAGGCTAAATCTGTAAGCCATTACAGATAATTTCAGCCTCCAGGAAAAATGGAGAGGTTCTTTCTAAAGCAGTCACATCCCAGGTCGAGCTGGGAGTGCAGGAGTACACACTGGCTTGTGCCTCTTCCTCGGAGGTGCCTCCAAACATCTCTTCCCTGGGGCCTGTCTGCACAGAGAAGTGCAGCCAAGGCCAACACACCCCATTTTTGAGGCAACTGAGTCCCTGAAACAGGTTGGGATACCAAAAGTCTATGAAGTACTTTGACAAAGTCTACCCAGCATCTTTTCAATTGACATGATTGTATAGCTTTAGGAAGGGAGTTTGTTTTTAGCTGGCCACTTCAGACAGGAGCCTGTGCAAATATATATATAGGCTGTGCAAATATTAGGATACTATGCATGCAAACAACCATATCATTCCCTTCTCCTCAATGTCAAAGGTCCCTGGAGCAAACATTGATAATTGCCTTTGTGAGAGTGTGATGTCATTTTTTCAGTTGAATTTAAAGGTAATAATGAGCTGCAGTAAAACTTACCTTCCAAAGGTTTGGTTTCAAAATATATCATCACAGAGACTGTCAGATTGTGGTCAGTTTATATGGGACTGGAAACTGTTTAATACAATAGAATATAGAACAATACAATCAGCTAATATCTTTAGACTTTGTGAGGGTACTATCAGCTGAAATCAGTTGATTTAAGTAATTAATATAAAACTATAATTGGAAAACATTTTCCCCTTTCTTTATGCTCTCCTTTGTTTTCCTGGAGTTTAAAATTACCCTGTTTGTATGAGACTTTCATTTATCAGGAGAGTGATGGAATAATTCCTGCATCTTTTCATAGCAGGAGGTAGTACTGTAAATAAAAGCAGTTATAAATTGATCATAAGGGATTTAAGTTTGTCGCATCAAGCTCTTCCTAAAACAGCTGTGAGTCATTCATACTCCTGTTAGCATATTACAGTTTTTACCTGTTGGGAGTCTTTAAATGCTCTCTCACATACTTTTTCATTTAATGTTAGAATGAAACCAAGCAGTAAGGCAGCAACCAGCCATTTTCAACTGGTTGAAATTCAGCAAGTTTCCTTCTGATCACTTAACACAACTGCAAGTCACTTGAAGTGCCTGTACAATTAATAGTATGCTTGGCACTGTTAGGTGAAGTACCAGCAATGATGCCTTTAAGCACTGACACTGGTATTTATACATTTTTTGGCTTTAGAAATGTATCAAGGTCTGCTAAATGTATAACAAAATTAATTCTGTTCATTCAAGCGCATATAGTTCTACTGTTTAGCAGAACAGGACATGGGGTTTGTTCTGCAGTTCAGGAGAAATGTCCCTGGCTGTAGCACTCTGGCTATTACATATCTAACAAAGAAGAGATTTTTCCTGTTGTAGGACCTCCAGATTGAAGTTAAAAGAGTGGCATCTAGATGAATATTCATGAGTAGTCTCATCTCTTGGCAGTAGCAAATCGCATGTTTGGATCCTCAGTGAATGTAAGATATGATGCAAGAGCAGCTCCCACTAAAATAAGGTGAAATTTTTTGTACAGATATCACTGGATCAAGATTTCATCAATACATCAAATGTAACTGCTAGCAACAGATTTGAAAGGGAAAGTATTTCCCTCTACTTTGATCATTTTTAGGTTATGGTTTGTTTTCCATCCAAAAAGGAATTGGAGAATCACATTTACTAAAATTTCCATTGTCCAGTAGCCTGAAGTATTTTTCTTTGGGTAGGGGAAAAAAAGTAAAAAGGAAGATTAATAATATGGAAATAGCAGATTTGGTTCTCTCTATAGACAAATTTTAACTTTGCATATGTTCATAGAGATATTTCAGTTTCACCTGACTTTTGTATGGCTCACTTGCTGCATGCAAAAACAAATTTAACGACAAACTTTTGTTTATACAATGGGAAGGAAATGTAGGTCAAAACCAACAAAACCTAGCTGATATTTCTCTGGCTTAGTTTCACCCCCACCTTTTCATGGCATAGTGCACAGGAAAACTCCTGGACTCAAACCAATCCTCATCCATCATTTAGGAAATGCAGAAGCAAAAGTGCTGTGGGAAAATCCAAAGGTCTCTTTTTTACTTGTACTTGGATTTAACAGCTGGGATTTTCCTACCGGATAAGCCAGTGTAAAAAAAATATACAGGGGAAATTTGGGACAAAGTCACTGGAAAAAATAATTAAAGATCACAGATCTATCAAATAATGAGTACGCTTATATTAAAGGGCAATGCAGTTTTACAGCTTGAGACTTGGGGATTTCATTATTTCCTTAGAAGCCAATTATACCAGTGTAAATGACATTTTAATTAATTCATGTATTTTTCCATAGAATGGTTAGAAAATAAAATAAAATAAAATAAAGTTAAAGGATATATTTAGGGATTTTCAGTTGTTCCAAAAATTTTCTTCTTAATCCAGAACTGGACACACTGTACTTTATAAAATAAATGAATTGAGGGCAGCTTGTGTTTGTTATGTGCTCTGCAGTAGTCAAGTGACTGTCAAAAAGAAAAAACAATGTATTTGAAGAGAAAATACCTTTCTACTAAAGAAAATTAAGGTACATATGCCATTGAAGTTTATTAAAGCTGTGCTCAATGCCATGTTTTGTCTTGATCCTTCAGATTTCAGTAAAAGATTAATTTTTTTCCCCAACAATTAAACTCCTCTGCTATTCTTAAAATTGTGTGGAATGATACCAGTTAGATTAGTAATAAATTGCTTAAATTTTCTTCTGAGCATGATGTCTGTTGATTTTGTAACACTAAGAATTTTCTTTCCTTTGTCTGTCATGTATTTTTGGCTGTTTAAGCCATACAGAGGCATGTCAAGTATTTGTTGTATGACAAATTTGCTATTCTTAAGGAAAACCACACTGTCTGTGTTGGAGGTAGAATATATGGATACGGGCCACTATTCTGTGGCTTTAGCTTCAACTTTTTCTGGTCACTGCATACAAAGACAAAAAAAGTTGCAGACAAAGCTATTTTTATGAAAAACTGAGATGTTTCTCTTTGCATGGAGAATAGAATAAAGCCTCCAGAAGAAAACTCAGCAGTGCTGCATAGGAAGAAGTTGTATGTGATTAAATGAACGAATGCACAGTTTATTTTTTCTCCTTGTGAAGAACTACCTGCAATAACCCTTTTACCTCTAGCTTTATGCCCACTGTTCTTGTCTTCCTCTTCCATGTGTTTTTTATTATTTTCTTTGAGTGCTTCATTGGAGGCCTTGGAGGAGGTAATTCTGGGCTGGGTCCCTGGGAGTTGCAAGAGGGACAGAGGGACAGAGAGCTACAGCTCAAGAGGGCAGATCCAGCCCCTCCATGTTCACCAATAAACCATGACCACAAGTGCCACATCCACATGCTTTTTTGAACACTTCCAGAGATGGTGATTCCACCACCACCACCTAGACAACCTGTTCCAATACATGATCAATCTTTCACTGAAGAAATTTTTCCTAATATCCAATCTAAACCTTCTGTGGCACAGCTTGAGGTTGTTTAGTTTTGACCTGTCACTTGTCACCTGGGAAAAGAAACCAATCCCTACAACCTTCTTTCAGGAGCTGTTGAGAGAGAGAGCATCCCACTGAGCCTCCTCTTCTCCAGGCCAAACAACCACAGCTCCCACAGCCACTCCTCATACATCTCACTCTCTAGATCCTTCATCAGCTCTGTTGCCCTTCTCCATACTCGCTCCTGCACATCAGTGTCCTTCCTGAATTGGGGGACCCAGAACTGGGTACAAGGTGTGGCTTCTCCAGTGCTGACTACAGGGGGACAAGCACTGGCCTGGTCCTGCTGATCACACTGCTTCTGATACAGAACATTGGCTATTTTGGGTATCTGGGCACACACTGGCTCATGTACAGCAGCTGATCAGCACCCCCACGTCATTTTCTGCTGGGCCTCTTTCCAGCCACTCTTCTCCCAGTCTGTGGTGCTGCATGGGGTTATTGTGACCCAAATGCAGGACATAGCACTTCACCTTATTTAAACTCATACAACTGGCCTCAGCCCACTGATCCATCCTGTCCAGATCCTTCTGCAGATCCTTCTACTTTCCAGCAGATTAACACTTCCTCCCAACCTGGTGTTGTGTGGAAGCTGACTGTCTTCAATACCCTCATCCAATTCATTGATAAAGATATTAAACAGTACTTTTCCGAAAAGTGAGCCCTGGGGAGCACTGACTGGTCTGTGGTGAGAGTAAGAGACTAAGTGTATGGAGAATTCACTGTTTTTCAATACGTGCTGTCAAGCCTTAATGCCGTCCAACATTTTTGGCCTCTGTCCTGCTGATGGGCAGGTAATAAATTTCATGCCTTCCTGGTATCAGTAGTTGCTGAAGTGGCTGCTGCCCTCTCCTGCCCTTCTCTGCAGCACCTTACATGTGTTGAGAATTGTGGCTGCACACAGGGAGAGCATTGCTGTTCACACAGCTTGGTCTTTTGGTGCTTCATTATCTATATATCCATATAGAAACCACAGTAAAGAAATTCCTTCACAGACCAAGTACCAAGAGACCAGGGGTGAAGGAATGAGCTGCTTTGTCTCACGTTTCTTCAGAGCTGGGGGTACCTGAGCTGTGAGAACTTGAGCTGGAGAAAGGTTCCTGGAGATAAACTTCTGATCTTGCAGGGGTTGGGATTGCTGGCTAAGAGATAGCAAATGCCTCTGTCTGAAAAGTGCTCCCCTAAAGACTATTTCAGATTCTTAGGTTGTTGCAAACCTTCCATTTACAATCCCTGCCTACAAAGTCTTCCATATGAAAAGTCTAAGCCTTGCATTAGTAAAACAGACCTGTGTATAGACTGGGTGTTGAAATTTTCATCCAGAATTTGCTTCGTCTTGTGTATTTTTAATAGCTCATTTACAAAATAAAAGTGTGGATATCAGCTGAATTCCTTGTTTGTTTGTTTGTTTTTTGTTTTGTTTTGGTGGGGTTTGTTTTTTTTTTTTTTTTTAATTTTTATTATACAATTCAGGTGGCTCCAAGACAATTAAAAGAAGATAGAAAACTCACAAAATTAATACTGCTGCAAATGGCAATACAGTCTTCAGTGAGCTGAACTGTGAGGCTCTTCTAGGCTCATGCATATTCTCTTGTAAAATGTATATGTGAAAATGTGTACATATTTCTTCCCTCCTTATCCAAGATATTCACAGCATTGCTGCTTGTATTAAAAATTGTCTTCCTCTTCTTTTGACCATTTTTTGACATAGTTCCCTTGAAAAAAAAAGAAATCGGAAAAAAAAAAAAAGGGAAAGAATATTGGTAAGGGCTCCTGTTCTGTCATCTGGGGATTATTAGTTTACAAACCCTCAACCTTTGACCTGGCATTTTTGCTGAAGTCTGAGTGAAGAACAAGCTCCCTTTGAAGCTCTCCACATCATGTCCTGAGGAATGCAGGATCGCCAGGGCTCTGACTGCTGAAAGCCTGGATGAGTTATTGCAGCAGGTTTCACTGGCTCAGGTTGGGGGCAGGGCTCTTTCCCCCATGAACAATTAAGAGGGATCCATCTCATCCATTTTTTTCATTTGTAAAAGCTGCCTATCTATTCTCAGTATTCATCAAGGAACCCTCCATGGAGACATGCAGGCACCCAGAGAGAGCATTTCAGCTGACACAATAGGATGTGTCTGGAGGTGATTATTTCTCTCTGCTGAATGCAGAGGGAGACCATACAGATGATGTCTGATCAGACAAAATCAGCCAAGAAAAGATTCCAGTTTATAGATAAAACTTGAAAGAAGGCCAAACCCTTATTTCTTCAGTGTTTGCAATGCCTCTGTTACCCAGCACTGCCACACTCAGCAGTCCAGACAAAGGACTTGGGATTATTCCTCCAAAAGAAATATGTTTGTCTATGTATTCTTAGCCAAGCTTGGTATAAACCATTAAAAATATAATCTTGTTTTTTTTTCCTCTTTGTTCCAAATAAACAAAGAAGGCTGAGGGAGTCTCATTTCTTACCATTTGCAAAAAGCATGGTGAAATTTTGGTACTCTAAACAGCCTTGACAAGTTTCACAATTTCTGACACATTCCACAAGAATTCACACTTACAATTGTCTTGAAATCATCCAGTATTCAAGACTTTTCTCTTTTTAAGAAGAGAAAATAGTGTTTTAGCCATTATGATTACAGAGAAAAGGTAAAACATGCATATGACTGAAGCACACTTGAAAATGTAACAAATGTTAGAATAACCTATGTTAATTACATTAATACGTTCAGTCTGTTCTATTCCATTTTGTTCTGTTCAGCTTTACTCTATTCTATATATTTAAATTATGACTCAGCCAGGAGGTAATGTGTACATGTTTTCAGAGCAAGGAATAAATTCATTAAAATAAGATCAAGATCACAAACAGGGCATAGAAAAAAAATTCATGCATGAAGAAATGAATGTATTCCACACGAAATATGCAAGAGAAACAGCAGTATCTCAGTTGCTTCAATGTGCATCCTATATGCTACTTCAACGACCTAAATTCTCCCAAAAATACATGTGTCAACAAGCATACTTTTCAGAGATATGAGCTTCATTCCTATGAGCTATTGCAGAGGGAAAGAAGTTATTGGATAAAACAACGAGACTTATTGTTTGGAATAGCATTATCTTTTATAGTCACTTTATTACTGAAAAATTAAAAATTTATACTTGTTTTATTATTTCCTAGTTTGAAAAAGGACTAAGAGGTTGCCCTCTAAAAAGGACATAGGAAGTGTATCATACTCCTAAAAATCTGAAACTTACTGAGTGTGAAAGGAGAGTCCCTTTTTTGGAAAGAAAACAGAGTACTTTGGCAAGAAAATGGATACTTCCCATTTGTCCCTGCTTTATTCTAGAGGGAATCCTATTTTAAGGCACTACAATATATGAAGTTAAAAGACACAAGGGCAGTGGGCACAGGAGCCCTGTGTGGTGGGACCAGCACACCCCTGGGTGAGGCTGGAGCGAGGTGTGGCCAGGTGTGCACAGACAGGCTCCAGTGGCTCCCCTGAGCCTGGGACACCACACAGAGCATATATTCAATAATATATCATCCTCCATCCCCACAGCTGCCCTCCTAGCAGCTGTCAGGTGTAATAAGGCTTCCAGTTTGCAGCACACTCTGAATGACCAATCATCATACGTTTTACCCAGGAGACATCCCCAAAGCAGACAGAAATTCCCTGTGCTGCACAAGACAACTTCACTAATGCACTGAGGCTGAAATGGAGACTGCAGACAAATGTGGTAAAAGAGGGAAAAAGTTTAAAAAAGCAGCACATTTGGGAGTACTAGCAAATGATGCAAGCATGACAATGAGTGCAGCTGAACACTTTTTAACCAATGGAGAAACTGGGAATAGTAGCCATATCCCAGAAGGCAAAAAACCTCCTTATCTACTAGGATTATTTTGTATTACTATAACTCTAATATAAAATCCAAACAAATACTGAACAAAATGGTGACCTATTATGCTTGTGCTTTTTGGGCAAATGTGCAATTCTTGTTAGAAAGGGGAAAAACAAAGGCAGTAGCTTCAAAGATAGAGCATTTCCTGCTAGATAGCTATAATGTATTGATTTTTTTCTTGACCTTGGCCCTGTGACACAGTAGGTAGGAAGATGCATGAGAGAGTGAAATTTCTTGGCTGGGTTATGGTCTCTGCCATTACCACTATTGCTTTTGAAAGATAAAAGACATGAAAGACTCTTGTCTTTGTTTTACCATCGAATGAAGACTGATGATGGCTCTAAGGTATGATATGGGTAATGTGGATGTGTTGTCTGGAAGTGATTCTGGAATTGGAATTCATCCTACCTGACTTGAAATGTCTGCCATAAGAACATTGGCAGTACCTAGGTTGCTCACATATTCCTCTTTTCACAGTCAGAGAAAATAAAGAGGCCCTTATGGTATTTAGCTCTAGGAGCATGTATAGAAACACACCTTTTGAAAGGAATTACCTATTTCCAAATGCATTTCACCTGTTTAGTCATTCCTAGTAAGACAGCAAGATGGCCAACTCAGATGCAAACATCTGCATCTGGTCAGATAAATCTGATCATCTTATTAACTGAATTTCTAGTGTAATGGGGAAAAAAAATGTATTGATGTCTGCAAATAGATGGAAGGGTTTAGTAGGTAACTGGAATTTTCAAATATGCCTACCTCGTTTAAGAGTACACAAACTAATTTACTGGAAAAAAGGCTTCCTTCAAATTTTTTTCAAATGTCTTATTTTTTCATGAATACAGGTCATGTCAAGAAGAAATGAGTCCGTGGCTGTTGTGGTCCTGAATAATTTATACAATTTTTCTTTTAAAAAGTCTACCTATTCTTCTACAGTTTGGTTTTTGTTTTGTTCCTGACATGTTGCTTAATAACCTTAATTTGTGACTACTATCTCAATTTAAAACTTGGAATCCCAATGGAGCAGACAAATGGTTGGTGTAACTCATAGATCAGTGTTGCATACATTGGATATGGTCTCTGAGTGTGGAATTTTTATTGTGACATAGAGAATGCAATTCTGCTGCTCTGCCTGCCCTGAACTATTGGATGCATATCCCAGTTCTTTCTTGTCTTATCACGCTTGTCACCGAACCATTCCCTACACTGAGACTTTTTGCAAGAGCAATGCACTTCTTTAAAATGTAACATTCATCATAAAAAAGGGCATGTACTTTACACAGTTCTATAGCAAGTCCCAAGATATTTAGGCTGCTTTTTCTTCTCATCTCAAGGCAGTTTTGTTCATATCTTCCCAATAAACTTTTTTGTATTATTCTTTGCTTGATATGACTATATTAAGAAATAGATAAAAATCAATATGGACTGGTTAGAGCATAACAATAATATTAAAGAGTTAAAAGCAATGTAAGAAAGAATTTAAATGGAAGAGGCCAGGTGAAAAAGAAATACAGTGCATCATGCACAGAGAATGTGTTTATTGGAGTAGTCCCAGGTCCAGATCAAAGATATGGCAATAGTGGCTGGACACCATAAAGTGTTTTCAGTGCTGTAAATGTTTCACAAATCCATGTGGGGATATTTAGGACATTCGTGTTCAGTATCACATTAAAAGAGGAAAAAAACCCAAAGAAACCAAAAAACCTCAACACAGACTAGAAATGGTTAAACCTCTGATCAAGATTTCCTATGTCCTACTAAGTGCTAGAAGACAGTTGTTTCAAGTACAAATTCTGATATGAAGAAAAAAAAGAAAAAGAAAAAGCTTGGAATAAATGCTCTCTGCTGAACAGCAGCCAAAAACTGCATCAGGAGATTCAGTATCAGAACCTTGAGCAATCTCATGGGTGCACAGCAGATCAAAGGAACAACTTTGAAGCAAGACCTAGTGTCTGTTCACTGTGACCTGGAGTTGCCATTGGCAGAGGGGGGAAAGAAGTCCAAAGCAAGAACTCAGGCATGCTGAAAAGTTTTCTAGAGCGTGGATAAAGCCTTACCAGCTGTGTTGACTTTGGCTATGTGTATATATGATAACTAGAAATTAATTAACCTGTCAAAAGAAAGAATGTGGAAGACAAACTGAAAAAATCTGGTGTTGAGATTTATACTAAGTTGCCGAGGTCACTTTGGGCTACTGAAATAAAATGTTAGGGAAAGGAGACTTATTTCTGAAATATTTCTGCTCTAGCAATGGGCAAAAACATGGATGAGCAACCCAGATGAAGGAAAATTACATTCTCTACCAAAGCATGAGAACCTGCACACATGGGAGTTTGTCTCTCTTCAGCTATAACCCATCCTGCTCCTTGCATGGCCACAGCTTGGACCAGGGCTGTAGGAACTCATTTTTGCAGCTTTCTTGTAAATCACCATGTTAAATATCACTGTCTCCAGATGAACAGACACAACCTGAAGGAATGTAAGCCTAGCTACAATGTTTTTATTATATTTTTGCAAAGTAGATTTCCCATTTCCCATCCTGTCCTGTCTTTTATCACTTGCTCCTGTTCTTGATATCAAAATATAAATAGTTTTGCTTGGGGATTTTATCAGTTTATGTACCAGAGTACCAGAATTTCTTCTTGGCCAAAACATCTCTTTTGCACTTGGTGTCTACTGAGAGACAGAGAGTAATGTGACTGAAACAGAGTCAAGGCTAGATAAATTATTGCTAGACTTAATTAGATTAAAGGTACTATTTTGAGTTTGAAAACTATTACTTCATGGTATTTCAGATTTTAAGTCACCTCACTAACATGAGAGAGACTTTCAGGGGCAGTTTATCACTTCAAAAAATAAGAATTTAGTACAGGTAGAGCAGCTGTGGGAGAGGAAGACAGAGTTGGATAGTGCCTCATTGGAATATAGATTGAACATAATTAACAAGGTCAAACACTGAATTTTTTCTTCAACTGAATAGAGTGAAATGTATTATCCTTAAAAGCCCAGCTACACCCCTTGTGGAAATTTTTCAACAGTTTCCTTCAGCTGCTTTCTGGAGCTGAGAAAAAATCTGTATGCTGAACTATTTGGAAACATTCCCTTGAAAAATCCCATTTGGAAATCCAGTAAATTAAAGTCAGCATCTTCTACCTGAAAGTCTTCATATCTGATGAGTATTTGAAAACTCAAAACTGATACAAGATATGGTTTCTCAGTAGTTCTGAGTGGAGTTTTATCTGGTCTGCAATCAAAATTTGCATTGTTCGGGCCAGGCACCCTCTTTGCACATTCAGTATTGCTATGACTAAATAGGCTGGGATTATTTATTTTGCAGGAAGTTTAGAAAAAAACCCAAAATTTTCCATAAAAGGACTCTTCAGTTTCTGGCCAGCACTAGCAGTATGAGCTCTATCACCAGTTACCATAAAGCTCCTCTGCCCAGTTGTCTCCTGGCTCATTTTGAGATTTGACCTCATCTCCATTTTCTGCAAACACAGGCCTGCAGTCAGATGTCTGGTACCACTCTGGTTTTGTATCTCTCTGCTTACAGCTTTATTTCAGTTATAAGGAGTGTGTGTATATCTAAAGCATTTTGAGTTGCCAATAATCACCTTTGCATTTGCCTTCACAACTGTGTGGAGATAAATAAATACACACATAACGCTAGCTGCACCAGCCTGAGCAAGTGGGGACCAAGCACAGTCACTATGCAAACATCTCAGAAGAGACTATAGAGGTTTGGAAACCTATCCAGCCACTGGAAGAGGCCAAGCCCCTATTCGAGGAATGAAATCCTCATATTCGGCCTTAAAATGTCATTTTTTAAACCTCAAAATTACCTTGCTCAGCTCTGTTAATTTCAGCAGTTAGGGGTGGACTGAGTTCAGAGGTAGCTATACCAAAACTCCTCAGGAAAAAAAACACTCACATGAAATTCAGAGACAACTAATGTCAGGAAATCTTACAGTAATGTTTGTTCCATGAAGATACATAAGAAGACTCTCAAGTCAAAGAAGACACAATTAGTGGAATGAAAAACATCCAAGCAATGTTGTATTTGTGCGCTTTGGAAGTCCATCTATCACCTCTGCATCTCCTAACCTTTAAAAAAATAAAAAGGAAGTTTTACATAGTTTACTTTTATACTAGTTTTGTGATTCTGCTAGTAATTAACAGTATCTCCTTCAGAGAAAATCTTATTTGGATTTTGATGTATTAATTACCAGGTAGAACAGCTTGCTAAGATTCAGTCTGATGACTCAGCACTCTGAAAAAGAGCTGTTTGGGGAGTAATGTCTATGAAAGGTATATTTACCCTCTATTTTTCGCATTCCTTCTTTGCTTTCTAGCAGGCAAACCTGTTGGCCAAAAGAAACCTTGCAGGCTTGTCAATGAAAGTCTCTCCAGATTCAACAAGCTCTTTTTAATGGAGCGTGTGCAAAAATTTGGTGTTCAGAAGTACAGTTTTTTCCCTAACTGCTTGGTCTATTTCCAAGAGGTCTGTGGCAGGGGAACAACATTAGGACCTATAACTACATGTTTCCTCATGCAGTGTTTATACAGACCATCAATCTTGGCTAGAAATTAAAGTCTTTAGTATAAGAACACATTCCTTGAGTCTGTGCCTTTCCATTAATAAAACCAGAGCATCTTCACAAGTACTGTGCCTTTGAGTGAGATTCCTCTCTCCTGACTCTGGATAGTGACTGAAGAGATTTGTGCTTGAGAATACTGAATTGGCTTAAGCTTCATTTACAGTCAACAGAGAAATCATCTAGGGTGTGATTCATCTGGCTTATTTGAGATTTCACAAAATGATGAATTGCACTTAGATGAACATCCTTCTTTCTGTTGACTGCAAAGTGAGCCTGGAATGTTTACCTGAGGTGTTATTACCCAGTGCTATGCTTGTATCTTAAACAGAGGGAGAGTGAAGTCTTGTTGGGATAATGCCTTATAATACAAAGATCTATACTGGTACTTCAGGTCTCATAACTAATATTTCTGACTGTGATTTTTACATAGAGAGTTTGATATTTCTGCTGCCTCCTTTTAACTTGTTTATTGGGTCACTTGTAAGAGCTTATTAGTTCCAGTCCCTCTTCTTCTGACTACTGTTGGCCCAATTGTCCAAAACTGTAGTATCTGATTCATGACCTTTCTTGACCTCTCATTAGGATTAGAGCTGGGCTCCAGTTTATCAGCAACAGCCTGGAACAATTTTAATCAATGTTGACCCCCCAGCCAAGCAAGCAACCCTATTAAAATTAATGAGATGGCAATTCTGTGAGAACAGGCAAGACAGACTGATGGGGAAGCTACCTGATGGCAGCAGTGTCTCTTGGCAAATCATACACACTCAGGTGTCTTGTCAACTTTGCACTCACTTTATTTTCCCACATGAGCCACCAGAAATTGACAGTTCTGCTTCATTCCACCTAGCACTCACTTCCTCAGGGTGAACAACTGCCCAAAGCAATCCAGTCCTATTGCTCTCAAAGGACCATATAGGAATTATGCAGCTATGCCACAGCCATGTAATTCTGACAATCTGAAAGAACAATTTGTAGCACAGTGAAACACAGAGAAAATACTACAATAGGAGGTGGAATTTTCCTTAATCAACAAGAAAAAAAAATCAACAACATTTTAAAGCTGTGTGTTTTTAAAAGCAGAATGTTGATTGTTTATATCTGGTACTGAAGAATGTTTCAAAAATCCTGAGGTAGCAATGGTGTCTCTGGAGAATTGCATTTGAACACTCCATGTTCTTCTACTTCTCATTTGGTCAAGGTTGTTTTTCTTCAAAGCACATAACAGCGAGGGATTTATTTTCTCTTGAGACATAAGAAAATGAAAACTTGTAGAAATTAAATTGGATAGAGAAGGAAAATTAGAGTGAAAATTGTTCAGATTCCCATAGATGCTGCTCTGACCATTTCTTTAAAAAATAATTTGGAAGGATTTATTTCTGCATGAAAAGGGAAGCTCTGTCATCACATAGCTGTGTTTTGTAACCACTTGGAAATGTTAGGTAATGGCCTACAGACCCCATGCACATACAGCCCAGCTTTACTTGATCTGTCATGTCTTCGATGGCTCAACATTCCATCTCATGGGGTATCCCACCAGACAAAAGAGGTCATTTTCAAAGTATCTGAAAGATTCAAGTTCATTAACTGTTGGAGTGAGGTGGGTTAACTCCACTGAAATTAGTAGAAAATGCCTCACATGTTACTCTGTCTAATTCTGAGCCTTTATTATGTAAAACACCAGCACATACTGGATGTTGGAAGTTCACGTTTCTTGGCTGATAAGTGCCAGTGATTGGAGAATTCCTCTGGTTAGCATCAGGGACAAAACTGGTGATCTCTGGATTTCTTCAGCTCCAATCCTTTAGCTGGTCAGGAAAACTGTTTCAGAGCTCATTAGGGAAGAACAGACTGAAGGGGGATAGAGGCTTCTGTGCCATGCAGCTCTCGCATCCTGAGGGAACAAGCAGGTAGGCTTCAGGGGACCTTAGAAAGGGTGACATTCATAGCATAATTTTCAGAGCTTCCATGCAGAGGACTGATTCCATGGCAAACTAGTGGAGAGCTGGAGAAGTAGCTCAGAGGAAAAGCATTTTATGTTTCTTATCAAACACTTCAAGGTTATCGGAAAATCTCACACATTTGTGCTGCGGAGCTCCATTAAGTGAGATTCCTTCTCCAAAATCCACACTGCCTACAAGTTTCTCTCAACAGTTTTTGTCTGGCATTCTAGGTAATTGCACATGACCTATAACTGGAGAGTGGTGGTTGTTTGCTTTTTTTCCTTTTTTTTCCCCGACTTTAATTCAAAACAACAAAACAAAAGGTTTTGCCTTAAATTTTTGAGATTCAGCATCTTACCTGCAGGGGCTGACATTAATATTTAAATACTCTGTGGTTTGGATTACCTTTATATTTTGTGCACAGGCAGCCTAAAAAGTGTGAGGGAGGAGGCAAAAATGCAGCTATGGGTTTGTGTTCAATTTTTAAATAAGCTGGAACATATTTAGACACCAGTACATTCTGCAATTGTCTTAAAAAAAAAAAACTTTCTTAACTATTGTAGCAGGTTTTATATTATTTTTACAAACTATAAAGAAAAATACCCAAGAACTCTGATGGATGCCATGACTCTGCAAACTTCCTTACAGCCATTACACAGGCAGTTCCACCATCAGAGAAAAAGTATTCTTCAGTATTCCAGATTGAATACTTAGTAAGGTTCCATAGAGCATCACATTAAAAATGCTGCAGCTCCATTTGTTAATGATCCATGGAGTGAGCTGGAGCAATGAAACTCAGCCTTGATGACAAAAAGACCAGGATGGTAGAAGTCACTTCTGAACATAACAGCCTGAGAAGTTCCTTAGGAGCAGGCAATAAACAAGGAGAGTCGTGTTTCTGCAGTCAGGAAAGATAACAGGACAGCTATAGATAAACGTGGAGGACCAGGCAGTACTGCACAGCAACTAATAATAATTTGTTTCCTGTACCTGAAGACAACAGAAGTGTCTTCTGGAGGGATTAAAGCATGGAAGGGATGGTAGGCAAAGGGTCACTAAAGGCAGTTTGCTCTATGTTTTATATAATCTCCTTCTTCCTTATTTCTTCCAAATCTGGGGTATTGAATTTGCTTCCTTCAGACAATGTGATACAATCTCCCTATCACCTTTCACCCTATCTCCCTTTCAAAATTAAGAAAACTAAAAGAAAGGAACTAATACCCTGATCACCAGGGATGAGAAAGAGGAGGTCCCTGCTGTATAATTGATCTTGACTTTTTATGAGACAGTTTGTCTAGCCATCACAAGACTCAGGTATTGACATGTCTTGGAATCATGAATTCTCTGCTGTTGGAGACTAAGCAAAGTTGTTTTGTGAAGGAAAGTCTGCAAACAGCACTGGTGACTGCTGTCATTAAGTTGAGCATGGATGTGGAGAGCTTGTTGCACTGAGTGGGACAAGGGACTATGAGTGGCTGCCAAGTCACATGGCAGCAGCAGATTCCTCCTATGTTCCCTTTTCACCGTTCAGTAAAGCCATCACTCAGGTGTAAGTAAGAAACACTGCTGTGGAGAGTCAAAAGAGAAAGCAGGATGCTAAGAGCAAAGAGAATACCAGATGTACTTGTCTATTTAAAGCTAGACCTGAGCCAGAAAAGTCAGTGAGATATTTCATGCCTGGTTATGTTTCTTCAGAAAAACCCTGCAACATGTCTTTTAACCTACAGGACTCACGGCAAAGCTAACACTGGGGAGAGGTATATGTATTTTTGACAAGGCAGGCTCAAAGAGCTGTAAGAGCTGTGGGGTGCTTGTGACAAGATCCTTTCTGACAGCACCAAAACTTTTAGCACTGCAGCTCCTAGATACTTGCTTTGACAGAGAGAAGCAGAGTCCCATGGTCACCCCATTAGTGCCTTTCTTGCCAGGGCAAGACAGCTGAGATTCTGTCTGCATCTGTTGCACTGCCACTACAGGAGATTGCAGTGGTAATAAAAATCAAAGTTGGACACCTTAGAATACAGGAAAAGAAAGCACAGAATGGTTTAAAATCTTAACATCAATTTGGCTGCTTGCTGAACCAGTATGTAAATGGATGCAGGCACGAGGGAAGGAGAGCATCCTAATCAACATTCTGCTACTAGTAAATGTTAATAAAGGAAAACCAGAATATTGGTGCTGATTTTTGTGATTACCTCTTACTCTCTTCTTGAAATCATGAATATCCTGGAGATTTACTGTTCCTGAAACCTGGGATAATTCACTCTGATCTTCAAGAGTAAGATTAAGAATGGAGGGAATGCATAAAAATTGTCTGTGTTGATCTGTAATATCATGTCTTACTGCCTTTCAGTGTATTAAGAAAAAAAAATCAGCATAAAATATTAAAAGTAGATTGCTTGGGTTTTTTGTTTTGTTTTTGTTTGTTTTTTTCTTTTTTGGTACTTTTAAGTGCACCAAGTTAAATCATAGTATAATGGTTTAGTATGGCCCGGTTTTTGGTAGCAGGGGGACCACAGAGGTGACTCCTGTGAGGAGCTGCTGGAAGCTTCCATCATGTCCAGCAGAGCCAGTTCCTGATAGCAATAAAGATGGTAATGTTGGTGGCCAAAACTGGGCCAATTAAAGATGACGGTAACAACTCTGTGATAGCATACTAAAGAAGAAAATTGAAACAAAGTCAAAAGGTTTTGGCTTCTAGTCAGATAAGAGGAGGAGGTGAGAACATGTGAGGGAAACAACATGGAGACACCAGGGCCAGTGGAGAAGGAGGGGAGGAGCTGCTCCAGGCACTGGAGCCAAGATTCCTCTGCAGGCCATGGTGAGACCATGGTGAGGGAGCTGAGCCCCTGCAGCCTTGGGGATCCATGGGGGATGCAGAGATCCACCCACAGCCCATGGGGATCCATGGGGGATGCAGAGATCCACCCACAGCCCGTGGGGATCCATGGGGGATGCAGAGATCCACCCACAGCCCATGGGGATCCATGGGGGATGTAGAAATCCATGCACAGCCCATGGGGAAGGTGCCCAAGCTGGAGTGGGTGGATGCCTGCAGGAGGCTGTGATCCAGTGGGAGACCCTTGGAGGTCTGCACCCCATGGAAGAGTGATCCACACCACAGCAGTTTTGGGAGGGCTGTCTGCCTGTGGAAGGGACTCACGTTGCAGCAGTTTTGGGAGGAGTGCTGCTCGTGGGGTTGGACCCACACTGGGGAAGGTCACAGAGAACTTCTCCCATGGGAGGGACCACATGGTCTCACTCCCCTCTTGCATCAGCAGAAGAAAATCTCAGTGATGAACTGACCAAAACCCCATGCCTTGTCTCCCTGCATTGTTGGTGGGAAGGAGAGATGGGCTGGGGGAAAAAAGTTGTTTTAAGGGCTTATTTTACTTCTCATTATTCTCCTCTGATTCTGTCAGGTATAAATTCACTTTGCAACTGAAGTTGAGCCTGTTTTGTCCTTGAAATATTTCTCCCAGTCCTTATGTCACTCATGAAGCCTTTGTTAATGTTTTTTTTATTCTTTCTCTCTTTGCTGCCCAGCTGTGGCAGAAGGGGTGGGGGTGAGCAAGTGATTCTTGTAGGCCTGGCAGTGGTCCACTGTCAAACCACAATACATGGCATGTATCTCATTGAACTTTAGTTCTGTTTTATGGTGCTTATGATTGTCATGACAATGCAGTTATTTGGATTGCTGTATCAGCTCCAAACAGAATTTAAATTTTTAAGCTCAAAACTCATACTAGACATTTGACATTAGTTATCTGTACAGATGTCTTCAGCAGACAAGAGAAACATACTCAGTATTACAATTTCTCTGTCCTCTAAATAGTGACCTAATTGTAAAAGGATGACCAGATGCCCTCTCTAAGCTGAGATCTTATGTTACCTCTTCACCTGAGATTGGCATCTATTCCCTTGGCCTGAGATACTGTTTTTTACTGAAGCCCTGACGTAAAATCAGACTCCAAAATCTTATTTTTCATATTATTGAATCCTTTCTTTCTTTCTGTTTCTTTAGAATTTAGCTTCTTTAAGGTATTGTTTTTTTCTCTGATTTTGTCACCTACTATCATTCAGCAGGGAAAATATTTTCTTCATGACACAGTAAAGAGAGGTATTTTGTCCTCTTCCTTTCTCAAGACACCCTAAAACCCACCATAAGTTCTGGCCTCCTGCCTCTTGT
Source organism: Acridotheres tristis (assembly GCA_037013685.1). Lineage (NCBI taxonomy): Eukaryota > Metazoa > Chordata > Aves > Passeriformes > Sturnidae > Acridotheres > Acridotheres tristis. The sequence continues at coordinate 95,372,216 of CM072884.1, forward strand.
ACAGGACTTAAGACTGACATGTCTCACAACCTGGAAAGTCCCAAAGCTGTAAAGGTTTGAGAAGTCTCTGATCCTGAGGATCACTCTTTACTGTCAAGCAAGCAATTGCTTTAGAAAAGGAAAGAGATTCTGAGCTTATTATCTGGGTAGAGCTTTGTGGTTTTGTAAGCAGCAGATCCAAATGTTTGATTTTATTTGTTTCTTTGGATGGAGGGAGATGTAGAGAGATTTCTGCCCAGCAGGTCCTTTCCTACGATGGCCAATTTCATATGACTTTGTATGTGATCATGACAGAGACACCTTCAGCCAGCCAACGTGGTGGGACAGCTTCCCGAGGAACTGTGGGAGTGCTGCATGCCTACACTCACATTGCATTCAAAACTCTTAATCAAAGAAGAATTTCTCTTGATTGAAAACTAATGTTATGGAATCATAGGCAGTTACAAACAATTTAAACTCTTGTTTGAGGCCCAGAGCTAGAACAAAGAAAGAAAGTACAGTGAAAAAGAGTTTATGTAATCTTGTATTCTTTCTTTTATTATTCAGGCTTTTGATTTTAAAAAAGACATTGTTTTCTTAAAGAAAAAGGATTTTAGCACATGACAGGATTTATTCTGCATGTACAGAATCTTCTATGAAAGATTTAGATGCATGTTTTGCTGAAGGCTGAAGAAAACATGAGGTTTCAAAGCAAGTTGAACAGGAGGAACACATCAAAGTGTTTTGCAGACTCCTTTAGTTTTCTATGTTAAGTCATTAGTCAAATTCACTTTTTTACTTTTAAAACCAAAGTTCCCTATATTTTAAGACATTTTAACTCTCTTCAAGAACAATTCAGGGCCATATGCAGCACAATTCAGAGACGGAGAAATAGATTTTTAATGTCAATGAACTCCCATTTTGTAAAGATATGATATTCAAAGTGATCTGCTTTGAAATAATGGGGTTTTATTAGCAATGACTGTCGATTACACAATATATTTTATATATTTATAGAGCTGTACAGCATGTTGCATAAGTGACCATATAACTATGGGATTGATAGGGATTATGCTGCCTAGGTTGCATAAGTGGCCATATCACTGTGAGATTGGCAGGGATTATAGTCTCTAGTGTGTTAGGTGAGGCAACTAAATTATAAAGACGGTAAGTGACTCATTCAATATGATATACTACACAAGAATAAAGTTTTTTTTTTTAATTATTTTTTTAAAAAATAAAGTCAAAAGATTTTGTAATGTTCTAAATATGAAGGATAAGTTATATTAAAAGTAAGTAACGTTTTAGTTCTCCTAAAAAAGAGTTAAGAAACTGGTCCCACTACCCATTAAAAAAATGATACATAAATTGTACATAAATGTACATACATAAATGTACATAAATTATTAAATCAACATGTAAACACCTAAAAAAAACCAATGGTGTGGACAGTAGAACAGTGGACAGTAGTAAGAATGGAAGAAGGACTAATTTATGTAGCATAAAATAATCAATTATGTAAAATCCTACCTAGGACTTCTATCGAAAAAGGTAATGAGATCAATCAGAAACGTTCAATCTATGAAACACCCTCTGTCAAATAGGCATCTTTGGTCTGAATATGTCTTTTGAGTAAAGGCTTGCAAGTAGTCAGCCACAAAAAACTTCCTGTGCCCACAATGTTTGTAACTATCTATTTTGAGAATCATTCCATAGCCGTAATTGAAACAGCAGGTGCAATAAATTCTAGGAAAGCATGTTCTTTGAAATAACATTGTATATATGAATATCTAAAATGATAAAATAGAAAAAAATATCAAACTATCAGTACATTCAAGAAATTAATCTTAAAAGTGTAACAAAAATACTTGACATTAAGGAATATAGGCAATTTATAAGCACAAGAAAAAGTACAAATTCAATGTCCCCAATGTATTAATGTTTTCCAGATGTTGACACTATGTCTTCGATGACTAGACAAATGCTAATTACAACACAAGTGGCCAACCAATGAAAGAATTCAGAAGCCATCCCATTAAACCCAGCCAAACCATAGATGCAGTGCTGACAAGAACATATTTGCTCAGGGAGAATAAAAAAGCCTCAGAGGAAGAGGCAGGAGTTATGTCTCCCTTGTGGTAGGCACTGTATACCCTTGTAATAAAAAAGACTGTCTGCAGCTCAGCGGTCTTATGTTTCATGCAGCTTGGCTGTACGTAGTGAAAAATAGGTTACTTCAGCCTTGTGAAGTTCCAACTTTGTACAATTCTTGGAGATTTTAGAAAAAATATCATTGCCCATTTAGCTGTTCATCTTAAGAGTTTTGAAGAAGCAAAAGAAAAATTATGTAATTGAATTTCTAAGTTTTGAAGACAGTTCATATTGATATCTTCTCAAACAGAACACCTATCTGTAAGGGCACAGAAATCACAGCAGTGCACAGAGTTAACATTATGTGAGGAAGGCTGTAGTCCAATTTTTATCATACCTCTATTTTTTTCAAGATCAAAAATCTTAAGAGCAGATATTTACTTCAGACAGTACTTAATAAGAAATGTGAAACTTATTGCCACAGGATATTGTAGAAACTGGAGTCAAATATGACCAGAAAGAAAATGAATACATCAATAAAAGAAAAGATAATTTGTAACCGTGAACCTAGGGCAAGTCAAGATGGAAAGAAGGTGTATAAAGGTTCAGGGCACTTGTGAGAAGATGGTTTTAGATGTCTATCTTATGCATGGTTCAGAGTATGCTGGAGCATGCATTCCTGTTCAATAACTGGAGAGTCTTAAGTGGCTTCTGAAGGTTGTTCAAGTGCCTGAAGGTAAACTGTGCAAACCCACTGGGATAGATTTCATTACCACAAAAGATCGATATTTTTAATGTTCTATGCCCATGTGGCCAAATGGTGAAGCAACAATTGAAAGCTCTTGATAAGAAAAATCCTTTAAATTCTTTGTTTCTCCATGTACCTCACTCTCTAATAAGAAAAGGATATGAAAGTAGCCTTGGCCCTTTTTCACAAAGTGCATGTGTTAGTGTTTTTATTATGCAGCCCATGAAAGAGCCTCCCTCTCCCTGTGAAAATCAAACTCTTTATTCGTGTTCGTGATATATAAATCCATATGCAGACTGACATTTTTTGCATACAAAGACAATTTCAAATGTAGCTGCATTGCACCCCTTTGTAAGACATGAACCTTCATATCCACTGTAGGAAAATGCATTTGTAACAACTTGCTTTTTGTAATAATTACTGATTTAGGCAAAGACTAATATTGCCATATGTTTCTGTTTAAAATATTCCTGCTTTCCTTTTCTGTTTTTATAAAATATTAAGAATATTTTATTCTTTCTGTGAGTGCTCAGAATTTACAACTAGGTTTGAAGAATATTCCCACTTCTTTCAAGAAACACCTGCTTTTTCATTTAAAGAGCTCAAACTGCAGTCCAAGTTAATCAGCATATAGATTTGGACATACAGATGTAGGACATGTTAAATCACTGTGGTTTTTAAGTATAGGAGGAAATAAAAGGAAATCCTTTTGCAGATGTTTAGTGCATATAGTGCTTTTGAAGTTCAGTTTTGCTTTCTTTCTTCTCTTTCCCTCTCCCCCACTTTCTCCCACGCTTTATGTGTGTATCATTATATGCCACTTGGATAGCAATGCCAAGGACTTTTGAGGGCCAATTTGATGCATAGGTGCACAGTTCTGCATCAGATGACATTGTTTATCCAAGATATGTGCATAGAAGCAGTAGACATGACACAGGCCAGCTTCTTTCTTCTTTTCAACATCCTTGTAGAGTAGCAGGACTCAACAGCACCTAGAACGGTTGCATGCATACATTCAGCTGCTGAGTCCTGCTCTAAGTGCTGGTAACAGTGCAGTGTACATCTACCTCTGAGCTGGGTGTCCAACTTCACATTATAGTCCATGGTCAGGCCTAGGCAGGACTCTTTCCACTCTAAAGCTGGCATTTAAAATGCTGAGAGTCATGCCCACAAGATCTGTTTCTCTCCCTTGACTATGAAAGGTATAAACTCCAAAAACTAGGTAAGATGATTTACACTTCAATATAAAGAAACTGGTACATTCTGTGAAACTACTGGCCAAGTCAAATTCGGTACGAACACATTAAAAGATGGATTATAAAAAAATTTTATATGATGGATTTTGGTAATTAAATTCTTTTTCTTGCCCTTAATTATGGGAAATTAAAGGTTTTCCCCTTTTCCATTCACATTTTCATTTGGGTAAATACATTTTTCAGGAGTGAGGAAGTAACCAATCTTAATTGTGAATTATATAATTATTCAGAGTTATTTAACTACTCAGACTTTCACAGTCAGTATTAAATTAATGACAGTTTTTCACCACTGAATTTTTCTGTGTATTAGTATGTTTATGTGACATGATGCAAATAGGATGCTACATGGTCTTTACTGAGAGGTAAAGGAGGAACTGCAGTTCCTAGGGTACAAGTACTTTTACAAACACTGTAGTCTACAAATGTTTCACACACTGAATTTTTGTGAGATCATAGAGTAACTGATTATATAAAAAAAGCTCTAATGTACTGCAGCCTTTAGTGCTGCTATATGAAATATGACACACATTTCATGTAGTATATATGAAACATATGCCTGTTCCACCTAGGAATTCAGAGCACAATGCTTTTGTGATAAACACCTGTTGCTAGTCTATTTAAAGTATGACTATTGGTATCACAGGATCTGAATCCCTTTACCCTCAGGTGAGACTCTGACCTGCTGCTATCCCCATTGTAGTGAACAGGCAAAGAGCGCAGCACAGGCTGGCAAAGTGAAATCCCAAGGCCAGAAGTGAAATTGAAGCTAATATGGGCAGTGGAAAAATAGACTATCCAAACTTACATCGTACATAATCTTACATTTACTTAATCTTTATATTCTTCAAAATCTCATTATAACATTGCAATAATCTTGATCTTTGGTACAGGTATTACATGCAAGATAAGGCTTACTACTTAAATTTAATGGTCAGCACAAATGTATTCATAAAGGAGAAATTTAGATTTGCTCTTTTTTAAAAATGTTTGTTTTGTATTGTGGGGTTAATAGAAGAGGATATGGAAGTCTATTAACAATACTACAAAAATAATTAATTGGTTTGTATTAATCTGGAAAAATTTGGTCAGGAAATCAGCAATGTTGCAGTGGATTTGCTTTAGGAGAGAAAAGACAAAAAGCTCAGCTGTTTTGAGGGTTGTTACTCAATTTACCAGAAAAACTGGCTGAAACAGCAGAGGATCAGACTCAGTGACACAGGAAGTCTTTACTCCTGTTCCAGACTGAAATGTTAGTGGTTAATGGCTCAAACAATTAGCCATTTACAAAAGCAGCAGAGTGCTTTGCTGATGATATTCGGGGTAACAGCCCAGGCAGAGGGCAAAAAACACCAGAGGAGACAAATCAACCTTTATCTACAAGTCAGGTTTAAACCAGATAAAGGAAGAAAAGCAAGAGGCTGATAAGAAGCAGATCCTGTGAGGTGTGATAATGTTTTTTATCATGCCAATGTCCCCTTACACAAGTGGCTCAGGTGTAAAACTGCCCCTTCCCCCAGGAGAGATATTAGGACATCCACACATAGGACTGGAGGTGTTCATCACTTCTCATGGGCATAACTTCAGCTACATTGGTGTGAGAGGCAGCTGCCATGTCATAGGAGGTCAAAACCTCATAAACCATCAAAGACTCCCAAAGCACCCTCAGACTCATTTCTGGGGCCTTTCACCAGAGGATTGAGAGTATGATCCACACACAGTGTTGCACCCCCAGGGGAGGTACTCGGGCATTCCCACATAAATCTAATTGTATATTAACCCACTGAACCTGGTGTGGGCATCCCCCACTCGCCATGGATCAACAGAGCAAACAACACTGACCAACAGACATCTAAACTGCCACAATCAAGTCTTGTTGCTGGATGAGTAGTGATAGTCTTATCTTTTCCTCTAGTCTTATCCTTTCTTTTTCCTTATTTTTTCTCTTTTTTCTCCTAACTTCTTCTCAAAATATATTGACTAAAAATTCCAGTCAATGCCTTAGTAAGTGCATTGTTGTGTTGTGTTTTTTGTGGACAAGTTAAAGCTGGCTAAGTTGAAGTTTGCTAAGTTAAATTTAGTGAAGTGCCTTACTTTGTCTAGACACTGTTTTAAAATTTGCTAAGTATATTGTTCTACCTTAATGTTCTTAAGTTTGTAAATAAATGTTTGTTATTGAACCTTCTGAGAATTTTGTTTGTCCCATGCATCACCCAGAGTGAATCAAACAACCTTCCTCTAAATCTGCAGAGCAGAACAGGGCATACCATTTGAGCCCCCACATTTCCTGCCATTTGATGACTTTCCTTTTTAAACCCCTTAAAGGAGGCCTCTTGCATTTTCCTTTCTAGCTTTTTATTTTTGGTTAAAGAGGGAAAATATTATATTTAAAGGTTGAAGGTGGGCTTCACTGAACTATCTTCTTGATTCCTTGCCTCGCTCTCTTTGGTGTCCTTTTCTTTAAGCCAGTATTTGTCTATTTCTCATTAATTCTCTCAATTTCATTAAATACCTTCTCCTTTTAATGCTCTGCATTACTCATTCTTTCAAAGCATTATATATCTGAAGGAGATGAAATATAATGCAGCTTCAGTAAAGCACTGCAGATTTGAGGAGGAGTTTGCAAAATTAGGAGAGTCACATTCATAAAGAAAATCCAAGACAAGACAAGACAAGACAAGACAAGACAAGACAAGACAAGACAAGACAAGACAAGACAAGACAAGACAAGACATTTTTATTATTTTTTTTTAAACCAAGCCTCTGAGATTTATTATTTTTTTAATCCAGGAGAGAGAAGTATTTCTGGTTAAAATCAGAAGTCAAAGACTACGACTATTTAAATTTTGTAAGGTAAAAAATAAACAAAAGTCTCCCAGACACAAACACAAACATTTGGATCTTATCCATTAGTGTAGCTTCTCAATCTTATGTGCTATGAAGTCAAGCAGTGACTCCAGAACAGGAACTCCTGTGACAATCCACGAAATCCTGTTCTTTCTGAGTGGGTAGAAATAGAAGAAAGGGGATCTGAACAGTTTGAATGAGTCTGTTCCAGATTCTGTTTCTCATTTACTAATATTTGCTATTTAAGTGTTGCAAACGGGGAGAAAGCTTCTTAATGCAGTGTGATAGACACCAGCTTGGAAGACTCTTTTCAGGGCATTCTCCACAGTCAAGGAACAGAAGAACTTTTTCTAATGTAGGCTGAAGGCAAGAGGCCCACTGCAATAAAAGCAGGGTCCAAGCCAGGTCTGAAAAGAATCAGCTGAACCATCGTGCACCACTCAATTCTTGGATACTGCCCTTCTCATGCACATGAGTTGTGCTGATTCTCTGATCACAGCAGAGATCTGACCTATAATGATGCAGAATTTCCACACAAAATGTGTGATTATAAGACCTAATGGAAAAAACTGCTGAGCAAAATCTGTTGCTCATGACACATATTCAAGAAAAGTGAAAATAGGGCCTTTTATGTATCTGGGAGCAATTCAAAGGAAAATAATAAGAAACCTATGTGCTAGACTTAGAATGCAAAAATTGAAAGTTACTGTAAGAGAATGGAAACAAAAACCTTAAAATCTGTCAGATTCCACTTGTTTTTGTTGTTATTGCTTTTGTTTATTTGGAATTTTAAATTTTGTTTTGTTTTGTTTTGTTTTTAGGAAAAGTGATTAAGTGTTTTTAAAAAAGGATATTCTAAACAATATTTAAAGTACATCATGCATAAAAAATAATCGCACATTTCTAATGCTTAGAAATCCAGCCCAATAAGCCCTGTTCAGGCAAAAGCCTATCCACCAGTAAAGTAGTTCTTGCCTGAATGAAGCATGATGCATATCAAGATTAGGGCATCAAAAAAGAAATAGTATTAGCAATTGCCTGTGGGTAAATGTTTAAACATTATTTTAGATATTGTAGGGCCTTCTACTTAGGCCTTCTTCTGCAGAAGTTTTCCCATAGCATCTGTGTCATGCTTGCTGTTTCTTTATGGCTGTGATGCATGCCCTGGCATATCTCAATTGACATGAGGCACCTTTGGGCTGAGGTTAGCAACTGATTTTTTTCTATAGCTCAAACATAATCACCTCAATTCACAGGTCTTAATCCCAGACTGAATTCAGCCTCCACATTGTCCAGTATATCACTGGAGAAGAGCCATGGTGACATCACCTGTGTAATTCTAACAAAATAAATCAAGCAAAAGAGCAGAAACATTACTTAGCAGTAAAGAAAGATAAGAAGTCATCTGGGCAAATTGCACTAACCTTCAAAAAAAGAGGTGATGAGAGGACATTAAGACAGAAGCATGAAGCAGAAAGAGCATTTTGTTGACAATTTTTCCTAAACCTTATATGAGACAGCAATAGACTGGTGGAGTCACACCCTTCTGCTCTTGAAATAAATGCAGTGGATAGAATCTCAGCAAGAGTCAGAGGAAACCTGACTCTCTTGCCATCAGGAAGTGGAAGATGCAATGGGGAGGAGGGAGAGTGGAAACAGAAGTCCCTGCTTGGGGTGGCAGGAGAATCTCTTCCCAACCCCCCTCCCCTTCCCAGGTACCCTTATGGAGTCTCTATGAGGCTCTGGAATTCGAGGGTCAGAAAGGTCTGCCTGGAGGGGCTGCCCAAAGCAAGTCAGTCAAACACAGGCATTACAACAATGTCTGTTAAGAAGGAAGGGCAGGTATAGGTGAATCCCTTCTGAGGGGAACTGAGAGTTACCTATGCCAACCAGACCCATTGCACAGGGAACTCTGCTGCCTCCCTGGAGCTCGGGTAAGAAATACTTTTAGGAGACTCCCTGGACTGATTCGGTTCTCTGATTATTACCCACTTCTGGTTGTCCAGGTCAACAGTGATGAGGCTGAGGAGAGAAGTCCTAGGACAATTAGAAAGGACTCTATGGCACTGTGATGACTGGTTGAAGGGACAGGAGCACAGGTAATGTTTTCCTCAAACCTTTTGGAAGCAGAGAAGAATGTTGAAATGAACAGGAGAACCCACCTGATCAATAGGTGGCTTAAAGGCTGGTGTCATGGTGGAATTTTGGCTTTTTCGACCAAGGGTTGGTTTACATGGCACCAGGCCTGCTGGAGGCAGATGGAGTTCTCCTGTCTAATAGGGAAAAAAAGGAATCTGGCCCATGAGTTGTCAGCACTGTTTGAGAGGGCTTTAAACTAGGTTTGAAGGAGAAAGGGGATAAGACCAGGAGATGAGGCTAGGGGTGGCATGCCAGTGTTGGGGGTGAAACCAACAGCCCAGCTAAAGTGCATCCAATTCACACAGTATGGGAAACAAACAGGAGGAGCTGCAGACCATTGTGCAGTGGGAAAGGCAGGAAGTAGTCACCATCACAGAAATGTGTGGGATGACTCACATGACTGGAGTGCTGCAATGGATGGTTATAATCTCTCCAGAAGGGACAGGCAAGAAAGGAGAGGCAGTGGGTTGGCTCTGTACAGTAGGGAGAGTTTAGACTGTACAGAACTCCAGGATGGTGATGACAAGGTTGAGTGCCTATGGGTAAGGATCGGGGGAAAGGATAACAAGGTGCACATCCTGGTGGGAGTCTTTTAGAAAATTCCAATCAGGATGAGGAGGCAGGTGAAGATTTTATAAGCCTTCCATTTCACAGTTGCTAGCCACTGTTGTGGGAGACTTTAACTTGCTGGATGTCTGCTAGAAACTCAGCTCAGCAGGAAGGAGGCAGTGCAGGAGATTCCTGGAGTGTGTGGAAGATAAGTTCCTTAGTAAGTCTAAGTAGGAAGCTAGCCAGCTAGTAAGCAAGTCTACCAGGACTGGTGTCCTGCTAGACCCGCTGTTTACAGAGAACTGCTGGCAGGAGACCTGGTGGTCAGAGACCATCTTGGGCACAGGGACCATAAGATCAGAGAGCTTTCAATTCTTGATGAAGTAAGGAAGGGGCTTGGACTTCTGGAGGGTGGAGTGTGACCTACTCAGAACACTGATTCTGAGTCCCTTGGGAAACAGCCATTAAAAACAAAGGGGTCTAGGAAGGCTGGACATGATTTAAGATGGGAATCTTATAGGTGAAGGAGCATGTCATCCCAATGTGCTGAAATGTGAGCTAGCAGGGAAGGACTGGCCTGGCTGAACAGGAAGCTTTCACTGGAACCGAGGAGAAAAAAGAGAACGTTTATACCATTTGGAAGACAGGGAAGGCAACTGAGGAAGAATATAAGGATGCTGTTTAGTCATGTAGAGAGAAAATTAGAAAGGTGAAGGCTCAGCTAGAACTCAGTCTGGCCATTGCTGTGAAAGATAATAAAAAGTATTTTTATAACTACATCAACAACAAAAAGATAGTGAAGGAAAATCTCCCTCCTTTATTGGATACGCAGGGAAATGTTGCAACCCAGGATGAGGAAAAGACTGAGGTACTTCCTGCCTTCTTTATCTCAGTCTTTAACAGGAAGACAGGGCTAGTCTCAGTGCTGGTAGGCAGGAATGGGGAGCAGAATCCAGAATGATATAGTTAGTGACCTACTGAGCCACGTAGACACTCAGAAATCTATGGGGCCAGATGGGATCCACCTGAGGGTACTGAGGGAGCTGGCAGAACAACTCGCCAAGTCACTCTCCATCATTTATTCAGTCATGGCTCACTGGAGAGGTCTCAGATGTGACTGGAGGTTGGCCAATGCGACAAACATCCACAAGAAGTGTCAGAAGGAGGATCAGGCTAATTACAGGCCTGTCAGCCTGATCATGGTGTGGGGAGATTATGGAGCTGCTCATCCTGAGTGCCACCACATGGGACTTATAGGACAACCAGGGGATCAGGCCCATCCAGCAGAGGTTTAGGAAAGGCAGGTCCCTGAGGAAAGGCTTGACCAACCTAATCTCCTTTTATGACAATATGATCTACCTAGTGGATGAAGGGAAGGCTGTGGTTGTTATTTACCTGGACTTCAATAAAGCCTTCAGTACTGTCTCTCAGGGCATTCTCCTTGAGAAACCTGCAGCCCATGGACAAGTGCATTCTTCACTGGGTTAAAAACCAGGCCAAGACCAATTGCATGAGGTTGAACAAGGCAAAGTGATGAGTCCTGCACTTTGGTCTCAGTAACTCCATGTATAGCTACAGGCTTGGGGAAGACTGGCTGGAAAGCTACCCAGTGGAAAAGAACTTGGAGGTGCTGGTAGACAGGCAGGTGAACAGGAGCCAGAAGTATGGTCAAGAAGACCACTGGCATCCTGGCCAGTACCAAAAATAGTGTGGTCACCAGGACTAGGGCCAGTGATGGTCTACCTGTACTCAGAACTGATGAGGCCATACTTTGAGTCCTGTGTCCTGCCCCTCACTACAAGAAGGACATTGAGATACTGGAGAGTGTCCAGAGAAGGGCAATGAAGACAGTGAAGGGTCTGAAACACAAGTCCTGTGGAGGAGCAGCTGAGGGAGCTGGGAGTGTTTAGCCTACAGAAAAGGATGCTCAGGGGTGACCTTATCACTCTACAACCACCTGAAAGGAGGTCAGAGCAGGATGGGGGTTGGCCTCTTCTCCCAGGCAACTAGAGACAGGACAAGAAGAAACAGCTCAAGCTGTGCCAGGGGAGGTTTAGATTAGATATTAGGCAAAATTTCTTCAGTGGAAATGTGGTTAATCATTGGAACTGCCCGGAGACCTGGTGGAGTAAGCACCCCTGGAAGTGTTTGAGAAATGACTGGATGTGGCACTTAGTGCTATGATATAGTTGACATGAATGTTTGGTCAAAGATTGGGCTCAATGATCTTAGAGGCCTTTTCCAACCCTAATGATTCTATTCTATGATTCTGTAATTTTACAATGAAAACCTTCATTCAAAGTATAAAATAGATGAACTGAAAACCAGGAGACTTTTTCTTATGTTTTCAATGTTTGGTATATCATATCTGCTATTTGGCTGTGTAGATAAGTCTGAAGACCAGGTGGCACTCATGATAAAATTTCACATAGCACTAAGTCTCTAGTTATTCATAAAAGGTCACCAAAACAAAGATAGATTGATTTAAGGAAAGTAACAGAGATATTCACGTATGGAAGTGTGCAGGACAGATGCATGAATATTATTAGAAAAATTCATGATGTGTCCCCATGGTGAAATGAGCAGCAGGTGCAGGGTTGCTGCAAGGGAAATTAAACAGGCAGTTTGAAAGGGCAGATAGATAGCGTAGCCCTGGGACACATTCATTATAGCAGAGGGGATGCAAATGTTCCCTTACCACATGCAATTACACTCTGCTGATTTGAAAACAACTGATTTTATTGTGAAAAATAAAGTCATAAGTGGCCAGAAAACCAAAAGAACTCCCTTGAAAGTTTCTGAGTACCATTTTTTTTGTATTAAATGGGAGCACCAGACAAGTTTGGAGCTATTAAACCAGGGCTCTAGGATAGACGTTATTCTCAGCTTGTGGGACAGAGCAGTGGAGAGGTCTGGTTAAACAGAACTCCCCAAAGCCAGAGGAATTTTTTTTCTTCATAGAAGGCAGTCATTGAAAAGGAATAAGAAGATGTGAGTAACACTGGTACCTCTACAGAACGAATACTTCAGGATAGATGTTTCTTAAATGTTTCCAACACATTAATCCTATAAGGTGGCAAATTAAATCCTATTCTAATGAAAGCCAAATACTGCTCCCCAAGAGATAAACTGAGAATAAACTCACTGATCTCAGTGGAGCTAGTGTGGATTATGCAATCGTGTCATGAAATGAAAGTACAGTTTGGCTCTTTCTCAGCTAAGCAAGGGAAATGTCAGCTTCATAAATGAAACCAGCCGTATAGCAACAGCCCGGCTTCCCTTATCCAGCACAGACTCTGCTTTTAATTTCCATTTATATTAAGGAAGTTTTACTCTGGTCATTAGGCATTTTTGTATCAGTACATCTGCCTCTGACTATAGAAACCAGTGATATGGCTTCCAAAAGTAGCAGTGAAGGAAGAAAAAGGAAGATTGAGGAGAACCTCTTTCAAACATTGTAAAATGTGTTAGTTATAACTAATTATTTTAATCCATATATAAACTGGCTGAAAATACAAGATGAGCTGCAAGATTTTATAAATACATCAAAGACTTCTAGTTACATCAAAAGACATTCACATTCTTTATCTATTATGCTTAGGGCTTAAGGTTTCCTATTCAAACCAGTTGTCATTTTTTCCTTTGAAGAGCAGATGCTCTAAAAGAGCATTGATACTTCAAAAGAATGTACCTTGTACATCAAGTAACACTTAGTAAAAATTTTGTCTTATGCTCCTCTCTATATATCTTGCAGAAGAGAAACATGGAACTTGCTCAAACTTTTTGTCAAAAATTCTGTCACCATTATGCTAAAAAGAAAATTTCTCATATTTTGCTCCCCTTCAGTCCATCTTGTACTTGTTGGAGAAATAGGAAAGGTCTGTATTCACACCAAGTTGGACAGAGGAGCAAGACTTCATGACCCTTACATTAGTTTGTGTTGCTAATCCTCACACTACAGTGTTGGGAACTTCACTGGTGTGAAGTCATACTGCACTTTTAGTTCTGGAATGATTGGTACATTGGAGAAGGTCTGAATCACCTGAAGCTGAAATCAAACCACTGTTTTTGAGAAATTTCCCACAAGATTTCAGTGAACTTTGAATTATTCCCTCAAATGCTTCATAAGTCAAGCAAAACAGAGGATTACATCTTAGGAATGTTACAAGATAAGGGTAAATGTGATGCTTTTCTTCATCAGAGAATACTAAAATGACCATATATTTTGGAATAAAGATTTGTTAAGGAACATAACTAATGAGTGGGAGACAATAAACAGATAGAGAAAGTTATATGACTGTAAGTTCACAGCAAACCAAACCAAAACTTGCCGAAACGGCAATCCTTCTGAAGAAAGGTTGCTACAAAGATGATGGACCTAAGTCCTTCTAATTTAAGTTAAAACAGAGGGCAATGTCCACAGAGTGGGAGTTTGGTTTGGTTGTTAGAAAACCCTGGCAGGCAGGATGTATGAAAAATGTAGGAGAGCAGTACAATGCTGGAACAGAGGCATAGAGAATCGTGGTAAATCCCTCTCCAGACGGATGTGACAATGCCAGGTCCAATGACTGACAGTGGCCCAGCTATTTGAGCTAAGTGGCTCCAGAGACTTCCCCCAAACAGTGTTTCTACAATTGCTTTGGTGACTGAAGGACAGCATCTGCTTAGAATTACCATGTGTTTTCTTGGCATGAATCTTGCTTAAAATATGGCAATACTTTGTTTACATTGAGCATGAAAGGGCAGGTTGGGTGTACTGGGATGTGTTTGTAATCAATACGAGCCTGTCACTTCATTGGCATTTTGTTCCAAATTTGTGTAGTAGAAAGCTTCCAGTCAGCATCTCCCAGCGTCCTTGACACCTATGCAGAGGTTTCAAACGGATTTTCAATTCCAGGAATCGCTCCTTTAAGCACAGATGGGAGCTGGTCTTCTAAGTGTTAACAGTTCCTCTAGCCACCCATAACAGTGAATTTCTTACCTATTGTATTGATTATTCCAGAGAAATTGCTAATCCTAAGAGGGAAATGGTCATTAAAAGGAAGCTTAGTTATTTCATATTTGTTATCAGCTTTTATTTATGCAACTCTAAATTATTAGAGTAACTAGCTACCAGCTTCAACCCTCTGCAAAAGAGTTACCTAATTTTTGAAGCTCTAGTCTAGAGCAGTCTGAATGATATTCAAAATGTATATAACCTACAACATATCCAGTAATTAAAAAAAAAATATTGACAGACAGGATTACTAATTTAATTTACTAATTTAATTTAAATACTTCACTGAGTTAATTTCTTCTCTAAGATGATGCACGCATTTCAGAAGAGCATGCAGTCTTGATTTTAAAATTGCTTCTGCTATAGAAACTCACATTATTCTAAAGAACTGTCCCAGAGTTCACCTATTCTGGTGAACTCACCTCTTTTGTATTGTACTTATAGTTTGATTTTATTTCCTTTCATCTTACTTTCAGTGTGTTTTGTTATATCAAAGGTTGTCTCTATGTAAATAATGTCTAAACATTGCCACTTGGGTTGGTTTACAAAGAATTCATAAGAGCACATGCTAACAATAAGATATTGTGTCTTCTGTGCTTGAAATTATACAAATGCTTTAAACACTGAATAGGAAAAATAGTTCAGGTTTCTCTCCCCTCTATTATTGCAATTAAACGAAGATCAAACAAACTTGACTGAGAAATGAAATCCATGACAAAAAGTACAATACCTGTATAAAAGCTCATTCCCATGAGTTTAAAATGACAGTAACACTGGCTGGCTCATTGTTAATTTGTATCAAAGGCAATATTTATATCAAAGACATCTAGTTCAATTCAGTCAATTGGAGATCAGAGTTTTGTGTGAACTATTTAACTCTACAAGTTTACAAAGGGAGGATCCCAAAGGTACTTCTCTTCTGAGTGATGAGCAGAGGTTTAACCCTTGTGACTCACATCAAGTGTAAAGCAGACTGTGTCCCCAGATCCCTACCTCTCACTTTCCCTCTCCCACTTTTTAAGAGTAGCATGTGTAACTAGTAAGAAAACAAATGAGCAAATGACTTGGTTTGTTTATGTTCCCATTTATGTATGAAAAGAGCTGTGATTTGTCTTTATAAATGTATTAACCAAGGAAACCCTATAGTGGAAAAAAGTGTTATTTGGGTTAAAGAACTTAGATAACCTGAATGTAAAGAAGCTTATAGTGATAATTAGAAGACTTTTAGACATTATCACAGTGAAGATTCATAATAACTTTCTACTTGGAGGCATTAAGGCAAAAAAAATCTAATTAGCTGAAAAATAGAACTTAATCAATTATAAACCTATGGGGTTACATGATGTGACTGCCAGCAATGACAGGGGACTGAACTCATTGAAGTCTCTCTGCTGCTTTGATTCTTACTGGAATATTTCAACCTTTCTCAGTTGTTCTCGCCTGTGAGAGAGGGGGACACCTTGTGTATTCATGGTATTGGAAGAAAACAAGACTGACAATTTCACAAGACATACCAGTTCATTGCATCCTGTTCCTCTCTGATTCAAGTCCTCCAAAGCAGGAAGTGTATTATTCTCATTTCACAGCAAAATGTGCACTTCTCCAATACTGGTGTGAGTCACTAGAATTGTTTTCAACAGGTTGATGTAAATCTGTAGGTACATTTCTACTCTGCCTCATCTCTTCTGCTGTTCCAATGATTCTCTTGGGTCCCTTCCAGCTCAGAATATTCTGTGATTCTGTGATTCTGTGATTCTGTGATTCTGTGATTCTGTGATTCTGTAGTACACATACTCCATTTTGGCATGTGCAGAGTATGACATTCCATCACCTTCACCTCTTACCTAAGACAATAAGGCCAGCTGCCCGTCTGCACCTTTACTGGCACAGGTGTCTTCATGCAACAGAGCTCCTCTGAACCTCCAGGGTCCCAAGCAAACCTGTGACCATGTGTTTTCATTACGTTGTCCTCCACAGGGCTTATCAAACATGTTGAAGGTGACACCAAAGACACCTCTCCAGCCGATTCTGTGCTTGCAGAGGCAGACACTGCAGGCATGGCATGGACATTTTGTAGGCACTTTGGAACACCTCAGAGAAGATAAGGCTTTCCAGCTTGACAAAACTTTTGGCAAAGGACATAGACACAAAATATCCTGTGCCTCTTTTAAGTTCACACATGTGAAAATGATAACCTGTGGCATATTTAACAGTTTACATTTACTCTCTCTTCTACCATATTAAATGGAGTCATACCCATTAATCTTCATAGAAATAAGCCCACACTATAAAGCAGTGGCTGAAAAAAGTTTTATCCCTCATACTTTCCTTAATTTGAGGACACCGCAACTAAGAAATTTTGAAACAGGAAAGAATAAGGATTTTGTCTTACTATATCTTAATGTATTTTAGATTGGGATGGATACAATTATCCTGGAAAATCTGGGCATGGTATTGCTCAAATCTGCTTTAAACAGGATCAGATAACTAGGTAGGAAAAATTACCTGCATTCTGTAAAGCCTTGTCTGTAATCACTTATCGTATTTTACCCTGTGAAATAATGAGGTAGATCACCAAAATAGTAGACCAGATGCATAAAATAAAGCAACAATTTCTCTTTAGATGTTTGTGCCTTATTTTACTGTAAAGTGCTTAGGCTTTTTCTGTTAGCCAACTCTAATTTCCTTCTTCAAGCTTGTAGAATCCATTCATTTTAAGGAGACATAAGCCACCCTAGAGTCATAAAGTTGAAGAGGTTACAGAATTTAATCAGCTTGTTTACATTATTAATCTTTTTAATTTTTAACAGCCTACATTTTCTCTGTCATTCTCCCAGGGCATTATGGTAGTAAAGCTTTTCCAGATGAAGCTGCCAAGCCTGAGTTTTCAAAAGTTCTCCCTTCACAGCTATTTATCACAGGATAAATTCCACTATGGTCTTACTGAGGAGATTCCAGATTCAAAGAGGAACCATTTCAAGCTGTAAAATCTGTAATGGAAAAAGGGCTGAATTTGCTGTGGAATTAGCATGTCCTTGTTTTTTTGGTTGGTCTGCATGGGACATATTCCAGGCACTATCCTCCTGGTGCTTAGAGCTCCACTTTTATGGAGGCCCTTGCCTCCCAGGAAGGCTCTCCACAGAGTCCACATGCCTTTCTTACCTCTCCTGCCACAGCTCTCCTGGACAAGCAGTGACTGGGGCTGCCACACAAGATTTTCCCTGGAGTCAAGGGGCCCAGGAGATACCATTATTCTTTTTCTTCCATAGGTAACACAACACAACTGCCACGGCAGAGAATTTTTTTGGGAGGACAGGCACAGGAGAGAACACACAAGTGTGACATGTAGGGAGCTCATGGGAAAGGATAAAGAGCCCCTTTTTGGCTCCTTAAAGTATAACAAGAAACTAAGCAAAATAAACCAAGAAAGTGTTAGAGAAAGTCAGAAGAATTATACTCCAAAAGTAGAACTCCAGTCTCTGATGTAGAGATTTGGGACTTTGCAGCATGTAGCCCAAGACTGGGCTAACGTCAAAACCACGACTGTTTGTGGAGTAATGACTATCTGAGGAGCAGCTTCCCAGTGCTTCAGGCTATAAAAGCTGCAGATGTCAGGAGTATCTTAAAGGCAAACAGCCTTAAGAATGAAGTGTTTGGAGAAATCTTGTTGAGACATACCACGCTGAAGATAAATCAACGCAATCGTTCCTGGAAAGCCTGGCTGACAAATTTCCCTATCGCATAGTTTGTGGGGATAGCATAAAATGTTTCCTGCCTTACTGGTGCAAACATTCCGAGTAATTTCAGGAAGACCCAGACTAAATCTTGGAATGAAGAAAATAGGATTGAGCCAGGAGTTTCCTGGTGCTTATGTAAATTCCCCAGGAGTCAGAAGGAAAATTATAGCTGTATTAAGGTAGCCTAGAATGTGAGAGATAATGCTCGATATGGACTTTTCAGGGGAATTTCAAAATTGATAGAAGAGGCTTCTGACTAGATTTGCTCGCTGCAGAGCATGATTGCTACAATATTGTAGTGATTTTGCTTGAATAGGTTTTCCTCCATATTAAGAAAACAGCTTTCTGGAAGACAAAAATGACACATAAATGAATATGGCATACAGTAATTGAAAAATTATGTGTCTCAGTCTCCCATACATGAAGCTGATATGGCTAGACTTATTTAGAAACTGTTTTAGGTCTTCAGCAGAGGTGATACAGTTGCTTATCACAGACAATAAATACATATACTGAGAAGGAATTTAGGTTCAGCTGCAAAACTACTGAACTTCTCATGACAGCCTGGTTCTTCTGGAAAGTTTCTGTATCTTCCAAACAGTGGTGAACCAAAGCAATGCATAAGCAAAGAGGCCAGCTGCCATTTATCCCATTTAGGGAATGTGACTATATCTATACATATTGGAAATATGGTTTTAATGCTGAAAGTGTAATTCTTTCAGGACAAAACCACTGTTATCAAAGAGTTTTGTAGCAAGCTGGTGCCTCTAAAATACAAGTTGCCAGAAGTTGCTGGCAGTGAGCTTGATATGGATGAGAGCCGAGGAGAATTCCAGGAGGAGCTGGGCTCTGGAGAGGCAGCACGGAAAGAGAGCACCTGGTGGTGGGGAATTGTGACCCCCAGTCACTGTGAGCCACACACAGGGAGACACTCCCAGCACTTGCAGTTACATCCTTTCAAAGGAGATCAGCAATTCCTGGTATGAGCTTCCTTTAGGGCTTCAGTAAATGCTGAGACTTTTCTTCTCATCCTGTTAAACAAACAGCAGAAACATAAAATATCTCAGGACCCCTTGGGAATGCTTGTTGGCTTTCCAAGCACAGCCATGGGATTATATGGCTGTGGATATGGAGTCCTTGCTTGGATCAGTTTTATTTTATTTGTTACATGTAAAGCTGTGTCATGCTGGTTGCTCACCTGAAGCCACACAGTAAGAATTAAAATAGAAAAGAAATATGTAGCATTCAGGACACAATTTCCAGAGGTAATTATTTTGGTCCAGTCAAAACATTACTTTTTTCCTAAGAAATGAGGAGGAAAAAAGACAACACTTTCCCCCATGGTATCTTTCTGTGCTTCTGCTGCAGCAATAGAGTTAGTATATCACATCTGCTGTACATCCTAACAAGGGAAGGTAGTCAGGATCTTCACTAACTCATCCAAGAGCAAGAGGCTCTTTCTATGTGTTTCTTTCTATAACCTTGCAATCAAAGTTTTTATTATGGCTCAGGAATGTGACTGGTACTTATATCCTAGACCTTTTCTTTACATCTACAAGCAGTTAATATAGATTAATTTTCTAGTTTTCCCATTCCAACAACTATAATAGTCTTTGTTTCTTTTCATGGAATTCCTAACCTGGAAACCAGTGATTAGTGTATACCCCACTGGCGTGTTTCTATACATCAAAGGCACCATCAGGTAAGGAAATAAGAGTGTAAACCAAAATTAATCAATTACATGAAAAAAGGGTCTTAAACTACCATAATTTTTTTTAGTAAGTGATGAGAATTTGAGTTTTTAGGCTTTCAAGTTACTAACTTTGACTTCTGGAAAAAAAAGGGAATTTAACCCTCCAAATAGTTTCAACCCAAGTAGAAAAAGAAATTTTTGGCTCACAGCTTCTAAAAGGATAATTCAACCTAATCTAATCTTCAGGAGCAACTAAAATTGTGATGCCAAATTTCTGTTTCTAGCCCAAATTGTTTTGTAATGCCAAAAATGTGTCTTAAAGAATTAAACTGCCTGAGGTTAAAATGTTTTCCCTGATTTACAGTGTTTGGTTAAAAATGTATTTAGGCCAATGACAAGCAAAGAAGGGTGTAATTTAACTTGAAAAGAAGTTACTGTAATGCTGAAAACCTCACTGAGAAATTTCAGATTTATATAAGATAAAGGGAAGTGCTGACAAACCAGAACTATCACAATGCCAGAGAGTAAAATAGTCTTAAATAATGTGCATATTTTGTGAGGTATTCTTTTTATAATTGACAGTAGAAAAGTGTATACTTTGCAAATTCTAATCATGGCAAGTGCTGCAAGATCAGCAAAGGTTTATATATAACTTCATCTGCATAAAGCAACTGCAGTGAGCTACATCTCATCTAAAATTAATGAATTTACAGATCAAGCCCAGTATTCAAACACCTGTATTTAAGTGCCTATCCTACTCTCTGTATCTGAGTAAGGTGCTACAGTGTGTTAAACTCAGTATCTAGAATTACTTTACATCAGCTGAATAGCTCTTGAGATCCAGGGAAGGGGAAAGTTCAGCTATCTGAACAGACCTTTTGAGATGGTAAATATTTTCTCTACTTAGACATTTTCAATTATTCTTCTGCAGAAAATCGTGGGCTCAATCTGCCAGTCCCCAATGGTGACAGCCTTGGGTGCCATGGGCCATCTCCTTTGGCACTGACAGCCTGAGTCTGGGAACTGAGTCTCTCCTTATGTTTACTGTGGGTAGTAGAGTTGTGTGAACCAAGGTGGGTTAAAGGAGGCTATTTCAGAGGACTCAGGATGTCAGGAGAATCTACTCAGGTGCCACAAATGTGGGTCAGGCCTTAGGGGATAACCAGGCAGCCAGCAGAAAGGCAAAATGTCGTACCTAGGTCATTTGGGTGCTAAGCTGGGGCAACTGAATGGAGCTGTCAATTTTCATTAACTCTAAAGGAACACAATAATCTGGAGCTGAATTTCTGCCTGTGCTTGTGTTTAAACTGATTGTCTAAACTCCCTCCAAGATCAGCAAAGAGAGATGTTTCCAGGGTCGCTTGCCTTAGATGTTTATTTCTGTGTGGAATAAATCTTTCTACAGAAAATCCTCACCCACTCTGTGTTGATTAAAGAGGGAGCCTATATGAAAGGCTGCAGCAAAATAACAAAAGGGAAATGAGAAAAAATACCAACTACGTTCTGTATTTTTTTTTTTTTGAGTATTTTTTTGGAGTATTTTTTTATTAGTTCAGATAAGGTCTATTGAGTTCACCGAAAAATCTTTTAGTGAGGACAATTGTAGGTCCAAAGATACTTCAACTCAATGAATTCAAAAGAGGTTTTGTGCAATAATACACCAGTCTGTTCTAATTTTATAGCCCACCTCTTTTAAGTCAAATACTTGGTGTGCTTGTATTTGCAATACAGTGACTTTCTGGGCAATTGCTACAGGACCGTATTTCAGTACCTGAAAAACTTTGTCTTTTATGTTCTTATAGGGATACCTAGAGATTAAATCAGCCAGTTCTGTTCCTCTACAGTAATTCACTGTCATTTTCAGAAAATGCAGGGGCATGTAAACCCTCCTGCATGAGCAAGACAGTTCAGAATTTAACCTCTGGTTATTGCTGCTGCCAAGCTATAGTAACCCTTTTTAAAGTAAAATTGGTTCTTCCCTTGAAAGAATTTCCAGGGCAGAATCTGTGTTTCCCTCTTTTGAAAACTGGAGGTTGGTATGGGGATGGTGTTACTCTTTGTTTTTTGGCTTTTTTAAACTGAGAAATCCAGTTAATTTTGTGACCAGACTGCACTCTGATTGCAAGTTCTTTGTAAGAGGTAAGAACCATAGAAGAAAATGCAAGGTGTTGTCTTTGTTTCATGTATTTTTTTTTTCACAGAAAAAAAATCCAAAGGAAAAAGCTGCTTGCTGTGGAAAATACCATCTTTTCCTCTCTCTAAGACATAGGTCTAAAAAACATGTTATTCCAGCTCTCTGGTATTTGAATAGCTGGACAGTTTAGGCTGAGTATTGTCTTTAACTAAAACATACAGTTTCTAGGTGCCAGCTAATAAAAGAAGTTGACTTATACTGCTGTACTAAATTAAATTAAATTGCTGTGTTAACTAATTTTTCTCTGTACTCCAGATTAGATTGCTATGGATAGTCCCATAAAAATACTGAATGTCATCTGCATTTTAGTACTAGTCCAGACTCATCTTGACTCAGCTGTGAAGAATTTTGCTGTCAGGAAGACCTCACACTATTTGATGAAATGTGTTCACAAAACACCGTTCTTCAAGTGATTTCTAAGCATGCTATGGTCACACTAGGTAAGAAGCATGCATGGTTTAGGATTACATACATTTTTAATGCTGTTTACCAGGAAGGGGTGTGACATTTCACAAGGTAAGGGCTTTCATTGGGTTTCAATAAGTTCGGTGCTACAATTTATTGTGAAATTGAAAGAGTTTCATGCCAAGAGCATAATCAGTATAAGACTGGGATTTGATAAAATATGAGTTTGAGGGAGTAAATTGTACAAGGAGTTAGCAGTAGGGTCTGGCTAAAAATGGGCATCTTAGCTTTTAGGAAAAGGAGAATACTTAATTTTGATTCAGAGCAGATTCATGTTTCAGCTAAAGCTTCAGGCTAAAGCCTCCTTTTGATCCATTTGAATATGACAAAGGACTTCACTGGGTAAGACAGCAGCTGAAAAGAAAACCTTCATTATTATTTACTTTCCCACAGTGATCACCCAGTAACCAGAGAAAGTGCCCTTGCAGGCTGTTCCATGTGCCAGGAGGACAGGGCAAGGGGGAGGATTCATGGATTCCTGGATTCACCCTGAGGACAAGATGCCAAAGAACCTTTCAGTGCAGCCACAGTGCTTCTCCTGGCAGCCCATTTCCCAGGTGAGCAGGGACCCCATAACATTTAGGGGAGATCTAATGCCCAATGTGGAAAAAAGCAGCAGCTGTGCAGTTGTGCTCAGTTACATCCCCTCCTCCATGAGCTGTGCCTGTACTGGCTCAGTTCTGAAATCTCAGCTTGATGTTCTGATGTGAAAGCAGAAACGGAGCTAAATTGTGCAATGCTGAGAGGAATAGCCACAGTGTGCCAGCTTGCCAGACTGCTGTGTCCTGCCCCAGCTTTTCCCCCAGACGGGTCATTGCATTCTGCTTATAAAAATAGCCCCATAATTTGTTTTAAACTCATACTTTTGAAAACATCACCCTTATGTAATTATTTACATTTTGCAAAACACATGTAACTGTGTTAGAGCCCCAAGCACTATATTTTTGTCCCTTAAGATTGGATTTCCAGTACTTGAAGAGTAAAGCCCACCTCCATACCTGATACGGAGTTTATCACTCCGTTTTTCACTTGCCAATGCATACAAACGAAGACGTAGGGAACCTTTTCAGGATGCTAATGGGGAACTCCCTGGTTTGACAGTGCTAGCAGGGTGCAAGGTAAGAGCAGAAAAGGAGGAAATTAGTTTTTCACCCTGGGAAAGCACTGCCTACTGATATAAGGAGCCATCTAATCTCAGTAGCCTTTTTAAACAGTTTACATGAAAAGGAAAAAAAACCCCAAACCCAACAAACAGAGGGAAGAAAGGAAGAAAGAGATTTCTGTTGCAAATTGACAGGAGTGGTTGTATTGAGTTTCTGCTGATAAAATCTCTCCACAGCAAGAGTTACAAAGAACAAAAGAGGCTTTATGATTTTGTAGAGGGAGAGAAATGATGAGGCTGAGTATGCAAGCAAACTTCTCCAAACTTACCTGAGTATTTGGGGATTTGTAATTTCTGTTTCTTCATAAGCAGCAAATCTACCTCTGTTTGGTTTTTTTTGCAGTTATTTTGGTGAGGTTTCTTTCCGTATGTGACTCAGATATTTATGAGTGTCCAAAAGAGAGATCATACTCTATAGTCAGAGATAACAGCAACTCACTAGGCTGTTTTAAATGGCAATTAAATAATCTGGGTTAGCATACCAGGAGTATGTTACCAAGTGCAAGTTAGTTCAAGGTATGCCATACAAATAGCATTTATATATATGAATTCAAATGGTTGTCTTTCCTGCAATAGCAGTATGCAACATGGAAAGCATTTGAGAAATCCCTGAAATAAAGAATAATATATTTAATATCAATAGACTGCAGAGAAGAAAGAGAAACTTTTAGATTATCTTTTGGACATGAGATTAATGTTCAATGGCAGATGGTAAAACCCTGAAGTTAAAAAAACCTCAAATTTCTTTCATCATTCTGGAACAATTCAGGTCAGAGATATCTTAAAGTTATTAATATTAGTCAACTGACACTTACTAGGTCAGTAAAGCAGTGAATATGATTTGATAAACTGCATAAAGGATAACACACAAAATTTGAGAACTTAATTCTTGGCTGTTATTTCTTAAAGCAGCAAGAATGCCAAAGAAATATGAGAAGGCTTAAAGCTTTCAAAACAGGACAAAATGACCTGAGATATGTAAATTAGATGTTCTGCCCTCAGGAGCATACACATTTCCATGATTCCTCAACATGAAATTTCTGCCAGCAATATTTCTGCCATTACTATCTTTTCCTGATTTCACCTGCAGTTTCTTGAATGGATAGATTGAAATCCACTGGGGAGCCAATAATTTCAATATAGTTTATGGAAAATTTTAAGATTTGGTTGTTTTTTTAATGGGGTTTGTTTGAAGTTCAGAACAGCTACACAAAGGCTGAAGCATAAGCTGCTATACCAATTCATGCTTTGTACTATTAAATCTATTAGCTTGTATCTAAAATCTTGATATAGCAAAGCTGGTGTCTTCTTGATGAGAGCAAAGACATTGAATGAAATAAATGCATTAAAAACTGGTAAAACTGGTAAAAGATAACGACCCAGAATAATTCTAGAGGTTTGAATGCCATCTAGGTCTCTTGCTTTCAGTCAACCACTTTACATCCTTAAATATGCAATTCCAGTGAGTGCTTCTTCATCCTTCACTGATAATAGTTCTGAGTTTAACCAGCCAAATTACTTTTAAAAGAGAATTTTTACATTCTTTATAGCTCAAAAGATTGGTGTGAGAACTTCAAAAGCTACTTTTACTGCACCAGAAAATTCCCAGCATACAAGAATCTTCCTTGCCTACTGGATGTATTTCACTCATCAGAAATGTTTTTCCTAGGCTGCTACCCTGCAAAACCAAACTTTGCATCTCAGAGCTTGTTGTTACCCATTTTTTTTTTGTTCTGGGCAAGACAAAACTGGACCAATAAACTTTAGAAGTGCTCCTTTTCTAAAGTAGCAAACAAATTTCCTCAGGTGTAGCCAGCCATCTTAAAGTCTCATCTAACAAAAAATTTGCAACATAAATAATTTTCATAATAATTGCAGGGATTAGAAAGTAATTATTATGTTTAAAGAGAAGTGCCTGGAGATAGATAGAACCCATGCCTATTGACTCTGGATTTTGGTAAGTTCTGTAAGGATTTCCTACTGCTATTTCAACTACAAAGCTGTTGGCTGTCAATGGGGATGCTTTTCTTCTAAATAGGATAATGCACAGACACAAATTCCTTTTTATATATACTGTTCTAAACTGAATGGACCATTGCTAAGGAGCTCTTCTCAGCTGGTGCTTATGATTAACAAACTTTATCCAGGTGTCACTTTTAACACATCTTGCAACTGCAGACTACCCAGTGGAGTCTAACTTCTCTTCTGTATGGAGATGCTTTTAACTATTTCTGGGTCAAGGTCAGGCAGAAGACTTGCCTGCAAAGATACCTATTTCCTGAAGGTAAATATAATATCCTTCCAATGATATAGTACTTCTGAGTGCTACTCAAGATTTTCAGAGAACTACTGGCTTTCTAGACATAAATTCAGTAACAACTTGTCTGTATTATTTTTCAATAAACAAATGTGAGTTTATATCTTTCCAGGACTCTGTATTTTTATCATACCTATGTATAAATATTATCATAAGTGGCTTTATTAATTGTCATCTTTCCAATAGCCATTAATTCTGTACATGTGACAAATATCTTTTTTCAAGGAGTTTCAAATATAGAGGTATGCTGCAATGTATAGAAAAGGGCGTAATTTTGATGAATTAATCATTATTTATTGAATAATTAGAAGTGGAAGAGAGAAGATGCAAATACAGAAATCATTGTAAATAGATGGTATAACATAGAAGAGGTACTAATTCAACCTCCCTGAAAAAATGTAATTCAGATGTGAAATGAAACAGAGCCAATGTATAGTAAGGAACAGATGGAATTGATGTATCTCATCATAGGAAACATTTGGAAATTATCAGAAAAACAAACAAACAAAGAGGTTGTCTTAAATCCTAGAGCTTGCTAATCACAAGCTATTGCTTAAAAGAAGCTGAAAAACAGAACTATTGTGAACAAAAAATGGCACACTCCGTCCATATCATCAATAAAAATAATAAACAGAGAAAAGCTGTAGTACCTATACACTCTGAAAATGGGTTTCTCTGAACATCTCCTCTGGAGTATTTTGCTTGACTCATTCATTGAGGAGATATTCCAGGTCTTCACTCTACATTTCAGATTATGTTCTGAAAGCCAAGCATCTCACATATATGTAAAATCTTACATAACTTTCTGCTTTAGGGCCACTGATACTGGCCCTACCTCCTCTGTGATTCTCAGACAAGGATTTTCTGAATAATCCTAGAATGTACACAAAAGTTTCATTTAATTAATTAATTTATTTGCTTCAGTTGCTTGTCATGTTATTTTGGAATTCTGCATGTTTTTAGGATGTCTGGATGAAAGATACTAAAGGAATATATCCAATAGAAGACATTTTACATGAGCAGAGAAAGGTAGCTTTGAGTAACAGCTATTTTAAGATTTATATATCATTTATATAGTCAAGTCAAATAAAACAAATTAGGTCTCAGTTATTCCTTCATTTCTTTACCAAATTTATAGTTCCCACATGTGAAATTTTTCAGTCTTATGAGAATAGCCAAAATAGCCCTAACTACCTCGGGTTTAACTTGAATTCAAATTCTCTAATGTGCCTATTTTTATAGAAATAAAATCTCTTCATGGTTACCTTATTATTTTTCTAATTTGACTTTTTAAAATGAGTAGTATTTTAGTCCATATACTTTAGATTTCTTTTTCTAATTTAGCTTTAGTAAAGTGGCAAGTAATAGTCTATAAAACTTTAGTGGAGGAAAAGAAAGTATAAGGAAAATATTTTCAGAAGCAAAGAACTGTGAAAACTTTGAGATAGGTACTGCAGTCTGGGCCAGACATTGTTGTCTTTATCACAAATTTGTTGTAATGGGAACGGAGACAATGACATTTTAGATCACATTGATACTCACATGACCAGAATTCATTTCAGTTTGCTTTTTAAGTTTAGTATGATGTTCAAGGTTTCACATCTGGCAGTGATGTATTGCCGTATAATGGAGGTAGTAAAAATGCAGTGAAAAAAGCTACCCTGTGTCCAGCAGTTGGTTACCAGGATCCTGCTCTGGTGTAGCCTTTACAACCCTGTAAGAGCCATGTTTATTAGCACTGAGCATTGAGACACAATTTAGCCATGGCAAGAGAAATGGGTGGTTTTACTTGCTCTGTCAATCAGATTGTTGTTCAAAACCACCACGTGTCTGGAGCAGATAGGGTAGCTGTAGTTAATGTGGAAAGTGAAGAGTGTCTGACAAACACAGCCCTTTCATGAAAGAATAGAATAGTATATTTGGGTCTGTATTTTTATATGCTTTTACTTTAGCATTTTGCTTATCTTCTTAAGACCTTTATTGGTCATAACCAGAAAGGGGACTGGGATTAGGAAATTTTACAGCTGCATTATAAGAACTTTATCAACAAACATCTTCAAGAAACTGTTCCAGGGGGATTTTGGAGATACATTTATTTCCAGATAGTTCCTGTTCACTCCTGCTCTTATTGGGTATTCCCAACAAGGAATGATCTTAGAAAAGAAGAAGTACAAAATTAATTTATAGGAGTTCAGTGAAAGAGACTTAGATATTCTGACAAAGGAAACTGTACTAGAAATTATTTGTAAGCATAGTCTAAGCAGGGGAAATCCTCTGAGCATTCACCATAATGGATGCGTCCATGATGTGCTAGTTATACCTTCCCCAATGAACTATGCAGAAAATAAGGAAACAAATCGAGTTTTTTGTGCTCTTTTGCTTCAAAATCTGTATTCATAGATTTGTTCACTGTGTTTCTATTCTGTCTTGATATGACATACAGGAATAACATTATTTATTTCTTTCAAGATTTCTGGGAGGGAAGGGAAATGCCCAAAATATAGGGAAGAAAATGCAACTCTACTGGCCCTACTGGTCTTGAAATTATTTAACTGCATGTGGTACAGGCATTTAAATTCAGAGAAACTTTTTCTGTGGTTACTGTATTCGCAGCCAGTGTGGAAGCTTTTCTCTGTTCTTTTATTTTTCTCCTGATTCCATCTAGTGATGCTTTTAGAAATGCTAGAAAATTAGAGAATAAACCCATTATCTCCTTCTACTTTCAACTAACTGTCAATCAAACTTCCCACACAATTCTCCCTGATTTTCCTCCTGCTCCCATTTTGCTTGTTAAAATTTATTTCTTTCCCTGCAACATTGTTAGAACATGTCTGATTCAACCCCTTCAGCTTGTAATGACCATGATTCCAGTTGCAGGTCATGCTGAAGCATTTTTTTCCAAATGAAGATTCATGGTTCTATTTCCCAGCTTTGCAATGGAAAAAACAAGCTTATTCCAACCTAAATAAGACCATACTACAATAGAATGTGTTTTCCACCAGATTTTCTCTTCCATTCTTATCCATGAAGTATTTTTTTTCAAATAGGGAATCCTATCTTCTTTTGATTCACAGTTCTATAAGTATAAATATATAGAACAAAACATTTCTTAATGCAGTAAAGCAAAATACTTATTTTTAATGCTTTTTTCCTTGATTTTGAATGTCAGAATTATTGCCTGTTCATTGGGCAGTGAAATGCATAAAAAGTATGGCTTATTGCTGCCTGGTAGCAAGATACTTTTCTCCTACTGCTTCATGAGATAATGATTGCTTATTAAAAATGTCTATAATGGGAGGTGTCAGCCTCTGAGGAGAAAGGAGCTGGGGCACTCTGGTGGCTCACAAGGGTTCAAATCAAGCAGACTCTTTGTTCTTAGATTATTATAAAAGTAGATGTATGTGAAGTGGAAAATCCCCAGTTCTGCAATTACCCTGAGTTTTTCTGAGAAAGCAAAAGCCTGCCTCAAGCCTCAGGTGAGGATGTGTGGCAGCGACCCTGAGCACAGAGTGGTGTCCACTCTCAGCAAGGAGGAGCTGATTTGCACAACCTGAGCTTCCCGGGGTATTTCTCACTAGCAGCCCACCTTCTGCAGGGTACCCCTGCTGGGTGTCACCCTCTGTGCACGGACTAGAGAGGCAGAGGGTCATTTCTGGGGGAGCTACTGATGCCAATGGACAGCAGGGAGCCCAGCAGTTCAGTGTGGCAGCCCTAAGGCACTCAAAGCTGGCACAAAATGAACCTTTGGAGAATAGAGGAAGCACCGATTTTTGTCATGCATTTCTGACCTAATTCCTCAGATACCATTCTGCAGCTTCCACGGGTCGAGGTTAGAGTCTGTGCCTGTGTCAGAATGATGCTCTTAGAGCATATCCAGACTTTATGTTTTACTTTATTTTTTGTTGGGAAGTTGCTCAGAGGGGAACACCAATTGAAAGCTGAGCTTTTTTTTTAGAGAGATGAGAATGTGCAGACAAGCACAATAGTGATGTAAAGAATTCACTATGTCCATTACCATGAGAAAAATCTCCTTCCCATGTCTCTTTCAGGTCTCACCATTGCAAAGGAAACCCAAGTCATGCAATACTAAAACATTAACATATTATTAACCTGATATTCACCATTATATGTCATTAAATACAGCATTACTCTCCATCTCCACAGCTTAAAATCTTCAATGACATTGTAGTTTGTTGATTTTTTTCTCATTACAGACAGAAGTTTATATTTCTGTTACTCTTTGGTTTAAAATAAAAAACGCACAAGCCTGTCTTTGCCCAGATTAGGACTACATTTGAACTCTGGCAGACCAACAGGCACCTAATTAACATATAATATAAGCAGAAAAAGAAACATCTTCATCACTTCTCAATAGCCACCAAATAAAAGCTTTAATATATTTTTTTCTTAACCTTTGATACAGCTTGATATGTGCTGATACTATCTCCTAGTCTAAAGAAAAACTTCTTCCTTTCCCCATCGCTGTGACTCAGGAGAGGAGCTGCCACAGGGAAACAAGACTCTCCTCAAGGACCATTGGAGATGCCTGTGCTGTTTTATTTAGTAGCCTTCCTGAGAGCAAAATCCCAAACTGGGAAGGAGGGAGCAGACCTTAAGTTCTTTTTTCATGACCACAGAGACAATTTAGTTCAATTATAAAAATGTTTGTCTGTTGGTCCTTTGCCCAAACTCCAGCCTGGAAGAAAAGTGTCCTGTGCACTAGGGGAGCATTGTGCCCAAGCCAAGCTCTTATACATTGCCACTGAGCACATGCTACCTACTGGTCTTGGCAGATTCTACACATGCCACCAGTGTGAGGAGAGGTGCTACAAGCAGAAGAGTCTGCATATATTGATATGACAAATTTGATTTTGAGTAAAGGCATACTCTAAACACAAAGCCACAAGCATACATACGGATGGTTGTATTGATGCAATGATTAAGTACAGGCAAACTTATGAGCTGTTATGATATGCTTTTTGTTGAAGTAAAAAATATGAATGGTAAATAAGAAATTATTATCAGGAATAAAATCTAAGATCCCAGCTAAAGGTATTTGGGACATTTACCGTGAAGCCAAAAGAAGGATAGAAACTGTCATACCCAATTAAAAGAGCCTCCTACTGCTTGTGTTTAATGTTAAAAAATCATGATACATCTACAGGGAGACAGCTGTTAGATGCTCAGAGATACTGTTACTGACCTCAGTAGGAAAGGTTAACATGTACCATGAACCTGAATATCATCAGTGTGCTTGTGATAATGAAAGCCATATGGTACAATCAATGCTTCAAGGAGGTTTAATTTTAATGAAAGATCTGAAAGGCTCAGGACAGAGCCCTGAGGCTCACTGGCACTCAGAGAAGTTACAACTGAAAGAAGCTTGAACAGCACATGGAACTGTAAAGGGTGGTTATAGAGTAACCAAATCTCATTCCAGCCCACCAAGCTTCTCAGACAAGTGTTGAAGTGATGCCAAAGGCAGCTGTTCAGCTGAACAAACCTGAAGAAAATCTGAGGAATGTCACTCAAGACCCTTGTTCCTCACAACAACTGTCCGAAAAATATAACTGCACCTCATTACACGCTAAACAAATGGTCAGTTTGAGACAGCATATGCTAAAGGATGTGTGAAAGAAAAGACCATAAAAATAAATGTAAATTTTAATGAACTACAGAAGATACTAAAGGCTTGATCATAATGGAAGCTTCATATCAGACTTGGAATTTTGTTGTGAATCCAGCAAGGCTCACTGAACTAATAAAACTGAGAGTTTTCAACAGTTTCCTTCTCTAACAGTTGAAACTCTTGAATTAGGCCCACCGAGCATGAATAAACAATCTTTTCCCACCCTTACAATTAATTCCCTAGCTGTTGGTCCCTTACCTGACCAAAGCACGCATTACATTGTGTTACTGACAGACAATAAATGTATGGACATAGTAGTTCTGGACTGAACTCTGATGCAGACTCCCAGTAGGGACACTGAGGGTGTGTTTAGTTCTATGTAAAGAATTGCAGACGTGCATGCTGTATTGCATTCCTGAATATTCAAAAATGTCAAGTAACTTTTTCTTGTGCTGAGGCGTATTTGTACGACTGCTGTTCAACTCTGTCATTAAGATTTTTAGAGGTTCTGAGGTCAATAGAAAGCAAGGCTGAGCTACACAATTTAAAAATTGTTGTATAGTGTACAGTCATTTACAGATAAGGAAATGACTAATTGGACTGGACTTTAATTTCAGTTCAGTGGAATCTCTCAGATATAGTACCTTTTGTCAATGACTTTTAAAGATCATGACACACTGTAAGAAATTTGCTTCAGAAATACAAGTTCAGTATTTCTGATAGGATACAAGAATTGCTGTACATCTCAGAATCCCAAAGAAGAAAAAAAATTAGCACAATGAGTCCTTGGATATGCTGTTCACTAATTAACAACCATCCTCTTTTGGAGAACATAACAGGAAATTACAAATTCTGTGTTAGACTTGCCATATATATCTTCCATGGATAAATTTCATAGGTAAGATTTTTGTAAATTATCGGTGCTGTGCATCTGTTGTCTTTGTTCTTTTACTAATTAAGGTTTTGGGGCTTTTTCCCCCAAGTAACTCAGAAAACACAGATGAGATATTTTTCTTATATCTGTAAATCAGTAAGGAGTCTTTCAGAAAAAGAGTCTTAGATAATAGCAATAAGAAAGTTCACAGAGTTTTAATGTAACCTAAAATTCCTAGAATGTTCTCAGGAATATTCCAGTGGTGACTAGATTGGTAACATCTACTGTCTCATCATTACACCATTTGTGCACCATAACAGCACACAATAAGAAACAAGCTCAATTTGGCTTTCCTGACTGCATGCCAGCTCAGTTTCTGCAGAAAAGGTGATGAGGGGTCCTCTTCTCCAGGATCCAGTGGACAGGGTGCTCTCATTAGATGTGCCAAGCTGGCCAGCTGTAATTCCAGAGCCTTCAGTTTGCTGTAGAAGCCACATAATCACTACTCTAGTTGTTCAAAGGAAGGAAATTATTTCAGGCACTAAATGCCATTTTCCCAGGACACTTATTACAGAAGTAGCTCCTTAGGCAAATACAGACACTGGTGCTCCGCCAGACAGGTCTGTCTTTGGTACCACAGTGCTGGCAGTAGCAAACTCCTGTCTGAAAGCCATACAGCGTCTAGGTCCCTTCAGGCCTCTAAATGAGCATTGTAAATTTGGCTCTGGGCTTTCAGGCACTGTGGTAACACCTGCCACATCACTGTGGGTCCAAGCTGAATGCCTTATCAGATGCTTCCTCATGTGCATGGCACATGCGTGTGCATGTGCATGTCTGTGCTATCATTTATTTGATCGATTATTTTTATGCAAAAGTATCTTCCATATAACTACATTATTAACCTGCTCTTCATACATTATGTATAGGTAAAAGAGCAAGGACCAGACTTTGAGCAGTGTTTCAAACAGGTTAGCTTGAGTCCATTTCTCTGTAAGCATACATAACATATGTTTGACATAAAGATGTCAACATTTTTAGAGAAGGGTTTGTCGGATGACCAGAATGGAGACTGAACTAGCTATGAAGGACATGTGCAGCTAGCAAAGGCAGCCAAAAGACACAGCACTTGGTGCAGCAGACACTGGAGAAGAGTGCAGGAGAGGAGGACAGAAGCCCAAGTACACTGCCTGGCAATGGTGGTGACATGGCACAAGGCATGGTCCCAGCACACACGGGATCAACTCCCCTGGCACAGCAAAGACCTTGACCCAGAGCAAGCTTCCCCAGGAGGATGGAGGTCCAGAGCACTAAAGGGTGCCCTATGTCTCCCTTGGGACAGGGTAGAGGAAGCTCTTACATGCAGCCCATGTGCATGGGGGAAGGCTCTAAGTCAACAGGGAAAGGAGCAGGGAAAAGGTGTCAGCAGGCTGCATGGCCTCAGGAGTAATAAAAAAGAGGAGAAATGGTAGACTGGGTTTCAAAGCAAAAGATACAGGGTGATGTGCATAAAATAGACTTTGTAGTTAACAAATTGGGGCTCTAGAGTTCCAGCTCAAACATATGCATGTAGATAAAGACATGCCTAGAAGACACCAAAAAGATATGTAAATGATTAAAAAGTGGCTGAACTGTCAGATGGTTGTGACCAACAGCATCAAGTCCAGCTGAAGGCTGGTCACAGAGTCTTGTGTCACAGGATCAGCCACACTTAGTGTAAGTGTCTGTTTAGTACCCTCAGTAGTGGCCTGGATATTGGGAGGGAGAGCACTCAAAGCAAATTTGCAGCTGCATGCCACAAAACTGGGACAAGTGGCTAATATCCTAGATCGGTGTGCTGCCATCCAGGCATCCTTTGCAGGTTGGTTAAATGGGCAAGGAGTCACCACAAAGACCAGTACAAAGTCCTGGGGAGGAATGACATCAGGTCCTTGGAGGCCAAGAGGCTGGGAAGCAGCTTGGAAAAAGAGGACCTGGGTGGTCTGGTGAACATCAAGCTGATCACAGTCAGTGTGGCAAAGAAGCTAAAGAGCATCCTGGGCAGCCTTAGGCAGTGTCACCACCAGGTCAAGGAAGATGATTCTTCATCTATATTCAGCCCTGGTGAGACACCTCTGGAACGCCAGGTCCAGTTCTGGGCTCCTCAGTATAAGGGATACATGGAGATTCTGGAGTGAGTCCAGCAAAGGGCCACAAACATGACTAAGACTGGCATCTTCCATATGAGGTGAGAACTGGACTTAATGGTCTTAAAGGTCTTTTTTAACAACAAAAAAAAAATCTATTATTCTATGATTTTATTCAGCTTGGAGATGGGAAATCTTGAGGAATCTTGTCCTTGTATATAAATATCAGGTGGGGGAGTAAAGAAGTAGGAGTCAGACTCTGCTTGGTGATGCTCAGTGACAAGACGAGGCAGTGGGCACAAACCAGAATACAGGAAATTCTGTGTAAAGATAAGAAAATATTTTCTTCTTCTGGATGTCATCTGGCACTGGCACAGTTTGCCCAGAGAGGCTGTGGAAACATTCAGAATCTGACTGGATATGGCCTGGCAGACTCTGCTCTGGGCAGAATGGTTGGATAAGATGATTCCCAAAGCTCCATTTCAAACATCCCTGCTCTGATATACCTACTTAAGTCAAACAATACTATTTTTAAGAGATGTCACTGAAAAAATGTCTGCAAGAAATGACACATGGCATTAATTTTGCACTTATCATACCTGTATATGCTGATGAATGTGTTATTTTTCTGCACGTATGGAACAACCCATGCATAAATTGCTGATAACAGGAAATACTGATATGCTCACGAATAATGCAAACACACAGGCATTTCTTTACACATTTATTAGCTCGTTTCTTATCTTGAACTTGTAAATTGCCTAAGAAAATGGAGCTCAAGCCTTCTTTAGTATCACTGTCGAATGATAAATAAAAATATTTGCTAGCAATAATGAAGGGTCATTCAACAAAAGATAGCTGGTAGTTATCTCAGCAGTAGTTTTTTTCTAAAACAGAGTGATATTAAAAGGTGCATTTTTGCATATTAAGCGTTTTCTTGTTCAGTGAGAGATTCCAGTCAATACCCCATGTAGAGGTTAGGAAAAAAAAAAAAAAGAAAAATATCTCACGCAATTTTTAAAGGATACCAAGCAATCCAATCTCACTAGGAAGAGATTTCTCCACCAGCTAAAAAAGTATTCATTTTTGGGTCAGCTTGTCTGCAGCTGAGGGCTTTTAATATTTCAGCTGAGTTCACCAGGCAATGTGTTACTACAGTCTTTAACAATTACCAGAAGGAATGCAGTCAAACAGTCAAAGCATCTGTTTTCCAGCACTTGCATACATAAGGGCTTTTTGAAAAACACAGGTGTCTGGAGCCCTGAGCTCTTACTGCAGTACCTAGGATAGAGAAGCAGAGACCATGGCTTTCTTTCCTCTTTGTATCCCATTTGCTATTTATTTGTGAATTCATCTCTCATATACTGTTTCGGTTACAGCCTGTGCTCAGCTCATTCTGTTTGTTTCTTCTATGTTGCAAGTACTTTTTTATTTCTTGCTTCTTCTCCTCTTTTTCCCATTGTCTCAACCTGTTTTAAAGCTACGAACTAGCTAAACTTCTGATTTTTATCTGGTTCTGATACAACATTTATAGATTTTTGACCATGATTTTGAAACCTTGCTGTGACCCTTCTATTCCTGTGGTGGAAGGGATGATTCAGAAACAGATTGAAAGCTGCTGTCTGCCCAGGTATGTGTCCACAGTCTCTGTATGATGTCGAGGCAGTGGCTGTAATTGGGGAGCTCCAGCATAAGGAGCACCACAGTAAAAAATGTACTATAAAATTATTTGGGGGAAAAAAAATTGAGTACTTAAAAACTTTGTTGAAAAGGAAGTCCTATGGGATTACAGAACAAAGAGACAGAAGAAGGATGGAGAAAACATGTCTGTAGAGAACAGAAGTGCCTGCAGCAACGTGTTTTAAGGAGGAAGATATGTGAGTGGAGTAGGAACTAACAAAAAAGAATTATTCCCATCTGCCTTTCATCTGGTGGTGAAAAAAGGTCGAAGATATATTCCTAGGCACATTGTTAGACGAAAAGTAACTCAAAATTAGAGGTGAAAATTATGGCAGATTTACAATATAGTTATTGGAAAATGCAATCAAAGCTGTGAAGAGCCAAGGGGTAATAAAGAAGGGCAGCCATTGCTGACAGCAGCTGGATTTACTTTTGATTTGCTGTAGAGAGAAATGCCTCTTGGTCCTGAGCACAAGGCAGATTTTTTACTTCCTTGTGCCCTGTAGCTTATCTCAGTGGAAGAATTCAGTATTGTTTTATGGTCATTTCAATGAAGATCTCAAACTTACTGAAAATATCCTTTCAAAATAACAAAAAAGGTGTAAAAGGTCAAGGAAATCTTAACTAAGCTTTGGAGTTAGAAGTGTAGTTTTAATTCCTTATGCTGTCAATAATTTTTCTGTAATTACAGGTGATAAATAAAGGAATAAAGATAAATGACTATCAGCTAGAAGGCTAATTATATCCCAAAATCACACAAAGAAGACCATTTTGAATATGGCAAAATCCTGGCATGTTCTTTAGCCATCCTATCATTTGTTCTGATAGCCCAACAATGCACCAGCCTAATTTGGTTATGGTAAGTTTTTAGATGCAAATATAAAACAATGGATCCAGACTTTGGACTTTCATGCTGAGGCTGGATTTATTTTCTGTTTTATGCCAATTTCTGCAGGATGTCCAAGGAAGCTGGGTGGAGAACAGCCCTGTTCCAGGGTTAATACTCCTGATCCAAGCTGGCCACATGAACAGGCCCAGTTATCCTGCTAGAAAGACTTTACTCTCTCACAGCAGTGCCTGGTGCCAAGAGGGTTCTTTGTGTGGTCCCAGGAAACACTGATTCCCAGCCCAATTCTTCAGCCCTTCAGCAGCTCTTTAACCTCCAATACTCATTGCATGACTCCAAGCAGGGACTCAGAAGTCTTGCCAGTCTTGGTATTGCTACATAACTGACCACGAAATGGAGAGATCTCAATCCTTGGGTCTGCTCTCTTTCCTGAAGGTGAATACAGCTTTTGCTGGGAACACCAATGCCTTTCTGTGCACATTCCATGGCTGGCTGTTAGGACGATAGCTAGATACTTTTTCCCTTCTGATTTTTGGCAGTGTGATGACTAGGGATACCACATAGAAATGAGGAACTGTAGGGAGCTCTATATTTGCATGGCACACCTGCATAAAAGCTGTCTTTTCCCCTGAGATTGTGTCTGTCTATGGATCTATGTATCTATGTATCTATGTATCTATGTATCTATGTATCTATGTATCTATGTATCTATGTATCTATGTATCTATGTATGTATGTATCTATGTATCTATCTATCTATCTATCTATCTATCTATCTATCTATCTATCTATCTATCCATCTATCCATCTATCTGTCTGTCCGTCTTTATCTGAGTGTATCTATGATCTGTATTTCCATTTCTCTTTAAGTATAGCATGACCAACAACCAGTAAAGGCCAGTTACAGCAGACATTCAAAGACTGAGTGTCCTTGAATTAGACCTGAGACCAAGACTCAAGACCTGCAAAGAACTCTAACTTATTTTGCAGAAGTAAAATAAATGTGACAGGAACTCACAGGGGTAGAAAACTTTCAGTTGGTCTCGTAGCTATTAACCACCTCACTACCCCAACATAATGGAACTCCATTAAACAAAATGAAACTCTAGAAGCCCCGAGGATTATGTGAGCTGCCTTCTACAAAGCAGATATGTACTCTCCCTGACTGGTGAAAGCCAATGGAAAAACTGCTGTCTGCTGCTAATGGAAATTATCAACGTCTCCTTCAAAGAATCTTGTTGTCAGGCTCCCTGAAAACGAGCCTCATTTCAAAAAGAATAAGGGAGTTAGAAAATCCACATCACCATTTCCCTATCTCCAGTCTGGGAAAATTGATGAGAGGCAAGGAATGCAAAGCATGTGACATCTGCCATCACACTTTGTAATTGGGATGACTTGGTCCTCAAGGAACTATGATATTATTGAGGACTATGGCATCCTAAAGTTCCTATTGCTTGGCTTTCTGAAGCTCCAGAACAGCAGAGCATGAGTTACAGTCACCATGACTGGAGTATTGGCATTAGTGTGGTTTCAATTTCAATTCCTTAAAAATGTCAGTGATTCATGATAGACAACAGTCTTTCTAAATGCTCATTTTTTACATATTTTCAAAATAAAAAAATATATTTTGGGATTGCAGTGGAGTGTTAAATGATGTCAGGCCCACAGAAGGCTGCTGATGATTTGACATAGCCAGCATCATCCTAAGATTGCTTTTCTTTCAGAGAAATCCAGAAATTTAGAAAAATCTAGAGAGTTAAATCTAGAGAGTTAGGAACAGTCACTGAATCGGATTATCCATGACAGACTTCAATAATGTTATCTGTAAAATAAGCAGTAATTAGCTAAATACCAGATTCTTCTATTTATGAGGCTGGATAGAGGCAGATGCATTTGACGTTTGTCTGGACAACTGATGTCAGCATGCAAAATGCCTTATTTTAATCACCAGGAATGAAATTAATCTCATCTAGTTTAAAATGATTCAAAATAAAGTTGTGAGTTTAGCTAATCATCCAGACTCCTGTATTCTGTGGAGATTT
This sequence comes from Acridotheres tristis, assembly GCA_037013685.1. Taxonomy (NCBI): domain Eukaryota; kingdom Metazoa; phylum Chordata; class Aves; order Passeriformes; family Sturnidae; genus Acridotheres; species Acridotheres tristis. Next base: position 95,411,581 of record CM072884.1, read on the forward strand.
ATAGATATTTATGAAAGGTGATTCATTCCACCCTGGATATTCAGTAGCAGTTGGAATAATCACTCTTTAGAGGTGTCTGTCCTTTTCCCTTGGCTATGGCAGGAAGCTAAGTGCTAGTTTAGGCTACATGATTAACATTTAATTGGAAGGCAAGATTAATCCCAGTTCATTTTAAAAATTCCCTGGCTACAACAGGCTTAATCCTGTCCCATGAATTCTGTAACATACTTTTCTATTGCCTAGAGGTGGAAATGATGTGTATTTCAAGCTATGGAACATGGAGGCAGATTTCTGCCTAGTGCTAAGTTACTGGAACCACATTAACCCTTTATCCCAACTTTCACCTGAATTCCAGTTTACAGATATGTTTGGTTTGAAACCTGGATTTTACTTTTCAGTGGTGACAATGAGCTGGGTCTTACAGAAATGCAAAGGTAGCCAAGGCAAATAAAGACCTTAAGGGACATGAAACTTTTTTTTCTTGGATTGCCTTACTCAGGGGCTTCATGTGGAGAAGGGTGATGATTTTCCTGCTTTTTTCAGAGCATAAGACTGAACCACAGACGTTTAAAGCCATGACCTATCTTGCAGGATTAGGATTAGAAATTATCCTAGATTGAGACAGGACTTTTGAAATTATGAACCAGTCAGATGCCTGATCAAGAATGGATGCATATCACTCCACCTTCTGCTTCTAGCCTTTTCTTCCTTCCACTCTTCCTTTTCATTTTTAGCCCGTGTACAATTCTCAGGGTATTTTAACAATTCCGAATTCCCTCCCAAATTCTTCTTTCAGTGAGAATCCACTTTGATAATGATAATACAATTCGTTTTTTCAATAGCAGTACATTAAATTGCAATTGTGTAGTACTCAGTTTGGATTACAATCGTTCCTAATTTTCTTTTGCAAATCTGGTGCTTCCTACCAGCATTGTGCAGCAATGAAAGAAGTGAATCACTGACCCTTCCTAGGGGAGAGTCATATAACACAGCTTCAGGTTTCTATTACTGAGTTTTATAACAGTAATAAGGTAAGAATTTACTGCTGACCTGATATGCAGGAACAAAATCTTACCACTTAATAAAGCTATCAGACATTCTGGATTTTTCCCGTGCAAAAGATCAAAATTACAACAATACCTGAATTTTCCTGGCACTACAAGGTAGCATTTGATGCCATTACACAGAATCATATGTTTTGTCCATAGATTTTATAATCCTGGAAGATACTGTGTCTGGAAAGTGATTTTATTGCAATTCAATACATCTTAGATATTGCCATCAAAGATTAAACATCCCTCTATCAACAGTGCTTGTTAGGGAAAAACACCTGGTGTCTGTGCATCAAAGGTTATTATATTTCCCTTTCACAGTAGAGGTTTTCAGTCTTAACAATGGACTAGCCTTTTATAGCTGAGATTAAACCTGAGAATATGACAAGCAGAGCAAGGTGCTCCTCTGTTTATTGAACTGTCTGCTCATTTAAACAGGAAAGGAAAAAGATAATTCTCCCCCCAAGTTTCTCTTATTTTCCTAAGAAATCATATGTATAATGCCAAGTTCTAAAGCCATTATTCTTCTAAAGATTTTTTCCACTTCCATTTTTTCAGGTACACCTGTCTCTCCAAAAAAAAGCAATTTTTAATTTGTTTAAATCTTGAATTTTGTGTTTTCACATGCAGCTGAAACTAGATTAATTAAAAGTGGAATTAAGGTAAGACTTATTTTCCAAAACCATTATTCTGTTACATTAATCACCAGAACAATTTCAATAAAAAGACTCTCCTACTGAAACCTTTAAAACCACCTCTAAAAGCCCCTCCAACTGCCCTGGAGACACTGAAAAAAAAAAAAAAGGAGCCTTCTTTAATTTAAACAGCTTCACAATGAAAATTGTGAAATTCATAATAACCAGAACACATTTAAGAATAATTGTAATGTTCTACCTGTTCATTGCTCAGGAACCATGGCAATCACATACCTTTCTAGTTTTTAGCATTAAGTTATCCTCAAACAAACTTTGAATAATTTGTGAACATTTTGAATGCATTTTTCTTTAGTTTTCCTTTTTTTTTTCAAGCACAAGAAAAGAGAAATCTCCAAAACACACTGTGAAGTCTTGTTGCCAGGACACTTACTTAAAAAATGTGGCTTTTTTGAAATCTGTTTTATGAAGACTTAACTTGTGTTTGATTTATATTGATGGATGAGATGTTAATTGATTGAACTATGGATGAATATATGGATAGAGAAGACCCACACTTTGGGAATGTCTTCTGTAAGCATGTCTCAGCTGGAAAGTGTATGGCTCTGCTAGCATGGGAGTTACATTGCAAAAAAGCAAATACAACTTGCTGCATCCACTTTGCCTCCTAACCTTGTACATTAACTTGGGAAAGTCTGATGTTAACACAGCCCTACAGATTCCAGACCACAACTGGCTTAGATATGACCAGCTTAAAAACTGGACTTTTGCCAAAGTGGACATACCTGAAAGAGAACATGATGATGCTCCCTGCTAATGCTGAAGGCAGCATGCTGGTGTCACTGGTGCTCATCCACACGTGTAGGGCACGTGGAGACAAGCCCTGGGCTGTGGGAGCTGCCAGAGCAGGAGCTGGGGAGTGCTGCTGCTGCAGAGACAGGGAACTGCTGCAGAGGAGCCTTCCCTCGGGGTTCTCCAGGCTGTGAGCAGATGGGAGAGCCAGCCAGGGATGTGGCTGCATCCTCAGGGATGTGGCTGCGTCCTCAGCACATACATGGGGTGCAGAAAGGAGAAAGACACTCCGCATTTCTCAGGCAGAGCGCCTGGTCCCCCAGTGAATGCAAATCCATCTACCCCCCTGCAGCATGTGTAGAGCAGAGCAGCACCAATCCTCTCTGCACCTCCAGCCACTGCAGTAAGAGAGAGCTGGACTTAAATTAATAAACCACGTGACAGAGATGGAGGAATCTGTGTCTTCTGCTTTATGCTTCTCCATGTATGATAAAAGCTGCCTATTAGCTTCTTCTGTGTAAGTAACTTCAGCTCTTTCATTCTTTTTCCTTATGCATATTCTTTTCTGATTCTAAGATTCCCCATTTGCATCACAGTGCTATCCTAATTCCCAATGGTATGAGATTATTTTCACATGTTCTTTTTTCTTCCTAGATTAAGCTGGTGATTTATTGTAAACACTAAAGGCCTTTTCTAAACTCAGACCGTTATGAGAATCCCTTTTCTTTGCTCCCTGACTTTTAAAAACTTGAGAGAGCACCAGTAATTCAAATGGAAGTAGCAGTGCTGGGAATGGTTTCTTACTCACTGTAATTACTGGAGCAAAGGCAGTTAAATAGAGATACTGACAAGTCTGCTCCAAGGACTATATAGCAAAGGGAAAACAATTTCTCCTCCCTCCTCCTAGATGTAAAAGTAACTGTATTCTAAAAGGGCAGGAATACACAAAAGAAAAAAAAAAGGGCTTTTTTTTCTTTTACTTTCAGCCTGAGCTTCAACATGATATGCCCAGGAGGGCCTTCCAAAAACAGGGGACCAAAGTTCAGCTGTAGCATAAAACTGAAACGAACAGAGATTCCATTAGAGATTAAAATGACAAAATTAAGGTCAATTAATTTAGGTCAAACAAGGAATGACCCAGTTGTTAACTATGTGCCATTTTCAATGTTTAGAGTATCTTGCCTGCTGCTCTGGAGAAATCATGTCTCCTACAGATTCTGTGGCACATCTGCCAGTCTCTGTAGCCATCTTCTAAACTCTAGGGTTTCCCAAAGGGCACTAGATGCTAATGCTTAGGCACTAGGCACTTACACATGGGCATTTAGTTGTCTTAGTTTTGAACTGAATATCTCATAGAATATCTGTTTTCTCTTTCATCTCTCTAAAACTATGGGGTGACCTTTTTTGTGGTTTATATTGCATATAAAGATGAAGAAAGCATTTAGCAGTTATTGGAAATGAATCACATAATTTTTTTTAGAATAAAAGTCATAATTGTCAGCCCTTTGTGTGCCTTTTCATGTAAAATAAATTGGCAAGCACCTAGAAAATAGCTTCAAAATGAGTGTAAGTTAATATACATTTGTCAAGAACAAATATATCTGACAAATTGTATTTCCTTCTACAGCAGGGTAACCAGAACCAGGAAGAGACAAAAAGCAGGTCTTGTCACAGTTAGTTCTCAGTGAGGCTTCTGGCACTCTGACCTGTGGCAATCTTACAAACAAACATGGGAAATGCTACCAGACTGAAACTGCCAGGAGCAGGTATAGGAGCTGCTGGGGAAACTCTGCTCAGAGAGTAGCTGTCATTAAATACAGTGTCACAACAGCAGCACTGATGGGTATTTGTTAGAGAAAGGAAAGTCTGTCTCAGGCTTAACATTTTTCCATTAGCTCCCAGACACTCCAAAACATGGAACAGGGGATATGTTTATTATATTTGTGCAGAACTAGACTGTAAATTCACTGCAGTACAGGACTGAAAACAAACATTATCCTGATGAGGTGGGATTAAATCCACACATGTTCCTGACAAGGTGAAGACAGAGTGGAGGGAGCTCTCCTGAGTCCACAGAGGTTGCAATGGCTGTGAGGGGTATGTTATTCAACTTTGACATGGTGCCATGAGAAAGGCAAGCACTATATTTGGGATTGAAGACTTGAATGATTGTTTTTATCCTTTTGCTCCAAACAGCTGATAAAGTCTTGCTCTGAATTTCGTATTCACTTTTGGACATTCCCCTTGCAGTAAAAGCAATGCAGGATGAATTGAAAAGAACCCATAGGGAAACAATACAAATTATGAGAAATCTCAATAAACATGACTTATGGGAAAAGACTAAAAAAAGACTAGGGATTGTAAACCTACAACAGAGCAAAAAAGGTTGTGGGAGTGGCATTGGTCTGGAAGCACAGCAAGGAAGACATTGCTGGACTGCCATGTTTGGGTGCTGCAGGTTCAACACTTACCCTGACCAGAGCAAGGATGCTACACTCAGCATTCCCAGCACTTGGGGCTGGCCTAGCTCTCTTGGGAGAGCTGATGGGACATCAGAACAAGGCTGCAATAATTGTAGGCTGAGAGTTTGCCTTCACTAAAGTGATCATAAAGCATGCTAATTCAAGTAACAATTAACTATATATCATGCCTCTGCCAGGAGAGAAGTGTACAGTTTATAAATCTTGTACCACTGTTGGCTCTTGTGCTTTACTTTTTTTCTTTTTTTTCAGTAATAAAAGGTGAATAAATAGGTGTGATTCTTCTAGAGTGAACTTGAGTAATTCTGAACAAGTTTAGATGGGTATCTCTTGAGGCAAGGCTTTGGGAATGTGATGGAAAGCTGTCTTTCAGTTAAAGGTTATTTTTTTATACTGCTAATTGGAATTTATGACTCAGAGATAATCCCCAAACTATGTTGATTCAGTAAGAGAGAAAAAAATCCTCTGAACTTCATTTCACTCATCTTTCCCACAGCACATTAATCCCAGTAAAATCCCTCTTTGTTCTCTCCTTACCTGTGCACCTTTCCAAATTTAGCTTTGCTGTTATTACCCCTGACTTCAATAATTCTACACCACAAAATCATTTTGCTTCAGAACAGTTTCAGTTCCTATGAAATTACATGGAGGAGAAAGTTTGTTTGAGAAGGGGTGAGTGGCTTTGTTTCAGGGAGTCACCTTGATCTAATGTGAAGGTGTGAGGCTGGTAGCCCTTCCCTTCCCTTTGCCAGGAAGGCTGTTATCCTTGATTATAAAAAGTCAGGGAAATCCACCCATCAGTGGTCTTCACTATAGTCTTCACTGTTTTCCTCAAGGCTACCTCTGGGATAAATTTCTGGAAACCTGTCTCCAGCTGCAAATCCCTGTGATCTCCCTTCAGTGAGAATTCCTTAGCAGGGCTATGATTCAGGTATTTTTCTGTTGACCATTATCTTAAATTGGGATTAGATAAGGTTTAATTACCACCCCTGGTTTTGTTAAGTTCTATCTTGCCCAAAATTAAATCGCTACTGAAACTCACAGCTTTACTTTAGCAGAAATTAAGAGGTAGAGTTAACATTCTTTATTACAAAAATCAAGACACATTCATACAATCCAAAAGTTGCTAATAAATTGTTATTTCTTTTCATAGCCACAATTTCCTTAGCCTGGTAAAAGCAAATCACTAGCAGATGGTCAAAGCACCATCTTTTATAACCCAAATAATCTAGATTACACATTCATTTATATATATCCCACAATACATCCTCAGTATCTTGTTCCAATAACTAAACATCAGTTCATTTACATTTACATAAATACCATATTCTAACACCATTCAGAGCACGATAACTTTACAAAGATTTTGTCAAATTCCTTTTGAATTACAGTGACTGTGGTTACATTTCACTAACTTCTTTGACAGTGACACCTCACCAATGCCTTGGCAAAACTTCCTTATCCTCCATCATCAAACATCTTCACCACCCTTCAGACACATTCCATTCCAGCAATTCAGCACAAAACCATCTGCCATAAATTTTAATCACTTAATCAGTTCCTGCTTCCATGTAAAAGACAAATCATCCATGCTTCTGCCACATCAACCCACCAAGCTCCCAAACCAAGAGGCTTCAGTACCTACCAAGTTACATCATTTACCTAAAAAATCCTGGCAGGTTCAACTAGAGACAGAAGAAAAGTGTCTCCACATTCCTTACTGTGCTGTTGGAAGAGCCCAGATTTTATGAGGAGGTAGGATTAATTCCATGCTTCTGTGGATTGGGAAATACCTAAGGATGTAAGGCCTTGCTTGCACATCAATCAAGATTGTAGGCAGATGGAGATTTAGGCACCAGAAATGAAGGAACTTTTTTTTTCAAATAATTAAAATTAACAAAAGTAATGAATCATGTTGCCACAACCTGTGAAAATAAGTTACAGTTTAAAAGCTGTCTCCATTTCAATACTCATCAATGTTACAAATCCAACAGTAAGAAGACTCATTTTACAGAAGTTTTCTATGTTGTGCTATTTCCTGTTCCCAGATCCTTCTTTCTTGACTTGTATTTCAGTTCCATTATTTTCTGAGGCTGCTTCCAACTCCAAGACCCCTGAGCAGGATGGGCCAGTGCAGTTTCACAGGCTATTCCCATATTCCCTGTAAACAGAAATCCTCAGACTAGTCCCTCCAAAGCACACCAGGCTATCTCAGTCACCTTTCACCATGACTTTAACCCCCCTAACTCACTCTGTGTCACGCCTTTTACAAAATATTTCTCTAGTTTGAGTGATTTTCTGACAGTTTTCCTTATTCGACCTTCCTGGATCTGTAATCCTTTCCCAAGCAGAAAGTGCTTTGCAGAAACTCTCACCTTTTATTTGAGAATTCTTTTCCTATCAGTCTGAAGAGCATCAACAATCTTAACTTCAAAATTTCTCCAGCCTGAGTAATTTCCTTCCCTTTTATGAACAAGCAATTAACAATACTTTGCATGTGAAGGCTTTTTCAACTGTGCACGCTATTAAGTACACTCTATTAACTGTGCACTCTGAAGAATGAAGCATACCTCACCATAGCATCAGTAAATAAATACTCATGGTGTTTAGAAATAGATAAAATGAAACTTCTGAAAGTGACCTATACAATATAGACAGGAGAATCTAAGTTAAAACCTTGGAAAAAGGGATATTTACATCCATCTACAGAATATTTTTCTCTTCTCTGGAGACAACCATCCAGAACAATCTACCATGAATATCAAAAGGCTTTCCAGTTATCCTTCAGAGAACCATCCCTATTTCCTTTACAGAAGATGTAAATAAATAACATAAAAAACCAAGAACTTTTCACCTCAGCATCTAACTTATACGTTAAAGAGCCAGCATTTCTCAGCTACCTCTTATGTATTTCTTTTAACTTGTAACTCTTGGTTACTTCTCTGTTTAGAAGACAGTTTTGCCGAGAAGCTCTTGATTCCTTAACACAACCAAATAATGTGGCCCAGGAAATGCTGTTAATGTGCAGCATTTTGCAGCATTGTGTAGGCAAACCAATTTAGAATCTAAAACACTTGAGCGCAGGATCAGTGCAATAGAATGCATATGAGCACATATAATCTCAAATCAGTTTGTTTTGTGGTCAAATAAAACTGTTTTTATTCGTTCACACTGCCTGAATAACCATTTTACTGAAGCATTATTATAAATTATTTCTTTTGAAAGTACAAGGGCTCAGTGGCTAGAACACTCCTTGTCAAGAGATGTCTATATTTAATATGACTTTGACCTACAATATTCCACCTTATTCATATTTAAGAGGCAAAATCTAGGCTTCACTGAGGCCAGTGAAAAACTGCCTTCCTACTTCAGCATAGTAAGGACTTTAAGACAGCAGCTGTCCATAAATTCCTGTTTTATACCCAAAATAATTGATTTATTCTTTAATCACTACTATAAAAATGTCAATATACCATTTGCTAAATATATAGAGTGGTAGTCACTTGATCTGACTTTAGCTCTCTAAAAGACAGATACCAAATACATTCTATCTGTCTGTGACTCCTTGTATGACCAGTGGTGAAAGTTCAGGCATGGAGTGAGATTCTCCCTGTTCTGAGTTAGGTGGCTAGAATATCTGGAATGAACATTTGCAGGTGCTATTTGTATCCCATTCTTTATGGAAGATGCCTAGAAAATATGCTTATGCCTTGTTGACTAATATTTGCTTATTTAGACTGAAGCGTGATTAATTTCACATGCAAAACTTCATCTTGAAACATCAAGGTTTTATTCCTCTTGCCATCCCACAAAGAAGGTTACCTTCTTGATTTCTATAGACCTAACTGTTCATAAAAGAGCTGACTGAATTTATTCTTGTACCAATTTTGAGTTTTATTCAGAACTGTTACTTTCCTTTCCCGGGGCTATCCCTAATCATACATTTACAAGCAAAACCACTTTATCTTCATTCAGACAGTAATGGCTACACTGCCACATTTACCTCTCCCTTATTACCTAGACTCTTCCGTGGCTTTCCCTTAGGATGAGCCTTTATCTGATCCTATGTTATTGAATATCATCTTTCTTTTAGACCAGAATTTTGCAGTCTTCCAGATGAGCTTCTACTAGACTCACTGCACTGTGGTAGCAATTCTGATTTTACCTTCCTAGGTGTATTTCCCAGGGATTTTCTTTCTGCCTTCAACTTCTATGTCTCTCTTACATTATTGGAGTTCTAGTCATGATAAATCCTCCACCTTGTTTCTGCTACTATCATAACAGCACTATTAATCTGCTACTGTTTTAATAGTAGCAGATTAAAAACGTCAGATATGTCAGTTGTAACAAATGAAAGTTTTGCACACAGAGGCTTAGTTGCATTTTGGTTTTGTTTTGTTTTGTTTTTTCTTTGTTCTTGTTAGCATTTTCTTCACTTTGACAATGAAGATCAGTGGTATGAACCTTCATGTAATGGAATTCGACAATTTTTTCTACCCATCTGTCAAACTTTCTGGAGAATAGGAAGAAAAATTGTGGGAAAATGATTTTTCACTCTTCGAATTAAATGAGGGGCTGCCCAATCACAAGCACTGCCAAACCTGACACATAAGGAGGCAACTTTCCATGCTTCCATGGAAACATGGAAAAATGTATCCATCCTCCTTATGAAGATTTTCCTATGCGGTTGAATGACAGTTAAAATTTTCCCTTTGATCCTTTTGGACATACCTTTAGAAAATGTGTAATCCTCATGGCCTGTCCTGCAGCACATTTCCCTTTCCTTTCCTGACTGTGGCAGAAGCTGGAGAAGCAACAAGAAATGTCTGGACCTTGCTACTGGAGCCATTTCAGCCTCTCTTTCTGTGGGTTCAGGTTCTATCCCAGAGAAGCCTGTGTAAAACTTCATAGCATAATTCTGCTGCCACACAAGATGTGGCCATCCTGTGCCTTTACTGCTCCTGCCATAACAAATGTCAGGGAAGAATTAGAGATGAAAACCTTTGGGAGCTGGATTGCTTCTCCTTCTACTTGTGGGGAAGCCAGAATAACTGGGACACTGGGGACATTGGGGTGAGTCCTACCCACATACACCAACCAGACCTTCAGCATGATTTGCAGAGCTTTTGAGTTCCAAAAATAGATAAAAAGTTGTCAGGACTTAAGGCCTCTCTGTGCACGAGAACTAGCATGAGTATAGGTCCATAAAAATATTTTCCTTTCCCTATACCAAGTAGCAGCTTTGTAGTTGATTGATCACTTTTTTTTTTCTTAAATGTTGCATGTTTCTACTGGCACAGTTAAATACACATGAAAGCATTCATAACTTGATGGTAATTCAGCCTTAAAACTGGCTAATGGCTTGTGCAGACTTCAAGATTATTGAGAATGCTTTACTTGTTCCTATGAAATTTCTTTATCCTAAGACGTTTCCAAGTAACACTAATATGAAGCAGTGACTTCATAAAAATGGAAAGACAAATCATTCCTGTTTCATCCCTCTCATGGAAGGAAGCAGGAAAACATTAATTATTGATAGTGAATAAATAACTTTTTCCTTCCTTTTTTGTTTATATGATTCAAAGGTTTATCCTAATTTCCTTAATTTTTGCATCTTTTAGAATTTACAGCATAACTCAGGGCACTTTCTTAATAATAAATCCTGTTTGTCTAAATATATACAATGTAGTAATTCTACGAATACACTGTTAGAAGATAAACAATATTATTCTGTTCTGAACTCGATTTTCTGGGTCCTACATTGTTCCTCATCTCCACTCTCTGCCATAACCTGCTGACATTATATCAGCAATGTTTGCTTTTAAAAAATGTTTGTTTGACTAAAACCTAATAGGTAAAAAATGTTTGTTTGACTAAAACCTAATAGGTAAAAAAGCCCCAACATTTTCAACTCCAACTTTAACAAATGTTCAAAGAGCATGTGGATGTAAACTGATGGACAAATTGAGACAGAGGCCACAGTCACTAGAAGAAATTAAAAGGATATGTTACTGATTGTATAAAAGAACAAATCTCCTTTTGCTAATTCCTATTTCTGCGTTGTGTGTGCCACTGGTTGTAATCACTAATGCAGCAAAGAGGCTTTCTACATCTTCCTGTACCTACAAATCTGGATGAATCTATTTTATCCTCTGGCCATCACTACTACTTGCATAAACAAGATGACAGAAATACAGATCAAAAAATCATCTGTTGGTGGGAGATGTTCTTGCTATGTTGGCACCACCTTCACACCTGCCACAGGGAGGACTTTTTTGCTATTCCATAAGGGAATAGAATCTATGCTTCCCAAGAGAGACACATACTTCTAGGCTGAGAACTACTGTTAGTGAGGGCACACAATATTAATAATAATAAAAAAAGATCCCCCAACCCCCCAACCTGACATTAATGAGGTTGAATATATACATAACTGCTATTAAAAAAAGCTGGTTCCAGGGTTATCCTAGAATAATCTACTATCTCTCTGCTTGTGCTCCTTAATCAGGTCTCCTAGTGCTGTTTTAATTAGAGAGCAATGCTATTAAGCCCAGAATAATGAAACCAAATAATTCAGTAATTGTAGGAGAGTGACAGGTTTATCTGAATTCCTCCTTTAAATTATACTACAAATATATTCTCAACATTCAAGCTGCCATATTGAATTAGTATTTTGACTTCTCATTTAATTTCTTGTGCACATCCTGAAAATGGCAATTTTTAAGGAAGCAAAAAAATAAAGTCAACTTTTTGAAACACACACTTCTTGTAGCTCTAATACCTAAAAACTAAAACTGAGACTGAAAATAGAAAGGTGAAGGAATAGAAGAATAAAAGAGAAACATTTTCAAGTGGAATTGTCTGTTTTCCAAGTAAAATAAAAATGAGGGTGAAGTAAAAAATTGCTAATGAAAACTTTTCCCATCCTGTCATGTAGCAGTTAGCTGTCATTTGTTATGTTTCAGTGATCTGAACAGCTATAGCTGGTTTTTTTCCTGTTCAGTGACAATATAAAAGACAAAGCCTCCGTTTGCTGCCTTTTAGAGGCTTGATTATAAACTATTGTAAGGATTCATAATTTTCAGGAATATTCCTAATTACTATCTGTCCATGTGTATTAACAAGAAATGAGGTGCTATTCCTTAAGGGGAAACACCTCTATGAATACAAATAACTATATAAATTAGGACAGTTAAAGGAAGCAGACTTCTAAACTTTTTAGCTATTATCCATTTTTAAATGGAAGTCCAAGAACAATAGTCTTATGCTAGAGCATTCTATCTTAATGTGTGTACCTGCCACTCTCAAGATTTTTATGAAAGTAATGCAGCACCTGCTACGAGAATTGTTCCCACACTTGGAGGAAACAGCAAAAACATTGCCTGAACAATTCACCCGAGAAGAATGTTATTGAGCCATACATTTTAAAAGAACCAGACATTTTAAAACACACCTGTGCTGGCCTTGGGAAACAGCTCATGAGAAACTGCACTTTTGCTAGCAGCTAAAGTACTTTCTCCAAAGACATGATTTAATGGGAAGTCTGAGCTGTTCTCACAGGGGCTCCTGCTTCACTTGGGTTTGACTCTTTGGAAAGTGAAGATTCATGGGCTTTACTGCCTCTGTGTAAATCAGGACTATCTCCTTTGAAGTCAGCAGATGTAAAAATCTAGGTGAATAAAGGAGGATCAAGGCCTGGGGCTCTCATCCCTGCCCTGCTGCTTTTATTCAGGTTAGGATTTCAAATATGTAATTGCAATATTATTTTTCCTGTCATTTGGGAATGTGGGTTGAGGCTGAGCTGGAACAAAAGGATGAATAGGTGCAGGCTTGCTTTGCAGAGCTGCAGCATGGTGCCAAGGCAGGCAGTGGTGGCGGGTTTTCAGCTGCCTGTCACTCTGAGTGATCTCTCTCAGCGCTGCTCCAGAACTCCCTCTTTTGGTACTCCATTCCTCTCTCTGGCAGCAGTAATAATGCCACTGTCGATCACATTGTAGTAGACTTCATAACTTCCTAATATATTGTTGCACATCTAAATCAGAACTGCCTCAACAGCGATGGTTTTCTAGCCCGTATCTTTCCCATATCACCTTGTGCAATATATGCGTCCCTCACCTTTAACTGATATAATGATTTGTGCTGGAGTTCCTTACTCTAAGCAGGATGAATCCCACTGGGAAAGTTACACACTTGGCCAACATCTTAAGCATCAGTCCTCACTTTGGAGGTGAGGTTGTAAAGGTTATGATTGCAGATGAGGTGTTCAGTGACCTGCCAGAGGCACATGATATGGCAGGGTTTGATAAAATTAGCAACATAATGAATGATTGTATTATTTATAGTCTCATTAGCTGGGCCTGCACTTGAATTGAATCAGAAAACCAATTAAAAAAATTAAAGAAACAGAATATTCCACTCAAAAAGTGGTGTTAATGCAAAAGCCTACCTCAGAAGAAAACACTTGCACCTGCACTGTTCAACTCTCACATGAATGACAAATTAGTCTGTTCTGGCACAGAGAGTTGATTTATGTACACAGATGCCCTAAACATCACAGTCCAAACCAAGAGTCTAGTCTACACTGAAAGCATTGTTAACATCATTGCTCTTTAGTCTCTTAATTTTTCACATGAAAATCGAAAAAGTTAAAATGTAAAGAGGGTTTCTTTCATTTCAGAAAGCACATTAAATACAAATAGCTCAACATCAGCACTTGGAAGGGAGCAGGACTTTCCTCAATGTGAAGACAAAAACATTGTGCTCTTTTCTATATGGGCAACCAACTCAGTAAGACAGGAAAATTCTGCATTTTTCATCCCTCTATCACAAGTCACCCTTCCACTGTTACAAAGATCAGTATGAGAAAATACATCAGAAATGATGTAACAATTAAACTCCCAGCACATCACTCCGTAAGCAACTTGTGCATGTTTTTGTTTATCACCAGCTTCCCAAAGCTGCCCCACTGAAGGTCAGGCCAGGTGTGCCCTGGCCAGTTACTGAGGTGCTGGTGTGTGCTTCCTGTCCAGGTCCAGCACTTCTGCACTCCTAAACCACAAACTAAAACAGCATTTCCAACTAAAATGAATACCCTCAGTTTTGGTGACACAGATGAAAGCCACTAGCAATCCTCACTTTGTTTAGGTGCACAGGCTTCTCTGAAAATTGTGCTGCTGCAACTAAAAACAGAATCTGCTAATTATTAGACATTTGTTTTATGTGAATAATTAGAAAAGAATTATTTACTGTGTTATTGAATAATATTTTAATGGAATCTCCCACAGTCCTTCATGGTGCTATAAAAGCTGGCCATCTCAAAATTAACTGGTTAATAAGCTGACATTTTAATTTGTGCTCTCAATAGTGTCCTGTAGCGTTTTCTAACATGTAAAGAATATAGTGTTTGCAATTAAGACACAGGACTAAAACAGATGATGCACACTGCTGTTTAGTGACCTACTATTGCTAAAATAATGAAGAATGCGTTTTCACCTGCACTTGCAGATTTCCTGCTTTTCACAATGTACCCAGACCTGAGAGACTTTTATGCTTCCTACCCTTGGGACCCTCTGCTCACTGAGAGTCTCTTTGTTGAGCAATTGAAAAATGGGATACCCAAAACCGATAAAAAATAAAATAATGCAGAAAAAACCGCAACCTTATTGCTCTGTGAAAGCCAACAATGGGAAAATACAGTAGACTGGATACAGAATTTTTTTTTTCTCTATTAGGTGTACATTAACACATAAAAGTCAAACACATGGTAAATCTTATCTAGTGTCAGAGAAAAATAGTCCCCCACTCTTCCATTTCCTCAAGCTCAACACTACTCTGAGCTGCTACTATCTTCCAAAGAGATTGTGTTATTTTTTAATTCTGCTGAACTCTAAATTGGGTTTTAAGTACACTTTTGAAACAATCATTATACCAACACAGCCTTTATCTACCACTTTCATTGCTTACATCTCAGCAGATTATTCCTCAAAAATCTGCTTTTGTTAAACACAGCATTATACAATGTTACGTCATTCCTAGTCACAAAACGTTCAAGAAAAAGGGAAAAATCTTCATCTAGGACTGCATGGTACATTAAAGCACCATGTTTTATTTTTTATACAAGGATTACTTGTTCCCCCAAATTTCAATTAATTACTATGGACCATGCAAAATGCCACAGACCACAGATACTACATTTTTAAATTGAAGTTTTTATTGATTAATCAGACATTGAATCAAGTATTGTAAAATAAACAGATTTTGTTTGTTAAAAAATAACCAGAAGAATACTGTTCATAGCAAACTTGTTTCCTCATTGTCATACAGAATACGAAATTGTCCAAGAAACAAGCAAAAAAGGAACACCTGACTAATTGCTGCCACTTTGTATGTGTATATACATATGGGTGTGTATACACAAATTACACACTGTATTTGTGCATATGCTGGTGCGTGTATACCCATACATATGTGTACATATATACACAAACATATATGCACAAAGAGTATTGACTGAGTTAATAGCACATTGGAGAAATGTGGCTTAGTTCCAAATGAAGTATTCTGTGTTAAAATAAAGATGATACAGCAAGGTCTGTAGATAACAGACCATTCCTTTTTCCATTGGCCAAAACCACAATCTGTCTTTAGACTCATGCTCTATCTTTACAATGAAAATACGTGAAATCATCTGGGACTTCTCCAAATTCATGGTATTATTTCCATCCAGCTCAATCTCTGCCAACATTGTATAACCAAACACTGAGCATTGTTTTCAGTTTCTCCACTACTGAAATCAGCTTCTAGATCTAATATTTCTCACAAAAGAGAAGATACAGAGCCTTGCTCCATGTACTTTGGTAATTCACTCTTTCCTTTTAGGCAGAAACTTGGCAATAACCCTAGAATAAAAGTCCTCTCTTCATGCATCCTTTTATCACTGCTTGGCATCAGACATCTTCTGTCAAATCCTATTCAAATTTTTCATACCCTCTCAGCTAACTCCCAAACATCCCAGGCCAGATCATCTGGGCATTGTATATCAGATTGTAGCAGTAACATTGTACTCAATTTTAAAATGTAATGCTTGGAGACTGATTTACTTTTTCATTTTTGAGGATATATGCTTCTTGATTATGAATGACACGATGATAAACACTGAGGATCTCTATATGTACACACTTTGCCTTTTTATGTCTACTTGGGAAAGATCAGTGGCTCCTACATGTGAGCTATGGGATGTTGCCCAGCTGAAAGCCATGGCATCAGCAATATACTGCCATATTTTTCTCCATTTAATTCAGCAGTTAGCAGGGCATGTAAAGGGATATCAAAGAAGCATGGAAAGGCATTTATTTTCTATTAAAAAAACCCCAAACAAACAAATGGGCATGTATGTATTCTCCTCATCTTGTTCATAAATATTTTATATAATCATAAGGCAAACTGTAGTAGAGCTTTGTACCTGGAGAATCAGTATTTAAAAAATCCGAAGCTGAACTTGGGACCATTTTATTTTGGACCCATTACTGAACAAAGTGCATTAAGGCATCTTTTTCAAAAGACACCTAAAGCATGGTTATAAATTACTGAGCAAATCTTTAAAGCTGATATTCAATTTATGTTTTCTCTACACAGGCAGATTTTCACCACTTGCATAGTAACAACAAAACACTGTAGGAAAACCATTCTTTTAAACTTGTCATATTTCTCAAGCATCTCCCAAAATGATCATTTATACATAAGCATTGCAATAATTACGAAAAGCTTCTATCTGTAAAGGGAAAGAGAAAAAAAATGCACCTGATTCAGCTCTGAGATAAAGTACATACAACCTCTATTGCCTTCACTGAAGTTCTTCTACCAACACCAGGATGAACATAGGGTTTCCTTTTGCAATTTCTACTGCTGTTGAGAGCTTACTCTTTCTTTTCATTCACAAAGTGTGCTTTCCCAAACAACCTGGGACAATGCTAATTATGAGCAAACTCCAGCTGCAGTGTTCCTCCATATAGTACATGTAAAACATATTTCCTTGCTTTGTGATAGACACTACACAGTGTATGACAATGAAACATTTGTATTTAATTTAATACCAATGGTAAAGTGGCACGTCTCACTTCCGAGTTGTTGGCTGGGCTTGCTATGTTGAACCTTGTAAAATCAGCAATAAGCATTCAAATGTCTACCATCAGAACCGTGACATCTTCTATTACAATCAACCCTTAAATGATGCCGTGCTTTATCAAATTAGTCTACAGTCAGACCTCGGATTGGCTGTTCTCCTCCAGTGTTGCTGATTCTCAGAGATGGTGTTGGTCTTCCACATCCTCAGTGATTCTATAATGTTTCCCAAAGACAAAAGCGAAACACTGGTAGATGGGAATATTGCCACCAATAAAATAAATCACCAGATGATTTATCCACTCACATTTCTAGGATATATTCCACATGTTTTTTATGAACTGAGAGAGCACTGCCCTGTGCTTTATTCTTTTGTTGTGTTGGTGAGCTCCACTTCCTTGCTTGATTATTTTTGTTCTTTTGTTATGCATCCTCCCATGTGCAAAGTAGAAACTGGGAGATCTCGCACTCAACAAGGCTGATAATGAGACCACTAACGTTGGTACAAGTAAAACCTGCAGTATACTGACTTGTCCACTGTGCAGTTTTCATCTTTCCAATTTCCTGCTATTATCCACTGTAAAATAAAATTATTCAAAAGGCTGATGAAACTTTAATTAACAGGACCACTAATGTGCAAAACCCCCCCAAAACAACAAGAAGTCATTTCCCAGGTGTCCATACTAGGCTTTCACTTTTCTCTCTTTTTTTTTTCTATTTTTATAAATAATTTATAAATCTTCCTGTAAGAGATGAAATACAAAACCAACCAAACAAAACCAACTGAAAAAAAAAAAGTTCTAAGTTATTATTAAAGCCACTTCCTGTCCTTCAGCACAAAATACACAGGAAGAGATTCTCTCTCCTCATCAGTTTTGCCCAAATTCGGCAGCCTTGTCTGGAATGCCACTTGGATTTGCCAGCTCCGGGTAAGCTCCTGGTGGCACTGCATGGCTGCCCTGGGAAGGTGTGTCCCTGGGAGGATGATGTGTCCCTGGGAGGATGATGTGTCCCTGGGAAGTTGTGCTGTCCTACCTTTTGGCTTTTAGCAGTCACGCCAGCTGCTCGGAGGAGTCTAGGTGGTCAGGGATAGGCAAGCCAGTTATAATGGTCAAACATTTATTCCACACCGTGAACGTGGGGCACACTGGCTGGCCAAATGTAATGTCAAAAGTGTAAAGGTGTAGGGAGTTCAAAGCATCATAAAAGGCAAGGGAACCGTTGTCGTAGTCCAGCAGAATCCCGACCCGCCGCAGGTGAGGCGCGGGCTCGATGGGGATTTCTTTGCTGTTGTGCCGCACCACCCACGTGTTGTTGCAGCGGCAAAGCACCCAGGAGGCAGAATTCTTTCCAATCCACTCGTGCTTCGGTGCTGACTTGTAGGAAATACCAATAGCATACCTGCAAAACAAAAGAACCTCTCAAGGAAACAAATGCTTCCTGCAATTTTGTCTCTCAGTGAAGTCAAATGTAAGCCCAGAGGACTCGCTGGAATGCTCCCGCCTCTTACTGCTGTGAGTTAAGCTGTAATTAAATGATGTTTCACCACAACATCTGCACAGGCTTAATTAATGGTTTTCCCTGACTCTCTTTTTGGTCTGAGAGGTCAGGGAAACTCATAGTATTATTTCTAGTTTGACAACTATGGCAATTTTTTTTAGGGCTTGCCTCTGGTATTGAAAAGGAGGATTGTTGAATACTCAGCAACCCAGAGTTTAAATCACTGGACCTCAAATTTCCATTTCCAACAGATGAATACAGAGGAATTCATTGATTTTAAAATACACTGCTATCTGTCAGCTAATCTGATCTCTCCTTGCTCCTTTAATACATGGCCCTGAAGAAGGAATGCAAGAGTAAACATCAAAGGACACATTAAACATCATATCCCCCCTCACCCCCCCTCCATTTTGCCATTTTCAGATATGTTTTGCCAGATGTTGGTGTGGTTTTCAGATTCAAATGAACATTTTTGAGACTGGGTTTCAGGCCAAGTTAAGCAACTGTAGGTGAAGACATTTGCTCTGCAAACCATAATTTATGGCAAGATGTGCAGGGCAGAAGGATTGTGAAAAGGTTCTCATTAATGGATGCTGAGGAAAAATACCTGATTTGTCATATATAACAGAAATACAAAAGTTCCTCACGTTCTAGAGACACTGCAGTATTTGTTGGACTTTCAACCAACGGAGATTAATGTGCCATAAAGCTTTTTCCCCCTTCCTTACAACTGGCACAGACAAACAGCATTTTACTTTTTTGAGACAGTGGGAAATACCTGAAGACCCTACTGATTTTTCCATTCCATTAACTTTCATCTTGATGTCTTTGAATACCGAAGGATAACATCTCTTCCATTGACTAAAGGTCCTCTGAAATACATCCCTGTATGACACAGAGGATCATTCAGAAGTGAAGGAAAGCAGTCTTCTGTTTCCTGCCCCTTGCTTCATCCCCTGGGGCACAGACCTACAGCTCTGCTGCTTCATGTCACCTTCCGAAAAGCAAATCTGACCTCTGCCCCTGTTAAACTGGATCATCAAGTTGTCCTCTATCTTATTTATTTTTTCATAGTGAAGGACAGAAAATGTTTTACACTTAGTAGAGAAGTGATCACATTTACAAAGTAATCTCTGTGTAAACAAGATGAAACTTTTTGATCCCCCCAGTTTAAAAAAAAAATCTTTAAATATACTGTATGAGGGTTCAAAAAATCAACTAACCCCGGCTGTGGAGTAAAAGTCCTGTGAAGGCTGCTAAATACCAAGATGCATAATCTGACAGATTTATTTCTGGAGTCCAAAGGTGCTGGAGATTGGGAAACTCATCTGACAAACAAATATGTGCTTGGCCTGCTCTTATTCTGTTCCTGATGTCTCTGCTACCAGTGTCTATGAGAGAAACTGTGTCAGCACCTGTGTGGTGGGAGTTGGCAGTTCTTTTCAGATATATTTTTGTGTACATACCATGTACTCCCGCTTATAACCACTTCCCAGTAGTGCCGCCCGCTGTCGATGAACACGTTGCCAGCTACTCCATAGCTCCCCTGGCTCGTGAATCGCTCTGGTGTGTGACTCTTCTTGGATGACGTTTCATCCCGCTCCACTGTCAAGTTATCATGAGACACTTTCAATTTTCTATGAGCAGATTTGGGGTCCAGTTTAAATGGCTGACCTAGAGATTCAGAGACAAAGATGACAGAAGAATGGTTTGGCTTTGATTTTTAAAAGGAGATTGGATTAGCAAGCTTCTAAGAAGCCCACAAGATTACATAATCATATTAATTTCCTCCTCTCAAGCGTTCTTGAGATAGACTAGCCTATCCTGCTCCCTGCAATAGCTGGTTTCCATTGCATTGTCAGTTTACTGTCAACTTCATTGTGCACTAACTTCCCTGTGTCGATAATCCCTGAAAAGAGCCCTGCATAATCATCATGTCCATTATCTCTGACCTAGAGGTAACCAGAATACGCTAATTCTTGCGTGTAATTGAAACCAATATACATGCTAATAAAGGTCTGAGGGTTGCTTTTTCACAGCATATTAAATTTAGGATAACTTGTGTAATATTAATTCTCTAGGGATAAAGCTCCATAATAACATCTTCATCACTCCTACAAAAAGTATGATTTCAAATCCCACAAAATGAATTTGAAAATAAGAAGCACTAGACTTATCTCTTTGTTCACTGACAGCTTTATTTGTAACAAGCACAGTCAACAATTCAGGATTGCTTTGGAAGGATGCCCATGTGGTGTTGGATACTGTGCATTAAAAGGAAGGAAGTGAACTGTAACTTGGTCCAAATAATATGGTGCAATAACATTACTCAGGCTGTTGCTCTTGGCAAGTATCTTCGGCTGTAGCACAAGGTCTGTAGACAATAACAGGAAGCTTTTTGGTAAACCAAACCTTGCAGATATATAAAGCCCACCACAATTCTGACAGGCTTGCTCATTGTGTCAGAAAGCAGAACGATCATCTACCTCTGCCAAGAGATGACTAGAAAAGTCCAACTCCACAAGTGGTCCAGCAAAGCACTTTTTCCTTCTGACTGTCTTTCATATCAAGGGGAAGATCATGTAATCAGAAGATTTGATGGCATGTGCAGAAAATTTAAATTAGACCTCTCACAAAACCTGTGTGAGGCATTGGCACATGTACTTAAAAATAAGATGTAGACTGTTGAGGGTTATCTACTTTTCCAATGTGCATTTAGCTACATATTATGACCAAATACAGAATAAATCCATTGGAAAGTACTTGGGGACAATTCCTTACTGCCTGACAGCAGTAACATAACCTCCTGCCTGCCTTTCCAATTGCTTAGTAGCCTTTGTGTGCTGGAGCAGTGTCTGAAGGATGTCTCTCTGTACTAAATTGTGTCTGGTCACATCACACAGGTTCATAGCAAACGAGGAAATCAGAAAGGTGTACATGCCATTCTCTTCACTCTCCCCTACAATAAGCAGGTTTCAGAAGATGCACAAATCCCAGTGTTTCCAGCCCTCAGAGCTGCCCATGATGACTGCATGACTGAGAGATTAGCTGGGACAAGAGGAAAAAACAGCTGAAAACTAGTCTTAAAATTGCTATTCTACATCTGCTAATAATTGGAGTAACCACTGTTTTTTTGAAGTGGGATCTCTGATTAGTCTATCACCTTGCTGAACTCCATAAAAAATGAGGGGGTTGAAGCTAAGAAGTTTTCCAATGTCCTAAAAAAGAGATAATTTTGGAGAATAAAATTAGACTAGCAATTATCTTATGAACACTACACAAAAATAAAATGTTTTACTGCAAACATAAGAGAAGGTTTTACTTTGTAGAGGAAAAAGAATAGAGAGGATATTAAAACAAAACCACAAAAGAGTATTTTCAACCATTTCACATGTGATGGCTTCATTCCTGTGTGATACTTCCAGTGACCAAACTACAGATGTATCTCTCAGAAAAAACCCCAACATATTTTCTGCACTACAGAAGACTCAAGCAATCTCGAATTATGTTAAATAAGTGGCTCTCATTTTGGAAAGCACTTTAAAAGAGTTGAAATTCTCTGTCCTCTTGTATCATTCAAAGATCAGACCTAAAGAGGAAGGCCAGAAAGGAGAAGGCTTTGTGCACCCTGATGTCATGTTACTCACTGTTTGTCTTGAGCTTGCCGGGCTCGCTGCTGCGGCTGCCAGCCTGATTAATGGCCTTGACAATGAAGATGTACTTGGTGCCACTCTGTAACCCGTGCACCGTGTAGTGGTTTTGTTTGATATTAGGAACAATCATCCAGCTGTCGGCTGAGTTGCATAAACCTGCAATTTTGAACAGAGCACGTCAGTCATAGCACACGAAACACTTTGTAACAGAGGGGCGTTTAGAGCATCCCCAGGCACACAACACCAGTATGAACTTTGCTTCTGTACCTTTTAAAGTGTTAAATTTACTGAGCCACTACTTAAAGCCACTAATTCATTTTATCAACCCTCGGCCAAGGTACCTTTTAAATTCTTGCTATGTGAAGTGAACCATAAAAAGTGGGCATTTAAGAAATGGCTCAGCAGAGACACTAGCAGTCTGAGATTTTTCATATCCCAGCACAAGGCATTCTTTATTGCTTAAGAACTGGAGGATTATGGAGATCCCATCAATCTACTGTTTGGATTAATGAACTCAGTTTAAACCTCAGAAAACGAACGTAAGCAGTAAAGCCAGGAGAGCTGGGCAGGCACCTTTGCTGACAGTCCCCAGGTATGCATTCCTCAGAACCTGAAGCAAATCAGGGGGGCCAAACAGGGTAGAGCATGGGCTTCAGGGAAACCTTTGGCTCTTGCACTTCAGACTTTGCCAGAAAGTAATCTAAGTCAGTAAATTTAATGGATGCAACTTTTTGATTTATGTGCTCATGATGAGATGCCAGCTGGGAAAGAGCTGGAAAATTTTCCGTTTATAAACCTTTCTGGTTTATATTTGATTTACATTTGATGCCTACCACAGAGGTATAATACATAGGAAGTAAGTAAAATAAGAGAGTACCAATATCATAAACAAAACAGGAAAATATTAAAATTCACTTTTTAATCTACATAAGTTTTTCCTACTGTGATATAAATGTAATGGCAGTCAATCACCCATACAAAAAGTTCTATCACTGTATATTTGGAACAGCTCCTGGTCTAATGGATTCCCCAGCTACTTATTGTAGATGTTTACATAAAGAAAAAAAAATTATGAAGAGTATATCTATTCCCAATATTTTATATGGTTATACAGCCAGAAATAGATATAAGTGGAAGAGTATGCATGTGTGTACATATGTAAGGCTCGAAAACTTAACAGAGAAAGGCTTGACTGGATTAGGAACCTGACAGACTTCTTGACCTCTGTCTTTACTGGGCATAGAACACGTTCTGGATTCTGTTGTTATTTAAAGACAGCTTTCAGCTTTTAACTAATGTTCTACCAGCAAATCACTCATGAAGACAATCTTTTAGAACTCAATAGTAATTCAGTTCTGTATATCAGACAATATGAAAACTTTATGTAAAATAAATTTTATAGGCTACTGCTTACAAAACCAGTAAAGAAAGAAACAGATCTGTGATACAGGTTTGTAGAATCATAGACAATTTCATGGCCATACTATGAGATTCCTTCCTAATATGATATATGCTTATTATAACAAAGTATCATTAGAAACAGAATTTAAATTCAAATTTTCAATCTAAGTGTTATGAAGTTTGTATCTCAAAATTCTCTTGCATTACAAAGCATTTTTGAGAGGCAGGCAGAGCAGAGATTCATCCTGCTGGGCAAATGGGAAATTGTGGCACAGTTTCAGGTTGGATTCATATTATCTTGCCACCTAATGAAGAGCTATAATGCCTAACTTATTTTTCTGGACTCTGAGGAAAGGCAGAAATCAGTAAGTACTTTCTTTCACTTCCCCAGCTGTGAACATCCTACCAACCACAAATGCCTCTCTTTTCTTGTCCACAGAGGAAGCCTAAGTGACCAGCATAGGTGAGATCTGTAATTTCAGGTATTTAAAATGATGTGAGATGGGTCACCCATCTGTAGATAATCTAATATATATATATGTATGTATGTATATGATTGTATAGAACAATTATCTGCCTTTCCCATGAAGAAAAAGAACCCCACTTCATATCCCATGGTAACCCCAGCTGGGCCCAGCACTTGTAGTGAAGTGCTTAAAGCAATATCCTTCCCTATCTTCTCTCACTGAGCCATACACAGCAAATTATATTTATATTTTTAGGCTGTCTGTGAATGGGTTTTCTATGAGAAAGAAAGAAAATAAAGGAAGCAGCTTCCTGACATAAAATATTTCACTGACTATTCAGAGGAAATCTCATCTTTTCCCAATTTGCCACAGATATTAAACACATGCTTCTGTGCCTGAACTACCACATTGATTTTGCATTGAGATCACCCCTTACTGGACTGGTGCTATTGAAAAATAAATTAAAGTACATTAATATAAAACAAAATTAAGCTCTGGATTTAAATGGAATTAAATACGATCAAGGAATCTTTAACTAAGATGTCTCTGATGGGATACCAAATAACATGACAATAAGCAGGATGGATACAGACAGTGGTCCTCGGAGTGGCTTCTCCAATCACAACCACCCTTTGAAAGCAAAATTCTGTGGTATGTATAAGCCTTATATAAACCGATTATTATGCAGACACAGAAAAGCCCAGAGTTTTGCTAACTCATCTAGAAACTAGTTTTGTATTATTCACTACAGCTCCCTAATGGGCACATATTTAAGGCTTGCATTACACTTTTTCGATACCCTCCAGAGGCTGATTGCCTCTTAACAAAGTATAAAACTTTGATCCAGGTAAGTATATAAAGGACAGTGAAGGTACTGCTGCATTTCTATGAGTCACCTCTGGAGTTCATCCCCTCCTCCTGGGTATGTGAATTTATACATACCCAATAATCACTAAAGGCTTTACCTGCCCTAAACTCTGCACAGTTGATGGAGAGAGTCAGAAACATCCTGTTTGACCTGACTCATGTTCTAGAGGAAAGCTTTATCCTCTTTGATAACAGAATACATCTTAGGTTTCTTTTCTTTGTCCTTCCACTCTTAGACATCTCAGACTACTGATGTGCAAGAAATGTTGGATGTGCAGTCACTGACCCGGTTACTTTGCTCGACAAACCTTGTTGTCTTAACAAGCTCAGTTCTTGCCTATACACCAAGGTGCTCAATGATATGTTCTTGTGCTTTCTGACTGTAAGCTCTTTGATAACAGGCTTTAAATTGTACTTTGATTCAAAAATCCTGGGAATGAAGAATTGATGATGCCAAACTACAAGTCCAAACTCCTTCAAAAGGGAGAATGGTTATTAGTGGCAGCCAAGTTAAGCTTTTACATATGAAAGAATAATTTGTCACTGCATCAAAGGAATTTGTCTCCAGTTATGCCCTGTCAGGACAGCCTTTCTTCTCTGAATACAAAAGAATATTATTAAGGAAGTTCAGGGAAATGAACAAGTAGCCTGATCACACTGGCATCCAGGGGAAGTGTTTGCCCTCTCAGTTCCCTGTCGGTGGCAGCAGGTGAAGTGGAAAAGTACACATCTCCTCACTGGTGCAACAGCAGGAGCCAAAGGTCTCCTATTGTACCCACTCCTAATCCAGACTGCATTCAGGTTTCTTGTTTCAAAATCCCAGGGCTTTTTACAGGGTTATGCAGATGGTAAAACAATGTATTTTAAAACTGTAGCCTACAAAAATGTAGAGAATTTAAATTACATCCTGGAATGGTGCAGTGAGCACAGTGATGTCCGTACAGGATGTGTGAGTTTTCAAAACAAGTTTCTCAGAGTCTGGAGGTAATAATTTGTAAAGCTATTTCCCTGGTGCTGGTTGTTGATGCACTTTAAAAAATGGACAGGAAAAATCTCAATATGTAAATCCTCCTAAAATTTGCACTGATAGATTTTAATAAAATATTTTTTCTTGAAAACTGGAAAAGGAGCACAAAAGTCATGGGAAGGTTATTTAATCTCTTGAGTATTTTAATTATTGTAAAATGTTTTATTTAAATAAATTATTAGCAATTCAAATTGGTCGAGTAAATAAGGTAGGTGAACGTAATAGATAGCTCTCCACCCCCACTCTTCATTCCCATCTGAAAAAAAAAATATATACATATGCAGGATTTCTGCAAAACACATTGAATTATTTTCTAAGAAATACACCCTTTTTATACTTTTAAAGATGCAGAAGTTTTCCTGGTTTTATCCCAAATTTGCTTTTGTGCCATTAAAAATTCTCACTAAAATCTCTAATAGAAATCTGAAGACTGTAAGGAAACTGTTTTTATTAAAATAAAACTCCCAGAAAGAGGCAAAATCTAGAATATTAAAAAATGATTTGGTGAATCATAATCACTGTTTTTCATGGAAGCTTGGGCTCCTAATTGTCTTAGGTCCTTCCAAAAACTTCTATCCTCTCTCAAAGGAAGAGAAGTCCTGTACAGTGAAAGGTTCTGAGAGTAGTACACTGTATCCTTGACAGTGATTTTTTAGAAATTAGACTGTATAACCCATTAGCCCTGATTTCTTTTACCAGGTGAGAGAGAATCAGATATATTTTTCCTGAAGAATCTTGTATCAGAGCTAGAGAAAAATTTGAACCATCCTGAAACACACTACAACAAATCCATGATGTTAAAAAAGGGCATACTCTATGAATACTTGAAAATCTATTAAAATGGGATAATGAAATTATAATGCATGTTAGTTAGCTAGTGACAAAGTAATTTTAAAAGCTTTTACCATATTCAGATTGCAGGTGATTAGCTGCCTCTCAAAAATGCAAATGTACAAATGGAATAACTCTGAGAACAACTGCTTTAGTAAAAGCAGACTCAATCTAAAGTTCAGTATTGCTCTTATACACAGAGCAGGTCTGCCAAGCATTCAATAGCCAAGAAGTTTGGCCACATTTGGAAATAATCTTTCCTGTATGAAATAGGATTCAAATGAAATACTCTATTTGGACCTTGGCCATCAAATGTTAACTTTCCAATTTTTCAGTTAATAAAAAAGAATATAGTTGATTGTGTTGGATAGAAAATATACTAAAAAAACATAGTATTGCTTGTTTTTGTTACTGAATTCTTAGCAATCTCCGGATGATATATGCCTCTGGTGGGGGAAATGTAATGTTAGTGGAAAGTGCAGTCAGGCTGGCTATGTGGTTTAAGAAACAGATTCCAAAGTAACAGCCTCCATTAGCACGGTAGGTGGGTATGTATGCAAAGTGATTGCTATTGTCTCGAGGGAAAAAGCTTGTTCCTTTAATGCAGTACCAGAGCTACTCCCTGGTGACTAATTCGTAGCTAAAATGCCACGGAACTGAAGTCAATCTATGACCCTGTTTACATTATCTGCTACATGCAACACACAATACCAATGGAAATTTTTGGGATGTGACAGAGAAATAAAAATACAGTTACGTGCAACAGCATGCATATGCCATAAATAGGAAGAAATTTTTTACTAACCCAAAGTCTAAAACAGGATTAAATAAAACAAATCACAAACCTATCTTCAGTTCATAGAAACATGAAGGCTGCAGTGCAGCACCTGTTAATGCCACTTACAGTGAGAGTAGCTCTCTGTGTTCAACAGCACTACCAAGGTACACTGTGATATTCTAAGAACAGCCCTGGAAAGTCGTTTGTAACAGATGTGATGTTAAATCCTTCTGCAGGATCAACAATATAATGCAATAAAGTGAATAAACATCCGAGCAGTGTTCTGAGTACAATGAGGATGGGACTGACAGGGCAAGAAGAAACGGTCTCAAGTTGTACCAGGGAAGGTCTAGATTTGATATTAGGAAAAATTTCTTCATGGAAAGGCTGGTCAAGCATTGGAACAGACCATACAGGGAAGTGGTGGTGTCACCATTCCTGGAGATATTCAAAAGTCATGTGGATGTGACATTTAGGGCCATGTTATAATGGTGGACGTGGCAGTGTTAAGTTAATGGATGGACTCAATGATCTCAGAGGTCTTTTCCAACTTAAGTGATCCTATGATTCTATGATGTTAGTGGGCAATCTCCAACATCAGTGTAATTTGGAATGACCTGGGAGAGTCTAACATTTTAGAAACCCAGGCAGATTTGGAGCATGTTGGCAGGAAGATCACCATTGGAGGTGTTCAAGTCTATATAAAAGAATCATATTTTTAAAAAAGCTTTATAAGATTTAGAAAGGCCTTTCACCTATACATGCATATATTTAATTTGGGTTAACATTATAGCTTTTAATTAAACCAGGATATTTGCATAAGAACTAGCTCTGTTTTAAAAAAACCCCAAAACTAACAAACAAATAAACAAAAACAAAACAAAGAAAAAAAACCCCAAACGAACCAACAAACAAACAAACAAACAAAGAGCCATTCCTTCATTTCTTTCTACTTTCATTTAAGGTCTTCAGAGCATTTTGCAAACAAAGTTTCTTACAGTATTAATTTGTTTTCTCTTCAAAGTTTTAATTACCTATTTTTGCAAAGTGGTAATATGAAAGTTCAGACTGCATACTGAGCAATTCATGCTATGCTTGAAAATTATATTGCATCCCTGAAAGCAGACTTATTGATTAATGCTTTGCAGATCAAAGTTTTCACCTCCACATGGGAAACCTACAGTACAGCCTAAAATAGAAATACCTTGTTATTTATTCACTAGTAAGCAAAGAGTAAAATCCCACATCCCAAAACTATAAAAATGGCACACCTTTTGCTGCTGCCATGTTCATACTTAGTGCCAATAATTGACTTGTACAGCATAAAACCATAGATTAAAATGGACTAGAAAACAAGCAACACACTGGCTTATCATTAAGTCCTCTCTGCCTGGTAGTGATTAATAAGGGAAAGTTTTCCTTCCTTATCTACCTTCCTTCGATTTTTGCAAAATTACTATTAGACTTTTTTATTATCCAGCTTGCTCAGATGTAGAAGCATGTGTTGAAGTTTATTTGGTCTTTCTGACAGCCTTAAATTTTGCAGTGTGTTCTTCAAAATCAGACTCTTAAGGGAAATACTAAATGGAGGTTTTGACAAAACATTCATCAAATTTTCAAAAATCTGTCTTCCTTTTTTAGTCAGTCCTGAATATTATAATACATCCACAGTATGCTACTTAAAAAAGGTACTAAGATGCCAGCACATGAATCCTCAGATGTCCTTTCAGATGGCTTGGAAAATAAACTCCTGCTCAGTGATGGAGAAGATGAGGTGCACACAGTAACAGAGGACTCAGTGGGAGAGTTTGGCTCAAACTTGGCATAGACCATACTATTTTTCCACCAAGGTGAAGCATTTAAACATGCCCACAGCACTGACTTTCATCAACGTATCTCAAAAAATTTTCTTCTTACAAAAATATTTTGAAAGAAGAAAACCATTTCTGCCCTGTCTCACAACTAAGCTTCTCTAGCTCAGTGCATGGCCAGGGTATTTGATGATGGGGAAAGATGAGGGTGAAGGAAGGTTTCAAGGAACAAGGAAGGCACACACTGATCATTTCTCACCTTGCTCTCCCAGGCACCAACACCTTACAGCTCTGGGACTTCCAGAGCCACTTCATTGCACTTCATGGCTCTCAGTGTATTTTTCTTGCATGATCTGTCCAGGTATCTCTTGAATTCAAAAACACACCAACCCTCTGTGGCAATGACTTCCCTATCCGAATATGTGTTGATCTGAACAAACTCCACATTTTGGTTGATTTGGCTCATTTCGGAACCCTTGTTTATCAAAACAAATGTGTGTCAGCTAGTGGTATTCTCATTAAATATACAGGGACCAGGAAGAACTTGAATGACTATTCAAATTCATAGTCAATGACCCCAATGATTGCAGAACACTGAATCCAGAAACGTTGACTTTGTGACTAAAGATTTGACAATATATTTTTTTTCTGTGAGGAGTAATTATTTAACAATAAAACAATCCAAAATCCAATTAAGTAAATTCAGTCATTAAAGGAAGATACAGATTCAAAACATAGAGTGTACTCATTAAAAATGTGCTAACAAAACATACAATGTTTGTTAATCTCATTTTAAGTAAAACTGAATTACTATATAAATTGTTGT